>RCSV01000008.1:0-2993755 GCA_014898285.1 Botrytis aclada
TACCCTAACCCTAACCCTAACCCTAACCCTAACCCTAACCCTAACCCTAACCCTAACCCTAACCCTAACCCTAACCCTAACCCTAACCCTAACCCTAACCCTTCGGTCTCATCATCTGCAGGGGTATTCTCATCCAATTTATCCCGAATTCTTTGAATGCATTTCCATTGTGCATTGGTATATTTCACTCCGGTTTCTGTAGTCGTGGTTAAATTTGAGATGATATTTGAGAAATGATATTGAAAACCTTAAAAGCAACCCTAACATACCTGTTTCATCTGTGTGATTCTCTAATGGCGCCGTACGCATCATGTAACAAATGAAACATACAAAGATCCGACTATACTTATCAACGCTTTTGGCATTCTGTAGTATTTCAAATGAACACTGGTCCGCAGCTTCATTTTTGGGGGATGCCCACCACTTTAATATATCCTTGTGATCTATCGCTTCCAACATATTCAAACAACACTCCAAAATTCGATTCCACACACGCAATAACCGCTTCAATTGTGGCTCCTCTGGGTCGGGCATACGGATATAACGGGATGTTTCGACCAAAGTGTGCTTGGATTGGCTTAATACCTCATTCCACTTGGTATAGTGCAACCACGAATCTATTTCAACGACAGATACCTCTTTTAATGTCCGCAATCGCCATTCCTGCACCTCGCCCTTCCATTTTTCGATATCCTAAACAATTTGATCTTCGATATTATCCTAATCGCTTTCGCTTTTCTCACCGTTATCATTGCTATTATCTGAATTGTCGATTTCTTTTCCCACATCACATGTTATAACTCGGCTTGCCTAGCGCTTTTGCTCTCGTTCTTTAGCCTTATCGACAACTCAATACCGGGCCTTTTTCTCACTGAACCATGATTATAATTTGACAATATAGAATAAATCCTCATCTGCTACCCTCTGTTTGTTGTGGGCACTATTATCATGCTTTTTTAACATCTCTCTGCTCTGGCTCTTAAATGAACACTCCTGGCATTGAAACCCATCTACAACTGGAATGATGGGTTGCGGGATGGATTTATCCCCTGGTAATATAACTGTTATATGATTGTATACAAATGGGAACTCTCGAATGTATTCATCGACTTGCTTTCGTAATTTAATATCGGTCTTGTGTTGATCCCGCAGGTGTCGGACAATGGCGCTTGGGGCAACTGCAAACTTGCACAGAATACAAATCAACACATTGAATTCAACATTCAATGCTACCAAATGAGTTAATTCTTGAGGGATAGGTTGTACCATGACTGTACTTGATATCTTGCGATTTTTAAATGAATTAGATACTTGTGTGAATGAGATTTGTGAGCTTAGGGTTAACCAGATTACACTGTATTCCTGTATGAACCAAACCTTAATTTCACCACCTAAAAAAAACCCGATTACACTGTAATCTCCAGGATATGGTGTTAGAATGCTTCGATTTGCTCTAATCAGTATTGGATGATATCAACTCCCATAATCGCTATCCTTTTTTTAATCATATCTACCTTCTATTTATGCCTTACCGTAATAAATATTCGACTCTATACTCAACTATTATTCCAACATTGATTACAAAATATATTATTTATTTAATTACAATTATTTCCATTTATCATTCCATTTATATATCAATCTAATACCTGATGTTGATACCCAAGGCCCTAAATAAACTTTATTATCATATCCTCATCAATTTACTTCATAAAATCTTTATTCATAATCTTGTATTATTTTTGTTTATAATTATATTCAACCCGAATAATAATAATCAATTCATTAACCTTACTATTCCAATTCCTGTATCCAGATTATTAAACAAAACTAATTAATCCATATAATCGCCTAATATGGATTATATAAATGATTCCTTTGATATTGATCCCAATTTTTAATGCTTTAATGGCTATAATCCATTTGCTAAATCCCTAAACTCATTATTGTAATACTTCCCCCTTCGATTCCACTCGAATACAATAAAATGGGCATACCAATATATCACTAACAGCTTGTCCGGTTTTATAATTTCAAACATATATCACCCCTCTCTTACCTACACTCAAATGGGTTCGTTGAATATATACAATGACAACCTTAAATAAAGCGGTATACTTGCTATTCCTCACCTAATATCAAATAATCTTCCACACAATACTCCACCAAAATATCTATACATTATTAATACATAACCACTCCCATAATACATCTTCTAAATCTACGATTAAAATGGTTATCAATTTGGTAAATAAACAATCCAAATATCATAATATCCATAAATTTTGTAACCACTCACAATATAATATATCAATAAATGTAATATAAACCTTATCGAAAAACATATGAACCAACTACCCTCCCAACTCCAACCTCTTGGTATAATATAAAAACAGTCCCTAAACAGCCCAATCAACACTAACCACAATCAACTACAACAATTCATATCCAAACATTTTATCAATCCACTCTATACAATTTAACCCGGTTGTTTATCCACACTCAATAACATCATCAACCAATACAGCAAATAGTACAATAATAATCATCATCTACTACTCAATCATTGCTGTTATCGAAAAAATCAATACTAATTTACTATTACTAATAAACAGCACAATAATTAATAACTGTATTGTAAACAAATAATAAATTAATTATAACACGAACACCTATCCTTCGGATTGTAATTTGGCCTAGGGGTTATGGTATATTCACTGCAATCCAACTAACACTAAATCAGATAACTCAATCCACCCTCTTTTGATAATCTAACTAATTAACTATTGACTAGCATCACATCGATGATTGGTCACTCCAATACAATTACGATTGCAATTATCTACACCCTAACTACTTAATTTTTATAATCCATACTATACCAAAGATGTTTGCTTATATACCATAATCAATTCAGACCCTAATCAATGTAAAAATGTTTTATCGATAGTATAATGAACTTGTACAACCCTCCATCCATACCCAAACTGCCTATACTTATGTTAATTATATATCAACGAAGTATTCGATATCTATAATTTCCCCCATCCAACTAGTGAAATCAAATCTATCGGATTATAATATATCGAAATATATCCAACTCTAATTCCTCATTGTTATTTCCCTTGGCAAACTTATCATTTTTATTTTTGGGATCTTTATGTTTTTTCTTCTACGTCTTGCTGGCTTTTATCAAATACCGGGTAGCAATCCCAATGGCGGTGTACCTTTATCCGGATGCTTTTAAGTATACTTTTAAATGCTTTCGGGTAGCATTTTCTAATGCTTGATTTAATTCTTTACCGGCTTATGGTTTTCGCAAATCCCTAAACAAATATTTCGATTTCTGATAATCCAATGCTTGAATAAATGGTCAAATCTGTATTAAATATTGGATCACAATTTGATTGATCTTATCTGATAAACATCGTATAATGTACTCAATATTCTTTTGTTTTTTGTGTGTTTTATTATATATAATCAAAAAATATACTCATTTGTTAATAATGTATATATTATGTATTGAATATATACTATTGCTTACTTTAATAAAATCTAATTCGGGTCCATGTGTTGGCTGGCTTTCTGGTTTATTAAGTTATTATATTGATAAATAAAATAAATAAATATATTAGTGATATGTATATATATTATTAATTTTTATAAAAACTGACATTCCTTAATTAAATATACTATAACTTAGGAATCCATTTATTCAATCTTTTTAATTATAGAATTGATTTATAATAACTTCTATACCCCCCCTTTTCTTTGTGCTTGTTTTAACAAAAATTTATAATCTTTGTGGATTTGATTTTGGTTTTGGGTATGAGTAATGAAATTGAAATTCTATCACCGAAATGTTTAGTTTTATGTTATATTATCAACGATACAATTCAAATCGATTGGGGGTATTGGGGAGCTGAATGTTAAAACATTCATTAATGTTTATAATTCCTTAATCAATATGTAACATATCCTTTCAATCTTGGTTAATACAACTAACTAGTTTAAATAATTAATCGTTTGCTTGTTATCCGATCAATAGATATTAAACAGCAATTGATATATTTTATTAAATTTCTTTCCTATGGCCAATTGTATCAAAATACTAGATATAAATAAAAATGAATCTTTATATAAGTGCAATACTTGTAATTGATGGATTTGGTTGGGTATAAAATCAATATCAACCTTACTATATAACTATAATTCTGGTTATAATTTGTATGGGATAGTTATTTTTAACATAATTAATCGATTGATCTATAATATACCAACCAAAATAAATATATAATAAAATGTGGATTGTAATAACTAACTCTATTCATCAATTTTTTGAATCGCTAAATAATATATTATAAGTGAATAATACAATCCAATTTGGCTGGTGTTCTACATTACCATTAATATATACAAATATATCAATGTATTGGCCAATAATCGATTTTCGATCTTATTATCTATAAAAGTATTTTTATCCAATTTATCCCGAATTCTTTGAATACATTTCCATTGTGTATTAATATATTTCACTCCGGTTTCTATAATTGTGATTAAATTTGAGATAATATTTGAAAAATAATATTAAAAACCTTAAAAGCAATTCTAATATAACGTGGTTTATCGTCATGTGGGCCATATCATCATGTGGGCCACTTTCACCTCAATTATTATCTCTTTACTTTAATACGCGATTTATCAACAACCTATTATGGAAACGACTAATAAAGAAGCACGAATCATTCTAGCTATTGAAGCTATTCAAAAAGACAAAAAATTAAGCATTCGGAAAGCTGCTAAGCTGTATAATGTCCCGCGTACAACGATCCAGCACAGAATGGACGGTCTTACCCCTCGTACAGAATATCGACACAAAACCCATAAGATTACAGAATTGGAAGAGGAAGTGATTATTCAATATATAATTGATATGGACAACAGAGGGTTTCCGCCTAAACTCAAAGGTGTGGAAGATATGGCGAATTATATTCTCGAAACGCGAGGTGCGAAGAAGGTTGGAAAGCTCTGGACTCATCGATTCGTAAAGCGTCATACAGAATTAAAGACGCGTTTTAATCGCGTTTATGACTTTCAAAGAGCTCTCTGCGAAGATCCTAAGCTTATTAGAGACTGGTTTCAAGTAGTTTCGAATATGCGAGCAAAATACGGTATTCTCGACTGCGATTTCTACAACTTCGACGAGACCGGCTTTATGATGGGTATAATATGCCCCGGAATGGTTGTAACTAATGCTGAACGAAATGGCAAAAGCAAGAAAATACAACCGGGCAATAAAGAATGGGCTACAGCGATTATATGTGGTAATGGGGAGGGTGAAACTATACCCCCATTTCTAGTGGTTCAAGGACAGGTTCATCTTTCCAATTGGTATACCGAAACCGATTTCCCTGCGGATTGGGTTATTAAACCTACTTCCAATGGATGGACAAACAATGAGACAGGTTTAGAATGGTTGAAACACTTCGATAAGCATACTCTGAATCGCAGAAAGGGCAAATATCGAATGCTGGTGCTGGATGGACACGAAAGCCATGAATCAATACCTTTTCAGTCATATTGCAAAGCAAATGATATAATATGTCTAAAGCTACCATCACATTCAAGTCATTTAACTCAACCACTTGATGTTGGCTGTTTTGGTAATTTGAAACGTTCATATAGTACTCAAATTGATGGATTTATCAAGGCACATATCAACCATATTTCAAAGGTTGAATTCTTAATAGCTTTCAAAGCTGCATATCAAGAATCAATCACGATTCAGAATATAAAAGCTGGGTTTCGAGGAACAGGTTTAATACCATTTGATCCCGAAACTGTACTCTCGAAACTGGATATTCGAATTCGTACACCTACTCCCCCTTCTTTCAATCCAGATCTGTGGACCTCTCAAACCCCTCACAATCCAACTGAAGCTCTTTCACAATCAACTCTAGTAAAATCTCGAATAGCTCGTCATCAATCAAGCTCCCCTACACCTATATTCGAAACTGTACTAGCTTTAGCTAAAGGTACAGAGAGATTAGCACATGAGAATACACTTTTGAATGCAGAGATTCGTACACTTCGGAAAGCAAATGAGGCATTAAGCAAACGTCGACGCGCTAAAAAGATTCAATTGCGTAATGGAGGAGTACTTACTGGACAAGAAGCTATAGATATATTGTCTCAGCAAGAGGTTGATATACAGATTCAACGCGACGAGCGTCAAAATAAGGGAAATTCTAATGGGGAAGCATCTTCTAATAGATGCTGTAGTAAGTGTGGAAGATCAGGTCATAATTCAAGAACTTGTCAAATCAATGTAATAGATCCTAGATTATTAGATTCTTAATAGTTTCAATCAATTGATTTAATAGTTGTGGAATAATATGGATTTGAATACAATAATTGAGGTGAAAGTGGCCCACATGATGATATGGCCCACATGACGATAAACCACGTTATTTGTTTTATTTATATAATTTTCTAATGGTGTTGTATGCATTATGTAATAAATGAAATATATAAAAATCCGATTATATTTATTAATGTTTTTGACATTCTATAATATTTCAAATAGATACTAATCCACAGCTTCATTTTTAGAAAATATTTATTATTTTAATATATCCTTGTAATCTATTGTTTTTAATATATTCAAACAACGCTTCAAAATTCGATTCTATATATGTAACAATCGCTCTAATTGTGGTTTCTCTAAATCGGGCATACGAGTATAATAAAATGTTTCAACCAAATTATACTTGAACTGGCTTAATATCTTATTCCATTTGGTATACCACAACCACAAATCTATTTTAACAACAAATATTTCTTTTAATGTTTGTAATCGCTGCTTTTATACCTCGCTTTTCCATTTTTCAATATTTTGGATAATCTGATCTTCAATATTATCCTAATCATTTTCGTTTTTTTTATTATTATTATTATTATTACCTAAATCGTTAATTTCTTTTTCTATATTATGTGTTACCACTTGGCTTGCCTAACGTTTTTGCTCTCGCTTTTTAGTTTTATCAATAATCCAATATCGGGTTTTTTTCTCACTAAACCATAATTATAATTTGACAACATAGAATAAATCCTTATCTACTACCCTCTATTTATTATGAACACTATTATTATATTTTTTTAGTATTTCTTTATTTTGGTTTTTAAATGGACAATCCTGATATTAAAACCCATCTATGATTGGAATGATAGATTGCAAAATGAATTTATCTTTTGGTAATATAATTGTTATATAATTGTATATAAATGGGAATTCTTGAATATATTTATCAACTTGCTTTTATAATTTAATATTGGTTTTGTATTGATCCCATAAATATCAAACAATAATACTTAAAGCAATTGCAAACTTATATAGAATACAAATCAATATATTAAATTCAACATTCAATACTATCAAATGAATTAATTTTTAAGGAATAGATTGTACCATAATTGTATTTAATATCTTACGATTTTTAAATGAATTAGATATTTGTATGGATAAGATTTGTAAACTTAGAGTTAACCAGATTACACTATATTCCTGTACAAATCAAACCTTAATTTCACCACCTAAAAAAAACCTGATTATACTATAATCTTCAGGATATGGTGTTAGGTTATGATTTACTTATTTAAAAAACTATACCTCACCGGGAACTAAAAATGAATAAAATTAGCAAATAAAAGATATATATATATAAACCTAATATCTTTATATATAAACCTATCAAAAACCCTTATTTTAACTTGATTTATTAATTATTTAAAACTAAAACTCTCAATTATTAAATTGTAATCCTTTAAATATCAAATTTTAAATCTCCTGAATTTTATTTAATAAGCTCCCTATAGCAAATTTCCAATCCTCTAAATTTCAAACCCTAAGCCCTTAAATTTCGAAATAAAAGCCTCCTATATCGATTTTTCAATCCTCTAAATTTCAAACCCTAAGCCCTTAAATTTCGAAATAAAAGCCTCCTATATCGATTTTTCAATTCTCTAAATTTCAAACCCTAAGCCCCTAAATTTCGAAATAAAAGCCTTTTATATCGATTTTTCAATCCCCTAAATTTCGAAATATAAGCTTTTAATAGCAAATTTTAAATCCTCTAAATTTCAAAATATAAGCTTTCAACAGCAAATTTCCAATCCCCTAAATTTCGAAATATAAGCTCCTATAGTAAATTTTCAAACCCCAAAATTCGAATTTTAATTCCCTAATATTAGGCTTAATCTTTATATTATTAGGATTGAATAGGGCTTATATAGCCTATAGAATTTTAATATTAAAATAAATAATATTATAATTCTAATCAAAAAGTTTTGGGGTTAAAATATGTTGGAATGTACGATCACATGCTTAAGCGAATCATATGATTTTTCCCATTATATATATAATAGAAAGAATCATATCTTATTCTAGATTATTTCAATTTATATTATTTATTTTATATAGATTATATAGTATTGTATATGGTAATTCGAATCGATAATATTTCTTTTTAAATGAATCCAATATTAATTAGTGTTTACCTTTATTTAAAAGTATTTACAAATTAGATTACTATTTTGAGGATTTGTATAAAGGTATTTATACAAAAATGAAGATAATAGTTAAGATTATTTGAAAAGATATCTTTTGAGAAAATAAATAAAATTATATTAGATTAAGTTTATATACAATTTGTATAAAAGAATTAGAATATTATATTCTTTATATTATCTTTTCGAATTATATACTAAAAAGAGATCTCTAATCATAATTATGTTTTTTTTAGGATTGAATAGATTATTGATTTTATAAATTAAATTACTATATTTGTATAATTCAATGAATTATTAGTTCAATTTGTATCTATCATATTCTACTTAAAGTTTAATATATTTTTCGAATTCGAAACTCCTTCCTTTTATATAAAAAGAATTACTCCATTTCCTTCCCTTCTATTAAAAACCTTTTATTAAACTTTCCTTTTCTATTTCATAAAACAAAACATTCTTTTTCATATCAAAAACAATTGTTCAATCTCATTTTCTTTATAAAACGAAATATTCTTCTTTGTATTAAAAACAATTACCCAATCTTTTTTATTTTATAATATAAAACACTCTCCTTTATATATTTATTAAGTCAGAAAAAGACCTGCCTATTAGAAATAGTAGATCTAATCTAATTTGATTCAAAAGGAAAAAGGAAAAAGGTTATAAAATTGAAGAGCTTATTATAATATAAGCTATTTGATAAAATAACTTTATAAATTCTATACAAATTCAATCTTTATTTGTATTTTTGGGAGGATATACTATTTTGAAATCTTGTAAGCTTCAAATTGTTATTTCCTTATCAAAAAGAATCCAATTATTTATATATTTCAAGTTTTATAAAGAAATAAAAGAATAATCTATTTCTATTTATTTTTATATAATAATTAGATATCTTTCTTTCAATTCCATTTCAAATCCGATTGAATATAAAGTTATTTTATTCAATCGAATTAATTCAATATTTTCCTTTTGATTATTCTATTTTAGTAAATAAGACTCTTCCTTATTTATATGTAATTTTCAATTTGATTTATTTTTCGAATTTTATTTTTTAATTTGATTATAAAATAAAGAAAATAAAGAGAAAAAGAAAAAAAAATATTTTAATTTGAGATTTTAGATTTTAAAAAATATAATTAATACAATTCATTTTTTATATTATACATTCCGAATTTTTATTGAAAAATAGAAATTCTATTTGTATCGGAATATATAATCATATATTTAAGCAAATCATATAATTCTTCCCATTATATATATAATGGGAAGAATCATATTTTATTTTAGATTATTTCAATTTATATTATTTATTTTATATAGATTATATAGTGCTATATACAATGATTTGAGTCGATGATACCCCTTCCCAAGTGAATCCAATAAAATATTTATTTAATTTTTTAAAATTCCTAAAATATACCCCCTAAATCCCTATTTATTAAGCTTTACCCCCTATATTATTAGGATTAAATAAAGGGTATAAAAGCTAAAAAAAGCTAATATTAAATTAATAATATAAAGCTTTAATCAAAAAGTATTAGGGAGCTCATAGACTAATTAACCTTAATACTCTATATTACCTATATTAATTTTTTATATACTTACCCATATAAAAAAGAATTATAAAATTAATAAAAGAGTTTATAGGCTAATAGAATCCTAAATATTATATCAAAAAATCACATTTGGGGTTTAAATTCGAAGAGGTAAGTTTAAAATAACTTTTTAAAACCTATAGAACCCTAATATTAGAATTACCTAATATTAAATACCTTTTAGGTTACTCTTTTCATATACCCATAGAATCCTTATTAATCGAAATTCCATATATAATTGATTTATACAAAAAAATTAATTTCCAACAAAAAATTTTACATACAAAACAGTAATAATAATAAAAGCTCCCGGTAATCTCTTTATAGGTATGTAAACCTAAATTCTAGGCTTATATAACCTATAATCATATAATATAAGCTCACCGGAAAAGCTCACCAAAAAAGTTTATCGGGAATATAATATTCTTTTGATATTATTTTATAAAACTATTCTTTCAATATTATAAATTCGATATTATAAATCTAATATTATAAATATAATTCTTTTTTACTTTATTATTTCATTATAAAATTTAAAATTAATAATTATAAAAATCTAAAAGTTATAATCTAATATATATTTATAAAAAAATTAAACTATAATATTATCACGGGGCTGACAAACAGTAATAAAATTTCAATAACTTTGCCGAATTTAGTAAAGTTATATTGATTTAAATAATAAATTCGAATTGAAAATTAAAATATAGTTTGAAGAACTACAATATAAAATCTTCCAAATTAAAAATATATAGAATTTTTGTAAACACCTATTTCGATTCTATCCAATAGAATCCATATATCATATAACTCCATATTATAATAACTATATAAATGTTGGTTTTTATATTAAAAATAATAATATTAATAATTAAAACTCTTTTAATAATAGAACCTTTTGATCTTTGTATTTCAATTTTATTATTGAAAATATTGATAATTTAAAATAATAATTTATAAGTGATATCGAAAAATCTATAAAACAAAAAGAAATAAAATCATTTAGATAAAATAGAATTATTAAAACTTTTTAAAAGAAAATAAAAACTATATATTGATTTTGTATTGATCTTTTTAATATATTTCTTATTAAGAAACTTTTTATAAAAAGTATATTTATTATTAATGGTTTCGGGATGAAAAAAAGATTTAAGAAATTTATTTGATGAATCATTATTCCAAAGAAAATCTTGAATTTGTTGTTTAACATTTTAAATAAAAACAAGAAAAGAAATCATATAAATTTTAGGAAAAATGTATTCTTTTTTATTATAAATTCTCTTTAAATTAGAACAAAAATTAGTAGGAAATAAATATTTAAAATAATAATTATCTGAAATTAATGAAATATTGAAATTATCAAATTCTCTTGTTTTCTTCTTTATAAAATGATTATCTAAATAATCATTCCAACTAGAACAATTATTAAATTTATAATCATCAATCTGAAAAGATTTATCTAAATTATATAATTGAATTGTATTACAAATCTAATACTTATTTAAATATAATTCAGTTATTTTTATATAGATAAGATTTCTTTTCTTTTTCTTTTCAATTCTTTGAGCTCTTATATGATGAATTTGCATATTTGCTAGCTTTTTTCTATTTGTATATAAATTATATATCTTTTGAAAGAATAAATATTTACTAGTAATATTATTATCTAAATATAGATCAATAACTTTATGTCTATATAGAGATTCTCTTAAATATTGATACAATTCAATTCAATCTAAATCAATATTATCAACTCTATTATTCTTTTTAGATTTAATATAAAAGAAATAAGATTCATTAGGTTTTAAATCTTTTCTCTTTTTATTAGAACCTTGTAAAAAACCAATAAAAGATTAACAAAATTTAAAATATATAATTAAACAAATGTTAGGATAATCAACTCTTTTTTCTAAATCAGATGTATTAATAATAATTTAATTGAAATTATCAAAAACATTAAAGAAATTGTGTAAAATGTGATTTTGTTTTTTCAAGCCTAAATCAAAATGATAAAAGGAACAATTCAAAAAAGTAGATAAAGAAATTATATCTTTTTTAAAAGAACAAAATATTATAATTTTATCTTTTTTATTCAAAAATGATGTAGATTTGAATTCTTCAATATAAGATTGAATTTCAGCAAATTGTTTTTCTATATTGAATGAATTAAAGATTTTAGTTTTATATTTAATATTATTTCGAATATTTGGTGCTTTTATAATTGAAATATTTTTTAAAGATAAATAATTTATTAATTGTTTTTTAATAGAAAAAGACAAAGTATTAGTTAAAAAGATGAATTGATATTTTTTTAAAAAAAAAAATCGAAAATGAAATATAATATTTTAATAATTAAAATTAGTAATTAATAAATGATATTTATTAATTATAATTTGATTAATCTTTTTTTAATTAATTAATTTATTAAGCTTTATTATAAAGCTTTTTTTGATAATTGATTCAATACTAATTAAAATAAGATTTTGAAACTTTTATTTTTTTTTCCAAATAGAACAAAGAATATTAAAACTTTTAGTTCGATTTGAAATATTAGTTTTTAAAGTAATCAAAGGGATAATCATTATAATAATCTTTAAAATAATTAAAGTATTAGTCAATAAATAATTTAAAGATTTATTATTATTTGTAAGCAAAATCCCTAAGATATAAGAAACTTTCAATAATATATTTTTTATTAAAGTTTCTTACTTTAGGATACAAAAAGAGATAATTAAATTATTTAAGAATTCTTTTAATAATTGATTCAAAAAAGAATTCGAAGAAGTAGTATTAAAGAATAATTGAAATTCTGAAACCTTTAATTTTTTTATTATTTTATTCGAATTTTCATTAAGAGAACTACTTTCTTAACGATATTTACAAAAATTGATTAGATTAGATTCTTTATTATATTTTATTAATAAACTATTTAATATTGAATTCTTTTCTTTTAATACCATTTGATTTCTAATATTTATATTATTAATAAAAGGATTCAATTCAATCATATAATCTTTCAATCCAAAAAATTTATGAAAATACAAATTTAATTCTAAATATTTATTCTGTTTATTTAAAAGGATATTTTTAAATATAATAGTAGAATATTTATAATACATAAAATCAATTTCAGAATTGTATCCCATTAAACTATTCTGAATTTGATAAACACTAACTTTTATTAAATTATTTTCAAAAATTAAATCATTTAAATTAATCTTTTCTTTTATAAATTCTTTTATAATTCCTATAATTATTTGTTTATATTTTTAAAAATTAAAATTAAAATCTAATATTGATTGAAAATATTTTTGAAAAATATACAAAAGATTCAAAAAAACGAAAGAATACAAATTGAAATCGAATTTGGAAATAATAATATTTAATACTTTTAAAAAAGGATCAATACAAACAATATATTTTAATAAAATATTAGAAATTGAAAGAAGGAGATATTTAAATTTGGAAATATAGAATTTTATACAAAATCTTGATTTATTAGTAGAAATATTAATAATAAATAAAGAATTACCAATATCTAAAAATAACTTTTTCTAATCTTTTTTCGAATTCTAATATTTTAAAATATATAATTCAATATCTTTTAAAGGTAAACCACTAATCAAATAAATTAATAATAAAAGTATTTACTTGAATTTCAAAATATTCTTTAAATAATTCTTATAATTCGATTTATTCAATTTTAAATTATTATTCGAAATTATAAAGAAATGTTTTTATAATCTTTCAATTTCAATTACTTTATTGATTAGAAATTTATCATTTGATTTAATACTTGAATGAAAATCCTTGAAAAATTTAAAAGGAATTATATTTTCATGATTTTCATATTTACTAAAATCTTCCAATCTAATATATAAGAATTCTCCTAAATCAATATTTAATAAAATTGTTTTATTAAAAAAAGAATAAACTAAATCTAAAATTGATTTAAATAGTTTTTTTAAATTATTTATATTAATAGTAATATTTCTATAAGAAAATGTATTTGTATAATGAAAACTAATAATTATAGAACTTTTATTAGATAATTCATTATTTATTTTAAAAGTATAATTTCAATACAATAAAATTTCAGCTAAAGCATTTTGATAATGATTTTGAAAGTAATTAATTATAAAACAAATCAAAATTGAATTCAAATTATATGTAGAATAAATAATTAAATAATGAATAGAATATTCAATAATATATAATTGATTATAATAAATGAAATGAGAATAATATTGAAATAATTGAAGAGTATCTTTAATTGAATTATTATTTCAAATAGATTGACAAGCAAAGAAACAATTAATAAAACTATTAAAGATATTTAAATCTGTTTTCTATTTAAAACAAATAATCAAAATATCTAAAATTAAATCTTTTATTTCAATCAATAATTCATTATCTGAATCATTAATCTCCCTAAGATTTTCAATAATAAAATTCGAATTTAATTCCAAAGAATCTGATTCTAAAAGCCTAAATGAAATAAATGAATTAAACAAATTAAATAATTCATCAGAATCATTCGAATCATCAAAATCATTCAATTCATTTAATTCATTTAATTCATTTAATTCATTTAAATCTTCAAAATTACATTCTTTAGAATCACTTGAATTTTCAAAAGTAACTTTATTATTATTATCTTGAATTAACTTCAAACTACTGAATTTAATCTTATTTGCTTTTTTAATAAAAGACTTTTTATTGTTTTTAATAATAAATTCTAAAGTCTTTTTAAAATCTAAAATCTCATTAAAATCAATAGTTTTTTCAAATAAATCCTCTATCTTAGCTTGCAAATTTTCGAAATCAAAATAAAACTTATTTGTATAAAAGAATAAAATATACAAAATAAAACTAAAAAAAAGTTTAAAAAAAGAAAAGTATTTAATATAAGTATTAGAAGTGTAAAAAGGTTTGAAATCTTTATTTCTGATTTTGTTTTTTTCAAAACTATTTAGAATATTCAAATGAGATTTATTCAGAAATATTACTTTTTTTAAATTCAAATATAATAAGATTTCTAAATTAGAAAGGATTGTTTTAAAAATAGATTGAACGATTTGATTAGAGAAAACAATATAAAAATTAGAACATACTTTTAAATCTTCAATATCAAATTTTCGAATATATTCAATATATTTAATATGTTTTTGAAATAAAATAAGATTTTCTCTATCAATTCTAATAGAATCAATCTTTTTTTCGATATTCTTTAATTTAGAATCAAATTTATTTTTTTAATTCTTTTTAATTAAATTCAAATTAAAAGAAAAAGATGATAAATTATTATTTAATTTATTATTTATTTCAATATTATTTTGAATTGAATTAGAATTTTTATCAAAGTAATACTTTTTTTTTATTTGAATTTTAAAAAAGAAATGATTTAATAATAATTCTTATTCCGAAATATTTTAAATTAAATTAAAATGTAAATCTAATGAAAGATCTTTATGATTAGAATTGATATGTTTTTTTAGGTTTTTTAAATTCAATTTTATGATATTATAAAGGAAATATTGAAAATAGGATTTAATAAGCAATTCGGAAAAAGGGATTAAAGAAAATTCAGATTTGAATAAGTAAATTAAGTAAAGATTTTGTTTAATTGATTCAATATTTAAAGAATCATATATATTACAAGCTTTTTGAATCATTTCTTTTTTGTAAATAATATTAAGATTGAAAAGGTATTTTTTATATAAATGAGTTTTGAGATTTTGAATACAAATTTGATAGATATTATATAGAATAAATTGAAATACAAAATAATAAAAAAGAAATAATATTTTATTAATTTCTTGAAAAGCTAACTTGATTTGAAAATCCTCAGATTCCTAAAATTCATTAAATAATTTATTAATATTGAATTCAAAAGAGATAGAAAGGAAAAGGGAGATTTGATAGTTAGCCATTTTTGATAATATTGATTTGAAAGAATAATATAAGAATTAAAAGATTTTGAAAGATTTGAAGATTTGATAAATATTGATTGAATATAGAATATATTTCTAATAAAAAAAGGATTTCAATTCAAAAAGGAATTCACTTTATATATATGAATTGAAGAGGTTGCTATAACAATATTGAATTTTAAATTGAAATTAGTAAAACGATATCGATTCAAATTGGCTTATTAATAAAAGTGTATTATTGATTAATACAACGAATAATCAATTAATACTCTGTTTTTTAAAGCAAAATACTATTTGAATTATAATATTATATGGAATAGTATTATTAGTTCAATAATAATTAAACTAATAGGGTAACCCTGAATTATAACCTATAGAATATGATTTGCTATATTATATTATATATTAAAGCGGTTTCACTTATACCTAATACTGATAATACTCAAAATTACCGAATACCAAGATATCAATATAATAAAATCCATATTATTCGCTTTAAATAAAGAGATAACCTTATTTTAATATATATATATATAATTCATGAATTTTTAATATTAATATTATTTATATTTAAAAATACTACAACAAAGATCTCAATCTCAGGATTTTAAAATCTATCTTTTTTCATTTTTTCAATATCTCTTTTTTAATTAATAATTGAATTAATAAATTGAAATTGAATATCGATTTTTTTGATATAATTAATACCCCATATAAAAAAAGATCCGAACTTTTATATTAAGAATATCAATACTTTAATAGAATTAATAAAATCAAATAAATATATTAATTTAAAATAATAATAATCAATCATTTTAAAAAATAATTTGATTTTGTTTTCAAACAAATACAATTCAATTGAATATTTATTATTTTCATATTTCAAAATTTCAAAAAATTCAGAATTCAGATATAAAAGGGTGATAACCAAATTCCTTCTTTTTTGTATACATATTTTTTCTCTTTCTAAATAAATCTTCAATCTTATCGAAAATAACTTTAATAAAACCTATTTGAATTAAGCAATATAAGAGTTAATTTCAATCAAATTTTGAATATATATAATTCAATCAATAATCTACTTATTACTTTTTCACAAATTCAAAACAATCCAAATTGATATATAAAAAAGTAATAATTAAATAATAACTTTTTATTCTATTATTATTTTTTAAATCTAAAACTCTTAAAGAGAAATCAAGTATAATCTTTATTGGAAGTTTAAAATTGAGATAAGAGTTTTATATTACAATGTCAATCACATAACTAGAATTGATTCTATCAGGATCTGTCGATAAGCTTTCAACATTAATATGCAAATGAGCTAAAGTCTGATCGGACTAATTTATTTATAAAAACTTTGTATATCTTCAATTAGAAAGATCCTATATTATAGTTTTTTAAGCTATATTTTAATTATCAATCTGAATTTATTATTTAAATCAATATAACTTTGCTGAATTTAAACAAAGTTATAAAAATCCTATTATCGCCTGCCTGCCCCGTAATATTTCATACCCTTTATATATCAAATCAAAAGCCCCTAAATTTCGAAATCTATACCCCCGAATATGATTTGAAACACTATAAATATTACATTTTAAGCTTTCAATTACTATTATTTTAAAGTCTTATATATTAATATATTAAGCCCTTATATATTGAATTATAAATCTTTAAAACAAATTTTAAAAGTTTTTAATATTGAATTAAAAGTTACAAAATATTAAAGTAAAATCTTCAATATAAATAAACCTTAGTTCTCTATATATATCAACTATACTAATTCTATATATGCTCACCTATATATAAAAGAGTTCTAGCTTTCAATAACAGAGTCTATAGGCTATTAAACCCTCGAAAATCAAAATATAGCCCCCAATATTAAACAAAAATACCTCTAAGATTAACCCTAAGAACCCTCAAAATTCAAAAATAAAAGCTCCCGATTATCGAAAATAAGAGTCCTCGAATATCAAAAATAAAGCCCCCGAATATCGAAAATAAAGCCCCCAAATATCAAAAATAAGAGTCCTCGAATATCAAAAATAAAGCCCCCGAATATCGAAAATAAAGCCTCCGAATATCGAAAATAAAAATCCTCGAATATCAAAAATAAAGCCCCCAAATATCAAAAATAAAGTTCTCAAATATTGAAATAAAAGATATCAAATACTAATATATAAAAACCTCCTAAATATTAGATTATAGCACTATATCATTAGGATTAAAAAGAGCTCTTTTAGTTTATAGAATTTTAATATTAAAATATAATACTAGAATTCTATTCAAAAAATTATAAAATAAATTTTTATATTATAGTACTCTAATCCTCTATAATCTTAATACTCTATATATATCAATTATATTAATTTTATATATATTCACCTATATATAAAAGGATTCTAACTTTTAATAATAAAGTTTATAGGCTATTAAGACTTTATATATTATATTGTGACGATTGGGTTCAAGGCATGATCGATAATTGATAATAAATAATGAATTGAAGTTAACAATCTATACAAAAGAATATCAAGTTATCGAATCCAAGAATAAAGGATACCATGTCCTTTTATACCTTCTGCTAGCAGGACCTTAAGGTCCTGCCGGTAGAACCTTTTCCCCTGCCCTGGCAGGCATAATCCTTCAATCCGTCACATCACCCCCCCTCCCGGAAGCGGCAATGCCCTCATTGTCCTTTCTTCTGTTTCTTCGCATCCCTCTTGCCTTCAACCTTAACTTCTACGTCGAACGCAACTCTTTTTCGTGAAGCTGAGGGCGAGGGTGAAGTGTCGCGATCCGACTCTGAATCCGGGATCTCAATGGTATAGGCCTTCTTTGCTTTGATAGTCTTCCTCGGCGTATGTCTGGTGGCCATGCCGACTTCGTCGTTGCGGACGCGCAGAGTTCTTTCTCCTTCAGGTTTCCCGACTTCTCCTGGGAATGAGAGAGATGTGGTGGAGAATTCGTCCTTGAATGGGCCCAAGATGCCGCAAGGCAGCATAGTTAATCCATTTTCTTTGAGGAAGGTTGAAGTTGTAGAGGGCAATTTCACCGAGGCCTTTTTCTTCAATAAGGTCGTGATTGTTTTGGTATCGTCGTTGCAGGGGCCAGGACATCGGTTTCCAGGGTTCCTGACTCCCTGTTCTTCGCTTTTCGCCAAAACTCTCTGGAGGCGGTCGAGGATTGCCGTATTGATAGCTCGGCAGCCGTCAATCTGTGATTTGGCTTGGTGGAGGGCGTGGATCAGAGGGATGGTGAGCGAGACGTTGTGCTGCCATTCTTCCACCGTTTCGAAGTATTCCCGGAACGCAACGGCTCGAGGTTCTTTCCAACCACGCATTTTGTCGTCTCGTCGTTGGAGTTTCTTTCGCGACTCCGTGCTGCGTTTCAGGAAGTTTTCATATTCAGGGTATTCGGCCTGGACTTCGGCTTCGGTGCGGTTGCCAGCCTCCCAAAGTCTTTCTTCTTTCTCGAATTGAGACAGTTTGGCTGCCTCATCCCCAGCGTCGAGCAGGTTCTTGACAATCTGCTTTTTTACCAATCCTACTGCATTGAATTGTGCCTGTCGGCCCGAGATTTGTTTGATTCGGTCGGTAATCCCGATCAGAGAGACTGGTCCCTCGGGTTGGAAGGTCACCAGGGCCGATGCCTCTCCTGCACTTGGTTCTGAAGCAACGGAGTTCGCAGATAGCCTAAGTTGTTCTTGTAATGCAGCTTCATCTGCAGCAGCTTCTGCGAGTTGGCTGTCATTGTCAGGGGAGGAGGTTTTGTTGATGTCCGACTCGTTTGCTGGTGAGTTGTTGCGTACGGGGGTTCTTGGCGACGACCCTCTTCGGCGAGATGGGCTAAAGAAGCTGATGACCGAATTCATATTGTATTTAAAGAAGTGTAAAGCGAATCTTGTAAAAACAGTGCAATGGGTTGATAGTTGATGTGAAGTTAAAAGGGAGAGGGTCGTATTTTATGCGGGGAAATATCTATAGCAAACGCAGGAAAAAGCAAGTATGAAAAGCAAACGCAACGAGATGCTCGCAGCAAAACAGAACTTTTGGAAGATAGAAATAACAGATAAATCAATGGTTTTTTTTTTTATGGGTTTTCTGGTTTTCGTGTAAGGCAAAGAGTGAGGAAGTTCTTTCGTGTCGCTGGATCCATAGGTTTATCATCTGCCAGGTGATCGTAATTGTCTATTCCTTCTTCCCAGGCTTGGATCCAAGCTGGCAGATCTTTTGGCGGTCCCTTTGCAACAGGATATCGAATGTGAAAGTCTCGAATCTTATGGGGAGAGTACATCACATCGGTACAGTAGTACCAGTTGGAATCATCATCATATCCCACCCATTTTACCTTGTATCGCAGCCGGCCATAAGAAAGCTTGGAGTCCAGAATTTCTTGTACTTCATATTCTGCATCGCCCGCAATGGAGATGGGGGGCGGGGGATCCTGCTTTTGTCCAGGGACTGGGTTGTTGGAAGCTTTACGCAGTTTGTCAGGGGAGAAGACTTTATGGACTTTCATGCTTGCAGGGAGGTCGACTTTATAAGAGTGGCCAATTTTTTCCAAAATCTGGTAAGGACCGGCCATCTGGAGGTCGAGTTTCTTACTGGGTCGATCGGTGAGAAAGTTCTTGGTGGTAACGTATACATAATCTCCTACATCGAAATTGATTGCTCGGCGGTGACTATCTACATCTCTGGTTTTCTTGTCCTGCGCCTTTTTAATGATAGCTTTGGCCACCTCCCAGGCTTGGTGCATACGTTTAGCAAATGTCTGGGCATCAGCGTGTGCCAACTTTTCTGTGATCGTGCTTGGTACTGATCTTGTCCAATCGAAAGAAGTTGAGGGAAGGTAACCATTCTGAAGCTCGAAGGGGGACATGCCTAAACTTTCGTGTGGAAGAGTCAGTTGGGCGTAGTCCATCATTGGAAGTAGGTCCGACCAATCATCTTGAAAGTAGTTGATGTATGGACGCAGTCTTTGATCGAGGTATTGATTCATGATCTCAGTTTGTCCATCTGTTTGCGGGTGGTAAGCTGTTGAGAGCTTGAGTTTTACTCCTAAAATGTGGGAAAACTCGTTCCAGAAGTTCGATATGAATTGGGGACCTCGATCTGAGGTAATAGTTATTGGAGTACTCTTTCAGTGGTAGATGTTGTGTATATACATTATTGCCATTTCTTTCGCAATGGTGGTCTTGAAGCATGAGATACAAATTGACTGTTTAGAGAGCCTATCGATTATTACGAAAACATGGTCGAAACCTTGCTTGTCTGGGGGGAAAGATTTGAAGTCCATAGAGACATCAGCCCATAGCCTGGAAGGTATAGGTAGTAGGTGAAGGAATCCTAGTGTCTTATCTCTTGGGACCTGATAATTATGATATTTCGTACAGTTTTCGACATACTGCTTGATGAATGTAGGGATTCCTTTCCAGTAATATCTTGTTCTCACTAATAGTTCTGTTTTGTTCCTTCCTAGGTGTACAGAAGAAATCTGAGTATGTATTTCGTCGACTAGCGCTGTTCTCAAGTTGTTTGTGTCTGGTACTATTAGTTAATCCTTATATAATAACAAACTATTGTGTAGCGAGTATTCCTTTTTGAGATTGGTTGCTAAGTCGCATTGATCTTGTAGTGTAGAGTACTTTCGATTGGCAAGAAGCAGTCGATCAATAAGGTCTAACTCCTTTTGGTCGATGGAGAGTAATGATGCAATCTCCTCCCCCTTCATACTGAGGTCATCTGTGATTCGAGAATCCAATACAGAGTCGGGGAGCAGAGTTTGAGTTCGGTATTTTGATTTAATCTCTTCCTGTGTAGTGACTTCTTGGTCGCGACGGCTGAGTGCGTCTGCACAGGTATTGCTAACTCCAGAGCGGTAAGCAATCTCGAACCAGAAGTTAGAGAGGATCTCGGCCCAACCGGCTTGGCGCTGGTTGAGGGTCTTTTTTGTCATAAAATATTCCAAGGATTTGTGATCTGTGAGAACTCTGATGCAGTGTGGAGCTCCTGTAAGTTCGGGTCTCCAATGCTTGAATGCCTTGATGATTGCTAGCATCTCTTTATCAAAAATAGCATAGTTCATTTCGGCAGGGAGCATTGTCTTTGTGAAAAACGCAACTGGGTGCCAATGTCCGTCATCCTGCAGCTGAGAAAGAACACCTCCAACAACTCCATCTGAAGCGTCAGTTTCAATCATTGAAGGGAGGTGGGTTTGGTAATGGACTAGGACTGGCGCGTTTATAAGCATATTCTTTAATTTTTTGAAGCTGGTCATACAGTTTGTATCGAACAAGAAGGGGGCGTCTTTCCTTGTGAGTAATACTAAGGGTCTGGCTATCCGACCATAGTCTTTTATGAATCTTCTGTAGAAGTTGCAGAACCCTAGGAAAGATTGTACACCTCGAACATGCGTTGGGGGCTTCCAATCTTTAATGACAGATATCTTGTCGGGATCAACTTCGACACCGTCTGTGGTGAGTATGAACCCGAGATATTTTGTACGTTTTACACTGAATTCGCACTTGTCGATATCTGCCTGCAATCCTGCCTTCTTTAAGCGGGATAGAACTTCAAGAATATGGAGCTTATACTCGTTTTCGTTCTCAAAATAAATTAATATATTATTCAGATATACTATACAAGTGATGTCGAGAAGGTTGAAGAGGATATCGTTTATATACTTCTAATATGTTACAGATCCATTGATTAATCTGAAAGATAGAACCTTGCATTTATAGGTTCCATAGCGGGTGCGGAAGGTGGTTAGATCTTCGGAATCGGAATACATACAAATCCTGTGAAAGGTTTGTTTAATATCGAATTTTGTAAAGATTTTCGCTTTAGAAACTCGTACGAATGTCTCGTCGATAAGAGGTAGAGGGTACTCGTCTCTTTTGGTAATCGCATTGAGTCTACGGAAGTCTATACAGAAGCGTAATCCTTCATTGGCTTTCTTGACAAATAAAACGGGAACTGCAAAAGGAGAATTGCTAGCTTCGATGAATCCCTTTTTGAGGTTGTTAGTCAGATACTCCTTTACCACTAGTAACTCTTTGGTAGACATATTATATATTGGAGACATTCTCAACTGAGCGTCCAAGGATATCTCGATACAATAGTCGTAAGTAGAGTGAGTAGGCAATTTGTCTGATTCATGTTTTGAGAATACTTCGAGAAAGTCATGGTAATCTGTGGGCACTTTTTCCCTCAATTGTTTCAATTCCATATCGCTAGCATCTTGAAACCTTGAATCAATGAGGGAATTGATCTCATAAATACTAGTTGTAAAAGCTATATTATCGTGCCTGCGAGTATGGAGTCGAAAGGCTTCGGCTGTAATTGCAGTGATATTTGCAGGAAAGCCTTCAGCAATAGCCTGACAGTTTTTTTGTGAAGCGTTTTCTTTGAGAAATCGGGATTTTTGTTCGGCAAAGGTACTACTAGCAGATGGTTTAGGTTCTGCTGGCAGAACCTTAAAGGACACTTTTGGGGAGATTTCCTGAATTTGAGCATAAAGCTCACACATTTGTCTTCTGACATTCCATTCGTATTTATTATGGAATAAAGATGATGGTAGCAATACTACCGAGAGTTCAGGATATAAAGCATTACGTCGTAAAACGTTGTTTTGTGGGTCCAAATCTGGGGTCGAAGATTGGAGGGATGTTCGGGATATTAGGATGGTCCAAGCGAAATTTAAGGTAGGTGGGAAGTTCTTTGGCCAGAGCAATTGTCGACAGGAAGATCGTACTCCTATGTCGTGGTCTGCTAACCAGTGATTCCCGAGTATAATATCTCGGGCCATATTGATTAATAAAAATGGTGCTCGAATGAAGGTTTTTCCACCTATATATAATATTAAACATATAGAGTGAGTTACTGGAATTCCCCTATTCCCATTATACCTTTTGATAGGTACGGGGCGTTTGAGGGCATCGATAGGTGCACCTATACGTTTAAAAAGTAATTTTGCAAAGAAGGTATTGATAAGCAAATAGGCTGTAGCTTCAGTATCCACTAAAGCGGATACTTTTATGTGAAGCCTGTGGAGCGAGATTTGGTACGGAAGTGTGAAATTTCCTCCGCCGAGGAGGCTTCGAAGATCAATATGTTTCAGATCATATTGAAAACCTTGGGGGGAGATTTTCCTAAGGTTTAGTTCTTTCCCGATTCATAAGAGTTGGGGGAAAAGAGATCACCCTGGGGGTCGGTTTCGTCAGATTCCTTGTTAGAAAGAAAATTTTCATTGGGGCCCACTTCGTGTATACCTCCGGATAGGCACACATGATCTTTTGTCCATCCTTCCATTCTGCATTTATAACAAGCTCCTGGAGATTTGATCCTTATTCCTAGTGATGGGCACAGTATAGGAGTTCTTAGAGTTACTATTGGGTTTGATTTTATTGAGGGAGTCGATGGTTTCGGATTCTTATCCGAGCCTGAGTTTGAAAGTCTGGTTCGGCCTTCTGCCTTGAATCTTGTATTGGCAGTTCTCAGTCGAGCATCGACATTGACCAGGTGGTCAGTATAATCTCTGAGTTTCGGGTATACATCCATGGTGGCTAGGGTAGCGTTGCGAAGGTTCGAAGAGATTTTGTAGGCAATTTCCCTGCGATAGGTGCTTTCAGGAATTTCTGCTTCGGAAGCTAGTTCCAAGAATTGGGTATAAAATTGGTGAAAGGTTAAGGTACCCATGCGTAAGGCTCTAAAGTCTTCAGTAGCCAGTTCCAAACGATTGGGTACTAGGAAGATGGTGGCTAAAAAGTCGATTGCAGCTTCGGGGGTTCGGAACTCTGCACGAGTCATTCGGGGTACCAAGTGGTTTTGTGCTGTACCTGTAGTCCAATTGAATACAGCCCGCACTTTGGATTGTTCATCTGGGTAATGGTCTGCATTATCAAGCAATTTCCCTTCAGCAAGGATTCTCCATGCCTCAAAGGTAGGTTTGACACCATCATCCAAGGGTTCTGGGTCTTTAATTTTACTGCTGAGTTTTCCTGCTCGGTAGGAGCCATATGGGGAGGCCGAAGATCGATGGTTTTCTGTGGTGGGTAAAACCTGACGAAGTTTGGGGGAGGACGGAGGGGACCTTCGTCGATGTCGACGGCGAGGTGAGTTTGGTCTCTCCATTAGGAGGGCTGAAAGGCGATCCAATCGCTCTTGAAGTTCAGCGTTTTGTCGAATGAGTTCTAGCTCAATCGGGGTAGAGGGGTGGGTAGCCATAGTGGCTCTTCCAGGTGCGGAACCCGAGGGGTTCGGTAACATGGGCGGCGCGGAGTGATCGGCCGTAACTGGATTCACAGTTCTTCCGGATGCAGAACCAGGGAGGTTCGCTGGCACGGGCGGCACGTCGACTTCGGCCGTTCCATGTCTTTCCAAAGGTCGGGGTGCTTCTTCGATATCTGACAATTGTTCCGAAGATTCGCTCTCAGAACCTTGGATGACTGCTTGGAGCTGTTCTGAGGGGTCGGATTGCTGATTGTCTAATCGTGAACTTCCTGCCGTGGTGGTTCTCGTGATGGAAGCCATTCCAATAGGTTTGAATGGGTAATAGATCTTCAAGGGGAGTTTGTATCAGAGGTGCTTATATGTACTCTCGATTTGGATTACTAATGGAATCTTAGCTAGATATTCTATCCTTTTTAGGATCGTAATGTGAACTTGATATAATATAATGATTGGATTCAAGGCATAATCGATAATTGATAATAAATAATGAATTGAAGTTAACAATCTATACAAAAGAATATTAAATTATCGAATCCAAGAATAAAGGATACCATATCCTTTTATACCTTCTGCTAGCAGGACCTTAAGATCCTGCCGGTAGAACCTTTTCCCCTGCCCTGGCAGGCATAATCCTTCAATCCGTCACATATATTAAATAATAATATATAGAGTCTAGATTGATAAAGACAAGCCTAAAAAACACTAATATTAAAATTATCTTATATTGAATGCCATTCAACTCATTTTTATCATATACCCATAAGATTCTTATTAATCGAAATTTTGTATATAATAGATTTATATGAAAAAAAAATTTCTGACAAATTATTTTATATGTAAATCAATATTAATAATACTAGTTCCCAATGATCCATTTATAGGTATATAGAGCCTATAAATTAGGTTTGTATAGTCTATAACCATTGAATTGAAGTTCATCGGGATCAAGTCACCGGGAGGAAGCTTATTGATATTTATTCACCAGGAGTTACTTATAGGCTTTAATGCCTATAAGGGAGCCTATATTATATGATCACCGGTATAAAGTTCATCGATATCGAGTTTACCGGGACTAATCTTTCAATATAAATCTTTTAATACAAATTCTTTCAATATAGAAATTCCAATATAAAGTCTTTCAATATAAATCTTTCAATACGAATTCTCTCAATATAAAACCTTTCAATATAAAATCTTTCAATATAAAATCTTTCAATATAAAATCTTTCAATATAAATTATTTTAATATAATTCAATAATATTCTCTTAAAATACTAATATTTTACTACTAATCTTTCAATATTATTCAATTTTACTCCCTTGAAATATTATTATACTATTACTCTTTTAATAAATTATATAGAATTAAATAAATTATAGAATTTAAGCTTTATAATCTTTATATTAATCTTATTAGTATTCTTATTAATATTTTTATTAGCAGTATTCCTATTACTATTGAACTTTCGATCATATGATTTGACTACCCCACATCTCTTTTGACTGGATCACCACCACTCATACCCTTCCAAATTCGAGTTTTTTCGAAACTAATACAAATGCATCAAAATCGAAAATATCAAAAATCTAATTTTATATATAGAAAATTCAATTGAATCTCTATTAATTTCTTTTTTCAAATTTCTAAAAAATCTAAAATTAAAGAATAAAGAAATAATAACCAAATTCACTTATTTCGCGAATCAACACCTCCCTACTTTCGAAAATTATTATAGCTTTTCTTTAACCTCATTAATTCTAAGCTTTAAGATTACCTATACAAATCCATCAATATCAAAGATATCAAAAATCTAATTTTATATATAAGAAATTCAATTGAATCTCTATTCATTTCTTTTTCCAAATTTCTGAAAAATCTAAAATTGAAACATAAAAAGGTAATAACCAAATGATAACTTTTTAGCTAGATCACCACCCCCCTGTCGAAATAAGTTACCACTAATGATGACCACCAAAAAAAGTCTGTGGAATAATAGTTAGGATTCATATGAGATGGGGTTGATCGAGCCAGGCGATGTAGCCGTTTGTGCGTACATTTCCCGTCGGAAAACGCGCCCTGTATAAAAGGTAGGAATGATATTCTCTATACCTTGAAATCCTAATACAAAGTTTTTTATTCTTAAATCTAAGTCTCCCCCTTTTTTGGATTCGTTTATAATCATTTGGCTTACCCATACAATATAGTTTAGCTTAGGCGAATACACTCTGACGTGCTTATTAGTTGTATGTAAATATTCTATAAAAATATCTACTCGGGCTGTATCTTATAACTTGTTATGCCATTAATCCTTTAGAATTGTCTTTGAATTGATATATATATAACATTTGTTTCCCTATATTCTACAATAACTAATATCCGGGGTTGATCCTATAAACACTTCGATTAGGCTAACAATGCTATCATCAATGATTGATTTAGTATTCGTTCTATTCCTACAGTATGCATTATATTCAACAACTTTGTCCCAAAATTCCAATAACAATTCAGTCTCTTTTAGTATAGCTCTTATATCGACTTCAGTAATATCAATATTTCTCTCAGCAATTCCGTTCTAATGAGATGATACTATAATAATTAGTTCTGATCGGGTCCCAGAATTTCATTTTCTAATAGCTTAAATTAATTTTGGTGTATTATTAATTCGAGCGGCTATTATCTTATTACCGATATCAAATTCTAATTTAGTTTTCTATTTTTTCAATCTTAATATAGTTTCGTCTTTAATTTTTAAGGTTAAAATCTA
The DNA here is from genome assembly GCA_014898285.1 of Botrytis aclada. Lineage (NCBI taxonomy): Eukaryota > Fungi > Ascomycota > Leotiomycetes > Helotiales > Sclerotiniaceae > Botrytis > Botrytis aclada. The sequence goes on from RCSV01000008.1 coordinate 28,098, forward strand.
ATTCACTCTTATCCAATTATTTATGATTAATAGGAAATAATGATTTCCTCATAAAAACTTTAGAAATGGTTTAGCAATATTGAAATAAATAAACTCTAATCTTTTTATTTTGTAAGAACTAAATTATTTCAAAATTAGATTTTTTATCTTAATAAACGCATATACTTCACATATAGGGATTTTAAATAGAACTTTAATTAGCTTTCCCAATATAATAACTTTATAAAGATTTCATATCTTTTCTAAACCGAGGTGATTGAATCGTTTATATCTTAATAAATAGTTTTCTAGATCCTTGGATTTATTCAGGAAGATTTCTATTATAGTTTTGTTTGATTCAATATCATTAATGATTTCTATATTTTGGAAAGTAATATCTTTGTATCCTTTCGTAATATCCAAGATTATATAAATTCTTTTATTCATTTTTATTTTGATAATATTTATTCCATTCTTTCGAAAATATATACAATCTGAATTGAATCTATCCTTGAAGCCAATTTTATAAATCTTTTTGCTAAAGAGAAGGTTGATTTTTAATCCCAATATATATAACATCTTTAAAAATAAAACCATATCATTATTTTCTAATTCCATTGCAGCAATACCTATCCAATCATAATATATAATTCCCCCACCAATTTTTATTATCTTTTTCTTTATCTTTTTGATATCTTTAAAGAGGGAAAGTTGATCAGATATATATGAGGAAATGCTAGTATTTGTGTATCAATAAGAAGGGGTAGTCTTACAAATAAGTTCTTTAAAGATACAGCACTTTTTATTATTAGATTCTTCTTTATTTTCTAATAAATCAAAATCAATTGGAAAATTTTCGCTATTTACAAAATAAACTTGATTACTCTTTCTCTTAGAAAATAATATTTTGATTATCTTTTTAAATATTGCTTTTCATTGTTGAACTCTATAATATTTGTGGATCAAAACTTGTACAAAAATAAAATCTTTGTAATCACATAGAAAGTGATTCTTTTATTTGCAAAAATAACAAATATAAATATTGATTATTTCTCCTCGATTTTGCTATATTGTTAAATTTAATCCTTTATTATCTCTTCATTAATTTAGAATTATATATTTTCCATTAATAATATAAACTTATTCTATCTCTTAAATACTAAGCTTTTTAATAATTAAATATTTGATTTTATTTTCCACTACTAATATACTTTGAATTTTTATAACATTGATTATCATTTGGTATTCACTTGAAAGATTTCTAATCAAAACTAAAAATAGAACTTCGTTTCTATATGAATCCTTGAATACAAGATTGATAGCGTCAAGCTTACATCAGTATTCTTTCAATTTATTTCAAGCTTTAATAACAATTATTTCTAAATAGCTAATAGATTTGAAAATGAATATTTAGATTATTGTCAAATACGAATTGACTATAATATCATTAGTTCTTGAGTACTTTGTCTTCAGGTAATTCCACAGTGTTTGTACTATATTGTATTCATCAATAAGTACTTTATTATTATTACTAAATGATCTATATATATACAAGAATATATTAGCTTTATCTTTTAAGTATTTAATCTTCTTATCAAGATTAAATCTAACATTTATGATTTCATTTTCTACAAGGATTGGGAAAACTTTAATACTATCAACTTCTATTTCGATTTCTTCAACCTTAGTATACCCCTGTAGTATAGATTCAATTGTATAGAATAAATCCTTTTCTTTCAATTATATTTTGATCTATCAAAACCATCACTCTTGGATCTTTTAAATAAGATTCAGAATGTTTTTGATTTACTCTTTGATTTCATCCATTTTGATATTTATATAAAAAATTTATAAGATTTTTCTTCCCCTTTTTCTATATAAATAAAATTATACAAATTGTAAATATAAATATAGTTAGCACCACATGCTTTCTGTCGTACCGCGTATATATTTATTTGTAAATAACACCGCGTGCTTTTTCAATTCTGCGAGTTGGTGGTAATAGTGATCACAGCACCGCATGCTGGTTATAGGGTAGTGCTGTATACTCTTCAACTTTGTGAATTGGTTTATAATAATGATCACATCAATTATATCCAAAGGCTATACTAACCAAATTTTATAATCTATTGAATGATTGTATGAAAAAGGCTTCTATATTGACTATATTACAATGCATATCAGCATATTGTCCATCCCATAGTATTATATAAAGGTGACCGCCCTATTCTTCAGCGATTGGTAGCGCTCAGGACCGGATACGGGGATTTTGCATTCTACCACCAACGCTTTCAGCACAACAACGCTATCTCAGAATGCTCCTGTGGATATAGCAAAGAGTTTGAGCATCTAATACTCTGCTGATATTCCTGCACTTAATTCAACAATTGGCCAAACAAACCCGATTCAATTCCACAAAACACAAAAAATGCAATCGATTATCTCTCTTTTCTTTTGAAAACCTCAACAAACTTCGCAATCTTTCTAGCGATCACTAATCACTTCGAGCAATTACGTTTAGTTTCCCCGGAGAATCTCTAATCTCCCACTTTCATATTACCAATCAGGGCTGTACCCCCCTTTGGAGCTGTTTCCCCTTTTTTATCGCTGTGTACAAACTGCAATATACAAAAACTAACAATATAGGGCCCTATAGTTAGCTGCAAATCTGGATTATTTAGTATAAAGTGGATTGAACAGTATCGATATTGCAAGCGAAAAACAAGCGGCAGGAGTGTGCACAGCGCTTCTAGCCGCTTCTTTTCCAATCTGTATTACAGCTGTAGAAGAACGGAACATATGGCTATACCGGCACCCCTACTAGCATAGTCTATCCCTAATACCCTCTGGGAGGTTGTGGCGAGCCCCTACGGCTTGCCCCCCGGATGTAAATTAAAATAAATAAATAAATAAATATAAAGGTGACCAATATGCCTGTCTATGGTTCGTTTAATCTAGCCCGTTTAGGTAATTGTATTACTAATCACCACACATGTTTTGCGCCAGTAACTTCTATTCCTTTTAACAATAAAGAATTAAAATTCGTTTCAAAAATTCTTAAGTATATACTTTGTAAATCTTTATAATCTTCAAATACAAAATAAATCTATTACTTTTATTTTTTATAAAAAATATCCCTCACAATTGATTATCAATTTTGATATATCAAAAGAAAATTAAATAAACTTTTTTTAAAAATTCCAAATTGTAAGAATAAAAGATTTACAAATCCTTAAATACCTTCGAATTTAAATCATTTTTTATTTGTCAAAGAACCATAAAAACTAAATCCTTTAATCTAAATAAAAGTTCATTATAAAATAAAGAATAAGCTTATTGGAATTTCAAGAAAATTAAATTTGAAATTTGAACTATAGATATTTCTATTTTATAATAGCCGATTATTTGTTTATTGAATAATTATCAAATTTGATACTTAATAATAATTATCTTTCCCACTTTAAATAAATACAAATATTATTAAAGAATATACCCCAAAAAAAACTTTAACAAATTATTAAAAGAATTTTCAATAAAGTTTGATAAAGAAAACAAAAATTTGATTTTCATTCTCTTATATCTGAAAACAAATATAATCAAAAAGAATCATTTGCACCACCTAAATGAAAACAGATAGATAATTATTAAAATTTTCTGATTTCTTTTACAATCTTCGATTATTCACCATATAACTTTTCATTATATAGAAGTTCAACACCAAGAATTTAAAGGAATGATTTTCAATAGGGTAACAAATAAATCTGAAATAAAATTGATGAATCACTTTCTTTAAAACCTTTTCTTTTTTTTCAACATTTTTAATATTCAACACTACCACAATCTATATCATAACTTAAATCTATATTGAAATAGATTTGATAATATTATAAGGTATTATTTAATCCGATTAAATAAAAATAAAAAGTCTATTTTTCTAATAAACTACACAATAAAAGTAAATCAAAAACTATTTACTTATATTGAAATATTTTGTAAACATATTTGGATTCTTATAATAATAAAAGCTTATAATATAACCAGAGGACGCTGTATGAAATTCGCTAAAAATATTGATTTAATATTGATTCATTTTTTGAATAGATAAGATATCACTACAAATCCAATATACATTCTTTATTATAGCTTTAATAATATTAATAATTCAAACAAAATCCGGATCCTTCACTTCAATATAATTCCCATCCAATTTCTTTTTCGATAATAGCTTATATGAAATCCAAATCTTCTTATCCTTTAAATTTACTAAATAAAAAGGGAATTGAGTAATGTTGTATAACCATAGGATCCTCTCAACTCGGAAGTCCTTAATATCATGTACGATGCCTATTTTCTTGTAAAAATCCTTTCCTATTTTTAAGATATTTTGTTTAATTTTATTAAGGGAATCCTTTTCCAATTGGATAAAAGGAATTTCATTATTATTTCTATTAATAAATATTATTTTTTTAATAATTATAAAGTAGTTTTGATATTTTTTAGAAATGAAAAAGCTTTATAATAGATATTTCTATTATAACAAGATTACTTTATATTTATTAGCTTTTCAATTGTAAATAGTTATATACCGATACATTGTTAAAAGGTGAATAGTTAAGTAAGGATTAATATTATATAATAAATACTCGAATTTATAAAAGACTTTGAGATATTCTAATTGAAGAGTTTCATTGGCTAGCTTTTGTTCCTGCAATTTCTAAGTGGTCTTCAAAGTTAAGTTGGCAGTGTAGGCTAATTCAGTCTTCAATATGTCGTCCGCCAAATAATGAAATAAATGTTGGAGGTATCGCGCGACGCTCGTAGTACCAAATATAACGCACATCTAGCATCGTGTACAAATCAAAACCTGATATGTACCATTATAAATGAGCTCGCTTGTTATACTAGAGAGAGATGTGATAGGAGGTGAATACTAAAGGGTATAGAAAAGGCAGATTGAGGTAGGGGAGAAAATGTATGTTAATGGATAAGTCGCACACCCTACTTTTGGGCCACCCCCCTTTTGGGCCACCCTTTTACACCAAAACTAGTCATTTTGATATATTAATATCTTCTTCAAAACTAAATATATTTTAATGAAATTTTATATATATAATCTTTATATAGATATCAATCAATTATAAAAGTTTTAGATTTTTTATAATTCTTTTGATTGAAATTCAAAAGATTGAAATATTGGTTTTCGAATTTGTATAGGAATCACATACAAATTTGAAATCTTATTAAAAACAATAATAACTTTTCAACAAAAACTACTAAAAATAAATTGTAAAATTTTATAAATTTTTTCAAATATTTGTTATAATAAAATACAAAAAAAGATTATAAAAAATGAGTGAATATCGATTTATAAAGAAATTATTGATTTCTAATCCCTGTAAATTTTAAAATCTCAAATAAAATCTTAATACAAGATAATAAAATTTCAGAGCCTAGATTTTTATATACAAATATATAAAAGAATATAATAAAACTTTATAATTTATTTTTAGTAATTTTTGTTGAAAAGTTATTAATGTTTTTATCAAAATTTCGAATTTGTATATGATTCTCATATAAATTTGAAAATTAATATTTCAATCATTTATATCTTATTACAAAAAATTACTAAAAATCTGAAAATCTCAAAATTAGCTTATATTTAAATAAAGAATCTATATTCCAAATTTCAATTAATAATATCAATAAATGAAGAAATTAAAAATCGTGATTTTCTTTGTTTTTGGTGTGAAAAAGTGGCCCAAAAGTAGGGTGTGCGACTTATGTTTTTATAAGGAAAGTGGGGTGTAGGTAGAGTGTTGGGGTTATTTTCTTATATAAAAAATGTCCGAGCGTGTGTATTGACCGTTAACATACGCCGCGCATAAGAGGTAGTGTTACTATTTCCCAAAGCTGGATATGACGTTAACTACACTTCCCAAGAGTTCTGGAAGTATATTAAATAATGCCTATCAGTGAAGAGCCCAGCGTCCGCAAGAGTTACTACTGCTTCTTTAGAGAGAATACTCCCCTTAATGATTGCTGTGCCAGACTCTGTGTATACCTCTATACCCTTGTATAAACTCAAATCAATGATGATGCCATTGCCTCCAATAGTAGACCATGCACTGTGACCTCCGCTTTTTGTTACGAATGGTATGGAGTGTTTCGACGCCCATTTCACCTGTTTCTGTGTTAGGAAGAGACCAAATTGCCGGGTGCATTGAATTCTCACAATATTTTGGCAATCAGTTTCTGAAGTAGGGAGTACGATAGCTCCAGGAGTCTTCAAGTCGATGTCCGTCCATCGCTTCAGATACTCTGCAAAATCAAAATCATTGGGATCTGTCAAGATCTTGCAAGTAGGAGTCAAGATATTCTTCAGCTCCGAGAGTTGAATAAGACCACTCATCCTTAGGGCAATAATGTCTGGACTTCGAATTATAGGGATGTTTAATCAACAAAGAGGAGCGATTAAAAAAAGGACGAAATATTTGGCCGTGTAAATGTGATGATGCTCGATGGCAATGTCTGAAAACAAACACTTGTGGAATAAAATAAGACCAACAGTTGGTTTATCAATGTTAAATAATGGTAGCATAGCAGTATCCACTGGAATAACACCAAAACAGTAAAGTGCTTACTTGACGAGAAAAAGAACAAGTCTAGTGCAGTAAGCAGACAAAGGTGACATCGTAATATTTATTGCACATAACCTTCAATGGCAAATTATCGTTTCCAGATCGCCGCAAACCCATCTCACAATAAAGTGATGATTCATTTTCACTACGTACTAATACATTCCGCCTCAATAAAACGCCTTTGCACCTCACCATGTCTCTTTGGACCGTCGCTATAAATACTCTGATCATCGCATCACACAGATTGAATTGAAGATACCTCCGAAATCAAGAAAAATCCAGCTTTATGGTACATAGACGACTTGCCTTTCTCTCAAACCCTTCCAGCGCGCCCGCTATCTCACATAATCGCACATGTCGTGATCTGACGGAGGGAAATTGTGACCCAACCAAGTAAAACCCTAATCGATTTTAATCGACCCATAAATCTTCTGGACAAAAGCCCAACAAGCAAAATATCCGATGGAACCTGACCGGCTTATTAGTGTCATCTGGTATTAGATTGTTGTGGATAGTGGACTTACCAGTAAGAATGAAAAACAAAAATGAGATTAATGCACTATACCCAATGTAAAGTACACTACCCGCCAAGCCACCAAGTTGCAGTTTTGTCACCCAGTAGATCATGGCATTTGCAAACACATAACCAGCGCTAGCACCGGCCGTCATAAATGCTCTCCAATGCCAGTGATAATTCTCGCTACAAAGCAAGAAGTATATCATAAGAACAGTGACAGCGGCACATGTGATGATCATGAGACCGTAACATAAAAAGAGGAAGCCGAACATGTAGTAAACCTTTGAAAACCAAATGGAGGACATGATGAAGTAAAGTTCAACAAAGATCGCTCCAAATGGTAAGATACCTACGAGAAGCATGGATGGAATTGGACGCATGTACGATGTGGAAGGAGGAATTTGACGTGGAATTTGGTTGGTACGGACTGGAGAAGCGATTGGTGGTTGACGGAACCCAACCCAACTTCCGGCAAACGATAGAGGTAGGGAAAAGAAGAACCATATAGCAACGATGACGAGCATTGTTGTAAATGGTACTGCTCCAGAAGATTCTTTGGCCCAAAGAAAGAGGTTGAGGAGGAAAAATGTGCTGAAGACGATACCTGGGACGAGAGTTGGAGTCAAGGCAATGTTGAGCTTCCATTGTTCACCACCGAAAGACTTGTAGACACGGGCTGAAGCATAACCTCCGATGAAACCGAGTACTGTATACAGAAGGATCATGATAGTACCAAGTGATCCACGATTGGATGGTGAAAGGAATCCCAAAAGTGCAAATGCAATTGTAAAGCCCGTCATGACGAACAATTGAGCACCATTGCCGAGAAATACACTCAAGATCAATGGACGTCCTGGTGTACGGAACACATCTCCATGTACCAATTTCCATCCAGAATCTTCTTGAACTCCATCTTCGATAGCAGCAGATGTTCCTGATAAGTCATCAAGATTGATCGAATCGAGTCTGTTATATCTTTGAATGTCTTTTCTCAAAGTTCGCATGAGAATCGAAAGGACTGTGATGACGAGGAACACCACAATGACGGCCGAGTTAATCAGGGAGAACCAATGAATCTTGGGATCAAAAACATGGAGGTATTTGTCCCATCTGGTAGCCCAAGCCGTTGTTGATGGTTGCCACCAGACACTATACGAATACGTGACGGCTGTCTCTCCAGATTCCGAAAGTACCACTTGTGGTCCACCAGCACCGCATTCTGGATCCCCAGGATTTTCATTCATTGTCCTCGACGAAGGTTGAACAATAACACCAACAACTCTCATTTGGCCAGCAGATACCTCGTGATAGTCGATGAAGATATCATAGTGATTGTTCAAGTGCATATCTTTCTGATCGCTACTCCCCAATGCGAATCCTTGACTATAGAACCTCGTCTGTGTGATTTCATCCTCAATCAATTGTCCTGCTGGTAAACCATCAACCAACCAATTCAGCGCAAAACCTTGCTGTATCCTTCTGTTCACAAAATGTGCCGAGCTTTGATCGAACTTCTTCTCTTCGCAAAGTTGTGTACACGTCTCGTTGACTCCCATCTTCAGATTAAAGGGCGAAGTCATGATGCGATCACCGAAAAGAATACTACCCAAACTTTCCGAGACATATTCTGGTTTTGGATCTGGTCTGCAGAAATGGAAGGCCGGGTGATAGTAATCGAAAGATACTACCGATCTTAGTTGGCCATCCTCATAAGAGCCGACAGGCGTAAGTCGATTCACATATAAGGGAACTTTGGCGCCGGGTGAGTATGATGTCGGCGCAACCCCAGGAAGGTAGAAAGCTGAGGATAGTTCGGGGGCGACGAGAAGGGTCGAAATAAGAGCCGCAGATGGTTTGAGGTCTTTTAAACGCATGATGAATAGTATTTGCCTGGCGTTTTGTGAGCTTGATACGATTTAAAAGTAAGATTATATTCAGGAAATCATAAGGGCAACATTATTTGTGAAAGGGGAGCTTACGAAAATCCAACCCTTGATCCTTATGTTTGATTTAGCATGAAATGCCAGCAAAGAATTAATGTGTAAATGCTCTCATACAAAGTGGACTTGATAATAAGTAACATATAAAGTATGTTCAAACTTTGAGAAGATAATTATAAGATGTTGATATTGAAATAAATCAACTTGATGAACTCCTTGATTGGTACTCGTTGCTTGCTACCACTCTAGGGAACTTGAACGGACAACCTTTCAATTAATCTGGCCTCGTCGCAGCGGCCGCATGAAACACGGAAAGGATTAATATTTGACCGGCGCAAACAGAAATTTATTCCCCTTGCCAAATTAATTTTCTTATTGATACAATCAATCGAAATCTTCTTCTTCTTCATCGAGTTGAAATTCTTACATTTCTTCATAATCCGATAAATCATACACAACGTTTTCTTACCCACATTACATTCAATTGAAAGAAAGTTATCAAAGAAACCATGGCCGTCGAAACTTCTCTGCCGGCGTTATTGACCACTCTTACTCAATCATTGAATTTGGCGATTGAATCAGCCCCAGAGAGTTCACTGATCAAACCTCCTGCCGATGGTATTTCGCTCTTAGATGTGAAAAATGAGCTTCTCTTATCATATCTTCAAAATTTAGTCTTTATCATAATCCTCAAGATCAGGAACCAGAAAGAAGATGTATCAGGCGAGGATGAAGAAGAATTGGATAATGCGGTGGTGAAGAAGTTGGTGGAATTGCGGGTATATCTTGAAAAGGGCGTTCGACCACTGGAAGGTCGACTAAAATACCAAATCGACAAAGTACTCCGAGCGTCCGACGATGCCATTCGAGCTCTTGCACCTACACCAAAACCAGTTGGGACTAAAGATGAGGCGCAAAGCGATGAAGACGACTCAGAATCTGAGGATGGCAGTGATGCAGATGGAAACGGAGCACCTCTTGAGAACTTGCAAATTGACGATCTACAATACCGACCCAATCCTTCATCTCTTCTCAAACCTGCCGCTGCTACAGAAGATGATTCGAAGCATTCCTCTGATGGTATTTACAAACCTCCTCGCATCACCGCAACTGCCATGCCTACCACCGAGCGTCGCGAAAAGAAGGATAGAAAAGCGAATAAATCTGCAACCTTGGATGAATTTATTAATACAGAATTGTCTGCTGCTCCAATTGCAGAGGCAAGTATCGGTTCCAACATTATAGCTGGTGGTAGAAGATCGAAGAGTGACAAGGAAAAGAAGGAGGATGATGAAAGAAGAGAATACGAGGAAAGGAATTATACCAGATTGCCAAAGGAAAACAAGAAGGACCGGGCGAAGAAAAACAAAGCTGGTGGAAGACAAGATGCTGGATACGGTGGTGAAGAATGGAGGGGATTGGGTGAGGGTATTGATAGAATTGAGAGGTTGACAAAGAGGAAGAGCGGCAGCGGTGGTGGAATGAGGGATGTTCTAGAGAAAAGCAGAAAGAGAAGTGTCGAGGATAGCCCCAGAGGGAGTGGTATGCAAACTGGTGAAGGTTTCCAAAAGAGGTTCAAGATGTTGGATGGTAAAAAAGGATCGAGGTACCAGTAGAAAGTAGGAGGAAAGGAGCAGCTTTCCGCAGCTTGGTTTTTTCAATTTGTTTCTATTTTAAATTTGTAATATTCAGATTTGGCCCTGACATTCAAAAAGCACCGGACTATCCTTCATCTTTCATACCATCGATGGAGACTCGAACATGCAACCCTTTTGTATTTTCTATTTCATTGATCTTTCACTTTGGCCGCAAGGATATGGGGACTTCGGGCGATATATGATCCTAAGGGATGAATGGACTCTAGGACCTCACTATATCGTACTACTACAGACCCTTCACAGCTGTGAATGAGACTTGAACGCCTACTAAAGCGCATCCAATGCTAGATCTACCAAATTTTAAATCGACAAATGAAGATTATGATCTTGTCAATTTTCACTCTATCAACAAACCACGTCGTGAATCGTACACCATCACCCAACCGAACAGCACCGTGTTTTGTTACCATTTACTCAATTTCACGGAGTTCAAAAGGTTTTCAGGGTTCGGTACGAAGTTTATCGAACGTTCTCAGACTGGGAGAATGAACGTGGAGACAGTTCCGCTATCAAGCCTGAAAACGAGCCTTCAACATCGTTACATATTCTTTGTGCTGACAGCGCATGATTTCTTTCTTGAATGGTCATGGAGTTTTTATGAATAACATTGCTTCTGTCTACTTTCTTTCTTGTCTCCTACGCTTCTTTATGGGCAGTCATCCTTTAAAATCAAGCATGTGAATTTGGGAGCATTCGGTCTGAATTCACTTTGGATCAATCAAGTGACACCCTTAAATTATCTCATTGAACTACTTTCTTCTTGCACTGCGGTATACCTTTTTCGACGTCTGATCTTCCTATCCAAAAGTTGGATCCATGGCCGACCGAATCAGCTGCGTTCGTCAAGGAGGAATTTTCCGGTGCTAAACAGACGATAGACTCGCATAGTTCGGCAAATTCCATTTGTTTTTAACATAACAAAGGGGCAATTCTCAATTATGGAGATCTATATCCAAATTTGAGATCCAAATTTAAGGCTGGAGCATGTTCAGGTGTCTTTTCTATTGTTCATTCTACCCTATATAATTGAGTAGGTGTTTATAATCATCGAATCTCCCAAAAGTGTGGAAGCAACGCACTTAGTATTTTCACGCATATGCCCTACTATTATTGCAAGCTAATAAGTCTGCGACCATGACTCCATTGGTCTCTCAGCGTGCCGAAGCTATTGATGCCTCGACAATTCCAACCTCAGTTCTCGCGGGAATTGGAGCTCTCCCTCCCCCACCAGGAATGACTCCGAACTTTGCAGACCCGGATTCTATACAACCTGTCATTTGGGGATTCTGTGCTTTCGGGTTCTTCACCATAGCAATATGTATTATGGTGAGGTTATGGGTGATCTTCAGATTGTCACATCCTATAAAATGGGCTTGGAGCGACATTGGCTTCACATTTGCTGTTCTTGCTACCATCGTTACCTTCATTGAAATATTAGTAAGCCTAAGGTTTATATGCAACTCCTCAATACCTACTTAACCCTCTTAAGGCTTTGATTAACTTTACGATCAATCTTTAGATTGGAGCGAGCGGTTTTGGACGAACCGGTATTCACTCGTGGGATGCGTCACTAGATAAAGTATTATCTTTGCGCTCTCGCACTGCTATAGCTTTAAACATAATAATGCCTCCTTTATCCATTTGTTTAATCAAAATCATCATTTTTCTAATGTACCTGGAACTTTTTGCCACCATGAAGGTAATCAGAAAATTATGTTATGTTGGCATGGGAGTAACCACAATTTTCTACTTTATTATCATCGTCACCGGCGGTGTTTGGGCGTTCCCACTTTCAATCTATTTCGTTGCAGATAATGCCATCAAAGCGCAAGCTCTCAATCTGCCAAAAGGCGCTTTTGATCTAGTCACTGACGTCTATTTATTTCTTGTACCAATGGTAGCAGTCAGTAGATTGGACATGATGACTATGCGGAAAAAATTGGGCATATTATTGATTTTTAGTACTGGGTTCTTGTAAGTTCGAATCCTTGACCAGAAGTAGTTTTATACTTACTATCAATAGAGCCATTATTTCCGCAGCCATGAACATCTACTGGCGTGTGTATATTAATACTCATTCCGACCATTTGTGGTTTGCAACGGCAATAAATGTAGTTACCATCACCGAACATGCCATTGGGCTCATAATTGCAGATACTCCACATTTCGCAAGGTTCTTCCGGAGATACCGGTCGAGAATCGGATTCTATTTATGTTGTAGATATGCAAAAAAGGAGAAGGATTCACAGGGCTCCAAGGAATTTGCGAAGAAAAGTGAGGGGTCTACAGAGGACAATGCGAAGCAAGGGAGCAAATCTAGAAAGTTATATCCGGGTCTTGATGTTACAACAGTAGGAGGAACCCTGAGAGGAACCGTGGACAACAAAACAGATGAGGAGGCTCAAACTGAACAGGTTTCAACAGAGCATCATCCTGCAGCGCAGTACCTAGCAGACACTTATTGAGCAGAACGACAGAATGATATACAAAATAAATTCTTTGATGAATAGGACAGAGATCACTGATACTGGTTTTGCAGGAGATCACAATTTGAAGTCACCTCAAAGCGATATTTTGAATATTTTTATCATCAATTGCGTCGATGATGCAACCTTTATTCCACCAACCAAAATAATCGAATTATCTCTTGATGCATTTGATTTTTTCTTTGTCTGTTTCGCGCCAATTTGTCTCTCATTCATTCAGTAATCTTTGGATCTTTGAAATATCGGGGACATCTCTTTGAAATTTTTAGGTGTGATAGGCTTGTTTTAGTCGGTTGCAGACAAAGGATTATCGAATTGCCTGCAACTCAGGAAAATTACATTTACCAATCAAATGAGTGATATCCTCATTGAAAGGTAAAATTAAAACAAGAGGTTCATTTAAAAAGTGAATTGTGGTCATGATTATATTCAACGTCCTTAGCTAAGGGTATACACATAACCTCCCCCAACTTGAGCTAAATCCCAGGGCTTGCCATCCATGGTGGAAACCTCATTTCGAAAGAATGGCAGATTTTGTAGCTCCCGTGCATGATGAGGCAAGGGTGATTGGCAAAATAAGTTATGATACCACAGGGCAATTCTTACCTTTGAGTGAGAGCTACAAACCTTCTTCACTCTTGCGATTGTGGGATAACCCCCTCCAAATACTAATTTCGACTTCTAGGCGAACGATCTCGCTACACCTTCGGTTGGACCGGCCTTGCGAAAAAGTACAGCCGACCTATAGGAAAATTTGCATCTGTCGATCATCGAATATTGGGCAATGAAGCGAAAAGCGGATTAACTCCTCGAGAGGATAATTCGAAATATCACGAAAGTAAGAAGAGGCGCAATCGGAAAGGAAAATTTGATGAATTTGAAAGATATCAAAGGAAGAGATTCAACGGTTTCACAGCATTCGATCTCTACACCATGAAATATTTGGCAGCTTTGGATAAAGATATTTTTCTTCATACTCTACGAAATCCTATTCATCCTTAGTCTGCGTAGAAAACCCAGTGAGTAGGACCCCACCCACTAGGTAATAGTCCCAATGGATGGGTAATACACCTCATTAGATACCCAATGAATGGGTAGGATTTCTAAAAACCCATCCCATTACCCATGAGTAACCCAAAATACTATGGGTTACCTATAATCCAATAGATAATGGATAACCCAATAAATAATAGATAACCCAATAGATAATAAGTAATTTAGTAAGTAATAGATAGTAATTAATATCATAAAATATATTGTTTAAAATTAATAAAAAGATTAATAAAATATTCTTCAATTCTCAATTCAGGAAACTATCTATATCTATTAAATACATTATAAAACCTTCTTTAACTCCTCTCTCTATTGAATCTATCAATTATAATCTCATTATCTTCAATTTATTATCTTTTCAAATTATAACTTAATAAATCAAATTATATAATTTAATCTTCTACAATAATCTATAAATCATTATAAATTATTAGATTTTCGTTTTTCAATCTTTTATTTATTTGATTTGATATACCTTACTCGATTTTGTAATCAGTTTGAGAAAGATGCTGTAATGTTCTAATTAATAATATATTTCTTTGTAGTTGATAATGTTTTCGAAACTTTTCTTATATTGTATATATAGCATTTGTATCTGATTTTTCATTGCTAATATAATTCTTTTGATTCTAATTATCAAGTTGTTTGATCTTAAGATCAATCTTGTTTTATAAATTTGCAATTTCAGCTTCGATTTCCTTTTCAGTTAAAGCTATAAATTCTTTAATAATTTATATAATATTCTAGGATATATAATAACCTTTATCTCTATTTGGAATCTCTTTTTGTAATTTCTGTTAGTGATGAAAAAGGAAAATATTATTACGAATAATTTCTGGAGTAAGTTGTCCATATCGATATAAATATAAATCCTGAGTATAATTAAATATTCGTTCTATATCAATCCCTATTATTGGAATACAAAGAAAATCTCTAGCTATTTTAATTAAATCTGGATAATTATGTTCTTTTGCTTTCTAATGAGAAAGGATAGTTATATTAGAAGAGGTTAATAGAATATTAGAAATATGATTAATAAAAAGATTAATAGAAAGATTTATGAGAATATAATTAAAAATCTATTTCATTTATAATAATTTGTTGAGATTTGTATTGTTCAGAAATATTTCAATAAGATTGTTCTAAAACAATTGCTAGATTGTTCTTATTTGAATTTTATAAAGCTTGAAATTCAATAATTCTAGATAACGAATATTGTTGATATTCGGTTTCTCAAAGTCGACGAAATTATACTTCGAATTCAATTTACTAATTCCGATTTTGATAATTCAATCAACAAGAATTTGGATTAAAAGCAATTGTTTTTGAAGTTGAATATAATAGAGCTTTTATTATATAAATACTATCAAAATCATTATACATATTATTATAATATTTATTCAATTTTTTTTTGGTTTTATTAATAACCTTTATTAGTTTTTCAATCTATAGATATTTCGTCTTTTTTTTAATCAAACGATAACGATTTTCAGTTAGATATTTATATAAATTATTGTAAATACCTAATACATATAGCAAAGTGATTTCTTTTGTTTTGTTTATATATATAGTATAGAAATTGAATAAATAAATAAAATCAATAAGATATTTAATTTGCTTTTATTCTGTTTTTAATAAAGAAAATATTCTTGTATTAGAATAATCCTAGTAGTATTTATTGATTACATTTCGAAAACGTGCTGTATATATCAATATATGACAAATCGAATTCTATCAAGTTGAAATATTTATTAAAAGATTAATTAGCTTTTTTAACTCCATTTAATTATTTCTAATAAATTTTTATTAAATATTTAGAAACCTCAATCATTATTATATATTAGAATTCGAAAATATAACTAGTTTTCGAATCTAAATAAGGATTAGTAAAAAAATTAATAAATAAATCGAATTATTTATTTTTGTAATGTCACGCAATATCACGTGCTAACACGTGCCCCGATCATCGAGATCGGCCTTTATGATCGATCTCAATTACATTATCACTATATTAGCTACTCCACTCATTACGTAGTCTACTAGGATAATAATCTTTCCCAAATAAGCGCCTACGTCGCCTATTTTGGGTATATATAGAGGACACTGATCATTACGATCAATCCTCAAGTTAATCTAGTCTATTAATCCTTTATCCTATTATCTCTCTATCAACGGTGACCACTGACGTAGCTATCCTCCGTGATATGTAAGAATAAAAAGAATAATATTATTTTCAAATAAATGAATTCTTTTTAGATCACTTATTTCTATATTATTATTCCAATCTCGAATAAACGTTTCGTTAATTGAAGTCAAACGAATTGATTTAAGAAATGCTTTTAAAACAAGTTGGATAATATATATTAAACAAGGTATATATTAAATATGTTTATTCAGAAATCGATCTCTATTGAATGCCTTCTCAAATTGTTGATTGATTTCTTTCATTATCTTAATATTATTAAATATATTATTAATAATAATCGAAATAATCTGATTAATAATATTGAATTTATCAATAATATCTTTTACAACTTTAATTAAAGCTTATCCTGAATAAATATTTATTAAACTTTCGAATCTAATGAGCTTTTCAATTAATTCCTAATCTTTAAAGATATAATAAATCAATATTCTAAGAAAAAATAATTTGTTTATATTAAACCAAGTATCTAAAAATAAAACAATCTTACTCCTTTTCACTATTCTCGAAAGTAATATATTCTTCTCAAGATTTTCGATTTGGGCTGTTAATCGTTTTCGAAGTATATATACAAAGAGAAAAGGGAATCCAGGATTTTATATTTGAGTAAACTATTGCTATTCTTTATTTTCAATAACTCGAAAAAATGTTTGTAAAGAAATAATTGTTTATAAAAATTGATTATAAAATGCTTTTTTTGTAAGTTGTTTTAATAAACCCATCTGAAAAAGAATTAGTTTTCTATTAATATTTCTATTAATCATTTATTACCTACTCTTACAACAGGATATTTATCTATCCCTTTTTAACATCCATTTCGAAAAATTGCTTTTCGACATACATCACTTTGAAAATATTTAGATAATACATTAATACCAATATTCTTAATCCCAGAATAATTCAATTCTTTATTATATTAACAACATATCAAAACTGACTCTCCAATTCCTTTATTTACAGCTTGATTATACTTAATCCAATATATCGATTTACAAATAATTAAATCCCAGTGAATTTTCTTTATTAAATTAATTGAATCATTGATCTAATTATTGAACCATTAAATAGTTTTCCACCATTTAATAAAATCGATATAAACTTTTCATATCCATTTAAAGAACCTTCCACCTTTTCCATATAATTCAAAAGACAATTCACAAGGAGATAAAGAATGAAAAGGATTGAATAGTTCAGAATCAAAAGCATTTGAAAGTTGACTAGAAGATATAATAAAGTTATTCAAATAAATTTCAATATCTAATAAATTTTCGAAAATAAAATCTATTCTTATAAGGAATAAAAATATCAAATAGAAAATTAATAGAAAACTTAGTAGAAAGTATATAATAGAATTTCAATTTGATTATTCTATATTAAAAGATTAGTTTTAATTATAAAAACTTTTAATAAACTTCTTATTAACTTGAGTATCAGATAACATTTGTAGATTTGTATTTGTAGGTAGAACCAATTGCCAAAGATCTTATAATTCCTGATCGATTTTTTTATTATAAATTAATCTTTTTGTATCAATATATTGTTTTCGATTATTCTTTGGAATAAAAAATCCTATATCATTTATCTTTTTAATAGATTCTAGCTATTAAGATGTAGGATTAGGAAGATCAATTCAATTATCCATTTCAGAATCATTTATAAAATAAATTATACATATTCTCCAAAATGTTTTTTTTAGGATTTGTAAAGAAAGTTATAGATGACTTTCATATTAAAGTTTTTTTAATAAGGATTAATAAATTAATTAAAAGATTAGTAGAAAGATTAATAAAAATAATATATTATACTCTATAGTTTTCTTATATTCCTTTCTCAAATCATAAAGTTTATTGGATAAGCTAAATTAATTAGATTTTTGAAATAAGATTCAAAAATAGGAATATAAACTTATAATTGAAATTTATATATATTCTTTATCAACTTGCCTTATTTTTTATATAATTGATAATAAATTTATTTATTTATTTATTTATTTATTTTAATTTACATCCGGGGGGCAAGCCGCAGGGGCTTGCCACAACCTCCCAGGGGGTATTAGAGATGGACTATGCTAGTGGGGATGCTAGTATAACTATGCATTCCATTCTTCTACAATTATAATACAAATCAGAGAAAAAGTGGCCAGGGGTGTTGTACATATTTTTATTATTTATCTCCCGTTTACAATATCAGTACTGTTCAATCCATTTTATACTAAGTAATCCAGATTTGTGGTTGATTATAGAGCCTTATATTATTAGTTTTTGTATATTACAATTTGTATACAGTAATGAAGGAAAGGGAACAACTTTAAAGGGGAGTATAGCCCTGATTAGCAATATGAAAGTAGAAGATTAGAGGTTCTTCAAGGAAGCTAAGTATAATTGCTTAAAGTGATTAGTAATCGTTAAAAAAATTGCAAAGTCTATTAGAATCTTTAAAAGAAGAGAGAGATAGTTGATTACACTCTTTATATCTTACAAAATTGAATCGGATTTGTTCAGCCAATTATTAAATTAAGTGTAAAAATATCAGCAAAACATTAGATGCTCAGGCTTTTTATTATATCCACAAAAACATTTTGAGATAGTATTATTGTACTGAAAACACTGATAATAAAATACAAAATCCTTATATCCGATTCTAAGTGTTATCAATTGTTGAAGAATAGGGTAGGGGAGGGTAAGTTTTTTAAGTTTTTTGATTTGATAGCTAAAATGTCAGCGATGATATCAGCTAATAAGGGAAACCTCATTTTGTTTTTATTATTTCTATTTTGTTTTTTGTTTAAAGATTCTAACTATTAAGCTTATATTACTAATAATAAAGAATGATAAGTTTTCGTTTTCAATACAACCGCTATAAATGCTCAGATTGATAAGCCGATCGACCTTTTTGTTTCCAAGGATTCCGATATATCCAAGTGACCATTGGATCGCTATTTGTTTATTCCTTATAATCTTATAACAATATAGAAATGTCTATTGGGATAAGTCGGAGGTATTGTTTTTAATATATTAAATGATTGAGATATTATTGATATATATAATAATTTGCCCAATCGATTTTAATTGGACAACACATTTCAAACCTTTTAGAGCATTTATTATTTCGGTATCGAAGATATATAAAAGCAAATTGATTGCCCTATAACTAAATATCATTAGAAATTATTCCCAATAGATCATATAGCTGTAGCCGATTATCTTTTGCTTTTAGTGGTATTGTTCAATATTATTCGAAAAGATTATAATATAGCTATCAGACAAACGATTCCATTATTACATAAATTCAAATGTAACTGCTTTTTTCTTTATATCTTTTGTGGGGTTGGTGTAACTCCCTGTAGAAAAGTATGGTGGGGAAAGTATTGATCTCAATACTTCCGGAATCAATCTAGTTAATCTATAAAGATTAATGTTATTCATTTTGTATTAAGATACCTACACTAAACAAATCATTAGTGAATAATTTTCGTCCATTTTGTAGAATCGGAGTACGAATTTTATTCGTATTTGTTCGAATGCTAACTCGCTGGATAGTAATCTAAAATCTCTTAGGATTGTAATAGTCGGAATTGTGTACCAAGTGGATAGAACTTTTCTTATTGTTAAAACAATTATTCAATCGATCTTGATAATATAATTATCCAGCCTTATACTTATCATTATATTATGAATAACTTCTTTTATTCGATTTGGCTTTATTTGGTTTATATATTATATCTTGGATCTATAAAGGGTAGAGGATAGGATGTAGATAATTATTATTTTGTGTAATATTGCAGCTAGTGGATTGTGATATATCTATATAAGCCCTTTAATATGCCTTACAATCTTATAAGCTTTTGCTTTTTGTTTTGCTATATATCTTTTGAAGGATAGTTTCCGATCAAATCAGATTCCTAATTAGTATAAGGCTAATTAAATAGTTTTATTGTCTAATTTATTAATAAAACAAATCGATATCTTATTATTCATTTCTAGATACGGGATGTATATCTCTCTTCTTCAAAAAAGATATATCATTTCTAGCTTTTCTAATGCAAATATTATATGGTTTTATTCATTCTATTGGAAGATCTGGTGAAGATTGCATTTGAGGAAATCAATATTCTTGTATATGTTTTTAGATATATAGTAGATGTAAACATTATTAGTATACCCGAAGTATAGTTTGATATCTTGATTCAATAGTTTAGCAAGATATAGAATGTATAGTATGGGTGAGAATGGGAAGCTTTGCGGGGTGTTGTATTTGATGTAATTGTATTCTGTAATTATATTTTTTAGTTATACTTTTATTAAATGGTTGTTCAGAAAGGCTTGAACTAGTTATAGAAAGGAATGAGGCTATTCTTGTTGATGTATACATTCTAATAGTCTATTTGGCAGGAGTGTGTCGAATGTGTTTTGTATGTTTAATATGACCATTATGATTTCTTACTTATGGGCGAAGGCTTCTTCGATATTATGTATAAACAAAATGATTAGATCCATTACTATTTGCTTGGGGAGCACTCCTTTATATTGAAAACTGAATATACCTACTATCATTGTGATCTATAAGATATATCTAACGATTATACATTCCAGGCTTTTCGAAATGTATAAGAGTAAAGCTATCGGTTGTTAGGATTATATTGATGATTTATCTTTCTTTTTGATCTTAGGGATTATTACTATTTTTGTATATCTTTATTTGGCTAGAAAGTAATTTAGTTGTAAGTATCGATTGAAGATCCTAGTGATTATTAGTTTAATAATGTTCTAGCAAGTTTTCAAAAGGCGAACAGTGATTTGGTTAGGCCTTGATGAAATGTTCGAAATTTCTATAACGCTTTTTTCTATTTCTTCGAAGGTTATTTCTGTATATTATAGGAGTTTGTTGGATATACAGCCTGATTGGAGTAGATCTGTCTTGAAATCGTCGCTATTATCGAAGTGCTCGAGGATTTCCTTTTGTAGGATTTGGGCCTTTTTAGTGATATCTTCGATTGCTATGCCATTGACAACTAAAGATAGCGCTTTAAGATTGATAACGAGTTTATATTAGTCAATCACTTTGTATAGGTTTTTATTACAATTTACTTTATTAATGATTTCATGTTAATACTAGCATTTCGCTTTTTTGATTATAGTTATCAATCCCCATTATTAGTATTCTACTTGGTTGGTGTTCTCAATTCTAGTTGTTTTATAGTTTTGGTAAGCCATTCTACATTCGCTTGTTCACCAAGGGGCAAAGCAACCGGAAGCGTCTTTCTCCTTTCCTACTAAACGAATCACTGATTCAAACAAAGAATCCAGTATTCCTATTAATTTATTAATCTACTTGGTAAACATATTCTCTAAATTTGAGAAATGGGGAACTCTGTTTTTTATAATTCTCTGGAATATTGAGAGACCTTTTTTACTAATTATACAACCAATAAACTTAGCAATAAATAAGGTAAGATTCGAAATTGTAATTATTTGTGTTTTGTGATTGAAGCCGCTTCTTGAATTACAATTAATAATAATACCAGTAAAGAGGATATTAGAGAAGATTAGATTAATTATATAATTTGTTTTATAAATAGAGATCTTTGGGATTCTAATAAAGTCTATTTCATTTGAAAGAGATTATTCTGCGAGAAGTACTTCTTAGCCGGCTGAAGCTATACTGGATTCGAATAGATTATGCTTAGCATTGAAATCGCTATCTATTATTATATGATCGGAGAACACTATGGAGACTATCAGATTCATTATCCCTTTAATACCTGGCTGTTGATATATATTAACAATTTGTACATCATTCACTTTTATTCAGAAAAGGTTTCAACATAATTGAATATATTTTTATTGAATATGAATCCACTTGTTTTTATATATATATATTATTATTCTTAATCTTTCTATCTTTTTTTCAAAACTATCTAAACTATTCCAATTATCTATCGATACAAAGAGATTATACCCCAAATAGTTTTAGATTTGAGATCTAGGGTATATAAAGGGTTTCTATATATAAAAAACCTTCAATTCTTATTCATATATTATTTATAATATTGCAATATGCACTCCTGTTTTTTTCTATACATTCGCCCAGCCGATCCATATAAACCTAACTATAGCTGTCTAACGGCTAGCATTATAATACCGGGAGGAATAGTTACTCATTCAGATTAATATCGATATTTATATTAATATATTGTAATAGCATAATATTAAAGAATACCTTTTCATTCAGGCTACCCTCATTTAAATACTTTCTCTTAAAACAACAAGGGTTATCGGATGGGCTATCAATCGAAAAAACATTCTAAGGGGTATATTAGGAGTTGTTTAGGTTTTTGTATATAATGATGTATTCTCTGTGAAAAAGGGGGGGTATTTCAATTGTGATATTTTGGCGAGTTGTTGTAGCCAGAATAGCTGTTCTATTAGCTAATACTTCAATAACTAGACAAATCTTTCGGCTCTGTTTTTTGATTTTATAGACCTTGGATTTCGTAAGGTATACAACTTTCCTATTGACTCAATACAATATCGCAAAGCAGTTATTATACCCAACCGGAAACGGTTCTGTACAGTTTGTGTATTCAATCTTAGCCTTACACTCAGGCCCAAATAGGCCATTGTGATTCGTTTGTAAAACACTACAATTATTGTATTTTGGGGTGTTTTTGCATATCATTAGATTGTAAAAACCCTGATACCCTAAATTATAATGAGTGATATGTTGTTTTGGCTTAATATATCGGGTTCGTTTGAAACTATCCAAGAATTTAAAGGAAAAGACTTTTATCGATAGGCTAACGATTCAGGTCTGTTTATAGAAATCGATTGTTCGAATAGTAGTTTGGCAATCGATTGAGGGAGTACCTGTTTGTATTGATACTTCCTCAGCTACTATTTCCTTAGTGATTAGTATTCTATCTTTGTTTAAACTACAAAGGGAGGTCGGGATTTCTTCTAATATATAACAATACCAGATTATGAGTCGTTCCAGATTATTATAGTTTAGGATCTTCTTGATTTTTTCTGTATTCTCGATTTCGAATAGTTTATTGCATATAGTGCTATTAGCAGCTCGTACTGCCCACCTAATAGCTATAGGGATAATAAATACAATATTGATATCTTTCAGATTGGGGATAACCTCATCGATTGCCTTTCTTAATATATAAACATTTGGATGATTTATTATCGGTACAGCAATTCCTATTGTTAATAGATAAATATCTATTCTGATTTTTTGGGGTTTGATTGATCTTTATTTGTTGGTTTGCTTTTGTATATATATAATTATGTTTGTAGATATATTTAAGTTTTTCGAGATCTTTATGATATCCGTATAGGTGCGGTTTGGATTGTTATTATTCTTATCTCTAATTATAAAATATATCACATTTTGTAATAATCTAATTTTGATATTGTTTATTATTATATTGCAAACTTCTTTACTATAAACTACTTTCTCTGATATACTATCAGCTTCGAATTGATAAAGCATTATTTCGAACACTTCATAAACCTTGCGTTTGAGTTGCACTTATTCATCGAGGGTATTAAGTTGATTTATAATAAAGGATCCTCTCATTGCCAACAGATTTGATACAACAGCTCTCACAGCTTCTGCACTATAGGCGCTTGTACTGTTGAAGTTGAATGGTAAGGATGAGAGTAGTGATCGATCGCAAATAAACTGGGAATTGGTTGCAATCGGCGCCTGTGTGAACATAGGCAAAGGACTTCAAGGTCAAAGGGCTTTGTGACCATATTTAAGCGAAAGCGAAGGCTAGTTCTTTCAATAGCCCTTATATAAAAGCTATTGCACTCATAGATTAGCTAGCTCTTCAGATTGAATACACATTGACCATTAGATCTTACGTCGTAGGTTCTACATCATCTGTAATTTACCTCAAACCAATACTAATTAGTGATATCACAAATTAATCGATTTTACTTTATTTATATAACTTTGCAGAAATCGGCAAAATTATATCATTTTTATTTCAACCTTTTTTTGATTATGCCACAATCTAAGCCTACCTCTTTTGGTATTAGTGTATTTAGTGCTAGATCACCTAATCGATCAAAAACATTAGAAGTATATGAGTCCTCGAGTTTAATTAATTATAATGAGGTATTTATTGAGGAAGACTCTAGGGATTTATTTGTAGAAGATTCCCCAACCCTGAAATCTTTATCGAAATTTGTTAAGATAATTTAAAAACCTATATCAAGTGTTGAACAGGTCAAAGATGAATCCTTATTTTCAAGCCACTCCCCTTTTCCTAATGAAAACTTTCTAATCGATCCTTTTACATTTATATTTCCAAAGGATTTGCAAAAGGCTAGAAGGATTTACTAGAATTTTAAATCTTATAGTAACTACGAGAAACATTTCGAAATATTCTTTCAATATAAGATTGCTGAGTATAAAAACAATGGGATTACAGATATAGATTTGTAAGAGGTAGTCTATAATGATTTCGTTTATTTTTATAAAGGATATTTATTTTATGTAAGGAGAACAACACTCTTTCGATTTCGAAAGGCCCTTTGATGCTATGGTGTGTATATCGATATTGAAACAAGGGTTGAGGATGCAATTCTTGAGGCTCTTTCTAATCCCAATTATTATATATGGATTTTACAAAAACTTTGTAAATATTAGACAAATGAAATCAAACTATTTCTTTTTGATAAATAGGTTAATCTTTTTGTTGGATTAGGATAATCACCATTACTAAAGGATTTTGATTTTGATTATAATTCAATAGTTCGATAAAGTTCTTTGTGGTATAGATCTAATACAAACAATAAAAGAAAGAAATACAAAAACAAAGGCAAGGAAACAGAAAAACCATTTGTATTGGCGAAACTAGGAAGGCTTCGCTAAAGTCCTAAGGGACCTTCTAACAAACCTGATAATTCCAATGATTCCGATAACAACGGGAATGAAGACAATCATAATAAAGGATATAATTTCAGCAGATCTTATCAATAGGATGGTGGATCTAGAGGTAACTTATTATCTCGAGATAAAGCTGATGACAATATAACCAAGCGACAAAGATAAAATCGTTTCTTGATTGATCTTTCAAAGATTTATTATCAGGAAGATATATATAAAGATATTGATGATTCTTTCAACCAAAAAATCTCTATCTTTCACGAACACTATAAGAGGGTTTTTTTATTACAGGAACTTCTTGTTAAAGCTTTTTCTATTATACTATATAATTCTGTTAGAGATTTCTATCAAAACAATTTGGACAATCTACCTTCAATGTACAACAATTTATATTCTATAATGAAATACAATTTCGAAGAATTAGAATATTAGTGGAATATACTACAAAGATGGAATGAAGTGTCTCTATCGGTATACATTCAGAAAGAACCCACAACGGATGTGCAATCCTTATTCGATAAAATAATTGAGGATATTCGATTTCTAAAGTATATTATATTAGTGAATATGTGTGATTATCAAACATATCTCTTTAAAATCATTTTGGTATGTAATGGAATACCCGATTGCTATACAGCAATCTGTAATCCCTGCAAGAATACTATAGAATTGATCAACCAAATCAAGTAGGCAATGGCATTATATTCGAAGAGTTTTCTCTACATATCTGTGACTAACAAAACTTTCTTGATAGACCAACGGTTTTTCGATAATAGCCCCCGCAATCGAAGCGTATCATTCAACAAATACAACAAATCTAATAGCGGCAATCGATCTTCTTTACAAGGATCAAGCGGAGATGATTGCTATTTTCCCGATTGCAAGAAGAAGGGATGTCGATATTATAAGCATTCCAAAGAGGAAAAAGAGGTTGTAAAAAATAAATATCATATCAAATTCAGCAATTATAACAATAAAATCTTTGGCAAGAAATTTGATTAATTCATTATTGAAAAAGGAGGAAACAAGCCTTCCATTGATAGTGATGATGATATTAGTAGTGTTATTGATTAGTACTTTGTTGATAATGATAATGATGATAATATCACCAAGATTATTGATAGGGTTATATTTATATTTGTTAATGTATATAATGGTTATGAGATGATTACTGAATTCAATAATAGGGTTGTCACTTATATTTTGATAATCGGGATAAGTATTGTATCTTGTAATCCGAACACTTGATATCATTCTGATGAATTCTTTAGTATTATAATCGATTTTGGTATTTTTATACAATTCATTGTCGGCTTTGGTCAATATAGTATATAAAGAAAGATAAAGGATATCGAGTACAATTCTAGAACGGTTGATACTATAATAATATAATTTGATATTGGTATTGTAATTTCTATTGAATCGTTTTCTATCGATTTATTATTTAATATTGTTAAGTTTTATATTATAAAAATAAATATTCTATTTCTTTTGAACCTTATAAATATAGATAAACATTTGTTATATTATAATAATATAAAGGATATACTAATTGTTTTTATATATTTGTATTTTGTATTTCAATACTTTGGTTATGCATTCTTGATATAGAATATTAATTTGTAGTATCTCATTCAAAGTTCGCTGAATGATATTGAATGTTTTCTTGTGGAAGTTGAACTTCGGTGACTGTATCATTGTTTTGGTTATCCTTCAATTCGAAAGTTTTATAAAGTATTGAAACAATCTAATCATAATGAGGACTTTGTAACGATTCAGCAATTTACGAAGTTTTGTTATTATTGTTAGATGCATAACAAGTCCCCAGAGAAATTCAAATTTAAGTTCTTCGACAAAGACTTTGAGTTTAATTACACTATACTTGTCGATGTATTGTATATTGATAACAAATCTGTTTTATATATCATTGATAATGCAATACGTTTTCAAGTAGTACGATGGTTGAGGGATATGATTGCGAAATATGCATGGGATATAATACGGGAATGCTGGATGAATACTTATATCGGTTTATCCGAATATATTATTTATAATACTGGTAAGAATTTCGATAGTCGAGAATTCCGATAGTATACTACTTCTATAGTAATCCAAACGAAAATGATACTGGTTGAAGTATATAATTCCATTAATATAATTGAACAGTTTTATATATTATTACAACAAGCATATAATATCATTCACAACGAAATACAGAATATTGATATTAGTAAGGCAACAGCATTACAAATAACCATTAAAGCTGTAAACAATACAACAAGACCTAATAGATTGATACCTACACTTTTGATCTTTGATACATTCCCCCACATAATTGAAACAAATCCATCGATAGCAACTATTCAATAACAAGCCACAACAATCACAAAGACTATAAAAGGAATTTGTAAACTCCAAAGTGCAATTCAGGTTCATAATATTCTGAATATACGAAATGGACCATCTACAACTCTACTCTATGAATTAACTTCAAATAGCCAGGTTCTGGTTTGAAGGAAAGGACATAATATATTGTCGAGCGAATGGAAGGGACCATACATTCTATTTGCAATGGAAGACAAGACATATATCATTGATCTACCTCATAGATCTACAAGGTTTCGATTCACTTCAATGAAACCATATTATAATGATGATAATCATAATGTTCAACTTGATCACGACAAACCTGAGGAACCTCTCGATAATCAAGAAATAACTTTACCAAATTTCGGTAAAGTTATATCTTCCCCAAAAACCATTACTGTCACATATAGTACGAATCCTAAGGAATCACTTATTGATATTTCTAGGGATCCACAATCTTATTTAAAATCTTTTTTCTAAATCGTTTTTCCTCAAATTCGAGTCTATATTCAGGATAAATATATTAATCAATTCATTACTGATTTATTCGATTCAATGAAGTACAAAGATTCCTGTAGGAAGAAGATTGATGGATTGTTAGCAAAAGGTGTATTTCAAACAATGCTTAAAACAAACGTTCCTTTAAGCACACATATTTTCAAATCGCGATTTGTTAACGAAATCAAAAATGAAGATACTAATAACGAGTACCAGAAATCACGATTAGTAATTCAAGCGTACAATAATATTGACAAAACATTTGTTTTGATACAATCACCTACAATTCAACAATCGTGTCAACGAATTTTAGCTTCACTAGCTGTTAGTACTAGGAAATCAAATAATACTAGAATGTTTATTCAAAACATTATGCAAGTATATACCCAATCTACCTCGAAATTACATCATATGTTTTATACTTATCCACCTATGGAAATAGATTTATTATTGGATACAATACTTCTTGTTGTTAAGCTATTATATAGTATTCCTGAAACAAGAAATCATTAGTTTTGGATATATCACACCCACCATTACAAAAAACTGAAGATATAATAATCGACCTATAATCCATATTTACTATATACAAACAAGGATGAAACCGGTTTTGATATCATCGGTCTTCAAACTAACGATACGTTGATTGTTGAAGATGAAAAATTTCTTTATACAAAGCAAAAAGAACTTGATTGTACTACATTCATAACTAAGGATCGCAAAGAGCTAACAAACGAACATCCGTTGAAGTTTAATAGTACAATTCTTACACTTAATGATAATAAGATCTACCTTAATCAAAAAAAGTAATATAATAATCTACAATTTGTATTCATAGATTCAACGGATATTCACAATACTTGCAGAAAAGTTCGAAAAGATGTTTCAACACATAATTAATTTGTTGCTCAACATACATAAGAGGTTTATATTACAATAATGTATCAGTTAAAGGCGTTTTTTCGATCTTTTTATAACATCGCAGATTATACAACCTGATAAGAACGATATTGTAGTACTAAACAAACATATCAAGTAGCAAAAAGAGAATTCTTCCAGAAAACTGAATTATATTCCACTTGATCTTGATTCACTCAAGGTTGTAGTCTTTGCAAATACATCGTTTGCAAACAACAAGAACTATTCTTCTCAGATCAATTACATTGTTGCTATGGTTGATAAATACAATAATGCCAATATCGTCCATTGGTCATCCATTAAGTGCAAAAGGGTTACACATAGTATACTTACATCAGAACTTTACAAACTAGTTCAAGGATTTGATATCGGAACAGCAATCACAACTACGTTATCTGCTATTCTTAATAAAAAGATCCCTTTGATTCTGTATACAGATTCGAAATCACTTTACGATTTACTTACGAAGTTAGGTACGACTAACAAGAAAAGACTGATAATCGATATCATAGTATTGCAGCAATCATATGAATGAAGAGAGATAGTAGAGATTATATAAATCGATGATCCAATCAATCCTATTGATGCAATAACAAAGGGAAAACCATGTCAGGTATTGACGAATTTAATTGATATTAATAAGATTGAGATTAAGTTGATAAAGTAAATAGAGAGGGAGTAGGATAAATTGATATTGATAAAGAAGTTTTTGGGGGTTGATTTAAGCTATGTATCTGCGTCTTGAAGTTCATAAAAGAGAGTTTCCAATGTGTAAACATAGGCAAAGGACTTCAAGGTCAAAGGGCTTTGTGACCATATTTAAGCGAAAGCAAAGGCTAGTTCTTTCAATAGCCCTTATATAAGGGCTATTGCACTCATAGATTAGCTAGCTCTTCAGATTGAATACACATTGACCATTAGACCCTACGTCGTAGGTTCTACGTCATCTGTGATTCACCTCAAACCAACAGCGCCCTCATAGGGGTAATCGCCATAACGCTCATACCGTTGGTGACGATTATAGATGTATCTGATGCTAGAGCTTACGTAGTCGGAGGGTGCGGTTTAGTGCGATCTAAGCTCGTAGTTTTTCAAAAAATGTTTGTAGATGTAATTGATAATAAAAAGAAGAGTATCTAATCAAATTAATCAATTTATATAAAAAGTAATATAAGAAATAATTCTTATCTTAATCCTTTTTGGATTTCTTATTGACTAAAGGTAAAAAAGGTCTTTACAATATTCTTCGATTTCCTGGATTTTTTGAATAATGTTTTTTTAGTATTTCTTTAAGTTTTTTGTTAGTGTTGAAGTAGTAAATACTTGTATTTCTAATAAAGATTAGTTTTTATTAATCTTTTTATTAATTATATAATATAATTTATCTTTGGAGGATTTTAGGTATTGTAAACCAAAAATGTTTCTCTTTCTTCAAACTTTTTATTATTCTTTCCTTTTCAATTATATTCTTGATTGAAATCTTTATTATCTTTTCACAAAGTTTTGTATATTTCATTATATTCTTTTTTATATTCAATATCCTTCCATACATTATTGTTGTTATCTATTGTCACGCAATATCACGTGCTACACACGTGCCCCGATCATCGAGATCGGCCTTTATGATCGATCTCAATTACATTATCACTATATTAGCTAACGTGGTTTATCAGCATGTGCACCATATCAGCATGTACACCACTTTTACCTCAATTACTCACATTATATTAATATAAAATAACAACAACACTATAAAATAAAATCAAATTATATACAATTTAAAGATCAATTAATATTGAATCCAATTAACAAGTTTGTACATTATATAAAACACTACCACATTTACTATATCATCGTATAACAGATTGCCTTCTTGTTGAAGAACTACCATTTGTATATTCATCGCATCGTATTTGATTATCTACATTCTCTTGCTCCAATATATCATATCCATTTTCTACTGAAAGGACTCCTCCTTTTTGTATAAATGCCTTTTGAGCTCTGCAACGTTTACTAAATGCTTCATTCGCTTTACAAAGATTATGAATCTCAGCAGTTAAAAACGTATTCGTATGAGCTAGAAGCTCTGTACCCTTAGCCAAAGCTGCAACTGTCTCAAATATAAGTGTAAAGGAACTACTTAGATATTATACAATACAACTTTTGACTAAAATAGATTGAGAAAAAGCTTCGATAGGATTATAAAGTATTTGAGATTACCATATTTCAGGATTGATTGAGGTTAACCTATTTGATAGAGTCCTTATTCGAATATCCAGCTTTGAAAATACAGCTTCCGAATCAAATGGGATGAGCCCAGCTCCACAAAACCCAGCTTTCCCATTTGATATAGATATTGCTTCAGTATATACAGTTTTGAAAGCTTGAAAGAACTCGATTTTGGTAATATAGGTGATATATGCCTTAATAAAATTCTCGATCTGTCGATTATACGAACACTTTAAAGAACTAAAACAACTGATATCGAATGGTTGAATTAAATACAAAGAATGAGGCAATAAACCAAGTAGTATAATATTGTTTTCCTTACAGTATTCCTGAAAAGCTACAGATTGATGACTTTCATATCCATCAAGCATTAGTATACAATATCCACCTACTTTCTTATCTATAGTATACTTATCAAAATGCTTAATCTATTTAAAACCGATTTTATTATCTATCCATCCATTAGGAATAGATTTTATAACCCAATCGTATAGTAAACCGCTTTCAATATACCAGTTTGAGAAATGATATTCGCCTTTAACTAACAGAAACAGAGGTATATTGTAACCCTCTCCATTTATACAAATAATCACTGTAGCCCATTCTCGATTACCAGATTGTATAGCTTTACTTCTACCGCATCGATCAGCTCTAATAACTACTATATGCAATAATATTTGTCCCATCATAAAGCCGGTTTCATCAAAGTTGTAGAAATCGCAATCGAGAATACTATCACGGCACCAACTACGTTGCCTTTGTGCCTCAGGCACGGACCACTAGCGTACCCTACTTTCTATAAGTAGGGCCTCACTCTTCCATAGCTCTTAGACCCTTATAGTACAATATAAGTCTTTACCTGTATCTTGACAATTTGTACTATCATCAAATAAATTATCATAACTTCATTTTTCTTTTACTCCCTTAGATAGTACCCTCGCTCTCGCTTTGATTATACCAATCACATTTATTGTTGATCTATCGAATACTTTGTCACCAACATTTTCCACCTTGAAATTATTAAAAATAGATGATCAAATATTTATATCAAAAACACCCCTATCGAATCTACCTCTGCAATTCCTTTTCTTAAATTATATTCTCAATTCCATTGAGATCGATACTTTTTCTTTTATAGATTTATTTAATAATCCAAATGCTCTATACTTCGCTATTGTTTAAACTATATTTGAATCAATCAAATCAATCATAAATTTATTATAAGCTCAAGCCGCTATTGTACAAACCTAAGCCTCCAATACCTAATTAAGAATCATCGAATTGAAAAACATAATTACAACATTGAATATTGTAGTTCACAATAATTCGTAAGTTTTATTTTATCACAAATATCTCACTATCCCTGAAAAATTCAATAGCGATAAATAAGATATTACAAAGCGCTAAGATCAGTATACAACTTTTTGTAACATAATCAATTACTACTTAACTACAAATTATAAAAACGAATCAAAATTCCAGAAAATTATATTCCTTACTAATCTATTCTCCAATCCAATATATACAAACAATTAAATAAATTTTGATATAATCACTAACAACCCATATGATTCCGATCTTTAACCTTCCAAATAATATACAGTAGTAAGCATTTGACACGAATTAAACAAGCAATATCAGACTTTAGATTTCTCACACAAAGCTTCTATGGATTACAATATATATACAATAAAAAAGACCCCATTTAATAACTTCATTATCAAATTCAAGCAGCTGACTATTAAATATAAAAAGATCATCAAACAATAAATTATCAATCTTAAAATCAAGGTTTCCCAAGAATTAATCAATACTTCAGTCAATCACTCTAATAAGCCCTCTACTACCAATATCAACATATAGATAATTTGATAACAAGGCATTTACAACAATTTAAAAAAAAAACTTACCTTAACAATCAATAAAAGAATCAAAACACCAAATTCAACAACCAAAGAAAACCCTACGAAAAAAAGCTTTTTATTATAGCAGTTGTAATATCTATATCTGATCCCTTCAGAAACTCTATACAATTGAATATCGTTCGTTAAGACTAGTAAACTCAATTATACTATAATAGAAAGTAATATCTAGATCTTGACCTCTATCTTTACTACAAAAAGCTTAATCATATCAAATTCAACTACAAAGAAAAGCAATACAACAATACAAAATATAATATCAATCTAAAAATCACACAATACCTCGATTACCCCTTTGTTACAAATTGATACACTTCGAACATCCACCGCTTTCCTACTTCTAATCATTATTACAACCCCAAACCCTATTATAACATTTACAACCCTATTTATCAAAAAACATTCCCACCCACTAATCGTTTTCTAATTATTATAACACCATTTTGTTATACCTCTCCAACCCCCACTAATAACATAGACCTAAATGGATTCATCGAAGGCTCGATATATTCAAATAATAGTAGAAATTCTATTTTCTAGTCAAATATATTAAAAGATTAATCTTAATTTATAATCGCGAATCGAGATCCTTTGAGGAAAGCTTACCTTTATAAATTAAAAGATCAATTATATTTAAGGACCCTTTATACCTTAAAACAATAAATAGCAAATCCTTTAAAATCTCAACGAAAATTTTCCTTATACCTAATGTAATTATTCCGCTCATTGGCCTTATAAACAATAAAGCTACAGGATATAGGTTTATTAATAGAACCCTTATCTCTAAGCTTTATATCCCTATACACTCTCTTCCTATTACTTACAATCTATTACTTGTAAATAGAAAAACCTCTAATATTTTATTTCAATATATACTATTAGATCTATGGATTAATAATCATAAAGAAATTGATTTATTTTATATTATCAATCTTTTCAATACAGACTCTATAATCCTCGGCCTTTTATAACTCCAATATTATAACCCTATTATTGATTGGATAGCAATAACTCTAAAGTTTGCATCTACATATTATTCTAGATATTATTGCCTAACCAATAAAATTGTAATTATTATCCCCGATTGTAATAATATACTAATCTCAATGGATATTGTACTCAATCTAATACTATGTACGCTTATTAAAAAGTTTATTTTAAAAAAAACCATCTCGATTCTATATCAAGCCTTTACTAAAGAAATTATCGATAGGAATCTAGAAACCCCTTCCTTCTTGTTTCAAGATTAATCGATACTTCTAAAATCTATTATCTTAATTTCAATATATATAGAAAGGAATTTTAATGATATAGATTCTATTTATTCTATATTATATAATATAAACTGTAACTATATCTATCCAATCAACAGAAAAGTAAAAACCCAAACCAAAATGATATCAAACTATTTGATTCTGAAACCAGCCCCAACACAAACCATTGCCAACTCAAGAATACACAAAAGATTGCTATAGAACAAAAATGTTTTGCTTTTATAAAGTATCCCATCTTTATCAAGTTTTCTAGAGAAATCGATCAATACCTTATAAAATATTTGATAGAAAATGAACAATATAAAGTTTCTTATAGCCAATAGTTTTATTCAATTTTGCAAGGATTGAAAAGTTTATATTACAAAAGTAATCTAAAACGAATTGAATAGATTCTACAAGTTATATCGAATTCTAATAGATAACCCTATTCAATTACACCACAATATCGCAAAAAATAATATCGAAAAGTTTATAGAAAAAACCAATCGATTTATATTATCTACAATTAAGATTCAAAGCAAACTATTATCTTGGATTTGTAATCTGTTCATTAGTTTCCTATCTTTCCTTACTAATAAGCTTCTATTACAATACTTTTGGGATTACAAAATTGAGATTATATTAGACAAGAAGTTTTTATACAACAAAGGCTGCTCTATATCCCTAACCAAATTTCAAATCGTTTGTAAATAGCTTGATAATAATCTAAATAAAGGATTCATTTATAAATCTCGTTTTCAATCAACCACCCCACTTCTCCTGACCACAAAGCCTAAAAGAGATATACAAATCTGCCAGGATTATTGTAATCTAAACAATATTATTATCAAAAACCGATACCCTTTACTATTAATCAAAGAAACCCTCAATACCCTCTACCATACCAAAGTTTACACCAAATTAAACATCATCGCTATATTCAATAAATTACGAATCGCTAAAGATCATAAATAGAAAACTACCTTTACAACCCGCTTTAGCCTATTCGAATTTTTAGTCATACCCTTCAGTTTTTGTAATACACCCACCTCGTTTCAGAATTATATTAATCACATTTTCTTCAATCTTTTGAATAAGAATTGTACAGCTTATCTTAACAATATTTTGATCTATTCCGAGAATATTATAGATTATTGAAAACAGATTTGCAAAATCGTTCAAAGACTTATCAATATTAGATTACAAATCGATATCGAAAAATATAAGTTTGAAATAAAGAGAACAAAATACCTTGATTTGATTATTACCCTCGGTAATATTGAAATAGATTTTAACAAAATCAAAACTATTCTCGAATAGAAATCGCTAATTAAACTAAAAAACCTCCAATGTTTTTTGGATTTCATTAACTTTTATTAATACTTTATTTACAACTTTTCTAAAATCATAAAACCTCTAAACCACCTGCTAAGGAAAAAGAATATATAGAATTGGATTATTGATTAAGAAAACACCTTTGAAAAACTGAAACACACATTTGCTTCTACCCCAATCCTTACAATATTTGATCATCACCACTGTACAATTGTTGAAATAGATGTCTTAGATTGGTTTGCAAATGG
Organism: Botrytis aclada; assembly: GCA_014898285.1. Taxonomy (NCBI): domain Eukaryota; kingdom Fungi; phylum Ascomycota; class Leotiomycetes; order Helotiales; family Sclerotiniaceae; genus Botrytis; species Botrytis aclada. The sequence continues at coordinate 64,246 of RCSV01000008.1, forward strand.
AATACTTTTTCAATATGATAATAAAAACCGATTATGTTTAATTGCGTACTTCTCCTTGAAACATAATATAGTCGAATACAATTACAAAATTTACAATAAGAAGCTACTTGTTATTATCAAATCTTTAAAAGGATAAAGATCCGAATTATATAAAACTCAAAAGTTATTCAAAATTATTATTAATTATAAAAATCTGAAATATTTTATATCGATAAAAATGTTGAATCAAAAACAAACTAAATAGACTGAATTCTTATCTGATTTCAATTTCCATATTATATACCACCCTAGCCATAAAGTAATTCACCCCAATACACTGAGCTGCAAAACAAAAGATCGCTCTGCTTATACTAATCCCAATAATAATCGAATCAAAAATCGCTTATAAACAATTCTCCCAAAAAAAGTATTCAATGCCACTACATTTAAAAACTTATTCAATAAGTATACAACAATATTAACCTCACCACAGCCTCTATAGAAATAATCATTTCTAATATCAAGAAATTGATCGACAATCTTATCGATAAAGTATACAAATCATCTGAATTGATTACCATTATATACAACACCCTTCAAAACCCAGCCGCCCAATATTAGCTATTATCTATCCAGAAAAACCTCCAATTCGCTCTTCAAGATTATAAATTAATCAACAACAAAATCTTTTATTGCAATCACCTTTTTGTTTTCTTCTCCATTAAATTTTACACCCAAATCATATACTGAACACACTCTATCAAACTCACTAAGCACCCTAATCAAATTAAGACTTTTGATTTTATCTCCTATATATATTGATAGTTTAATATATCGAAAGAAATCGAAATTTATATACAAGCCTATCAACTTTGTTTCCGAATCAAAGCCTCCCATCTTACCACACCCGGATTTCTAGAATCGCTACCAATACCATTCCATCCCTAATTCGATATCTCCATTAACTACATTACACTACTACCAATCAGCAAATACTATAACAAAAAGCATCAGCATATTATTACAATCGTCTGCCATCTAACGAAAATACATTATTTCATTCCAATTATAAAACTATCTATAAAGGAGCTCGCCAACCAATTTATCGAAAAAGTTTACTATCTATACAATACACCCAACAATATAGTATTCAATAGAGATTCACAATTTATATCAGAATTCTAGAAACACCTATCCGAACATCTATCAATTACCTTGAAACAATCCTTTTCGTTTTATTCTAAATCCAATGAACAAATAGAAAGAATCAATACTATAATAGAACAATACCTTTAGGCTTTTATAAACTTTTACCAAGACAACTAATATAATTGGCTTCCATTTATAGAGTTTACACTCAATAATACAACTTCAGAAACTATTAATATATCCCTATTCTTTATTAATTATAATTTTCATTTATGTCTTGGTATTGAGCCCTTCTTATTTGTTTCCCCGAATTTATTATATTAATATAAACACAAATTTCTGAAGGCCAATGAAATCGCAAATCGATTTAATATTATTCTAATAAAGCTAAAAGCCCTAGCTGCTCAGTCCATTCAGAAATACAAAGACTATACTAATAAAACCTGCACCAATGCTTTTCTATATAAGGAGGGTAACAAAGTATAGGTTAGTATTAAGAATATGAAGACCAATCAACTAATGAAAAAAGGTGACAATAAATGGAACAGTTTTTATAAGATCCTTAAAGTTTATAAACGAGCCTGTCTATTTCAGCTTTCTATTAGTTTCAAGATCTTCTTAGTATTCTATAATTCATTACTTCGATCACTTTATTGTTCACCTAGATTAGCCGATCAAGAAACAATCAATATTACCAAATCCTACCGGAATCAAAGTTGCATTCTGAAAAGGGATAATAATATAAATGAAGAAATCAAACGATAGGAATTTGATAAATTACTCGATTGTTATAATAAGAATGGATTTCATTATCAAATCAAATGAAAACATCATCTACTATTATAATAATCAATCAAGGATCTCCAAAGCCAAAAGGAAACGATTATTGTTTTTCATCTAATAAATCTAAACAAATCGAATCCGCCCATATAAATTAGATTCAAAAGGTCTACCATCTCAAATAATTCTATACCAAATGTAATTCCAAAACAAAGCTAAAACAGGCCAAAAAAGAATCACCAATTGACTACAAACCTTAAAAGAGTTCATTTCAACCCTATAACAAAAATCAGAATTTTTTAATATTATCTCGAGAGATTTTAGACTCTTTTAAAAAAAACAGGATTCTTATTCAATCAAATTCGCTATCCAATTAATTTAAACACAATAGTAAGTTGGCCTAATAAACTAAAACCTCTATTGTAATTTTGCCGAAAAATTACAAAGTTAGCTAAATTGTATTTTAGCTTGCTTGGAACAAATAAACCCTAAAAGGGAAATACTGTTACGATATCAACTACATTACCTTTATGCCTCAGGTACAAATCATTAGTATACCCTACTTCCTATAAGTAGAACCTCACTCTTCCATAGCTCTTAGACCCTTATGGTACAATATAAGTCTTTACCCGTACCTTGACAAATACCATATTTGGCTCGCATATTCGCTACCAACCAAAACCACTTTCCAATAAGCTCTGAATCTTCGCAGAAAGCTCTTTGGAAGTCATAAACACAAATAAAACGCATCTTTAAATCCGAATATCGTTGTACGAATCGATTCGCCCAAAGCTTTCCAACTTTCTTATTACCCCTCGATTCCAGAATACTATTCGCCATATCTTCCATATTACTTATTCTAGGACTAAATCCTCTATCATCCATATCAAATATATATTGAATAATAATCTCCTTTTCCAAAATAGTCAAATTATGACTTTTTGATTGAAATTCTATACAAAAAGTCAAACCATTCATTCTGCAGATAAATGTTGTATATGATATATTATATAGCTTAACAGCCTTCCGAATATTCAGTTTTTTGTCTCTTTGAATAGCTCCAATAGCTAAAAGTATTTGTGCTTCTTTACTATTCGATTACATAATGAATTATTAATAAATCGTGTGTTGAAATGGAAAGATAATAATTGAGATAAAAGTAATGCATATGCTGATATGGTGCACATGCTGATAAACCACGTTACTCCACTCATTACGTAGTCTACTAGGATAATAATCTTTCCCAAATAAGCGCCTACGTCGCCTATTTTGGGTATATATAGAGGACACTGATCATTACGATCAATCCTCAAGTTAATCTAGTCTATTAATCCTTTATCCTATTATCTCTCTATCAAAGGTGACCACTGACGTAGCTATCCTCCGTGATATCTATAATAGCAAATTGCTCATTATAATCTTTTCAATCTAAAAATATAATAATACTTTTTCAATCATTGCCTTTTATTGCTTTAATAATCAGATTAATAGAAAAATTAATTGAATAAAGATATATATATATTATTTATACCGAGTTTCAATATTATAGGTAATCAATATTTGATGCTGAATATTTTTAGAAGTATTGATAAATTTTTGTATTGTTTTCAATTTCTTTTTTGTATAGATAATAGTATTCTGATCTTTTGTCTTAGTCTTTTCAATTTGTTTACAAATAGGATCATTTTCTAAAACCTTATTCCTTTTATGTGTTTTGATTATATTAGGATTTTGTGATAACTTCTCTTGTGCTTTTTGCTTTTTAGATATTGTAAAGATTTTGGATTAATAAAAAAATTAGAAGAATCAAAGGTATTTTATTACAAAGATAAAATTCTATAATAAGAAATCGAAGAATATTATTTATTAGAATAATTGAAAGGTGAAAGAGAGATAAGAATCGAAAAATGATAGTATAATAGTAAATTTTGAAGTATTTGTTTTTTTGTTTTTAAGGTAACAATCTAGATTCTAAGGTATTCGTATAAAATATTATATAATATAAATAACCTTTTTTTTAACTTTATTTCTTTATTATAATAATAATAAATTATTCAAAGATATAATCAGATATATTTATTAATTTTATTCTATTAATTTATTTATTAATTTTAATAAAATATCAAGTATTCAGAATCATTGTCAACCATTTCCAAATAAATCAGTTGTCACGGCACCAACTACGTTGCCCTTGTGCCTCAGGCACGAACCACTAGCGTGCCCTACTTCCTATAAGTAGGGCCTCATCCTCCCATAGCTCTTAGACCCTTATGGTACAATATAAGTCTTTACCCGTACCTTGACATCAGTATAATCTGCACAAAAGAAACTTATTCGTAAGAAAATTCCAAAGAGAGTATATTGCTTCAAGTTAGGCAGTAAATTGATTAATAAAAATATTAATAAAATAATATATTAAATCTGATTTCTAACAATTACATTATATGAAATCAGAAGATATCAAAAAGGTATTGAATTGTTGATCCAAAAACTTCCTTTTCAACATTTTATTCGAGAGATCATTTAAGATTTAATCTTAAGAGTTATTTGTTGGCAATTAATTGTATTATTAGTTTTACAAGAAGCTGTTGAAGTATGTTTAATTAGAGAGTTTGAATATAAGTTTAATTTAAGCTTTTGATTTCTATTAAGTTTTCTATTAATTATTTAATTTCAATAACAAATCTTATAGTGATTCATGCAAAACAAGTTATAATTCAATAAAAGAATATGCTTTTGATTCGAGTTATATGTAATGATATTTTAGGATATTTATATGCTAGTAATTACTATGTACATGCAGATTAAATTGATTATCTTGATGCTTTTTCTACAAATTCATATATATATTTTCTTTTAAAAGAATTACTGAATATTATGAATACAATAAAATACTTTCCAATCTTTATAATAGAAATATAATCGAAATATAATATAAAAAAGGTGATTAATAGAAATATTAATAGAATTCTTTATACATATTATATCAATACTTGAAAGATCCTGGGTTTTGGGTTATCTATTGGATTCTAGATTACCCATTAGGTTCTAGATTACCTATTGGAATCTTAACAACCCATTAGAATCTTAACAACCCATTGGGTAACCCATGGATGGGATATCTATTTATACTATTACCTACCCAACCCATGAGATCCTGATGGATGGGATGTTAGATCGAAAACCCGACCCATGGGGCCCCATTTTACAGCCTATTCATCCTTGTTTCGAAAAAGGTAAATGGGTGACAGAAAATGACATGCCGAAGCACAAGGGAGCGATACTAATTCTTGGAGACGAAAAAGGTTTTTGGATGGTCAGTATTTACACCAATGAACGTCTTTTGTACAATCTACATTTGGGCTAAGATTATGTTACTCTCTCACCAGGCAGATAATCCAGTTGTCTGGAATTTATTGAAGCTTTGTTTACATTTGGCAACAATGATGTTCCATAACGAATGCAACTACTCGTGGTATATACATTAATCTTATCCGAACTATATAATACAAAAGTTGATGTAACTCCTAGGCTAGATGCACTCCTCAATGGCAGTTACGAAGATGTGCCCAAAAGCATTAAAGGAATCAAATTGCAACGATTCTTCTCCAGGACTCATATTGAAAGAACCAGCCGCTCTTCTCCGCATATTCTTGACAGCTCAATACAAATTATGACATCCAAGGTTGTATTCGGATTTCACAGCGGCTATGAGGATGTTGCAACTGGTTTGCCTCGATCGCGTACGAGCCGTAACGCAATAACAAGAAACCATACAATTTATGATTGGATTGAGGTGCTTGTTTCTACTGAGTTGGCGCAACCTCTTTTGAGAGATGATTTGACAGATAGCGAAAAGTGAGTTGCTTGGATATTAGATATATGACCATCTATTGATACCTACATACAGGATGGGAAATCAGTTGAGAATTGCGACTACCTTGGTTCATGAGTTTGCAGTAAGTAACGAGATGAAGGACAGATACTAGAACTCTGGTCTGAACTATAATGTAACCTAGCATGCTATCCGAAGATCTATTATCAACGAGAAAGATGATTGTGATGATACAGCGGCCGAGGGCGAAAACGAGCCTTACTTTGAAGACGAACCTCTCGCTGAACTAGGTTACTCGTTTGTTGAGAATTTAAGCCTTCCCTCATCATGAAAATAATCGCTTACTAATTCCATCAATAGATCTGGGGAGGTCAACCCATGTCTCTCATGACCCAGATGTATAATCGTGGTGGTCCTGGTCTCCCCAATTTGGGTATCAATAAAACAAGCTGGTTCACCGACAAGAATAAAACTTACCAAACATCTAGAAACGCCCCAGCATTGAATCTGAAACCAAAAAGAGGTCAGACTGATAAATTTCACACGTATGATTATTGGCCGGTGCCAACACAATGGTATTCAAGTCTTTTCACCGAAGGATTCTGGGAAAATGTCAGGGATTTCGGACCCAAAGCAAAGACAATAAGAACAGAGAGACGAGGGATGAGATACTTATCAAAAGATCATCCTGATGCGAAATCTCAGTTAGATGATAGTGGCATCAGCATTGGGTACGGGTGGCCTTATGGACCACCCCAAACTAGGAGCCAGATCGGAAGGTCCATAGTCGCGAAGAATGTATCAACGAGAGTCCGTAAACAACATGATTTTGAGGAAGGAAATTATGATCCATTAGACTGTTTCAACATTAAACCTCCGACAGTGACATACACATGTCCGAGGTGGAATGACATTACTAAACATTTATTTAGCAATCGTAGGCCATTGGACTTAGCATTAGACACTATGGAATTGCTATCAGAACCAACATTTTATCGATACATCAGAGATCATGGAGGTATCAGCCTTACAGCCTTAGAGTTTCGAAACTTTTTGGGCGTTGCTGATGAGAAACGAGAATTGTTTTTGTGAGCTTTGATCTTCGTTAAGCCATATTCTCAGCAGTCTAGGAACAAAAAAACTCATGACTAATCCCGATGTTTCCAGATGGGAGCCATTCCCTGGGTTCGGGATTGTGAAACGTATTGCAACAGGTTGGCCGCCTCTGATAGGCGAGCATAATTCTACATTTTGGCCATCACCAATTGGCGAGCCAGACGAAGACGACATGGAAACTCTGGATAATCTGATGTCAGATCAAGCGGTCCAAGAAGCGCTATATGAATACTGTGGTGAGTGCAGAGACTTAGACATAGAAACCTTTAGATTGTGGCTTGTTCATCGGTTCGAAACGGAAGAATTTGACAGGGAGGATGCGCACGAGGAATTTCGGGATGTAATCTGGGAGACTGTGAGACAAGGTGGTGCATACTTTACGTAAGTAGTAACTCACAGCTAAGAGAATCAAATGAAGGGAAGGAGTTTATCGTATTCAGTTTACTTTGCTAATCGATCTGGAATCATTAGACTTGGCCCAAAGAACATTGTTCGGTTCATATACCCCATTGAAGAGATAAGAGAGGAGAAAGCAGATGCACTTACAAAAGAAAGGATGAAAGCGATACAAGAAAGAGCAGAGGATATGTAACAGGTATAGCCGTCTCATGAAACACGACTAGCTAAGGTGCTGCTTAGATAGATAACCGGGACATTGCTAACCGAGACTTCTTGAGACTCACTTCGTTATATACTCGTTGATACAATGGGAGAAGTTTATATGGCCTCTGAATATATTGCAGCACCAAAATTGATGTTTACCTCAAATAATATGCAATTAATGACAATGACCTCCCCAGATTTCACATTTCCTCCTTTCCGTTGCATATTATTTGAGGTAGATGGCCGACTTGAACCCTTAGTATTTGAATATTTCAATGTTAGCCACAATGGTCTTGTTCTCCGAACTCTACAATAGTTTCAAAACACCGAAAGAAAAAGTGAGATATTGCCACGAAAATGTGTCAGAGTGTTTTAGGTATCGAATTGCTCAGACAAGGCTTGATTGACTTTTATCATATCCCATTCAAATCCCTTGAGAACTTCATTAGCACATGAGGTTTTGTGTCAATCTTTCAGAAAATCGGCCTCTTCACCTTGAGTATGCGCATGAGGTCTTCCAAGTCAGCTTGACCACCACAATCTTCAGCACATGGGTGTCCCTATTTCCAAACTTCCGTGTTTCTCATTTTCGTAAGCATTCTTCAGCTTGCAATCGGCACATGCCTTCACGTATTGACGCCATCAGACATCGGACATTATCCCAATTTGATCCCTATCCATCTGTATACTCAGAGCTTACTTTCCCTGTGGAGACCATTCTTCCTATATGTACTATCGTGCATTGTTATGTAGCTATTACCATCAATAAAGTGGAAACTCGAGGGCAAGGTCAGTGAGATAGATCCTCAATGCACATCGAAATGACCTTCAGTCGTCCTTCTGCCAGTGAAGTTAAATGCATGATATCCTGCCTGTCCAAATTCTATTAGTATAGTTTCATGAACTTGAAGGAATGAATAGATCAAGGGCACAGAGAGAAGTCGTGTAATGATGGAGTCATCGCTGTTAATGAGCCACCAGTGAAGGATTCTTGTCGGCGGTATCCTGATATTGATGGGTTTTTGATAAGGGTATATATCGTAGTATATAGTATAATCTCAATTTCAGTCACAATATTACCACCAATTACGACACTGTGTCCTTTGTTGAGGAATCCAGACCTTTATCTGAGAACAAAGATTGAACAAAAAATTATCATGGATCCACAAAGAGAATCTCCAATTGCTTCGAGTTATACAAGTACCTCAAAACAATGCCTTTGTTAAGTTGCTTAAATGCTTGATGGGTTGCGGAAGTAGATTCACGAACCTCATACAATTTCTAATCACCCTTTAAACACAACAACCAACAGATTAACATTCATTTCAAATACGATGTCACAAGAAAACATTTCAGACACCATCCCAGCGAAGGGTGAAAGTGATCTTACATTCGGTCTCGAACTCGAATTTATTTTAGCTACATTGCGTGCAAATAAGCCTGATCCCCATCCTAAAGATCCTCGACAGCTAGACAGCAAAGAATTCCCTGATAAAGAAGCAATCAATTTCGATATCCTCAAGAAGTTGACGGATGTTGGTATACCAGCAGTCATTAATGATATAACAGATGAGGAATCCATAACATGTTGGATCCTGAAAAAAGACTCGAGTGTTGGCGATGATACTCTCAGGCCTGCTGGGCAAAAGAGTAAAATCTATCATAGAAATGGAATGGAGATGACTTCCCCTCCCTACTATTACACTGAATCTGCTCGAAATGCGATCGTAAAAGTGTTAAGAACGGTAAGAGAAAATTATAGGGTGTGTGTTGATGAGACCGCAGGTTTACATGTTCACGTAGGAAACTCGTTCAATGGTTTTTAATTCCCAATACTTCAACACCTTTTAGCTATTGCGTACACATATGAGCCACAAACAGAATTGATCTTTTCATCAGATCGTGTATCGGGTCACTGGTGCCCCCCTTTCTCAAAAAGTCGTTTTTGTATGGCAAATCCTGACCTCACAAGAGTCGAAGTTCTTGAAAAGATCCTAGGATACACCGATAATAAGTCGTTGATTGAAGATTTTGGCGAGTCATCAATGGCAGGTCGCCTCGCGTTTAACTTAGGTCTAAAAACTCCTTACGCAGATGGAATACGCACAGTTGAATTTCGACACCATCATGGCTCTCTTGATCCTGGAGCTATTCTCAACTGGATACATTTGTGTATTAAGTTGGTGGAAAAAGCATGTTTTGCCAAACATGATGAATTGTTGGCGCAACTACGACAAGATGTCGCAAAGCCAATCGGATTTGGTGAAGGGGATCTTAGTACGATTGACTTCTTCATGTGGCTCGGCTGCCCAGCTCAAGCCTATTACTATTGTACTAAGATGGTAATTGACAAAGATGCCTTTGAACAGAGGATTAAAGATGACGCAGCACGTCGCGAAAAATTCGTCGAGGAGGCTCGCACTCGTCTCAAGAAGCTCGCGAAGGATGCTGAGGAGTACAAGGCAAAAGCTGCAGCGGCTCTGGGAAAGGGTAGGTCTGAAGAATCAGAGTCAACTTCAAGTAATTGTGAATCCACAGATGAGAATGAAGCTGATCAAGACGAAGGCAATGCTGAGAGTGGTGATAGCGGTGATAGCGGTGATAGCGGTGATAGCGGCGAAGCTCCATCCAATTCAAACGAAGATAAGTCATGATGTGTAGTTCATTACCTCTATTTTAATTTCTCACTTGAAGCTGTTGGAGGTCAACGTAAAGTCAAGCAAATGACTCAATCAATAAATGATATACGTAAGTTCACACATTTCTCGCCTGTTTTTCGTTATCTTCAATCATTCTAAGATAAAAATATTTAATGATGTTTGAATTACTTTGTGAGCGTTACGAAGAGTGTGATCGATTGCCTGTGATAATTTTATGATAGTTCTCCAAGTAATAATTTGATGAATTTGAAGTGTGACCTTTGCCGTGCATAAGTTCCTGGAAATCTAACACTCCAAGAACATTGTAGTCAGTACCATGAATGTTTGGAAGTAGCTAGTGCTCTCAACTTGAGCAAGTAGCTTAGTATATTTCCTTTTTGCCAGGAAAAATCTGTTGCAATCAGCTTCAACGAAAGCTGCATGACATATGGCCAACGAAAGTGTTTATTGCTACACAATATATTATGATACAGAGATACGCTACAGTAGCCATGTCAGTGCCGGAATTCTGTGAAAGAGAAGAAGAATGCTTGAATCATTTTCACGAGTACCACGGGTGGCATACACTCGATTGTACGTCCACTTTCGTGCATCTTACTTAACACCTTCTAGAGATCGCGAAGTTAGGGGAGATATTTGTGCCCAAATATTGATAGGAGAGGATGTTGGTGCAGGCATAGATCCTCCTACAAAAAAATTGAACTGTTACCACTTTGCTTTATTCTCACCTTTGTAGAATGTAAAGAGTGGCGTTCGAAATAGATAATGTAGTATCCAGACATTCTTCAACAACAATGAACCACTTCAGTGATTTCAGAGGAGAGACCCCCACACTTTCAAAAGGCAAGTCAAGCTCCTATTCAATTGAGACGACAACCTTTCAGGAATCGCATCAAATAGTCGAATCCAAAGTGGCTGATCAATCGTAAAATGCAGACTTTGGCTTTAGCATACCAGCTACTAAAAACATGGTCGATCTGCTCATGACGCTCTGTACACCGACACGGAATTCGAGGGTACTGGGCGCCTACTCAATGCTTTGAGGACAAATGCAATAGATTTGCAGATGCTGTTGCCACTGGCATCTACACACTGTCGGCATAGTTGAATTCCTTCAAGCTACGAAATTTCCCCTGTGTACTCAGCTCAATACTGCCAATAAAGAGATGTTTGTTTTGTGATTCAATAGCTATACACCGAGTCCTTCACTGAAAGTAGGTGGTCGGTTCGCTGAGCGTGGCATAGCATAGCATATGCATTTAGCCGTTTGATAAATTGTCATCAATTGTATCTCTCTTATACTTTCAAACTTTCTAAAATTTGACAATGACTTGAACAAGGTGTAAGTATGTAAACGCGATGTTATCTTCTCCACAAATCATTACTCTGGATCATCTAATTATATTAACCTTGAACCATAGAAACACGTTTCTGCTGCCATTAGCTCTTACTGCAGAATGTGTCAGCACTCCTTGCCAGCTCCAGCACTGTCTCTTACGATCATAGTACTACCATGTCGTGTATCTCGTGAAAGAAGATGTGGTTTGTGTGGAATTCTTCAGTTGTTGAAAAAAGAAAGTCGTCGACGCAACTTGAAGATCATGTGATACAGGACAGGTACCGTTGTTCAACCTAGCGCTTTAGGTTATGGTGGGGACTGCGCTTATTTTTTCTTCCTCAGAGATGCCGAAATTTTTCATTGTATAAATAGAAGAAAGTCTTTGAAATACTTCATTCACTCTTTACATTTATTTATTCTACTTTTTGTCTCAAGCTTCTTCTTAATGCTTTGAATGTTTCACATTTGTTTGGTGTCCAACAACCAATATTGTTCGGAACGGCTGCATATCACTTCCATCCTTCGACTTCCTATTTATAGGATATCGATACAAGCACAAACATGTCATAAACACACAAAAACCCTCCTCTCACCTCCAACCTCCCTATTTGAAACAATCAAAGATGGACAAAATAATTGATGCACGATTTGATCGAGTTGAAAAGGCTCTTGTCAATCTCATAGCTTCAATCTCCAAGTACAGTCCTGTCCCTGCTTTAGCTCAAGACCTTGTTCTTGCGGATCAAGAGCTCAATGATGGGTTGTCGCTCTGTACGTCTAGTCTTCCATAGCCATTCCGCCCTTTCAGCACCTCCCATTTTGATCTTATTTATTAACAATCTCTTCACAGTAAACCAGCATCAACAGAATACGCATACGCTCGATACTCTCCACGCAACCTCCGCAGCCCTTGATACGAAGATTCGCGACTTTCTCATCCTTCTTACCAGCACACGAAGTGAACTTCTCAACACCCCATCCTCTGAGTATCCAGAGAATAAGAATCCAGTGGAGTATGAAGAACTTCTTAGCTATGCGCGAAGAATCTCTAAATACACAGCTCCACCAGAGAATCGATCTTCCAAACCTGAAGCATTATCGCCGAAGCAAGAAGAAATTGCGACAAACGGAAGTACTACACCCAGTGTGACTGTGACTGGTAATGGAGCAAATGGAAATGCTATGGATATAGATAATCCTTCAGTGATCCCCAACGGATCAAATCCGCCCGCTCCAAGTCAAGACCAAGCATCACAACAGCCTCCTCAGTCGCAAACGGCCCTTGATGCAGAGATTGTACAGGCTCTTAACACGAAACTCGATGATCGTCCATTCCAGCCATGGGCTCGTGAAGAGGACATCAGAGGGGGTGCATTAGCAAACATACAAGCGTTGCTTGATGGTGGGATCGACCCTGAAGGATGGGATCCCGAGCTAGAAGAACAAAAGAAGAGAGAGAAAGCTGAAGAGTTAGAGAGGGAGAAGGAGGCACAAAGAGTGAAAGAAGAGGAGAAACACAGAGCAGATATGGAGAGAAGAAATAACGCTATGAGTGCTGGTGCAGGTGCAGGTGCAGGCGCAGGCGTCGGTGCCGAGAGACCAAGGGTATTCCAACTGGATGAGTTTGATGACGACGATGATTGAGGGACTTTGTCATAAGCTTTGGTAAGTTCGATGCTCTTTATTCTTTGCACATTTTGACACGAAACTTTATGATGATGGTAAATAAATCGATTAGTCTTGAAGACAAAATACATGGTTACAAATTTTACGCATGCGAGCCTCTCTGATTGTTCAGCTACATTTTATGTCAATTATTGGTACTTCAGTTGAATGCAGCTAACGATCTTCTTTTAGAACATGGCGACAGCCCATCACCTGTTTCATTATCGTTTGTTGAAAAATCACAATGACTTTCCTCCTAAATTCTCGACCACCACATTCTTTCACGTCATTCTGATGAGATCTTCGAATCGGGCTGCGTACTTCAGTGCGTTGAAGAATATCAACACAAGCATCAGCACGCGTTGTCTTTATCACGATGTGCAAAGACCGGACGACTTTCCAAACACAGTATGTTTCCTAAAACTTTATTTTGATTTCCCACACCGCCCCGCAATGATTAGACACGAGTTTCATGCACCACTCATATAGCCTTCGGGTCGTTGATGAGGAACAAACCACTTTTGAGAATGAGCAATGGGATACAGCACCTCTTCTAACATGATTTGAATTCTTGAAAGGATTTCTGCTAATCATTATCATAGATATTTGCCAACATTTAATCGTGAGTGGGTGAATGATTGTTGCTGTCTGTCGATACTCGGGAACGAAGTCTTTTCGCATAAGATGTTTAATCCTGATGTGATTTCGACCTTCTCCATAACATGGTCGGAGGAAGTATATTCCATGGTGGTGGCATCTCACATTCATGCCTTTGGTTCGTCTAGGACTGGCATAATAACAACAATAATGATAATCATAATAAAAGTTTGAGTGGAATAAAAATTTGATTAGAAAAATAACCCCGCGTCCGACGTCATACCAGTGATCCTTATCCTAATTAACATATGCAATGTCCAAAAACCATCCAGTTGATGTTCCCAGCATGTCATTCCTCAGGCCACTTGCAAGCTCTTGTTTACATGAAATCTGTTGGACTGGCCATGCTATCATATCCATGCACACTTTTGGTTTGTCCCATTTAGACCTATTGAACACCGTACGCCCACGCCACGCTCCAATGAAAATGATTAACTGATAAAAGGTCACAAAAGTCTATTCTTCCACCCATCCATACCCTCCATACCTGACTCTACCCTAGGCGCAAGAAGGGCTGTCCATCCATACTTCGTTCGGTACGGTCAATTCCCGTCGTCTTCTTTCTGTCCATTCGCATATTGAATCACCTCGTGCCTTGACGTCAGTAGACAATCATGATCTTTCGTTAACCGTCCACCTTCTCTTTGGCGCATGTCCAGGATCTACAGCGGGGCCCGAACTTGCTTGTAGCCTTGGCGAACCCCATAATCCCAACGGAGCAACTTCGTCTTCCTCTACTGCACTTATTTCTATCTCCTGATTCTTCGCCACGGCTGCTTTATTATCTTCTTGAACGGCCGATGTCGATGGGACTAGTGTTTTCGCGTTTGTTCCATCATCTCCGAAATTCAATATCATGCTATCACCATCCGTGTCATCATTTTCATCGACGGATTCCCTAAGAGGAGGAGTGGCGCTCCAGAGCCCAATAGATGATTGCCTAGCCGGTGTAAACGTGCGAGGCTGAGAACTCGCTATGCTTGCTGTTCTTCTGATACTGCCCAGGCTGGAGTTTGCAGTCGTGGAACGAGTTGGATCTGCAGGTTGACGCTCGCGGAATGTAGACAGATTTGCTATAGAAGGATTGCGGGAAGAGGCAGTACTATTTGGGGTGGATCGAAGGTGCTCTGTATTTGCTAATAGTTTTATATCATATTCGTTTGCGATTAATGAATTTTTCGAGTTTGTACGAGAATGTGCCTTAGATGTTGCACCCGAAGATGAAACGGGGGTCTCTTCGGGAGCAGGTTTTCGGACGGCCATAGTTAATGATGCCATTCCGACGTCCATCAACAAGGGTTGGTTAGTCAAGGCACCAATGAGGGCATTGCATCCAGCGCCATGAGTGACCAGGATAAGAACCAAATCTGTATCTTCATCTTCCTGATCTTCGTCAATGGAAAAGTGCTTTCCAAGCTCTGGACTAGAGGGAGTTTTGGTTGCCATTCTATCAAAATTCTCACTGTTATTATACCAATCTAACATGCTGTGGAGGCCTTTGCGGAATCTTTTATGCATCGAGGGCCATTCTTCACCATATTCGCCCCCATTTCCCCAACTCAAAGGCTCGCGCATACTGTCCCATTGATAATCAACATCAACACATGCATCTCTGGCGTGCGTAGCATATCCAGGTGGTATGGGATCAGACGTAGAAATTGCATAACTCGGAGCAGGTGGTTGATAAACGCCGTGTTCGGAAGTGGGCAGATGACCATCGGACTTCAAGCCTTGACGACTTCCATCGCTTCCTACGCTACTCAAACTGCTCGTTCGATCTCTTCTGGGTAGCGCATGGCTCAAACTCGACACTGATGGGAACTCTTTTTTCTCGGCTGTGATAGGACTTCCCCATCCACCAGGAAATGGTTGGAAGGATGAACCTTGGGCGGAAAAGTCTCGCACATGTATCAAGCTACTATGATCCTCTCTCCGTAATAAATCGGCTTTAGCGCCGGCTACCATCATAATAGAGCTTGGAGGCGGAGTGATATGTTCGAAGTAATCCGGAGCCAGCCATTCTCCGAGAAATGCATCAACTCGTACTATTGATTTCTTTATGTTTTCAGTTTGTTCGATGATCTTGTTACTCGGACTCGACGCAATAGTTGTGGTCTCCAGGAGTGGGGCTAGTCTAGGCGAGTCTGTTGATGCAGTCGGGCGGACTCTGGGTGACGAGTGCATCTGCGAACTTTTATGCTGGGAATGTGTGGAAGGCGATCGCTGAGAAT
The DNA here is from genome assembly GCA_014898285.1 of Botrytis aclada. NCBI lineage: Eukaryota > Fungi > Ascomycota > Leotiomycetes > Helotiales > Sclerotiniaceae > Botrytis > Botrytis aclada. Next base: position 80,260 of record RCSV01000008.1, read on the forward strand.
GATGTGTGTGACCCGGATTTTGTGCGAGGCCAGAGCTTATGGCAACTGATGTCTGGACGCAGCGCAAAAATGGCGAGGTGTGTATGATAACTTTGTGCCTTCTCTTTCTATTTTTACCTCCATTTTGAGCATCTTGACCAACAAACTCATCATCCGTCTCGCGGGTTCGTAGAATGTTGGCTATCCGGGCACCGAGAGCTCTTGATTGCGACCATCCACCATATGTGAGAGGCGGATCGTATGGAGTCGGAGTTGTTAAGTACCATTTATTATCTGCTTGATCAAGGCGAGCACCATGTCTATGTGATAGGTTAGATATTACTGCCAGCAGAAAAGTCTTTCATGAGGATATATATGAAACAGTAATGTTGAACAATCGTTTACACGACTAGAAAAAGAAACTCCGATTTGGTAATAATGAAATTTAGGCCTTTGGAGATCTCTTACCTGACAACTATTATAACAGCCGGAGGCCTACCCATTGTTATTTGCTGAGAAATCTTCGATAGCAGAGCATACAGTCAATAGTAAAGATGGCTCGTTGAGGTGATTGTTAAAGGGATTTAAAAAAGAGCCGTCGATGTGCAGTAAATACTTAGTGCAAAATTACCTTGGAAACAACTCAAGTGTCTGAGAATTGTCTGAAACGCGGGTCGCGCGGGGCGGGGCACGTCAGAGCATGTGATGGCTTCAAGCCTAAAATTAATGGCATAAAGTATCCTAAGGCACAAATTTTCAGGAACGCAATTGTGAACGTGCTGACGCGCCCAGGGGGAGCTCTGGCGATTGGTAAGCTCTTGCTGCGCCTGTGCCCTTCCAGCTGACTTCGAAGAAATGAGTTCAAGAAGATCACATCAAGTGTACAAAAGTTTTGACAAGTTCGACAAGTTTGACAAGTAGTCAAAGTATAAGAGATAATCCTGGAAATATATCCATTTCGAAATTGGAATACGTTCCATCATGAGGTTATCCAGCTTCATCCACCTTCCCCTGGTGTTTGCGCCTCTATTCGCACCTTTACTTGCAACCGCAGAACATACAAGCAATTGGGCAGTCCTCGTATCAACTTCGCGATTCTGGTTTAATTATCGGCATTTAGCGAATGTTCTCTCCCTCTATCGTACCGTCAAACGACTAGGAATTCCAGATTCTCAAATCATTCTTATGTTACCCGACGATATGGCGTGCAATCCTCGGAATGCCTTTCCTGGCACAGTCTACAGTAACGCCGATCGCGCGGTGGACTTATACGGAGACAATATCGAGGTTGATTACAGAGGATACGAGGTTACAGTAGAGAATTTCATTCGACTGCTGACGGATAGAGTTGGTGAAGAGATGCCGAGAAGTAAGAGGCTTTTGACGGACGATCGAAGCAATATCTTGGTTTATATGACAGGTCATGGTGGTAACGAGTTCTTGAAATTCCAAGACGCAGAGGAAATCAGCGCATTTGATTTGGCAGATGCATTTGAGCAGATGTGGGAGAAAAAGAGGTTTGTTTCCCTTCGACCTCAGAGTAAATCATATACTAATTATAATTCCCAAGGTACCATGAATTACTCTTTATGATCGATACTTGTCAAGCGAATACTATGTACAGCAAATTTTACTCTCCCAATATCATTGCGACGGGCTCTTCGGAAATTGATCAATCATCATACTCCCATCATGCTGATAATGACGTTGGGGTGGCAGTCATTGATCGATACACATATTACAATCTAGACTTCCTTGAAACTCAGGTTCGAGAACCTGGAAGTAAGAAGACGTTGGGGGATTTGTTTGACAGTTATGATGAATCCAAAATTCATTCGCATCCAGGTGTCAGATGGGATTTATTCCCAGGTGGAGAGCAAGGGGGTAGAGAGAGACTACTGATGGATTTTTTCGGAAATGTGCAAAATGTGGAAGTTGACAAGATTACAAACGACACGGAATGGAAAGAGGACCTACTTTCACTTGGTAAGAAGATTGCTGAGCTGCGTGAACGAACTGAAGCGGCGGAAAACAATGCCACGTCCTCTGCATCACTTTCAGGAAATCACCCGACTCGCAAAATACGTGCTGCAAAGGTTGAAGTAGATGATTCTTGGTGGGGCAAGAAAGCTGTGGGCGCATGGGCTCTAGCAGGTTGTTCACTTGTTTGGCTTGCAGGAACATACTTAGAGTCCGCATAGGTTCTCGTATTTTATGCCCCATGTTACATGCCACCCGCTTTTCTATTGGCAGCTTCTATGACTGATTATTCTAAATATTCGAAATCCCTAAAAACATTTACGTTAAAACTGCCTCGACTGCAGCATAATTTGTCCCGGAACCATGATGAACTTTTCGAAGTCTCAATCCCGATAGAGTGAGCAAGTTTACCCACTGCTTTTCCGTTCTCTCGCGTCCGCTCAGCGTCATCATCGTCAAATCCATCCATCCAGCTTCGACATCGGCGGCAACAGGTGGAAGAACGATCTCTGAGATTACCAGTCTTGAAATTTCGGGTGCCATTGCATCGGCAATTACCTTTAGGATGCGAACACAATCGACATCTGGCCAGTCATGCAGGCATCGACGGATGTAGTATATTGGAGCTCCTGATCATCGTTAGTCACAACACATGCAAGGCACAGATTTCGAGAGGAAAAGAGAAATTGGCAATACCTTTTATAGGTTGAGGTGTGAAGAAGTCATACTTCATGGTCGTAACTTCGGGAATTGTATGACCAATTGTATCGATCAACTCATCTCGTTCTTGAAGTACCACTTTTCCCGGAATTTCTTTCACGAACTCCATGATTTGTTTCGTCACGTGTCCACTGCCGCCACCTATATCGACGACTAGCACCGTCTCATCGTTGGATTCAATCTCTTTCAACTCATCTTTGAATGGAAATATTCCAACCGTCCAATTCGTGGCTACGGTCTGGGCGATCATGGCCAGATTCAGATTTTGGAACCGCTCTGGGAGCGCGCCAATATGCTCCCACATATTTTTCTCCCCAGTTTGGTGCGCGAAGCAATATGGATTTAGGAGGTGATCTTCTGGACTCTTGAAACCATTTTCGCGGAAGAACTCGTACATTCGAGCGTTGGCGAGGTTATATTCGTCAAACCTATTAAGTTGCGTTAGAATAAAGTAATGGTGATTTGTGAAGCATTTTGGAAGGGTGTGGGATGGATTATGGTGGAATGATTTCCTGACATTAATTTGAATATTCCCCTAACCTCTGGGGCCAGGTACACCATGGAGTATGGTGTATGAGCATATTCCTCTTCCCCTCTCTCCGCAAATGGTCCCACGGCCGTAAGGACTCGCATGAATCGAACTGGTACAAATTTCAGTTCATGAGCATATTGAAGGTAAAACGTAAACACTTACCCAGCAGTTCTTTCTCTACGCCGAGTTTCTCCGCCAATGCTGTAGCACTAGATGATGAACCATCCGTGGGTAAAGCATCAAATACACCCATTTCCAAAACCGCTCTCAAAGTTCCTGAATGTACTGACTATTCATATGTGACGAATCTTAAGTCAGCTTGCATATTTCCCCTGCTCTACCCACATATGTCATCACTCAATGGCAAAGACTCATCGTGATTGATATTTCTCATGAAAGCCAGACCTGTATTGGCAAACACTAGTAGACTTACGTTTTCAAAATTGGAAAATACCATATCCACCGGACCCCTTACTTTCCTTACCAGCCTATCCGTTTCCATGAAAAGCTCTACATGCTTTTGGCTGATCTCTCCTTTGGATCGAATATCTTTCTTGGCTAGATTCTGAGTGGCTATTGATTCATAGGCATCAATTGCTTCACTGACTTTACTCAATTGCTCTCTCATACTTGCAATCTCTTGCGCCAATGATTCCGGGGATTTCTCCATGATAACGACGATTGGTTGGCTTGATTTGACGAGTGCTCCGTGCAAGTGATCGATGTAAGATTTATCGGAGATTTAAAGGTGCATGAATTGAGTGGTACGGTACTCAGTGAGCAAAGGTTATGGATTGGGTAATGTTTTCGAATGATATGGTGAGACAAATGCCAGATGCAGGATGCAGGATGCAAGACGCAAGATGCAAGATGTGAAAACTTGCGATGTGAAGAGTAGGGCAAATAGCGAATGCAACATGTTGGTGTCACGAGCTACTCACAAGAGCGGGCAGTGAATAGGTAGGAAATCCACCCACACAAAATTGCCCGCGCCTTCACGCATACACACAACCAAACACACATGGATGGTGCGGCATCAAAACGTGGCATTGCCTTGGTATGCATACCGATCACAACTCCATGAATGCACTAGATCCATCATCCGTGACAACTTGACAAATGAAGGCGAGTGGGGTTGCAATAGTTGGAACTAAAGCTCAAAGGAGATGTGATCCGACAACACACCGACCATACATATCTCTAACAGCAAATGATAGATCCACTTGTAGTAGGTGTACTTTAGACGGGAAATAAATGTCAAGAGGAAGAGGAGGAGGGTCTTGAGTCTTGAGCTTTAAGTCTTGAGTCTTGAGTCTTGAGTCTTGACGCTTGAGAGGGTTCAATGATCAATCATGATTCATCAATGCTTTCTTCACCGTGGCTTCATTCCCGTGGCTCGCATGGTGGCTTCCAAATACGGAGAAGTGGACGGGAAATATTATAGCTAGAGATCCAAGGAGGGAGTCAATTGGTCATGCAGAAGATAATTGAGGGGTTTCATTTGATAGTTGATTGATAATCGATATCTTATATGATCTGTATCAAATTTTATCAAATTTTCTCATATTTTATCGTACACTAACATGTTCTTTCACGTGTTTGCATCATTACAGCTTTCGAGAAATCGAGGCATGTAATTATATCATCAAGGTAGGTATATAGCACGATGACCTACGGAGTATACACACACCGCTGTTTCTTATGAGAAAACACGAGAGAAAGAAGAGACGGATTATATTACGATGATTATATACATCATACCGTGAGTGAGTGAGAGAGTGAGTGAGAGTACTATTGCCTGAATCCTCTGTACTCCACTTCGCACACATACATGTATATCGCTACACACATCCAAGTGTAGCTATCTGTTCTGACCGGGGAGTTGGATACTACCATGCAATGATACCCTACATCTACTTCGTACACCTCCCTTGGTTGAAGATCTGATATGAACACATGAACGCATGGGTTTTGGATCCTTTGGACCTATCACGTAACAGAATGGGAGGCATTCTTAGATCTTTACCGCAAGATAAACCCAAGGAGCCCAAAAAATTAATAAAATCATCCTCCCCTGAAAAACTTATCCGTTCACTCCGTACCTAGGTAGTCAAGTAAAATTGATATATATTTTGTACATCTTATAGATTTATATATACACATGTAGATATCTCGAATCACTTTCATCTGCGTTTATCTCCTCCCTCATACATTCATTCATTGTCTTCTGCGCACATACATCCATTTGCAAACAATCAATCCATCAATCTACGCATGAAAGGCGGCCTGTGACGCAGCGGTTGGACTGGATCATCATCAGCATACGTAAGGTTTACCGGCAATCGAATTCGATTTTCTCGTGTATCAATTGTCGATCATCGACTGTCAATTCAATCATCATATTCTTATAAGGAGTCTACAAGGACATCTACATCAAAGTAAACATGTCACAATCAACGGGAAAAGAGACACCGCAACCGACAGCAGCTACTTCAGATCAATCACAACAAAATATTCCACAAGCTACAACAACTTCCACCACCTCGGTCCCACCACAATCCCCCGAACCAACATCCCTCGATCAGTCCACCACTACCACAACGGAAAATCATGATTATTCTCAAACCGAAACCGTGAATCAAAATGTTGCCAATCAAAGTGATGGAGATCAAGATGATCATGTCGAAGTTGTAAGTAAAGAAGGCTTCCTCATCTTTGTGATAATGATGATAATCAGTCAAATATCATGTGAACCATCGACCACTTCACTTCACTTCAAAAATACTAAGAACGCCACCACTTTAGGATAATCATAGCGATGCTGATTCCAGTTGGGACGACGACGATGTATCAACAGCCTCTACATCGATTACTTCATCCATGTTAAATTACACCTACGAAAATGGTCGTCGTTATCATGCCTATCAGTCCGGTTCTTACCTTCTTCCTAATGATGAAGCTGAACAGCAACGACTCGATCTCAAACATCACGTGTTCAAGCTTATTCTCGGTGGGAAACTATTCTGCGCACCTATAGATCCTAATCCTCAACGAATTCTTGATATCGGGACCGGAACTGGTCTTTGGGCAATTGAGTGTGCCGATGAATTTGCTTCCGCTGAAGTCACCGGAACAGATTTGAGTCCTATTCAACCGGGTTGGGTACCACCAAACTGTAAATTCATGATAGATGATGCTGAGAATGAATGGTTATTTTCTAACAATCGACAATTCGATTTCATCCACTGGAGAGTTCTTGCATCTAGTATATCAGATTGGCCAAAATTGTTCAGTCAGGCCTATACGCATGTTCGACCCGGAGGGTGGGTTGAAGCACAAGAGCACGAGGTAAATATCGAGAGTGACGACGGGACCGATCTCAATGCTGGAGATCTTCAAAGATTCTTTAGGTTGATTGACGAAGCAAGTGTCAAGAATGGAAAGATGATGGACGAAGTTGCTGGAAATCAGAAGCAATGGATGATTGACGCTGGCTTCGTCGACGTCCATGATCAAGTCTACAAAGTACCCATTGGTCGCTGGCCCAAAGACAAAAGACTCAAGGAGATTGGTATGTATTATCAAGCTCAGTGTTTGGATGCCGTCGAACCAATCAGTATGGCGTTGTTCACAAGGGTATTGGGATATAGCTTCGAGGAGGCACAAGTGATGATGGTGGGACCAAGGAATGATATGAAGAATCCCTTGAATCATGTTTACATGAAGTTTCATTTCGTTTACGGAAGGAAGCCAGAGGTATAACGGTGGAGCTGCAGAAACAGTGATGTAAAAAGCTTGAGGTTACAAATACGGGGTTGTTTTGATGATTGGTCCTTTGAGCGAAATGTAGCGCCTTATTTCGAGGTGAAGTTTGAGATGGTTCGATCATCGCTTATATGGGGGCTTTCCGTATGGGGATTTAAACGATGCCTTGTCATATCAATCATAATATCTCATTCAAAGAGATGAAACAGCACGAAAATTCATATGTAGACAAGCAAACGCTCGATTATCTAGCTCTTGCAGTTGCGCTTAGGAATATTTAATTACATACTTTGACATTCACATGAAAACAGCAACGATACAGGACCTCTTTTTTAGCTACGTCAATTGACGGTAAGTTGTTTTGGACTTTGCACACGAGGTGTGTGTTGAGTTGGACCCAGTCCCTTCAATAGTTCTCCAGAAGCGTCATTCCTTTGGCCTTTTTTCACACACTGGTGGAGACCGATTAGTGAAAATTTATTAAAGTCACAATTCTTGGGTAGAAAATTTGCGTAATGTGCAATGCATTCGTTTTTCAACAGAAATCAGACAATGAAAAAGCAGGGTTAAGGTCATCGTTCAAGGGGAATGCTCCAATAACACTTTACATCTTCAGACTGGTAAACCAGAGCCAGTCTTCTGTTCCCCCATAAGATGAAACGATCTAGAAGTATTGATACCATGCTCATTGTCATAGAATGGCTATCCTTGAATACCCACCCGCCTCCGAAGAACCTAAGAATCAAAATCTTCATCCACCCTCCCAAAATACCTCTCTAAATCCTCCACCGGACTACCGCGATCCCTCTTCCTAATGACTCCCTCTCGAATACTCGGTTCCGACCTCCACGATACCGAATCAAGTAAATACGCCCGGATCAAATCCGAATCCTTCGTATTCTTCCACACGTAAGAGATCGATTCAAGAGCCATCTCGAAATCATCATAGCCATGACGATCATGTGGGCTTTTGATACCCCTACGAAGCTCATCGTATTTTCCAATACAGCAATTCTTCAGAGCGGGCATCTGAGCCATATCTGCGAAAACATAGAGTTCTAGTATTTTTCTCATGGAAATGTGAATTTGACTGTTTACTTCCTTGTCGATTTGCGCCGCGAGAGTATCGAGGAATTCTTTCCCAACAGCATCTTCGAAGAGAGTCTCGGCCTCGCCTTTCCATGTTTCGTTTTCGAGAGCGTTCATCAGTGCTTGTATTTTTCTCTTCACTTTCTCGTTGCTTTGTAATGGGTTTTCTTGATTGTGATTTTTCTTCCCGTTCTTTTCGATGGGATCTTCAATACCCAACGTACTCTCCGCCACTACTTTTCGCTCTGCTTCTGTCTCCCACTCCCCGATTTCTAGGCTCGCGCTACTGAGTTCCCGGGTATACAACCACCCGATGAATAAATCAAAGGTGTGCGCATCTGTTTCGGGGAGTTTAATGGTCCCTGTGTTTGTCTCTCGGAATCCAGACGTGAAAGCGGCCCAAAGAAAAAGGGGGAGGTGTAAGATATGAGATCTTTGTGGACGGCGAATTCTTGGGATGAGGAGCCCACATGGATATGGACTATGGGGCTTCCTAGCCATCTGGGACTGTGGTTAACAAGTTTTATGTATGAGAGGGATGAAAGGGTGCTGTGCAGAATGTTTCGCTTACCTTGTCACTTTGCGAAGGTCCTGAGTTTGGTTCATTTCGTATGTCGGTCAATTACCAAATATTTTTGCTTGATCGTTGAGTGCCTTTCGTTTTGAACTTAAATTGGAGAGAAGTTTTACAAGTGTACTTGCGATTGATATTCTTGATATAGATAATTCGTTCATACGGTAATTTGCTTAATGCAGCAAAAATTACGGTTACGGTATTCTAATCTGATGTATCACTTGTTGAATAAAGATTAGTACGGGCTATTGAGAATTGCTAATAGTTAACCACTTTTGAATCAGTTTGTGGCTGACCAAGACAGCAAAGTGAGCTCCGCTGAGTGAAATAGAGAATTAAATTTCGACAACTTCTTGGCTTAACTTCAACTTATATGATGCAAGTTCGACGCCGGTCATTCAAAACATCCGGATACATACGCAAACTTTTATGATGCACAGAAACGTGAGTTTTGCGATCGTCTACACCTGTATACTAAGTGGACTTTCTCCATGCCTCTGTTTCATCAGCATTCATGCTTTGAATAAAGATCGGGGAAATGAGTGTCAAACCTAGCCATATCAGACAAAATCAAGCTTATCAACTTCCAGCATTTCCATTATTGGCCATGATGGGACAACAATGATGGGCAAGGAAGGTCGCAAAGTGAGCATAGCCTTTCCACTTCCTATTCAGTAAGACACTTTCCATCCACTGTAGATGCGGAAACAAATATGCAAGCTTCGTGTCTCACTTCACATCATGCTGAGCTTCTCTCATGTATCTGCCTCCTCACCCGTCGAACTTCTTCGGTTGGCTAAATACAGCCTCCAGCATAGGTAAACACCAGAAGTAGTGTTTGTAATTGTTCTATATTATACTTTGTATGTTAGCTGATGATTCAATCATGAACATGATGCCTTTCATTGTTAAAGTTCACGAATGGAATATGGCGATGCCTGAATTGACCTGACACCTCGACCATTCATGATGTGGAGGCTGTCAAGATTTCTTAGCAGTCCTAGACTTATCATTCCTTATTTTCGCCGTCCTGTCAAGAAGTTTTGTAAACCTTTTGACACATGCGGTGTATCGTAAGATCTAAATCACAAAGGCATATCCTTTTTAGAATCCCCGTGGAAGGTTTTTCGTCAAGTCGCTCATCTACTCGTCCTCAAAACTATATTAAATCTTCGACGAAGCCCTACTAAGATGCAGAGATATTATTTCGGTGAGAAAATTTCGTTACCGCTGGACGGAACACTGACCTACTGTTATTGTTCAGAATTAGCTGGAGGCGTTGGTAGGCAATTTATTGAGTTTCAATTCTCAAATCATTTGCGGGGGAAAATGATTTGAAAGTTGGACTCGTGTCTTCTCAAGTACAGAAAATCTAGCTCTCTTTCTGGTAAGAAAAACTACAATTGTCTTCACTTGTCTTGGAAAAGTTGTTCTAATTGTAATATGTTTGTTTGGTTGTTTTTACCCCTCGAATTAACCGAGAATGACAAAGAGAAAGTTGAAAATGTTAAGACTCTACGAAACAGCTTTTTCAAGTCGTTCATCCGATTGAATTGTATTTATGACAACTAAAAGACACAATAATAATCTCAAAGCTTCTGATTATCTCTAGATAAGAAGTCCATTGATAATAATGTTTAGTTGATGGCTTTGTTTATTTCAATGCTGTATCACCAAAATACGAAAATCAAAAAAATTCACAAGTCAGCTTCAGCTGTCACCTCATTTCCTTGAAGGCCGTGAGATCGGTAGCACCTCTTTGAAAGGCCAAGTGATCGTAAGTCTCCGTCCGGGTACCCAACAAGAAACGCCTCAGTGAATTCGCGTGCTGTTGAAAATTTCAGTATTTAGTCTTCTCACTTCCACACCACAACTTCCTCCCAAAACAACACACCACACTCTTCTTAATTTATACTCCAATTTTGACTTGAAGAGTATGTCTTCTCCAACGGTTTGGACAGTTCATACTGTCTTGAGCCTTTTACCCTTTTCAGAATTGATTGAGAAGAAGGATCAGCTATCCGTAAGTCTTTTCGCAACTCACCCATCCCACCTAATAAAGAGGTTTGTTTTTGCTAGCCCAGTTTTGACACTCATCATCTCAGACCCTTTCTACAAATCGATCCAGAGCCCTAGCGACGGGTAGCGCTTATATCGCTTTTACCTGTCCCAAAATCTGAATTTAAAATTCGTCGACCGCCATCATTCTCAGTAATTACTTCGAATTTCCACGCAACTTCGAGCCACCTTAGTACTTCATAAAAAATCAGTAAGGGCGCTTCTCACGCTACGTCTCTTATCCGAAGGGCTGCGAGCACCTTTCTGCCATCAGAATCTCAAGTCAACGCGCCAGCTTTGCTCATCAAAACAACTCAAAACAACACGTCAACATTCTCTACCAACTACTCAGCGACTCCCTTATCAACGAAACAATGACGAGCTTTCTTGCACGAGAGCTTCAGCGTCAAAACGCAGGTGTAGAGTTTCAACGTATCCCTTCTACACGTCGGATCTGCACCAAAGAGCATCGTAAGTATTCCCTCCCGACATCAAACACAAGAAACATCCAACCCAAAAGACATCTTACTAACACATCAATAGTCCATCCAATAAACTCCGAGATCTGCGGCGATCTTCTCACTGACGTGAAGGAGATCGTAAAGGAAGCTAGAAATCAGCAACAATTTCAAGAAGAGCGTTTCGAAAACATCCTTAAACAGACTCAGCTGGCAACAGACATGATGATGAATCCTCGCATGAAACCCGCCGTTTTCAGTTATGCGGAAGACATCAAGTTCCTCGAACAATTTGCCGTTCGTTACAAGCAAGGAGTTGGTCTCAGCGATGATTCCCACCGCGTATACATCGTCAATGTCTCTGTCGTCTTGAAACGAGCACTCCCCACACTCGATGATGAATACAAGAACGTTTGTCCATGGTCTCTTATTCTCAAGGCCAATTTCACCGATCTCTGTCCTCATCAACCTTTCTGCATTCATAAGCAGAAGTACACCCCATCCCAGGTTCCAGCAAATCACCCACGTCCTTCTGGTGGCACTACTCGCAGTGATGTCATGGGCTTTTGTCGAGATGAGTACATTGTTCAGCCTGGCAAGACGAAGCCTGAGGGATGCAACATCAAAAAATACTGTGGACTTCGACATAAGGAAGACTGCAACCACAAGGCAAATTGTGATGCAATCATACTCTATGTAACAGCTTGTCTCCACAGGGATGGACTCTGGGAGTAGTGAGTAGTATTGAGTGGGTCAAATAGCGCTATCAGCTTCATTTCCCTTCTTTACAATCTGGATGATTGCATCTTTTCGGTTGAGGGGCTTCCAATTCGATATCTTGAAGGGTTGAATGTTTAGTCTTTTGAGAAATAAATCATCAACTTCTTTCCATTGTGGTATCTCTAGTCTCGTTCATGAATGTGAGAAGTATAGTGCAGTAGACCACAATGTACGTGGATTGAGCTAAACATGATGTGCGTTCATCTGAAGTTCTTTCAAATATTCCTTGCTCCGCTGGTACTGATATGCCTTTGAAATGCTCCTTCCACGGCTTTCCCCATCTTCTAATCACCGTCATAATAAATCCCCAATTTTCACGTTCACGTTCAATGCGCTCATGAATCTCGAGATATCTTGCTTGAAGAATAGAATATACATGGTATCATTTCATTCCAACTTTACCAACGTACCGCTAATATGATCTAAATGCTATTTGCAAGTACACATCTTTTCTGTCATAAAACTATCCATCAATTCATGAATATCCTATTTCAATCCCATTGTCATCCCATGATATTTCTTTCATAAAAGAAATCCTATCCATAAATCTTGTGCAACTAGGAAAATCTCGAATTTGTGTTCGATCGACTGCTATTACCTGCTCCTCCACACCAACAACTACCGTCTCCATCTTTCTCGACTTGTACCACAACATCCACACCTTTGCTTAAGAGAAATGCTCTCGTTCTCGTTAAGACATCCTCAAGATCTGATCCTCTGGTCGCAACAACATGCATCACTCCCAATACTGTTTGATTTTTATCGCCTAGCCAAAACTTTGGAACAGTGTACGCTTGAACTCCACGTAAATCACTTACACCAGCCAAGGTGTTTCGTAAATTGTATTCGGTATCGTCAGGGACCGTTAAAAGTAATTTCTTCGCACTACTTTTGACAAGAGGAATTGAGGACAGGAAAATAAGAATTGCGATGAGACAGGATGCGAGAGGATCCCAGCCTGACCATCCAACAAAGTATATCAACACAGTAGAGACAATGACTGCAGCACTGCCCATTGTATCTGCAAGCACATGAAGAAAGATACCTCTCATGTTTTCGTTGTCATGCGAATGGCCACCGTGTGAGTGTGAATGTGAATGATCATCGTGTAGAATCGAGGGCTGTTTCTTATGGTCGTGATCGCAAGATTCGGAGTGAGAATGAGAGTCATGGGAATGAGAGTCGTGTGAGTGGGAATGGGAATGGCCATGCGAATGACCATGATCATGTCCATGATCATGATCGCCGTGGTCGTGTCCGTGATGATGATGGCCGAAGCAAGCCATGCCAACTAAGTTGACTGCCAATCCCAAAGAACTGACAACAAAAAGTTCCATCAACCGTTTTGTTTCTCGTCCTTCTGCTAATCTTTCAGTCGCCTCTATCATGATCTCAATGCTAATAAGTCTGTAAACTTTATTAGCAAGTACCGCACAATTGAGAAACAGTTACCTACATGAGGAATACTCCGTTACCAAATCCCGACAAACTCTCAATCTTTCCAAATCCATATGGGAACCTTTGACTCGGTGGCCACTTACTTGCAACTGCAGCGAACAATCCCACTCCAAGTGCCAAGCAGTCGAAAAACATATGTATACTATCGCTCAAAAGACCAAGGGAATCTGTAACGAATCCGTAAAATGCTTGAACAATCATAAAAGCAAAATTAAGACTGGCAGGATTAGCATGCTTCTCCAATGATTTGGAAGAATACCAACGTCATAAAGTAGAAAATCCTCCTCGAGTCCTTACTCGCTAATATTGCATGTAGAAGGGGCCATCTGGATGCGTATGGCAGTATCAAGCTGGTAAATCGTGATTTCGTTTCGGTTGTCGTACCATGCGAATGGTTGTGGTGGTCATGATCATGATGGTGATGTGTGTTAACGTGTACGTCGTTTAACGGAGGTTCGTAAGTCCCAAATGCTCCTTTCTCGAAGTTGGCAGACATGGGAGTCGCTTCACTATATGGCGGTGACGGCAGATAGGATGCTGAGTGATCATGGCTATGATTGTGCGCATGGCCATGCGAATGGGAGTGAGAGTGAGAGTGGCCATGGTTGTGGTCATGTTCATGTTCATGTTCATGCTCGTGAAGAGTTTCGGAAGGATCGTGTGAATGGCTATGCAGACTTGAGATTGATTGGTTCAATGGTCTGGACCTACTTGCAGAGTATTGTGAGGACCGGCTTGAATGGGAGGATGAATGGGAATGAGTATGCCCATGTCCATGATGACTATTGGTGATTGCTGAAGCCGGCAACGCATAAGATGAGGCCATAACTTCGTAAATTCTGGAATGGATCGAACGAGCTACGAAGCCCGTATATATTCAGCCCCTCTCCACATGTGTTGTCGTTGTCCTTAGTATCTCTCTCTACCTTCCTTGTTTTGATTTGCGCCGAGATAGGTCGGCTTCGGTAGATAGTAGGAGCTTTGACGAGGAAAGTGGATAAACAGAGTTGTCAAATGCAGCAAGAGATCCAGTTTAATAGATGGTCTCGATACCTCGAATCAATCTTTGGCCGATGTTCAATGAGAGTCTTGCTCTGAAGTGAGAGTGGGTGTTGAATTGAAGGTTACAGCATGAGCATGGTACGTACACAAGTACAAGAGTCAATACCACTTCAGGAAATTCTCTCGAAATTATGCTGATGATCCTCCCAACGAACCAGTAAGGACGTTCCATGCAACCCCAGATACTCTTCTTGGGTTTTCCCCCTGGATGGACAAATCTGTGGCGACCGGGAAAGGAACACGCCTTCCAAGGTTCTGCTGAGCATGCAACTTCCACTTCCACTTCCACTTCGAATACGAATAAATGTCATCGAATGAATTATGTTAAAATGCGACTTCAAACCAATGCCAGCCAATCAATTACGTTAAAATACCTCTTTCGATCAATGTCATCCAATCAAAAACCTTGAAATAAATCCCACTTGCCCTTTTGAAAAGATACCGACAAGAAAATGACTTGAACGGGATAATGGCAAGGATACTACCCGACACTAACCCAGTTTGAGCCAATACTGCCTGTCGTCACCGCTGGACACCGACTTTTTCTCAATGGACGATCTGTTTCTGGTGAGTGAGGTGAAGCATGGAAGTGGAGTGAAGAAAAGGATAAGAATACATTCTGATACTTCCAAACTTTATATTCCATACTCCAAACTTCACTTCTAAAAATATCTATAGACTTGTGACAATCTTTATCATCTTCTTTTTCTAATTAAGCTCGCATCAATTCTCAGATATGGAAGCATAATCTAGCCAATCCTTCGATTCATAGATAGTTTCCAACTGGGTGAGGGCTATTCTCATCTGGAAGTGTCCGAACTTCATCTGAATCTCAAGCAACCACGTCATGCTAGAGAACCTTCTGACATTGACGACGATAATCTCTACAATATTCACAATTACCCTCTTATTAATACCTAAACAATATCTCAAACACTCGCCTCCAATGGCTACTCAAAATGGTGCAGATGTCGAGCCGAAGATCTCTGTTCAGGTTTTGGTCTTGGGAGATATCGGGCGAAGTCCTCGAATGCAATATCATGCTATGAGTATAGCAAAACATGGTGGAAGAGTTGATCTTATTGGATATCAAGGTATGAAAGCTCGCCTAGAAGCAAGCTTTCTTGATGGCTTGTGCTAACAGTCACATAGAATCCGAACTCCCTTCTGGCTTAACAGATAATCCTCTTATTACAATCGTACCCTTACCGCTACCACCAACAAATTTACGAGATGGTACTTTACCATTCTTCTTCGCAGGTCCTTGCAAGGTCTTATGGCAGATTTGGACGCTATTTTATGTTTTATGTTATACTGCAAAACCAGCAAGATGGCTTTTAGTTCAGGTAAGGGGTCCGGCTCTTACGCACAATGATCTTCTAACATTTTTAGAACCCTCCCTCAATTCCCACCTTCTTCGTCGCATACCTCGTCTGTTTGATTCGCAATACTCATCTAATAATTGATTGGCATAATTATGGATGGACCATCCTAGCAGGAACAAGAGGTCCCAAACATGTCTTCGTTCGACTATACAAGTGGTATGAAGCTTTCCTTGGATCATGGGCTCCAACGGCTTCATTCACAGTTTCGAAAGCAATGGAGCGCCAACTACGCGAAAGTCCCTACAAGATCAAATCACCAATTTTTACCCTTCACGATCGACCTGCTTCCATCTTTCAGCCGATTACCGACGAGGCGAAGCGACGTGCTTTTCTTCAACGTTTACCGGAAACAAAAGATCATGTCGATGCAATCATGAATGGAGATGTAAGACTACTAGTTAGCAGTACATCATGGACTCCTGATGAAGATTTCAACCTTCTTTTAGATGCGCTCGTTAAATATGGACCGTTTGCCGAATTTGATTGCCCACCAATTCTCGCTATCATCACTGGAAAAGGTCCACAGAAACAGATGTACCTTGATCGAATTGCCGAACTCACTGAAAGTTATGATTTGGTCAATGTTACAATCAAGACTGCATGGCTTAGTATTGAAGATTACGCCTCGTTACTCGCATGCGCCGACCTTGGAGTTTGTTTACATAAGAGTAGTAGTGGTGTAGACCTACCTATGAAAGTGGTTGATATGTTTGGAGCAGGATTACCAGTTGTTGGATATGATCAATATTTCAGTTGGCCAGAATTGGTCAAGGAAGGTATCAATGGATGGGGATTTACAACAGCGAAAGATTTGGCAGAAATCTTGGAGGAAATCTTCAAGGATACAAGTGGAAAGGAATTAGCGAGATTAAAGAAGGGGGCTATTGAAGAGGGAAGAAAGAGATGGGATGAAGAATGGGATGGGGTTGCTGGAAGACTTTTAGGATTGATTGACTGATGAAACGGAAAGGGATGGATCCTGAATTTATGTAGTTGTAAATAATGTACAGGAAATAATGTATCATAATTTCTGTAGATGTAACGATGACGGATAAAGGCGCTTAAAGATATCGACAGCAAGTCATGGGCCAATTCACGATGCAAATATTAAAATCATCAGCCCTATCATAATAATAGTATCCATACTTCATGTAGCTAATTTCGACCCCAGTCCCGGCATAGGAAACTTGCATGTTACCAAACGTTTCGTACACAGGCATGCATAACAATGATTCTATTTGAGCAATTGTCAATCTATTCTAACCAAACGTGTGACACAAACATCCTTCTTAGAGGCGTGGCCAGGAGATGGCCAAGGCGGAGTACAACACCAACACTGACCGTTGATGGACATATATGAAGAAAAAGAAAAAATGCAGCTAGGGTTGAGGGTTTTTTAGTTTCAAAAATGGTCATGGGCCGTAAGTGACGTTTTGTTGCGGTAAGGAAGGGAACAGGACAACGAAGAGAGAGAAGATAATCTTAGTGATTCATTGAGCTTTGTAAATGAAATAACGCTCCGCTGGTCCTTCGGAGGCCACTGCCGTGGGGGCAGCCCAGGTAGCTAAAGGTATACGCTTTATTACTCTTAGATATTTGATTGGAAGTGATTTGCCATGGCAAGGAGGAAGAGGCAAAATCTTGTTTTGGTATGCTTAGTGGACAAATGATTGAGCCGTGTTCCGTATATCCCATGGGTGTTATATCCGAGGGAATAGACGACAATGTGGAAGGCATATCAAAGTTGATTGATATTGTTTTATTTAAGATGTTATTCTTTAATACTCATTCGTCTTCATTTACCTATACCTACTCGGTACTCATTAATATGAGATACTATAAATAGAATAAAGAGTTAATATAATCTTATATCTTAACTAGTCTAGAGTATATTTAATCCTTTATATCTTCTTTCAGAATAGTATTAACATCATAGATCTCTATTCCTTATTTTTCATGAAATGATAGATTATATGCTGATCAATAGGTCAAGATAGGCCAAGTCAATAGTCCTTAGATTTAAGATTCACTAATATTAACTTCCTAACGAGCGTTAAAAACTCGATCCTTAGCTCCCCGGGATCTTCCCCGGCTCACTAATCGTGTCCTGCGATGGCATTTCAACATAAGAATATTATTTTAATAATAATTTCTATATTAATAACAAGTTAATCGAAGCTTTATATGAGATTTAATAAGACGACTATATAAATTTTCAACTTTTATAAATCTGAAAATGTAAACTTTTTGTAATAAAGTATAACAATTAGTAAATTACTTTTTTTCAATTTTTGTTATTAATTAATTATTTAAAGCTATTCTAGCATTTAGTAAAGCTTTATTTAGATCTATTTTAGTTACAAATTCAGCTCTAAATGACTAAAAAAGTCGATCCGAACGGGCCCTGAGTCTCAATGTAAATTACGTAATCACTTTTCATGGTACACCAGTGGGTGCACAGACTCACGGGACACTTAAGAAGAAAGCACAATTTCACACCAAAAAAAGCGATTTTAATAATTCAATTAAAATTCGAAAAATTAATATTTTGCTTTGAAACTAAGATTTGTAGCTTTTAAGCATAAGAAGTCTATATAATTAAAATGTTAAATTAAAAAAACAAATATTCAAGCTTATATAATCAATTATATAATTTCCCATTAAATCTTTTAGTGGGAAATCGTACTACTGAATTTTGAAGTTCAATATTTCTTTTTGGAATCCAATTTTCAGATGCTATATTATTCTTATGTTTAAAAATCATATAATTTAATTTGAATAAGATTATATAAAATTTCGAATCTTGATTGAATTTTGAAGTTGATAAATTTAGGTGTGAAATTGTGCTTGTGTCAGCGCAGGACACGATTAGTCAGCCTGGGAGGTGCCGGGGCCACCAAGGGCCCGGGCCTTGGCAAAGGATCGGGAAGTTGGTAGTAGTAAACCTTAACCTTAAGGCTACCAGCTTGGCCTACGACAAGCCCGTAATCTATGATGAAATGAAAAGGACTAAAGGAATCTATGATATCAGGACCTACAATAAAGAGTAATATATAAGGGACCGGATATGCCCTGGACTGGCCGGGGCATAAGATTAGTTTTGACTAGAATCCAATACACCTTATTACCTAACCTCTGACATACCAATCGGTATCTTCCCGGCATATTACCTACTACTGAACCCTGACATTCTAATCTTATCACACACCTTGACAAAGGAGGTAGTTAGTATGACAGGAAGATACACAAGGTCCAATGCCTTAAGTTCCCCTCCCGAGAACCCCGCACCAGATCCGGAGGCTACCCACCTCGAAGAGCTGGAACGACAGGAACGGGAACTTCTCCGCGCTGTTGAACTTCACGAGAAAAAGAAGAGCGTGGACCAACTCCGAATCCGGGCCGGCTTGCCGCCTATTCACAATGTAGGGGTAGGGGAAGACGTAGAAGGAAAAAGGAAAAAGGAGAAGATGGAGCAGGAAAGAAATCGCAAACCGGCAGCTCCCAAGGAGTACTCCGGGGAGTCAATTGAGAAGCTCCATGAGTTCATCCGGGGCTGCAACAACATGTTCGAAATCATGCCATTGACCTACGAGGAAGAACCCCACAGGGTCTTGTGGGCAACCACCTTTCTTGGAGGAACCCCGGCCAAGCGGTGGGCCGATGCTAAGTCAGGAATAGTGAACCTGACTTGGGCGAAGTTCACGGAATTCCTGCACAACTTGATACAAACGCCCCAGGCTAGGCGCCGGGAAACCTCCTTCAAGTGGTTTGAACTTCAACAAGGACAGAAAAGCGTACAGGAGTACGCCGCTACCTTGGCTGAGTATGAGAGCGAACTCGAAGGTATCCCGGCTCCTATCCGTCTGGATAAGTTCGTCCAGGGGCTCAAACTCCCGCTGCGAAACAAGGTTACGGAGGCAACTAGCCTCCCGGTGACCATCGAAGAAGCCATAGCTCTGGCCAGTCAGTTTGAATACAACTGGAAGAACCATAGAGGGAGCCAAGAGCGTACTGGGCACCACCCAGCAGCACCTCGGCCCAAACGACCCTCGCTAGAACCGCCGGCTACGGGACAAACCCCTACCGGAACGGACCGGAGTCACCTCAAGCCTAGTAGCACCCCGGCGGGGATCCGAGGCCACTCCAAGGAACATTTGACCTGTTTCTCTTGCGGCAAGAAGGGCCATATAGCTACAGACGATGGCTGTGCCAATAAAAAGCGGATTAGCGCAGTAGAAATCCAGGAGGACGACCGGGTAGGCAAAAGAGCAAAAAATGGGATGGATCAATAGGCGACGCTGGCCCTGTTGACCTTAACACACAGCGAATGATGGCACGGTGCCAGATATTTAGCGCTACGCATACGGCCTGGTACCGCGAGGAAGGTGCTGTAGATTCGTTAGCGGACTTGAATATCATCGACGAAAGCATCGCTAGGCAATACGAACTAGCGGATACCGGGAAACGACCGTACTCTGTTGGGGGCATCACCGGCGAAGAGCTCCAAGTCCAGGGGGAGTACATCATTCCAATGCAGGTGTTTGACTCAGGAGGGGTGAGACGAGACTTTCAGGTCACGGCCTACGGCTGCTATAATACCGGACAACGTCTTATCCTAGGCTTGCCATTCCTGAGGCAAATGGGAAAAGGCACATACCAATGGGGGCAGGGCAGGTGGAGCTACGCTGGTAAAGCAGAGGTAGACATCTTAACTCCTGAGGAATTCGGGCAAGTAGTTCTAGAGGAACCTGAAAATGCCCCGGCAGTAATGATGGTAAAGTTGTCCAAAAACGGCCAGGTGCATGTCCGGCCCACTTCCGAATGCGAATGTCTTCGAAATTGGCAAGGATGCACATGCCGAAGGAAAGGAAAGATTTCCATGGTAAGGAACGAGGTAACTAAGGTTCCTGAGGAGTACCAGGAGTTTGCAGATGTATTCGACGACGTGAGGGCCAACACCTTAGCGGAAGTAGGAGAATTTACACATGCAATTAACACCACCGGGGAACCGCCGTTTATGCCACTTTATGGGCTTTCTGAACCACAACTGGCAGCCCTAAGGGAATACTTGGAGAATGCCCTAGAAAAAGGATGGATCAGACACTCCAATAGCCCGGCGGGGGCCCCCATCCTGTTCGTACCTAAAAAGGATGGGTCCCTACGACTATGTGTGGATTATAGGGGATTGAACGAGGTCACAGTGAAAGACCGACACCCCCTCCCTTTGATCAATGAAACTCTAGACCAGTTGATGAATGCGGAAATATTCACAAAATTCGATGTAAGGGATGCGTATCACCGGATCCGGATTAGGCCCGGTGATGAATGGAAAACTGCATTCCGCACCAGATATGGCCTATTCGAATACTGCGTCATGCCTTTCGGATTGACAAACGCCCCTGCAACCTTTCAATCATATATTAACCGGGCATTGGCCGGCCTGTTGGACGACTTTGTGGTTGTTTATTTGGATGACATCTTAGTATACTCAAAGAAAAAACAGGACCACGCGGAGCACGTCCGCAAAGTATTGGAACGGCTCCGGCAGTATAAGCTTTTTGTGAAATTGAGCAAGTGCGAATTCAACACTACGGAAACGGAGTTTCTAGGGTTTATTATAACCACCGGAGGTGTAGTTGCGGACCCGCGCAGGACCCAAACCATTGCAGAATGGCCAGAACCCAAGACCTTCAGGGAAATCCAAGTATTCTTGGGATTCGCCAATTTCTACAGGAGATTTATATATCAATACTCCCGGGTCGCGTCCGGACTCACTGATATGCTAGTAGGAATGAAGCAAGGAAAGAAGTCAGGACATTTTGAATTGACTGCCGCTGCGTTGGCCAGTTTTTTGACGCTAAAAAATAAGTTTCAAGAAGCACCTATGCTACGGCATTTCGACCCCAATCTACCCTCGAGAGTAGAAACAGACGCCTCCGGAGAGGCTCTGGGAGGGGTGATATCCCAACAGCATGATTCCAAGGGAGATGGTACTCAAATGCATTGGCACCCAGTAGCGTTTTGGTCAAGAAAGATGCAACCGGCAGAGCGTCGGTATACAACCTACGATCAAGAGCTACTGGCTATTGTTGAGTGCTTCAAAGAATGGAGAAGGTATTTGGAGGGGGCCCGGTTCACTGTCGAGGTGATTACGGACCATAATAACCTCAAATACTTTACCTCAGCACAACAATTGAGCCAAAGACAAGCAAGGCAAGCTATGTACCTATCACAATATGATTTTAATATTCATTACCGGAAAGGATCCGCCAATCCTGCGGATGGGCCCAGTAGAAGGCCAGACTACATGGGTAGTGATAAAAATGAAGATATAACCTGGCTCCCAACATTTCAGGAGAAAATGAAGGGAAGCCTAGCAATCCGAGTCGCTAATTGGACGAAGAACCAGTCCGGTGAGGAGCCGGGAATGGTGAAATTCATTAGGGCAGTAACTCGATGGATCCCAGGTGGGATCGTTAGTCATGCAAAAGATCATGCTAAGAGTCCGGAGCCCAGGGGGGCCGCAAGCGGGGGTACGGAGGCAGAAAAGGAGCATATTGATGTCGCGGCTAGTCCCGGCCCACAGCAGGCAAACGAGGGGAATGAGGCCCGGGACCCCACCGGTCACAACTTGCAAGACTTAGTAGGCGATGTACCCACCATGCCCAGAGTATGGGCAAGGATAGCCGCTGCAACCGCGACTGCTTATGAAGCCAAAACAGAGGCTTTAATGGAAGTGATCCGGGTAGCTCAAGGAGTGGACCCGGATTGCATTAAGATAAGAGCAACTTTAAATAGTCAAGAGAAGTACACCCTGAAAGATAGTATATTGCATCTGAATAATCTGGTTTTTATTCCTAGGGACACTGCACTAAGGGCGGAACTGCTCCGGCTGCATCACGACGACCCCTTGGCGGGGCATTTTGGACGAGATAAAACCATAGAATTGCTAACAAGGAATTATATATGGAGCAGCTTACGGGAAGACACCGCCACATATGTGGAAGAATGCGATTCCTGTCAAAGGAATAAATCCAGACACCACAAGCCCTACGGGGAACTAGGTAGCTTACCGCGGCCTACCCGCCCGTGGGCCGAAATTTCCATGGATTTCGTGACGGGATTACCACCTACGAGCAATCCACAGAACAAGAAACGACCCTTCGACAGTATCCTAGTAGTAGTGGATCGATTCACGAAGATGGCACGATATATACCCTGCCACAAGACGATCGATACCATAGAGCTAGCATCCCTGGTGTGGTCCGAGGTATTTTCAAAATTCGGAATCCCGAGGGGGATCGTATCGGATAGAGGAACTGTGTTTACGAGTCACTTTTGGTCCACTTTTTGCTTCTATCTAAAAGTAAAGCGTCGGCTCAGCACCGCATTCCACCCACAAACGGATGGACAAACAGAGAGGCAAAATCAGACACTAGAGCACTACCTCAGGGCATACACCGGGACAGAGCAGGGGAATTGGGGGATAAAGCTGCCAATGGCAGAATTCACTTACAATAATTCAACACACTCCAGTTTAAACTGTTCACCATTCTATCTATGTTACGGATACAACCCGGAGCTACCATGGAATCCTGAGGCCATGGATTCATCGGGGGAGGTACCAAGCGCTAAACAAAGGGTAGAAGCACTGAAAAGGCTCCGGGACGACCTCGGAGCACTATGGATAAAGACTCAGGAGGAACAACAAAGATATTACAATAAAAAACACAAACAGATGCATTTCGCTATAGGAGACTGGGTACTATTGTCAACCAAGAACATCCGGATCCGGACCGGCGAAACCCAGGAGGGTAAGAACACAAAGAAAAAGCTAAGCCCAAGAATGATTGGACCATTCAAGATATTAGACATCAAAGGGGAATACGCTTATAGGCTGGAGCTGCCCAGCCTCTACAAAAGACTGCATGATGTATTCCACGTATCCCTATTGGAAAAATACAAAGCACCAAAAGACATGGACCCCTCCAGCTACCCCGCCGGAGAATACCCGGAACTAGAGGACGAGGAAACACAGGAATGGGAAGTAGAGAAAATCACCGGCCACAGAAGTAGAAAGGCAGGAGACGAGTATCTTATAAAGTGGCGGGGGTGGCCCGAAGATTACAATACATGGTTGCCAGCATTTCCGAATCTGAAAAATGCACAAGAAATCCTAAGAGAATACAATCAGGAACATAACCGGGGCGACAACGCACCCACAAAACGCAAGAGAGGTAGACCTCGAAACAACCCAAAATGAAAACCTCCAACAGCAATCAACCCTAGTCCTTGGTGAAGTAGGACAAGGCCTCCCGGGCGAAAAAGCTTTCGTCGGTGTGAGGCATATTCGACTAAAAAACGACAGAGTCAGCAACAACCAAGGGGTAACACCGGAGCAGGAAAGGGGAAATTACATTCCAACGAGACCATGCATTCTGTACCCGCAGCTCATGGGTAAGGACATCCATGCGACCCAACAATGCAGCCTCGAAGGCGGTAACACCCTTGACCAGGGCTTGTGCCGGGGCAACCAAGGTACGAAGCTCACGGAGAAAATCCTGGGAAGCCGTATAGAGATCCCGGTACTCCGGGGGGGTTCCGGCAGAAAACTTCCAGTCGCCATTAGGGCGTTTGGGGAGGTGCTTGCTGGCAGAGATTAGAGGAGGGCGGTTGTTGGTACGAGGACCGGTTAGCATGGTCAAAGTCCACTCGCTTTTGTACGCAGCATTCGGATCGGGTACGGCCGGGGGTATGGGCGCATCCGGAAGATTGTTGTTTACATCCACCCAGTTGTTAAACATATCCGCAGCCAAGACAATATCACGAACCTGAGCCACTAAAGCCAAAGGGATCTGTACCGGAAAAGTCACGGTGGTTAGCCAGCGCATTAGAACTAAGGTTGCAAGGAAACCGCGAGATCTCACCTTGTCACAGGAGGCCTTCTGCTTTACGCAGTAAGTGCAGACGCGTCCCGGACCAGCCACGCATACGTGCTCAGGGTTCAGGAAGAGAAGCTTTATACAGCGAAGGCAGTAGTTACGGGTCGGGAGGTCCGCGGACACGATAGGCTGTAGTATCGTAGGGAGGTTGGCAGCATTAACATTCGCCATACTGATAAGAGAATTGGATTACAGAGGGGACAGAAAGGGGGAATACAGATCGGCTTTATCCCCTAGCAGCGACAGAGAAAAACAAACAAAGGAGGTCTGTAGTCACGCCACGGGAAGCTGCCGCGACAGCCACGCGTGACCCCAGCAACAACACCAGTCGCATCCATAACAAACAAACGCCACGACAAACACGACTACAGGATACGACACTGGACGCCGGGGTAGCAACGTAGGCGCCCCTGCCTGTATCACAATAAGGAACTGAGCAAACTTTCCAGGAAGTGAATATCAACAACTACACCTTCGGGACGAAGGTACAGGGGGGGGAGTATTGTGTCAGCGCAGGACACGATTAGTCAGCCTGGGAGGTGCCGGGGCCACCAAGGGCCCGGGCCTTGGCAAAGGATCGGGAAGTTGGTAGTAGTAAACCTTAACCTTAAGGCTACCAGCTTGGCCTACGACAAGCCCGTAATCTATGATGAAATGAAAAGGACTAAAGGAATCTATGATATCAGGACCTACAATAAAGAGTAATATATAAGGGACCGGATATGCCCTGGACTGGCCGGGGCATAAGATTAGTTTTGACTAGAATCCAATACACCTTATTACCTAACCTCTGACATACCAATCGGTATCTTCCCGGCATATTACCTACTACTGAACCCTGACAGCTTTCCTGTCACGTTGTCCCGTGAGTCTGTGCACCCCCTGGTGGTAAAGATTAGGCTCCCAAGACGACTGCGCCACAATTTCAGGAGCAATGACGCCGCACGCTTATGGTCGGTCGTATTTCGTATTAATAACCCGCCTCACATGTTTCAATCATTAGGTGTTATCTCACCCTCACCTTCTTCCTTTCCTATTCTCTTTCATCAACTTTGCATACGAACTCCCTATTAAATCATCTTTCTTTTCCTAACACAAATACTGAAAACGCAAACCATCGAGAATTTTTATTGAAGTCGACATTATGGGAATACTACCAAGAGAAATGCTCCCAACTATGGGGCTGGCGAAAAGAGGTCTGGATGCGTTTCGGGGTACAGAGACCCCAACTGAAGAATTTCAAATGCCACTTTGGGGCGTTATGATGATCGCAAGTACTGTTGTTGTATTCTTGCTCATGGACTTTATGGTATGTTGACAAAACAACAATGAATGCTACTCTCTTTACGGTATTCTTCTAAAATTATGAATCCATCATCTAACCATCAAAATAGGTTGAATATACCTTCACTAGACTCGTTCCTACTCTTCTTATGGTCGAATCTCCTCAGGCAATCCTATTCGAACCTCTCACATCTGAAGATCCCGATGAGAAACTCGACCACAAAGGAGATGCTGAACCGGAACTCTTACTTGTAAAGCAGAAGCCCATTACCTCAAGCTTCAGAACAACCATCAAGCACCTTCGCGCCCGCGCCGGAAGGCAAAGTCATTTACGTGGTGTTGGGATGCACTTCGTCAAAATCTTTGTGTTGGCTCTACAAATGAACTTCCTCTCCATTTTCCTCCCCAGCATCTTTGCCTATCCTATTGCGAATGTCCTTTGTGCACCCTTCAGTTTGGCATGGACACACATCGTTATCTCAGACCCAAGCCCACTTCCATGGTTCAAGAGAATGCCAGACATTGCAACTATTAAGAAGGTTATTCCAGCAACAGTCGTCTTTGCTCTCGGCAAACAAGCCGCCATCTTCCTCCCAGGTTACTTGGCTCTCTCACTCGGTCTCTTCGAATCATTCGAGAATGAACCCTCAAAGATGACCCCGCAACAACTCTCAGCTATGGGTGTCCAAACAGCTTCCGTTATTATCCTAGCCGGTGCCCTTGCTTTCCTTGTTCTCATTCCAGCAAGTGTCAGCCTTACCCGTGTTCAAGCTTCTCTCCTTTCCGAAGAGCATGAATCCATTGTACCATTCGATCGTACATTCGGTGGGCGTGTTTCTGAAGATGGTGTTTTGGGCACCCTTGATGCATGGAAAACTTTTGATTGGAACTCACGCGTCAGACTTTTGAAGGCATATTTCAAGGCTGCTGCTATGGAGATTGCCGTCGCGACTTTCTTCACCGTCGTTTTGTGTGCAGAAGTTTTCATGGTCCTTGGTGCTGATCACAAAAAGGTTATCATCGGAACCGACAGCAATGGAGCACCTATTCAATTTGAAATGTAAGAGATAGATACTCTTCATATCAATAGCTTCAACCGATCACAACTCTGCATTATCCGGTGGGAATTGAGACTCTGAATGAGTTGTTGATCCCTAATTTTCATTTGTTCATTGGGGAGTAACGGAAAGGAGTTGGATAGGAGGCGAACTTTCGTGCTACGGTTGCTTCCCCACACATTACATTACCTCACACATATTTATGAATTGTTAGGATTGAAATTGACACTCACTTGTGCTTGTATTATATTCTCGGTCCCATCTGTGACTTTGGACTCTGTAATTCGATATATCCGTGATGTAATTGGTGAAATAGTATAGAATATTATTCTCGCTCCAGAATTTGATTTATTTAGTGACTAAATATTGTCATTCTTGATTTGCAATACACCCCTTAGCTCTATCTCCATATCATTTATATTCGGCCTGGACTTGATCATGTATTTATCAACATAGCAGCTTGCAGTTGTTTTGCCTCCTAATTCTCGATTCAATCACATCTATTGCAGCCTTTGTCAATATTTCATTATATCATGGCCTTCCTATCCTAACTCTATCCCATCCTAACTCTAATTCTCACCCCTCTCCCCTCTACTCTGACAGAAACGCTCGAGCCCCGGATCTACCAGGTATGCAAGTTACAAATTACAATACCTACATACCAACATCCACCCACTTTTCCAGGGACCCCTCAAGGGTCTTTGTTCTCATTGGCCCTCCTTTAGTCCTTGGCCACATTCCAATCCAATTATCGTAATAACCCCAGATTCTGTATTATCCAAGCGAGACAGGTGGTCCGATGCCCGAGGTATGTTCTGGGTATTTCTATTTATTGTGCGGGGATAGGATAGGATGGGATGGGATGGGATGGATTGATTGATGTGTTTAGTGATTATATTGAACTAAATTATGTGATTGGCGGCTTCTTGTGGGTGCGGGTTGGGATTCTGTATTTATATTTGTATTATGAAATTATATCTTTGTTATCTCTTTCGCTCTCGCGATTTTGCATTTCCTATGTTGTGTTTCCTATGTCATAATCATATGTTGCAAATATTCGAATACTCTTTTGATCATATTATTTTGGATAATTACATCCATTGTAACAGCATCTTCTCCCACCCACCCCGCAATCATCTAAACAAGCCCTCCCCGTCTTAAAATTTCGCAATCACAATGCCAATGCCACCACAAACCCCAATTATCGTCGGCGTGGGCGATGTGATAAATCGTTCTCTGGAGGTCAATGATGCGATTGAACCATTGGGACTCATGTTGCAATCTCTCGAGAAATCATTTTCGGATACCGGGCTATGCCAATCTCATGATGGGGGGAAGTTAGAGATATTGAAAGGAAGCGTGGATGATGTGAGAGTGGTGAGGAATTGGACATGGCCGTATGTGGATGTGTGTCAGAGTGTTTTGGATGGGATTATGGGGGAGGGAAAGAGAGGGAGTGGTGGATTGGGAAAGAGGGTGTATAAAGAGGAAACAGAACATGGGGGGAATTCGCCGGTGAAGATGTTGGATGAAGCGTGTCAGAGGGTGGGAAGGGGAGAGTCGAAGGTAGCGGTTGTCGTTGGGGGAGAGGCGTTGGGAAGTTGTGAGTTTTTTCTTTTTCTTTTTGTTCCGTGCTATTTTGGGTACTGTTAATGAGGGTTGAGGTGAACTTGAGTTGGGGAAGGGTATTGGTGTGATGATTTAGAGATGGCAGATATGAGACACAGTGGGGGGAGGGTACTGAGCAGGAAGCGAGGTTGAGATGAAAGGGAAAGGGGGGAAATACTGTGGTTAGGGCATTACGACAAGCGATATCAACTGGTTCAAATTGATCTCCCAATTGAAGAATGATATCATCAAGCGATGGAATGGGAAAGAAGGCAGAATAATCCATAGCAAGGATAAGACGGAAACTTATGACCAAACATTTACTAACGATTCCCATGAATGTAGTGATTGCATCCGCATCAAAGACCGGTACATACCCCTCGCACTGGACGCCGCCAGCGGGCGACCCAAGAAGGATTCTGGCTTTGCCGAAGGGCGTTGAGAGTATGTATTTCCACCTTCCCCATTTTCAATAGTTTGAATAAAGTAAGATTTCATAGCCGGGGTGTCTTTGTCAAGCTCCTGCTTTGAAGACGAGGGCATGAGAATGAGTTATTCGTCAAGGTACATGAGCATCAACATTTGTAGAATCTTGATTCCGATGAGTATGCAAAATTCCAAGGGGATAATTGCGAAGAAAATCTGAGTCAAGTTGAGAAAGTTTTTTCATAATCTCGCACAAGCAATAGCCCCCTTCAATACTGAGTGGTACAAACAACCGCTTTAAAAGTCTAATCCCAATCCATCTATCTACTGGCCGAAATCCATACCCTAATCTAATATCTCATCCTTAGCACTAGGAACAATCCATCAAATCGGGCTCCCAATACACATCTATCCGCTCTACGAAAATGCATTTCGAGCCCATCGTCAACAATCCCAAGTAGACAATAATGCTGAATCTGCAAAATTATATGCCCAGTTTGCTGCTGTGGCGGCCGGGAATGAATATGCGTGGAATAGGGAGTCTGCAGGAACATTAAGCGAAGAGAGCATTGAAAAGGCAGGGAAGGGGAATAGAATGATATGTTGGCCTTGTGAGTTACAATCTTGGTGGTTGAAGACGCGGACAGGAGATAAGATGAACCGACTTGTTAATGGATATTATAGATCCCCTGCTAATGAATGCATTCAACAACGTCAACATGGCCGCAAGTTGCATCATTACTTCGGTCTCATTCGCTGCCGAATTGGGTATTCCAGAAGAAAAATGGATATATCCATTAGGTGGTGCTGGAATGCACGAGAAAGATAATTGTATGCTACCCACCCCGTTTTTCTTGTGGTGATCAAAGAAGCGAATTTAATCAGGATAAAGAAATTAATGTAAATAGTTTGGGAAAGACCAAATTTCCATTCTAGTGAAGCTTTAGAAACATCACTTGATTCGGCATTGAACGTCTCGGGCTTGGAGACAAAGGATATAGATATTTTTGATTTCTATTCGTAGGTATACCTTCACAAGATCGGCGGTGGAATTTAATCAGTTAAGTGGAATTTGGACCTTTCAGCTGACGGAAATTGTAGATGTTTTCCAATAGTCCCGAAATTGGCAGCTCATCACTTGAAGATTCCTTTCTTGGATCCTCCAAGACCGATCACTTTGTTGGGAGGCTTGACATCTTTCGGTGGTGCCGGGAATAATTACAGTCTACATGTATGTTTTCCAAATTTCGATAGACACCTAACAGAAGGTGTTTTCGTCGCACACGAAGCCCTATTGTCTAGTTTCATGAGACTCTTATTCTAATGAGTATGAACTAACAAACTGCAGGCAATTACAGAAATGACACGGCAGCTTCGTAACAAAAGAGGTCAAGTCTCTAATCACAAGAATGGTGAATCCTCAAGCGGTCTCATTTTAGCAAATGGAGGAGTATTGACATATCAGCATGTTATATGTCTATCCACAAAACCAAGAAGCGACGGAAAGGAATATCAGGATGGAAATCCTTGCCCAAAAATTGTACAGATTGGTACTGGTAATGATAAAAATGACTTGGAGATTGTTGGTCCGGAAAAGGTCGAGAAAGGAATATGGGAAGGCATAATTGAGGTGAGAATTATTGTTGTCTTGAAAGGAAAATCTGCACTGGCGGCCGTTGAAAAAAAGCTGGGATAATCAAAATTAAGTAGAAGAGGTTGAATCTTCAGCTAACAATTTTGCAGACATATACAGTACAATTTTCGAGGAAAAATGAGCCCCAAGCTGGATTTGTAGTCGGGAGATTGACGCAGACAGGAAAAAGATTTTTAGCAAATGTTGCAGATAACAAGACATTGAGGAATTTGATTAAGGGAAGTGAAGAGGAGATGATTGGAAAGAAGGGATGGCTATGGAAGGAAGAGGATGGAAAGAGAAACTTGTTTGGGTTTGAGAGAGTGGCCAATCTTTGATTGAAGCCATTGAAAAGACAGAGTGCTGTGGAAGAAGAATGACGGGGTAAATTGTTTTGATTTGTGGAAGAAATTAGCTTGTGATGATGATATAAGTTCTATGAGAAATCCAGGAAGATGAGCTGCGGAGATCTATAAGTTGCGATATGGGCGTGAGAGTGATTAGACATTTCATAAAGATAAACCTCGTGGTTCTCAAAGTGGAAACAGTTCGATGACTGAACAAGATGGATTTTGAACCGTCGGAATATTCTCAGAAGTACAGCAATGATAGACATCCGTAGACTCCGTAATCAAGAGAATCTCGATGATATTCGTGGATATTGCATCATGTGCCAAGCACTGATTGTGGTTGAGGACACGGAAGTCACTGGCGTCGTATTTCCTTGAAGCTATCGTGAAGTCATCTGGACTCGGAGACCCGAATGTGGCGTCAGAGTAGCTTTGTACTCGCAAATGAAGGAGGATCCTTGCCTATGCTCTTTGCCGACAACCTGGAAACCATGTTTATGGGGATCTGATAAGGCTGTCGTGGACAGCTTCGGACCTGCATCCGAGCCTGTCAAACTATTTCTATGCTCAGATCGCAAGGAAAAACCCTGAGCTGTCTTGCTTCATGTAACCCTTATCGACGATGATCTTGATGCATATCCGAGAATATGGTATCATGCGCTCCTGATACTCATATAGTATGGCAGAGTAACCTATATCAACTTTCTTTTGAGCCCATTTTGAAGTCACTTAAATTTGGACCCGAAACGTGTCAATCCAGTTTTGTACTCTCAAGTATGGATCAGGGATCCTGGATTGTGCTTTTCAACGCAGTGTCAAGCTCCCGTATCTAGGGAGGATCTCGATGAGAGATATCTACAAACCTGATAACCTTGCCGGTTGCCAACCACCGGAGGAGAGTGACAAATGGCTTACATTAGCTTTTTCCCTGAAGCTATCGTCAAATCATTCCGTCTCAGATAAGATCCCTTTGTCAGACCAGTTTGGTGTTCAACTGAAGACAGATAGCGCGGGGCTGTACTCCTCCGCAAAGATATTCGGCACTCGGTACCCTATCCACGGATATTATCTAGGTTTGAATCAGATATAGATATTGAAATCGGCGAAGTAATGAGGGGAAATCTCTTGGATATATGACCTCAAAGCCTCTTGAGTATAAAGAGAGCTGGCGAAATATATGTGTGTAAACAGTCTTTTCACGTCGTATTTCATCGTGACACTGGTACGAGAATGACAGAAGATGGTTGGTTTGGTATCACCACGCACTATACATACACATATTCGATACACCAGATATTTCGACAAAATCCCGAGATATTTACTCGTATAACCTTTGGAGAATTATTCCGATACTTGAACCCCTGATCTTTATCTGCATATATCGATCATGTCACCAAACCACCACCACATTACCACCAGTTTATCATCGTCCATGGAAATACGACATAATCTGATCTCGATGATGCTATTGGTATGTGGCATTACCCATTGAAGCATTGCCATGCAAATTAAGTGACGATTGCCACTATGATGAATGATTCGTCGGACTTGGGGGTTCCCTCTCTGCTTGTTCCTGATTTTGGTCGAAAGTCCCAAAAGAGTTGGTAGTTGGAAAGGATTGTTCTTTGTGAAGAAAGGAATGAACTGAAGCTAAAATGGACCTCATCGTCGACTAGACTTTTCAGGTAGTGTCTGTTGCCATTGAGTATATCTTCATTTTGAACCTTGATATATACTCGTAACTCGTACGCACGCACTCGTGATTATGTATGAAACCACTCCACCTTCCGAAAACAATCATTTGCACTGACAATGCCACTCATCCTCGTCCATCCTCATCTTCACTTCACACTTCACTTCAGCTGCACCCAAATTAAAAGGCACGGACTTGACCCCGCTGCATCCGCCGATATGCTAACACCTTCCCTCGCTACCTCACGATTGTACTCCCGTACATCCAAAAACATCCTGGATATTCAAACATCTACCGTATCAATTCAGAGTACAATCCAGTCGACAATATCAAGAATTCTCCGTACCACTTTGTCAAATCAGAAATATTTGACATAACGTAGCGACATACAAATATCTTGGACCCCAACTGTTCACGGTGGCATCTCAATAGCTCCTCCTTCCGACCTCTTGGATTGGTATCCTCACAAGGTACGTAGTAGTGAATTCATGGTGGTAGATTCAAATCTTCATGTGCAACGACTTCCTGTTGATTTTCAATGATTCCAACTCACTCATAAATAGTATTCAGTATAAAGACTCCTTACTTTTCCACCATCTGCGACTTCCAATACATCACAGTTTCCTCCATCATTACAATCTCCTCCAAATCTGAAATCAATTTTATAATCCGAGGACTCCTCGGCACATTCGAAAATCGAGAAGATGGCAAGCGCAGCAGCAAATCTGCTTGGCAGACAATTGAAAGAAATCCAAAAGGCAAAAGATTTACCAGGCATAAGCTGTGGGCTTGTGAAGGATAATATTTTTGAATGGGATGTCATGCTCATGTTGAGTGACGAGTGCAAATACTATGGCGGTATGCTCTATGACCCACCTTCCTCGAAGTCTTTCGCAGCTCATACTAACAACAATTTCTAGGAGGCAACTGGCGCTGTCTTCTCTCTTTTCCCGAAAACTATCCACATGCACCTCCGACGCTTACCTTTTGTGATCCAATTCCCTTCCATCCAAACATCTACGCGGATACAGGCGTTCTCTGTATATCCATTTTACATCCATCGGGAACAGATGACTTTGGATACGAGGACGCAAGTGAACGATGGACACCAATTCAAACACCAGAGACTATCTTATTGAGCGTGGTCAGTCTTATGAATGATCCAAATGATAGTAGTCCAGCAAATGTGGATGCGGCAAAGATGTGGAGGGAAGCACAAGCAAACCCCAAGGGCAAAGAGATGAGAGAGTGGAAGTCAAGATGCAGGGCATTAGTCAGACAGAGCTTGGGGGACTAGTGTGGAACATTCTCTTCCTTTTTGAGGAGATGGTTGGTTACAATTTGAATTGAAAATGCCGTTGAAAGATTGCTATGTGAAAGTCTGGGAGGAAGTCACTTGTCTAATCAGTAGCTTCATCGACGATAGTAGCACAGCGTGGGGGTTGATGTTGATTGGGGCGTTGCATGCCCTACAACTTTCTTGAGAACACGGCATAGCGCATTGGGACGAAGAGCATATAATATCCAATTTGTTTTTGAGAAGTTCAGAAATTTATACTCGTGACTTATCACTGCTACAGAGAATGGTAAAAGCTAGGTTTGTAATGCTCCTTTGTGTCAGAGTCATCGATTAGTGTTTAGCTTATTTGGTTGTTCGTGGTTGTATAGATGGTATCAGATATTGATGAACCGGTGATCTTCGATATTTTGGACTCAAACCTAATTGATAAGAATTGCTACTAAAGAAGCCCGGTTCCTTTTAGTCGACAATCCACCATTTGAAACTTACACAAGTCCCAAACTGTCAGCTAGAAGAATATCTCGGAAGAATCGATTCGTAGTGGTGCCAGTGTCAACGGTGCTGAAAGATGGAAGAGGGGCAGCCATGACTGTTGAGGTGTCCGGCTTTCTTGTTAGGCCTTTCATGGCAACTACGATCAAGGTTCACTCGGGTGCAGGCCTATTTCCACAACTTCGTGAGGTCAAGAATTCATCAACCTTACTCAATCTTATATTAAGTTTGATATTTCACAGATCCATTTGATTAGTCCCCCACGAGAAGATACTTTAATAATCAGACGGGTTATCATCATCATTCGCATCCAGGGTTTCTATCTTTAAATCGAATCCAAGTCCCATCAGGGGCTTTCAGTTTCCTTGAATTCTAGTAGTCAGAGAGATCCAATCACATCACATAGAGTATCAAATTGCCTAGGAAAATATCTCATTGCTCTAGCTTCAAATACTTGTCTCTCAGCGTTAGATATCACCGCAAAATAGGTAATATACTACCAGTATGATGTACTCGAGAGGGATGCGGTTGTTGAGATAACATTGTCACTCGACCAGACCAAAAAAGCTTAATCTAGGGCTGCATGAACGATTCTATCAACCCTAGAAATACTGTGATACCTTCCTCGTGATGTGTATCACATCTCTGATTCAATCTACATCGACACCTCCCATCACGATGTTTTCATCACGCCATCTTCTCAAAATGCCACCCGAAATCCGGGATCGAATCTTCAAACACGTTCTCCTCGAGCATCCAGAGTGGAGTATCACAGTTCATATCGCTGTCAGACACAAAAACATTCAGTACTTCAATCCCCAAACCAAGACCGCAATCCCCCCCTCCAGAGCGCGACCTCAAGTCCAAGTTCTACGTACCTGCAAGCAAATCCATAGCGAATACAGACAAGTAATTGAGAAGAACCGAGTCTTCGCGTGGACTCATAGTTGGGAGTTCGTGCGGGCTTTCACCTTATCAAAATGGGGTTTTGGTGTCGAAGCCATGGATGATATCACGAGTGTGGAGCTTTTTGTTAACTTTACGCATGGTGATCTGGACCTTGATTTCTGGTCCAAAGCATGGGTCAGAAAAAAAGACTGTGTGTATGCTTTTGGGCGGTATTCGAGTGCATGGAAAGCTTTGAAACAAGTCAAGCTGTATCCCTTCGATGGTGATAGTGAGGAAACACAGCATTTGGTGTATGGTATTCGTTCCAATAGCGCTAGGTTCATGTTGCGGGGTGAAAAATTGGATTTTGAGGATTGTCACAGAGGGTTTGGCACGGCTCTGACATCATTGGATACGGCTGTTGACAATGTTGCGTTTCCTCATAAGATCAGACGAGCAAACGGTCGAGTGGAGACGCTCACACAGAAACTAGATTTGGGCTTAAAGTGGAATGACTATTCTGATGAATACCACGAGAAGAATTGGAACACACTGACTGCCATCTTGAGAGCCTGCAATGCTGCTTTTGGAGGTGGAGAGATATGGGTCGATGGTGTTTTGTGCTGGAAAGATAATGTTGAGCAAGCGTGTATGAGGTCGATTGAGGACCTGAGATTGTGGCAACGAATGATGATTGGTGTTTGATTAGAAGGCTCGAGTTCTATAGACAGTCTAACGTTGCATATTTATTACTTGCTAGTATCAATTCTCTGACCATGTAGCCAATAGAGCGCCTGTACGTTTTCCACTACCAATTGTTCATTGGAGCTCTTTCAAACCAAAATTCGAGCTCAATGGAAAGGTCGAACCCCACGGGAAAGATCGCACAAGAATTCGATCCAAGGAGACAGAAAGCCTACAGGGGAGAAAGAGTAAAGCGGGAACAGTTTGAGGTTGGAAATCGAAGTTTATAAATCGAGTAAAAGTATAGGAGAAGACCTGAGTACTTTTACCTTAGGTTTACCACTTGCTAGGAGTAACACGGGAATTGCATCAAGCCTATGGTTGTAGTCATAATGAAGAGTATATATGGCCAAAACGTCGTCTACTTGATAACAAATGACTAATGTACACCACCCCTGTATAAAGAGCCGGCTCTTATCAGTTTCCGCACAAGAGCAACATTGCGTAGCAAGACATCGCTAAAGTCTAATTTTCTTTTGATATCACGCACTACTGTAGGGCTACTGTCCAGTGGTGTGTTTTAATAAGTCCCAAACGATAATAGAAATTGATATAGGCTAGACAATTATGATCTCAAACTAACCCCAGCAATAACCTTAGTTGTAATTTAACAAGTGTATCAAGTCTCAAGCCTTACTCATTGAGATCTTCGCTAGAGGACCTTAGAGAGATTGAAAGAATTGTCAATATATAAAGAAACCCACAGACAACTTCAAGGATTGAGGATAAATGTCAATTTTGTTGAATCAGGATATTGAGTGACTTCAAGCTCGAAAATGATGATTTCCATCGTAAACTATTCTGCACTCCCAATAAGTCTACTCAAATCATCACCCTTCTTAATTTCTTTGATATCAATCCCCTTCACCCCCTCAACGCCCAAATCCCATAGTTCATCCACCACCGCATCTCTAATACCCGGAAACTTATGACACAACATCCCCAGCAGATTCTTATTCATTGCTTCTGGATATAATAATGCTAGACGACCAAAACATTTAATTGCTGCTTTGCACTTGTCGATTCGAGAACTGAGGGCTTCTTTTGCGATTTGGGCGCATAGAAGTTGGTATTGACTGGATTTTAAGAACACATTAGCAAATAGGTTAATCAATCAAGATGGCTGGGCTACAAACTCAACCGTGTCATTCTGATACACAAGTCCCATATCTAGTAATAGGGCGATAGTCTCTAGTGTTCCAACTATCACCTTCTCATTCTTTCGATGATGGAATTTTAGATTTCTGACAAGTGCGGCACCGATGAATTCTCTGTTTGTTGGAGTTTCTTCGCAGAAATCAATTAGAGCAGCGATGCTAACACGACGGAGGTCATCTGTTCCTGCGTGAGTTGAAGTTACATATCCTTCCAATACTTTATCTGTCCACGAAGGCAGCCATTGGAGTTCATCCGTTGTCGTATTCGTGGTCAGACGATCTGCAGTTTGCAGATCTAGTATAAACCGGAAATGGTCGTAAGAAGAAATAGAACTTTGCTCAAAGGACAAAATCTTAGAGCTGGATTGTGTTAGAAGTAACAAATGGTATAGGAGGAAAAGTCAACGAACCTAGATACGATCGTTGGAAGAATAGCCAGAAGAGCCTTTTTAGCTTCTGTTCGGACTTTATCCAATTTCTCCGTGCAGAGTCGTAGAAGCTTTCCAAAAATTGTCGAGAACACTTCCATATTGGTTGAATCCTTTCTCAAATTTGTGGAAAGGAAAATAGCAGCAGCTCCCTTGATGGCTTCTAGCCGGACTCGAGAACCAATATCCCCTTGAGCTGGGTCCGTATGATAGTCATCAAGACCATGAGAAACGATATCCCAAAAGTGAATAATATGAGAACCGAGTGCTTTGCTTTCTCTTGAAAAGTACGGAATTAGAGCTAACCGTGTCTTGATGTCGTAAACACGTTTGGGGATATTCTCGGTGGAAGTCCAGCTCTCATGTATTGTAATCGGAATAGTATTGATCCGATCATTTTGAGGGATTTCGGATACTTCATTCCTCAGGTCGTTCTTAGATAATGAATATGAGATCAAGAGCATAGAAAAGGTCAATAAACTCTTAGTGTTTCCGACTTGAGTGATCCGCATCAGCATGCGGTCGGTCTCAAGATCCCGATGGCTACTAGAGCCCCAAAAGAACGATCTACGATGACAAGCTGATAGAAAAGTCACCAAATCTTCAGACCCAGTATCGATAAAGTGTCCAATAAAGTTTCTAACGAGTGATTGGAAGGCCAAGATGTGTCCATTGAAGTCTTGGCAATTGGGATCTTTTTGACTATTGGAAGACTCAAACACGCCCATGGCATTGCCCAGTATTCCGGAAATTGTCTGATGATCCGAGGAAGTAACCATATGCTCTGCACAAGGTTCCTCATATTCAAACATAATGACTTTTCTCGTCTTCGAGCTACTTAACCATGAGGATATATCGCTATTCACGGAAGACGATCCCAAGTTTCCTCCAAGTATTACCAGTGTCCCAAATACACGGAAAGAATGGAAAATCACACAAGATAAAGCTTCGGCGATCAGCTCAGGACGTCGCCAGCCTTGTGGTGTTGTGACATTTGATATGTAAGAAGTAAGCATCTTGAACAGTTGGTCCGAATATGCTTGGAAAGAAACAGTAAGATCATCTCTTTCGTCAAAATTCGGACATTCAAGAATTGCAGCTGCTACAAAAAGTAGTAGCCCATGTCGTTCATTGACCTGACGAACAGTAAGATTATTGAGTTGTTGGTCTAATGAACATATGGTTTCGTAAGAACTTTTATATGTGGTAGATTTATTGCTGGTCTCCCTTGGGAAGTTTATAAGGCGGAATGCTTCACCACAATTTCGCCTTGTGACAAGATCGCCATCGCCAACTCCACGCCAGCCTCGGAGTGCTTCAAGAATTGCCTCCCCATAGTGATGCCATGATTTTCCGTCGTCTGTTTTGTAGGCTAACGAAGCAGCTGAAATCGCGACTTCCAATATAGCCCTAGATCGAAG
This sequence comes from Botrytis aclada, assembly GCA_014898285.1. Lineage (NCBI taxonomy): Eukaryota > Fungi > Ascomycota > Leotiomycetes > Helotiales > Sclerotiniaceae > Botrytis > Botrytis aclada. Next base: position 119,524 of record RCSV01000008.1, read on the forward strand.
AGCAACAGCATGATAGTCAACAATTTGCACTAATTCTAGTGCTTCAATGATGGTATTTGGGTGACGACCTATCAGTTCTTGTAGTGCTGCAGAGGCTCCTCGGCGAATGTTACCAGCAGGATCCAGACATGCGGAAACAACGAGATGTGTTGCTAGAGTTTGTATAGTAGAGCTAATATTCGTTCCATGACGGAACCCTTCGGATTTTATGTCAATATCTTGTAATTCCGCCGTAGAGTAACGTCGAGCTAAGGCCCATATTCCAAAGCATGCGGCATCTCGTACATTGGTTCCAATAGAGCTACCTGATGTCGACTTTCCCTCAAATGATAAAGCTTTGAGTAGTGAAACAATCACTTTATTAAGCAGTTGAGGAGGTGCTGCATGTCGATATAACAGATGGGAGAGTGTCAATATTTGACCGTGCCAATTCAAAACATCGGTGGTCGGCAGCGCTTCTAACATTTCGAAAATTGCCAGCACAAATTCACAGGCCTGTTCGGGTTCGACTTTTAAAATAACGACACTTAATGCTTTGCTAGCAGCCAGCCTTACCGGTGTTGACGGATCCAGTAGCGATTGTAACATAAAATCAACAGAGTCACTCAAAGTATCATCTATGGTTGTGAAAGACGGGCGTAAATTGAGCAAAGCAATACCACGGAAAATGTTTACGATAAATTTTCGTGCAACAGCGGAGCTTTGGACTTCTTTGCAAGATCGATCTGGGGATTCCACAAAGTTAAAAACTGCGTGAAATACTGGCTCTAGGCTAGAGTCCATATAAGGGGTATCCGTGGATGACTTGAGAACCCCAGAAAGAAAAGAAAGAACACCATTGATATGATGTATATTCCGATTCGTGTTGATCGAATTTAGAACAGATATTGCCCACATTATTGAAGATTTGAGGAGCCCAAGATCTTGCATATCCCTCAGGAGAACAACTCTCACCAGTAAGATCTTTGCAGCATCCTTTTCTTTTCCAGAGGATGAAAGGTATTTGACAGCCAACGCGATGGATCGTAAAGCTACGCCGGGAGTGTTGGATGGCAATCTAAAATCTGAAAGATATAACTCGGCACCACTGGGCGGAGGACTAGCCGACAAGGAATGGAGAGCAAAAGGGGCCATGATTAACTGTGAGAGCCACAGCAGATTGATATATCGCTCTTCCCAGCCCCATACTTCTTCTGTTGACTTTCCGCATGTGTCATCATCTATCCATGTACCCTTTTCCATAGCAGAAAGTAACAAATCAAGTAGTCTGACTTCAGTACTTAGGAATTGGACAATGACTTTCTCCCCTCTAACCTTACAAAAAGTATATAGTAATCGACAGATCGCTTTTGAGAGAGGCATAAGAAGTTGGGCATGAGTCTCAGACTTCACAGGTGGTTTCGATATGGAGGTAGTAAAGGCATCAGCTAGTATGGGTACCAATCGCTGAAGGTGTGGATCGAGAAGCTGAGGAAGCTCTTGGAAATTGTCTAGCTATGTGAAACTTTAGCATATGGTATGTTGAGAGGGGAAATATTCATACTAATGCTGTCAATCTATCTGTCTCTCTTATGCGAACTCTTCTTCGTAATTGACCCTTATTAGTGACATTATAGAGGAATGGATGCAGTGATTTTTCGAAATCTTCCAAGAGTTCACCCGACTCCCTTTGGAGTCGAACATCCTTATCATCATCTGCAGCATCCATTGTGAGTCTCTGAGGGAGAATCTATGCGCTGCCTTGGGTTGAGTGTGCGTTTTCCTAGATATCTGAATATGTCGGTTTCGAATGATGGAGGTAAACCTTTACCACCTTTCGAAGTGCAACCTGATACTTATTCTTTTTGATTGATCATTAATGGGATGATATTGAGCTGCCTGAGATAGGTGCAGTGTTATTTCTCATCAATAGTAATTATCCGCAGTGTCATTTGTTGCGATATGTGTGAAGTTTCGTTTGGAAAGCATCATGTTTTCGAGACGGCCTTGCCCAACTGCGACATTGTAAATAAAAAGATTTAGTGGGGTCGCGTTCACGCCAGCGCCAGCGCCAACACCATTGGAAGTACAGTCTCATCAATCATTGTAGCGGTGGCTTTCTCTAATAGAAATCCAATATTAAATAAGTCGTTCTTTGTATTATCTCACAACTTCTCGAAATTCGATACTATCTTGTGGTGAGACATATGTCTTGATTTCAAGGAAATTCAAATATGTTTCTGGATTCTGGTTGAACTTAGTAACCTTACTGTATTTATCACCTGTGTGACTTTCACATCTGATTCTTATTCAATTATCTGATCTCTACGATACATGGATTGAAACGAAGTCATTCTTCATAGCCCGTGAACTACTTGTAGTCGTTCTCTAGCTGTCTAAACAGCAATTGATCACCTACGGAAACTTACTACACCGAGGTCTTTTGCCGTTTATCGTCTGCTGTCGCTACCCCACCCCTATCGCTGGTTGTTGCGGAGAGGAACACACATACGGTAGGTTATATCTTTAGTTTTCATGTATCATCTCACTTAAAAAGTTGGAGCGTGAAACTTGAGATCATCAATCAACATCATTCAGCATGGCTCACAAATTTCATATCAACACGACTCATATCCACATGAAATGGGATAGATCTCTGACTCCCGCTTTAACGGTTGATTCTGGTTCCGAGATATCATTTGATCTACTCGATGGCGGTTCCAATCAAATCACCGACACCTCAGACATCACCGCAGTCCAAAACTTTGATGTTTCAAAGGGCGATCCTGCATTTGGTCCCGTCTACGTTAATTCCGCTTCTCCAGGCGATGTTCTAAAAGTCGAATTTCTATCCCTCAGACCTGCTGATTTTGGCTGGACAGCTTGTCTACCCGGCTCGTTCGAATTTGGTCTTCTAGCCGACGAATATCCGGAAGCGTCTCTCAAGATATGGGACCTTTCAAAGGGAGAAGACTTTGCGGTATTCAAAGAAGGAATACATGTACCCATTAAGCCATTTTTGGGTGTAGTAGGGGTCGCACGTGGAGAGGAGGGTGAATTTTCGACGATTCCTCCTTATGATACTGGCGGGAACATCGATTGCAAATATATTACTCAAGGGTCTGTTCTTTACCTTCCAGTCAAAGTTCCAGGCGCTTTGTTTAGTTGTGGAGATGGGCACGCTGCGCAAGGAGATGGAGAAGTCTGTGGAACGGCTATTGAGACACCCATGAAAGCTACGATTCGGTTGACAGTTGAAAAGGGCAAACCGTGGGTTCAAAGTCCTCATTTTTTGATTCCCCCTCAGCCAGTCACAGCGGACAAAGGAGAATATGCTGCACTAGGAATTGATAGTGATCTGAGAGAAGCAAGTAGAAAGGCATTGAGAGGATTGATAGCTTGGTTGGTAGCAGAGAAAGGTCTGGATAGCCAGGAAGCATATATGCTTAGCAGTGTGGCTGCCAATTTGAAGATTGCGGAGATTGTTGACATGCCAAACTATGCGGTGGCTTGTAGTTTACCTCTGAACATCTTTGTTGGTGCTCCGTACGTTTGAAGTTGGAATGGAGCCTGTCGTATTCAGAGTTTGAGAAGATGATGCCAATACAGAGTAGTTACTAGGTTTTTACTCCCGCTTATCCCGTTAAAATTTTCCCACGTACCGAATTTTCCGCCTCCAACGATTTTCGGACTTCATATCTCATACATGTACCGCAAACAATACAACTACTTATCCATTTCAGGGGAGATGGCACGCGACTCAATATAACCAATCAAACATCTCTCATCCGATTAATTTTCGAGTCCTCTCAGATGGATAACCAGAACGCTTAGATTTGGGGTAGGTAACATTTAGATATCAAGTTCATCCATCCATACTTTCACATGTTTTTCTACACTATCACAAAAGCCCAGGGTTGATGTTGCCCAGATGAATGATACATCTAGATATACATCTAGGTTCCATCTGCCAATCAGATATTCTGGAGAGAATGATGTGAACTTTCAAATCTCAACAACGGCCTCTTCGGGTATGTGGTTAGAGAAAAGTGGAAATATGCATTACCGTATGCATGCACCTTGTATGTACTTTCTGTGCTCTTGGGTAGTTTTTTCTCAGATACCTAGGTTTCCTCACCGTTCCTAACATGCCGTCTTGCTTCTGTAAATAACATCCCGCTGTACTAATTTCATGGGTTTCGAATACCTTCATATCTCCGTTGAGATATCGATACCATTTCGAATTTCTCGGGTCCTGACTAATTGGCAAAGTAGCTCCCCTCCACAACTTGCCAAGGCCAACTCCGCACCTGAGTACTGACATAGCTTCTCGCGTGGTTCCCCTGTCTTGTCATGTCCAACTATTCTCACCTATTAAGAGTTTGCAAAGTACAACAGTGCTTCTCCAATCCCTGTCTCAACCTTAGTTAATCCTGATCCTCGGAACTGCACTTGCATGCATGCAAGAATTTTTTTATCTGTCACTGGATTCCTTATCATCAACTCATTTGATATCCATTCCACTTTTCTCTGGCTCTCGTACTTCATACAAGAATAAGTGAATGGATTTCCCTTGTAAATTCGTACGTGGGGAATAGATGCGGGAAAAATGTCGTATGATTGTATTATTATGCCGCATATCGTAAACGTTGTGATGTCAATCTTACCTTTACGAACCCGAGTCGAGAGCAATGTCTCATGTTATATACAATTTAATCGTTTACCAATCGATGTACAAGGACTTCCAGATCTTGTACAACGACTATGAGTCTCAGCTCTAGGCACCACCCATTATATGGATTATAATAGATGTTTTGTATAACAGATACTTCTTGGTTCAAGCGCCAATGTAGAACTGTACGAGGAATTAGGTCCAATAGTCTAGGGACCTCAAGAGTCACGGCTATTAGAGTTGTCAAATTTCACCGACATTTCATTAAAGCCATCCTGGAAGATCAGGTAGATCATCATAGCATTCATGCTAGATGACCTCAGGTACGAGAATGATACGTACATCGATATATTTGAGGGACACAAAGCCGTGGAGACACGATAACGTGCCGCATTTTTTTCCAAAGGCTTCATCAATAGTCGGTACTTGGCTGTGAAGTGAAAGTCCAAAGTTTGTATTGCGATCAATGCGAGGTTGAAAGTTGTACTGACTAGCAAGGCGCCTCACAGTGAGATAGATAGAAATGATTCGATAAGCCCCTTCAGGCTCGGTGCCATGGGTCAAATATTGCTATCAAATCCATCCATTCATCACTCCATTATCAAGAATGTCACCACCACTTTACTGTGCCTCATTTCAACATGCCCTCCAGAGCAATACAAGTATCAAGCGAAAACCAACAGCTAACCACCAACCACTTCAATTTTAGACCATAAACTTGATAAACTCGTCGAATTGTAATCCTATCCTGTGGGTCGGTGGCTGAAAGAGTTCTTATCTTTTCACCCTGTAATTCTATTCTGTACCCCCATTCTGAACGGATATGATAATGGGTGATAACTAAATCCCCAGGACGGTGAAAATACCTTGGACCTAACAGCTTTTGGAGCCTTACCCGAGTGGATTCACTCTATAGGCAAAAGCTCCTTCATCTCATCCCACACTGATCCCAAACTGCGGGTTGAATATTTTCTGACCGCGCCACTTGATGATGACGAATTAAATGATGGGTTTCCCAATTAAAAGGATTGTGATCATGATGGCAATGATAGTCAAGTGAATCTAACGGTTTCAAGAGGCTGCATAAGATGTGATTACTGACACGGAAATCTATCCATCTAATTCTCCCAATCTTCTCGATACGTTCGTGTCAGATGCTCTACTTGATACTATTAATTGCTATCCTCTAACCCTTTCCAACTCAAACTTTCCAATTTCTAACTTGTACCTTAACTATTCCTCAATTCCGCATGGCCCCACGTTTATCAAAAGCAAGCTGCAAGCAAGACACAAGAACCATGACCCATTGAGCAATTATCATCCCAAATCACACCAAGCCCTTCAAGAATAACGACTAAATTCCGAGACTTCCTACTACTTGTTCCATCCACATAGTCTATCGTCAAAAAAGCTCAGAATAAACTTTCTTGGCTTCAAACATTTACACACATCTATACTGAAAAGAGATAACATCTCTGCGGGAAATTCCCATCCAATACCAGCTCCAGACATCTAAATGCAGAACCGGCCCCCGAGTCTACGGAGTATTAGTCGAAGATTCTATCAATCATTAAAATACCCAGCCCTGTGCGATACGCATCTCCATCTGTACGAGTATGGGAAGGGAATTCAAGGAAGCCCATACTAATTGACATATCCTTCACCGTCTCACCCAAATCATCTCACTCATATCTACGCCAATTCCATCCACTTCTGCAAATAACCTTTTTTTAATCTTTTGCCTACTTCAATCTTCGAAAACTTGACACTTCCGCCTTACCTGATTCTCTTACCAGAAAAACCCAATTCGAATTCCTCCAAACTTAAATCCTACTTACATACGAACCATCATCCGTCACATTGAACTATCAATCTCCAAACCTTCCGAATAATCTCCGCCAATATTGCACACTGTATTGCTCCAAAGCTTCCAGAACATCATTGAAAACCGAGGGATAACTAAAAGAAGAAGAGAGAAAATACCTGGCGACCATAACCCACAGTACTACATCTCCCAAAACTTCCGAAGTAGAATACTCGTCTTCGAGTCCAATTCCTCTCGTTATTGTCATGCGACGGTCCATGCGCAACAATTATCGATACGATTCGCGACGGAATTTAAGAGTTTCCCATTCCCATGGAAATATATGCAATCGAATATCCAACCACATCTTCCATTGAAGTGAACACCCAAAAACACAAAAGCTGCGAAATAAAATAGACCCTCGCTCGTCCCCTCCACGGAGGTAGACGGGCGTGGTACGCAATTCCTCCGGTGGTCCCTCGAATTCTAATATATATATCATTCATTATGACCATATATTCCAGTCCACCACCAGCTCGAAGCTTCTACGACGATAAACCTACACTTCTTGTTTGTTGGTGGTGTACATTATTCTCAGCCGTCATTATATTGTTTCGAGTTTGTGGACGATATATCAGGACGGAGAAACTTTTTAAAGAGGATTGGTTAGCTTTTGCTTGTTTGATCCCATTGTTTTGTCGCATGGGGCTTGTTCATGTTATTTTGTTATTCGGTACCAACAACGCCGTGATTGTGGATTTTGATGAAAGATCGTTGCAGAGAAGAGCGATTGGGAGTCGATTGGTTTTGGTATCTAGAGTTTTTTATGCGGCGACGTAGGTTGATTTTTACTTGATTTCAGCTTGCTTGCTTATTTCATTCCCTCTTTTCTTTTCTTACCAGTTATCCATTGAAATTCGATTCAATTACTAACCTACCTACCTACTCATCTCTAGACTCTGGATGCTTAAACTCACAATTAGCGAATTCTTCAAAAGGCTCACCATAAATATCTGGACAAGGTCACACGAAAGAACTTTAATCTTCATCCGATGGTTCCTCCTCGTCACATTTATCGCAGTAATAATAGCAGACATCTCCGAATGTCAACCCATCAATCATTACTGGCAAGTCACACCAGATCCAGGAGCAAAATGTCGTCAGGGATATGCACAACTCCTCACTATGGGGACCGTCAACGTACTGACTGATCTTCTCCTCGTTTTATTTCCCGTTCCTATCATCATTGGTTCCAAAATGAGGATCAAGAGGAAAATTCAATTAGTGTTATTGTTTGCAGGTTCGTTGATTCCGGCAGGAATTACACTTTACAGAATTCCGCAAATTATCGATAAACATGGCATCCAACAATATCGATCCCTACTAGCATCAGTTGAGATTCTCTTCGCAACAGCTGTCGCCAATGCGCTTATCCTAGGATCTTTCGTCCGAGACCGAGGAGTTAAGAAACACAAATTTAAATTTGGTTCCTTAACTGATACACTCGATCGGACTACCTCTCGCCGTGGAACCGTAGCTCGGCAATGGGGAAGCGATGAAGATCTCGTCCGAGATCTAGGCCTAGGGGTAGATCCCGAACTGAGAGGGGAAATTCATTCACCTCCTCGTCCCGCCCCAATGGCTGTAGCCGGGAACATGCCGGTAAGAAGTCATCGATTTGGGTCAAATAGTTCGAATGATTGGCGTTTTCCGAGTGATACGAGTGAGGAAATTGATTTCGTTAAACCAGCGCCTTCGAGACATGTTTCTGAAGATTTAACATCAATGATGTCACCACGCCGCGTATCATTTTTCGACGTCGGAGGATTACTCGATCAAGAATCTCCGAGAAGAATTAGTTCGACGAGAACGATGGATTCGGAATACACAGGCGAATCCAGTACAGCAGGCGAAGGTCCAGTATCCACTACCTGGTCATACGAAAATGGATTAAGTCCCGCGCCACCACGACGCGGTTCTGCAGCCCTTCTGCAAGATATAGGAGGCTTATTGGGACCCCGAACGAGAATCCAAAGAGCGAGTATGGGATATGAGCTGGAAACAATCTTGCAGGAGAGAAATAATGGACCTACGAGTCATCCGTCGCTTACTCACGCACATTCGATGCCCCCGCCTATCGATCATTTAGGGAGACAGCAGACTAATTTAAGTTTGCAAGATGTTGGGGGGCTTCTGGGAAGGTAATTATGGGTTCACGCACCTACCTACACATTTGTATACATAATTGTCACGGAGAAGAACCGCATTTGTTCACATCACATCATGTCTACTGTACCACCACTATGTTTTCTTGTTCGACCTTTCTGCTTTTCGAGATTTATACCTGAATACTTCTTTCTATATTTCTTTTCACTTTGTTTTATTCTTAATTTTACCTTTACTTTAACCTTCCCTTTGTCAAGCACTCATAGCGAATATTACGAGATTATGAAAATTGGGCGGCACGTCAGGATTTGGATCCGATTTGAATCTGGATATGGAGTGGATTAGTGATTTGATCCACGGGTTTGGATTGGACACAGGGCGTTATGGATAACTTATACCACAGCTGGTTGTGGTGACATGTATTTGGTTTTTGATTTTGCGGGGGGAGGTCTTCTGTTAAAGCGGATGGATTCGAAATGAAAGACGGAGATGGCGATCGGTATTCGGAGAGGAGGAAGTGTTTTGAATTGAGGGTAAAAGTTGTGGACGGATTGAGCGGGAGAGTATCATGCATTTGGATAGCAACATCTTATTTTAGTTGGTCTGTTGGTTTTCATCTTCGAAAGATAGGATGGCGCGTGATGTTATATCATATCATCGGACGACATATGATGAGGCGGTATGCGGGCTGGAGAGTGAAGAATGAAGACAGTAGATAGTAGATGAATAATAATAATGATTTCTATCTATCTGTCCTGAGGGAAGGGAGCGGGGTCAACATAGTCAATAATCTCTTCGTGATCGAATGAACATACCATATTGCGTGATATTCCACAAGTGCAAAGTTTTATCAACTCGTCAAAACTTTCAATACCATCTTCAAGTAGATTCGAAAACTTATCATCATATCAAGCCACATCCAGATGCCATGGCCATCAATTCCACCAAAAACTCACACTAAAACTCGCACTCAATCCTCTCACATAATGCCACCACCCAACCGGAATATACAACACTTCTCCTTCTTCCAACACACAATCCCAATATTTCGCAGTCTCCGCCTCTGGAAATTTCTTCCTCTCTTCCTCTTGCTCTTCGACGGTACCATCCCACCCCTTCAAGACACCGATATCCACCTCACTCGTATTACTCATATCTATTCCCCCATCCTCTATACCTCTCGCGTACAATTGTGATGTTTCTCTCGGTGGATAAAGACGCAAATATTTCTTTCCAACGACTTGGGCTAGGATATTATGATACGGATCCGTATGCAGCGGACTGATTGTACCAGCTGGACCAAACCATGCGTTTATGAGCGGCTCGTCCAACTCTTCCATTTGTGCATACTTTTCTTTCAGCGCGAGAGAACATGATATATGCGGTCGTGGTGGATAAACATAACAATAATCCGGTATCGTAATGTCATTTCGCAGAGATGGGATTTGGGAGAATAGATTGTGTTGTGCTAGATAGCCTGTTTCTTTTGCTTCTCCTTCGTTGGTGGGGCGCAACATGTATTCGGTCATGAAATCTTTGAATGTGACGATCTTTTGTCCCCAGCCGGAGTCAACATAACTTCTGCCTACTTCTATGGGGACTAAGCGTCGACCGCCAATGGTTTTGGATAGTAAGTACGAGGGACTAGACCATGGTTTTTGATTACGCGCAGGCCATAGATCGATTGATCCAGTTATTATGAGAGGTTCGGTTCCTAGTGTGCGATCCTGGGGTTGGTGCATGTGCTTTGCGAATTTGTCCAAAGTTTCGTCATCATTATTGAGGTTAATTTCGTTGGAAGTTACTCGAGAGATGGGGTTCGACAGAGAAGGTGATGCGATTGAAATTGATGGAAAGCGGTCTTGATATAAAGATGTGGATTTCGAGGTTGAGTCACTGCATGAAAGTTTCTGACGTTTCGTGGGTGATTGTGTTGCTCTATCACCATCTATCCTTTCTTCGTGAATCTTTTGTAAAAGATCCATGGCAAAATCAATTGCTGACCGTAGCATTTCTGATGCTGGAGCTCCAACCATGATTAATGCCATATCCATTGTCTCAACCATATGATCTATTACTCGATCACTCATGACATCCAAATTTGAATATTCACTCTTCTCATCCGCAGATAAGGGTTTTCTGGAGGCAAGAGCACAAAACTTCAACAAACTTGCCTCGAGAAATAATGCCCTCCAACAATCTGGTACATCTTTGAATGGGAATGCGTAGAACTTCTCCTTGGCTAGAGCGAGTAAATCATCCAGCCTTTGGAGAGTCAATTTCTGATTACCCTTTTGAGTACGAATAGAGGTACTCAGATGAGCGAGTAATTTTCCAATGGACTGACCACATGGCGCAAGAAGTCTTGATGTATTATCTGGTGATTCTGATGATACTCCAATGAATGACGAATCCTTCGTTCGACATGGTGAACAGAAGGTTTGAAGACACAAATCAATCAGATTTTGTTTATTTGAAACCTGCATGCTGTTTATATCTACCGAAGTCCCACCACAGAGCACTCTTGATGGAGTATTGTTGATTTGGTCTCTAGAAGATTTGGTAGATAGGAAGTTCGCAATTAGCAGGCCAGTAAGCTCCTGCTTGCTTGCTTCCTCTTCACCAATAATTTGAGTGATTCGAAGAGATCTTGTGAATGATGGTAGATAGGTACTTCACTCCAAACTTCGTTTATAAAATTGTCAGTCAAGAATTCATCAATTATGGCCACTCCGTACTTTGAAGGGTGCTTCATTATGTGGAACTTCGGCTTTCCATATACCTATGCCTTCTAGGTCGGAGTTGATTTGCATTTTGATCTGAAAATTGTTTGGGGAAACAGAAGACTTGAGAAGCGAACAAAAGGACGACATGGTAGAAAAGAGGAATTTCATACCCACAGTGGAAGATATAGGGAAAAGTGGCGCGAATTATGATGAACTGTGACCAAGGGGAGAAGACTTCAAGTTGAATGGCAACAGCACCATTCCCGGATTTGCAGCCACTATAGAGACTTGAAAAGGGAGATAGAACTCGCAGAAGATCCCCGTCGTGCCTTTGGGAAGTCTAGAGAACGAGAACACCTTTTTGGTTCTCCAAATGTTTCATCACTTAGGTTCAATGTAGAGGCTCGCCGCGTCTCTCAAAAAGTGAAAAAGTTACAAGAAATCGCCTCTTCACGTGAGATACAACTATGGTGATTAGTAATCGCGGAAATCTTCCGGGTACACCTTGGTACCTCGGAGGTCGTACAGCCTCAAGAGTAAGCGAAAGGATACTCGATAGCTTCAACACGACGACTCCCAAGGTCATAAAGTTGGACAGCATTTATCTTACTGGATATATTCATTTTATGAATTACTATCTCCGTTACTCAGATAAACAGAAGCATCAAGTGAGCTACGTTATCTGATATCTCTTACTAAAGGGATGACAGTTACCCGAGCATCGACTGCAAATCCCCCTAATGTAATTCGCTACCGAGCTGCCTACGAAGCTCAACAAGACAAGATACCGGTACCTATCTACAGCACCTACCCAAGTAAATAAGCTTATCACCCCACTAATACCCCTCATTTACGTCCTGTATTGTACACAGTCATCTTCCAGAATGCATGTAAGTCCGAAAGAGATCAGACCTCAACCAACCAGCTGGCGTCGATTAACACAGCCGGTATTTCCGCATGATCACCATAAGCTCGGGAATTGTATTAAATAGGGCGTTTGGTTGTACACTCACTATAAGTTAAGCCTCTCAACATCCATTTATTAGGCATCTCCGGACTTCCCTCTGTTATAATTGCCACTTCAGCCGTCTCTCACTTCACTCATAACACAACATTCTCTGGTCCCAATTCTCAATCTTTACTCTTCATTTAATATTCAGCAAAACCCTCACAATCCCAAGTCCAAAATGACTCCCCCTTCAGCAACAGCCCCGTCCGAACCTCTCAATACCGGCGCCGCCATCCCCACAACCTCTGAATCCACCCCCTCAACCCAAACTCACGAGCCTGGCCTCTCAAAAGAGCAAGCTCAAGTCCGTACCAAACGCATGAAACTGCCACCACGAACGCCGCTTGAAGATAAATACGCAGAGAGGGAATATCAAAAGGGGAGATTGGTATTGGCTTTCAGAATTTTTGCCAAGTTGGGGTATGATGAGGGTGTTGCGGGGCATATAACTTTGAGGGTGAGTGAGACTTTTTTTTCTCTTTTGGGAGGGGTGGAGGGGTGGAGGGGTGGAGGATGGATAGATGTTGACGTTTACGGGTGAGGGGGATTGAAAAATGATTAGAATTTATGGATATGGATATGATAGAAATATTGAGTACAGTATACTAACAAGAATAGGATCCCGTTGAACCAACTAGTTTTTGGGTCAATCCATTTGGAGTAGCATGGCCACTTCTCCGAGCATCCGATTTAATTCTCGTCAACAAAGACGGAGAGGTAGTCGACGGCGGTCCATGCCGATTATTAAACACAGCCGGTACATTTCCCTCTCCCTTCCCTTCCCAAAACCTCACACTAACATCCCCTCCCCAAGCCTATATGATCCACCACGCCGTGCACATCGCGCGCCCCGAAATTAACGCAGTAGCCCACTCCCACTCCATCTACGGCCGCGCCTTCTGTTCTCTCGGTCGTCCGCTCGAAACCATCACCCAAGATGCCTGTTCTTTCCACAACGATCTCGCTCTCTACTCATCTTTTCGCGGTATTGTGCTCGCATCCGAAGAAGGCCACGCTATCGCCTCCGCCCTCGGCAACAAAAAAGCTGCATTACTTCAAAACCACGGTTTGCTCACTTGCGGAGAAACAATCGAAAGTGCAGTCTTTTGGTTCATGAGTCTGGAAAAATGCTGTCACGCGCAATTACTAGCTGATGCAGCAGCAGGGGGAAGGGGAGGAGAAACGATTAAAATCCAGGAGGAAGACGCGGCGTATACTTACAAGACGGTGGGGACCGAGATGGCGGGTTATTTTAGCGCAAAGCCCGCTTTTGACATGATGGAGCATGAAAGTGGTACGGATTATAAGTGGTAGTGTAGGTATAGTTGAGGGGGGTTACGATCACCTATTTCGTTTTACTTCTGTATATTTTTTCATCCCAGGAATAGTATTATTGCTTTCGCTAAATGTCCATCTTATGGGGGCGAGCCCCCAAACCCCCGTTGCTCGCTTCGCTCGGAACAGGGTCTTTATCCAATATTAGTCTGCCTCCATGGCAATGGCTCCCAGAGGGCCAGCGGAGCGTCGTTTTTAAAGGAGTAAGAAAATTTCAATTGTATACTGTTTAGAATTCTACATCCATTTTCTGTAGCCACTTATCTATGCACCATCTATGCTTCTCTCACGCCCTGAAATCCCAGATTATCTTGACCAAATCTCAGATCCCAACTTCAGATCTTAAACCCGCCACTTTGTAATCTCCGCCAAGTACCCTCCGGATCATAAGTCTCCTGTACTTTCCTTAATCGTGACAGATTTTCCTCTCCATACCCTGCGAATACATCCTGACTTGCATCTGCGTAGTTGGGATAGATGTATTTATGCAGGATACCCAATTCTTTAGCGAACAGGGTGAGTTCGGTGATGAAATTATCCGTGGATTGTTGCATTAGGGGGGTGTAGGAGTCGGAGGCTTGGGAGGCCCACCAGGTATTTATGTTGAAGGCTGTGTGGGGAGGTTAGTTGGTTGGGGAAGGAATGAAGGAAGCAAGAGACTAATTTATTATTTATTGTGAAGAAGGGAAGAAAGGGAGAAACGAACCAATAAGCGTCCCATCATTTCCAGATAATCCATTTGGACTCTGACTCTCATCTGAATGAACGGAAGGAACCAGCGGTTGCAAGACAAAGCTCGGGAGAAAACCAGGGACATGCTTTAAAGTTTCTATTAGCTCAAGGAAGAGATTGAGGATTTTCTGGGAGAGTTCCGGATGAGGGTAGAGAGTCATGGTTGCCCAGATAATTCTATAGTCAAGGTTAGTTTAAAATGAACATTAGCCTCAAGGTATGATAGCATATTCTCGTATTTTGAGAAGTATCACGCAACAAAAATCAACTCACCGATCACCCCAAACATCCATACTCGTCAACTCCTTCGCCAGCTCTCCCATACTAGCATTTCGATTCGTCCTATAAGCACCCAATTTCCTTACCCCTTCGAAGGCCAAAGGATTAGCCACACCATCTGAATTTGTTAGACAAATAAGACCGGCGAATAAATCGTATTGGGCGAGGTAACCGACGGAACCGTAGAACTGGCTTGAGGTGTCGGAGGTCTGGTTTGTGATCAGGTCTTGGATGGCGTTTAGGAAGGTGGTGGTGGATGTGCAGTAGGAGAGGAGACAGGCAGTTTTGAGGAATAGATTTGTGATGGAGATGGTTAGAGAGCGTAGGGAGAAAGGAAGGAATGGGCGGGGAGGAATAGAGAGGGTATTGCGTTGAGTTGGAATGTCGGAGAAGAGGTAGTCTGTTTGGTGTCAGTAAAATGATGGAGTTTTAGGAAGATAGAGAAGCATCGAAGAATAGGATTGTCGCTAATAGAATAAGGAGAGAAGAAGAAAATTGATATCAAAAGACAAGATATCAATAAGTGCGTTTATACTCACAATTTTGGCCTCCCCATGTGGGACCCTGCGGATAAGTCTGTAGATCAAATCTCGTGACGATACCAAAGTTGTTTCCTCCCCCTCGTAACGCCCAGTACAAATCCGGGTTATCATTAGCGTTCGCATTTGCTATTGTTCCATTGGAAAGGACAATCTAAAGAAATGTTGGTCGGATATATCAAATAATGTGGTGAAATAAGCAAACCTCGAAATTTCGAACATTGTCAGAACCCCATCCATATCTTTGAGACAGAAACGATAGTCCTCCTTTTAAAAGAGTTAGCATCTCCTCTTCAACATCGAATTTATCTCCACTTCACTTACCACCCAAAAGGAATCCTCCTACTCCCACCGTCGAATCCCTTCCCCCAACGACCATCAATCCCCTCGGTTCCACAACCTCATAAACTTCTCCCCATCTACAGCCCGCTCCTACTTTTGCAATGTTCTTATCCTCAGAAATTTCAACATCCTTCATCCTCACTAAATCAATAGTAATACCACCCTCCACATTAGAAAATCCCTGGTTCAAGTTATGTCCTCCACTTTTAATAGCAAAATGACAGTCAGACTCTCCAATGGTTTTCATAGCGGAAGATACTTCAGAAGGAGAATGAGGTCTTATTATACAGGCTGGAACGACTGATGCTTGTTGGAAGGAGTAGTAGGTGGAAGTAAAATCTGAGGGAATGGATCCATAGTAGGTTTCCTGGAGGGCTTGTTGGAGAGCTATACACTACCGAGTTCCGTGTTAGTCAAGGGGGATGTTAAAGGTTTGAAAGATGTAAGAATCCATTGCCTTACAGTTTCATGACAGCTGTTGTCCTTGGGAAGATCTCCATACGCAATTGGTTGTTGTTCACTCCAATCAGGAGAAGTCGCAATAACGTAGGTAAAGGCATAGCTTAACAACAAACATAGTGAAGGGGAAAACATCATTCTGGCCTTGCAATAGACGTTGATGATAATGTTGATCGTGGATATTTCTACCTCATTTTCATGTCAGGAGAATTTGTAAAGCTTTTTATACAATTGTTAATTTTCGTTAACATGGTTTATCATCGGGTCGCCAATATCACCGGGTCGCCACTTTTTTCACCATTCAACCACTTCAATTTCGTATTATTCAACAACTACTTAATCAATTGATTGAAACTATCGTAGGTCATGAGCTAGTAGGGGGTTGGATTTATAAGAGGATTAGACTGATAATTTAGTCTAAATGGGAAGCAGGCTCTGGTTAACCACTTCTATTGGTAAATAAGCAATATAACACGTGATTTTTCTTGAATTTTGAAAAGTATATTCATTCTTGGTAGTTAATTTGAGTGAAATAAAGCCTTACTTTATGCTTTTTTCATTTAATCTAGTTTTCTAGCTTTCATTGATCTCTTGTAGATCTTATCCTAATGCAGCCATTCCTTAGAATAAAGCTTTTTTATATTCTTTATTTATTTTCCTTATTCCTGGTTTTTAATGGAATAAAGGTTCTAATAAAGAATCGATTTCTTTGTTCCTTTTCCGGCAATCCCGGACTAAACGCTCCTATAGGATCTTATCTTATCAATCTTATCTTATCGATCTAAAGGATCTTTAAAAGAGATGGATATTATATTGTTAATTTAATTTAATACAATAGAAACTATTAAGAATTTAATAATCTAGGATCTATTATACTATTTTGATAAGTTCTTGAATTGTAACCAGTTCTTTTATATATATTATAGTATCGATTAGAAAATGCTTCCCTATTAGAATTCCTTCTCTTTTGATACTCATTATATTGAATCTAAATATCAATCTTTTATTAAAATAATATATCAAGAGCCTCTTGTTCAATAAGCATTCCTCCTTAATATAATTAAATCTTTTTTGCACATCAACATTTACTTAATGCTTTATTTGTGTCAAGGTACGGGTGAAGACTTATATTGTACCATAAGGGTGGAAGAGCTATGGAAGAGTGAAGCCCTACTTATAGGAAGTAGGGCGCGCTAGTATGCTGTGCCTGAGGCACGAAGGCAACTACAGATCATATAGTTGGCGCCGTGACAATTTGCCTTTCAAAATAAATGGTTTTTTATATTCAAAAGTGTATTTTCATAAGTTAATCTCTTTATATCTTTAATTAAAATTAGTATAATTTCGAATATAGGTGTAAAAGAGTTTGATTAATATCAATCTATTTGAGATTTTATTAAAATTGATTGAAAAAGAACTTTAATTGAATTATAAGGAGTTTGAAAGATTCAAGGATTTGGATTGAAAGTGTGACACTTTGCCGTAGAAGAACTGCGAAAGCAGGGTACAAGATGCCTTTAGAATCTACAACTAAGGAACTACAAGCTGAGCGTTTGTAAAGCGGCTATAAATACTAACTACGTACACGTGGGCGCACGTGCGCTTCCGAGCGCACGTGACCGATCGCGATGCGATTGAGTGCGATCCGTGACAATATATGTGAGAGCAAGGTAGAACTTCTAGTTCTACCTCCTAGTCTTTTATGCTTTTGTGGCGTAGCGATATAGCTTCTGAATGCTCCGACAAAAAGACCATTGTCCTCCATAAGGAGCCTGGCTGGCTCAGTAGTAAAATGATCGGACCACTTTCCCACTGTTCCACAACTCAAGGCTGTAATAACAAAGCTTTTCGTATAACGTGGTTTATCAGCATGCGGGCCATATCATCATGTGGGCCACTTCGAAAATGCACCAAAATCGAGGTTTTTTTAATATTTATATTTTAATAACTAGTCATTATTTTTGAAAGGAAAAATCATGAAAGATCATAATAAAAATAGAATATTTATAATATTTAGGTTTCTTTTTTAAATAATTTATTTTAACTCGAAATCGTCACACTTTGCGTTACAAAATCTCTTTTTCTTTAATAACTTTAATAAAAATAAAAATTTTGAAAAAAAAAATAGATTTTTGAAATATTTGAAAAATAAGGTTTTATATAATAGATTTTTGAAAAATTCTATTGGCTAATAAAGAAAGTGCACGGTTACGCACAGACGAATTTTGTATACAAAATGAAGTGGCCCATATGATGATATGGCCCGCATGCTGATAAACCACGTTATATAAGCTGTCAGGGCTCAGTAGTAGGGAATATGCCGGGAAGATACCGATTGGTCTGTCAGAGATTAGGTAATAAGGTGTATTGGATTCTAGTCAAAACTAATCTTATGCCCCGGCCAGTCCAGGGCATATCCGGTCCCTTATATATTACTCTTTATTGTAGGTCCTGATATCATAGATTCCTTTAGTCCTTTTCATTTCATCATAGATTACGGGCTTGTCGTAGGCCAAGCTGGTAGCCTTAAGGCTAAGGTTTACTACTACCAACTTCCCGATCCTTTGCCAAGGCCCGGGCCCTTGGTGGCCCCGGCACCTCCCAGGCTGACTAATCGTGTCCTGCGCTGACATAAGCCAATCCCTATATTTGGAATCCACCAAGATTCACTTTATATATTACCTCATAAATCATTCTAACTAGAATAAATCTCATTATAAAAAAAGGCTTCTCAAAGCCTCAACAATTCGCTACTAACCCTAATAAGGCTTTCTATTATAGACTACAAAACAATCAATTGAATACTAAAAAGGAATTAATAATTCCCCCTTTAGTTACTACCATTATATCTATACACCACTCCACTATTAAACAGAACTACTAATTCAACCACTCCTTTTAAACAATCTAATAATCGAATCCTTTACTTCTCTAAAGTATTACTATATATACATTTGCTTTTTTGAAGTGATATATTTATATATATCACTTTTGTTTTTATATAAAAGCAATTGTACTATTAGAGCGCCTCTTTTTATAAATAATAGAAAGCATTGAGAATATGAGGTCGATCGGTTTTGCTTGTAAATATTACATTAATTTGTTTAGATAATATAAAAGAATCTAGATTTTCTTTGAGAGGTTTTATTAGTATGTTATTAATTGTCACGCAATATCACGTGCTACACACGTGCCCCGATCTTCGAGATCGGCTTTTATGATCGATCTCAATTACATTATCACTATATTAGCTACTCCACTCATTACGTAGTCTACTAGGATAATAATCTTTCCCAAATAAGCGCCTACATCGCCTATTTTGGGTATATATAGAGGACACTGATCATTACAATCAATCCTCAAGTTAATCTAATCTATTATTCATTTATCCTATTATCTCTCTATCAAGGTGACCACTGACGTAGCTATCCTCCGTGATATTAATACTTTTCTATATTTGTAATTCTAGATTTAGTTATATCTTTGTTGGAAATCACATGTGTAACACGTGTGTGGCACGTGCACACCACTATAAAACTCCTCCGTCCTGGCTTTCCGGATATATAGACTTTAACCACATCTTTCAATATATCACTCTTTATGCGTAACTTGCTGTCTATTTCTGACAATCTTATATATCTCTAGGGAGGTTCTCAACAGATGTTAATTACTATAAATAAATAAATAAATCTGAATGCTCCCGGAAGTAACCCCGTGACACTATAAAGAATTCAATCTTAAAGATATGATTGATATATTTATTTATTTATTTATTTATTTATTTATTTATTATCACGCAATATCACGTGCTTCACACATGCCCCGATCATTGAGATCGGTCGTTATAATCGATCTCAATTACATTATTACTATATTAGCTACTTCATTCATTACGTAGTCTACTAGAATAATAATCTTTTTCAAATAAGTGTCTACATCGCCTATTTGGGGTATATATAGAGGATACTGATCATTACGATCAATCCTTAAGTTAATCTAATCTATTAATTCTTTATTTTATTATCTCTCTATTAAAGGTGACTATTAACATAACTATCCTCTATAATAGTTATAAGCCCGGTTTGCTTTTAAATAATTGTGCAATAATCTATACATTTGTTGGATTCATTTTGATATTCAATTCTTTCTATTATCTTTGAAAAATCATTATGAGCAAAGCTAGCATTTCGGATTCAATTATTTGGTTGAATACTTGCGTACATTGGAATCAATAGTACTACCAATTTCAAAATATCTATATATTGAAAAATATCTAGAACAATATTAAATCTAATAGGGATCTAATCAACCCGCTCACCCATAAATCTATATTGAAACACAAAAAGAAAATTTTTCTATATACACCACAATTCTTTAATAAAGATTGGTTTACAAAAGATCCGCTGCAATTTATTAGAATTTCCAATCTTATACAAGAAACTAATGTGCGAAATCAAGAAAAATACGAATGTACTTTTGAAGATTGTAAAGCTAAGCCATTGACTAATTGAGATAATGACACCAACATAACCCTTCTATTAAAACCATTTTTATATACTTTTCAAAATATATCAACTAAATACTTCACTCTTCAAAATGAATATTGTTTTGACAAAGACAAATACAATCATATACACAAAAAGTATAAGGAGGTTTTTGATTAGATTATTGAAACTGTAGATCAAACTTATTTGGTGAATATCACAATCGAAAATAAAATTCAAAAGCCTACACCTTTAAAATTCTTCATCAAAAAACTGGAAGATTCTTTTACACCCACATCGCAAATGATCGAAGCCACAGTAGTACAAAGCTATTACAATTATCTTCAGCAAGCCTATACAGATCGTATTGATTTAATCAAATGGCACACTGAATAATCAAGTGCTTATACCAATGCAATCGTCTACAATATTTTGAAAATCAAGTATAACAAAACAATCAAGGATTTTATGCAAACTATAAAAGAATGTATAACTCCTGAATGGGCATCTGCTATACTTATACAAATCAATACAAATAACCAATTAGAAATACCAAATCATATTTTGAAACAATATAGTGATATTTTTGGTGGTTTTGCTTACCAATGTTCTATCGAATCTAAGATAAAGAATGTCTTTACAGCTAGTACTTCTTCAAATCAATCATTGTTTCAAGTGTCCAGTAAAGGCAAGTAAGGTAATGATGGAAAAAGAAATAACAATAGAAAAAAGTTTGTATGTCTATGTAGATAAGAAAGTAATTGGAAGATTGCTAATTTAAGAATGTATTATTCTTCAAAGGAATGCTATACAATTGAATTTATTCTCACCGAAAAAAATAATGGAAAAAAAACTCCTAAGATTACTAATTATAAACGCATCCAAATTATAGATTGAATGAAATCCAACAAATGGAATGATGTAAGAAAAGTTTGGGAGAACAAAGGGTGATTGAAATCCTCAAATCAAGTTAATTATTATAATCCTGGATCTAAACTGAATACCACAATCATTCAGAATAGATTATTAAGCAGGATCTATAACATTACAATAACAATCTCTTATTATTTATCCCAAAGCACCATTTTGAATACAAATAGCACCATATATCTTATCAATAACATCTCACTTCTTGATGAACAAGAATACACACCTTCTCCATTATCAGATTATATTGAATCTAAAACAACAATCTTTCCAATTATTAGTTGTAGCACACACACAATCAAAGAAATCATTCATCGATTTAACGGTCTTGAAAATGGAGATCTTATATTCAAGAATGTAGTATACATCCCTAACTTCCATATTAATATTGTTTTGGAAACTAAATTGAAAAAAGCCGATTTATAATTTATGGGTATAGATTTTACTCTTCGTTATAAATTTATTGATAACAATTCTATTATTATTCAATACACTTGTACGGATAATCTTTTATTTCTAAAATACAATCTATTTTCATTTTATTTCTTATCCCTTATGAATATCCCAATAAATCGATTAATAATTATATATCCTTTAATCAATAAAAGAATCAAACAATCTTTTTGATGATCTTGTAATCCTTTAAGACTATAATATAACTCTACCGAATTATAGTATAAAAGATTTGAACATTTAGGGAAAGAAATATTAGAACATTTAATCTTTTCTACAAAAAATATCAGAATAAAAGGAATAACTAGATTGGAATACATCAACTATACCTGCATTTATACAAAACAAATCATTTTACAATCGCTTAGTAAGTATCAACCACCGTATCCTTTCTACAAAGTTCAATGGGATCTTTTCGACTTCACAAAGGAATACACTAAAGCTTTGTAACTTCTAATAATCAAGGAGATGTTTAGTGGAAAAATATTCATTTTCCCTTTTTATCAAAAATCTCATTTTGAAATCTGTAAAACCATTCAAGGATTTCTTGCTTGGGTATTACGAAAATACGGCTTGTCTGTAGTATGTATTAAACAAAACAACAATATTTCTGTAATAGGTATTATAGAAAACACCGTATTCGAAAAATGGATAATTTAAAAAGATATAGAATTAAAGTTATCCCCACCCAACATATATAAAGCAAATAAAGGATCAGAATAAGCAGAGCAAGAAATTATAACGAAGTAGATCAAAATGTATATTTCTTCAAAATTTCCTAATCATATATAAATAGAAGTTGTACAAGTAGCTATCTATTTGTATAATATCAATTCTTGTAAAGTTTGCTTTTTCAAGTTTTTAAATGAGGTATTAAATATATGGTTCCAAGACTATCATCGTCATTCCACGTTATCGGTCACCGATTACTTAATTTGTGATTTTCGATCAAATTGGAATGATATATATCGATATGGATGTCGAGTTTACCCATTGAATAAAGAAAGAGAACTTGAAATTAATAGGAAATTTTATAAGACTAACCCTAAAACACACATTGAATACCTCGTTAAATATATCGCAAGATTATTGATCTTCCATATATAGATTCCAAAACTCAAAAAGGTCATCATTACTTACAACATTATATTTGATGAAAATCATATATATAAGACTAACACTCTTAATAGGATTGTCAATATATTATCAGAACAGGAATTACAAAAACTTTCTAAAAAACTTGATATTCCAATTCCAATCAATATCGACAGCACTCTTCCAAAAAAAAAGTACAATAAGATTATTTCAAACCATATTACAACAATTTCCTCATCTAATACCATTATATATACCACAAACACACCCATAAATAAACAGAATTCAGAGATATATTTGAGGAATGAAAACATATTTATAAATTGTAGAAGGGTTATACTATTAAAAGATCTGCAATCTTTAGCAGTCCAAAATTCAGATATTTCATTTCAGGAATGATCAAATAATTTGCAATTCCCGAATATCAATCGTTTCATTTCAAACAATCCAACAAGTACTAAAGAATCACCTATCATTTCAGAAAATATGGATTATAAGTTTACTAGATTTGCTACCAATATTCTATACACAAAATACAAAAGTAATCCAGAATCTCTACCCACTAATAATTATACAGATTCTTCAACAAATGAGAATAGCATATCTAAAAAAGATCCCATTCCTATACCAAAACCAATTAAAGATACACCTACAGAAAATCCGCCTTCTCTAAAATCTCGTGCAATAAAGAACACATCACCAGCTCGATTGTTTATTTTTAAGAAAAGAATACTTGATCCATTCACTGAAAATAAAACTAGTTTTCATAAACGATCACCCAAACAACAAAAAGTTATAAAGATCGAAATTCCACAACCAACTCTCAATTCATCAAAGTACCAAACATTCGACTTCGATCCTCCTACTCCTAACACTCCACTTCCAATCAATCACAATCACCTAACTAGATAGCAAAGTTTTCTGAAACAAAAATCAAGGACATTAATAAACTATACATTCATTAATACAATCATTGCAAGTCTATCTAATCAAAACAATAATAGATTAGAAGATTTCCATAAAACATTTTAGCCTAACCACCCAACTATAGAATAAAAAAAAGCAACAACTCTTATATTACTATTCACAATATAATCGCTACAACTGTTCGAACAAAACCCGATTCTCTTGTTACTCTAAATAAGAATCAGCGAGAAGCATTACCAAAAGTTTATCTCTCAGGTTTACCATCACCACCTAAACGCTATTATCAATTTAAGGATCATTTTCTAGGACTTTGATTCAAGCATAAATACGAAATTGAAATCAATAATCTAAAGAAAAGAAAAACCTGGTATAAGATAAATACAAAGGATATTCTAATTGCTTTTATTCTATTGCAATAAATATTTATATACAAATGTGATAAACAAGGTTTTTTATCTAGATATAGAGCAAGATTAATAATACAAGGGAATCTTTAATCAAAAGATATTATTGAATCTATTTATGCTACAATTTTTGTTAAATGATTATTTAGGATTGTTATAATACTAATCGCAAAATACGATTTGGAAATCAAGCAATTTGATGTAGTAAATGTATTTGTTAATATTTATAGGAATCCATTAGATATATTAGTAGTTTACTACTTGTCAGATGAATTTAAGGAATTAAACAAATGCATAGTATTTAATCACACTTTGTATGGTTTTCATAATTCCCCAGCGATTTAATTTAAGAACTTCAGTATTACATTGAAAAATCTTGGCCTCATCCAATACAAAAAGGAACCCTATCTTTTTATAAATCTAGAATAGATGATCTTAGTCTTATTCTTTATAAATAATATACAAATTATCTATTACAAGAAAAATTTGATAACAACTAATCGCATTATCTCTGATATCAAGGTTGCCTATAAACTCCGTAATCTAAATAATATAGAATAATTTTTAAGTATTTGTATTATTTGTAATCGAAAGATGGGGAGATTATAATTAGCATACGATATATATATTGAGAAGATTACAATAAAATTCAATCTCAATCAAGGTAATGTATACACTCTATTACCCTTTGTAACATTTGTAAAGAATAATAATAAAATAAATATTATATTTATACAAATATATCAGGAAAAGATAGGGTTTGTATTATATATTGTAATCACTATAAAAGCCAATATAGCATTTGCCACATCTCAACTCAGTTATTTTTTTATTAATTTATTTCTGGATTATATGAAAACAGTTAATTATTGTATTTAATACCTTTGGAATATAAGGTATTATATTATTAGATATAATAAAAATCAAATCCCTTAATTTCTATTGTTTTTAGATACATCCTTTACAAACAACCCAGAAACTCAATGATTATTATAAGGTTACATTATTTTGTTATTTGGAGGATTAGTAGTCTGAAAAGCTTTGAGATAAGATACAATAACTATTTTCACCACTAAAACTGAATTACTAGGTGTAGAATGTACATCGAAAGAAACCCTTGCAACTTTTCGATTCCTCAAAAAAATCAATCTTTCTGTTAGACTATTAGTTATTATATTTTGTGATAATCAATAAATCATTAGATTAGTAATAGGCGAGAATGAAAGGATCATTATTAAACTAAGATATATCGATATTCAGAATATATGGTTAAGATAAGAATATACAAAAGGAAACTTTTATTTCACTTATTTTCCAATAGTTAAAATAATAGTAGATGGATTTACGAAGAATTTATTTTGTTAAAAATTCAATTACTTTATATTATTGTTAAATCTCTAAAATATTAGAAATAGAATCACCAAAATTATTTAATTAATTTTCTTTTGAAAGCCTTTCTCTTTTTAATGTATTCAATATCAATTTGCAAAATCTTGGCCTTCCTTTTCTTTTTTTCAATAATATTATTAATAAATATTCTCTTGAATGTTTTATATTCCTTATTATTATCAAAATCTTAAGGAAAAAAAAATTGATCCCTTATCTCTTTATTATTTTTGTTAGTACTTATATCCAAATTGAATTGAACCTTTTTTTTCTTTTTATTTTTTGATATAATCTTTCTATGCGTCTTGTTAAAAACAGATTTAGAAGTTATAGGCTTATTGGAAATCTTTAGTTGTTTTGCGATAGGTGATGGGGAAGGAGAAGATTTTTGATTCTTAATCAGAAAGGGAGGTATAATTGCTAATCGAATTGATCGATTCAATCGAGGAAAAGTTCTGAGTGGTTGTGTTGATTGAGGGGAGGCAATTTATATTGATGATAAGAGAGATGTATTAGAAATAAAATCCAATAAATCCAATGAATCCAAATCAAGGAATTCATTATCTTCTTTTTGTATCACCAATATCATAATCATCGCAATACAAGCCGACTTCGCATTGGGAATAGTTTTCTATCAATATGATTATCAGTTCAGTCAAATAATTAATCAAGACTCTCAAGAAACTTACCTGACCCAATAAAACCACAAAATTCAAATCCGAAAGCTCAATCAACCTTTTTGCTAAAGATCTTAAAAAGATTGGTAATGTAGTACAGGTATATATAAAACATTTCCAATACTGAGAAAAAGAAAAATCCTTGTGTTTAAAACACTTTTTATAATCTTTATGACGATTAAACAAAAGAGATTAGATATATTTAGTATATAGGATTGCGTATTAATCACCTCAATCTTTTGTATCTCGAACTCTGTTTTTGGAACAATCCTTTCGATTCGAAATTTTTGATTCCTTTAATCTAGAATCCGAAACAGAAGAAGAAAAGGAAGGTGATTTATTTAAAGAAGAATTGTTATTCGAGATAACAATCTCTTTTTGGCTATTAGAAGCTTGTACAAAAGGATCTACTTGCTCAGCAGCAGTAATGATAGTACGATTTCTCTGATCAATACGGCTACAAAAGAACGATGAACTAGCCTTCTTCAGAACACTATCAGATTCGACAAATGCGTCAAAACTAGGTGTACCTTTTGAAGGACTTTTATTATCCTTCCCAGAAAAATAATTTTGAGTAGAAAGAGATATTAATAAAGAATGAAATTCGCAAGAAAAATTCGAAGCATCAGTGTTAATCTCGGTGAATGAATGAATAGAAAAGGGAGAAACAATGTTTTACTGTGTGAAAAGTGTGGGGTTATTATGATATGGAGATCGAATCGTGTCAACTATTTCATATCAATAAGAATAAATCGAAGAAATTCGTGATTGAGGTAGAGATATATATCTAGTAATGGAAGAATGATTTGTTCAAAAGAATTTTCTCCAATAAAAGGGGGTATAATGAAAACTCTAATTGAGACTATGTAGAATCAGGATTTGAAAAGAGTGGGAATTATTTTATTCTTATTATTACAATCAACCAATGAATATTTCAGAAAACTTTAGAGCTTTTAAATACTTTGATTCTAAATATTTCTATTAGAGAATCATTGTGTGTACAATATGCTCAAATCAATTTATAGATTTAGTGTGTTTGTAATGTTTCTAATTTATTGAATTATTCCTAATCGCTTACTTACACACACTCCCGAAACATCAGATTATCAATTCGATAATCTACATGCATATACACATTAGAAGTGCAATTATCTGGTTTACTCAACACATTTCCTTGTTTTTTATATCATTTTTCATTCCTTTGTTTGCAAAATTTACATACCCAACAAGGAAATCATTTATGTATACCACACAAATAGATATATTGTTACTTACAATATTTATTACCTAAAAAAAAAAAAATTAGAAAACTTTTTTTTGTTCTTAAACAGATCAAGATTATTTCGATCTGGGGGATGTGTTACATAATATCACATATTTCACACGTACCCCGATCATCGAGATTGGCCATTATAATCGATTTCAATTATATTATTACTATATTAGCTATTTTATTCATTACATAGTCTATTAGAATAATAATCTTTCCTAAATAAGTGCCTACATCGCCTATTTGAAATATATATAAAGGATACTGATTATTACAATCAATCCTCAAGTTAATCTAGTTTATTAATCCTTTATCCTATTATCTCTCTATCAAAGGTGACCACTGATGTAGCTATCCTCCGTGATATTTATTTATTTATTTATTTATTTATTTATTTATTTATTTATTTATTTATTTATTTATTTATTTATTTATTTATTTATTTATTTATTTATTTATTTATTTATTTATTTATTTATTTATTTATTTATTTATTTATTTATTTATTTATTTATTTATTTATTTATTTATTTATTTATTTATTTATTTATTTATTTATTTATTTATTTATTTATTTATTTATTTATTTATTTATTTATTTATTTATTTATTTATTTATTTATTTATAGTGATTAATGTCTAATATCTAATCTCCCTAGGGGTATTCTAAATGTACTAAGAAGTGGACCTACAGGCCGCTAATATTTTAACCGCTTATAGTAATATAATGTTAATTAATTAGAAGCTTTATTGCCTCTAGTATTCTTTTGCTCGGTATTGCTCATAGCGATCCTGCAGCTGTTGTATTCAATGGTTTATAGCCTTATTATTTATAACTTTGTTTTGTATATCATTTAGATATCAATAGATAATTAGATTGATTGCTATTGATTAGGAGTACGCTTGTAGTATTTATAATAAATCGATACAGGTTTTTGATTGTTTGAGGTAAAGTATTATAGGGCTGAAAGGCAATAATAGAGTTTCAATATTTATTTCAAGATTGGTATAGTTATATTGATTTAATTAGTAAATCTAAATCGATAATCGAAATGTAGCCCGAGAAACTATAATACAAAAACTTTTAGATTGAAAATGTACTGAGTTTTCATATATAAACAATATTATATATAGTTTAAGCATATCTTAATATAAAATCCAGATTTGGTGAAGAGATTAGTGAAATCGCTTTGTGATTGTAGGATACAGTTGACATATGCTATCGCATCCCATTCGAATTGGAACCGGTTTGGTGCAAGTGGCCAGTCAGCGTGCGTCTGGCTAGATATATACCTTGATAAATCCATCAATTTGACTACCATACGAGTGTTTCAGGATACTAAAACATCTAATATCAAATAATTGAGTTAAATAACTAGAATGCACTAATAGCTTTATGTATACTATATTATTTGCTTTATAATATGATTGAAAAGATATTGATTCATGACTTTCGTATCCATTTAGCATTAATATTCGATATTTGCCCTTTCTTTGATGAATAATATGTTTATCGAAATGCTTTAATTATTCTAATTTTGTCTTATTATTTGTTTATTTATTGGAAATAGGTTTAATAATTTAATTTATAAAAAGATTGGTTTTAGTATATCAATTCGAAAGGTAAACTTATCCTTAAATTATTAAAAATGGAGATATAATTTCACCCTCTTTATTATCATATATAATTACTATAGCCCATTCTCGATTGCCTAGCTGTATTACCTTGCTTCTATCATTTCGTTCAATATTAATAACAATTATACAGGCAACTATAATCCTTATTATAAAGCCTATTTCA
Organism: Botrytis aclada; assembly: GCA_014898285.1. NCBI lineage: Eukaryota > Fungi > Ascomycota > Leotiomycetes > Helotiales > Sclerotiniaceae > Botrytis > Botrytis aclada. Next base: position 148,990 of record RCSV01000008.1, read on the forward strand.
TTGAAATTATAGAAATCACAATCTTGAATATTATATTTCGTTTGTATATTTAATACTATTTGAAACCACCTTTCAATAAGCTTAGAATCTTTGTAGAGAGCCCTTTGAAAATTATAAACGTAATTAAAATGTGTCTTTAATTTTGTATAACATTTTACAAATCGATAAGCCTAAAGCTTTCCAATCTTCTTTACCTTTTACAATTCAAGAATATAATTTGTTATATCTTTTATATCATTTAATTTAGATATAAACCCTTTATTATCCGTATCAATTATATATTGAAAAAGCACTTTTTCTTTTAATTCAATTATTTTATGCTTATTTGCTTGAGTGTTATTTGATTGTTTCGATTATTGATTGTTTCGATTATTGATTGTTTCGATTATTGATTGTTTCGATTATTGATTGTTTCGATTATTGATTCTATCATATAATGTAAATTAAAGTACTAAATAGATTTTTGTAGTTTTTGTAATTATCAAATTTTTAGATTTTTGAATAGCTTCAATAGTTAAGATGATTCGGGTTTCTTTTGATTATATTTCTATAATTATTTATTAAGATATCGCGAATTGAAATTGAAGTGGTTGAATGGTGAAAAAAGTGGCGACCCGGTGATATTGGCGACCCGATGATAAACCATGTTACAGTATTCTGTACAGTATCTCCAGGGGTCATCTACACTCAGAGATGATATCCATCATATCCATCAGGTCTGACCAACAGTTGTATTTTGTGATCGGCTACTTGCATTCACTTCAGTCCAAATTGACCGACTTATTATGATTGATAATGTTGTGACAGAGATTGCAGCTGAATGGATGAAATGAATGTCGGCGAATTCGTATAAGAGCTTTTTTCATGAATCTGTGAATCTGTGAGTCTGTGAATGCATTCGGAATCTCCACCGTGATACCACCCTGGCTCGCCTGGGTAACTATGACGATAGATATCAAGGTTCAACGGTCAACCCCAGATTTTTACGACATTTTCACCACAATTCACTTCACCAACGACAACATCCATCCAGATCTATACCCCAGATGTAAGCATATCCTCGTTTTATTGATTGATATCTTGCCTTCAATATAGTTAATGATTTTGATCTGTTAAACTCATGTTGAATGGAAAAGATGTTCAGAGAGGGGCTTTGGATATAAGAGCTAACAAATCCAAGGAACTCAGAGGATTCCAAGAATGGGGAAGGAATTGATGATCTCATGGAAATTATGTGGACGGTAAGGTTGTCTATGGTATGCGATGGGTTGGGATGAGGGCTTGACAAGCTTGACATGACCCTTTGGACAAGACCCTTTCTTTCCTCTTCTTTTTCCTTTTTCCTTTTTATACTTATATTCAGATCTATCTATTTGCTACAGACAACATCAATAACTCCTGGTTGGATGCCTTCCATGAGAACACATACCATTCACGACTCTACGAATATGCGAATAGAGCACGATCTTTTATGACATCTTTGACAATCAGCAATATCCGCAAATTACAATAAACACTATCCCAAGTATGTCGAATCTCGAACCATCGAGTTCAATCAAACTTACTCAACGGCATGATCGATCGACGTTGAGTGTTATGGCACAGAAAGCAATCAAAACCTTCTCTGAAACAATTCTCAAAACACATCCTCCCTTCCCATTCGGATCTCCTCAATTGACTCCTCACCATGCCGTCAAGAAACATTGTCGAATCACCGAACATCAAATCGCAGATACATATATCTATGCCTTCTCATCACTCTCCACCCCGCCACCTTCTCCATCCACCGAACAAAAAGCCCCAGTGGTTCTCGATAAACTATATTATTTCGCAGGTGGAGGATTCAGAAGTGGCGCTTTGAAGGAACATTGGACTCTCTGCGCGGAACTATGCAAGAAGCTTCCTGAATACGAAATCAACATCGTTAGCTATCCTTTGGCGCCCAATTCTCCAGCGGCTCATTCGTTACCGCATTTGCAGAAACTATACAATGCTTTGGCCGAACAGGCAACGAGGGAGGGATATAGAATCACATTAATGGGAGATTCGGCTGGGGGAAATATTGCGTTGGTGTTGGGACTTTACGGAGCGACTTGTTGGTTACGGGATCGTGGGTTAGAAGGAGCTGGGAGTGTCTGCCCCTTGAGAAACATAATGGTCATGTCACCACCTACCGACTTGCGAAACACAAATCCAGGGATCGACGCAATAGATTCTCACGATCCCATTCTTTCGCGAGCCATCATCACCGAGGTGGCAGAAAGATGGCGTCAGGATATACCAGCAGAAGATCCAACAGTTTCGCCTCTTCTGGCCGATTTAAGCGTGTTTAAAAAAGCAGATGTACAAGTAGATGGGGTTGTAGGTTTATATGACTGTTTGGCTCCCGACTCGGTGGAGTTTAGAAAGAAATTAGAGATGGAAGGAGTAAGAGGGGAGTGGTTGGAATGGGATAAGCAGATGCATTGTTTTCCGTTGACATTTTCATATAAGATATCCGAGGGAGTGTTTGGCAAGGATTGGATTGTTGATGTTTTGAGGCGTAATTTGGAGCAATCGATAGAGAAATAGATTAATCTTAATCTTGTATTAGATGTAGTGCTGCATGCGAAGTAGCTTTAAATCTATTCGGCTATCTGTAAGGCTATGAGTATATGAAAGATAGAGGTTAAGGCAAGTGCTCCTCTTTGAACTTATGTTGAGCTATACACCTTTCTCACCGGGCTATGAACCCAAGATTTTACGAATTCCATGGAGCAAGTTGTTATACACTCGAAACTCTATTTGAACTTATAGTAGAAATCTTCTCCGCAGAGGGAACAACACTCATCTCCTCTCTCCCTACAAATATACAGACACCAGCCAAGTTCACACGGCATACATATCCGGTCGAATTTCAGGGAGTCTTACACCAATAAAATGCTACCTGAGTGCAGACATGTGACGTCTAAGCTGCTGGGCATCTATACCAAAATAAACTGGCCAGGTCGAACATCGTGGTGATGAAAACTTATGAGAAATTGGGGGTTGTATTATTGAAAACCATCCGTTACATAATAGATCATACCATGAATGGCAGACCAAATAACTGAACTATCTGATTCATAACTGCAAGAACGCAGTTATTGAAGTAATTAGGTATACTCCAAGATAAAACCATACCAGACGTTTCTACCAGCTCCACCATTCAAAGAAACTTTTTATCCCCATCCCCACTGCCGATAACCATGATACGAGCCACTTTTCAGAAGAGGGAAAACTTTTGAACTGAAAAATCAGAAAAAGAAACTCATCACTTAATACATCTTATCCAGTCCCTCCATCTTACCATCCGCACGCCAATCTTCCAACAACTTTCCCCACACACTAGCACCCTGTCCATAAACAGCAGTCTGTCCACTAACCTCTGGATGCTTGCCAACCATTCCTTCACCATTGAAGTAACCTGGTGTGCATTGAGTGAAATAATGCAACATGGGTGCACTTCCCTGCAAGATATCATTGACCCATTGACCCTCGGCTTCCTTACTAGCTTCGACGGCCTTGATACCCTTCTTCTTGCATTCGGAGATAATGTAGGCGGTATGCATAGATTGATGAGTAAGTGTGTACATGAAGTTTGCAGAGACCCCCGATTGGGTTGTGCCGAAGAAGAAATAGTTTGGGAAACCGTGGGTTTGGAATCCATGGAAGGTGGAGGGACCCTTCTTCCACTTGTCGTCGAGAATGAGACCATCGCGGCCGGTGACGGTAATACCCGAGCGGCGTTGATAAGCAGTTGTGACTTCGAAGCCGGTAGAATAGATGAGAACATCAACGGGGTATTCGACACCTTCGACGATAACGCCAGCTTGGGAGACACGATCAACACCCTTTCCATTTGTGTCGACGAGTTGAACATTATCGCGGTTGAAGAGAGAGAGGTATTCGTCGTGGAAGCAAGGACGCTTGCACATGGATGAATACCATGGTTTGAGTTTCTCGGCAGTCTCTTTATCCTCAACGAGTTCATCGACACGAGCTCGAATGCGTTCCATGAGTTGAAAGTCTGCCATCATCATCATCTGACCCAATTTATCTTGATCGGTACAAGCATCTGCTTTGCCCAAGATAGAGGTAGCAGGGTTGAGAGTCCAGCCATCGTTAACAAGATCTACCTTTTGACGACAATTGGAGATCCGATCATTGAAGTTCTCCATTCGATCTTGTTGCCATCCAGGCTTGAGATTTTGACTGAAGTCTGGTGGTGTAGGCTTGTTGTTTCGAACATTGATTGTGGATGGTGTTCTCTGAAAGACGTAGACGTGCTTGGAGGCTTTAGCGAGATGGGGAAGCATTTGGACTGCGGTTGCACCTGTGCCAATGACACCAACAAGCTTATCAGCCAACTTGCTAAGATTACCGTTGACATCGCCACCAGTAACGCCATAGTCCCATCTGGATGTGTGAAAAGATTTTCCTGCAAAAAGCTCCATGCCTTCAAGGCCTGGAAGCTTGATCTTGTGAAGGATACCCGTAGCAGTGATAGCGAACTTGGAGGTGAAATGATCGCCGCGATTTGTCTCGGTCTTCCAAGAAAGAATATCCTCATCCCAGGTCATTGATTTTGCTTCGGTCTGAAAGACAGTCTTTTCCTTGAGATTGTAACGTGTAACGAGCATCTCAATGTGCTTATGGATTTCGGTAGTGCGAGCATACTTCTCAGTTGGGACATAGCCAAGCTCTTCGAGCAAAGGAAGATAAATATAGGATTCAATGTCACATTGAGCACCTGCAAGTTAACAGTTAGTAAACATTAACAAACTATGAGATGTGGTATTTGAAATTCAAGTTAATGGGAGAAAACAAACCTGGATACTGGTTCCAATACCAAGTTCCACCATAACCGCCACCCTTTTCAAGAATGCGGAAATCGGTAACGCCCTTTTGAGCAAGACGAGCAGCAGCCAACAGACCGCCATAACCACCACCAATAATCAGTACCTCAGCAGAAGCGATGATTGGTTCACGTGGGACAATCTCGTCAATGAGAGCATCATCTTGAAATCGAGCAAAGCTTCCGGTAGGTTCCTTGTACTGAGTAAGTCCATCCTCGCGAATACGCTTCTCTCGCTCGAGAATGTACTTTTGTGCAAGAGCTTGAGGATCAAATGGAGAGGAAGATTCAGGAAGGATTGCTATAGTTGCAGACATCTTGGAAAACGACGGTGCAAACTAAACTTGCAAGAAGAGAAGAGGAGAGAAGTGAAGTGATTGTAGTGACTTGGAAGTGATTTAATCTTTTTCTGAAAGAACAAGATTGTATAAAGGTTTGTTTGGTTGTGTGAAAAGTTGTTTGAGTTGACGAGGTGGGTGGAGAGCTTTGTTGTTTGTGGGAGGAAAATATTATCCGAAGATAAGACCGAGAGGCACTTTTATATCTATCCAACAAGGACGATGACGATATCGGAGTAAACAAAAGGAACTTTACTTTTGACGCACATTTGTCCAGGCAGCCCTTTTAGCCCATTATGTGTTCATCCGTTCTCAACAAGGTAACTATCAATGGTGAATGTCATCACAACTCACCTTCGAGATACTTCAACCACGAATCCACTGTTTCACCATAAGAGTAGTCCTTACTATATTCGATTGATTTAGTACTCATAGTGGTTACAGATCGTCTAGTCTCGCGGAGAATTTTGTTGGAAGAACAAAGTTCCATCCAGCGTTTCGTGTATGGATAGCTTCGAATCATCGATTCTAGAATATAACTCGAGGGGTAAGAACGTCACCGATGGGAGCTTTAGACTTTGAGATCTGAGACAGGAATTTAGGAAGAATGTTCCTTCCTCCCGCCGACACTTGTACAAATCAACCCATCTTATATTGGAAATCGAAAGGTTCGTTGAAGTTGAAGAGAATGGTGTCACGGGAACGGGCCACAGCATCACTGCCGCTCCAATGTCTCATCTCAACCGTGAAAATTTCCCGATGCGAGGGACAAAAGTACAGATGGAGGCATAACTGGGACTTAAACTCCGCTTGGGATCAGACCATACGCCACTTGTGACATATATAAAGTGAAAGTAGCCGTTAGATATACCCCACCATGTCAAACGTCAAAGATGCATGCAGACAAAAACAGATGTATATGATCATGTTGATGTTAATATGAGAATAGAGAATGGGAATCAATAGAACTTTGTACATGAATTTATCATTAATATGTATTATAATATTATACATGCCTCTATCCGTAAATACTTTATCCATCAAGAAGACCGACGGTCCATTCGGTAATCTTCTCAACGCCATGTCCGTTAATCGCACTGATGGGGATGGCCTCTACTTTTCCTTTCCATGGATTCTTCTGTCTTGAAGGATGTTCTTCGTTGCCCGCTTCGACTTCTCTCAAGTACGACTTCAACTGTTGAAAGTTGTCCTGAGTACCAGGCAAATCTGCTTTGCTAGCAACGACGAACCAAGGTTTGTTGGAAATCGACGGGAGGTTAGGTGCGAGAGGGTTTTCGAAGGTAGGTCCACTGTTCACAACGATTGTTTCGGATCGATTTGCCACTGCATCTTCGACAGAGGTGAAGGGAGTCCACTCCACAATTGGATTAGCCTTCTCTTTCTCCTCTTCGATCTTCATCCGTTCATATTCAGCAAGTTCTCTCCATAATCCTTTCAGAGCTTCGACAGCATTTCCTCTCCCAAGATCCACAACGAATGCAAGAACTCGAGCTCGTTCAACATGTCGTAGGAAACTTATACCAAGACCTCGATCCAAATGGGCATCTTCGACCAAACCAGGTATATCTGCAATGGTAAAATTTGTTCTTGGTTCCCCAGTTTCGTAATGTGATTGAGCCAAGGGTCTTCCCTTATTGTCATCAATAATCACAGTACCAATATTCGGCTCCAATGTGGTGAACTCCCAGTCTCCGACTCTTGTTCGGCTGTTGCTCATAGCTCGTAGTAAAGTGCTCTTTCCAGCATTAGGGAGCCCAACAAGTCCAACATCGGCGAGAAGTTTGAGTTCGAGCTCCAAGGTAATTCGTAGTCCAGAGTCACCCTTGGTTGCGAATTTTGGTCTTGGTACTTGTTTTGTGACAAAATGAGGATTGCCCAAACCTCCTACAGCACCTGCGGCCAAGAGCAATGGTCGTTCCATAGGCATGGAAAGATCTAAGGAAATGGGACCCTTCACTTGTGCGGCAGCTAAATTTGACTTCCTTGCCTTGGGTAATGAAGGAAATTCGGCAGTAGCGATCTCTTCAGGTGTAATAGCTGGGTATAGTAACCATCTTTCTCGATCCCATTTATAAGGTCCATCTAAATCATGCCCATCCAATTTGCCTCCTTCCATCTTTATTCTATCCTCCTCAATGGCTGCAGGATCATGTCGATCTAGCTCTCGTACAATAGTACCTACAGGAACTTCAATGATAATATCAGTGCCCCTCTCTCCGCCCTTTGTTTTCCCTTGGCCATTTTTTCCTCTGCCAGCTTTTAAATTCCTCCTTCTTGCAAGCTTATGTAGACTCGTTTCTCCTCGCACAGCCTGTATATAAATGTTCCCCCCAGTACCCCCATCACCTCCATTCGCAGGACCCGCAGCTATATACTTCTCTCGCAGAAAAGAAATACATCCATGTCCGCCAGCCCCTGCAAAGATATCTATTTTTGCTTTATCCGCAAATATTGTTCGAGAGTAATCAGAAGGAGGGGGATTCAGTCGATCGAATTCTTCGGCCGGGGATTCGGCGGCGAGTTCTTCAGATAAGGTACTTTGTCTTCGGACTGCGTTGATGTATATTTGAGGATTCCTGTGGATCAACCGAGATGTCTTGGGAAATAGGAATGGGTACAGAAATGGCGTCAACGTGCCTTGCACAGTTGAACAACGTGGAGGCATAACGAACGGTATCAATTGCTGGGTTGCAGAAATATGTTTGCAGCTGTGCAAGCTGGAGATATTTTTTGATATTGTGATGCAAATAATGAAAATTTCGGTCACCGTAACACCAACTTACCGGTAAATATTTCTGACTTCCCGACATCTATTGAGGAAGCGTGAAATGAGTGAATGTTCGAAATACATGTTAACTTACCGGTACTTTAATCTTTGAGCCCCTTTAATTCGGTCTCGGTAGTATTCGAACTACCAACATGATTTCGTTTGGCGTCGTCTGATGATATATATCTTCATATTAACCATTCTTGACGTACCTCGGAAACACACAATATACAGTAACAGTACCTCTAACCAGTAGCAGTACCTCTAACATACAAACACACGATTGTACAATCTTAGAATTTAAGCTTCAACTATCTTCTTATCCCCCACCTTCGATTTCCCCTCTCTCGACGCAATTCTGCGGTTCTGCGAACAAGCGGTGAGTACTCTGTAGAGTGTAGATGTGACTTCCAGAAGCCCTCCATCTTTTTACCAACCACCCAATTTTTGATATGCGCCCAAAAGCCTTAGTTGTGAGGGAAGGAATGAAAAAGACTTGGGTTGCATATATGCAGCCAAAGCATATCATCGTCTTCTATTGGTTATGCTACGAATTCATGATAGCCTCACAATCTTTATGGTCCAGAACCTCCGAAGTCCCAAAGTACTACATTAATGTTTACTTGAATGCTTACCTTATCGAGCTATATTATAAGGCTCTTCGTTTACTGTACCCATTTTCGAGGCATCATCTACTATCTACGATATGATGACATTAGCAACCGGATATCTCGTCATGATTCATGACCAACAACCCATGCATTTCGCCCTCTAGTTCTCTAACCACGAGATGCAAGTCACATCAAAGCATTCGAGCCACGACAACTTGCACACTCCGCTGAAATGTTAACACTTGGAACACTTACTGACCTACGGATATGCTTATTCGAAGGACACTTACTATATATGATCCAACCTACTACTAATCAGGATGATTTACCTTACATTCTTTTCCCGGAGTTGGTATGGGGTTGGTATGTAATCAACCAAAAGTAGTCAAATCCTCTAATCTATGCCTTACTTTATCTTGGGTTTTGAAGGTTGGAAGGTATCCTCTCGCCTGAGTCGCCTCTCGCGTATGATCCACATATGCCACTCTGCGTTGGTAGTTTCTGGGGGCGTCGATGGTGTGAAGTGGTACAAGTTAATCTTTTTCCAGATAGATGGTAGGTGATCACGTAGTGAAAGGGCCAACGGTGTTTTTGTGTAAGTGCTATTATGTTTATTATGCTCGGTATCTCGTAGACCTAAATCAGTATCAGGTATACATACGGTTTCATACGAAGGGATTAGGTAGCTAGATAGCAAATTAGTTCTCTTTTTCATATCTTTCTTCATGGTCTTCATGCACCTCACGATTCTCACCCAAATTTTTCCCCACCCAAAAAAATAGAAACCACACGCACGACCACAACCATCAACCGACACGCCGAACTTGCAGACACAAGCTTGCACATCACTCTAACAACGACTTCTCACTTTTTTTCCCCTTCCCTTCCCTTTCTCCTCCTGCTCCTGCTCCTCCTTTTCCTCTTCCTCACTCGCCCTTCCCGTTTAGCATCTTTTTGTTGTCAAATCTCGGTAAAGTCTCTTGTCGTCTGAATTCTAAATTCTAAACAGAACTCCCGTTCTTTCATGCCAACTACTCGTCTCTTCCCATCCCATCACATCTAATCAAAACCACCTTTCCTATCTCCCGTCTGTCGCTCAATACATACATACCACATACCTTACCCTTTGTCCCGTCGTACACATCTACTACCCGATCTTACGATTTCACGATAGCAGAACGGTTGAGCGTGGGGTCTCTTTTTTTGTTTTGGTTTCCTTAACACCTCATATTTTTACTATTCTAATCTTTTCATTTTGAATGGTGCAGATATTTGCGTAGCGTGATCTTTCTACCGTGGACATCTGCAGTTCCGGAGCCAGCAAGCAAGCATAGCATAATATAGTATCGTTTCAGATCGTACACTACGATCCGGACTCGCTGCATCAAATTGAAGAGAGGGGAGCTTTAGAGGGGAATACACTTACAAAGGTTAGTTTAACTTTGAGATCACTTCAATTGATTCGAATATCATTTTCCCTACATTTACCCCACACGAACTGCACTGCAAAGCAAGCCAGCGAGCCAAAGGATACGATATTTGGATAGGTATCCCCATTCCCCCAAGATCTCGACTTCCGTCTTGTCAGTCAAGCGACCTATACCTATTACATTACCTACATCCATACACACATACATACAGTAGGATACAACACTGTTCGTCCCCATATCCTCAACCCATCATATACCATGGGATTATATTCCCCCCTCCATCCTTTCAGTTGCCTCCCATTTCTCTGATGCCAAACATCTACTCTTCTTTCTTTCTTCAACCCTACACATATACCCTCTTCTCTTTGAGCCTCAATCCCTCCTCACTCATCTGTCTCTTTCACTTATCTTCACTTGAATATTGATTCCTTTATTTGTCTACTGCCCCTCATCCAAACCAGATGATACCCCTTCATAATGTTAATCAAGAACGCCAGAAACAACAAAAACCTCAAGATCATGGATCCAGATTGCGCCATATGTTCTCAGCCAGCTATCGCAAAATGCGAGTGCGAAGCCAATGGCCTTACCGTCGCTGTGAGGCAGGCTGAATCGAGAATGATGACTAGTGTTTATAACGATATAAGGTACCGTCTTTTGTCTCCTTCACCTCTCGTCTATCATCTCATACTCCTCCGGTTCATGCCCTATATCATTATCTTCCCACAACATCCATATGGATCAATCATTCACCTTCAATTCACCCATTAACTCATCCTCCAAATAGAACATGGGTCCGTGGCCACGCACAAGATTACATCCTCTCCTACTTCAGTGTCCTCACCACTCGCCGTAAAGACGAACATGCCGCTCAAATCCACCGCATAACCGAACGAGCAGCCTACTACTACAATGCACGTCCACATCCGTCCGAAATCGCAGCAGCTGATTCAGAACTCAAACGCGGCATTGACGAAGATTGGCGCGCAAGCGTACAACGCTATCCGGAAGTCCTCGAGTACTTCTTCAGTTTAGTTGAATTAACTTTACCCAGCGATGAAGAACCTGGAGTTCGTGACCCACCTTTGTCAGCGTTGGGTGGTGGTGGTGGTGGAAGGAAAGTCAGATTAAGTGAGCCTGGTCCACCAAGAGGGTCAACACCTGCTGTATCAGATGGAGGTGAAGAAAGGGAAAGAGATAGGAGGAGAGAACAGAGGAGGATTGGCACGCCAGCTAATGACAGAGAAAGACACGTCGAAAGACAGAGAAGAGATAGTTTGAGGGCTGAAGGAAGAAATAGACCGATGACTGCACCGCCGCCACCAGGAGGTCCACACATGGCGCCTGCACTTAATTCACATAGAAGCTCGAGGGGTGCTCCACAATATGCTCCTACGCCAGGATATGCATATGTTAATCCTTATTGAGATTGATGATGATTAACTTTCAGAAGGAGGAGAGAAAACAAAATTGAAGAAAGAACAGATGACTTCAGCTGTGTGTGTATGATTACCACAATTCCATGGGTAGGGATTAATGATACCAGGCACAGCTGAAGTTATCGAGGCCAAAGGTCAGGCCTAACTAGCATAGCCACGCTGGCATCATCTCCTGGTTTCAAGCGGATGATCATTATGAATTCCTGGATTTTAGTCGAAAGTTTATCTCGACGTCTTATTATCCTCAGATTATCAAGTCTATTTATCTCATTTGTACATACCATCTCACCATTTCGGAAGACACTCTGTTGGATATTACACTACACCCCAATACAAATATATCATTTTTATCTCATCGCCCATCAGATTATACATCTCACCTCAACTCATCTCAGCACGATTTCACTCTTCTCACAATCATTACGACTACAACATGACATAACACGTCTATACGAACCTTCCATGAAACTTACGACGAAAAGATTGGTACGGGTCTGGCTTTTTTGCTTTGGTGCATTCATTTCCATCTAGTTGCAGCATATTATCTCTTTCTCTCTCTTTCTAGGCAAAGCATTATATCTTATCTATCTATCCAGCATATTAGCGTCAGTCATGGTTATGTTATCCGTCTGCTTTTGGAGCTTGGTGGGATAGGGTGGATCTTTGTCGGTTTTTTGGTGGTTTGCATTTCATATGCATTTCGTATTGGCTTGATGGCATGATATCTTTATGGACTCGGGAGGAAGCTTGTGGGATTGGATCAGTTTGTGCATTCGTCCATTTATTCATGCTTGTATATATTATCAATGATGAAAATTGTTACAATTCATACTACACTAGCTGGCCTGATCGGATTCTCGTGCTTGTCCTCCTCATGTATCGTCCAATTGTCACATCACTTCCAAATTCTACAGAGAGAAACAGCATCGCCAGCCCACGCACGCCCGCATCAGGGCATAACCACGTCACAGATTGCTACTCTTCAATACTACTCTCATAGGTGACAAATCTTAGTATAGTATAGCATAGTATAGATTAGAAACACCATTCTTACATCTCCCCTCTACGCCCCATCCATTTATTCATTCATTTCTCCCACCCCCATTATTCTCCATTCATCAATCAATCAATGAATGCGGGATGTTCTTCCAGTCCTCTCCAAGATCCACTTCTCCGGATTGCCTGCCTCCACAGGTTTGGTTCGTCTATCCGTTTACCCGTAGCAGCGAGCGAGCGCTAATATATGATATATGTGAAACGGCTTGGGGAACACATCATCATTACCAGTCTTAGTTCTTAGTGTGTATTCTGCTCTGCTTTGTGTTTTGATAGGTGGGTAGACAGATAGGTAGATAGGTTAATAGGCGTGGGGTGCTGTGCTGCTTGGAGGATGAAGTATGAAGCATAAGCATAAGCATGAGGAATCATGGTATGTATGTATGCATGCATGTATGTTATGTACAATACATTAATTGTAAGAGTACTTTGTGTATATATCACTTATTAGTCCAAATATTCATTTCATTTCATTTCATTTCATTTCATCTCTTCTTTCTTTTTATTTATTTTCCATCTTTGTTTGTTAGTGTCTATCAGAGTGCTTAAGCCTTAAGTTGGGGTTTTTGATATCTTGGGGATGGGATGGGATGGGATTAACCGTTTGAGCTATGTGTCTATTTATCTAAATTCTAGATTCTAGATTCTAGCTATCTTTCTAGCTATAAGTTAAACAACTCTCTTTTGAATATGAAAAATAAAATTTTAATATACTACTCATTACCCTAAAGCGAGCAGATAATAAAGAACTTGACAAACTAGTAGTAACTTCTTACCTATCTACGTAGTATAATACATTCTTCCATCCATAGATAGATAGACAGACAGATAGGTAGACAGACAGATAGGTAGATAGACAGAAATGTAACTCCTATTCTCCTACCCTACTTTCCATACAAGTACTTTGTAGAATAACAATTTGTTAATCCGATGAGATCTATATCAAGCTCCCCTCCATAGAACATGAATGCTTTGGATATTTCCTCTTTCTTCCCTACTTACCCCTCCCTCTTCTCTTCTCTTCTCTTCCTCCTCAAACCACTCTCCTCCCTTCCTCCCTCCCTCCCTTCCTTTCTTCTCCGCTTTTACGCCTCTTAACAAATCCAAAGCGAGGGGCATATGCTATCAAATAACTCTTCCCCCAGACCCAGAACACATCATGTCCCATCAGCTCCGCGCTTTATAGTAGTTATACACACAACCCATCTCATGATTTTTAATCAAAAGATATTGTAGGAGCTAGACTTGGACTTGGAATATGGGAATATGCAGAGATAGAATCAGAAATACATACATGTTAGACATGAATTAAAAATTAAATTGAATAAGATACAAACGACAACAAATCAGAGCAAAGAGTTATGTAAGCAAGGCATGAGGAAAAAGATTAAACTATTGATGTAACGAATTTTAGGTTTGTTTCGTATCAACAACTTCCGTCTATCCTTAACCATCCATCTACTCGCTCATCCATGCATTAGGCCATCATTTTCGTTGGATCGGACCTGTGTATGTTTCCTTGCCCCCTCCCAACTATGTCCCTCCTCCAGACCTCAGCCCCCAGCCGCAAATCCTCAACCCCTTGCCACACCTCACATATTTAAGTGATATCATACGATAAGTAGGTAAATCTAAGAAGTTTCCTCAGCATCCTCCTTAGCGGCAGCAGTTGCATCAGCAGCTGCATCCTTCTCACCCTCCTTAATCAATTCAACTTCGTTAGCTACAGATCCACCCTCATCTGCACCAGCAGTAGCCTTAGTTTCGCCATGACCATGTCCGTTAGTAGCTGGGGTTTCTGAAGCTGAAGTTGCAGCTCCTGATTCTTCGGCTTCAAGTTTCTCAACTTCCTTTTGGGCTTTCTCAATGTTCTGGTGCAATCGTTAGTTTATTGTAAAGTGTTTCGCAAAGGAAAACTTACGCGCTTAGTTTGAGCAGCTTGGTCCTCCTTCCAGTGAGCCAACTTAGCCTTGACCTTCTCGGTGACAGCTGGAACATCAGCAGCGCTGAAAGGTGGGTCAATTCCCATCTTAGTGAGATCCTCCATAACAGCTGGTGGGCAACTGTATTTTGTTGAAGCAGGGGTAGAAGTAGCGGCAGCATTTCTCTTGTTACCCTTCTTTCCCTTCTTGCCTCCAGTTCCCTTCATGAAATCTTCCTCACGGTCTTCCTTCTTCAAGACTCTAGTTCCCTTGAGTCCAGAATCATCAACAGTACGTCCAGCGGCGGCTTCAAGTCCAGAAGGAGCTTGTAAAGGTGCCTTGGTTGTGGTGTAAGTTGGGTCGAGATATCGGAGAACTGATTCGGCGTTTCTAATTTCGTCAAGGTAGGCAGGGTCACTGGCCTCTGCGAGCATCTTTTGAGCGCGTTCCTTCTTTGCCTCGGTTTGCTTCTTCTCCCACTCAAGCTTTGATCTCTCGCGAGCCTTTTGACGTTGGTTATAATCGTAGTTGCTAGCAGCTCGAACGGCTTGGTAGTGATCATCCTTGATCTGTCTCAAAGCAAGCCATTTCTCTTGTTGCTCAGCTTGGAGTCTATCCTTCTCGGCCTTAAGGGTACCAAAGTTCTTGAAAGCATCATCTTGCTCAGCCTTCAAGATATCTAACTCGCCTTGAAGCTTTGAGTATTTCTCGGATAATGCCTTGCTTTCTGGATCGTCGAGGGAGTCTTGGAGATTCTTTCTCTTGGCCTTCAATGCTTCAATGGACTTTTCGGTATCATCAAACCCGGCAAATCCCTTACGTTGCTTGCGAAGGTTGGAGATTTCGGTAAGAGTCTTGCGCTCGTCAACAATCTTCATGGTGGCAGCATCAACTTGCTTTTGTAATCTGTCGATTTCTCTGTCCAATTCATCGACATTTTTGAATCCAACCTTTCCCTTGGCAACCTTCTGTTCGTTAACTTTGGCCTTGATTTGTTCATCAATCTTCTTGATTTGATCAAAAACTTGTAAACGGCCGGCCTTTCCAGCACCTTGTTGTTCCTTGATTTCCTTCAATTGACTGATCAAATCATTTCTTCGTTTGGCAGCTGGCGAGTCCTTGTTCTTGTTTGGTTGCGCAACGTCCAATTTTGCTTTTGCGGCAGCCTGCATGAACTCCTGTTAGATATTTTGCAATGAACAATGCAATGCAGCATGCCGATGCGCCAAACGAAACAATGTAGATTTTTTACTTACAGCCTTTTCTTGACTCTGCTTATGATCCTTCTCGGCTTGAGCTAACTTTGCTTTGAATGCGGCCTCATCTGGCTTGACTGGTCTGGTTTGAACATCTTTCTTGGCTCCCTCATCGACCTTTGTCGCAGAAGGGGAAGATTTGATATCAGCCATATTTTTTTTGGGTGGGATTATGACAAGCTACTGGAAATGTAATGAACAAGTAAATGCTCAATTAACTTGGCACCAAAAGGAAAAAGAATATGACACTTTGAGGAAAAGGACACAGTATTATATCCGTCCTTGGAAAATACGTGTGAATATAAGAAAAAGGTAGAAGTTATTCCAGTAGATAGTTTACAAGTTAGTTCGACAAGGTTAAGGGAAAGATTTATATTAGTAAATTATTCTTTTTTTAAGTTGTGGGATGACAGGTAAGCTTTTAATTGGCTCTCGGGGTTCTATTGGCTGTCCTGGAGGTATTAGCTGTATTGGCTGTGTTATTGATTGCATGGAATTAACAACTCAACTGTGAATTCAGATTGGGGGAATCATTAGTCAGGAATTACTATTGTCTACGGCATCGGAGTAGACCCAGTAGAATAGTACGGTGACCTTCACGGGAATAGTTGTATGCTTGTCTTGTTGTCTTATTGTCGTATTGTCGTATTGTC
Organism: Botrytis aclada; assembly: GCA_014898285.1. Taxonomy (NCBI): domain Eukaryota; kingdom Fungi; phylum Ascomycota; class Leotiomycetes; order Helotiales; family Sclerotiniaceae; genus Botrytis; species Botrytis aclada. Next base: position 165,359 of record RCSV01000008.1, read on the forward strand.
TCATTGATGTCTGCGAGCTTCTCTACCAGGCAAGGCTAGTGAATTGAGGATGTACCTCTAGATGTACCTATAGTTACAGTACAGTTACAGTATAGTTCAGTCTCTGTAGCACAGTCCAACAAGCCACTCGGCAAGTCGGGCAGGTCGGTCACTCGGAGTAAACTAGCCTCAACCAGCCTCAACCTGCCTCACACATCATGTGACCTCCCCAAACATTTGCACTTCAAGTCTGCGTGAACTTTTTTTGAGCCACTAGCGTCAAAATATTTACAAAGGGCCCTTGACTGAATCTGAACTTCCATCAACAAGTTAATCTACAATCAACTTCCCACCAATCTCTTCTTGACTCAATCCAGGACTTCTTGTAGGGCAAGATTCTTCTTCTCTGCGCGACTATCTTGGGACTTTGCGATTTAATCTTCCTTCTTTTACCTAAATCTTCAAAATGGCTGACGACGAGGATCGCGCGCAAAAGCAACGGGATGGAATTGATAGAGAGGCCGCAAAGCTTTGGAGATGTTATAGAACTGTACACGAGATGGTCCAAGATCGGGGTTACCTTCTCGCTGAAGAGGAAGTAAACATGAGCTTTGATACATTCAAGAGCAAGTTCACGAGTAATGATGGAAGTGTTGAGTATGCGCCCTTTTATTCCTCTTCTCAATAAACTTCCTCGACACCTTTTCGCTTTTACATTTCCGCCTGGGATTCTAGATCTTCTTTAAACTCAAAGACTAACATTTCATCTCAGTCGTCGCCAAATGAACTTCTCCGCAACCCCAAGTGAAGCTATGATTGCCAAATACGCAGTTGCGCCCACCGCAGAGAACCCAAACCCAACTACTTCAGAAATTGGTACTATCTGGATTGAGTTTCTCATGGTAACTGATGTTTCCATTGGAATCAAACAAATGCGAACATTCGCTCAGCATCTTTCTCAACACAACTTCTCGGCTGGAATTCTCATCGCACCTGTTGCACCATCAGGTCCCGCTCAAAAGATTATTCCTGCTGTCGCATCCGAGACAAGAATCGAGACCTTCGTCGAGCAAGATTTACTTGTCAATATTACACATCATGAATTGGTTCCCAAGCATGTTTTGTTAAGTAGAGAAGAGAGGGCCAAGTTATTGTCAAGATATAGATTGAAGGATACTCAACTTCCACGTATTCAAGCTGCGGATCCAGTTGCAAAATATTTGGGATTGAGAAGAGGGCAGGTCGTTAAGATTATCAGAAAGTCGGAAACTGCTGGTCGTTATGCCAGTTACAGATTGTGCGTATAATGGAGCTGGAGGATAGATGATTTGGTGTTAATAACTAGGGAGTTCATTGGGAAAATTGCATATTTGGGGAAGGCGTAATGGGATGGAAGAAAGACTGAGGATGAGATTGTCTATTTTGGCTTTCCAGGAGGCAGTACCTTTAGACACGAGATTTGATATCAAATTTCGTGTTCTGTATATTTCTGATAGTTCCAGAGCTTTTCAATAAGATCTATACTACAGTTTCCGAAATTTGGGCTCATCCTTTGACAGGCTTACAAGAGTTTCTTTCTAGCCTTTCCTGAGCTAGCCGAAGGGCTGACTATCAATTTCATCCTTGATATTTTATCTGGAGATGTGGAATACAGATTTCCTTAAACCTCCAACCTTGTTAAGAGCCTCCCGTTCCCACGTTTCATCATTAAGTTCGTACGATCTACAAGGCTGTAAACTAGTATTCCTTACTCCTGCCCAGTAGTCACATCAAAACGGCCTTCCTGACTTTCATCCAGGAGATAACTCTCGCCAATATCATGGCAAAGAAAGATAGTAGATCACACACTAATCTCCATTTTAGTTCGTCTGTACTGACACATCTTCCCCCTCCTTAGTTCTTTCTATGGGGTGTGATAGAGCTTTGAAATAGGTTAAAAAAGCGATTTGATAGGGATTTCCATGTTTGCTTTGTAGTTTGTATTGGTTCTTGCTTTATTGTTCATGAAGATAGCTCATGGTAAGTCAGAAATGGTACAATAGTTGTGGTTATGGCATAGTCTTGATCTTGGACTCTCTTCCTGCTTAGCGTGGGATAAATGAACTGAATGAATGAATTGTGAATTGAATGGATCTGGATGTGTGAATGTCAGATGAAGATCTCTTAATGATATCGGTTTGGCTGCGATCCAGACTTGAATGCTATGGCGAGTATCTATCCATCTTCCAGCTGACTGATCATTAACTTTACTGCCAGTGTACATGTGTGAATAAATATCCATGTATATGATTGGTTTGTCACTAGGTGATATCTCGGATGTTCGGATTATCTGTTGTTCCGACAGACCTTCAGCATTTAATTTTTATCATCACTTGCGACTGAAAGATATAGCTTGATTTTGCGCAAATTCAATATTGTCCATAATTCCATTTCTCAATCAACCCAATTAATTGAAAATGGGTCAACGTGGAAAGGTAAGCTTTTAACTCTCATTTTTCAATTGAAATAACCAAAAATAACTAATGTTCAACAGGGAGGTCGTGGTGGCAGAGGAGGACGAGGTGGTAGAAATGGTGGAAGATCAAGAGACAATCAGGTCGACAATCGATGCAGCTTTGAGAAAGTTCCAAAATCCAACGAGAAATTCGAGAGATATTATAATGAACTTTTGAATCTGGAAGAGGCAGAGAGAGAGGAGTTCTGGGGAGCGTTGAAGAGAGAATTACCAAATAGTTTTCGATTTGCGGGGTCAAAAGGGTACGTTAGTCTATTACTTTGATTATGATTTCTGAAAATCAGTATGTTTGGCCTGGTATCATTTTCTAACAATTTACAGTCATGCAATTGCAGTTCAAAAACAATTGAAAGAACGATACATTCCTGAGATTTCGGAAATCAAACAATTCGATGGTAGTCCGGTTGAACCTCCAATGCCAGTTCCATGGTATCCCGATGAACTCGCATGGTCGATGAAGACTTCGAAAACTGTCATCCGAAAATCTCCTCCCTTTGCCAAATTCCAGAAATTCTTGGTTTCAGAAACCAGCGTCGGAAATATCAGTAGACAGGAGATTGTCAGTATGATTCCACCTTTGGTTATGGACTTGAAACCTGGAATGACAGTTTTGGATATGTGTGCTGCGCCAGGAAGTAAGGCAGCTCAATTGTTGGAAATGGTACATCATGGAGAGGAAACCAGAGTTCAAGCAGTCTTGAAAGGAGATGGAAGCGCAGATGCAGAATTGGAGCTTGATCCAAGTGATGATGGAAGAGCTACAGGTTTATTGATCGCTAATGATGCCGACTACAAAAGAAGTCACATGTTGATTCATCAACTTAAACGACTTTCGTCTCCCAATCTTATCGTCACCAATCACGATGCTACTATGTTTCCATCAATCAAGCTACCACCTACTCCAGAAAACCCAGCAACCAACCGATACCTCAAATTCGATCGAATTTTGGCCGATGTACCTTGCTCTGGAGATGGTACAACTAGAAAGAATGTCAATTTGTGGAAGGATTGGAATCCAGGTAATGCACTTGGGCTCTATGTTACACAAGTTCGCATTTTGGTTAGAGCTCTCCAAATGCTTAAGGTTGGTGGACGTGTTGTCTACTCTACTTGTAGTATGAATCCTATTGAAAACGAAGCAGTCGTTGCTTCTGCCATTGAAAGATGCGGTGGACCTGAAAAGGTTAAATTGGTATCTAGCGATGATCAACTACCTTTACTCAAGAGAAGACCAGGTTTGAAGACTTGGACTGTCATGGATAAAAAAGGTCGTGTTTGGAAATCCTGGGCTGAATTACAAAAGTTCATCGCAGAAAATGGACAAGATGACTGGACTGGTAGATTGGTTGAGGGAATGTTTCCACCAACTGATGAATCCATGCCAAGTGTTCCCTTGGATCAATGCATGCGTGTTTACGCACACTTGCAAGATACCGGTGGATTCTTCATAACAATCTTGGAGAAACAAGCAGAGTTCAAAGCAAAGCCAGAATCGGAAAACAAAAAGATTGCACCAAAACCTCCCATCACAGCAATTGTTGATGAGATCGAATCTGCTCCTGCTCCAAAAGATGGTGAGACTGTCGCACCAAAAATCGAGGCAGCTGATGAACTTACTCACCCTACCACATCCACTCTCGACGAAGTTACACCTGTAGCACGTCAAAACCAAGAACAACCTGGATCGGATGCATCACTCACCGTCGGTTCAAAGCGTCCCGCCTCAGAGATCGAAGACACAGAAATGGACGCCGCTATTGAGAACAAAAAATTAAAGACAGAAGATACCGAACTCCATGCATCAACACCTACCGAGGCTCGCACAGAACATTACCCTCCACCACCTGGTGCAGAATTGGATCTCACAACTCGTCCAGGCGATCTACGAGCTGATGCTCCACCGAAAAAGCTTCTTAATAAGTACGGTCAAAATCAAGCATTCGAGGAGGCATTCAAATATATTCCCGGTGACCACTCTCAAGTTCAAGATATTGAATCTTTCTACAAATTGAGCGACAAGTTCCCAAGAGATAGATTCTTGGTAAGAAACGCGACAGGTGAACCAGCTAAGACGATCTACTACACAACTGCGTTGATTAGAGATATCTTAAGCGAAAACGAAGGCAAGGGAATAAAGTTTGTCCATGCTGGTGTCAAGATGTTCATGAAACAAGATGTTCAAGGAGAGGGCGTTTGCAGATGGCGTATTCAATCTGAAGGTATGCCAATTCTTCAAGGTTATGTCGGAGAGGGAAGAGTTGTCAATTTATCCAAGAAAGAGACACTTCGTACTCTCTTGATTGAGATGTTCCCCAAAGTATCAGGCGATTCGTGGAAGGAACTTGGAGAGATTGGAGAACGAGTCAGAGACATTGGAATGGGATGTTGTGTTTTGAGAATTGAACCAGGCGAAGGTGAAGATGCTTTTACCGAGAGAATGGTTCTTCCTTTGTGGAGAAGTATGCACTCGCTTAATTTGATGTTGGCAAAGGAAGATAGAAGTGCTATGTTGTTGAGAATCTTCAATGACACCACACCTTTGGTTAATAATTCAGTGGGAGCTCAAAGGGAAGCTGAACTTAAGAAGGAAGGAGAAAACAAGAAGGAGGTAGCTTCAGGATTCAAGGTTGAGAATGGAGAGATCAAGGTTGATATTAATGGTGGACTAGAAGGTGCCGCTGCTACAGAAGTAAAGAAAGGAGACCAGAGAGATGGAGATGTACAAATTCGAGAAGGACCTTACGATACGTTGGTTGCAGGCGTAGAGCAAGTAGCTAATAGGGGTGTGGATGTTAAAGCCGAAAAGATTGAGAAGGGTGAAGAGACTGGTGGATCGGAAGTACAAATGGGTGGTATGGGCGGAGTCGAGGGACAGGAAGGTGGAGTTGCTTAGATTCCTCGAAGAATCCAAAATGAGTAGATTGATGGATGGATGGATGATTGGATGGATTGGGATGGATGTAAAATGGCGTTATTATTTTCACATGACGTGTATATCTACGGTCTTGAAGAAAAAGGAATATTTGGTCAATGGTTAAATAGATAAATTGAATCAAATTGCATATACGGATTTTCTTATCTTAATCATTTTCTTCACAATTGAGCTATGTGACATCTCCGTCGCCATTTTTCAAAATTTCAACGAGTTGTTTAGATAGTCGGCCTGGTACTCTATGCTTACAGCACATTACATTTGGTCGGCAAAGATAGCGTACACTGGGCACATAGACCGAAGGATTCACGGGTGCCTATCTGTAATCTCATTGGTCTTGGCAGCTGAGTATTACTATCATTATTATCATTATTCGTATTCAGATCGGTATTATATAGTGTAGACATACCAGGAATTGCAAAATCTGGGGTTAAGGTTGTGGTTGGGGTCGGTAGGACTGCAGGCGGGGGCGCAGGAGTGAGTGAGCTTTGAAGATTCTGAGAGGGGAGGGGAAAGGGATTTCGGGATAGAGAAGAAAGAAGAAGAGAAGAGAAGAGAGAAGAGAGAGATTGTATGTATGTATGTATACTTTGGTTTTGAGTGAGTATCGTGTATCGTGTATCGTGTATATGTATGTAGTAGTTATGATATGGTGTGGGATGGGGTGGGGAAGTTGGTGGGGGGGGTACCGGTATGTATGTATGGTTTGTAGAGAGGGGGAGGGGAGGAGAGGGGAAAGGGAAAAGGGCAAGGAGGGAATTGTTTATTGGGGTTTGGATTTTAAAGTTGGAGATGGAGATGGAGATGGAGATTTAATTGAGTTTGTGGTGGGTGATGGATTGGATTGAATTGTATTAAATTGAATTGTACTAAATTGAATTGTATTGAATTAGATTGAAAGTTCCTTTGTGTGTACGTATGTTAGACCGGGGATTCATACATAGTATGGATATATGAAATAAGATTATATACATATATACATACATACATACCACCAATACATGATAAAGCTGTAACTCATAACTACCTACCTACCCTCGAAACAAAACAACAAAGGTCGTGGAAGCAGGCATGCGCCCGTCATCTTTTGTGGAAATTTCGAGGAGTACTGACTTACTTACTAGGTAGGACTTCTCTTCTTGTGCGATATGAGGATGGCGTGCGGCGTGCGAGGCTGAATGTTTTTGCATCCTTTAGGAGGGTGACGGGATGTTCTGGGATGTTATAGGAGATTGGATGGGTGGTTGAGGGCGGGGATGTGGATGAGGATGAGAATATATGAGGATATGTAGTTCTTTCTTTATGTTTATCACGAGGAAGTAGGGAAGCATTTTGTTCGCTATATTTTCTTCTTCTTTTAACTTGTTCTACATACTCTCGAGAACAAAAAATCTGTTAAAATGCTTTCTCAAGTCCAACTCAAGTCGCTCGTCACATTCCTCTATCTTTCTTCTTCTGCCTTGGGAATTCCAGTCTTAGAAGAGAAAGGCACATTCTGCACTGCACCAGTAAGTATACCTTCTCTCCCAACTCTCTCACGACCTCCCTCTATACACACCCCAAATACCACTTCCACTTCCGCACTCCAAACACTCACACACTCCAACCCACCATCAATTCCCCAACCCAACCCAACACTCCACTAACCCACCCCAGGAAGGCACCGGAACCTGTCAGCCCACCTCCACCTGCACCACCAACGGTTTCAACATCGCAGGCTACTGTCCCGGCCCCCCCTCCACACAATGCTGCATTTCCAAAACCTGTCACCCCCCTACCGGCGCAGCAGGTCTCTGCCTCAATACCTCTGATGGCTGTGGCGGCGGATCCTTCATCGCGGGTTTCTGTCCCGGAAATAACAAAGTGCAATGTTGTGTGAAGAAGAGCGATACGAGCGATAAAGAAGATGCAGACCAGGGGAGCGCGAGTGGGAAAGATGTGGTGCAGGCGGCGGTTGCGAAGGAGGGGGTTACGTATGTTTTTGGTGGGGGAGGATGTAAAGGGGAATCCAACGGAGGATTTGATTGTTCGGGTAAGTCTGTGAATTCGAGTTTTCACATTTCATTTTCTGCATGTGAATATGTTTGAGATGAACTAACGATACGAAAATAGGACTTACGCAATATGCGATCTGCAAAGCAGAAGGATATACTATTCGTGCGTCTTGCTTACTCCCAATCCTCTTCTCTCTGAACTAAAACTCCACCTCTAGCCCGCACAGCCCAACTCCAATACCACTCTTCCCTTGGGAAACGCATTCCCCGCGCCCAGGTCAAAGCAGGCGATTTTATTTTCTGGGGCACAAATGGCGATTGTGTGAACAAAGTTCATCATGTGGGTATCTTTATGAGGAGTAATTGGATGGTCAACGCGCCGCACACGGGAAGTGTGGTGAGGGAAAGTACGTTTGAGGGGAGTAGTGAGTTGTGTGATTATGCAGTGAGGTTTTGGAAGGATTAGATGGGAGTTTTGGGGGATGGCGATGTTTCATCCCTGGGGGCTGATTTGTTGAATGGTGTATGCGTAAGTGTGAGTGACTGTAGTGTGTTGTGTTTTGACGAATGAAAAATGGAATATTTCCCTGATTAAGAATTTAAGATACGATTCTTTCTCCATTTGAAGTCTTTGCTTGTGCCTTTTCCTCTTCATAAAATAAGAACGATCCTAAGCTACATTGGTGATGAAATTCTTTGTCCTCTAAAATCTTTTTTCAATCACTTGGCTTGCCCGGTTAGATTTTCAGAGAGGCTCCCGAGCAACTCATGCATATAGTAATGCGAACAAAATCTTGACTATCGAATAAACACCACTCAACAGCACATATCCAACACCAATCTGGGGGCACAAATATCTTTACCATAAGTCTACTCCAAAACCATAAATAGGCAACAACACAATACGATACAATAAAACAACGAGGGGAAATCATACAAGCTTCTGACAAAAAAAACCCCCTCCCCGATCTAATAGTGCAAATTCATGCGCATTCATGTCATGTATATCTCCATATCCTCGTCTTCAACAGCTTTGATGAATAGAAGTGCCTTCTCCCGCCCCGTCCCCGTCCGCATTGATAGGATTTGAGGCTGAGAGCCATCACTATACACTTGACAATATAAAAATATCTATAAGCCACAAACAAAAGTTTTCAAGTCTAGGAACGAAGTACTAATACAATGTATACCTGATAAAAAGCAGGTAAGCACTAACTATCGGCATCATACAGATTACCACTTTGCAAAACAAAATCTCGGCACTGGCTTGTGGTGATTGGATTCTGCAACCTTCCAGATTTGCCGTGGGAACGAGCTTGAGATTTCCGTTCCAAATTGCGTAACTGGTATATCTCATTGGGTAATTTATTCACCGGATATCATAGCTAAATCTATTTGAATTTGCGTTCGAAAACTCCTTGCGGAAGTAATAAATCTCTTGGGTATATTCCTATCAAAAGCTGAAAGCAAACCAAACAGGACATGCAAAGATCGAGGAGGTACAGTAGTATATTCATGACTATTCCGATATAAACAAATCGTCTCATGTTTTTAACTCCAACTCGCCTCTGTATCTCATACTGTTGTAAACTGTAGTTATGTGTGTGCTCTTGAACTGATCACTAGATTATAGAACGAGACAGCGAATAGCGATGTACCTGTAGTACAGAAATTGAGTCCAATGATCTTGCACACTATAGGCTAAGCCAAATGCAATGACATTGGTCCATTTCATCTACTATCATAGGCGACCTTCTAGAGAATTTTAAAAGCTCACAAGTGGTAGACAAGGCGGAGCGGGCAAAGAAATAAGAGAAAGTGCTGAGATGACAAAATCGGGACGAAATGAAACACACACCTGTTCCCTCGGCCGCGTACCTTTCACATTCGCTTATGGGGACCACAGAACGTAAAATACAGTGTTACTCTCGAAAAAGTATCAACTATTTATACAATGGCCAAGAAAATGTCATGGGGAGTTTTCGGTAATGCACTCGGGAAGGAGATTGAGCAACAAATAGAAATTGCCACATACATCATACCTTCACAGTTTTTCCGCAATACATCCAAGCAAAGTGGCTGCTGAAAACGAAAGAATAGATGGGTCGTGGTACGAGGCAGTTTCTGAAATTATTTACTTTTGATAAATTCGTGAGCCCCCCACGACTAAGTGTAAGAGTAAGATATAAACTATTGAAATTAAACTTGAGTAGAGGTATGGGGTGTAGCTGGATTATCGAGGCGAAACCTTTTATAAGGCGAAGACCTTACAGCGTAAACTCTCTTGCGTATGAGCTTTGTATGGGGCATACGATCGAAAGCCCACCCCAAAGGCGAATAATCATTGGCGCTCGAAGGGTAATTTGAAGGCAATTTGAAGTGCTTATTATATTTTTCTCGTCCCTCTTCCCACATTTGCTGGTAAAAGGCTTTCTCGTCGTATAGCGCTGGATCCTCAATATCAAGACCAAATGTGTTGATCCCAGTCTTCTGGACAAAATCTTTCCACATGTATGGACCACTGCTAACCCATGGATCTGGCTTGAAGCCAATAGTATCAGCGATGTGCATAAAATCTTCCTTTATGATACGTCTACCCCAACCATTAAGACAGGATGAAGGCCACCAATGAGTTGATGGGTCCCATCTGGTTTCCGTCAATAACGATTGAAAAGGAACAGTGACTATGGAGTCTGTTTGAACAAACTGTCGTATTGAATTCGAAGAATTTGAACAAGGAGTTTTGTATAGCCGGACGATTTTTATATTGTGCTCGAGTGGTGGAGGAATGTCGTGGTTGCCTCTCTGTTGTATCTCGAAGTGTTTAGTATCAAACCAGTCCAACCCAAGATATCGACACTCATCTTGATGTTGAGCGTAGGATCTAATTATTGCCACAGCAACTGAAGCTTCGTTAACACCTTTCATATCAATTGCCAAGACCATGACAGGATGGCCGGTCATGCCAATGTTTCCATGTTTCGCGACTTCTTCGCAGACCAGAGGGTCCAGTTTGGTTACACCGGGAAGAAACAGGATACAGCCAGGCGCAATGTCCCAAAGCGGCACAGGGGTACTTTCCATGCGCAAAGGTTCAAACTTTTTCGGGTCATAGTATGGGCTGAATATTTTGTTCCATACTTTCGATTTCTGCCATTCCCTTACTGGAACGTGCTTTGTGTTTGTAGGCATAAAATTCGATTCTCTAACTTTCCTCAAGTTCCTCAAGGGATAGTCAGATATACGTGGAGACACCACATCTCTGCCAGTAGAATATGGCGATCTCGGCACATGTTGAAAAGCGTTTCTGGAGTCTCTCAGGATGACCGGTACGCAATGGCCAATATATGTAGCCAGGGCTCTTCTTCGAATGAAGGACCTTTGAACAAGACTTCGAGTCATTGGTGAGCCTTCAGTATGGTGATAGATACAATGAACGTGTGTTTTAGTAGATTGTATATGTTACGCATAGAATTCGTTCAGGTTTCAAGGACGGAATCGCATGGCACGAAGGTGTTTGGAATCATGGTCAAGGTTTGGCCTAGAGAGTGTTCTGTATAAGGATATGTCTTACAGAAGGAAACATTATGCGGTTAGAGGAGCTTACCAGAGATTGCAATCACTGCGACCGAGGAAGGTTCAAGGCAAGGTTCAAAGCAAGGTCGTTGATGATTTTGAGGGGAGAGTGAAGTCAAATAAATTATTTTTAATGCTTTGTAATCAATCTGGAGTTCAATCGCACGATAAGCGTGATAACGTTGACTGACTATTAGAACGATGTTCACTATGCGAAAGATAGTAATCATGAGACAACTACAAGACGACAACGACCATTCACTCTTATTATATTGTGGTACTTGAATGTTCAGTGAGTGATGTACGTGATGTCTATTCGATTCCCATATCAAAATTCAGGAAACCTCTGAACAAAACTAGGTATGATCCCCCTAATAAGTTCAATTGTATGGTATCTCAAGTCTATAAATTCTTTTCCTTCCAGCCAGAATGAAAGAAATCTATCCCTACTGACGTAGCAGTAGTAAAGTACCTCCCTGATCCCTATTCCATATTCTCAATAATGACCACCCCCTTTTGTTCCATGTTCCATTCGCAAGGTACAAGTGCCATCTCTTAGCCACTCAGTCAAATACCTTATTCATAGCTTGATGCGCCAATTCAACACCCAAAAATGTTGCCGCGTTAGCAGGCACAGCTCTCGCCAATGCTGGTCCAAATCCAGGGAAGAACGCCTTGAGTCCTCCATTTCTATATAGTCCTTTGATAACACCCCCAACAGTTGGTTTCCCGTCCATAGTCTGTAGCCTCGATTTGACGGTGTCGACTGGGAAAACTGGAATCCACATTGCTACACCTGCGCATGCTCCTGCTCCAGTGATTGCCAACAAACTCAAGTCCTTCCCCGGTTTTCCAGTGATAGGGTCTACAGGAGTTAGACGACGCTTAATGTATTCGTAGGTTGCAAAATATGCGGCACTTCCAGGTCCATCTCTTGCTAGCGTAGCAGCTGATCCTCGGAAGACTGATTTGATGCCACCTTCTTTGTAAAGTTGCTTCACAACATCGACACCACCATTGTATTTTGGCTTTTCCCCAGGCGCAAGTTCTTTTTGACCTTGGATTTGTAGAAGGACCTTGACACGCTCGAATGGGGCGGTAATGATGGTTTGTGGAATGGCGGAGAAAAAACCAGCCGTACTAATTTGAGCGATTGTGAGGGGTTCGTGAGGGGCAGTGGAGGTAAAGTTGCGCACAAGATTCTTGCCGACATCGAAACCCCAGAAAGACACAGCGACTGTTAAGTAGGAAGATTAGCTATGTGGTCCAGGAACTTCGAAATTGAAGCAAAGGAAAGGATAATCCGTGTGAGAGGAAGTAAGAAGAGAAAACATACACATAGGAGTGACCCCCACCAGCGGCGCACTCACACCCGCATATAAACCCCTCGCAAGACCATCTTTCGCGACAGATTTCGTAACCACATCAATGGCACCTTTGTAAACCCCTCTTTCCGCAGTTTGCAAACGGACTTTGACCAAATCAAATGGATGACCGACAACAACTGCACAAACACCACCGAAACCTCCAGCAGCCAGTGACCGTAAACCTGCGAAAGATTTTTGAACCACAATTTCAGCGTCTTGTTTGAATTCGGCTTTCGATTCAGGGACGTGGGGCAGATGAGGGTTGATGGTGTCAATCTTTTGATTTATCTGAGCTCCTGTAGAAGTAGAAGTGGGAGACATGATTGGGAGAGGGCAAAGAAGGAACCTGAGGAAACTTTGAGGAATTGAGAGAAAATCGATCTGCGAAAGGAATGTTTATTGGAGGGGAATGTTATGAATGAAGCTTGTGATCGTCAAGAGGGAGCTATACCGGTACCGCGCCTTCAATGTTTAAGCCGAGGCAGGCCAAAATCCATTCAAAATCCAGCCAAAATCCAGTTGGTCGGTCATCGGCATAAAATATTACCGAGTTTCGGATAGGAGGGAAATTCGGGGCAGTGGAAACATGTATCTTTGAACATTTTTCGTGTTGTGGTACACTTCCAAATCTGACATGCTGTGTGGTATTCTCGAGGATACAGTCTGATGGTGTATTGTCGGAGCATACAAAGGATGGAAGGAAGGGTCATATGATAGCATGAACGATTACGATATACGAGCATGCTGATGAGAATGAAGAAAAGCATTGGATATCATCTTGGCTGGTAATCCGGATATATTCGTGGTCTTACGACCCAAGACCACCCGTAAGAAATGCTTTGCAGGTATTCATCAAATTCATGAATGTATGATGGACACATGGTAAAGGTCTCGGTGACGACGAAGTTGAAAAGATATTTTTGGATGGAAGCATTAAATTCAATTAGACGTTTTGCTTTAGACGATGACCCCTGAACCATCCCACACATGTTCGAAACAAGATCCTATTCTAGAATAGAAGAAGTATTTTGTTAACCTTGTATCAGATTCTCTGCTAAAAGAGCCTTGGTAAGCCTTATGAGAGAACCAATGACGGTCTTTTGATGCATTTTCCCAAGTATGAACACTTTGGTGGTATGATATACCTTCCAGCGAAGCACAAAGCAAGGTTGGAGCTTGATTGTCATTTATTTATTTACTCTTCACCAGTCGAACAACAAACAACAGCAACGGGAGCTAAAATGAGATATACTATTTTCTATTCGGGTAGTCATTCCACGTTTACACCTTGGCTGTCGTGACGATGTTAGGTCTCTTGGACAATTGAAATTGCCTTTGCTGCCAATGGCTGGGGACTTCCCCTCTAGATGTTACCCTTCCTCGCCCTCCTCTCCCTTCCCTCTATCAGAATTAGACATACAGACCTGATGGTCTACCGCAGAATTTCGAGGTCATTTTTGGAACTACTAGACACCACTCATCGCTCTTTTGTTTGTTGACAGCTCTCATTTATCAATCAAGTTTTTCTCAATCCGAACTTTTCATAACAATACATTGTGCCGACGTCTAATCACAACCTGGATGGTAATACGTGTACGGCATCAGATGAAGGGATGATCGTTCGAGGGGAGAAGCCCGGCATTGGGCTGCACCCCAGTTCCCGGTGAAGTACCAAAGCACTGCAAAGGTAACTTGGGTAAAGCGAGAGCGCCTAAAGAAACATCATTCATTGATTTGACTCCACTCGAAAACAACACATTATTTGCTCTGACTTCTCTCACCTCCTTTGAACCACTTAGTATTCGGTTCAACATTAAACTACGCATGAATTAACAGCCATTTGTGCTATACAACCATGTTTTATATATTTCAAGAGTTCAAATTGATATATATGCGGACTGGGGACATGGTAAACAGGTAAGATTAATAGTAAGGCAGCTCTCCAATATTATCATTTCTTGAACGTCAATCGTCTCAAGTGTTCATCTTTAAGTTTATTTCGTTCGTTTTACTGTTTGTTTAATTTTTCCAATGCCAGTTAATCTTCAACCTTCTGCTGGTACTTCTGGTAGTCTCAGGAAAGAAAAATCACGAGGAGAGGGTACAAGAAGAATGCCGACTAATTCGCGACCTCCCCTATCGCATCGGATACGGGCATCATTCGAAGGAAAGAAATCTCAAGATTCTACCAGTTCTAAACATGAGAGCTTCTCCGGTAGTAGTCCAACAGATCCGGACCTCCTCCGACGGATAATTGATGAAGCTATTTCCGGAGATGTCTTCCAGGCTGGACTTGCTTCACACATAGCCAAAATTCTCAAGCCTGAAATTAAAACGGCTTTGGATACAATTGAGCCAGTTGTCAATGCAGTTCTACAGCATGAGCTACTCTTGAAGAGGACCAACAATAGCGTGGACCATGTTCTATTGAAGTTAGAATCAATGGCGGACGAAGAAGGATCAATAACTCCAGGCCAAGCAAGACTTAGTATCCACGGCGCCCTGACTTCATACCCGGTAGCAGAAGAGGGGCCACAGCCCATACCGGATAATTTGGCCTCTGGGACTGGTACACCTGTTACAACTTCCAACCAGGAATCAAGACCACTCTTCGACCGAGGCCTCACATACACAGCCGGAAAATTAACTGAGATATCGGAGTCGTTGGACTTGAATAATCATAAACTAGGGAAGGTGATAGAAGGAATAGCGGAGATAAATAATTTATTGACATCGAACGAACGCTTGGATAGTTTGCAAGAAAGCTCAGACAAGAATGATACAAAGACTTCGGTTATACAAACGCAAATAGATCAATTGCAGGAAAATGTTAGGGTGGTCATCACTCGAGTTGGCCCGGATCTAGGAATCAATATAAAGGCGATCAATGATCATCTGACTGGAGAAACGCCTATTCAAGAGACGAGGGCTGTGGCTTCCAATGGTAGTGGGGGTGATGTTGAGCTTCTTCAAGCCATTTCTTCTCAATTAGAAGCCCTGAAGAATAGCTTGGAAACAGGAACTTCATCACATAATGATAACTTGGGACTATTGAAGGAACAAATCAATGCTCTACAGTCAACACTCGACGCCCAGAAAGACATGTTGGGGGAGATTAAGGCAGCCGATAACAGTGCTGAAATTCTGGCCGGTATAAACAAATCATACGAGTCGCATGAGGGACATGCTACAGTTTTGGGAGAGCTCAAAGAGAGAAATGTACAACCTGAGGATCTATCAACTCAACCAGCTCCCACATCAGCAGACGCGGATACCCTTCAGACGATCTTGACGGAAGTACAGAAATCAAACGAGGCACATGAAAAGCATGCAGCTGCTCTCGATAGTATGAAGGAATTGGACACAAGTGCAGCCATATTAACGGAAGTTCAAAAGTCGAACGACTCGCATGTTCTTCACGCATCTGCTCTAGAAAGCCTCAAAAGTATCACTCCACCACCAGAACCAACCACCGCAATCGATCTAGGACCATTTGAAACAAAGATGGACAGCTTGATAGAAACAAGCACAGCAATTCTCACGGCGGTTCAAAAATCGAACGAGTCACACGTTTCACACGCAGCTGCATTAGATAGTATCAAGGCCCTGCCAACTCCACCTTCTGAATCTCTAACTGCAAGTGCAAGTGTTGATTTAGGAGGCTTGGAGAAGGATATAGGAACTGTTATCGAAAAGTTGGATATGCACGCTACTATTCTGGAAGAAATCAAGACGAAGGATGTTTCTGCGCCGACAGGAATTGACGCTAGTGCGTTCGATAGCCATTTCGGTTCCATTACTAATTCCTTGGAAGCACATACAGCAACATTGGATGAGATTAAGTCGAGAGATCTGCCACCTGCTGATTTCAGTCCAATTATCTCGGTTCTCGAAGCTCACACTGCAACCTTGGAGGACATCAAATCGAGAGCTGCAGGAGGTGATCCAGATTTCAGTCCAATAACCGCCCTGTTGGAATCCCACACTGCAACCTTGGAGGATCTCAAATCGAGAGATTTTACCCCTGCTGATAATGGTCCAATTATCTCCATGCTTGAAGCCCACGCGGTAACACTGGAAGAGATCAAATCAAAAGATACAGGAAGCAATCCAGATCTCAATCCAATAACTGTCTTTCTAGAAGCTCACACCGCAACTTTGGATGAAATTAAGGCCAAGGACAATGCAAACAGCATTGATTTAAGTCCAATAACATCCTTGTTAGAAGCTCATACTACAACCTTGGATGAGATCAAATCGAAAGATTTAACGCCTATTGATTTCAGTCCAATAACTACCTTGCTAGAAGCTCATAGTACAATCTTGGAGGAGATCAAGGCCAAGGACACATCGAACAGCGTTGATTTAAGTCCAATCGCTTCGACTTTGGATTCTCACCGTGCAGTCTTAGATGAGATTGTGTCAAAGGATATTAGATCTGGTGATGCACCCGTATCAATCAATATGGATGCCTTTGACACACATTTCGGTTCAATCACCGGTATACTAGCAGCAAACACAGCTGCATTGGACGAGATCAAGTCCAAAGATGTTCCTTCCGATGATTCTGCACCTGCAGAAAATACCACCGAAATTCTCGACAAACATTTTGGTTCTATCACTAACATGTTGGAAGCACACACTGCAGCCTTGGAAGAAATCAAGGCGAAGGATTTCGCACCGGCCATTGGACAAACGGAGCTCAACATGGCACCATTTGACGACCACTTTGGTTCTCTTACACGCGTGCTGGATTCACACACAGAAGCTTTGAATGAACTCAAATCAAAGAACAATGAAAACGCTCTACCTTCGACGCCAAGAGATAATGTTGGCATCGATTCATTTGAACCACATGTTACGGCGATCAAGAGTGCGCTTGATGCTCACATGGGTGTGCTGCAAGAAATGAAGTCCGAGGCTCTTGCCAAAAATGACATGGATGCAATGGTTGTAGACAACTTGCTGGAACCACACATCATAGCTATCAAGAGTACATTGAATGCACACACAGAAATTTTGGATGAACTCAAATCCAATATTCCTACGAATACCACAAATTCCTCCGAAATTGCCAACGATTCCCTACCTAAGATACTGGATACCCTTAATAGCCATACCGATCTACTCACAGAAATCAAGAATGCGGATGTTAGTGATGAGATCTTGACAGCATTGCATGAGTTACAGGAAGATAATTCTACAGCGTTCAATACTCTCAAGGAATCGGATGTCAGTGATGAGATACTTACTGCGTTGCATACTTGTAATGACTCACAAGAAAAGTTGAATAGATCACTGCTTGAACTCCAGACAGCAGTAAATATTTCTATCTCATCCGAGCAAAGTAGGAATAAGTCGATTGATCATGTTGAAGCAGTGCAAGCACCAATTGCTGCTGTGGATTCGAGTGGATTGGAGACTCAGATTAGTGCAGTCATTGCGACACTTGAAGGCCAAAACGTGGTTTTGGGAGAGATCAAAGATACTACTAATGCTGGAATGGAAGCACATGGCTTGCATATCACGACGCTTGGTGAGATCAAGGATGCAGCTAATGCCTCAAATGATTCTCACTCGACCCATGCGGCAGTTCTTGGAGAAATCAGAGACGCAGCTAATGCTTCAAACGAATCCCATGGCACCCATACTTCTACATTAGGAGTCACCAGAGATGCAGCAGCCTCCTTGAGCACCGCACACGCAACGCAAATTGCTACTTTGGTCGAACTCAAGCACGCAATCAACGCCTCTAATGAAACTCATAATACCCACACCAGTACACTAGCCGAGATACGAGATGCAGTCACCAGTTCAAATGACGCAATTCTCTCGCACACATCTACTCTTGGTGAACTCAAAGAAGCAATCAATGCATCGATTGACTCTCACACTACTCACGCTGCTGCTCTGGAAGATCTGAAATCCATGCATGCAACACAATCATCGCCGGAAGCTAACGCTGAGCCAACATCACCACCAGTCCTTGATACAAGCGCACTGGATACTCAGCTTACAACCATTATCACAACTCTTGAATCCCAAAATTCCACTCTGGGAGAAATGAAAGATGCTCATGCCTCTCACACAACCACTTTGAGTGAAATCAAGGAAGCAACAATAGCTTCTAATGAGTCGCATACTTCACACACGACAATTTTGAATGAAATCAAGGAAGCAGCAACGATATCTAATGAGTCGCATACTTCGCATACAACAGTCTTGAGAGAAATCAAAGAAGCAATTACTCCTATCAATGGCATTAATGAGGTCATAAGTACACATACAGGTCTATTGGAAGTTCTGAAAGAAGACACAGGATCGAATCATAATGAAGTAAAGAGTGATATTGACGGATTGAGGAAACTTCTAGATGAAAGTTCCATCAAACACGAGAAAAGTCTGTTAAAACTTGGGGATTTAATTAAAGATCATGGAGACTTGGTTAAAGAAAACCACAATGGGTTGAAGGGAACGATTGCGGGACTTGTTTTAGGCGGAATTGCCGGGGTGGGGGTTATGAAAGCTATGGATGATGGGGATGATGAGGAAGGTAAGGTAATTGATGCAGTTGGACGGGATTTAGAAGTGCTGGAAGCTCCGGTAGGTCGCCCACGTTCCTGGTGTTTCATGAGAGAAGAAATGCTGATAAGACTCCACAGATCGAAGAAGACAAGGTTATCGAGGAGAAATCACCAGTGTTAGAACAAGAAGCATCTGTAAGTTATGCAACTATTGGTCATCCGTGTTATTTTGAGATACTAACACGAAAACCAGGTTGTGGAAGATTTAGCTATAGACTCTACAGAACAAGAGCCGGAACCTCCAGTGAGTCTCAACTTTTTGAAAAGCCAAATTCAATAGTTTATTGATGACTTTAAAGGTCGAAGAACAAGTTGTGCCGGAACCAGAAGCACAGTTGGAGCCCGAAGTACCTGTGAGTACATCATCAATCCTACAACCCTGTTGAGTGTATCAAATTAGAATATTCCACTAACACAAACTTCAGACGGAAGTCGAAAGGACCGCCAGTGACGAAACCCTAGTAGAGCCAGAGCTAGAATCAGAAGCCATCTTGACAGAGCCCGAGAAAACGGTAAGTTTGATCAATGACTGTTTTTTAAGGAAGCTAATCTGACATTTTATCTAGGTCGACACCAACGAAGATCCAGACCTCCCACCAGCAGAACCGGAACCAGAGCCAGAAGCCGTAAGATACCATAAATTTAATTCTCAAGCCAACCTCGTGAAATGAAGGATTTGCCATGGAACAAGCAGCTAATTGCCCGTACTTTAGGTTGAGAAGGAGCTCTCAGTTGATGAACCGACACCAATTGAAGCGGAGGCTCCAGCACAAGAAATTGGCATCGAAGAGCCAATTCTGGCAGAAGAAGAACCGGAACCAGCTGTAAGACTCATATATTGTGGATCATTGGCGTGAACTCACAATATCTATAGACTACGGAAACAACGGAAGATGCACCAGTTATCGAATCCCAAGAGGCTGAAAAAGATCTCTCTGGTGAAGAAACACTCCTTCAAAGGGAGCCTGAACCTTTAGGAGCCCCCGAATATTCCGTAAAGTCTACCTATCACAACGATCATTGTTTATGTGACTAACTAGTCTATCTAGTCTGAGCCCAATCAAGAAATCGAACTTTCAGCAAGCAACGATAATGAGGAGCCCGAAGTTCTTGAGAAGGAAGAAGGAATTGATGGTGTTCCACAAAATTCGATTGAACAATTGCCTTTGGCTCAAGATACGTAAGTTATACCAAGATTCCGTTCACGTTGCATTGTACTAAGAACCTCAAAGTCCCGAAGAGGAAGCGCCTCGAGTTCATAATACAGAAGAAGAACCAATGTAAGTCAAATCGATTCTTGATATTTCAAAAAACATAATTGAGGGCAATTACCCTAAAGACTCGTCATTGTAGACCTGAAGAACGCGATGTCACAGAACTATCCAAGGACCAATCGGACCCCGAAGGAGGACTTGAAGTTAAGGAGATACTTGTTGAGGAAGAGACTGTTGCGATGGAAGGGTAAGTTTATTTTCGTATGACATGGGACATTAGAGAAGATGAGCTAACACACGGTAAAAATAGGCCTGAGAAGGAAGCATTTGGTGAGAGCGAGAGAGCTGAAATACAGCAAGATCAAGAATTAGGCGATGATGATTTGAAGTAAGTTGATTGTTTGAGGATAAAAGGGGAGCTAGGTAGAAGATTTTAACAACCAATTAAGATCCATTGAAGAGACGGCGCCTAATGCTTTGGAGGAAGAGAAGTGAGTTGATAGCTTTGGACTGATCAGTTTGATACAAACACAACCACATCAATACTAATATGTTGAATAGACCAACGGAAGACATAGTTCTAGATAATGTAGTCGAGGATTTAAGCCCCAGCGAGGAAACCTTACAGGTTGGAGAAAACAAGTAAGGCATTTGTAATATCAATCTATAGTGACTCAAGCTGACAATTAGAAGACCTGCCGATGAGCCAATCTCACAAGATCCAGAGGAACCTTTGACCGCTGATGTGCAACAGACAATTCCTTCTGAAGAAGAAGAGAAGCTCCCTGAGATCAAGGAATCTAATGAGCTAACTCTGGAAGAATTGCCTAACGAGACTATTATCCCAGAAGTCTTGGAAGATACCCCCCTAGCACACTCGGAGGAGACACTTCCTTTGGAATCAAACGAACCTGTTCTAGAGTCTGAGGAGGCCAAGGTACCTGATTCAGCCGATGCGTCCGTCGAAAGCGAAGAAACAGCCATCATTCCAGATCGCAATGTTGAGACACATACTCAAGATCCCGAAGCAAGCGATAATGCTACAGCGGACAACTCAGAAATCCCTATAGAATCTGAATCCATTGAGCCATCCAATGAGGAGAAAACCAAGGATGAAGAGGCGGCGATAGAACAACTGGCCGATGAACATTCGGTGAACAATGAAAATGTCGATTTTGGAGGCGGGGACCTAGAGCCTAGGGATGAGGATCTTCCTACGGAAGACGCAGAGAGTGTTTTTAGCCCTTCGAAAGAGAATGACTCTTCAGAAGCAGCTGCGGAGATCGAGATACCTCTTCTGGATTCAAACGATCAGAATGATGTTCCTGCTGAGGTTGATGCAGAATATTCCGAAACACAAGTTATGGAGCCTAGCAACGAAGAGACACCGGACCTGGCGGAGGAGAGCATCGAGTTCTCTCATGATCAAAGCAATTCCGACGCTCCCATTCAAACCGAGGAACCCGTTCCAGACATGAACGACCAAGATGAAAAGGTCGTCGGACTTGAGGCGAAGGGCTTGGAGATGGAACATTCAGAAGCAAACAGCGAGAAGGTACCTGAACAAGCCGTACAGGAAGAAAACGATTCCGAGCCGGTTGTTGAAAGTGAGACTTCTGTTCCTGAATCAAACTCCTATGATCAAAATCCCATTGAAAGCGAAGAAAGATCAGTGGAACTTCCTGTTACCGAGAATGTCAATGAGGAAATCTCCAGCGAACCCACAGAAGCCGTTGAGCCCGTACAAGAGGAAAGCATCCCACAATTACCTGTCGAAATTGAGGAAAACACTCCCAAGTTAGATACCCGAGAAGAATCCCTAGTTGAAAGCGAAGAAACGCCCGAGGAAGTCGAAAGCTTGGAAGATCTTACCCCACCTGTCAATAATGAAGAAGAGACTCCCGAAGCAGAAAACCAGGTATCCAGAAGTGAGAACACACCACTTGAGATCGAAGAAATACCTATCGAGGTTCCTCAAGAACAGATTCCAAGTACAAGTATTCAAACCGAGATACCAACGATCGTGTCAAACGATCAAACGCAAATACCTATCGAGAGTGAAGCTAAGTCCGTGGGAAGTGCTTTTGATGAGCCAGAAGATGCAGGTATGGATAGCACAGAGACACAAATGGGTCATGAAGCTCAGAGCACTGAAACATCACCGCAAGACACTGTTGAAGAGCCGGCGATTGAGGATCAAAGTCCCGTTGTACTAGAATCGAAAGATGAAGCTAGAGGAGTTACCGACGACTATAAATCTCTTGAACCAGCAGAGCAACATGCTGCCGAGCTACCTATCGAAGGATTAGTCACCGAGAATCAAGTTCATTTCCCCACCGAAGAGGAAAGCGTCGAACAAAATGCGTCAGTAGAAAGCAATCCAGAGCCAGAAGTCATGGACGAGGAGGTTTTGGATGAGTTTGGATCAATCGAGGAAGGTCAAATTGTAGCCGACGATGGAGACGAGTCTCTATCAACTGAGAGAAAGATCCTTGACGATCACCGCGAAGAATCCGTCCCTGGAAACGAAGCAACATCCGAGAGTATAATTCATGAAGATTCTGAAGGTATCAAAGATACAGAAGAACAGGTTTCCGAGACGCCCAGTCAAGATCAGATCCTCGAAAGTCAACCAACATCAGAGACAGTCATCTATGAAGATCCCGAAGATATTAAGGCGCGTGAGGAAATTGCCGCTATGAATGCGGAAATGGCTAAAATTGTAGCTGAGGCTGAGGAAGAGGAAAGAAGAAATGTTCCTGTGGAGACGGAAACAGTTCATCAGGATGAACCCAGGGAGCCAGAGGTCGAATATCATGTCGAAGAACCTATTCACAGCTCAGAAGCACAACCACTGACCGAAAGCCACGAAACACCTAAAGTAATGGAGCCAGAGCAAGAGCAAAAGGGTTTTGTGATTGACGAGGAGCATTCAAGTGACACTGGCCCAGAAACCACCCTGGAAGGCCATGCTGTGTCATCCAACGATTCCGGAGACGAAATTATTCCTGCAGAATCGGTGAATCATGAGGTAGAGTCTACCAATAACTCACCCGCAGACCAGTTGCATCAAGCCCAGGAGATTACTCCACCCACCCATGAGGAAATTGGCGAAAGTCAGAGTCAGATTGTGGAGGGTGAAAGTGTGAAAGAAAAGTCTCCCGTACTCTCTTCCGAAGGTGAGAGAACAGATCTTGAAAGCCCGTCGATAGCCGAGCAATTTGAGAAGGAAATTGTGAGCAATGAAAATGCACCTATCCAAGGTGAAGCTTTATCTGGAGACGAAGTACAACTTCCAGACATAGACCCAATACCTGCCGAAGTTCCCATCGAACATGAGACGGAAGAAACTGAAAGTGCACACTTAAGTGACCATGGTGCACTTCCTTTAGGCAGCGAGAAAGATATAGCTTTGCTTACTCAAGTTGAATCGGAATCAGGTCTTGGGCAAGTAACACCAGAGGAATCGAGACTGGAAGGAGAGATCAATCCCGAGCAATCTTCCGTTGATCTTCAACAGGGAAATTCAAGGGACGAATTGACATTCGAAGATTACCGTGCCGAGGAAAGTCCGGTTTCTGTGTTGAATTCCATCAACGAAAGTACCCAGGATGTGGCAAATGGAAACGAGGAAATGGGAAATGAGAATTCTTTAGTGGAGCACCTCGAGGTTGTCGGAACAGAGCCAGTCCTGGATGAGAACTTAAAAGACTTCCATTTCATAGTTGACGATAATGCTCACCATGTGGAGCGAGACACAGCCCAAGAAGATCTCGAAGATCACAAAGATCAAAAAACTGATCCTGTAGTCCCTGAAAGTCCTAAGTCCGAAGCGACAGACGACAACGAATGGGATGAAGTTTATGATACTCGCGACGACAAAGTACAAGGACTTGAGCCTTCAGCGGAATTTCAATCAACTACGTCCATTTACGCAGAAGCTCCAGCCATCAAGGAAATCCAATATGACAGCGAGTCAGATCAAGATGAAATCGCTTCCGAAATTCCTCATCCAAGCGAGCCCAGCCAGGAAGAGAAAACGATCCTAGAGGAGGAGGACTATCCCGTTGTTCAACACCTTCCAGCCCAACATGACATTGAACCAGAACGTTATCAGTCCTTCGATGATTTTTTCCCAATCGAAAATGAAGCTTTCCGAAACAGCTCCCGTGTTTCAAATGAAGATAAGCTAGAGTTCGCCGACGAACCATACTCTAGAGAGACTCCTGTTATGTCTGACAACGAACACATGTTGGAGAACTATTTTGCTACCAAAGGCGAGGATCACTTAACATCTGAGGATAATGAATCTGTCTATTCCCAAGAACATGAGCCAGAGACCTCTACAGAACATCACAGACAAGAGAGAGACAATTTCTTTGACCCAAGAGCTACTGCCAGTCAATATATGGCTACCGAGCAACAGGAACCAGAACAAGAGTCAGAACCTAGCCACGACATTGCCGAAACTGACTCAACTCACGAGGCGCAGTTCCGTCAGCCTGAAGTTTCAGAGGAGCAAAGATACACAGGCTACGGCTATGACTCCGACTATGAAGAGCCTGCCCATGATACACAAACTTACTCCGACTCGGAAGATGATATGGAGTCATTTCAACCGGGACCAGCAACTTCACGCTATGAATCAAGGGACTCAAACCCCTTCCAAGGAACTAGCTTTAGTAGATCTATACTACAACCAAGATATTCAAGCCATGAAGAAGTTCCTCACGAAACACGTACTTTCTTCAACGACCGAGATGACAGCCAACATCTGAGACCAATGCCTACGTATGATGGCTCAAGCTATTCTCAAGAATACCCCTCGGAGTCCTATCCAACTCAACAAGTCCACTATAACGAGCCTGAGCAACAAAAAGATCAACCGGTAACGCCAACGGACCGGAAAACCCATGAGGATACCACACCACCCACCCCACCAACAGGTTTAATTACGAAGATATCCACAGAGACATTCCCTACATATGACGAGTCCCGACCGATCTCACGGGGCATGAATCTTGGGCTGCCGGTAAGAGGAGCAGAACGTGCTGAAACAATCCGCGAAAGTCCTGAGCCGACATATCCTTCATACTATGAGCCAATGCGATCTCCTGCACAATCAAGATTACCAGTAGCGAGCCAAAGATCATCAGATAGTATGTATAGAAGCCACAGTCCTGAATTGAAAAAACAGAGCAGTTATTCTAGATATGGGCACGAAGGGCCTGGGTTAGGAAGATCCATGGGTTCATCACAGGGATCTAATTTCGGTCTCTCCCCGACCAAGATTCCGGGTTCTGTTGGGAGGTCAAGCAGGGTTCCAGATGTTGGACATGAGCATGGTTACTCGACAAGTAGACATGATGAGCCAGCGCGCTCTTCGGTGACTTCGCAAGGATCTAGATTCAGTCTACAGGGTACGCATCCAGCTAGAGAGTCT
The DNA here is from genome assembly GCA_014898285.1 of Botrytis aclada. NCBI lineage: Eukaryota > Fungi > Ascomycota > Leotiomycetes > Helotiales > Sclerotiniaceae > Botrytis > Botrytis aclada. The sequence continues at coordinate 190,963 of RCSV01000008.1, forward strand.
CAACAGCATGTTCCCGAACCAGGAAATGAAAAGAGGAGTAGTCACGTGAAAAATCTGTTGAGTCGATTTGAGAGTGGTGAATCCTCATCTTCAACTCCCTCTCAACAAGAGCGTTTCAATATCCCGACTTATCAAGACCGCTTCGCTACTTCTCTTCCTCGCCCTGCTGACAATAGATCGACTGGGAAACAGCCTCAATATGAACAAGGAAGTCAATTTGAGGCTGTGACGCCACTTGATGACAATCGATTCGATATCATGAGTGAGGAAAGTAGTCCGGTTCAAACACCCCTTGAAGAGAGGGAACTCCAGTTTGAGAGTGGTGAAAGCAGCGCGGTACAAACGCCGTTGGAAGGAGAGTTTAATTTGGATGAGGGTACAGGTGGAAATGTAAATGCAGGGTTACCGAAGAAGAGGAGGAGTAAGAGAGGGAAGAAGAAGGGCAACGGTGGGGGAGTGGGAAGTCAAGCTTGAGTTGCAGGGAAATAGGATCGGAAAGTGTGGGGTGCGATTAAGATGAAACAAGCGATGGAAATGAAGGATGATTAATGCTTGACGGTAATGAAAAAGTTGGATGAACGTTGGGAATTGCATGGTTTTTTTGATTATTTTGGTGGGCTTGGTTTTTACAACGAGGTAGTTTGGGATTGTGCCGGAGTTTTTGTTTTGGTTGACGTCCATAGCAATGCCATCTAGTAGTCAGTCTCATGTCTTCAAATCAGAATTTTAACCAAGAGCATTTTTTTATATCTTTCGTAACGTGAAGAGAAACTTTGTGAGATCTAGAGAAGTTGCTTGCATTGCACTTTTCTTCCATCGTCGGTGACTTGGCCTCGAGTTCAACTGAATATCATCAGAACTACACAGCAATCTCAAGTCTTGATTAATTTGAAATACAGGTGAATCTGTCTTTGTCATTTTGGGAGAATAACATCTATAATGTTTTGTTTCGGGTATAACATAACAATACATGGGGTTTGACTGTCAATGATCAGAAAAATCCTTAAAATATCTTACCTAGTAACAAATTGTACAGGACATTGAATCAAAACTTACATGGTTCCTCCCAGATATATATACCAGATTTGTGTATCTAAAAACAATAAACCGGAGTTATTGAGAAATTCATCCATAATAATCAGAATAATCTTAGACTTTTGAGATATACCATTTGAGATATTTAAGAGGAATAACTGAGTTACCCAAGTTTGTAATTGGTACTTTGGAACTGTAGTCGAAGAAGCATGCGACGAGTGATGTCGACCTTCGAAGTTAAATCAAGAATATATATAAGAAACTAGGTTGTTTTTTGCGGAAAATATGGGATGAGTATCTTCAATTCGTGGATCAAATCTACTATCGCTGATATCTGGATGAATGTCAACAGATGGGTGCTTGTGATTGTTTGGTTATATTGAAATTGAGGATGAATTGTAGACCGCACATTCACCAAGCAGCCATTCACTAACGAAGCATATTAAAAGCATAACAGTGAATTATCATAATCATTAAGCCATATAATGGCAGAGATACATACAACAAAAAATCATCCCAGGTAACCAGCTTTACCCATTCCTTGACTAGACCCTCGAGAAACAAGAAGCAGTACCAGCCGACAATTACGAGCTGAATACTTTATAAGTCCTGACCTGAAACTGAACCACTACATAATGTCGTCCTATTTCCATAATCCATCATCAATCTAATGACAAAAACTAAAGAATATGTCTCCTAGCAGCGAAAACAAATGCTCCAACAACCGCAGCAATCGAGCCAGCAAGGAAGCAGATGACGACAATTGCGAAGATCTAAGACGCACAGAATTAGCGATGAATAATGGGGTGGCAGCGAAGCAGTCAATGGTAAGAACTTACGATAAGGTAGCGGCGCTCAGCTCTGTGCAAGCTAGCACGCTCCGAGTCTCCCTCGTCGCTGGCGAGTGGCGCATCTGCGTGATCATCGAGACGTTGATTGAGAGTTGCGGATGGGTTGGGGCCAGTGTAGTCGATACCTGTTGCAGCTGGGGCACGACCAAGACTGATGACTGGAGAAGCAGGGAAGAGGTTGGTAGGAGCGGTGCACTCATGGTCGTGGTTGATCAAAGCAGAGCAGTTGCTAATAACGCTCTCTGGCCGATCAACTGAAGGCAAACTAGCTTAACTATGTACGATCCATTCGTCCGAAACGTTGAGATAACCGTTTAGGACATTTGAGACCCATTCGCGGTCCGATGCGGTGCTACTACCGAAAGTAGGTGCGCGAGTGAGTCTTGCAGAAGTACCCTCGCAACGAAACGCAGCAAGGTTACCTTCCGATCCCCAACTCCTGAGGCTTGGCTCTCGAGGAGCCGGACGAACCATTTGGCCAAAGACCGGGTGCCAGCTTGCTCTAGCAACTCCTTCTTCCATGGAGCCCTCTCCGCAATTTTGAGATTGAGGAACAGCTTTGAGGGATGCCGCGTCGGGTTGACGAAAGTTGAGGATTCCGCGCCAAACTTCTGTCTCGGCAGTGTCATGTGCGAGATTGTAGTAAGCAAGATCAGAGACACGTAGTTGAGTTTGCTGAGGAATTCCCTTGAAGGAATGGAATTGTGCAATGAGAGTTGCGCACCGAGCTTCCAATTCCAAGGGGTCGAGGGAGGTTTCAATGCAGAATTTGGGGTCTTCTTGGAGTTTCTCAACTTCGAGATATCCTGCAGGAAGAACAGCACTATAGTGAGCCGACTTCAACTATAATGAAGTATCAAAAGTTAGAATAGGTTTCTCGAATAAGGGAAAAGGATAGTTGATTCTCAGATCGGAGTCTCGGATTCACTTACAAAATCCTCCCACTCAGCAACAGCACCGGGATTCTTGTAATCGTCATGGAGTTGAACTGACTGTTGCTCCTCTTTGTTTGCAATTGCTGTCTCTTCTTTCTCCATGGTTACTTCGACTTTGTCCATGTTAATTGCTATCGATCTGACTTCTCGATCAAAAGTATGGAAAAAAGTTGTTATTGTTCGGAGTTGTTTTTTTGAGAGGAAGCTGAGTCGAGATTGTTGTGAGAAATAGATCGCTTCGGAACGGAATAATTGTTGTTGACGCGACGACGCGATGGCTTCACCTTCGGATAGACCAGTATCTTCTTGGTACATCTTCGGATAATCAGGGTGAAGATTGCAAGGAAAGGTGAAAGAAATTTGAGAGGGAGTGCCAGCTAAATTGGAATTGTCTAAGACTACAATTCTCGAATAAACCCATTGATAAGTTTCATTTTCAACTCACAGCATAGACAGAACACACTTGATACAATCTTCTGCCTGTGCTTGATTCGAGAAAGAATGTGTATAACGGAAGATATTGAAAGACCATGAGGAACTGTCTTGGAATAACCCAATGCCGATAAGAAGAAGTTGTAAAGGGAAAAAATGATGAACTGGAGGCAATATATTATATAGACAGAATTTCTTCCTTGTACATGCCATTGAATGCTGTGATATTTACTGATAATATCCACCTCAAGAACATGAGTGGAACAACCTTTCAGCAATCCCCACCATTGTCAACTTTTCAATATACAGTATATATATGTGGCTGGATAAACAATCCTGTTGATGAAGGTAAATGTAGGTGAGGGAAAAGACGTAGGTACTACGTACAGAAGTTACTCAAGGCATTGCTTTGTCGTGTTTGTGAGTCACTAGATCTGATATCAAACATACCCACTAGCAGAAACGATCATAAAGATCAGAATCACTCATCAATTTCTTTCTGAAAGTGATAATTGTGTGAAAGGGAAATCCATTATTTTTGCCTGCTAGTTGAGTAGATGCTTATCTCAAAGACGGACTGAAACACTCATTCCTTGTGCGCCCCAGTGGAAAATGAGAAGACATATTAACCAACTATGACCTTGTGTATTGATGATTTTCATAGTCCTGATACCATAGTAACCTGACAGTCGTGATGCTTAACAGATTGCGAGAAAAGACTCAGAAATCTATCCAAACCAGGAAACACCGCATCATATGCGCATATCCTACACAAGATACTGTTCGATCTAAACGCCTTTTTACGCATTACATCCTCCAAGTCAACTCCATTTCACTCTTCTCCCCTTCCCCTCCAATCCAAATTCTCCCATTCTCAAAAAGCCTATAAGCGGAAATATAACAAGTTGCGTCTTTCCCATATAGAGAAAAAACATGCTGTGCCAATCATTGCGCAAATGACTAGCATCACTGCAGACTACCAATGAGAATCTGATTAGAATACGAAGGTGTGCTATGGCTTGAGAATGACTTACACCATTAAGGTCCGAGTCTTCAATGAATGTTGGATAAATTGTAGAATTCATCGTGTGACTAAGGGCAAGCACTGTGCTTGATGCGAATGCGTTTGCGAGGCGGAGATCAATATGATGTTTTGTGAGGGATTGTGATGGCTGTTTCGTAGTATCAATTCTGCTGAGAATGAAGTGCTTTTGAATTTTTGTTACGGTATAGAGTATCATGAGAGTGTACCGCTGTGGTAGTATTGGTAGTTGCAAGATGCGGCAGCCAGTTTTCATGGATAATGGCTCTCGAAGTGACTGAAAGACCAGTGAATATGAGACTCAGCGAAAGATCGCACTTGACGTTGTGGCGGCACAATGAGATCTTTTGATGAATTATTTGTGACGATGGCAAACGATGGAACAAAAACAAAGATCTGGGACAAATTGTTGAGAAGGCGAGATGAAACTACGGCATAGTGAATATGGCTTGGTATCACGAGAAAGTCTTTTGATCTTCATCCATCATCAAAATCACATCTTTCACATTGCCACTTGAGCTCACTCTCATAGCATACTGGAAAATCACAGATTTTAGACTTTGAGAAAAAGTATTAGCAGCGATGAATTAAATAGCAAAGTTGTAGTGGTTTAGTAGACCCCTTCAGATTGAAACGCTTTGCTCTGTGGCATATCATGCACTGTCGTAAAGGTATATACTCTTGACTTACATTCATCAGAACCACTTTCGTAATTTGCTACCTGACTATGAAAGGGTTTGTAATTAATGACATCTACAGATGCTGTGCTGCAATTGATATTGAAGCAAATATTCACCGTTCCTGGGCCGCCGATTCACTGCACACGCTTTGTATAACAGTATTTATGACATCGCTGTACTCAGTACCACCAGTAGATGGAAGCAATAGTCAATCATCGCTTCTACTCGTCTGAAATGGAGATTTGAATCGGTTTCTGTCACTTTAAGAATCGCAGTGTCGTCGTTGTGCCACGAACCACGTGATATCGATGTGAGTTTTTCACGTGTTACCTAGTTTCCAAAATAATCACCAAGTAAAGGGACATTCTTGAAACATTCGCAATTCTCGTTGTATCCGTAGTATGTTATGAAAGCCTGCAATCACGTCAAACGTATTACTACCACTGCGGGGAATGTTTTCAAAATTATCGATGTTATTGGTTGATCAGTGTGTGGAAGCGAAATATGGCGAAATGGCTGCAGCCATCACACAATATTTCGGGACCTCATCCAAGGATGAGTGCAAAGCTTAAAGAAATCAATGCATGGCCGCATTCAAAAGGGCCTGAATTCGTATTCTGATAGCGGCGTCAAGGTTGATTTTTCGTATAATAGTTAATGGTCCGCACGAAGATAACACGAAACTCTATAAAATATATTTTCTGTCATATTTTGAATGTGGGATTGGATTAACTTCGACCTGGAAGCATACAAACGTAACATGGGCTTGAAGTTTGAAAAAGTTGCTGTGATCGGTGCAGGTGTCAGTGGACTAGCGGCTGCGAGACATCTCATAGATTATGGACTTGACGTAACGATCTATGAACGATCTTCAAAGCCAGGAGGCGTTTGGTGAGTTATATTTGTATACCCAGTCCTCCTTATAGCCCGTAAGGAAAGGACTGATATTAACACGAGAAGCTAGGGCATACGATGAAAGAAAGCCGCTTGAATACAGATATCCATCAGTTTTACCATCGGTTGCAGGCCTTTACTCAGAGGCGGATTCAGATTGCGACGATGTTACATCGCAGTCAGAACTTCCCCAGGAGGAAATACTCAAATTGAAGCACGCACCACCAGGTCCTGCATATTTTGGTCTAACAACAAACATCTCAACAAAACTCCAAGAAATGAAAGACCACCCCTGGAAGGAAGGCACAGGTGATTTCGTTAATGTGAAGGTTGTTGGTGAATATCTGAACGATTACGCCAAAAGATTTCACCTAGAACGTTTCCTAAACTACAATACAAAAGTCGAAACAGTCGAGAAAGTAAACAGAAGATGGATTGTGAGATCAAAGCTGTTAAGCAGAACTCCTGACGGAAATGTGGAGTTATTGGAACATGAAGAGGTAAATTGCGGAGTGAGCACTTGCAAGCGAATACTGACTCGTGGCAGGCATTTGACAAAGTAGTTGTGGCGAGCGGACATTATCACGCCAACAGAGTGCCTGACATCAAAGGATTGAAGGAATGGAAGAGAAATCATCCTGGAAGGGTTATGCACTCAAAAGCATACAGGAGAACCCAAGAGCTTGCGGGCCAGGTAAGTAATAACACCCAACAGCACTACTGTTCACTAACTCTTGTCAGAACGTCCTTTTAATTGGGGGGAGTGTATCCTCGACAGACATTGCTAGGGAGATCAACGGCGTAGCCAAGACGGTTTATCAATCCACCCGAGGTGGTCAATTTGACCTTCCACTTAGCTTTTTACCTTCAAGCGCAAAGAGAGTTGGAGAATGCGTGTCTTTTGAGTTTGAGACGAGTAACGAAGGTCGAGGTGTCGCTCACTTGAAAGATGGGACAACGCTTAGTGGTATTGATAAAGTGATCATTTGCACAGGATATCATATTTCGTATCCGTTTCTTCAACCGTATCATAACGATTTGATATCCCCAGCCGAAGCAAACGAAACAGTCCTTGTAACTGACGGAACGCAACTTCACAATCTCCACAAAGACATATTCTATATACCAGATCCAACACTTGCATTTGTCGGTACAGCATACTACGTGTCGACCTTTTCCTTGTTCGAGTTCCAAGCCATTGCACTCGCAGCTGTATGCGCTGGCAAAGCATACCTACCGCGCAAGGAAGAAATGAGAAAAGAGTATAGACTTAGGGTAACAGAAAAGGGGTTCGGGAGAGCTTTTCATGCTTTAAATGAAGGACGAGAACCTGAGTATGTTCGTCAATTGGTAGATTGGATAAATGCAGATACTGTGTCGAGTGGGGGACAGAAGGTAGAAGGTCACTCCGAGGAATGGTTGAAAGAAGATGAAGTCAAGACGGAAAAACTCCGCGAGAGGTTCGAAAAGAAGAAACAAGAGAAGAAGCAAGAAGAAAGTCCTCGGATATATAGTCTCAAGAGCGAAGGGAAATTTCCTAGTTCCGAATTTCAATTGTTCAATGGCAGTGGGAACAACAGAGCATTAGAGGAGCAGACAGTCGTCGTATGAGAGGGCAATTATCTTCGAAACACCCTCCTTATACGAAGAATGATTGTGGTAATAAGTAGGAATGATTAGAATCGAAGCGGAAAATGAATAGTACATCATTACTCACTGTGGACCGTGATGAGTTCGATTGATCTGTCCAGAACATGCAGATCATTCAATCTCTACCCACAATACATGTCGTCTGATCTCCGCGGTTCTCAAAGCCATACTTGTGAATGGAGTAATAGGTAAGTTACTCTGCTCTTCAGACGATAGTCCATGATGTTCTCAGCACAATGAGCGACGAATTGCGACCAATGAATCAAACAAGTCACCATATATATATATATATATTCTTCCAAAGAAGTGAATGGGCAATCCAAGCTCATATATATATATATATATATATAAGTAATCAGTAAAAATACCACGTTAGACAGAAGATGATAATACTGCTGCCGCTGATGACTGTGTGAAGTGAGATCATGTTGTCTGAGAGGTGAGACGGAATAAAATGAGTTGAGTGGTTGGATAGGAAAGAATAATCAACCTTGCATGAAATTTAGCGAAAGCGCGTTCAAGAGAAATCGCGACTTTCTCATAATTCAACTACGACCACACCCATACAATTCAAAACGCCCACAACTTTTTTAACAGCCAATCTAATTCATTATAGTACATTTTGTTTTGATATTTGAATATACGAGAATTCAATTCTGGTACAAAATACAAGATCCACGAAGTATCAATGTCGTCTTTTGCACAATAATTCCAACTAGTTCCAAATATCGAAACGCGTCCCTAATTACACTTAAAGACGAACCGCAGACTCGGAATTTGACTCCAGCAGAAGTGTAATATAATCTGCCATAATTGGCACATTATTAGACGCGTTCTGCATCTTTCAGCATGTATTTACCACGCTCACAACTTGCCACTCTATATCTCCACCTTCAAAAGACTCATCATCCTTTATCTCCGCCAGTCCTTATACTCGTTGCTCTCGAACCTGATGCCCTATGCGGATGTCGAATTCTTACTCAACTTCTTAAACGCGATTATATTCCTCACAAAATACAACCAATTGCCGGATATGGAGATCTGGAGAAAGCGGGGAAAAATGTTATACAACCCATGATGGAAAATCATGGAGGTAGTGGGGGTGTTGTGGTTTGTTTGGGTGTTGGAGGTTTAGTTGATCTGGGTGCATTGTTGGGTTTTGATTCAGAGGCAGACGAGGCTAGTTATGGTGGTGTTGAGGTCTGGGTTGTGGATGCAAGGCGACCTTGGAATTTAGGGAATGTCTTTGGAGGTTTTCCAATGATATCGCATGAAGTAGAAGGCGGGGAAATTATATCTGAACCACCTAAGGGCGTGGTTGGTGGAATGATTGCAAGGAATTATAAGCCAGGCAAAGGGGGAATTATTGTCTTCGACGACGGGGATATTGAAGAAGATATGAAGGCGGAGAAGGACGCATACTTGGCATTAGTGGAAATGCCTGAGGTGGAAGACAATGAAGATGATAGTGACGGTAGTGATACGGAAGGCGAAAGTGATGCAAATGATGAAACTCCAGTTAGGCTGCCAGGGAAAAAGAGAAAGTCTTGGTCGGATCGAGATGAGGAAGATGATACTGACGTCGAGGATGACAGACCACGGCAGAGGCGGAGAAGCAACTCGGTAGGTATCCTAGAATTTAATCATCTCTACCTGCTAACAATGACAATAGTCAAGCCCAATTCCAGAATTTCCAACTCGTGCTCCTCAACGTGGACTACTATCACTAAACGACCCGACAATATTCTCAGATTCACATGCACGGTCCGTATCCCCTTCGCCAGCACAACTCCCTAAACCGCCCTCTCCGAGAGCATTGCGGCGAAGGTTACGGAAACTGCGTCGAAAGAATGAGATGGTTCTCCAAACATACTATAATCTCGGTGCATCATATTCCGAACCCATATCGTCGATGATGTATTCCTTGGCATCAGAGTTGGGGAGAGAAGATAATGATCTACTTTGGATGACAATAGTTGGGGTCAGCTCTCAAGAATTGTATGGTCGATCGGCAATTGGGATCGCAGTAACTACAGAAAAGTCGTCGCTATCAGGATGGCTAGGCTCCCGAGGTTCACGAACACGACAGCTTCTGCGAGACGAAGTACGCCGTCTTAATCCCCCAGAACTTTCTGACTCGGCTTTTAATTCGAATCGAAATATGTCACCTGAAAACAGTGGCATAATACCAACAACAGCGCGAAGTCCAACGGATACTAGTATTCGTCTATCACCAGAGCCAAAGTTTCTCCTTATTAGACATTGGAGTTTATATGATAGCATGTTACATTCTCCATACTTGTCAGCGAGATTACACATTTGGTCTGATAGTGGGCGAAAGCGACTACACAAATTACTCGCAAAGATGGGAGTAAGTCTTGTTCAATGCAAGCAAAGTTATACTCATATGGATATGGAACTTAAACGGGGGCTTCGAACAAAATTATTAAAATACTCGGAACTTTATGGGCTAGACGATCTTGTCCCAAGTGCAGACACAGATGGAAGAGATCGCGGAGGCTCCAAGGAAGGATGGGGTTTCGTCAGAAGCTGGGGTTGGAAAGCAACACTTAGTGCTCATGACGTTGGGGTTGTGGTGGGATCTATCTTGGAGGTTGGGAAGAAGGCAGTCACTACTCCAGAGAATGGTGCTTGGGATCGAAGTCGAGAGACTAAGGAGACTAGTGATGAAGATGGTGCTCTGGAGGGCGAGGAATGGGTTGGGAGATTTTGGGATGCTTATGATGCCCTTGAGAAGTAAGCTTTCCCCCTTATTGTTTCGTCTCTTTCTCCATTATCCCTGACTGCGAGAAGACAAGGTTCCAATACTAATTACACCACCAAAACAGAATCGAGGAACTCAAACTCGCCCTACCCATAGCTCAACATCTCCACCGCGCAATTCTCCGCACGGGAACCTCTCTAATTGAAAAGCGACAAATCAAACATCTACGTGCCTTCCGCATGGCAGTTGTAAAAGATGGTCCAGATGTCCAGCTCTTCACTCATCCAGCGGCGCTTACCAAACTCGCGCTCTGGATCGGTGAAGCAATTGCGGAACAGGAAAGAGAAAGTAAAGGAAAGCTGGGAAATGGTGGGAGAGGTACTCCGTTGGTTGTGGCGGGTTTGAACGAAGCCAGGGGAGTTTATGTGGTTGTTGGAACTGGCGGAGGAGGGGGTGGAATAGGTGGATGGGGGTTTGGTGATAAGAAAGCTGCAAGGGAAAAGGCGAAGAAGAAGGAAGAAAAAGAAGCCGCAAGAGCTTTGAGGAGGAGAAATAAAGACAAAATTCGGGAAGAAAAACGTGCGGCAAAACAAGCAGCACGAGCGGAGCGAGGTCAAGAAGAAGATGATGAAGAAGACGACGAAACGGAAGAAGAATCTTCGGAATCAGAATCAGAATCAGAAGAAGAAGAAGAAGACGAAGATGAAGATGAACCGGAGAGAGGGAAGGGATTTGGAAGGAACAAATTCGGAAACGCTTTTCAGGAGGTGGTGGAGGAGACGAATGCGAGGGTGAGGATTGATAGCTTTGAACATTGTGTGGTGGAGGTTAAGAAAGAGGATTTGGGGGGCTTTTTGGAGAGTCTGAGTTTGAAAGGTGTGGTGGGTTAAGGATCGGTCGGGGTATAAATGGGCGGTAGAGGGTGTAAGGAAAATGGGAACGGAAACAGGAGTGAGGTGTAGATAATGATTACGAAAGCTTGACTAGGCTAGGTTCAAATGGGATGGAAATGGATTGTTAAACACATTGCATGGCATTGCACGGCATGGCGGATGAAATGGTCGGGGGTCCTTGTTCGAGCACACTAGGGCTCATGTATTGTATGAGTATACCTGTTTTTATGGATAGCGCGTTGGATAGATGGATAGCTGGTATGATACTCCCGGGATTAGTGATTGCATAAACGAATGAATCGATTCAAAACACATACATACTCCGACGATGTTTATATGTCATGTTCTGACAAGTGTTGATGCATGTATATTATTCAGTACTGGAGAGAGTAAACAAGGCAGTGGAACCAAATCTTCTCATCGTATGCAGGCCCAAGTATGCTCATCCATTCTCTCCACCAACCACTCGTGAAAGTCACGAGATATTTTATGTCGCACAGGCCAACTTTGTGATGGATGGCTACATCTCGTTCTCGCCTTACACAGACATCATCTTGTTTTTCATCGTTTCTACATTCGATGATTGTATATTCTCTCTATCGGATAATCATCAGATAGCCTAATCTGGGATATTCATGTGCTGGTTCTTCATCCAGTCACCTTGTGTGGCTGTGAGATAGCCGCAGTCTGCCTCTAAATTTGCCTTGCAGTGCATCAGAATACAGAATCTTTACAGCCAATTAAACCTGGCATACGAGTAAATTTTCCTTGGATTCCGTTCCTTCAACATCCCGTGTCTCAGTGGAATGGTGCTCACTGGCTTTTGCAGCCCCAGCAGGGCGTACATGGCTAATTCCATTGTTACTATTGCACTGGAAAAGCTATGCCAAAACTCGCAAAACCCATGGTGGTAATGCTGCCAACGAGTAGTTAAGATCACAATTGCGTCAAGGTTATCCTTCCCCAGCAGTTGTTGTTCTTGTTGCGCTTTTCGCATGCTTATTGAATATCGGAATTTTATATAAGTGATCAGGTATCTCCCCAAATTTTGTTTGCGCGCAATTCTTCTGCTGAAATATAAATGACAGTTACGTAGGTTTCTCGTCAGCCCTCAATGGCGAAAATTACAGGCTTGAGCCTAATCCATCCAGGTGCCGAATTTGGGGGCCAAGCTCATGGTATCGTCGATATAGTGTTCGTACACGGACTTCAAGGCTCGGCCACCGCTGGGTTTTCGGAAAATGAGAAGGGACCAGAAGCACTCTGGTTATATGATCCTCTTCCTATAAGCTTACCCACCGCAAGGGTTTTCGCTTTTAGTTACAGATGTGACGCCGTTTCCCTTCTCAACTCAAGAGGATCGATCATCTCAACTTATGCTGAAAGCTTACTCGAATCTCTCACAGCTTCTCGAGCCCCATACCAAAAGGCCAGTCTATTTCTATCTCACGTTCTAGAATTTATAATATATCTTTCAAATCACCTTGGAAGATTCTCTCATCATTACCTCCTCTCTATGTCAAACCTTATCATCGTGTCACTAATACTTCAAGCAACATTAGGCTTCATTGCGACCTATAGTATTCCTTGCCCATAGTCTTGGGGGTTTTGTCGTTAAGAAGGCCTTGATCGCTGCGTCAACAGGGGCACGAGCCGATTTTGTCTCCATAAAGCGTTCTACTTCTGCCATACTGTTCTTTGCTACGCCTCATCATACAGATCACAGAGGTATCTTCAACATCCTCTGCTATTTCTCGAGTGTGAGAAGATGTCAGGGGATCAGTGAAGATTTCATATACGAATCTCAATTTCAGCGCAACCTAGACGACACCTCTGCGCAGCTAAGACAAGTTCAAGAGAATTTTGAGCACCTTCGGCTTCAGAAGTCCTTTGAATTCAGTATTGATTCTTTTTTTGAGGAGTTACCTGTCGCAAATTTTGGACTGGTAAGTAGCAAAAGGCCTTCACGATTTTTTTTTTTGATTAACTAAGCAGGTGCTCGGCGGTACTTCGTCATTGAATAATTTCTCAAATAGCGTTCTGCTACATTCGAACCATCAAGTAAGAATCAGAGCTTTAGAAGCGATTATTCCAGTACCATGTCATCTATCTAACATGTATGTTGTCAAGACAATCTGCAAGTTCACAAGTGTTAGTGAGCCGGACTTCAAGCGAGTATTAGCAACACTCAAAAGAATCCTCCACCCAAGCGTGGAGTGTGTGCCGAACCTGCAAAAAAATCAGCAAGGTGTGTCAATTTTGAATGATTTTTTGTATAGGGCATAACTTTGACAGAAATAATTCGTTGGCTGGCAATACAAAGGCCACATATTTCTAACTCTGTAACACCTGGATCCGGCAAGTGGCTTTTAGAAAATCGAGAGTTTAGGTCATGGCTATTGAGTGATCACAATTCTGTCTTGTGGATCCAAGGAAACCCCGGAGCTGGTAAATCAACACTTGCTTCCAACTTCATCAAAGATTTTAAGAATCACTCTCTTGAGGGCCGGCCCGCCATCTTACTTTATCATTTTTTTCATTACGAGTCCCAGGATAATTCCGCACGTAATCTTCTACGCTCTTTGATCTTTCAGATCATGTCAAAAAATCTGAACCCGTTGTCGGATCTGATCTCTTTGCTAGACCAAAAGCGAAATTTTTATCACAAGGTCGAAGAGCCCCGCAATAGCTGGGGAGAATGGATTTCTCAAGCCGTACTTACAGAAGAGTTTTTGGGAAAGTGTTTGGAAGCAATCGCTGAAGCCCATTGGTTATACATCGTCATCGACGCCCTGGACGAATGTTCCAACGGAGAGATATCTTCCCTTATGTCTCTTCTGTATTTTCTTAATTCGATTGCCTTGAAGAATTCAATCAAACTATTTATTATATCTCGGCCTGGTTTGATGTACGAAGAAGCATTCTCCTGTTTACCATATCACAAAATTGTTCTAGAGAATGAAAACCAAACAGATTTACAGCAGTTCGTCTCCTTCAAAATGTTAGCACGATTTCCAGATTTTCCAAATCAGAAGCAGATATCTGATACATTATTGGAGCGAGCATCTGGTATTTTTCTATGGGTCAAACTTGTCATACATAATTTACGAGAGTTGACACATTGCGAGGAGAATTTTACTGAAAGCTCAGTCTCGCGAGTTCCTACCAGATTAGATGATTTATATAACGCCATCTACGAGTATTTACTTCGGATGGAGTCAAGGGTTGCACTGAGAATTCTAGGTTGGGTTGTATTTGCTAGACGGCCATTCTCGTTGGGGGAATTGAAAGCTGCTTTAGACGTTTATCAAAGTTCGATTGAAGTATCAAGTCAAAGCTCGCGGCATATCACTCAAAACCAATTACTATCGCCATACCAAGCTAGTATAGATTTCCTGATCGTATCATGCCATGAACTGTTAGAGGTTGAAGGACCAGATGGAATTGTTTCCCTTGTTCATCTAAGCGTTCGAGAATTTCTGATATCAAGAGCTGCCTCGGAGACTTCTCAACCAGGATATTCTGATGCCAAATACTTCAATAACGCGCACATTTCTATCGCAGAAGTCTGCGTCACCTACTTGGCATTTAGATCTGTCGACGAAAATGCAGGTGTTAATTTTGATCCTGATAACTCCGGTTTCTTGCAGTACGCGGTAGTTCACTGGGTTGAGCATGCAAGAGCAGCTGATCGCCCTGGCGTATCATATCAGCCTCTTTTCAGATGTTTGCATTTGCGGTCCCCAAACTTTCTAAAATTTTGGATTGCCCAATATCAAAAGCATGTAAAGTCACGGAGTTCCTCGAAGAATATACTAGAAGGATGGACAGCTCTGCATCTGTCCGCTGCTTTCGGAATCTGCAATCTTGTTCGAATTATCATAGAAATCGGAGAGATACAGTGCTTTGATTCCAGGGATGCACATGGGCGTACGGCCTTATCACTGGCCGCTGAGAACAATCATTTATCTGTTCTTAGACTTCTCCTGGAAGCAGGAGCAAGCATTACTACTCGAGACTATCGCTATGGTCTTTCTCCATTGGAATGGGCAGCTTTTCAAGGCAATGTTGAAATAGTTGAGATACTCATGGAAAAAGCGATTTCTTGGTCAGGCACTTCTTTATTATCTATCGCGGTGGCAAGAGCACATAAGTCTGTTGTAAAACTGCTACTGAAGGAACGTGCCACTGTTAACTCCATAGATAAGTACTGGGGGTGTACAGCTCTTCACCTTGCAGCTGGGTATGGGCATACAGCTGTTACATCTCTCCTTCTTTCCTCTGGTGCCGACCCGAATATTGTTGATAGATCTAAGGGGCAAACGCCGCTATACTATGCCATATAAAAGGGTCGTCACGCGACTACCAAGATTTTGCTAGAGCATGGAGCCAAGATGTGTGAACCATCCAAGAAATTAATCAAATTGACTGATGCACCCCGGTCTGTTTCTTGGCCTGATCGGGTTGGCGGCTCAATTTTAAAAGATCTAGCAATCAGAACACATACTTACACGCAAGGATCTGGGGACAACGGGCATTCAGGCTCTGTTAATTGCAATAAAGGTACTTCTGAGAACTCCGGTAACGGACGTAAGAAGAGATCACATAAGGACTTCCAAAGTGGCGGTTCTTGTGGAAGTGGCGGCTTTGGCGATGGGCCGAACAAACAGCCTGCATATGAGCCCACTTCTTCAAAAGATCCTACTATGAGTGATCTTGGATTGAATCTTGCTTGCCCCTACTTTAAGCATGATCCGGGAAGATACGGATCCAACAGGGCTTGCCGTGGGCCTCCTGGCTACCCAGATATAAATAGACTAAAGTAGGACACGTTCCACCTTTCTATCGAATTGACATGCTAACTTTGAGCTAGGCAGCATTTGTACAAGGCACATTCTTTGAAAATATGTCGAAAGTGTCATTTGATTTGCAATGGCGAGATTGAGCTCCAAAAGCATTACGACATTCCAATATGCACCGCGATGTTTCAACGAGATTACGCTGATGGGTTTGATGAGTCTCAGCGTGATAAGCTTAAAAAACGAACAGAGAAGAGGAACTACTCGGACAAGGCGCAGTATTGGGCAGCGGTTTACAGAATACTGTTTCCAAATGCCGATGATGTGAACATGCCAACACCATTTAAGTGACTTTCAACGCATCGAATTGAAACACTGCCTGATTTCTAAGTACAGGGCATGAGGAGAATATAAACAAGAGGCTATATGACGAGTCTTGTGCCCTTTCGCGACTTCAGAATTCCACTCTCCGAAGCGAGCTTTCCCAACATGTTCAAAGCCAAGAAGCAATCAACGCTATATTAAACATCATTAACAGGCATCAAACGGAATCTTCCGGGGCGAACACTATAGGAGCAGTCCCAAAGACTTCTTCCCAAGTCTCAGAGGGACAGAGTCTCGAGACTTCTCAGAATCAACTGTATCAACCACCTCCTCTTGGGCGAAATTCACTTGATCGTGATAACATTCTGATGATGCCTTTTGATTCTTCATTACCTGATTTCATGATGGAGCCTTCCAGTGACTCTGGGTTTTACGAAGGCTTTTCACTTGATGATGAATTTAGTCGGGATACTCTAGTGGAGGCTGCTGGATCAATGATGGGGGAACACGAAACTGCGATAAACGCCCCTATTCTTGCCCAATACCAGTCACCAACCTCAGGGGAACCAGCCGATAGCAATTATACAACCCAGACCCACGAATTACATGCCACAAGTGGAGATCCTCTGAGTTCGTCCAGCCTTCACAATGTCTTTGATCTGGACCAATGTCAATATCTGCAACTACAACAAGACCCCATATTTAACAACTACGAATATCAAGATCACGATACAGATGACTTCTATCAATCCTGGGTTTCCGTCGCTTCTTCACCCTGACGAACTGATTTCTCTATCTACAAGTTCTTCTTCTACCAAAGAAATAAGTATGAAAAAAGGTTCAAATAGTGGTGACAGGTTTCACTTCCAATACATAATGGCCATAGCATACATTTAACTCTCGCATTCCCGTATCTCATAACCTCCATTAACTCTCTCTAATTTGAGCTTCACCCCCCCAATCTTCCTCATCGCCACTCTTACTTATGTGACTCCCCAAGCACACCCATCAGATTCCTTAATACCCCTTCCATCTTCCTCTCACTCCTACTACTCGAAGATGCGGGTATGTTGTTCGCCAGACGTTCGACGGCTGTACTGGGACTATGGAGGAAGTGTGATAGCATTGGAGTTGTGTTTTCCGCTGGTAGTTTTCTGTAATGATGATGCAGGGGTCAGTTGTTGTTGGTTATGGAGTGGGAATTTTCGAAGAGTATGATGAAATGTGGACATTCGAGCAAAAGAATTTTCTTACTTGAGACAGCTTTCCACGCTCATATTCGTCTGAGCTGGGAGTTTCTGCGGTGCCATGGTGGGGGTCGAGGGGGTAGCTAGCTAGATGTACGCTGTAAAGTTCTATATTTTTAATATCAGAATGGGTAAAGTCAACTGTTTGTTCTGAAAGTGGCGAATGTAAATCTCACTTGAAAGACAACGTTTTCTTTTCTTTCCTTTTCTTTTCACGAGTATTTGCGACAAGTATAGAGTCTTTTTACCACCTTTGAAATCTGGTATCTGTCTCAAGAGCGTCTTTATGTATTGGAAAATATTCATGGTCAAATATGCAGAGCAATTTGCATGTTGTGCAGCTCGTCGCAATAGTATAGTCGTTATCATAGTATATCTATATTGCAAGTTCGTGAGAAGTCAGACCCTGCTCGAAGGAATCCGAGAAAGGGTTATAATGAAGTTGACGAGAAGAAAATAGGACACACAAACTATTAATTATCCAGTACTTTTCGCTTTCTCAAAGATTTGCAGAGTGTGCGCGAAGACCTTATCTGGCCCACCATTTTCTCGATAATAGTCTAATGCGTTGTTTGAAGAAGTGATGACTTCGCTTTTGTCATCTACCCTCCGTGTCTTGATTCTCTCTCAATTCTAAAACTTGTCAATATAAATGCCTGTCTGGAACCACAATCTGCCGTTGAGATACCCAAGATTTTCTGTATCACACTAAAAGAATTCCCAATGAGCGGCATCAGAATCTTTCCTAGCCGACCGAAAGAGTCTGGCGCAGTCAATCGAGAAAAGTTATCGCTAGCCACCAACCCAGGAAATGAGTGGATAAAAGTTATAATCTGGTTTGCGTCACCCTGCGACAAATATTTTAATCCCAACTTCATCATCGTTATAGTATGGTGGATAGCCACGCGAGGTCTAGAGTTTTCTGGATTCTGAAGACCAATATCTTCATCTTGCATTTTCAGCTCTTGTCCCGCGCTAAGGACGCTCAAAACACGCGGATGCGGAGAACAGCGTAGCAATGGGAGAAGATTAAGTAGGAGTCGCATCCGTGTATATTACGACAGGGCAAAAGTTATTTCCAAACCTTCTCGCGTATCTGCAGAATATTGGATACAGATAGCTTAGAGGAAAATAGTTGATGAGGTTGCAGACATTGTGGGTCATTCAATGGAATGCACCCTTGGCTCATATACAAATAGTCCAGTCGTTCCTCCACACCTAGAATTTGCTTACAAGCAGCATCGATATCAGAGATTAATGAAGTTTCGACTCCGAGAAACACGAGAGTTTTTTGAGGGTTGAGATTAAGAAGCTTCTCGAGTTGAGTAGCAAATCTCGTTGCTGATCTCTCCAGCACGTAGAAAGTGGGTAATTGAAGCATCTTCGCTAGTGCCTTGACAGTAGAGGCACCAACGCTGCTTGTTGCTTGTTGCACCGGCAAATGCACATATGAGACCTTGGAGACTGTCATCATGCTTACCGGAGCTAGCGTTCGCTTAGTAGATTTCTGGAATCTTAACCATGGTTGGTGGTTTGATAGAGGGAGTCAGAGATTCGATTTTGGTGGATTTCCTTCAGTGAAAGCACTTCAGAGCAGGAAGTAACAGCTGGCTGGAAAATATCGGAGAATTTGAGGACTGCCATCTAATATTATCAATGAAACCCTGTCGTCCGGCATGTATCTCCGTCAGCTTACAGCATTCATTTACTACAACCATTTCTTTGGCCCTCTGTCTTGTAATTGCAATAAGAAGATGTATCTCTGTTCTTTCCAAGAAAATCTAATTGAGAGAGAAATTTCTTCATTTCGGATCTCGGGGTTTTGGTCGACAATATAAAAAATTCAACCTGGCTGACCGCGTCCAGAGCTGGTCACTGGTCACGTGTGCGGTTTGTGAGTAACAGATTGATGCTTATGTAATAATGAAGTCGGTATTTCTTATGCCGATCCTCCGTTGATAAACTCAAGCGAAACAAACCAACTTCACCCAAATCAACAACAACAACGAGATGATCAAGATGGTATCGTCATGAACTTCACAATATGTTCGTCGATGGTATTATTATCTCTAGAATCTACACAGATGATCGTTATATCAGACTTATATACGACTTCATTCTCTAATTGGTGGTGTTCAGCTACATGTTCAAGATGCTTCCTGGCGCCTATCTGAACCGTATCTTCACCTATTATCGATATATATTCCCATTTGCTATGTAGACTTCCTTCAGCCGAGGATTATTTTGAGCTTGGATTATCGCAGATATTGGGGCGCCTAATTTGTTCGATTCAGAAAGTGTTTGAGACGCCAAACTATCGAATACGGAGACGGCAGTGTACAGTGGTGGCCAATTTGGCCACAGCCTGCCTTAACCTTTAACAATATAAATCATTCGTTATTGCCCTTGGACTCTCTTTACCATGGTCGCTTTACGGGTCTTTATGCAAGAAGTTTTCCTCGTTTAGGGTGGCGGCCATGAAGGCCTGATCTTGATCTCGAGCAGTTCTTTTCCGCAGTCAAATATTAATACGAGGAAGGATTCTCTCTCTGTTAGATTCCCAACATCTTCCAACATCAACTTTCGTTTGATTTCAACGTTTGCATAGCTTATTCTATACTTACAACATTCTGTTTCCTATCTCCTGGCAAGACTTCTAAGGTCCTGTTTTCATTTCTAGGGCGATTTATTCTAGTTGCATAAGTTGGGGCTAGAAGTACCAATCAAACCCTTTGGCCCCGTAGTTCATTTATTTATTTCGATTTCTCTCTTTATTTCACTGGTAAAAAGCGTTCTTCTGTTCCCATACGGGAATCATGAAGTGTTGTCGTCTTAAGTAGATCGAGGTAACTCCCTACTGCCATATGAATCAACAATCGCATGAATTGCGATATGCTGACTTGGAATAGCCCTCACATCTCGGTATGCGGTGGCGGGACTTTTTCCGTGGCAAGAAAAAGAATACCAGCCATGAGAACCATGCCAGTCACACACCAAAACCATCGAAGAGCAACAACACTGTTACAACTTACGGGAGTGATGTCTCGAACGATGGATATTCAAAAGGTCGTCCACAGGATGTGCAAAATGCAAAAAGAGCTCATCCACCGCCTAAAAGTGAATATCGGATTAAAAACTCCAGCCACGCCAATCAAGTAGATAAATCATCTTATTCTGTGAAGGATCGAATCGAATATATTGAACATTACATCGATCACTGGAATAACTATAATCCCCACAAAGACCCCATCAAAATCGATATTATTATTCTTGAAGGTCTACTCGACATCAACCAGAATTTGACAGAACCAAGATCCGACTCTGAAATAAAATTCATCTGTACGCCTGGGAAACTCTGGGACGATAAACTTTATCCACAAAAACTACATCGTGCGTGCGAGAAATTAGAGTGGCACACAAACGATCAGTGGTGTCCTCATACTTTGCATTCAGGTGTCCGAAAAAGATTGTTTGAAGCAATGGATAAAGATAGATGGGTCTACAAATCGGACATGGAAGGCTTGATTATACGAGCACCTCCACCAGATTATCGGATATGCCAGCGCATTGATCGTCTTCGCGGCTGGGAGTCGCAACATAAGAAATATAAATCCGAGTTGAATGCAATAGTGAAAGATATTCAAATTTACATCAATAGCAATAAGAAAAAGCTGGAGGCCAAACGTTCCAAATCGGGTAGGAGCATCATGACACCGAGAGACTTGGTCAAAGAATGGCAGAAAGAGTATCATTTCGATTTTAGTAATGTACTGCAATCGCTAAAGAATGACGGTGTGGAACGATCCAAACTTTGCGAACATAGCGGCACGAGAATTCATGAATCTCACAGAGTAAATGGAGCACACGATTCTGCTGATTCCCTTCCAAACACCGGTCGACGAGCTCCATCTAAATCAAAAAGACATAAGTCATCACATCATGGTTCCGGCAGTGATACATCTATCTCTACATCTACACGTCCGCGCCAAGTGTATCAGAAATATGATTCTGCTATATCACTTTCAGGCGCCAGTAAACAAGCTCCGTCTAACTCACGTGCATTGCCTAAATCACGTGCGCCCAAACCATCAGGTTATGTTTCCGACAGTGACATGTCTATACCTCCGCGACGACCCACACAGAACGCTCTCCAGCCGTCTACTCAGCGTAAGCCTCAAGCCAAGTCGAGTCACAAAAATTTAGCAAAGACCGCTCCCCACACACGGCCATCAATAACGATTCATTCGTCAAGTGAGAGGAGAGAGAGGTCCCCTAGTAAATCTCCACATAGAAACCCACCTAGACGCTCGCCTCGCACGCCTCGAACGCCTGTGGGTAAGCACGTTTATCAAAACTCGGGAAATTCACTTTTGCCTCCGTCTTCACACTCGTCAAACCCTGACCTTCAGAGATCTCCTGCACGGCCTGGATCTGGCGGTCGCGAAATGACTCAGAAAAAGATTCATGGAGACGTCCTAGATCCTAGTATTATCCAATCGCAACCACACTCTCGTCCTCACGTAAATGACAATGTAGCGAGGCCAAGAATAAATAATCCAGATCTTTTCAACAATAATAATAATTATTCTCGACAGCAACAGCATTTAAACTCACAACTACAATCGCCATACGTCATCAGGAGAAACGAAAACTTGAGGCCGCCCAATGAAGTTGTATCACCCGTAGATCAAGAATATTTGCCACCGGAAGATCTGACACCCGAGGAAAGGGCAGAGTGGCATAGAAAAGGGGCTGAGAGACTCCGGATGGAGGACTGGAATTTGCTGAATCGTTATAGCTCATGAACCTTCATGGGTGTCTTTATGGTTATTTATTTAGACTTTGTATATAGAAACATATTTTCTAGTTACGAGGGAAATTATTCTTCCTTCTTCGACATATACTAATCTCCTGTGACAGTTTCATGACATCCGACCACTCGAATACTTCGAGCCATCTTTGCTGAAATTACAATTCTATTCTGGCCGTGATATAATTGTATATTCTCTCAAATGCTACTGGTATTCATCTTTTATATATATTAATCCTTATCCAGCTCGAGGACCTGCAATTTCATTTCCTGCCTGGTTGTCTCGCCTCTCAGTAAATTGTGGGTCTTCAGATATTCGATCAAAGAAAGAGACGCCGCTTACCTCGTGTGTTAGTAATGGCAGTGTTATCTTGAAACACACCCAGACACGTGGCAGAGTCACATCAATATGAAATAAAAGACAAGCATCTAAGGAAAGCTGATGCACTACATGCTTCGACTCCATAAAACACTTTTCGGATTTCCTGAATCCGCCGGAGTTATTGCGAACGAACACTAAATTCGCTAAATTCAGGGGCTATAGCATCACACTATCCCATTTCTTTATCAAGGAATTGCGATATTCATATCGACGTCTCCCAGCAATTTTCATTGTTGTTGGTGTTTCCAAAAATTTACCTTCCTGTTTAGATACGATCCACAGATGGACCGCTTATCCCGGCTTGGATTACGTCATTAGGCCAATTAGATCCGATATGAATGAAGCATCAGTATACAGAGATATTCGGAATAGGAACTTCGGTATAAGCATGATTTGTACCTGCAACACTAGCATCGAAGGATCTCACGGCGTGAGTCACTGACATAAGATTACCCCACTCTTACCAATGTAGGAATGTATATCCACCCACCTCAGATTCTATAAATACCACACTAATGCTTTATTCTATATATGTCTCTTCCTAAAACACCAAAGTCCCAAACACACGTACCCTCTATTAAGCAAAAATGTCGACTACACGTCTTACAAGTAAAGACATCGGATATGTTCCCGGACAACTCCCACCAGGGCCCAAAAACTCTATCCTCGATGTCCCAGGTTAGTCATCTAAGACCTCGTGTCACGAAAATATCACCACTCCTTGGATTTTAATGAAGTATTCTAATTTTTCCCAGGAGTTTACATCGGTCAGAATACCGTAGGAAATGATGGCGACGACGCCCGTAAAGGCGTTACTGTCATTTTTCCCCGCCATCCGGATGATATCACTATCCCCTGTTACGCGGGGTTACACACGCTTAACGGAAACGGACAATTGACTGGAAATTACCAGATTAAAGATTGGGGATACTCCAACACCGTAATTTTTTCCTATCTCAGCCAGTAGTAAACATCAAAGATGCCAGGACAAATAATCTAATGCACCAATAGCCAATCGCAATCACCAATTCCCTCTCCCTCGGAACCGTCTTCCAAGCTCTCTGGCAGCGCGTTCTTGATGTCGCGGCCAAGAAAGAAACGCCCATTCAGGAAATTTCTCATAATTACGGTACACCGATTGTAGGCGAAACGGCTGATTTTATCCTCAACGATATTTACAAATCTCCTTTGACTCTCGAAGAGATCAAACCTGCGATTGAAAATGCTTTGACGCAGGGAGAGGTTCAGGAAGGTCAGTATGGAGGCGGAGCCGGAATGACTTGTCATTTGTTTCCTGGTGGGACGGGAACTAGTTCGAGGGTTTTTGGAGAGCTGCCTTGGGAGAGTGGGGAGGGGGAGAAGAAGTACACGGTCGGGGTGCTGGTGCAGAGTAATTATGGACATTTGAGGGATCTTTCGGTTGGGGGTGTGCCGATTGGAAAGTTGTTGTTGAAAGAGAGTAAGGAATTGGCGGAAAAGGAGAGCGCGAGTGAGAAAAATGGGAAGATTGGTGAGGGTAGTATTATTATCGTTTTGATGTGGGTTTTCCTTTACATTATTGGTATGAATGAAGTATACGAGTTGCGACTAATATAATAATAGTACTGACGCACCACTTCTCCCTCATCAACTCAACCGCGTGGCCCGTCACTGCGCAGTAGGACTTTCCCTAGTTGGTGGCCACGGCGTTGGCCGAAATCACTCCGGAGATATAATTCTCACTCTTTCTACCGGCAACACACCCGATGAAAAGGTTGGCGCGCCACAAGTCGATGGACTTGCAAAGATCGAAATCAACGATATTAAGGTCATTCGAAACGAGAGTATAGAGACACTTTTCCGAGCCGCGAGCGAAGCTACCGAAGAAGCGATTTTGAATTCGATGATTGCGGGGAGAGATGGGAGAACGGGAGTAAATGGGTATAGATTGGAGGGAATGCCAGTGGAGAAAGTGAGAGAGTTGGTGAAGAGGTATAGAGTGAATATTGATGATGAGAGCTGTCTTTCTTCTGGGGAGTATCTTGCGTTACCGAATAAGGGTGTATCGTAAGAATGAATCTTCTGTCTGAAATGAAGGGGTCGGTTAGCTAGGACCTATAGCTGATAATACAACCATTTCGATATTTTCTTTTGGGGTATAATGCACCGCGTTCCTTTCATGATCATTGGCGATATGCATGATGATACTTTGAGAGGTCAGCATGTTGATTGGTCATATGGAATCCCTATATAGTGATTACCATCACAGATGTAGTACATCAATAATATGAATTCATGATGTACATCTTGTTAGTCAAAACCACGTGAAGATGAGTTGCTTTGACTAGTAGAATTTGAATAAAGTGACAAAAAGCTACTCGAGATAGTCAAATTTCCAAAGACACCTTTGATTTTCCGTGATACCCGAGATGAGATTTCAGAGAGCCTTTCAATTATACAAAAGCTTAAACCCTCCAGTAACGCCTTTCTGAAAAACGCCGAGCGGATCATATTTCTTACTCGCCGCCTGAAGCTTCGCCTTATTAACCGCTCCATAACTATCAATCGGATCTTGCCAATTCGCCGCATAATTCAGATATTGCCAGTCATTGTAAAATCCAGATGTCTTTGCGTACACATCAATCGTGTCGAACATAGTTCTTGCAGCATCACTAGCAACAGTATCATCTGCGATATTCCCCCATGTTGCGGTAAGAAGAGCAACAATTAGTGGACCATCAGTAGGAGATACACCAAGGACGTTTCCCTTGGTAGAAGCTGATTTCGCGGGAATGTTAACGGGGATTGGCTCAAATGATAGCGACCAGGTAATACTGGAGAGTGATTGAATAGACGGAAGAGCGGCGTTCCAGGCGTTATAGGTTGCATTTATCATTTGCTTACTGGCTTCGAATGTTGTTGTTATGAATAGTGTCCTGTGAATATGTTAGTAGGATCCGATGTAGGAAAAGCCGACAAATAATGAGGAACACACCGTAATTGACTGATTGTGCCTGCTGTTTCACTTCCAATGTCGGTCAAATTCGTAATCCTCAAAGTGTTTGAGTATTGAGGTTGAATTGCTGTGAATGGCTGGTATGCTTCCGGATTTATGACAGGCTTAGTATACACAATGTTGTTCACCACCACGGAGCCAATACTAGGCTGGAATGCGAAACTCGTAATCAGAGAGGCATACTCATCATAAGCTGGGTTGCTGCTGAAGTCTGCCAAAGCGTTGATCTGTTGCTCCGCGGTAGTTGCTGGATACAGAACATTACCGCCCCACAACTTGCCTTGTTGAAAAGCATAGAAATCAATTCGGGTAACAACACCAAGATTATTGGAGCCGCCTTTCAAAGCTAGATACAAATCTGGATTCTGATTCGCATTGGCATTGACTACTTTACCGCCTGCAAGGACTATTTCAAAGTTCTTGACATTGTCACATGTGAATCCTTTCCTAGGAGAAAAATAGGATATTCCCCCTGTACATGTGAGCTGGTTGATTGAGAGTGTGTAGTGAATCTATCAGCCAGACTTACCACCAACTGTCAATCCTCCGACACCAACTGAGTTGACTCGTCCACCAGGAACAGCAAGTTGTAAAGCATCTAGCTTGAGATAAACTTCTCCCCATCTTGCTGCTGAGCCCACCGATACCACAGAATAGTCGGTGCTGACATCTACGGAGTTGAGAGGACTCAAGTTTATCGTTACTCCTTGATTGATGTTGGCCTGACCTACGCCTGGTGCATGGCCTCCTGATTTGATAGCGAATTGACATGACGGACTCCAATTTGCCAATTTCCCTAGAATAGACAAAATTCCAACTGAAATCGAGACGTCTAATGTGGATGTTGGCGATACAATACAACCTGGGGATAGTTGAGATTCTTGCTGGGAATAGAAATTGTTCAAAAATGTACTGTAGGCTGATGAACTTGGGTACGAAACTTTCGAACCCAGTGCCAATTGGAGAGCTTTACACTATGTAATGATGTTAACAGTCTGTAATCATAGAATCAGAGCATCGGATGTGGTAAGATTATTCGAGTCAATTTATGTTGATCAGTGATGAGAACAAACCTGGACTGCCGATGCCAAGCAGAGAGACTTACGCAAAT
This sequence comes from Botrytis aclada, assembly GCA_014898285.1. Taxonomy (NCBI): domain Eukaryota; kingdom Fungi; phylum Ascomycota; class Leotiomycetes; order Helotiales; family Sclerotiniaceae; genus Botrytis; species Botrytis aclada. Next base: position 217,768 of record RCSV01000008.1, read on the forward strand.
ATTCACATCTGTAGTTGAAGACTTTGTAACACTAGCGACAGCCGAGTTGATTGTAGCATTCGCATCATCTGCATTTGTAGCAACAGAGAGAGCATATAATAGGGGTAAGATAAAAGTGATGGACAACATTCTGAGGGAAATAGAAGCTTGGAGTATCACACACCTTCTGCACGGGAACATCGGAGATCTTATACTTAAAGTCCCGGTATTTAAATCGACAATACTTCCCGCTCGCTGACAAAAGGGGACGCCCTTACATGCTTTTCTTTTTCTTTTGCAAGGATTCTCCACAACATATTTGTATGTCGATCGCCCCCCATGCTCACTAAACTGTAAAGGAATCTAGATCTTACTATGAAACAAAACATATGAAGGGATATTTTGGTGAAGATTGCTGACCAGAGGATGAGTTTGACTTGCAGAAATCGATCTGAAAAGCTTATAGCTCTTAGCACTTGACACCGTCTTTCCAATCGAGCACCACGTGTGATGGCTAAACAGCCATAAGATACGCCTCAAGCTTTTAAGGCTTATGGCTTTTCCCCCCAAGCATTTCAGAATAACGAGTGGCTGGTTATACACCGCACACATCGAAATTTCGTATAATCATTTCTGAATGATACATATTTTCGATCCACCCGCAACGCAAGACGGGCCACCCAATATATTTTGCAGCAATATCAAAGGAGGTTGTCTCAAAATGGAGGTTAAAGTCAAACCCCGTGAGCGAGCTGATTAGTAAGCCACATTTGACTTAACCCCGAGGTTCCGACACATCAATCTTCATCAACATCACTTGTGTTGCTCTGATCTCACATTTTCAATTTTTACGTCAATCTACACACTTGAATTCTTCTATATGTCGTATAATTTCTAGGGCTGTACTTCAATTCAACCACTAGGTGCATGGAACCTCTCTCAAACATCGAAAGTGGAATTTCAGACCTAATTTTCACACAACCATTGACGGAGATACTAGCCACGATCATCTTAAGCCCTTGGCTCCTCTGAGTCAATCAATAAGACAAATACTTGCCAGGACTCTGGGAACTGAGAAGGTTACAGTTCAGAAGTACCTACCCATAGAAAATCCAGGTCAAATCTTTCACGGTGGCCCGCGGCGACAAGTCATGTAATATCTTCATTTGGTCTATCTACTGAGTAATCCATGATACCCTGGATCTTTCTAGATATTCAACTCACGGAGATGGAAAGTTGAATAACCCATGCAATGAGGATGAGATGAAGATGAGATGATCCCAGTGATAATCAATTTGCTTTGGGTTAGTTGACCTTCGGACGTGGACTGAAGTTGAATAAATTGGTAAATAACCTCTGCCTGTTCATGGAAGACTAAAGTTGAGGAAGGATGAAAGCAAGGATGTCCCATGATATTATACACTATGAAGGTGTGATGCGATTGTCTGGTCAAGTGAAAATCAATGCGATTGTAATCATATCTCTCTCTCTATCTATTTGACGTCTCCGTTTCCGATATCTCTTCATGTCAGAGCGTTACTTGATTCATAAAATCTCACTCTGTCTTGTATAAGTACCTGTTAGTTATGATGTACTTCTTCAGGGAGATAGTTCGCTTGCCATAGTTGTCTCCCGAAATCCAATTTTTGTCTTTTAACCACCTCTATAGACATGTGAACGTTGATCGTCCGCATTTCAGTGCACAGAGATTCAGCCCTTGTATAACCCATGCCGTGATCCTCGATATCTGTCTGCTCGAGCACAATTTGTATGCGCATCTTTCCATTTTTTGAACGAGATTGCAATTGACTAAGCCACTTCTCTACTAGTTCGAATGATGTCTGTGTAGCAAGCATATCAAGGAAACTTGGGGAAGGTGTAATGATCAAGTTTCGAAACCCTTCCATACCCAACAGTCGAATTGGAAACGCGCAGCAGTTGTCTCGTCCTACAACCCAAAGAGTATCTCGTTCAATATCAAAGTACACGGGTCGTCCTTGTAATAATTTTCCAAAGCTAAGCTTGTATCTCTTTTGGGCCAGTTCTCGTGAATCATGACAGGTGTGAAGCAAAGCCGGAACCTTAGCTTTGTATTTATGACGTGCTGTAAGAATAGTGCCCAAGAAGTCACGGGATCCCGACTGGGGTATTTTGTATTCCCACCAATACAAGTCGAGCTTGACGGTTCGAGGGTCGATGTCCTGGAGAGCGAGCTTCCAGACAGCTAATTGTATTTCTTTATGTAATAACTTGAACAGTGTGAAGGTGCGAAAGTTTCTGGGACTGGAGCTTTTGATTCCTTTCCGGCACTTTGCTTCTCTGATGTGAGATTTTATTCCAGAGTAAGCTTTCTTGCCCTGAGCGTAACTGGCGCCGAATGCCACAACCGGTGGACCCGCAACAATAAAAAGCATGGCATAACCTGTAACCTTTGCACACTCGTAGGCATAGAGATGTATTTTCGAGAGCTTGAAAACCATGTTGAACGTTGGACAAATTGATAAATCTATCGATTGACCTTTGATTGTCTTGAAGGTAGTCGAGAAGATTGCTTTTTGAAGGGAACTCGTGGCTACCCTGAGATCTTTTAGCCTCCATGCTTGAGACTTCTTCGAGAAAATTGGAACACTATGATCGAACCACTAGGGAAACATTCACCTGCAACCAACACATGACTTCTTGCAGTGAATCTCGGATATCTTTCAGTGATTTTTGGAGTGGGCTCATTACGAGATTGCTATTGAACTCTGTATAACTTTTGATCATGCTTGTGATTGGTGATTGAAAGTAAATATGAATACAAGCCTTGTATTCAATAATGCTTCGAGAGCCATAATGGCAAGGCTGTACTGCAGATGAACATGATGATTGGTGAGGAAGCGAGACATCCAAAACATAGCTAGTGCTAGTAAGTCGAGGCACAGTACTGTAAAACTGAATCACCTCGCTTATTTAATACATGAATAAAGCACCTAAGTTCTTAACAATCATTTTTTTATCAACACTCTGACTTTCACACAATACCATCAAATTCTATCAAGGTTTGATTCCATAACCTTAACTGTCAAGAACAACAGATATCTTCTTCATCAAAGAGACTAAGAAACTCTTTCCGTACATCCACTTCATACAGACATCGCTTCTCATATTACAACTAAATTTCAACGAAGAAAACAACACCTATAACCAAGTCCACACCGATAATCAAGTAGACACCCATCATGTCGCAAGTTCAACCTCGAGCAAAAGATCAGCCTGATAGCTATGATCAATCCGATGCTCAAGATCAACCCCAAATTGGCGATCAACCTCAAGCACCAACTCAAACCAATCGTCAAAGCTCATCTCAATCCCAACTTGATATTGATGCCGACGATTTTACCTTTTTTTCCAAATTACCTCTCGAACTACAACGCAAAATTTGGGAGTTTGCTGCTGTCCCGCAGTCTCGGGCCATTCAAATTGAAACTATTTGTGAGCGGGATGCTGAGGGAAGAGTACATACCATTGAAGGCGACGACGATGACGATGAGGAACTTGTACATTGGAGTCCTACAAATTGTTCACCAACACCGTTGCTTGGGATCTGTCGTGAATCGAGGTCGATTGCCATGAAGTATTATAAATACTCTAGCTTTCTAGATCGTCCCCTATTTTACAATCCAGATTTAGACACTCTGTGGGTCAGAGGAAATCCACTCTTCCCATCCGTCACTGATGATCCACCAAGCGAAACGACACTAGAAGTTTTATTTTGGCAGAGACGTTATACCGAGCTGGGGCCATACCTTTTTCGATCCGTCGCCCTTGACTTTGCGGGGATCAAAAAACATCAAAAGATTGCGCCTTCGTGGCAACCCATACCGCAAGACCCCTGTCTCTGCACGCTTTATGCCATCTCGAAAACGGAGGTGGAAAAAGTTTACATCGTTTACTCTTCTAGGGACTGCAGAGATGACGTTGAACAGGAAGTATAATACTTGGTGCAACAAATAAAATTCTATGCCCGACATTTCAATACATGGATCCAGGAATTTCTGAGAGAAAGGAACGAACGAGATGGCACGAGCTTAACCGAGTGGAAGATGCCTACCGTTGAGGCAATTCTGGATGCTCGACTTCTTAATCCCATCGAAACATTTCACAGCTTCCCTAATCTTCCTTTCAAACTACAACGCGCAATTTGGAACTTCGCCGCAATCCCGCATTATCGCGCGATTCAAATATATCCCAAGTTTGAAGGAACTAGGGTGGAATCAAATGACGGCCGCATAGCACTTTGGAAGAAACAAGTTACTTCGCCCTGTTACTCGAATGCGCTTTTCGAAACCTGCCGAGAATCCCGTCACATTGCAATCACGAAATATGACCATAGCGAGGTTCATACAATCTCTACTCAAGGTACAGAAAAGTCCGTGATTCCGCGCCGGTTTTATTACAACGCGGACAACGACATCATGCGGATGACACCAGACTGTTTACGCAAGAATCCTTCGGCAGGAGACGGAATCCTACAACAAGCTTGTTTCGAAAAATTTGCGAATATTGCTGTTGACATTGATTCGTTGTTTCTGAGAAATCTTCCACAAGGCGAAGTCACTGACACGCTTACCTGGCCATTTCTTGACACTGTTGCCCCGAAAAAGCTGTATTTGGTTTACTCCCGAGCAGACCAAAAGAACTTAGCTGCTCGGGTTTTGTATTCTCTACTCGATCATATGAAGAGCAATGAAGGAAGAATGAGAGAAAGTTTCGATTCCATCACGAACCTCGAAGGTATTGAAAGACGTCCATGGACATTGCAGGTCATTGAAACTATTTTGGAGTCCGATTTATTTGAAGTAACAAAATATTGGAGGAACAACATTATTGTGAAATAGTCCTTTGGCTTGCGTGCGATATGGTTGGAGGAGTTGTGTAACTGAAAATTGAATATATCTGGCAGGGTTCAGGTAGGATGTCATTGCTGGTTATGATACAATATGATATGATTTGTTTTCTTTGTTTGTTTAAGCAATGGTTCTTAATAGTTATTAAAATACGCTTTTCGATCATCATGTTCTCCTTATAAGTGGCCACGCCTACTTCCTCCTTGTGCAAGATGTAGCAAGCTCAATATCCATACTGACTCGATTGGACTCATAACTTTAAGAACATGATAAATATCTTGAAATCTAGGACCCAAATAAAAGCAACGCATCCAACAGTTACGATACAAGATCCCAAAAGCCATCTCCTTTCAACTCAAACAACAGAATTTGTCGTCTGCCTCTTTTCCATTCACCAACCATGAAACTAAAATCGTTGAATCCAAATTGAACAACATGAATACTGATCTCTCAATTTCCGGCTCTTGCACTCAATGACTACACTATCTCTAGCTATTCACCACAAAGCCCGTGTCACCCCTTCTCTAGATTTCTCCACTCCACGTATTTCAACTTCTTACCCATGATCCACTAATCCAGTAGAAATCTATACTTCAAAGTTCAAACCGCTCAATAATTGGGCACTAGCCCCCTCTCTTCCTTGTCCGCGAAACTAATACTCCAACTCTATATCCATATCACTCCTTCATACCATCACGTCAAAATACTCGAAAATACTCAAACCTACTCCGTTTTACTCGTATTTCTAATTTCCATACCACCTGCAGCAGTAGAACGCTACTGATTCATAACTCCCAGGGACAGAAGCGATCACTCATTACTCAAAAAACTTAATCTTACATTCCTTTACTCAACTGCTATGAACAATTTCTGTACCTCAATGAGCCCTCGTACCATGCTACCAACTCCTCAATTTACTGCATACAGTATAATCCACTCCCATCAACTAGCTGCAAATTTCTAGCCAGATAGTCACCTAGCTCTTCCAACGCAATCTGGATATAAAACAACACTCAAACCCCACATATGCAAATTAATTCCCCACAGCAACCAGCTCAGTAGCTTTCCCTGGGATGTCCCCCAGTTTCTCATTCTCCCAGCCAGAGTTTGATGAATTTGCCACCGATTGAGTAAGTCTCTGTAGTTCCTTCTCGCAAACTTTTATGACGTCGTGACTATAGAAGTAATCCAAATAGTCTGCAGGGGTTACTGTTGGTGCGGGGTAGTGTTAGCTTATTCTTTTGTTTTACCAGTGTTACCATGTTCAAGTACGTATTTGGGGGTTGCATTTCTAGATCCAGCCCCAGATGTGCGAGCTTAAGCTTGATTCTCTGATCCTCATCATGCTCTGAAGAACTAAAGAGCTCTCGAAACCTCAAAGGAAGTGAGAGGAGGGCAATAGAAATTCAGAAAGACTCACTAGGTAAAGTTTGACCTTCCTCCATATACATCCTGGCCTCCTCTTTCGTTTCATCCGATTGAAAGTATGACCCATTTGAAAACATTTGTATGGCGCTTGCGCGATTTTTTCTTATTTTTTCGAAACTGGCAAGACGGGCTGCGATGGTTTCTTGTGTGATGCTACCTTCTGGGAGCTTGGAAAAGAGGAGACCGAGGGCGCAGCCATCTTCCATGGCCTGGGCGCCGGCTTGACCTTGGACTATTGGGGGAGAGGAGTTAGTGTGTCGAATTGAGGGTTGGGGATTGAAAATTGGGGTGAAGATGAGAATATGGATAGAGATGAGGAGAAATGGGGGTAGTAAAGTAGAGTAATACATACAAGGTAACATAGGGTGTGCAGCATCGCCAAGAATCACGAGTTTTCCTTGATGCCAAGAAGGAAGAGGGGCTCTGAAAAGAAGTTTCCAGAGTCTAACATCTTTTGACTTTGATAGCAGTTGGCGAACGGAAGGATGGCATTCTTTAAGTTCATCGAGAAGGACTTCGGTCGGAATACAATTATTCCAGTCTAAAATGTTTTGTGTTAGATTATCGAGACACGTGATGTAATGCTTGAAGAAAGCGAAGCTTACCGTGGGAGGGGTCAAGATCCTCTTTATCAGCACAAAAGACTGCGATATTGAGTACTTCATTCCTAGATACAATGTAAGTATTGAAAATCAAGTAGCAAAAAAGTAAATGTATAACATACTCTCTACAGGGATACCAAACAACTTTCTGATGTTCATATTGAGGCCAAGTGAACATACGAAGTTTGCCTTCCATTTCTTCCATGAAAAATCCACATTCAGGATCATCTCGAATCTCTTGAACGGGTATCAAGGTTCGAAAACAGGAGACACCTGTTGGAATTGCTGGGTTCTCATATCCGACAATCTTTTTCACTGCTGCAGAATGAATGCCATCAGCACCGACAATTAAGTCTGCTGTCATGATGGTTCCGTCAGCAAGAGTTACTGATCCATTTACGGTGTCCTGTGATGAAGTTCAGTAAAGTTCATTGAAAAGTTTGGATACATCAATACATAATCAACAACTTCGCATCTGTTGCGAATCACTGCTGGTTTCCCCTCTCCTTCTTCTCCAGTGGCAAGCAACTTGAGTTCTGTGTGTAAATCAACTCTATGACTGTAGAAAGACTTGAAGCCGTATTTTTCTTCCATATTCGACCATTCTACCACATGGGTGTCAACAAGTTCATCTCCCGAAGTAACGGTTATGGAACTAGCAGTAACTAAACGTGCTCTTTTGAAATCAAAGCCCCATTTAGCGACGACTCGAGCTGCATTGGCTTGAACATCTAAATTGTATTAATTTCCTGATAATTCAGTGATAGGGCGCATAAAACTACTCACTGATAGCCGCGCCAACTTCATGGGATAGAGAGGATTTATCGAAAATCTTGTATATTTATTAGTATTGAAAGAAAATATCAAAGAAGATTTTTGACTTCTCAAATCAACAATGCACTGGGAAAAGAATTTTTCGTACCAACACTTCATGTCCAGCTCTTCTAAGACCAGTAGCAGCCGCGAGACCACCGATTCCTGCTCCAACGACAATGACCTTCATTTTTGAATCCTGCTTATCAAATTATTTTGTAGAGAATTTTCGTTCTGGGACGCAAAGTTGTATATACGTAGCTCGGATAGCAAAGATCGACCGATGAAGCTAATTCAAAGACTAAAATAAACTACCGAGTGACGATCAGCCGCTTGATCTAACGGAGAATTAATTGATCTTGTTATTTATATTAATAACAGGCAAAACGCCTCCTTTAAGTAGTCATCTAGGATCGACTGTCAAAAGGGAGAGCGGACGAAAGATATCTAGCGTTGCGGCATTGAGAATGGACGAAATTTCAAGGAGCAAATGCAGTGTGACAATTTGATCACAAAATTGGAGCCTCGGACTTTTTAAAAGTGTCCGTTTTGCGTATACTACACTGCAATATATTAAGTATGTCATGGAAATAACATTGCTGGGGCTTGATAGGATTGTGTGCCACTGACACGATGCTTTCAGATCGACAACCTCATGTATTATGCAATAATTTGTGGTCCAACGACGGACAGATCATGGTACATGCAGTTTGACGTTCCTTGGGTAGGCGATTCGCCAGTCCATTGAAGAAATCGATACCCTGGATTTAGTCATAGAGTATGCAAAATTCTTATCTGTGGAAATTTCTTGTTTCGACGGACATGATCTCATGTTACGAGCCCACATCGATGTCTCTTTTGACAGGTTTAGCAGCATATATCGTGAATGCTCGATGCCAGGGTAAACTTTTCATTTCCGTGTTGAGGTAATATATCTTGCAAACGTTGATAGCTTGGGTGGGGATATGTTAAGGCTTGTCGAAAAAGACTCTTAGAAGGAGCTATCGATATATCTATGGTTCCCTTCAATATTGATACCTAGTATCTTTTCGTCAATAATCCTCAGGGTCTTTTATTCCCCAAATGAAAGGTGTCAGCCAACTGGTATACAAGGAGTTGAAGACAGCAGACCGAACGGACAGATAGTCTGACATAAAGGGGGCGTTGAAAGCAGGATCACTCCGTTCCACCAAGAACATATTTCTCATTGATGTATCCAGATGTATCCGAGGGTAAAGAGATCGAATCATCACCGTCGTCGTATGTCCGAGTAGTGAGTGCAGTGCGTTTGCATTACCTGTGTAAATACCCGAGACCGAAACCTTAACACCGAGCCCGAGCCCGAGCCCAAGCCCCACGGGTAAAAGGATAATTCGTCCATACGACGCACGTGCATAACAAGATTTCGACTCCACATATTCAACGGAGAACCGTTCACGTGCCGTTGTTCAGAACTGATGAGCGACGCCGCCTTATTGCTTCTTTCCCTTTCGAGCTGGCCGATATGCCGATATAGTCTGTGTAGCATTGATTAATGATCATGATCATGATTACTCATCATTTTTTTCCATTTTGCACGGCGTCGTGATTTTGTTTTCTGTTGAGCTTCATTGTTGAATTTCCAATGTACATCCCGTTATTGTAACAAGCAAGGCTTGGAACTTCGGCGTATGATTATGGTCTCAACCGAAGTCAAATCTGAGCCCATGAGTCATATTGAACACGATTGACCTCGCCGTTCCTTTTGCGGAAACTTCTTATTCGAACATGGATCAAATGATATGATATATCCATCATGGGAAGGAATATCTGACAATTTATGTATGTCTCTGGTAAGATTTGAGATATGAAATGTGACATCAAGGAACTACGGGTATTGCAGATACGGGGCTGAGACATACCTACATATTCAACAAAATTCTCTTGATACAAGTCCAGAGCTGGTTTAAATCATCGCTCTATCTCAAAGTCAATCTTGAAATTTGTACATCACTCTTTCGCTCAATTTATCTCTTCTTTCTCCATCCGCAAAGGATCGTCCCATAATGTCAGAAATTACACCAGAACTCCAAACCTACAATGGAAATTGTCATTGCGGTGCATTCAAGTTCACAATCAAGATGCCTGAGATAACTACTGTTACTCAATGCAACTGCAGCATCTGCTTCAAAAAAGGATATCGATGGGTGTTTCCTGGCGAGGGTTGCTTCGAGATTACCAAGGGAGAGGGAATTCTGAAGGAGTATCATTTTGGAGAACGTACAATGGTTCACAGGGTAATACCACAGTCTCCATCTACGAAAATCGTGCTTATAGATTTAGTTTTGTCCAACATGTGGATCGAATGTACAAGGATTCCGCTACAACACTCCAGCGGGAAGAGACATTGGTATCAATGTGAGTTGGAAGACACTTAAGCACACGTTTATCATGTCGGCAAATGACTGATGGTTCCTTAGGTCAATTGTCTCCAAGATATGGATCAATGGTCCCTGAAAGTTAACAAGTAAGCTGCACCCAGCAATTGCTCGCAGCGGAGATAAATTTCTGATATCCAGTCCCCAGATATGATGGCCTTGGACGTGAACCACAACATATTGCACCTGAATACACTGGTGACTTACCAACAGCCAAGTTCGAAAATGAGAAGCTTTATACCGGTGGATGTCATTGTGGTGCAGTAAATATTGCATTTAAGACTCAAGCTCCCTTATCCCAACGTCATGAACATATACAGGAGTGTAACTGTAGTATCTGTTGTCGAGTGAGTATTCTATCGACAGTTCGATGCAATATCAAACTAATCCACTATAGCTCGGCATCACTGTCTGTTATCCTAGGAGAGACCAAGTGTCTGTTTCGGGCATATCGAACTTGACAGAATATTCATTTGGTCAGGGGTATAACATATTTCGGTTCTGCTCAACTTGCGGCATTACTGTCGATATTGAAAAGGACATGGATGCAGTATCTAGATCTCCCAAGACTTGGGAATTGTTGACACCAGCACAACGGGAAAGATGGCCAACTATTCATTCCATTAACTTGAGATGCTTTGAGGGAGTTGAGTGGGATGATATCAGCATCTACAAGGCAAACACTAGAGCGATAGATCCGCAATACGTTGTTCCGGAATAGTCGACGTCTGTTCATCATAAATGGAGAGGCGGGGGCGGGGGACGCATTCGGTTGAATCGTGGAAGGGTTGGAGGGGCTCGAGGGGCAAGTATCTGAATTCATATCTTGAGAAAATGTCAAAAAATATCGCCATGCTTCCTCACATTGTTATCATATTGCTTTCCACACAAATTTTACTATTAACTGTGAATAGCCTCAATCGTCTCTATACTCAAAATTCCCACGGTTGTCGTACCAGAGAATTGCATCTTCACACGTTGATCTATCATTGGTTATGTTTCATCCACGTGATTGCTGACCTATTTTAAGACACTTTCACATGCAACAAACTTTTTTTCTTTCTTTGCGATAGCAACGAACATTCTTATCGTCTCCTAGAAATATTCGTCTCCCCATTCAATATGAAATTTACATTCACCCCTCTTACATATTCTATGTCTCTAATCAACATATATATGTTGATATTGCGGATTCAATATCTCGATTTCACTTGATACAGCAACTACGACAACGGTACGGACTAATCTTGGTTATGAGGGAAAATTAACGAATCTACAACTATTCCGGAAACGTTCGTTCTGGACCTAGACCATCATATTCGACCGGAAATTATTGTTTTTCTCCAACAAAACATTTGCTTGCAATATTCTACATATATTTCCCAAGAACCTACTTCCGTACATTTCCCTCTCTCCAGCATAGGCATTTGATGTATATAATGTACTCGCGATCTACCCGTCGTTCCAAACTGAATGTTTCTCGAGAGTCATATTTACAAGAAGATCAAACCACATCATTTGAGGATCCGAAATTCATGATGCAGAGCCAACAATATCCACCCACCTTTACTCAAAATTTGAAAGAAGCTTCAATGCTTTATTCAATGCTTCCTAATATCGTACAATCACGCTTACCTCGCATACCATCCATTCGAAAGTCTGTTGACATATATGGATTCGTGAGTGGCCGAAAATCTGATAATACTTTATCTGGAGCAAGTACACCAGGATCGCTATCATCATCGTCAACAATGACTCTCGTCAATGAACGAAGCTCTATATCTAGCGATGTAGAAACGGATAGCTATTTCTTAGACGATTCGCACTCTTCCGATGAGGATTTCCCTCAACCCCTCAAGAATGGGCAACTCCAGACGATAGGATTGTCTGAGACAAAGTCGGGCATTGGATGGAAATTTGCCAATCAAGGTTCGACAGCTACAATATTCAATGTGATCAAATATACTAATCAGTATCTAATAGGATATAATCTTCTTGCTCTTTCATTTGAAGAATCATCCGCAATTTCCCAAAATACTCGATTTAGCAATACTTCCTTAGCGAGACAGCTTTATGTCCACGCCTTAACCTACTTACTCCGAGCTCTTCCTTCTGATCTTTCAATGGAAGAAAAGATGAGCCTACAAACTGCTATACCAACAGAAATAGTGGAGTCTCTACAAGAAGAATCCTACACCAGTGAGAATAGTCAAGATTCAAACACTGGTGAACCCCCGTCGCTACTCCAAAGAAGTATCGCATCTACGATCATTCAGCTATTTATTTTGTTTCAATTTATCTTACCATATTTGAAACACATACTCTCGTCAGCATATCAATACGATCGAACTCATAAAATATCAGAAAAAGTTCTGTCTAAGGGTATAGTGACAGTTGATACGATCGGAAAATCGAGCTTGGCAGTTACAGGCGCGGTTTACGGAATGAGTGATGGGAAAGTTGGACAAGCTCTTACGGATGCGGCAGCTTGGGTTGTGGAGGGGGTGACGGGAGGTGTGCATGAAGGGGTTACTGAGGGTTTAATCATGCTGGGTGCGAGGAATAGCACTTCGTCTAAGAAGAAGTAGACAGGAGGAGACGTCTTTAAAGTAAAGTATATTTGGCGGGGTTAATCTTTGACGATAGATGAATGGTGATACCCATGTATAGAACGGGGGGTTTTTTTGGGAAATAGGATAAATACTGGTACTTGGAGTAGATAGGATAAAAAGAGTCATATCTTTTAACGCATCAATACAAATAAACAAACAAGAATCTTTAGTATGTTTTAGTGGTGTTACTAGAAGGGAACCAATTTGGTATATGGGGGCGAGCCCCCAACCCCCCCTAGCTCGCTGCGCTCGAATGTTTATAATCTGTAGATCTACTACCATCTCTTCTGAACTGCCGTGTTTGAAGCCTTTTTTGTCTTGAACAGACTGAGCTACAGGGAAATCAAGACGCTGCATTATTTTTCATTGTCTTCAGATTCAAATCGGGTACGGATAGATGGTCTGTTCGTCTCTCCTTCGTCCGCTTTTCGCTTGGTATCCGATAAGCCAGGTCACGTGCTAGACTATCTAGCTATCTACATACTAGCGGCAGAAGATAAACTCATTAGCGTCAAAAAAAAAGTTCTAGTGCAAGAGAAACTTCATGTCCAATTTTTGCAGAGGGGACTTCAGCGACTTCGACAACTTCAATCAATCGCCACTTTGATTTTTATACTGTTTGATTTAACAATCATAACCTCAATTGAGTTGTTATTACTACTTTCTCGGTTTTCATCCGTATACGGATCAGTATTTAATCATGTTTTCCGTCTGCAGAAGAGGTCCCGCCTCAATATCCAGAGCCCTTCGCGCAGTCCCTTCAACCATTCGAATTCCTTCAACCAGACCTTCAACTCTTTCTCTCATTTCACAAAAGACTTCATTACCAATTTTGGAGTCAAGATGGTTACATGTTTCTTCGGCTTCACAACTACAAAGTGTTGCCACTCAAGAAGCTGCCGTCGTTCAAGAAAATAAAGTCATTAATCGCTTCGATGAACTCACCAAGTATGGCTTGGTTCACCCAAATGTTGTTAATGAAATCACCGAAACTATGAAACTAGAGACCATGACAGAGGTCCAAACTTTAACTATTAACCAAGCTTTACAAGGACACGATATGTGAGTCTTTTCAAAAGATATCTTGACTTGAGAACCTCGCTCTAACATATTCCTTGATAGTATCGCACAAGCACGAACTGGTACCGGAAAGACCATTGGTTTCTTACTTCCCACCATCCAAAATATCCTCGAGAAAAGTCCTGAGCTTGCATCTCGTCAACGTTATTCCAGAGCAAGAGCTTCCGATATCCGCGCAATCATTATTTCTCCTACCCGTGAATTGGCAGAACAAATTGCCGTCGAAGCAGTCAAAATTACAAGAAATACAGATTTGATTGTACAAGTCGCAGTCGGAGGATCGAGCAAAAGAGAGATGCTTAGAAAAGTTCAACGTGAAGGTTGTCATATCCTCGTCGGAACCCCAGGAAGACTTCAAGATCTTCTGACCGATGAATACAGCCAAGTATCTGCTCCGGCATTAACAACATTGGTTCTCGATGAAGCTGATAGACTTTTGGATGATGGGTTCTCTAAAGATATTGACAACATTCAATCGCTCTTACCTAAACGAAGCGAAATTGACCGACAAACATTATTGTTTTCCGCCACTGTTCCAAGAGAGGTTATGGGTCTTGTTAAAAGAATATTGAAACCGGATTATCAATTTGTTCAAACCGTCAAGGCAGGAGATGTAGCCACACACGAAAAAATCCCTCAAAAGATTGTAGCTGCTACTGGAATGGAGAACATCATGCCAACGCTGGTCGAAATTTGTAAGAAGGGAATTGAAAAGGCTAATACCGAAGGTTCCTCTCCATTTAAGGCTATCGTATACTTCAACTCGACCGCAAATGTTCAATTGGCTGGAGAGATCATGAAAGGAATAGATTCCCTCCATTCGATTGACGTTTCTGCTATTCACGGCAAGCTCACACAGGAAAGAAGAACTAGAGTTACAGATAGATTCCGTCGTGCCAAGTCTGCTGTAATGTTATCCAGTGATGTTACTGCTAGAGGAATGGACTTCCCCAATGTTACTCATGTCATTCAAATCGGTGTCCCTAGGGACAGAGATACGTACATTCATCGTGTAGGACGAACTGGAAGAGGAGGCAAGGAAGGAGAAGGATGGCTCTTATTGACACAATCTGAAATCTCAGGAGCTCGTCGAACTTTGACCAACCTTCCAATCACACCCGATCGTACACTCGAGACTCCCTTCATCGATATGAAGCAAGATGCTCAATTACCAGCCACAACCGCAGAAATTCTCAATGAAGTTGGTCAGGCGACAAAGAGAGTTGACCGTGAAATCAAAGTCGATGCATACATGGGAGCACTTGGTCAAGGTCAAAAGGGTGCAAGCGTTAGGGCAATGATGGAAGACCTAAACAACTGGACAAAATTTGGTTGGGGCTGGGAGAAACCTCCTATGGTTGGCCCCAACCTTGCACGCAAATTGGGAATCGATAGAGTCCCGGGCGTTAACATTGGACATGAACCCCGCGAGAATGATGATGATCTCGGTGGTGGACGAGGATTTGGAAGCGGTGGTGGAGGACGAGGATTTGGAAGCAGCAGTGGTGGTGGAAGAGGTTTTGGAAGTAGTGGTGGATCTAGTGGAGGAAGAGGATTCGGTAGTGGTGGATCCAGTGGAGGAAGAGGATTCGGTGGCGGCCGAGGTGGTGGAGGTGGAGGCGGTAGAGGATTTGGTGGAAGAAATGGTGGAAGCGGTGGTAGAGGTGGTGGAAGAGGATTCGGTGGTGGTGATAGAGGTGGTTCTAAAGGAGGATTTGGTTCATCTTCAAGTTTCTAAACAAGGTTTGATGCTTGATTGGTTTGACTAAATCGCTTCTTTGTGTATCACCACTTCTTTCCCTCTCATTTCTCTTCTTTCTTTTTCATTTTGCTTTTGTCTCAGCTCATCTTGTTTTACAACATTCTTGTCAGATTCTTGACTAGTACAAGATCACAAAGAGATATGCCATATGCAAGATTCAGGGAATGGATTTGGGAGGCGAAACGACACTCAAATTTATGCATGTACGATACATACAATTTTTCGATTCTTGTTGGAAAATTATAGCAAATAGATAGGAAGGATACAAAAATGGGCAAAAGGCGGGAACTGGAGCTTAGGCGTTTCTTGTTTGGGAGCGGCGATAGCTGTGGTTCATTCAGCAAGCGCAAAGCTCCCTTGTATACCTACCTACATACCTATGTATAACTTACGAGTTGGATGGATAATGAGGAGAATCTTTTCAAGGTATGGAATGGGATGGAGAAAAGGACAGGAAATGGAATTTTTACAGTGGAAAGTTGGGGATGGATAGATTTGAAGTGGAGGAGGGGAGGAAAGGCATTGGTGGATGAGTGAGTGAGTGAGTGGATGGGGAATGGATAGGATAGTCGGTCATATGGATAGGCATAATTCTACTCTTTACTTTACTTTACGAATATTCTTTGGTACCATGCCATGTGCTTTCATTTAATTGATGATTGATAATTGAGGGGTGGGCGGTGATAAAATTATATGATACATGCATGATACGAACCTCGAAACGATTAGGGGGAAGATTGAAGATTTGAAGCTTCTTATGTATACGCTAGCTTCCTTTCTCAAATGCATACACATCTAAATAGTAAAACTGTTGTACCAATGAATAAACCGTTGACTGAATGCTAAGAAGTAACTAGTTATGCAGATGATTTAATCATATTAATCTATACTAACTATTTCATCGCTTTGGACGCTTCTCGCAGTATAAGTGTATATATCTATGTATTCATGCGCGATACGCTCTTCTCTTAATTTCCTAGTAGCCCGAAACCCAATACCAAGGACTTTTCTATACAATTCGCAACACCCACGCGTAGATTCTACATCAAAGATTCTATAATGATTTCCATTTTCATATCCCTCACACCAAAAGGTAAAACGCCATCCATGTGGTATCATATCGCTCCCAGAAACTTTGAGTTTGCAAAGTATGCAGAAAGAAACAAAGTTCTCATTAAGCTTCACTAGAAGAAAAGAACTCGCGAAGAAAGCAAAGGAATGAGTAATGTGTCAAGAATTAGGCGGTCATAACAGAATGAACATCCCAGACCAGTAATTTTTCATCCCAAGCAGTGCTGGCGCACCAACCTTCTCCAAAAAGACACCAATCGACACCGTGGACAAATTCGGTATGGGCATCCATGCGACCGATTTGGCGAGGCATGGTGGCATTCATTGTACCATCAGTCCAGATGCGACAAGACATGTCATAACTGGCACTCAAGAGGGTATCGCTAAGATGAGGACTCCAGACCAATTTTCGAACAGCATATTCATGTCCTCTTAAAATGGCGACAGGTCCACCACCGACATTGCGAAGATCGAAAGTTCGAATCGCTTGATCGACACCAGCCGTTGCGATGACTCCCTCACGATATTTATTCCAATCATGGGTGAGAGCTTCGCTTGGAGGTGAAACTTGTCGATTACTTCCGACTGCTCCCAGAGAGCCTGCACTTGGTGGGGAGCCATGGATTGGAACAAGTGAGACTAAATGATTGGAAGCCGAGGCAGGGGTACGTAGGTCGAATATTCTTAGATGCGAATCTGAGGAAACAGATGATATGATCGACGGGGAATGAGGAGAGAAGGCAGCGCTATATGTGCAAGAATGTGTAGGTAAGGTAAGGACCGAGCTTGTGCGATTTGGGTTCCACTGATGATAGAAGAGTTAGCAATACTGACGATGAGGTGATTGAATTCGAGCCCAGAAGATCCTCGTACCAATTTGATTGTATTATCCCAAGAGCTCGAAACAAATGTATCTTTCGAGACCAGATTCCAATGAACAGCAAAAACTTCGCGACCATGCTCATGGAAATTTGCTATGGGAAATGTCTCTTGAATCGCGGTATCGAATAATTTGATGCTTCCATCACCACATGCGACAGCGACTTGATTTTCGTTTGATTCGGACCATGCTAAATCGTAGATGGAATCTTGAGTGTCGAAACTATATCATGAGAAAAGATAAGAGTCAGCAGAAGCTATGAAAATAACAAAATTGGTAAAATCCAAGTCAAACCCCGAATAGGACCTACAATTTGTGTAATTGAATACCTTGTGGAGTCAACATCAAGCTATAAAGTCTCCCATTTCCGACCAAACCATAATTGGCAGAAGCAGTCACACAAATCCGATTATCGAAGAAGGGAGAATATTTAACAGCAGAGCCTTTAAAGCCTCGAGTAATATACTCCATCTTAAATTCGAAGGGGGAGATTGTCGCCGAACCTCGACGTTGCGATTGTGTGTATTGCTGTAATCGTCACAAGTGATGAACTGAATTGTAGGGAAGCTAAACCCCACCACGAATTTGTGCCGAGGGATTATTCGGCTGAGTAATCCTACACGTGACCCCACAACGCGAGAAGCTTCAATTTTGTGAACCACGGCCGTAGAGAAAAACTGCTTTATATATGTAGGATTCATCCGATTGCTTGTGCTAGCATCTAGGGGCGTTCACAAACCTGAGCAAGCATTCAATCCAGTCATATTGCCAAATTGTAGTGAAACAGTGTTTCCTAGATTCCGGTACGCGTTATTTTGGGAGAACCACCAGAGGACCTCGGTTTTGATCAGACACTGTACATCGAACAACGATCCATCACTATTATGGATGCCTTTATATCAAGAAAAAAGCGAAAACTATCCGTCTCTCCTCAGTCGCCACTGAAGTCAGATACCATCGCCGTCATTGAGGATCTCAGTGTTCCAGATGATGAATCAACGGATTTTAAGCTGGCGCTATTGTCATCTCTGCACCCTGAGCTCGAACAACAAGTTCTTCTTGAGATATTACTTGAACATGATGGCAATGTAGAGAAAGCCTCAAACTCCTTGTCTAGTTCAGACACTCCTTCTTTGCTGATACCCAAGAAGCCATCAGCCACGGTAGGATATCAAAGTTCTCTTTCTACATTCATCTCGAGTGAGAACTCTACAAAGCGCGTCAAATCTTTGTCTCAAAAAGGCAAAACTCTTCATTTATATTCTCCGGAGGATGTCACAGCTCACACTCCCTGTTCTATCATACATAACTTCTTGCCTGTGGAAGAGGCCAATACGCTACTTGAGGAATTGTTAAATGAAGCACAAACTTTCGAAAGGATGACTTTTAAATTATTTGATAATGTAGTAACAAGTCCTCATACGGCTTGCTTTTATGTTGAAAGTTTGGAAGAGCAAAGGGTTCAAAAGACTGAATACATCTATAATGGTGATCTACTATCGGTGAGTAGTACTCAGAATACAAATCGTCAGATTGCTAAACACATGACTTACAGGATGTTCGTCAACTCACTCCACAAATGAGACAAGTTTCGCCTAAAGTTCAGGACGCTGTCAATTCAGAAGTCGCAGCCCGAATCAAAACACACTATCCTAATGGTCAGAAGCTTAAGTACCAATCATCAGACATATGGAAGCCGAATGCAGCTTGTGTCAACTGCTATAACGGTGGCGCAGAGAGCGTGGGATATCATAGCGACCAGCTCACTTATCTTGGACCACGAGCTGTCATCGGCTCGATATCTTTGGGAGTGGCACGTGAATTCCGTGTTCGAAAAATAGTCGCTCAAGAGTCAGATTTGAAAGAGAAAAGCAAAGAATCTTCAGACGCCGAAGGTCAAATCGCTATCCACCTACCACATAACTCTTTGTTGATCATGCATGCCGAAATGCAAGAAAGTTGGAAACATAGTATCGCACCAGCACAATCCATTGATCCTCATCCAATTTCTGGGAATCGACGAATCAATATTACCTACAGAGATTACAAGGCTTCATTACATCCTAGATTCATGCCAAAATGCAAATGTGGTGTACCGACAGTGTTGAGGGTTGTACAAAGGAAGAAGGATAATTTAGGCCGGTACTTCTGGATGTGCCATGCGGGAAATGTCCCTGGGAAAGAAGGCTGCACGTACTTTGAATGGGCTGAATTTGATGACGATGGTAATCCCACCTGGCACGATAAAACAAAAAGCGAAGTAAATATCAGGGACCCGAAAATTGACAAAGAGAGCTTTTGATTTAGAAACCTCCTGATACTCTGAGTTGCGGCACTTCACGCTTCATCTTCGGCGAAATACCAAACCTTAACATCGCGAATAGGTTGGGATTGAACCGTTCTGTTCACAATATGGTAATCGGGAATGCATGTAATATTGGCTACGTACAATTGAATTGTTATATTCTAAATCTAACTAAGAAGAGGGAGGATATTATGTATGCACTTAGCGTACACGTGACATGTCTTTCCGACACGTTCTAAGAAGACTAGGCTTGGAAGCTAAGACTGCCCGGCTATACTAGCTCCTTGGTCTAATAGAACTACTAGAGAAAGCTACTGTCATTTCGCACCAAACTTCTTAAAATGTTTCTACGAATGAATATAAATTTCAGAGACATCGAGTTCATAACTTTTCTTTTATCTACAAAGACATTCAGATTCCAACATTTCATACATCTAAAGCTCCCTTCTTCTCACTTCATAGTTCACTCGTCGCTTTTCGGATCAACTCTAGGAACTGACGATACCTTCAAATTACTTTGAACAAAGATATGTTATCTCAGACAACCTGGAGTCCTTCAACAATGGCGGCAAAATATGGTATTTCCAACCACAAAACGCGCAGAAACATGAACCGTAAGTCTTCCAAAAGTGTTAAAACGGCACATCTTCTACCAGCTATCCCATCTCTTTACTCACTGGACACCATTAACAACTGTTTGCACAACGTAGGCGCCCAAAATCACCAAAAAGGTGCTTGTTCTACACACACAAGATTCTTGGACAATGATGATGGTCCGACTGAGAACGAAGCTCATCAGGCCCAGGTCCAAATCACTCGCCATCCTGTCAAAGCTCTCAGTCGTTTCGGTCACCTCAATGATATTTCCAAATTTAACAATCTTTGGACAAAAAAGGCATGGACGTCAGAACTGCTGACTCTTCGAGATCGTCAAGAGATCAAATCTATCCCGACCTCGCGAATAAATATCACAGAAAAAACGCCGAAAATACGATTTGATTTCAAAGGCCTTCCTCTTGAGATTCGAGAAATCATATATGGATATACTCTTCTCAGGCCTTCTGAGAAGAAGAAGAAATCCGCATCTAAGACACCCGTTTTTCTCCGAGCCCTAAAGATATACGGCTCAAAGGGTCTATACATTGAGGCGAAGACTGCTTTCTGCTCTATCAACCAATTCACATACAATATTACACAGAGTCTCAAATTTGCGGATCCAGAAGCATGTGGGATGTTTCGAAAAGTGCTTTTGATCATACCGTAAGTTTTCCCAAAGTTTTCCCTCAATGATTTGGTCGACAATCAAAACTTTTAGTTTTTTTTGGAATCAGTTGGACATTCTTCGCTTTGGATAAACGAATACTCTGGAAATCTTGATTTTTTTTTACAGGCACTGAAAGCCACAGATTGTCGATTTGTATTTGCACCACAGAATCAGCAACTAATGCAACTCTCAGGTCTACTTTCACCCCGTTATCACAGATTCCGAGCCAGATGTCTCTTCTTTATTCTTCTCTCCGTCATCTAACACTTCGCAAGATGTTCTCCTACGAACATTGTGGATTCGAAATGTTTCTTACACACTCATTGCCGAAATTTGAAAGATTGATTAGTGTGAAAGTCGAATGCGATTATGGACCATTTCTCAATTCATCCTTTGTTGAAAATCAGGATCGTTGGATATCACTGTTGAACAAAATAATCACTGGGGATAATGGGGAGTTTGTACAGGGTATACGGATAGGAGAAGAGGAATCCGGTGGCGCGGCACCTAGTGCTCCTACGTGGGTTTGGAAGATTGAAAATCGCGACTCGGGAGAAGCCACGGTACTGGTTGGCATGAAAAGAGAGATCAGTTTGGTCATTAAGCCCAGAGTTTCTCATGTCAAATTTTAGCATAATACCTCACACGTACAGATCGCGAATGAGGTTTTGTCTCAAACAGAATCATTCTTGCAAGCAATGACAGCTCCCAAGTAGCATGACTTCATCATTAATCATGATTTACTCTCGTATGTACAGGCTCAATTTCATAGTCAAAATATTTACAAACACCAACATCGAACTCAGTCCCTTCCTCGAACTAACAGTCAACCTCATTTCTCAATCCTTCATATCCCTGATCAAACCCACATGACCTCCCCCATGCATCACCCCATTCAAAGTCCATTCCCATTTCCTTATTTCCAGAATCCATATCCGTCCCTCATATTTAACCAGTCCACAAAGCCGGTCCTGGCATGGAATAACTGCTCAACGTTACATAAGGATTAAATAAAATTCCCGGATCAGTCGCCTTGTAAAAGCTTGTGGCGGCCACACCCACAGGACTAGCTGTTCCAGAGCCTGTCACATCAATGTTAACGCAAAAAGGATAGTTCTGTGCGCCGTTGGCTGTTGTGGCCCCGTGGAGCGCGATGATTTCGTGGCGGAATACGTAGTGGCCTGTAGGAGTTTTAGTTGGAGGATCATCAAGATTGGGGGGGAGAGAGGAGAAGAATAGTCAGTTCACATACCAGCAGCAAGCGTTTTTGGTACAGTGGTCGTCCAGGTATTATTGTTCGCCATTAGAGCTCCTGAGGCCCAGACTTGTGTGCTGAGATTGATACCTGATTGATCGATTTTCACCCATTTGAGATTGGCTTTGTTGACCTAACATTCATCAGTTGTCTTTTTTTTGACTCTTCCAATCATAGAATTTGACGCTTCAAGTGAAACATGATACTTCGGGAAGAAAATGGAATAAAAGAGTCAAGTAACGTACAGTAGAGCAACTTCCTCCACAATTAGCCACATAAGTCAAGACTGGCCCAATATTATGTGGCCAAGTAGTCCATTGAAACTGTACTTTCCCTCCTGCAGCAACAGTAGCAGATACATTTGCATTGACCGCGTTCTTGTGGCATATTATATCGGATGACCTACACAAAGTCCAAATTAGCCATCACCAGAACCGAAAGGAGAGATTCAAAAAGTGAAAAAGAAAGGAGAAAACATACGAATACTGATCAGGCGCCACAAACCCAATATCCAACGCCTCCTCGTACCATCCGGGAGTTTGTGGATAAGGAACCTTGTTCACAACGTCGTACCAGTAGGAGATTTGCCAGCCGCCAGTGTAGACGCCGTTTGCTACGATTCCGGAGACGTAGCCGTGAGAGAGAACGGCGGGGATGAGGGAAAGAACGGGGAAGATGGTGGAGATGAGATGCATGGTGATGTAGAGTAAGGGAGGGTAATTGGAAGGTGAGGAATGAGTGAGGGAGTTGAGAGGAAATGAGCGGATGAGAGAGTTTGAGGGAATTATATATTAGATTGCTAAGATTGCTAGACATAGCTGATGATGAAGGTGTGATAAAGAGATATTGGCTTCTAGTGTGGTAGTATCTATTGAATCTTGTGATCGGTGCAGAACCACTGACAAATTCTGACATATTAATGAAAATCCGGGGTAGCGGGGGCTAAATTCAACATTCGATATAAATGACTGGGAATTATTGGTGCGAATTCTCCTAAATCCGGGGTTGATAGATTAAGTGGGATGTGTTAATATAATGTTAATTTAGGAATACCGTTGAGGTTGCTGCCAAGACGGTCATTATGGTGTGGGTTTCATCTTCAGCCGGCATTTCGGAACGGCGGGGCGGGTTGTATGTTCTGGTGTTTGCATGTTATGTCGCAATTTCAGTTGAAGATATCAAAGGGATTTTTTGAATTAATTCGAGGTTCTGTCATGAATTACTGTGATATTGAGCGCTTGAAAAAGGAAAAGTTATGAAAATTAAATTTGTCCTATTTCTAAATTCACTCACCCTAAATGCTGTGTAAATGCAAATAAGTTACCATGTTAAGGGGTCCGCTTAATCGAGAGCCGAAATTCCAGTGTTAGATTGTTCTTGCTATCTTGATAATCGCAGCCCGTTTTGTCTGATGAGTGTCCATGGTAAAAACCTCTGGCATGATTCGCTTAGACTATGTATTGAGGTTCTAGATTCTTGCGGTAAAGGGGGCCTTCGACCCGATTCGGAAACTATCCACCCATGTTGTGTATCGGTCCACGCACACACTTTTTATAAATCAAGAATATTCTTTTCTTAAACACCTGCTTACTTTTAAATTTCACCAGAAATCATCACGTGTCATAACATTGCCTTGAACTTTGCTTGGATTGATCATAAGCTGTTAGCCACGAGGTCACCACCGCCATAAGAGCTATCCACGATTTTGAATGCGGAAACTCCGCAAAATCACACAAAGAGGCCTAAAGTTTCCTTTTCGAAGTTAAAAGTTTCATAGAATTCCCCTCGCAAGGGAAGTGTCATCATAACCGAGTTCAGAGCCCATCTTTAATTCCCACTTCGACCTGGCCAAGCTTTTTCCTGTTGAAATATCCTGTAATCTTTCCCGAGTTGAGCATTCGGTAACATGACACTTCCCTTTGAAATCACATTAGTTCCTTCGTAATATGCCCTCAACGACCTACTTGATGACTAAATTAAACATATGACATGTTCGTCAGTGTCAAACTTGTGTTTGTCCCTCGGAATATATGCAGTGTCTTCTGCATGGTTTAGACTTAACCCTGCCCAGGTGAATGACATCACGTAACCTATTCTTTCATAAACTCCTTGGGCTTTCTCGATACCTTTCAAGATCAAAGCTCGTGTGTCACAGATCCTCAACATGTACACTTTGTACATTTTACTGTTCATGTTGGCAAGTAAAAGACCCTTTACACAGTCAAATTTAAGAATGGCACCGGTCTCGAAAAATATGTCGAAGACCGTGGTATTTGGGGGAATGAATTTGATGTGTAAAAGTTGGGGACATGATAACCATAGTGGTGCATTTGGCATATCGCCGAATTGATTTTCAGTCGCTGGTTTCTCGACTTTCAAACCCCTGGATAACAAAGGCCCTTCGAATCCGGAATCCTCGTAGGAGAAGATCCGCGACGCGACAGATGCCCAAGACCATGTTGGTGCTCGTTGAGGTGAGATTCTTCGGCTTGCTTCGTGATCAGGGACATACCAACATAGTTGGTTTATTAAGTTGTTACGCCACATTCCTGCAAAGTATTCGTCTTTTGTCTGTTGCTGTATTTTCGCCGCAATTCCGGCCAGTGCTATTAGTTTATCCGATTCGTAAGTTAAATGACGGCCTGAGTAATTCATAACAAGCTTGCTCCAGATGTCAATTGAAAGCGGTTCCTTTTTCTGATATTTTTTTATTCGGTGAGAGTGGAGAGGCGAACTTTCCGGGACAAACTTGGTATGGCACTCCCAAAATACTTCCTCTCGTGTAAAATGTACAGTTCGTGGCGAGAGAAGGCGCTCCTGGAAGGTCCATCCTCGACTTTCTAACGGACAAACTTCGGGATCGTCTAGAGGATGCTTCGCACGTGGTGCACAGTCATACATAGCACAGTCTTTTCCCTCTATCTTAAGAGAGATCCGACATCTTATGGCGTCTTGTCTATCAAAAAAGCATCCTTGGCTACCATTAATGGAGCTAGATGCGGCAATGTTCAGCAAACAGCTGCCGTAGACATCAATCATAGTGACAGACTCTCTCTTCCAGTCTTCTTTATCGTCTTGTATGATACAGAGTGAGTCAATCCAAATATACCTAATTTTCAGCTGCACACAAAGTTCAATGGCATCGTGAAAGGTCTTTGGAAGTTCTTCCATTTCTATTTTCGACAAGTATGTTTTTGGGATTGATTTCGTTAGTGTCTGATCTTTCTTCTCGGGGGATCCCCAACAGAGGCTTAAAGTAGCATACTGAAGATCATGTTTCTCGATTAGATTTCCCAAACAAAGTTTTGGGTGTTTTCCTTGAAGATCTATGAGTCTTGTGGGTATGAACCCTGGCTTTCGAGCTTTACATTCCGCATGCAATTCTTGACATGCGCTCAGCCACTGTTAAATTAGAGGAATTGATTGTCTCGTGTTCGAACTTGGGTGGAGATTCTCAAAGACCCTATTATCTGAGCAGCATTGTATTAGTTCCAGTCGTCTCCAAGGTTTCTAAGGTGTAAATTGGGAACATCTTGTCCATAGCATCTCTCCCTTGGAGATTCTTATTCACAAGCTTAACTCAAGCACCAAGCCACGTGACTTGTTTTTGAAGAGGAAATGGGTACCTCTGGCAGTAACCACAATTGCTTTAGTTCCGATTGGTTCTTGTTTCATTGCCACGTAACCGGAAAGTACCTAAAAACCTATCAAGACTTGACTTACATTCTTTAGGCGATATTCTTAATAAAAATGCCATGAACGTAACTGTCATACTTTGATTCGTCCAGCTCGGATCGTTCGCAAAGGACAACGTAATCCTCGGCCTCCTGCTTCTCAAATTTATGCTGAATTGTGAGCATGGAATGAGTGCTTCCCCAAATCTGGCTTTCCATTCATCAATGTATCGTGAAATTGTTGCGTCACGCCCCTGCTCATCATTTGTGCGAAAGAATGCGGCACACAAGGAGCATCCATTTCTCGCCGACATTTTTAGACTTAGTGGACTCCGTACATGAGATATCCCTATTCCTGAAAGGTTACCTACAAGCAAATCAAGACGTCCCAGTTCATCAATCATGTTCTGACACATAGCACATAACTTTGATGGCGGCCGTGGTTTTGCTCCAAGGTAATTCATCCAGAACGTGACCAAAAGAATGATCCTGATAAGAGTTTGATCCATAGGTTTCTGCATTTTCAGTCTCTAGACCAGTTATATCAGATCCGTCCTCTGTCTCAGCTCGACTGGTCGAATCTTCCTCAATTTCACTGTCTGATTCCAATGAAGGCGATCTTGATGGACTATCTTTTGCCATCTCGCAATCTTGTCCGTCCATCTTGACAAATTTAAGAGCGTACTGTAAGGGAGGTGTGAGTTTCGAAGAAACGGAGTATGATCATTCAACCAACACTTGAATCTTTGGGGGAGATTTCGTTTCATGGGTCTTCGACTATATTATTGGTCACATTATGACTCAGCCATGCGAGGGCAATTAGCCTGCTTGAACAAACTGCATTCAGCAAGAGCATGATGGTATTCTAAGAGTGCAATACTTATTTGTGTCTCGCATGATCAGGTGATATTTTTTTGTCCACGATCAATCCAGATATCCCCAATGCCCATTTGAAATCTCTATTCGATCATGTTTGATCCCTCTTTCATTTAACTTCATATCATTCTTCCCTGTGTTTACTTGACATTGCAACTCTCCGCTAATTCCTCCAGACTTATAAACTGTTTCGCAATATTCTCCCCGGTATCATCATACGTACTTCTCCCTCCAAAAACCTGCACCATCTGTCCGCTACTATTCCCCCACCCTAATTCCTCCAATCCGCCATCAGGCTTTTTTGCAAATGCTAACCAAGCATCCTGCATTGCTCTACTCGTTTCCCATTCCAACTCCGTATTCTTGCCCCTGAAGTCCTCCGAGGTTCCAAAAATCATAGGGAGCTCGCTAGAATGATATGCGCCTGCCCATGCTAATGGTGCGACATTAGAGAAATTTCCTCGGTATTGAAATCGATAGGTTTTGAGACCGAGTTTGGTCCGATAGTATGATGCAGCTGAGTTTGGACAGATGTAGCGACGAACTTGGTTGCTGGAAGCTAAGGTGCGATTAGCCGAATCGGTCAATGGATCTGCTGGGAATGCGTCCAGAGACATAGTATCGTTGTCATTAAAGCCATAAATTACGGGAAGGGGAGAGACTTGGTTGTTCATGAGTCGCTGAGTGTAATTTTGAAAGACAATCTTGTCGTCTTGAACGATGTTGAACGACAAAGTAGGGGTGGTAAGAGCATCATTGTAAGACTTGAGAAAAGCTTCGATATCGTCGGCTTGAACTTGACGCATGCATGAGAGGAGTTCGGAACCTGTACAATTGAAATGAGAAGCCACAAATGTGAAATTCGAGTATGTAGGATCTCTTATCGGCGTAGATGTAAGTGAAATGCCTGAGTTACATATGAAACCTTTCACGATGGGATCATCGGGATAAGCATAGTTATATGCATCTGTTGATCCTGCTCCAGCTGATTGCCCCCATAGAACCATCTGGTCAGGATCTCCACCAAATGCAGCAATGTTCTTTTGAAGCCATTCTACCCCCGCCCGCTGATCGAGATAACCGAGATTCTGAGATTCAAGACCGGGTGCATTTGGAAATCCGAAGATGTTCAACCGATATTGAATACTAACCACGATATGAGATTGTGTTCTTTCAATCCATTTCGCAGGATTCTGATAAGGTACTGAAGATCCTCCAGTTGAAAGTCCACCACCGTAGAGGAATATCAGAACTGGTAGCTTTTCATCTGGTTGGGAGTGAAGCGGTGCCCAGATACTCAAAGTGAGACAGTCTTCGCCGCTTGGTCCCCAAATGAAAAATTCTCGGACGAAGGTGTTATAGATGGAAGGAATTGCACTTTCATATTGTGGACAATTCAGAGAAAATTTCGTTGCATCAACAATCGCAGACGACTGGTTGGATGGTAGTGCATTTGGTGGCATCCAGCGTAAGTTGCCGGTGGGAGGTTGAGCGAAGGGTACGCCTAGGAATCGACGAACATTGGGCGTGGTTCCGTTGATGATTCCTTGAACTAAGACGTGTTAATGTTGTTTTGAAAAAAATGTCAATGAACGCTTACGACGGCCACTCGTTGTGGAAATACTCAAGTCTACGTCTGGTTTTGACTGCCAATGTGGTCTCGAGCTGACAGCTTGGATGGAGAGCACAAGTGTCGCCACTATGCCAGAGAAAACATTGATATGCACCATTATAGTATTGGATATAAGATATGAGCAGAGACTGGGGACATTGGTACGTAAGTGGAAGGGGGGACTATATATGATTCTTGGGTCATCCCATTTTGCTACTGTGACGTCTACCACTCACAGTGGATATTATCAGTATTTTTTTCTGCATGCTTATTCAAAACAGAATTGATCCCAGTCAATAAACAGATACCGTAGAAGCTCAATCATCTCGCTCTAAGCTATGCAAATCGGGAAAGTTGATTGGTGTATGCGATTGAAAGACCTCACAAGGCGGACCCCTTCCAAGAGATTTTGATTCATTATTTGATGGAATCAGAAAAGTTAGAACTAATAAGTCTGGGATAGCTTGGTGTTATTCGGCACCGAGATGAAGCTAAGTTCTGGTGGCAGTCGGATGACGCGGGGAAAGGTTGCGGGGTAGTGGAGTCCTGCCATCACATTGGAATCTACCCGGAATAGGAAAACAAGATGATGATCACTAAACACGGAATGACGATTGGAATTACCACACAAGCGAGAGCTGGGTTAGCTCCATAATTTAAGCATTTTCAACCGAATCACGTTGCATAAAGATCGGTTATATACTTCCGCTACCGAAATCCGGCTAGATACATCCTATGGCAAACCATATAATTCTAATTACATAGGTAGATATCAGAACTTACCTTGAGACTTCTCAAATAAGGGTTTCCCCAGTTTCTAAACAGAAAGTAATGGAGTTTTTTCTGACATGACTGTGAGTACCTTCCTTATACACTTTTACTCCGGCCCCGGGAAGGCCAGGGATCATGAAGCGTTTAGTGCAGCGTCTTATGATTGGGATTATGGGGGATGAAAACATAATGGAATACTTTAACATGATAATCGAAAAGCTATTCATTATTGGCACTTGATGTAGTCGATAAAGTCGTTGATAGCGGAATGGGAGATCCATCAGACTCCATTAATTTCGTGAAACCAGCTGGTACTGGAATCGTGGAGCCGCACGAGCTCGTGGTACTTGTTCCAGATGCAGCATAACTAGGCGCCAACTAATCTTCAAAGCACATCGACATACTATTCTAATTGTCATCGTTGTGCTACTAACAAGAGTATTTGGGCAATTGTTTGTTACTGTGGAACAAGTAGTCGATATTATTGTAGTTACAGGAGCTCCTGCAGACACAGAAACTAGAGTAAACCCAGTAGATACGAGGATTTCTTTGTCACACCAGCTACTTGTGTTAGTAACAGATACTGTGTATATTTGACTCAGTTCTTCCTTTCCATTATTTTTATGTATAATTCAGAAATCCATACCGCTGATGGAGGGCACGCGTATTGCCATATACGATCGCGGTTGATTTGCCTAAAGATGACCGCCTAAATAATCTGACCAAACACAAGCATTGCTGTCCTTGAAGAAATGCATGCTAGTGAAAAGCACGGAATGAGTTCTCAGATAACTCTGAGATCAGAAAAGCTAATAGCCAAATCCTGCCAGCTGAGGCATCTCGTTCCAAATAGTATCTTCAGGTAGTATCGAAATTGGCAGATATATCTCAACACGATGAGGTAGAGTTCCGCGAAAGATTGGTTGCAAAATGAGGGCTTTCTGGTCTTGTGTAAGCATAATCCACCATTCTCGAGACCAATTATTGAGATTTTGAGTTCGAAGCTGATTTGAAAAAAGATCTTGCAGAGAAGGCAGCACAAATATCATGAGTGTGAAAACATTATTTACTGGCACAGCAAAATTCGACCTATCCAATGTTCAGATTTATACTACCACGTAACTAGGTACCTTCGATGTGACTGCAGCAATCAAGACGCCACGTTGCAACCAATTGAAGGAAATTTTGACCCTAATCGAGTCGAAAGGCTTGGATTTCAAATGGCATGATTGAATGTTCTTACAGACGTCGCATTCTAACATATTCATCCTCAATGGAGCAGTGAACATAGTGGCCTAAAAGAGATCTTCATAGTCTCTTCAAAGTACAAGTAAAAGAGATAAAGGGGGAGTTCTCTTTTCCGAAATAGCCGAAGGTCCAAGGTAGAGCCCACTATTACCAGTCCCCGTCTGACCCACAAAACGTCATGGCTCCACTTGTTGAAAAGTATATGTCGACATCGAAGACGACGCTGAGATGGGGATCATCATTTTTTGAACCTGTACCTCCAAAATGGTAAAAATCGTACTCGCTGGTGGTGCCGGAAGTAAGTTGCAGATAATACGAAAGGTTTAAAAGTTAGGAGCTGATGCGTCAACAGATGTTGGACGGGAAGTTTTGGAAGCACTTCTAGCGTCGGGTAAACATGAGATCAAAGTATTTTCCCGAAAAGTAAGCGCAAGCGAGTCCAGCAGGCCATTTTTTGTACCGATGAGATGCTCACACTCTTACAGGAAGTTCCAGACTTAGCTAGTCAAGGAGTTACAGTGGATGTCGTAGATTATTTGGATAAAACATCGCTTGTGCATGCACTCGAAGGAGTCGATACTGTTCTTTCATTCATCATTACATTCAATGATCCGAACAATCAATCTCAGACAAATCTCATTGATGCATGCGTCGAAGCCGGCGTTCGTCGGTTCGCACCCAGTGAGTGGGCTACCAGAAGTCATTGCGGGATCCCCGCATATAAAGGGAAAGATCAGATCTATGATTATCTTCGAGAAATCAATCAGGAGAAAAAGGTTCGTTATTCTAAATTCCTCATCCACAATGCTGATTTAGGGACAGGTCTTGGAGTTCACTTTATTTCAGTGTGGATTGTTCTTGAACTATTTCAGTTACCCACATCCCTCGGCGAAATTCATGCAAATCTTTCCAATGCCGATAGACGTTGAGAACTGCAGAGCTATCATTCATAAGGATACAAAGGCCCAAATCACTTTGACCTCCGTGCAAGACTTGGCAAAAATTGTCACAAAGGCAGTGGATTACGAAGCCGCATGGCCAGAAGTCAGTGGAGTTCGTGCCAATCAAATGCCGGTGTTGGAATTCATTGGGCTTTGTGAGAAAATTAGAGGTTCGTCTGATTCAAGCCATGTGAACGAACTTTACATTGACACTATCCTCTGTAGGAAAAGAGTTCGTCGTGGAATCTGTTGAAAAGAGTGACTTGGAGGAGGGGAGACTTACATCTTCCTGGTTCCCTGTCATCGTGCACCTTCGGTTTCAAAAGATCGAACAAATGCTTTTTCGCAGAGCTATTTTTCAGCATTCATTTTAGCACTTGAGCGTGGTGGCTGGGATTCATCCAACGAGTGGAATGAGTTGTTGCCAGACTTTCAATTCACATCCGCTACAGAGTTTCTGTCGAATGTTTGGAAGCAAGGGTCATAATCAGATCAACAACTAGAGATTAAATCTGATGGCGGAACACCTCAGTTCCTTCTCAAGACTCAGGATTTAACCAAATTGATGGACTGCATTATATCTTATTGAGAAATCCAAAGACATTGACAGCTGATTTGTTTTTGGGATTGAACAATGGAACATTTCCATTGTGATTCCGAACATCGAACGTTCCATGCTTGCATATGTCTTCCAGACACTTAAATCACTTGAATCGTGGTGCACCATGTATTATATACTTGAGAACAATTGATCTGTCCTTCTGAACAATGTATATCTGCTACCCAATCGTACTACGACCCTGGAGCAAGATGCATACTATTGGCAGATTTACGAGATGATCACGTAGCATACGCTTTCATTAACAAAAGAGCATTGCCCGATGCTTAGTATCCGCCTGTCATAAGACATCGAGAAGGTCTAATGTGGTATTTGCAGAAGATCTGAACACTTTTCGTTGGACATTCAACGACGTATCGATTGTTCTGAGTAGCATTGCCCCTACCTGAGCAAAAGTGATCAATTCATGTCTTGTAGTATAAGTTCCATAACTCCAGTGAGAAACTCTATTGAACGTGAATATTCAGACAATATTGAAGACGTATGAATGATTTCAATTGATGTGTTTCATTAAGTTTGTTGATGTCTGAACACAATGAAAGTAAAGGATCCACAATGCACCGCCACTTTAAACGAGGCTGATCAATTGCTGCGGCCGCTAGTCTACCTATGCAAGAATACTGTAGAATCGAGATCTACGGTTGGCTACAGCTCATCGCAGCCTTGAGCTAAGACTGTATCGAGACATCAATGATCGATGATAATCGCTTCAACTATATATTATTTAAACGTCGCATAACTGTTTAGGATTGTCGATTGATTCGAAATGAATCCGAAGTCGGTGTAAATATTATAGCTGGCAAGGTCGCGCGACAAACATCCTAATCACCGCTAATTACCTCTATCCGTGGTATCGAATTCTCAAGTCATGGCTATTCTCGAAGAGTTCCTCGAGTCTATCCTGAAATTTCTAAGGGCAAAGGATGGAATAAGCTTACAATTATGGCTTCGAGTCGAACCCCCTCTTCCCGACCATTATTTCCAGCTTGGTCGAGAATTGAAAGCTTCATTTCAAAACAGCACGACCCTCGAACGCCATATCGCGAAACTCCTGCCAGACGACCCCAACGCAAGTTATGAGGATGGTAACGTTTGGCCGGGCTTTTTGGCTTTCATGAAGGACTACCTAGAGTTCTGGAGGGATGTCAACTTCGAGGATCTGTTGGAAACGCACTCACAGCTCACCGTTTTAGCAAGGTAAATGAGTTCTCTTATTTTCAGCAAACATACTAATGGGATGCGAATAGTACTTGTCTAGCAGCTTTATCCAATCCGACATATGGGATAGTGATACTGCCGACGGCCATTCAATTGTCTACCGCCCTCGCGAAACTTGCAATGACACTCGACAAGAGGCCGGATCTTACCAGAAGACTGCGGAGGGTTGCCGATGTCGATGCTGGAGAGACGCGAAAGACTTTAGTAGAAGGAACTGCAGAAACAATACAGCGTGCTTTCACAGTCTGTTTGACGGAAAGGACAACGAATAGGAATGGAGTTGGGTCAGACGGAAAGCCAGAGGGAAAGAAAGTTGGAATATACTCATTCGCAAATCTGGCTTTAAAACTCTTCTTTCAAGTATGGTGGCCTCAAATCGATCCATGGAATAATGCTGAATGGTCACGTAGTGCCGGAAAACGCGGTTGGCGAATCAACTTATCACGAATATCACCCAACACTCTCCGCCATTGGAGCTTTATCCCGCAAGTCAAAGGGTAACATATCTTTATTATCTCGGCCGGTACTTCTTCTCGAATACCCACTTCTACCTCGCGCAATGCAGTCTTCAAGCTGCTTACGACCAGTGTCATGCACAGTGCATCAACCAGCGACGTCTGATCTTAATTTACTTGATATCATCAAACATGATACTCGGTCGATTTCCATCTCGGCCTTTTATGTCGCGTCCCGAAGCTGCTGGGGTCCTCGAAAGATTTACACCAATTGTCAAGGCCATCAAACTGGGGGATTTGGCTGCTTTCAAGCGTTCACTGGGTCCAGAGGGTGGAAATGAAAAGTGGCTGTTTGACAAGGGAATTCTTCTTCCACTATTGTATCGTTGCGAAACATATGTATGGCGTTCACTTGCGCGACGTGTTTTATGTTTGACATACC
The DNA here is from genome assembly GCA_014898285.1 of Botrytis aclada. Classification (NCBI taxonomy): domain Eukaryota; kingdom Fungi; phylum Ascomycota; class Leotiomycetes; order Helotiales; family Sclerotiniaceae; genus Botrytis; species Botrytis aclada. Next base: position 251,981 of record RCSV01000008.1, read on the forward strand.
AATGGCCGTTTGACCCCAATTCGAAGAAAGCACCGACTCTAAATCTTGCAGATCTAGTCACAGCTGCGCAGTATTGCCAGAAGATCCTTGAAGGCTGGCAGAGGCCTGCAGATTCTGCCGCGTTCATGCAGTCGGGTCGCACACACACAAACACAATGTTTATAACAGCACAAGATTTAGTGAAGCCTCCACGCATGGTGAAACTTTCGCCAAATGATGGGGTAATTTGGGGAGGCAAAATGCCAGAAATATTGGATGTCGAAGCAATTGTCGCGAGTTTAGTACAACAAGGACTATTGAGGGGGTTTATTAGTCATATACAGGGCAAGTTTGCGATTTTGGGGGCAAAACAGAGGGGGGGACCATTGAATGCAGGGTTTCCTCCAGTTTGGGAAGTTATTAAGGATAGAGCTGAGAAAGATGGACATGATAATGAAGTACCGGGTTGGGTTACTGGTGACGGCGGTGGATATAAAAGTGGAGGAGTCGTTAATTTGACTGGAATTGCTCGGCCCGCTGGCGCTACATGAGCAGGAAACGAATTCGAAATACCCGAGAAGCCCGAATAAATTCTAGATTCATACCATCGTCAAACGCAGGTGCAAATCGTCGCCATCTCACACAAACCGACCTCGTCCATTGTGACCTCCTTCTTATCTGTAAACTCGTCCAGGGTATCGGCAGGTGCTGACAAATCTTTGCGGCATGTGCCAAGAGAATCCGTTCAACACAACCAAGCTTGTATCCAAGCAGGCAAAAGCTTTAACATCAACCTTCCCGCTCATCGGTGTTAACGTCTTTGATTGTATGGGTGTATGGCCGTACAAGAATATCAACAGAAGGCACATGATTCCAGTATACTTTCACCTCCCCCGAATCGATGCTCGGCAGCATGAAGCATGAAGTGTCTTCATGACTTAAATCGCTCTTTTGTATATTTTAGAATCTGATACAAAGCATCTGAATAACATTCTTGTATACTCCAATCTCTTCTTGTGGTGTTATGTCACATGCGCAAGTTCGCAAGGTCAAATGTCATTTGGCTCTTTTGTTTCGCTATTGCGATGGACAATCGAATGGACAGTCAGTGAGATGATCGAGGGTTCTTTCCAATCCTCGAGCTGCATCGAATTATCTTTGGGGAAAATTGAAGGTGTTGAAAATTGCATATCGTGAGAATACGCCAACACCATGTGATTCACGATTCAGTTTATTGGATATTATTCATGATCTTTATAAAAGATCAAACCGATGTTGAAGTGGAATGAAGAGTCCATCCCTTCCGGTGCTTCATCGCAGGTTTGAATCAAGAGAATAAAATTTTCAAATACGTACTCTGGAGAAATTACAACTATAATTATCAGGTTGCACTTTTGCTAGGAAGTCGGTGAACAAGCGGTCGATTCTCCTTTTTCTAAACGATATTATCCCAAGTTTATGATTCACTTCCATAGCAAATCAGCGCGATCTCCGCAGCCGAAACAAGGTTCGTGAATGTGATATGAAGATTAACCTAGACTTCATATCTTCCTGATGCCGCAGTCCTCCCATCCATGAAAATATAGTTTACAACTCCTGCTCCGAACTTTATACAAAACTCTGTGTTACTTCTCTTCGAGTACGTATTCAAAGAAGAGATCTATAGTCATGCACTCGCTAGATCCTACAGAACAGCTGATAGCTAATGAAATGAATCCCGAATCCTCAAGCATGGCCATCATCTTATCCTCCGTCATGTTATCTTCTTTCCAAGTAGTTTTCGTGACAGCCCGATCTCTGTCACGACTACTAACAGAAGCTCCGCCAATCTGGGGATTAGATGATCATCTTGATTGATTGATTGATTGATTTTATTAACATCCGTCTTCAGTCCACGATTATATAGGACGGCTGGGCCCTATGGGCCTAATAGGTAACTTTTTAATTTACAATATTGAATATAATCTAATTAAGGAAATGAAAATAAATGCTAGAGAATAGTGCCTACTCATTATACATATTATATATAATAAGAAAATTATAAAAATCAAGGGATTATAGGGAGATTAAAAACCTTTCTAATTTTCTCAATTATTATTTTTTTATTCTTTTTTCCTTTTTTTTTCTATTATTGCTTCTTTCTTTATTATTTTTTGTTCAAAAGTTCTTGCTAGATATTATACTCTTGTAGTGATTTTGCTAATATTGATGAATTTGATAGCTAATTCGATATCTATTTTGATATACAATAGGAATTGTATAATGATTTTGGATAATAGGATTTTCTTAAAGATTTCTTTTCTTTTTGATTTATATATAGGACAACTAATAAGAAGATGTTGTGATGTTTCAATATTACTATATATATATTTGTTATTGATGAGTTTGAAATGATATAAATGGGATTTGATATATCCATAGTCTAATTTGAGTTGAAAGAATGTGCTAGTAGTATTTCGATTGATTCCATTTGGTAGCTTGATTTTGAAGCCTATTTTCCATAGGAATAACCTCGAGTAAGTTAACAAGGATTGATTTGATTTGAGTTTGTATTGGTTGAGAGTAGAAAGCCATTGATTTGAATCGTATTCTTTAATAATTATGCCCAAAAGGCCAAAGCTTGTTTCGTTTAAGATAGGTTGTATTGTAGTTGCTTTTTTTGCTAGTTTATCTGCTAATTCATTTCCTTCAACTGAGGTGTAACCAGGGATCCAATTTAAAGAGATTTCTACTCCTTTTGCTTTGATAATCTTAATTGCTTTGATTACTCTTATTTGATATGCTTGTTTTGGGTAATCTGAGGGTGTTTTTAATCGATATAAACCTGCTTGATTATTTGAATAGATTTTAAATTTTTGATTAGTGTAAGCGATTGAACTAGCATATTCGATAGCTCTTATAATTTCATAAAGCTCTCTATTATATACCAATTGATTAATACCAATATTGCTTCGCTTTTGATATAATATTTGATTGTTTGACTATATAGCCACTATATCTATTCCAATACTTATTCCCTTTTCGGTGAAGAAGGCATCGATGTAAATATAGGTAATATCCTTATTCCTGTGTTTGAAAACAATATTATAAAGAATAGTAGTATCTTCTTTTGATAAATTGCTAATATTCACTCTGAAAGAGATTTCTTTTTTCTATGGGGGGAAGTTAAAATGAATGATTTTTTCGAGTAAGAAGGGGTTGAAATTCTGATTTATTGATTCTCTGATTTTATCCAATTGAATAGGTTTATATCGTTTTCTTCGAGGAATAGGGATCGTTTCCAAATTAGCTTGATATTGAGCTAGTAATGCTTTTTCGATATTGATTGGGTGGTTTGGTGCTAGTTTGGCTAGAGATGATCATCTTATTATTGTATCATTATCTCTCAATCTATCTCTAGCTGCATTATGTCTAGGTGCGTGGTACCATCGTGTCCCCTTCCAAGCACTCAATTTACTCACATCATCCACAGTTGCAGTATACCTCGCCGACATGGGTCATCATCTCCTCTGGATCCAACCTGCCAAACTAGTCATCGGACTTAAGATTCTCTACGCCATCGACATCATAAATGTACTCGCTCTCAGTATCCCTAAATTAGCAATTCTCTTGCTTTACAAACGACTATTCATCATATCCAAACTGACAAACCATGCAATAAAAGGCGCAACAAATGCAGTGTACGCGTCCATCATCGTTCTCGAAGCGTTGACTATCTTTCAATGCGTACCAATCTCCGATGCGTTCAAAACAGGGCCTAGAAAATCTCATCGTTGTATCGATAAGACGGCTTTGCTGACTTGGGCAACAATACCCAGTATCGTGACTGATATTGTGATATTCCTGACTCCAGTTCCGGTGATTTGGAAACTTGATGTTCCCTTAAGAGTCAAGCTTGAGTTGGCGGTACAAATTATGTTCGGTGGAATGTGAGTCTCTTTAATCCTCCCTAAGAGATATAAATACTAACACTCTCAATGCACAGTGGTATGGTAGTTTGCGCGATCCGACTCTCGGTACTCTTGCGGCTACAATATCTGACAGACCTTACATGTGAAGGAGGAGAATCATTATTTTGGCTGCAAATGCAACCTGCTGCGTATCTAATTTTTGCATGTTTACTGCGTTGTCGACCATTGCTTGAGGCAATCATTGACACGATATTTTGCCGGCCGTCAAAATTGATGAAAACTTCAGCGAGAGAATTGGCACCTGTGACTTCAGTAATAGTCAGGACGTCAGAGGTAGATGTGGGCGAATGGGCGAGTGGTGATAAGATTAACCTTACGAAGATGGGAAAGGTGCCCTTAGGCTAAGCGGGGTAGGTGGGTCGTTGAGTGTTTAAGCGAGGAGGTCTTGAATTGGGAAGAGTTATAGCAGATAATGTTTTGAATAGAATTTTGAGAAATAGTCGGATTACTATCGGTATCGTAGCAGGTCAGTGCCAATGTCTCTCTGCTTGGAAGAGTACGGAAAATTAAGTCTATAGTTTAGCCAGATTATTTTGTCCAGAGTTTTTGGCAAGATGATTTTGAATGCTGGTTTATATCCGAAAGCTGTGGTTTAGGACGGACAGATTGATATTAGCTTTAGTGAAACGTTTCCGTGCGTTAGTTTCACTAATTCCTCAAATAGCAGGTCAATTTCTATTCCGTCAATTTGGATTCTCTTTGCCCACTAGTCAATTCAAGTGAATATATTGACTTGACGAAATGCTCATGTTGATATCCATTCACAGATGTTAAAAAGCCAAAAATCAAAAATTAATCCGACTTCATGTTCACCATCCTAGGCAATCGTAGTTCCACGCGATTTGAGGGTGATGATCAGTTCAGCTTGCCACGATGCCAATCTCATCAGTGACAAAAAGCACGTGCAGGCTTCAATTCGGGATTTACAACCTTGTCGCTAAAACTATCAATTATGATATTATCATACAACAGAATATGCACGTCACTCTGGCGAAGATATAGGATAAACATATGGCTCTCGTAGCTCTAATGGTCAAAACATCATTGTGAATCCTCTGGCAATGCTGCCATGAGCCGTACGAGCCGTGTAAATCATGTTTATTTTCGTATTCTGGAAATTAGAGGAAACATGAATGTGTCTAGTGGACTTCTTTGAATTTGGTGATCGTCGTTGCCTAATGTGGATATGATATTAGGAAAGAGTTCGGAACTTTTCTCAGAGATATCGTAATGTTGATGGCGGTCCTAGACAGATATCTTTGAGAGCTTTATTGATGAAATTGGTCATGCAATCTTGTTTGCTTATTGGCAAACGAGAATCATCGTGGAAATTTCCTCAATAGCAGGGGGATGTTATGATTCCTTGATTGTAGTTTCTAAAGATGATACTAACGTATTATATCATCTAGTGGTTTATTTCGAAACTATGAGAATGCCTATCAGAATGAAACATATCTAACCTCTATTATCTAATCATCTAGAGTATGGATACTTCAAAGCTTTCAAGCATAAAAGAGTAAAGATAATAATGAATAAAAACCAAAAGACTAAAAAAAGTCCTAAAGTCGAAGTTCAACAACTTCTTTAAACAGTAATCAGCTTTTCTGGCTGCAAACTTCCTTGATGTAGTAGCCAATAGATTGCCAGCGGCCCTCAACTACTGTTTTATCGGAATAGGTTGATAGTTTTCGAAATTCATTCTTCAAGGATGAAAAAGGACGAAAAAGGACTGACTTGTATGGCAAGTAGATTTTCAGCTAAGGGTTCAGTCTGGTTGAAATTATAGCTCCTATCTTTAATACTCCAGGTGGCATTTTGGAGCAAAATTCGTTGATTGACATGATATCTCAATTTAATAAGGATTCCTCCAATTTATTAGTTCTATTAGTATGCAAAACAAAATTCGAATTAAAAGAGTATAAGAGTCTCGTCTCTTCTCACTCTTTTTCCTGAAAAATCCTTCAAAAATAAAATCAACTTTCGAGATATTCTATGAACAAAAAATTAGAAAGCACGCCTGAGAGCTTGAACAACGGTTCAGCAAATACAAAGAGATCTCAAGTAAAGCTTCAGTCGACTTATTTTAATTTCTAGCAATATTTGATTGTTAATCTGGTGTCATCCTTTCGACTCCTTCGAAAGTCTGTGTTTCTAATTCTAAATTCTACAAAATGTAACAAAGATTATGAAAATAGGACTTTCTCATTCGAAAGTCTACTTGAAAGAAATTAGAGGTAGTTATCGTTTGTACAGATTCTAATGAGTAGTGTATTACATTCATGTTGACTTCAGCAAAGGGAAATAGTCAAGTCACTCGGCACAAACATTTAAGCGAGATTCCAAAAGTTCTCACGTCATAATACCTATTTCTTTTAAATAGGCTATATTGATAATGACGTCAGGAGGGATAAATTGAATACATCTGGGTTAATGATCGATATTCAGGTACGAAATTAGCATTTCACAGCAAGCAGTATGAGTTCGCATGCATATACAGAAGATATCTTACATGTCGAGCGTCTAGTGAACCAGCAAATGATAAGAATTTTAGTATATACAGCTTGATATTAGATGAAGTCTAGTCTTAGACCGCCTGTTATATGAACTCAATATCAGGTAATTTGCTCCTTTTTGAATACCTGCGGAAACTCTATCAGATACAATTCATACTACGGAGACTACTCACGAGTATACTAATAAGATATTGGCTAATTCTAGAAAATTGAGTTCGAATGCCTAATAAAATCCAAAACCAAATCATGGCAGTGTATTTCATTTTTCTAATTACTTGAAAAAATTCCATTAAAGTCGAATTATTCAGAAGTTGGTAGGCCTCTTGATTTGATTCCACTTTGAAAAAGAGAGTACAACTATCTAAGAATCCAGTTGAGAAAGATAAGAGACAAGACTTATCATTTAGTGATCCCAGTCTTGCTAAAAAAAAAAGATACCTATATAGTGGTAGGAGAGCTGTGGCATTCGCATATGAAGCAATCTATCTGAACACACAAAAGAGTAGGAAGAGCGCCGGGGGATCGCAATCAAATTGTCGACATTCTTTGTTACCTCTATTTCATTTCCTAACTGGAAACCCATACAAAAGCTATGGGAAGGAAATATAGTTTTACTAGCCACCACTCGGGCAGAGTACCTCAGATAAGCCCAACATCTCCAAAAATCGTTCGATTTGATAGAGATATCGCTTTGATTAAAGCTTCCAACTTTAAATATGCATTTCTACAAGTCATACCTAGTCTGGATGATTTCAAAAAGCTAATGGAATGTGTAGTGGGGGATGACGCATTTTGGAGGGAGGTTGTAAGGAGGAGACTTGCAATTAAATTACTCGCGCTTCTTGAGACTCTTGGTAAAGGTTATGAAATTTTCATGAGGTAATTGCGAAGGCAGTTAGGCACGATGTTTATAGCTAAGGCCACAATACGAATAGATAAGGCATCTCGCCACAAGGACTGTTTTGAGACCAAATGAACGTGTATATACGGCTCTTCAAGCCTTTAGTCTATAGAGATAGGGTTATCTCATCAACTTTACAGTACTATATCCAATTTTTTACTCTGCTGCTCATCATAACACATCTAGAATATTGGCGGTCCTTGATGAATACAGTGTTTAAGTTTACAGATAAAGACTACCACCACTTGTGTTCCATGCGCAATCCGTTGTGTGTCTTCTCTGGTCTAGTGTTGTGCTCTAATTCAACCCCAAGTATTTCTTTGATAGAGGTTTTTTACAGATTTGCTGAGAGATTTCGACCCCTCCTTCCTTATTAGATCTTGATTTAGCAAGTGCACACTTGAAAAGGTCTTTCATTCCACTTTTATCCTTCATTTTCTCTGTGCATAGCATGCCAAGAAAGGTAGCAAGGCATAAATCGAGCTTGGAGTTCGATATCAGCACGGCAATTCAAGCTCACAAAGCTTCGAGTTTGGTGGAGTATGGCTAGTTCTTTATCTCTATTGGCAGTTCCGTAATGTACCTTGCTTCTTAACCTTCCATTGAGCCTTGTATCATTTTATCACGCTTTTTGAGGAACATCCGGGGGGTTTGGCAAGTTAGACCTCCCCGAGCGTGTTCCCCCACTAGTCATCTACCGCTACACCTCTCGGCCCTCATTTCCAACCTTAAGTCAGGCTCGTAGTAGCTCAATACATTGACGGATATTAGGCGGGAAGTGGGATTCTCTTCTCGGCAAGAAGGAAAAGAAACACTGCTTTGGTGGCCGTCTTGTGTTCATTGGCTTGCTCTCAATGTCTGGTACGTTGAGTCATTCGCATCTCCTACGTTAGCGATAACCACGAGGACCCGTCGTATAAAAGAGGGCATCGGAAAGTTTCTCTGTACCCCGAGTGCTTCTAAGACAGAGACGGAGCTCCGCATCTTTCTACGGCAAGCTTCCACAGTGATCTAGCGAGTTTGTTGATTTCGACAGAATAGATTCAGGAGTGTCGAGATTCCATTCACATGTATTTCACATGTTGTTGGTGGTGGGGTTAAAGGCACTATCTAAACCTAGTGCTCTATCTTCGTGTCCTTGCGCTGTTGGAGTCTTTTAAACTGTTCCGGTATTGATTTCAATGTTTTTATCTGCCTCAGGTCAAACTCTTCATGCGGTACCGGTTGAAGTCAGGATATATGTTATTGGCAGTGTATAAGGTTCTGGAGACTTAAGATGCTGGCTAATACAACAGAAAGTTCTAGTGAAGACTCAGTTGCCAAGGATTTCGCAGGCTGGCTGGTTCTATTTCAAAGAGGCTGACAAGACTTCGAAGATTGTTGTTGACATAAGAAGGCCACTCTAGGAAAAGTCGTTGTCCTGGCGTTTATCTCCCAGGTTTCTTGAAGTAGCTACATTATTTCCGAAGTTACTTGCTCACCGTATGGCGGAGAGTTTGACTCCGATTTCATGTAAATATTCGGCTTCATTCTTGCAGTTTGATTGTTTCCGCCAGACTCTGCTTCAGAGCAATGCTCTACTAGCTGATGCTACTTTACTCGAAGGGTGAGAGACAGGTAGCAGGGCATTGCGATACCTCACAAGAATCCGAGAGCTATAGGAGCGAAGTAGTAGAGTTGGTACTATGATAGTCTCGTCTCACGGTTGTTGCATGCACATATTATGAAATTGGTGATCAATAAAGCAGTGTAATTGAAGTCCTCTATCCACTTTAAAAGCAGCTCTTCCGGCAGAAAAACTCCCCAAACTCCAACGCTAAGAGCCATGACCAAAGAAAATACAACAAAGCGGCTGGAGAAAACAAGAGCAATGAAATGAAGAATTATTGTGCACACGATGTGAGGTATCCCACCAGCTTGATTCCGTTCCTTTGTGTCATTGTTTCTCTCCTTAGCTGATTCTCAATCTCCTCGTTCCTCGCCTTTCCACAATTGCCCACGCAGGCAAACTCAAATCATTGTTGTGATGGTGTTTGGTTGTTGGATTCGTTGAAAGATGTTGGCTGTGGGGTCTATCGAGGATGTAATTGGTTTGAGGAAGGCCGGTGCTGATAGACGGAAGAGAAGAACGTCGAAGGGTATTAAGAAGTCGTATTAGGTTGAGAAACGAAACGATGGAGTGTGGGTACTTTATCCAGGTCAGCTGGCTTTGATGATTGAAGAAGAGGGATAGAATCTACCCGTACCTTGTGCGCGACAATGAATTTCTTTTATGATCTTTGTCTTCTTTGCCTTCTCGCCCTTATCTTTGCCATTCTGCGGCGTTGCCTTGCCAGCTGCTCTGGCTCAATTCGTCTGCGGTTCTGCAGCCTATGCGCTTCCTCCAACAACCTAATATGCAATTCACAGTCCTCCTTTGCTATGATCACAACTCAATTAGTCTCCATAGGTAATCTCAAAGATCAATCACAATACAGAAGAAGAAGATTCGGTATTTGAGGGACCAAAGAAGGGTCAACCAACCTTTGAGAGAGGGCCAGGGCGTGGTTCTGTTTTCCTCAATTAAGAGGAGAAGTAACTCGGCTTCTTCAATGTCATTCATCTTTCCCTCTAAAGAAAAGCAAGTGCTTTGACAGACAAGGTTAACAGCAAAAGGTTGGAGAAATCGATGTAAGAAGCTAGAGTGCAACGAATTTATTGTAGGATAGAACGATTGAAGGTAAAGAGTATCTTTGAATTAACCTGTGGGGCTGTGCACGAAATTTAACTATTTTGATTACTACAGTCTCCCATAGTAGAGATTCTAATTTTTTTGATTGGTTCCCTTTTTCAACCATGGAGGTTTACCGAATGCTTAGCGACAGACCACCTGGATTTCTAACACTCTTGTGCAAGCACTGTTCGAGGACACCCAATGTCTTTCTGAATAAAAATCTGTGAATTTTGAAAGATTACTTGCTGCTGATATCCATAAAAATATCTAATTTACAACTAATTGACCAACATATGTTCTAAATTCAGGTTGAATTTCTTCTTTTGGTGATTGTCAGATTGATCGCTGGCTCTTCATCAATTTTTTCTAGAGTCATTTTGTTATTAAGCTCTGAGAGAATATGTAAAAACACATGAGAATAGTCTCAGATCATCGTGCAGACGGAGACGGAGAGAGGGAAGCAATTTTCAAATAATAAAAGTTGATACATGTCAGGGCAGTATTTGATCATGGTGAGATCAAGCTTAGATTTTGTCACGTGCCATTATTTACATCATGTAAAGAACAATGAGAGCGAAGCTCGTGTTGATATCCATTGCAATTCTGAAAAGGTTGCAAAAGAATCATGCATGTACTTGTTGAGAAAAAGCGAGCTATGAATGAAACACTGCATCAAGAATCATCCGGAGATCATAAGAACCTCGTTTCATCCACTAATCTCAGAGCTATTACCTTTGAATGTAATCAGAAAGACTTTTATCAATAAAATTATTGCAGTTGTTCTTTTACTTTCAGAATTACTAGCTCGCGACTGGAAAAATCTAACTTCTTTTACACCGTCGAAATGTCAGTGTCTCAATCATTTGACCAAAGAAGTAATGAGAGGACAAAAAATGAGCATCGAATCTTTTTGTTTCAAATTATTATGACTATGATCATTTGGCTGATTCTTTTAACATAAGGCATTATCGTACAATTTCGAATATCCACTTTCTTAGTCACTCTCCGATCCTACTCTCCATGAATGGGACTTTTCGCCCGAACGTTCGAGTTTCATTCTTTATTTGCTTTACTTGAGACAAGCATCGAGGGTTCTCGCTATATACATTCTTTCTTGATCGTCGAAGACCTCAACTCTGCTAGACAATGCTATGGCTGCTAGAAAATTCTTCCATTGTTACCTAGATAGCTTCAACTCTACATAAACCGGCATGTTCCTACCTCCTAGCAACCATCAAGAATTATCTCCATTCATCTGCAAATTAATACGACCACAAATCCCAGATATTCAAGTCAATCAAGTAGTCATGAACGACCTCCGCCACCCACCAAACAAAGTTCCACAGTCTTTCTACATCGTCCACGATCCGTCCAATGACCAAGTCTCCGGAGGAAAGTCTTCCAAATCGCAGAAGTCTCTCACTCCATGGGAGATTGGTTTCCGTCCTTACGATATCCTGAGTCTCAGCCGCAAGACTGCAAGCAGCTTTCTCCCTCTTCATTATGGTGCCGCGAACGGACCTCGAAGGAACCCTCCTAGTATCTATGTCACTGCGACTGATGACGTCGAGGCTGCGAAGAACGAGGTCATTGCAAGCGAGGAGGGGTTAGTGATGTACAAATTAGATGGCAGATGTGAGGAAATGAGAATGTGCGCTATTTTCAAAGCGTCAGAGTGGCTGCGCGCTCTGGATATGTGGGATGGAGACGAGAACGAAGACGAAGACGAGAAGCTTGCTAGACAGACAAGGGTAGGATCCGAATGGTTGATTTGGCCAAGTGTACCAAAAGAAGCTGTCACTAGAATGTTGACAAAAGATGACATCATCGAAGGTGATGGTAAGTTGAGCTCCTTTTTTTAAGCTCTTGGAAGCTCACGGATACTGACTTCGATATTAGAAGAAGAGGAGAATCGCGCGACACAGAAACACGCGCCTGGTCAAAAAAATCAGAATACAGCTGCAAACAAGGGCAAAGCAAAAGCTTCGCCACCTTTGAGTAGTTACAAGGGACTCATGCGTAAAGATGTAGACGCAGACGGCAATCCTCAGTACATGGTTGAGTTCTCCAAAGATAACGAATTTTCATTCTCCACCATTTACATCATCGAGGAACAACAAACTGGCCCACAGTGTCTTATTCATTGGGGCCCCGGCATAGAACCCAGCTGGGCTGACATCCAGAAAGTTGATGCGAGGGCTGTGAAGGACTACTGGCGACGCAACACCAAGGGCAACACAAAAGAAAAGCCAAAAGAATACGAAATTCTATTCGAAGATCAGCAAAATAAGGAGACTAAGCTGGATACCAAGTTTATAGTCAAGTGGGTCGATTCTGAGATCTTGACGTGGGAAACTTATAATAGTAGTCCTGGTGTCACAAGACATGCTGTCAATGAGTTTCGAGTGAGGAGGGACACATGGCAGAGATATCAATACAAGTGAGGGGTATGAAGCAGGGGGTTATGACAGAGACTCGCGGAGTCCCGAGAATGATTAGATTTGCTAGGTATTTCCGAGATTGCAATGTGTTCTGGCTTGTTGGTGGATATACTTTGGGAGTTAGATAAGGACAAGTCTAAATGAATTTCATCCACCAGATCTTTTGACACCTAAAGTTCTAGGGTGGTCTTAGGAATCATGATCCATCTATTTACTTTGACGATATACACATCTAGCTATTTTCCACCACGTTTATAATGTCAGCACCGTAATTTTGAAAAGCCCAATCCTAGTCCGTTCAAATCTTACAATAGACCATGAGCTGTGAGAATCTGCTTGTACTCATTTATTCCCTAAACAAATCAAAACAGCACGGGTCGAGCGCTCTCATATTTTCACGATTGTTTAACAATTAAGATCACATTATAAGATACAGGTTATGACAGTGGTGGTTTCAAGTTCATATGAATGCGTTATTCATTTTTAGGTGATGACTTGCGAAACAGTGGTGAACATCAAGATTGTCTCCGCATGAGAGAGGCGAGTGTCAGATAATCTCGATCACTTAGAGTATGATGGCTGATCACTAGAGGGGATGGAGAGATGGAACTGAGTTCTATCAAACCGTAGAGTCAATGCTGCACACCGGATACTAATCTAGTCAATAATAACCCATGATTAAAAACTAATACCATCATGGATGACTTTTAGTTCTACACCAGGATACCCCCTTCCTCTAAATCTACCGCCCATTTTAAATTCCAGTGAGATGAATCTATACCAATGTTCGATGCTCATGCTATAAGCGAAATAGATTGCATCCAAGAAACATATTTCAGAACTTCCGATGTAATGTCATCTAGATTACTCTTCCGACGTTGTACGATTTACTCCACTATTCCTCCTCAAACATACCACCCCACCATCCAAAACTTCTCATCAACCTTCTTCCCATTCTCCTAGCAACGACGAAATTGATCTTGACGCCTGGATGCGGCTCATGAAATTGTATGCTTTTTTCCGCTCCTGTTTTGACTACTACCTCCTTAGAAACAGGTGTGAATTGCCAAACGCTCCCATATAATTTCTGTGCAGCAAAGCCCATTTCTACCATTGCTTTTAAGAACTCAACCCAAGGAACGTCACCTGGTGTATTATTCTGACCAGGTTGGAAGAATAATGTATTGAACACTCGCATAAGGTGATGAGGGATCTTGACTTTAGATTGCTCGACATCGGGCTGTGGTTCAGGGTCCTCGGGTTGAGCCTCAGGTTGCGTGAGCGGCTGTGTGGACCCTCTAGTCTTGGATTTTGCTTTCTTCGATTTTGTCTTAACTTTGTTGTTTTCCTCATCATGTGCCCATTCTTGGGTGCTTGTATCTTTTTGAGATTGTGTTGTAGATTTAATCTGTAAAGGCTCAGCCCATGCTGAAGTTCTTTGAATCTCTCCTCTCTTTCGTGGCGGATGTCCTCCAAAGCACGCATCGATGTTCTTCCTCGTCAGTTTCTTCCAGTTAGCATCAAACTTCTCCCAGAAAAAGTCGAGATTTCTCTCAGCCGAAATCATCTGCTCCGTGTTTTGTTTTGTGCGCTTTTTATTGACAGGATATCTGAATTTGCCATCACCCGGCATGCAATATTGTACGATACCTTTCAGAACAGAGTCCATGTACTCGATATAATCCATGTTGAAAACAACATCTTTCATTGTGATCCTGAGCACTTCTCCCTGGTGGTTGTTCTGCAAATCGATAGTAAGCTTGTGACCTAATTCTGGAAGATCAAGGGACAGTTTTGGGGCCCATAGTTTCAACAGGTAGGCTAAAAGTGAGTTTGTAATGTTTCAAAACACTTCGAAGAGACTTCGATACGCGATATATTCAGCTTTTTCAAATGATTTGAAAATTCTGATAGGCCTCAGGCACAAAAGAAACTTTCATCATTGGACTCCAGTCTAGAATATATTAAGAGTAAGAAAAAACCGAGAATTGTCTTACATTGTATTCGTCGTCAAAAGTCGCAGCCCAAGGCTGATAATTCTCAACTTCATAAAGAGCTCGTGACAATATGGCTAGATCTGAGAATCGATCGGCAATATAAGAAGATATATTCTTGCTTTCTTCTGGATCCTGCATCAGTTGTTCAAATGCGTCAATGACATTTGTCAATCCAAATAAATCTCGTTTTTCCCTGTCCCACAAAATCAACAAAAGGCCCCACGGTTTGTGGAAGAATGGACTGCTCTCATCCTTGGGCATTATATGCATATTTATTGTGCCCGGTGCTTGCGGAGCACGTGTAAAGTGATGTCGGAGGGGTGGTGAGGACTGGACATTCTGAAGGTAGTTGATCGGTGCTTCCGCACTTATCTTGAGACTTCAACATGGTTAGCTTCAAAATTGTTTAAATGAGGCAAGAGATGTCCTTACAGTTCCCTAAGCTTCAGAATGGCAATGAGATACTCCTTGGGAAGTTGCTTGTTATATGAAATTTCATCCTTATATTTTTCCATCAATGTACATAATAGGGCAGCTTGTCGATGAAGGAGAAACCAGGTTTCGTAGTTAGAATATCCATCACCGATGATATTTCTAACCACGCGGCCCCAGAAGTCCTGAGTGTGTGGTCCAGTAGGATGTGGGTTGCCATTTGTGTCTAACAATGCATCATTACGATGCTCGCTCCAATCGTTAATTGTGTCAGCAAAAAATCCAGGATCCTCCCTCAAATCAAAAAGATAGTCTTCTGCTGCTGAAAGTCTTGCGGCGAAAATTTCACGTAGGCGCTCAAAATCGATGTTCGCTGGTAAGCGGTACGGTGCTTCCGCTGAAATGGTGGCCAGAGATGGAAGTATTTCGGTGACGGCAGATGCAGCGGGCTCCGGAGTAATGGTAGTATCCAGTGTAATACCTGTTGGAATATTTGCGTCAAGCAAAGCACCCGATTTGCTGAAGTCGTGAAGAATAAGCTCACAACATCTGATGAGGAAAGGGTATATCTTTTCTTGAAGTTCAAATGCCTTCAATCCGTCTCCAGGGCTGAACTGTCTTTCTGTAAACATCAGATCAGCAGCAGCACTATCCTCCTCCCATGAAACTAATCTTCCATATGTTTCAACCTTATCACCATCTAAGAAGAGTGTATGAAAGGGAAGGAAAGCTGGCTCAGGAATAAAATGCCCAACAGTTCCGAGGTGTGTTGCATTAAGGTCCGCGCGAGCAAATGCGCTCGGAGGGTTGCGTCCTCGACTGGTGATGAAGATGACCAGAGATTTGCTACTGAGGTCTTGCAAGTTGATGTAAGGCCATTTGTAAGCTTCCTGAAACTTCGAGAGTCCCATGAGTATGCGTCCGGTACACTCCTGTCTAAATGCCTCGTAATCAGGACGATGTGTGGTAGACATGTTGGGCCAAGCTTCCAAGAGCATTTCCCTCTGTTTCTTTCTCGACTTTTTCATCCAACGCTTCTCCTATGTATCGGCATGTAACTGAACAATGGTCTGCAATGTATTCCAATTGGACAATATCTTCTGTGATGACAATCGAGCCTTCTCACGGACTTCTTCTGCTGTGGGCTTCGAGCTCGGAGTGAAACGAGATCCAGGATAGACATTTGCTGGATTATAAGCACCCTTCAAGCCCATGCGTGACATCTGGCTGTTCATCTCTTCGTATTCGTCTTTAGTTGTGGCCATTCGACCTTTGGCTATCTCGACTGCCCAGTCGGTAGTCTGTGGAGCCATTTCAGAATTCCGATTCCAGAAGATAATTAAGAATTTCTTCTGTATCTATCCAAGGAACCAAAGACAACAGACTTGGAATTTTCAGTTGCGGTGAACGTGGTACCTGTATGTAGGTCTGTATGTAGGTGTGCCCCACCCCGCCTCAATAATTTCTGGAGATTGCATATGGTCACGTGAAAGTTTCTCAGCATTATCGCCAAGAATGCACGTGATAATAGTGGTTTTATAACATGTATCGATACTGGGAATTCTAGAGTACGGTTCATTTGATCTGGCTAATATATCTAATACCTCAATTTTGGATGTCGATAGATCTCAATCATATCCGTAACTTTGATACTCCCACAGGTTAGCCTTAATCAGATCAAACGCCCTCCTGCTCCGTCTGTTCCACCTTCTTCTTGGCTAATCGCTCGAATAAACTTTCTAATAGGATTCCACATGTAAACTATAATTGAATAGACCCATCTCCAAGCCAGCAACCATAGATACTGGGGAATACGCGAACTCGAAGGTGTGACATTCTGCTCGTTTGCAAGAGCAGGCTCCGTTAGCCCGTCACCTCTCTGTTTCCACACGTCATTATCATTGTTCTTCATATGCGCAATGATACCAGCTTTTAGCTTCTTGATTAACTGATTTGAAAGGAAGACGATGTTGTCGACGTTGAAAACCACGAAGTAGGTTATTATGCCTAAGACAACTGCGACGCCAACCATGATATTGATATTTGCCAGAGCACTGTCGTTGATGCTCCAGATAGACTCATTCTTGAGTCAGTGCTACTTCGATTATCCAGGAGTCTGGAACATACCATGGTAAATGATAGTGGCAGAAAAAATATGCTCACGAAAGTGAGTAGTCTCACATTCTCTCCTAGTCTTGTTGATGCTCTTGATTCCATGACTGCACTGGCATTGAAGAGCTACACGACGTTAGATCATTCGACTTTGTTGTTTCAATCAGAAGGTGTTTAGTAATGAAGAATGCAAGGATACATACGCCATCTCGGAGATCTTTGGTAAACTCTCGTTGGTCACTAAAACGACTTTGTAACCTTGTGAGATCTTCTTTCAGCACACTTAAAACAGTTTTCACAATTTTCTCTCGCTGTGTACTTATTTTGCCTTCTGGTAAAGGGAAGTGTTTTTTCATAGGAGAGTTTTGCGAAAAGTCTATGAATCCCTCCAGCTGTACGATGACTGCAGCGATGTCTGATTCAATCTCCTTTAGAATATTCAAAGCCCAAAAGTATCTCTTCGACTTAGAATATTTTGAATCATCCACAAGTAAGAGGTCGTGTAACTCTGGCTCCAGTAAAGTGTCACTTTCGCTGAGTGATTTTTCGAAATAATTCGCGAGAATTTCCCAATGACAGACAACCGCTCTCGTGCTGCGGTCTATGATACCCGAAAATGCTACTGTGAACTCGCGATCAACAGCTTGTTTACCGTCTCGATATATATCTATTTTAATGTCTGTCGTGCTATATGCTAGTAACAACATGGTCCAATTCTCAGGAGACCACGTTCGAGACCAGTCAATTATTCCAACAATCTAAATGCAAATTAATTTGGAATGAAAGCCAGAGGGTCTTTCAATTTGGAACTGACCGTAAACACAACTGCGCCTTAGAAGAAGATCGCTGTTCTTTACAATAGTGATGACTTGATCCCAGTTTCGAACGTTATTCTTGCAAAACTCCCCTGTTTTCCAAATACCGTGACCAAAGCGAACTGGTGAATTTATCTCATAGAAGGTAATTTGAAATGTTGCGCCGCTTTCTTGATAATCGGACTTACTAAATCGCTTGCGCAGACCATGGGATCGCCACGCACGCTGTAACATCACATCTGACACCGCACTTTGGACACTGGATTGATTTGGGGAAAACGGATGGTCGTTATTCAATGAATCCGCTTTGTCTACGAAACAATACGTCAGTAGAACGTCTTCTTTTATTTCAAAGTCTGCATTTTCAATCGACATGTCCTTAAGTAGTCTAAGAAGTAAATTAGCTCTTACAATATGCACCTCACAGCTGTGGTCCACTCACATTATTCTTCTCCACTGACCATCGGTCCTCGCATTGCTTCGAATCTGTAGCTGTGCTTTCTTTCTTTGTAGATAAATTCTGAAATGGGACTTAGATATACATTGGAGTGGTCGTAACAGGTACATTCGGGGGTACATATCCTCCCTGAATCAATATCAGGGATAAATGCTAACGTCCGTGATGGTGAAAAGTTCAACTCATCACGGTACGAATGCGCCATCTTAGAATCAATGAAACATTTTTGGTGGATCCAATCTCTGATCTCGCACCGAAATTCATCATTTGCGAATCTAACAATTTTAAGGAGAAACCCTCCCAAAGGTTCAGAGAACAGTCTAAGCCGATGATCATAGGGGAGCTTCTCGAACCTTTTTAAAGCCTGCTTAGCTATAGAACTCCCCAGAGATTTCTTCGAACGCTCAGTTGCTACGGAAACTCTTGAATCTCTTACCGATTGAGCAGTAGATTCTGGTGGAGCACTGTACATTGGTGAAGGCGTTCTTGGCTCTCTCAAGCATCGTATGCCAGAAATTTCCAAGGGGTCTTTCATCACTGAGGGATTGCTTCGTCTCCTGATTGACTGAGCTGCTGCAGTATGCGGTGAGTTATTTATTTCTAAAGAATTACTTGGTCTACTGGTTGATTGGGCAACCGATATATCCAAAGCATCATTCGCAGCCGAGGAAGAAGCAATCCTAGTTTCTTCAGCTGATGAAGACCGGGGATTCATAACAGAGCCAGCTTGCGACGTACAAGTGTCCTGTGGTTTGTCTTCCGAGGTCGATTGCTTACCACCATTGTAGTACAACTAATTTTTAATCTAAAATGAATGAATAAAATTGTTAGCATTGCAAATAAGAGCTGCGAAAGAGGTAGGGATCCGCAGTGCATCGGGATACTTGCAAATCTCAGGTAATCTCGAGGAATTTCCTACGAGAAAAACCTTTCATCGATATCACCCCAAAACTCATTCTCATCTGGAGGATGTGTATCTTCAAGGCGCCCAGTTTTCTCTGCTGGTGGTAAAGCGCTTATCGATGGCCTACCCTTGGTCGTGTTATTGTCCGTCGGCTGTCCAGCGGCAGGCAATAGAGGTTGAAATTGGATTTTGGTCATAGCTTGAATTGCTTTGCTTTATTCAGCCAGCTCTGAGGAGATATTTCGTAGTTCCTTCAACGTCTCTTTGAGGAGCTCAGCTAGCCCCTCATTATCTGAGCTACCTGAAGAGGAGGCCATGACAATAAAAATACAAACAACGGATTGTTAAACTCAGTCGTTTTTTTAACGTTGACACAGAAAGATGATGGAAACAGAATGTTCTTTTCACACAAAAAAGCCGTCTTTGGATGTGCCAGAATATGATACATATCAATCAAGGAAGCAAAACTGGACAGACGTTTGAAAGTAAAATTCCGGGTGGCTTATTATTATATCAATGCCTCTGAAATTGACGCTAAACTTACTTTACACTGCAAAAGATACCCAGTTCTGCATGTATGCAAGTTGAGAAATTCACAGGCATCTCTAGGGCTCGATAGCTACAGCTGAAGCCCCCTGTAGAAGCGATGAAATCCACTTCAGGCTAGGTATGCGAATCGATAATCTTTAGTGGATATGATCCCTGGCATTGTCGCCAAATCTCGTCAGGCATGATTGAAGGCCTACTTTGCCAATCCAAGCTCCGATTTGCCGGGCTTTTTCAGAGCTGTTGATCACAGCGTGGAACCTAAGGAACTCTTCTATCACATACCCACGTGGTACCATTGAAGTTTGATGTTTGCTGCAACATTCACGCCTTCAACTCGACCCGTAGCATTATTGAATTGGTCTCCTTCCGTTTGATGGTTTGATGTAACAATGCAATCAACCTTGCAATGGTTCGATGCGGAAATTTACGCATAAGCGAAATTCTCGAACTATCGTTGAAATAAATTGAACCGAGCATGTTGTGCGGAATGCAAGCGACAGGAGCTCATTCGAGTTCACCCGCACGGGTGTGAACAAGAGGGGGGGGATCGTGAAATTGGTGCGGGATAGCCTCATGAATGCCAGCGAGATCTTCGCAGATACTTAACCAATTCTTGTTTGAAATCATAAGATATAGCCCTAATGGAAGACATAGCCAAACAATGCCATGTTCCACTTGGATTAAAATCCTACCCCTTCATCTAGAACGTGGTGCGAAGCATCTCAGGCGTACATAACAATCACGATATATGTTCGACTGAATTTCGTGCGCTTTTAAGACAACATCCCCCTCACATCTTCAATCCAAGAGAATTTAGCATTGATAGTCTTCCAAATGTCTTTTCGGAAGGGCAGTCAAGAGATTCAGCTGTGCAGCCTCACTACTTTTCAATCCAGGCCAGTCGTCCATCCAGAAAGTATCCTTGACTCCCATAACACCAGTGGCTACCGACCCTGATGATTTTTCTTGCCTCTGAGCTTCCTATTCGTCCAATGAGCACCAACCTATCATAATACTACCCTATTCTACGCTCCCCCCCTACAACGAACCACACCAATGCGTATTACATGCATGTATTAGACATATGGAAAACCAATTGGACGAGACCACATCAGCTCACAACCTCACATGAAAAAAAGCCTTCAACAGAAAGAAATCGACTCAATTAAGCGATGTTTTGTAAAAACACAACATCCATGAAGTGAAGTCGAACTCCACGCCAAGCCACTACCTGTTAGCGTCAATCTAATCTAATCTTATCTCCCCCGCGAATGCAAAAAAATAATTTCCTCTCATGCAACACCACCACACTTGCATAACACAACTCCAAGCTTCCATCCTTTCACCACCAATCTTGCCAACGCCTCCTGAAATACTACAGCCAACCGTAAATATCAATCGACACCAATTTCTTCCATACGAACGCACCCACCAGTTCACCATCATTGCGCGCCGCGCACCTCCGAAAAAATGAAACTCCTAACTCTCAATTTCCTCACCTGCGCCGTGAAAGCATGCAAATCGACCAGCGCATCGTTTCCTCTTCACCCAAAAGAATGCTCGCTTGTTAGTAACGATATACCTTTAAATACTGCTTTACTCCTCAATATTCTGCCGCGGATTGATTGGAAGGCGCTTTGTGTTATTGCTTCTGAGGTATGTTTGCCCTTCCCTGCGCTCTTCTGCTCTTCTTTGAATCATTGCCCCCTCTCTCGCCCATCTGGAACTTTTGTTCCGCGCCCAAGTCAAGCATCCATTCTCAGATGAAAACACCAGGAAGGATAAAATATACTAACACTCATTGCTCTAGCTCTCATTCCCCGCTCTCCCCCCCACACCACCCACCCCCGAAACTCTCCAAGAAGACGAAAAAATGATGAAGGAACTCCATACGCTTCTTTTGGAAACAGAAATTGACGAAGGAAGTTTAGTATGTGGGAATTGTGGGCACGAGTATCGTGTCAAGGAAGGGATTGGAAATTTCTTATTACCAGGACATTTGGTTTAGACGACGGATGAGACAAGGCTGGGCATGTGGACAGAGATGCTTGTGGGGGTTGGGAATTGTGAACTCAATGGGTTGGGTCAGGTCAGGATAAAAATATGCTCGCTGGATTGCTAGACGGAACGAAAATCAGGATCTAGATGGACAGGGTGCAAAGAGGAAAAGAGTGGTTAAGCGCCCGAGAAGTATGGTGTACCGTCTCTTTGTATATAAGGCTCCGAGAAATCGAGAGGGGGCAAGGAGGGAAAAGCAAATTACGCATCAAATGCAAAATCACAAAATAGTACCGCGCAGCGCAGTCGTGGACAAGAACAAAATAAGAAGATACCCAAAAATCCCACATTCTCATGAGATTGAATTCAGATTGACCGTCGAAGTGAGTTTCCTTCATGTAGTGAGAACCTAGAAACATCATTTGCAGCAAGAAAATAGGTTTGATTTTAGTCATATTTCACCAGAGAATCTCTTTCCATTCCCTCAGCTCTCAACTTTCATATTATCTTAAACTCCCTATCAAGATTCCATCCTCATCCCAATCTCTCCATCCTCATATCCCCATCCGATCCCACCTCATCCCTCTGTCCCTCTGTCCCTCTGTCCATCCATTCTCTTTCCTTTCCCCTTTCTCTTCCTCTCTTTCTCCCTCCCTCCCTCCCTCTCACACCTCACACCTCACACCTCACACCTCATACCTCACACCTCACACCTCATACCTCTCCTCTCCTCTCCGCTTCTTACCTTTCCCCACTTCTAACAATACATTCTCTCCCTATCCATCTATTCATCTATTCATCCATCTATCCTCCCTCATCTCTACTTAACCCCATTGGCAATATCATAATCAAGATCTAATATTTACTATTCGATCCTAATCCCAATCCTAATCCAATGTCTACCCTACTATACCCTACCCTATCCTATCCTAATCCAATGTCTACCCTACTATACCCTACCCTATCCTATCCTATCCTATCCTATCCTATCCTATCCTATCCTATCCTATCCTATCCTATCCTATCCTATCCTATCCTATCCTATCCTATCCTATCCTATCCTATCCTATCCTATCCTATCCTATCCTATCCTATCCTATCCTATCCTACCCTATTATTCTTTCTATCCGCATTCCACTTCCACTTCCCCTCCCTTTCCTTCCCTTCCACTCCCTCATTTTGAATACAAATTCAAATTCAAACATCCATCTTTCACATTTTACATTCCCCTTCTCCTACCTCTTTATATCCACTCCACTCCACCTCCCTCTCCCTATATACAAATCCATATATCATCTCCTCACATTCATAAATCATCCCTCATCGCAAACTAACCCAAGCCAACCCCTTCTTCCCAACCCCTTCTTCCCACCCCCCTCTTCCCATATTTCTCCATCTCAATCTCTCTCCTCTTCCTTCCTCTCATCTCCTAATCTTCATCTCCATCTCATCCCATCTCATCCCACCACCTTTATTCCCACTCATCCCCATCCCTATCCTTATCTTACTTCCCCTCCACATCCATCTCGCCTCAAACTATCCCCCTCTGCACTCCCTCCTCTTCACTCTTCACTCTTAAATCTTCACCCCGTCCCCTTCATTGAAAATCTCCGTTCTCTCCTCTTCACTCTTCACTCTCCACTCTCCACTCCCCCCCCGCCTTATCACCAGAATCTCCCCCTCTCCGCTATCGTTCCGCTCTCTCTCTTCCCCCCTCTCCCATTCCATTTTACCTCCTATACTACCTCCTATCATGCTTTCCTTTCCCTCGTCCAACATTTACAATACCCATCCCGCTCCATCCCCTTCCCTACCAAAGTAAAATTCCAGACCACAAATCACCACACGCACTACCAAACATCCCAATAAGATTGACTCTCTCGACGCAATCCTCACATTTGAATTCAAATTCAAATCCAAATCCAAATCTACACTCAGGATAAAACTTGTTTTCTCTCCCTAAACAAGCCATTCTCATTTTGAATATAGAAAAATATGGATAATCTAATTTCATTACCAACAACCTGATACAGTATAAACAAGATAATTTCATTTTCGAAAAATTATCTTAATTACATCAACTAATTCCTTCTGGAATTACACAAGCCATAGCTTGGCTATCCATAAACACCATGCATATAGAGTATCCATTTATAAAGTCCTCTCAAGTATCAGTCATCCAACTCGCATTACATCCATCCAGCACCTTTCCGACCCCTACATCAAAACCAGACCCCAAACAACGAAGCATTCTCTCAATCACCATCCTCGGTCTCTAACTTCCAATTCCCTCACCAAGCACTCATCCCATCAACTCCATCCCCAGTTCCCTCAATCTGCATCCCCATGGCATTAGGCATACCTATAAGAATTCTTCCCTTCGGAACCCTCACATCTCTAACCTTGAAGTCTCCAAAAATGATCAACTTTTTCAATTTCGGACATGTCTTGAAGATACTTCCAACTACAAAATCATTAACTTCTTGACAGAAACTGATATTCATCTCTTCCAATTCCGGATATTCCTTTTCGAGTGAAAATGCCTTTTCAAAACTCGAGAGCGAAATATGTCGACAAGAATTGATATCAAGATAACGGAGAGTAAGACCTGAATGTGCCATTAGGGCTTCGAAACCAAGAGAACAAAGTCCGATATTGTCAGGGTTATCGCGGGGAACGGAAGCATCGATATGACGGTTTTTGGATAGATCGATGAAGGAAAGAGGAGGATTCAACCAATTTGTGAAAAGATTTGCGAAACCTGCATCTGTCAAGACACTATTATCCGTGATGCGGAGTTTGTTCAAGTTTTGACAATTGTCATGAATAGCGTTCAAGACAGAATCGTTGATCTCATGGACTTGACCAAGAGAGAGTGTTTGTAGTTGAGGTCCGACACTATCAAGAATCTGAACATATGGTTCCGAGGCTTTGCTTTTTTGAATTTCCAAACCAAGATGTTGAAGAGTAGAGATACGTGAAATATGTGCAATACCCTCATCAGTGACTTTTTGATTGTGGGTGATTTTGAGACGAGTCAATTGAGGGCATGTTTTGGTAATAAGATCTATTTGGTCATCACCAAATTGACCATCTGTATAGTAAACCTTGAAAGATTTGAGGTGTGAACCTTTCTCCGTGAAGTAACGATTCCAATTTTCATCGCTTATGAGATTACTACCAGACAAGCTCAGATGCTCAAGTTTGACAGTAGATGCTATGAGATGTTCCATCACTTTGTCTTTGAATTGAATACCAGATCGGATGCGTAGTGATTTGACACTTGGTACAACTTGAAATATTCGAATATAGTCATCTGAGTTCAGGTATGCCCCTTCATAGATGGTGATGACTTCACGACCATTTTGAAGAAACAAATTCAAAGTGTTAGAACGTAAAAGACGCCTCTTGGAAAGTATAGCTGACAATTTATCCATGAGTGGTTCCGGTAAATCTCCCAAGTCATCGGCCATGTCGACATTTTTGGCTAAAGTCTCGATACACAAGGTCATTAAATCTTTGGCGCCTGGATATACACCATCTAAGAGATTACTTTGAATCTTTCTCCTCTGTGCTCCAGCTTGAGATTTTCGTTTTTTTTTTGCTTGTCCTTCTTCCTTGTTGAGTTCTTTTGTGCATTGTGGGCAAAGGAGACCTCCATCTGGGCCAGCTCGACTGTATGCTGTGACAGTGAACCTCTTTTCACAAAGTACACAATTTTCCATTTGATCGGGTAGGGGTGCCATGCTCTCATTAAATAATCGAAGAGCGGCTTCATCTTCATCGGTTATATCTTCATCTGATCCAAAAGCTCGTTGGCGTTGGAATCTTTTAGAGGCTTTGATTTTCGCAACTGCTTTCTATTAATTTATTAGCTTTTGGTTCGATGAAGAACACATCGTATCTATACTTCTTCTTCCTCCTTCCTCTTATTCTTTTGTGCTTCACTTTCATTTCGGCGGGAACGGGTGCGTGTAGCAGGCGCAGATGCTGGTTCATCTGCTTCCTCTCCTTCGTCCTCATCTCCATTCCCTTCAGCGGTTTGTTGTGAAGCGAGTGCAGCAGCTCGACGAGCATTTGCATCTTGTCGAATTTGATTGGCATCGATATTATGAGCCTGCACAAACGATCTGTGAGTGGAAGTCGTGACTGATCGAGATGGTTTGATTACTTACAGCCAGGAAATCTGTCAATGCGGACTGACTATGATTTTATTAGAATATAAGAAGGTCCAGAGTTGAGTTGAAGTCTTACGGTCCACGAATTGATCTTCTGGGAGCTGGTTGAGCATTGGGGCCTCCAGGTGGAGGGGGTGGTGGAGGAGGATTCCTACGTTATCATTACTTAGCAAACATGACATTAAGTATCGTAATGAAAATGACATACATGTTGTTTCCCTCGTTTCTAGTAATATATTATGTCTCGTCGATTCCGAACAATCCGAAGGATGCCACTGCGAGTCTTTACGTGCTGGCCTTCTTTTCGTCCAAAGAATGTATGGCGTCTCGTTATGAAGAGATTCGGGGAATTGTGTCGCAACTTTCTTCTTTGATGGAGGGTTTACTCAGAGAATTGGCTTTTGATGTGGTAAGTGAGTTGTAGTATGGAATGTAAAGAATTAATCCAATGTCAACCACAATGCGAATAACTTCAGTTACTCTTCTTTCATCTCACGGTTTCATTGCCTTCCTTTCTTTTTCCTTTTTTTGCCTCACATCTCATCTGAAATCCCGCGTAAAGTGGTTTTGTTGACACACAGACCGTGATGGCGATGACATGCCAAACCCAGGAGGACCCCCAGCAAGACCCAGTAAAACACTATTAAATGCTTATCGTGCTTATGTAATCAATCGATGTTTCCATTCTGACCAATTGAATGCCATCAAATGCCGTTAGATGCCGACTGCTGCCTGATTACTCACGTGATAGCGTGGACCTTGGTGTTCGAATCGCGTCTTTCATCTTCATCCGACGAATGACATTCCGTGAATTTTTTACCCAGGAGGTGGCAATTTGGTTCAGTCTGATTCCTTTTCAATACTATTCAAAACTCTTTCACACCACGAACCAATAACCAATAAGTGGTACTTTGTTGTCCACTTGAAACTTTAAGAAAGATTGTGAATAACTTCATAAACTTTCCTTTGATACTCTGATCACTTCCTTCTCTCTTTCGTTCTTCTATCTTTCTAGTTGCTGGAATCGGCAGTTCAGTCGCATTATCACGATAAGGCTTGATAATACCGATTGACCTTTGGATTCGATAAGTCCCATACAAACATCTTGAGATTAAGCTCAACTCGAAACCATTTTCACCATTCGCTCTCACACTATATAGTCCTTCGTCGTACCTGCATAATCCCTTCGAGCGACAGACGGCAACCTATCGGGGTACATTATTCAATCAGTCTTGCGGATCGAATTGCTGGTATTTCTTTCATCGAAGTTTGTTCCTTATCTACCGACCCCTCCATCGTCTTCACATCCTCGCAGCATTTTTTAATCAGTCCTCCGTTCTGTGAGACTTGATTCGCAATGGCGCCGAATGGGAAAGGAAGAGGAAGACCAAAAAAAGTCGCAGACTCAGGAAATCCGAGTAGCGCTAGAAGTAGTCGAACAAGCTCCCGATTGTCTGGTAAGCTTCTCTCATATTTCCAGATCCATTCAATATATCTTGTACCTTCTATTAACCTTTTAAACTAGCCGTCAAACAACAAGTTTCCAATCTTGAGCTTGATGAACTCTCCTCTCCTGCACCTCAACCAGAAACCGATTCTAAAAATTCTATGGTCATTGCGGACAGCGATGATGACGGCTCTCTGTCGGATCTTCCATCCCCTTCCTTGATTGGCGAATACTTAAGTGCAACCAAGACACAACAGAAGGGAAAAGGAAAACCTGCGGAATCTCGTCAATCTCTATCCACAGTTTCCACCAGCAACGACTACAACGATGGAAGTGACTATTCTACTCCAGGGACAAGTGGTGTTGCAACTCCCGCTTCCACCAAAGTTCCCGTCCAGACTTCAAATACAACTGGGCCCATACGAAGAGGCCGGGCTCAAACTACAAATCCAGTCCAAAGCGCTTCCTCCTTGAACGCAATCGATCGCGCTCGAGCACTCCGAAACAGCATGTACTCTCTCAATCCTAAGAAAAGAAGATACGCCGACTCTGAGGATGACGAAGACGACGATGACAATACACCAGATGCTCAACTCGCCCGCCATCTCCAAGAACAAGAATACAAGAAATCAAGCGCACCAGTGGTAGCCGAACCTTCAACTACCTTGCGCAGAACTTCACGTAACGTCCAACCAATCAACTTGACATTTGATGCCGATTTTAGTGAGGATGAAGATGAAGATGCTGAATTTGTTCGGCCTAGGGCTTCACGTGCATCTAAGAAGGTGAAAGTTGAGCCCAAGGTTGAAATACCCAGTAGTTCCAATGCTGTCAGCTTTCGAACCCCAAACCGAGGAAAGAGTACGAGATATAACGACTCAAATGATGATGACGATTTCATGGTCATCGATTCAGATTCGGATGTGCCTATAAACTTATCTTCTGCTCCACGAAGTTCAATCAAGAAAGAATCAAGCAAAGTTACAAGGGCTATTCACAAGCATTCTGAAAATTTCCAAAATAGTCTCAAGTCATCGTCCGCACGCAAGAACACACTCAAACAAGAAACTCAACCACCCATTCCCAAACTCAAGGCCGAGAACACCATGGAATCCAATGCCAGTTCTACTCTTACAGAACCTCCTTCTCCTGTGTCGGACTCTGACACATTCGACACAGACAATGATTCTATGATTGGAACTGACACTTCTGATGATGAAGGTCCGATTGCTGCTGGTATTCAGCCTGCAGCTTCCCGTGTGCGTAATGCGCGTCAGGCTCGTCAAATTATCAATAATTTAGAAGACCGAGGTACCAGGCGTAGTCGTAAGGAACGTCAGCGGTTGGAGCAGCAACATCCTGAGTTACACACAATGTGGAAAGAATTGGAGGATTTACCAAAGATTGGAGACTGCAAAATCGAACAACCAACAAATATCAATCGTGAACTCAAACCTTTCCAACTTCAAGGCGTTGGATGGATGAGAGCAATGGAAAAGACGGCTTGGGGTGGAGGTTTATTAGGAGATGAGATGGGCATGGGAAAGACAATTCAAGCTGTATCTTTGATTATGTCTGATTTTCCTGCCAAGGAACCTTCGCTTGTTTTGATACCACCTGTTGCGCTCATGCAATGGCAGCAAGAGATTGCCGATTATACAGATGGTACTTTGAAAACCTTTGTCTTTCATGGTAGCAATGCCAAAGCAAAGGGCATCACCGTTCAGCAATTGCAAAAGTATAATGTGATTCTTATGTCATATAACAGCCTGGAGTCTATGTATCGAAAACAAGAGAAAGGTTTCAAGCGCAAGGATGGAATTTACAAAGAGAAGAGTCCAATCCATCAGATCAAGTTTCATCGGGTCATTCTTGACGAAGCACACAGTATCAAGGTAAGATCTAACACTCCATTCTAATCATCTTGTACTAATTCATCTAGCAACGTACCTCTGGTTCCGCTAAAGCATGTTTTGCTCTCAAAGCAAATCACAAATGGTGCTTGTCTGGGACACCTTTGCAAAATCGTATTGGTGAATTCTTTTCACTCGTTCGATTCCTTGATATTCGACCCTTCGCTTGCTATTTCTGTAAACAATGCCCTTGTTCGACTCTGGAATGGGATATGAATAGTGAAAATCGCTGCACTGGTTGCAATCACAGTGGTATGCAACACGTCTCGGTCTTCAACCAAGAGCTGCTCAATCCCATACAAAAGTTCGGTAACAATGGTCCTGGAAAAGAGGCATTCCGAAAGCTTCGAATCTTGACTGATAGATTTATGCTTCGTCGTGTTAAGCGAGATCATTCATCTGCAATGGAGCTGCCTGCAAAGGAAATCTACGTCGATAGACAATTCTTTGGTGAAGAAGAGAACGATTTCGCTGGCAGTATTATGAATAATGGTGCTCGAAAGTTCGAAACATATGTTGCTCAAGGTGTTTTGCTCAACAACTATGCCAATATCTTTGGTCTTATCATGCAGATGCGTCAAGTTGCTGACCATCCTGATTTGATCTTGAAGAAGAATGGCGAAGGTGGCCAAAATATTCTTGTTTGTTGTATTTGTGATGAGACTGCAGAGGAAGCTATTAAATCTGCCTGTCGTCATGATTTCTGTCGAGAATGTGCCAAGAATTATCTGAGATCTTCTGGTAAGTAATTTTTATCCTTGCAATTGTTCATCACTAACTTAATAGAATCTCCTGATTGTCCTCAATGTCATATTCCCTTGGCCATTGATCTTGAACAACCAGAAATTGAACAAGATGAAGTACAAGTCAAAAAATCCTCTATCATCAATCGAATCAAGATGGAAAATTGGACATCATCATCAAAGATTGAAGCTTTGGTTCATGATCTTTATCAACTTCGATCTAAAAACTCATCCAGCAAGTCAATTATCTTCTCTCAATTCACTACCATGCTTCAACTCGTCGAATGGCGTCTTCGTCGTGCAGGTATCACAACTGTTATGCTTGATGGTTCTATGACACCCGCTCAACGACAAGCTTCCATCAATCACTTCATGACGGACGTCAACGTTGAATGTTTCCTCGTTTCTTTGAAAGCTGGTGGTGTCGCATTAAATCTTACGGAAGCCAACAAAGTCTTCATTGTGGATCCATGGTGGAATCCAGCTGCAGAGTGGCAAAGTGCGGATAGATGTCATCGAATCGGACAGGCTAGACCATGCAGTATCACTAGATTATGCATTGAAGATAGTGTGGAGAGTAGAATGGTTTTGTTGCAAGAGAAGAAGGCAAATATGATTCATAGTACTATTAATGCCGATGAGAGTGCGATGGAAAATTTAACACCAGAAGATATGCAATTTTTGTTCAGAGGAAATTAAGGGTTTTATGTGGAGTTGAGTGGTTCGAGACGAAAGGGGAAAAGAAAGATTCTCTAATTTTTCATCGCGAATGGAAATTCTTCTGGGTTTCAGCTGGAACTAAGTTTCATACTTAATGATTCGAGTATTGTATATCACGTTCTGACTTTGCATCAGTTTCGGCGTAAAGGGGAATAAAATTTCTGATAGCTTGTTTGTATTTGGCGCACTTGATAGAAGACAGATGATACTTTGAAGAGGGATAGTAGGTGGGTGAGTTGAAGGACTCGAAGACGGATCCTGTTTTCTCTACTGCCTTTTTTTATGGCACAAGTAGAAGACCTAGGAAACTATAATGTTGTAGAGATTAATTATAATGAGAAGTTTAAGATGGGTTCTTGAGAAGGAATCTGAAGTTGAATGAGATTTTGCTAGTGGGTGTGAGGCTTGTAAAGTGGAAAGGGATTGGTTGGGTAATGTGACTGATGTACTGTGTGTGGTATGGTGTACTGTGAGGTGGATTTGTTTTCTTGTGGGTTGACGAGGCTGAGGGGAGAGGAAGAGGGAGGAGGGAGGTATGTAGGGGGATGTTGTCTGTGTAGGCAAGGAGGTAGACAGGCAGATAGGCAGAAGATACTAGTATTCGCTTGTTTTAATATCAGAATATGTAAGAATATTTATATCATATTTGTAGCCGACTAAGCTGACTAAGCACGATATGCTTATGTAGAGAGCTCTCCTCTTTCGTAGAAACCTATACAATACAACTGATTCCGTCGAACCACTCTCCTAGTGATTTCTACTTTCAACAAGATGAGTCTTCAATCAATTGTTATCAATTTTAAAAAACGACTTTATGTTCGATGAATTATTGATAGACCGAGATAGCTGACTTGAGTGCAAAAGTATGGCCTACAATACGAGGGGTCAGGAAGTAGGGCAGTTGACATATGTCGGAGCCTGAGTCGATGTACGGTGCTACCACATCTTGGGGTGGTTCAAAAGAATCATCTAAATAGCCGAGAAGTAGTGCTTATGGGAACCAGATTCTTTCTTATCTCTAAGGACTATTAGATGGATCTATTGGCTGATGACACAACCTCGGGGTCGGGTGAAGCTACACTACCAAGAACTATTTATTGATCTTAATAAACAAACACACAATCTGAAAAATTACTGTTGTGTTCAATACTCTCTTATGAATGTAAGTGACGACAATGAAAAAGTTCCAGGATCAAGCCATCGAAACTCCCCACGAGATCAGAATGCTCGAGCTAATCCCTGGTACAGCCTCGGCGCCTATTGAAGTTCGCCTCGTCCACAAAAGCTTATCGCATATGCCCCAGTGTATTGCATTGAGCTATGTGTGGGGAGCGCCAACTGGAGAGTTCGAGATAAATTGCGCTGATGCAATACTTAAAGTGACTGAGAACCTCATCAGAGTTTTGGAAAGACTTCGTACATTGCAAAGGCTTCCTCCTGATCACAATGTGGACTCAAACCGATTGAATATCACACAGACGACTTTGTTTTGGATTGATGCTATATGTATCAATCAAGATGACCTGGATGAGCGATCTCAACAAGTACCTCTCATGGGCACCATTTACAAGAATACATCTAGAATTATTGTCTGGTTGGGAGAAGAACTCGCTCGTTCATAGGAAGTATGGGATCTAATGGCACCACTGGGCGGCCAGTCTGATCATTTTAAAGTCCAAGTGAATGAGGAAAACAACGAGCAATACGGATCTACAGTAGTTTGCCCTGGACTTATGCTCAAGGACCTTTCCAAGCACCCCGCTTTTGTCGACATCATGGACACCTTTTCTTCTCGGACATTGTTCATGCGTCTTTGGACAATCTAAGGAACGTGCCTCGCGCCTAGTACCCAGATCACGGTCCTCTGTGGCGGTGTAGAGATGCTTTGGGATATACTCTCTGATATTTCAATCATTCTCTTCCGATGGTTCAGATTCTGGGAATTCAGAGAGGAAGAAAAAAGCTCGGGAAATGCAATTCTGACGAATATCTGTATGAGAAGACTCACCAAAGCAGAAGTGCCGTTACCGCAACGGGAGTTTTTCGAGTTGTTCTTGATGAGTACGAGAGTTCTTGTTTCCAATGAAAGGGATCGTGTGTTTGGAGTTTTGGGATTGTTCAAGGAGAATACACGCGCAACATTTTCGAGCCTAGGATACCGGAATGAACCAGAGGAGATGTTTCGGGCAGCAACAGAAGCGGTCGTTAGAACAGGTCGCAGAGGCCTAGAATATCTTACCTGAAACCATATTGTCCGTGGAGACCACAGCAAATTGGTGCTTCCATCTTGGGTTTGGATGCTTAGTTACTGGCGTGACCAAGATCATCTCAGTGGGAGCAAGTTGAACGAGCTCAAGGACTTTGACATCCCTCACAAGGCAATAATCAGTGGAGATACCATCTTAGCCTGGAGTGTTGTTTTTGATACCGTCAGTATTGCGTACCCAAACTTCTCGTACGAAAATTTCGAAAAGATAGTTCTCAACATGCACCTCATGATCTAGGCGGATACCAATGACGCTGAGAAGAAACTTGGCAGACTCAAGAAAGTGCTTTTTCGATTAGTTTTCGGGACGCTGACAGGTGCATTTGACCCTGTGGAGCAGTATTAAGGTTGGATAGCCCGCATCTTACTACGAGATTGGGAGGGAAGTACTAGCAAGGATGAAAAATCCAACACATGGAGGGGAATTTTACTGTCTACCTTGAGAGAAAAGGCTGTCTTGCGCTTTGACGTTCTTGATGGGACTTTACAGAATGATAATTTACGAAGAGATCACGCAGATAAACTTACAGGCGAAGGACGCAACATCTTTGTAACTTCAAAGGGCTATTTTAGAATCGGTACATGTGGGAATTAAGGATGAGCCCGGGTCGCCGACCGCTGTGCAAGTCAATGATAGAATAGCTGTTATACCTGGGGTTACGCAGCCTCTGATACTTCGTCCATGTGGAAATGCAGAGTACAAATTTGTTGGGCCTTCTCTGATTCCTGAGATTGAGATGGATGAGTCGCTGCAGGTGGAGAACAGGAAACCGATGGAACTTTTACGTATTGTGTAAAATGAGATGTTCCGATAATCTGGACACCATAGAGGCGTGACAGATCTGTGTCATATGGAACGGTTGCTCTCGTTGGCAGGTGTGTTATATATATGTAAGGAAAGTCTCGGAGAGTATGGATATACGCATCCCTAGCGGGGATCTTGAACAATTGGACATTGGACACAAAGGCGATAGGTATGAACATGAAGTAGAACGTTTCATTCGCTATGTATTGACCCTTGTTTACGTTTACGTTTCTCCCTTTATGCTCCTTGAAACCGTATCCTCAAGTTATAACACCGCAATATTCCAAAGACCGAGTCGCTAGACTTTCTAAGAGCATTCATTACACAATATAGATAACCAGACGGTTCAGGATTCGGAATATAGGTAAGGGTGACTACACCAGTCATTTAGCTTCCAATCACTGAAAGAATCTCCTTAGCATCTTATTAAGGTCCCTAAATTTTCAGAATCCAGAGCTGTGAATTGACGGTCAACTAACTTATCAACCAATAGAATCATTCAGGTCACCTGACCAACCACTTGTAAAAGTTTTTGTTGCATATCTCATAATTGATCCTACTCCAGTAAGATCAATTCGTTGTAGATGGTTGGAGTTGGGGTGGGATGTTGGTTCACGTGTGTTAATTTTTGTTTTTGGGTGATGATATATCGATTGGGGGATTTGATATTGGGCAGCGAGTCAAATTATGTTCTCGAGAGTCTTCTCGAGTATAGAAAACTAGAGTACGGGATATGGGATGAGGAGAGTGAGATAGTACACATGTGAGTGAAGCTGAAGTTGAGTTAATTGAATACCTTTGTGACGATGAGCAGAAAAAAAGGATAAGTATTTCTATATGGATAGCTGGGAGAAAGAGAATTAAGATACAACGGTCGGTCAAGAAGGCACAAAACTAACGCACACACGAATTCTCTTCTTTGCTCCTATGTGCTTAGTTCAACTACGTGACGTTGGGATATAGACTCGACTTTGATCTAATGATTGGATGACGTTACTGGCATTTGAACGACATTAAATTTCCGTGTCTTGGGAAGATCATTGAGGTTGAGATCTTGTACTAACGTAATATGAGACGGTATTACAATTTGAAAAGTTGACATTTATATGATTTTGATAGCTGGGTGGGTTTCGAGTAGTAATTGCATTGTAGAAACAAGCTCAGCTCGATGTGAATACATCGTCATGAAGCATCATTGAAGATCGAGACTTGCGCGAATCGAAAACTCGGCTAGAGAAAGTGCGAAATTCGGGATGAAATTTAAAGATTTGGACGTGAAACTCACGATCAAAATGAGAAAGGTTCTAGCTAGGGTTTGGAATATATATGATGTAAATGAAGCCTGACACTTAGGAATATAGGAATTTTGTAAACTCGATGAATGTCTATAAACTCCTGAGATGCCTATAGACTCGCTTACGAATCAGAGAGTATACTTTATTTTTTTCCTCTTGGCTTTCACCCAGTACTTTTATATTATATAGTAATAGATTCAAGTATACAGAAGTACTCTAATTACTATAAATTAGAATTCTTAACCCTAGTCACATTCTTCGATTCGGAATTCAGTTGATTTTTTGGAAACTACGAGTTATACCCTAGACTCCCCTGATTGTTATTCATAACTCTTTATACTATTGTAGTTTCTCAGGTATATCGATTACAGATCAAAAAGAGAGAGGAATTATTCTATTTGTAATACAGTGTTAGAAAATTGTGTCACATACGCTTACGCTATATTCTTGTAACAGTATGAACGGAAAATCAGGGGTCAAATAGCAGTAGATTGAATTCTGTAAAGAACTGAAGAGAATCCAGAGGATCCCTATACTGATTTGAGATACACTAGGGTGATGCATAGCATCAGGTAACTTTAACAGCTTCGCTCCTCTACAATTCTATCTCGCAGTTAGTACGATCACATGCTAGAGCGTAGGAATCAATATTAAATATAGTAAAAGAGGGAAGAGATCCTTAAGAGATGTATTTGTCTCTTATAGAACGGGGGATCGATTATCTCAAGCTGAATTTGAATTAAGGTTTGTTTCATGAGTAATCATATACATATGGAATATTCGATATAGTAGTTGAATTCAAATCAAGAATGATTCTATCTGTATAATCAGTATTAGATATATTTAACTAGGCTACTTCTTGATCTTGAGTAAGTAAAGTAACTCTAATTACCATTAATGCATCAAACTAAAGAATTTGAAAAGAGTTAAAACCTGTAAGAAATCCCGTAGACCTCGCTAAGCTAGCTCAGCTTAGATTTGACCAAGATGTACGTAATAAGTAGTTACGTACTAATAATTATAACATACGTTACAGATATCTAAATATTATATGGATTCTAATCATACATAATTTATTCAATTGAAGGAGCTAAGCCATATATAGAATAGAAGTAACTCTTATCTATAGTCCGATATATATCTAGTATTTCCCAAAAACAAACAAACTAGATATTCAAGTTAAGATTATTTACTAGTATTCATATAATAAACCATCAACAAAACTTTTTAATCCTATAAAACTCAGCTTAATGTATCATGAAGTCTTAATCCTCTCTATTCATCAATCTCTAAATCTAATCCCCAAAACCTTGATTCCAATCTCTCTCATGACTTCACTTCAACAAGATCAAGAACTACTCACCTCTCTATTACCTCAATTATCTCTAAATCTAATCCCTAAAATCACAACTTATCTCTCTCTTATGACTATCATCTCGAATATTTCTCTTCAGGGAACATACGTACAGCAGGAACTAATTCGATCTTCTATATACTTCTCTCCTATACTCGAAACGAGAGAGATTTACTATCGTATAGTATTAGTAGAAGAGGAACAGTTACTTTCACACTAGCTACGACTTGAGAACTATAGAATTCAAATCAAAGATAACCCTTTTACTACTTCCAATCCCTCAAGATGCGAAATTTCATGTAATGAGAGTAGCTTAGAAAAGAAAAGAGCTAATCGTATACAAAATCAAGAGTAGATGACGTCATTAACTCATTCCAATCGGTTCTTGAACTATCATCATCCGAATTCCTTCATTGAGAGTCACTTATAGATTAATCTCTTTCTAAACAATGACTCCAGAAAGTGTGTTCGAAATGTAATCGCACGTGAAAGTCATGTGTTTTGAGTGCGCGTGACTATTCACGTGGTTTCTGCTAGGTATCACGAGCATTGAGTAGACGTGCTGACTAACTAGAACTCAAGACAAGAGAGTAGGAGATTGAAATTAGTTGAAATGATATGTTAGATGAAGTAGATAAAGGCCAAAGGTGTGTGGTATATACAGCATATCACACAATAGATACGCGGAAATCGTACAATTAAGCAAGCGAAGGTTCACAATAACTTCAAAAACAAGTCAATCAGTAAGGAAATAATTCAATTGTACTGCTAATAGCCTAAAGCTCTCCCCATTCATATTGTGATACTCAATAGCACCAGCTATATTTAGTACTCGTACTGCATCTTCATTTCCATGTCCCATATCCAACCCTCTAGCTCGCTCCTGCCCTAGTCCTTTCATACGAGGGAGAACTAGTAAGAGCAGTCACCTTTTTTCCTCATAATATCATTGGCATAGCAAACCACGTAACTATTATGCAATATGCGCATCGCCATGTTGCTAGGGATTAGCCCAGTCTCCATCCCGTACAAACAGAAAGGCACTGTGGCACTCTATTTCTCCTCCACATGCTCATTCTCATTCTAATCTTCGTCGTCACTATAGAGACCACCCGGAGGTGGAACCCAATCGTCATCGGTCATTTCTTGATCCTCAGTGGACTCTGCAGCATTACTAGCATTGCTAGCAACAACTGGAGTAACAACAGGAGCAACAACTGGAGTAACAACAGGAGCAGCAACTGGAGTAACAACAGGAGCAACAACAGGGGCAACAACAGGAGCAGGCGCCACGACCGGAAATATATCCTCTATGGGCATCGTGGCCGGATAGCCCATAAGTCTCCCCGCCTCCCTCTGCTTCTCAAACCTTTCCTCCGCTCTCGCAGTTGCTGCAATTCTGTCTTCCAACGGTACCTTACCACGTTTGTTATAAATTTCACGTTGCTTGTCACCTTTAATTCCTCTGAGAGTCCAAAGAAGTTCCGATTCTGTCATGGTAATCTCGACGGATTTCATGGCACCCGGAGGAGCGTTTTTGAAACAATCCTTGCGGGCGAAGAGAGTGCCATAACCAGGACGAATCCGTGCGAGTTCTGACTCTTTCAGTAGGCGACGGTCCATGCCATATTCAGGTCGATCATGCCATGGCACGTCCTGCTCTTCGTTCTCTTGAGCTGGTTTGGCAGCCGACGCGAGGATTTCTTGGCACCGAGAAGCAGCGGTCGAGGTAGATTGTTCCCTGGCTTGAGATCGAGTAGATCGAGTAGATCGAGTGGCTTGAGAGTTGGTAATCGAGGCGGGTTGTTCTCTAGCTCGAGACTGAGTAGATCGAGTAGATCGAGTGACCGGAGCAGCTCGATTGGTCGCTTGAGCTTGCACTGGCGCTGGAGATAGAGCTGAAGCGGCAGTCATGCGAGTAGCCGAAACGGCTGCACTGGCCACAGCAGGAGCAGGATTGCTGGCAGGAGCATTGCTCATGGTGTAATCGCCATCGACAGGATAAGATATGCGATCATTATGAATAGCGTGATATCTGTTCATATCATAAGGATCGCCTGAGTTTGATGGACGACCAAGTACAGGACGTCTAGCCCGTACTGATTCATGGATAGAACGAGCAGTGGCTGAATGGCCAGGATCAGGCTCAGCACGATCAGAGGCTGGTGAACGATCACGAGCACGAGCCAAAGGAGGACCGTCTCTGACAGGTGAATCTTTTTTCTCCGGCTTCTTAGACATCGCGGTGGAGTAAGCTATGTTCCAAGAAGGACCACTACTTGTCGAGACAGTTGTATGATAGAGGTTTAGGTGCAAGTGATCGAAATGGCGGTCTTGGCGCGGTAGGAAGCAAAGAACGACGGAATCGAGTTCGATAAGCTCGAGGATGTCGTTGAGGAGTGAGGAGAAGGGAGCCGGAAGTACACGAAGTGTAGCTGTGCTATCTTCCTGTATACTATTGAAACAAATAAGTCAGATAATCGCACGGTAAGTTGTATAGAGAAGCATGACATGCTGTAACAAACTGTTTGGGGAGGGTTGAACCGCTTGGAAGTTTTGTGGGAGAAGGATTAGGAAGAGAAAACTAACCAGTAACTCGAGATTAACTCAAGGACAACTTCTAAGGTTACTACGATACCTCATAAGAACATAGTCATTGAACGAATAAAAGATGAAGTAGTAGCTAGCTATAGACTAGATGACCGACGATGGTGCTCAAAGTTGTCGCGAAGTCATGTAAGAGGATGATTTCTGAACGAGGAAGAATTAGTTGATAGCTCCAAACTAAGTGACGAGAATGACTTACCGCAAGGTTTTATCGAAGGAGGAGAGGGTTTATTGGTGACTCCAGACAAACACTCAAGGGCGACGTCGACAGTTGCGGCAAGGTTTTATCGAAGGAAGAGAAGGTTCGACGAATAACCCTAAGCCAACTGTTTGATGAAGACGTTAGAAGGATGCCGCAAAATATTTCAGGATAATGGTTATTGAACGAGCAAGAGCTTACCTAGCAGCTGCGAATTTATTCTCGGAGACGACGTCAAATTTGGCACGAAGAGTGGTACAAGAAGGAAGAGTAGGAAGTCAACTGGTAGTCCCAGATTAACTATTCGAGGACGACGATCGATGGTTGTCGCAGTTTTGTGCGAAGAAAGATGAAGGACTGCTGCTGAACGCAGAACAGGTGGAGTAGATGGCAGAGGAGACAGCAGGTCGCAGAAATACGGGCGCAGAAATTTAATATTCAAGCCCGAAACCGCATGTAGGAGTTATCAATAAGTAGAAGGTATATGTGAGGGCAAAGTAAATGCAAATACCAATGCGAATAAACAAATGACAAAAGCTTGGTGAGGTGGGGTAGGGTGGGAGAATGGAAGACTGGAAGAGCGGAAGTTGCGAAGTATTAAGTATTGCCTTGGAATCCAAGATCAGTTGCAATCAATACGAAAGTGCCCCAGCCCCAAATGAACTTATGGAAAAGTGCTCAAGCTAGTACTAGAAAAGAATAGCATGACACAATACAACGTAATAGAAGACAAATAGAATCTTCCATTGTTTAAAACTTGATGGAATGGTGTGATTTCTCAGAAGAAAGCAGTGAATACGCGAAAGTCCAGAGTGAATCTCAGGGGGACAAATTTTGTCCTAAATGATCAGGCTCTGTCCGGATTTGTAAAAGCTTACAACTTCAACTCCAGCTTCGAAGATATTTGACCCAGAAAAACCTTGAGAGGGTAAATCTGGGTTCTTGCATTAGCATACTAGATTTGGAACTTGAGATCTGAAACAAACAACTTACAATAGGTACTTTGGAGGGAAAAGTTGTATTTCATGGACCTCAGGGTGAATTTCAGACCTGTGAGGCATATCAAGGTAAGATCAACTTTAGTAAGCCCCTCTTTTGTTTTGGTTGTACCCATTCACTCCAGTATAGAAGTCATACTCAACAAGCATGTGCTAATGTACTCAATTCTTCCAAACCAAGGAACTAAGGATATTGCTCAAGTCCCCACTCTAGGTATCTCGATTCTTCCCAACACACGTGCTAAGATTCATTCCCGATTTCACCACCCTCCCTAATGATCCACATATAATCATACTAATGTATCTGAGTCCGCAGAATCGACATGTCAGAGCCGTATCCCGCGTATACGTGTGCTCGAATCCCAAGAACTCTCCAGCGAATGCCACCCAAGTCCTAAATATCACCCTCACTCGAAATGTTCACATCAACTATTATAAATTGTAAAGTCCTCACTCATCAGCGCATCCGGGAATGTTGGGTCCAATAATGCATCCCAATTAATATCGACCTGTCTTTCTACTTCCGGACCATGCTGTCCATCCGCATTTTTCAAAAATCCTAAATCCCTCCTCTTTTTCGCCATACTGTCTCTGAGCAAGACCTTTGCAGTGTCGAATGCTTCGTGTGCTAAATGCGTATCTACTATCCTTACAATGTTCTCAAATATGTTTAGGACCCACGAAACGTTTGATAAACTTTCCGAGGTATCGATTGCAAGGAGGACACAAAAGTATTGGAAAGTGGTTGAGAGGATATTCCACCAAGGATGACCATTACGGGCAAATGTATCTGCTGCTTCGGCACCTTTGTTTCCTATATCTATGATAGCTTGGATTGCTTCTTTCTCCAGTCCTTGTTTCATAAGCCTCAACCTTCTATAGAAACAAAAACATACATCTGCTTTAGAGAGTGAAAGAAACGGATGTACGTCTGGTATCTGTGCCAGTTCTTTCAGTCCATTCATTAGTTCCTCTTTATGTGTTATGGAACTGACGACCATGTTATCGCGAGGGATTAGTTGAGCAATTTTGATGTGAAAAATTGTACTGTCGCCCATGGTATCCTTGACCGGCTTGCAAGTTATACTATTGAGAATGACTGCAGATCTTCCATATTCATACGAAATAATTGTATGAACAGACCAAGCCATCCAGAAAGTTTTTCTTGCTCTTTCTATTTCTGCTTGATCCATCCGCTTTGCTTGGGTATCCCCTTCCGTAGTCAATAGCACCGAGTGGACTTCTTGGTGTAAACCTGTAGCTTCAGCCAAATGTAAGGTGACACAGCTAGCAAGCCACGCAACATGAGGTCTGGTAGTTGATCGAAGATACAAGGTTCGTAGAATCCATGCGTTGATTTGATCAATTGAAGGATGGCGACTGAATGTTGGATCCTCCAGAACCGTTTTCACGTGCTGAACAACTTCCAATTCTCGAGGATGGCCGAGTCGAAATGCAAAAAATGATCCCAAGGCTACCACCCCACCAACAACAGCACCAAACGTCAAATCTCTTCCATGATTAGTCCAATAATCATTGCACCGTTTCATGAAATATGGCCAATCTAGGAATCCAAATGGTCCGTGAACCGTTGCCACATAGATGTCCGAAAACCGCTTGAACTCTTCAAAAGAAACCAATTGAGTTAGATTGGTATGAGCAGACGCAGCTTCCTCAGCTCTAATCCCACAGTTCCAAGCAAACGAATGAAGAGGTGGTGGATTTGCAGATTGAAATTCCACACCAAGACTTCTGGGGAAAGCGACTGCAGAATGCTGACTCATATATCGTGATCTCAAAGGATCAAGAATACCGCGATCAACAACATCTTGTGATGATGAAGACGGAGATTGAGCATTTGTTATGCTTTGATGTCTAGGGGTATGATTTGTTGTCGATGGTGAAAAGCCATGCCTCATTTCATTATGACCCGGGAGAATTGCCCGTATAGGTGAAAGATTGAGATTTGGTGGGTTATGTTCATCGGAGTATCGACAATTGTATCCATATCGAGTGCACATTGAACAGGGAAATTCTACATCACATTTTCTCTTCCGTTGCCGACATGGAAGACAAGCTCTTCTTGCTCGTTGACGTCCCTGAATTGGACGGTCCGGATTGCTCGAT
This sequence comes from Botrytis aclada, assembly GCA_014898285.1. Classification (NCBI taxonomy): domain Eukaryota; kingdom Fungi; phylum Ascomycota; class Leotiomycetes; order Helotiales; family Sclerotiniaceae; genus Botrytis; species Botrytis aclada. Next base: position 294,415 of record RCSV01000008.1, read on the forward strand.
TGCGTCGACGGTAATGGCGCCGATATTGGGATGCGTGGGGGTGGTATCGATGACCCATCAATTGATTCTGACATTATTTGAAAGCCGAGAAATCGCTCTTCAATTTGACTCGTAACGAAGTATATACAAGCTGTATTGAAGCCGACGAATTATTTGACAGACACATTTTGATTCAATATGTGATGATGAAGGGGGAAGTTGAGGTTGGACAAAAAGTAACTTTTCCGCTCGAAATTAGATCTTGGCTAACTGATGTGGGGTTAGTGCTACTCAATTATCTATCCGACTCCACTACCTTCGATATCATCAAAATATTGTTAATAAACGAATTATTATTATATCTTCTTTTGATTGTTATGATTCTTATTTTGTGAAAGAACATGGTCAATCAGATACTACTTGAGCAACAACAGCTGGCAGAAAGAAAAATTCTAGGGTAACTATAAAAATCAATCGCTTCATAACAATTCAAGGTTCCTCTGTCCGCCCCTCCTCCTTTCTATCCTTGGCTCTCTTCGTCCTCTCCGATAACGAAAACAAAATTGCACAAGCCACTCCCAGTCCCGCAAGTCCAATCCCTACATACTGAGCTCCACGATATCCTTTCAAAAGATCTCTTGGGTTCTTTCCGCCGTTGTTGATCTGAACTTCTACAGTTCCGGCAATACCCAAACCGATTGAGATCGAGTAATTGACGACAGTGTTGACAAGAGAAGCGGCAAGTCCTTGATGATCTTTATGCATGGAATTGCTCAGGAGAATTGTTGCTGCTGGGAATGACATATCCCTTGTTTTATTAGCATTTGATACCCAATGGCCCAGAGAAAGAATGATTCTTGAACTTACATTCCCCAAGGAGTTACAAGACATGCAACGAATGTTTGTGCCCAATATGTTTGACTGATAGGAACCGTGGCCATCAGAATTGATCCAATAAGAAAACCAGTCATAGCAATCATCATCACAGTACTAGCTGGAACCTTGCTAAGGATCTTCCCCGTGGTTAATGATGCACAAAGTCCGCTAATAGCCGTAGGCGAGATCATTGCTGATGCAAGAAGTGGACTAACCCCCCTAATTTCCTCCAACAACTGCCAAAAGTAAAAGATCCAGATTCCAAAACTAGCCCACCCACCTGCAATACATGCAAGTGTATAGCCAGTGTGGGAATTGAACGCACCAAATGGTACTAATGGGTAAGGCACACGAGATTCGATGAATGCGAAAAGTCCGAGCACAATAGCCCCAATAATGAGGATAACATAAACATAAACGGTAGTCCAACCAATCACTGGTCCTTGATTCCATGAAAAGTTGACCAGAACCAATCCTGCAACTCCAGTCAGGGCTCCAAGACCATCAGCTCGCTTGAACATACTAACTGAGCGATCAAATTGTGGAGGTGGTGTGTGAGGAATGACGATGATTCCTACCACAGCGAGTAGGACGCAAACCATAGCAGTAACCCAGTAAGCCCAAGGCCACCAAACAAGTTCCGCAAATATACTTGAGAAGGTTGCGCCGAGAGTAAAGCCTGCTGGAGCCGTGGCACCAAAAAGACTAAAAATCATCTCCTTCTTCCTTCCTGGCTCATAGATACGAGCAAGAATCGCCAGTGCATTTGGTAAAAGAAAAGCTGGTCCAATTCCCTGAAGGGCACGAGCTACATCGAAGAAAATCGCATTCGAGTAAGCACTAAAACCAGCTAAAAGTGACCAAAGTGCGAACCAAAAGAAACCGCTTATGAAGAGCATTTTGTGGCCATAAAGATCTCCCAGACGTCCTGCAATAAGGATGAATGTACCGACCGTCAGCGAGTACGCGGCAGCGAACCAACCTTTACCACAAAATGTTAGTTACAATTCATATATCAAACAGAACACGGAGAAGCATACTCAACTGTCCTGGATTTGTAACTCCAAAACTAGATCCAATGATATGTAGCGGAGCAATCGCTTGACCCAATGCGGCTTGTGTCATCAGTTGAGCCATACATATTATTGCAATGAAAGTAAACTCTCGAGGGCGCGAACTAAAATGTTCGATTTTGCTCTGAACAGGAACGAGAGTATTCGGATGGGCGTACTCGGGTCTAGACTTTGTCGTCTCGATATTGAGAGGCTCGTGACCTGCCATCATCTCGGAAGAAGAAGACGGTGATAATGGACTTTCCATGTCAAAGTTCTCCAGGTAGTCGTAAGAGTAGTAAGAATATTAATCCTAAGAATCGTCTTTCAATCCGAAACTGGAAATTTCTTGAAGATTCAAACTTCGACTGCCCCTTCCTTTTTGTTCACGCGGTAAACGAAGAAGTCCAAAGATGTCCAAATATCGTACGTCCCGGTTATCTATATCCCGTCCGTGATGTGACGCAACCCGAGCCATGAGCAATAGATCGGGATAACAGCGGAATAGGAACTTTTCTGCAGCGGAGATAGAAATTCCACCGCAAGTAGATGCTTCAGGTTTGAACTTTGCATATAAGCTTACGAATGTAGACATATTGAGATACAGTACTGAGACATGTTGATCCTAACTCCGATCGGAAGCTTTTGAAATAATACTAGAGCAATTGATCGAGAAGGTTTGATCAGATAAAGAATGAATTGTCAGGTTCTCATAATGAAGAATCAGCAATTATCAAGGTTCGGCTTCGACTGGAGTGGATCAAATGAGGGGTATTTATGGGGTCTGAGTGGATTCACCAATTAGATTTTCTAACTTGTTGCGTAAGGATAATGATTTGAGGGTGATATTCCGCAACTTCCGATCCGCACAGAATTGGCATTCTTCCGCTATACCTCCGTCTGTATGGAAGAAAATTTAAAGAAATGAAGCGGTATCGAGAGATTGAGAGATGGAACAGTCCTTGAAATTTTGGAACGGACACAATGAAGGAGGAGTTCAGCAGAACGAAAATACCGAGAAACCAATGTGATATTCCTTCACCAAAATTACACATCAAATCATTTTACGAGTAATTTGGGAGAATATTGTCAAAGAGATGTTTTTTAGGTTACCATTGATATCTCTCATCATAACACAATTATTGTTTTGTATTGTCATTCAATTCGATAAGAAAAAGGATAAATTTGAAAGGGGTTTGGATTTTGGCGAGTTTGGTGTTCTGTCTGTCTCGTTCTGACAGAGAGGGAAAAGTCAAATTTCACATAGAGTATATTTTAGCTCGTCCGCTTCTTTCTTTTCCCCCTTTCTTTTTGTCCAAGCCCACCCATCAATTCCCTGTTTCCTCCGCTCCTCAATCCTAATCCCCACACGCATTCCTATCAGCCATCGACTATCAAACATACCTTCAAAAATCACATTTAGAACGCTCTCGTGGTATCTTGCTGACTCTCACAAGATTCTTGACGTCTTTATACGGTTACTATTGAGAATATTCACCCCAGGGCGATCTTGAATGCTAGTGGATGATATCTTCCTGAAAGACTGAGTGGGCTGATAAACTGGTCTAGTACCAAAACCGATTTGGAGGAAATACGCCGGAAGTTATTCGCGAATGATTGCTCCTATCGGGGGGAAACCTATTCCTACTTGTCCGGGGTCAAAATGCAAGGGTTCGTAACACCTGAGCCACAATTCATGCTTTCCTTCGCTTCCCCCATCAAACATGAAAGACAAATCCGGATTGGGCCGTTGTTTCCAAGCGAGTAATACTGATTGTGTGAAGGCGATTTCACGTCGGAAGACCAAGTCGTCGTCATTTGTCAACCACTCAAGGAGAGCTGTGACAAGTCTCCCACAGATTCCAACTAATGTAAGAATCGCCGCAGCCTTTCCGGTCGATCCATATTCATCTCCCCAATCGTCAGCAGCGTTTGCATTGACAGCTGCCTCAATGGAAAAGTCCGAGATATCTTTCAAAGTCTGCACCATTCTATTGTAGAAGCTGTTACCACCATCATCCGCTTCCCAACACTCGATATGCCCTGCCAAAAACTCTTCCACCTCGACTTTAAAATATTCCAGGTCCATATTGCGCGTATCTCCACTATTGATGCTCCCATATTCGCCTGTCTTGAAACTTTTCTTGATTCGTTTATCGGATCCACATGCAACGGCCCAATAGATCTCATTTCTGGGGCCGGTGAATGAATCGCTTTGTTTACGGTGACATTTAAATCTTGATAATCTTATTGTAAAATAATTCGAACAGTTTGTGACAGAGTTCGACTCGAGACTGTTCTCTTCAGTCTTTGGTCCACTGAGCACAGTAATTCCACTTCCTGCTCCAGTAAGCGCTTCTATGTACTCAACACTATCAGAGCATTCCGTATCAATCGTTGTGATGTCTATAATCTTATTTTCAGGCATGGCGAGCAAGTCCGCCGTCATTGCTCTCGCGTCGGCAATCATATCTTTGTCGGTATATGGCGTATCTGCATTCATATCGAGAGCAGCGCCGGAGAAAATAGTGCTACTAAAAGTACCTTTGCCAGCCTGAGCTTTGGTCTCGGCGTACATTTTTCCGTACCCAGCAACTTACTGGTCAGTAGCAAATGTCTTTAGCGCCTGAACCAAGCGGGCTTCCATGGGGGAAAGTTGCGCCCCATCTGCGTCGCGAGAGGCAGCGTGGAGGGCTGCAGCAAACATTGGGTTCGGGAGGTTGGAGACTGTTCGATTGCCCTTTCTGGAAGTTCGGTTTGGAACCTGGCCAGAGAGTCGAGCGCGCAAGTCTGCGGCGCGCTCATCGGGTGTTGTCAATTTACCCATGATGATTTCCAAGAAATTATCTGCCACATTGAACTATCAGTACTCGTGTCATAATTGATTTTGAAGAAATTGCCGTTAGTCACTGGAAAATCAAAAGTCAAATATATAAGAAGAGATCTCGTAAGTTATTGTATCTCAATGATGAAGATAATTCTGAGATGGGATGGAAATTTTTTGACATAAGCTTCTGTATTTAAGGACTTTATTCGAAGGTGTATCATGAATGATCTGCCAAGATCTAGTAGATTAGATCTCTTTGTGAACGTTGCTGAGCTGTAAGTGCTATGCTGGGTGAGCTGGAAAATCTTATAGATTAATTAGAACTTTCAGTGCAGATTGCCAAGCAGTACTGAATTCCTTCCTTGAAATTTGTCTCGACTGGTGCAAATGCAGACCAAATATTCAGTAACTCCTCTTCTGAATACACACTTTCATGATCACGATGAGTGTTCATCTCTGTCATTGGATAATAGAACGTTTCACGACATCTCTGTATCTATATTGTTAAACAATGTGCTTAGCCTATGCAGATATAAATCTGCTCAGTCAAGTTCTCGGATACTTTAAAGTTGTTGATCAAAACATGTTTGTAGCTGTGGTTGCTGAACACATAATACTGCCTGCCACTGATGTCGTTTTACTCGAGTCAGAATATGTCAGATCAATCTCCATCCAATCTTATTCTCAACATAAGTCCGACTCGTGTGGTTGAACTCGGAAGCGTTCGAACTACAACTTTTTTACCTCGCACCTGTGCAAGTTACGCGCTTAATGCAAGATATGTTAATCCGTATATTGATCAGTATAGTGGTACGTATCGTTTTTTTCTAAATATGTACGTATGTGACATGGAATTCGATATTACTGAAGATATTCAATTGTAGGGGAATATTGAATATCACTAACAATATACTGAAATACTGAAATAAATTCTAAAATATTCAATTTTATATATTCCTATCCGTATTAGGCTATAGAATACTCATTCCTTAATTCAAATCATATAAAATATTCATTCCACAGCCTAATACGGATAGGAATATATAAAATTGAATATTTTAGAATTTATTTCAATATTTCAGTATATTATTAATAATTTCTAAATATAGGAATAATTATAAGAGTGATATAGCCCCCTTTAAAACATACTAACTATAATATCAATAAGCTAATACACGCCACAGTTTTACTATAGTATACTATTGCCTACACTGCATAGAACAGAACCAATTCTAGTGTTGTATCAACTTTGACCGGGAGAATTTAGAGTTCAAACCTTCAACCAGATAACATGTAGATCTGAAGATTATTTCTCTCAGAAATGTATGTTCCTCGCTGAGCGCGACCCTGATTGTCACCTATTCAATATTTTCCTTGTCAAAGGCGTTGTAAGGGGCGAGAACAGAGTGTTTTCAGAGTAAGGATCAGTATGACTCAAATTGATGAGCGAGGAATTTGAATATAATCCTATAATGATACAATCTTAAGTGTATAGATTCAATGAATCATCGTGAATCAGAAAAAGTTATTTGATGATTACTGATCATAGATAAGTTTCTGGTTGTTAGGGCAATACTATCGCTTTTGTCGAGTTGAATCCGGGACACGCAGAATGGGGAACTGCAGCTTTTTTGCATTTCTACCATTATTCTGCAAGGCGTTGGTTGTATCTGTTAATATCACCTCGGTGGTGATTATGACGTATTCATAATAGGTTCAATGCTTCAATCGATACCACGTCTATTCTTTTCTAGGTTCAGAGCTGCGAGACTTATATGCAAACATTCGTGCGCTAGTGTGCTAGTACACTCACGTGTGCATTTTTACTCGTATCGCAACAGCATCATCACCATATACTATGATAGGAGCATCAGAATACATTGAGAAAACATAATTTGACGACAGAAGAAGTCTTTTAAGAGTGCTACCCACTGAATAAATCTTCGAGGTTCATCCAATGGTCTAGGCTGTATCCACCCCTCCTTTCCCACGAAGAGCGACCCTACAGTATGGATAACTGGGCAGGTATCATCATCACGCAAGCGATATCGTTGAGATTCACTGTGAATCAAGAGTGTGTTTGAAGTATACTGTAGAAAAATGATCATTGGCGAAATTGTAGAGCCTTGAATATGACAAACACAACTTGAAGTATGATTTTCGTAGAATACAATCTGATATAAATACAAAATGGCCACATTCCCGTCCTGACACTTACACTTGAGACAATGGACGATCACAGGCCCGAGTGAGACGAACTATATCAGAACAAGAGTTTGCCTATCATTCATTCAAACTTACTATTAAACTACCAAGCGGGGTTCAGGGAAACAATAAAAGATGTCTTGATGTCGAGACCATGGAAGAGTCGAGACAGTGCAGTACTTGTGGCATCGTAGGATCTTCGGTATTTTCGCACAAGCCACCTTATGCTTCTACTTAGTATGCGGACGTGATGCTCGTAGGAGAGTATCAAGCGCATAAATGAGCAGTGATCTGGGTTGAAAAGATGATTCTTGGAACTTGGAGGTCACTTGACCTAATCATTAATGCATGTCTCCATATCTTAGAATCTCGACCTGTAACATCAAACAATGCTTATACTCTCAACTCTATTATCCTACGAATTTCGTCAATCATCATTGTTGCAAAAATATTGGATCCACTCGGAGATTCGCCATGACAATGATACAGGGGGTACTACACCCGATATCTTAATACCATAAGAACAATTGCGCTTGGTTACTTTATTCTTTACTTCCAACCTATTAGGCTTTTTGCGCAATCTCGCATTAGCATTCTATACATACCTCATTCTTCTCCAGATCATGTACTCCCACGTGCTAATAAACAATCCCGGTAGCGACCAATCAAACGCGCGCGCAAACTCAAGGATACACATATGTACACCTCCGTTCTTCCATCTCACCATAGAGCCTTCCAGAAAAGCATGGCCAGTCCCCGTCACGTCCTATACAGAATGTTCGGCTCCTACTCCAATACGAAGTGATTTCGAACCACGTCCATCGCGTTTTTGTCCGCGAGGCCATATAGGTTACAACAGCCATTAGGATCAGAAAGAATTATCATCATTGTGACTGACCTGAGTCTTTCATTTGGAGGTCGATAGTAGACTACTTGTTTTTCCGCATATCAGAGAGGCAGTGATACATTGATTTTGTGATATAAGAATGAGGAGACGGTAGAAGTAGATCAGTCAAAGTGGCTTTCAGACATCACATGACCATAAACTGCGCCACATCGGACTTAATCCCTGGTACTATCCGTATTAGGACACGGTCAAAGCCAAGATAACGTCGGAGTAACATGGCACAGAAATATGGGATGAAGGGGAAGAACCTTTACGAGTAAGATTTTGGGATTTCTTCGTTTTGTTTCATTTCTCTCACTCCACAACCGTTTGGATGATCTCTACCAGTGGTCTGTCTCATTTATCTGATCTCAGTTACTTCCGCTGGATGATTTCGCTTTGTCCCAAGTATTTCTACATCAACTTTTCTTGACCGCCAGTTCCCCAGGTAATTCCACTCTCCATCGCTACTGGTAGTGATAGCGTCAGTCTGTACGTACCTGCATCAGCCGCGTACAGTGGATTTCCGAATTGTATCCCCCGGTACGATTGACTGCATTTGCATTGAGATGCACCCCGGACTATGGACTCCTCCTTATCCCATGAGCAAGAAAGCAATCGAGCTCAGAGGGAATCTTCAACCTTTGATCTACCTCAGTATGTAATAAGTTATAATGATGATCATACCTTACGATGGGATCCTCCAGCGGGTTCCAAAGAATTATCTATCGCCTTAAGTTACCATTTTCCATTGGAAAAGGACCTTGGAAGCAAAATGCAAGCTGCCACTAGGAAATTTCTTCGCAATGAACGACAAAAGACAACATCGGAGGACTCGAAGACTGATGGAATCTCTGAGAATATGGGTCTTGATGGTTTGCCATTACATATGAACACAGAAGATCAGGTCACGCGACCAAACGTGAAAGTACCAGAATCGTCGTCACATGTCAAATCTAGATCCATGGCGTCCCATCGTATCTCTATGCCGGAAAGCAGAACCATTCAATTCTTAACATGGGACGCCGATATGAAAGAATTCAGTCCCAAAATAAAGAAGAGACGATACGATAAGGAAGAGCGAGTGAAGGTTGCCGCTAATAGAGGATTTGCGTGTGCTAGGCATAGAAGACAGAAAATGAAGGTACTCGAACATCAGTTTCACTTATCAGACGCCCCACTAACACTTGCTAGTGTGATCCCGAACGATGCTCAAGGAACAAACAACGGTTGAGTAGTTTAGAAAATATGGCCGCCAAAGTAGAAGCCCAATCGGCTCCAGATAAACGACATTCTTCTTTCATCCCCGACCCCGAAACTGCCAGTCAAATGAATTCCATGACAGACCCTGAAACACCGACTGTGAACTCATCACCTTCTTTAGATCCATCGCCAAGGTGGACCACCTCTTCCTTTGTGGATCCTGCGACGCTCTACAAGTTAGAGGGTTTCCAAACAAGCTCTCAGTCGTTGGATTTTCCCACACCTTCCCTCGAATATAGTTCGAGATCACATGACTCCATCGGCTCAGTGCTATCGACAAGTTCAGATGTGAACTTTCTCGCCGGCTATGATGAGATGAATTTCGATATTCCTAATTACGAAACTTATCATTGGTGGCCACGAAATGAGCAGTTTGACCCCGTTGGCTCTACATTCAATGATCTGATACCAATTGACCAGCCCATCGCGATGTCGAACAATTTGCAAATGGAGTCATTCCAACTCGAAGATAAACAGTTTTCCGCATTCAATCAACCTTCAATAGAACCTTCAGACCAGCAGCTAAATTGGTCTCACAATATGATTGTTCCAGAGCAGAATTATATTATAGAGCCCTCTTCTACCCCACTCCGCCCATCTTCAAGTCCAATGGAAAATACGACAACTTCAACAGAAGGACATCGTCACTGTCAACAGGACTTAATGGAATGGGAATCAGTTCGTCCATCAAGCGTCACTCAAGGATATTTCACCAACAACCAAGTGAAACCATTGACAGACGAAGAAAAGAGAACACTAATTAAATGGTGGGGTAGGGATAGATCTTCCGAGCAACCGGAGAGTATTCGTGGTAGACAGAATTCATACGAAAGTCAACCATCTAATAGTGATATCACTGGAGTTGAGACCCAAAATAATATGGGTGTTGGGAAGAAAGCCAGTCTTAGGGAGAAGGTCAAGACTGCCACAGTTCATGTACCACCATTTCCGAGGGGTTTATTTAGAAGTCGATCCGCGGGAAAAGATAAGAAGCCGTAAATTACTTTTTCTGGCTGTTCGATGTTATACACTCTTTCAAAGAGCGTCAAGGTGTTTGTTTTTATGGATTATTGGATCTAGGGAAAAGTTCTGGCGCTGTGGTGCTATGCGGATATCCTGTCTTTTCCAGATTTCGAATACTTATTGAAAGTTTCTTGGATTTATATATAGGGCGTTGATATCAAAGCCACTGTTCGCACAGTCATTTCTGAAAATTGCTGTTTCGCATCGTTGTTTCTCACAATTTAAACAGGAATTCGAGTTACGTGGATCTAACAGTCATTGAATAAGTTGTGTTTTTCTGGGTGATCCTATTTTCAGCTTTTGTTACGGCTTCTCTGTATGCGAATATTTTTCATTTCATTCTCGGGGGTACTATGTGTCTGAGATGGTACAATGTAGGGTTGGGAATCAAAATCAGACAGACATTCACACAATGCAATTGACATAAATAGCAACTTGAGCAAAATGCTGCTGCTAAATCATATGAAAATATCAATTGCCTTATATAATGACATTTAAATTATATTCAAAAAAATCCTCATCTTGTCTTTTTCTTTCAATCTTCACTTTATTAAATGTTTTCTAAACAATTCAATTCAGTTGATCTATTCATATAGCAGAAATGAATCAACGAATAAAAATCAATAGTACATCTTGAATTGGTTTCCATTTTACAACCCTAATACAGTGAGCGCGAAGTCTTTAGTCTACAAAGACATTCTCCAGATCACAAGAGATCACTTCCTATTAACAAGATCTTGGTTAAAGATATCAAACTCCGTTCTCTTAATGTTGAGGATATCTTGAGTTGACCTGTTATATCCAAATGCCATAAGGTGCTGTTCTACCATTTCTTGACATTCGTCTCTGCAATTTTCTCGGTGGCAATGAACCGGACAAGATCGAATGGAATGTTCTCGATCCTCTCAGCCCCTTTTCTTTTTCATTCTCTCGGATCTAAGACCGAAACACGCATAAGGGACTAGTAAGTACCTCGCAACAACACCCAGTCATTGTGAGCCGTAATAGGATTTCACAAGAAGCACACAGCTGTATTAGACATATCGCGTCTAAATGATGCTGTGACTAAAATGGTACGGTTGCTGAGATGTTTTTAGCGCATCGCATGTTCATGTTCGTACGGTTTTAATTCAAGATCTATTTCTTCAACACTCTACCCAGTCAAAACTCGACATTATTTGCACTGACCATTCGTGCTTTTTCTCAAATAATATTCACAAACAAGTCTCCAGTTCGAAGATATTCAAATATGGCACACGCAGCCCCTCCCTTCATGGGGTTCGCCAATGGGTCGGACAACCAATTTCCACCCAAGTCCATGAAGGAAACCAGAGAAATGATTGAACAACTGTGCATCGATATCAATTTCGCTCACAAAGTCGAAAAATTGGAGAAGTTTGAGGGTGGCAATAACACCGCCATTTTATTTACCTGTCTTCCTCTCAAAGCAACGACTGAAGATCAACGTGTCGCCTGCGTATTACGTACTTCTCTAGAAAATCATTTCAGAGGCAACCCCCCTGTCGATAACGACATGAAATCGGAGATATCGCTCACTCATTACTTCGGCCAAAAAAGACATCTACCAATTCCACTCGTTTTGGCATGGGATTGTACCTATCAAAATAGCATACAATGTCCGTATGCAATATTAGAACGTGTCAAGGGGGAAAAATTGGAATTCGAGTATTTCAAGCTGGACCACGGGTTGCAACACAAGACTCCGCGGAATCCCCACGTTGAACGTCGTTGCAAATACGCGAGATGCGTTGCTGACTTCGTGGCTGCGATGGATAAGACTGAACTTCCGGGATACGGACAGTTCGTCGCTCCCGCCAATATGCCAAACAAAGGAATCAAAGTCGAAACTGATATCAAAATGAGTCGAGATACTATCGATGGTATCAAGATTCCCTCGGAGCCGAATTTTTCTAGTTGGGTTAACAATATTTTGAATGCCCAAATGAAGAGAGCTTCTGATATCTTTCTCAAATTGTCGCCTGTAGAGACTTGGAAGATTCAGAAGCTGAGAGAGATAGGTTCGCAGATGGCAGAAAGAGGGTTGTTGAAAGACGAACCGGCCGTGCTATGGCATGCAGACTTTTATCCGAGAAATATCATGATCAAAAGTACCAAGAACCATGCCATACTCACTGGAGTCATTGATTGGGACGAAGCTAGGGGAGTAAGTCATCATTCCCACTTACATACACCCACATCTTTTTTTTTTTGAAATCGTGAACTAATATTCTCACAGCTTCCTCGTATTGTAACCAGGAAGCCTCCCAGCTGGCTCTGGTCCACGACAGAGAACATACTATTACCAGACGAAGGAGATACGATTGCAGCCGCGTTCTACGATCATATGGAGATGCTCCGTCCGGGATATAAAAACGACGCATGTTCGCCTGGCAAAAAAGCAATCAGAGCTCTCTGCATGTATGCAGTCTTTGGAGTCAATTTCGAACATTACCTCGAGTTGTCTTTTGATGGTTTGGTAGGTTATTGGGAGGATTTTATGAGGAAGGGTTAGGAATTTTGAGAGACTTTGGAATTTATTGCGATTAATTTGGGGATGTAATTTGGTGGGAGCAGACAATCTTTTTGCATGGGAATCAATGATGGAGTTTAAACGATTAAATATACCCCAGACAGATGAGATATATTTCTTTGATGATGTTTTCTAACACGAGTTCTTGTTCTTCTTCTTTTAAGATAAATTACTAAGTATGATCAACGCAGACAAGATAACCCTCGAATATTCTGGATCGAGTTAAAAATACTGTTAGAACAACATGTTATTTAAGTGGTACTTGAGAGCATACGCATCTCTCCCTGAAATAGCCTTCCCGGATTAAATCTTCGTCTTCACTGTCCTCTCAGTATCCCAAGCTCGGCGGTATTGATGACAGTCGTCAGTTCCGTGCAAAACTTACCTGACTAAGCTTCTAACTGCTCGCCCTGAGAGCACTTTCCCTGCTTAGATTTACAACAATCTGATCTAGCAACATTGCAACATTGGACCTTCCACTTGATAATTCACAACACAATGAATAATCTACGGTGATACCTGATTTTAACTTCAATCGTCCTGAGCATTCCTGAGTTCCAAATTTCTATGAATTATCTTGCATATTTGGAGATAAGACTTCCTTTACTCTTGAGGCTACTATAATAAAGTGTTTGGTTATACATCGCCTTAAGTATATCAGCTTTCTAAAATATCTCGTAGGGCTCCATCATTTCCTTGTCGAATCTTATTGGATAGTACTAACACCGAAGCTCTAGGTTGCTTCAACTGTATACTAACGTGCCCTATATCAATTACAGAGTTACGGCGTTCCGATATTGTCAAGATGAATCCTCCACTTGCACGCAATCCACACGTCGAAGTACTCCCCCTGATAGACTTGCCAGTTTATGATAGAGTCCGGGGAGCCCCACCACCAGAACATAGTCTCAGAATGATTCCATTTCCATCTCCACTGCGTCCTGATTGTGAAAAATTGCTCAATGCGCTACTCCTGCAACGTAGACGCCCAGAAAAAGCTGCGTATGTCGAATCAAAAGAGGGTGGGAAAAATAGCTTTGTGGTTTATTTTTGCCATTCATCATCATTTTTGGCACGCAAGCACTGCATACGAACACCTCGATATGTTTGTTTTACCCACGAACGTCAATACCCAATTTATCACCCAGTGAAAACTCTTGCAGCATTGACAAAAATATTCGGAGTCCATGGAGTCGGTCTTCCTATGCCTAATATCCTTGCCTATGACTCCACTTTTCAGAACGCTATTTCTTGTCCATATGTCGTTATGGAGATGCTATCTGGGACCACACTACAAGAAGTATACCAAACCATGCAACGACCACCAAGTCCTTACCTCTCTGTATTGAAATACCGTCGACTTGCGCGTGAAATCGCACATTTCATTGCTAAGAGAGAAAGCGTTAAAATTCTAGGCTACGGTGTCCTTAGAGATGGAACAGATATGGAGTACTCGGACAGAGATTACCCAAGGACTCGATACGGACTTGCCGTAGACGAACTTAACATAGACACTAAAAATATACCAAAATTTGTCTTTAGCGAGTTCATCAGTCATTTGGCGACTAAAGAAAGAATTAGATCTTCTGGTTTAGAGGCATATGGGCAGAGATATCGTGGCACGGAACTCACCTACGTATGGGAAGCTATGCTTGGCAGGGGTTTGCTCCGCGATCAGGATTCGACACTTTGGCATCCAGACTTCCATCCGAGGAATATCTTAACTTTACGATATGGGGATGATGTTGGTCTATCAAGTGTTCTCGATTGGGACAACGCTTTGGCTGTAAGTAATTACTCGTTTTCTCACAGTAATGACCGGGGAACTAACCCACAGTAAGCTACCACGTATCATGACAAGAGAGCCTCCTTCATTTCTCTGGAACCAGCCAGGCTTACTTACGCCGGAAGAGGCTCGTGCGGTTAAAGGAGCATTCGATGATACTATAGAGCAATTGATCCCTGGATATATTGAAGATGCATACTTAAGATCTCGAATTCTCACTCGAGCATTGGGCATGTATTCATTGTATGGTCCCCAATGGAAGCTTTATCAAGAAATCACCTTTGACGAGTTCCTGCTGGAATGTGAAGATTACTTTTGGCCAGACTTGCAATTCCCCAATGTATGATCAATTTCATTTCTTTACAAGAAAGATAGCGCCGGCCTGAATACTTGTTCATTCCAGCAGAAATTCTGGAAAATGAAGGATTAGAAAACATCAGCTAAATACAATTCACATAACAGACCCTCGGTGCATTGAAGAAAAAAAAAACGTCATGTGTACAGAGTGAATTGTTTTATAAATTGTAAAATCGCATACATACTCTTCTACTACCTAATAATACATCTATTAAAACAAAACGTGAGTAAAGAATAGCATACTTGGAAAAAAACTAGATTTTAGAGTTACATACCTACCTGTATTACATTGACATTAGACGTGTCAAATACCACTTTCGTTTATCTAGCCAATGATAATTGTTGATTTAGTAAGTCATGTGCAATTTACCAATACAACCTCATAGAATTGGTTCTAGTAGTTTCTTCTCAGGCTAGTATCATAATATGAAAGCAAGTTCCATCGGCATTGCATTACGTTCGTTTGGATAATGATCAAGCGTGAATTATTAAGAGTGAATTAAAGTGGGCATGAAAGTCGATTAGATTGTTAATTCTACATGCAGGAATATTAATATGCAGAGAAACAGTGTAACTTTGTGCTTGTTTTAGTATCGTTGGTTAATTTCTACCTGTTATTTGGGAATTGTCATAAATCCATTGGGTGTCAATCAATGAATTTCTAGGTCGCAAATCTGTTCCACAGAAATGGAATCGTATATCAAGAACTCTCCCTATATAAAATTACAACATAGTTTGTTTTCACAACAACCTTTCACAACCAAATCGCTCATATTCGATGGTTGCAATGAATCTTCTCAAATCATGAATCCTGAGATCCTTTCCTCCACAATACTGTCTTTTGAAGTCTACTCGATTGATAGTTTTTCTCGTTCAAATCCACTTTCGTACTAGTCTCATAGCTAGCTTCACTTAATACGATTGTGTTCTTCTCACACGGCAGCACCATGCTTTTATAAAGAAACTGATCTCTTGCAGTTTCTCAACTCCTTTCAACCTGTCGGCCTTCAACATACACCATCAAAGCAACTCAGTAACACAACAATGGCGTCTCAAATCCTCCCTCCTTTACAAAATGCCTTTCCGCCGAAGGATATCTCAGCAGTCAAAGTAATGCTAACTCATCTATGCCATGAGAATGGATTTCCCCCAGGTATCGTCCGGATTTCCGAAATAAAAGGCGGCAGCAAACATAACATCATACTATTCACATGGATTCTAACCACACCTCCCCCCGGTAGTCGCATGGCCCCTTGTATGCACTATGTCTTGAGGACTCCGAAAATGCAAGGAGCAATTCCCGATCTTTGGATCCTGAGGACCGCGGCTTTCGATTTCCTCTCCGCCAAGCACTTCGAAGTTCCTAAACTATACGCATATGATACTAGGTGCGGAAACGCCATCAGATCTCCGTACATCATACAGCAAAAAGTGGAAGGTTACACGCTGCTGGAGAAATATCGTATACTATACCACAACTATCTCACATACGGTCATTACAACCCAGCTTCTGACTACGGAGAAGCTGGATGTATGATATCCATGTATATTGAGAGACAAGAACTAGCATATCAATTCGAGGGATATGGTACCTTCCAGCCCGTTCAGGGAATGGCTCTCCAGAGTTCCAATCCTGATAGAGTCAAGGACCGAATTGGACTGGTCGTTAAGCCATTCATTAACACTTTATCCATGAAAGCTAATTCGAAGGCTATCGACTTTATACTCGAACTTCTATTCATGTCGGAGTCTCAGGCGCGAAATCCAGATCAGGAAGCTAAATATCGGAAAATTCGTCATATAGCTTTATGCATCAAGGTGTTGGACAACGATGATGTTTATGGTGCTGCTCATAGACCCCAGCCCTCGGTTCTTTGGCATCCGAATTTCCAGCCCAGCAAAATCATGATGACTGCGAAGCCTTATTACGATGATGAACCTGAACTCAGTGCGTCAGATTACGACCCCGACCAAAACGAATCTTACAAACTGGAAGCGGTACTGGGATGGGAAGGCGCCATGGCACTCCCTCGTATCATGACTCGATGTCCTCCTTATTTCATTTGGGGAGAAGGTCCTCAGGTATACGAGGCAGATAAGTGTGTATATAAGTATACCTGCGTCGACGAAATGATAGAAGAGGGCCTACCGGGATGGTGCGAAGATGCTTATGAAGAGATGTCGGTAATTGTTAGGGCGTTGGGGTTTTATGCGTTGTTTGGTGTGGATTTTGAATGGTATGAACTTCCTTTTGATGGTTTGATAGATGTGTGGACGCGTATTGAGCTTGGGTCGAGGGATTTGGAGTATGCGACGAAGTAGGGATGTGCGTGTTTTTCTAGGGAAGAAGCGTAATGTCTCTTTTTATGGATCGGCAGAATATTGGGGGGGCTAACGTTGTGAAATGACTGGGAGGTCATATTGGATTGTCAGATCATATCGATCAAGTTCTATCTCAAAGACAATGTCTCGACTCCTTATGTATCGCACTATTAGTCTTATCTAAAGATCGTGTTCTGTATGGGGCCTTCTAATTATACAATAGTGCAATCATATAATGTTCAATTCTATGTTGAGTACTTGGCTTTGTCAGATAATTCGAAGTTATATCTTTGATTGGGACAGTAGTATGAGGAATCTAAGATTTAATGGGATAAACACTAGTGCTTGTAGAGGAGCTATATACCATTAAACTGCACCATTAAACTGCATGTAAAGCAAGCAAAACATCATATCTACCACATTTTTCTCGCCAACCTTTTCACAATACCATATTATGTAATTAATCACCAACTTTCGCAATTCTCTGAAAGATTAGATACAGTAATCAAGTTCTTATGTCGGTGGCGACAATCATCATTACAATACACTCGAGTAAGCCATACTAAATAACGCCATAATTAAGTACAACATCATTTTTACGATCGAGAACTGCGGTCTCATGCGGAATGGGCATTCGGTACACCGAGATACAGTTAATAGTTCAGCAATGTGACACACTCTACGAATAAACTAATAAATCTTTCACTTGGAAAGTATTGTAGACGAAGCTCTATGGGACATGTTTCTTGACTAGTCATATAGTTCGTCTAACACAGTAAGCGAGAAAGTCACAAATCTATACCTTATTTCAGTATACGCCATTTTCAACCCGTAACAAGTGAGCACCTATTCCAAAGTATCTCAAAAGTTACAAGAACCGTAAGTGCATAAAAAAAGATCTCACTACCGTGAACTCGCACCCACCTGATCTAAAAGCCCAAAACAGCCCCTTCGTTTAATAGCCGTATCAAACTAATCATTACGGCGATGATGGGGCTGGGTAGATACTGTCTATAAGCCTGGCAGTGAGAACAAATGAAGCGTGTCCTGTAAACATACTTTGTATATATGTAGCATTATCTTTGAGATAAGTCCCCTCTAACATATCTTGATGTGCATCTCACCAACCAAAGAACTTACTTTATCAGCCACGAAACTTCCTAACTTTCAATATCTGAGAAACATTATTCTGCAATTTTCTTTGATATACTCTTTCCACCTTAAACAATTCAAAGAAAATGGCTTCTCAATACCCCCATCCTTTAGTATTGACTAAGAATTCCTTCCCTCCACCAGGCGCATCCAACTCTACAATCACAGAGATCCTCAACAGATTCTGTGTCTCTATAAACTTCCCAATCCGCATCCTAGGATGCACATTAAAAAGGGGAGGAAACAATACCATAATTCTCTGCTACGCAGTGTTCACCAGCCCCGCACAAGGTACACCACCTTCACCAATCTCTTGCATTTTACGAATTGGCAAGTTACGATGGAACCTTCCCGACTACATCGAGCCAGGGATTCTAGAAATGGCCGCATTTCATCACGTCATGGGAAGAGTATCACCACTCATCCCCTCCATCTACGCTTGGGACGCAACATGTTTGAATCTACTCGGATGTCCCTATGTCATCCAACCACTCATCGCTGGTCAAGATTTGCAAACTCTATACACACCACTGAGTGGCTGGCGCGATCCGATCGAAACTCGAATTGAATTCGCTTACGAAGTCGCGGAGTGTATTAAACATATCGAAAGTTTCCGATTCGAAAACTACGGTACTTTTGCAATTTCCCCACGAATGCCAGCGAAATGTTCCGATCCCAGCTCTCCCTTTATTTCCGAGCTCATTGGGTTCTCGCCCATGCCCTGGACTACAAATCCTCTCATGAGAAAAGATACCAAGATCGGACATTTTCTCATCGACATCTTGAGTTCGCAGTTGAATGATGGGAGAAGGCCACTGGAAGAAGAGAGACATAATATCCTTGTTTCTATGGCCTACGAATTGAATGAACTCGAACATACTCATTCGTTAACACAAAATGCCGAGCCGGCTGTACTTTGGCATCCTGATTTCTGGCCGAGAAATATCATGATGGAGAAGACGGAGCAGGATGTTAAGGTCACTGGGATTATTGATTGGGATGGTGTTATGATTGTTCCGAGGATTATGACTCGTCGACCTCCTGTGTTTCTGTGGGATGAAGGACATGATTTGTCGGTGTTTGAGAGAAATGTGATTAAGTTTCAATTCGATCAGAGGGTTGAACAATTGTTGCCCGGGTACTGTTCGGATGCATATTCTGATTGGGGGAATATGACTAGAGCGATCGCGACGTACGCGTTGAAGGGTGTTGACTGGAATTACTGCGAACTTTCTTTCGGTGTATTGTTGGAGCTGTGGAATGATTTTGTAAGAGATGCATGAAGTAGGATTATCGAAAGGGAGGGTACAAAGAAAGAATAGATGAAACCCTAGCTGAGTCAAGTGTGAGAGAAGAGAAAATTGAATGACAAAGACGGTGGGTTGAGATGGAAGAAGGAAGTGGTACCCAGGAGCGGGTGGGAGGTGGTCAAATTTGATACTTGACCGGGAATGGCACCCTGGAGTTTCATTCTAATTAGTGTTTAAATTTTCTATTGCATAATGCAAATCCATGTGATCTGAGGAATAGAAAGACAGTCTGAAAGTCATCAATAAAGCAGTGACAAGTACTTCTTGAAATTTATTTTCATCTTCGTCTAAATTTACGTGTTTTATCGTAGATCTAAGAATAGTTTTCAGATCTTCAGATTTCATGATTGAGGATTGATTTTGCTTTTCGAACTCAAGGAAAGCTAAGTAGCTCAATTTCTTTTGCATATTTCCCAAGTCGCAGCGCCTTTAAATCCTTATCCACTGGATGATTCTCAAGTGATCAGATAGTCAGGTGCTTTTGTTCCTCCTCGACATGACTTCAAAAAGCGCGAGAGATTCTAGATGGGCGAGACAATCAAGAAGGAGAAAGCATTAAAATACATAAATCCAAGAATATCTGTCCCTGAATCCCCCAGAAAATTCATCAATCACTACATTTCCGCAAGCAAGAGAGGTACTCGGAAGTATGCAAGATTTCTCTTCCGTTCCTACCGCCAAGACCCTCTAGTGCAGGTAAGACTGAGAAACGATCAGGAAGTGACTGATCATTGCATCTGGTTTAAAAAAAAATTGATAACTTATCATAACAAGCTTTAAGCTAAAAGGAAGGATAGATCATAGCTCCATGGTATATTACCGAACGATCACCAAATCCATGAAAAATAAACGAGACATGCAATGCAGAGACCAAGGAATACCACCACCAATTACTCAAACAGTATGACTAAGTTGCATGAGAATATATTGTTCCTATCTCTCGTGAACGCATTTACTGGTATTCAAGTTGAAGAATAGTTTCTGAAGACTCGATTGAGTCTTGAGAAAAAAGGGGAATTTGGAAATGTATTTTTAATGGTATTTATTATCTTCGGTGACACACGAATTTGAATACGGAGATTTCTCTCTCGTGTAAGTACGTCAATTGTTTACTCCCTCCTATCAGAACACCTTCTAGCTATCTATCACGACTTGAAAGAGTGAGGACCAGCCCACTCACACATCACCTCTTCCCTCCCCCTTCCTCCCCTCCTCCCCTCCATCCCTCGCACTCCATACTACTCCACCACACCCCCTAAAACATATCCTCCACCCCCATCTCATCCCACTTGCTCAACAATCCCTCATACGAAAGCTCCGAGTGATGATTGTACTCCGGTCCCCAAAGCGCATACGAATACATGGCCCTCACAACTCTCGCTTCCATCCCCTCAGCCTCCTCTCTATAGCCCGGAGCCAAACGCTCCATACAAGTGTAGAAATGTTCCTTGAGAATTTCTCTCTGCTTTTCGGGGAGATTCTTGTGTCTCCAGAGCCAATTAGGTGGCTTGCGGGTCATTATTCGGGGGAGCTAGATGGGTGATTAGGGAGGTTAGTTTTGTGTTCTGAACTTTGTTTAAGGTTTTCAGGGGGAGGGATGATGATTAGATGCAGAAAACTTACCACCATTGCATTATCCCAATCGATGACGGCTGTCAATTTCATTTTTCCTGTTGCTCCATCACTACCACCAGCAACAGCACCAACACGATCAAAAACCACATTTCGTGGATACAGATCCGGATGCCAAAGCGTACCCACAGCACAGTACTTATCCACCACCCCCCCGCCTCTCATCTGGCGAAAGACGTCACTCAACTCCATCACCTCCGTGTATTTATCTGACGAAATACCAAAATCTCTACTCAACCTCTCCAATCGAGTCTCTATCAATTTCTCAATCCATTCATCATGCTTCAATTTCACCGGAACCCTTACACC
Organism: Botrytis aclada; assembly: GCA_014898285.1. Taxonomy (NCBI): domain Eukaryota; kingdom Fungi; phylum Ascomycota; class Leotiomycetes; order Helotiales; family Sclerotiniaceae; genus Botrytis; species Botrytis aclada. The sequence goes on from RCSV01000008.1 coordinate 315,945, forward strand.
ACCCACAACAGCACCTGTAATCTCCACTTCTGCTCCTTCTCCCAAACCCCCCATGCTCTTCCCCAGCATACCCCGTCTATGAATCCAATTTCCATACACCCGAGAGTTGTATTTCTCTTCCACGCTCGCAATAAACTTCGCCATTTCCTCTGCAATGCTCATTCTCTCCTTCATATGATACTGGTTTGAGCCCGAACCCGAACCCGAGATAGCGAAATCTCGATACCAGTGTTGCAAATCCATCCCTGCTGCTTTTCGCTGGATGATATACGGATACTGAATTGGATTATCATACCCAGAATCATAAGCCAGAATCGCCGGAATAGGAAGACCAGATGGATGAGGTGCTCCTGCTCCAAAGGTGTGCATTATCGCGACGGATCTCTTGATGGATTCGCAGGGCATGTTGAGAGAATCGAAGATTTTCTTTTTGGTGCGCAGAATGCAGGACTCGCGATAATTCGGTGGTGGAGGATGGGTTGCATCGGAAGATGTAAAGGGTTTGTAGGAAAACATGGTGACAATGTTGTTCCCTCCTTCTAGAACCTTGCAGTTTTGGATATTGTGCCCGAGTCTGATGTCTGTACAGAAGCGCTCGATGGTAGCAGCAACATGTTCAATCTCATTTGAAATTGACACGAATGGGTTTATCTTTGTAGTGTCATTCTGCGACATTGTGTTGGATGGCTTCGAAGTGTACCTTCAAGTGTAGAATAAGCCGCTATCCAAGTGTTTAAATGTGTAATCGATATGCAATAAATCGAGTACCAAGTTGGTTGATTGTTGAAAAGTAGAGGGTCTTTCTGCATGTACTATTTTATCTGTCAAGCACCATACAAATTTTTTGGTAAGTGTTAGAATTTGCTCAAAGCTCATCTGCCTGGTGAAAAGATCTAGCTGGTATTGTTTACTAATTCCATCCGAGCAACGACATGATAACAACAAAAGAAACATATGAACAACTTTGGATGGACATGATCAACCAATGCTTGTCTCCAACACTTGTTTCTCTTGTACTGAAAAGAAGTGCTTCAAGTCTTAATAGATTGAACCTTTCATACTTCATTGCTATACATGTTAAGCGAAAATTAGATCGCTTCAATCCTGAACCCTAGATTCTGGTTTCTAGATACTTTCTGTAACCTCAATTACGCTTCTAGTTCTCCTGTACCTGAAATAACATTAGTCTTATCTTCGTCGCTTTCTGCCTTGACAAAAGTTCCTTGCTTTTCCCCCTACCCTCCCCTACGCTACCATCCTTAATAATTGTTTCTGTTCCTCCCTTCTCCCCCTCTCCCCTCTCCTCCGCACAATCATATCTAATAAGCAATAATACAATCCAATTTCAATTCTACCTTTCACATTCTCCATTCTCTGTTCTCTATTCTTCAATTATCTAAGTATTAATATATTAATTCCATACAGAAATATTTTGAAACATTATATTTATAAATGAGGAAAGTGCATGATTATATAAATAAAATTTGTATGTAAAATGAGGTGACTCATATAATGATAGGACCTACTGCAAATGAACCACGTTATATCTAGTTAATAGAAGTTATATATTACTCTCTCCTCTTCACTCTCCCCTATTATCTACAAGAACAGACCTAATAAGCAACAACACAATCCAACTTCAACTCTAACTCTCACATTCTCTATCTTCTAACCTCCAATTACTTAAATCCTACCAATCTTCCAAATCAATTAAAACCCAATACATATCTATTCAATAATAGTTACATATCTTTCTTTTCATTCCATTTCCCTCTCATTATCCCCTTCTTGTTACATCGCTCGTAACATAAGCACAGAGCCTAATTATAAAATCATATAACCAACTCAGTCCGACTCAATGAAGAAGACACTGAGCCAGGAGAAATCAGCTGAACAAGTACTAAACTATACCGAGTCAACTAAGCAAGAAGGTCTATACAGAGAAAGGGATTTCCCTTATATATAAAATCTTATATTCAAAATGAGTATTAGTTTTATATCATAATTACAAAGATTACAACCAATGTGGTCACACAAGCTTATCGAATTCCTACTTGGAGTCTGGTCTAAACCACTCGAAAGATCTCTAGAGACTTTCATATAACTCTAGAGGCAGCTCCTGTAATACTTCTCCCCTCTCCTCTCTTACATATAAATACATCTAACAAGCAACAATACAATCAACTTCAAATCTCATAACTTCAACTTTCCCTTTCCCATTCTTTATTCTCAATCCCCAAGCATTTAAACCCTATCAATCTTTTGACTTTAACAACAAATTGAAAATATATTGACTCAATAATTGTATATTACTTTCTCTTCTCTTCTCTTTGGATTTGATAAGCCTAGGATAGATCTACTCAGCAATAGTTGTATAAGTCGCACACCCTACTTTTGGGCCACCCCCCTTTTGGGCCACTTTTTCACACCAAAAACAAAGAAAATCACGATTTTTAATTTCTTCATTTATTGATATTATTAATTGAAATTTGGAATATAGATTCTTATTAAAGATTGGGTGGAAGAGGCCTCTATATTGACTATCTTACTACGCGTGTAAGCATATTGATCCTCCTCTAATATTATATGAGGGGACTAATATGTCTGTCTATAATTCGTCTAATCTAGCCCGTTTAGGTAATTGTATTACTAATCACTACACATACTTAGCACCAATAACTTCTATTTCTTTTAATACTCCCCCATAGGAATTACCACCTTTGATCTTTCCGATCTTCCGCACTTCTATAATTTCAATCCTAGTATATCCTTAAATCTTTCGAATACTACTTTTGCCAAAGGTTTAGTCATCCTATTTGTTACCATATCCGATGTATTGATATAACTGGTTACTATCTTTTGCTTTTTAATAAGATCTTTGATAAAGTGATAGCATATATCAATATGCTTTGATTGTTCATGTAGATGCAGGTTTTTGGTTAGAGTTATTACTTCTTGGTTGTCGCCTAGTAATTGAATAGTATCTCTGTGTGCAGATATATATTCTATTTTTCCAAAATCTTTGAGCATTTGGGCTAACTATCTCCCTTGTTTGGTGAATATTGCTATTAATATATATTCAGATTTAGTATTCGATATTGTTATTGAATTCTACTTCTTATTAACCTACAATATCGATTCTTTATAGAACATAACAATTTTTTTAGAAATACTTTTTTGATTATATTGATTACTTGCCCAATTTGCATTAGTGAAGATTTTTATAATATCTACTAATAGATTATACTCCTTTGCAATTTGATATTATACTCCCTCAGGTTTGTATTTGAGTTTCTGAATGATTGTAGCCCTCAGGTATTGCATTAAGTTCTTTACTCCTATTCCATAGTATTTCGCTGGCTTTGCTATGTACTGTAACAATCGGCCTAGTATGAAAGAAATATTTAGTTTTGTGTATACTATTGAATGAATAAGGCTACCTATAGCTTATTGATATTCGGTAATATCGATTAGTTCATCATCTTCTATAACTAATCGTAAACATAAGTAATCAGCAGCTGATATCTTTTTAACATAATATTGAACGTATGAGATTTCGAATTTTGTAAGTATAGTTTCCAGATATTTTTCCTAATCCAATATAAATGATTTGTTTGCTCGATCTCTTATAACCCTAATACTTAAAATCTTACTAATTTCCCCCAGGTTCTTAACATTGAAATACAAGGAGAATATTGTAGAGAATCAATTGAATTGATTTTTTGAGATCGAGAAGGCAATTATATCATCAATATAAACTAATAGATTGAGTTATCGAGTAGTATATATATACAAATATGGATCAACAAGACTTTGAATAAAGTTTCAATTGATCAATTCGGATTTTAAAAGTTGACTCCAATCTCATCCAGTTTGCTTGAGACCATATAAATTTTATAATGCACATAAGATATGTCCATCTAATATATTGATTTTCTAAAGTGATACAAAATATATTTTCTTTTTAAAATAGAATTCTGTAAAAGTATTTTTTATATCGAAATGCCAGTACTCCAAGTTTTTCTTTGTAATGATTACTAAGAATAAGCGAAGTATATTGAGTTACACTATAGGGGCAAAGATTTCATTATAGTTTTTTCCAAAAACTTGATTAAAACCTCTTACTATTAATCATACTTTGAATCTTTTAATCTTATTGTCCTTCGTCTTTATTGTGAATATTCATTTTATTGAAACAAGATTCCCTCCTTTCGATAGAATATACTCTTCCCAAGTACCATTTTCAACCAATGAGCTGATCTCCTCTTGGATAGCTTGCTTCCATTTTTCACCATATTCAGGGTCTGAGACTGCCTGGTTATATATGGTAAGGATGGGGATTCCTAGGATCTGTTCTGCAAGAAAGACTGTATCTTCATCTATAGAGCTCCCCAAAATCACTTGAAAACTTTCAAATACTTTTGTCTTAACACTCGGATCGATCCTTGGTGTAAAAGGTATAGAAATTATAACATATTCGATAGCGTTTCCATCTAAGTCTACTGAGAATATCGCTATCATCACTCTTATCAGTTTTTGAACATACTCATCTAGCTCATTATTATTTCGCTTGCGTTTTCGAAAAGAATATCTTTCGAAAAGATCTACATCCATAAATATAATTGAGGTTTTTATTGAAGGTTTATTGATTTCAGATATTACATCTAGCATCTCTATCTCTTTCGTTCCTAAAGATAGAATCAATTCCGCAAATAAATTGATCTCTATAATATTCCTTTTGCTATCTTCATTGAATTGTTGAATATTATTGATTTTGGATACACTAAGAATTACAATTTTTGGGTGATTAGAGGTAGTAGTATCTTATAAAGATTCAAATAAGGATTCTTGTACTTCTTATATCTTCTAAGGTCTGCTTTTAGGTTTTCTATCAAGAACAATGTTTTCTATACCTTGAAGACCTGATACAAAATTTCTTATTCTTAAATCTAAGTTTCCTCCTCTTTTGAATTCATTTATAATTATTCAACTTACTTATATAATATAGCCTAACTCTAATAAATATACTTTGATATATTTGTTGATCGTATATAAGTATCCCATAAAGATGCCTACTCGGACTATATCTTGTAATTTGTCATATCGTTGATCCTTTAAGATTGTTTTTGGATTAATATATACATAGCACTTACTCCCCCATATTCTACAATAGCTAATATCTAAAGTTGATCCTGTAAATACTTCGATCGGGCTTACAATACTATCATCAATAATCGATCCAATATTCATTCTATTCCTACAGTATGTATCATATTTAATAGCTTTATTCTAGAATTCCAATAACAATCTAGCTTCTTTTAACATAACTTTTATATCAGCTTCAGTAATATCAATGTTTCTTTTGGTAACTCCATTCTGATAAAATGATACTACAATAATTAATTCTAATCGAATTTCAGAGTTTCACTCTCTTACAACTTAAATTAATTCTGGTATATTATCAATTTGAGTTACTACTATTTTATTATCAATACCAAATTCTAATTCGGTTTTCCACTTCTTCAGTCTTAATATAGCTTTGTCTTTTGTTTTCAAGGTTAAGGTTTAATTCATTTTCATCCAACTATCTATAATCAATAGGAAGTAGTGATTTCCTTGTAGAGATTTTGGGAATAGGCCAGCAATATCAAAATGAATAAATTCTAATCTTTTTGTTTTATAAGGACTAAATTGTTTTGGAATTAAATTCTTTATCTTAATAAACACACATACTTTGCATACAGGAATCTTAAATGGGACTTTGATTGGCTTTCCTAGTGTGGTAACTTTGTAAAGATTTTATATCTTTTTTGGGTTAAGATGGTTAAATTGTTTGTGCTATAATAGATAAGTCTTTAGATCCCTTTTAATCTTGTCTGAAAAGATATCTAAAGTGATCTTATTTGATTTAGTATCACTAATAATCTTTGTGCTTTAAAGAGCGATGTTTTTATATTCTTTTGCAATCTTTGAGATTATATAAATTCTTTTATCCATTTTTGCTTTAATAATATTTATTTCATTTTTCCGAAAATATATATGATTTGAATTGAATCTGCCTTTGAGTCCAGTTTCACAAATCTTTTTACCAAAAAGAAGATTAACTCCTAATCCCAATATATATAATATCTTTGAAAGTAAAACCATATTACTATTTCCTAGCTTCATTACAGCTGTATTTATTTGATTACAATACATAACTCCCCCACCAACTTTTATCATCTTTCTCTTTATCTTCTTGATATCTCTAAAGAATGAAAGTTGGTTAGACATATGTAAGGAAGTATTGGTATCTACATACCAGCAAAAGGGGATGGTTTTATAAATAAATTCTTTAAAGATATGACATTCTTTATCGTTAGACTCTTTTTCACTTTCTAATAAATCAAGATTAATTAAAAGATTTTTGTTATTTATAAAATAAGTCTAATTACTCCTTTTCTTAGAAAATAATATTTTGGTTGTCTTTTTAAGTATTGCTTTTCATCGCTGTATGACGGATTGAAGGATTATGCCTACCAGGGCAGGGGAAAAGGTTCTACCGGCAGGACCTTAAGATCCTGTTAGCAGAAGGTATAAAAGGACATGGTATCCTTTATTCTTGGATTCGATAATTTGATATTCTTTTGTATAGATTGTTAACTTCAATTCATTATTTATTATCAATTATCAATTATACCTTGAATTCAATCGTTATATTATATCAAATTCATATTACAATTCTGAGAAGGATAGAATATCTAGCTAAAACTTTATTAACAATCCAAATTGAGAATACATATAAGCACCTCCGATACAAACTCCTCTTAAAGATCTATTACCCATTCAAATCTATTGGAATAACTTTTATTACAAGAATTATTATGGTAGGAAGTTTACAATTAGATAATTAACAATCCGATTCCTCAAAATAACTCCAAACAATTATTCAAGGTTTTGAAAACAAATCTTCGGAACAATTGTTAGATATCGAAAAAGTATTCTGATCTTTAGAAAGATATAAAACAACCAAAATCGATGTACTGCCTGTGTCAACAAACCTCCCTGGTTTTGCATCCAAAAGAATTGTAAATCTAGTTATAATTGATTACTCCATACTGCTTATGTTATTGAATCTTTTGGGTTTTGTATCTAGAAAAGCTATTATGGTTATTTATTCCTTTACCCCAATTGAACTAAAATTTATTTGATAAAATACTGAACTTCAAAAGCGATTGGATTGTTTTTCAGTTTTTCTAATAGAAAGATCAAATTCATTTCGCCATCAACATCGATGAAGGTTCCCTCCGTCCTCCCCCAAACTTCGTCAGGTTTTATTTACTACAGAAAACCATCGATCTTCGGCCTTCTTATATAGCTTCTACCGAGCAGGAAAACTTAATAGTAAAATTAAAGATTTAAAACTCTTGAATGATAATATCAAATCTATCTTTGAGATATGGAGAATCCTTGTTGAAGGAAAATTGCTTGATAATGTAGATTATTATTTAAATGAATAATCCAAAGTGTGGGCTGTATTTAATTGGATTACAGGTATAGTATAAAACCACTTGGTACTTCGAATAACTTATGTAAAGTTCCGAACCCCCAAAGCTGTAATCGACTTTTTAATTACTATCTTTTTAATACCCAATCGTTTGGAACTAGTTATTAAAGATTTTAGAGTTTTATATATGAATATTTTAACCTTTCATTAATTTTATACCCAATTCTTAGAACTAGCTTTCGAAGCAGAAATTCTTGAAAATATTTATTGTAGGGAAATTGTTTACAAAATCTTTTTAAATCTTTGTAATGCTATTCTAATCATTATAGATATATATCCGAAATTTAGAGATTATATTAATTATTTGGTCAATATTGATGCTCAACTGAGAACTGTTAATATAAAATTCAAAACAAAAAACCGAATTAGATTTTCAAATTCAGATTCGGATAAGAATCCGAAATTATCGATTCCCTCAGTAAAATCAAACCCAATAATAACTCTAAAGACTCCTATATCACGCCCATCATTAGGAATAAGGATTAAATCTCTAAAAGCTTATTATAAATATAAAATGGAAAAATAAACAAAAGATTATATATACCTATTCGAAAATATATACAAAGTGGGCCCCGATAAAAATTTTCTTTTTAATAAGGAATCTAACGAAACCAACCCCCAAGGTAATTCCTTTTCCCCCAATTTTTATAAATCAGAAAAAAACTAAATCTTAAAAAAATCTCCTTCCAAGGTTTTCAATATAATTTGAAATATATTAATCTTCGAAGCCTTTTCAACAAAGGAAATTTTATACTTCCATACCAAATCTTGCTCTATGGACTTTATATGAAAGTGTTTGTTTTAATGGATACTGAAGTTATAACCTATTTATTTATTAATATTTTCTTTACAAAATTACTTTTTAAATATATGGGTGCATCTATCGATACCTTCAAACACCCTGTACCTGTCAAAGGGTATAACAGAAATAAGAGAACTTTAATAACTCACTCCATATATTTAATATTATATATAGATAAAAAAAACCTTCATTCGAGTATTATTTTTATTAATCAATATAACCCGAGATATTATATTCGAGAATCATTAGTTAACAGATCACAATATAAAAATACAATCTTCCTATCAACAATTGCTTTAGCCAAAGAACTTCCTATTTACCTTAAATTTCACTCGAACTATTCTAATATCCCAAATATTCCTTCAATCTTCAATCTCAGATTTAAACCTACAAAATAATATCTTACAACATAATACTTTATATTCTAAACTCTCAATAATATCACTACCACCACTTTTATTCTACAATAAATACGAATAGAATATCAGAAAACAAATACATAAGCTTTATACTCAAATTCAGGAAATCTCTCTAAAAGTATCCTTTAAAATTCTACCAGCAAAACCTAAACCATCTGCCAACAATACCTTTATTAAACAAAAATCCCAATTTCTCAAAGAAAATGCTTTACAAAAAAACTATCAGGTTATTGCTGAAGGCTTCCCTGTAAACATTACTACAATTATAGTCGAAGCCTTTCGACTCCATACTCACAAATACAATAATATAGTTTTTATAATTAATATCTACAAAATCAACTCCCTTATTGATTCAAAGTTTCAAAATATTAGCGATATGGAATTGAAACAATTGAGGTAAAGAATGCTTACAAATTATTATAACTTTTTCGAGATATTTTCAAAATACGAATCGGACAAATTGTCTATTTATTTTATTTATAATTATTGTATCGAAATATTCTTAAACACTTAATTGAGAACATTTTTAATATATAATATATTTATTGAAAAATTACTAATAATAAAAAAATATTTAATTAATAATTTCAAAAAGGGATTTATTAAAGTTAACAACTTTTCTTTTATAGCTTTTATTTTATTTATTAAGAAAACTAATAAAAGATTGCGCTTTTATATAAACTTTCATAAATTTAATATAATTATTAAAAGAGACAAATACTTTTTGTTTTTTATTGATAAGATATTTATACAAATTTTTAAAACAAAAATCTTTATAAAACTCAATATTAAACAAACCTTTTATAGGATTTATATATATTTTAATTTCGAAAACCTAACCATTTTTTGTATTTGCTATAAAATCTATAAATACAAAATTCTATTTTTCGAATTAATTAATAGATTTACAATATATCAAAAATATATAAATAATATTCTCTTTAATTTTTTCAATATTATTTGTATAGTATATCTGAATAATATATTAATTTATTTTGAAAACGAAAACAAATATAAGCTCCATATTCTTGAAATTCTATTCCATTTAAAGAAGGCAGGATTGTAGGCAGATATCGATAAGTACGAATTCAGTATAAAACGTACAAAATATCTCGGGTTTATACTTACTACAGACGGTGTCGAAGTTGATTCCGATAAGATATCTGTTATTAAAGATTGGAAGCTCCCAACATATGTTCAAGGTATATAATCTTTCCTAAAGTTTTGTAATTTTTATAAAAGATTCATAAAAGATTATGGTCAGATAGTTAGATTTTTAGTATTATTTATAAGGAAAAACACCCCTTTCTTGTTTGATACAAACTATATAACCAGCTTCAAAAAATTAAAGAATATACTTATAAATACATCAGTCCTAATCCATTATTAAATCTATTTCCCTTCAATAATTGAAATTGATGTTTCAAATAAAATTATTAGAAATGTTTTTTTTTAGTTGTAGAATGATGGATATTGGTATCCAATTATGTTTTTTATAAAGACAATGCTTTCTACCGAAATGAACTATGTTATTTTTGATAAAAAAATACTAACAATTATTAAGGTATTCAAGCATTAAAGATTCGAACTTATAGAAGCTTTATATTGTATTAAAATTCTTATAAATCACAAATCCTTGAAATATTTTATAATAAAAAAAACCTTCAACCAATACCAAACTGGTTGGGCCGAGATCTTCTCTAACTTTTGATTCGAGATTGCTTATCGCTTTGAAGTTAACAATACCTGTACAAATATATTCAACTATTGTAATTAAGAAGTTATTATATAAAAAAAGATTAAATCAAAATATCAAACTCAAACTTTACTCCCCAACTTTATATTGAATTCTCGAATTATAAATAACCTTAATATAGAAAAGGAAAAAATTATATTATTACTCTTTATCAATCAAAAGAAATTAGACTTTATTAATCAACTACTTCTTATTAATCGAAAGCATCTTATACTATAAAATCAATATAATTTAATAATCAATTTCAAAAAAGAATACTCACTATATAATAGTTTATTATTATATAAGAACCAATTAATAATACTAGATACGGATAATTTGAGAATAATATTAATCAACGAAATACATACTCAGATTTTTTTTGTATACCCAGAAAGGAATAAAACAGAACTATTAATGAGAGTAAGATATTATTAGAAAAGAATCCCTATATTTGTTAAACAATATATCGAAAACTATACGAAATGTTATAATTATTAGATTCCAAAAAATAAAACACTAGGATTCCTTTATTCATTACTTATATCTTCCAAGCTATAAGTTGATATTTTTATAGATTTCAAATCTTTTCTTTTAAATAAGCAAAATTTCGATTATATTTTTATAATAATTGATAGACTTTTTAAATAATCAATTTGTATTTTATATTTCAAAACCACTATTGCAAAAGAAATAGTAATAATATATATATACAATATCTATTGCTGAAAGGGTGCTCTAATGATTATTATCTCAAATCGAGATTTTCAATTTATATCGAACTTCTGGAACGAGTTTTCTTATATTTTAGAAATAAAACTCAAATTCTCAACAACTTACTACCTGCAAATAGATAAACAAATTGAGATTATAAATCAATATCTCAATCAAAGATTGTGTCCATATATCAATTATTTTCAAAATGATTAATCAAATCTATTTCCAATAATGGACTATGCTCAATTGATTTTTCCATACAAAAGTTTAAATATATCCTCCTTCGAATTTCAGAATGATTACCTTCCCTCAACTTTTTTCGATTGGATAAGATTAGTACTAAGTACGATCACAGAAAAGTTGGTATACACTAATGCTCAGATATTTGCTAAATATATATATTAAGTCTGGGAGGTGGTTAAAGCTATTATTAAAAAGGTGTAGGATAAGAAAATTAGAGATGTAGATAGTTATTGTTAAGTAGTTAATTTCGATATAAGAGATTATGTATATGTTATTATCAAAAACTTTTTTATCGATTAATCTAGTAAGAAATTTGATTTCTAAATGGCCAATTTTTATTAGATTTTGGAAAAGATTGGTTATTCTTATAAAATCGATCTTTCTATAAATATAAAAGTCTATAAAGTTTTTTCCTCTAATAAACTATATAAAGCTTTCAATAATCTAATCTCTAAACAAAAACAAGATTCTCTACCCTCTATCTTTATTATAAGTGATATAGAATATAAAGTATAAAAAATTCTAGATTTCAAACTTTCTTATAACTGATTATAATACAAAATAAAATGGGTGGGATATAATAATGATTCTAATTAGTATTATTATATCGATATAATATATTTTCCCCATAAAATTCGAGATTTTCATATTCGATATCTTATTACAAAAGGATTATCAAAAAATCTATCAACTTAAATCCAAGTCTGGAAAAAAGAAATAAATAATTATAATCATTTAATAAATAATAAATTTATGGATTCAGCGATATAAAAAAACTTCCTTATTTTTTGCTTTATACAAAAACCAGAAAATCTATAAAAAAACTATTGATTTATTTATTATTTCTATCTTCCAAAAGTTCTATTTTGCTATAAGCATTTCGTTGTATTTGCTTTTCATACTTGCTTTTTCCTGTATTTGCTATAGATATTTCCTTGCATAAAATATAACCCTTTTTCTTTTAATTTTACATCAATTATTAACCTATTACACTATTTTTACAAGATTTGCTTTACATTTCTTTAAATACAATATGAATTCGATTATCAATTTCTTTAACCTATCTTGCCGAAGAGGATTGTCGCTAAGAACCCCTGTACGCAACAATTCACCAGCAAATGAGTCGGATATTAACAAAACCTTCTTCTCTAACAATAACAGCCAACTCGCAAAAGCTATTATAAATGAAGCTGCATTATAAGAACAACTTAGGTTATTTGCGAATTTTATTATTTCAAAACCAAATACAGAAAAGGTATTAGTCTTAATGATCTTTCAATTTAAAGGATTAATCTCTTTGATCAGGATTACTAATTGAATCAAACAAATCTTGGGCTGATAGATACAATTCAATATAATAGGATTAATAAAAAAACAGATTGTTAAAAATCTATTCAATACTAGGGATAAAGTAGTCAAACTGTTTCAATTCAAAAAAAAAAAAAGATTTTAGGAAATTAGTAATTGTATCGAAGCCGAAATCTAAATCGAATATTTTAAATATAAAAACTTTCTGAAATGTAATACGGAATCGCAAAAGAAACTTTAACAATAAGATAACAAAATATGTGGTTGAAAAGAACCTCGAACTATTATATTCCGGGAATATTTTGAAATGGTAAAAAAATAGTAATACAATATCTTGTTTATTATTCTTCTAATTTATGTCTTTCATTAAGTCAAATTATAAATTGATAATTGCCAAACTATCAATATAATAATCCTCAATTACCTCCAAAGAGTTTTAATGAAAAGCAAAGAATAGAAAATCAGAAATCTTGAAAATCAATATTCTAATTTTTATAACAATGATATTAAAACAATTACAATCTTATTAAAGAAAAAGGTCTCAATGAAATTGCTTTCTACAATTTCAATCTTTTTCAAAAAAAATAGATTAATTATATTGCCTTGTAGTATTTTGAGCTTATTCAAGGACGAATTCTTTATTACATCTTTCTTATTTTTAGAAGAAATTGGGAAACCTAAAGGAGAAAGAATTTTGTACATCTACAACAACGAAGTCGATATAGTTATCAGATATATATTGAGAAAGATTATCAAAACAAAAAAGGTTTATATTATTGAGATCCTGGATTTAGAATCAAATCGCAACATTTTACCTTTGCTTTTAATTTTATGAAAAAAAGTTGTATTTGATATAAAAGTTAAAATTGAAAGCAAGAGAAATGTGAAGAAATAAAAGAAAGGATAATAAAGATATTACCACTTTTAGGAAAAGGGGTGATATAATAGATTGAAGGATTATACCTGCTAGGGTAAAAGAAAAGATTTTATTGGTAGAACCTTAAGATCCTGTTAATAAAAGGTATAAAAGGATATGGTATCCTTTATTCTTAGATTTAATAACTTGATATTCTTTTATATAGATTGTTAACTTCAATTCATTATTTATTATCAATTATCGATTATGCCTTGAACCCAATCGTCACACGCTGGGCTTTGTAGTGTTTGCGGATCAAAACTTGTGCAAGTGTGAGATCTTTGTAATCACATAGAAAATGCCCTTTGTATTCATAGAGATAGCAAGTATAAATATTGGCTGTTTTCTCTCAGTCTTGCTGCATTGTTGGGTTTAATCCTTTACTATCTTTTTATCGGTTTAGGATTATATACTTTCCACTAGCAGTATAGGTTTGTTCTATCTCTTAGATACTAAACTCTTTAACAATAAGATATTTGATTTTGTCTTCCATTTCTAATATGCTTTAAACACTTATAATATCAATTATCATTTGATATTTGCTTAATAGACTTCTAATTAGGATTAAAAATAGGACTTCGTTTCTATATAAATTCTTGAATACAGGGTTGGCAGTACCAAGCTTGTATTAGTATTCTTTCAATTTATCCTAGGCTTCAATAACAATCATCTCTGAATAGCTAGTAGACTTGAAGGTAAATGTTTGGATTATTGTTAAGTATGAATTTGTTATGATATCACTAGTTCTTGAGTATTTTGTTTTTAAATAGTTTTATAATATTCGTGTTGTATCGTATTTATCAACAAGTACTTTATTGTTATTACTAAGTGATTTGTATATATACAAAAGTACACTAACTTTATCTTTCAAGTATTTAATCTTTTTATCAAAATTGAACCTCACGTTTACAACTTTGCTTTTTACGAGGATTAAAAAAACTTCGGTATTATCAATTTCCATTTCAATTCCTCTAACCTTAGTATACTCCTGTAGTATAGATTCAATTGTATAGAATCAATCCTTTCCTTTCAATTGTATTTTTATCTATCGAAATTATTGCTTGTGGGTCTTTTGAGTGAGATTCGGGATATTTTTGGTTTGCTTTTTGATTTCATCTATTTTGGTATTTATATAGAGAATTTGCAAGGTTTTCCTCCCCTTTTTCTATATAGATAGATTCATATAGATTGTAAATATAAGTATAATTAGTATTGCGTGCTTTCTGTTGTATTGTGTATGTATTTATTTGTAAATAGCATTGCGTGCTCTTTCAATTCTACAAGTTGGTGGTAGTGGTGATTATAGTATTGTGTATTGATTGTAGGGTAGTGCTGTGCACTCTTCAACTTTGCAAATTGGATTATAATAATAACCGTGTCAATTATGTCCAGAGGCTATGCTAACCGGGTTTTATAATCTATTAAAGATTGGGTGGAAGAGGTCTCTATATTGATTATCTTATTATGCGTATAAGTATATTGATCCTCCTCTAGTATTATATAAGGGGACCAATATGCCTGTCTATGGTTCGTCTAATCTAGCCCGTTTAGGTAACCGTATTACTAATCACTACACGTGCTTAGCACCGGTAACTTCTATTCCTTTTAACAATTCTTTATTTAAATATAAGCTAATTTTGAGATTTTCAGATTTTTAGTAATTTTTTGTAATAAGATATAAATAATTGAAATATTGATTTTCAAATTTATATGAGAATCACATACAAATTCGAAATTTTGATAAAAACATTAATAACTTTTATAATTGATTGATATCTATATAAAGATTATATATATGAAGTTTTATTAAAATATATTTAGTTTTGAAGAAAATATTAATATATCAAAATGACTAGTTTTGGTGTAAAAAGGTTGCCCAAAAGGGGGGTGGCCCAAAAGTAGGGTGTGCGACTTATCTCCCTTTTCCTTTTCCTTTTCCTTTTCTACTCTTTTCCTTTTCTACCCCTTTCCTATCTTCTCCCACCCCTCCCCTCCACACAAACAAACCTAACAACCAATCCCAATCCCAACCCCACTCCCCCTCTCGCATCCTCCATCCTCTCACAACCTATCAGCCCCCATCAGTCTCTCAACCTAACAAACTTAGAATATATCTCCCTCTTTCCTCTCCACTCCTCTCCCCTCTCCCCTCTCCCCTCTTCCCCTCCCCATTCCCACAAACATAGCTACCTAACAACCAATCCCATTCCCAATCCCAGTCCCAATCCCAAGCTCATCCCACCCCCCTCTCCCATCCTCCATCCTCCATCCTCCATCCTCATCTCCCAACCATTCAACCCCCATCCATCCATCCACACCACCCAGCAAATCCTTGCTTAAGCTTGCAAATCATCGAACCATCAAATACTTATCCACACACCCATTCATCCATCCATCCATCCATCCATCCACCATCCAGACATCAAACCCCATCCATTCATTACCAAATATCAACCATCATACTTCCGAACTTCCTTTACCCTTTACGCACTTCGTGCAACGGCTTGCTATCTGTATCCAAACTTCAAAAATCTATTCCTCATTCCCAGAAAAAATGACTTCAAAACTTCATTTCACTTCGCTATCGTATCAATCCGTCTATATACAAGTCAACAGGCAGCTCTATCCTATTGCTACCCACCACCATTCCATATTTACCCCTCGTCTATACAAAATGCCTCCCCCATTCCCCAATACATTTGCAATAGACAATCCAACCACAAACAACCAAGGCATTCCTAAAAACACGCTACGCTCCGCTCCAATCACTCATGGGAATACGCATCACAACATTCATTAATAACAACCACCAACTACCCTGAAAGCATTAAACCAAATCCCCTAACTGTAAACTAGTAAACCAACTATTCATGTTTTATGCATGCATGTATTCAAGGAACGCCCGTAATCAATCCAATCCAATCCAATCGCATTGTACAAAAGTTGGTACTAAGCAATGTAAACCTCTCCCAAATTCAAATTTCTTCTCCTTCTCATCCCCATCAATAACGAGTTGATCTTCTATCACGCCCTTGTTGGAGGTGCAGGATGTGGATTATCTCCATCAAAAAGATCTTGCAAATAAGCACTCGGCGCTCTAACATTTCCATCATTTTGTCTTGATTCCAATGTGCTCGATTCGGAATGAGTACCATGGCCAGGACTGCCCGGTGGAGATTGATTCCCTCTTGCATACCCTTGTGGAGTGAGATTTGACATATTAATACTTTGTCTATCACCTGGATATGCTCCTGGTAGTGCATTTCCTGCTGCATAATAACCTGCTGGAAGATAACTTGAAGCGCGATTTCCTGGATTGTTACCACCAGCGAGAGCTGTAGGACTGAAGAATAAAGATGTTTGAGATGGTGGTGCGTTAGCAGTGGTTGGTCTCTTCTTGCCACTTTTCCCGCCCAATCCTCCTCCTCCTAGGGAAAGAGTTGAATCTTTATCGGCATATTTGTAAAATGGTGCTGGTGGAGCTTGAAACAACTGCTTTTTATCCACATGGCTCGGTTGTCTAGCTGCGCGTTTGACTGATCTATGTAACGCCCAAGCAACCATCATACGCCAAACCAAAACCGATAGGGCCATAAATCCAAGAACTGCGCCTACTGCAATAAAAACCGTACCTTCGGGATAACTTGATGCTTTCATAAATGGTGCATTTGAGGTTGGCGGCACAGCAGCTGTTGGAATTGTATATGCTCCATCCAATGTTGGTAAAGCGGAAGTTGAAGTTGCTTTACCCGATGATGTAGATCCACCTGTAATCACGGCAATCGATTGCGCTGTTGTCGAGACTGTGTCACTTGAGGCTGCAGCGGCTGAAGATTCCGAAGCTGCCACACTGGAAAGATTGGGTAATTCTGAAGTCGCTGTTGTAGCCGCTGTTGTGGTAGTTGCTGCCATGATTGGCATAACAAATAATGAAACTGCAAAAGCAGCAGATGCTACTGATTTATTGAATCGCATTTTGTGCAGGTTATAATTCGTATTCGAGAAAGAATCGTTGGTACTCGCGATAGAAAGTTGGCGTTACACACTCCAATTAAATCGAATGTTGTCGCAGCGACCGACCGATCGCAGAATTGCGTTCCTACGGGAAATGATTTGAAAATCAAGGTATGTTTGCTTCGAATCCTCCTCCCAAAAGTCGAATCTCGAACCAGTTTCCAGTTCTAGAATTGTTCTCTGGTCGCAAATATCCGTCCAAAGTCGATCACGACGTTAAGTTTGTCGTTGTGCAGCAGGAAACTGATGGTTGAGAATGAATCCTCTATTTCAGCAGTGGAACGGACAGTAATTAATCTTGACAAGGGTATCCAGATCTATGGGGTATGTTTGATGTTGTGCAGAGAGGGATGGGCAGTAAGGAATTAATGAAGAGAGGATCCAAACCACGACCGATATAGTGGCAATGAGAATGCAATGAGAATGCAATAATGAATGGAAGAAAAACCAAGTAATATTGAATAAATGAAGTTATTCAAAGATTTGTTGAGTTTGTGGCTGTAAATGTAGATGTAGTGAGGGTTGCACTCATAGTCAAGAAGAAATTCCAGTGGTCTTATTTTGATTATGTCATCCTCGTATGCTGGCTAGGTACCGGTCTTGTATTGGCTCTTTCTTTCTCTTCCCTCACTTCTCTGCTCCCTCTTGCCTCTTTCCTCTCTTCGTGTTCCTGCATTCCCCAGTCAAGAAATAGACATGACACATGACATGACTTGGACAGAACTTGATCCAAATTCCCCCAAATGGATTAGTAAACCATCAAATTATGGATAAAATGTAAGCTAACCGCTTGATCTTCTCCATCACCTATAAATAGTTAGTGGGAGTTACTAGGGGCAACAATGCTTAGGTAATCCTCCGTGATGGGTAGAAGGGTAAGCAAGCACGTGTTAATGCTAAAATGGATTGTGAGACTACAGGTATCTAGTAGCTCACTAGTCTTGAGGGCGGTGAAAAGACCATCTGGGCAAAATTATCGAAATTTATCATTTTTTGCTGGATTGTCGTAGGTACTTATCGAGAACATACCTACATCAATTGATCCAAAAGTTCCATCTTGTCGCAACCGACACAACCATATATTAATTGATCGCGCATATAGTCAAGTCCTCTACACAATGGGTAAAGCAGCTAAAACCCGCAAATTTGGTGCTGTAAGTATTCTTCTTCATACATTTCACATACCTCTTATCGATTAATGCGTCTTACTTACATTTCCCCTCCTCCCCTCAGGTCAAACGAGTAATCGGACAACGAGATGCGCGTCTAAAGGAAAACAAAGACAAAGGAGAAGAAGGGGCCAACAAACCCAAGGAACTTGTTCGAGAGGCGTATGTTATTCCATTCACATGCGCACAATTCATTGGCTAATGACGTATCATATCTAGACCTCAAGTCTCATCCGCTCTCTTCTTCCAATACAACGAAGCTCTCGTCCCTCCATATTCTATCCTCATTGACACCAATTTCCTCTCTCACACCGTTCAACGCAAACTTCCTCTTCTGGAAACGCTCATGGACTGTCTCTACGCTAAATGTATTCCTATCATTACTTCCTGCGTCATGGCCGAATTGGAAAAACTTGGTCCAAGATATCGTATCGCTCTTCGAATCGCTCGTGATGAGAGATGGCAAAGATTACAGTGTGATCATAAGGGTGTTTATGCAGATGATTGTATTGTGGACCGAGTGCAAAAGCATAAGATTTATATTGTGGCAACGAACGATAGGGAATTGAAGAGAAGAATTAGAAAGGTTCCTGGTGTGCCCATTATGAGTGTGGCAAGAGGAAAATATGTTATTGAGAGATTGCCAGACGCTCCAGAGAAGTAGAGTCTCTATCAAGATGAATGGATCATGGTAGCTTGGGTAATGCATATCCGGAAGTTTGGCGTTCAGGAAAAGGGAATCAAAATTCTTTAAAGATATTGGGAATGGCATGGGGAAATAGTGTGGAAACTCATATACTCGAGCGTCCAGAATTTTATGTATTTCAGATGTATAATTCTATGGAATACTATTTAAGATTGAAAGCACGTGCTGTACCCTGAATCGATGACTGATATTAAAATCTCTAAAGATCTTGTCACCACTATGTGGGTTGTCCCATCACCGAGATATCACATCTCACCTCTTCTCAGGAATCAAACATAATGTAACTATCATCACCAGAGTCACAGCATCATACTCTACCAGACATCCACTCTCCAGCTTATGAAAAGAAACAAGATCGCCATACCTCCCAGCATCTATACACTCCCCCCCCCAAGAAACAAAGACCCCGAACAGATCCCTTCAATGTGTTCATATTATCTTAACTTTATCTATAATGTCTATTTCCTACGCCCCTTTATCTCACTATATAGAACTCAATATATAATATACCTATTTTAATCTAGATCTTTTCCTTCTCTCTCTTCTCCCTCTTCTCCCTCTTCTCCCCCAAACTAACAAACCCCAATATCAAAAATCAAATCCCAAAATCAGAATCAGAATCAAACAATTCATTACATCTTCTACATTCTACCTTCCCTCAACCCTATGTTCATCATAAAATAGAGAGGATTACTTGCTGGATATTCTCTATAACATTCTCTGTAATATTCTCTATAACATTCTCTACAACATTCTCTGTAAATGTATTTAGCTTTAGGTCATTTCATTTCATTTCAGTTGGGGATCATCCGCATCTCCACCCCTATCTTCACATCTTCATCTTCCAGCCCAGCCCAGCACAGCTCTACTGACTACCCACACATCCATCCATCCCTATCTCGATCCCCGAATTTGAGCTGACCTCCACAGCCTCTGACGAGTCTCATACAATATATACAATATAATGCATAGATGTACATATACATCAACTACTCTACGAACAAATACCCATCCACTCCACTCCACTCCCTAAACGTACAATCTTCGACCATTGAATTGCTCCTATTCTCTCCTCTCCTCTTCTCTTCCCTTCCCTCTCCTCCCCTTTTGTCCTCTCGCTATCCTGTTCGCCTTTTGATAAGCTCGCCTAAGATTCAAGCACAAGTAATCAATAAATCAATCAATCCACGAACCGAGAAGAAACTGACAAGAAACCAGAATTTCCTTTCATCTAGAATTGTGTATGCATGACTCGCGCCTATTTTACTTCCTTCAGTTCAATCAATTCATCCAATCCCCGCCATTCATCTCCAGGATCAAGTTTAAAATCCACACAACATCCATCTGCTCCCCCTCCCTCTCTCCCTCTCTCCCTCTCTCCCTACAGATAACCCCAAAAAGAATTATAATCTCTATCCCCCCACCAACCGATATATCCCGGGTCCTGACTATCTACCTCATAGCCTCATAGCCTCATAGGTATACATACACACATACATCCATCGTCCAATTTCTCCGGGTACTTACTTACTTACTTATGCATCAACTATGAGATACCTACTATCTAGATATCAAGATGTAAACATGCATTATCGATCTGTGTGTGAGTGGCACTAGACGAGATTCGCACCGTGTCAGATCATAGAAATGGAGACATCTGGAACTTCCATGTGCGCAGACGGAAAGAGAAAGCAAAGCAAGCAAGCAAGCAAACAAGACAGGAACAAAAAACACTTCAAGACCTCTATTCCCTGTTCCTCATTCTTCACTCCACATTCACGAAAAGGAAACACGAAGCAAAGCAAGTTTGAAAATCCCATACCATTTATTGAATACCCATGCATACTTTATACATACAAAATCATACACTAGCTTACTTCGCAAAAACTCCAATTCCAATCCATCCCTTCCCTTTCCACAATCAATCTTTCCTCTCCTTCATTCTTCCACCCAATGATTACTGTTGTTTCTTTTGCGCTGATGGCCCCATCTCCTTATCAAATGCTCCATACGAAACTTGGAGACTAGATACTGCATTCAATCCCACATACAAGATACTAAGAAGGAGAATACCAACAACCAAACCCATGAAAATACCAGGAGTGAAATATTGATATTTCTCGAATAGTGGTCTACGATCTGGTTCTGTGGTTGAGTTACCTGCCCTGATTCTGAAATCTCGCTTCAAATCAATATGGGAAGTGGAGTCAAATTCCGCGTTATAGACTGGCAAGTCGGAGTTGTGTTGTTCGAGGACAGAGCCTACAGGTGTGGTGGTGAAGATGACGGTATATTCTGGACCACTGGGGAGATGTTGGTAGTAAACGTTGTTGAGCATGTAATCTACGCATGAATTAGTTGTGAATCTTTTCCGATGATTCGAACGAGCACAAACCTATATCGTTAAATTCCTCAGCCCTTGCCCCTTTCTCAGTTGACAATGCATCAAATTGTGATACAATAACACCGTTTCCAGTTCCATCAGTGGACTTATGACCAACAATACGTCGTTCAACTTTCTGGCTGCATGTCTTCTCAATATATTCTGCTAATTCCCCAGCCAGATTTCCATCTTCGTACATAACATCCAGAACGCTATAAGTAGCCCGAACTCTCGAATCGGCAACAGCAGTTTTCATATGAGGAACGGATTCTGGGGCCGAGAAATCAGAGGCGGCGAGAGCATCTTGTTGGATAATAATGTAGACATCAGAGGAGCAAGTCGACAGGAAATTCTTCGCATTTTGAAGGACTGAGGAAGTGGTATCTAATTCTTGATTCTCAATTTGCATCGAAGAAGGTAATCTGCCATTCTCGTGTTAGTTCACTACATGGCGATGAGCGGGTAGTTGGAAGTAGAACTCACTCCGATGATGAGAATAAGAGGAAAGGTGATGTATCTTTGAACGCTTGTACTGCAGCAGCGCAGCATAATAGCGAGCCAGCAATCGAATACCGCATCTTGAATTTTGTGGTTGGCAAGTGGTGATGCGTGCGAGATGATCTTGTTGATGAAGCTGCGAGGCTGTTTCATTAAGCTTCGATAACCTTGAGCTCTCTGTACGATTATGTAAGCATCTTGATATCTATCACCATTTCATGATCTACGTTCAATCCGGCATTTTGACATCTCAAGTCTTTTCTATTTCATGATAGGAATCTTACCTTCCCTTCCCTTCCATAACGTAGAATATACCATTTATACAGAAAGTATTCAAAATTCCAATCAATGAAAAACAACTATTGACTACCACCATCCCAATTCACAGCATCCTCAAACTCCAATGACTAAGCCAAGGCGGTAAGATCTTACTGCCCAAATTATTCCTTCCCCAGGATCATATTAAAATCATCACGAAAAGACATACGATTCCAAGTGCGCCGCAAGCCATCTCCCTCACAAATCAATCACCATGGAATCCTCATTTATAGTCAAGCCTCGTCCCAAGCGATCCGTCCTACCAGCACACAAAAAGAAGAGGAAGTTCGACCATAAGATTGAAGAAATCAATTTCGATTTAAGTGCTCGTGAAGATTATTTAACTGGATTTCACAAACGAAAGGTTCAGAGAGCGAAGAAGGCTCAAGAGGAGGCAGAGAAGAAGGCTAGAGAGGAGAGAATCGTTATGAGGAAACAGGTTAGTTGTTTGATGCTTTTGTGATGATTATTGGTTAATCTGTTGGTATTTAGTTGAGAGAGGAAAGAAGAGCAGAATTAAATGAGCACGTTAAAGCCGTAAATGCGCTATTAGAGGATGTCGAGGAAAGATTCGATGGCGGAGATGGGGATGAATGGGGAGGTATAGAAGAAGAGGAAGCCGAGGAAGAAGCGCCAGAGCTGGTAGATCACGAAGAGGAATATATCGATGAGGATAAATACACAACGGTCACAGTCGAAGGGATAGAAATATCGAAAGATGGAATTAAGAGGACTGCGGATGACGAGGATAGTGACGATGGGATACACGAGGCAAAGGGAAAGGTCATAAAAGAACCAGAGAAGGTCAAGAAGGTTTGGCCAAAGAAACCACGAAAGAAGAAGTTCACATATGAGACCAAGGCGGAAAGGAAAATGACGAGACAAAAACAAAAGTCTGGGAGTAGAGCAGCTGCAGATGCGCGACGAGGTAATAATTAAAATGGAATCTATTAACAACTTCACAATCAGAACCCACAGTAATATTTGGTATGTGACTTCGATATCGATCGAGAAGCAAATCATGTAAAAACAGCGTACCACCGCCAGCGCATACGAGGCTTAACTGTAATTATTCCGCAACCCATGCACCTAAAAAGCTCTAGAACAGAATGTCGAGTGTGACATGAAAACCAATTTAAATGTTGCCAATCTCTGCTTGGAAGTCCTCCAATTCCTTTTGCACAGTAGCGTACTTCTTGGCCATCTCCTCGAACTTTGCCTCCCACTGATCACGATCTTGCTCGAGAGCCTGGACCTTACGTTCGAAGTGACCGGCCTTAACATCGGTTTGACGGAGTCTAAGACACATTAAAGTCAGCTTACATTACAGTGGATGTAAAGATGTGCAAATGTGCAAAACTTATGAAGCAAGCCCCTATTTCTGTAGGATTTCCGAGATGTCAATATCACTTACTTGTCATTTGTCTCGCGGAGGTTCTTGTCAGCTTCCTCGGCTTCCTCCTCCAAAAGTTGTAATCTTCGTTGAAGAGTCTCGTTCTGTGTACCGTGTTGACTGCCTTCCTCTGCCACAGCCTTGGCCTCCTTGATCCCGCTTTCTAACTTCTCAACTTCGGTTTCCAACAAGTTGTTCTTGTGTGTAAGGGATGTGATTTCTTGCTCCTTTTGGAGGTTCTCTTGCTCAAGAACCTTGACCTTTTCCTGAAGCTCTTGAACCTTTGCGGCAGCTTCATCGGCCTCGATACGGAGGGTGTTCATTTTCTATAATGATGGATATCAGCATCTTTCCTTCAGAATCATTCGAAAGCAGTGTCGGCGATCGTA
The DNA here is from genome assembly GCA_014898285.1 of Botrytis aclada. Taxonomy (NCBI): domain Eukaryota; kingdom Fungi; phylum Ascomycota; class Leotiomycetes; order Helotiales; family Sclerotiniaceae; genus Botrytis; species Botrytis aclada. The sequence goes on from RCSV01000008.1 coordinate 340,501, forward strand.
TCCGGATGGAAAGGGGAATTTCGTAGACTGGAGGGACAAATGGCGGGGTTAGTTTCGTTGATCTTACTTACTTCCTTGATGCGATCCATTTTGAAGGTTTATTTGGTGGTTGACACGATTTTGTGAGGTAGAGGTTAGAAAGATTTGATATCACAAAGAATATCTTTATGGTTGGTGTTGATGGTATGAAAGAAGTTGAAGAAGTTGCGACTGTTTGAGGTGTTGCAGATGGTAGGTAAAGGGTGAGAGACCAAAGAGAGTATTATTGCCAACCGAACATAAACAGGGGTGAATGGTTGGTCTGTGAGCAAGGGGCTCACGGGGGCTGTATAATCAAAAATGGGAAGAGCTCTGGGTTTGACAGAGTTGCCGTAGAAACAAATCTAAATAATGATCAAGCACGGAAACTTTATCGTATGCTTTAACCAGTCAAACAAAATTTCCATACATGTCGACAAACACAACAACTTCATAATACATTCTAATGTAATACACATTCTCAAGATAAATCTCATTAACCATCATTGCACAGGATAATTAGTCAATATGTTTGCAGCTAGGGATCAAGAGAATCTGATTCATGGTCATCAACAAGTCGCTGCCTCTAAACCCCTCAATCAAGGCACCAGAAGTTTACAGCCAAAGACGCCAGGAAACAAATTCCCAAAGACACCATTGAAGGTCCCATTGAATGACGAGAATGCGCCAGGAGGGTTCGGTGGAAAAGGATCTGTACTTGGTACGAAAGGCAAGGGTTTAGGTGGGAAAGATGCGACCTTTGACAAGAATGCTTTTGTTACGCCCGTGGGTAAGTATCTTCCATTGCATGATTGTAGAATCAATGACTAATTCATGATAGGTCCTCGCAATCGAGCTCCCCTTGGCATGAAAACTACAAATGCGAAAACTAAAGTATTTCAAACTCCCGTTGGTCCCGCACCTGAGAAGGACCTCGAAAAGACTGTATCAAAACAAACAAGTGCTCGCAGACCCAAGCATAAAGTTTCGGAGAAGATCAAGATCGATGTACATGGAGATGAAAGTCCTCTAGATGATGTTGAAGTCGAATATATGCCGCCAAGATCCAAGGATCTTCCATATGATTCAGATACTTTCCCTACTGGTTGTCTCAACTACGATATGCTTAGACCAGAAAATCTGACCAAAGGAGCGCTCGGCGAATTCTACAACACCAATGATAAGAGTGGAAGATCAAAACTCGAGCGAGATTTAGAAAAGTCTTCAGTTGAGCGCGCGAAGAAGACGGATGCGCAAATATTGGCATCAATGGAAGAGGATTGGACTGTTGGGGATGTCCCTGAAACATTCCGAAATTTGAAAAAGAAAGCACCATCAAAACAAACCAAGGCTACAATTTCTACGGAGCAGAGACCAAAGGTACCACTCTCAACTAGAGGTCCTACAGTAACCGCCTCTCGTCGAGCAGCATCCGCTTTATCAACTCTCCCAAGATCTGCAATGGAGCCTTACAAGAGACCATCAACCGCTATTCCAAGACCAACCTCATCACTCTTAAGAGGTAGAAAGACACCAACTTTTGCTCCTGTCAGAAATAACACTATGCGTGCCACGGCTGCCACAGCTACATCTAGAAGTACCATCGGGTATACTAAAGGTAGATCTGCTTCGAATGTTCTTCAAAAGAAGGATGCTCCACCTCTCACTCTGAGGAGAACAAATACTTTACCACGTTCAACCAGCAATCTTTCTCATGACTCAGATAGTACCATTACTCCCGCCCGTTTTGCCCAGAAAGAGAATTTATCGAATCCCGAGTACAAGAAATTAGATTTCTTGAGTGCTTTCGAGGTTGATGATGAGGACTTGGAACCAGCTTTGAAATGTGGTTTGCCAGAGTGTTTGATAAAATTTGATGAAGATGAAGAGGATTTCGTTTTGACAATTGGAGATACGGAATAGATTTCTTTTCATTTGTATCGAAAAGGTCAGTTTTGGTTTTGGTTGTATTATGATGGTTATGGTGTTATGAAGGGTGTGAAAATGGAGTATGGACGGACAAGATACCACAACTTGCTTACCTTTAACTAGGTGTTGCATGGTATACAATATTTTCCTCTACGTTATTTGCTACGATTACTATGTTTGTATGATATGATACGCTGGGGAAGTTATTCTTTAAGCTATAAGTTAGAGAGCAGTAATTAGGACTCATATTTGACTTTTCAATCATCCTTGCGCCTTTGTTGTATCTAAGTGTCTTGCGTGTCTATTATGTCATTGTGATTATGGCCAGCTCAACTCTTTGGCTAAAATGAGGGTTGATTTGACATGGTGATATCTATCTGATATGTAGAGAGATTCAACGTAGCTAAGGAGATATAACATGATAAAATACTCCTCGTACTCGTCCGCTATGGTAAGTCCTACATGACATCGGTCGGATAGCAGCATGTCCGTGGAACCAACGGCGTGATGGCTCAGTGGGACAGGCACTGCATATTTATCTACCTATCAAAATCTCGGGCAGATTTATATCCTACATTTGAAGTGTGATGGTATATGATGGGAAACATTGCATGAACGAGTGGACTTGGAGATTACATGATACTATTGACATTACGAGTACGTGAGTAATTCATGACCTTCACTTAACATCATTTTTCGATCTTGGTAACAAAGTCTTGAACCGGGGATGAATATACATTTTAGATTGACGATCGCTCATCGTGTATATATACATCTGGGTGTTGTACAGACCTCTAATGGAGAAGAAGCACGTGCAATTGTGTAACGAGGGGGTAAGGAAATGGAATGACAAGTAATAAGGGGTTCGTGTCGTGTCAGACATTCAACTGCCCACATGACCAACATATAAATAACATGGCCAATGTATATATACACCTTCTCAAATCTCGAACGTGTTAGAAGAAGAGGAGGTCCCCTTAGAATTTGCGGGTTGTTGGAGTTGTTAGTAAATGATTTGGATCAGGGTTCGCGGGCTCTTTGATCACTGTACAAAGTAGGTGTATTATGATATTGATGGTTAAGTAGAGGAACGGCGCTCCGCTGGCTCTCCGAAGGCCATTGCCATGGAGGCAGACTATTTACAAAGGGATACTTGGGAGTATCTCAAAGGTATAAGTTATGTTTTTTGCATGAAATTCTTCCATATCTTTAGATGTTACAGAATATTGAATCTAGTAAGGCTATTTTAGCTGAATAGTCATGGTATATGTACATTGCTCGAGTAATAGTATACCAGCTATTTCCCTTTTAGCCATAGCCTTCATCTCTTCAAGTACTTTCTGTACTGGAAACGGATTCATTGTTATGCCTTTCAAGCGAATAGAGTAGCCGGACAGTCGACACTAATACATTTACCAGAGTGAATAGTAACATAAAGATATTGATAGTAAAATTCGAAGTAAAGAACAGTATAGAATAGAATAATAGAATAATAGGAAGTCATTATATAAAGTATTCAAAAAGCAGTACTTTTTTATTGAATTTTTGTTTGACTTTTGACCTACTTGGTACATGATATCAAAGTTATCCCTCGTGTCAACCTGCCATCTACTTGAATTCTTATGTAATCCCCTAATTGGGTCAAGCGCCACTATTTTCTAGAATCTAACCTATTGGGAAAGCGAGAAATTGATAGTATCGAAACCTCAACTCATCAAATCCTCCATTCCATCAACTTCAACTATACATATTCACGAAATTACCAACCTCCAGCGTCAAAAGATAGATCTCATATCTGTCGCACAATAATTAATTTGGATCTGCCAATATTCGCACATCGATATCGACGAGATATTCTATACTTTTATCATCATATAAGTGTCGGCAATACTTGGTCAAATCTGTTCCGAGGGAATTGAATCGCGTCATTACCAACCGTTTCTCGCGCGTATTGGCCATCTGCCATTCACCCTTTTGATGCATGCAATCGCATATTGATCTTTTACAAAGAGATGGTGGTTGGCAGAAGGAAGGAGAGGTAGATTAATACAGTCACACGATGTCTCGCGCATCTGGGGCGAGTTTCGCACAATTCTTTCCATCGGCTCCTCGAGCTGCGAAAGACAAAGCAAAAGAGAGGGAAAAGTCAAAGGCACAGCAGGCAGATTCGCCTACCACCCTTTCTGTCACTGATACCCAAATTAATGCGAAAGCCTTAACTGACAATGCCTCTATTACACGTATTTCAGAAGATATATCAATTCCGATTGCGGATCCTCCTACCCTGACGACAGAAGATAACGAATCTGTACAAGGCGATATTCTGAATGGTGTAGGCTCAGCAAGCTCACATTCAAGTTCTGGATCATCCCTTTTCAGTGTCAACAATCAGCTTTCCAACAGCATGCAAGCATCTGCTGGCTCTCGAAATATCAACGATTTAACACCATTGACAAATGCCGACTCATCACCCAATGGTGTTGCAAGTCCTGACAATGCCAAGGCTGATATGCCTGTCACCGCTACAACTCGCGCCGCTCGTGACAATACAAAATCTGAGCATGTCGTTGCTATACACACTTCTGCCCCGGCAGAGCATACTTCCACCGAGCCACGAGTCCTCGCTCGAGACCCAGCACGAGGTGTAAAGGGGAAAAAATGCACATATGATCCCTTCCACGATCCTCATATCCATTCGACGAAAGAAAAACATAATCGCCGCCCACATTATAAGGAGTTTGGTTTGGTACGTATACAATCTGCTGCGGGGGGGTGTCATCTTTTGCGTGTGAGAACGTCTGGCTAATAGCTTTTCAGAAAGATGACGCTCCCCCAGCGGATCCGCGGTTAGCGAAAGGAAGCAGATTGTCGTATATCAATACCGATTACCATAATGCATTGTCGCGACTCAATCATTCGCCGTTTATGCTACCAAAATATAAATACAACCCGAAGACTCATTATGGACCTGGGCCACCAACGGAAATTGTTGTCACTGGATATGATCCTTTAATAAATTTTATGAAGGTCACTAATGTTTTCACTCATTATGGACAAATCGCAGAGAGTAGTAATAAACTACATCCAGAGACAGGAAGTTGTTTGGGCTTTGGCACATTCCGATATCGAGATACCAAAAGGAAAGATGGTACAATTCTGACAGCGGCAGAGGCTGCCAAGAAAGCCGTCATGAGAGGTAGCAGTGTGGTAGGACTGGGACCGAGAATCAAGGTCCAATTCGATCCGCAGGGAAAGCGCAGTACTCGCATGCTTGAGAATGCTTTGGAAAAGTCGAAACCCGAGCCTTTACCTCTACCGCCTAAGGAACCCCCACCTCCCCCTAAACCTGAAGTTGTCAAATCCTCTGGACCCCCGCCAAGTGCGCCCAAAGGACCTGCTGCCCTTTCTGGCAGGCCGCAGTTTAGACCAGGTAGCATAGTACAAGCTGCGATTCCTACGAAACCGCGCCAGCAGACATTGATCGAGGACGAACCAATTGCGCAACAACTTGAGGATGAGCCCTACATTTTTATTTCGAAAGATTATGTTCCGGTTATTCCAGCGACAATCCTCCATCTGAAAAAGCGGCTTAAGAACCATTTCCTGGAGGACGTAAGAGTTGATAGAACAGGTTACTATGTGGTCTTTGCGCTCAGTGACGAAGGCAGATTTGAGGCAGACAGGTGTTACAATTCTTGTAATGGCACTGCGCTGTTCTCCTATGAAATGATTATGAAGTTATATTTATGGGGCACTGGAGGTCGACGCCATGAACATCGCGATCGCGCATCCGAAAGAGGTCACCATCGTCGCACTCGTAGTCCCGACCCGCGCTTGACTGAGCAGAAAAGAAGGAAGGAGATTGAGGAGATTAGGAAGGAAGAAGAGGCTGATCTTGAGGAAGAGAAACGAGAACGGGCCAAAAACTTCGATCCTGCCCGTGAAGCTATTGAAGTTATCAAACGCGAGTTAATGACACATTTGATGGACAAGGTGAAGGAACGGATAGCAAATCCTTGCCTCCGAAATTTCATGGATCCAACGAACCATGTGGCAAAACGACGCAAGTTAAATATTCACGACCCTAACGCCAAGACATCCTTCATCGATGACGAGGAAGACCAGGACAACGGTAACGCTATTGCTACGCCTAACTCACGAATCGAAGACCGCAATTCTCTAGCAGCAGGGAAGGTTAATGTTACTGCTCTGCCTAGGATCCGAAAAAGAGCCAAGGCGGAAAAGAATCGCAATGTTGGATTTACTGATCCCTTCGCCAGGCCCACCAGGAAAGCTTACGTTCGACCCATGCATTTCCTCATTGGTAGGGAGGATGAAGATTCTGATGATGACATTGAAGCTCGTTCCAGGACAAGAGGCACTGAAGAGGTCGAGTCACGCCCGAGAAGCCGTGTGGGTACTGACGACGAAGCTTCTGATGACGATACGGATTCCATGAACCGAAATGTTAAGGAGAGGTCTCAGTCATTGGACACTCGAGACGGGGAGTCTGTGAGTGAAGTCAACTTCTCTGAACCTGCCGTATCAACGAAGAAAAGAAAACTGGATCTGCATATGGAAGCTGCGAAGAAGCGACAAAAGAAAACCGACGAGGAACTCTTTGGTGTTCCAGTGGCAAAGATTGAGCCCCTCTCAGAAACCCCCACCGAGGCAGGTATTTCCGAGCTCGATGGATTTCAAAAGACAGAATCCGAGACGGAAGCTGCTTTGGCTGCTGTGGCGGCTAGAAAGAAGGCTGCAAAATCGGCAAAGAGGAAGAAGTCGAAGAAGCAGATTTTCGAAGAAAGGGAGGCCCTTAAAAGACAACAACTGGGTACTACGGAAGACGAGATTATTCCAGAAGAAGCTGATGAGGAATCTGAATTCGAGGAAAATATTGTCGATACAGCACCTGTGGTAACATCTGTCAAATGGGGCATCTCCAGCGATGCACCCTATCCCACCGTCGATGATGACTTCGATAATATCCTCGATATTGACGGGCTGCAAAATATCCTCAAGGACGACGAAGACGCTGGACCCGCACTCAAAATTTTCAAGACAGATTTCAAACTTAGCGATCCTGCTACCTGGGCATGGAGACAAGGGCAAATCAAGTCACTCAATCGTAATGGATATAAAGGTATTGTCAAAGATGAGACGACTATACCTGGATATTATGTGGAGACCTCGACTGGCTGTGCTCGTACTGAAGGTACGAAGAAGATTCTGAATTCCGAAAAGTCTCTCTATCTTCCTCATCGTATCAAAGTCCAAAGGGCACGTGAAGAACGTGAAGCACAAGCGAAACGAGCCGGTAAAGATGTTGTCGCAGAAGCAGCAGAGGCAGCTAAGATTGCGGCAGAGAAATTGCTCGCCCGTACATCTGGTCGTGCTACCCGTGTCAATAATCGTCGTTACGTTGCCGACCTTAATGATCAGAAGAAGACTCTTGGTGGTGATACTGATGTCTTACGTTTCAATCAACTTAAGAAACGTAAGAAGCCCGTCAAGTTCGCTCGTTCCGCTATTCACAATTGGGGTCTTTATGCTATGGAGAATATAGCGATGAATGACATGATCATTGAGTATGTCGGTGAAAAGGTTCGACAACAAGTTGCAGATCTTCGAGAAAACAGATATCTCAAGAGTGGTATTGGAAGCAGTTATCTGTTCAGAATCGATGAAAACACAGTCATCGATGCAACAAAGAAAGGTGGTATCGCAAGATTTATCAATCATAGTTGTATGCCCAACTGTACTGCAAAAATCATCACGGTGGAGAAGAGTAAGAGAATTGTCATCTATGCGCTGCGTGATATCGCACAGAGTGAGTCTACATTATATCCAATTCTCTCAAATGATTGTACTAACATCCCGTTCCAGATGAGGAACTCACCTACGATTACAAATTCGAGCGTGAGATTGGTAGTACAGATCGTATCCCATGTCTCTGTGGTACACCGGCGTGTAAAGGATTTCTTAACTAATTCAATTACTTTCTTTTCATTCCTTAACATCATACACTTTTTTCAACATCCGGCATTCTTGAGAGCCGGGGTTTGTGATTATACAATAAAATGGATCAATTTGATCATTACGGGAGTCATTCATCTGTGCTTTCGGCATACAATCATGGGGATGGGAAAGGTTGGGGGTTATCAAAAAACAACATGTACTCTTTTCAACATATCGAGTCGTTTGGCGTTAATGCTGGTCTGGATTTCTTTTCTTAACTTTGACTCTTTTTGATTTACAAAGTTTTTTTCGCATGCATGAAGAAAGATAATGAATGGCATTTTCCTCTTCATTTGTAATTGATGGCGGAAACCTGATACGATATGATAGCAATTGGAGGATGAGAACATGGGCTGGAGACGGAGGTCGGAGAAAAGCTCTTGCGACGCGGAGGGGGAAGATGCTAAAGTGGGGATTTGGCATCTCTTGTATTTATTGTAAGATTAGATTTCTTGCTCCCTTAACTTAGAAGGGGCGAAGGCGCAATCATCGGTCATTGAGGGAGAGAAAGAATGGGAATGGGAATGAGAGGAGGTTCATCCATCCGATTTGGATGGTTAGTTGGTTGTGAGCGAGTGAGTGAGTGAGCCAGCGGGCTACGAGCGAGTGAGCGGGTGAATGAATGAATGAATGAATCAATGGACAAAGTGGATAGCAAGCAGGGTGTCAAAATAGATAGGAGGTTTATATCGAGAAGGAGGTTTTTTTCGATTGAAATTGAAAGTGCAATTCGAAACTCGGAATTGAGATTCTTGATTTATGTATGACAGACACTGTGATTTTTTCTTTCTTTTACATTTTTTGTTCTCTGAGTTTATCGAGCACTGTTGGGAAAGTATAACTAGTGAGGTTTGAGGTTTGAAGTTTTAGTACCTGTGTAAAATGTAATATGTATTCCATGTGTACATACGGCAATATTTATCTATTCTTGTTTGGAATTGGATGGATGGATGATTGGGAGGAGTGTAAATCAGATTAAATTTTCTGATATCAATATGATGTGATATGATGGGTGCGTGCGAAGTTCACTTGATTGTCAGATATGATTGATGGATGCCATTAGCGATAGTAACGTCAACATCAACATCGAAACCAATGTACATATGTAAAAGTAAAATCAAGAAAAGATTCTTTGACATCTATCTAAAGAAACTGAAGCTCAGCAATAAATGCCGGTCACCTGTTCGTTTTTTGCTTTTTAAGATATTTATCTCCCCTGCATTCATACTTCAATCATTCATTCATGTGACATTGACCATTTAAATGATTTGGCCCTTCAACTACAGTTACCTGTCTAATCGAGCTAGACTAGCAAAACCTGAAGGAACTTAATTCTTCATCAGCACATCACTTTCCTCTTCCTCTTCACCATCCTCTTCACTACCAGATTCCTCATCTTCCATATCCTCATCCTCGTCCTCATCCTCGTCTTCATCTCCATCTTCGTCGTCTGCTGGGGCTGCTAAGCCGTAATCATCTTCGAAGCTTGCGAGAGTGCGGACTTGTGTTTTGAAGTTTAGGGATTGGAAGTTCTTTACTATTGCCTTTTTTTAGGGGGTTCGTTGTTAGTATTGATTGTGTGTATAGTTCGAGGATTGGTTGAAGAAGGGGAAGCGAGTGGGTAAGGGAGGGGGAAATAAGGTGAAGGGATGGGAGTAAGTCAAGGTGAAAGATGAAGGAAAGAAACAAAAGGAGAAAACATACCTCTTCCATAATCGGTGCACAAGTAACCATAACATTACTCATTCCCGGCTCAAAGGCCTTCAACAAAACTTCCTTCATAACTTCTCTAATCTCTTCTCTTCCCACATCCCTAACCTTCCTCAACAATTCTTCATTGTGGTTCTCAGGTAATCCCTTCATAACACCTTTAACAAATTTATCTTGCCCAGCTTGATCCATCGTGATTTGTGTATTGACAACTTCAACGACTATATCACTAATAGCCGCTTCCAAAGCTGAATCTTCCAATTTCTTTTCTCCTGAAACGTACTCCTCGAGGATTTTCTTACCAGCGGCAAAAGCGCGAAAAGCATCTGGAGAACGATAGACACTAAATTGGACAAATCCAGTGTCAAGATCATTATGGAATGAGGATCCATATCCTAAACCTGTTCCACGAATAGCTGTCCACAAGGGGCCTTCAACAGCGCGTAGAAAAGATAGAGCGACACGGAGTGCAGGGAGTTGGGGATCAGTGTAAGAACTTGGACCACGGGAATTTGTTAGTAGGAAGGAGGAGTCGCTTGTAGGCATTGGGATGATGATAGCTCCTGCTTGGCCAAGGTTTTGTCCATCGTGGGAAAGAAGTGTGTGTTGTTTGCGGATAGGAAGGAGATCTGTTTCGGGGGTAGGTTTATCGAGGGAAGAGATGAGTGGGGTCCAGGCTTGAACTGGAGCTGGGAGTTTATTGATATCTGCAACGACGAGGGCTCGAATGTTGTTGAATTTGAAAATAGATTTGCGAAGGGATTCGAGCCAGCCGATGACAGTCTCTGGTTCTTTTTTGAGAAGCTTCTTAAGACGTTTCATGTAGACTGACTTGACAAGAGTGGTTCTTGCTTTCATGCTCGATTCGTTGGACATGTGAAGCATACCATCAGCGGTGTAAAGCATACCATTACCATCGCGCTTGTTGTCGGGAATGTCGGCGAGGATCTTGGTAACTGCAGTACTGAGACGCGTAGCATCAAAAATACCATCAAACATCATGGTGCGAATCCATTCAATGGCTGTTTCATACTTTTCTCGCTCAACTCGGAATTGAATCATAAGACCTTCCGCGTCACCGAGACTAGACCCCCCTCTCATTTCGTATCTGATAGTATCACGTTCTAGTTCTGTAACGACTTGCTCGAATTCAATTCTCTTTCCGTCGCGAAGAATAGGAGTATCGAAGAAATTGTCTATGAATAAACTGAGCAGTGGCCTATGCTCTAGAGGGATCTCTGAAGTGCCAAAATGCATTGACAAGTGAACAAAATTTGTTGGAACATGCTCAAATTGTAAGAACAATAGAGACTCAGATGCTTGCGAATCAATGACCTTTTGAATTTCGTTGTCAGGTGCGCCCAATTTCTTAGCCAAACCAGATCTAGCGGTGGTTGATTTGTGAAAGTGGATTGAATCGGTTCCAGGAACGGAAAACTTCTGTAGAAGTGAAGCAGGTATTTCGGCATCATTCTTAGCTATTGCTGCCTTGAGTTTTTCCGCCAATTTCTTAAGCCCTTCTGGTCCTAACTTTTCCTTTCGCTCTGCAACTCTAGCCTCCTCTTCTTTCTTTATCCTCTTCGACATCTCCTCTGAAGGAGTTCCGAGTAAAGAAACGTGAGGTGCATCGACGATCCATTTCTTCAAAAAATCTTTCCATTGTTGCTCACTCCATGTATCAAGTGTGTCAAATTCTGCATGTGATTTCAAGTCTTTCAAAGTAGAACCATCTCTGTTGCCGAAAAGGAAATCATTGATGATGGCTTCAGCATAGAAACGCTGAGAGCTTTCGGCTTCGAAGTTACATTGTCTGCGTTCTCTTTCTAGGCAATTTTTCATGTATGCCATATCTAAGGGTTTCTCTAAAGCCTCCCTAAGAAGTTCAAACAGACGCTTCTCTACGAATGCAAGCTTTTCAGTTTCGACTCCAGTTGGTTGGAACCAAATTACTGAATTTGGTCTCGCATCCCACCAATATGAAATTGAACTCGCAAGCTCTTCTTTCTCAACCATGATATTCTCAAGAATTGAAACGGAAGATCCAGCGAGATATGCAAGGAGAACATTAAGAGCACCTGTTTCGACAGCATCTTTACAGTCAGGGCCAAACATACCAACCCAAATTTCTCCCATTGACTCGTCCTCCTCCGGGAAGTATACAGTCTCTACTATGGTTTTAGTGAGTGGTGGTGGTTGAGCAGAATCCACCCATGGCCTATATATATATTAGAATGTTATTTACTGATCCTAAAAACCGAACACACTTACCTCTTGAATGGAGCTGTTGGAGATGGAATGTCATCCAAGATACCTTCCTCAAAAGTGTCTAATATTTCAAGCAATTCCTTCTGATCGATTTCACCAATCAAAACGAGACAAAGGTTTTTAGGTTGATACATTTCCTTGTGGAATGCACGAATTCTTTCTGGGGTCAAAATACGCAAATTTTCCATCAAACCACCGGTCTCGTAACGAAATCCGATATTTTCTGGATAAAGAAGTTGCCTAGCACGGAGATCCATGATATCAGAACCCGTGTTCTGAATTCCTTGCATTTCTGAATATACCACACCTGCATCGTTACCTTCACCATCAACATGATGTACTTCGGTGTAACAGCCTTCTTCGGTAAGTGTTGGTAGGATCAAATGTTCAAGATAAACAGGGAGAATTTGAGAAAACCCTTCCCAACCTGCTGTCTCTAATGTATAGGCAGTATGATCGGTTGCAGTCCACGCGTTAGTATTAGAGTAAGCTCTAGTGGCAAGTTTATCGAGTAAGCCTTTATACTGGTAGCTTTTTGATCCCATAAAGCAGAGATGCTCCAAGGTATGTGGTGATCCAGAATCATCGAAAATTTCCGTAGCCAATGCAAAATATCCATTAACTTGGGGTCCCTTCTGATCAACCACAACAACATTCATACCAGTACGTTCCGAGACATATTGGGTGATGTTGGTAGGGGCGTAATCAGTTTTGAAATTCTGCACCGTACGGAAATGAGTTTTCTTCGTTTGACTTGGCATCTTGATGTAGGAGTTGGTTTTCCAAAAGTTGAGCAGCTCTTTGCGAGAAGAGTACCTGGAATATTGTTAGGTTGCGGTTGATCTGACAGATTCCAACATCCATAAAAAGGTATGTGTCAAATTCGAAGAAAAAGCGTGAGATGTATTCAAAAAAGAACGGAAAGAGAACTACAACTTTTCACTGGGTGGTTCAATGATTATAAGCTCAAGCTACAGTCTTCATCACACAAATGACAAAGTCTTTGCTAACTACTAGAGTTTCAAGGCCGACTGCAGTGAATGAGAGGATGTATGAAATCAATCGGAATAGCGCAGTAAAGCATACCAGGACCAATCAATCGCTTGGTAAAGCACAACAGCAAGCAAAGGAATAATAGCAATTGCCGTATAACTAAATTGGCGGGGAAAATTGTACCCCGCCATGAGAATGGTGGAGACTGAAAAACTAACAAAGATACTATTTTAAAGAGGACAAAGATCTCTTGGAAGAAGAGTTGAAGAAAAGGGAGAACAATGTGATGAGAGAAGGAAATCTGGCACTCTTGGCAAGCATTGTCATACCTTTGTTGGGTATTTTGGAATCCTAGCCTGGTCCAACGGGAAAATTGGCGAATTGAGGTCGCCAGGGAGGATGAGAAGTAGCCTCCAAGTAGATAGAGAGGCAAATAATGAATTTATCGCCTCGTACTCAGATATGTCGTTGACACTTATGATTTTCTTCGCAAAATGAAGAAAGGCGAAGGTATTGGTGAAATAGTACGTAGATGAACAGGATAAACGATGAACAATATAATAAGTTAAAGTTAATAGCCTTACAACGAAGGAATGAATAGACGCCCTAGATAACTATCATTGGATGATAACCCACCCTTACCATATCAGCTTAAACGCGCGCTTGATAGCAGAATTCTTAGTCATCAGATGGTTATGCCATAGCTTCTGGTTCCACCTTGTCACAATCTCACTGAAGATGTTTTAAAAAGAATGGTGATGATTTTCAGATAAATGCTTGGTACCTACATGAGTTTCACACCCCTAACTCTTGGTCGTCCTAGAAAATCCATTTGGATATAACGGCTCAGCGCTGGTTTTAGTATCCTATTGTTCAGATCACCAGCAATTCAAATTTGATCTCCCGAGACTTTGACAACATGGCCTCCACAATAGCAGTTGATCAACTTAGCAAAACTCTCATTGGTTTTGCATCAAATGGAGAGTTTCCTAATGAGGAAGTCTCTGCATCTGCGGTTGGAAATGAAGCTCTTCCACTAGCAATAGCAGCTTTGGGTGAGGCTAAATTATCTCTCGAGGTATGTCTCCCAAAATCCCCAGCTTTGTTACTCACTACCAGCCCACTGTTTTGTTTACTGACTATGTCTCATACAGACTGAAGTTCGTCAAATTAGTAGAGATTCCGCTGCCGATATCGATAAATGGATACAACATGCCCAAGCCCTTCAGGATGATATCGACAAGTCAAGGAAACTGGCTAATGAAGTCGTTCAACAAGCAGAGGCGGATGAATTTCGAGTTACCGATGTACACAATCATGAAAACCATGTTGAACTTTTAGTGAAGGAGATTGAGTTCAATGCACACTTACTGGAGTGTGCGCAATCCATAAAGCGTGCGAATGATTCCCTGGACAGAGCTGTGGAGCAGGCGGAGATACAAGAAATACATGAAGCTCTGAAGTCACTCGATGTTGCGGGTCATCAAATTGCGGACATTCCAGCGGAAACTACTGTTAGAGCGGTCCGGCTCCTGGATACACGATATTATGAGTTGAAAAAATCTTTGAATGATCAGCTTAGTGAGGTCCGGAAATCATTGATATATATCCAACCTAAAGAAGCTTCTATCACAATCCACGAGACATTGGACGGTATTTCAACATCCTTAGATGATGTTGCAATTGGATTGGAGAGATTTCAAGAGCTTGACGAGTTTGGCAAAGATCTATGGGAGCAATTGTCTGAAACAATTATACGACCTCGTACTGGCCTGGAATCATCACCCGCTATTTTCCAAATATGTATTGAAAATAACACTTTGCGTGTTACTGAAGATCGTTCAGACACTAGCATAAAATCTTTGTTCAAGGATATCTTAAACATCATTCGCTTTTTGGACGAGAGCCTGCCCAAGACAATGGTCGAAGCCTTATCTAAGGTTATGATGCCTGATCTGACTGAAATATTAATCGAAATATGGCTAGAGTCATCTGTACCAACATCCCTAGACGATATGGTCGATTACCAAAAGGCGTTAGGTCGTACGAGTGAATTTGCAGATACTTTGAGAAAATTAGGCTGGCCAGGAGCAGAGAGATTCGATGAATGGGTTTTCAGCGCCGCTAGAATCTGGTTGACTAAGAAACGAGAAACATCACTGGACCGAGTTCGCAATGCTTTAGCCCTTGGTATGTTCACCTCACCCCTTCATCACCCCATATAGATCCTCCGTTTATCTTCTGTGTATTGATACTAATGGCATCTAATGCTAGGCGTTGGCCAACCTCTTGAAGCTAAACGAGTGGAAATGCGTATGGTGACCAGGGATGACGGTATGCATGTTACTTCGAATGGTGAGACTGTGAGAGATGAGTGGGGCTGGGGTGAAGAGGACGAGGAGGAAGAAACTGAACCTGTTCCAAGAAACCGAGCTTCTTTTGACGAGGAACGAAGGGCAAGCTCAGTGTCCGTTCCTCCCGATCCAAGTATTCTTCAAATAGACGAAGAAGACGCTTGGGGTTGGGGTGATGATAATGAAGTTGCTGTCGAAACGCCTATCGATGAACTCCCCGACGCACGGTGGACCCCAAAGACTCCTCATAGTCCTACTATTCCTACCAGGTTGAATGATCCAGCAGAAAAGCGAAATGTCACACTCTCAGAAAAGTATTGGACATCTTCTATTCCTTTGGCAATATTCAACCACGTTGTCACTATCTATGAAGATGGAGCCAAATTAATGCAGACAGAGTACGAATATGTCAACTTTATGTTCAGTCAAATTCCTGCATATCACTCACTAATACTGTACAGAAATGAGTCTCTCCCCATATCACCTGCTGCTGGTGGCTTGTCCAAGATTCCTACCTTGATTTTGGCAATGTATCGTGCGGTATCTCCATGTTACTATGTCGATGATCCAAAAGGAAATATGTAAGTCCTAAGTCTGGCATTGCACTCTCTATGTAGCATTCTCACTTATTTTATCTAGGTTTGCTTACAATGATGCTACGTGGTTGGTGGATAAATTGAAAAGTTTCTCGAAAGATTGGCTTCTACGAAAAGACATAAACCCCCGAGCTTTGAGTCTTGTCAACATTGATTCAGAGATTGGACCTCTTGAAAGTTTTGGAAAGAGGGCTTATAAAAATGAGATGGATACACAGCGAACAATCTTGCACGATTTACTTGGTGGTATGTATACATAGAAAGCATCTTGTGCAATTGTTAATGTTGTCTAGGTTCTCAAAATTTCGTGTATAATGATAGCGAGAACGCAATCCGTGCTGTTATCGGTCATATCAATCAACAATCTGCCTCCTGGAAAGAAATTCTGCCATATTCAACTTGGGCATCGGCTGTTGGTACATTAGTCAACACGGTAGCAACTAAAATCATCAACGATATTTTCGAGCTCACCGATTTGGGGGTGGATGACGCTGAAAGAATAGCAGCGTTAATCCAACAAGTTGAAACCCTAGAATCTTTATTCAAAGAAAATGAAATAGGGACGTATTCAGGAAATTGGCTAAAAATGCAATTCCTGAGTGAAGTTCTACAGAGTAATTTGAAGGATATTAGGTATCTTTGGTTTGAAAGTCATCTGAGTTTGTACTTTTCGAAAGACGAAGTGCGAGATTTGATCGAATTGAGCTTTGAGGATAATCCGAATTCGAGATCGTTGATTAAGGATATTAAGGAAAAGCCGTTACCGGATGTTAGTCATATGTGAGGAACAGGGATTGAATTGGAGGTATCGGCAAAGTGGATGAGGAAGACGAGGAGGATAAGGAGGATCTAAGCAAGATTGTATATACGTTCGACAATATATCTCAAGCTCGATGCTTAAGCTTTTACAGCTATAAATAGCTAGATCACAATTTACGGCCCTGTTTCTATTGTTCTAAGCTTTTTGGATCGAGTAAAATTGGATGAACGGAGTTCCGATTAATCGCCTAGCCATTCGTATCTCTATTTCTCTAGATCAGTCTAAGCATACCATCAGATTGCTGTCTTTTAATGAGAGCCTCTGATTATGAGTAAGCGGAGGATTAAATGCATTTTTTACTTTCTGTGATCCTCCATTGATGGCGGTGTATGTGCGTCGACATTTGATTGGGATATTTCTTCCCAAGTCTCTTAATTATCGAATTCTGGTGCACCAGTCCACCGATGCATGAGGTTGAATGACTGGGCGAGAGACATGATAAGTGGGAATGGGTATGACAGGTTATATCAAATCAACGGTCTCAGCCTCTTTATGCAGAAGATGCAGAAGATTTGCCGCATGATGTGATTAGGTTTTACCTCTCTCTGCAATGAACACCGAATTCGAGGACGATTAATCAAACCGAAATACTGGATGCGGGATTTTGTTTGTCGTTTCTTTTGAGAGGAGGGGGGGATATCGGATTGGATGCGGGTTCTAGGTGTAGGTGAAGTTATTTAACATGTACGGATAAATAAATGGATAATCCCTTGGTTTTCCTGTTAAGGTTACTGGTTTGCAAAGTTTCTTTGATATTGTGATACCGATATCGTGAATCAAGCATTTAGCATTTCTTGTCGCCAACAGACTCTCAATTAGCGAAAACACCTAAGTAACGAGTTCTCAAATAAGTAAATAGATAAATAAATAAATAAATAAATAAATCGACAGATGTTCATCCAACTCAAATCTCAATTCCTCATTCGTCCCTTCTCGTTCTCGCACTCGTTCTCGCTCACCCACCGCTTCGAGGCACCATTTCGCAGTTCGCATCGCGCATCTCGCATACCTCGCACTCTCATCTCGCGTTCGCACGATTCGTCGCACCCCTGAAGCACAAACCACGTGCATAATCACAGTGGACGTTATCGTATTCTCTGGATGGTCATTGGGCCATTCGTAAAGAATTTATGGAGCCCCTTGTGGAGTTCTGCAATGCAGGCGTATTCGATACGTCGTATTAGAATGGGGGGTCAACGTAAAGCGTATTCGACGGGTTGGAGGTCTGTTTTGGGACTAGTGGCCTGTTTGTTGGTTAGGGCTGAGCTGGACTGGACTGGACTGGACGTGCGGGTTTGCTCACAGCTGGTGAGATTTGCACTTTGTGAATGCCTTTCATTTGGAGGGGTTGTTGATCAGTGCGTTACGCTGCGCGGTGCTGTGCTGCGCAGTTTTGAGTTAAGGGGAAGGGGAAGGGGAAGGGGATGTGTTGAGTTTAATTGAGGCTTGGCTTGGGTTTATTTATATGTACCGGTAGATATGGATGGGGTGGGTTGGTGGATAAGGGTTTGAGTTTTATATTGCTAGATGGCAGGGAATGTAACGTCAAAGGGATTTTTATTTTTATAGAAATATCATGAGGTTTGGCTTTTGGTTTTTTTTGGTTTTTTCTTTGCAGAGATTGGATTTGACTATTTAACGATTTGTTTATTGATTTGTTTATCTTTGGGCGTTCAACATCCTTCACTTGGAGCATTGGCATCGCATATTCTTATATACATATGTATCTGAATCCATCTCATCTCAAGCCCACCAATCATCTAGACATTCTATCGAAGATGGACGACTCTTCGCTCAGAGAACTACAGGGTCTTGATCTCGAACACCAAAGCGAAGTCATTTCATCGATACCTCTCAATCTCGCCTTCACGAGTTTTCTAATCGAAAATCTATTTGCTTGGCTTTGGATGATTGGGATTCAATATTTCCTTTTCAAAGTATTATATCAACATCAACATCAACCCCAAACTCGATCTCGACATCGAAGTGAAAAATCCCTCCGATCCTCACACTCCTCGAATTGTGAGAATCCCGCATCAGAAATCCAAGCACCTTCTGCCAGCGAATCATACTTCCTCATCACCCTCTTCTGGCTCCTCCATTCTCTCCTCAATACCCTCCTCATATCTCTCCTCAACACCTGCGTGTCCCTCCTCTCCACCCCCGAAACCACACACACCTATCTCGAATGGCGTTCTACAATCTACAATCTTCACTACTGGGCCTTCAGCACCGGCAACGCATCTCCCATTCACGGATTCGCAAAACTTCTCGTGCTGGAAGTGATCTTTTCCTGGTTTCTTTCGCAAGTCTCTCACGGTGTGATGGATACCATCATTCCGTTTTTGGGGGAGCTCCGCCGCGACTATGATTTCCGCGGACTATGGAGAAGTATGGGAAGAAGGACGAGGGAGATCTACAAGTTCATGCTTAATGTAGACTGGAGACATGATTTTGAATTTTCTCCATCGTCGCATGCGCAACTGCTCAATGGTGGTGAGGCGTCGATGTCGCCTGATGAAAACCCCGCGCAGCAGCGCGAACAAATCATCGAGTTGTCTCGGCAGCGAAGCGAAAGTCTGAGTTCGGAAAAGGGGACCCAGGAACGGAAGTTGGATTGGAAGTTGGTGATTGATGCGTCGGCTCTGAATGAGATGAAGGAGATGTTGGGGCCGGCGGGGGGGTTTGGGGAGTTGGGTTTTAGTGTTGCGAGGGATAGGGTGTGTTTGGGGGCTGTGAGTAGGGGGTCGAGTTTTATGGTTACGTTTGGGTTGGAGGAGGGGGAGGGGGGTGGGAGTGGGAGTCGGGGTGGAGATAGAGGGAGTGGGAGTGGGAGTGAAGGGAAGAGAGGAGAGAGGAGAGAGAGGAGGAGGGGAAAGGAAATCGGGAGGGATGGAGTGAGGAGGTAAATTCAGAAATTCGAATAAAGTAATATATATTTAATAGTTTGATATAGTTATCAAAAACTCTTGCTTTGTTTTTTCTCCCGAGTGACCAAGTCTCTGTACAAATTTTGAAGCAAGTAAGATACCAAACCGATGTTTGTAGACTTAGTAGTACTCATTTTTCTCCATCAGACATCACTTTAGGAGATATACCTCAAATCATCTCTGCGATTCTCTCAAACGAGTCCTATATCCCGCGCTCTCGCCAAAATCGCTAGAGTACTTTATTTATTTATTCCTCGTTCGTCAATTCCTCTATACATAATAAATTATATGATATTATCAGATCTATCCAGGTGTACAATGTCGGTGTCGGGATTGAAAGTGTTTGTGAACAACTGGAGGTTACTCTCAGCTCAGCTTCGAAGATCGGAATATTTTAGTACAATATTCGAGAGTGAACAACAGACCTTAGGAACAGATTAAAAAGTAGGTTTCAGTTCCGCGTTCGATAGATATGTATGGTTGTGAATTCTTGTTTATTCTGAAAGGATATGAGGAGAATAATCATGTTCTTCTTCATATGGCTGGTGTGATACTATACGAGGATGAATATTTCAGGAAGTAAAAAGAATTGTATGATTTGTTTGATTCATATCTTTAGTGAGCTCACATAGGCGCTTCGCATAGTCAGCAAAGCCTTAGCTATCGATAGACGGGGTCGATTATGGATTTACTCTTAGTCTACAACTACGATCTCTGGAGGGTAGAAGTTGAATTTGTTATTGTAGAAAATCTGTCGAAGCTAGAGTAGTGAACTGTTGCATCTAGTATACTTGATAAGATATTCCCAATATTTCTCGTGTGATCGATAACTTCAGAGTGTTGTTGATCGTTATGACTTGAGTTTCTAGACTACAAAATCAGAGAAGGAAGGGGATGAAGAAAATGATTATAGAAATCAAAGTGAAAAGGACAGGAAGGGGATGAAGTACTCAGATGAGTAGAAATAGTTGGCTTTCGTTGTTGGCGGATTACTATCTAGGAGTGATGATGTATGCGGGGGAGGGGCTAAATTCTAGTATATTAGAATGATCAAAGTAGCTAGGGGTAGTTGATCTCTACTATTTGTTTGACAGTAATCATCTATTGCCTAATTATCATTCCCTTATAAGTCTTTGTAATGTTGGATGTTCATGAAAAGAGAACAACATAACCATCCGTTTGTCCATGGAACCGTTTTTGACTGCCTACCCACATTCCCACTCCCCATATCTCAAAATATCAACTTACATAATTTCAATACATCTATTCATGCATCTCTCAGTACTCTAGGCTTACCGTATGGCTAGGAATCCTACTTGATTGCTTCTCAGTAAGATGATGTTGACTTTTTATTTCTTTTTCTTTGGCGTTGTAGCCTGATCGTACCCCTCTTTCGCGATATATTCTCTGATTATGTCCAGACATGTAGCTATTTTTCCCTTGAAACATACAATACTATTCTCAAGATTCTACACAGCTACGTCTTTTGGCTATCATGAACAATTTTGGAACAATGAGTGATGCACCTGACCTTTGTCCAGTGGGTACTGGACCTGGTCGATATGGTAACTTAGCAGACCCAAGTACTCATGCAATCTACTGCATTCATTGCGATACCGAGTGTATACTTCCCTCAGTCTGTTGTCCAGCGTGTTTGCTTCGGCATGGTATGGATATACCTGATCTCAAACGAGCTTCGGACTATTATCCTACCAAAAAAGAACCCAATACTCGATCGTTTGTCTTTGTTGCTCGATTGCCAGAGCAGTTGAGATACCTTATTTGGAAAGAATCGTTACCAGGATCGCGTATTGTTCGTCTACGACGTCGATTACCCAAACTACCAAATGGAAGAACAAGTTTTGGATACGAATCACCTAGTACGATTCACATGGCATATGTAAGTCGCGAAGCACATATGATGGTAATGGAGGAGTACAAACAGGTCTTTGATTGGGGTCTTGGATCTATCGCCCAGACATGGTTTAATTTCGATATCGACACTCTTTACCTCGATGGTGGACCGATTACAAAACATTTACAAGTAGAGATGAATTGCGTGAGCTGGTCTTCCGATTTTCAAAATGTTAAACATCTTGCTGTTTTCAGTTATCCAGAAGAAACATATGGATACCCTCATCATATCAGGAATTTTTCCCATGCGTGAGTTCGCGTTTGGAGATTGGTTGTACTGCATGTTATGCCGTAGTAGTGTTACAGATGTTGTCTTCATCAATAGGCGCCATCCCTCGACTATCTATGATGATCTCACACTCATCGACTTACAAGACACTGTCGCAACATTGGCCATACATGAGAGTCCATACGATCCTATTACCGAAAAAGCACTACAACGAAAACAAGAATCCTTCCGCAATCGATATCGTTCTCATAGTATCAAGCTAGGACCAAGCTTAGCAAACATTCAGAGTTTGGATACTGTAAGACAACAAGAAGCTGCTGCAAACGGCGGTGTAGCTCTTTTCGAGATGCCCATTATTGAATGCAAAACCATGACGACGAAGGCAATGGAGAAGAGGTTGAATGAAGCTGCAGCACAATATCAAGTTAAGAAAAGTGAATATGAAAGAAAGAGAAGGGAAAGGGGGGAGATGCTTAATGGAACGTTTCTGTCGTCTAGACTGATGAGAATTGGAAATTGAGTGGCTTGGAAAACTGAAGAATTTGTAATGGGGCTAGTACTCTGCAAAATCACCTTGGTCAGTCAGCCATCATATTCAATTTCGAAGTTAGTTTTCGTTGTCAGGGTTGGAATTGAGATCTGGAACATCTGATTGTGTGATTCCCAGGGACGGGGTCTCGAGAGAGAGTTTTCCTTTCCTCTTCTTTTAAACTTATTCTTATGTTCATCTGAGATGGGAATAGCTTCACTCACGTTCTCAGTCGACTACCCAGATATCTTTTTTATAGCTTTATAACGATATCAATACGATACACAATTACATATCCATGACTACTTGGTGCTATCCATGCTTGGCTCTCAATCCCACCTTAACCAGTTGTTTACTGTAGATGAAAGTATATCGCCATTACTCATATCATCTTCCAGCTCGAGAAGGTAGTCCCATGAAATTCTTACACATAGTCCGAGAAATATGTCGTTCGAGAAAGATTATGGCGTGAGTATTCTACACCGATGATATTGACTCAAGCCTGTCAGCGAAACTCTTGTTTAGTGAAACGAGATCATTTAGTATTTGTCCTCTTGTTCGGTATGAACCGTCATGAAAGCTCTCGAAATCGGGGCAATTAAGCACCGAAAGACTCGAGGGGTCCCAAAATCACGGTTAAGCATAATCTTGCAGGCACGATGTTTTCTTGGAGAAACCAGTTGATGGTGATTTCCCGGTACTGGTTTGCCGAAGATCATGATCGGTCGAGGGAGAAGAGGGGCGGGCGGTGCTTAAGCGAAAATTGGAAAATTTGGTGGAACGATTCAATTAATATATTTGGGTTTGGGTGGGAGGTTAAAGGTATGCGTTATGTCATGTGGAAGCTTAAGAAATGGGTAGCGAATGAATTCAATAATTAAAGAACAAGATAATTATATGGGGTTTGTTTGCTGCGGATTTGTGATGTTGTGTTTCCTGTTGATCAATATCTCTCTGGAATTGAAGAGTGTCCGCAATTCCGACAGCTTTTTGTGCCGTTGGAGAGGGCGTGAAGGTTGTTTCTCTCTATGTTTGTGGTGGGTGGTGTGGCCTGATTTGCTTGAGTTCTGTACTATGGTTTCGAATTGAGGCACTGGTTCATTGAAAAGCTATAGTATTTAATGCGGAGTTTACGATACCACAGCTTCTCCGAGACACGGTTGCTTTGCTCGCATTGTTCTAACTATAGTCGGTGCTTTGGACGAACACCCACCCAGCCACCCCACCGATCCAGCACAGGTGCAACCCTGTATACCAACGCTTTTGAGTTTGAACCGCAAACATGTCTCTGGGATTGTCAAGATTGCATATTCTCCAGCATAATTTCGATCATTTTATATTTATGAATTTGTGCCTAAAATAAGGTTATGAGAATTTAAGGTTAAAAGTTAAAAACAGAAGTCCACTGTGACGCCAAGCGAAATCATGGGTGTGAAATTTTGATACGAGCCTGTAAACTTATGTGTGGAATAAAAGATGATGACTCTGAATGGTGCCAAGGACCAAGATATTGGTCCTTGCTTAGCTAATCTAAGCTAAGCTAATTTGGTAAATCTTAGTAAATACATGTGACTAAAGTATAACAGAGCCTCATTCATTTCACGTGTTTCTCTAGGTTAGCTCATCTGAAATGGTCTATCGCATTTCGTATCAGGAGAAAGCCAAGAGATTCTTTTACAACCTTGGAAGGTTTTAGTAAAGATGCGAGTGCCAAGATTCTTGAGTACTTTACATTGTCATTGTGAATTTCACAGAAGGTGGACACCCAGAGATGGAAAGTTACCCGGCGAAATGTTAAGGCAATGGAAAAAGGCCGGCATGGGTAAAGACCGAAATTGAGGCTTTTGGAAGAAAGAATTGAGGCAATGCAAGAAGAGGGTGCTGGGAACTGTCTGGGTGAATATACTTCTTGGGCGGATTGAATGCATCGAGTGATGATAGCAGAAGAGTATATAAGTATCGACAATGTCTTCTCTTTCAATCCATCATCAGCATCATCAGCATCGACTTCCACATTCATTCAGTCCTCCATTCATTCATTCCAAACCGCCACTATCTTTAAGATCGTCAATCTAATCACATTCATTCAAAATGTATTTCTCCAACGCAAAGTTTCTTTCTATCCTCGCTGCCGCTGCAGCAGTCAAGGGTGCTCCAATTGAGGAGAACACCATCCAAGCACGCGCCGTCGTTCCTCATGATTCGATCAACCCATGGGGAGAGAACGTACCTGGCAACGCCTTGGGTAACACTTTGAAGAAATTCGAGCCATTCCTTCACATTGCCCATGGTTGTCAACCATACAGTGCAGTTGATGGTAATGGTAACACCAGGTATGAGAACTACTATTTCCTTTCCCTTCGGATATCGCTTTACTAACACGTTTTGCAGTGGTGGACTCCAAGATACTGGAAATGTCTCAGCCGGCTGCCGTGATCAGGCCAAGGGTCAAACCTATGTCAGAGGTGGCTGGTCTGGAGGTCGCTATGGTATCATGTACGCCTGGTGTAAGCATCCTCTTCATCGTCTCCCACTCATATCACACTTTCTAACCTTCCCCAGATTTCCCCAAGGATCAACCAGCAGCCGGAAACGTCGTTGGAGGTCACCGTCACGACTGGGAGCACATCGTCGTCTGGGTCAACAACCCCTCTATCGCTAACCCCACTTTAATCGGTGCCGCCGCATCTGGTCACGGAAGTGTCAAGAAGACAACAAACCCCCAACGCCAGGGCGACAGATTGAAGGTCGAATACTATGTCTCTTTCCCAACCAACCACGAGTTGCAGTTCACCAATACCCTGGGCAGAGATTTGCCAATGATGTGGTATGACTTCTTGCCAGCTGTTAGCAAGACAGCTTTACAGAACACCAGCTTTGGAAAGGCCAATTGTCCATTCAATGACCACAACTTCGCCAACAACCTCGCCAAGGCTGCAATCTAGAATCTTTTCTTGCTAGATAGAGTTCGGGAGAATCTGGAAGTTTGTCATGTCAGAGATTCTTAGTTGCAATGTTCGGAGGCTTTTCTTTCTTTTCCTGATTTTCTGCTTTGAAGTGGGAGTACGAGTCATGAATGGGAAGGCTTTTGGAGGACAGGACGAGTGGATTTGGGGCCGGGTTTATGTTTTCTATTGTATCTCTTTGTTGAAGTTTTTAAAAGAAGCTGCAATGGAATTAACTTACTTCTGCACTGCTCTTCCCAAATTCTTGACCCTGAAAGCCAAAACTGAATATCATGTGGGCAAGAGCTTTAACACCTCCCGGGGTACGATGCTCTAAATCAGCTACCGTTTAGGGCTCATTCTAACTGTAAACTTGATTAAGAATGTCGATATAAAAACACTTGTCAATTCGAGTTTCTGTCTCAATCAGTCAATCGAAGGTGTTAAAGACTATGAGATCAAGGGAGTACACGTGACATAGATTACTCCTGCACAAACTAGATGGCAATGATTCTGAAGTCGTACTATCCTAAAGTAGATAAGAAGTTTTTTGCTTTTTTCCTTCCTTCAAAAATACCTTTCTATCTAGAAGTTTGGTGAAATAACTTATGCAGTTGCATATTCACGTGGTGCTGTGGCGCTAGCGCGTATCGCATACCTGTAGACCTCGTCTTTTTCAACTCCGGAAAAGTATTGACAATGCAACTTTTCACGTTTTGATCATGAATTCTGATATCAATAGATAAGCTGTTTCCCGTTAGTTCAGGATATATCAATTCATATCTTTTCTGGTCAATCTGATCAATTGGCTAAGTCAGTCGTAAAACGGTCAACTCGAGATCTCGAGCTCCGGGAGTACATTGTGGCTTGCTTTTGGATTTGCTTAGTTGGCAAGACCCCTCCATCAGGCGGATGATCTAAATCAATGGCATACTTTTTCTTTCTCACTTCTGTCATATTATGCAAAATACAAAGGTTATATGCATTGGGTGTGCCGCCTTGACCTCAGACGCCACAAAACATCTGCAGAGCGTTTGTCTTTTCGATTGAAAGTTATTGTTACACACAGCGGGGAAATGATATGGCGATCCTGTGAAACTTTCTTCCTTGAGAATTATTGTTGGTTTCTTCTATTTATAAAGTCGGGCTGTAGCGCAGTCGTAGAGCTCTGAATATTCCTCCAGAATTTCAACAAACCACTTCATTAAAGATCAAATTTTACAGTCAATCATTTTCATACCAACAGGGCCAGAAACTCGAAGCTTCCCAAACCTCTTTTGCCGAAGCAACATAGCTTAAGGTCGAGAGTCAATACCCATGCTGTATATTGCGTTCACTGCGATACTGAATACGAAATCCTTACTCCGAAATGTCCGAATTGCTCACTCCCTCGACACGACGGTTCTATCCGTCCCCGAAGACCTGCGAATTACTATCATGATGACACGAACAGAGAAGCTTTGTTTACCTGCTTCATGAAATTGCCGCGTGAGATCAGAGTTATGATCTGGCAAGCATCTTTACCTGGGCCACGAGTCGTGCTTCTTCATGGGGGTCGCAAGTTCACGAAACACGTACAAGGCGCACATGAGGTTTAATCTGAAAACTACGCTGTCTCGTCGTCTAGCTCAATCGCAATACTTTATGTTTGCCATGAATCGTTCAAGGTTGCATCTGCCAATTACACCAGAGCTTTTACAAATTCAGGAACAAAATTCATTTGTAAATTTCCGGATTCCTGTGTTGATAGACCTTGGTATTTCGGTTGCTGGATCAACTTTGATCTCGATATTGTATGCCTCAATCACACTGTGGAGAACGTCTCTCAATTTCCCTGGATTGTTGAGCTCGACGAAATCAAACGACTTGCCGTATTTGCCGTTCCGAAGCCTGATATTGCAGGACACTATGGTACAGGTGAGTCGTCGGAATACAATATGACCACGAGTTTCAAATTGTACCTTGAAAGACGATTGTGCAATTTGAATGTCGAAGAAGTCACATTTGTCACTCGACGGCACTCGTTTGCAAGATGGGAAGATTTGACATTTATTGATCTTCAAGACATTGATGCCTCCCTAGAGTTCTACAATCAGCCTTATGATCCAGAGCTGGAGGAGATTTTCCAGTCTAAAAAACATGAATATGCTGCCCAGCTCCGAGACCTTGCGGCAGTCAATCGGCGGGACTTGGAATGGATGCGAAATCCACTGTCTTCTTGGCGTTCGCTGCCTGGATACGAGATACGAACTTTCAGAAACATGATTGTTACAACTACATCAATGAAAGCAAAGCTTGAACGAGCCAAAGTGGCATTTGAAGTGAGGAAGGCCGAGTACATGAAGAGTAGCAAATTGCTTGCGACATAAGGGCATATCGAACATTTAACAATTCCAGTTTGTTACCCCTTTCAAAGACGGCTTTGTGTGGGTATCAGGAGTGGGGACCATTCACGCTTCAGTTCCCTCCAATTTATTGGAAGTATTGCCATTTCATTTCTGGAACTGGCGCTTCTCGTTTACTGTTTTATCATGGCTATCTTGCTTTATGACGCTTAATCATAATGCTCAAGCTGTGCGTTCAACGTTCTTTGGTTTTCTTTTACATCCCTTTAGTATGATTTGAGCATCTGTTTTCGATGATTATTGTTTGGGAATCAGATGACGGCTGGACGTTGATCATCCTCTAATTTTTTCTGTAGTCTTGAGCGCAAATGCCTGTCATTATAATGTCGATTTACTTATTTGAATATATCATGTATTTTGAAAGACCAATGACCAGGTTCCTTTGGGTGTCTGTGTCTAATACTGTGATGCATGCCAAAATTCATTAACTGCTGCTTCAAATCCCGTTGTGACTTCGTTGTCTAGCTCTACTTGGTCACCGAAGTAGTTTAACGTCGGTATCCGTCAATTTCAATGCTTCCTTCAGTTACCCGTCATTGCTACCTTATGCATATAAAGGCCTTTTCTTGCCTTGAATTTCAGTAGGAGTTGTGTTACACAGAGCGGGAATATGATGACGGCTTGTGCCGCATTTCCTTTTGGTTGCATCAATGCCTTTATGGCGTGTCAATCGTTTTACTTTCTCCAGAGGATGCAAACGCTATGTCAAACGCATGGGTAGAGAAGCGACCAGTCAGTTATCTTACACTCTAGATGATCGTATTGCTTTTTTCGAATTATTCGAACAAATCTTCGATTCCGGTTACATTCTCGACGAACACATTCACAAATACCTTCCCATTGCCTCTTTTTGTCATTCCATTTCTTCTTCTCTTCAAACACTTCACTTAAGCAATCTGCTCTCATAAATTGGAAAAGAAGAACACATCCATAGGCACCTTCGTGTCTCATTCAAGACTGTTCTTTCGTTTCATCTCTTCTTCATTTATTTGGCGCCCTCAAAAAAATTACATTCTACAGATCTTTTATACTATGGCGCATAGTCAATATCCTCACAGTGTTACCGTATCTGCCAGTAAACGATTTGATCTTCGATCAGATAACTCTCTTGGTGTAATATACTGTGTACATTGTGATACTCAGCACGATGCTTCTGTTTTCAAATGCCCTAGGTGTGGATTAGCATATGTGCCAATATCATTTACGATCCGCGGCCCTCGACCCAAAAATTATTATAGGGACGTACGAATCAAATCGGCCGATTCTGAGATATTTCCTCGATTTAGTAAATTGCCTTCTGAAATTAGGGCTTTCATCTGAAAGGAGGCATTATATACACCGCATATACACCATGTTGACTACTATAGCAAGTTCAATGGGTCTCGGTTCAGGATGCCATTGCTGCACGTCTGCCGAGAGTCCTATCATGCTGTGTGTGCGCACTATGGAGAAGCTTGCAAAATCATTTCGAATTGCTCTGACGCTTTTGAAAATACATCCAAGGACGATATTACATGATATATGGACTCCGCAGGCATTAGTGGTGTTGTTTTATGGATTTTGTGTAACAACTTGTGGGGACGGCACCTTTTCGGAGGGACAAAACATTTAGCCCTTTGCACATATATTCTCGGAGAAAGTATAGATGGATCGTTTTCCGCGTGCGAGCATGCTATATACCACTTTCTCGCTGTAGCCAACTTCGAGACCATAACCATAGTGCATTGCCGGCATTCGGACAGTGACTATTTAGATCTAGCATTCATTGAGATTCAGGATATTGATCTCTCGCTGGAATTCTACCAGAAGCCTTTTGATGGAGCGACGGAAACCCATTTTACTTACCTGCAGAGAGTGTACAAGGAGCAGCTTGAGAATTGCTTCCCAGCAAATGAAAAGCGTCTGGAAGAATGTCGTCATGAGCGTGTACTACAACGAGATTTCTCATCCAAAAACATCCATCCAACTCCCATCTTTCAACAAAAGATCATCACCACGATGGTAATGAAAAGGAAGCTTATTAGGGCGAAGGCCCACTTCAGAAAGAGCAAGTCTGAATACCTGAGGCAGGCTCTCCAAGAGATATCAATGGCGGAATAGATGTAAGTTCTCAGTATCCGGAAATAGTCCGGTGCTTTAAACGTCTTGAATATTCTGACTTCTGTTCAGGAGGAAAAATTCGTCCATTTACGGGCCGCACACCGAAGTCTTGGGAATTTGGTTGGAGGTTTCATCAAGCTGTGCTGCTTGAGTGAGCCATCGTCACATACGAGTAGGGGAAAACACGGAAACGGGCGAGGTGTGAGTTTAAATGCTGTTTTGGTCTCTGTAGTGGTGGGATTTTGTGGTCTTTTATCTTTAGGAAACTTTTGTTGTGTTTCTTTTGCAAGAGCATCGTCTGTTTTTGTTTTTCTTTCTGTATTTCTCATGTTCTTTTGCAAATGATATTGAACATAATCTCGAGGGTTGAACTTATGTCTAAGAGTTGGCTGCACATTCCCACAAGATGGGAGGATGGTCTTCATACTACCTTTCAATATTCAACGATTGTCCTTTTCCAGACTCTTAGGTTAACAACACAGTACATTGCGTATTTTTTGTTTTTGCTAGTTCTTGTGCAAATCATAAATTTTCATCACTTCTCACTCTGGTGTTTTTGCTCACTTTATTACGAGTTAGACAGATACTGGGCGTCGAAACGACGGTTCTAGCCTACCAAAAATTACATTTCATCAAGGATTGTAACGGAAGAATTCAGCACTGTTTCTTTGAAACTCAGAAATTTGATACCAACACTTGCAAATCCATTATCATTAAATATCAAGATAAAATCTAAAAATTCTTCACAATCCTCCTCCACAACGGCACCTTCTTACCCACGTCATTTCCCTCTCCATCCTCTAAACTTTCAAACCCTCCCGCCTCCGTAGGATCCAAATCATCTCTCCTCCCCTCATCCAAATCAATCTCTCTCAAATCCCAAATTTTCGTCCTAAACCAGATCTTATACCCCACCCAAATCAAAGGAAAAAGCGCCAACAAAATATACGCATCGACAAAATCGCCCACACTAAATGGACTCAAAGTCGTCCACCCTTGCACCAATGCCAAAAAGATATTTGCCGCCAATCCAAGATACGCATTATAGGGATACGCGAACGAGACAAACGGCAAATCAGAAATCCTCCTTCCTTGCGCTTTCCACGCCGAGCGAAAACGTATATGAATGAATGAAATCGAGCCCCAAACGAGAAACGTCGAAACGCCAGAAAGATTAACGATATAATTATATGCGGCTCCCGCCCCGGAAGACACATTCATCATGCTCAACGCCCCGAAAAGATTCGTGAAGATAATCGCGTAGATCGGAACTCCTCTTTGATCCGTGAATCTCAAGAATCTCGGCGCGTGGCCTTCCTGCGCTAGGAATAACATCGTTCGAGAACCTATGTAGATAGAACTATTCACCGCGCTCAAGCACGTCGCGAGAATAAACGCATTGATGAGATGGACACCTCCCTCCCACCCTGCATTTTGTATCGCGACGGTCATGGGACTTCTGAGCGCTTTAGATCCGGCACTTGCTAAGCCCTCTGCGTTCCAAGGACAAGTCATTCCGAAAAACAGGGCAGAGCCCATGTAGATGAAAATGATGCGCCAAAACACCTGACGAATCGCAAGAGGAACCGCATGTTTTGGATTCCGCGTCTCAGCCGCCGCGACCGCAATCGATTCACAGCCCGCGTAAAAAGTCGAACAAAACACAAATACCTTTGCGACTCCTCGAAAGCCATCCGCGAACGCCCCTGGGTCATGCCAATACTGGAATCCCAGAGTGTGGTCCTGACCCTTCAATCCCCCCGCCGCATAGATAACCGAGAAAATGAAAAACGCCACCAGGCCCCCCAATTTCAGCAACGCGAGCCAGAATTCTGCTTCTCCGAATGCGGCTACGCCCAGTAATTGGAAGGCGAGAAAGGCGAACCAGAAAATGAGGAAGTAGCCCCAGAGAGGAACTTTGTCGCTCCAGAAAATGAAAATGGAGGAGAGCGTGTTGTATTCGTTTGCGAGGACCGCGGCCCAGATGATGAAGTAGTTCCAGCCGACTGCGACGCTGAAGGCGGGGTCGAAAAAACGTGATGTGAGGGATATGAAGGAGCCGGATGAGGGGTATAAGGTGGTGAGTTCGCCGAGGGATTGCATGATGGAGAAGGCGATGAGACCGATGACTCCGAATCCGATGAGGAGGGATGCGGGGCCACCGGAGGCTAGGGCACCACCTGCACCAACGAGGAGACCGGGTCCGATGATTCCTGTGGGGGTTGTGAGATTGATGATAGAGATGGGAGGGTGGAGTGGAGTTACCTGCTAGTGCCATCATACTTAAATGACGAGTTTGGAGACCTCGAGAAAGCCCACTATTGGGGTCAATGGGAAGGGTATCAGTCACCACATCGTCAGATGTATTCTGGATATCATCCTTTCTATCTGGAAACGACATTTTGATTTGTCTCACAGATGAATGTTCTATGTTCTACAAACAATGCTCTGACAAAGTATATTTGGGGCGAAAATGTAATCCCGTGTAATATAAATTGATGGGAATTTACAAAGTGGAAATAATTTCGATTTCAGCGGCCATTGGGATGTGATATGTAAATATGATCACTCCACGGGATGTCTGTGGACGATTTTCAACATAACGGGATAAAAAAATGATGCCATACTAGCCCAGTTTTTACAATCGCTTGAAGTAAAAATTATGGGACTAATGACTAAAATTGGAAAGGATCTTTTTTATTTCGACTTGTTTAACAGTTTGAAAACCATTAAAGGCCGTAACATGGCCGTGATAGCGTTCCAAGAGGCATACAAGAGATTGAACAAGAGAATTGCTATGCGCTATGCAGAAATTTCTTCTAAAGTAGACAAATTTGCAAAAGCCTAGGCGTAACCTTAATTACATGCATCAAATAAACAGAATTGTTTTCACGTGATCATCTTTCCAAAATTTCAAAGATTGTTGATTATATCAAGTATAAATCCACTTGGTTATTATAAAAGGGTATATAAACTAATTTTCGGGTCTTGTAACACCTCTTCCCCTATTCACTTGAACCATTTTGTCTTCACCAGCACTAACAATTCCAACATCCTTATCCCAGTTAACATCGAAAACCTTAACTCCCTCACCACCAACTGTCTTAGTCGTCTTATCTTTCCTACTTTCTCTTTCAATGATATAAACTGCCTCTCCAACAACACCAAGTCCTTCATCTTTCGTTCCTTGTCTTGTGCTTCTAAGATCCCATACCCTACAGGTTCCATCATGGCCTGCTGACACTAATCTATAGTTGCTATCAGGATCCGCAAATATCGATGAAACGAAGTTGGTGTGTCCACGAAGTGTCATCGCCTGTATTGTAGCAGCCGAAGCTCTAGGATCAATGAGGGCGATATGGCGTGCTGTCGTACCTGCTGCTATTATTTGGTGACCAATTCCTGGTAGGGCGCTTAACGAAAGTATAGGATTCAATAAGGTTCTCGTATCGACAATACTAGAAGTGGTAATGTCGAGTGTTTTGATGGTATGATCTTGAGAAGCTGAATATGCAACGGTAGGATCCTGAGGGTTGAAAATGACGGCAGTTGCAGGTCCATTGTGACAATCCATAAGAGATAGAGGACCGCGCTGGGGAGTGGATGTGGAGGTTGTGATTTTGCGTCGTTTGGAAGATGGTCCAGAGATAAGACTGGTATTTACTTCAGGTGCCGAAGATTTATGTGAAGTCCAGAAACCAACTTGTCCATCTGCTGAAGCAGATAAAATTCGATTTGATGGTCCATGAACTGCGATTGAATCAATGCTACCAGTATGGCCATACAATTCCATAGTTGGCTTCAATTGCGCTGAGAAATGATCCTCTGATTCAGAATAATTCCATATCCTTATTGTGCGATCCAAACCTGCCGATGCAACTTGTCTGGCTGAGAGCCATTTCGCAGCTTTTACTCCAGAGGTATGTCCACCAACACTAGCAGGCGCTGATGTTGCAATGGCCTGACCTGACTTGTTCCAAACTCTGAGAAGTCCATCGTAAGAACCTGACAATATGCGCTCTTGTCCCTCGACAATTGAGTTTTTACCCCAAGTTCCTACAGCAGAACTGCCAGACAAAACATCAACACTGCTAACCCAATCATCATGCTCGAAACTTGCTTCATAAAGAGGAGGAATCAAACTTCGGACATATTGTAAGTTTAATGTGGTTTCGGAGGATAATCCATTCGCAGTAAGGTATTCATCGAGGGTCGTTCGCAAGAATGTACCGTTAATCAGGAAATCAAATGGTATTGGCGAAGAGGTATCGAGCATTGCCTCAGAATTGAGAATTTGTGAAAGTCCATATCTTCGTACATCTATTTCATCGTTAATTTCTGAAGAGGACTTCAAGAAGACCTGAGAGAAACTTGGATTAAAACTTACTGGTAGGGACGAGCAATTGCTGTTTTCCTTCAGGTAATTCAATATCTGGAGATGTGGTGCTGAAATGCACTTGAACCTGTCCTTGCGCCATGTTTGCGACTGGAAAGTGTAAATAGTTGTAGATTTGAAAAGAATTGATGATTTCTTTGCAGGAAGTTTCTTGCACATGAAGCATTTCGAGATGGATTTTTTTTCCGGCCGAGCATTTGCACCATCAATGCAGTTTGGTGGTCCACGCGTGGTCGAGGCGTCGCGGGGATTTTATTAAATCACGAAATGTAAACCGGGTGTACATTGTCGATGGACCATCCTTTGTGTATGCGTTGATTTGATACAAACTTCATGAGTCTGTCATGCAGAATGGTATGAGCTCTTCAAGAAGGTCAGCACTCATCGTCGTTTACATCGGCATCGATGATTGTTGTCAGTCAAATATCTACCACCTTTTGCGAGGCGGCAAGGGCACAGAATGATGAGACCTCTTGGAATCACAAGCGATGACATCCAAGCATAAGAGTGTTGAAGATCTTTGGAAACAATGGAGAGGAAATGCTCAAGTCGATCATCCATACCATATTCAATGGCTCACGCAAGTGCACCTCAATCACATGAGTTTAAAGTTGCCGCTCGACTATGCCAACGATCTGGGCCTGAATACCCTCATGTCACAATCTTGAGCTTTCTAAATTGATTGCCACAAAGCTATAATGAAATTATCTGGAGTTGTAGCCTAATTGGGGTTTTCAACAAGATTCTGGCTAGTCATGTTGCAGAGAAATCACATATTCATAAGGGTTACAAGTTCAGGTCTGTATTCCTCTCTACAACATGACATTCGCACACTATGTTAATAAACCACCGTCGTACGATGCCGGCAGGCATATAGAGGTATTCAGGCTTCGAGAATCGTATTTCCCGATTTTGTTCGTCATATTCCCATCCGCTTTCACATAAATCAGTATAGACACGTTTGCATTGTCTTGAACCTTCGATAGCAGCCCCGCTCCAGATGTTAAATGTATTGAATCAGAAGAGTATCCAAAGTCGCGGTGCTGAAGGCGAAATGATGCTGGGTTCATCATAAGTTTCATGTCGCGCAGAACTGGGCAAACTCCGTCTTTCCTTTAATCTCTAGAACTGGTAAGACTGCCATCTTAGCACCTATGACTGTGGTATATCATGCCTGTGCAATTGCCACAGAATAACGGTTCAGAGAGACAGGATTTTGGCTTACGAAATGCGTCAAAATTGCTGCGATCTTGTATCACGTGATGCAATCCCAAACATTGACAACCGCATTACCATTTTTCATTGGGAGAACAATCAGATGACCGTCATGGCGTCGCAATCCAATGAGTCGTTCTTATCCTGAACTACTAGCATCAACTCATTGGCTTGCGCCTACTCCAGCGTTTTTTCCAAAACCTAAGGTCAGACTGTACATCGATGGCTAGATCAATGTAACAAGTCAAATCAATCTTAAAACAAGATGGTTCCCCCAAGTCTCCGAGGAAGCCTTATTTATTGGATTGAATTCAATCGTTCGTGATCCTAGGGATACTCAACCATTCAAGAAGGTTATAGCACCCAACATCATTACTTTCATCTTTCAAGAGAATGCCAAATGCCTAAAATTGTTTCTATAATCTCAGTGGTCTTATCATTCTACCTCTATTGCAAAATGATTTAATATAATCTGCAATGGATTCATTCATATAATGTTCCTGTATTGTTGCCTTCGCCATTGAGCTTCCACGTCATCTAGTCTTCTAATTATCTCACCCCTTCGATCCATCGACCTTCTGCCTCCAGTAAAACTATTGACCGATTCTTTCCTCCTCATTGATCCACTGCTGGAATCGTCTCTATACCAAGACTTTCCATTGTTAAGACCAAGAACTTCTTCTTCCCTTTCATGAGCGTTTTGTGCAACATCAAGTTCAGGATTCTGTGTTGGATCATTATCTGGGTCTCCATCCTGCCCAGGATTTGCCATCTCGTATTCCATCAGCTTGATCAATCTGAAGAAAAGTACTGCCAACCCCGCCCCCAGAAGTGGTCCAACCCAGTAGATCCAATGTTCTCTTGGAAAATTCCAGACAATGGCTGATGGGCCGAAACTACGAGCTGGATTCAAAGATGCTCCAGTGAATGGGACAGCTACCATGTGAGCAACAAAAAGGGCAAGTCCGATTCCTATAGGAGCAACAAATGTAGCTTTATGTTTCTCAACAGCTAACATTATGATAGTAAAAATCAAAGCTGCTGTAGTAATGGCTTCGATGACGAATCCTTGAGCCATAGATGTTCCACTTCCAAGTGTGGTGGCAACTTCAAGTTGCTTTGGAAATATTTCTTGCACGAGAATGGCAGCTAAACACGAAGCGCCAAGTTGTGTGATGACGAGAAGAACAGCACGAATTGGTGAGACTGCTTTGAGTATGGCAAGTGCCAAAGTTACCTATCATTGTTAGTTTGAAAGTCACTCAACATTTATCTCATACTCACAGCTGGATTGAACAACCCTCCACTGATCCGAAAGAATATCCATGCAGTAACCATAAGACTAGCTCCGAAGGTTGCAGATATATAAAATAGGACTTCAATATCTGGTGGTTCACGCCCTTGAAGTTTCGCAACTTCGATACCCGCGTATCCAAAGAAAAGAAAAAGTGTCGTCCCAATTAACTCTCCAATTACAGCGACAATATCTGCTACAGTTAGTGAGAAGTCCCAAATATTATTGTGGAATTACTTACGATTCTTCCATTCACTGTTCATCCACTTCATCCATTTCGTTGCCGGTCTTCTTTTTCTGTATCGTTGGATTCTATCCTGTGTCTGCAAATTTTGCATCCATGGTCGACTTCTACTAGCTCGCTTGTTGTGTGCCATGTTATCTCCAGTGGTTATACTGACAAACCCATCCTCACTCGTTCTGTACGGATGTAAATCGGGGTATATTTCATCGACGTTTGGATAATGTCTTGGGATATCGTGTGATTGCTTAGGAAAGTCAAAATCTTGCATCGGGATTGGCGCAGGAGTGTTTCGTTGTACCACTCTTCTTGGTGGTGGAAAACTACGATATCGACTGTCATCTAGACGGATTTGAATTTCTTCATCGTGAGCTGACAGAGGACTTGCTTGTAAGGGTTGGGGATGATCGCTTATTATCGGACTTCGCATAGCCATTATGTTTATATCGATATATTATATGTATTGTATGTCAGAAATTACCTTTGAATGGGAGATTAGAACACGTTATATGCCTTCCGGACATTGACATAGTTTCCGAGTGTGTCACTTTTCTCCGTTCTCTTTCTGCGGCATAAGCATTGTCCACTCCGTCTTCAAAGCTTGAAAGTTTCTTTTCCCTATCTGAATCTGCATTCTTGGCATATCTAGCTAGGTACATCTCGGTCTTTGAAAGTCCAGGTTTCATCAATCGAAGATACTTCTCAATGTTGAGTAAGGAAAGTTCATGCAAAGGTCATGCTCATAAGGTACTTCCCTTAAAGAGTATTTACGCAAAACGTAAATGACGATGATATCTGGAGATATGGAAAGGCTTTTGCGGGGTTGAGGCATATCCGGCAACGATGGGTGTTTGAGAAAGACGCTAAGCGGGACGACAGATTCTGATACAAGAATGACGAGATCTCGCACAGACATCCGGAGCAAAACCTCAATTGTACTCTTCAACAATGGGAATCTCAATTGCGGTCCCAATCGGGAGCTATTGTGCGGGAAATTCCTTCTATCATGTAAGCTGCTCGTCGTACTAAGAAGAAAACTTCATATAAGATATCATGGACAATCTTCAAGACGGATAAAAGTCCACATGTGCCATCAAACTTGAAGCAATTAGCTAAGGTTTCCTAATTTACATATGCTTGTTTTATGAGCCGCTGCCGCTAATGCACAGGCAATCATTTCTTGTGAATGGACGTCATTGTCTGTGCGAAATCTGGGAGATCGACGGACTCGAAACATGATT
This sequence comes from Botrytis aclada, assembly GCA_014898285.1. Taxonomy (NCBI): domain Eukaryota; kingdom Fungi; phylum Ascomycota; class Leotiomycetes; order Helotiales; family Sclerotiniaceae; genus Botrytis; species Botrytis aclada. The sequence goes on from RCSV01000008.1 coordinate 378,643, forward strand.
TCACTGTTCTGAGGAGACGATTATAGATTTCGATTGCTGACGTTATGTTATTTAGATCAACAATTCACAGTAATTCGGCACATGGAGAATTTTCTAATAATAGTCACTGTCTACCGGCAACGGGTGTGTTTTACGAAAAGGGATGGAAGAATGGACTAGTAACATTAGGTCTAGATTCTTACCCAGATCATGCAATTGTATGGGCAAGGTATGTGAGTCCCGATTACACGTTGCTGTGGTAGATCATTTGCAAGAAATACTCAATAACAATTCCAGTTCAACAAATTATTATTACTCTTCTGAATCATGTAACATCCATCGCTCTCATCTACCATTTCTCTAACAACTCTATCTAACTCATCCAGCCTATCACCGCATTAACCTCTCCCAAAGCTCATCATACTACCAACTCCTTTTCCTTCTCACACTACCAATCCATCCATCCACCACAACAATTATTTCCCATCACCCTTCCCTCCTCTCTCTCAAATCCCCTCTAAATCCAAACCGGAAACAACAAAACCCTCGCACAACTACTTGGCACATCATACGGATTGGGCGCATCAAAATACTTAATCATCTGAAAAAGTTGCGGCGCATTCAACCCATGAAACCACTCACAAACCACCCATCCATCCGCCTCCTCTTCATCAACCTGAAAGCCCGCACTACCTTCATTGATAAACTTTCCACTGCCATATCCTGAGGTAATAGTCACCGGTTCCCATCGTGCGTAATTGGTATCGGAGGGAAAAGCATTCATGCTGAATGGGTAGGGAGAGACGTCGAATTGGAGCTGGGAGGAATTGAAATACATGCGGGAACCGGTATTGTTGGAGGAGTCGACGAAGACGGGGTCGGCCATTCCGGCGCCTGTGTGCCAGGCTTCTACTTTGGGGGTGTCAGTTGTGTGGAAAGAGAAAGAGGGTGGATGATAGAGGTAGGTAGGTAGGAAATTCCATGAAGAGAAGAAGAGAAAAATAGAAAAATTACTTACAAACCCATCCGTTATGCGTAGTATCACCATCGGTCACTGTCATGTGAAGATAAAACTCCCGAGTGTTGTTCAAAGTACCCGGAACCCAGGCATCCTGTCTCGACTCAATTGTTGGAGCTGCGGAGACGAAAGCGAGAATACTCGATGCCGCTAAGGCGAGATTGCGGAATGAAACCATGATGTTTGTTTGTTTTTCCTTTGAGATGGTCTAGGAATCTAATATATGTATGTGAATTGAGTCAAACCAAAGCTTCTGAGAATGAATATGAGGATGGAGATGAAGATGAAGATTTAAATCACATCCATCCCATCCATCCCATCCATCAGACTTTAAATACCAAATCCTCACTCAACATATCCCGCCACTCCTCCAAAAAATTATCGCCACTCCTCCTTGCACTCCTCCTTACCTCTCCACCGTCACAATACTTCACTCGTGTATGTATGTGTAAGTGTGCGACCGTCACCATTACGAGCTGCTACCTCATCCTTCCCAAAAAGCGACATGCGATCTAGCCATCTCCTTCGTATTCCACAACCACCAGGTGAACCTACACCCCGAAATCGACCGAAAGAATGCACAAAAGCCTATTTCAACCTTACCATTTAAGCTTATGTGCCTAGGTACACAACTCTTCCTCAAATCTCCCACAAAAATCGCGTGAGTGTAAGTCGCACCTCTTTCGACCCCGCATCGTACAGTGCAAGTGCAGTACAGTACCGGGGTAGTGAGCACAGCGGTACATCCATCGTATCGCACGCGCATCGTACAAACACCAACCAAACAACCAACTTGGAAACACGAAAACTACCTAGTGAGGTATGCATGTACCATGATTTCGTATAGTGAAGATTATTAATTCTCCGTGTGGAAAACCCTGGTCTATTGAAAATTTTATTTACCTATTTATTCATCATTTCAATCATTAGTAAGAGCCATTCAACAAGAAGAGCCTTTTGGGTGACGGGTGACAAACGGGATCTCCGCCTCGTATCGGATTACGTGAGGGGGATCTGCAGATGTATATGCATACATGCATGTATGCATGAAGGTATGTAAGCTTCGTGTTTGGACACTTGGAAACATCAGATGATGGGGACGTGGAAAATTGTTTTTGTATGATTCTGTAGTGGTGTTTATCGGTTGGTTTGGTTGCGTCGCTGGGTTGGGCTGCGTGGGCAATGGGCACGATGTGTGTTGTGTTGTACGAGGTGACATCGTACGATGAAGTCAACGATTTGAGAATACGGTATGCGCTTTTGATGGGCTGTGGCGGCTTGCACTGAAATGATAGATAGAAGGGGGGTTTATTGCTTATAGAGTAGATGATAGGAGTATTTCTGTAAATTATGCCTTTCAAAGGCATCCTGAATATCTTACAATCAAATCCAAAATTGAACAAACTTTTCTGAGACCCGTCTCTAGTTGAGAAATCATGTATTACTATACATGGCATCCGCCGCGAACACAAACATGGCAGCTACAGATTCCTTAATACACATCTTCATTCCCTTTCCTCCACTTATCCTTCCCCGAACCACCCCGAATCAATCTCCAACCAAATATATCACAACTTCGTCTGCAAACCAAATTCTCCCTCGACTAACTCTAATATCTTCCTCGCAGCATCTCTTCGACCTCCATACTTTTTACCAACCAGCTCTCCCATTTCCTTTGCTTTCTTCTGAATAGACTTGTCCTCCGTAACCTTTATCAACGCATTTCCTAACTCCGCTCCATCAACACCCGGTGCACAACCTTTACTTCCCCAAACACCAATACCAAAAAACTCCGCCTTCTCCGTATAATCATAAGTGTCAAACCAACACGGCAATAGCAATTGCGGAGTACCAGTCTCAACACTCTCATAATACGAATTCGCACCGCCGTGATGAACAGATGCGATGATGTGACCTGAGCGAAGAATAGATATCGGTTCTGCTTTGAGCCATGGTACAAGTTTTACTTGCGAGGCGATGGGTGCGAGGGTTTCGGTAATGTTGGGATCGGGTCCTGCGGATGTGGGCTTGAGCTTCCAGAGGACTTGAATGGAGGGGTTTCTGGAGAGGAGAATGCGGATTCCGGTGGCGATGTTGCGGTTGAATTCTTTGCTTCCGTAAACGTGTGATCCGAGATTGATAAGGATAGTAGGTTTTTTCTCTAGCCATTCTAAAAGTTCTGGATCAGTCTGAGAAAGTGGATAGGAGGGTATAGTCAGGGGTCCACAGGTCGTTAAATTTTCTGGAATGTGTGGAAGTTTGAGATCAAACTCTCGTCCTGTAGGAAGCAAGTAATGAGCATCTTTGGAGTATGGGACAAAGAATGGATATTGCCCTGGAATATTTGCCTTTTTGCGTCCAGCTTCGATAGCTTTGATATTTGGAGATGTGACGATAATGATGATGAGACGAATCATCAGGATAATGTTCAAAGGAATGAGATACCATGGAAGTGGAAAGTTATAGCCAGAACAATCACTAATCAAATCGTTAGATGGTAGATTTCGAAAAAGAAGGAAAAACTTACGCAGCTATACCCCATAGTGCAAAGCCATTTGGTTGAGCTTGAGCCAAAGTATCCTTGAAACTATTTGGAGTAATACTCATAGTTTTCTTTCCCAAAATAGCACAAGCATCGAAACCCTGTGCGCAAAGTTTTTCCACCACAATCCCATCCGGATTAACCTTCTCAACAATTTCAAGACAAGAATGAACACCCTTCACATACTCATCAGGAGTATAAGAAGATAAGACACTCGGGATCTTCGCATAGATTCTCCACGCCTCTCGAAATCCAACCCCATGACGCATAGCTTCTTGATCAGGCGCAACCAACGCGAGTTTCTCCACCATTCCCGGACTATCAATCGGATGAAAAATTGCTTTGATACTACCAGGTGGAATTGGGCCATAATTGCCAGCATTCAACTTATCGACGCGGGTTCGAATGGGGGAACGAAAGTTTCCATAATCGATGATATCAGAGACTTCTTTCGCGATAGCGGGGGCTTCAAAGGAAGCGATATGAACCTCCACGTTGTTGAGGATAAGTTCATAGGCAGTTGCGAAGACCACGTTACTTTGGCCATACTCGCTATTTGTCAGGAAAAGAATTTTTCGAGGGGGTTTTGAGGTTGCCATATTTGAGTTTTGGTAGTTGGAGGTGGTTATTTTGAGTTGTAGAGGATGATTGTTTCCAGAAGGTGTTCGGGAGCAAATCAAGAACTTCTGAGACTATATGTTCCTGAGCCAGCTGTAATAGCCAATTTGAAGTTATTAACTTGAAAGTGGGGGTGATTTATACAACTGTATTGCATGTATGACGAAACCAATGAACGATGTAGTCGTTTCTCTAATCTCGCTTTCGCTTAAAGACTGACCCTCGGCAAATCTCAATTTACTTGCAATTGACGATAATATAGCGATGTAGTTTAGATGGAAGTTGATGTGTTATTTCGATTGTGGATTAGATTAGTAAACCCGTTTGATAAATTCTTGGCCTTCTAAAAGGCGTTCGAACAATATCTGCACAGACACGAATTAGTGGTGAGAGGGTGATTTTATCCACAGTGCAGTGCATAGGCCCTGTCATTGTACGCGAAAAAGCGATATATCCACTAGAAACACCCCGCAAATTCTTTTATTCTGGATTTGAGACAACCATTCAACAGATACATCCATCTCCATTCTGAATAGCTTTAAAAAAGCTACTGTGCTATTTGCAGTCAATACTCTCTTTTCGGGCCTCAAGATTCATTGATTAGCTGATGGGAAATATCTCAAACCTAGAGCTGAAGCCTTCCACACCGTCGTGGTGACATCTGACCAGATGTGTATGAGCTTCAGCAATGGCAGGATGAAACGCTTCATCGTAAACATATTGACACGAAGTATCAATGTGGCATTCACCCACAAATTTATATTCTGAATACGTATGATTAGAAGTTCCTAAGACAGCGTCAAACTTTGGTTTGTTTTCTTTTTGCAAGGAAGCAGATCGCTCACACTTTGGCCGAAGAACAAAAGGGGTGGTCGGATCGGTCGCTAGTAAGCAAACGACGTCTCCTTCCAAAGCGGTCGCTGGCACCAGAAGCAGAGTTCCATCCTCAAGCGTGGCAAACTTTCTGTTTTCAAGTACCTTTGAACAAATCAATTTGGCTTTCTCGCCCTTGTCTATCACGGCATGTGCCCACAGTATGACGCTCAATGTCGAACGAAGTGCCCTGGCGCAATCTGTCATTTTCTGGAAGACTTCTTCTTATCTTTCTTCGTAAAACAAGCTCCAGGAAAGAGCCTTGGCAATCTTATCAATTATCTGCATGTCCAAATGAGGCTTCATAAACAATTCTGTTAATCGCGGAGCCACCGGTGAAAAGAGGCCGAGCAGGGGTTCTGACAGACTAGTGTTACGCCAAAGTGGTTTAATCAGATCACTCCAGTGATTGTACAATTCGATCAAAGCCTGCGCCCAGACCTCTTCCTGTGGAGTATTTGGTTGCAACGAGAGGACGATATGTTCTTTTCGTAACTTCCAGCCAGCTTGAGTCGGAGTGATGATATTTGAGACCTCCTTAATGCTGCCTACCCACCAACCAGTGCATACTAAGGACGCATTAAGCCATAAATATGAAGTCGTGTAGATTTTTGGGTTATTATGTACATTTCTAAGAATTTCATCGTCACGCCGACCTTGTGTCATCTCTCGCAGACGTCGTTGAGGACGTGAGCACCCTTTAAATGTCCAATTGGGTGCCCATGAAGGCAAATCAAATTCTCCCTCCTTGCTACAACAGACGTTTCCGGCTTCAACGTGTGATAGGACCTCTAAGGTGCCGCCATATGAAGATGAATTAACGCAGTAGCGCGCTAGATCCACAAAGACCTCCCTCACGCTTTTGGAATAGTCAACCGCCAGCTCCATATATTTGGAGGAAATTTTTTGTGGCGAGTGTTGCAGGATCCCTTTGTGTGCAAAAAGCATGTCGCGAGAATCAGAAATTCCTAATCCTCTCCTGTCCATCAAGAGGTTTAACAGATCTTTAGGAGAAACTTCAAAGGGCTTTCTATTCGGCTCAAAGGAATCTCTTCTTTGGTTCGTCGCGACGAATCTACTGTATGATTCGGGTAGTCGAGAGGAAGCGGAACTTAAGACCGAAATTGTTTCAATAGTCTGGAAGAGCCGTTCCCACCTAACACGTATTCGTCCACACTGCACCCAAGGGCTTTTCGAAAAGAGTAACTCTTGAAGAACCCAGACTCTGGTGAACCAAGGTCGCTCCAATAACTTCCAGAACAAGTTCATTGCCCTGTCATAATGCTCTGTTGTATAAAAAGCAACGTTGTTGAAGAACAAAGCTAAAATTTCTTTCGCCGCGACTATTCGACGGTTGAAAATTCGACTGGAAGCGCGTGATATTACCCCTAGAAGCAGTATCGATGATTCAGTAGACTCGCCGAGATAAATAATCGTATGCCTAGCAACCTGATAGAATTTCGCCATCTGTGCAACTTGGTTGCTCTTCTCTGTCGAATTCGTCTGGTCAATACAAATGGCATCTACCCACAACGCCTGCTCTCTCAAAGGGTCGCGGATATCACGCAGGGCGGAATCCAGGTTAGCTGTCACCTCAATGATTTCTTTATCAATATATATCACTCTCTTCTTTTCTGGATCCCCCCAGACATAAGATAAGGCTGTATATCCACTAAAGATATCATTATGCATCTTATCCAATGTAGTCGTAAGTATATCGCAACGAATATCAGCCGTGGTATCAACAGAAGGTGATAAAACCAAAAGCCGAATCGAATCACGTTCAGTTAATGGCTTATATTGATACCTGTTGCTCGTCATAGTGAGAAACTATATGATGACGATAACGACGTGATAAATAGAATCAAGGTTCCTTTGGAACGTGGATATTTGTATGTCGCTTGTTGCACCAGGGTATTTTATCCGGTCAGCGCCATGAAAGTACACAGCCAACCACAGTCCGATGAAATACTTATCAGTCATCCTTCCTGCTGATAATGCTTCGGTGGCGACTTTGGGATTTCAATGGTATGCCTCAAATTGTGATATTGTTTGTGTATACTATGAGAGATTCAGTGGTTGTGAGGTGTCTCGAGGGTGTGCATGCAATGCAATACGGATTGTGCGCGAGTAACCTCATGCAATCACGTGCATCTTCACTCCTGTCCCCTCACAACACTTCGCTTTTGGAAGGTACGATTTACTGAAAGTGCAAAATGTGTTGAACTTAATTTCTTGACGTCAAATCTCACTAGGAAGTCATCAAACAGTATTTATTATCAGTTAATAAACACACCCTAATAAGGTTGTGAAATGGCCGTCAGATCATGTTACACTATTGGATCCTATCGATCAATCACCATTTCTATGCCAACTGTTATATCAAAAATGATAACAAATTCTTCCAATTATATGAACAATCTTATAGAGAAGTTTAGAGAAGTTCAGATTCTATCAGGTCAAACAGTATCATGTAACTGATCATGATATGATCATCAAGTCGAATTTGCAATCCCATGGCACACACAGCTCACCACCATCACGCATACTTGACACACAGCACAATCACAACTATTCATTCATTCGTCAAAAGCTTCCTATTGATCACGGTATGGTATTGGACATAGTGGTCGGAAGGCTCACGATTGACGATCTTGGAAACGAAATAAAATAATTATCCAAATCCTCAAAATATAGATCTCAAAATCCCACCCAACACTAGTCTTCGCGCTCGAGAAAATGAAAGTAAAATGAAGTAAAGTAAAGCAAATAAAGAGTGAAGTGTCTGAAATAAGGGGCAAGAAACTCGTTAGCCGAATAATCGAGAGATGAAAACCTCCCACCACAATCAAAGTCAGTCACACAAAGTCAGCCGCACAATCCAACAAGCAGATATATTCATTCATAAACGCATTCTTTCCTGTTTATTTCGCCTAAAAAATTCGATCAAAACAACAACCTCTTAAGGGAAGGGTATCAAAAGACCATCCCGCTTCGCTTTATCGGCAAAGAATAAGCCAGTCGCAAATATCGTACCATATTATCGTACATGATTTTCTTTCATTTAACATTCATGCTTGTGCTCATCCATCCTTCCGTCCTTCCTTCCCTTTCTCCCTTTCTCCCTTTCTCATACCTTCCCTCCAAAGTTTCCATTTCTAATCATCCATAGGTTTATCCTCAAGACTAACTCCAACCTTTTGTTCCGCAGCAGGTTCTGGCACTTCGCCGATACTTCCTACACTGTCTCTGTTGCCCGATGCTACCATATCGAAATTCTTGCTCATTCTTGCAACATTTCCATAAGGTTTTCTTCCTATGCTATTCCTCGAAACTTGACCACTTCGTCCCAAACTGTTTCTCTTTTCCACATTTGGAAGACTAGATACATTTGTAAGACTAGTTTTCTTTTCAACAGTGGCTTCCTCCATTCCATCTCCGGACCCAGGCATATATGTAGCACTTGTGACACTGGGGGTGCTAGCTTCTGCTCCATTGGCCAATGGCGACAAAGGAGAAGGTTTTGGCTCGACAACTGGACTAGCTTCGGCTGACGATGGAACTTCGAGACTTTGTCTCACACTTCCTCGAGAGTTTCTAGTTGAATCAGTCGTAGCTGTGGGTGATGTTTGTACCGGGAATCGAGTCTCAGCTGCGGGTGGTCCTGAGCTTCTATCCCTACGGTGGCCACGTGGACCTGGTGCAGGACTGGTGGCCCGACTTCTTGCTCCACCAGCTGCAATGATTGCCTTTTGTCTAGCTTCCATATTGGCTCGTCTGTTGCTTTCATCGGTGCTAATAGCTCTAGGTCTCCTGGTGTCAATATTTGACGCAGAATTGAGTGATGAAGCTCGCTTAAGTTCAGAGAAGATAGCGTCTTTGTGAGCAAAGAGATCGCGAATCAGGCGGTATGAATACTTCTCTTCCATAGTCATTGAGGTTTCAGTCTTTGGTCGAAGGATGCATGGAGCAAGGACAGTTGCGAGTTCGGAAATGTAAGTCTCATCAGCGGAAGTGAGTTCAATTAATCTCGTGAAATGGGTCATGAGGGCGTCCAAAGTAGCAATGTTGGCCAACCTAAGTTGACTGAGGGTATTTTGTAGAACTGAGATTCGAGCTGAGTCGGTAGATTCGGATGCTGGCGTTGAATAGATCGTTTTCATAATTTCGTAAACATGAGATGACACTAAAGAATCTATGACCAGGTGTTAGTTGAGACATTTCATGAAATGATCAGCAGGGCTAGGCTTACCTGGTAATTCCAGTAAATACAGTTTAAGAACGCTTGCAATAATAGGAATTTCATATGGCTCCAAAGCTTCAATTGGAAATGGTTTTCCAGTGTTGAGAACATCTCGCACTCGGTGAGTTTGATGAAGGGGAACATCAACCAACCAAACACTTCTCCTAGCTGGATCGCCTTCAAGATCAGGATATCTGTTATCAAGGAAGGTGAGAATAGTGGTAATGATGACTGGTACCCTCTTTCTGTCTCCACGAGCCCGAGCTTCCAGATCAACACCGAAAGTTTGTTCATCCGCAGAGTTGTAGTAGTTTTCGTAAACGATAACCTTTGGCGCAAAGCCACCAGTGCGGTAATTTTCGAGAAGATATCGCAAATCTCCAAGAGGTTGTACGGTTTCTTGGTAAAGCATCATCTTATCGACTGTTGACTGCAGGCTAGGAATGACATTGCTGATCGTTCCGGAAAAGTCGAGAATAATGGTCTTGATAGCCTTGAGTCTGTCAAGCTCACAACGTTCCAAATATCTCAAATGCTCGAAGATAGCCTCCTCCAATTGGCATCGCAAATGATCCAATTTCTTAACACCTTGCTTGTACCTCTCATCTGCTTCTGCGGCTTCCCTGCGAAGACGGTCGCCTGGAGTTTCGTTTGGATGTGAATTGTTCAAAGGATTCCAGCCCGCTAAATATTCAGAGACCGATCCAACAACAGGAGAGTCTGCAAAATCGGAATTAGAAGCGATAGAGAAAGTGCGGCCTACTTGGGGCTTCTTTTCGGGAATTCCGGTCAATTGGAAACCCTTTGGTCGCCATTGGTAGAACATCTTGGAACTGTTTGCGAAAACGTTTCCGACATTTCCAATCAATCGCAGAAAGCCGTGCGATACCAAATCCTGTCCAATACGTTCAGCATGACTGATACTTGTTGCTCCCATGAATTTCTGAAAGTATTCCACTATATCTGCACCACATGTTGTATTTTGATATGTGCCCAAGATTGGAACTTTGGTATCGACCAGTTTGATGGTTTGTAAAAGGTGTGTTAGAATTTTCTTGACCTGTTCCGAATTGTAGATTTCGTCACCAATCTCTAAAGCTTGTTCATCCTCTTCATCGTCCTTATCGCCAACCTTAATCTCTGGGATCTTGGCCTTCGGACTGGTTTCTGGATCCTGGAAAGCAAGTTTATTTTCCTCTTCAATGTCTTCAACCAACCGACACTTATTAAAGTAATGACTACGCAACTTCTTGACCAGCTCTGCTTGTTTATCGTGAAGTTTTATCCGGGCCTGGAGGTCATCCTGTGAATTTTGAACTCGATTTTCGTGTGCATCGCACCAGCGCGAAAAAGGGGCGACGACTAGGTCTCGAATACTTTGTGCGATTTTGCGGTGATTTTTTGCAGCTTCTTCCATTTCTGTCCGTACTCCATCATATGCCTATATTGCGTCAGTCAACCAACCACCTCTCGAAAAGACGAAGAAAAATGTTGTGAATGTCAATACCTTTCTAACACTGGCTCCATCATCTCTACCAAAACCGCCTGTTATTTTGTCCGCTACTGCTCCAATATCTCCTAATTTCATCCCATAGACATCTTCGGCCTCCGCACGCATTCGCGCAATGGTGAGAACTTGTTGGTTTTCGGCGACACCTTGCTGCAGTTTGCCGAATAGAACACCAAGACCTATTTAGATGTAGTTGAATTAGTACACGAATGCAGGAACGGATGGACACATTCTGCAGAAAGAGAAAGCCCCTTACCTCCAGCATAATCTCCCGACCAAAAGGAATCCGCAAAATTGGGCGCCATTATTATGTACTCTTATCGTAGATTCGTGACTTCAATAATAGGGATTAATGTACTCGTGGATACTCGAAAGGTTCCGAACGTTAGACAGACAAAACAAAGAAGAGAAAATCCGTATTGTCAAAAGCAATAGGGATTGTGAACGAATGACAGATTTGCTGGAGAACTGGAGAAGGTTATGATGGAGGAAGTCGAAAAAGCTGGGCAGGGAAATCGAAGGAAGGATTGCGGATTTTTAGTTGTGCAAGGGCCCTTTGGAACGAGGTTGACCGTTGATCTCGTTTACCCGGGGGTTTCAGAATGTTGAGATGGGTGAAGCTATCACCAAAGTCGTTGGATATGATTCAGGTGGAGAGTTTATTGAATGGAACGGCGGTTGTATGACTGTGATCAGTAGGTCATGGAAATGGAAGAAAAGGAGTTTGGTCAAGAGTTGTGAATCATCAGACGGAGTGATAGAATGATATTGAATTATATAAAAATACAACAATATAAAAATGACATTTGCCCTCTTACTCCTTATTCATAGGTTCAATGCTATATATCTATATATATCTATATATACCGGTACAATCTTAATATACGAGTGAATCTTAACAAGCACTTAAACTTTTCCAGTCTTCACTTCCATTTCTTGGATTTTCGTTCCTACTTTAACTGACGTGCAGGGTCTTACATGAACAAGTCGCAGGCGCAAACCTTACATCTCAGGTGTAAATCATTCCCAAAAATAGCTAAATCAGGGAATTTCCGGTAATCCATTAAAGGGGCTTAGCGCATTCGTGCCAACCTAGTCGATTATTATTAAGTTAATGTCCTGGACGGAGTACGCGTGCGGAGTCGCTCGAGAATACGTAGGGACGAGCGAGGGTATTGGATGGTACCGGTAACTGGAGTCTGGCACTCTGGCACAAACTGGGGGATTGAAGATGGATGTTGACGTAAAATATGAATGATGTGATATGATATGGTCATGTGATCATTCCCCCCATGCGACTGGTGTTCCTTATCTACAGACCTTGACCTGCGACTGTCGGCACGTATACTTGGGCACATACATCGAATCTCATTCATTTGTCACCGGCATTAACATTTCCATCGTGACTCTTGCTATTGTAGAATTATGCCTCCCACGGAACATGATCCTCTATTACCAAGAGAGAGATCGTCACCAGAAATCAAAGAATCAAGAGCAAGTCGATATGTCTGCTCTGAACCAACAAATGGCCGGGGGAAGAGACAGTTCAGTGATCTAATGGCAGTGGTTCTGGGACTATGCTCTCTGCTTATCCTTACTATGCTAATCATACCTGATGGCTTTGTCGATGATATTTTTAATCACCATTGGCCTTTTGGAAATCAAGAACCAAAGACAATTGAAGAGAGAGTGGATAGAATCTTGACTGAAACACCACTGATAGGTATGGTCATCTCGGAATCTCGGATAACATATGTTTCATACCTCCTTCATCACTTTGACTAATAGAATATAGATGGACACAACGATTTTGCAATCTTCATCAAATCTGCTTATAAAAATCGCATCTATGATGACAAGTTTACCAACGTCTTTGAGAATGGTGGGATGGCCTATCACGTGGATCTTCCTCGATTGAAAGCGGGCAAAAACGGTGGTGCTTTTTGGAGTGCATTTGCTCCATGTCCCGCAAATTGGAGTGATTTTTCTACACCAAATTATGGCTCTTGTTAGTGGTGTTTCGTTGTTGTTCTGATTGATTCAATTTGCACTCTCTATACTTCCCTCCTTTCATCTCGCTCTCTATACAATGCTATTCTACAGTCCTGAATGGTCTTCCGCGATTTCTCCCGCGCATTGACTTTATCTCAGAATGTCTTCAAACATCCTACTGACTACCCGATATAGCCGTTGACTTCACTTTGACACAACTTGACCTTCTCGCTCGTCTCCAAGCCGCCTACCCCTCTCATTTTGCCCTTCCAGGAGATAGCAGCACTGCCTTGACTGCTTTTCAAAACGGCCAACTCATATCACCATATATCATTGAAGGTCTACACCAAATCGGAAACTCCATATCGAATCTCCGTCAATACTACACCCTTGGAGTTCGCTACGCAACCTTGACACACAACTGTCACAATCGCTATGCAGATGCAGCACTAGTTGAGCTCCCAGAGGGTGGTATCGAAAAGTCCAAACCTCACTGGGGAGGTGTTTCCCCCGTTGGTCGTCAGCTTATCCATGAGATGAATAGATTAGGGATGATTGTTGATCTATCACATACTAGTCAAGATACGATGCGTGCTGTGCTTGGCTGGGAAGCCGAGTGGTCGGGTAGTCTTGCCCCAGTAATCTTCAGTCATTCATCTGCCTATGCAGTATGTCCTCATCCACGAAATGTACCTGACGATGTTCTACAACTCGTCAAGAAAACCAATTCCCTCGTCATGGTCAACTTCTCACCAGACTTCGTATCATGCGTTGCAAACCCGTCCAATACAAACGGCCTTCCAGATTTCGATCCCAGCAACTCAACCTTGGAACATGTAGCCAGACACGTCATGCATATCGGTGATCTCATCGGCTACGATCACGTAGGCTTTGGTAGTGATTTTAATGGTATCCCCAATACACCAAAGGGACTAGACGACGTAAGCAAGTTTCCAGACTTAGTAGCCGAGCTCCTCAAACAAGGAGTCAGCGACGAAGATGCTGCAAAGGTTGTAGGCGGTAATATCTTAAGAGTTTGGAAAGATGTCGATGAAGTTTCTGCACAGTTGAAGGCGAAGGGGGAGAAGCCTCTAGAAGATGATCTTTCTTGATTTATGCTTTAGAAATATCGACATGTGTATATGGATGTTCATTTCTTGTTCATTGATCTAACTATTCTGTATATACATTCATGAGCGTTAATCTCCAGACGCTTGGTATAGAACCCTACTTGAGATGTACGTACCCCCTCATCTCGCATGTTGAACAATACTTCCGTAGGAAACCTCGTTACGTACTATGTATATCCGAAAAAATGATATCGAAACCCTAGACCTTCAACACAATCTCTGAAGAATTTCATGATATATCTACAAAAAATAATTTTCTCCATCCGAACATCTCAGAACCTGAGTGCGCAGCCCTTGATTTATCACTTAAAAGATATGCACACCGATCAATCAAGATTAAGTGAGAAACTCCTCTTTTAAACCTATACCATTCTTCTCATCTCCAAGGAAATTTTCAATTGAAAGGCGGTGCGGCTACCGAGTCTCTTGGCGTATTTTGAATTGAAGTGTAATGCAATCGGGTTGTGAGTGAATTTTTGAAGTGAAGTCAGGAGTGATAACAGAAGATTCAATGTGATCCGTCAACCATCAGAAATCACTGGCTGGCATCTGCAGTCTATACGAAATTTCCCCTACCAAATTCACTTGAAGTGATGAGAACCCCTCATTTGGAATTGTCATCTGTGAGACGCTTGAAGATGCTCCCAAAAAATTCACTGGAATCCTGATGCTGCAATGAGACTTTGGGAAACTGTCAAGTTTGTTATGCTTCAACCTAACCTTGAACTCTTGTAAGACAACAACAAGACTTCGAGATACAGCACATCATTTTGACTTTTATTTTCCCCTTGAGACTGACCGCCACCCCGCAAGGACATCGCATCGAGTCGTCTTTCCTATCCAAAATGTTAACACCCAAAGCCTTTGAGAACTGGGCCATTGGCAAAAACGACAACAAAGGAGACATCATCACTCAGCAACGCATCAACGCAGCCCACAAAGAATTATATGAAAAGCATCCCCACGATCTTCCCCTGATCACTCGGAAGATGGTGATGGGTTTTTGTAAGTCACATTTCGACGTGATTCCTTTCCTCAACTGACGATCGTTTGGTACAGTCAATTTGGAACTATTAGACTTTGAAAAGAAGTATTTCCCAATCTTATATGCAGCACGCATGCAAGTTCAAAGACTAGAGGAAGCTCCACCGTCCAAAATCGAGGATCTGGTAAATGTCTCATCCGCTCTCCTTAGCTTTGAAATATACTTTCCATCTTCTTTATCATTAACATTAACATTAACATTCATCGTGATCACCCAGCTAACTCAATCCCAATCTCTAGGAAAACCCCACACAGCTCGATGCCGAACTATGTGAATACAAGCAAATTTGTCTCCACAAGAAAAGGGGCGATTTTGCCCTGGCTCTCTACAAAAGAAACAGACTTCCAGCAGAAACATACGCCAATTTCTGCTTAGAATATTTCGATACCTCTGTAGACAAAGTCGCTCACCCTGCAAAGCAAGCCACCGCACCAAAGCAAAATCCTGTACCATGACAACTACTTCCATCTCAGCAAGTTCTTCGATATACCCCGACTTCACCTCCGCCTTCATATGCCTTTGAATTACATGACGTTCCGTCTGCTACCGAACTCAGCTTTACCGCCGAATTAGAAGCTGCTCCTGTAAAAGCTGCTCCTGTTCTCTTACCTCCTCCTCCCCCTAATCCCGTTGCTAACATCGTAAGTCTCAATCTCCCATTCCCATTTCATCTCCCCGCCATTCCTCGAAATACCACACTCATCACTCATCACTCATCACCCAATCCCCAACAAACACCCAACCATACCACCACTACCTTACCCTACTAACACACAATCAGAACGCATCAGGCGGCTCCACAAAATTCGACGCCGAGCTCGGCGAATACAAAGATGCGTGTCGCAAAACAAAAGGTGATCTGGCCTATGCCTTGTATTCACGCAGTCGCTTCTCCGAAGAAGAGTATACGAGATTTTGTGCCGAGTATCGGGAGGGTGAGGTTCCGAAATAGATGATCTTTTATTGTTATTTTGCGGGGTGGAGATGTTGCAATGATGAGAAAGTGGGGAGGGGGGACTATGGACGCTTGGGAAGTAGAGTTTGTGAGGGGAGGGTGAGTGGGTTTTGGCTTTTGGGGGTTTGGAATGGTGAAGTTGAGATTCGAGATTCGAGATATTGAATCAGGAGCGGTTAGACTGCGTCTGGAGTTTGAGGTAGGGTTAGAAATTTGTTGGATGAAGTTTGGTGCGGTATCTGATCGACAACGACAGTTTTTGGTTATTGGATCTATTTGGGAGCTTAAACTTATTTAGAATGCTAGATTCATTCGAGATTGGAAACTCTGCATTGACTCACAGGTCTTCAGAATTTGCCTACGCTTCAAACACTGAAAGCTGTTCAAACTTGGAAGTAAAAGGATTGAATATTGAAACTTCTCAAGTTTTATTCTAGTACTTTTGACCATTAGACACCTCATTAAAAACAAAATTACACCATAATTGTATCTCCAGCACCATCCGTGGCTCCATTCTCAATGAATCCAAGACCATCCATTTCCCGCAGCGTGTATTCTAAAAGATAACTCTCGTCAAGCAATTCTTCCATTCTCTTGTAATGTCTATCGGTATAAACCTTCAAAGCATCAATGACCTCCTTCAAACTCTTTTGTCCTTGTGCCCCCTTAACCTTAAGATTCGATAAGCGAGAAGCGGGATAACTTTTGACGAGAACATGTAGGATTCTTTGTGCGACAGATGCTGTTCTAGCGTTGGTATTCCAATCACGGATTCTGAGGAGTAGGTTGAAAATTTGAGCATCTGTTAAGGAGGCTAGGACGGCATCAACAGCTTTGAGACCTGAGATACTTCCTCCTTCGTGAGTACCGGTAACTACGGTTGTGAATATGGAAAGTAATCGTGCGGGATGATTGAGTGTAAGTGCAAGAATGATAGCTTCTCTGTAGCTACCAGCATGTATGAAGTTTTGTAACTCCTGCTCTTGCTCCACAAATTGAGTATTGGCCGCTTCCCTAGCAGCTATAGTTGCTGAGGTTGTGTCCTTCCAGAATGTGACAGTGGAATCTCCACTTCCTGATACTATCATGTTTGTTTTAGGGTGAACAGTAAGGGCCCAAACTCTATCTTCGTGATTATCTAATGTGCATTCTGACTCTCCGTTTGTTGCACTCCAGACCTTGACAAGGCCATCCCCACCAGCTGTGGCTATTTGAACATGTTTCCTGTTTCTATCTTCTGGTGCTGGTAGTTTCAACCATGCCACTTTGAGAACAGAGTTAGTATGCCCTTCAAATGTTCGTAAGCAGCTGTAGTCGGAAAGGTTCCATATCTTGACAGTTTTGTCTCCACTTCCAGTAAGAATTAGACCTTTGCCCGAAGCTGGACCGGAATCTCCTTGAAGAGTTGGGGTATCTTTTGGCGCGAACTTTACAGACCAAACACCACGACGATGACCACGTAATACACCTTGTACTTCTAATTCTTTGGTTGACCAAATTTTGACGGTTTTGTCTTGAGATGCAGATGCAAATAATTCAGAGTTGTGGTTAATATCTAATGCGTTGATATCTTTGTCGTGGGCTTTTTTAGTTAATGAAGCTCTTGGTGCTTTGCCAGTCGCTGTCTGAGCTTGAATATCCCACCGTTTAATGGTTTGGTCTTGAGATCCGGTCAACAAAAAACTGGGTGGGTGGTCCAACGGTAACTTGTAGGCCGGTGAAGATTCTGGTGGTGGGGTGTGAGGAAGTGCAATAGCACCAAGAGATTCGGCATGTCCAGTAAAAGTTGTATGACAAGTATATGAAGCGTTTTCGGCATCGATACGCCAAAGTCTAGCAGTATTATCTTTAGCACCGGTGGCAATCCAGTGGCCTGACCAGTCGATATCTAAACAGATGATGATGTCTTCATGTCCCTTGAGTTGAGCGACATCGGCACCAAAATATGCGGCTGATTTTTTAGAGTCATTTTCTGAACCTTGATTCAACGAGACGATACGAATTTCCTCCGAATTGGTTGCTAAAGCAAGGAGGGATTTATCAGGCAAAAGAAATCCTAAATCGATGATCTCGTCATGAGTTCCAGAAATTCGCTGAACTTGGGGCAGAGCCGGAATGGTGATGGTAGAATCCGCGTTTTCCATGGGAGCTTTTGAGTGAAGGATCAAGGTATGATCTGCTTGGATTGATAGAATGAAAGGAAGATCATGGTATGAGAGCGCATCTACAATAGCGTCTGCTTCTGCGCCACTTTTTTGTGGTTTTGTGACTTCCCTACCATTTTCCGTTTGCCAAACTCTAATGGTTCCATTCGATCCTCCAGTATATGTGAACTTTCCGGCCTCAATAAATCCGGCAGTTTCCACTTCCTCAAGCACGGGTATAACTTTTCTAATCTTCCACGTCTTCGCATCCCACCACATTATTGTCTTATCTCGACTTCCGGTAAGAAGCGCATTTTCTTCTGGTGAATAATCTAAAGCTCGAACATCCGATACGTGTGAGTCTAAAACCGAGGCACAGTTCCTCTTGTAAAGATCCCAAATACGGACTTTACCATCTTGACTACCGGATGCAAGACGGAAACCTCTCGCTGCTTCGTTCTCGTTGTTGTCATCATCTGCTTGACTCTTTCGATTCCCGTTCTTTCGATTTCTTGCTGAAATGCCCAATTCCTCATCTCTACTGCTCGCAACCAACTCGAAGAAGTGTAAAGCGGATATAAGTACATTGGGGCCTCGAAATGTATGTGTGACGTAACCTCCGGCGATATCCCAAACTTTCACTACTCCATCTGCAGCTCCAGTTGCTAGCAGAGTACTCGTCTGGTCTACAGCCAAGACTACTACTGGCGTAGAATGTGGTTTAAGCGTTCGCAGAAGTTCGTAGTTGAGAGAAATATCAGAGGCAATTGAAGGTCGTAGGGAGTAAATTCGCATAGACAATGACCTCGAACATATGATGAGATGGGAAGCAGATGGCGTGAGACTTAATGTAGAGATGACCTCTCCATCTCCTTCTATCCTGGCCAATTCCCTCCCTGTATTCAAATCTGTCAATAATGCATCCTCCCCGAGTGTTGTAGCAAGTATGCGACCCGTTTGGTCAAGTGCGACACTTCCTCCTGTGTAAATTGGCTGTATAGTATGCTCAGGTTCGAATGTCGTTTGGTAAGGAGCCTTAGTTGCCATGATGCGCCAGAAGTTTGGTGTCTCAATGTATGGCTTTATTATAGTATCTGGCTTGCTTACAGGGTGCGATTTTGTTATATTTCCTGACTTTATTATAATGCCTGGCGCCCCTAGAATCAATTGGAGCTGAAATTGTTGATAACCAAAATATTTTTATTTTCACTTGAATCAAAAATATTTTGATGTTGACAGGGGTCGACGATAAGCTTAATCTTAGCGTTCAATATCACGTGCAGACGTATATTCCTTCTTATTTGGGATCATATACCTTTCTTCCAAGAGAAGAGTAAAACACTTGAATAATTTCGTCAAACTCATCAGACTATGGCTGTGTAGCTACTTGTAACCATCACAGTAGGTATACTATGCGTTGGTGCAAAATTTCGAGCATCTATAATCAGCAACCATGGGCAGGCTAGAATCATTGACTGCTTGGGCGTTGGTACGTTGATGCCTTTCCCTTATTAGTCGCAGGCGGCCAAGTCTTTTCTATACATCAAACTTATTATAGCTGTTGGAAATCTTGAATTTGTCAAAACACTTGACACCAAATTTATACACCCATGAAGCTTCATACTCACAGATTCTAGGGCCGAACACCGTATGAAGACCAAGTAATCTGGCCAACTCCACCAGATATTTCTGGGAATGCTGGCTACACACAGATATATGATGAACATGGACATCCAAGAAATCCAGAGACTAAACGGAGAGAACGAGAAAACATTCGTGCAGCTAATGAAGTGATGCAAGTTACGGGTATTGTTGAAGATTTGACTGCTGTGAGAGAAGCTGCAATAATGCACAACACGAAGAAAATCGAAGAGACAATTGAAGGCCTAAGGATGTTGGAAGCTGGCCGTGCTACACTACATGCTGGTGTCTGGGGTGCTATTGGGTTCAGGCGAAGGATTTTGGTACGTCGATATATCAACTGAACACCGTATTATGCTTACACGTTGAAGCTCTACAGATCTTATTCTGATATTGGAATCCTAGCGTTGATCCAGCACGAGAAAACTAGGAGATCTGTCACAAACCTGTTCTTTTCCGGGCTTCCCACGGTCATAGCATATCATGTATCAGACTGGGTAGGCTGCTTCCTGGAAGTTCTTCTAGATCAAAAGTTTGATGAAGATGAGAGAAGACTTACTTCTCGGGAAGTGTGGGTCAAATTTATTGCCGAAACATGGTAAGTCATAAGTATCTATACGAGCACCTAAATACTGACGCGAATGATGATTTGTAGTCTCAACTTAGGCTTTCGTTATGTCACATTACACCTGCGGATGTTTGCTATGTTGCACCAGTTTGGATTGGTTGAATATAATCACTTCTTACCTCCACTGATGTCATTGATTCCATTTTCAAAAGCATCATTACTTCAAGCACCACCTTCGCCTTCAAGAAACATAGGTTCAATTCTTTCATGGACATTGGCTTTGCTTCAGTCCACCACCCCAATTGTGGCAGTATTTATTCATGGCAAGTTCAAATACATTATTTCGCGACTCTTGTATCGACCTATATTCAAATCCCTACCTCGACCAAAGGGAGATAGTATGTTTGCTGGATTTGGAGTTGAAGCACCAATGTTGGAATTTGACACCCCGGACGATCCCGAAGAGAATCGCCCAGTTCGAGGCGGAGAGGAAGATACTTTACGAGCTCTTGAGGGTTTACCAGCGTTAGATAGAACAGCACCTCGACCTCGGCGCCATACTAATGCCTCTGTGAGTGTTGATCCTGGTGAAGATGACGACCCGCGACCGACACTAATCAGCTTTGACGTTGATTCTACATCCACAGCAGCCGAACCAACGGTGGGTAATGGGGCATGGTCGGCAGAGCTACGAAGTACGAATGTTCCAGGAGAACCAAAAGTCGTCAAATATCGCAAGACTGGACTTACCATGCTTCCAACTATACTTGCTGCAGAAGGATTTAGAGAATTGGCCGCTTCCATTCTTATAACACCACTTGAGGCTATAATGCTGCGTTTTGTCGGTAGAGCATACGGAAACAAAGTTGGTATCAGTCTGGGCAACTTCTACGAAATAGGTTTCCAAATGCCTAGCTTGAAGCATCTTATCTCTTCATGGGGTTTCCAATTTATCGCAACGGGAATTGTATGGGCTGGATTCACATTTGTTATTGAGTATGTCGCAGATATGAAAAGATCAGAGCAAGAAAGACCAACTTCCGTAGAAGCAGACTCTGAATGAGATAACTTACCTGATTTTCATGTCGACGCGGGGAACTTTCATATAGCTGTCGTTCGTTGAACTTTGTAATCGGACCGAGAGCATCCCCGCAAACATTCGATTGTTGGTTCCACAACTCAAAAGTTCTGGAGGTTGGGGACTGGAGACTGGAGTATTGGGGCAGCTGCATTGTCTCACTCTTATGGGCTAGGTTGTCGCGTGGAAGACAAACTTTCGCTCTTGAAAACTGGATATCAGGGGTGATCCAGCATGTGGAGTTGCGAAATCATGATCTCCTGACTCGAATAAGATTGACGCCTTGACAGATGCAAGAAGATAAGTTGGGACGTTCAGGGAATATAATCAACATCGATTTGAGCGCTGTTCTGGTTTTATGGACCCAAAAATGTTAGATTCGGCCTCTTTGTGGGTAGTACGAATTTTCCAGTCTGGCTTGATGCCAGGATAGATTAGCTTCCTCTGGCCATTAGAAATTTGGAACTGACGAGGCAATACTGTTATCGCCAGAGTTTATTCAAGGCATGCATAGCATAATAAAATTGACTTTTGGAAGACACCAAGAACAATTGATTGATCTGGGTTTGTAGAACTAACGTTTATTTTCCGGAAAGACGCCTCCGAATCAGACGTGAAAGCTTGAGTAAGCCATCCGAAAAGCTTTTAACGGCTTGTCTAGTGTTAAGACTTTGGACATGTGCTTGACTCGTTATAAGCAAAACAACAAGACCATACCAAGTGCGGGACAAGGAAGCTTGGGTTCAATAAGCTTCCACTGGAAAAAGTGGTTGATCTAAGCATTTCAGAGTGAGCATGGTTACTCTAGGCCGAAATCCACCCGCTGGGATATTGTGGTTATGCGAAACGACGACTGATATGGGATTCTTGACATTTTCAGTACGATTTTGGTGTCTGCTCATCTCTGTGATGTACGACTAATTACACTAGACACTTTCATTGCCACTTAGCTGTTTAAAAGTCTACCAAAGGAACGGGAATCCCGAACACTTCAACCAAAGAATCATTGCATGGGTCTCAGTCTTTATAAAAACTTTTCTCGTCCTACTCGGAGAAGATTTTCGACAACAGAGCTACTTGGATAAAGTCCGTGCAATCAACAATTATCTTCGGCGTTTTTGTGGATGCTGTACTAGGATATCTTGCATCCGATTAATGAATCCATCTTCAATTTAGTGCGAGAATTTGAGCGACTAACGAATCAAGTTACTAATCGTTTACGAGAGATGAAGACTTATGCGATTGATTTCAACTACTTTAGTACGATGGTTGAAGGCGAAAGTATTGTAAAACACACCAAAAGGCGGCCGTGCTTTTCCCCATATACAGGGGCTTTAGCCAATTAAAATGTTACGCTCTTTGAAAATTTATATGATAAACTCTAGTAGGCCAAAGTATTATAAAGAAATATCTGAGTACACTATTTCTTATTAAAATCTAGTATACATATCATTTGCTTTAATCACTACCTGATAACACCCTCTTATAGATCTTATCAATTCCTTCAAATAATTCTTTGGAATTGCTTCCCAAGCTTTTTTTATAGTTTTTCGAAGTATATCGTAGCTCAATTTATTTGAAGAATAATGATTCCAAATCCATTCTTTTATTCAATTCTATATATTCTCAATAGGATTGAGATCAGGAGAGAAAGAAGACCAATTAATCTTTTCAATATCTGTCACGGGTTCAATAGCGTAGTCTTGTAGATGCCTTAGACATCCATGCCCTATATAGTCGGCGCTCATCCAGCGCCTTCTTCCATCCTTGTAGAATATCATATATCTTACCTAGTACCTATCTCTTACACCGTGATAATATCTCTTTTAAGAAGATCTTGAATTATGCTTTCAGTACTATGACCTGATGCTCCATCTTACATAAATACATGATCTGAATATAATCTTATTCAACTATGTATAATAGATATTTGTCACGCAGGAAATAAGCCTATATAAACCCAATTAGCTTTACGCTTTTGGTGGTATCACTTTTAGCGTGATAGTTATGAGCCCGATATGCGTTTATAGCGCAATGGTATTATTTCTGATTTGCGATCGTATTGTGCTCTCTTATAGGGTTTTGGTGGACCCATTTATAAGAGAGTATTTCAACAGATTTGCATTAAATCATCTAATCTTAGTCTATTAAAGCTTAATGTGAAGGCTCTGCTCTGTTGCCCCGCTATATCCATACAGCCTATTAGATGTATCCATAGAGAACCTAAAATCTAGTTGTATTCAATAAGAGAACCTAGATTCGGCAATACAAGGATATAGAAAGAGATTTGCATATATATGACTCATTTAAGGTTAGTACAGAGTTTACTACCTATAACCAGCTAGTCAGCAAAAACTCGGGGGTGTGTCACGCAGGAAATAAGCCTATATAAACCCAATTAGCTTTACACTCTTGGTGGTATCACTTTTATCGTGATAATATTATATATTGTTGGATTCACTTGGGGGGGGGGGGGGGTGTCGTCGACTCGAATCACCGTATACAGCACTGTATAGCCTATATAAAATGAATAATACGAATTGAGATGATCTAGAATAAGGTATGATTCTTCCCATTATATATATAGTGGGAAGAATCATGTGATTCGCTTAAGCATGTGATCGTACGTTCCGACATATATACTTGCTATAATATAGCATTAATAGTACCCCAATTCTTTTCCCAAAAGATTCCTAATCCTTTATCTGATTTACTTGAAAAGCATTCTCAGAATATTCATTCTGCTTTTCTATGCTTTCTTTTCAATATATATATAGAATTAAGAGCTTCATTTTTTTGATATATAATATACATTTTTCGATACGATCCTGTAGTAATCCATATTTCATCTGATTATAGAATAGTATCTCATTATTCATCAATCCAATTAATATTGTCAGAAATAGACAGCAAGTTACGCATAAAGAGTGATATATTGAAAAAATGTGGTTAAAGTCTATATATCCGGAAAGCCCGGACGGAGGAGTTTTATAGTGGTGTGCACGTGCCACACACGTGTTACACATGTGATTTCCAACAAATATAATCTAGTACGAATTGGAATCGAATTTGTTAAGTATTTTCGAAAATAGAAGGCTTTCGCAAAGCTATATAATATTTATAACCTACTCTACGAAAAATAGATCGAATAGTATATTCCCTTATACCTTTTTATACTAATATATTAATAACCTTTCAAAATGATATATACCTATTTGTCTTTGATTCACTTATAAATTAAATAAGCTCATTGATTTGAGTAGTAGTTAAAATAGAAGATCAACTAAAATGTTTTTGAAAGGTTACTTATATCTTAATTACATAATTAATCTGTCTATATAATAAATTAATTCCTTATTGAATATAAAATAATCAAATCTTTATATATAATATACTACTATAATATAAAACATATACTTTGATTTATTAATCTCGAATCATTTTAAAGTATTGAAGTGTTTGAAGTAATTGTAAGCTAGAAGGTAATGGTATAAATCTAATACTTAAGAAGATCGATAATAAAATCATTAATCTTTTATTAGCTTTTTTTATTTTGATAAATTTAAATATAGATTTGAATATAAGTTCGATTTAATAAAAAAAGAGATTCTTATAATAATCCCAAAGGTATATCTCAGAATAAATTCAAAATAGGTTTTTAAAAGTAGTATTATAATAATCTAGATTAATTAATGATATCTCTATATTTGATTATTTCAGTTAAATGTGGGGTCAATTAGTGTTTTACAAGACTTACCCTTTCAATCATTATACTTTCTCGTCTTTTTCTCCAATCAAAAGAACGCAAAAATATGAACTACCGGTGAACCGTCAGACGCAGGTCGAGGGATCCCTCTACGCACGTCAAATTTGGTTACTCTTTTTCATCAACCGCGTAAATGCTTCTGTTCGATCAAAGTTGTTCAAAGCACAAGTTGTGCAATGAAGTATTGCCGAAATTCTACCAACCCACCAGATTGAAAATCTCCACTCTCCGCCTCTCCAGACCCCAACAGACTCCATGGGAGGGGAAGTCATGCAAATTTCTTGTGGAGAATCGAGGGGATTCTGCAAGATCTAGTGTGAACCGGAGACCCCAGGGGCAGAATTTTACTCAAGAATTTTAAGAATCTAGTCCTATGATCCAAGTGGCTGAACCGGTTTGACGCCTGTTTTGGTAATTCGTTCCAAACTTTCAGACTTTCACTACCCTAAGATTGCGGAGAGAACCCAACGTCAACATGACATCCTTCTACCACCTTTCCTTAATAGGTAAAAGTAACAGGTAAGCTCTCATCTGACAAGTAGGAAACCTTAATCCTCAAAGGGAATGTTGTTCGGTTGCAACTTTAGGATAGGATGGTTATTGAGATGCCCCGGGTTTTCAGATCATATATGTTCGTTCATTCCCCTCACTCATCCAGCATTTCCCCGTCTTCTACACCTCTCTAATTTATTTTCGCGCCTTTCTATTTCTTTGGAAGGGCATTTTCAAATCTATCACTGAGTGGACAGTTCCCTCACAACTCCTTTTCTTCTACGGAATATTTTCTCAACGTATCATATAATTCACAATCATGTCAGATCTCCCCTCAAAGGAGGTCGTCAATCATGAAGACGTCAGCTCTTCTCATTATAACACACCAGCTAAGATGAGCGAAGAAGATGTATCAGATTTCGGTAATGAGAAGGGTGCAGCTCCAGCTCGTCCAGGTCATATCGGCCGAAGAGTCTCGGAGTGGGAGGCTCTCCAAATCGCTGCGGCAGGTGACATGGAAACGATTGATAACGAAGTACAAGATTTGGAAGCAGAGGTTACAGCTCGAGGCAAATCTCGTTCCGACGTCTTCCAATTGAAGTTCAAGGACCCTAGACATTACACTTGGTATGTATTTTTTGTGCAAGAGATTTGAGAAAATATCTAACTGGTATTGTGCAGGTTATTGGTCGCTTTTGCCTCTATGGGAGGTCTTCTTTCCGGTATCGATCAATCTTTAATCTCGGGAGCAAATCTATACATGCCAGCTTCGCTTGGCCTCAATACAAAACAAGTTAGTTTGGTCAGCTCTGGTGTACCATTGGGTGCCGTCGGTGGTGCATTGATGCTCGGACCATTGAACGAAGCCGTCGGACGAAAACAAGCTATCGTATGGTCTCTATTCCTGTACACAATCGGAGCAGCACTCGAAGCCGGTGCCGTCAACTTTGGCATGATGATGGCTGGACGTGTTATCCTCGGTCTCGGTGTTGGTCTCGAAGGTGGAACTGTTCCTGTCTACGTCGCAGAATCTGTCGCACCCAAGTACCGTGGAAACTTGGTCTCGCTGTACCAATTTATGATTGCACTTGGAGAAGTTCTCGGTTATGTCGTCGCTGCTATTTTCGTCGGTGTTAAGTCTGGTGGTTGGAGATACATGTTGGGATCTTCCCTCGTCTTCTCCACTATCATGCTTGTTGGTATCCTCTTCATGCCCGAATCTCCCCGTTTCCTTATGCACAAGGGACGTACTGCCGATGCTTGGGGTGTCTGGAGTCGTATTCGTGGTACAGATGAATCTGCTCGTAAGGAATTCTTCGTCATGAAACATTCTGTCGATTCTGAGCGTGAGATGGAGGGTGCCCGTAAGAGATTCGCATGGCTCGACTTCATCACTGTTCCTCGTGCTCGTCGTGCGATTATCTACGCAAACGTCATGATTTTCTTGGGACAATTCACTGGTATCAACGCTATTCAATACTACATGGCCACACTTATGCAACAAGTTGGATTCAACGACAAGGAAGCTGTTTTCATGTCGCTTGTTGGAGGTGGAGCTCTTCTAATCGGTACCATCCCCGCCATTCTCTACATGGAGAAATTCGGTCGTCGTTTCTGGGCCATTGCTATGCTTCCCGGATTCTTCATCGGTCTTGTCATTATCGGTTGCTCATACCTTATCCCTTTGACCAACAAAGCTGGTTCTCAAGGTACATATATCACCGGTCTCATTCTCTACGAAGGTTTCTTCGGTTCTTACGCCTGTCTCACTTGGGTTATTCCTTCTGAGGTCTATCCTACTTACCTCCGTTCTTACGGAATGGAGACTTCGGATACCATGCTCTTCCTCTGTTCTTTCCTCGTCACATACTTCTTTGCTGAAATGCAAAAAGCCATGTCGAATATTGGTTTGACATTGGGTTTCTATGGTGGTATTGCAGTAGTCGGTTGGTTTTACCAAGTGGCTTTCATGCCTGAGACTAAGAACAAGACGCTTGAGGAGATTGATGTTATTTTCAGTCAGCCTACTGGTCAATTGGTCAAGGAGAACTTGAGAAGTTCTATGGTCACCGCCAATGACTTTATCCATGGGCGATGGGGCAAAGTCTTCTCTCCTGTTTCTGAGAGTGATATCTTCAGAAAGGAAAACGGACACAAGTCCGATGAGGGTGGAATGGGAAATGTTAAGCATGAGGAGTTAATGCAACCTGAATCTTTGTAGATGAAGAATGGGTATAATCGTTATACATATGGCGAACTCGTTACAGGGGATGATTTAATGCTTTATGGAATGATTTAAAGGGAGGATATTTTTTGGATCATGATTTAATGGCATGAGATGAGATGATTGTATAAAAAAGTCGGATGAACGCATGGTTGATATGATGGAAAGGTTATATTCGGACGAGTAATGATTGATATGTAATAGAAATGATATCCCTTGATTTAATAATACATGATACCTTTTCAATGTCAGCTTCCTATCCTCTTGTGATTATGTTTCATGACCGGTGTAAAGTCAGATGAATGGGTGTGTGACGTTTGAACCACAGCCTGGCAATGGAAGTGCAGCTGTGAGGAGACATTTGAATTAAAGTCAGACAATCAAGAAGGGGTTATGAATATTCACGGCTGATAATTAAGTTTCTTATGACGGACAAAGTGCTCGTTAAGAAATACTACTCAGCATACGCACAAAAGATGCTTGGTACCTCTCGCATTATGTTTAAAGCCTAATCGCAGATCCCTTTGCCATTCAATTTCCAAATGTTCAAATCAAATGAAATGTATACGCATAACTTCCACCCAGCTAATCTCCTCTCGACCACCTAGCAATTAACGTTCTGTTGAGTAGAGTGGTTAATTATTTCAGATGTTTTCTCAATCTATTTTCTTATATATATGATGTCTGGTTTGTTCTTTTGTTCTTTTTGATTCCTTGATCTATTATAAGAAACTTATATAAAAAAGTTATATAAAAAACTAGTTTAGAAAATTTGTTAGAAAAAATTATTTGAAAAACTTATTTGAAAAACTTATCAAAGAAACTTATTAAAAAAAGCTTTTAATTTTAATTTTAATTTTTCATCCTTCTTTTCTTTCAGATCGAATCAGTTAGCTCATCATAATCATATGCAGTATTATACTCAAACCCTAAATGATATCAAATGAACAAATATTTACAATTATATTCTAAAAATTCAAGCTCAATAGCATAAAGTTACAGTCCAATTCCCCCCCTCTACATTCTCCACCATATACCTCCCACTCGTCGCATTACCCGCAGCGATTTGCCGGGTCATAGCGACTTCTTCCCCATCTCTACTCTGCAAACTCATTGTTGCCGTTTGGTTAGTATACGGCACGCTTATCGAACCCGTTGTCCCCTTTGGAGTCGTAATCTCAATGCTGTCCAATCTCCCCGAACTTCCTGTCGCTTTAACCGCAAAACTACCGAGATCCGTCTCGAATCCCGCTTCGATATCCGTTAGTCCTCCCAAATTAGGTGCTACGCTCCAAGATTTGCCCGCTGCCTCTGTAACTCTCAATCCCGCTCCGTGAAACGTCAGAGCAGAGGTTGGTCCCGTGCTCCAACCATGCGCGTGAGATACTCGCGGATCATTCGTATACGGCGCATAGTGTAGAGTACCATCCGTAGAGTATCCTTCGATAAATGTACTATTCGTCATACGTGGATCGTCCAGCATGAAATCTCCCCACATGAATTTAATCAATTTGACAGCGCGATCGGCTCTTCCAGCCATATAGTGTGCTTGGATTTCGAAACTGGTGACGAAGGGGGATACAACGTTCCCGCCGCCTTCGGGAGCGGGAGCTCCGTATTTGCCCCATCGTGCGGATAGGGAATCGGAGACTTGAAGGGCTCGAGCGGGAGTAGAAACAAGGCCAGAGAAGATGGCCCATGAATTTCCGTCTTGTGGATAGAGTGTTGTTAATGGAAGGGTATCATTGTCTCTGAAAAGATTTGTTGTGTTGTCCCAGAGCGCAACATTTGCAGCTGATTTGATACCAGCGGCGTATTCTGGCCATTTTGACGTGGTAGGTGAAGAGTCATTGAGGACTTTCGCGAGTTTGGTGCCCAGATTGAGAGTATAGTAAAGAATAGAATTTGCCTCGATATTATGACCACCCATACCAACTCGTAACCAATCAGGGTTATCTGCAGGAAGATTGGCCATTTTTGTCTCATCGATAAAACTTAAGGAGAAGTTCATTCCTAACGTGAATTGTCCCCAATGTTCTTTCAAATAGTCTTCGTCGCCGGTAAATAGATAGTAATCGTGAATGTCGATCAGTGAATGGAGGTGATAGGTAAAACTCCAGGTTGAGATAACTGTGGTAAATGGAATTCCGGCATATGGTAGTGCACCTGAAGAGTTTTGAAGTACTAGTAATGAATCGAGAGAATTCTTAATGGTTGGCATATCGTTAGTTGAAACGAAGACTGAGGGACCCGAAATTGCTATATCTCCTGGCCATACGAGACGGTCTCGCTTAGCGCCATCAGTAAGAACACTGGTACCATCTGAAAATTGCTTGTCAGTATCATTTCGTAACACGTGGAGAAGAACATACTAGCAATGGTGAAATTGTTCCACCACGTTACAGGTTCTGTGATAGTACTATTTGAAGTGATCACGCCTAGATGTACTAGAGAGTCCCCCGTTGTAGGATCAATGGTACACATATCATTAGTATACGCTCCAGCGTACCATACTCGATTAACCTGATCATCATTGCTGTGAAAGTAGCCGGTATAGGCTCTGAGTTCGTTTTCTGCTTTGTGAGGTAGAGCAGTGTATTGTATGGTCAGGTTTGAGACTTCAACGGACCCAGTGGTATTGTGATAGACGTTTAAATATCTAAATCCACCACGTTGTTGTTTCTTTTCTGCTTGATAAAAGCCGCCGCTTGTGGCTGGATACCATAAAGCTTCATCGATTCCTCCATCGGCTGTAGCGTCACATCCTTTATCGCTAATCCACAGTGAACTTTCAGTAAAGCTGATTCCAATGAATTGATCGCCATCTCCGTCGATGGCGCCAACATTGAAGGAGACGATACCAGCAATGTTCTTTTCGAAGTCGTAGGTGACAGCCGAAGAGGGACCGAATGTTGCTGGATTTGAAGATCCAGTAGCGGTCAATGCTTCTGCATTGGTAACTGAACCATTGATATTGTAAACTGATACCGGTGATAGCGTTCGAGAATTTGGTGTAAGGATGTATTCCTCATATGGTATAGCTTTAGTTGACACCACACACAAGCCAAGAAGACTGACAGAAAAATACGAGAAAATCATTGTAGATATTTTCGACATAAAACTAAACAGAGATGTATGAAGAACCCATGAGAAGTTTGACCAAGATTGAAGACCAAAAGCTTCCTGCGTATAGGCAATCAGCATGTGGCGTACCCCCTTCATCACAGCTTTATAAATTTTTTCATATTGACCAAAACTATTTCATCTCGTTGTCAATTCTCGCAGAATTCGTTATAGCAATGGACGAAAGTATGAGTTAGTCCATCTTATTCAATGGAGATCTCCTTTAGATTTTTTTACCAAGAAAAATCTGTGGGGCTCTACCGCCTTTTTTCGTTCATACGAATGGGATGAATGTTACTGCGAAGGCGAGGAAGGCTCGTGGAGAAGCTCGTATGTAAAAATTCGCTTAATCCGGTTAGATCGCATAGCTCGCTTGACAAGCATCTCCCCGCAGTGACATCGAAAATGCGGGGAGATTAATGGGGCCAGATTGAGGTCGGCTTGAGGTCGGCATATATTTCAAAAATTACAATATAGCAATCTTACGATCGGACTACGAGTAATGGATTTCCATCAGATGGCAGAGGGTGTGCGTATCATGTACTCAAAATCACATTTGTATCCGGTATTTCAATGAACGAACACTAGGCAAAATCAAGGTTTAGTACAGTTAAATAAATCTACAGGTAGAACAACGATATAATGTTTGGGTTGTTGTGACTAAAAGCGGTCTCTCAGAGAAGACCAATCACTATTTGAAACAAACACCCATAATATAACTTATTCTTTTCTCCAACAACTTGGAGGATTGAATTATCATTGAAGCTTGGAAAGAGAAGGTTTTGAGTTGATTTTGGACAGGCGAATTTGCTAAATGTCAGCACAGCATGCATTACGACAAGACCGAGTACGGATTAGATTGACGTTGCAGCTAAGTTTGATTGTCCAAGAATTATATGTGGACTGGCAAGTGGACGGTAAACTGGTCTGGGATTTTGACTGATTAGCTTGAAATTGGATTGACCCGAGCATCTTCTTGTTTTCACAATCAGATTCATGCATTGAAGAGTGTGATAATGTATCTACTCTTGAGAGAACTTTCGATTGCTCGGTTTGATTATAAATCGTAAGAATTTTATTACATTCTGGAAATCTAGACAATGCGTCACTATTCCCTTTTTAACTTCAACGTCTTGGATTGTTGGTCTTGATTACAAAGTATAAGAATTCTATTTTATGTAAGAAATCTCGAAAAAATATTACCATCTCTTCCTCTACTTTGGTGTTTTCGATCGTCTGGTCTACTCATAAAGCAGTTGAATCGTACTGCATCTACGGAATGATGCCATTATCCCTTCTACTCTAGTTTCGTCACGAGTCATCATTCCATTCAACTTCACATCATCTCCCAGTACTTTTGTATCTGAACGAAATAAACGAAGTGACATTTTATACCCGCTCGAGCCGCTATCATAATTAATGTACATACGTATGCCCAAAAGACCCAATCCTCCATGTTCAAATCATCGCATGTCTGTTTTATATCACAATTGCCAAATCAGGCCTATCCATCTTCTCATCATCCATGTTGGGGTAGTAAGGCACGATAGCATCTGCCGATAATACATAAGCGCTGTTGTAAAGCGTCCAATAAGCTAATAACATAGTCAGCATCAATTTTGTAAATTTATGAAATTTCAAGAAGAGTGACTTACGTTGTCTAACTTTGCGTGCTGGGTGGAATAGACCGGCCCAGACGTAGTTGAGAACAAGACCTGGTCCAATTGCCATTCTAATAGCCTCAATAGCTTCGACAATACGATCGATAACGTGAGGACTGGTCTCGAATAAATTGGGGTATAATAAGTTGAGAAGATGAAGCATTGCATCTTCACAGCCAAGACCAACAACGCCCAATGCCACGTGCTTGACAACAGAGGCGGCAGTCTGTCTATGAACTTGATCACGATCGATCAATGCATCTTCGAGTAGAGGAGTGATAGCATAAACGTAATCTTTGGCCATCTCGCCAATATATTCAAAGAGGAAAGAAAGTGATTTGAGAACACCATTCTGAACATTGAGTTCGGGAACACGGTATTCGTTCATCAAAGCCGGGAGAACTGTGAACGGAGCGCAAGTTTCCGCAACGATACCAATCGCTACAGCTGTACAGACACGAGATTGACGTTCTTGAACTCGGAGATTGTTTAGAAGAGTAGCGAGAACATCCTGAGGTCCAATAGCTTTGGCGATGAAACCGAATGTGTTATTGGCAGCACGACGAATACCTTTCTTGTGGGCCTTGAGCATGTCTAGAAGTTCGAAACAGATTCTCATCCATTCTCTAGCATTAACACTCTCAGGTCCACGATCGGCGATACGACCAACCAAATCAATGGTATTTTCTTGTACCTTCTCGTGTCGATTTCGTAGAATTGGTGTAAGTCGAGGAAGTAAGTCCTTGATTGGAGGTTGCATTTGATTGATACCGACCACAGTGACAATAGAACGCAAGGCACCTAGGATAGAACCGAGAACTTCTGGATATTCTTCACCGAGATATTCGTAAAGAACGATACCTAGCTTGCCCATCAAAGCATCTTCACCACATTGCTTCATAACCATTGCAATACGAGAGATCAAGTCCGCTGCTTGTTGTCGAACAGTCGCAGATTTGTTGTTCAGTCGCCACAAAATAGTACTGACAATCTGGGGGAGGTATGGTTTACATCTCGTACCAAGAGCGTTGACCACAGTTCCAAATCCATTCAACATAACGATGTCCTCGACACTCTGTTCCTGGAAAGAGTGCAAGATACCGTCGATAAGTCGTTCTTCGAGTCTTTCACCAATGTCTGCAGCACCGAGACTAGCAATAACCTTTTCAATAGTTTCCACAGTCATTTTGCGATATGCTTCACTTTCATCCTTCAAATTATTGACGATGCGCTCCACAATCTCGCCAACACCGACTTTTTGGCCGAGATCAACAGTAGTCTCAACCACTTGTCTATAGTTCCGCTTGTCCAATGCCATTCTTCGAACCCAGAAGCTCTTGAAAAACTCATCTAACACATTTTCCTTAAGATATCCTGCTGTTACACCATCGGTACCAGCACACTGTGAAACAACTTTAAGTACTACCTTTTTCATTTCCTCATCGGGAGAGGAAAATTCTCTCAGAAGAATCTCCATGATTTGTCCCGTGTAATAGTTGGCGTATTCTTCGTCCATCAAAGGAATGATGTATCCGACGGCCTTGAGGAAACCAGCAAGACCTTTTCCACGTTGTTTCTATTCGCGAGTCAGCAAATTGTTTATTTAATTCTTTGGGAATAAAAGGAAGACTTTGTACTAACCCTAGCACCGGTCCATAATGGATTGAGGATATCATCGAAGCTTTCAATACCATATGGATTTGCTGCCTCTGCTAAAGCTGCAATTGCCAAACTGGTGACA
This sequence comes from Botrytis aclada, assembly GCA_014898285.1. Taxonomy (NCBI): domain Eukaryota; kingdom Fungi; phylum Ascomycota; class Leotiomycetes; order Helotiales; family Sclerotiniaceae; genus Botrytis; species Botrytis aclada. Next base: position 412,986 of record RCSV01000008.1, read on the forward strand.
GTTCGAACCTTGGTTTGATCGTCATTAAGATTACCACCGATACAATCAACCAAGCCTTTTAGATGAGGAAGCACAGCACAACCCATCAAGATAGGGATTTGTTGAACAATCTTTACACCAGTATGTCTTGCTTGCCACGATTTCTTACTTCTGCAGACTGCTCGTAAGAAAGGAAGAAGTGCGGGAATACCAAGTGCGGAAGCGACAACAGCAAATGCTCTAGCAGTTGTGTTTCGTACATATTCATCAACATGATCAATATCTGGTCGCATAGTACTGATCATGTGAGCTAAACCAGCAGCTTTACTGAGATTGGAAATAATTTCTCGACCTTCCACTCGAGCGTAGTAGTCTTGATCGATAAGCAATGGTTCAATGACGACCAAAATCTTGTGAACATAAGGCCTGACGAGATCATCAAGTTTGTAGAGGATACGATCGATAACCTTGACCAACAAATGACGTTCCTGATCTTCCAGTGTCTTTTCCATGAGCAATGGAAGGATTTGGTTGAATAATGGTCCAGCGCCAAATTGCCTTGCGTTATCCGTAAGTTGACGCAAAGCAGTCTTTCGCATAGGCGGAGTTCCATTCTTGACTTTGAGTAATAGCCTCATGATCTTCCTCTCTTTAAGTTCCTCGACACTCATAGAATTTTCATCACTACCATCTGTGAGCTTTCCGAAATATGCCATATCCTCCGCCTTGAAAAATTGTAAATCTCCCACGCCGGGTATTTCTGTTGGGAGTTGTTTTGCTAATTGTCTTCCACTTTCTGGATCTTGCATCATGAATCCGCCAGCAGGTAATGGTGTAGACATGACCTTTTGCGCAATAGTTCGTATTGGGGCGTACCCTGGTGGAGGTTCTAAAATTTTGTAGCCTTCAGATGGTAACATCATATCGAGCTCCTCATCTGACAGTGGCGCATTTCTCGAGGATATATCAGTTCCGAATGTAGTTGGTATAGATGGACCGCCCATTTGTGATGGATGCATTGGTGTTACTAATCCTTGATTGCCCATGGGGGTAGCAGCAGGTGCTTGATCCCATCTAGACCTTCTCCTAGGAGTTTCGTCAACCGCGGCGCCTCCAACAGCTGGTGTTTGATCCCATCTCGAACGTTTGGTTTTACCCTCCGCTGATGGTGGAGCCATGCTAGTATCTTCCTCAGTGCCAACATCCCATCTCTTCTTTCTTTTGCGACCACTTGCGACAGCTTCCGTAGAACCAGCTTCGTCGTTTTCCTTATCACCAGGAGAACCACTACCTTCCTTGATCAGCGTTGCAGTATGGTGGATGACTTCGCCATTCGCCTTCTTTTCCTCAATGGCTTTCCTAACTCTCTCTTCCTCACGCTCGAGTTCTCTTCTAGCCATGACATCTCTGTAGCTTTCAGCATTTCCATCAGCTCTTGTAGGTGTCAAGACTCGATCGTGTCGACGTTTTTGATAGTCGGTTTCGCGATCGGCAATTCGTGCACTTTTCTCTCTCCCTAAGAGAATATCTTCCTCCTCAACCCCATTACCCTGCGCGAATTCGTTCATCTGTTCCTTGGAAGCTGTGTATTGGCCTACCAATCTTCGGCTGGTATCAGCTTCCTCCATTTCATCATCATCACCATCTGCCACTGCGATGGAAGTGTTATAACCTGCGAATTTATCACCGCCATCGCGCTCATAAAGACTGGTATCGAAGCTTTCTGTTAAGGAGGCCTTGGTGGAAACATCAGTTCGCTGACTTGATGGATCAAATGTCTTCGATCCCTTCTTACCAGCAGAGGCAGCATTCCTCTCAGCCTGTAGCTTCCTGATCGTCTCGAAGTCGGTGTCGGACATGTTGGCGCGTTGTAGTGATGCGCATTGGTGTTTGGATGGGATAAATTTGTATTGATTTTGCAATCGAGAAGGTACCCAGTAGCTTTGATAGCCAGCACTAGTTCGTGTTACTGGCCACCCGCCACACGAGGCTGAAGTTTGATGCATGTGTCACGTGATCTACGACTGCTCATTTTCAGTAAATGTTCTTTCCCCCAGTATGAAAGTTCACTTATTATCTGTTCAATGGAATAATTATCGATGGCTTTATGAATTCTTGTCCATTTGAAGTAAATATACCTACCTACTGTTTGTTCCAAGGGGTTCTCACAATGAAATTTGTTTGGTCCAAGTCGAGAAGTGTAATCATAGACAGACAAATGAAAAGGGTAATGTGTCAAAGATTCAAGCCAAAGTCACAAGTTGTTCAAGATGGTATCAACTCACAAAACAAAAACTCCTAGAAGTTTTGTGGTATGCAATATCGCTCAATTTCAATTTTCGTGTCATACATTCGCCTATCCCAAACTCCCAAACGTCTTCTATTCTCAACCTTGGACCTTGAAAGTGCGTCCGGTAGCTGTCTTTCTCTCTTTTTCTTCGTTCTCTGGACGTGCTCTTCTCAGAACTACTAACTGTCAGTAACATGCAACACCCAGTTTTCAGAAATAGGAGCCCACCTTGCAAGAAGTCTGCGGTACGTGTACGCATTCTAGAGTGAATGTATGCCTAGGAGGAGTTAATACTGAACCATGAATTGGCTGTTTTTCATGAAATTACCTTTGATGCTTTGATATGGTAATGGAAGTAATCACGGAAGGTTTGGATGTGGGAAATGACTTCATCTCTTCGTTGAAGTGTGAGATGACGTGGGAATAAAACTGTATGAGTTAGCAGGGTGAAATAGAAGCTCACGATATCACAGGAGCATTTGAGCTTACCAAATGTAACATATCCAATATCTCCACTGCCATTGTCCTTTACTCCTGGAACTCCTTGAAGCTCCAATGGAGGGTCGGTTCTGAACAATACTTGAGGGGCGTTTTGAATAGCTCTCCTTCGGGCATCGACGAACTCTTGAATAAAGACCCTTCCGAATACTCTATCTGTCTCTTCGCGGAATACTGTACTGAAGATAACAGTAACTCTGTCGTGACTGGCCTTGATGTAAATCGCTTCTTCATCACGGTAATGAATTGCCATAACATCTCCACCTTCTCTGATACCCTGGGGAGCTTCCTCGGATGTGAACTTCGATGCTTCCTCCTGTAATTTGTGGAATTCGGTGAAGGCATGCTCAAATGGCGCAGCCATGGCATTTCGTTTCAATAAGGATATGCGTCTAATCAAATCATCTCGGGCTTCTAGAAAACAAATTGCATCAGCATATGCCAAATATGATGACTGGCATCCATACCCTTCTCTTCTGGCAGACTTTCCAAATCAACTTGCACCGAGAAATTGTAACCACTTTCCGGCGCAACAACGTATGGGCCATATTCACGCTCAAGAACCTGCTGAGCGCCATAGCGTACAAGTTCATCATAACATTTGACTTGTATGGAGACGAGGATTTTTGTCTTTGCTTCAGGGGTCGAGATGTGGAAAGTAACACCATCGAAATCGGCTACAGTTTGGTCAATGTTCACTGGTGGTGCTCTGATCTGAATTAGTTTTGGCCGAGCTTTAGGATACAGGTTTACACAAACCCTGAGAATCTCTCCGTGAGTACGGATTGAATGAGTACATTTTGGTAATCGAGAAGAAGCATTATGGTGGTGTGTGAGAAACTTGGATTTCCCGTTGTGATGTTTCCAGTACTACTAATGCACTATTAAGCTGCTGCTCTCCTGTTGTGTTGTTGTAGCTCAGGTTGCTGACGACGTGGGGCGGGTGGCTTAGCTTTGGGCTTTAAAGCGGCATCACATGCTCGAAATATATCGTGCAGAAGCACTTCATTTTCCTGCCGCTTTTAAGCCCGTGAAACCCATGCTTATCGGTAGCACTAAGGAATTTTATCGCATAGGTTAGAAAAAAAGTTCTGGTTCTCAAACTACATATTAGTACTTTTGCGCCAGTTTATAAATATGGTTAAATCCTACTTGTAAGTCCTTAAAACTATGAATGACGACTAGCAATTACTGACCTACTTGCTTCTAGGAAATACGAGCATTCGAAATCATTCGGTCTTGTCAATTCGAGTACTTCAAATGTTGTTTGGTCGACAGATGGAGCCGGCGTTTCGAGTCGAAATACAGGTTCGGGAAGAGCTATAGTGGCTGCCAATGAGGAGGTATTATGCTGGGAAATAAAGACGGGGACACTCTTGAGCCGATGGAGAGACAATGAATGTAAATCTCAAGTTTCGGCCATTGCCCAGAGTAAAACAGACATAGACATTTTCGCCGTCGGATACGAGGATGGTAGTATACGACTATGGGACTCGAAAATCGCAACTATTCTGGTCAAATTCAATGGACACAAGTCTGCCATTACTACACTAGCATTCGATAAATCCGGAGTCCGACTAGCTAGTGGTTCGAGAGATACAGATGTTATTGTATGGGACCTGGTTGCTGAGGTTGGCTTGTTTAAATTGAGAGGACACAAGGATCAAATAACCGGACTTCAATTCATTCAACCCAGCGCGCCACAAGAGCCTGGTGAAGAGGAAGAACTGGTTGATGTGGAGGACAATGCATCTGAGGGATTCCTTCTCACCACTGGCAAGGATGCGCTCATCAAACTCTGGGACATGACATCTCAGCACTGTATCGAAACTCATGTCGCTCAAACAAATGGTGAATGCTGGGCCTTAGGCACTTCACCGGATGGTAGTGGGTGTATCACGGCTGGAAACGATGGGGAAATGAAAGTGTGGTCTATTGATACCGCCGGTCTATACAAGTTATCGAAACAAGTGAATGGTGCAGTTGAGGCTCGATATCTCCAGGGTAGAGGAATTTTACATCGACAAGGGAACGATAGGGCACTCGAAATTAGTTTCCACCCACGTTTAGACTACTTTTCGGTTCACGGTTCGGAAAAGTCGGTTGAAATTTGGAGGATACGATCAGAAGAGGAAGTAAAGAAGAGCTTAGCAAGAAAGCGCAGGAGGAGAAGAGAAAAGTTGGCCGCAACCGAGAAGTCAGCTATGGAAGTTGACGAAGTGGATGAGAAGACCGAAGACATTTCGACTGCTGATATCACAGACTTTTTTGTCCCATACGTCATTGTTAGAACAGGAGGCAGAGTTCGATCCATTGATTGGGTACGCATTAAAGGTACCAAATCCATACAACTGCTTATAGCAACTGCGAACAATCAATTGGAAGTCTACACCGTAGTCACAAAAGAGAAAAGTAAGAAATCGAAGAGCGAAGAAATGCCAGATTATTCAAGAACACTATCGGTCGAGATGCCAGGTCACAGAGCAGATATAAGAGCGTTGGCACTGAGTTCCGACGACAAGATGCTGGCATCAGTATCTAATGGTGGTATTAAAATCTGGAACGTTCGCAAGGGAACTTGTATACGAAGTTTCGAGTGTGGCTATGCTCTATGCTGTGCATTTTTGCCGGGAGATAAAATCCTAGTGGTTGGAACAAAATCCGGGGAATTAGAGTTATTCGATGTAACTGCAACTGCTATGATCGAGAGTATCAAAGCACATGAAGGTGCCATTTGGAGTTTACAAGTACATCCAGATGGCCGTTCTGTGGTATCCGGAAGTGCGGACAAGTCAGCCAAATTCTGGAACTTTGAGGTGATTCAGGAAGAGATTCCCGGAACCACACGAAAAACCCCAAAATTACGACTAGTCCATACCAGAACATTGAAAGTATCAGATGATATTTTGAGCTTGAGATTTTCACCAGATGCACGTCTGTTAGCTGTGGCCCTCCTGGACAATACCGTTAAGGTGTTCTTCGTCGATTCTCTAAAGCTCTTCCTAAATTTGTATGGCCACAAGTTACCCGTGCTTAACATGGATATTTCTTTTGATAGCAAACTCATTGTTACCTGCTCTGCCGACAAGAATATACGTCTTTGGGGTCTCGATTTCGGAGATTGTCATAAAGCATTCTTTGGACATCAAGACAGTATTTTACAAGTCGCATTTATTCCACATAGTCAAGATGGTAATGGTCATCATTTTTTCAGTACCAGTAAGGACAAAATGATCAAGTACTGGGATGGAGACAAATTCGAACAAATCCAAAGATTAGATGGTCATCACGGTGAAATTTGGGCTTTGGCAGTCAGTCGAACAGGTGACTTTTTTGTCAGTGCAAGTCATGATAAAAGCATTCGAGTGTGGGAACAAACTGACGAGCAAATATTCCTTGAGGAAGAGAAGGAGAAGGAGTTGGAAGAGTTATATGAATCAACTTTGACAACATCTCTGAATCCTGATAAGAACGAGGAAGATGACGACAATGAAGTTGGAGCCGCCGGAAAACAAACAACCGAGACTCTGATGGCTGGAGAAAAGATTGTCGAAGCCCTTGAGATTGGTACCGTCGATCTGGAACTCATGGCTGAATATGAACTCGCCAAAGCCACCAACCCTAATACCGCTCCTCCAGCCCGCAACCTCCTTTTCATGGCTCTCGGTAATATCAGTGCCGAAAGACACGTTCTTAACACTCTGCAAAAAATCAAAGCCGCAGCTCTTCATGACGCATTGCTCGTTCTTCCATTCTCCACTCTCCCCATGCTCTTCACATTCTTAAATATCTTTGCTCAAAAAGAGATGAACATACCACTTACGTGTCGAATATTATTCTTCATGTTAAAAACACATCAAAAACAGATTGTTTCAAGTAAAACTATGAGGACTATGTTAGATGGTGTCAAGGAGAACTTGAGAAAGAGTTTAAAGAGACAGAAGGATGAGATGGGATTTAATTTGGCAGCTTTGAAAATTACGGGAGAGAGAGTCAAGGATATGGGGACTAAAGATTATGTGGATGAGGAGACTTGGGAGGAGGACGATGGATCGAGTAAGAAAAAGAGAGGATTTGTTCAAGTTTCTTAGGATTTTTGAATCTAATTGTGGCAATATGTTGGTAAAGATTTGGGCGGACATTAAAAATGTAAGATGTATAAGTTATGGTTCAAAATGGTAGTGCGGTGGAAAAATTCAATTGCACTTATTTGCATAACCATTAACTACGGAAAAGACTGAGATACGTCGTACCATTCCGGATTGCATCCAACTAGTCGTTCCCCATGCTTTATGCTCGCAAGTTTCAAAGCTTATGGCCTAAGACACGCATTTGAGTGAAATCCGAAAAAGAAGGGGCATATATCGAGCTGAACTTTGGGAGAATGTCTCGCTGCTTCTAGTGATAAAACTGGACCCCATCCCTAACAACAATGAAGATTGTATAATATACGTCGCTTCGATCAGTATCGACTGAAGTTTTGAATATGCACTCCAACTTACAGTAAACAATTGGACATCAAAGCCTAGTTGTTCCATTCAATTTTGGAAATTGAGACCTTACTCCTTGCTGTTCTATTCCATCTTGGACATTCAAGCCTGTTCTATAGTGTCTTCGTCGCTATCAACTGAAAGGAGATAGTTCTCTGTCAGTCTTCATTACTCTGGATGTTTCAATGAAGTGTTTCTTTAAACTTCGAATGATCTAGATTCATAATAATTGTTAAGAGGGAATATTGGTCAAAGTGTCTTACTTTTCTTTCTCCAAACCTAACGCATAGGTCTACTTTTGCGTTTCAAAGCAGAACTCAAAGAAAAATCGGTATCAAAACATGGTAGCAGTTCATAAATCCCGTATCCTGAATATTATAAAGAACAGGGTTATCATTTAATTCCTTTCTCGTGCACAACAACTCCAACACTTCATTTCACCCCAAACGAAAATGACACCTTCATCCCCTTCCCGTACTCCAGTTCTACGTCTCCGTCCGCTCTCTGAATCCGATAACCCTTCTCGAGAAGCCATACACGCCAACGCCAGCAGCAATGTTGCAAAATATTACAAGAAAGCAGGATCAGCATCGTGTACTATGTCTGTCGATATTGGCCCAGCGTACCACCCACGATTTTCCCATCGGAAATCCTACGAACTAGAGTCCCCTGAGAGATCCGAACCTGTTTCACGGACCGTGTCACTTTCAGGTACTCCTATTGAAAGTCGCCCTTCCTCTCCGGTTGGATCTACGGGCAGTATGGTTACCCACGCCTCGTCTCAGACGGAAGACTCATCCACAGAATCTAGAGACATGACAAAGAAGGATGACGAATCAATCAAAGAGCGAGACGAAGCAACAGAACGCAGCTCCAACCTGCTCGAGCAACTCTTGATGGAAAAGTCAAAAAGCTTGATCTTAGAAAAGGAGAGAGATGACGCAATTCTCAGTGCCGCAGAAACCAAGACGAGGTACGAAATCATAGAGAAGGAAAACGATGATGCCAAGCGGCGATTATGGGAGACACGGTATCAGCTGACGAAGTTAGAGAAGAGGAAGACTGGACTTTTCGCGGGCGAGAAAGTAGCATTGGTGCAGGCAGAGAGAGATCAAGCTATTTTGCAAGCAGAGGCCAGTTTGAAATTGCAGAAGAAGGCGGAGAAAGAACGAGATGAGGGACAGCAGCTTTTGGTTGAGGTTACAGAATGGCAGAAAGAAAGAATGGGGGAGATCAATGAAACGAGACGACTGGCAGCGAAGAGATTTGAAGATATGGAGTTGGCAGAAAGAGAAAGAGACGAGGCATTGCAGCTTGCATCTGAGAGATTGAATCGAATGAATGAAGCGCAGCGAATTGCATTGATGCAATTGGACCAGATGGAGCTGGCGCAGAAGGAAAGAAATGAAGCTCGACGACATGCAGCAGAGAGCTTGGGAAAATGGATTAGCTTGGAACAAAAATACGAAGAACAAAAGCACGAAGCGCATTTGCTGCGAACGGAAATAGAGAGGATGAAAGAGGAGAAGAAGGGAAGGGGTTACTGGACGTATTTCCTTGGTGCATTGTTCGATTGAGAGTATTCTGGGCACCTGTGCTCATGCTTCACTTTTTCTTTTCGAGAATCTTGTTGCATATCTCATGTTTTTTTCACATTCACTTAGCGAGAATTTCCATTGTATTCTTATCTTAGTTCGCGCGCAATAGAATGATTTTTTTGTATGTCTCATGATTCAATTTCTATTTTCACTTGTGTTTGGTGGTGAAATCCAGTATCAAAATGAAGCTTGTTAAAGTCAATGTGATGGTGTTGGCTAAGACAAGAATTCTAGAGTCTTAAATAGGTTTGATGTATTATCCTGACACCTTATGAAGCTCGTAGATGTGTTTATAATGTTTCTTCTTAAACATTCTTTTGATTTTCTATGCAATTCTTAGGATTCTATGATGAACTTTTTGATAATTGAAACGATTCTTGAAGTTAGTAGATATGTTCAGAACGTTTCTTTCTAAACATTCTTTTGATTTTCTATGTAATCCTTAAGATTCTATGATGAACTTTTCAACAATCTGAAACGATAACACAATGTCAATTCAAAGTTATAATGAGACAACATAGACTTAAATTCGTATAAAGACCCTCGATGAATTCCCATTGTTTCTTGCTGCATACTTCTCAGCGCTCTACCAAACATACACAAGTCAAAGATTAATCGCAATGCCAATCGAAAACCCAGTCCCAGTCTCGGGCTCTATTCAATCTCCCACGGCAAATTTGGGATCAACTCCAACTTCGCCATTAACAGTTGTTGTTGTTGTTGTTGTTGTTCCGCCGCCAGCACCAGACACGGAGAACTCAGTAACTCAGTTGTCAACCACGAGACCACCTGTACCTCGACAACGACAATCCCTAGATGCGGCTACAGATAACATCGGCAATGGCCGTAATGTAGAGAAAGAGAAGTCAGAGAAGATCGATTTTCTTTGCCGAGAGAACTATCACGTAGAGCAAGAACTGAAGGGCGCGGAGAGAAAAATATTGAACTTGCGAGAAAAGCTGCATGCTTTAGATGAAATAGATTGGAACATTAAACGTATGAAAGATCTCTTGGAGAGAGTGGAGTGGGTGGAGGAAGAAGGCGAAGATTTCCAGGAAGAAGAGAATGACGAGGAGGCTGCCAGTGCTGAAATTTCTGGAAAGGGAAAGGAGAAGAGATAGCTATAGGTGAATAGCTGAAGAGAGTAGTGAGTAAGTAGGCATAACATTTAGGTAGAAGAATGAGTTAATATCGCAGTCAGAGAGTCTACTCGTGCAATATGCTATACCATCTTTTTCTCCCATGGCTACAAGAACACAGTTGCCGTATTCCGTCGACGGAGAGACAATCAAAAGCCCTCAGGCACTTGTTCTTTTACTTTCAGAACGAATTGCAGATTCTACACGTACCGGGAGCAGGACATCAAATTTAGTATACTAACTTTTAATGATTACAGAAACTGACCCCTATTTGGTCATCCCAGGGTGTCCAATAGTCTGGCCGGCAGTCCGACAATCAAGAGCTTCGAAATACCCAATCCTTTATGCATAATGGAATCATTTCGTACATTGAGAATGTCCTAGTCTTCGAATTGATCAAAAACAATAAATACATGATATCGATAACGGTACCTTCAAAATCTTCAAAATAGAATCATAAAATAGACTGCAGTCCGCACTATTGGACGCACTGAAATTTATATGAAGCCAAGAGTGTTAAGAGCCTCAATTAGGTATTCATGTAGAAATTTGAGAAAATAAGAATAATATACAATGTCTATAGCTAACACCATCTTCCATGCATGGACAACCTAACCCATAACCACAGCCAACCATCTCCAAACCTCTCCCTCTGTATGTAACAATCACCATCGTACGATCTAACAAACTCCTTGTTTATTATCTCAACCCTCTAAGAAGGAATCTTGAATCCACCCCAGTTCAAACGCGAAAATGCACCCAGAGGATCATATTTATCCCTAATAGTGATCATCTTCTCCACATTTTCCGCTGGCATTGTGGAAAATGGATCTTGCCATCCTCCGGCGTCACCCATATAGATGAAATCCATTTCTTCACTCGAGACGTTGTTCGCAATAGCAAAGCTATGGATTTCTCCAATGACTTTTTGAATCCATGTTGTTATACGGAGGTCATCTTGTGCTAGATCCCAGCCGGTGCTCATTTGCCACCATTTTTGATGTTAGTAAGTCTTCAGATGAAATAGGGAGTTTTACAAAAAAGAGGAGAAGTAACTTACAGACTTCGGATTGAGTGTCATCTCTTCCCCATACATTTCCAATACCGTTGGTCTTCGCAACAGTGTTGGCGCTTTTAGGATCAAGGTTTGTGACGAAAGTTGGGTAGAAACCAGCAACATCCTTAACATCCTCGACTGCGGCTTTCCACATTTGCCACATCTGATAGAGAACAGTTCCATTTGGTTTCATCGAGTGAACAGCAAATTCGACTCTGGAGTAATTCATTAGCAGTGATCATTGTATGATAGACTATGTGAAACTTACCGGAACATTTGAAGAGGAGAGTCGAGTTGTTTTGCAAAACTAGCCAATGAAGAAACATTATTTATAGTTCGAACTGACGGAATCGCTGTAAAGTTTTCGAATCTAGATGGTGGACTTTCGGTTCCCTCTTGAACACCTATGAGGGATGCTGACATAGCTCCTGTAGTAGCATTGTATGTCGTAGTAATAACTGCTCCAGCTGCAATTGAAGGATCGTTATTGGCAGCTAAATTACAAGTAGCTTCAAGGAAAGCTTCAATTCCACTTTCTTCGAACACTTGGATCGTACTGCTGACGAGAGGGATATTCAATGTTTTGAGTGTGAATTTGGTGACGAGACCGAAATTGTTCGCACTCCCTTTCAATGCCCAGGAAAGGTCCGGGTTACAATCCGCAGATGCTTTGACTTGAGTACCATTGCCAGGAACAACATCATAGTTCACAACATTGTCCATTGCATATCCGTACTTGTTGTTGAAGTAATGAACACCACCAATGAGAGTAAGACCAGGAACACCAATGGTTTTAAGACGACCACCAATGACAATGCGGTCATATGGTTCGAGGTAAGAGTAGACATCATACCATCTATTACCTGGACCAACATCCACAGTGGTATTGTCGGAAGAAATTTGAAGGCCATTTAGACCAGCAAGAGCTACCATTACACCGCCATTGATGTTGTTGGCTCCAGGGAACTATAAAGAATGTCAGCGGAAGGCCACTAACCTCAAATGTTTACTAGGAACTTACATTCATATGTCCTCCACCACGAATAGCAAATTGAGCATCACAAGTACTGATGATTTCTACTCCCCCTGCCACTTGATCAGCAGTCACAGGGCTGAAGATACAAGCCGGATCCGCATTAGTTCTGATATCCCATGCCTCGAGGTTGTAGTAAGTGTAGTTTGAGGTGTTTGGAAAGTGGAGGTACTCCGAGTAACTAGTTGATAGTTGAGAGCATGCACATGCTGAAGCTTCCGAATAGGTAAAAGTTCCGTAATCGGTTGTTACAGTTGTACCTGCAAGGGAGGTTGAAACATTAGAAGCTGCGTACGCAGCTCCTACGAACGTAGATCCTGCGAGTAGCAAGGAAAACATGATGAAAATAGGGAAACCCGTTTAAAGAAAGTGATACATAGACTGAAAGATAAAGTTGTAAGTTGTTGTGATGGATGAGGGAATGGGGTAGAACTTTCTTATATATTTCCTTCTGTAGACATGCACATCTCTTTGCATTACAAATTTTCGAATTAATATGACCCAGAACTACCTTCCAAGACAGCAATTATGGCTATGCACTAGACTGACAGTATTTTTTGCCAGATCTTTTACTCAAATTGCTAAGATACGAATGCCCTCGCATTCTCGCATTCTCATATTGAGGCGCATTACGCTCAACTTAGCAAATCAGCAAAATAACGAATCATCAATCTAAATTGATGGACAGAAGAAAAGAACAAACCCCAGAAAATGGACCATAATGGACTAGTTGATATGCATCGTATTCGGACTGACCCATAGAAGATCACTAGTCAGGGGAATATCGGAGGATTCGCACATTTGGGTATGGTCCGAGCTGACCGTCCTTTGACGTCGACGTCCGATCATTCAATATATATCTGGAGATGGCTACCATCTTGAAACCTTAAAGCTTCTATATCGTATGTGTCAATTTGATTGTAACTTTATAATCGATTTTGATGTAACGTGGAGGATTAATAGTAATGCCACCAGGAAATGTAAGACAGCCGGACCAGATCGGGTTGTGCCTAGTCTACCGAGTATTCTTGTACGTTGGTTTGAATATAACTATCACATCGGGAATATTATAAAGCATCTTATCATATACAATTCAATAAAACTCCATGGTCATACTAATCGTGATATTTTTGATATAGCAGTAAGAAGTTTATATCGACTTCGATAAGTATAGTCTCGTGATCGCTTAATTCAGACGACACCTCATCATTTTCTGACCATGTGATTGTCATTTGATATTATTTATTACATGGGAAACGACTATGATAGGACACCATATCAAATAACAGTACAATTTAACATGATCGTCATATCATAGCCCTACTGCCCGGGCAGCGGACGGATAATCTTCATCTAGATCATGTCATGAAAATCCAATGCTAAGTGTACCAAAATATCGGGTCTTAGTATCAAGCGGCATAAACCCAGAGAAATACAATAAGAAGCGGCTCAGTAAGTGGGTACATAAGCAGATATACAAGGTAGTATGCTCAGATTTACCTCTTGACCCCTATCATTGTCGTGGCTTAAACTTCAGGCCATCTGATCTTTCGGATCAGGCTAAAACTGAAATTCTCGACCATTAGATGAAAGATCCACTCAATATATCATAAAGGGGCAGACAACTTCTCGCCCTACCACACCCGAAAATCTCTACAACAGACATAACAGTAAATGATAATCCTCAATAACGACATCTAATAAGTGCAAAACTTTATTTCCATCCTTTTATCAGATATGGCGGATCGTATTGTCTATTAGCACAACACAATACCCCGTTTCAGCACTGAAGGACTTTTCAATCTAGAACTTAAAGTTTCGTGTGTATAGTTATACAACTCTAATCACAATCAAGACTTTATCTTGGACCCCTAAAACTTTAAAGCCCGAATATCATACGTATTAAACTTCCGGATTATCCTCTTTCCAGCAATCCAATAGTCCGAACTGTAGCTTGACCATGGCGCGTCATGCGAATATTCTTACCCGAAACGATATTAGATGACAATAATCAGATTATAGATATCATCTGATATAAGAAAAAAGGATTTCCACAAGCTTTCAGTGTTTGCTTGAAATACTCAATTCATCTCGAATATTGTATTTCTCCAAACTTACTTTGATATGGTCCTGAATATCGGAAACTCTGTTTTTCTTTTTCTTCTGATATTCAAAAATCTCAAACCTCCAGCCCTGAAAAATCAGATATCTCTAGCAAATTAGGTGTTTGATCGCATACCTTGACTTACATCCAACTCACATGTTCCAACATGGAAGTCATCAAGTGGTAAAGTGAGGCATTACATACAGGACCAGAAGACGTAGCCCGGTAATACAATCAAGAAGTCGCCATGAACAAATTGAAAAAAAGAAAGCATCACAGGAATAAATGAATCAGAAAGAAGATGTTCCGAACACCCACCCTCAAATTCCTTGCATTCCAACCCCCTATATCCAAGCGAATAAAATTCATACAACTTTATATCTTGCTCGGTAACAATCAGACAATATCAACATCGAATGAACCATTCCAAAAGTATCAATCATTGATCATTATGACTGGACTAAAAACAAAAAAGCCATTACATCTCAATATCAATCTTCGCAAACAACACTATCACTATCATTATCATGTTCCCAGAACTCCAATCTTGATATTCTCCGAAAATAATCTTGGTCGTGAATATCAGATCCCATAAGCTATCCCAATCATATACGCAATCAATCGTCAAATTTCCTTATGTACCCTATCTCAAATTTGAATATCATAAGCATCGAGATCGAAATTTCACGTTCATATCAAAAACAATCTGGGTTTTATGTTTCCCCTTCCCCCTCTTCTCCCGCCTTCCTCCTTCCCCCCTCCCCTTTCCCTCACCACTCCCAACTCAAGGAATAGGCGCCACAAGCAACCCCGCACACTTCGCGCTACAAATTCCAAACGCCGTATTACACGCCACGATTGTTGCGGGTGCTGTCGCTCCCAAGGTCGCTCCCCACTATATCCCATGCATATTCCGCATTAGCATAAATACATCTTCATCTTCATCTTCGTCTTCATCTCCTACTTCCATACCCAATATCCCAGAAACCAAAAATAATGCACTCCATGTAGGAAGAAGATAGAAAACTAGAATAGAAATAAATCATACCGTCGCACCGCCCGCCCCATAGCAAGCCATCACCACGGCCGCACACCCACTCTGACAAACACCATACGCAACCGGTCCTGCTGTTGTTATCCCTGCGAGGAATGCGATGAGAAGGATTGAGGTTGATGTTGGTTTCATCTTCGGAGGGATTCTTGTATTATTCTGATTCGTTCTGTTGTTTTGTTGAGTTGGTTTGAGTTGAGTTGATAGGGAGAATGGTGATGGTAATGGTATCGCTGAAGATTTGGTTCGACTTTGTTTGGTAGGATATGATATGCGATCATGTGCTAAATATCTCACAAAGCGAGTCTTTCCCTTTCCTTTGCTGCTCAAACAAACAAAATCCACAGAATAGACTAATAGAACAGATAGATAGATAGATAAATAAATATATAGATAAATAAATAAATAAATAGATAGATAGATAGATAGATAAATAAATAGACAGATAAACAGACAAATAGACAAACAGATAGATAGACAAACAGACAGCACTTTATACACCAAGCTCTTCAACTTCGTACGCCTTACCCCTCTTCTACTTCCACGCCCCCCATTCCATTCGATCTCCTTCTCTCCTTCTCTACCTACCTCACTCGCACCATCCACCATCCACCATTCAATCAGCATTCACATCTCTTATCTCCCCTCCTCCCCTCACTCACCCCATACACACATACAAGACAAATTCCTTGATTTCTTTCGATTTTCCACGCATTCCTATTCCCATCGAAAGTACTAGAAGATCTTTCGATCCAGGGTTGCACAACATCTCCGATGTCCAATCAGATATTCTGGTACGACTCGCACTCGCACACGCATGCATTTACCTATGTACAACAAGGCCACGCACACATGCACATGCCAAAACCAAGAACATTGTATTCTCCAGAACCACGTGTAATCATCCGAGTGAGTGACTAAGTGACTGAATGACCTCGAAACGGGTGGATAGTGCAATGATCATCCGAAACCATACAGAACCATCCGAGTAAATAAGTAAATGAATAAGTAAACAAATGACCGACAATTAATAAATAGAACTAAATAATAAATAAAACAAATATCAATCGCTCATGAATATTCATTAATACAATAGACGATAATAACCTTGTATAGAAATACACCATGTATGAATCCCTCTTTGATATTCGAATTAGCTTTTTCCGTCTCAATTAATACATATTTCTAACACTCTCGTCTATTTTTTCGGTAGATGACTCTCATGTCCTAAAATGGAAAGAGGATTTACTTTTATACCCCTGAGATTCTATCATAGATTTGTGATAGAATGTACCCTCTCATCATGAAATTTACTCTCTCATGATAGAATGTACTCTCTCATTCTAAAATCCACCCTCTCCCTCTAAAACCCATCCTCCAATTCTAAAATCTACTCATCTCAAACTAAAACCAATCTATCTATCTACCCTCTAACTATAAAATCTCCCCTCCCTCCCCCTATTCTAAAATCTACTCTTCCCCATAAAATGTTCCATCTAAAAAACTCATCTCTATTAAAAAAATATAAAAATGAAAATAAACCACCTTTCAATTTTAGAGTACAAAAGTAATTCAACAACATTTAAAAAGTCTAAAAATAATTTGCCGTATGGATTATTACTTACTATTACTATCCCGATCCCTACCCATTTACATCTTCATCTCATCTTCATCTCATCTCATCTCATCTCATCTCATCTCATCTCATCTCAATTTCTTTCTTTCTCCCCTTGTACTTGTATTCAATCCACCTATATATACATATACACAAAACAAATTCCTCGATTGCCATCCCCATCCCCATCCCCATCCCCATAAAACCCACCAGTCCTCTCCTCTCCCCTCCCCTCCCCTCTTGTACAATTAATAATACCAATATGCAGATCTCCAATCACATCTTTAATCAAATCAGATATTAAATCACTATTCACACTCATACTTGCATTCGCACATATACATATACACATACACATGCATTTACATATATACAACAAAACCACACATACACATACACATGCATTTACATATACACACACACACACACACTACAAAACCGAAAAAAAACACTATAATAATTATTCAGAAGTATATATCATTCATTATCTATATTCACACAGTAACTAACCAACCAACTAGCTAACCAACTAAATAATTTCGAAACAGGTGAATAATGTATAGGAAATAAACAAAACGGTATTGTACTATAACGTGGTTTATCAGCATGCGGGCCATATCATCATATGGGCCACTTCATTTTGTATACAAAATTCGTCTGTGCGTAACCGTGCACTTTCTTTATTAGCCAATAGAATTTTTCAAAAATCTATTATATAAAACCTTATTTTTCAAATAACGTGGTTTATCGTCATGTGGGCCATATCATCATGTGGGCCACTTTCACCTCAATTATTATCTCTTTACTTTAATACGCGATTTATCAACAACCTATTATGGAAACGACTAATAAAGAAGCACGAATCATTCTAGCTATTGAAGCTATTCAAAAAGACAAAAAATTAAGCATTCGGAAAGCTGCTAAGCTGTATAATGTCCCGCGTACAACGATCCAGCACAGAATGGACGGTCTTACCCCTCGTACAGAATATCGACACAAAACCCATAAGATTACAGAATTGGAAGAGGAAGTGATTATTCAATATATAATTGATATGGACAACAGAGGGTTTCCGCCTAAACTCAAAGGTGTGGAAGATATGGCGAATTATATTCTCGAAACGCGAGGTGCGAAGAAGGTTGGAAAGCTCTGGACTCATCGATTCGTAAAGCGTCATACAGAATTAAAGACGCGTTTTAATCGCGTTTATGACTTTCAAAGAGCTCTCTGCGAAGATCCTAAGCTTATTAGAGACTGGTTTCAAGTAGTTTCGAATATGCGAGCAAAATACGGTATTCTCGACTGCGATTTCTACAACTTCGACGAGACCGGCTTTATGATGGGTATAATATGCCCCGGAATGGTTGTAACTAATGCTGAACGAAATGGCAAAAGCAAGAAAATACAACCGGGCAATAAAGAATGGGCTACAGCGATTATATGTGGTAATGGGGAGGGTGAAACTATACCCCCATTTCTAGTGGTTCAAGGACAGGTTCATCTTTCCAATTGGTATACCGAAACCGATTTCCCTGCGGATTGGGTTATTAAACCTACTTCCAATGGATGGACAAACAATGAGACAGGTTTAGAATGGTTGAAACACTTCGATAAACATACTCTGAATCGCAGAAAGGGCAAATATCGAATGCTGGTGCTGGATGGACACGAAAGCCATGAATCAATACCTTTTCAGTCATATTGCAAAGCAAATGATATAATATGTCTAAAGCTACCATCACATTCAAGTCATTTAACTCAACCACTTGATGTTGGCTGTTTTGGTAATTTGAAACGTTCATATAGTACTCAAATTGATGGATTTATCAAGGCACATATCAACCATATTTCAAAGGTTGAATTCTTAATAGCTTTCAAAGCTGCATATCAAGAATCAATCACGATTCAGAATATAAAAGCTGGGTTTCGAGGAACAGGTTTAATACCATTTGATCCCGAAACTGTACTCTCGAAACTGGATATTCGAATTCGTACACCTACTCCCCCTTCTTTCAATCCAGATCTGTGGACCTCTCAAACCCCTCACAATCCAACTGAAGCTCTTTCACAATCAACTCTAGTAAAATCTCGAATAGCTCGTCATCAATCAAGCTCCCCTACACCTATATTCGAAACTGTACTAGCTTTAGCTAAAGGTACAGAGAGATTAGCACATGAGAATACACTTTTGAATGCAGAGATTCGTACACTTCGGAAAGCAAATGAGGCATTAAGCAAACGTCGACGCGCTAAAAAGATTCAATTGCGTAATGGAGGAGTACTTACTGGACAAGAAGCTATAGATATATTGTCTCAGCAAGAGGTTGATATACAGATTCAACGCGACGAGCGTCAAAATAAGGGAAATTCTAATGGGGAAGCATCTTCTAATAGATGCTGTAGTAAGTATGGAAGATCAGATCATAATTCAAGAACTTGTCAAATCAATGTAATAGATCCTAGATTATTAGATTCTTAATAGTTTCAATCAATTGATTTAATAGTTGTAGAATAATATGGATTTGAATACAATAATTGAGGTGAAAGTGGCCCACATGATGATATGGCCCACATGACGATAAACCACGTTATTTCAAAAATCTATTTTTTTTTTCAAAATTTTTATTTTTATTAAAGTTATTGAAGAAAAAGAGATTTTGTAACGCAAAGTGTGACAATTTCGAGTTAAAATAAATTATTTAAAAAAGAAACCTAAATATTATAAATATTCTATTTTTATTATGATTTTTCATGATTTTTCCTTTCAAAAATAATGACTAGTTATTAAAATATAAATATTAAAAAAACCTCGATTTTGGTGCATTTTCGAAGTGGCCCACATGATGATATGGCCCGCATGCTGATAAACCACGTTATACAAAACCAAAAATACTCTAATGATCGTCCGGAACCACGTGGAACCATCCGAGTAAATGAGTGACTGAGTATGTGAGGAGTGAGTAGTAAGTGACCAACTGTTTGGTTGATGGATTCTGAAACAACGAATAAGCAAGGTGAGAAAGAAATATATATATATATATCAATCATGAAAATGTTATCACTACAATAAATACCAAGATCAGATTGAGAAAAGATATATCTGTATATTTATGTACGCTACGCTACGCTACGCTGCATTGAGTATTGATAGGTTAAGAGAACTCTGTACTGTGATCTATCTCGATTGATCCCTATCATTCCCACCCAGATCCCCGATCCCATAACACCATAACCAAACTCAGCCCACCCAAGCCGACTCAAACAAAAACAAAAACAAAAACAAAAACAAAAACAAAAACAAAAACAAAAACAAAAACAAAAACAAAAACAAAAACAAAAACAAAAACAAAAACAAAAACAAAAACAAAAACAAAAACAAAACAAAAAGATAACAATCGCTAACAAGCAAGCTTATCCAAGCTCACCAACTCCCAACTCATCATATAACTGATCCCACCCGTAGGCTACCAATAACCACCGCGTCATCAAAAAAATCAATTCAATTCCCACGCCGCAACCCCCCCAAATCCCATCCCACACTTCCCCTTCTTCCCCTCAAAATCCCTCTTCGTCATACCCCTAGCATCTTCCCCATTAACAGTCGTAACCGCATACAAACTAATCGTCTGACCTCTCGCACCCAATTCCTTAACCCTAACATCTACCCACCACCAAAATCCGTCAAAATCAAATGGCACCATATCATCATTTCTTCCATCCACCCCTTTTATGCTCAGAACCAAACAATAAGGTCTACCAGGACCATTACGTTCAAAGTCCCAATGCTCACAGACTTTTGGGAATTGAAATCGCATCATTTCGTTGGATGTGGACGAGGCTCGTATGTGTTTTTGAGGCGGGGTGATTGAAGCTTGTGAGATACCATGACAATCTTCTACAGAACCGAAACTCGGTAGTGGTTCACCACCCAGATTTCCAATAAAGTATTCTTCCCACGTCAAAGCTCTTCTATCTTTCCTAAAGAAATGTGACTTGTTGGCTGGAAAATGCTTGAGACCAAATTCTTCATTCGACATGGTAAAGTAGGATGAGATCAAATTTTTGTTATAAATTTGATCCTCTCCTAATTGTCCAGAACCCCAACAAGCGTCAATTAGTTTCCATTCCCCTCCATCAATACGTACTGCATTCCAGGCATGACCGCCAGGATTAGGTGGTGGACATGATTCTCCTGGTTTCAGAGGTGTATATCCAAAGCCTTTTCCATGACCAGTTACCATGATGGCTTCGAGTCCTGCTTTGAGTGCAATAGCCGTGAACAGACCAGCATACCCACCACAAACAGCCAATCCAGTTTTGATAGTATCGGCAGATGTAACATTCTTGACTCGATTCCCAAAAAAAGCTCCAGTATCATAAGCGATGTTATGATGGAGCCAAACGAAGATAGCACGAGCTTTATCAGTAGGCGAGCTGAAAGGACGACAAAGAACATCAGCAAGATATCCTGTATTATCAGAGGATCTTGGAAGGAATTCCCTTGAATACTTTGATGCAATTTGATCCGGACCGGAAAAGTCTCGACACAAAAGGCAGCCCTGTGATGGAGAAGATAATGTAGTTGGAGCAGCACTTACAGCTTTAACTTGAGCCGATGTTGGCTTGGATCGAAAGTTGATAGGTGGTGGTACTCCTCCCCCAGATTTTGGAGCATCAGATGGTGATATTCCAGTCTTTTCAATCAAGAACTTTGTCATAGCGTCCGTTTCTCTCATATATTCATACTTTTCCGGATTATCTCCATTTCCGTCAAAGAACATGATGGTCGGATATCCTTCGATACCGTATCTTGCCAAAAAAGATTTATGTGCATCAACATCAACTTTCGCAATCACAATTCTGTCAGAAGCAAATGCAAAATCCTCGGCAAGCTGTTTATAATGTGGATCCAATTCGACACAATACTTGCAATATGGAGCATAAAAGTCCACAAGAGCAAATTTTCCAGAGAGAATGATACGATCAAAATTATTGGCATTCAATTCTTGAACAGCAGGACCGGGGAGCCTGTTGTATGTAGGTATTGGTCTCGGTGAAGGATTTGGTGTCTCAGTAGATTTGTTACCAAATCCTAATGAAAGAACAGAACGAGTGTGGGATGGTGGTGGTAATCTTCGTGGTGGTAGAGAGACTGAATTCTCATCTTCTACATTTGCAATGGGTCTAGGAGGCATTTTAGGTGGGCCATCTGATCTTGAGGGCAGTTTGGGTGGCAATTCACGTTCAACGACTGGAGGTTGTTTGAGAATAACTGGAGCTGACTTGGTCTGTTTTTGAAAAGTGTTAAATTTGTAATTATAAAGGGGTTGGGAGCTAGGAGGAAAATTGAGATGAATATGCCAGGAATTCTACGTCCATCCCAAGAAAATCCAAATTTTGATAATGAGATTATCCACCCAAAACCAAGACTAGAAATAGTACTAGAGATACTTACAGAAACGAGAGGGAATTTAGCTTTCTGCTCCAGCCTTGCCTTCTCTTGTAATTCTCTTCTCGAAGGTGGTAGAGGTGGAAGTTTTGCCATATCCAAAGGAGGGGGTAGCATTCTTCCATCTTTTGACCCTATAGAAGTTATTGAAGATGCAGGTCTGCCATAGCTATTCAATGACATGGCCGAGACCGTAGACATTTGTGAGATGGTCGAATCTCCCGAGCCTCTCCTAGCCAATTGGGTGGAAGTAGATGCTCTTCTCGGTGGCAGATTTGGAGTCGAGGCTTTTCTCGTGGGTAATGGAGGAGGTGCATTTCGAGCTGGGAGAGCAGGACTCTTGGAATTATTAACTGGGGCATTGCCATTGACTGGATTTGAGGTGACTTTTGTGCCAAGTGGCTCATTGAATGGTTTCTGGCTAACAGAAGAACCATATGTGACAATTGGAGGATTGTTGGCAGTCTTTGGTCTCGCAGGGAGAGGAGGTCTATCGGAACTTGGAACAGGAGGTGGTGGAGGTCGTTTGGCTATTACTAAACTATTATTCGGAGGGGCAGAGTCCCCCGCTTGTTGTTGCTTCAATGCAGCAATGCGTTGGGCGAGGGTGGTAAACTGTGGCTCTTCAACATCGGCCATGATGTGCGATATGAATGTAGTAACTTTTCAGACCGTGAATAACAGCGAGATTATATGTAGTAGCCAAGAAAACAGAAGGAACACTTGTTGAAGGTGGGGCCCGTATACTGCCTAAATGATTCACTTGATGTATGCTGGGTGACACCACGAATTCGAAGCGCGAGAACGACAGTGAGATGAATACTGGATATCGAAAGTGTTAGGGGGAAAAACGAAAGAGATATGACAAAAACATTAAGACGAAGTTTCCAAAATCAGGATTTTATTATGATCGAAGGATTCATGACAACCGGTTTATTAAAGAATGGAATTGAAATATCTCAGCACAAGGCTGTGATGCGGCACAGTTTAACAATTATGTACCTGATCATGGAAGATCTTCAAACTGGGCTGTTTAAAGTGGTCGATGAAATTTCTAATTGGGTAAAGCGAGCTTAAATCACTCTTGGCAGGGACAGACCGAAGCCGAATTCTCTCCCATCTCTCCATATCCATATCCATATCCATATCTCCGCAGCAGCAAACCAGATTAACCTTAACCTATGAACTCCTCGTATTTATTTATAGAATATAGATATAGATATACAAGGTTCACCTATTTCTTTCCTCACTTTACTCACTTTACTTCCTAGATTCATATAACTAAAGGAAATACTGAACGATAACTTACTCATCTAAATATTTTATTTTATTTTGTTTTACATAGCAATTCGATTCGATTTACCAAATTCAATATATAGTATAGTGTCCCTCCCCTCCCCTCCCAGTTTGTGAGATTGAGTAAGTAATAGAATTTAGGAATGGAATGGATTGGATTGTTGTATTTGGCTTGGTATGTATACATACAGGTATCTATCCAAGTAGATATATATGTTACACTCCATACAAACACATACAATAGGAATCACATACTATAATCTTACCTTCGAGCGTAGCGAGCTATGGGGGTTTGGGGGCTTGCCCCCATAATAACTTAATAGTATAAATGATTATTCATTCAATTAAAAGGTAAATTACATTATACTGATGAGTTCGAATGACGCTCCGCTGGCCCTCCAGGGGCTTCAGGGACGGTGGGCGGGGGAGGTGGAGGCAGACTATTAGGGGATAGGTCCTCAGAGGTAATTCATCTTTACTTGGAAATTGGTAGAATGTTTGATTAAGAAAGATATAAATAAAATCGAGAACCTAGGTTCTTCAATACCCAGACAGACTACGATCTAGCTAGCCACCTATAACTCCACTGTATGTGATACACAGCCTTATCCATATCCATACACCCGAATCCCTTGTACCCATTGCACGCACGCAAACAGTATTCTCCAAGACAGGTCCAGCCAGCCCCATACGCCGATGATGTAGTTATACAGACTCCCGTCCCCATCCGATCTCCAACTTTCAAATAGTGGATGTCGAATACGCCTGCCTGGTTCTCGCGATACTCCCAATCGTATATTTCCACTTCGTTTCCATTGTTGAATCCGTGCTGTGCTGTAGTATGCCTGTCTCTCAATCCATCTACTGCCACACCGAAACAACCTAACCGTCCCACTCGATCCCTTTCCCATTATCTGCATACGAACTTCCCCTAAAACAATAAATCCAAACAACAACAACAAGCCATAGCTCCTAGACAAGCTCCCAAAAAGCCATCAGTTGAAGAGCCTCTCTGCTGTTGACCATATCCCTGTTGATACCCATAAGGTTGTTGTTGGTATCCATAAGGAGGTTGTTGCTGATATCCCATCTGCGGCCCCGGCGCATAGTATCCTCCTTGTGGTGGGTATCCTTGTTGAGGGTATTGTTGGCCTTGTTGCGGGTATTGACCTTGCGAGTATGGTTGTTGATAAGGTTGTTGATATGGCTGCTGTTGATATGGAGGTTGAGGCGAGGGAGAAGGATGCATGTATGCTGCTTGAGGGGGGATGGGTGCCGAGTTTTGACTAGGACCATCCGAGCCATATGCTGGTGGTGGAGGACCTTCTTCGTATTTTTTCGACATTTTTATTGGGTTTTTGTAGGTTGAATGCGACGTTGGTGTTGGTTTGGTAATGCTCGGAGCTGTCGGATAATGAGGTGAGGTCTTTTTGTATATAGGTAGGTCGGTAGAATAGGAAGTCTTTGTATTAAGACAGATATGGAGATGTGGCGCTTGGTACGATCTAATGATTCCAGATCAACGTCATACAAGATGGCTAAGCTAATTAATTAAGATCCAAAGTATGTTTGACTTCGTATTCAACGGATATGGATGGTTCGGCCGACGAATCTGTAGGTGTATTGGTACTTGATAGCAAGAACACCGATTGAAAGAAAAAGGAGATGAAAACGAAATGATTGAAGTTGTAGAGACTACCTTGAATCTTTGGGTATTAAAATGAAGATGAAAATGAAAAAGAAACAAAGAAATGAAATGAAATGCTTGGTATCCGGAGTTTCTGGCCTTTTCATATTTTGATAAGATAATACGTTTACTGTCGCAAACTTGGCCTTTGGAAGTGGCTTAGCACAAGATCATAATACCAACCGAAAATCCTCGCATCAGCGATTTGTCTGAGTACATCTCATGAAAGACGATACACACGCTCCATCGTCCAGCAGGAGGAGAATTTGATGCCAATATCAAAGATAGGGAGGGAGATGGGTGTTTGTTGAGAAGTTCTACCCAAGCAATATAAAAAGAAGGGGACGTGATTACGATATCGTTAGCATTTGTTATGTCTGATGCTATTCGTCCACCGCCACCGCCATGGCCATGGCATTTTAATTATTTGGTGGAGCCCACACACATTGTGATACGTCGGCGGGAGAGAGAGAGGAAAGATTTTCTAACTTTCTCTCCACAGTGGAGGGGCAACTGCAAGGTGAATCAATTTCAGTGCACAGAGTAATTACTACGGATGCGGATGTACAGAGAGTAGAGAGGAGAGAGGAGAGAGTAGAGAGTAGAGAGTAGCTCGAGACGAGCGTGGCACGAGTAGTATCTTCACATGCACAAGCGCCCTCGACCTCGATCCTCCACCCTCGACCCCTCGATATGAGAGAATCCCATGCCAGCCTCTTTCTTTTTACCACGTCAAAGAAATCAAATTTTCATCTCACCAAAGATACCTACCCTACCTAATAGAGCGCGACATCGTGAAAAGACTACCAGCCATCTTGATTTTCAACCACTCACAGATCATGAATCATACCAGAAAAGCGGAAAAGTCTGCCTGGTACCTGTTTCCCCAGAGAGTTCCTGTTCATGTTGTTCTAGATTGCGCAAGCCAAAAGCATCGAACTGCGCGCAAGCGATTGGAACTACCAGGTACGTACAGAAAACGGACGCATGAGCGTTCGTTGATCGGTACCATTATGCTCGCCATGTATGGGACGGATGGGATAGTTTGAAGGAATCCTCGGAATGGGATAAATCTACTTTTAGTTCCAACTTTCTCCATATTCTTTCCTTTCTCCCTCCCGACCTATCTCCTCTCCCTTTTCTTTCCTTCACATAATATCTCTTCAATTTGGATATCTCCAACCAATCGTTCCTCCGCCCGCCTTCCTCCATTTGTTCTTCTTGCATTCCCTTAGCCACCCCATAATTCCATCTTCCAGAATCAGCTTATCACATTCAAGCATAACCCTTCCACTTGAATTGAATTTATCGTATCGTGTCACCCCGTCAAGCTTAGACCAGCATCTTTAAACAGCTCAGTCGTAAACAATCAATCAGGATATCAACACGCAGCACATGAAAACACATCACACTTCCGGCGCATAGTTTGGGAATAAATTCAAAGAGCCTCCTCTACGCCTCGAGCGTCATATCGCTCGCAGGTTCATCATCAAACATGTCACCTATTCCAATTTCTCCATTCTCGGGAACTTCAATATTTCCCAGGGATGTTACGCATTCGGCTTCGTTAACTTCGAGGACGACGACGTCAATTTTACAGCCAATCTCTACAATTTTCCATCGAAGAAATGTCCAGTTATCTTCTCCTTCCAAATTGACAGAACTCTTAACTCGCCTAATCTCGCGACAAACTACAAGTAGTAACCCAAGTATAATTCCTACTACATACGGACAGCAGAACAATTCTCCTTCGCCTGGCACAGTCGTTGGCATAGTTTTGGGCTCAGTGGGGGGCTTCCTACTGCTTCTCTGGCTCTTGTATACATGTTGCACATTGGGACGTCGTCAATCGGCGCAATCTACAGTTACCGAAGATGTGACATTCCGTGAGAATGTCCGACGGAGATCCCATAATTCGCACCGCAGTTCGAGACCGCATAGTCGAAGAGTGAGCACAACGGAGAAAGTTGAGATTAGGCGTCAACGCAGTCGAAGCCCGGCTCCGGTGAGAGTGGTGAGGGAGGAAGTGCGACAGGAAGCGCGACAGGAAACGAGGAGGCCTCCGCCACCTGTTGAAAGAGTGGTTGTGGAGGAGAGGAGAGAAGTGAGGAGGAGTAGGGAGAGGAGTCCTAGTTCAAGCGGTGGGGGTAGTGATGAAGTCGTGGTTATTGAAGAACATGACCCACCGAGAAGGTCGAAGAGTAAGAGGGAGAGGAGGGACCGGGACAGTGGATTCAGAACTGTAGACCCCTTGAGTTTTGGGGGTGTCGTTGGCGGAGAAGGTCGCAGAGGTGAAAGAAGAAGATAATACCCAAGAATGAGAGAGGAACACTGGAGTTACGCTTGGAGATTGAGACTGCGATGGACGAATGGAGGTTTGGAGTAATGGCGGCAATATACGAGGAGTTGGAGGAGAGAGAAACAAAATATGTCTAGCATTAATATAATCACGAGAGCAAACCTCTCGAATGTTTTCTTTTCGACACGCCTACGCATGGAGGACCTCGTTGTCTTTTGAACCGCATCTTCTGATTATAGCGGCGGGGGCGGCTTTCTGCATTCCCATTTCCTGGTACGAATTTTACGAGGGATGAAATGAACTTACTTGGTGCTGACTGACTGGTTGGATGAATGGATATCGGCCGAACGATCAAATACATATATGGGAAATGATCATGAAGTATGAAGGAAAGGAAACTGTCTGTATGTAGTATTCACCATGAGAATTTATTTACCATACTTCCGATCTCATCTCGAAGATGAAGAATGGCATCCGAAGAGTTATCCATGCATGTGTTTGTGTTCCGCCCTCTTCCCCCTCGTGATCGGTCGGTTCGTATGTTGCTGGTGTTAGCTTGCTAGCTTGCTAGTCTAGTTAACCTTGTATAATTACTTAATGCATGCATGCATGCACGCCGCTTGTTTCCCTCTTTTATCTTACTATCCTTTGGGAGACAAGATTTAAGATTTAAGATTTAAGTTAGGTTAGGTGATCGCATCCCATCGCATCGCCAAGCAAAGCAAAGCAAAGAAAAGAAAAGAAAGCAACGGCGCTGTGGGTGGGTGGAAAAGGGAAAAGCTTCTTATGGTACGGGTAGGGTGTGAACGTAGGGTTTATTTAATAAGTGTATGGTATGGTATGTATCTAGGTTTTGGTTTTATTTATGGATTGAGTAGTACGAGCTTGTTGGATTGGGGATGGGGATGAGGATGGGGATGTGTGTGTGTGTAGATGTGTGTGTATAGTGTGTGTATGTAGATGTGTGTGTGTGTGTGTATAGTGTGTGTATGTAGATGTGTATGTGTGTGTGTGTATAGTGTGTGTATAATGTGTTTTGGATTGAGAGATTATTTTTTGTGTGGAGGGAGGGATGGGTGGAAAGGATGGGGGGTGGGAGTGCGATGTCGGCGGGGGGTAGTAGGGAAGGGTTGGAGGGTTGGATTGAGGGGTGGATTGCAGGGAGGGATGCATTCGAGGGGTGGTGTGTATCTGTACTCTGTATGTATATATATGTATGTGTGAGAAAATGAGTACCGGTA
The DNA here is from genome assembly GCA_014898285.1 of Botrytis aclada. NCBI lineage: Eukaryota > Fungi > Ascomycota > Leotiomycetes > Helotiales > Sclerotiniaceae > Botrytis > Botrytis aclada. Next base: position 441,812 of record RCSV01000008.1, read on the forward strand.
TGTAGGTACTCCAGTATTCTATTGTAATGTATGGGGTAGTACAAGTAGAGGAGAGGAGAGAGAGGAGGAAAAGAAAAGAGAGTCAGTCTGATATTGAAGATTCTTTACCGTCTAACCATCGAGAGAGAGAGAGAGTGATAAGTTGGTTGGGTAAGTTGATGGTTTGAATAATGTTTGATGAGTTGAAATAAGTCCACTACTTACGAGTGTAGATTTGTATAAGTTGTAAATGAGTGTATATTGTGTTGTTGAGATTGAGTGAGAATGAAAAAGATATCGGAACATTATCTATAAGTATATATTATGTTGCAAGTAAGACCGACCGCATTGGATCCGTCACTTTTTGATATTAAATTTACTTTTTGTTATGCCAGTCAGTATAACATCTGTATTGACTCATCTGCTTTTCCAGAAATAGTATATGAGATGTATTTCTTCCGGGAATTATTTGAATGATTCAAAGCTAATGTTTGTTTTCGTATTAACTGTTATACATATACCATGGAATCAAGAGAGGATATATCTCTTGATGACTAATACTAAGCTAGTGTATGTGAGGACAGTGTATCCTTTCATACTAACTTTCTGAATCTACATGCTTCATCTGCGATTGTTTTCTTGTACGATTCATTCCAAAGACTGCAATGGACAGTTGTGTGATGGAATCCTGACTCTTTTCTCCTGCAGATAGTTAGATTCTACTTACGAACAGAGGCTGAAAAGAGCTTTCCGTCTGTTCGTTCGTTACTTGATACCTAGATAGTCTTGTCGCTCGCTGAGGTTGCTGAGTCGCTGAGGATAGAGTCACGAGGAAACCGAGGCAAATCCATCCCAAGACCAATCATCATTCACCATCCAATCGGAGTTTTACCACAATTTTTCCAAAGCCGTGTGGGGTTTGGTAGGCAATGCACAATTTTGGTGGACTGACTAAGATCAGATGTGGTTGTCAAAGGGCGCGTTATCGACATTTTCCGACAAGGATGCTCGATAACCTGGATAACCAATTCATCCATGAAGATGACTGTTCCAGAGGGAAGGGTAAGGTGACGGACTCTTGTATCAGCTTTTGGTCGTGTTTTCTATTCGATCATTCGTTCTTTCATTCTTACATCCATCTGTCATCCTGTGAACAATATATACCCAAGGATTATTCATCTTTTCTTCGCTATTCTTTTCCACGCCCTTTCGTGGACTCTTTCTTATCAATATCTTCATTCTCGTTTGCCTGACTCAATCACGTACCGAGACCGTTCTGCACAGGATAGTGGGTTGTTTCTCGATCAGAGATTCAGAGGACATTCCCCGCGTTCCACCTACTCAATTGAGTCTTACACGTCATTAAGGTTATACTTTCATCCAAACGGCCCTCACGCCCTCTAGATGACCACAATTGACGAAATGGATGAGTTCTTCAACTTTGATGATGCCACTCGTGCGGCCACCCCTCCGACGACTGATCAATTCGATTATGATATTAGTCATCTCAATCCTGTTTCAAGTGCAGGTCCTTATGATATCGACCTAGCCTTTGCAGATCCTGAAGGGGATGAGAATTCCTTCAATTGTCTGCAACATTTCTCGGCTCCAGAAGAACAAGTCTCTCAAGATTTGGACACTAGGGTGGTGACACCGGCACTTGACACTACCGCACTTGAAGCACACGATTTTCAAGATTTTCCAAGATGGATTGATGGCATGTCAGAGCCGATCAAACCTTGTTCCCGATGTCGACAAGAGAATACACATTGCAAAGTTATTAAAGAGGGTTTCCGTAAGGGCTCTTGCACATGTTGTGTAGCGCTTGCAAGAACGTGCAGCTTGACACAAGATCTCAATATCAGGAGTAAAATATTATATGATTATCGTGCCTCGGGCAAGATCGATTGTGCTGTCGATGGCCAAGGATATTTTCGCATCAGAGAAGATGCATCTATGCCTGCAGTCAAGCAGTGTGAGTACTGCAGATTATTGGATCAGCCATGTACAGTAGTCGGAGACGGAGAAAGTCTCGCTTGTCAAAGTTGCTTGGTGTTAGAGCGACTTTGTAGTCTGGTAAAATATGGTAATGCTTGGAAAGTGGCAGAAGGCCAACCTCAAAGCAATCCTCTCACTTCACCTACATCACCATTTGAAGGGGGATACAACTCTTACCCTGCATCTCAAAACAACTCTTCAACAGATCTGCCAGCTCTTCAGACTTCGACAGAAAATCTTAAATCGGATGTTGGAGACAACAGTCCCAAAGTTGGCGCGAGATTTTCAAGACAGTCGGTACGAATCCTTAAGGACTGGTTGGGATTACATCATCGTCATCCATATCCAACTGATTCAGAGAGAGAGATTCTCATGTCCAAAACGGGATTGAACAAAACGCAAATCACAAATTGGCTTGCCAATGCACGTCGTAGAGGAAAGACTAGGCCAACAGTTACTCCACCAACCGTGGGCAACTATGCAAATGCCATGGATATTCCAAGGAAAGGTACTCCTGCTTTGGAACATATGAATCCTTTGGAACGTTGGAAGCACTCTCCACCCGAGCATGAACCTGCTTCCCAAACAGCTATTGCAAAGGCCGTCACGGCTTCGAGTTTTAGCTCTGGTATGGACAGTCCATACACAAGTTATGCTGATGATGGATCGAATCGATCCCTTTATAATGTGTCATCGGCGAGTAGTTTGGGCACTTCTCATTCTAGTGCGGGCTCATTTGCTTCAGCATACTCTCATAAATCTCGTGGGTCATTCGGTTCTTTTGGCTCTTTTGGAAACAAAGGTAGACGTCGTCGTCGTCGACAGGCACCAAAACCAGCAAAGGTCATAGCTGCAGGTCCTGCGAGAACTTTCCAGTGCACTTTCTGTACTGAATCTTTCAAGACAAAGCATGATTGGCAGAGGCATGAGAAATCACTACATTTATCACTGGAGAGATGGATCTGTTGTCCAAATGGACCGATACAGTACAACAAAGAATTCGAACGTCCGGGTTGCGTATATTGTGATCATCCAAACCCATCACCCGCTCATGCAGAATCTCATAACCATTCAAGTTGTGCCGAAAAGCCAATTGGGGAAAGGACATTCTATCGGAAAGATCACCTACGCCAGCATCTGAACCTTGTCCATGATGTAAAATTTGCCGCGTGGAGCATGGAAAGTTGGAAAGCTATCACGCCGGAGATACGTTCTAGATGCGGTTTCTGTGGAATTGTAATGGATTCTTGGACTGCTAGAGTAGATCATCTGGCGGAACATTTCAAAAGTGGTAAAAGTATGGTTGACTGGAAAGGTGACTGGGGTTTCGAACCACAAATTCTCAACATTGTTGAGAACGGGATTCCTCCGTGTAAGCATTTTTGGCCCTCATCCGATTTTCTCATTCGTATTACTAACGTTACAATAGATCTTATTCATGAAGAGCGAATGACCGTACGTCCTTTCGAAGCCTCTCAAGATTCTCACAACGAGGATCGCACACCAGAAAACTTGGTCAAGAGTGGCCTTACACAATACGTCAATGATAAGGTTGTACAGGGCATAACTCCTACAGACGAAGAGTTACTCGACATAGCTCGTCAAATAATTCGCAACTTGGATACTGTCTCGGATTCACAACAATATCCCGAAGAATCTTGGTTGCGAGATCTGATCTTGTTCTCCGGGTCGGATAACTACGAAACGGATGAACAAGATACACTCGATATGACTCGAAAGAAGCCATTTGAAACAGCTCAGCATTCGCTCATTGGTGCAACACCGTCAATGCATCAATGTCCAAAAGAGCGAGCCCTACGAAATTACGTTGATTCGAGACAAATGCTTGGTCTAACTGCTACGGACTCTGAATTGCAAGTTGAAGCATGCAGAATCATTGATGAAGCTGAATTGACAGCTACGGTACCTTGCAAAGGTGCTGTGTCTTGGTTGAATTATCTGATCAAGAACTCAACCTCTTGGCTCGCCGATTTTAGAAGACGTGCGGGCTTGCCTAGGAGTTCTGAAATGGCTAACGAAGGTGTAAGGTCAAAGGACGAAACTTCCATTGATCATGCTATACATAACTATGCAAGACTCGAAGCAGAGATGAAAGATTATGTGCAGCTCCAAGCTGCGTTGGGCATAAAACCTGCAGACTCTGATCTTCAACGACATGCGAGACTTATAGTTTATGGAAGTGATGATCAATGGAATCAGACTTGGGCTGATGATCCACTATATCTTCACATATTCAAGACCAGAAACGGACTTGCGCCAGCTGCAGAAAATAAACCTTCCGTTATGTTTCCAACAGCTATTGATTCTCCTGGGCATACTGCATCATCTCCATCACGAACTTTACATTGGGAGTTGGAGAGCTATGAAGCTCGTAGTCGTCCAGGAAGTAAAGGAAGCTCACCAAATACCAATTACAATCAGCCTATTCATACACTCACCGCATCCAATCAGCCATCGGCAAACGCTAACCCTGCACAACCTCTAAAATATTTTCTCAACGATGCAAATTGTTACATTCGGTTAGTCCGAGAGCTTTCAAGATTTGTGGCAAGGTGTATATCACCAAACAATCCAAATCAACATGTAAGCTCACCTTGATTCTTGATATTCTTTATCGATGTATTGACAATTTATAGGTACCAACCGATGCTGAACTTCAAAACCAAGCTCGCTGGGTGATTTATGATGATGATGACCCATGGAATCAAACCGCAGCTGATAATGCAGAATGGCTAATGCGATTTAAACGCGATGCTGGTCTTTCACCACAAGAATCCGGACCAGGTCTTCCTACGGGGAATCTCTCCTGGAAAGTTTCTTTGGGTGGCACAGGCTTTTGTCCACCTTATTTAAATCCAGGAAAAGACATCAAGGCATGCGATACAACAGAATTCGAAGTGAATCTCGCCAAAATAGATGAAAGCGAGAAGATTGTAAAATTGAGAGGAAAAACCGCAAACGGATACATTAAAAGTCTTAAACAACGATATAAGATGCCCGCGCAAGTGTTCTGCTCGAGAGAACTGGAAGAAGCGTTGCTAGATTTGGTCAAGACGGAAAAGGCACAAGGGCGCGTTCCATCCGATGAGTTGTTCAGGGCCAAAGCAAGAGAGATTTTGAATGTGCCAAATACGGCTGCGGATGATAGTCAACTTTTGGAGAAATTCAAAACCCATTATGGGGTTTATTCAACAAGTTCTTCACCACATTCGCAAACTCAAACTCACACTCAAACTTATCAACCACAAGCCCAATCAATCCCTTCCTTTTCAACACATCAAACACCGGCTTTCCTAAACGATGACGATTTATTGGCTTCCTTTGATGAGGAATTACTCAACATTACGGAAATGGATTTGGGTTTAGAGTTTAATACTTCTTCATCCAACAACATTGACTTCCTCTCAAATCAATCTCCAACACAGCTAGGAACTATCAGGGGCTCATCTATGTCCAGCTTGCCGCCATTCAATAATGCTAATTCGGTTATGGATTTTGATATCGGTATGGATATGGATCTCGCAATGGGAAATAATGGTTCTGAATCATGGGCTGGCTTACAATCAAATAACATTGATATGAGTGCATTTGGCGCATTGGAAACCATGGAAGGTATAGGAGAAATGGATGAGACATTTACATTCGAGGGAACAGAGGAATTGAATGAAGAGGATATGAATAAAGAAATCGGATATGCGGAGTTGCATAGAGTTAGTACGGCGACAGCTAGTCCGTGGAGAAGGAGAGCGAGTGAGAGGATTTGATTTTGAGAGAGGTGGTAGGGAGAGGCTGTGGTAGAGATGATGAGAAAAAGGAAAATTGAGAATGAGGGTTTTCATAGATTGACGATGAGGAATTGGATCATCGGGAGGCGTTTACATGTCATTTTCATGATGGGTGTATTGGGATGTGATGATATGAGATATTGTAACGATGATAAAAGAGGAAGGGGTGGGTTGGAATGGGATGGGATAGATAATTCTAATTTAACGATATCTAAATTGAAATCTTTTGATACTTGATACTTGATACTCTATATTCATTCATCCACAAGTGACGCTCCGCTGGCCCTCTGGGAGCCACTGCCGTGGAGGCAGAATAGATTCTTATTTAATAGTGTTGGGATAGGGATTATATGATCGTACTAGTGCATGTCCTAGTACCTCGACATTACAACAGATAGGTTTTCTAATTTTAACTTTTAGATCCTTCAGCAATATTACAATTACAATCGTGTGAATGATAGTATTTATTATATTGACTTCACCATCCCCATGGTGATACCAACAAAAGGAGATGATTTGAGATGATTAGATTAGATTTGTTGATTTGTAATGTGAATCTTCGAGCGCAGCGAGCTATGGGGGTTTGGGGGCTGGCCCCCATATCCATATTGAGAGAGGGGGGGGTCTTGAAGTTGGAGATAATGGGGATGGGGATGGGGATGGGGATGGCCCTACAAACTCGTAAATAAAAACTGTATCCCCTAGACCACCAACTTAGGATGGCTGGGTGATTTGTGCGATAATGCTTGAATGATAAAGTCTGATTAATTAGATTGATAATTTTAATATATATTTTTTTATACTTTGTTTACGAGTGAATAGAATCCTGCATTCAAAGATTTATTTTTGTATTTTTATAAAAAGATATTTGATTATAAATCAGTATAGCATATTATAATAAAAAAGTCGAAATAGAATTTATATTAAGTGGATTTTATATTAAAGATTGAATGTAAACATATGATTGAATTTCAGAAATCCTAATGATCTAATTGGTCAATCAGGTTATATTAAGCGACGGGGCCAATTGTTGACACCTTAGGGGATGCTAACATAAATTTATTTTTTTCCATCACAACTTTCGAGCACTAACCATATGATAGCATTTCCTTGGTCTCCATATGGTGGTGCATTACCTTCTAATCAAACCCTGCCACAAGGGCGAAGTTTAAATACGGATGTTGTAAGCATACCTGACGGCAGCTCTCCATCGACAACTTGGCTACCTCTCTACAACCTCCGAACTCCATATCAGGAGGAAGAAATCGTAAATCTGATTCACGAGATTGTCCAGGACTATGTCCGACTTTCAGGAGTCGCGGAACATGAGGTGGTTTGGCCACCAGCAGGTGGACACCATCTTGACGAAGCGTTATGCAACTTCTTCGATATCTCTGAGGCGGCAAAATCTCTGATTCGCCTTCTCCCAGTTCCCGCGCTACATCACATTAACCAGATTAACCTGTTTGAATCTAGTTCTCTAATAGATGTTACCACTGGCTCTGGCCTAAAAGACAGTCGGGAAGCCCCGCCACGCCCAGACTCGGCCCGGGGCTATATACTACCTCACGAAGTGCAGCTAGCTATTGGAGATAGTGAATCTAGTGCTATTATTCTTGACACAAGCGAAAGTAGGTCGGTCATACACCATATTTTCTCATCCTCTCGGCTTGACTTTCTCACATCTGCTGCATAGATACGATTAGAGTGGTGTCCCTCTCCGAAGGAACGGAGGCCCTGAACCCACCGTGGGCGATCTTGGAGAGGCCTCAGGATCCTCACCACTATCGAAACTACTGGGCTCGGCATGCTCCCTCCTGGCTGCGTGTTCATCGACAGAAGATCAAGTCTCTCGATACCATTCCGCCTGGAATCCAGGAATATGCCCTCGGGTATCTGGATTTCGAATATGAGTGGATGGTAAGCTGGATTTTCATCTGCGTTTAATTTTCGACCATGGTTTTACAATAACGCATATCAGAATTACTGACAGTGTGTCCAGCGGCGCAAGATCAAACACGCTCTGGAAGGAACCTACGGTTGGCCTGGCACCTTTCAACAACGAGCATGGGATCGAGACCGTGAGCGCATTTGGGAAGACGCGGATCGAGAATTCGAGCACTTGGGTCGTCCGGATGTACTTCGTTTCGTGGGATTGAGGGTTGCGCTTTCTTTGCGAGCATAGAATAGAATATCCATATCTGGTACTTTTCTTCTGTCTGTGGTGCCGAATTGCTCTGGACTTAGATTCTTCACTGGCGAGGAGTCATGCATGGGTTTTGGAAACTAGAATTGTCTGATGGTGAGCTGACAGAGGATATGCAAGTCACTTTTCACTAATCTACTGTCATTTTCTACTGTCATTTTCTACTATCATTTTAGCAAGCCACCGAAGGTTTTTGGTGTTTGTTCTCAGGTTATATTTCGATGTAGCGTAATGATTTTGGAACAACTTTGTTGTTGTAGTTTGGCACCACATATTCAGAACCATTGTAGAATTGAAGTTATTGAACTCCGTACATGTTCGCATTGCCTTCTCACTATGGAAGTTTCATTTGCAATATATGGATATTCATAATTTGTAAGAAAACATCATTTCCATGCGTTTTCCAATAATACTGATGTCTATACCTTATACTACAATGACAATTATCTGGATACATGATCAGAATCTGAAGTTCTTGGATATTTTCTCAGAAATTTATATATGGTAATTCAATATCTACCACTCCTATTGGAGTTTTAGGTCTCCGGTTGATATGTTTGATTTGGTGGACTATGCGATCGTCAGTATTTCAGGCACGTAACATCATACATATGTAGAAAACAAACTTACCTAATAAAAACTATATCATTCTGTGATACAAAATCATATGAAATGAAAGAATTACAAGAATAGAATTCAGCAAATGTGAGATTTGTAGTCCGTGACGAAAAGAGTCACAGGAACATTCCGATCTGTAAATGTTGTACCTCCTGTGTTCACCACCAGAATAGGGCATGTCCTTGGAGCACAGAGAGTGGTATTTACAATAGCGGAGCAATAAAAATCGTGGTTCAGATTGAAGAGACCAGCAGTTGGGATACTGAATTTAACAAAAGCCTCCTGATAAGCGTACAGCTGTTCCCCCGAGACAGTAATATTCTGAGGGGGATCTGTTGTGATGGGCCGAAAGGGAGATACTTTATCATTACTTAGATCATATTGTATTCACGACACGGTCTCAAGAACAAGGTGGATATACTCATATGTTGATAACCCCGAGATGTTATGAGCGGGAACTACGTTCTTGTTGAGTCTGCAGTTTTGTTTCATTTTGTTCAAACTTGATTCGTAACCTCACTATACGGTTTATTAAGTTGAATCCCATCCAAGACTTGGAGGTATGTACCCCCAGTTATTCCCTCAAGTATTTCTATAACCTAGCTTAAACCTCTAGTTATATAATCATAAGTAAGGATAAGCCCATTATGAAAGAAAGTAAGCGGGCTGCATACAATGCACAAAGCAAGAACTGCACTGTATCTCTAGGGGAGGGATACCCGTCAAAATCCAAAACTTCTGGCCATCCTTAGTTTTCATCATCTATGGAATCAGATGCATCGGTATAGTCATCCAAAGCAGCCATCGCATCCCGCCCAGACGTTGCGAAAGCGCTTTCTTTCCAGCGTTTCCCATTCAGGCTCAATACATGTGCCCTTGTCATCTGTATCATGTTCCCAAATACCTTCTCACGAATCGAGATGGCACTTCTGTGTGCTGGTAGGCCATGTCGCATCGCTCGATGCTACGATAGTAGTTTTGTTTCAGCTGGAATTCTTTAGTAAATTGGTTAGAAGGATATAGTGTTGCAAACTCATGTGTCCTCGATACCTAGGCGGAATTCCTTGGTAGTTTTATCTTGTAAGTGTATCAGCCCCTATTTGTATTCCATCTATCCACTAACTCGTGTAGCGATATAACATTTCTGTCAATATAATATTTGTTATTGGTACTCCTTACTGTAAGTGCCAACTGCTATTAGCCGAAACACCTTTTCACACCAAAACTCATCATTTCTATATATAGTTTTGTCAGAAATAGACAGCAAGTTACGCATAAAGAGTGATATATTGAAAGATGTGGTTAAAGTCTATATATTCGGAAAGCCAGGACGGAGGAGTTTTATAGGGGTGTGCACGTGCCACACACGTGTTACACATGTGATTTCCAACAAGTTTATATCATTACAATCAATATATAAAAAAAATTTCTTATCAATCGATTTATTTTTAATGTAATTTTAATAAAATTGAATTTCGCTATTTTTTAGATGTTTATTGATTAAGTCATATAGATGGAAAGTTGGAGTATTTTCAAAACAATCAAACTTACCAGTAAAATACGCGAAAATCAAGCAACTTTTTTTTATTTTTAATTCAAATTGTAGAAATTTTAATAATATAATTTCTGAGGATTTTAAAATATTGAAAATATTGATTTTCTATATATGAACTTTATTAAAACAAATTTTAAAAGGATTGAAATTATCAATCAGAGAGATGTTTATATTTGAAAATACAGCAAAATGTTGAATTTTGGTGTGAAAATGCATTTCGGCTGATAGCAGTTGACTAGCTAGTACTATAGCTCCCTCGGATCTTTCTTGAATGACTAATCGTGTTCTGCGGTGATATAGAATAGAGTATAATATAAATTATAAAATTTTGATATTGATTGAATACTCCAAAATATTAATGGGAGATTTGAGAAGGGATATTGAAAATTGGAAATTGAAAATACAAATAATAAATAGGATTTCTTGGTGGTTCTGGTTATTTCATTTTGAATGAGAAAGAGTTCTCTATCACGTCTGTCTCTATCACAATCCCGTGCCATCCCTCCCCGCAATTCACTAGTGAGTAAGCAAGCAGGGCAAATCCCTACAACCACAACCCCGCATTCACTAAGAGGAATCATTATCTCAGCCTTGTCGTACATGTATGTTATAAGAACGAAAAGAAAAGGACCTAGGTTACAAACATCGACACGGAAATATCATCTCAATGCGAGAAAGAATTTTGTTTTCATTACAGCAAAAACGATTTGTGTCGCAGATTCTTGATATTTGATACTTGGAACTTGGATTGGTTTTCTTCGAGGGTTTGACTATCGCATTGAGAATAGTGATACGGAGGAGATTGTTAAAGATAAGAAGGATAGGTTTAGGGATAAGGAAGGAGGGCTTGAAGTTGATATTGCGACTGCGACTGCGACTGCGACTGCGACTGCGACTGCGACTGCGACTGCGACTGCGACTGCGACTGCGACTGCGACTGCGACTGCGACTTGCAAGATTCAACTTTCACACTCTCTCTTGATGAGATCTATCAACCCTTCTTGAAGTGAAACATATCGATATCTTGTTCGGAATCGCAGAGAAAATGTCGGAGACGGTGCAAAATGTTGGTATTTTGCGTCTGCCTTCAGAGGTTCAATCGGGAATCTTGGTACATGTAAGTCCTTCAACTGATCTTCTACTTTCGATGCTTGATATTCATTTACATGCCTGATACATTTCAATGTGCGATTCTCGATGCGATGATACTAACACTTCTATCCTAGTTGGATACCCCAGATTTGCTTCAGGTGTCCGTCGTTTCAAAGCATTTCCGCGACCTAGCCGCCGAAGAGCTATATCGAACCTTTCATATTGTCTTTCCAGATCTCGATGACCCAGACGAATCAATCATTGATAGCCTGGCATCTGGGTTGGACACATTCGTTACGAGCGATTATGATTACTCGAAATATCTGAGACATATTATTTTAGAACCTTTGAATGGAAGTTTGAAGGGACAATTGGCATATCGTTCTTATCTGTATGATACTAGCTGTGGAAAATTCATGAACACGCTCCTACTCTTGACTTTACGGAAAGCTAAATCTCTTGAGGCATTCAAGTCGGTTGATTGTTTTATCCTCTTGGTAAAAATGTGCACTTGCTAATTTTTGAATTTTAGATGGGACCTTCGTGTCCAGCTGAGTGGACAGGTATTCAAAGAATTACATCGTATAAGCTCTCTACAACATTTACATGTTCGAATGCCGGCTGTACAGCCCTCCGTCACCAATATAAACCCATCTTTGACCTACAGCGTCTCAACGCCTATTGTCATTCCAGTTTTTCAAACCACCCAGACTGACTCTGCAGTTTACGATATCATATCCCATCCATATCCATCTTCCACGGCGAATAAATCTAAACAAATTGGCGGAAAAGGACCTACTCCAATTGTCAATGGAAAATCTCCAATATTTTCAGGCTTCAGAAACTTGCAAAGTCTGGCAATTCTTGATATGGATAACTTGGATGATCTATCTGAGATTGGAGAATGTTTGCGAAACTCATCAACGACTCTCAATTCCCTCAAGTTGTCGTTCTCTGAGGTCTTTGCTTCTAGATCTAAAAAACCACCCGTATCAGTTCCTGTCGAAGACGACGATGAAACTGAAACCGAGGATGAATTTGGTCAATTGACATCACTTCCTAATCCCTTTTCACTCACGTCTGATGCATTGAAAGGAACTACGGTCACAGAGGAAAAGAAAGCACAGGAAGCTGCGTTGGGAAAGATCTTTTGTATCGATTCAATTTCAAAAGATAATACGGAAACGGGTCCAAAGGAAGATGATTCAGAGATTGAAGTAGAGGGAAGGAAGGAAAAGTCTGCTTCCTTCGCTGCGTTTGTTAAATTGATCCAAAAATCAGCAAAACTTATAGCTGATTTCACAATTTCCGACGCGGAAAGGGAACAACTTGTCGAGAAAGTGATTAAGAAGAGTACACAGGCTTACATTGATGGCTTGAAGAATGGGATGGAATCTTCTGACAAATCGGAGGCTAGTAATGTGGAAGGCAACAATGCGGAAAGTAGCAATACGTCAGTCATTACTACAAATGAAAATGTTGAGAAGGATGCCAATGTGGAGAGTACTGATTCATCAGCTACGACTACTCCTGGAGAGGAAGAAGCTACAGATGATACCGAATCTGATGATCAACCTAGTCTTTTTGACGAATCTAGAACGCCAACACAAGCACCTAAATCCAAAGAGATTATAGATCCAGATGATATCGATATAGAGGAACCTGATTCAAAAGAGCTTACGATAGATTCGGAAACTGCTGAGGATGTTGTCACTGAACCTGAGACAAATTCTGACTTGGTAGATGAATCTGTTGAGAAAGTTGAACAGCCTCTCAATGCAGTCGAGACAAGTAGCAACGAAGATGGAAAAGAGATTGAGGCTCCTATTATCAATCTCGATAATGAAATGAAGGATTACGTTCGAAAAAGTCGTGGTCTTGCTCTCGAGGATTTTTCACTCTATCAAATCCCCATGAAAAATTCTGTCATCTCAAAAGCTATCGATATTAGAGTTTTGAAAAGCATTACTCTACTGAGTGTGGGATCTCAAACAGCATTTTGGCATATGGTAGCACGCGAGAATAAAGTCGCTCCACTCCCACTTCATGAAATTTACACCGATGGTGTCACAGTACATTTCCTGGAAGCTGCTGGTCAACTTAGCAAGATCACCGAACTTTGCTTGCTCGAACGATCGAATAGAACCAAAGTTGATACGGAGTCTAAAATTATAGTCACGATTGAGCAAATTAGGAAATTGGTTCTGAGAAAACATGCTCAGCACTTGAAGGTTTTGTCGCTGCATCAGGAGGGAATCCCTCACCAGCAGAGTCCTTTTGCGTGGGATTTGGATGCGAAGACGGCGATTCTACTTTGTAGAAAGGGAAAGAATTTGGAAGAATTGGCGGCTTCTTTTGATGTCAACATTTTGGTATGTTATCTTGATTCTCTTCTTTTTTTGCTCTTATGTATGGTGTTTGAATATTCAGATATTGCTTTTATTTTGTCATTCTAGCACCCACGACTTGCTGTAAATTTGAATGGATGCCGCATGTGGCAAATTTGTCTGGTTGCACATGACATTCATCGATTTCCATTCTTCCACATGCAATTTATCCATTTGATTCAGCGCACTCAGATATACAAGATTTACTAACACTAACTCAGCACATAATCAATCAAAACCTTTCCGCCCTCACATCCCTTCGCGCCCTTCACGCAATTGAATTCCGCTCAGAGGACACATGTATGTTGGTTCGGAACGAACTACGAAAATTCACCATGGACAGCGTAGCCCACAACCCAGAGTGTAAACTGGAGTATCTCGCTTTCAAAGGAAGCGTGAGTAAGATTGAGCGAATCAGGAAAAATGTCAAGCCGGAGGTCTTGAGCTTTGTCGAGATGTATCAACAGGGCTTGAAGGGCTTGGGCGTCGGCAGCGATAGCGAAAGTGATAGTGAAAGTGAAAGTGAGAGGCTCTTTTCCGGTGCGGATGGATTGTCCAGAGGTTTGAAGGTGCAGAGTGTGGATGGTCTGATGTTTCATGATATTGCCGGCGTGAGAATCTTTGAGAAGGATGTTCTTTGGAAGAGACTTTAGGTTAGGGGTGGGGGGATAGGGCGTGGAGGTGATGCATGTGAATAAATAGGTTTCTGATCTTATTCCGTCTGGTCTGGTCTGGTCTGGTCTGATCTGATCTACTCTGGTCTGGTTGGTAGTTTACGCGGGGCGTAAATTGGTGATTGATTGTTTAGAATCTTACATAGGGCATTTGTCTCCTTTCTTTCAAGCGATAGTACATGAGAATAGGAATGGGATATTACTTTATGGTATCATAGCGTAGTATAGGAGTATAGCTTAGCTTATACACAGCAATGAAAATAGAAACGAGAAAAGTTAAATAAATCATGATGGATGATGAAGTATTCATGAAAATGGATATTATAATCCGCATACTATGTATATATGCCATTCGCTCACTCCCTCACTCACTCACTCACTCACTCACACAATTCCATTCCACACTACATACACCAACCTCTCCCTCCCTCCCTCCCTCCCCACTCCCCCTCTACAACTTCGCCTTCTCCCCCTCCCCCTCCTCCCTCCCCTTCCTCGCCACCCCCACAAACTTCCAACACAACTCCCCCATCGGCCACCTCGCGCGAGCATGCACCTCGGCCATCGCACTGCTCGCCTGCCTGACCGCCCAGCGCGCCGCAATCCCCTGATAAATACACGTATTCCTAAAGAAACCAAACGCGACGCCCCAGCTCAAATCAGGCTGCGGGTCCCAGCCCGCCGTTTCGCGATACCAGGCGATGAGTTCGGATTGTGCGGGTAGACCGGGGATGTTTGCGTCGCGGAATTGGGGGAGGGAGGAGAATTTTTTTTCGTGCTGGACGCTGTGCGGGGAGAGAAGGTTGGCGAGGTCGGAGAGGGGGTGTCCGATTGTGGACATTTCCCAGCTGGGGGGAGGGGGGATGTTAGTTGAGGGGTTTTTAATTTTGTTTTTTGGGTGATGGATATGTGTATGTAGGATGGATGAATGGGTAGATAGATAGCCGGTGGAAAACAAATATACATACTCTAGAATTCCAATAACCTTCGGTTCCGTTTTATGAAACACGAGATTATCAATCTTATAATCTCCATGCACGAGGGTCCCTCGATCTTTCGGCTGATATCTCTTATCTTTGAAGAATCCCACGATCTCCTCAATATGCGGGATCTGGCCGACCGGCTCCTTCGTTTCAATATCCACCGTCGCCGCTTGCGCCGCGCTGATGGTCCCAAACGTTTTGATCTGACGATCGTAGAATCCGCTCGCTTTGCCAAAACTGGTCAGTCCGGCTTGCGCAATATCCACACGATGGAGTTTCGCTAGAGTGCGGATGGCATCGTGCCACCTATTCAAAGACGACATTAGTGACTTCCTCTCCGATAACATAACATAACATCAAGCAAAGAAACAATCCCCCGCCAAAAAAATTCAAAAATTCAAAAATAAACCCCCCAACATACATTTCTCTCCTCTCCTCCTCTCCCACCCCCGGCATCCCCGGATCCTCAATAATCCTCCCATCCAAAAACTCCATGATATAAAACGGCGTGCCAATGACCCCCTCATCCACACACAAACCGTACGTTTTCGGCACCGGCACGTCCGTCTTTCCCAACGCGTGAATGACGCGGTATTCGCGCTCCACCTGATGCGCCGTTTTCGAGACGAGTTTTCCGGGGGGCTTCTTGCGCATCACGTATTTTTGGCCATTGGAGGAGAGGAGTTGGTATGTGGGATTCGATTGGCCGAAGCCGAACTGAGTGCAAGAAGAAGAGAATTAGCATCATCGTCATCGAGGACCGACTGAGAAGTGAAAGAAAAAGTTGCTTGCTTGCGATGCGATGGGGATGGGGATTGACAATATTCCAGATCTAGGATACGCACCTGTTTGATCTCAATCGGGGTCGTGATTTCCGGAACGTTATTCTGTATATATTTCTCCAGAGCCTGGAGATCAACTGGTTGTCTCACGGGACCAGCCATAATGAATCTGAATACGCGGGCGGATTTCGACAGGGAGTTTTGGAGGATGGGAGTTGGGACATTGTGTCGAACTGGAGTTTTATGAGACAGGATGGAGGGAGGTCGGACGATTTTGCCTCGGCCTCGGTTCAACAGGGATGTGGATGTGGAAAGACGCTAGCCCCCGCGGAGGCGGGGAAAGCTTGTTGAAGGAAGCGAGGGAAGATACTACGACGCGTAGCGTAGCCTACTCGGGAGAATAGTCAAGACTATAAAGGAAGGCTAGTGCTAGTGTCCGTTCGAGAGATGTCAATACATCCCTCGTATTCTCAATCACCAGCCAATCTCAAACTTTGACCGCCAATCTTCAACAATGTCATCGGTCTAATCGATTTACATACCATCACCCAGTTTCCAATAGTCAAAAGAATAATTTGCAACTCCTGGTTCAATCTACCACATACTCAATATCACTAATTCAACATGAATCAAATTTATAAAAAACGAATAGTTCGAGATAAAGACAATCCATGCATGTATTTATTTGGGTATATATAGGTCCTGATACTTTTTAATTCAAAATACCCGACAAACTAGTTGCTCGCTGTGTAAAGATAAATGCTCAAACATCATTCCCACCCACACTTCTAGTCCCTTTTTTTCTCCTATTCACATCTCCTACCTCTACCACTAAATAATACAATAATGCGAAACAAAACAAGGGGAAGCCGACCTCGAATTAATCGGGACACCAATTCCCCTCCTTCCTCAGTCCACAATAGTGGAAAAACTCCAATTCCATTCAGTCATACAACCAAACTCCATCCAAACACCTCTATTAATACATTGAGAAGAAAACTAACAAACGAGATGTGACAAAAAAAATATCAAACTTTCCATGCTGGAATGACCACGAGAGTCATGGTATGCAGATAAAGGGCAAAGGCAAGACATGCTCGAAATCAAGGTACGTATAATATAATACAGAAATGCAAATGCATGAGAATGGGATATGAAGAAAAAAAAATAAAAAGATAAATAGATGTTCATGGTATCATCCTGAAAGTCAAAATCAAACAAGGCAAATAAATGGTGGGATCCATACGCGATGAGGCAACCGAGATATATATAAAAAACGTCCAGTTATTTCTGCAGCCCTCCTTTTCTTGGATGGTTGGACTTTAAAAGTTCAAACTAGGTTGGACACCCTTCCCCATCGTGATCTGGCTCAAACTCAACGTCCTTGCATCACTATTCCCAGTGTCGACAGTCAGTCTTGAACTGCCGCTTCCGTACCCCTTTCCAGTCCCGAAAACTTCATCTCCAAAATTTTGACCTCCTAATTCTTCTTTAGGGGTTCGAAAAACTTCAGAGCCTGCTGCGTATGCGTCATCGTCACTATCCACGCCAAAGCCTTCAGATGTGCCTTTGGACGATGATGTGGTGTCAAGAATAGGGACACCTCCAGTAGCAGAGTCGGGGGTGGGATATGATGTGGATGCTATGGAGGGATAAGAGGCAATTTGTCGTTGTAGGGTGAGGACAATACTTTCGAGTTGTTCGCGAGCTGATTGTTCCGCCAAGAACATATTTGTTAAATTGTTGTAGTGCTCCATTGTTAAATGGGCGTCTTTTTGAATAGTAGGAGAGCTAGATTGAAGACCTCGAATGGTAGTCGAGGATGAAAGAGGTCGACCAGTTGTATGGGAGCTGCTTAAGTGCACACGTTCATCTGTCGTTGTGGCATATGGTGCTTGCATTGTATCATCAAAATCAGGGTGGTAAGAATTATGAGACGATGATGTTGGGCGGTGAGGATTGTTATTTGAGAGTCGGCTTTGGGCTCCAAATTCGTGCCAATGTCGATGCCGGGGTAAAACTGGTAAAGTCGTTTCTGAGTGATTAGTTGGAGGACGACGTGCAGAAGAGCTGCGATCCCTCTTGCCTCCTTTGGGGGGATCTTGAAGTGCGACCTTGCCTCCATTTTCGTTTAGTCGCCGATGAATCTGAAATACCGTCTTCTCCATTTCGACCAATCTAGACTCAATACGATCAACTCTCGTTGCCAGGTCGGCAGCCTGAGTGATCTTCATGCCACTTAATCCACTCAAATGACCAAAATTGAAAGGCTGTGGCTGCTCTTGAGACTCTATCAATCGTGGACTTTCCGGTTCATTGATTGACCTAGGCTCCTCTACTTCCGCTTTGTCTGATGATAATGGAGACAATGGCCCCGGATCGTAGCTTGCTCTCCAATAACGAATTTCATCGCTCCGACGTCTATCGACTCCTCCCGCAATTCTTGCAGCTTCACGCAATTGACCGAGAGACCTTGAACGCCTGTTTGGGTGACTGCTGATTGTAACTGCCATTCCAATTGAACCAGGAACCGCCTCGTCAGAGGGAGCTTTACTACTTTTAGCTTGAGCGCTCGCAGGTCGTGGTGAAAGTCCTGTCCAATTCATATATCCTGGTGTTTTATCTGGTGTATATAGTCTACCCGTTGTAACCCTTGTTCTTGTTGTTGTGCTTTGTGTTTGTGTGGATATACGATTTGGGTCCCGCTCTGTATTAATCTGTTCCTTTAAGCTGCTGTCTACAAAAGGAGAATGCGATCGGAGGGCTCGATTGAATTCGTTGATTGGCATGGAAGTAGATCGTTTGGGGGAGGTCGCGGTATTCAGTGGACTTCGGCTGAGCGCAGATGGGTCCTACAAATTATTAGACAAGAGTAACGTAACGCAACATGCTTCTACTCACGCTGCGGTGATGCTGTTCACTCTGCAGAGCACCAACGCTCTGCTTTTTATTTGTAGCGGCATCCTTCTTTTTCTTGCCAAATATTTTTCCAAACACTCCTTTAAAAGTCGACTTCTTTCGCGCAGGCTTCGAGATTGTTGACTCCGATGGTCTGCTAACAGGCGATGAGCTCCTTGGGACGCTGTAGTCCTCTGTCCTACGCGAAGGAGCATTATACGATGGCCGATCGGATGGTAAAGGGGTGGTTCCCATTCGTCTGGGTGGTTCGATATAACTACCGGTCCCAATCTCTCCATGTGCCAGAGCACTATCTCGGCCAGAAATGGCGGACCCCCTCATAACTTTGTCGATTCCATCAGAATTGAGAGATCCAAGAGGCGTAGCTATACCAGTTCCTGGAGAGCGAATGGGAAATTCGTCGTCGTCCTGGATTGGAATGGGAGCAGAAATCTTTCCACGGATGGTCGAACCGGTATTTGTTCGACCTGAAGTTTCCGTCTTCCAGGTCCCGCCGGACTTTGTAAATTTACTCATCTTACTGAGAGCCGGATATTAGAACGGGTCCTTCAGTCTGCCTGTATTCATAAGTGGGTCGAGGATTAAGGATAAATCTATTGTGACAGTGGATTGTTTGATAGATGTGGAACGACTCCTAGGCATACTCGCAAGTTCCGAACGACGAGAAGATTGAAAAGTCTCAGTTTCCCCAGTCGAATTCGATGTTAAAATTTCATCATCGCTCCCCAGGGTTGGATGTACGGCAGTCGAGTATATATGTGAATATATATATATGCAACCCTCTTTCTCTCTCTCTCTCTCTCTCTTAAGCAACTCCGTACTATTCAACGAAATGGGTCAATGGGTCCCTTTACCCAGGGAACTTTATCGACCCAGGGCGCATCACACGTATCATATATTCTGCGACAGAAGTAAGCTACTGACAAGGAGTGACCATGAAACAAGATAAATGACAAGAAGGAAAATTGAAAGGACGGGGAGATCGATTCAAGAATAGAACTAAAAGATCCAAGCCAAACCCACAACGGTAAGGTGGAATGGAATGATCGTTTTCATCCCTGTTGAGGCGGCTGTATGGAGCATTGAAGCATTGAAGCATTGAAGCATTGAAGCGATGGAGGGAGGTGGATTGAAAAGATTGGTAATGATACGAATATCTTGCAGTATCTCGCAGTATCTGATCATGACCCAGCATGACCCAGCATCTCCCAGCATTTCTTTCGCATTTTTCGCATCTCCAGTAAAATTGATAGGTACTCAGAAGACAAGGAAGAAGAGATTGTACCAACCAACTCGAGAACTGACTGCACGAAATAGTAAGAACCGTGTGAAGAGTGTGAATCTTGTGCGTAAAGCCAGGAACCTAGAGAGGTATGAGTTGTTGTCTGCAATGCACCATAATTTTACCCCACGAAGGCTTGAAGCTCGAAGGTTCAAATCTAGAGGGGTTTGACTAATTCATCAATCAATCATATCAATCACATCATATCATATCATATATCATACATGTAACTATCCATATATATCCATCCATCCATCCATCCATACATACATACATGCACATTGCCCATCAACTGAAATTCAACATTTTGAGTACTTGCGACGAACACGGTTAGACAGATACATGTCAAAAGTGGGAAAGCCCAAAAGGGACCATCACAATTTGAAGAAGAAGAAGAATAAGAAGAAGAAGAAGAAAAAAAGCCCAAAACAGCTTGAAAATACGAAACTAGCTAACAAATAATCTCATTGAATCAAATCAATCAAATCAATCAATTATCTATCTATCACCGAAACACCACCATCTTCGGAGCAATAGCTTTACCCAGCCAGGTCGTCCCTAAACCATGTTCCCATTCCTTTTTGTTAATGACCAGTGACCACCCAACTTCATCCGGAAAGAGGAAAGGAGAGAAAGGATGTCCATCCTGATTAGTGCGTGGTGCCGCCCATCCACTCTGCTTGCTTTTGGAGCCTTTCCACCTTGGAACGAGGGAGAGAGGAGAATTCGTGTGATTCATGGATGATGGTTGATAGATGATGGATGCGGATGGCGGGTGGGTCGCTGGCGGTAGTCTATTCATGCAGGGTGTGTTGGAGGTTAAGTGGTTATGGGGGTAGGATATGGCTAGTATGGCTAGTGTGCATACTATGGATGTTATGGATGTTATGGATGTTATGGATGGGCTCTGTGAGTGGAAGTGGAAGTGAAAGTGGAAGTACTAATAAATACCACTCGACTAAATATATACGAGTACACTCCCACCAAGTTCCAACCCCTTCATCCAAAGCGAGGTACTTAGTATTATTACCATTGTACCTCTGTAAATCTTTTCATGTAAATCCTGTCCATCCCGTAAATCTCTAATCACATATTTCACACAGCAAGGAACGACTCTCCAAAGTATATCAAGCATTGCCGTTACTCACACACTCACCCACACACTCACACTCGTACTCGACAAACAATCCCTCCGATTCCACCACCCAAAATAACAAACCGACAGTACATCTTCACCAAACTCAACTTCAACAAACATGCAAAGTACCACAAAGTACACTGTCTTAGATAACGGCTAACCATGCACCTCACCTCGTAAATAGGTATAGCCCCAAACGCGAGTCTCTGCAGATCCAGGGTACCTTCACAACTTCACAAATCACCGCATGCATACGCTTTTGAATTTCCTTCACACGCGCTGCGCTTCCATCCATGTCGCCATACGGCGCCAAGTAGTACGATACAGGTAGCTATAGCTATCTATCTCGCATGCTATGCTCGCATGTGAAGGGGATTGTGATTTATTCGGGCTCGGATCTATGCTCCGACCGGTGAACCCTTTCGAATTTACTCGTGAAATAAATCGAAAGGCGGGATGGAGATGAGATTTTTTTGTGAAAAGGAGGGAGGGGAGTTAGTTACGAAATACAGTATGGATGTGGTAATCAAGTATACACTATGACTACACTCTACATGCAATACAATCATCATACTCTCCATTCTTGCTGCAGCATATATCTTGGCTAGATATGGCATACCCGTACCACCCAAGGTCGATGAAGTAAGTGATTGTGATAGATAGATATCCCAGGTATATTTACCCGAATATACATATATCCCTCTAGTTACGATATTCTTCAATGCATGCAAACAATGATCCGCGGCCACAGCGGCATAGAAAATGAATTAACATTATACACTATCAAAGCATATCAATAGTGTCACCCATAAAAACCTCCTAGATCAATATTCACCCGCGGCCGAAGTTCTAGAGGGTGCTGCGCTACATGTCCATCTAAACCCAAATGGTGCAAGCCAGAAAAATGGCAACGGGAACTCAATCTCCAATTCGCGATTAGCTTTTTGCACGCGGCATAATAAATCTTCTTAAACTTTGGGGCCCTTCGCTCCAGATGTGCCTT
Source organism: Botrytis aclada (assembly GCA_014898285.1). NCBI lineage: Eukaryota > Fungi > Ascomycota > Leotiomycetes > Helotiales > Sclerotiniaceae > Botrytis > Botrytis aclada. The sequence goes on from RCSV01000008.1 coordinate 464,234, forward strand.
TATCATATCATGTCATCTCAAAAGATTCGACACTAAAACTTCAACAACCCCGTATGCATACCCACAATTTCCGGAAACCTTGAAGATGCGATAGATCATGTCGTCTTCAAACTTTCCATGCAATATACAGATGTGACAGCTAACGCCACCATAATCAAATTTGGGGGTCTTTGACTCTTTGGTAAGAAAAAAAATATGAATAAAAAACGGGTGATCAAAGTCTTTTGGAGATGGAAGGTGGATTGCTTGAAATGTTCTCTGTACGAAACACACCTTGGGATCCGTGCCACTGTCATACTCTACATGAAACTACAGGGGCACGTGAGGGGGTCCTTGATATCGAGTTCGTCATTCGTCTGATGCACACCCTCTTCTTGAAAGGGAAAGAACAAAATCGCGTGGCACGACAGCGATGGTGTTTATGGACATTCTGTGGGTCGTCAGCAAAGACCAAAAAGAAAAGCGAAAAGCTTCCGAGGCAATCCTCCAGCCTCTATGCGTAACTGCATAATTTCTTTCATGGATCTAAAACTTTGGTACGGGAACTAGAGTGCCATTGAGGTGTAACGGTTTTTGGATTTTTCGACCGAAATCATAATTTATTGAATGTCATTAGACTCATTACGAGTTCAACTCCGCTATGGATGGGTATCGTAAGTCGGCATTTTCTTCCAGGAAGTCCATCCATCGTTTGAGAAATTTACTACCTCTGCATCGATCATACATCAACTGTCAGCATACGGTCTCAACCAGATTGGATCGAGTAAATATATACAGAGTACAAGAAGATAACAAGGAGGTCTGAACTTACCTCGAGACAGTTTCCGAATCGCCAATGATTGTCAGTGAGCGTCGTGGTCGGGTCATAGCGACTAAATTTTGCAGGTTATATCAGTTGCATGATCTTGGTTTCCTCATTTTTCTTTGTGCATAGATATTTGAAAGCGAAATGCTTAGCATTCGTTGTGTGAGGTCGATTATCAAACATGCTATAGCCCAAGAACCGTTTGATTTTGCTTGCGGGAGATCTGCTTTAACAGTGATCATACTGGGATGTGGGGGCGGGTGTTTAACGAAATTCATGCAAAGAAGGGTTCAATGGTTCTAGAAGTAGAGAACAGATGAAGAAATTCATGCAAAATGGTGGACGTACCGTTCAGTCTGCGCCTCTCTCCTAAGAATCCCACTTCGCGTTCGCTGTTACTTCGAACGAGGGAAACAATGATTGCTTCTTTTTCCCTTCCTTGAAACCCATCAACACTGCCCAGTTCAATGCCGGGAAAGGCCTCCTTCATCGATCGAGACATCAATGCGAGCTTTTTGGGTTAGTATTACTTTTCAGAGGAATGATTATGAGGCACAAAAAACTTTTATCATGCTTACCTGAGCGTTGTATGGCGTTACAACTGCGATATCCTCTGGCTTCAACCCAGCATTGACAAGATTCTGGACATGTCGTCTCACCAGAACTGCTTCCATTTCGTTACTTTTACTTTCACCTAACATTCCCTTACCGGATTTCTTATCAACACTCTCCTCTTCGCTCTTTTCCGGAAAGTCGCCACCCTGAGTATCGAAGAATATCAGGGGCTCAATAGTATCCTCTGTTTCCTCGACATCATACGGTAGTTCTGTGAGAAGTCTTGCCTTAACTGCTTCAGCTGCGACGAGTTTTGATTCATATAACTCGTCCGAAGGGAATCTCATGATCTTCTCATGCATACGGTATTGTGTAGTAAGCATGATTTTAATTCCAGTGCCATGTAATTTTAGTAATCTGTCGAACAGAGTGGTCTCCAAAGTCATTCTCTTAATGATACCTTCTGTGTCTGTGTCTGGTGATTTCGTTTTAGTCTTGGAATTTAGTGATTTGATTGTTGGGGGCAACTGGAGATGATCTCCGGCAAGAACAACTTTACTAGCTGATAGCAAAGGTACCCAACATTGAGCTTCCAAAGCCTGACTATAGCATAAGATCTTAGTAATTGTCTTCTAAGGGGAGAAAGCTGAGAAAGACAAGAGACACTCAGAAAAAGCGAAGAGGGAAACAGAAATAGATGTTTGGAAATGGGTGACGCCAATCCAAAGAAAACATTACACTCTTACCTAGCTTCATCAATGATCACAACGTCAAATTTCTCATCCCTCAGTTGAAATCCTCCAGCACCATGCAAGGTTGCAAGTACGACTTTTGAACCGCCCACCAAAGTACTGACACATTTCCTTTCTCGTTCTCGAAACTCTTTACGAAGTTCCTTGAGATCGCCATATATAGCTTTCCGTTCTCTACCACTCTTGGTCTTTTTTATTGAAGCTTGTTTGGTATCCATTTCTTTTCGTACATCTTGCACAATCGCAGCCGCTTCTGAAGTCTGTGTAAGGACATCAAGAGAATGATTGACGACTGATGGCAAAAGTCTCGCTGGATGACCCAAGCGTACAATAGGTACCTTATGTGGTGCAAGTCGCTCAACAATATTATCCACGGATATATTGGATGGCCCACACACCAAGACTCTCAGATTCTGTTTGAGCATCTGTAGAATAAGCTCAATCAAGGTATGGGTTTTACCAGTCTATCAATTGTTAGCAAGGTCTTCGAGCGACATGATTCCTCCATCCATTTTTCCTGCCATTCTGCCAACATTTCCGTTGAAACTGGTTGTATTTCTCGTGATTCAAAAAACTGTAACCGCAGTACCATCATCAATCAATGTGGACATAGTTGATGAAACTCGCCCTAATGAAGGAGCCTTCGTGCATACTTAGAAATAACCCGCTGATTGCCAGAAAAGAAATCTAGGATACTCACTCCAGGTGGCCCATGAATCAAAGCCATCTCTCTCGAAGCAAGTGCAAACCTAATGGCATGCTTTTGACTATCATTCAATGTTGGATCCAGCCACTCAATTCCCGCATCATCCAGGTTTTCTGGAACTGGCGAAGGTGATGACAATCCAAATATAACCCTTACGAAATTCGAATATTCCGCTTCTTGCATCTTCCCTAACTTCCCCATGGTACCATTCATTCTAAGTTCCCAATTAGCAACCCACCCCATTCTCCTCTCACTCAATCGGCCATCAATCCAGCAGATTAAAACAAAATAGAATAAACAAACCTCTTGTACGTAACATCATTTGCGAGCTTGACCACCCAACACCTTTTCATACCTCCAACATTCTCCTCGCCCTTCCCATTCTCATCCAGCGCAACCCACACCGCACTCCTCCCTACCTTAGTAACCACACCTCTACTTCCCTTCTCCTCTAATTCTTTGACCTCCCTCTTCTTTGCACTGCCACTTGGTTGTTCACTAACTGCTACGATATCGCCAACCCGTATCCCGTGTTCTTGTAATTCACCTTCTCCCGAACCCCCACTACCACCTTTACCTTTCCCTCCAGAGCCAGAACTGGAAGTTGCCGGATCAGGACCTAGCTCAACCACAGTTTTTCCACCCAATCCTGTTCTTTGAGATATCAAAACGAGATTTGTGATAGCAAGTCCAGCCCGCTGAAGGGAAGTGGGCGATGTTCCAGTTATGAGGGTCGAAGTTTCCGACAGCTCGGATTGAAGTTCTTGGTCCAAGAGGTGGAGTTGAGTTGTGCAGAAGGATGGAACATCTACTGGTTTTAAAGTGAGGGCCATGATTTAACACCAGATTATGGGCCAGTTGAGTGTGTAGAGGGAATATATTTGCGAGATGTAGAGGTTGGGTAACTCGCACGTGTAGTGGGGATCTCCTGCTTAGGCAATGGAAGTGGCTACCAGGTAAGCTTTTATCTTGACCCTTTTTTCTTTTTGAGAGCGTCAAAGAATGATTTGAGAATTTGACAACGAACAGAACAAAAAGTGTTGTTAATTATCCAGACCAAAAGTCTCAGGGGGTGAGAGAGTTGAGGTTGAGGACATTAAATTTCAATATTGTGGTTGCGTCAAGTCACACGTGACTTTGAGACGTTATCGATATGCTAATGATAGGTATGCACTTGAAATTATCACCTACTGGTGCACAATTTCCTCCCTCACTTATTATCTGCGCTTTCACTAGAACCTTGTGATATTTTATTAAACTACTTAATTCTTTCATAGTATATTGATAGATATATTGATACAGGTCAAAAGTTTCTTCGAGTCGTTGATTTTTGACCTTGTTCGCAGAGCAATTGTCCCGTTCCATCTCGTTACGACACAACTCCCTTCTTCATTTCATCAACCGTTGGATTCTTGACAATATAAAGTATTACAAGAATCACTAGCATGACTCTATTACGATCTTGATTTCTAATTTTCAATTTATCCTTTCCCTATATTTTGTCACATGCCTCGCCTAATCAAAGCCCATTCTTCATGTCAAAAAGTCTCCGAGTCGAGCGGAGTTTTCTCCTTCGATAGTCTCCACCTAGAAAAAAGGTCCCCTTTCAATTCTCTCTGGTTTCAATATCAGTATATATTGTGGTAATATCCTTCTTCGCAAACCATATTCTCTGTCCAGAGTCTACTCTACTCTCCATACTTTCTCTATTACTGAACGAAGATGGAGTCCAAATTCGCCACCCAGGTTCCGGCAACAATGCGTGCACTCGCTCTCTCCAAGTTTGGAAAACCAGATACATACGACATAGGAACAATCCCAACTCCAAAAATCACACATAAAAATGATATATTGATCAAAGTGGAAGCGGCTAGTGTCAATCCTATTGATGTCAAGATGGCTGGCGGGTATGCAAAGATAATGTTCGATGTTAAGTACGTACTTTCTCTACTGTGACTTCGATGGATGAAAAAAATCTATGTTATGATGAGGAATGTGAGGTTGAAACTATATCAAATCATCATAGTCCACGCTATGTCTGAGACTCCTCATGCGCACGAGATGATAATGTTATCTACCCTTGCGAATGATTCACACCCTTCACGATGTCCTAAAATGTGTATTGTCATGAAGTCCAGAAGAACGGATGTAATTCTACGGCAGTTCCAAGCAACCTTGCATCAAGTCTCACATTTTTCCGTTTTGTCTCTTATTTTCTCTGATATCTTCCAGGTTCCCCTACTTGATGGGATACGATGTATCCGGTACTGTCGTCTCCACTGGTTCTTCCGTCACCCACATCAAGCCCGGTGACGCAGTCTACTCTCGCGTACCTGAACGTCACCGTGGAACCATTGGTATGCGCTGTTTCTTTTTTTTAGGATTCCGGTCGTTGGAGCCCCTCTTCTAGATTCGAAAAACACCCCAGTGTGGAATTCACGTAATTAACTTCCTACTCAAGCACAATATTGTCTCTCCACTTCTGCAGCTGTAGCTCAAAAGCCATCCTCCCTTTCCCATTCCGAAGCTGCGGCTGTGCCACTCGCAGCACTAACAGCCTATCAATCTGTACTCCAAGCAGACAGCCAATTACCCGGCGGACTGAAAGGTAAGACTGTGCTTATCCCCGCTGGTATGAGCGGAACTGGTAGTATCGCCGTTCAGCTCGCCAAAAATGTCTTTGGAGCTGGGAGGGTCATTACTACTTTAAGTACTCGAAAGATTGGTAGAACAGAGGAATTGTTAGGCAAGGGAATCGAAGCAGTAGATTATACGAAAGAGGATGTCGTAAAGGCAATAGGGAAATATAGTGTAGATTTTCTCTTCGACACAACATCCTGCTCACTTTCTCTTGGTTCTCTGGTTAAAAAGGGGGGAGTCATAGTCTCCATTTCTATGATACCCGGTGGCACCAAAACTATCGAGCGTATGAGTCGCCATACTGCTGGGGTATCTGAAGGAGGAGTTGAGGTCAAGTTAAGTTGGTGGATGGTCAAAATTATGGATTTCTTGGATTGGAGTTTAAGAACGTGGGCCAGCTGGAATGGAAGAAGCTATAGCTATCTGATGATGGAACCAAGTCGGGAGGACTTGGAAAGGCTAGGGGAGTTAATCAAAGAAGGGAAGCTAAGACCAATTGTAGGCTCTGAAGTTAAGCTTGAGGACATTGACGGTGTTAGAAAAGGTTGTCAAGAGGTTTTTGCTGGGAAGGGTGGAGTTGGGAAATTTGTTATAACTCCTTGAGAGGTTGTCAGAACATGAGAGTAGATCAATAATGCACTATGAGCTTCTCTTTTTGAAGAATAGCGCAAAACACAGCAAGATAGCTTAGCTCGTCCCATCAATCTTAAACGCACATGTGTCATCATGTCTTTCGTCCTTGGAGATCTATCATCTTATTATGTGCGCTCGACAGTTCCACCAAGACGAAAGGGCGTGCGTGATTGATGCGAATTAGTGGTTTGTAGATGGGGATTTTGAGAGACAGAAAGATAGACATTGTATTGAATTCAGAGTGCGTGTGTGTGTCTTATATGATTCCCACCAATTTGATAGGTGTGAATGAGGAGGTGATTAGGAGGTGTTTAGGAAGAAGTTATGAGTCAAAAGACAAAAAAGGTAACTATGATCAGACATACTGTACATTGAAATACAGCCGGCCAGTCAGCCATTCAGCCATTCATCGTCTTTACCATACAAAAGTAAAAGACATCTATCTACACATCATCAACATGAAAAAATCAATGCGTTCGCCGGGAATCGAACCCGGGGCCCATCGAGGTTGTTTCCTTTCTTCCGATGAAGGAAGAGAGATGGCAACGATGGATTTTACCACTAAACCACAAACGCTGTTAGATGATTGGTTGATAGTGATCACGGTAATTGTTAAATATACTTGAGCAGACCGAGATGTCCAGTTGGACAAAAAAGTGAAATAAAAAAATCTTTCTTTGTTTGGTGGGGACTCACGGGGGTGAGGGGTGGTGGGTATCAGAAGTGGGGTTGGAGAGGGGGACGGGGCTTTGCTTTAGCGAGGGAGGGAAATTGGTGGATTGGGGTGTGTGGGAAGGTTTTTACTTTGAGGGAGTTTTAATGAATGGATAGGATAGATGTTGGTTTACTGTGATATGGAGTGAGTAAATGAGAGGTAGAAAATTGTTTTGATTTCGAGGATTTGATGGGGGTTGTTTATGGATGGATGTTGAAATTGAGCTATGCATGCGATTCTGCTAATTTATTTTTTGTGTCGGAAGTTTAGATGTATTGTCTTGTCTGGACAGGAGCGGGATGTGTTTTATTGAGCAAAATGGCCCACCAGTGTTGGTACATTCGAATGTCCACAAGGACTTCTTACATTCGAGATGAAGCTTTTGTAACGAGGATTCACCTTCTTTATGTAAACATCTCCTCTCATTTATTCTACTGTTTCTGGAGCTGCTTCTCCCCCTTCTCCATGTCCATTCGTGCCGCCTCATGTGCTTTTCTCCATGCCTTACGCCGAGCTCCTTCAAGTAGCTCTCGTCTCTCATCAGTATTATCAGAATTCCACCACTTTTCTTCCCAATCAAGCAATTTTCCAGGAAAGAACTCCTTTACAAGAGCATTGCCTCGCCCGCGATGCTTTCCCTCGAATTCCATTATAGTCCACATCACTTTTGGCTCTGCAAAAATCTCCGGAATGATCTGGTCTTCATTTACACTACTGCAGAGCTCAATAGGCAGACCAAGCGCCGCGGGAGTCCGCGGTACTCTCGCGACTATCAGGTTTTGCGCCATACCCAATCCACCGACGGCGAGCAGATACCATGAGTCTGTTTTGATGCCACAGCATGTGATTAACAATACCAGCCATAATACAGCTAGGAGAGAAGTATAGATACGCGTGGATAGTAGATCGGGGGCCTTTCCCGTAGCTAGATCTTCCATGTCTAAGCCATGCTGAGCCCCCAGAATTACTATCACGTGTTTATTTCCGTTTCCTATCGTCACAGCTACATCTTTCTCTCTGGTTGGCGCCGACCATTTTTCTTTGCGCCATTGAGGTAGGGAGGCAGACAGGTAGGCTAATAAAGTTCCGATGGAGGTGATGAGAAATATTCCCCAGTTGGAGTGAAGACCCCACGGGATCGCAGCGATACCTAACTGTAGCAGTAAAACGAAGAGACCGCTCCACCAGGCCCAATCACGAGATGGTAAACCTGGAACTGCACCATCAACCCATTTAAAAACAGCAATACACAGCGCGGCATCGGATCGACCCAGCGTCACAGTGGGTTCAATGGACTTCTGAATCGTTGACGAACCCGAAGAAATAACTTTAGGATGACTATTCTCCTCATCAGAACGCACTCGAGGACGCATAAGTCGCTCCTTGACATCTCCAGGCATCCAGAAATTATAATCTTTGATGAATCTCCCTAGCAACCATGACTTGTTCTCACGACAGTATCCATTCTTCAGATTAATTACCTTGAGCGAGATCTCAGGTGGACAGCGCACTAATAGCTTGTTGTCGCCAACAGCGACTACAACGGCTGAAACAGCATATGCGACCCAACCGAAGGAGAAGGCGATAGGTGTGAATGTTCTACCGGTGAGGCAGGCCAGAGCGAGGAGAATAACGTCACCGCCGACGATAAGGAGGACGGAGAAGACGTCGCCGGGATTTTTCCACTGCTCGAGAAATTGCGTGTTGATGTCGTCTGGAATATCTGACATTGCAGAGAAAGTCAATTGTGGTTGGAAGCGATGTGGAAACCCGTGATTGCATTTACAACACGATGAATGGTATAGAGATAGTACACAGCTGTGTCGAAAGATATCGAGGTATCAGTGGTGCCTGGATATGGTGATGCGGCAATTAGCCAATTGGTTCAAGACAATCGATGTACGCAGTTGGTTATTGGTGGTAATACGAGGTTACACTCACTCCTCTTACGAGGAAAGATATTTTCCCCGATGAAACATAAATGAGAAGTGGCTGCTTATATAGGCTGCATGGCTTTTTTTGGCCAGCTGATGAGCCGGTAATTCGAGTTACACAGCATAGTAAGCGTAGGTAAGAATTCCAATTGAAGCAAAAACATGATTAGTCTTGGCCAATTAGATATCATACACTCTATGATTCGAGGTAAAAAGTGAGCAGTACATCATTTTTACCAATCAACACTTTTATTATTCCAGAGTCCGACTTGGATTATCAAGTTCTGATTTGCTAGTTTTGACCCCAAGATTTTGCAAGGGAGCATTGGAACTTCTTTAAAGATCAAACGGCCAGGACCACAACTCTAAACAGACGTGTACAACGATCCATCAGGATAGTATGCGACCGGCTGTTGATAATACCAGGGCCCAGAGTTAGACTTTTGCGGGGCTATAAGACTATTTCCGTTGCGGACTGGACTACCTTGGCCGGGAGCCCTGTACGGTACACAGTACATGTTATAGAACCTCTTATCTCTCTTCCCTTTATGCCTCATTTGGACATACATGACGCGAGCACCAAACACAATCCGGACCTGGTATTTCAACACTGGTTCGCTATTTTTCCACGGATCGGGGATCATCAGGCCCTCAACATTGCATTTGATGAGCTTGATATGTACTGGTTTCGACCAATCCCCGTAGCTGTAAGTCATGGGCATAGAGCCTTGCTGCAAGATCTTGTAGGGTGTCGATGTTGTGCTGGTTCGCGGGGCACGATTGTCATCGACGATGCAGGATAGGACTCGCAAGTGGTGGATGTGTCCTTGTTTAAGTAGATCATCGAGTGGCGCATTCTCTTCTTTTTCGATATACCCCTCATCTTGATGATCTTCTTCATCTACTTCTTTATCGTTCTTATTCGATTTGCTCATAGAAGGGACAAAGTCTTTCAATAAACCGTAGTTGAACTCAAAGGTATGCCACGCAGGGTTGGAGGTCAGAGGGGGTATAGAGCCCTAATATGAGTAAGCTTGTTAGTTAACTCTGACAGAATGCACCACAAAATTATAACAAGATGAGGTGCATTTACCTTGGAGCCAAACCATTTTATTTTCCTTTCTTTGGGCTGATCGCTCAACCATCCACGTAAGGGTTCTACTCCATAGCTATGGTTAAATATCTGATACCTTTGATCTACCCACACGTTATCATCCGCCGACCATTTTTTGAACCGCTGTTGTGCATCATGGCCGATATTGAAGATTGAGCGACTGGATACAGGGAACTTCCATCCTGTCGGTGGATTCCAAGCACCATTTGCAAATATTTTCCATTTCCTTTCACTCCTGGAGTATTTGAAGAAGAGAAAGTACATCCACCCTTTATAACTATAACGAGGTTTAGCAACTTCAACTGCTCCACTCATATCGCCAATCTCCCCTAAAAAGACGGCCTGAATACTTCCAGGTTGGCTCCATGATCCAGCGAGGTCGCCGTTATGAACACATCGCCCTGAATAATTCATGAGCTTGAGAATAGAGACTGTTCTTGTCACACCTTTCCGACCAACACTCATGACAGGCCTCGAGCCAATGAGCTTGGGCTTGTGATTCACAGGAATCATGGTCGCATTTATAACATGTGGCTGAGAGTGGGTCATGAAGTTGATATTGTGGCTCGTACGGTAAGAGCCTGGTGAAGTGATATAGAATGGGGAGTAATCAACATGATGACCAACCCATTCCCACCTACCCCCGAAATTCATCTCTGGAGGCTGATTGGTCGTGGCAGCAACCTTCGCTTCATCGTGAGGGAACCGTGGAATTATTCCAGATGTGACATCCAATGGGAGATCGCTACCAGTGACTCCGCCAATAGATAGCCACCCCCATGCGCCAATACTTGCTGTTGCTCCCGTCTTGCGGGCCAAATCATTGAACATGAAGGAAGGATCGTGGTTCTTCTTGAAAGGGTCGATCACCAGGTTAAAAATCCCCATGATGCTGTAGACAACATCAATAGACTTGGTCGAGGTTCGCATGAACATGCTCCTCCACACGCCTGTGTACTTTATTGCCAGAGGGGAATTTAGAAATGCTGCCCGTAGCGCTAGCCTTGGCGCGTTGCCGGCCTTGAGCGTCATGCCATCGAAAACATTGATTTCTGGACAGCCTGGTGGTTGAAGTTTCGAAAAGTCCACATCAGCCATGTCGAGTAGGCCTTTGAGAGAAACGAGGCAGCAAACGTCCCCAGAGGAGTTTTTTGGCGCGGGTCTTGCGGCTATCACCGCGTGGAACTTCCACTTGATGGGTGATACTTTGGAAATATATGTCACAATTCTCTTAGACTTTGGCCATAACACGCAAACAAAGGTCTTCCTGTTAAGGATCGCTTCTTGGAGGGTCCAAGCTCTTTCCATCCAAGGGCTAACTTGATCGGTGTGCTGAACGCAGCCAGCTCCGCCTACCATAACAATGACATTGTTCGCATGCCGGTAGATGTCGGCCATCATGGAGATCTGAAACTTCGTCTCGTTGTCCTTCCTATCCGGTTGGTCGATACAGCAGAGATCGAGCCATATGTAATTGGAACCTTTCATCTTGGCAGCATATGCCATTTGGTTCAGGCCAATCCAACTGAGATTCACCAACCTTAATCCTGTTCCGCCATGCGGAGGATCAAACTCTACCCCAAATAAGTCCGTGTCCATTATAGCGTTCATTTGAAGTTCAACCTCGGGAGAAGGATTCCAGACATGGCTGATTGCTGTGTACTTGATGCCAAGAGTATAAAGTTTTTGAAGTTTGCGTACTGCATTATGTCCAAATTTTATGTCGGAAAATTCAACGAGCTTCAGAACCGGAGGGCTCAACGTGAGACCGTTGACTTCAAGAAGACGAAATGCGCCCTCTGTGCGGTTTCTTCCTCCTTTGAAATTGTCATAATTCAATGGGGTTGCTGGAACTGTAGTACCTTGTAGGAAATTGAATAGTGTGATAAATTTTGCCATAGTTCCGAGCTCGTGAGAAGATTCTGATGCTCATGCGTTGAACCAAGGTTGGAAATTACACTGACAGCGAGCGAGCTTTCTTTGAAGAAAAATAGCCTCAAAGCATGTTCAATTAAAAAGCGAGAAGTAATTTAAATGTAGCACTAAATACCAAGCTCCAAACACAGGATTAGTTGACGGTGTAGTTTTTTCTCTTCTTTAAAAAATACTAAGTTGAATGTGGAAAGCTGCAGCTATCTCAAATAAGAGAACGCCGTTGTTTTTGTAGAAGTAGATTGATTGGTAGTATAGATATCAATCAATAGGTAGTCATACGTCTGACATGCATCTGTAGTGTTGGATAGCTGGCTACTGCGGAGTGCTAATTGCCGATACAGAATCAAACAGTGGATAAGAAGAATATTTAAAAGATCCTCAAAAGCCTGTATATAAATTGAAATTGAAACATCATATTAGTCAAGTGTCGAACAGGTCTTCATTCCTACATTCCCTTGATATATCAGCGTTTTTCGTGCCGACTTCTACTGAGCATCGTATTTTTACCATGTCTTCTTCTAGTCCATTTTGGGGAAATATCTTCCTCTCCGTTTGAGCGGTGTCTAGATTATTCGGAGCAAGCAGTACTGGTGAGTTTTGTGGATATAACAGGTTTCGCCGGAGTGATAGCTTACCATAGAACTTGAGTAGGGCTCGTCATCGCCGTTATAGTCTTGTATCATCTTTCCAAATCCAACGCTGATGGGGTGGACTTCGAACTGTTTAAAAGCCCCACTTTCGTGGTTGCTTTGCTCGTAGCTCATTTCTTTGGCTACTTGAAGCTCCCTGATATCAGCCTGGCCAATGAGAGCCCGGAGGCGCCTCGTTGGAAAGGATCTGGCACAAACAGTGTCTTTTGTGGGGCAATTTTGTATCTACTCCATACCCTTCGCTTCAACTTGATAGATCTAGACCCATTTCACAACCCAGCACTCTTTATCGGTCTGGTACTTGCTTACAAAAAAGGCTGTTTGAGATTTCCCGAGATAAATCCGGCTGGGGAGGATCTAGAAGTGTCTGAGTTCAAGCAGGCTCTACCGGCCATCAAAGCCGTGGCTAAACGCTTAGCGCCCTATGTCAAAAGTGAGTCTTCGAATTTTTGAAGCTTCTTAGCTTGTCTCGGAAATCTTACTGGATCTAATTCTTGCAGTTGGCTCGTTGGTCGTTTTAATCACGTATGTTTCCACCCATTATGGGCTCGCACTTCCCTTGCGACCATGGCTCCATGTCACTCTTCTTGCAGGAGTAGCCACCATCGGATTCTTTGCACCAACTGCAAAGTTCTATGGTCCATTTCGGTTCGGCTATCTAGAATACTCTGACCATATCTCTCGATTGTATAAACTCCTCGATTGGTGGTGCTGTGTTGCACTCTTCCTATTCCCATACCTGACATCTTTCCATCCGGATGTTTTCTATTTAATGCTCCTGCCAATTCTTAGTCTCAGTCTCGTGGCTATGCTAGTAGCTTCATGGATCTATGTATATGTTGAATATCGCAAACAGCTACTTACCATTACGCACGCAGTTGCAGCTGATATATCCCGCATTACCATTGCTGGCTCTTCTACGAGTGAATTTGCTTCAAAAGTATCCGGGTACGATAAACAGCTATTTGAAGCTGCAAAAACTGCCAGACGAGACTCCTTGAAAGCCACAGCAATCCGAATCACAGACTTCTTTGTATGCGGAACCACTGCGTGGGCCTCATTTGCCGAGATTACAGAGGCGGCACGACGAATAACAAGCAAAAGTAATGCTATCGTTGAGGCAGCAACCAATGTTGAGGACGTCGAGAAACCGGACTATGTCCCTGGGAATGATGATGGTGAAGATGAAGAGGACGAAAGCCAGACGCAAATACTTTCTCGGGAATTACGGGAACAGGCAGAGCTAACTTCAGCCAAGGTGGAAGATGTGTTAGTAAGAGTAGAAGTTGCCCAGGCAAAGGTCCGCGAGTGCGATGACGCTCGAAAGCAAGACATTGCTGCACGTGCTATTGCTGAAAAATACGCGACGGCTGCCAGTGATGCGGTAGTAAGACTGAATATCAAATTGACGGACTCTTTGAACGAGTCTCTGTTAGTAGTGGCTGCGGCAGAGAGGGCACGGATATTCGCGGATCAAGCTATTACTTCTGCTACATATGGGGAGATGGCAACAGCAAGGGGAATTGCATCTTCTGTAAGAACGGAGGTTTCCGCTGCTGAGATTTCGGTGGAGAGAGGTCGTAGGGTCATGGATACCGCCCATGAGATCCTTCTTGGATGGCTACAAGGAAAGTAGAACAGAGAACCACGAGGGAAGCATTCTTAGAACGTGTATAGTCACGACAGGGGAAAAGACTAGACGAAGAACAGGCCGTTGCAGCTATGGTATCTGAGGCTAGTCGTGTCGAAATGTAGATAATCTACCTACGTGCGTGAGTAAACTTTGAATGAATTTTTGAGATCTGATATCAGATCAATTCAGGTCACAGGATCAAACATCAATCACCCGAGATTTCACCCGGTGAACTAATCACGTGCACAAGACCTCTTCGAGCTCCGAAATCTACGATCCCTACCTGGTAGGTAGTTGTCGATCCTAAAAAACAATTGAACCCTAATAATTCAGTTCTCGAAAGGATTGGGTAGCAGAAACAAAACAGTTCGATTACTATAATGTGTGCGCTGGAGATCGATTCTGAAGATCGAATGTAGGTATCGGAGCGAAATTCAACGTGTCAAGGCCGCAACAAGATTGAGCAAAACAGAACATTCTCAAACCCCAATGATTCGAACGCATCGATTTAGAGAGAGGGCTCATGCGTAGTGTTATTGCTACTTCCTATAAGCTCAATATGGTGCAGTCGCTTCTGATCGAAGAAAAGGCTGCCGAGTGGCACCAAACTCTTCGGAAAATCTTTGTACTTTAATCATTTTTTCAAAGAATAATCAAAAAAGTCTACTATACAGCCTAGAGTGAATAGAAATTGGCTTTGAGTTTCGTTCCTTCGAATTTTGGAGAGTTGATGGTTAGGTGATCTGTGATTCTAGTCAGCCAAAGAGGAACTTGTTTCGCTCACATAGAGTCTGGATAGATATATGGATGGAGGTGAAGGAGGGAAGACAAACAATTGTTAGCCTCACTCATGATAATACTGGCTCTGCAAGCTGGTAGCCTTGTATACCTCTCTGCTCTGTTGAATTGTTCTGTTAAGTTAGGATACCTAGTCAGAGGGAATATGGCATTTTTCCCGTATCATGCGCCCAAAGCGATGGAGAGAAAAGTAGTACATTGTGTGATTATGAATTGAGACTAGATGTCGCGTCGAATCATGGAAATTAGGGAACTTGATGGATGTATTTGCTGATAGCTAGAGAAGGTTGTTATGTTACGAGCTTGTTCGGCTAAAATGTCACCATTCGTAATCCTGGTGCCGAATGCATCAATCTATGAAAAGCTAGGCTGAGCATGTCTGTATAACAAGGAATAAAGTAGCTGTTGTCTTCAGCTTCTTTGTGCTTTTTTTTAACTCCTGGAAATCAGACAACAAAAATTGACGTGAAGACTCCGGTAAATTCGATCGATCGAGTAATATATTGAACGCTTCATCTCTAGGGTCGCGAAACCATGATTTAGCCACTCTTGTATAGTCATTTCCCGACTCTTTGCGAGAACGAATTTCTTGAGAGAGACGTTGAATGACGCTTTCTGTCACTGTCGCATAAGGTATTTTTGACAAAACTTTGTAAGTGCGTTTGGCGTGCATTCTGGAACAAATTCTAACATTCCATTCTCATCCAGTCCAGGGCCGCTCAACCGTTTCAACAGTTGATCTAAGATGATCTGGTCCTCTGGGTCGTCGTTAGAAAGTTGAGAACAGATGCTGCCAAAACAGGAGGGACTGAGTTTCAAATCTGGTCGAGCTTCAAGCGTGAGCTGAGCGAGAGGGAGCCCATATGCCATGGAACGCCGAATGGCAAGATCCGTCGAATTTGCGTGAGGAATACGTCGTAGAAGGATATTGAACAACTGACGATGCACTCCCTCAAAGGAATAATCATTTAAAGCAACTGCCTCGAGCAGATTTTCCGTGATTATAGAGTTTGGCTGTAACTCCAAGACTTTCATTATAATTCTGGGTGTGCTTTCCGAGCCACCATTTTGGCTGTATACATTTTCAATGACCTCAGTAGAGATTTCTATCGAAGGCCTTTTTTCCACAAGGATATGAAATTTTTGTTCATCGAGCAATGCAGCCACCAAAGCATTTTCTGATAAAGGTGCATTTGGCCAACGCCCAAGCACTTTTTTCATGATCTACGGCCAAGATTCGCAGGCTCGGTAGACAGTTTCATCAAATAATTCCAACGATTCTCCTGCTTTAGATAGCAAATTGATTATTATAGGTGATATATGATCAATTTCGCGGAAATAATCATTACCTAGAGCCGCCCGTAAAATCTCATCTGTAATATCCACAAGGTTGCTCGAACATAAGATCTCGTCTACTACCTGATCCGCGGCATCTGAATGTATATTTGCCACTAACTGCCAGGTTGATTTGATTTTCGGATTACGAGAAAGCAGAACTTTGAGTCCGCTAAGGCTTGGCGAGCGAGCTCCTATGGCTACAGTAAATAACTCCTGATCGACAGCCACTTCGGGGCAGTATCTCAGGAGAATTGCCATAAACGAGCTCGCCATAAATTCGCCAAATCTCGGAC
Organism: Botrytis aclada; assembly: GCA_014898285.1. Classification (NCBI taxonomy): domain Eukaryota; kingdom Fungi; phylum Ascomycota; class Leotiomycetes; order Helotiales; family Sclerotiniaceae; genus Botrytis; species Botrytis aclada. The sequence continues at coordinate 480,735 of RCSV01000008.1, forward strand.
TAGTATATGACTGCTTATATGACTGCTTGAGATCTGAAATAAAAATATTTCGAATAGTGCGGTCATGTTCAAGAAGAATTTCGATCACATCGCTGTGTCCGACATAACAATTTCCAATGATCCATAGTATTGTTTCATCCGATATCTTCAAAGCCGGGTTTTTTCGGAACAAGAACTTGACGAAAGGAATTGCGTGTCTATAATTTTGCATCGCGGCCCTCAGGGCCAGTTCGGATATCAAGGATGAAGGATCTGATGGGTTTAAATCTTCGACAATGTATCGGGCCAATTCAGAAGGCTCCTCTCCCGCATATTCTTGAAGAGCAATCAGGAGTGACTGAGTTTTTACCAACTTGGGATTTAGCGGAACTAATAAATCGAGACACAATCGAGTATCGGACAAAGGTTTGGGAAGAGAATTGAAAAGGTATGTGAGAGTGTCTGTTGTTACGGACAATTAATGGTTTCGTTCGAGAAGCAGTTTGAGGATTCTAGGTCCTCCGACGAACATTAATCTTTGCACCATGTGATTGCCAATGCATGCAAATGAAAGCCCTGGTCCAATCAGAGGAGCTGTGAGATTGATATCCCAGCCGTTGCACAGATAGCTTTCTACTGTCTCTCGGAGGTCATACTGACAAGCTAAGAAAAAAGCTGTTGGCTGCGAACAAATAATTAACGAACTGTAACCTCCGCTTATTACAGGCTCATGATACACATCCCCGTATTTTGGCCAGCATCGCATTGAATATACCCAACTTTCGAAGGGAGATACTTCCCCGGGCGTCTAGAAGACCAGAACTCGGATAACATCCCCATAAGCGGCGATTTCTGTCTCAAACTACCCGCCCGAGAACAATGAATCATCCAAGACTCAGTCCCATAAGATTCGAAGTTGTATTTCTGACTGCCTCTGACCCGACGCCGGCCTGTCACATAATAATCTGACGGACTGCGACGACCACTTTGGTCATTTAAGTAAGAGACACAATCAGCGGCAATTATAGCATTTGCATGTTGAAACTCATATTCTACCAAGGTCTGAAGAAACTCTTTCACAGAAAAGTGAATTATTCTAAAATTTCGGGTCTCTGGATCCAACTCAATGAATGTGGAACATAAATCCAGAGTGTCTTTTGCAGATAGCTTTAATGTGGCCTTGTGGTTGATTACCGAAAGAAACGCAGAGGTCTCAAATATTTCATCGTGACATGCGTACAGAAGAAAGCGAAATGCTTTTTGGATGATAAGAACTCTCTCGTGGTTTTGTCCCTGAAGTAGGGAATTGTATAGCTTTCCATAAGCTTCTTCGAGACCTGACGGTACCGTTTTCAAATCTTCAACAAACGTGGCGGGGTTTTTAGCCTTCATTCCCATTATATACTTCAAGGACAGGTGCACCCAGAGGAACCTGACTTGTTAACAAAACCTGTACCAACGGGAAGGATTCTAGAGATTCTTACATTCCGTCTGATCTTTCCTCCAAAATTGACTCCATATCACGCTTTATATCCTCGGGAATTCTTTTATTAGAAAGCGTGTCCTCTACATCATGCACACGATTTGTGATGAACTTCGTGATGTCTTCATAATTGTTTTTTGCAACAATGATTTCAGCGCGACAGGGAAAAGTTTTATGGAAGAGATCGTGTATGTTGACGTGATCTCGGCTCGATATAAAAATCTTCGCCACTGCACCCTGTAAGCCATCACTTATTTGTCTCAAAGAGACTAATAAGTCCGTTCGAACATCATCATCCTCAAGCTCATCAAACCCATCGATAATGATAATCGTCTGTCGAAATTTACTAACGATATCAGTAAGCAGCGTGATGCAATCCTCCTTATGGAGACTAGAGATATCTCGAAGCATGTCATATTTCGTAACAACGGGCTGCAGCAGGAGCTTATCATTCTGAATTGTGAGCTGCTTGAGTAGGGATCTCAAAATCGTCTCTGCAGATTTGGTATGCTCCACTCGACGGGTATTGTTGATATAGAAGAATGCTGTACGCTCCTGGTCATTCGTGCATATGTTGAGTAAATGAGATATGATGATAAACCTAGATTATTCGTCAGAAATTTGTGCGCGAATCAAATGCGAAAGTATGGAGTGGCTACACCAAATTGGACTTTCCTGCACCCATTTTGCCGCGGAGCCAAAAAAGTCCTGATTTCTGGGACTGCCGCCATTTGTTCCAATCTGAGTGATCAAGGATCCATTCCCCAGTTCCACCTAGGGGTTTGTATTCCTGATGATGATCCATGTGCAATATTGGCGAAACCCAATTCAAGACCTTCGAGTATCTATCTGTATCAATGTTCATAGCCACATCGAGAACCTGTTGCATCTGACTTCCGATCTGGGCAATTGGCTTTTGAACTTTGAAATTGATGTCTTCAAGTAGTTTGAGTAGCACCTTTCTGTCACTACTGTGCAATATTTTCTCAACTTCTGCCGACTTTTTCTGGATCGTACTCGACATTTCTTTGAGTTTGTTAGGCACTAGACTTTGTATGCCGTGTGTGATTTTGCCTTGCTTCCAGAGATAGCCATTTGGTAGAGAATAACTGCTGTGTATAATAACACTATCTTGCTTTTGACTGCCTCATCAACCTCATCTGAGGTTCCAGACATGCTATTAAGATATGAGTTTTCAATTAGTGCATACCGGGTTATCAAATTCGCAATTGGCTCTTGGTCAATTGCCATGTCCCTGATTTCATTGCATACTACAGCTCTCTGTTCTAAATCAGTAAACAATTGCTAGATACATAGACAATCATACTTACTTCGACGAAGAATTGCACAAATCCCCAAACTAACGCTGCAGCTTTTGTAGGATCGAGAGCAGCCAGCTGGTTGCCGGGGTCCTTGAAAACTTTCATCCATTGAACGATGCGGTTTATGACATCTCGAAAATAAAAACGTTCATCCTCTGAGCTTTTCTTGTATGCCCACTGCTTTTCTAGAACTTTCTCCTGGAGTGAGATTAAGTGCTCGGATATGGCGTCAGCTAAGCTCGTGGATTTCTTGTTCTCAGTGCCACTCTTATTCAAAATGTTTTGGTTGTTGCCTTGACATTCCAGAATCGCTTCATCATATTCACGTTTGTGAGCTTTCCAGTCTGCGGAGTGCTGGGCTTTGTCCATCGCTTCTTGCCATAGGTCGAGCTCAGCTTGCAATTTAGGTGCTATAACTTCGTTTGGAATTGTATCATTACGGTCAATCTGATCTCCTTTTTTGCTAGCAGCAGTGGAGCTGGTGAGGCCTTGAGCTTTTTGCTGTGATGGCTCAGGCTTCTTCCTATCACTTGATCTAAATTTGTCCCTAAGGCGATGCCAGAAGTTAGGCTTGATAATTTTATCGTCGGGATTCATTCTAGCAGAGATTTTGTAGAAATATTCACGGATTTTCTGGCACCGAAATCCAAGGCTGTCGACACGATCAGGGAATTTTTGCAATTTTATTTCACTGAGAATCCGGCTGAACGAAATCAGGGAAGGAATTACCTGCTGACACGTTGATGCACCAGTCTTTACCTGACAAGGCAGCAATGAGTTTTGAGCTGTACTTTCAATCAGAATGGTCAACGGGAGCATAGATTACAACAATTGTCCACGGATTGGGATCGTTGCATATTCTCGCCTAGGCAACCAATAGGTTATGCATGAGATCCGGGCTGAAGATACATGAATGGTGGCACCCTATCACCTCTCTAATATGCTGGAATGTATGGCATGCATTCCGCCAGGGAAAGACATTCATCGTTAGAGATACCGATATTGAGTTCCAAGGTAGTCATTCTATGTGACTTTTGTTTTAAGCCTTGTAACCTGCTTCGACGCAGGTTTCTCTTTGCTCCCGTTCTCTTTATCTCTACCGATGATGATGCCCACCACGCGATTGACAAGAAGCACCAGAATGCTCGCCACAGCTTAGGGCATATTCAAGGTAAAATCTCTGCATTTGGCCAGAGAAAGACTGTGGTGACACCAAAGAGGCAATGTGATAGCAAGCTTGCCACATTGGCGTCGCTGGTGAAATCCGCAAATGTCTATCTCCATGAATATATAAAGAATTATAAGAACATGTAAGATAGATATCGAGATCGACTTGAGAGAAAGTTGATGATAGAGAGTGAAAAGTTGGATTATAAATTGGTAACGGAAAATCTGACAATGTAGTTGGGCATTCGCCAGTTATGCCTTGTAATTCAGGAGTAAAGCTTGATGGGCGTGATGACACATTCGAGAGCTTCGGGGCTTTGTGGTCTGACGCCTGCAGCAGCAAGTCAATCATTCAATAATAATAATCATCGAATACCAAATCGTTGATTTGTCCATCTTCTCCTCGAAAAAAGAAACTTCGTTCATAGTATCAACCCCCCCAAGAATCCAACCAATCAAACCCCACCTATTTCAGTACAAGACCTGTCCAACCAATAAACGCTCGCGTAATTGTAAGCAATGGTCATCAATTGACGTCCAACACTACTTCTAGAATCAGGAGCCAACTGTATAGTACGGAAGTGAAGGTATATAAAGGACTTGTATTACTTCAATATCAACATCAATTCATTACTTTACAATCCAGCTCATCTTTTCGTCAATAAATACTTTCAAGAAACAACTCGAAAAGTAAGCACTTCAACGATCTTGAACTTAACAACGTTGAACTTTCAAAACTTTGATAAAACAGATCAAACAAACTTCTAAATAAAATGGCTCCATCAACATGTTGCAAGAAGGGCGAGAATGCCGGCAATGGTTGTGTTTGTGGTATGTTTCTATCTACTCCATTCCTCTCGCATTTCCTCCTTCCCCTTTTCCCCACATCCCCAATCACGATACTCATCCCAGAGCATATATCCTCACCAGATATCTCGTGAAACATCACATAAAATAAAATAAAACGAACAAAATAACTAACGCTTCCCTCCAGCAACCCAAGCCAAATGTTCCTGCGGCGAAAAGAAAGCTCTCGAATGCACCTGCGCTAAATCCGAGAGTGAAAACAAGGTCGAGGGTGCCAGATGTTCTTGCCGTATGTATTACCCTCCCCTAAATATTTTTCAAGACAACAACTAACGATTTCTTAGGTGCCCGTGCAGCCGGAGCTTGTACCTGCGAGCGTTCAGCCGAGGAAAACAAGGTTCCTTCTGGTGACCTCTGTTCATGTGGTGCTAGACCTGCTGGTATGTCCCCCACCCCCTCCCATCTTTCCTCTTCCCAAATGAGGAATGGAATGATATATGTATTTGAGTACTGATGTAACATAGATGCATGCACCTGTGAGAAAGCTACAGATGGTGGATTACTTCCTACTGAGACAGATTTCACTACTAAGGCTTAGGGCTTAGATGGAGATGGAGTTCTGGATGAATAGTGAACTCGGAGTGGCGTTTGTATTTTGAGGAATATGTTGTATTGGGTTGGCGTTTGAGTGGGTGGTCTAGATGAAGTGGATTGGGGATTATGGACTGGATGGGGCTGGACTGGGTTTAGGGGCATGTGTACTCAAGCATATATAAATAATCAAAAGATCTTGAGTATGATTAAAGAATGAAGCGGAATGTTGAGTGTAGCGTGTGGAGTGTGAAGTGTGTGAGGAACGATTATGGACTATGGAGTCAAGAGGGTGTTCCTTGGAAGGAATGGACTGAATGGAGAGTTGATAAAAAGTAATGGAGATGGAATTGTGAAGCTAGGAAGATGGAAGGGAGGTCGTGAATGGAAAGGAAGATTGAGGAGGGTGTAGTTGGAGAAATCGAGGGGCCACTAGGGGTACTCATGACGTTGGAGATAGATGTCGTGGACAGTTAATAAACAATATTGAACCCAGAGAAATCGTGAGGTGGTGAAATGGGAAGATATATTAGAAATCATATTGGTAGATAGAATTGGGGCGTTTAAGGGGGAGGTTGTTTCAATGAATATATACTTCCCCGTGTATTTCATCCATATCAACACATGGAAGATTCTGTTGATCAAACATATGACTCAGTATGCGGTGTTCAAGATCTTGAACGATCGAGGAATTTCCGGCCGTCAAATAGAATTCCCCACACACACCAACTATAGTACACCGTTCGAACAGAAACACGGTGAGACGATTCATAAGGTCGAACGACCCGGCTTCCTAGTTCTCCAAAGTTCAACAGAATGATGTTATTCGCAACCCCACCTCAACCCCATGAACTAGGGGCTCAATAACCGGCTCTTGCTCGGCTATTGATGGGAACCAACGTCCCAAGAAACCGATTATATGGTACGACTGTCATTCGTGGGGCAAGCATTGCATTTAAACTGATCGACGGCCTGAAACTTCATGCCAGCAATGCAGTACAGCGCAAATCATCTGGAATTCCTTGATTTTATTCTTGTCGGTACGCCTTATTTCTGTACAGAGTATGGGGCGGTTCCCCATAAGTCGGAAGTTTCAGAGCGGTGTCATACTCTGTACAGGTTCGATACAAACGAAGAACTCTCGACTGGATCCACTGATAGTCTTTCGGGCAGCCTTATGACTGACTGTGTGGTGTTTGGCTCCGATCAAAATCCGGTCACGTTTTGCAGGAATTAAACATCGGAATCGTGTCTCACGTGTTATTTGGGATATTTATGGGGACGCAAATTGTCCGAATCCGAGTCATGTCCGCACTACTTGCTTCTGTTGGGTACTTCTGGTTGTGATGTAAGACCGCATAGCTGTCAATACCGAGGTCTCTTGATACGGAAAAGCACAATTCTTTGATGTTGGATACTCGAGGAATCGAGCAATTTTGAAGACGAGAACTTTCGATATAACTTATAGTTATTGCACGCTTGTAAAGTTACCTGGAAGCCAGATTATAACTCGATCTCGGTTGCGTTGCATCACGCGTCACTCTTTACCTCGTACCCAACACGAAAAGAGCGGTTTGATATCTGTTGAGCTTATGTAAGTACAGTATGTAAGGTACTCCAGATCTTACCTCAGATGCGATGACAGATGCCTCGGGAGCTGGAGCGAGGTAAGGAACGAACTTTTTTGGTGCATATCTTAGATCACGTATCATTAGTACTAAAGAGTAAAGACGACATCCATTCGATTGATACTCAACTTGGAGAAGAAATCTTCATTTTTTCATGATCGGAAGACGCGGTGGAGGGGTCTTTTCCATATCCAGATCTTATCAATGTGTTTACTCCACCAAGTCTCGCAAGTCTCATCGAATTATCAAGGTAAAGGCATAATGATCCATATGAAAGTGGTTGGCGAGGTTGGTTGCTAGTAGGTGGTTAGCTGGTCCAAGCTCAAGACACCTCCACTGGTGGTCCCTTCACCGCCAGCAAGTTGTGTGTTATGCAGTTTGCATCTGACTCTCATAAACTTGCATCGAATCCTATCGAACCATTTGATCTCCCTCGTTCCAGCGCATCCACATCAAACATAACCATTTATATCTCCTCCCGCCTTTTCATCTAATCTGCAGTACATATCTATCATTCATATTTGTGTATTCGTTGTTACCCCTCATTTCGATATCTATCTATCTATTCATCATGCCTTTCATGTCCAAACCTTCCTCTCCTTCGACCTTTGCGTCTTTCCCAAGAATGACGGATATTCAGTTGCCTATTCGTGTGGCCCAGTGTGTTGGAATCACTGCTGCAGGTGTTCTGGCTGGTTCCAACCTCAGCATTTCTTTCATTGCCGTTCCGAGAATCCTCGAATCTCCACCGCACCTTTTACTCAAACAATGGAACAACCTGTTCCAACAAGGAAAGGCGTTTTTCCCAATCGCTTCGTTGATTCCAACGGGATCATTCCTCTTCCTGGCATACAAACAGACCGATAAACTTAAGATGAAGTTGTTTGGTGCTGCCGGCGCGTTGGCACTAGGAATGATTCCTTACACAGTTTTGTTCATGTTGTCTACAAATTCAAAGTTGTTGGGGAAGGTGGATGAAGCACAAGTAGGATATGCCAATCAATCTGGGGGAGATTTTGACGATCTTTCATCTGGGTCTGGTCGCAAGCACAAGAAATCTTCCAAGGACCGCGAGAGAAGTGATAGAAGTTACAAGAAGAGTTCGTCCAGCAGGAGAAAGGAGGTATCTGATGAAGATGAGGATGTTCGAACTGCTCACGAGCTGGTTGACCATTGGGCTATGTTGAACTTGGGAAGAGGTGCTATGATGTTGGCTAGTGCGGCTATCGCTACTTGGACTGTGGTTAGATACTCTAAGAACTAGAGGGACTTACGAATTTCCACGACGAGGTACCTACGATAAATGGTTTCGCGGATGATGATTGTACATGGATACGGATATGGATACGGATGGGAGGGCGGTGGTTTTGGGTTTTACGACTTACATGATACAACGGGATGATACGAAATATGATATGGCATGAGTTCAACGAAAGAATGGCTTTATGAATTGGAAAAAAACGATGGTTAGTATATAGGGAACGAGGAGGATATGTTCGACCTTTGAATTTATATGGGAGTTAAAATCGCGATTAGAAACGCAACTCAACAATTGTTATAGACCATTGGTGCAGATCAAAATAACAAAAAAAAATCATTTTTCAGTCTCCATATCAATGCTGGGACAAATTCACATATTGATAAGTTATGCAGAAGAAGGCAACAAGATACTTGTTATCGTATACCTACGATTATGGCAACTCAATTGTCTCGCAAAATCGACAGCAACATCAATACTGGCAATAACAATAATCACATTATCTACTTGCCCCTTACATGATTGACTCATTCATATACTCGAGTATATTTTCTGCACAATATTTATTCTGCTATTATGCATTTCTCTCCGGAGGTTCTAGCCCGACATTTGAATGATTTCGTGTTTCTCTTTGTCATAATTGGCACACTGGCTGTACCCACTGGCTGTACCTTGGAAGACGCCAGCCATCAATTCGCACCGCCACATATGACGCCAGAGCTTTTTAAGCGCGGGGATTTACAGGGCAGTCTGGGCGGTGTCGTCATTCCCCTCACAATCTCATAACGCTTTGTGACGATTGATGTACGCAAAAGGTGGAATTCGATGGAAAATCAGTGAAGAATAGCATGCTACCAAGTTTTCCAGTACCAAGTATTGACGTCGAGCTAGACGATCCCGAAGTATTCAAATCAATAATACCTAGTAGATAAATATATAAGAATTGAAGCTGTCGAGTTCTTCTCCTTCTCCCTCCATATACAAATACATCCCTTTGAAAAGTTAATACCCTTACTTTACATATCAATTGAATTTTACATCGTTGTTTCCTCCCTTTATACACATCATACACATATCGCTCTTCGTAAACAGATACCCAGACTACAACACACAACACAACACACAATACACACATAATGCTCGCCTCAAGAACAGCATCAAGAGCTGCGGCTCGCACAATTCGTGCACCCATTAGACAACAAGCTAGACAGACTAGATTTGTTTCGACGACACAAGCTGAAGGTGCAAAGGCAGGTGGGGCTTCGGGCTTTGCAGCCGGTATTGCTGGTGGTGCGGTGGTTTTGGTTGTAAGTATTTCATTTCTCTTTGCTACAAGTATCGATCTCCCTTTGAACACCACACTAACTCTATGTCCTAGGGATGCTACACATACTACCAATTTTCCGGTGCCAAAACCGTCGTCAACGCTTACTCTTCCACAAAATCTCAATTCCAAAAGGCTACCTCAGCACTATCTGAAAAGGCTCCCGAACCAAATCAAGCTATCAAATGGCTCCGCAATGCTACTTCTTCTTATGCCGCCTTTATTCCCGGTGCACAATCATTTCTCGATAGTGCATTTAGCGATATTGAGAAAGTGCAAGAAAAACATGGCAAGGAAGTCGATGAGATTGTTAACAAAACCTATTCTGAACTAAAGGATATCAGTAAGAAGGGCGGGCTTGATATGCAAACTGCGGTTCAGAGTTATAATGTATTGACAAAGGCATTGAGCGAGATTGCTGAGTTAGGGAAGGACTCTCTAGGAGATATTATGGACAATCACCCACAGATCAAGAAACAAGTAGGGGGCAACTTGGATCAGTTGAAGAGTATGGCTGAGAACTATGGACCAGATGCCAAGAAAGAGTTGGATGACACTTACAAGAAAGTTTCTGAAATTCTCTCCGGAGGATTGGGTGCCGGGTCCATTGAACAGGTTCGCAAGTTGATCCAAGAGAAGAGCGAGAAGGTTCAGAAGCTTGGAGAACAAGCTTGGAATAAGGGAATGGAGCAGTGGAAACCATATTTGGAAAAGAACCCTAAGGTCAAGGAGATCGTCGAGAAGAACGCCGATGCCTTGAAGTCCGGTAACGTCAAGGAAATCTTCGATCAAGTCAAGAGAGCTGTTGAGTCTGGAAACACAGATGATCTTCAGAAATATGTTAAGGATGCAGGAGAGAAGGCAAAGAACAGTGGATTGGGACAAAATGCTCAACAGTATGCTCAGCAAGCTGCTAAGATGGCAGGAATCCCCGGATCAGAAAAGTTGTGGGAGAAATTGCAGAATTTACAAGATGTAGCAAAGGATCATGGAGACGAGTTGGAGGGTTTGGTAAAGAGTGCCTATGAGGATATCAGTAAGGTACTTGAGAAGAAGGTGGCCGAGGCGGAAAAGTTAAAGGGAAAGGTTGAGAAGGATGTCAAGAAATAAAGGGGAAATTTTCATTGGGATAATTGGGTGAAGCATGGTTTATGAGTTATGCTGGCGGTCTTGTAATATAGTTTGGGGCATGGATTGTATCGGATTGGGCTGGGCATGATATTTTGATGGAGAACAGAACAGAACGAAACGAAACGAAAAATGAATAAAAGTAATTAATGATCCTTATTGTGTTTTCCTGGCTTGGTAAAAGAGATAGTCGATGTGATATTGAAATAAAAGCGGGAAAGTATTGGATACGTACAACCCGGTGCCGGCTCAGAAAGAAGTGTGACATGAGTGGCTCATGAGTGGCTTAAGAGCTGCCCCTCATTGTTGAAAGTAGCCTTGCATAATAGCCTTGCATACAATTGAGCCTTATGAACCGTGCTTACTATCAAGCTTTCCTCGTATCAACTAGGTTAATCAAACCACATTTCTCATCGTTACATCACGAAGAGTTGACCATCAATCATCAATAATCTGTATCTTAACATTCCGAAAAGATCAATGACTTCGTTGAAAAAACACTCTGGGAATCATGGAGGAACACGAATTGACAAGTTCTCTTGTTGTTACAAGTTATGATGTTCAGACACCAAAAGAAAGAGTACGTGATCGGTCCCATCAATGTGTTCGGGCTACGGTGCGATAATGCGAGACTTTTTGACTTCATGAAGTATTTTTGCTGCTGTGATGATTTACACATAGCATCACAATTGATCTACGGAGGGTGAAGCTCAAGTTGAGTCGTACGGTCATTTCAGTGTAGTTAATCGATTAATGAAAACAGCATTTCAATGGGAAAGATGCTACTTTTGTCACGTCTTTGCGGGTCAGTCAAACAACTGCTTTTATATTATACTTACTTGTCATAGTTCTCTTCAAGTGGTCTTCATAGCCAGGTCTCTGATGATATTCAGACTTCTATTCACAAACTCCCGAGCGATGCTAAAACGGCTTCTTTACAAGGTATGCCTCGGCCAGCAACTTGGAGAATGAACTTGGTGGCCTTGTCGCAAAAGTACAATGTACGTTACTGAAGATCTATCGGATTCCTGATACTCACCTAACTACAGATGTACTTCGTGGCATATCTGGATACGATACACATTACAAAACCTCGAACACTCAAACAAATTCTGCCCGGTGTACCAGACATGATTCTTCGACTGCCAAAGTCGAGAAATGCAGGTGCTGGATATGTTTACCAATCTCGCCCGCATTGTATTAACAATATGATTATTGGAAACCTTGGCCACAAAGAGATATTATTGTTCTGTTGCGATGATGGGGACGTAACGGCATATTATACGGACCTTCTAGCAAAAGAGCTTCAACAAACGATTGAAAGTACAGCTTCGTCAATTCCGATCGGTAGCACGCAACCGTGAGTCTTAAATTCGATTTCTATATGTGGTCTGGTCCTTACTCATTTCAGATTTTTTCTTGAGAATGTCGAGATGAGTGCTTGGGGTATTGCTATCCATCAGAAATCGCGCTTGATTGCAGTAAGCTCTAATAAACAAGAAGTCACTGTATTTGTTCATGGAACCTCTAGTAGTAAGCCTTGCGATTGCGTTGTGATGGGCTCCACGTACGATGTTGCCACTGGCCAGAGAGGCTTTCCTAAGGACTGTTGTTCCAAAGGTTTCGGTTATAAGACCAACGGTCCTTTTACAAACACTTCATTTCCCTTGAGATATCCCAAACAGCTTGCAGGCCAGGATGGATACTTCGCATTTAAAGGCCCATATCAACCAGGAACACCATATCCCCGTAATTTTAGAATTATCCTTAAGCCATCCGGACCTAGCCACAATATTCCTGCAATTGATTTTAACGATGACAATGAAACTGGCTTGGCTAAATCAATTATAGCTACTGACATTCTGGGTAGCATGTGGCTGTTAGAAATATGGGAGGAGAAAGCTAAATTGATTGGCTTACCTCTTGCCCCTGATCCAGGACTCAGATTTTCTCAAATGTAAGTACTTCTGCGCAACTTCAAGTGTTTCAATAGCGGTTTTTAGGCAGACATTGTGAGACTGTTCCTGTCAATTCGGTTGGATTTCAGATTATTTGAGATGCTCATATCATTTGAAATGCTGAATTCAGTTTGAAGGTTGAATTTCTTGAAACATGGAAAGCCCACATCTAGTCTGCTAGTCCGTATTGTTACAATCTCTTCTCATCATCTATGGTTTCTAACAAATTCATCAGGGGCTGGGGAATCATGACTATACCACTGCGATATTTCAAGCATTCTCAAAGCTTTCAAGATGCTTTGGGCGAAGAGGATTTGAATAGTGTTTGGTTTGAGTCCGTACAGAACATGCTTGGCTTTAGGGTTTGTTTGAATCTTGCTCAAAGCATGAAGCGCTTTGAGATGACCAACCCAATTCTGCAAAACGGTGAAATGATTGTGAGCTCGGAAGATGACTCAGGCTACGAATGCACGCTCAGCGACTCGCCGCCAGATCAATTAGGGGGATTGATTCGACACATTAATCCCGCTCCGCAAACGATACGATCTGCACAACCCAGTGACTTCATGAAGCACATAAGTGATATGGCTAGTTGTCGCATTGATCCCGCTTCTCACAGAAGCGATAAAGTTGTTTTCCTTCGAACTTGGATGGACAGCATTGAACTCGTCCCTTCTTCGCTACGCATGCCTGCGACCATATGTACGGGTTGCTTTGAAGGGCATCAATCGCCGAGTGCCTTTGGCGAGACTTTCCATAATATTGCTCGAATCAATATGATGGCATTGATACCGGAACTATCGCTTGTTGTTGTTGCTTCCCAAATTGGTCGAGCAGCACTTCTGACGCTGTCGACAGTAGACGTCGATTTCAGCTCAGACCCCATTCCTACCTTTCGTATCGAAGGTCTTCTTCCACATGGCACCAAGGATAGCAATATTTACAGCGGTTATCAAGGGTCTAATGCTCCCCTTCTTGGATTGGCCGTGTCTCCAATTCAGAATAGTCACGGGATCGAATTGAACGCTGGAGAGAGTCCAAAAAGGTGGAGACTCATCATGCAGGGTTATGATCATATTGTCTGGAACTATGAGTTGACTAGGGATGAGAATAACAATTTGAAAATCTTTTGATCTTTGGCGTATTGTGTATATTGGTGCTCTTGAGGGCTGGTTTACCTCACAAGGATGGTTTAAAGGATTTGTAACAAGATACCAATTTACTGTGGGTGGTTTTGGTTAAAGTGTTCTTGGTGAACACTCAAGGGCTATGTAAGGGCTATGTATTATAATTGGACTTGCGCGGATTGGGATGCATAATATTCAAGGGTTGAATTCGGTTTGGGTTACTGGAAAGGTTAAGCTCGGGGATTTTGCCAAAACTTGGAATATCTGATGGAGGAAGTTTGGGAGCGGAACATGAGGGATTGTCGATATAGTTTAGTACTTTAGTTCTCTAATTTGGACAGCTCTCGAAAGATCTTGATGTCAAGATTGGCAATTGGTACATACATACATAATGTTTATCTACTAAATCAAATGGTTCACATATGAGTGATTTTCGATTGGCATATATGCGATTCTCCATCCTATCGTAAATTATGTAGATAAATATCTAGGTAGGTAGGTGGAAATGGCAAGTGCAGGCAGTATACAACTCACTCCCTCGAGCCTCTTACTGTAAATACTACAGCCCCTGAATTTTGCAGGGTAATCATCGCTTAGTTCTTTCTTCTCCTCACTCGATCAACATATCTACTTATGTACCTCTTACGCCGCTTCTCCAGACATTGAATTACTTTCCGATAAATTTAATGGTGTTTTATCATCAAGTGATTGATTGATACAATTTCTGCCTTTTCAAGAGTAGAGTAGAGGAGAGGAAGTCCTTTTCATTTTGATCGTTTTGGCCTCCCTATTCCACTGCACTCTACTTAACTCGCTCTCTTGATGTTCTCTTCATCCGTGAGTATTCGGTTCCGAGTTACGGATATATGATGACTGTTTTAAGTCTAGGAGCAATCTTATCTGTTTTGAGCTTTTTTCGAAATTCGAAATTCGAGAATCGATTTTTTTATTTTTGCGTGGTTCTTTTCTCTTGATTTTTGTTTTGTTTTGTTTTGTTTTGTTTTGTTTTGTTTTGTTTTGTTTTGTTTTGTTTTTAGGGGAAATCTTGTGTTTTATCACTTGTTATCTTGTCACTTTTCTTTTTTTTTATAAAAAAAAATATCTTCACTTCGCATTCTCATAGTAGCACCATCCTCATCCTCTCTCTTCGTTTTCGGCAACCAAACTTTCCTTTCCTTTCCCCATCTCCACTATCCACACTATCCAGTATCAGTATCAGTATCAGCATCAGTATCAGTACCTACAAGTGCGACGGGTGATAGAAGCGGGATGGATTGGAGACTAGGATTTTTCTTTCTTCTCTGAGAGGAATCTAGGGACGCTTTTGTAAGATTACTAAGATGGGTTCTTACGCTTGTTGTTGTTGGTTTCTGAAATTGGGGATTTGGGATTCTGGTGTGTTTTTTTGGGGAGTTTGATATGCTGATTTGGTGGTTGGTATTTTTTCCTGCTTTTTTCTTTAGTGGTTGTGTTTATGATTTTTCCTATTAGAAGAGTGCTACCTTCTGTGTTCTAGCTTTCTAGATCGACTTTACTGTCTCTTGAACGCCACGAGCTTTGCTTCTATTTGCCTTCCTTGAATATCTTCTTTTGCTGCATTGTTATCTTTCGTATGTTTGGCGTTAACAGTGATAAGTTTTGCTTCTTTGGATCTAGCGTCTTGGCTTTATTTTCCTTCTGCTCTCGTGTTGTTCTCCTGCTTCTTCTTCTTCTTCTTCTTCTTCTTCTTCCTTCTAAATATCTGAGATTATTCTCAGTTGCACTCTAGCTTCTCTATCTTGTCCTCTAAAACTTTCGTTTTCCTGATAGCTCAACTCCGCTTTTCTTTCCCCCCCCCCTCGAGTTATTCCTTCGCATCTTCTCTCACGCAGAGTTGCCACCACAATGTAATTCTCACCTTATCTCTTATTCCGCGTTTCCACCCATGCCAAGAGTATCCTTATCCCTTGGCGTTCTGAGTCCTCTTCCTGATCAAACTTTCGGGTTGCTCTAACCCCGCATCTCCAGTCGCTAATCTCCATTCTTCCACGTACACTGCGTCGAGAGCATATTCTCTCCGTCAACAATGGCCGTTCTCTTTCTCCCGCCACATGTTTGTGGATTGTTACTTCTTTTGACAATGTCTGCACGTGTTGGACCTAATCTTGGCTTTACGATATCGAGTTACGGGCTGGAGCCTTTCATAATCTGGAGATTGCAGGCTGCGATCTCGGAACGAGAATATTGTTAAATTTGCTCCACGGATACTTCTCCAAGGACTTGTCCTCAAGTTTGTCCGTTAATAGAGATCAAGAGGGATTCAACGCCATTGTTCTCAATTCTATAGCTTTGAAACCTCGAGGACCAAGAAGATACTACCACAATTTTGAACTTCGTCAGCTCGATATACTGCACGACTTACAAGGTTCGAATCATCTCCAACTCAGATAGAAACGTTTGCGTCAACCAGACTCCTGATTTGAGAGAAATGAATAATAGCTCCAAGGTTCCGCATGCAGTTACCGAGTCATAAATCTCAAAAATCTCGTTATTGCCTTGGACTAAATTAGACGAATTGCATTTTCATCACCAGCATGACTTCACAAATGGGGTCTTTTTAGTTGTTCGGACTTTTACATTTATAATTTAAAGAACCGCTTTGAGGCCTCTAGTTACACCATCCTGCCATCATCGAACACCAAGCCAGCAACAGCTCCATTGTCAGGAGTTAAAGGAATATCACTCTTCTTCCACGATCAACAAAAAAACTATCACCACCCCTGCGAAAACTAATCTCTATCACAAGCCCCCCTCCGCTTCCACTAACACTCCTATCATACATAGTTCCCGGACACCATACCACCATAATCTCTTCAAAGCCCTGGGAATCTTCCCCGGGAGCAAGGCCAAACGAATTGTGGTTAAGGACTGATGGGTCCGTCCCATTTCCACTTCTTTGCATTCCTAACATGCCCGTTTAGTTGACGCGTCCAGGTGGATGAGATTTAAATGAACCAATAGAAGGCTCAAGAAATCTCCACGAAAGCACCACCACATATTTAAATAGGTATTCGGAAACCTATGCTTCAAACTCATGATTTACCAATCACATGCTGGATAAATGGGAAATCGAGGGGATGATTCATGGTCGAGTGAGGTGTCTCGCCTTGTGTGAGCGAATTGAACGTAGTAATATCTCTCATTACAGGTCTCGGAAGCCGGAAATTTTTCTATTATCTTCACAGATCTTCGACAAAGCTAACTTAGCCTGGCTGCAAACTCTCTCAAGAGTCAGGTCCCGAGAAGAATAGTGACTTAGGCATAAGGAGCTTGGTTGTTGAAGGAAGCTTTCAAGCCAGGCCGTACTCATAACCGCAGCAGGTCTCCATTTTTGGTGGAATCGAAAAGCAAAGGAATCCATACCCATGCCTAATTTGGAGCCAAGACGACAAGAAAAGAGATTGGATTGTATATAAGCCGGTTGCGAATCTTGAGTGTTGAGCTCGGGGGAAAAAGAACTCAGCAGTTTACTGTCATGCTTGGGACGGCCGACAGCAACAAAATATGCTAAAGTCTTACTCTGCGAGACCGAGTAACAGGCTAGCATTGAGGAGTCCAAATCAACCAATCCTCGGCAGTTCTGACTCTCACTTCATACTACCATCAAAAAGAAAGATATCAAGCAGAAGGAAAGAATGATAACAATAATAGCAGGACTTGCTATAAAAACAAGTTTTACTGCTATCGTTACCATTCTTTCCTTTTCCTTAATATCTCTCTGTTTGAGCGTAGTCTGACGTGAGAGTGGATACAGCCGAAGATTGGTTGATTTGCTCGCTACCGCGTCCACTTCCTGAAACACTCTTTGGAGTAATGAACGTGTATCCGGTCGGAATATCTGCTGGGGCCAGAAGACTGGTTTTATCTGGTCACACGCTCCGCTTTGACTTGGCATCAACATTCGTCGATCCAGATTTGCCCAATTGATCAGAGAGGGACTTGCAGTTCGCCGTGGTGTGATCTAGTTTAACGACATTCCGGTCCCGTGGCGACTTGACATCTGCTTGAAAAGCTGGCGAACGCTTATCAAGCGCCATAGAAGCAAATTTACGATCGAGGCTGGCGAGGCCGGATAGTTTTTGCTCTTCGCTGTAGGTACCAAGATGTATGGGGTACTTGGTGGCTTCGAAATGGATCGGTCATGATCTTTGGCCCACTTGCTGGAAAGATTACAGAGACCACGTTCTTTTCGTAGCGTTCAGTGAGCCTCTACTGAGGGCAGAAGCCGCAGAAGATAAAACCTGGTTTGTGTTCAAACACTTTGTGAAAAACTGATGTTGAGATCAAGAAAGATGGGTTTCTCAAAACTCAATCAAATCATCTAGACTTTGTGGATGATACTGACGAATATCGGTGAGAGACGGACGAACCCTTGATAAAGACTACGCGCAATGTAGTCTGTCCAAGGCTGATGCCAAACGATCGACAGAACTTGAAATATCTGTCGGGTCCGGTGCGCTCTCAACGTCCCTTGAAAATCCGCGGGAGGGAACAGTTACTTAAGCATAAGGTGCTTAGTTATTGAGACCACCGTTGGTAATCTGGCGACCAGATGGTTGCTGCTGGTGTTGGTATCCAGCACTGTAGCCGCCCCATTGAACCAGGATGACTGCATTGTAAAGCTAGGCGTCCAAATTGAAGGCTGAAATCGAAGAAATCGATACCCACTTTCAGAGCGAGTGATGCTTGTGATGCTGTTGAAAGATCCGAGTATCGATAAGACAGACAAGATGGCTCATCAAAGGTATTCAGTTCCTCTGCAACTGGTTCTCTGAAGATTGTCGAGAAAAGAATCTTTGATTGGGCCTATGGTGAATTGACGTCGACTGCCTCTTCGATGCTTTGCTGGCTCCTTCGGTAGACATCTAACAACATCATTCATAGTGACTAATCTTCACATTAGTACAATATCGAGACCTTCCAAGAGCACAGGAAATTCATACCTTTCAGGTCTTCGACCAAAATTTGACATCCATGATACCAAGCCAGAGACAATGCTATTCGACAGCGCTCCCAACAATCCTATCCACCAGCCCCAGAAACAATTATTCTACCTCCAAGTCCGATTCGAATAACTGTCCAGAAGATGTTAGCAACTACTTCAAAGATATCGGGAAAAGCAGTAAAGTTAACGTACCGATCCAGCCCCCTTCACACAGCCAAAATAGCGCCCATTTATCAACCTCAGGATATGATATCACTCACAAAACCATGTCAAAAGGTGCACGCCCGAGGGCGGCTAGGGGGAACAGGGTATATTACTACAGAAGGCTACCTAAAGATACAAGACCATCCTCAGCAGACCATGTATTTGACCTCAAGATCTGGCACCTCTGAAACTTGACTTATTCCACGTTTTCTTGTCTCTCTACGCAAAGTAGCGCGCTCTCGTTGTACCTTGCTTTAGTAAAGAACCGCGAAGGTTGAGTTTTCCCTCCGCTCTCCATTTCTGAACAAATGACACGAAGAATCAAGAAGCTATCAACCGTCCAAATCCATTCTCGAGGTGATTTGCACAAAGGAGGACAAGCACAACTTGTTCCGATTGCTTAGTCGACGTCGAGATTTAATCTAAGATCCTCGGCCCTATCTAAATCAATAAATTGCAACACAAGAAGGGATTGTGATACTTACTTGTCATCGTCGAGACTTCTTTGCCTTTACGCTTTGCTATCTGCGCCTGGTCGGGAGTCCTCTGGCTGAGCTTCCGCTGCTTTGGAGATGCGAAGGGCAAAGGCCCCTTTTGTTGCTGCATCTGGTGGTGAACTTGTTCTATTCCAGAGAGACACGAGCGTCGGTCTTGTCACGACTCATCTTGACATTGCAGCTCGTCTTCGGGAGAAGACACCACAGGAACCATGCTTTGTTGATATCTTTGCTATCCTTGTGTTTGTGGGCACGGCGAGGAAAACATGGTCCAGAGTTGTTTTGGGATCGTCCCCAAAACAAATGGCATCCCGACCGACACCAACACAATTATAGTTTAACGTCATTTTGGACTGCAGTCGTGTTGGCTGTCGACTCCAAGAGGGACCACACATGTGGTGGTGTGCATGGCATCTCTACGAGAGACACACACTTATGGTGGAGTGCATACCTCCCCGTCCTCCTAGAATTTGACTGTTGGCATCAAGCCACAAGACGGAAGTAAAAGCAGGAGCAGGAGCAACTTAAGCCTGTTGTTGTTGGAAAGACAAGGGAGGAAATTGCCTGCCCTTGTCTTGTAACAATTTGGCACAGCTCTGTCTGCTGTGCCTGGGATCACGGCACAGCAGCCCGTTTGAACAAGAATTCGGAAACGATCGTCCTTGACTGAGGACTGATGGCGTCGCAGCTTGCCAGGCTGGAGAGGCCCGCACAGAGCAACCGTGCATTTGATTAATGGCCATCTCAATGGCGTGGCCCAGATGCTGGAAAGAGGAGAGTCTTCTCCACTTAGTCAGAGCAGATGGAGCGACAAGCAGCATATCCTTGCATTTGGTTGATGCTGCTTATCGACTCCGCAGAATAGATACTCTATCGGATCATTCAAAGAATGACCATTGAGTGGCGGTGATACCCACCCAGCAAGGTTGGACATGGACCAGTTGCTGGAAAGAACGAAGAAACCGCCTTGTTCTTGGTGTTGCAGTGCTGATACGCATGAGTCTGTTGCCGCAACAGACACCTTGCATTTCAGTCAAAGCACGCTGTTGCAGTACTAATTCGCATGGGTCTGTTTCCGCAGTAGACACCCTGCATTTCGGTCAGAGCACGCTGTTGATCTCCTTCCTCGGCGAAGAGGAAGGAGCAGCGGCCATGAAATTCCGGAGAAAGGGTCAAGGATCAAAACTAACCAATCCTAGATTTGCCAGTTGATCCTGTAACCATCATGAATACTCATGTATGCAACAATGCTTTTGCAAGGTTGTAAGCAGGTATAGAGATTAAAGAGGTAATATGAATCTTTATACATCCCAGAAGGATGCATCAGATGTTGAGTACTGCTTGCATGCAGGTGTTGAAGGTGTGAGAACAATTTAGTGAATGTTTAGATGTCGGTGCTTGTTCTTCCACTCCTGGAATGTCATTGAAACCACCAGCACCACTTGTAAAATCTCAGCCTTGTCCATTGAATAGCAAGTAGGCCTGGGAGACCTTGCTTTACTATGATGAGCCAAAGGATGAAGATCGAAGACTTTAACGGTAAGAGAAGTTTCGATAAGAAACGGCGAGGAATCCAATTTGGAAACCATACCTTATTGCAGATGCTGTTTAGGTCCATGATAGGATATTGTCTTTGAAATTCGATGCTTTGAAGACCTGCAAGGTAGGTCTTGACAAAAGCAGACAGACCACAGGCCAAAGCCTTATCGATGTGGTATTCGTGTCAGGAGAAAAGCTGTGAGTGGCATTAGCAATTGTGATAAGGCACAACTTGAAATAAGAACTTACCATGTTTCAGTATTCTGCAAACTTCACTGACCAGCAGCTGACAGCAAAAAATACAATTGTCATGCTGACCATACGAGCTACTGTAAGTCATGTTAGAAGCTATCAAAGTGATGGGATTTGAATAGGAATAAGTACCACAATATAATGCTTTGCGAGCTTTGCCGACATGGCGGCTGGCAGCAAGATCGTCGAGGTTGTTAAACTGACTGAAGATGCAACTGCGAGTTGTATTAGCAGTTGTCATAAGAATCAACTTGAAAGGGAACTTACTACGATTTGAGGTCTCACAAGCATGACCGACCAGCGGCTATTGTCGTGAGCAACAGATTATCATTTTATGAAGAGGAGAGCGATCTGGTATGTGCTTTTCGGCGTTAGTGCGTGTTGGCTAGCTGGAGCTTGACGGCAGGACTTACCAAGCTCTGGTATTGTGTTTGATCGTTCACCAGCAGTAGCATTAAAAGGTCGATTAACATGAAAGACTGGGTTGTTTTCAAAGATATTTTGCTTCTTCGTGACTTTCTAGGTGTTCTAATTGACAATATTCTCAAATGGTCAGTAAGTGCAATATTAGCTGATTAAGTTTTAGTGCGTCTCGAGTAGAAAGGGAGAAGATAAGCAATTAGCACAACAGCAAATCCGACAATGGCAACAGACGATTGCTCATCTAATACTCAGGAGTAGTGAAAAAAGATCTTGTGAGGGGAAAGATTGAGGTGAATGTACAACAAAGCAGCTCAAGAAGCTTTCTCTTGAGGAACTTAGACAAACAACTTACAACTTAACCACAACAATGAGAACAGAATTCTTTCGCAGTTGAGAAGAAGGAGAAAGAAGAAGGGGATGATAGAAGGATAAGAGAAATACTTACAAGTAACAATCTTAGTCTTGGGTATGGCTACTTTGCAAGCTGGTTGTCGCAGATCTGTATAGTCATTGCAACTTCTTAGACAGCAATCATTCCTTGGAACAAAAGATAAGACTTCAAAGAATTAATAAGTCATTAAGTGTTACTGACAAGAGGAACAGAGTTGAAGATTTAAAGAGGTTTGTTGAAAGAAGTTTGCCAAAAAGTTGTTGTTGATTTCTACAGTCAATTGCAAGTTCGGAGTAGAGATATTACAGCAGCCTCAACTACAGAATCACGTCTTTGTTATAATTCTTGAAACACTTGGAAAACTCTGCTCGGGTAATTCCCCAATCACCATCTCGAGAAGGTCAAATTTAATAAGAATATTGAATATTGATTGTGCGCTATATTACCCTGCTCGGATCCCTGTCTGTCTATGCCTGAGGCGGGGAGTCTAGACTCGCTTTTGGTCGGACCATTCTGCTAGAAGAGCAGTCAAGTGTCATAAGGCTGAGTAGACCATGAGCAGATCACGAGGAACTAGAAAGGGGAATATCTTGACCCCCAGAAGTCTCATACATCCAGGAAATATTGGAAAAGAAGGCCAAATACTACTCATTCTTTATATTATACAAAAAGATATTCAAGATGGGCTGGGAAACTGTTTTGTGAAAATATTGATGGCTGCTAGAGGACTGCGGGAGGGAAGATATTCCGATGCCGGGTGCTTCCATTGTTTACTACCATCCAAACTCGACCAGGGCTAAGATGAAAATATGGGGAACAAGTCGTATTGACCTTAGATACTTTCAACATTGAGCTTCAATCCTGTACAGATATCGCCTCAAATAACGCTTCCGTCTTAAATTCATTTGGTCAACCATTTTATATCTTTCCATACTAAGCTAGTCAATCATCTACCCACGCAATACAGTCTTTCCTCCTATACGCCATTCCATCTCAGCTCCCCAGCTTTAGAATCTCTGCCGAAACGTCAATCAGTTACCTTATACCTGCGACAATCTCAAGTTCTATCCTGCTGAGACGATCACGCCAATGGCGCCTCGGAGACCAATTGAACGGAAACCTTCACTTGCAAGACGCTCTCAAATAAGGCACTCCGGTTATGGAAGAGGTGCAATTGGGGTCAGCACTTCGAACCCGAGATCGAGCGCTTCAAACAAAGAGACAAATGAAGATAAAATCGGAAACAGTTCTGAGGCGAATTCGTCAACAACTACGATTGCTTCAACAATCAAAGCGCTTTCTTTGAAGTCAACGCGCTCGAAAGCGTCCACAGTCGTTTCATTTGGATCTTCGTCAGTTTCTGGTACCACAATAGAAGGGTCTTCTGGGCCAACCCGAGAGGAAAAGGCAGCACGCAAAAAAGCAGTGAAAGCAGCGCGGAAGGAAAATAAGAATGCCGATCCCAACTTTGCGTACCTTCCTAAAGGTTTGAACAACAAAATTCGGAATAAGGATCCCTTGAAAGCCAAGCTCAGGAGGCTGTTCAAACCCAAAAAGAAAACCGCACACAAACCACTTGATCGAAGTCAACCAGTCGCAACTCCGAAACTGCGTTATAGAACTGATCGACCTACGCCAGCACCAGAGAGGTATGTTCCACCAATCGCGCCGGCAAGGCAATTGGATGGAAAGATTGAGGTCGGAAAGACGGGGGTATGCTTGGGCGGCGAGTTCCAAGTCCTTGCGGAAACGCAGGAGGAACGTGACAAGCATGTCGAACAGGCGCAATTCCAGCATGAGCTTAGAAAGGCAACCGAACAGAGACTACGACTAGAAGGCAGAGAACAGGTGAATGATCCAAAGATTGGCCGCGCGCCCCCAATAGCCCGTCGAGCGCTCATTGAGCCTACGCTTTCAAGGCAAAAGAGGAATAAGAGAGCTGAATTGATGCCTATTGGCGTTAATGAACCTCCTACTATTATCGAAAAAGTTTCTCCAGGAATTCTACCAGCGGAACAGGTGCAACCGTTTATACAGAACAATAATTTGGGGAAACTTACGCAGAATCCCCATCAATTGAACGATAGCGCCCAAAATTCATTGGAGAGTTTGACGGGGCAAACTATACCGTGCTCATCGACAGAGGACCTGCCGTACAAACCTCATCACCGAAGCAATCTCAGCTCCTCTGAAAGGCCACATCGAAAGCAATCGGTAACATTCAATGAGTCCGTTACACAATTTACCATTCCAGAAACAGTTTATGATACGTCAGATACTACAGAAATAGCCAACGACGAGACTATTCGCAATATCGCATTGACTGGATCTGTTACCGATCAAAATCGACCATCAGAGCCGCAGGTTGTTCAAACAAAATCATGGAATCCGGCTGGAAATAACTCGGGGGAAAGATCCAAAAGATCGGGTATACGTACTGAAGATGAACTCCAAGCGTTGATTATTGCTGGCTTAAGAGAGGAAGGAAATCCAGACATCAAAGAGGAAGATGTTGCGTCGCAAGGCAATTTTACCATCTCCCAGAGAGATGATACCCGGGCAACTAAAAGCTCTAGGAATATTGTCCAAGTCCATTCCAGTATATCAGGAACATTGGACGACAGATCCA
This sequence comes from Botrytis aclada, assembly GCA_014898285.1. Classification (NCBI taxonomy): domain Eukaryota; kingdom Fungi; phylum Ascomycota; class Leotiomycetes; order Helotiales; family Sclerotiniaceae; genus Botrytis; species Botrytis aclada. The sequence continues at coordinate 505,426 of RCSV01000008.1, forward strand.
AAGCCCTGAGAGAAGATAACGTAGAGAAGCAAAGCTTGGGTGTTCGAAATTCGCGTGTGAACAATTTCCTCAAACACGCTAGCTCCAATCCCGAATTTCGCCCTGCCTCTTATGATACAATCACAAATTTCCTACTTGCTTCGAATACGCCGGCGCCGCCAATTCCCACAAAGTCACCATTGAGAAATTTATCTCAACCAAATTTGCTTCCTGCCATTGACACGTCAAATTCGTTGGATGCACACCGTTTCATTGCACATCATCAATCACTACTTGCCAAATATCGTGCTGATTTAAAGCAGCTTACAGAAGCGCATGAGGAGAAGATGGAGTTCTTAAAGAGGAAGAAACAAGAACATCGCAAGAAATATGGTGATCTTAAGGTAAGTTTGACGTTGACATTTGCAGATGAAACTAAAATATAGCCGCCGCTGCTGACTAACAATGTCTCACTTGCAGAATCAGGATGATCCTGGCGAATCCACTGCGAAGCCACAGTCCAAGTTACGATCCAGAATCTCTCACCTGTTCAAATCTTTAGCAAAGCCAGCAGGAGTAACAGAGGAGGAAGAAATCCTTGATAACGTTGTCACATCATTTGTAAGTTTTCGTTCAATTCTTTGGAAATTCAACCCCTTGTGCATTTACCCTTCAAATCAATGCTTCTGGTTCCCTACAGCATCCATTGTCTAGGTATCATCTTGCTTGCTCAAAGGGGCCCAATACAACAGTCCAACAGGTCAACAATTACTGACTTTATCTGTCCGTAGGAGGATCCCGGTGAAGATTGGGTTTATGATCCTTTGGGCTTAATTGCCGGTCAATACGTTGCTCCCCTCGATTATTATCGTTTGGGCTACAACACACCAGGTTTCAATCATACGTTAGGGGAGTTAAGGGAGGAACAAGAAGATCATATTGATTCCGGTGCAGTGTCAATTACTCCTGACCAGGTTACGCCACAGGAGGAGCACAACCCCAATCTTGGAATAAGCACAAGCGCCGGCTATACTTCGGACTCGAGGTCTGAGAGTGAGGATACACCAAAAGACGACGTTGAAAAGTCAACCTCAAAACCATACTACAAGGCTCTTACTCCCTTGCAAAAGGTTGATTACGATTACAATCATACTGAACCAACGCCTGAGTTCCTTGCTACAGAGTTTGAAGAGGCTGCGGAAAAACGTAGGCACAGGGACATCAAAGCATCGGTGCGAGCCAACAAAGCGGTCTTGCTAGCACATGAAGCTGTACGACGAGATTTTGATAACTCTACACTTGCAGCTGGATTCAATAGTACAAGAAAAGCCAACAGCGGACTTAGTACAACAGACGACGCGACACACGGTACAAATACTTATTCTCACGTGACTACAAACACACCACCGCTTACTCAAGAAGGACGTGGCACAAATTTCCCAAAACCACAAGGAAAAGAATTCACAGCCTCGGAAGGTGCGAATACACCTAGATCCCAAGAAATATCAAGTGAATTGCTTTCTAGTGGTTACTCTAGTGAATCCTTAACGCAAGAACCGGAGAATTTACTTTCGACAGCGAGAACTTTACAACAACCCCCACCAACTTCCACCACCCCCTCTTTACGAAATAATCATCTCAGTGGTGCTTCTATACTGCGCAAATCTCGAGGTTCATTTGGGTTCAAGAGTCAAAATTTGTCTATCCGCTGTCCTGAAATTCCAAAAACTACAGAATCTCAGAAATCTAGTGAAACTGGGCAACGCTCAAGCGAACAAATCACTACCCTTCAAGAAGCTGGGCCTGTAGTAAATCGACATTCACGACGCATTTCATCGGTTTCTTCTATTGGTAGACAATACATTAGGGAAGAATCCGACAAGTGGATCAATTCTGATACGCTCGCTGAAAACGCTGCCGAATATAGTGATCTGGAGGATAGTTATCGTGCTTATTTCCAAGACTCAAGGTCCGAGAAATTTTTTCCGAATATACCTGTTGATCAAGATCCCCCCTTAACAGACGACGCTCAAGCTGCTGCTAATCTCGAGCGGGCACAAGCACGCAGAGAAGAGCGAAGGAAGGCTCGTGAAGCTCCCCAAAATTCTCTAGCTCAAACAGCTCAATCTGAAGAGGATCAGAAGAGGGAGGCAGAGAAGGAAGCAGAAAAGCAAGCCAAGTTTGAACGCTCGCTTTCGCTTCGTCGACCAGATCATAATCCAGTCGGTACCGCTCGTCTCAGATACTTACTTTTGAGTGGTAGAGATCGAAACAGTCTTGAAGAGCAAGAATTTGCAACCCTTTGCGCGACACGCTATCCAGACGGTACCCTTCGTCAAGAACAGAGATCAGAAGAAGTTCAAGCTGCAGAGCCTGAACTTCCTACTTCGCGTGTATTACTTAATTGTCGTCCAGACTATCATCCAGACATTACCACTTCTAATCTTTCAACATTCGGTACTGTTAGACAACTGCAAGCGCCTACTTCAATCAATCCTGTCAAGAAATCGCAAACTCTTGTTGCACCTGGTTCTGTCGAACACGATAAATTGCGCGTGGATAGACTTCAAAGCGATCGCAACATCTCCACAGGCTCTCCAGTATCCAGAGGCGCAAGTACCTTTGGCTTCAATCCGCTTCTTAACGCCCCTCAACAAGATTTGACGGCTCCAGCAACTCAGTTGGCATATCGCTACCAAGTACCTCAATATAGAAGTTCTCAGAGTGAGCTCCAAACACCGTCTCCTTCATCACAAAGTTACAAAACTCAATCGCCTCTTTCTGGATTAAAACCCCCGCAGAACTGGTCGCGAGATAACTCATCCACCATCCAAAAACCGCTTGTAAGCTCGCGTTCTCAACAATTTCCCGCTTCTTCCCGACAAATAACTCCTACACCACGTAGTTTGCCAAAGACATCAGTCGTAAGCAAAAAATCAGCTTCTATCCCACGCAACGGCTCCCAAACATCTGCAGACAGACAAGGAAACTCTTCTGCATCTCGTCTTCCAGTTTTAGGAAAAAACGTTGCACCTGGAAGTCCACATATACCTCCTTCGCAGCTTTCTTTTTTAGACGTTAGCCTCGTAGCTTTAGGAGCCCATTTTGCCGAAATGGACAAGCTCCAAGTCAGAAACTCTGAACCAGTTTCGATCAAGACAAAAGCTATCGAGGATGCACGGCTCATGCAAGCTTCTGTTATAGAAGCAGCGACTAAGTCAGGAAAGGAACCACCAAAATATGCGTTGATAGAATTAATTGGAAAGGGAAGCTTTGGACGTGTTTATAAAGGGTATGATATCTTTTCGTTCCTGGTTGGTTGAACAATAATACTAATACTCCAAATAGAAAGGACATGGTATCGGCTGCTATTGTGGCTGTGAAGATCATCGACATCGAGGAGAGCGATACGATCAACCCAAAAAATGCCAATTCCTATGCCGAATTTTTGAAAGAAATTACCGCCCTAAAGACTCTGAGTGAAAACAAAGCTCGGAATATCAATCACGTCATCGAAGCATTACCGGTTGGACAAGCCATGTGGATGATTACAGAATACTGTGGTGGAGGGAGTGTTGCTACTCTTATGAAGCCCACTGCTCCTGGAGGCTTACAAGAAAAATGGATCATACCGATACTTCGCGAGGTTGCCGAGGCTATCAAATGGGTACATGAGGCTGGCATCATACATCGAGATATAAAGTGTGCCAATGTTCTTATCACTGAAGAAGGTGCAGTTCAACTGTGCGACTTTGGTGTTGCTGGAACCATGGAAACAAAGGTTGACAAGAGATCTACCGTCATTGGCACACCACATTGGATGGCACCAGAATTGTTTGACGCCGTTCCCAGCTATGGTAAGGAAGTTGATATATGGGCTTTCGGTTGTATGGCTTACGAGATCGCCACTGGTCTTCCGCCTAATGCCATGAGTCGACTTCCATTTGACCGACTTGGCTCTCTTATAAAACAGCATGCTCCACGACTTGAAGGGGGGGATTATTCTGATGAATTAAGAGATCTTGTTGCCTTCTGCTTGGAAGAATTCCCAAGTGAACGTCCTTCCATTGAACGAGTTCAGAATCATCATTACATTTTTAACAGTAGTTCAAAATATCCAATGTCCTCACTTTCTCACCTCGTCAGAGCATTCAAGTTGTGGGAAGATCATGGGGGAAGCAGAAAATCTTTATTCATGTTAGGTGGAGCGCAAGCACCATCAGAATTTTCCTCAACGGCACTGGCCGATGATGAGTGGAACTTCAGTACAACTGCTGCATTCGAACAAGAAGTTAGACGCAAGTCAACTGCACAAGATGTTTATGACGTGTATGGCTCAGGTGTTGAATTTGATGCTGGCTTCCCTCAAGAGACTGCCCGTCCACCGCCTCAAAAAGGACGACGCCGTCCCCCACCAGAGGCCCTAGCACCATCTCGCGGTCCCTTAGAAAAGATCTTTGATCCAAACACACTCACAAGCTATGAGGATAATGTCCGCAATCATTATGGCCGGCCGTATTTTCCACCAACTTCAGACTTATCACCTGTTCCATCTCGTTCCGACTTACCTTTACGTGATGATACAGCGCAAACATCTATCAGGGACACTATGATTGATCTTGGAGGGCATGATGCCGAAACAGGTATATCTGTATTTCCAGATATGGATACTATCAAAGCTGGAAGACGTGTACGAGAGGAGCCCGATGAAGATTATATGACCACCTTGCCCGATTTCAGTCGACCAGCACTTAGCGATCCAGCTGATATAAATCCAAATCGACGTACGCGAGAATGGAAATTTCCAGCAATGGTACCGCCTGCGTCAGCAGATCCAGAAGTATCTAGATTTCCCCCTTCAACTTATGAAGTTCCAAAACCAGCATTCACTCCAGGCATCGGTGGTCGTCCTGCTTTGATTCATCATCCTACAGAGCCTCTAGGTGATTTCGGTGGTGGACTTCCACCTGCAGAAATCCACACTGGGATGCCTCGTTTATCCTTCCGCGAATCTCTCATCGATCTAGATATGAGCATGCCGGATCCGGTACCAGCTTTCAATCCCGACTTTGGTCGACCATCAACGGCAGATTCTGATGCGATTTCCATTTTAAGCGATTCTGGACAAGCCTTAACGTCTTCTACAGTCAATCCATTCGAACTCGAACGTCATGCCTCACTTTATCAACCAACTCCTCATTCACGTGAACCTTCTCTTTATACCCCTTCTCACTCCCGGGAACCCTCTTTATTTGTGCCCGCCCAGGAGCGTGAGCCTTCCATATATGCTGCTACTCACGAGCGCGAGCCTTCTCTTTACGCCCCATCTCATGAACGCGAGCCCTCTATCTATGTTACAGAAGAAATGGGAGCATTCCCAACTTCTGCTACGCCTCCTCGTCCTGAAAGTACATCGCGTCAACTTCGCGCAGATCGTCCGCCTCGTCTTCGCACTGGTAATGCTCTTCGTGACATTGCCGATATATCAGACTTTTCGGATTCAGCTGTTGAGAGTACTACGGGTTACAATACAGATGCCAATGATACAGACTCAGACTACGCAACCGCTTCGACCCAACCACCTCCAACGTCTGCTCCTTCGCGCGATCCAACTGCTCCATATACCATGGCACATTTCCCAAATCTACCGAATGCTCCTTCGGTTCGTGCTTTGACAGGCGTGGCAGCGCATGAAGAAATGGCTTTCGAAATGTCAAGAATGTTACGTGGCTTAACTGGACAATTGGAAGCGTTTCGCGACGTTTATGGTTCTGAAGATCTGGCTCGAAGATCTAATCAGAGACGTGAACGAAGAGATAATGGGGAGAATGGCGTTTAGATCTCCGTCCTTTTCACAAAATACCAGGAAATGTTTGTATAATATGTAGGATGGGCATACCTTCCAAGTCTTTATTGCATAGTATGGGGATAGGCATGTCTCTGGTGGACTGATGCTGAGCTACTTTTTTTTTTGTTATCTTTTCATTTTCATTTTCATTTTTTGCTCACTAAAAGGCGCACCCATCAACTGCTACTGGGAGGATTTGAGTTTCTATGACACGGCATAAATAAAAGAGACACAGAGATGCATTCGATACATTTCATGATTCGACACAATACGATATAATAAGCTAGCTTACATATGGTGCGAATGCTCAAAATTGGTGCTGGACAGGAGAATAATTCTGATGTAGGACTACTTTCTTGAAGAGAAAAAATCAAGAAATGAAGGATAAGGACAGATAGTTACCAAAATAGAAAAACATTGAAAGAAAAAGCTGCAATTGTGATTGTAATGCGAATCCTGACTTGAATTCTTTGGTTAGTAAAGTGGACATTGTTGAAAAAAAAAAGTGAGTTCTGTTGGAAAGATATGTCACGTGCACGCTAAGTGCATATATAATATGTTCCCTCTTCTTAGTTAGATTTAGATCAATCAATTCAATACTACACAGTCTATATCACATGCATTCCACTGCCTGGTTACCATATTGTGAACAAGTTCTTCATATTCTCTGATTCTGTGTATTTGTATTCATATACAGCCCAGTATCGCCGCAAACCTCAGAAAACTCCAGCATCTTCCAGGCCCGCATCTACAATATCCTCGACCATTTTGTAAACTGCAATTTACCAACTCCATACATCATCCACGCACTACCCATTCTGAATCTCTCTCCCATCCCCTCATTCCCACCTCACCCCCCTCTCCCTCATCCTTTCGCTCATATCTGTTCTGCTCCTCCAATTTCCATCCTCCGCCCTCTGGTTCCGCAGAAAAGCACCCAGTTCACTCATCATCCCGGGCAATCTACTCTGACCCAATATTCTCCCTCGATATCCGTACCCGTTTGAATCCTCGCCCGTTGTACCTCTCCAGGATTGTGAGATGTGGATTTTTTGATTCTGAGGGTTTGAATTTGATCGAGGGTAGGAAGAATGAGAATGTTGAGGAGGAAAACGCGGATTGGTGAAGGGGTGGAAAATATTGTGTGGCCCGGTGTCGGGAATTGTTGACACGTCAAGGTCTCCAACAGGCCTGGGGATCCAAGCCATGGGGATCCATTTGTCTTCGCTGGGTGTGAAGTTTTGTTGTCGCTCGGTCCATATATTTTCGGGGTGCTCGATTGTGTTTTTATTGTCTATTGTTTCGGTCTCGATCTCGTGCGTCCATTCTTTACTCTTGATGTCCTCAACTCCACAAATGCGTATTACTTTCCATGAATTTGATACTTTCAGAGATGGAGGATAGTAAGACGGTGGAGAGAATGGAAAATGTGGAGGACAAAATGACAAGGGAGGAGGTGGAGGATATAATCTTGAGCAGAAGGCGGACAGGTATGGAGGGTATGGTGTAGAGTATATTAATGGAATCGAGGGAAGTAAATTTGACTCAGACAACCTCTCTATCACATCTCTCCTCTCGTCCTCTTCTGTTGCAGAACTCATAATTCCAAGCACACCCTTCCCAGCAGGAACAGTATCATGAAGATTTGGGTCTTCGCAGAAAGGACACCGGAACGGGAGTTTGAGGTAAGATATCTGGAGGGGGAGCGGGGAGCGCGTGGGAGTTGTGAGAGGTAGGTATATCAATGGATTTGATAGGATAGGACCGTGGGCTGTGTGGTGACAGGTGTGTGTGTATGTGTGTTGGATATCCATGATTGGGTTCTGGAGTAATGATGTTGGTTTGGGTGTGTGTGTTATGATGGAATGGTGAGATATCGGGAACTTTCTTGTGGTTATAGGATGTCAGAGACTGCCTGAATGGCTTGCTAAGAGCCCTAGTTTCTGTTGGTAGATGTGTTTTGGGAGTTAGAGGAGATAGGTCATACTATTTGTGCTCTTTATATGTACACCTGGATATTTATTCAAACTCCTGATAAATGGTGATTGTGATTGGGATTTTTCTAGAGTGTGTAGATGATGAATCTGATTTGATCAAATGATTCACGAGTCGAAAGGTGGAGGATATTCACCGCATATTCTTTGAATGTAGCAGATTAGCTGTAGGTGAACTAGAAAATATGAGAATATCATAACTATTTTTGATATGAGGCGCAATCAAGAACTACCTTTCAGTGAGTCAACCTGAAGACTATAGTCATGACACACATAGTTCTCTGTCTACTTTAGTGGTTTGATAACAGAAAAGACGGCCGGGTTATTTTCGGATGGGGGGGTTCTTGAACGGAAGCTCACACTTCACAGCGGTCACCTAGATAGGGCTATTGGGGCTAAGCAACAAACTTCTTGAGAAAATGAAGAGAAATCTATTCCCTGAGAAGTAATGAACAGGGATTTCTTGGACATGTGAAAGAGGAGTCTTGTTCATATTGTTGTCAGATTAGTCAATTCTGCTTAAAATAAATGCTACAGTGGAATTCTTGGTGATCGCGACATTGCCGAGTGTTATATGTGATTTGAATCTCAATGCAATGCTATATTTTCGGTGGGATGAATTCAAATACTTTATATATGACGAATTCGAATAGCAAATTAGAGTCTATCTAAAATTACCAAGATATCTTCAGTGGTAACGTGTCTTTAAGAGCATTTTGACTGTATGGCGAACTTCCTGCAAAGCCTAACGTGGCTCAGGAGATGTGACATTCTACACCCCTTCCAAATCTTCAGCTGACTACTTTGAACAGTGGAAGTTTTGAGATATGTAATAGAATTCTATTTAAGGAGACAAATCAAGTCGTTTCCATTCCCCCAAGCTATTAGAGATGGAAGTCCCGATTTCGCTTGAAGGAATTTGCTCTCTTCACTTATTTGAAAACACTGAGAGCCCACAACCACAATCCCTACGAGCCTCGACACAGGGTCAACTTATCAGTTTTCTTATTCAATTACACTTTCGCTCTAGCAAAATAAGTAAAACCCTATTTAATACCAAATTTCTCCAAGTACTCACACAGTAGGGAGTCCCCTTCACGAAAATGCATCCACGTATGAGGAACGAGTTCTGTTACGTCCTATATTTTGTGAAAATTATTTTACCCAACTTGTGTTGCAATCTCCGTTGTTCATAATCCATCAAAGTCTACCATAAACTTTAATAGAAGGTACCATCAATGCGGTCTGAAAGTTAAAGTGACAAATAAACTCTTGAGACAATAATCTTGAGGCGGTTTACAACTTTGACATCGACAATATTAAAGCAATCACAACAGCCGTGGACACTAACCGGCATAATTTATACATTATTACACTAGATTAATTGACCCCCCCTAGCAGCTAGAAACAATGCTACTAGTATTAATCAAGGAACTGCAGGGGTATGAGATATGCAACAAACTCAATTTGTCATTAAGGTTCGCTTTTAGCCCGACATTAAAAAGACACCGCTGCGTACGTGCTAAGACCAATCAATAACACACCAACTTTAGCCAAAAACTTACCGGGGACTTACGATGTGCAACAAATATCAATAAAGTTTGCGCCAAGAGACCAACACTAAATGGAGCTAACTAATAAAACCTTTCTGATTGGAAGAACTAGTAGGGATATAAGGCTTCTACGATTTATACTAAAAATGATCTGAGTTATACTTAGGAGAGTGATTTTAACCATCATTGAATTAACATCTATACAGAGTGCGCCAACTTGCTATGATCCAGCATCCAGCACGAAATATGAACTGCTATTTTTCTTGATCTAAGATCAATATTTGGATGTCTAGATTATTCTGACAAGAAATGTAGATATCACATTTGATGAAGTGTTTTAAGCAAGCAATGAGTCGCAATGACACTAGAGTTGCTTTGCCTCTCAGCACCAAACAAACCTTCGGCTAATAAGCGCCCCTTTCTTTCTCTCCACATAACATTTCGTCTCCCATACAACACATAACTTGTCATTACAAACAAAAGAATCGCCTACGAAAACAATAACATATTGCAGTCTGTCAGTTAATTCGTTTTCTGTAATCTTGGAGTTTTGGGTCAATCAATAAGATCTCGTTTATTCGTGGTCAAGAGATCAGATTTTGAAGTTTCACAGGCTTTTGTACGTTGATCATTGCTCGATACATGAGCTGAGAGGAGAATTTCAAAGTTCGAGAAACTTACATACATTATGAATGGTCAGAGTTCGGCTGACACTTGGACTTTCTTTTTACATGAGATGAGATGCATGAGGCAAAACATGTTGCGTTTCCACCGAACTAATCATTCTGTTTTTCGGCTTCATCAGGATATCACAACTGGCACTATTGCAGAGCCCAATACTTTGCATTAGACGCTTCTAGTGGCGCTGCCATGTGCCAATGCGAAATCAATAATAATGTATAGTCCAGATCAGGCATTCTGACTCAAGATCTCTAGAAAGCTCTGCAAATCTAAGTATAAGAATCAAAAGATGATGAACCTGTACCTCTAAACGAAATAGTATCGATGAAAATTCATTCACTAACAACTCATATGATTTGAATCTTTAGCTTTACATATCTCTTCTCCTACCATTTCCTCCTACATGATCATACTGTTAGCATGAAATGCTTTTCCTCCAAGGCTCCCAACAAGTACGCGAATCTGTGAACGCTTAACAAAATTCTGGTCATTCATAATACATTCAATCTCCAATTTATGACTGCAGTGAATCTATTCACTGCCTTCCCGTAAACTCAAGTATGATTCACAGCGCCGATATCGGATTCAAGCCTCTTTCTATCACAATCGCTTGTGCCCCCACTTGTGGTCTCGAGGAATGATGACTTCTCTTCATATCCACTACGACCAGATCGGAAGTTGGAAGAAAGGGAAACTGGGATCGAAAGTCCTGATTCAATTACTCATGCTTGCACAAAGGATGCCGAAAAAGGATGGTAGAGTGAATAAAAGTTGATATTCAAATACCCTGAAAGACTGTGCTGCCTTGGGCCTTCCACTTCATCCCCAGGGCATCCTTAAGTATGAGCTCATCGATTGCCAAATAGCTTCAATCACGCAATCACGCAATAAACAGTCAGTGAATGCGTTTTCCATATTCGGTTGTGATGGCTTACACAGTTGTATTACTGACAGAACGCAGCAGATAACGCAGATCTATTTCAGTGTCAGTTTATTATCCAGTGGAGAGCCTGATCACTTAGTCAATGACGGAATTCACAAAATGCAGCATTGAATTTGCTGGTAGATTGCAAAGTCGCACTTTCTGATTATCATGATTTTTCTTGTGTCAGCTCTGAAGAGTGATCTCGTGAGCTTGAGGACATCAACTCTAGCGTTGGTATCCTCCATTATCAGAGGTCTCTCATCAATGACCTCGGTGTAGTCTTTATCATTGGACTACGAAAATTGTTTCCTCATGTTGATCAGTGTGAGATTCGTACAAGAACTGCTACTCAGACGCGCCTTCGTGGATCATGGTTGTAAATCATGATCTAGATGAAAAGTCGCTTCAATATGATGAACTCCTTTTACAACCCCGAGAGCAGAGATTGCACTACTTTCATAGTATGATTGTTTCCATACTGCACATGCAAGTATCAAGATGCTGCGGAGAAAGATTTGGATGAGGGTAAATGAAGGTACATTTCGGATGTCTATGCCCACAATAGTTTGTTCTATAACCTTGAGTCCTTGTGATACCAAATGCAAGTACCCTTATCTCATAGCTCTCTGGCTTTTTTGATTCATTTCTAGCCCATTCAGTCCTGGACTTGGATATTTTCTGTTACGCAGTACGGATTGTATAATTCTATGGATTCAATACTTTTACCAGAGACTTTAGACTGTAGAAACACAAAATTCTAGCTACAGATAAAATCCCATAAAGATCACCTCCTAGGCCGACTCAATCACAAACACGACTGATACTCTTCAAACTTGTGAATACCGCTTCCTTGTGGATCTTAATAAAATCGCCATCATCAATAAGAAGCAAAACAAGATATCAGTTTCAGAAATTGCTCCTCCTTCATCGAAAAAAAAAACGGGATTCAACTACAAGCACAAATATTTCGAGAAGAAAGGTGGGCAATGCCCTTGATGCAGACTTTCACAAGGAAGCAAGATCGGCTGCGGCGTGGCACTCTCGGATACTCATTGAGTGGCATTCTCGAACCCCGGAATTTTTATCAAGAAGTAAAAGAAATTTCAACGTGACATGGAAATTAGAATGCTCATCGGATGCCAGGAATCTCTTTAAGAAAGGCGAAATGGACCGTAACCATAATAACAGAATGATACTTTCCTCATGCACCACTCTCGCCACCTTTTTAAGTTGAAGCCATTCACTTTAAATAGCACCAGATTACTCGGGGAGAAGATGCAGCCTTGGAGAATGAGATTCTTATGGTTGGGTATGAATTAGGACGATTTTTGAGATTCATTTAGGGTTTCAAAGAACATAACCCAATTTTCCAAGTAGACTGCGCAACGGGTGTCTGCAAAGCAGATTATGGACCTCACAGTAGTCTGCAGATTATCTGTTTGCAGAAATGATTTAGAGAAGTTCAACTGGATGATTTGCAAATTATCTGCAGAGAATGCTTACCTCCAAATAAAGAGATAATTCGGAATGTAATTCACTTGTTTGAAGCTATTCCTGGATTATAAGTGATCCAAGCTTTGATATTGTAAAATCGTATTAGTATTTGTTGAAATAGGTCACAGTGGGCAAGGAATTAATTGAATTATGGGTATGGTTCATCCTATTGTTGTTTTGACTAAAGAGCTAGAATAAAAGGTTGTGTTCTTCGTGAGATGTAATCACACGAAAGGACGCTAGTGCTAATTAAGGCCATAACGTCCATACCACGGCTACTGACTACTTTCAACAGTATTCACAGTGATTATATGAATGTAGAACAAGTAGAACCTTCAATAGACTACCTGCAGGACAGACTATTTGTGGACTACATGCAGATATAAATTATTTCTGTGTAGCCAATTTCCAAGTCAGAGATCTCCTTGCTCAACATGAACCCTTTTGCAGGGCACAGCAACAAATTTAGGGCAGTCCAAATGAGATCTGAAGTGGAGAGATAATTATTTGATTACTGGTGAATGAATGAAGTTCAGAAAGAGGTTGGCTACATGAATGGGACTAGCTTCTCTTTCCAATATCAAGTAATAGTCGGCTCTCACAAAGAGCCGACTAGAAAGCAATTGTTCCTAGAAAGCAATTGTCCTTGTCAGATTTTGAGTATGAAATATTACAAGATCATTAAATTTCGTTATAAATCGATTTCATGTTTAATATACAATCTTCAACTTTTGCATGATTTCTTAAAAGATTATAGGATTTTATCCATAAGGATTAGATTAATTCAATGATATTAAGGCTTTCTGAATTGCTTCGAAATTCACAAACTTATATATGAAATTCAATTTTTTTTTTTCAAATCCAGAAAATTTTGCCACCAAAATCTCACAGGGACAATTGCTTTCTCTGATTAGGAACTAGTTGGCTGCTTAGAAGAGCCAACTATTACAGGCACTTTTCCATTTAATTTTGAACATTACAACCCTTCTACTTCCACCTCTCATACATATAAATCGGGACATAAATTTCTTGCGTAGTTGATACAAATCAAAAATAAATTTGAACATCAACTGATAGTGAACTTGATCATATTATTAGCTGCCCGAGATATATTCAGGAAGACCTCAGAGAGTATGAAACTGCTTCAAAAATACCAATTACATGCGTCTTACATACTCAGTTTTCTATCCTTCAAAGACAAGTTCATTTTTGAAAAACCTTTCATCCTGTTTGCTGAATCGTGAGATGAATCTGAATTGAAAAAGTTGAAACTTGACGTTGTACTCAAAATCATACTCACTGCTGCCCTAGAGTATCAGCTTCGAACTCTTCAAATGTTGATTTTCCCTCAAACTAGATGTACTATGTTCCATCATGTTCTCGTCTCGAAACCTCAAAGCAAATTGATGATTGTCGAGATCTTCAAAGGATAATAACATGCCATAGTCTTGTTCTTTCAACTTTTTGGGCTTAAAAGATGCATGTATTTATGAGAAATTTCAACTCTTACCCAGTAGATCTCGTCTTGAGAAGTCTGAAGCTCATTGAAAGTCAGGAATTGCCCAAGAAAACAACTTACAGTAGTCTTATTTTTTCAACATTTTGGGCTTAAGGAATAAACTAAATCTTAGACAATTCAACTCCTGCCCACTACATCTCGTCTCTCGAGAGAGTTTGAAGGAAGCTGAAAGTTGAGTTCTGGCTAGGACAATAATCCTAGTTAGTCTTGTTCTTTCAACTTTCTGGTCTCAAAAGGGCATTAGTTCAAAACAAATTTCGACTATTGCCCATTGGATCTTGTCTTGAGAATCTGAAAGATAAGTAAATTACCCTTTTCAACAACACATTCAGCCTTTCTCGTCCTCTTTAATCCTGTTTCCTCTTTTCAAAAAACAAGTTTATCTCTAAACAACTTTTACTATTCACTGTTCGGGCTTATTCCAAAAGCTCAAAAAGAATTGGTGACGAACTTCTCAACAGAGTTTCCATCTTATCTCAGTTAGGGTTGCAGCCCTGAAAGATAAAATACTTACTGAAACAAGCTACATACTTACCCACCAATTCTCGTCTCGAGAATTGTAAGGATCTAATTGTACGATCCTGAATTAGATATTAAACCTTCTCGACGGTTTGATACTCGATCTGGACATTCAAAATATGGGTTATCAAGAGTCCAACATGAACTATACTCTTTTCATTCTTGTTCATAATTCATCGACATTAACATGATTTCAACATTTATGTCTTTCAAAACGTTCAAGTCCCCTATTTTATCCTTCATTTACCGAGAAATTCTCTAAGGTCCTTTTTTTACCTTCATACATATCACAGAAATGTCTTAAAGATTTACAAAAGGTGTTTATTGTAATTATTATGTCCTTAATATCACTAAAATTCACTTAAAGATATGTCTACATCAAAGATTTTCCACTTTTATTAATGAAACTAAGGGTTTAATTACTAACATTTTTTAAACACATATTTATGCATCATACGATGACTTTTCAGGGAGAACATTGGTTTTTTCTTCTTCTTTCTCCAGGTATAACAATATTAACATTAAAATAAATATGCATGAAGAAAATTCCAATGTTCATTAATAATATCAACAGAATACTCGTTAAGTATACAGGATGAAGCTCAAGTACTAGAAGGTACTACAAGATGTTACATACTTGATCAAACAAGGCAGAAACAAGCACCAGGTAGTCATATTCACCAGATATCATTAACAATCATCACCAGAGCCCACAAACAAACTCTGCTAAGCCCCATATTCCCAACAGATTTGTAGATCAACAGTTCCTTCTCCATCAAGGTTCCTAATGACGCAAGAACAGCTAGTACATGTCCAGTACCCGCTTTAATACCCCTCATTCCGCGATATCTGATGTGAAAGTCGGAGATATCTGCAAGAAAATATGGATAAAGAGCCCCGTGATCACTATCATTCTTCGTTTTCTTCCTCATATTCACCTCATTATCGCTCCGATCTCGCCCATCCTCTGCAGTCCTCGAGCATAAAGTAGTATCTCTGGAGCTGCCCTTTTTCTTCCAACACAACTTTACAAATTACGTCCATAATTCCGTGAGTCCCCCAGAGCATCACTTTATCAGAACTTTATCTAACTTACTTGCTACCTTGGAGAACAAGATACTCAACATTACTACCACTGCTCTGGAAAGAGAGAGCTTCAGAAGTATTGGAAACATTGCGTTTCTTCCCGCAGATAGATCAAGGTACGTATAACTACTCTTGAACGAGTATCCCCTCCTCTATCACTCCCAACTACCCTCAATATCCTTCATATATACCGGTCAAACAAGCAATAGAGCTTTGAGAAGTTCTAACATAATCTCTCCGAATAGCTACACGAAGGTTTACTGATATCTCAGAGTCTTCACCGTTGATACTTCTAGGTTTCTTCATCACAAGGTATGTATTTTGCGTTTCTTTCTTTCCTTCTCCTTGCCAATGTCTTACTTGAAGCTCCAAAAACGGGAAAGCATGATACAATTGTAGCCTGTGGACCTCATTGCACAATCTAATCAAGCACTCACACAAACAATGAACAGTATCCAACGACAGCAGCATTGCTTCTCGTTGAGAAATTTGACTCTACAAAGTTCTTGCATATAAGGTACGTCTCCCTTCACCCCCGATCCCTCCTCAGAGCCTCTATCCTCTGGATCGGAACATGAATTAACAATTACATGCCGATTCAGGTCATATCTATCAATCTCCCATACCATACGACCCCCAAACTCTCAAATAACACTCCCACGTACTAGAATTCGACGATTTGATTGGATATACAGACAGTTTTTGCGATTTTGAATAATCTTTCGATAAAGCGACTTCCATTCACTCACCTCGAATCGAACCCCTTCACCACGCTACCACCTAACCTTTTGAAACACCACTTCAAATCTCGAACTAATCCTCGAGCTACATCTTTTCAACCTTCCTTATCCTCTTTTACAATCAATATTTCAATAAAAGCCTCAACATCAACAACAATACACGGGATTTCGTACGAAATTACACTCTGATACCCGTGCAAAACCACTAAACGACAAACCACACACATTTTCGACGAAAAACTATCACACCACGCGCACAATCCTCGATTTATCCATAATGTGCTTCAAGACGTTCTGGGGCTACACCTGTGGCCACTGCAGCTTGCCCTGCATTACAAAATGCCCAACTACCGCTCAAAATGAGAATTTCCCCCCCTGTTCAATTCCGGCCTTGCAAAGCATTCCTGCGAACCAATTCTGCCATGCTTGCATGCGTGTAAGCTGGAATATGAGCGTTATCGCCGAAGAGAATGCTCATCGGGAGAGACATGAGCGAGGAGAATGTAAGTGTGAGGTTATATTTGATAGTGCAGAGAGAGAGCGTCGGGAGAGAGAGCGGGGTGGTGATTTGGGAGCTAGAGATTTCTGGAGAGAGGGAGAGGGAAATGGCAGTGGAAATGGAAGATCTAGAGCCAGGGGACGAGGTAGAGGCCGAAATGATGGTGCGAATGCTGCAGTTACAACCGATGGAAAAGGCACACAAATGGAAGAAATTGGCGGAAATAACGTCATGATGCAAGGATCAGACATTGGAGCTATGGTTAGCACTACACCACCAGGATATCGCACTCCTCACCCCCGCGATCCAGCTTCCTCCCACCGATACTTCCACATTGCCAACGTCCACAGAGGAGGTCCATACGACATGAATCCCGTTACAGGCGTTGTACCTGCTCGGCCCATCGAGAATCCACCGATCAGAACAAGTTCATCTCCTATGTACGGAGATATGATGATCATCCCCCCCGATCCAAGAATGTCAAACATGGGTGTCTATCCTCCAGGACATCCCATTCTCGCCAATCACAGAGTTGACACTCATGCATTTCACCCTTTCGAGATGCCTCCACCCCCTCCTTCAGGTCCTCCTAGCTATCAGAGTCCCGGTTTCGCTCCATCTACCTATAGCGATGGAAATGGTAGCACTATCTACCCTGGAAACCAATACTCTTGGAGTCCCAATCCGGAGCCTATTCCGCCAATGCCAATGTCAATGCACGGTTCCGAGAGAGCACCAATTGCTGGCATAGATCCTCGAGCATACGGTCAAACAGGTCCACCTAGCCAACCAAGATTTCAACATGCTCTTCCTACTGAATTTGCAGATGCAACCAGCTATCCAATGATGTATCCACAACATCAAGCGATGGACGTCGATGCTCAACGAGACAACTACAACTACGCAGGCTACTACATGGACCGTCCTCATTTCAATGCCAGCACCAATGCCAATACTAATGCACATGGTTCGCCCCAAACACGCGTTCAGGGCCCTGCTGCAGTCTCCATGGCCGAACACCAACCAATGGGCGGTTTTGCTCGTGCTCCCACATTCTCCCCTCTTTCTCGTGGTGTTTCACGCCCAAGAATGGCACGGCAAGCTTCCGATAACGGTTTACCTCCACTCCCACCACAGGTTCCCTATCTAGGGGGCTTGCCTTTGGTCGCTCCTGCTGCTCCGAGATATTTCAATGAGGGTCATCATGGAGCTAGACAGAATGGACGTCGTGGAAATGGCAATATGCAACGCAACAATGTTCAAAGAGCTAGAGCCAGTCAATCTATGGGACAGCTTCAAATGCAGATGACTACTACCACCGGTCCAGTTCAAAGTAGTTCTCAAGCGACACAAGCAATTAATCAAGCAAATACTCAGGGACAAGCTCAAATTCATTCTCAAGATACACGCGCTACCATGAACACTTCTCTGTTGCGCACGCCAAGAGTCATCAGCAGCATGCCACGACCAAACTCAGCAATGTAAAGGGATCAAGCAAGAACAAGGCAAAAATTTCAAGTAAGTTTTCAAATGCAGGTAATTTTTTTGGGATAGTCATTTATGTCGTGCAATGCTGGAACTATGCTAACTCAGCCTTTCACTTAGAATTTGTACATTGAGAACAAAGGAGAAAAATCTGCGCCGGAATTGCTTGAAACCGTTGTACCATCACCGACATCTTATTTTCCTTTCTCACCTTCCTTTTCGTCGAATCACAACTACCGATCAACTTCTCCGAAGACTGCGAGTATGATTAGCATGGATCTACAAGCGAAGCGACAAATGTTTTCATGAAAACTTACCCAAATCCATGGTACCAATGATAGCAACCGCGTCTGCAAGCAAATGTCCTCTTGAGATTTGGTCGAATCCACCCAAATGAGCGAAACCTGGCGCACGAATCTTGCATCGGTATGGTCTTTCACTTCCATCACTTACAACGTACACACCCATTTCACCCTTTGGTGCCTCAATTGCGGAATAAGTCTCTCCAGGTGGGACAGTGTATCCCTTGGTGAATAGTAAAAAGTGGTGGATAAGTGCTTCCATGTTCTCCTTCATAGCAGCACGGGGTGGCGGAGAGATCTTGTAATCCTCTACTCGAATTGGTCCAGCTGGCATCTTATTCAAGCATTGATGAATGATTCTGAGGGACTGTCTGAACTCCTCCATTCTGCAGAGGTATCGATCGTAGCAATCACCATGAACACCAACTGGTACATCGAAGTCGACTTGGTCATATGCATCATAAGGTTGACTCTTACGGATGTCAAATGGAACACCGCTACCTCGAAGCATAACACCAGTGAAACTCAAGTTCAGAGCGTCAGCGGCTGAAACGACACCAACTCCTTTCGTTCTTCCAATCCAGATTCTATTATCGGTAAGTAGTTCCTCTGTTTCGTCGATACGATCGCCGAATTGAGTGGCCCATTGGTAGATGTCGTCAAGAAGTCCAACTGGAATATCTTGATGGACACCACCTGGACGAACATATGCAGCGTGCAAGCGGGCTCCTGAAACTCGTTCGTAGAATTCCTACGTTGGACATCAGCACCGTTACATTTTCTTAGATAGCCAAAATCAATAACAATAAAACTTCCTTACCATAAGCTTCTCACGTTCTTCGAAACCCCACAAGAAAGGTGTAAGAGCACCAACATCCATTGCGTGAGACAAAACCGACATGAGATGATTCAAAATTCTAGTGATTTCACCAAAAAGTGTTCGAATCCATTTTGCTCTCTCAGGAATCTCAACATTTAGCAGCTTCTCAACAGCCAAAGAGAAACATTGCTCGTTGGTCATCATAGAAACGTAATCCAATCGATCAAAGTATGGTAAAGCCTGGATATATGTCTTATATTCGATCAACTTCTCAGTTCCCCGATGCAATAAACCAACATGAGGATCCGACCTCACGATTTCCTCTCCGTTAAGCTCCAAAATTAAACGCAACACACCGTGAGCAGCCGGATGTTGAGGGCCAAAGTTCACGGTATAATGGCGAATCTTCCTCTTCTCCACATTTTCGTCTTCGTGCAGTCTTGAATCGGGAGCTACGTCGAGATGATCTGGAGTGTTGTTGAATGCGAAATGTTCATCGGTAGGAACTAATCTTGTGCCCTCGTATGGCTCTGCGTATCTGCGGGCTGGGAGTGCTGAAAATGCTCTAATTGAGGCTCTTGATGTTGAGGGACGAAGTGTGGTGGGTCGCAACGAGCATCTAGTAGCTGTGCGCCCGGCCTGCCGGAATAGTGATGCGACCATTGTGAACAAAACTGAAGAGATACTGGATGATATTTACCAGATCTCAATGTTTTGAGAGAGACAATACAATGAGACTGAGGAGTGGAGAGTGAGGCCGTTTTAGCGTTTGCCTCTTTGATTATCTTGATGATGTTCTTGACTTCTTAGCACGGATCTTTTGTTTAGCTTTGCTTATTTGAGATCATTTGATTGGTTGTTACGGATAGCAAGGGTCGGCGCCGGTTGATCTTTGATGCCGATATCAAAATTTATTTTTTTGTATCTTCAGAATCTTTGCGACTTTGCGACAGTGCGACAGAGAGTAGAACGACCCCGCGATCGATTTTTTTATTTGGGTTTGGAGAATTATACAAGATGGCACCAAAACAAAGATATACTGCGGCTGATGCCCCACCACCCAGAACCTTTTCTGAAAGAGAATTGGCAGCTAGAAAGGTACAAAGTCTTCAATTGTACACTGATTTCATTTCTGATTCCTTTCCTAGATAGTTGGAATAAACACCGAAACCGTCACCGACATCACATCCACAGATTTCCCACGTCATTGGCCTAACGAAGATCACTCATGGGATAAACAAAGATTCGCCGAGAACCTCAAAGTACAATTCCACCAAAACGAACCACTCCTCTCCTCATTCTCCCTCATTGGCATTGATGCCTCAGTCGCCAATGCCTTTCGTCGAATCCTCATTGCTGAAATCCCCACACTCGCTATCGAATACTGTTTCGTCAAAAACAACACCTCTGTAATCCAAGATGAAGTTCTCTGCGCTCGTCTCGGTCTCGTGCCATTCAAGGGAGGAAAAGAAGGACTCTTAGATTTCATGAAATGGTTCCAAAAGCCCGAGGAAGAAACCCCCGAAGAAGAACGTCACCTTGGCTCTTTCGATCATAATACCATTCAATTGACCCTGAAAGTCGAATGTACACGCAACAAGGACGCTGCTCCAGGAGAAACGGATCCAAGAAAAGTATACCACAATGCACATGTATATGCAAAGGATATCGAATTTAAGCCTTTTGGAAGACAACTCGAGTATTTCAGCGGCGAGAACACTATCAAGAGTCCTAATCCAGATATTTTGATCGCGAAAATGAGGCCCGGTCAAGTCATTGATATCGATATGCATGCGATTAAGGGAATTGGAAGGGATCACGCCAAGTTTTCGCCGGTAGCTACTGCTTCATATCGATTATTGCCAGTGATTGACATTACTCAACCAATCTTGGGCAAAGACGCAAAGAAGTTCAAGAGATGTTTCCCTGACGGCGTTATTGGAATTGAGAAGGTTACTGCAAAGGAGGCAAAGATTAAAGGAAGTGGATATGAAGGACACGAGGGTGAGGACAAGGCAGTGGTTGTAGATGCTATGAGGGATACGGTCAGCAGAGAATGTTTAAGACATGAGGAATTCCAAGGCAAGGTCAAATTGGGAAGAGTCAGAGATCATTTCATTTTCTCGATTGAGAGCTTGGGGCAATGGGATAGTGATGAATTGTTCCTGGAATCGATCAAGACACTGAGAACAAAGTGCGAAGCATTCAAAACGAGTTTACAAAACATGACGAAGTAATTTGTGGAGATATACAGGGGAGCATTGCAGGAGTTCAGGAAAATATTGGCGTTGGTTGGTTTATTCATGGATTAATGGGTATCTAGATTCTAAAGAGCTTATTATAACCAAAAAAGCAATGCTATTTATAGATATTATTCTCTCATAACCCAGTCATAGGCAACTGGATATGCAAGCTATCAAAACTCCTTTTGCCTATGATCCCGCCATATCTACTTCATTTTCACATCATTCATTCTTCGTCGTGTTTCCCCAGCTAAACTTCGGCTAAGCGGACGCACTCTCATTTGCAGCATCTGCCACAAATGCCCTGGAGAATTTCAGTCTGTACTTGAACATGACCGAACCTAATGACGGATCTGTCACTGCAACCTCATCCCCGTCCCCAGTCATTTCTCCCATCTTCCTCGACAAGTTGTGCTCAGTCTTCACACGCAAGCTCTCCGGGCTCTGCATATATAAAGACTTGTTGTCGGCTGAACGAATTGAAGGCTTCTTCAGCTGTGCTTCTGGTCTATGTGCCAGAGAATCGATGAACTCCTGAAGAGTCAAATTGGGGTCGATGCTCAAATCTCTTGCCAGGTTTCCACACACGGGACAGTCGTCCTTCTTCTCATGCTTGAAGGTGTAAGTGTAAATGCCGTCGTCTCCACTGTACATCATATAGTTTTCCTCCAGGCCAAGAGAGGGGTTGGTACTGCTTGCGATCTTGAATGCTTCGTTACAGCAGCTTGCTGCAATTATTGCGTTGGTCGATGCAATTGCTGGAATGATATTCTTGACCACTCCCTGAGTCAAAGAATAAGTAACACCAGGGATGTTAAATTCCTGTGCTCTAGTTAGGGCCTTCTTGTAAAGCCAAGTGATGTGTTCTGGATCATCGTTATCTAGCTTGGGAAATGGCTTCTCTTGCTCCCATGCCATAATGTGAGCCCATTCGATGCAATGCTCCGGTTGGCGAGGAATTGTAGCTAGCGTACAGAGAGGAACTGCGGCTCTTGGTGCGTGCATATCAAGTTGACATTCGATACAGGAAGTCATGGTCGGTAGGATTACACGGGATTGACCTTTGAATCCTAATGATATCATTAGCAAATTTGCTCTTAGTGGTTGAAACATTCATAATACCTTCGGTACCTCCATCTATCAATGGCTTCAGACTGTCCGGGTTTTCCATATCAACCATGTCGATCAATTTAGAATTGATCCATCGGCGGGCTTCGATACTGTCTAATCCGCATACAACAATGCTGAATTGCATGTAGAATTCCTCGTCCTTGTCCTGGATCTTGCAGTTATGTGGTACAATTGTGACACCCTTTACTCGTTTCTCCACAAACTTGGCTGCAACTTCGGCTTTGGACTTGCCAACATCGCTTTGGCGAAAAAGAAACTGTCGATTCAGGTTTGAAACATCGATTGTGTCTACAACAGCTTAGTTAGAGTGTTATCTCAGATTGGGCTGAACATAAAAGTACCCATATCAATCACATGAATCGTCTTGAATCCTGATAACGCTAGATTCTTCAAGATTTCGCAACCAAGACCTCCCGCTCCAATACTTTCTGTTAGCACTTAGAGCTTCATCCTGTGAATTTCCTAGGCAACCAACATTACCCTGAAGACGTATTAGCAATATATCCTTCATTTATCTTCAAGAATATTGAAACTTACAAGATTTTCATGTGATCGAGGAGAGCAGTGCATGCCTCGCTACCATCAAAGTCCTCATCAGTAAATGGTCCAGGAGTTCGACGGATATTGTCTAAATAAGTCCTTCAAATTGTTAGTTTGATAGTAAACAGATCGGAAGGATATACGTACCATCTTGAGAGTGTTTGTGTCGCCATAATTAGAGAACTTTGGTTTTTGGTGAATTCTCGAGTACTTTGCTGCGGTTAAGGGATTTGTTGTAGAGAAAGAGAATTGTATGATCACAATAGCTCGGAACTGTTCGAAATGGAGTGTCTTCTTATCGAGGTGCATGAGCTTGTTAGCGCTATCGCAAACGCGCTAGCCGCGATTGCCCTCTGCGTACCTAGCTGTGCTAAGTACTGTAGACTCTGAGAATCAAAAAAATTACTTGAATCTAAAAAATTCCTCAGAATCATTCATTAACCAAGTTTAATGCAGCTATGGATGATCTGCTCACACCCGTGAGTATAGTCTACAAGAGACAGGAGCAAAAAGATGAAAATGCTCTTATTGAGGTTTCTACCTCTTCACCATTAATCCAGCCAGTCAAAAAGACCCATTCAAATCCCATACGCATATCAAGCGCTGAACAAGCATTGGAAACTCTGAAAAATCAGCCCAGTTTTGATGACTTGAAGTCGGCTCTAGAATTTCTTGATGATGAAACAGATTTTAGTATCACTTCTCCAGGTCCTCTGGCTGCTCAGCTGGTACATGTTTTGGTGTCTGAAGTCACACCCAATTACTGGAGTATTTTTCATGAGTTAGGTGGCAAGGCCAAAAAGCACAAGCAATCTCCTATTTTCAAATCACTGCTTAGATCAATTCGAAGTACAACCGGTATTAATGCTATTTTACTGAATTTAAAGCGACTCACGCAGCAGTCCAAGGAGACTAAAAAGAATGTAGGAGGTAAGTCACCCAAAAATCAGGTCTAAAGAAGCTATTAATTTGGTGATCTAACTGTTTACAGGTTCAAGTATCGAAGAGAGTCTAAAGATACAGCTGCAACTTTGTGTTGAGGTACTTGAAGGGGAAAGCACCATCGAAAAGCTCTGGAACACTATCACTAGCTCGTCTGATGTCCCTATCAAGCAAAGAGTTCTTTTCAACGAGTTCTTAGCCTTGATAGGAAGTGGAAAGATCATCGGTATCACTGCTGAGGCCGAAGCAATCTCTAATGAACTCAGTAAACAGCCAAATGACAAGTATTGGGTTTCCGATGGAGGCTCCTACAGCAGATGGCTGGGTCAAAATATCATCTTCTGGTTGAAAGTCCTGCCACCAGACTCCGAGCAAGCATGGAAGAGCTGCAACGAGCTCTTTGGGAAGTGTCTGAGGCTTGGTCATATTGGTAAGACTACCCGTTAGATTAATTTGATTTTATCGCTCACCGGGGTCTAGATAATATTGCCAAAGAGATTTTAGGTTCTCTTCTCCTACAAAAAGAAGAATATGCAGTAAAATTCTTGAAGCTATATGGATACCTCCCAAGCTTTGAACAACGGAATCTACTTCATACATTTCTAAATCTACTGTCACGGGATAAGCTATCATTGGATATCACATCGGAGGACGATGAGAAGTGGTGGCAAGCAAATGCAGTCATCGTATCAGCAGTGGCTAAGCTCATTAGCATGCTAATCGCTGATCATGAGTCGCGGAAAGATCATCTGATATCTTGGTTGACAAACTCCTCGGGGGCTGGTATTGGCGAAGGTGTAGCAATTCGACGTGCTGCAATCGCATCCCTCTCAAGAAGTAAGAAGGATATGGAAAGTATATTGGAAAGGAGTTTGAGTCAATTTGGTGATAATTTGTATATTAGACATGCGCCTACCTTGCAACAAGAAGGTATACTATTTCAAACAATCAAACACCATTCATTCGCTAACATGATTTCAAGTACATGCTCAAGTTATCCTCCTGTCTGCAGGATACGTTTGTAGAATGTCACCTCTTCGACTTGCGATGATCATGAGGTCGGGTTCTCATTTAAGTGTCGTTTCAAATAGATTAGCTGCATCATCACCTCGAGCACGCTTTTTGGGTATGGTCATTGGAGAAGCCATGTCCAGCTTAGTCGATAAAGGTGATAAGATTATGGATTTTAAGATTGAAGATACGAAAACGTCCGAGGCAAAGTGGTACAAGAGCTTAGTAAACGTATCAGATACGATTGGTAATCTCGAGCCTCTCAAGTCAACGTTTGTTCCAAAAATATCGAAAACAACGAAAGCTGCAAAGGCCAAGCCAGCGGCAAAACCAAATCCCCTCAAAGGAAATTCTAAAATCATCTCCATCGAAGAAATTGAAGACGATGACGAAGTAGAATCTGATGACGATGGACTCACACCCTATGCCAAACCTGATTCCGATATCGAAGACTCTGATGAAGATCCAACACTTGTCATCAGAAACAAACCAACAGCTCCCGTCTACATTCGTGATCTCATCACTTATCTAAGAGATACTGAAAACTACGATCGTCAAAAACTGGCACTTTCCACTGCAGCTTCCTTGATACGGCGTAAAGCCAACTTTGGTGCAGAGGTCAGTTCTCACGCGGAAGAGATCGCAACTCTTCTTGTTGGTTTGCAAGACAAGTATGATATCGAAAACTTCCAAGAAATGCGTTCACAAGCCATGATCGCCATCCTCATCGCACTACCAGAAAAAATGGGCCAATGGTTTTCGAAAACATTCTTTGATGGCGATTACTCTCTAGCTCAACGTGCTGCTATTCTCACCACACTCGGTCTCGGAGCTCGGGAGCTAGGTGGCCATGGTTCTGAAGACAAGTCTCTCACCGATGTCACTGGTTCATCTTCGTCTTCATCGTCTTTTCCTTCCAAAAAGCTCCCAGACGCAGTGCACAAATACTATTCTCCATCCCCTGCGAAACCTGCTCTTACTGCTCTTAGCGCAACCGCCAACCCCCTCGAAGCCCTAACTAGCAACCTGCAAAAAACTTTCCTCGCCCCTCTCGCAGCCCAAACAGCCGACAGCTTAAGCGGTCCAAATGTTCTGAAAGTCCGCACTTTCTCCTCGCGCCTCGAGGTTGAGAAAAAGCGCAAAAAGCCTATCTCCAATGCCCTTGCCAAAATCGTCTCTACCTCATTTTTCTTCCCCTTAACCGGTCGCTTTTTCATTCACCTCAAAGCCTACGGTTCAAACTCTGCCTCCAATATCGCTTTCCAGCCCTACCTCCTCAGTCTCTTTCTCAAAACCCTTAGTATAATCCTTCACTCCTCTGGCCAATCAACACTAAGTCTTCCACAAATGACGAGCGAATTTTGGGATTTATGTCTTGGTTTAAGGATGCAGGCGATGACAGATACGGTGGTGCAAGAAGCGTTATTGTTTTCTTTCATGACGATTTTGGAGATTAATGATGGGGATCTCAGGGGTCTGGCGGAAAGACACGGGAGGGAATTATTGGAGACGAGGGAGTGGGTTGAAGGGGTTTTTAGAGGGATTGGCACGGGGAGTGAAGAAGATGAGAAGAGGAGATTACTTGCTGCGGGTGTGTTGGTCAGAATTGGGGAGTGTGTGGAGAAGTGGCAGAGGCTTATGGTGGGTGATGTGGCGGGGTTTACGTAGACGAATCGGATGAAATGCTGAGAAATATGACGTCTTCTTGCTTTTGATGCATGAGCTGGACTTTGAGTCCCCGGTTAGTCAGTTATATGGTACCGTCTCGTACATACAAACCTGTGGGAGATATTGGTCAAAGTAGAATAAGAAATCAATTGAGGCGAGGATATAGCTGTAGATTGTTTTGGGGGAACTTCCCCACCAAATAATTGGTGAGAAGAATCGTACGATACGTTGATTGAATATATTGAGGTCACAAATGTTGAACTAGATGAGCAACTGCTTTTTCACAAGTATCTCGTTTGATAACACAAATCTTCGAATACCTAGGTAATTACTTGCACTCTTCCCAGCTGCGCTATTAAACCCAGGCAGCAACAAAAATAGAAAAATGTTATACATCTTGTCTTATATTCTTCATATTGGTTGTTGTCCAACATACATTCCAAATCCCTTTCGCCGTTCAAATATTCGCTCTGTCGCCCCCTGTCCTCATAACCCTCCTAGCACTATCCAGCTGCGCCCCTAGATCTTCATTCCAAATCCACTTGCACCTCTCGACCAGTTTCTGCTTCATACTCTCAACATTCACACCTACGCCACCACCCCCCACATCCTCCTCATTTTCGAATTCATAAAGTTCCGCTGCCTCTCTACTCGTCTTCACTACCTTTTGACTTCTCGGCCTCCTGATTTCATCGTACGCTCTAAACGCCCCTTCAATATCACGCACTTCCTTACAATCTCCGAGTAAGTTACTCAAAACAAAGGCATCTTCGATAGCTTGCCCTGCACCTGCTCCTTGATGGGGAGTACTTGCATGAGCTGCGTCACCTAAGAGCACAAGCCTACCTTTGTAGTAAGTTGGAGCAGGTGGGTGATCGAAGAGCGCCCAGACGTCTGGTTTTTCCATGAGTGATAAAACGTGTTTTGCATCTTTACCCCAGCCTTCGAAATCGGAGAACATATCTGACTTTTTCATTGGGATAACCCATTTTTCGTTTTCCCACTTTCCATCCGGTTGCGTTTGAAACGCTACGACATTCATTGTGGCGCCTTTTTCAATGGGGAATGTTAGGATCTAGAAGAGTGTTAATGTATATTGAGTCAGACGAGAGAAGAACACTTACGTGACTCTTATGGCCTAGATACATCTGACTGTTTTTGGCTAAATATTCCCCAACAGCTCCAATCGCCTTTTCCATGGGGACCAGACCTCTGTATGCATACTTCCCACTAAATACTGGTGAAGTTGCTTCATGGTCGTCGCCAAGAACCATGTGTCTCGTCCTCGATTTAATACCATCACACCCTATCACCGCATCCGCCTCCGCCGTCGTTCCATCCTGGAAAGTCATCAATAGCCTACTTCCCTTCTCCTCTACCTTCTCAACTCTCTTTCCAAATTGTGCGATTTCCTCTGGAACTAATTTGACCAATTCATCGAGAAAGTGGGCTCTGTGAACAGAAGCTTGTCCATAACCTTCCGCCACAACTTTAGCCAGGAATTCTCCTTCTTTAACTGGCGGTTTTCCTGTTTTGAAATCTTTCCAGCCTTCTTCGGACGTGCCTATTCGGAAATCAAACCAGACATCTCTTTCTTCTGGTGATCCATTGTATGTTGCGCAATTGTTAAAGCCTCGTTTGATAGCTGGATCTATCATCTCCATTGCTCTGATGGAATTGGGTCCGAATGATACTCCTGCACCCTGTATAATATGAGCATCAGAGTAAGTTATAAAGGAAAGCGTATGATCGTACAATTTCAGCAAATGCAGGCGCGGCTTCGTATACTATGCATGGAATGTTTTGTTTCATGAGACCAATTGCCATGCATAATCCACCAATACCTCCGCCTGCATGGTTATTAGGTGAAGTTTACTTTGATTTCTAGGTTCAAACATACCGCAAATAGCGACATGGAAAGGTTTCTTGGGCTGAGTGGATGCTGACATCACAGAGAAAACTACCACAGACTTTGGTCTGGTTTATGGGATGGCATATGGTATTGAAAGTAAATTATAGGTAGGAGATAACAAGAAGACTTGGAGAAGAAGGAGGACTGAGCATACGAAAGGAGAGTACATCTCAAAGGAAATGGAAGTATATATAGTAGAAACAGACAACTATATCTGGGCTGTACTAATGTGGCACATACGACGGCTTACCATTCCAACATCAAGCTAATTGTCATGTATTTCGGAGCGGCTCTTGCCAAGCTCCCCGCGTTCAATCATTTATATAATTGATTTATCAATACTTGGGGAAACATGCATCATCGAAACCCCAATTCGGGCCTCGGCATCCAAAGATGGCATCGATTTCATGGTAATACCTTAGTCATGAGAGGTGAAGGTCGGGGAGATAACGCTGCTCCGAAAAAATCTGGAACTAAAAAGGGGACTTGCGTCGGTCATGCAGGTGTGGACCGAGCACTGTTCTTGAGTAGTAATGCACGTGATTAGGCGTTCTGAGCGCGTTCCTCTTTATACGCGAAATCTTATCGTTATCGCCCCCTCATCACATATGGGTTTCTTCATCTCCTCCTCAATATACATGAGAAGACGTTAATTTGCTGGTACAAATACTATCTTCATTCGCCCTTTAAGTGTCGACGTCATGCCTTTAGGTTGGGAGAGAATCAATGCCAAAAGAACACAACCAAACAATAACATCGTCTTCATCAAACCCCTCTCTGGTGAAGATCAATCCAAATCTCAAGAATTTCTGGAACGAATCGCTGCACAATGTACTCCCATAATGAACAAACATCATCTCGCTGTCGCATCACTAGAAGAGTATCCTCCCAATTTAGAATTCTGGGGTATGGTTCCTCCTTCTCAGCTCATGCCGGAGATGCTAATCAAATATGCAGGTCGTAATTTCAATAATGGGGAAGTCATACAACTTGTACTCAAATCGCCTTCAACAGGCAGATGGCTGCCGTTCAAATTTGTTCAGATGGTTATGATGCATGAGTTGGCGCATTGCAAACAAATGAATCATTCTGGGGCATTCTGGAAAGTTAGAAATGAATATTCGGCGGAGATGAAGGGGTTATGGGAGAGAGGATATACGGGTGATGGACTTTGGGGACAAGGTGTATTATTGAAAGATGGTGCATTTATGGGGGATCAGTTGGGCGAGGGAGAGGTATTGCCGGAGCATTTATGTGGTGGAACTTTTAAGTCGAGAGGGGGGGGGGAAGAAGAGGAAGGCAAAACCAAAGATCACTTATAAGGAGCAGAAAGAGAGGAGAATTAGAAAGAAATTTGGTGTTAATGGAGTTGCTTGTGAGTCTCGCATCTATTTCCTACCAATTGTAAACCTTCTCTTCAATCCCGAAGCACAGTGCTAATTCAAACAACCACAGTAGGAGAAGACGTCGCTACAAAAGTCGCTCTTGAGAAGGGTAAAACGAATCTTTCCAAGCCCAAAATAGCCGGTAGTAAACGAGGTCGAGAACTTCGCGCTGCTGCCGCATTGGCTCGTTTCGAAGTCAAAAAAGAAGAGCCAGGCATCAAAGACGAAGACCTAGTCACCGACAGCGAAGCAGAAAGTGATGTGGAAGACGAAATGTACATTAAGCCTGAACCAGATGATGCACTTGATCTTGATGGAAGTAGACTTGTGGATCGAAAGGGGAGGGGAATGGTCAAAGTTTGTGAAGATGAGGACAGAGATGATGAGGACGCGAAGAGAGAGTTTGAGGAGTTGAGGGGGATGGAGAAAATTGAACGATACTTCAAGCCCGAAAGCTCGTCATATTCTAAACAGGGACCGCAAGAAGAAGCAACACCAAACGGACCTGGGCCGGCAAAGACAAAGAAGCCGACTAGAAACAAAAATATCGAGACTAACACATCCACCACACAAACTCCTCCGATCAAAACAAGATCGCCCATTACTCTAGTCCCCGAAACCAAACTCCAACCGCCAGCTCTCACTTCAACACCACCAAAAACCAAGTCCCCACCCCCATTCTCACCCCCATCAACCTGTCCAATCTGCTCCCTCGAAAACCCACCCCACGCCCTCACCTGCACAATCTGCGCCCACGTCCTGCGTCCCAACCACGTCCACAACTCATGGAAATGCGCAAGTGCGGCTTGCAAAGACGGGCTGTATATCAATGCCGGAGATGTCGCTTTTTGCGGTGCCTGTGGAGAAAGGAAAGGGATATGATATGACAGTATCTGTTTTTGGAGTTGGGAGTAGGGATCAGGATTTCTTTTCTGAGAGGGGGAGGGGGGGGGAGGGAGTTAATGATGGGTTTATGATAGATGGAGTTTTGGATTTTGGAGAGGGGAGGGGAGTGGGGGTTGGGGAAATTGGCAAATCGGGAAATAATAAGTGTGTAGTAGTAGTGTTTGTACAGATAAAGATGTAGATTGAATTTTTATTATTTTTGGGGGGAAAATGAGCATAGGAGTACTTATCAAAAATCTCTATTCTTTCCAATCTATTCCAATTCCAATCTATTCTTTCTCATTCCAATCCATTATAAACATACATATCAACACCATTCCTCCAGCCACAGCCCTAAGAATCAACAATTCTCAATTCTGAATTCTGACGTATCGAAAGGATCGAAAGCAAAGACCGAGTCTAGAAAGAGGATGAGGATGAGGTACCGGTGAGCTTTTAATTATTTCTATTATCTAATGTCTATTGTCTATTGAGGTAGGTAGATAGGTACGTAGGTACGTAAACAGATAGATAGATAGATAGATAGATAGATAGATAGATAGATAGATAGATAGATAGGATCTAATATTTTTGAATTCGATTTTCCAAATCAATTCAAATTTCAAACTTTCCAAAACTAAACATCAATCAGTAATCAAAACAAGTTCATTAAGAAGGAGTAACTCAAGGAGATTGAATCGAGGTTATATGTGTATTTTCCAATTTTTTAACTTTGATATAACTACCGATTTTGATGTTATGTTTTTTGTTTCGGTGAGCGGGGTGTTTTTGGATGGTTGGGGAGGGGTAGGGATGATGGGATGGGATGGGATGGGATGGGATGGATGGGTTTGGGAGGCGAGTTTATATTGAAATTAGATTTAGATTTATTAGATTTTTGGTTTTGTATTGACATATGGAAGGAGGGAAGGAGGGAAGAGATGAGATGAGATGAGGTGCGGTGACATGAGATGAGATATTTTCTAGGTAGTGAGTTCATGGAGACGATGATGACGATGAAGATGATGATGATAGATAGGATTATTGTCACCGGGTGTTGGAGTTGAAGATTTGGGGTGTGAGTCTATGGATAGTTAAGAATGTAGATGTAGTAAGGGAGGTTTATGTGAGGTTTATCGATTGGGGAGTTTTATGGTAGTATGCTGAACGTCGAAGCTCGACATTGATGGATGAGATGCAGGATTTTGGACGTGTGTTGAGCTGTTCTCGCATCATCGTAATCCATCAGATTGTTTCTTTCCTTTCTTCCCTACGCTTACTCTCTCTCTCTCTCTCTCTCTCTCTCTCTCTCTCTTTCTACTAATCGATAACATCATCCCTCAGCGCAAAGAGTTCCCCCATCATTTCTCCCGTCCTGCTTCTCACAGCATCATGATACATCCCATTAGTAACCCACTGTTTACATCCCCTCACCAATCTAACAGTTTCTTGCGCTAGCCCAAAATCCACATACATGTCATCCACATACGTAGCTGAATACATGGGAACTTCGTTTCGTGCCAATTGCCATTCGTCATATAGAGGGGGCCATTCCGAATATTCGGCTAGGATTTTGGCGGCTGGATAGATAGCGGAGAGTTCGGGAGAGGTTTCGAACATGAAGGGATAAATCATTTCACCGGAGAAGAAGAGCGGTTCACTGATTAAGGAGGAGGGGGAACGGGGACGCCCGGTGAGCCATTTAAATTCGGAGAGGGATCTTCCTACCTGTGGCAAAAATGTTAGAGATTGAATGGATGGTGATAGAGATGACGGAAGAGAACTTACTCGGTCGGCGGCCCAGTCTGAGGCTTTGCCTTGGCAATAGATAGATTCGTGCAAGATAGCGTAGATCACGTTATTATCCATACTGTGGGAATGTTAGTGATCATTTTCAAGGGAGAATTTGGGAATACCAAGGAAAATGGTGTGCTTCGGAAGTTTGAAGGGGGTACTGAAAACTGCTCACCTGACTACATCCTCAATAGCCTTAAGAGTAGGTTTAGTAACGAACGAATACTGATCCAAATCCGAGCTCATCCTTAACACAATATCATGAACCATATCCAAACCTCCATGGAATCCAAACTGAATACCCATAGTTAAGAACATTCTCACAGTCAATGTACCACCGGATGGCATTTGTAGCCCATTTTTGGCGCTAATGTGAATTGCCAGACCTTGAACAACAGCAACATCTTCGGGATACTTTTGATAGTAGGCTCGGTTCCTCTCAATTACTTTTTGGAAAGTAGCGCGATAGACTCGATCGGCTGAGTGACCAACTGGGGCAAGACCGCCGCTGGTGAAAACTTCACGTAGACCTTGGTGGTGAAAAGAGAGATATGTGAGGATGCAGAAACCGCCAAATGATTGGCCAAACACGGACCATCTGTGTGATATTAGCGGATGTTCATTCTGAATTCCAATAACGTGGAATCAATGGTATGGAAATGAAACTTCGTCTAAGTCGAGGGACAACGTTCTGAGAAGGGACGGGAAGAAGGAAATGTTTTGGGATGAAACCGCAACTGGGAATGAGAACTCGGAAGAGAATGTAGAAAAACACATACTTCTTAAGTTCTTCAGGATAATCAGCCGTGAGTATCTTCCTTATGGCCTCACAATCCTTCACAATATTATCAGCTCTGAAATGCTTAAGATAATCGGCTTGACGTTGAGCATCTCCCTGCAAAGCCAAAGTACCAGCCGAAATGGGATTACTCAATCCAGTTCCACGCTGATCGATATATAGCATTTGATAGCCTTTATCGAGAACTACATTGGTTATTGGAGAATCTTGAGGTGGTCTGCATCCAAAACCTGGTCCACCTTGGAGGTAAACAAACCAGGGCTTTTGGGAAGACTTGCGGGTTTCTTCTTCCGTGGGTTTTGTAGCTGGATTCTCATACTTGATCACACTACGTGCGAATATTCGGATCGAGCCTTTTGATTCATTAGAGTAGCTAGATGGGTGGGCTGGAGTTAGTCTTTATTTCAAAGCAGATACTCGTTGCTGTTTGCTGGGATTATGAGAAGTTCTCTGAAGATATTACTCACTCCAAAGGAACCTCGAAAAATAGTTCCGAAACTTTCAGTTTTCCTAGGGGAATATTAGTTTGTATTTCTTGCTTAGTAGTGTTAAGTAGAGAACAATGATAGATTCAGATAAGGAATATGGCAAGTCATAGACCAATTGTCGATTGAGTCCAACTTGAGCAGATGAGAACAAATTGGTCATGGCAGATACAAAAACATGAATATATAAGTGTTTTCGAAATATAGAGAAATCAAATCGTAGATAGTATCTTACCTGGTATCAAGTGTGTTTTTGAATCCACAAGCTGAGATAAGGACATTTTGCTGGGTAGTTTTGAGGCTGGTGTTGTCCTTAACAATTTGAAGAGTTGTTTGTTGAGGTTGAGCATAAGAAGTATCTCAAGAAAAGGCAATTCTATAAATTGAAGGGTAAAAGAAGAACGATATAAATAGATATATAAATCGTTGGATGAGCACACCGCCGACTGAAATGTTCTTTGCTCAATATGATATCTCGATCCCAAAGAAAGATAAGCAATGGATGGTGGAAACGAGGGAGACTGTACACCTATCTATCCGTGTATGATACTTGAAGAATATAAAGAAGAATTACCGCTTTTATATCTAGCGAATGTTATCGAGTTGGGATTTTCACATGTGTCTCATGTCTCATATGAAGATATAATCTCTATATATACTCGAGTATTCACGCACCTGTCTATTTGGGGAGCTGCAGGAGGGGAAGCTATGCAAACGTGGGGCCAAGTCGGCTTCAAGGGTAGATTGCTGGATTGCTTGCCTTCTGCACATTAACACGCCCGCGCTATCACACAATCCACCCCACCAAGAAATAAACCAGCCTCTTTAACAAAGAAGAAAGAGTTGATTGGAATAATGTTGGAAGAGTAGGAAAAAGCTCAAAGGTATGTGATATTCAATACCTCTGTTGACCTACATAGTCAATTACAGACACAGTTGTGATCAAGGGAAGAATACAGTTTGTAGTATCATGGTTATGGTTGTTGAGAAAATGAAAGTTCATTTTTGATGGGTCCCGTGCTTGCAAAATCTTCCATTCACTGCCCAGTGGTTATACGATACAACATACAGGATCATACATACGTTTTCAGACTCCTCAGAACTTAAATAGAAAGCCATCAGAGGATCGACGACATCCAAGCCATCTGAGCTACCTATACGCAATACTTCTACAGAATCGCTGACTCTCTTCTTTCCAGTCACGTGATACTTGTGCCCTCCCTATCTAGCTTCTGGTTTACTCTCCAACCATTCAAGATGGCTAAAGACAAGAAATCCAAGTCCGAAGACAAAAAGAAGAAGCTCGCGGAAAAGAAACAAAAGCAAGAGAAAAAGGCCGACAAGAAAGAAAAGTCTAAAGCTCAAAAATCCAAATCCGCCGACGACAGCGACAATGAATCCATCGATCTCGATTCCGTTCTTGCCGAGTATGCTAAAGCTCAAGAATCTTTCTTGAAGATCACAGAAGTGGTTTGCGAGCCTCCGAAACCAAGAGCTTCTTCGACCCTCATCGCTAGTCCTAGTAATGCGAATGAACTATTTTTATTTGGGGGCGAGTATTTCAATGGGGCTTTGGCGACTTTCTTCAATGATTTGTATGTGTATGCGCTTAATAAGGATGAGTGGCATGTAGTGACTAGTCCGAATGCTCCATTGCCGAGATCTGGACATGCGTGGTGTAGAGGTGGAAATGCAGGGGGGATATACATGTTTGGAGGGGAATTTTCCAGTCCGAAACAGGGAACTTTTTATCATTACAATGTGAGTTCTTTCACGCCATATCATTACACATCATACTCCCAAACTCGAGAACTGGGATGTAGATGATGGATATATGAATATATACTAACAACACACAGGATTTCTGGCACCTCAATCCCTCTGAACGTGAATGGACACGTCTAGAAACCAAAGGCAAATCTCCCCCCGCTCGTAGCGGTCATCGCATGACCTACTACAAAAATTACATTATCCTATTTGGTGGTTTCCAAGACACATCGCAAGCGACGAAGTATCTTTCCGACCTCTGGATCTACGATACTTCCAACTTCATCTGGCACAATCCCGTTCTTCCCCCCGTGACCCAGAAACCCGATGCCCGATCCTCCTTCACCTTTCTCCCGCATGAGAATGGTGCCGTGATGTACGGAGGCTATTCCCGTGTCAAAACAAACGTCTCAGGAAAACAAATGAAAGGCGGTGGAATGGCCATGCGTAACGTGCTCAAACCCATGATCCATCAAGACTGTTTCTATCTCCGCATTACTCAACCCGCTGATACATCGACCGCTGCTCCTCCCACTGTGCGCTGGGAACGCAGAAAAAAACCAGCCAATACCCCGAATCCTCCACGTGCAGGCGCCACAATGGCTTACCACAAAGGGCGCGGTATTCAATTTGGCGGCGTACACGATGTTGAGGAATCCGAGGAGGGAATTGATAGTGAATTTTTCAATACACTATTCGCATGGAACATTGAACGGAATCGTTATTTTCCCCTTACCCTGCGTAAGCCACGAGCACAAAAGAAAAACAACGGAGGAAACGAGCGCGGAGGAGGGAGAAGAGGAAGAGGCCAAGCCAACGAAGAAGAACTC
The DNA here is from genome assembly GCA_014898285.1 of Botrytis aclada. Taxonomy (NCBI): domain Eukaryota; kingdom Fungi; phylum Ascomycota; class Leotiomycetes; order Helotiales; family Sclerotiniaceae; genus Botrytis; species Botrytis aclada. The sequence continues at coordinate 542,262 of RCSV01000008.1, forward strand.
CTACGCAATCTCGCCGCGCTCGAGACAGGAAAATCGCTAGCCGATGCAGACGATATGGAGATTGACACAAGCAAGCCCGAAGATGAAGATGCAGATGCGTTACCGCCTAAACAGATTCTCATGGAATTTCCCCACGTCAGATTTAATGCACAATTGGCTGTTCAGGACGATGTTCTCTACATCTACGGAGGTACATATGAGAAAGGCGATCGCGAATTTACATTTGATGAAATGTACGCGGTTGATCTCGGCAAAATGGACGGCGTAAAAGAAATATTTAGACGAGAGCCCGAGAACTGGCTCGGCAGCGAGGAAGACAGCGAAGACGACGAAGAAGACGATGACGATGACGACGACGACGACGAAGACGAGGAAGAAGCCGACGAAGACGGCGATGTAAAAATGGACGACAAAAAACATCTGCACACCGAAAGCACACGCAAATCCAAGCGCAAAGAAAAGGATTCTCTCTCCTCCGAGCTCCCCGATTCATCATCCCCTGCTACTTCTGCCCCTGAATCCTTCGACGATACACCCGATACCTCGAGTACCAGTCCGGACGACAATCTCCCGCATCCGCGTCCGTTTGAGAGCCGTCGCGATTTCTTCCAGCGCACGGGTAATGAATGGCAAGAAGCGTTGATGACGGGATTGCGCTGGAAGGGTATCCAGCCTGAGACACTCAGTGTGAAGGAGATTAAGACGAAGGCCTTTGAGATGAGTGAGGAGAAGTGGTGGGATTGTAGAGAGGAGATTACGGCGTTGGAAGATGAGCAGGAGGCGAGTGGCATTGGGGAGGTTGTGGCGTTGGCGGAGAGGGCGGAGGGAGGCGGAGGGGGGGTGGGAAGGAGACGGTAGGGCTGGGTTTGGTTTGGTTTGGTTTGGTTTGGTAGGGTGGATGGGTGGATGGATACATAGATGGATAGGGATAGGTGGACTATGAGCTTGCAAGATTATACATATTTCACCATCAATCTCTACATGATTTCAACACTGATTAGAATGTCTAAATCTTTATGCTCAAGAATACTCGACACTCAATACTTGAACTCCTGATTTCCTCTCATTTCCATTTTCCCTGGGTATCCCAATATAAAACCTAAATATACATGCATACAGTACAGTACAGTACAGTACAATCTTGAAGAAATGCATCAAGGTGATCACACTTCCCCCAACCAGCCTACATATCCAGGCCCCAATTGCCCAATCCAAGCAATCCAACTTTCAACTTCCCACATCTCCCCTCCCACGCCGTCTCCCCCTTCCCTAAGCACCATACCTATTAAAACACTCTTCCTTATGGGTCCCCAAACAATCCAACGCACACACCCTCCCTCCACACCTCATACACTTGACTCTCCCCCAATACCCACACACCTCACAGAACACTCTCCCGGGTTTCCTCCGATCCTCATCTGTCCAGCCGCCCCTCGCCTCAATATAGCTCAACGGCGGCATCTCAACCAACCTCTGCATTTCCCTCACACTCGGCAAATTCGGCACGCGCGAAACAAGCAAGGGGTCGTTGTCTCTCGGGTGGGGTTTCGGCGGCGGCAGCGAGCATAAAAACGGCGCGAATGTCGATTCCGCGGGTGTAGTAGAGATAGCGACGGGTGAGGGCATCGCCGCTGCAGATGCAGCTTCGGGTTTGACGAACGCAGTGCTGCTTGTTCGTAAGGGGGTTGAGATGGCGGGGGTGTGGGCGTGGGGATCTTTCTTCTTGTGGCTGCGTTTGGGGGGTTCGGTGGTGGTGGTGGGGGGGAGCGGTTCTTTTCTCTTGTGGCTGCGTTTACCGGTGCTGGTGAAGCCGGGGATGGGGGGGGCTTTGGGGGTAGAGAGGGGAGGGGGAGGGGGATGCAGGGGAGTGGATGTGGAGGTGGAGGTGGAGGTGGAGGTGGATGTGGGAAGGGAGGAGAGGGCTTCGAAATCGGAGAGGTGGTTTGCGAATGTTTTTTGGGAAGCGAGGATTTTGCGGACGGAGGGCGTGAGTTTGGATTGGTTTCCTGTTTGTGCTGTATATTAGTATTTTGTTTGCGCATGTATATCAAATCTCCTCTCCTCTTCCTCCCCCCCCCCCAAGAAAACCACATACCTCTCCCTCCCTCCTTTCCCCTCCCCCCTCCCATGACCGGTATATTAACCTCCCTATGATTCTCCCTATCCAACTGCGCCAGCTCTCTCAAAATCTTCGCATCCTGTTTCTTCGTCGTTTCCGCGCCCAGTCCCGCGCCAGCTGGGCCGCGCGCGCGTCGCGCTGATGGCTGTAATCCTATTTGCGGCGTGTTGGACACATCGGGTACATATGCGTAGCCTGGGGCTGGAACGTATTTTGAGGGTGCGATTTCAAGGACGCCGAAATTCATTTTTGTGTGTGATTTTTAGAGCATGTAAAAAGATGTGAGGGAATGGAAGGAAAAGTTGATGAGGTTGAGGTTTTGGTTTTGGAGGGCGAGGCGAGGCTGAACATTGTGAATGGTGAGGTTTTGCAAGATGTGGATGTCATGGAATATCAGGACTTATTTATTTTATTTTTCAAAAAATCAGTAAACACATGTAATGAAGCTGTATTTATGCGATCCAGTCAAAATTATATCTCAGCATTACAACTCAAAGCTTTACATCGCTCCAAAGAAGCTTCTTTAAGTTCGCACACACCCCACTACATAAAATCAGTATGAGGTACTTGGAGATGTTTCTTATTTCCTATAATCCTAGCATTATGCTCGCAGCTCGCAAAGATAATCATCAAATCAACTCATCGCATCGCATTTAGGATATTATACACGATCTCCTTCCGCTTTCATTCTCTTCCTAGCTTCCCGCACTATGCCTTTTCTCGAAATCGCCTTTCCAATCCCTTCTTGTCCACTGATATTCTCTCTCGACTTATTTCTTCTTCTTCTCCAAATCTGCAAGCTTTTCCTCTAGCGATTGAACATATGTATGAACTCTCTGTACTGAATTTTGCAGACTCTATATTGTGCCTTGGTTAGCCTTGTTCTGGTCCAGTCACTTCTTATCAATAGATCCTCTCTCCTCTCTCCTCCGTCCCAGCCCGCAACATCATTCCCTCCCGAGCCAAATAGCAAAGATCCAAGAGAAATAAAACTCACGTAAATATCCTCTGTCAACAACTCATTGCTGACCTTATATTCCTCAAGGATGTAATAGTAAACTCCCGCACCGGCTAATGTTGATCCGAGTAAGAAGCCAGTCAATCTAGAAATCCCCATACAAATTAGCTTTCATCTTCATCCAGCTGTTTCATTTTCTGTATCATTTCCCCGCTTTCCCTCAGACTCGTTGAGTCCGTCGAACCCGTCGAACCCGTCGAACCCGCCAAACTCTAGACCCCTCCCCTCCCATATTTCCCCTCAACACCAAATTCAACCTCCCAAACTAGAAAATTCCTAACTCACCCTCCTCTGAAGGCCCCAACGGGCTTCCTAACTGGCAAAGGAGTTTCCACAATCTGAGCCGCTCTCCTCGCACTCATCGAAAACCCTCTGGAAGCTCCCATTACTGGTGCGCGAAGCATTCTGCTTGCTGGTGATAAGATGCGCGATGCCATTGTGTTTATAATATTATGTCTCGGATTCGCAGTATCGTGGTTGATGGTATGAAAATAGAATGTCGATCAAAAACGCCGTCAATTGCTTTGTTACGTCGTGGTGCGGAGTTCTTTAACCGGCCTCTTTCGTATGTTTTGTTGAAGATCAAGCTTTTGCTTGGAGCTTTCCCCGGCCGACCAACTAACTTCCTGAGGCGCGAATATTTTTGGGGCTAAAACGATGCGGGGTGATTTCACGTCACGATTTACAGTACCAATCAATCACTTCTGGTGTACATTCTAACAGAACCTTATTAATAAGTACCTAGGTGTCTATCTAGGTGATTAAGATAAAGAGATCTACATAATTCAAACGATAATTTCATCACGCGTAGACATCAGATAATCAAATAAACAATTCTCATTTTGCTCCAGTAATGCTCCAGTGTTATTGCCTTAACAATTTAAAGAACCCCAACCCCAATTCTGTTGCGATTAAGCTACAGATACATGAAACAGAAGAAACCCAAAATTTCTTTTCGAAATTAAATCACAACTCGTCATGATCCTCAGTAGCAGCTGCGGTCTCAGTGGCCTCAGCAACCTTGCTAGAAACGGTCTCACTAACCTCCTCAGCTGCGCTCTTGACAGACTCAGTAGCGGCTTCTGCTTGCTTGGCCAAGGACTCAGCGATTGGCTTCTCTGCCTCTGGGGAAGCAGCGGCATTATCATCATAGGTAACTTCAATCTCGTGTTGGCCATTCTCCTTGATGAACTTGATCAAGTCTTCGATGCTACGGCTTCCGTTGTAGGTAACAGGGTTCTTCTTGTCACCGGCCTTGTACAACTTGATGGTTGGGAAACCTTGAATCTCATCTGGGACATCGTTAAGAGTAGCATCGACCTTAGCGATGGTAACCTTGTCATTGTGACCGGCATCAGCGTAAAGGCCAGCGAGGATGTCGTATTTTGGTGCAAGAGCCTTGCAGTGTCCACACCATGGAGCGTAGAACTCAACCAAGACATCCTTCTTGTCATCTAAAACGATGTCATCGTAGTTATGAGCGACGATGATTTGAACTGGGCCTTCTTGCTTCTCTGGGATTGGCTCAGACTTGATGCTTGGCTCAACCTTTCCGTCAACGTATTGTTGAACGAACTTGCTAATGGAAGCTTCAGTGATCTCAACACTTTGGTCGAAAGGATATTTCTTGTTGTCGACAGTGCTCTGGATAGCGAAAGCAGGGAACTTGTCAGCGTCAAGGTTCAAGTTACCAGCATGAGCTCCGAAAGCCTTTGCGTCAATGGTTGCGAAGCTGATGGCACCGCGGTGCTTCTCTGCGACTGGCTTAAGAGCCTCAGCGAGAGTAGTTCTCTCCTCTGGGGTTTCGGCGAAAATGTATGCCAATGGAATTCCAGTAGCCATGTATCCGGCGTATGTGTCTGGGCCAACTTCACCGATCAATGGGATAGACGCGGTCTTTGCGAACTTCTCAATGACTTCAGCGTCGAATGCATCTGGGAAGATAGCTTTGCCCTCATCGAATGACTTGTAAAGAACAACGGATGGGAAGCTAACACCCTCGGCTTTTGCCAAAGCTGCATCATTGCTGGCACCGAAGAGGTAATCGTCACGGAGTTTCTCTGCGACTGTGTTGAATGTGGTGTTCGAGGTCTTGTCCTCAGCATCAAAGTATGCAACCAAAACTACCTTATCGGCAGTCTTGAAATCCTCCAATGTATCCTTGGTTAAGACTGAGACGGCAGGGAGAGATTGCTTGGTCATGTATGAGACAATCCTAGATTTGTTTGTTAGTTTATTGATATTACTGGGAATGGAGTGCTTCTACTCACGCTGGGGCTTTTCTGGCACCGGAATATGGGGAAACATTTTCTGGGCCACGGAAGACCTTGAGAGTTGGGTAACCCTCAACGCCGAAGCTTTGGCAGAGGTCGGCTTCTTCTGTGCAATCAACCTTGGCCAAGGCAATCTTCTTCTCCTTCAATGTTGTAGCAGCTTCTTCATACTCAGGGGCCAATGCTTTGCAGTGACCGCACCAAGGTGCGAAAACTAGAGGAAGAAAGTGTCAGTCGGTGGTTTGTATGAGCGGCAAATCAATGCATTTGATCAGAGAAACTTACATTCTAAAAGGGCCAAATCATTCTCCTTGATGAAATCTGGGAATGTTTCCTTGGTGAGGGAAGCGACATCAGAGGCCGAAGCAATTGCAGCTGATGCAAAAGCTAATGCAACACATTGTAGATAACGCATATTGAAGGTATTTCAATTCACGGGCCTGTATTGTCAATGCGTTAGAGGGGGGATGCCAATGTGAAAGGGTGCGATGCGCAGGTGTAAATAAGAGTATCCCAATTCAATGGAACTTTTGGAAACCCAGCAATGAGATGGTTTGAAACTTACGTCTTCTAAATAAACAAAAAGTGGTTGTTGGAAGAAAGAATGGATTGTGTTGATTCGGGGAAGAAGAGGAGAGGTGTTCCCTTTATTCCATGATTCGGCTACTGTGAATTTATCAGCCTCCCCGCTAGTGATTAAGATAACAGCGTGTCTTTAGTGTTTTTGTGTCCGATTACAGATTACAGTTTCTGGGTAGGATGCACCAAGACTAACTTAACCCATACATAACATCAGGCTGAATCATTTCGACCATTAGAAATCCAAAATTGAATAAAGGACAACATATCATGATCGCTTGTATCTCATCATTCACACATTGTGTCGCCCCTTTGGAGACTGCATTGTATATCAAACATTCAAGATGGATCTGGTCCCCTGTTTTGACCCCGCCTTCAGTGATGATCTGTCGGTAACTATAATAGTTACCATTATAGTGACCATTATAGTTACCGCAAAGCTAGTTAGACTTTCTTCAACGAGAGGAGTGAGATGTATATACATCTTCAACGTTATCTCATAAACGCTCCTTCTGATCCCATCATTTCAGCACGATTGATACTCATCGAACCTCTTGTCTGTACTTGCATGATATTATGCATGTAAATATACGTAGATATTGACCGTTATCACATCATGAAATGTCAACCGCAGCTGAAGGAGGCAGGCGAGGCGCGTAAGTCAAGGTAAGGATGGGTTCAGCCCCCTTCTCTTTGCTTTTTCACTTACAAATTCGTCTCAAGCCTCTTCTCTATGTCTCTTCACTTACAAATCCATGCTTTTTTTGAAAGCCCACCAATTATGGATAGATAGCCGCTGATGAATATGACTCGGGCATTCTGAGTAAGCCAAAAGCTCGAGTTCAAGTATGCCTTGTAATCTGAAACAAGGGAACAGCTCTTCAGATCGGATTGCTGATCAGTCTATGAATAGCCATTCCAATACACAATATTGGCTCACCCAACAATGTTGCATTCCAGCCGATATTTGATAGATTAGGAGTAGCGCATTGTCTTCTATCGGAAAGCCTGTGGTGAATCTATGTCAGTGTTTAGACAGATCTCACACTAAGCACATATTTTGCGAACCCTTTGTAGCTTCAATTTGCCAGGAAAGCATCAAGAAGTATTTTATCCATGAAACACATACACAACTCTTCTGCGTACAATGCAAATCTCTGTCATGGTTTGGCAAATTCCAATTGACAGAGAATTTTCAGCATATCCATGATACTCATCATGGCAATGTCTTCAAGCTGGCAGAGAGGGCCTATTTGTAAGTACAATAGGTGTGAGATAATCGATGCATCTCCTTCCAACTTTCCTTGGACTGGAGGAATGGAAAGGTTCTCATGATAAACGTATATTTGACATCGAAACATGAGTACAACAAGAAGATTGGTGATGAAGAGAAACTGCCAGATCCAAAGATACCATGGACGTGTCAGGGAGGAAAATGATTTCTAAAGAGACGATACATCACCCAATGTGTCAAAAGCTTATGAGAGGATCATACATGATGAGCTCAAGATAGTGTATAAGAAAGGACTTCCTGGTATTGTCAAAATCTGACTTGGTATCGAGATGATGTATCTAGTACCTACTTTCGAATACGCTTTCCGGATAGTCTCCGAACAGGGTAAGTTGAAGGTGCTTGTTGTGTAATGATGATATGATATGAGGTCGAGATGATGTGTAAACACAAAATTCAACACTACCTATGGAATTGTAAATGGGTGTTGAGGACGTATCTTTACGCCATACTTTCAATACATTTTTCGAAGAGTCTTGAGATTCGAGAGGTAATAAAGTATTGGACCGGATTTAGAAGTCGTCATTCCCATTTGATCCTTCCTAATAAGCATTTCACCCACCTCCCTATTCTCGATCTTCATGTGCTTTTCCTTCCCCTTTCACTTTTTCAACAGTACCGACTTTCCGTCAACGACCAAATGTTCTCTCTCGCCATTCGGTTTGTTTGTCAGAAGTGTTATCTTCAACTACCTCTTCCTCCTTTCTCATCATCATCTGTAAATCTACAGATTCTCACGGGCTGAGGATTATCTTTTGGTCAGCTTCAAATCACTTTCTGCCACTTCTTTTTAACCTTACCTCATATCTGCATACCATTTCTCTGGATGGTTCCTAGAGTAATTAATTCCTTCATTAAGTTTTATTCTCAATCCATTAGTAATCATATTCATTGGACATACATCAGATGTATCTACAATGGCAACTGTTCCACCAGGAAATCAGCCAATAAACCGGGAAAGAGGGTTCAGTGGTGTCAGTGTTGGCGACGGTATCAATGGCTCACTGAGTCCAAGTGGTATGAGTTCCATGCGACAGAGAGCGAGTTTTGACAGAACGTCAACACGCAATGGAACCTCGATCAGAAGCTTTCCAGATAGTATCAATCAGCCCTCGTTACCAAAAGGCTTTGAGAGTATGCTGAAAACTACAACCGAGACAGGGGATATCGGTTTATTCTCTATTAAGCCATCACGCTTACCTCAAACGTCAAATGCATTACCACGACGCAGCAACGGAGGTTATAGAGCGAATGATCTGCAGAGGTCACGTCCAACTTTCTCGCCGTATGGGGTCCCTGTTGTTGATGATAGAAGACGACTACCATCCTACACAAGAAAGGGTTCCTCGGGTGTCAAATCATTATATGATTCTGCCAGCGTCAACTCAGCCAATTCAAGTAACAGGGGGTTCGAGGATACTGATTATCGATCCTACTCCATGTCCCAAGCAGCATCTCAATCAACATATACTCTTTCTAACCAAAGATCCTACGCCAGCCTCCGGAGTCAGCAGGATGGGCCTGCACTTGTCCAGCGACCCCGATCGCCATTTGCATATCCAACACGCCTGAAGAGACCCGGGTTCAGACCCTCTTCCCCCGCACTCACTGATGGTGGTGGAATAGACTATAGTCGCCGTGCAGAGATTGATCGCATACCTTATGTTAGTCCCCCAATTCGCATTATAAAACTACTGCTTCCAAATTATCTTCTGACTGATATCGTGCAATAGGGAGCGGCCCGAAACGTGTCTTCTCCAGCTTCATTATATGCCCAGAAACGAGTACCACCACCCCTGTCACTACGGCCAGACACGAACCGATCAACTCCTTCATTGTTAAGTCAACCTTCACCAAAGAGGCGTACACCAAGTCCCAACCTGCGACAGGGAAATGGGATGGTTGGACCAGATTGGCAACGCCGCAACGGCCCACCTTCAATCAATACATCTCCAGCTCGAAGCACACTTAGTCTTTCTTCAACTGCCAATTTTGCCCCGCCGAGTTTGTCTCAATCAGCAACAAATACGCCAGCAAAACCGTCACCTCTGTACTATGACTATACGGAAGATTTTGAGGTGGAAGACCAAAATCGGTCAAACTTGGAGCCTCCACCGCAATTCCAACTGCAAAGGACAATTCACGAAGATCGACCTTTAAGTTCGGCACTTCGGCCTCTTGCCAATAGTCTTCCATCCAGACTCAATGGAAATAATAACCACCATCTTCGTGCATCATCATCGGCCTCAACCATAATTCGACATCCTATGAGGAAGAACAGTGCAGAAAGTGGAAGTAGAATTCTAAGTAATGGTGGTCATGTTCGAGCTGCACTTAGCATCGGCGCAAGGGACCGTGAGAACTCTGCACCATCTAACAGTGTTCTTGATGATACCAGCTCTATAGATATATCAAGTTTAGGTGCCAATGCCCAAGAGTTAAGCTCGCGGGTGTCGAGAGCATTTGGTCTACACCCCTCACCGCAATTTGAAGTCACGATTACCTCAGGCTGTGAGGAATTTGAGATTAAGAAGACCGAGCTTCCACTTAGAGAAGTTAATAATATGATTCCAAAAAGCGGACTCCCACAACGGAGTTCATCGTTACCAACCGCAAAGGTAACAGGTGTAATAGAGTCTTCTCCATCAATTATTGAGCCACAAAAAACCTCTATCAAAGGCGATGGTGGCGAAGGTATTGTTTGCACGCCTGGAGAGCAATCTCCCGAAAGTCTCCCGGATAGCACAGAGCTTCAACAACCAGTGGAGGATATAGATGATTGTAACGGTTCGTCTAAATTCAATTCTGTGCGTACAAGCAAAGTCAGATCCAGTGGCTTCTCTACCATTGGCAATGGTCTTGATGAATTAGCTGATCTGATTGCGGCCGACGATGCTGGTCGGTCCAATACCTTTGACAATGAATATACTGGATCCAGTAGAACTCCTATGATGTCGCCAACACTGCCTCGAGACTCTTACTTTGATCCTCCCTCGGTGCACCGTACCAGCCCTCTTTTATCGCCGATCAAGAAATCGGAGCAAAGTTATGCTCAAATTGTGGCTACTGATAAAAGCCTCGAAGATGGGCTTCAAGTTCATAAGGGGCGAATCGAAAAGGGCGAACTACCCGAGTATAGGCCACCTGAGTTTCAGAGCCTTGGTGATCAAGCTCCAAGTAAGATCATGCCTAGATCTGAGTCTCCAATGTTAGCACCCAAGCCTATCTCACCAGCAAGGGAGTTGAAATTGAAGAACAGCGTGCCACAGCTTATGAAATCTCTCCCCAAGATACCCGACACTTCAATTCGTGGATTGGCAGTACCTGGGAGGTCTTCTCTTGCGGATGCTGATTTGCCTTGCCATCTCTCGAGATTTTCCCCAAAAAAGAAGTTTGGAACAATTGAGGAACATGCAATGAGCTCATCGTCAATCGAATCGCCTGAAACATACTCTTCAATAGAAATTGAGAAGCTTAAAAGGTCGACGGAGCAAGCTGAAGTGATCTCTAGCCCAGTCCAGAAACATAAAATTGATCCGTCTAGAGAGAATCCTGGTCCTCGCTCTTCGCCCATGAAGTTGAAGCTGAAGGTTAGAAACTCTGTTGCAGAAAAGACATCATCTTCGGATCTTCGGGCACGGAAAAATGGGGAGACTTTCTCATGGGCTAGTTCGCAGGACAATAATCTACCTTCGATTACCCAAGAAGAACAAAGTGGGGATTTCAAGCCTGCTAAGCTCAAATTAAAACTTATTAGAGCTACAGGCTCAGAAGCTTCCGGTACTGTAAGGGTCAATAATGCTTCTGGAGACCAATCAAGATCCAGCAACAATCTGCACGTCTCATGCCCGAAAGACTTATTTACGCCTACCAGTGGGATTGACAACATATTCAAGCAAGTTAGTAAGCATCTTCATTCACGGAGACCTAGCGCGAATAGTGATCAACAATCTGGAGATGTTATTGAGATGATGCCAAGCCAACTATCGCTGAATTTGTCTCCTCGCTTGAATCTTAGCGTACCTCATGCTGATCTACCAGGGAACTTGCCGAGCCCCACTGACGCCCGAAGCTTTTTCTCCGATGACAGTTCTCATCGCAATGGTGGTGGTCATGGTCTACGAAAAAGGATTTCAAATTTTCGAGCTCGCGTTGGTGTGCCATACGTAGCTCGTAATGGATCGTATTCTTGTGATGACATAGTCTGGAGAGATCAAATTGGAGGGGTTGGCCAATCCCCTCTAGCTGCCAAGTCAGTCGCTAATCTCAATGCCACGAGGGCCAGCTTGGTAGAATCACCAAATCCTCGACGTTCAGAGCATAGGCTGCATGGACATCGGTTGCGAGCAAAAGTGTCTGAATGGTTTCGCGGAGCTCGAGCTGCTATCTCCGCTCGTGTCAAATCGCGAAGCACAATCAGTACTGGCAATGAAAGATCAAGGGCTAGTGCATGAATCTCTGGGCATGGCACTATGTCGCCTTGTTGTTGATATCTAGCTTGTAATACTTGTATTGAGCTTGTCATCCGGTTTTGGAGGAAAGATACTAGTCTGGCTGTTTTCTTCTTTCTTGTTTTTGCTAGTGGCGTTTGGGCGTGTCAAGGCCAAAATTTGTATGGGATGAGAGGGTGTGGAGTTTTAGCTCACTGGTGATAGGAAACAAATTAGACTGAACGAAAACAGTAATGTTAATGAATATTATATATGATTATGATAACAAGACACTGCATTGGTTCATGTGAGTCGCTGGAGTATGCAGTGCAGGGTACAGGTAGTAGCGAGAGAGAAGCGAGATAGCTTCAAGCCATAATGTAGGAAAGCAAGTCCTGTGTAATCTGAGTTCATTACGCAGTGATTTATTGACGACGGGCTTATGGCCGTTGAAGCTAGACTAGTTCGCAATACTAAAATGAACGGAGGTTAAAAAAGATCAACAAACCTCGCTAAAAGTTTCCTGGAGTTTTTGGCTAGTCAATCTTTAGTGGAAGGTGATCTGTAATTAAGTAGATAATGGTTGGTGGTCTAATGGTTGGGGCTTGGCGCCGGAAGTTTACATTGTGATTTATGGATTGGGGTTTAGGGATTGGGGTTGGAAATTGAGGGTTGGGGATTGCGGGTTGGAGGTTGAGATGGAGATGGTATGGTGGTAGGGTGGTAGGATGTGGTGGGTATATATAGTAAGCTTTTGGGGGCGTGGGAGGAGGGGGGAAGTAGGGTGAGGTCTGGTGGGATTGGGGGGAGGGGGGTGATTAATTGGTTATTGATTGGGAGGTGGATGGTATTTTGTTTTATTTTATTTTGTTGTGTTGTATTGTGTTGTGGATGTTTTGCTGTGTTTTTTGTAAATTCTATTCTGTTCTATGAATCCTATTCCGTATGGTTGTGTTTGATTTGTACTCGTGTATTGTGTTAATTAATCATGGGATGAGATGGGATGGGATTGTTATCTTTAGCATTGGAAGAATGGCCATGGGAAGATAGGAAGAGAGAAAAAAGTAGTTTCACTTCTTCAGCAATGGAGCTTGTAAAGATTAAGTGTAGGGCTATCTTTGGAAAACTTGATGGGCTGATTTTTTGGCGGTAGATTGATAAGTTAGTATATTGATAATTGGTATGTTGATAGTTAGTCTGCCGTTTGTTTGTTTGTTTGTTTCTTGGCTGCGTCATGGATGAATGGAGGCAGTGGATGGATGATGGGGGATTGAGAATGAACTTTGTATACTAGGTGAGTGATTACTTGGATTTGAGAAGGGGATGGGTTAATGAAATGTGATAGGATTTGATGGATGGATGGATAGATAGATAGAGTGATACTAACAAAACACCTTGTGAGTACCTCCATACTAAATAAATAGATTGCAACGTAATCTAGCACTCATGATCAATTTCCCCTTCTGTATATCGGCCTGAAGCAAGGTTTAGAGGTCATAAATCTGAGCAAGTGGAAGCGGTGGGTGATGATGAACGCCTAGAGTATTGATATCTATCCAAACACAGAGATGTATTGTATAGCTAGTAGTATGTGTTAACAGAGCCAAGAAAAGAAATGGAAGGAGATTGGATGAATTATGTTGGGAGTTTAAGTTGTCAACTTGTATGTATGTTAGAGGGAAGGAGCATTGATAGACGTCATTGGCTGGTATCTAGTAGTTTTGATGGGATGAAGATCTGGTCAAGTACCGGTATATAGTTTGGAGCGGGGAAGAGGAGCCTGGTTTGTCTTGCTCTTCAACATCTCCTGGGTGTTTGATCGTTTTCCTTGTCTTTTTACTTCATATTGAGAAAATATAAGATACATATCGGTTGCATATGCAGACTCTGTGGGCTTCATATATATTCTGTCAACCTGTTACTTATATATTTACTACTTGCTGCTGTTTCATCTGTTGTATATGAAAATAGCAGGTGAGTTGCATGCATACAACCTTCGATCATATCCGTTCTTGATTCATAAAATTTAAGATCTGTTCATCTCTTTCCTGATAGTTTCCTACTCTATCTTGCCTCCCACCATTGCACACAACTACCGACCATCAGAATGGCAAACAAAATGCAAATGTACCGACCTCTCTTCGGGTCCAAAAAGAACAAGAATCGAGGACTTAGAGTTGACACAACCGTTGTTCACTCAACACCTGCGGATGTCATTACACCTCCATCCTCCGGCGGTCTATCGAATTCTGCCATTTCGACTACAAACTATCATACGAGAGGCATTTCCAGTACGATCACGCCGCCCGAATCACCGGTATCACCGCTGGGAGGGTCCATGAGCAATGAGAGAAGTGGAGATAGAAATGGAATTTCGAGTTTACAACGAATGAATAGCATGAATCCTATCGAAGGGTATCGGCGAAACCCTCAGCAAGACATGAGAGCGATAGTGGAGGGTGCAGACATTGCAAGCCCGGTTTCAGCAGAGTTTATAGAGCACGTGAGTGAGGTTGTTGTAGACGAGGAGATTAGCACGGCCGAGAATTGTGCGGAGAATGTTGCACAAAATGTTCGCCCAGTTAGAACTGAAAAGAGGACGAGCTTTTGGAGGTTCAAAGGAAAAGGAAACCAAAAGGGGCCGGACGAAGCGACGCCTCCAGTGAGTGAGGGAGCGGCAGGTAGTGAGGGAGCGATTAATAGCCCCAACTCTCGTGCGTCTGATGGATCAATTGGCGTTAAAGGTGGACCTAGTGGTGGATTTCCATGGTTCAAACGGATGGGGAGTGGAAAGGGGCAGGGAAAAGAGAAAGGGAAAGAAAAAGGGAAAGAGAAAGGGAGAGAGAAAGGGAAAGAGAAAGGGAAAGAGAAAGCAGAGGCAAAACAAAAGGAAGAGAGCGAGGTAATTGATGAGACGTCACCGACCACACCTGTGTTCAATTCGCCTTCCTGGAATTCCAAATCGATGAGCAATGGAAAGGGGAAGGGCAAAGAGAATGAGAATGAGGGAGAGAGGAGGAGAAGTAAGAGTGAGGGCGAGGTTGCACTTTTAAAGGAGGTAAAAAAAGAGGAGGAAGACAAAAAGGGAAAAGGCAGACGGTGGACACTGCCTCGGATTGGAAGAAAGAGTATTATAGACGGGCAGAAAAAGGAAAGTCCATCGGAACGGCTGGAGAGGGAACGGTTGGAGAGAGAACGGGAAGAACGGGAAGGACGGGAAGAACGGGAAGAACGGGAAGAACGGAATATCGCTAACAGAGCAAAATATCCCGAAGGAGTTCTTGATTGTGTAAGTTTCTTTGTATTTTGGTTGTGATCTTTCCTTCAGGTAGGTACATTCAGGTTTGCGCAAATAGAGGCTAATTTGTTTGCTTCTGCTTTCAGTGTAAAGACGAATTCAATGATCAAGGACATTGCGCTGAAGGCCAAGTGAATGAGTTTATTTTGACTGATAAGAATCTCAGGGCCGAAGCCAAGGCCAGGAGACGAAGTGTCACTGCTCGAGTTAGAATCTAGAACACGGCACCACCAACAATAAACACGCGTTCTTCTTCACGCTTGACCCATTGAATCATTTTGTTGGCACCTTGAGCCAAACCCGCGCGTGAAGCGTTAGGACCGGCTACACAGTAGAATTCGAACTGGGGGGTTGTCCAAGCAAGGGAAATACTGTCGCGGGAGACACAATGGAGTACTTTGAGATGGGAATGCTTCTTGTGGGTTGCGGAGTGTAGGTTTTGATATCGGTTCATCAGTCTGATGTTGGTGTTAGTGGTTTGTGGGTATCTACGATGCTTATGATTGGTGGCATGTAATGATACCCTTAATAGCTACTTTGTAGTATTCTATATCACGGTCGCTTTGGTGTTTAATAATAAGAGATGGATTATTGTATCTTACCTTCGACGATTGACGAGGTTGTTGTAATAAGGATCAAATGATGGCATTGTGAATTGGACATTTGCTCGTGACTTGTATAGGAAATGGCGTAAGGGCGTTCCAGGAACAATATCAGTTGTCTTTGGACGTCCCTGGCGAACGGCAGCTTTAATGATGTTCATACTTCCATTCTTCTCGAGTTGATTGACCACATCGTCGCGCATTTGTTTAAGCTCAAAAAAGCTTTCCTTGTCAGCGCTTATGAGTAGCACTGCAACTTCGTCTTCCGTTCTACCCTTCTTGGTATCGGAGGCATTGTCTTCAATGGGTTCGCCATTCTCCACGCTTAGGAAGCTCACATACATGTATAGGTATCCTCGATTGTTGAATCCTGGGAGACATAAAGGAATCCAATTCTCCCCGCCTCCAGCTCGAACCCCACCGGCTTCGAAAAGCATGTTGAATATGAGTTGGAGGTCGCTAGGATGTAGCGAATGTCGTTTAGGACGTATCACACTTACAAGCCTACCACCTGCTACTATCAACCCGTAGAGAAGCTTTTCAGTTCGTGCTTTCAACAGTGTATTATTTATAACATGTCGTTGGGACTTCCGTAATTTTAAACATTCCAATGCAGATAATAACGCAGATGGAGAGCCTTTAGTAAAGGTGTCCGCGAGTGATGATAGTAAGGATTCAGTTCCCTCTAAAGGTCGGCGAAGATCTGTATTTGGTCTGTTTGAGAACAAATGTGTAAGAGTTGGTAAGGTCAGGGTTGATAAAATCTGCATATACAACGCTTCAAGCTGACCCTTCAATTGAGCATCGCTCTCACCAAGTTTACTGATAGCAACAAAATATAAAGGTCCATCTGTTGAGATAACAAATCTTGTACGGCCTGCAGTAAATCCTGTGAGGGGATCTTTTGAGCCCTCGTAAAATGATATGATCGTTTGAATAATTCCAATGTAGCCATTAATAAGGTTTTGATCTCCATGGCGACTGTATATAGGTTTTCCGGCGGAAGAAAGAATCAAGTAATGCTTGAGTTTTGACTTCCATTGTATAAGTAATTCCTCTTCGTTGCCGCCCTTGCTATCAACCTCCCCTATCTCGTCGAATTCGCGGTCGAAATTCACAAGAGAAGTATCCTCAAACTCCACTTCCTCGTCAATTGGCTCCCCATGATCTGCTTGTGAATTTAACAATTTCCATGCAGGGCTTTGCGCGTTAAGTCCATCATCAAGTAGACTGGCGAGGTCTCCATTTGCCTTTAAGGTTGGCGCATAACTCATAAAGCTTGCATTATCATCATTTTCACTTCCCTCGAGATTCTTTTTCTTGCTTAATGATGAGACTGATGAAGAAACGCCATGTCCTAATTTCGTTTCCGACACCGATCGGCTGACTGGTGTAGAAAAGGTACCTCTTGTGCCATCAGGGAATGATAAAGTCTGTATGTCGACTGACGATAATGCCGTGGTAGGCTGAGACTGTAATACCGGCCGCTTTGGAGCTCCTGAAGTTTTGGGACGTTCTGGTGTCTGGAGCAGTGGACGTCGAGGGGGCAGAGGAGGCCTTCGCTCTTTTGCATCATCGTTATCCAAGGTATCATCTTTGCTTGTAACAACCTCGGTGACCTTTGTGTCGAGTGTTTCTATAGGGCCTTCGGAAGCGGTATTGTAATTCACGCCATTTGAGGCCGTGGATCCATCTTCACCGGTCATCGCATAGGTCGTAGCATGATTGACCGTCGCTTTCGCGGACGGAGATCCTTTATCTGTTGCATGTGCTCGTTCATTGGGAGCTGCATCCGAGAGGTTAGGAGAAGCTCCCATGAGGTCCCTGCGGGGAAGGGAGTTTTCCAACTACACGGTAAACTCACATTAATTTTTATAACTGACTTGTATACGGTATATTCATGCTGGACTTGCAATGATAACTTACCACTATACAAATCGTCGTGAATTCTTTGGGATTTCTTGAGATAGCAGGGATATTTAAGGCTGTGGTTTATGCGGGCAGGGCTGGAGCCACTGAATGATGGAATTTAGCGACAACCTGTCAGCCTTGGGAATTTGAAGAGGCACATTGAATCGACAGATGAAAGAAGCCACGCGTACGTCATGAATTCATGAATTAATTGTAAACAACAACAATCGAAAGATGCAAAGCGTCTTTAAATCGACTTTTGTGAAGTGCCACAAGAATCATGGCCCTTGAGCCAAGCTCTGGCCGTCAGTCGGTATCTCCTGCGAGCTCAGGGAGAGCATCACCAGTTCCGAGAAAATGGAGGAACCAGTTGGGCGGAGGTAGAGTTCTCTATTCTTAAATTATCATTGCATATGGCAGAACTGATAGATTGTAACAGATGAACCTCCGAATAAAGATAAAGCATTCCGCAGATATGCATCTGGCGTCGATCGTTCGCTCTCGTTGTTTGACACAGCCTTACAGGAATGGGCGGATTATATTTCTTTCTTGGGGAGGTTATTGAAGGTGTGTGGTCTCAAGAATGTGAATAGAATAAACATACTGAGACAATAATCATAGTCGTTACAAGCACATCCTACAAATATAGCTACTGTCCCTTCCAAAGCAATTGTCGCAAAACGACTTGCTCAGTGTTTAAATCCTTCACTGCCTTCAGGTGTACACCAAAAGGCTCTTGAAGTTTACGGATATATCTTCTCGATGATAGGAAAAGATGAATTATCTAAGGATCTACCCCTCTATCTACCGGGGTTATCGACGACACTGTCTTTTGCGTCCCTCTCTGTGAGGGGCCCGTTCCTTGAACTTCTAGAAAAGCACCTACTAAAAATCGACGGACGATCACTCCGGCCAGCTTTGAAAGCAATCATACTTGCTTTATTACCTGGTCTTGAAGAAGAAAATAGTGATGAGTTTGAACGTACGTTGAAGCTGCTTGATGGTTTCAAACATGCTATCAGACCTTCTGGAACCGAGGATTTGGGACAGAATCATAGTAGTGGTGACGAATATTTCTGGCAATGTTTCTTTCTCGCTGCAATAACGAGCAATGGTCGTCGTCTGGGAGCATTGGCCTATCTCAACCGGAATCTCCCAAAACTCGGACAGTCGCCCTCGGAGCAAATTAATTCGTCATCTAATGGGACTCACAAGAATGATGTGAATATGAATCAATCTCAATTGGCGGAAATTGTTGCCTCGCCTGAGCCTGGGCTTCTTCTACGATGTTTCGCTGCTGGTTTGGGCGATGAACAAATCTTGATTCAACGTGGATTTCTAGATCTCCTGGTTACACATTTACCCCTACATTCTAATGTTTTGCAACAACGTGTCAAACCGGAAGATCTCGAGCTCCTTGTCACTGCCGCAGCTGGTGTTGTAACTCGACGTGATATGAGCTTGAATAGACGTCTATGGACATGGCTTTTAGGGCCAGAACCAGCTGGCCATGATAATGAGAACGGCCCAGAATCACCAACATCGGTTACTGGAGATCCTCTTGGGTCGCATGCTTCTTCAAGGACTCAGTACTTCGAACGTCATGGCCTACATCCACTTACACAAGCTTTGCTCAAGTTTATACAGCGAGAAGCCATAAATCCCATTGCAAAAGCTCGGCCATTTCGAATATGTCTTTCCTTGATGGATCGATGGGAGATTGGTGGACTTGTTGTTCCTGATGTATTCCTACCGGTTGTCAATAGCGTCCGAGATTATAAGAGTAAAGCAGTGAATAAGGCTGACTTTGCTGAAGTGCTTCGAAGTGCTAGTGTCTTTTTCGACGGTGTTGAAAGTGGTTTAATTTGGGGCGAAATCGTTGGGTTAATTGCACAGGCATTAGCCCCTGAAAATTTGTCAATTGAGGAGCAAATTGACAAATTGTCCCTCGTCACCTTCATAATCAACCATTTTAATGTGCGAGAAGAAGAGATGCTGCTAATACACGCTCCATTAACAACCTTGGTCATTTTAAGTATGCTAGAAGATGCTAAGGAAAGAATGCAGGAGCGCGCAGATAAGGTTGGCGTCAAAAGTGAAGTTGAGCAATTAGCTTTAAATCTTGTCATGGATTTAATCGATCTTATTCCAGAACGAGCTTTTCAGGTGCGGCCTTCCACCAGTCAGTCAATGATCAAACATGATGAAGACGAGATCAAATCTCTTTCGAACACCGAGATAATACGCAGTATGAAGACATTCTATGTCCAGGAACAAGGCAATTTAGATGCATTTCCACCACCATTTTCAGCTCGCGATCTCAGCGAATTGCTCGTCCGCGAAGGCGGTAGCATAGTTAATGAGAGTCTATCAAGTTCAGTGTCAAGTGCTGATGCTGGTCTTAAAACGAGGCTCCTCGTCATGCTACTCTCAAAAGTACCCAGGGTTGGAAGTATTGATGTTTCGGGACTGCTGGAGTCTATGCAAAGAAAATTGAGCATGCCATCTCAACTTCCATTTCTCACATTTACCTCGATCGTATCTCTTTGCACCAGTCTTTACTCAAATCATTACATCTCATTGCCACAGCTATCCAATCTCGTAGATCCTCTCGTTCGATTGGCTTGGTCATATCTTTCTGCTTCTCATCCAAAGTATCACGTTGAGACTGTTCGAAGCCTTTGGCAACTACAAACAACACTCACACTTGACAACCATGATATAGAAGCTTCGATATGCAATTTGATGATAGAACATGATCTGAATGGTACCTATGCATCTCGAGACGCTGACCCTGGACGGAGCTTTAGCATCTTATGGACACACTCGCTCCAAGATAATGCCGGTCACCTTGATCGTCGTAGCTCCAATACTGATATCAAGAGTACACCTCGACTTTCTGGTATTGGAAATTATGAAGTTATGCTTGCGAAACCTCTTTTCCTGTTGCTTGATGCTCTACTTGATGAAAGAACACAACTTTTCATGACTGTTCGAATTTGGCTACAGAGTCTTGTTGGCATTGACAGGTACGTGCGTTTATATTATTTAAGGATTAACGCTTACTGTGGCTCAGGCTATTTCATCTTTTCGTAGCGAAGTTCTCGAATTATAGTTTCCTTTTTACAAAATTCGATGATGCTGGAACCACAGCGCATCATAACATGCGTATCTATGCAGATGACGATGATCTCGATCAGTGCTTGTACTATCTTCAAACACTTTCTAACGTATTGCGATGGTCTTCCGACAGCACATGGGCAGCACTAGCTCATAACAGCATTTCTACTGACAGATCTCATCGCTTTCTATTCCAGATAAGTAAGTTCGAGTTATAATGTACTGATTTTGTGCTGACAATGTTACAGCTGGTAGAGACGATGAAATTACACTCCTAGAATTCTTTCTGCATGTGTGCTTACAAGCAATTTCGGGGACATATGAACCAGAAAATTCGGAACGAAAGCCACATATCCATCAGTTCCATCGCACTGCTCTTACTCTTCTACACCAAATACTATTGAGTCCATATTCTTTGCCATTGGGGGAGCTTCAATTAGAACATGTTCTCATTCAGAGGTTAAGCCACTCGTTGACTGGGACCGACCCCTTTATCCAAGTTCTGCTCCTAGATGTGGTGTATGCTGCTCTGAAGATTCGACCCGTCGTCAACCTGCCGCCGGCATCTCCTACTCTCAAAAAGCGCCCCACTATGACTTCTATAACTCAACATGATGATGCATCCGTTTCTTCGCTTACAATTGACCAGAGCGAACACACAGGACCTTTCCTACCTCCTCCACCGCCGTCATTGGTGAAGTGCTTACAGGCAGGGTTCGAGGCCGCTTCAAGTAGACCAGTTCTAGATAGTTGGGTTAGCTTTTTGACAGAATGTCTTCCGTTTTACTCTGACACAATTTTTCAAATCCTTATACCATTAGTCGAAACACTCTGCTCCCAAATTGGAGAAACTTTTACTAATCTCCAAACCACATTCAAAGACTCGGGTACGGTTTCTGAAGGATCCACGGCTCCAGAATCTACATTGATATCCCTACTCAATGGCCTCGAGTTCGTACTTGCCAAAGGGCACGATCGATTACTGAAGGACGAAACAAAAGCGCCCGTCACTAAGAGTCCTGATCAACCACAAGGATTCTTTGGAAATATGGTCTCTGGTGTCTTCAACTCGGAAACTCCACAGGCAAGAAGCATAACTGCCAACAACCGCTTAACTGTACTGCTCTCGTTTCAAGATGCTGTTCGAATCTGCTTCCTCATTTGGTCATGGGGCGGTCAAGATGGAGCTCAGGATAGTGAATCTACTGCCTCCTTCAACTACACATCTTTGCGCATGCGGAATCGAGCTCGGAGACTGCTTGAGCATCTCTTCACAGCTGAGGCATTAGAATGCTTAGAGACATTGGTTGAAATTGGGCAAAGGTCTTCCAAGGGTAATGATTCTCGCCCTACGGCTATTTTCAATCTCCTTCATGTTCTTGACGGCTCAAGACCAAAACATACCATTCCTGCAATTTTCAATGCTATATATAGTAGGACGAACCCAAATGCGCTGGATCCTTCAAGGAAATCGACCCTAACATCCTCATTAAGCGATACAGACTTGGTGACATTTTTAGTGGACTATGCAAGATCACTAGAGGATGATGCCATGGATGAGATCTGGGTCGACTGTATGACTTTCCTCAAAGATCTGTTGGCAAATCCATTTCCACATCGACAGACTCTCCCAAGTCTCCTGGAGTTTGCTGCCATTCTAGGAGTAAAGGTCGATAATACCAATTTCGGAGAACAGCGCCGGATGCGAAGAGAATTGGGAGTGAGTACAAGTTGATTGTTGAAGAGAGCAAAAACTAACATATCTTAGGATCTCTTCCTTCGCTTACTTACTGCAATGTTCACAACTAGACCTATGGGCTTCTCGGAGAGTGTAGAAAAGTTGACAGACATTGATCAGCGGCCATCTTCATCTCGCCCTTCATCAAGATCCGATGATGTAGTTAATATTTTAGCCTCCATTGCGCCAAATCTACCCAAAATACTTGTTGAAAACGATCGAATACTGAGTGCAGCGAATGTCATCTCATCTAGTGTCATTGGACCAACCTTCAAGTCCAGATCTTTTCCAGACAACGTTTCGAAGAGCACTCTAGAGCTACTATATCAGCTCTCCAGGTTACCTAACACGCAAAAGTCGTGGAGAAAAGATCTTGGAGATGCCTTCAACGATTCCCGCTTCTTCGCAAACAACGTCAGCCTCATTGAAAGTGATTGGCTGCCATTGCTCAGACAGTGGGCATTAAGCGACAAAGAACGAATGCCGGAGTTATTGTCGCGATTAGTCGCTCCTTCTACAGCTGGTATCGTGTTTGGCGTTGGAGCAACTTCGGCGCGCTTCGAGGCAGATAGAAAGTCACAACTCAATCTCCGCCGCATCGCCACCCTAGTTCTCGCTACCATGGACGACAACTTTGTGACTGACCTTCCTGTCATGCAAGAGAAGATTGTTGAACTTCTCTCCGCAACCACAACATCATCTCCCTCTTCTACCACTCGTGCAGATATTTTTCTGCTTCTTCGTGCACTCGTTCTTAAAACCTCGGCTATTCATCTCGCAACTCTATGGCCTATCATTAATGCAGAGCTTCACGTGGCTATTTCGTCAGTTGTGGCACCTGATCACAGTACTCCCTCTGACACTTATAACAATTACTCTATCCTGCAAGCGTGCAAATTACTAGATACTTTACTTTGCATCGCACCTGATGATTTTCAGCTCCACGAATGGCTCTTCATAACCGACACCATTGATGCCGTTTATCGTCCCTCTTCTTTCCGACCCGTTTCTTTAGTTGATGAATTGAGTGAAGAATTGGGACTAGCAACAACTACGAATACAGCCGCCTTACTAGAATCATCTTCGGTCGCAGTTTCGCAGGCAGCTAAATATTCTATGAGGAGGCCTTTATTGGGGAAAACAAAAGGTGGATTCGGAATTAATGATGAAGGGACTTGGGAGAGGAAGGATGAATTGGTCGCGAAGGTTCTGAGGCCATTCTTCAGTCAGTTGAGCATTTTTGCATTTGAGAGTACGTATGGAATGGGGGCGACAGATTGGGAGGCTTGTAGACAGGGGTTGTTGAGAGATTTGTTTGATGAGAGGAGTATTGTCAAGGCGTTGTGAGATTTGATGGGTTGAGAGGTCTGATTGATTTGGAGATTAGAAGAGGGGGCCATAAAAGGAGTCGGAAGTAGAGAAAACGATTTATAGATGAAATTGTGGTGTGCGATGTGATACAAAGGGGCGTTCAGAATTGTTTTGTTTGTTGGGAAAGAGAGAGTTATGATATGATTTGATGAATGGGGATTTCCGTTGATGGTTTGATTCAGACAGCTATACATAATGTAGAGAAAATATACAAAACATTTCAATATGTTCATGTGTGATTGTACCTCTCCAGTCTGCCATGTAATATCATAACAAGTGACCTCAATCTTGAGCTAAGTACAAGAGAGATGAATTACTTCTGTTCTTGATATATTCTTGATATATATTTATTATGATTTCAGCTGTAGTGTTTTGCAGCCTGCGAGTTTGACGGTCGCCACATCGAGCACTCATGTACAAACCAGCTGTTCCCCTCTTCAATGTTCCAAAGTCTCCTTGCTTGATCACTTCTTCCCAAACCAACCCAGCTCAAAACTACCCTTATATCTGTCTCATCGCAACCAGCTTGCTATTCTTGATAGGACAATTGAATAGCGACCTTTGTAATACTTCATGGCCAAGTAAAATATATCTCGAATGATTCTTCCAGTAAAGCATCAACTCTGAATGGCGGAATTTGTAAATTGCAAAAGCCATGAGATCATCTAGTCCATGATACAGCCGTCCCACAATCTATCGGTTGAGCATGCTTCTTTGGTCAAAAGAAACCCTCTCTACTGTCCTGGAGCTGTTCAATCAAAACACTTGTATTGTCAATCGAGAGACCTCCCTCCCGATCTTACCAAGATCATCTGATGGTTCAAGAAATAAGAGTCATCTAATCTACTCTAATCTAATCTGTGAAAGGGAGAAGCAGAAGAAAGGACAGAGAAATCGATAGGATTTAGCTGATTGAAGCTGATCGGAGGAGCAGAAGGAAAGAGGAGAAATGAGAATCAAAACTTCATGCTCCGGTGTTGATATTATTATCATGGGGCCTTTTTTCACACATGCATTATTTAATCGATTCTTCTAATCTTGATTTGATTGGAGGACGTTATAAAGTTTAAATAGTCTGTTTTTCAAATGAACGAAGGAGGAAATCGACAGCATTCTGTGATTTCTCCTAGAGCTTGAGAGGATAGAAAAGTAGAAAGGGAATTTGATTTGAATACAGCGAGTTGTATGAGTGGGATATACAGAACAAATACCACGATAATAGAAAGATATTAGATGGGATGGAATCAGATCAATGGATAAATACATCAGTATATCAACAGACAGACAGACAGAGGACATGTTTCCTATATCCAATCTCTCCACGAATCTTCGCATCAAATATACAATCCCCATCACGACATACCACAAACTTTCCTCGAGAAGATCAAAGTCTTTCTCATCTCCTTTTGAAGATGAGAGGGAAAGAAAAGGAGCGCGCTTGATTCCTATACGCAGATAGTTATTGTGTATGAAATCATTTGGGCACCAGGAAACAGAGATGCAATTAGAGAAGTTGTATAGAGTATGCACGATATGAATATATTTCCAATGAGTTTTGTATATATACACATACACATGCACATGCAACCCACGAGGGAGTAATGTATAGTTAGAAATCCAAATGAAAAGAAACGTCGCGTAGATCACAAAAGTATGGTTGATATCTCGATACGATAGCCTTCATTGTACCTCCTATTCGGTTCGGATGATTACAAGTACAATTATAACTATGACACCCACCTAGCTAGCTAATCAGCTTTCAAACGATTCCTCAAAATAGTATATATACATAGTAAATACCTCTACATTCCATTCTATTATTTAGAAGTATCGGTATCCGATATTTCTTAGGTAAGTCTGGGCTTGCGAGAGGAGATGAGCTGTCAGAAGGAAGAAAGATGGATGGGATTTTGGGTAGGAAAATTGGAGGATGAAGGGAGGAAGGAAGGAAGGAAGGAAGAACGAGAAGTTGAGTATTCGTCTGTTTGTTCGTATTCATATCACATGGAATGTGATAGGATGAGTGAGGTCATTTGTTGATTTCCTCTTCTTCTGTTTCTATATAGTAGAGAGTACAGTTCAATAAAGCAAAGAAAGATCAGAGATGTATATATATATATTACATCTATATATACTGGATAACTAGTGAAGTACTATATAGATTATCATTTAGATGTTATTATCTTTCTTTTTTTCTCTTTATTCAATCATTTATTCATTTATCCATTCATCCGTCAAGGTACTCATTAAAAACAAACAAACTAACAAACAGAAGAAGGAAGGATAACACTCAACTCAATTCAACTCAACTCTACTAAAACAAATATCAACATCGAGAAATACACACACACTTTTTACCCCCCAAACCCAACTCAAACCCTCTTCATCTCATCTCCCTCATCTCTTTTATCTCCCTCATCTCCCTCCCCTCCCATCATCCCTTCATCCCTCCATCTCCCAACCCAAACACAACCCAAGCACCCTACAAACATACCAGCCCCCCCTCCCCAGCAACCCAACGCAACCCTCGAAAATTTCAAGTCAAAGTCCAAGTGAATCACAATATAAAAACCCATCCCATCCCATCACGATTATAGATTCCTCGCATTATACTTTACTTTACTTTACTTTACTTTACTTTACCAGATATACCAGATGTATATTTTATATTTGGCAGAATATATAACACTCTTCTCTTCTCTTCCTATCTCAATACTAAATTATGTGAACTATGTGAATGAATTAAGGGATAGATAAATAGATAGATAGATAAATAAAGAAAGAACATTCTCTCTCTCTCTTTCTTTCTATATATACATAGAGGTTTACCCCAGCCCTACTCCCCCTACTATACCCTGAGAACCCCCTTCCGTTCAAGAATCGAGACACCTACACCTACACCTACACACAGCACACAACAACCATATTCAACCAAATATATTGCTCGAAATCACAGAGTATAGAAGGAAGGAATGAATGAATGAATGAATGAATGAATGAGGGAAGGGAGTTTCTCATTCCCATTCCCATTCCCGAGTATCAGATGAATGAAAAGACGAATGAATGAAGGAATGGATGAATAAACAATGCGTTTTGTAGTACACAGATTGATCGATAGATAGATACTCACTAGATAGGTAAGTATGTATGTGTGCACAATATTCAATCATTTATTCAATCATTCATTCAATCATCCATTCGTTCGGGTAACCAACCCATATCACTTTTCCCATTTTCCAATAATCCAAAAGACTGGAAGCGAGATGAGAGATGAGAGATAATATGAGAAGGGAAGTTAAGGAGAAACGGTTACGGGAATGGCATTCTACGGATCGCTAGGGAAGAATGGACACAAGCAATGTACTTTACTTTGCATTCCAGTCGAATCATTGGATGAATGAACCGTGGTCAGAGTAAAGAAGGGTGTTTAAACACCGTGGGAGATTCTCCTGAGTGACATGCATACTCTACTCGACTCGACTTTACTTTACTTTCCGATGTGCGCATGAGGAGGTACGATGAACTCCGCAGCCCCTATTGCTTCTGGGAGGAGCAGGCTTGTTTGGGGAATAGTGTATCGTGTGGAAATATGCAATAGGTTGCACAGTGCTATTTTCTTTCTTTCTTTGGTAGACACAAAGTTAAGAGCACATCTTGATATGCACCCCCCCCCCCCAACTGATCTCTCATTTCGAGAAGAATATCAAATACGAATCTTGAAATTTGCAAGCGCAAGATAAGTGCCCAAAGCAGGAAAATCCGGACAATGGCAGATGCAGCAGTGACCTCGTCTAACGGTGCGCGGAACGAAAGAGGTTGACAGGCTGCCGTGCGGTATCGTGCGAACGAGCTCAGAATGGAACTGGCCGAGGTGATCATGGTATGATGTGATGGGTGTAATAAGATGTGAATTGCCCGAGCACCCATTCCGAGAAGCGCTCACAACGAGAAAGGGAAAGAGAAAGGGGCACAAGCAACAGACCATCACCTCCCATCCCACCACACCACACCACAAATCTGCAAACCTTCTCATATACCCATCCCACGCTCACCTGATCCGATAACGCGCGACGTGAAATCCCTCGTCATATCCAACTCAACCCTACCTACATTCAAGACACAACAAATGAAGATATCGTCACCGTCTGCCAAAACCTGCTCGTTCTCGATGTCTCGTCAGAAGAAAGGGCAACTTTACCCTTCGCAGCACCGATCGCTCGTCTGGGATACCGCGTGCGATCTTCGCAGAATATCACGAATTTTACCTGCCCCACAGAAGAAATGCAAGCTCCAGCTTGGAAATTGCTCATCTCCTTCCATAAACCTTCTAGAAGTTTTCCCTCCCTCATTTGGCAGCGAAGATCTCAATTGAGAAGCTTCCATCCATCCCCACCGTCAACGTAATAAAAAAAAAAGTTTGAACTAGCTCCGCTTCAGCATGGCGAACATATCCAACACCATCATGTAATCGTAATCATATGTAATGTGATTTAATTTCCCAAGTACGAAAATCTTACTGGAGTCTTGTGCACTGGCCAAGAAAATTTATTCATTTTTTGGGGCAAAAGTGAAGCATTTATCCTGATATGCTCCATCACAGATGTCATCACAAGATGTACATTCACACACCCTCATTGCCCACAATATGAGTATTTGGAATCTCCCCTGTTGATGTGACCTGTAGTCGGCGAGGTGACAACATGCCAATCTCCAGTTGCTCGGAAACCCAGTCACATCTACCCTGGGAACACATCGTCATTCCCCCTTATGTATTCCCACTTCTTTGAGATCTATACACTCACGACTCCAACAAAGATAAAATGATATGCTGGCTTTCCACATGGGTATGGAGAATGAATACCCACAGTGCATATGGAGTACTGGATATGCATGTACACATCAACCTATGCATGTACACATCAATTCCGTACCACGAAATTGGTATGAAAAGTAAATGACAACATTCAAAACCTCACTATCTGTCTCGTAGTCACGAGGTTGTATCACTGTTAGTCCAATACCAAAGACACACAAACACTTCGGCGCAATGTCGGTGCAACAACCATTAAGCTCAAAGACATCCCCTCTGTAATCCACCCGTCTTCCCAGAAGAGACCGATCGCCACCTGCTTCTCCCGATGCGGCAATCATCAACAGGAACAGGAGATGAGACATTACTCTTTCCTTTTTCCCCATCCCTGCTACGTGCCCAAAGGAAACCTCCAACAAGGTTTCCGGAAATATGGGGAAAGCTAACTCAACCGCACGGCTGAAGCCACGAGTCGCTCAGCCGTCAAAACGACTAAGGACAAAACGACTCGTGGCTAACCTCTCTCTTCGCACGTCCCCTTTCCTGCGCACCCTCAGCAACAACAAAGGGGAAAATAACAACAATCTCCCAAATCCGCGCTCCACTTGGGTGGTTGCGAGAATTGTGAAAGCCGGTTGAGAGGCCAAAAAAAAATCATGAAACATAAAATCTTAAGTTTGGTCTTGGGTGCAAGGATACATTCACAATTTGGGACGGGACTAGATGGGAAATGGGAGGAAGCTGAGACCCCCAAGTTCATATAAGCAGGGCGCCCACTCTTCGGCATTTGAGTTTTGGGATTGAAAATGGGGACGCTATGGTAATGCCATCGAAGTAGCTAAGCAAATGAGTGAATGGCAGGAAAGGAGAATTTCAAAGACAATAAACAATGGGGCGACGATAACAGGCATCTGGCAAGGAAACCAGGTTAGGTCGATTCGAAAGCAGGGCAAAAGTCCCAGGGTACTGTTGATCTTCATAAGTTCATAGAACTACTCGGCGTTGGCGTTGGCGTTGGTTATGTACTGTGAACATGGGGCAGGCACAAGAAGGAAATTGTGGTGATGGCTCATGGGATTTCGGAGATAATGTGTCGCTGTAATGATTACCACCAGGATAACGCAAATCCTTTAGATTGACAATGGCACCTTGGTGCAGGAAAATGTATGTGATGTGTGGATGCATGATCTGGCGAACCTCAACATGCGCTCTCAAAGAGATTAGGATGCTAGCTTTGGGAAGGTTTTGGTGATGGCGCTGTCTCCTGCATGATATCGAAATATTCTGGGAGAAGAGGTTGGGTGAACTTGGGTGAGATAGTTAGTATAGGACCATCGTGAATCACAAAACCAATGTACGATATCGACTCAACTACCGTGCCGTGCCGTGTAAAGATAGAACTCTCGATCACATCTGCACTGTAATCGTATTTGTAAGTAGTAGGCTACCAAGAGAAAAATCCCCAGTATATCAGCCAAGAACTAATTTTGAACGAGGCGCAATTTGCGTATTACCCAATTGGGCTTGAGGCGCCTGTCTTATTTCCAATTGTTATCGGAATCGAGAGAGCATTTAATATCTATCACAGATTGGGAAATTGGAAGGATGTGAGTATGTATGCTAGCTCGGAGGTTTGATTACTTCGATCCAGAGTAGTGGTTCGGCCTTTATTCACGTCGACGATTCGATGATACCAAACACCACCCCACTCCCAGTAGATGACCAGTATTGAATAAGCCACACCTCAATAATGCTCACCCAGCACCAACCCATCCCCCCTCCCCTCCCCATTCTCAATGTAACCCCCATCAAATTCGCCATCGTGACTCGCCCGCCCCCCTTCATCTCGTCCGTCAACTTCCCGCCCTCCAAACGCCTCATTTTCGGCTTCCACATATCCGTCCCCGGAATCATTTCTGCATGGGTCAGGGCTCCTTCGGTGCTGATAGTGGCCGTTTCTAATCAACAACAAAGATTACAGTCATTACGGCTAATTCGACAACCGCTAGTAGTATTGATGAATGAGCGAGTCATGGGCTCGAGGTGCAAGAAGCTAATGAGAAAAAAAATCCTCTGGCTTGTCACGCTTGTGGTATTGGCATTCATCCCCGCATGCCATTGCTTACATAATGAATCAAGCAGCAGCAGCACTCAAGCATTTCGCGATTCTAGAAGCAAAAATAATGAATCTCACGCGTCGACTAGACTCCCACGATGAAACATTCCACATTCTATAATTGCAAAACTATCTCAAGTTCCAAAACGAAATCGTGTTCGAATTTCTACGTGGTGCTGTCTTGAATTCGTGGTGTGAAGTAGTCCGTCTATATCCAATTCACCGCACCCAAATTCCGCTTCCCGAACAATCTAGCGCACCATTAGTCTTCCACGCTACAAGCCCAAAGGCCATGTCCCCCAAAACTTCACCACTGCCCAGCAAAAGTACCATTTAGGGTTTCTGCACATACATTCCATAGCGAACACCTACGTCTGCAAGCGTGCAACGTACACAGGAAGGAGATTCTTCTCCCTCTGCATCTCATTGGCTGCGGGAATAGCACGAGGTTTGTGGAGAAAAGGCGGTCAAGTTAAGTTTTTTCACCACTCAGGTCCTGCCCTTCCTACTGGATGCATGGTGCGCTCGATGATAGTGAAGGAATGCATGCATTGCGTATACACATGTAGAATGACTGTATCTGTAGAAACATATCACATCACATCACATCATATTTGACATACCCAGCGACATGAATAATGAAGAAGAAGCATAGTCAGTCACACGATAAGAATTTCATCTCGAATCCACGTCGTCCTGGGTCCCCCATCCCTCCGAACCCCAATATCTCGAAGTGCAAATAAAGTAGTATTGGAGGCTTACCCTCTATAGATTGTGGCGTGCTGACTTACTGCGTATTCAATGCGCTAAAACCGGGATTGTTGTCGATCCGGGCGGCAGTCCAGTAGCAGAATCTCCAATACGGTACGCACATACCGTTTGGATCTCGTGAAAGAGGAGAATTTGGGAAAAAGGTGGTGGGAAAAGAAATGGCGGAGGAGCAAATCGGAATGGATGGATATGATTGAACACAATAGCGTGGAGTAATGGATTAGTTGCGACGAGGGGAATCGCTCCCCCACAAATGTATACGTGTGAATTTGCGCACGGCAGATGGGATATCGATCCATCACATTTTTTTCATCAAGGAAGTAGGATGTAGAATGTAGAATAGAGAATATTGGTTGATTTTTGATATCATGTCTGTCCCGACTCGTGATCAAGAATATGGAAAACCCACACTTTGCGAGGAGAAGAGAGACTCGACGCCCCTTCATCCTTCGCCTCGGTGTAATCTTCGGCGCTGAATTTACCGAGTCAGTGATATCGCCGACCAAACGGTTTTATGTATTATTGTCTCGTTTGAATAATACTATATACTATGTACTGAGATGAATCGTTTGCCGTTACGAATCGTTGCGATGAGTACAATAGTGAGTTCGAAATTTTTCTGATACAAGGGCGCCACTTCGAATGACAAGCCAAAGAATGCGGAAGGGTAGAAGCGTCAAAATTACCTATGCTTCACATTTCAGATCGCATCGATTCCTGTACATCTTTGGGGGCCGTGAACCACGGTTGTCGGCTGGTATGGACATAGGAAGATGAGGGATTTTCTTGATGGGTTGATAAGGAATTCTTGAGATACTTTCATTCATGCCAATTGAGGGACCAAAAAGTAAGAAAACCAATCGAATTGAGATTGATGTTCCGAATAGGGTTTGTGTACGTTTCAGAAACATCTTATCCAACAAGTATTCAAAGGGAAAAGTTTATGCTTACCTTGTCAGATTTCTCCATACCATCTCCTGTCGTGATCTTCGTCCCGCCTTGCCGGATGAGAAGGCTTATTGTAACCTTATGATCCCAAGAAAGTCCTCACAGTGTTTTCGCTTTAGGTTTGAGGATTGATTCAGAAGAACAATAGATAGAATTAGCAGACTTACTTGCCTTGGTAGTCAGCCTCATTATTGACAGGACGGTATGGTATGCATCAAGAAAATATGGCGGCCCGAATTCAATTGGCAGAAGTTGAAGGAGAGAGAGGATGTGAGAGCCCAAAGGAAGCAGATGGTCATTGTAGCACAATGATGACATCGTTGTTGCAGATGTTGGTATTGAATCGCGATACCAAGTTTTTGACAAAATCACATTCTTGTGATTAATCCAATCCCATTTCCCCACACACCAACATCATACTTCCGTGAAACGTACTTGTGTATGCCGAGGCTCTCAATTGTTTTGACGATGATAAATGGCGGTGCTTTGAACTGGTGATGCTATCCTAACATCACTGGTACAGTGGCAAATAAACGCCATTTTCGAGGGTGGTGAGAAAGAGGCTTCTTTCCATTTCCCTATCAATCAATTGGATCAAAGCAAACGCTGGCCCTAACCATAAGATGAAAATTGCCAAGCATAGATACTCATCGACAACTAGTCTTGGTCTCAGTGGCTTGATGGTGGCTTTTTATATATATCTGAGGTGACTGGGATTGGAGATTGAGAATGTTTACTTCTTCTTGCACTTACTCGTATTCTCACATTTTAGTTTCATGAGCCCAAAATGTTCGAAAGGGAAAGTGCGACTACCCCTTCATTGTAACTCGTTCGAGCTCGTTTAATTATCGCAATGATAGCATAATTGAACAAGCTCTCATTTTCTTTCGTCACTGAGCACTTCTGATTTGATGTTCCCTTTAGCAATCACTCGAGATTTCATGAGGAATGATGGCGTTCCCATTGTTTCGTGCTTGGACAAGCTTATTGGCGCCACCTACTGCAACGACAACCTCTTTCCCCGAACCCCGGTAAGATATGACGATTTCGGGGTCCATCTGATCCTCCTGCGCGCATTGAGCATTAAGCCAAGTTGGAGCTAAGGCAAGCCTCAGCAAGGAGGTGTTAGGCCCAGTACACCGTACTTGTGAAATGACGGTTGAGTCCATCCGTTGAAGGAATCACAGATTCATGAAAATTTTAGTACAAGTTGAAAGAGGGTCAGGAATTAAAATGATATCAAGTGGAGTGAAATGGAGTAACTTGAAAAGGAGAACTCTCATTTGCTACTCATTTCATTCGTTCGAGTCACAATGCCGTCATTAAGGAAAAAAAAAGAGTGTCTCCATATTATCCATTTTTACAGTTTCTAAAAAAGAAACCCATTGAAATTAGATCTCAAAATAATAATGGAGTCCCACGAGATTCTCGAGATGTTTGGAGACAAATGGAGAGATATGATGATGTCTAAACAAGGTATAAGGAAATTGAGTATGTGATTAAATCTTCCGGTTTCGCAGATTAGAGATGTGTGTTATGTATGTTAACCTTGAAGAGTGATTTGATGACCAACGACCAATGACAGAATAACATGAGCATGGTCTACTCCACAAGATGACTTTCTTCACACTCCCTTACCTGTTCTCTCACATCTAGCTGGTGTGAAGTTGTGAACAGACAATCTTTTCCGCCCGTGCCTGCAACTAATAATATCTAGGTAATTTTAAGTACCGTGTTTGAGATTGATTGTACAGTACCGGACCGTTCTTCATTTGCAAGCTACCTGGAATGGAAAGGAAAAGCAGAAGAGAAAAAGAAAGAAGAGAGATCATTCTTTTCCATGCGCCGCTCATCTGTGTTCTAATTCTGAAAATGTCTCTAGCTGTATGTAGATGTGTGTAACCTAGCATCTGGAATCTCGAGTCTCAAAATTCAAACAGATGTAACACCGAATCTTCCCAACCCCACAATTGGAAAGATAGACCATCGATGTGTATTAGTTTTGAAGGATAGTACATGCAGTACTTGGGTCGACTTGAGTTGAGGTGAGTGGGAATCACCAAGGCAAATTTAGATCTAATCAGTGAGTTCGTGTTTGTCATACCACTTCGTACTGACTGTACTGTACTACTGCCAGCAAATCGCAGCACCAATGTTATCGTTGCAGCATCTATGTATGTAATATGTAATATGTACAATGATGAAAGTTTTCACCCACGAATGATCAATCAAATCAAGTGCATCGTGATTATTCCTGAACGTCCATATTGCACCTTCCCGAGAAGCTACGGTTATCCCAGTCGAGAAGGCCATTGATTCATCCGTTTTGACGGAAGTGGCTGTCAGCAGTTTGTGCTGTACCTGCTGTTGCTCCCATTTTATATTGCAATTCATCATTGTTTTCCACTGTGAAAAAGGGATCAAAGTGGTACATCTGTTAGGGGGAGTGGAGTGGAGTACGCTACACATGATGCTGGGTGTAAAAATCCCTACCGCAAGCTAAATTGTAAAAGACAATAGGATTATAGGATTATAGTAGATAATAATGGTAATAATGCGAATACTAGGTTTATCTATTTTTCTTTCTTTTCTTCACGAATTCTACGAGATGGAGCGGAAGCTTAGATGATTAGGAACCAATTTGAGTCCCGTCAATCAAGTCAAGCGCATTCCATCAGTGACATGTATTAGGAAGGAAAGTAAACAGATGAACAGACATGAAAAGACATGAAAACACACAACACACAACACATCGTACGCACATAATACCATGATACATTGTGAGAAGATGTATGTTGAATGACTAATCGCACTCGAGTCAACGATGGAATGGAAGGACAACCAAGATCTAAGACTTACATTACAATTGATCTAATTTGAGACCGACTACATACAATTACCTAGCTACCTAGCATTTTATTACCCATTTTCATGATTCAGCTTTATCTAGTCGTTGTCTGGTAGTAAGTGGTGAGTGGTAAGTAGTAAGTAGTAAGTAGTACATTGTAAGTAGTGCTAATAGTCGTGGTATCCATGGATGTATGTAATTGGTAGATTTGCCTACTAGGATCAAATAATCTCAACTCCTCCTTCTCTCTTGACCTATTCGGGCAGCACTTGTAGCCGCTACTCGAGCCTATCCTACGCAATCCAAAGTAGCACGATGTTAATATCTCGATAGATAACTTGATAGCTTCATGATTCTCCTTACTATCGCCTTCTTCAACATGCAAAAGAAAGTATCGGTAGGTCTGGTATAGCATTGAGTTTTGTCG
Organism: Botrytis aclada; assembly: GCA_014898285.1. Taxonomy (NCBI): domain Eukaryota; kingdom Fungi; phylum Ascomycota; class Leotiomycetes; order Helotiales; family Sclerotiniaceae; genus Botrytis; species Botrytis aclada. The sequence goes on from RCSV01000008.1 coordinate 577,932, forward strand.
CATTGACTACATTGTTCTCTTTGGGATTTGATAAACACATAGAGACCATTCGAGAGACAGACCTCTTGAGACTCTTGAGTCTTGAGACCTTCAGACCTTCAGACCTTGAGATCTTGAGACCTTGAGACTCTTGAGACTCTCGAGGATCCTAGGTAGGTGTTAGGTAGGTATTAGGACAGTACTAGGTTAGTACTAGGTTAGTACTAGGACAGTACTAGGACAGTACTAGGACAGTACTAGGTAGGTACTAGGGACATGGAAATGTTTGACTTTAGCCAGACGCCCCCACATAATACCACATTATTCCCGGGAATAATTCTGCCAGTTTGAGGAAGGGAATCTTGATACATTTCTCGGGATTAAAAGAAAAGAAAGAAAGAAAAGGAATGAATGGATGAATGAATAATGAACAAAGGAACAAATGAACAAATGAACAATTGAACAATGAACCAAGGGTACTTGCCATACAAGGATTACGTACATGGGTCAAATATGCTCCGTACCATCAATCCCTGCTCATACTTACATCATGAAAAGTGGAGCCTGGGAAAAACACTGAGAGAACTACTGAGCTAGGTGTGAACTAAAAATTCTAACTTTAACCCAAGTGGTGAAGGGAAGTGAAGAGTGAAAGGAAAAGAGAGAAGTGAAGGAAGGAAGGAATAGAAAAGAAAAGAAAAGACAGAAGAAAAAAAAAGACAGAAGAAAAAAAAAGACAGAAGAAAAAAAAAAAAAAAAGGAAGACGCAGCAAAAGTTTACTTTGACTTTTCGACTTGGATCCATTCTGAACCTCACTTACTCTTAACACTTACCTACTTGATCGAGTTAACTAAACTTTATTAATAACTTCCTTCCATTTTCAATTCATGATTTTCATCCTCATAAAAAAGGGTTCGTTCTTCTCTATCAAACATAAAATCCCCCCTGCTTCGGAGGTGATCATCAAGAAATCTTTCCTATTCCTCTCAATCATTCTCCAATTATTTATCATTTCCAAGTAATCATCTTGAATTACCTGCCTACCCTCTCAACTGCTTTGGGGCATGTAACTGTGCAAATATCTTGCCAAATTTCAGCCCTCTCTCTCCAAATCAACCCTCCGATCATATCCTCTTTCACTCTTCTCCTACCTGCTCTGAAGTCTGTGGGAAGTGCATAAACCGAAGAGAGGAACAAGCCAGCAGCCCGTCAATAACTCGTTCACATTCAATAGTCCATATTCATCTCAATATCAATTTCCATATCCATATCCAGACATCCACCGGGGGCTATCCATATACACACACACACACACACTGCCGCCGCAATATCACTACCTTAATCGAATTGACGTCTTCCCCACGTATACACCATTAGTAGATCAATAGGACTGCCGAAGATCTGACAGTTGCTCTGACTCTCGAAACTTGTCAAGTGGGACTTGTCTGATGAGCTTAATCTAACAAAGAGAGAGAAGAAGAAGAAAAAAAAAGGAACACAGACGCTACTCGACCCGCTCACCGCAACTACCCTACGATATTGTTAGCTTCTCCCTCTCTCCACATCAACTAGCAGGCAAAAACACACACATACACACACTATACACAGAGAGCAAGACCAAGTACCAAGTACCCAGCGGAACATAAAAAGAACAAGGGCAGCCAACTTGCGTCGATCCTTTCTGAAGAGATTCAAGTGCAACTTGGGCCCCGCTCTTATTCAACACCCCTCCTACATCCAAGTAACAAGCATCCTCAACCAGACGAATTCTCCAATTATCGAACGCCTTGACTAGTCGTTCTTTGCTCTCCAAAAGAAACTACTCATCTCAACACCATCCAAGGATTACCCCACCCAACCATCATCCTTGATTGCTCCTTCCCTCCATCCTTAAGCTTTCTCTTCACCCAGACTGAAGCACATAAAGAACGCTGATCCCACCCGTTGGCACCTCACTACACTTTACTGATCGACTCTTCCTTACCTCGAGAACTCTTTCTTTATCAACACTAAAACACGACCATTACACGGGATCTTACATCGGATCTACGCTTTATTGATACTACACTACTACTACACCACACTTCTATACATACCACCAACATACCATCCACCACGCGCGCCATTGTTTCCTTGATCAGTATTTTAAACTTTGTATTTTTATACGTCCACCAAAGATGACAATGACAATGGACCGACAATCGCCTTTTGACAGTGCTATGCACTACAACCACAACTTGCCATACTCGAATCCGGCACCGGTGACTTTCATCCCACCGAACTGGGGCGCTCCAACTTCGGCTCCTCACACCAGTTCCAGCATCTACACACCAACGTTGGGACTCGAGGGTATGGAAAGGCAGCAGAGTGCACGCATAAGTAGCCATGTATCAGCGGGACCGTATAGCGTGCCAGTTACTGCGGCATCAGCAGGTAACCTCTTTTCGGATTTCTCTGGAGTGGAACAGGATTTACTCACCAGTCAACAAGATATGATGAGCCCTACTCGTGCTTTACCACCTGGATATGGGAGCGACGTCGGGTATAACAACGCACCATCGCCTGCTCACGCTGCTTATACGTCAGCCCCATCTCCATTTGATGGCGCTGGCTATGCGCCGGCCCCAATCCCATCCGCAGTTCGAGCATACTCCGTTCAGCAACAAGATAACTCAAGACGACTCTCACAACCGTCAGTATCCTCCAATTCATTCTTCGATGTCCCAGCCGATGCCCCGCGGTCCCATCGTCAGAACTCCCTTATTGACTTTCATAACAGAGGATTGCCAAACAATGATAATGCCAGCTATCTACGAGACCCAACCATGGACGGCGCAAGAGATATGCTTGCCATGAGCCAAAACACCACACCCAGGAACATTTTTGGCCCTGCACGAATTGGAAGAGGATCTGCCGATTCATACGGTTTCCCATCAACACACTCAAACCATTCGTCGATTTCTTCGTCATCAAACAGCTACCCATACTACGGCGGCTCCGTCGATTCTTCAATGTCCGACTATTCGAACGGTTCTGATATGGAATCAGTATCAGCGAGAACTCTACCTCCACCCGGCAGTATTCTTGGCGGTGGAAACCCACCTTTACCTCCTCAATCCATGATGGGCTCATTCAGCTCAAAAGTATCGACCAGCACACAAAAGAAGCACAAGTGTAAGGTTTGCGACAAGAGATTTACCAGACCAAGTTCTTTACAAACACACATGTACAGTCATACTGGGGAGAAGCGTAAGTTTACTCACATTCGACTGCCCGTGCAAGCCATCGGAACTAACTGAAAAATAGCATTTCCTTGCGACGTTGAAGGTTGCGGCAGGCATTTCTCAGTTGTATCAAACTTACGCAGACATAAGAAAGTCCACAAGGGCGACGCCAAATCGGAAGCTGGATCCGATGACCATCACTCAGATGAATAAATTCTACGTCTTTTAACTTGTACAATACCTACTATATATGTTACGCTTTGTTCATATTACCAATTTTACGACAATAGACGACCGAAAAGATGATTGGTCAACCAAAATCTTCGACGCAAATTTTGTTTGTCTTGATGCTCCAAGGCATCATTTCAATACCCTTTTTCCTTTGCGGTGGTGGTATTAGCGATTGAAACCTCCACATCTTGATTATCAATCTGCAATTGTCGAAAACGAGAGTCCTCATTAATATATACGATGCGGACAAGGATTGCAGCCACGAAAACCTATATTCACTTCTAATTCGATCACTACATGGTTGTCCTATTTTTCTTCTTTTTTCCGAGGCACCAAACCAGAGTTACATTTGGGATTTTCGGGGCCAATATCTGCGCTGTCTGGGACGGGAGCAAAGATTAGCATGTGCTTTTAATGGATGGCGTTGAAAAGGTTTTCATCTTTGGCGGCATGTATCTTGCCAGGGGCATAGCGGTGGGAATTTGATTTGGCACGTTCCAACGTTACATTTGGGCGTGCCGTGTATTGTTGTATTATTAGTTTGTTTCTCTTTACTTTTTCTTCGTTCATTCGTTCAGACATACCCCCATTTTGAATTGCGATTATTGGGAAAGGGGAATTAGGAAGGATGGATGGTTGGGTGGATTTGGGAGTGGCAATGGAATTGGATTAGATGGATGGGGTGAACAGAGCGCTGGAATGCCTTGAGTCGGATTGGTATTGACCTGGATGAGGTCAGGTTTATACACATACCGTCGCTACGATTATAGAAATTAATATTACGAATAAAATATCATAAATTTTAATGATATCTAACGTTTGTTGGTGTGACTTGAGTGCTAGTTTTAAGAATGTGCGAGTGTGATTTGATGAGAAAGGAAGGACAGGAAGAAAGAAGAGGAGAGTTTTGAGTGGAGGGTACTGGTTGATTTGATTTGATTTGATTTGATTTGATTTGATTTGATTGACACTCATTGATCGATACGAACAAAGTACTTGAGATGATACATACTCGAGATAAAACTAATTCGATACCAAATTCAATACCCAACTCAATTACACAATCCAATCCAATCTGATCCCCTCCCCTCCCCCAACCCCAGCATAGCATAGCATAGCATAGCTTAACATCAATCAAATCAAATCCCCCCCAAAAAATAATCAATGACGTAAATATACATTCATTCATTTATTTATTTATTCATTTATTTATTTACATATATGATCTATCCATCCATACGAAGACCCTCCCTCTATACATCTCCAACCCCTCCCCTCCCCCCTGAATACCTGAAACGAAGAAAAAACGCTTAGGAAATGGGGATTTGGGAAATTGGAAATTTGATCGAAAGGGTGGGTTGTGAGTGGTTGGTTGGATGGATTGGTGAGGGTGGGTGGGTGGGTGATCGGTGATCACTGATGAGGAAGGGGTGTAGTGGGGTAGGGTTGAATGGGTTGAATGGGATGGATGGGATGGGTCATTTGTGATTTTGAGATACGCACTATGGTAGTATGGTAGCTTGTAAGGTAGGTTAGGTGTGTTTTGTTTGTTGTTTTGTTGTTGATTTTGGGTAGGGGAGGGAGGAGAGGTAGGGTTCGTGGTAGAGTTGGATTTGGATTGGATTGGATTGGATTGGATTGGATTGGATTGGATTGGATTGGATTGGATTGGATTGGATTGGATTGGATTGGATTGGATTGGATTGGATTGGATTGGATTGGATTGGATTGGATTGGATTGGATTGGATATGTATGGTGGAAGAGGGGAGGGGAGGGGAAATGAGATGAGGAGGGGAAGGGAAGGGAATGAATTGAATTGAATTGAATTGAAGATTGTCTTGTTGGATTTAGGCTGTTGTTTGTTGATTAGTTGGGTGCTGGGGTGGGTGTGCTGGGATGGATGGGTATGCTGGGGAGGGGGGATGATGGATTGATTATATGCTTGTATACTTGTTGTATGGAGGGAGGAATTGGAGATATTTGGTTTGTAGATGTGTATGTATGTATATACAGAGTATATCATTGGAAAACCTTGATCTGTATACAGTATTCTAAACAAATTTGCTGGAGGTATAGGTATCTCTCTCTCTCTCGACAGACAGATATGTAAATCAATATGAATAACACATCCATCTCTCGACCTCTGTGGACAAGTAAGTAAAGAGGTTAGCTACATACGAAATATCCTAACGACTACCTAGGTATACCATATCAGTCAGCCTTTACCGCCCTTTCCATATCCATCTCCATCTCCATTCCATTTATCCAGCACTCTACTCTACACTATTCGACCCATCTCATGACCGCAGATAAATGATCACTATAGTTCGTCGTTACACATACATAGGGACTCATATACAAATATCCGAAGTACACATACATACATTGCATTTACATTACCCGATCACCAACCACACAAACGAAATAAGTATATCCATACTGTCGATAGATAGATGGATCGATAGAGATTCTATACCCCGGCCAGGGAAGAAAGAACCCATTTAACCGAATCGTCACATTTTCACCCCCATGTTTCGTTCGGTACTTGTACGGGGTACGGTAGTACTGTAGTCACCGAGTATCAAATTTGCACACAGCAGAGCATGATATCATCGTTGTGGATTGATTCATGGGTTCGTGGATACAAGACAATGTAATATCGAATGTGTTTCGTACCTATCGTAGATATGTACAGAGTATGGAAAGAAATACCCAGATACGATATGAGATATAAACATGTATCAGATAAGATATTGACACTCTCGATATTAAACTTAAACATCAAACTCTATCCTATAAGGTTGCAGAGTTCCGGACTCCGTCAACCGGGCCGTTAGTGGTGGTCGATAGATTACTGGAGAGGGATTATTTTCATTTAATTAGATGGATGGTTAGATGGTGGGAAAGTGTAAAGTAAAGTGTAAAATATCGGTATGTATCATGATTCATGTAGGAGATAGAGAGGTACGAATTAATTACTCACTGGATGGGATGGATGGGATTATGAAACATAGATGGAAATTTTGGATCGGATAGGATGGGGTACGTACCGATGTGCTGTGTAGCGATGGATGGAGTAGCTGGTGAGTATATACTATATACATATATACATTTACATATATAAAATCATAATCATAATCACCATACATCCGCGCAAACGACCTTCTGGACCGTGATCAATAACAGGTACGGTCGATAGATAAATCAATCGATATCTAAACACCGAATAGGTTCCTGATCCCGATAATGATAATGATACTCACCAAAGCGCAATGTATTTATAAATTTATATATATAGCAAAATCGACCCGATCAACAAACACATCTAGAATCCATCCATCCATCCATCCATACATACATACACACTGATACAAGGCAAGCCCCCCCCAAAAATTGGAAATTCGGCCTCCGCCCGCGAAAATTCGACCGAGACGTGGAGAGTTGGAGAAACAACACTCTCCACGCCCACGCACGCTTTCTCCAATTTTTTCGGGAGCGAGGGAGGTGAGGAAATATACTTGGGTGAGAAGGTTGGAGAAGAGAGAGGTGATCGGATCGAGATGGGTGGTTTTGTTTTTTTTGCTCCACGTGTCTGGAACGTGAAGGGGAAGGGGAGGGGGAATGGGAAGGGTTGGGTTGGGTTTGGTGGATGATCATGAGGACTCTGGAGGGTTGTGGGTGTGGGTGTGGATGTGGATAGATGGATAGATGGATAGATGGATGACTGAGGTATTCGGGATAGGTATGGGAATGCATTGGATTGGAATGGATTGGATTGAATTGGGGAATGTCACTGTGGTGTTATGATTTGTAGGAAGGAGGTTGATATTCTCATTGCTTGTGGATGGGATTGGATTGGATTGGATTGGATGGAGATGTGGGATACTGGATGCTATAGCCTATGGTGTTGGTTCGGGGTGGAAAATATGTTTTATGTTTTATGTACGAAGTATGTGTGTGTGTGCGAAGGGATCTCTCGTTTGGGAGATCCGCAAAGGAAAGGAAGGATGTTCATTCTCCACTGAGCATGTTTTCGGTCTCCTCTCTTCTCCTCGTTTGAGACTTTGAGACGTATGTACTTTGAGTTTGCATTGATGGTATGGATAATGGTATTTTTGGTGTGCGCGTGCGTGCTCCATAGAAATTGATTATACCCAGACGATCGTAGATTAAATCTTCGATCTTCACTCTCGAGAGGGTAGCAGATGGTACCGAAGAGTAGAGACGAGATCGATAGATGCAGAAAGCTCCCTATGTGCAAGCGCTGTATCCGCCATCAATGATCAATCAATCAATCAGTCCATCAATATCTCATCTACGGAGTCTTCTCCGTAGCCTTAATCTCCCACGAATTATTTATCCACCAAGTCATGTTCCCCCCCGTTGAGAATTCGCGCTCAAATCAGCATTTTTCTGCTCAATCATCATCATTTTCCATAACCTAGCATGCATCATTCATCAAAATGGGGTCCAAAAACGATAAGAAAATGTTCAACGGCAGATTTCCCCATTCGCTCCCCCATCTGAGACATATGACATCAATGGCTTGACCAGGAAATTGAAATCCCCTCAACTCAACGATTTTTTCATTTGCGAAGCGCACCAGAGTACACCAAGTGGAGCCGGAAGCCCCTGTTCGCCAAGCCTTATCTGCGGTGTAGCAGATGGCTTTTTGATTCAGGGTCTTGGGGGTCTCGCGCGGTTGGCTTGGGAACAGGTGAAGGGAAGGGAAGGGTGGTTTGCTTTGCACACGCGCTTTTTGCATGGACGCGATGGGATATACGAGTTGACGAATGGGATGGCCTGGGAAAGGAAGAGTGGGTATTGCTTGATTGGGATTTTTCGGGGAGGGATCGGATTACTGGTTTTGGTATATCTTTTTTTTTTGGGGGGGGGGGGGGTTTGGGAGTTGAGAGAGGTGGGTTTGGGTTTGGGGGCTTGGGGATTCGCGACTCTTGAGGAGATATTTTTGGATGTGGATGGATGGATGTGTGGATGTGGATAGATGTGAGGGAGTGGAACGGTACATACGGTACGGTACCTGTTGGTCTCCCCTGCATCGTATCGAGTTGAAAGTTGTACCAGGGCAAGCAAGCCTCAAGAGACATCCATCACGAACATGGATTCCATCGAATTGACTCGATTTGTTCCTGAGAGAGAAAGGCTGGGATTGAGGAATGCGGAATGGGGGAATGAGGAATGGGGTTGAGGTATCGTATCGTATCGTCGACGTCATTGTTGCCCAATCGATATGTCGCTGTCGTATTCACTTGCCTTACTTTGGAGCCTGTGAATATCTTGATAGGTGTTGATGTCAGGTAGGTACACATTTCGTATTACGACGCACGCAGTCACGGACAGTAGTTTGGTGGCGAATAGCCCGAGTGGTGTAGGTAGGTAGGTAGGTCTTTTGTGAATTGGAATGTAATGTAATGTCATGTGCCGGTCATATATGCATCTTCTTGTTCTTATTCTTCCTTATTATTTAGGCAATTCTTTCCCGTGCCGTCTCTCTATCTTCTATCCTATCATTATTAAGATGAAAGCAGGGACTGTGATTACCTAATTCCTCAACACATCTTTTGACATGTTGATAATTATACTTTTTCCGTTTTATTACTCCATCGTCCAAAAAGATACAAGCCAGGGTTCCGCTCGTTCTCAAACCAGACAAGCCCATTTTAAAATGAACGAAAGATAGGGGAAATGTCTAAGATCATGCCTTCGAGAAGAACACATAGAACGATAAACGAGATTGGAAGATGGACACTTCCTTTTTCTTTTTCGGGGCGTGATGCTGTCCGGTTTGATACTCCGTAAACGCTTGCTGGGTACGCCGGTTTGATGTCCGCGAGGATGGCTGATAGCCTACCTACTGTGCTGGGATAGGATCGTCGGCAGAGCGGACAGGGCGAATGTAGGGGTTCACTTTCTTTTTTTCTCTCTCTTTTTGATTCGGTTCCAGGATGCGAAAAGATTGGATGATAGTATGGCTGTGTGTTTGGTGGTTTATTTACTTACCTATTTATATCGACAAACTAGATACATAGATCATTACTCCCGGAATGACCATTTCCACTTTTGGCATGCACATCCCCAAGAGATTCATCGGTCCTGACGACGATAGATATCGATACCCTGAGGATCATGATGCTGAACAGGAAATAGGAAATAGGGGGTCCTGTATTATGCGTCCGGTAACGGCGTCAAGTACCGTAAACTTACTGGAGTGTTTCAATCTAATCTCCTGCTTGGGATGATCATGATCATGTTCGTTTGTTCGTTTGTTCGTTTGTTCGTTTGTTGGAGCTTGTTTGTACATCCACACTCTTGCGTGCGTACATGGGAGTTTGTGAATGATTTGACGTGCTGCAAGGGATTGTATTCAGAGTGTACTGTACTGTGCCGTACTGTACATACATACATACATACATACATACATACATACATACATACATACATACATACATACATACATACATAGCACCTTCTGGAATGAGTATGGTATGGTATGGTAAGGTAGGGAATGAGATGGGATGCTGAATACGACTTGCGCACTGCGTGCCTAGGTATCGAGAGATGAAATAATGAGAAAGAGAATTGTATCCGAGGATAGCGCGGAATGCAAGTGCATCTCTCTCCTCGTTTTTACTATCTATCACATCGGAGCATGGCATAACTTATCGTTTCTTGTTAGTGCAAAGAAGCTGTCACGAAGCACCGCTTCTGCGAACTACACTCTGCAGTCTGCAGTATCACCAGACAAACGTTGGGTTTTGAATATCCGTTTCGCATATGGATGTACATATCTATACATAATGATGTAAAAATACGTACATATATACAAAATTATGTCATCTTACAGAAGAAAGTGGTACATGGCGTCTTTTTCCACGATTCATGTAATGCGACACCATACACACGAAGTCGTGATGCGGAATGCTAATGCGGATGGTATGGTGATGCGGTGATTCGAGATGACGTCTTGCTCATGTTGTGTAGCGCTTGTGTTGTCATGTTCAGGTGGTACCGACCTACCTCCCGCGTAAGAAACCCGGGATATGGATATGGAGCTATGTGATACGTGGTCGTGGAGTGTGGTTGAGATTTTATCGCCGCTTGGGTGATGTATTGCTAGTGCTGATATATGGCATCATGTGTATGAATGAGTGAGAGGCGGCGCTTTGGGTGTGTATGCAGATGATGATGGTTTGGGGAGTGGATTGTATTGTTCTTACATGATGGATGATGGATGATGGATGATGGATGATGGATGATGGATGATGGATGATGAATAGATAGATGGGAACCCTCGCATCTCGGGAGAGACATGGAAACAGTAGACGCGGAATATAATTAATAGCATTATCAGGTACTCAGGGACATCAGAGTACAAATGTCATTCTGATATCGATATTACCATGCTTTGCTTCACATTTCACATTTCACATTTCACATTTATAAAGTAGCCAATGAGAAAGTAACTTCGCAATATATACCTACGAACCGAGTGGGATTATACAATGCAGATTGTGGTTGGTGAATAGGATTCATAAGTGTGTGTGTAGAAAGAAAAGAACAAGATTTGAATGTTGTAGAGGCAATGATCTTGGGCTTTGGGTTCTTGGGCTTTGGGTTCTTGGATTTGTCTTCTGGTGTAGACGGATAGGAAGTTGTAGGAATTATCTCAATTTCGGTTTTAGTTTCAATCTCAATCCTCGTTTCCTCTCCACAAACTCACAAATCCACTACCGCACAGTATCTTACCATCTCGTCACAAACGCTACTGACAATCCCTCCATTTTCGACTCCCGTGTCTTCCCGGGAGAATATCCAGCGTATTGAAACTCCCATCCTCATCCTCATCCTCTCCCATCCTATTCTGAGCCCTAGGATCAAAACCCTATATCCTATAAATCTCCTGAATATCCTGTCCTAACTATCCTTCGCAAAATCTCGATACATCCTCATGCTTAAAAAGAAAGAATATAATAGAATCATGTAAATATCACAGGGTTTTTGTTCTATATATACAAAAAATAAAACTTTCGATTCTACCTCGTAGTATTTTGGGTTTGTGGCCTAACAATAAAACTTGGATTTAAATATTTTATTATCCTTATTTCTTCTGTTCTTTCCTAGAACACATGTTCATACTATATCCTGAATTTTTTGATTTCTATCCTATCCTGCCGAGCCTTTAGAGTAAAGCCTTCCTGCTCATCCTACGAGTGAGAATAGGATGCGAGTTTGAATATACGGAGATTATCGCGTCGTTGGGTTACTTGAACAGGCTCTGGGTATACGTACCATTACTCCCCGTCTGGGACCCTTGAAATGATCTTGTGTGTTCTCTCCTTCACTCTCCATTCTTCATTCCTTGTTCTTCATTCATATATACTCTGCGAACGAGCAACTACAGACAAGATTCGAAACAAGCAAAGCAGAGAATGGAAATATGATCAAGTGACAGAAATCATAGAAAAGCTGGCTAGCTAGCCATCCCAAAATGCTGTAGCTGTAGTTATCGAGAACGGAGGAAATTCATCTCCATCGTACCTCCTACCTGCAAACCCGGTGCCGCGCAGAATAATCTTGCAAATGCGAGGAGTGAGGAAACGACGAAGTGAGATATTTGTTACTTCCTTGCTCATCAGCTATACCGTGGTAATTCGTCTCCATATTCTTAAAAGGGGGAGTGGTCAGCTAGCCGATCTCATCTCTTGCAAGTGCCACTTCTCGAAGTACATTACGTGCAATGAATGGATGGATCATCATATGATGGACATATTCGATCAAGTCCACAAATTATGTCATATGTATATATACTGGCCGTCTGAGATAGACCAAACATGTACTGTATCTTCGGAATCCATTCCCGCAGCTTCCTTCCTTCCACATACATGGCACACTTGCAATTGATCGCGCGTCCATTTCTCATCGCCCCATCTTCCATCCGCCCCTTTAACTATCCTTGCTTCACGTGAGTGATTAATGATGAGAAAGAAGTCCATCGATACAACAGTACTGTGCCCGGTACCAGGTTCTTGACGACGTAGAATAAAACGCATCCCACTTCCCATCTATTATTTAAATTCGCTGCGAAACAGCCTTTCAATTAAACTCTCCTACGTTTTTTCAACCCGGAAATTCTGCAGAGATAAGAAATCGCAGGTGAATGAGTATCAACTCGGGCGTTTTCAAATAGTTTGCATTGTATTCGTAGTTGGGGACCTACAGTGCGAGTCCTCCCCTCTTACACATCATCCCTATCTCGATATTGAAAACGCAACGAGGCAGAAGGGATGAAAACCCGGCGCTTGGTTTCCTTTTTCCGCTTGAAATCTATCGGGAATTATGAAGAGCATTTTGCGAACCAAACTCGTTTGCTTGGGTGGCTTCGAAGGAATATTTCGCACAGAGAATAGATACTTACTTACATGTATACATATATCCGACTTCACCTTTTACTCCAAGTACAAGCCATAAGATTGATATTCCTGTGCATACCTCGATACTTCGTTGAGATTGGACAATAGATAGAATATAACCGAGATAGGAGATCCGAATAATCGATGACTTTCTCTGCATTTCAAGACTTAAGGCTCTAGAGAACCATGTATATAAATATATATACAAAGACAAAATTCTGCACATTTCCTTTCTCTTCCTCTTTATCCTTATACCAGAAAATGAAATTTAAAGAAAAGAAAGATATATTCCGCACGGGTAAACTTACGTTGGTAGCGAGTTCACATGTATCTTCCCCTATCCTACTTTTATATTACTATCAACTCTTGCGTGTATAATCTAAAGCATGATACAGCACATATATAGGAAACAACAAATGTACATATCATTTCCTCATCCCCTGACCCTCTACAAACTCCCAAAATCTACTCTAGTCAACTCCACTTCTCAAACTCAGACTCAGACCGATTTTCAATCGTGCTCGCAAATTAAAAGTCAAGAAAAAAGTCCTCGGATAAATACTTCCATTTCCTCTTTCTTCTCCCTTTTGCCTCTCTCTTCTACTGCAAATTGCAATTCCATCTCTTGTAGACATCTCGTCAGAAATCTCTCTTACCCCCTCTTTCCTACCCTCCATTCAAGAACCTGAAATCTCGTGTGGTAATCATACATCATACATCAACACCACAACCAGAAAAAAACATCCACAACAATCAGGATAGCACAGACACTACGTAACCGTCTTAATACCTCAACTCTCCAACATACAAATTTCACATCCTAGCTCTCAGTGCGGATTTCTTGAGCAAGATTCCAATCAACAGTGTTAATCGTAGTACTGTATCATCTTACCAACCCAATGTGATATCCACGATAAATTGATGACAGTCATCGCTAAATAACTGACTAAGTGTCTAGTCTCAATATCTTTATATCCGTGTATGAGTAAGTAGATTTGAGGTGTTTGATATATACGATATTCATCGAGTAACTCACTAACCTTCTATTTATTCATTTACATTACCTCTCTTCCTTATTCCCCCTCTCCATTATTCTCCCTCTCTTCCTCATTCTCACTCTCCCCTATTCCCTCTCTCCACCCATTACCTTTCTCCCCCACTTGCTTTTCCCTTCCATCTACGTACCCCCCTTTCTCCTCCTCCCCCACCCCAGGACCACAAACCCAACCCAACCTCCCAGGCCAAAAAGAACAAATGAACAACCCCTCCCTCAGAAACCAATACTCCCCTCAAATTCAACTCCCTCTCAAACTCTAGCCCCAATCCAAGCCCCAAGACTCCTTCTATACAGATACCATCCATTCATTTACTCCCTTTATACAGATCTCCGGCCTACTATCTATCAAGCTCAAGCTCAAGCTCAAGCTCAAAGTATATACAAGGTATTATACTAAATATCTAATTTCCAATTTTATTTCCAATTTTATTTCTATTTTTATCTCTATTTCTATCTCCATCTCCATCTCCATCTCCATATCTATCTCCATCTTTCTTATTCGAATATATATATATATATCGAAATAAATTTGAACATAATTCGATTTCCATATTTCATTTTATCATCTCAAATCATTTCATCTCACATTTCGTCTCATTTTGTTTCATTACATCATCTTATCTCATCTCCAATCATCTTATCTCGAATCAATGGGAGTAGACGATCACAAGGTCAAACAGCTTTATTAAAATAAGATATTGGATATTAGCCATTAAGTATCAAGTATCACGTAGTGTGTATCACACAGCACACAGCACACACACAGCACCCAACGAACTCAACTCTTTGATTCACCCCCAAGTCAGCGATCTCAATCCCAAGTCATCGACCTCGATCCTAAGTATAAGAATTAGTACTAGCATCTTAATACCCCTACCTACCTATCTGAGTAAATAGACAAATAGATAAATAAATTCCCCAACTAATCAATCAATACATTTTCATTATCTATAGGGACTTACCTAGTAAGTATACAGTCAATCAATCAATCATTCTTTTATTCATTCATCCCTCCTTCCCTTTATTCATCCATTCACAAAATGTTAATAAATTTACATCCACAACACACACACACCACATCACATCACACATCACACAACCATAATCACAACTCATCATCAATCATCAATAACCAGATTCAAATTTCATATTCAACTTCAACTTCAGCTTCATTTTCATCATCAATTCAAATATCAACATCAACATCAACAAAGAGCATATATAAAGCAAACACACATACCTCCACGCCCCCATTTCATCAGTAACATAATCGAAATTCACGCCAAAGCTAAAGCTAAAGCTAGGTATCTCGCGAGAGAAAATCAGTTGAAAGTCGAAAGCAAAGAACCTATGGTAAACTGTAGGTAGGTAGGTAGGTAGGTAGGTAGATAGGTAGTAAACTAATTTGCTTTTCTCAAGTCATGTGAGGACTCCTATCGATCCTGCGACTGAAAACAGTGACAGTGAAAATACTAATGAATCGCCGATGGATGGATGATATGATGCTAAAAGTACAGAAGATGTAGTGTTTTGTGTGACGAGGAAGAAAAATACGATTTGTGAATGGTTTTTGGAATCACACCAGTTCGTGAGTACTAGGGAGATAAGTAGGAACCTCGAGAAAGGATCGTGGTGATGATTTCGGTATGTTGAGGAACTATCTACCAGGCGCCGACTTCGAAATTTTCCTTGGTGAAGATTAGCAATGTCTTGAGTTGAAAAGAAAGGAGTGCAGAATTACCTCTGGGAAGTATGTAGTAACGACAGTACGATCTGCGAATTTCCTACCCGCGAGGGCCTTGAGAGCCTTTCCTGCTGAGTCTGGTGTGTCAAACTTCACAAAGATCTTACCAACTCCAGTTGACTGTCTACTGCCACCAGTTGGTCTTGGGACTTTCATTTCCAAAACTTTGCCATATTTCTCGCATTCTTCCTTTACATCTTCGCAGATTTCTAAGGGGTTGATCAGTAAATATTCGAATAAATAAATAGTTGAAACTTACCCTCGTAATCTTCATTATCAATAAGTTCTTCAGGAGTAACCATGTTGAGTAATTGTAATACTCTGCCATTTTCGAGATCCTGTGATGTGGTACCAGCAAGCATAGACATAGCATTGACGCTCATCTCCAAACCAGATACTTGGGTATTACCAATGCTAGCTCTCTGAACTTTGAGATGCTTATCACCAAGCTCCATACCATTAAGACCCTCAACAGCAATATCCGTTGCAGCAGGATCCACATATTCACAGAAAGCGATTCCCTACACCATGTTAGTATCTGGTTAAGAACATATAATAGTACACTTACTCGTGATTCATCTGTATTGCTATCTTTGACCAATACGAAAGCCTTCAACTCTCCAAAAGATACCAATAGCTCTGTAACTTGCTCATCATTCAAGTAGTGAGGAATATTAGTAACACTGATTTTGTTTTGAGTGTCAGCTACAACACTAGAAATCACACCTGGCTCAAATGGTGTTTCATCAGTAACTGCTGGGACAATGTAATCTTTGGGACGACGAATGGAAAGACCTCGGGTATCTGCGGAGCCATTTCCTGTTTCCATATGTTCATTGCCATCCATGGTAATTCCGTCCAATGCTAATGCAACAGTAGCATCAGATTGTGTTTTGAATTCAAGTAAAGCAAATGAACCATCTTTCGAAACTTGTGCTGAGATTAAAGGATCAGAACCCTCTATGACATTCAATCCATTGAGCTGAAGATTGAAGAAACTAACAATAGTCTCTTCCTTAGTATCAGCAGGAATGTTATGAACAAGGAGACGTTTTGATTGTCTGGAGTTTGAAGGTTTGAGAGCTGCATTAGTGACTTGTCCACTAGGTTGTGCCATGAAAGCTTGTAGCTTGCTTGGATCCATAGGTTGCTGTCGTGGTGCTCCTGGAAGTGGGAACATGCCCGAAAGTTTAGCTTGCTCAGCAGTAACATTCTCATATCCTGGTGGTTTGATATCCCATTGTGTCAATCTCCTCTTGCGCTCCAAAACCGATACAACATCCGTCAAATCTGGTGTGGGCTCTCTTTTCTTGGGTGGAGGTGTTGGACTCTTGTCTCGCTTTGCGGCTCGTTGAGCTGCGAATCCTCCGTCGGCATCTCCACGATCTCCACGATCTCTTCGGTCGCCTCGATCACCGCCCCTTCTACCACCTCCGCCACCACGTCTATCGTCGAATAAATCTCTGTTATCTCTGCGCGGCGGTCTTTCGTCATCGTCCCTTCTAGCATCTCGTCTTGCTGCTCCACGATCTCTATCCCACTCTCTCTCGCCACCACCACCTCTTCTTTCCCTGCCCGAGTACCTATCTTCACGTTCCCGCTCTCTGTATTCGCGACTCGTTGAGTAAGAATCCGCACCCCGTGAATCTATTTCTCCATCGCGGCGAGAATTTCTGGAGCCTCGATGTCCTGGAGAGCGCGAGCGTCTTCGATCTCTATCACCACCACGTCGATCATCTCGGGACTTTATTTTCAATATGTTAGATAAATTGACCTCGAAATAATTGATGAAATATTCTTACATGATAATCTCTAGACGAACCATGTCGATCTGTTGATGCTTTCTTGTCAGTAGTAGCTCCATCTTCCCTTTTAGGTTTTGTCGTTGAAGGTGCCATGCCTCTTGATGAATAAGTATCGCCGTTCATATTGTTGATTGCGATCCAGAATATTTTTTCGTATAAAAATGAATACGTGCGATTTTGATTGTGGTTGATTGACAAGCTCAAACCCGAGGTGGAATTTTTGTAGAAGCTGTCGCGAATCTCATTCGAATTTCGCGCTAAGATTAGAAACGTTGTTCCTGTAAAGCGCGCCAAGGTGGATTTCACCAACCCCCATAAAATCACAATCGCTTTCTCACAATGGGCAATTTAAGGATCTCGGAATGGAAGAAGCTCCCAGTGAATCTGGCAGAGCTTTGTATAGATACTACATTACGTTGTGGACAATCGTTTCGATGGAAGAAAGCTGTAGATGAAGATTATTGGTACGTGACTCTCTTCTGTAGTCGAAGGAAAGGGGGTTAATCTTGAATAGGTCTTGTACACTACATGGCCGTATAATATCTCTTAAACAAGACTCAGCTCATCTTCACTATCGTACAATATTTCCTGAGATCAAGGTTCCTTTGAATCATCAGCCTGTAGTAAAGAAGGAAAAGCTTGAAGATGAGGATGACACAGAATCTTTACTACGGCACTACCTGAACCTTTCACCAAACCTGACTAAGTTGTATGAACAATGGTCTTTGGTTGATCCAAATTTCAAGAAAAGAGCACCTAAGTTTACAGGAGTTCGCATTCTCAAACAAGATGCTTGGGAGGCTTTGGTGGGATTTATTTGCAGTAGCAACAATAATATCATAAGAATTTCTCAAATGGTATGTTCTTGATCTCAGGATTTCGATGACCTTGTTAATCACTCTGATTTAGGTCAATAATTTGTGTTTACATTATGGCCCTCTAATAGGACATATTGGTGATCAACCATTCCATGACTTCCCACCACCTGAAGCCTTGACTGGTTCTGGAGTCGAGTCACATCTCCGCGTTCTAGGCTTTGGGTATCGAGCAAAGTACATTGCTCAAACAGCATCAATTGTGGCATCGAAGCCAAAAGGCTGGCTCGAAAATCTTCGCAATCCGGAGACTTTTGACACGCCCTTTGATGGAGAACTTCCACCAGGAGGACGCCCTGGTTATAGAAAAGCACACGAAGAGCTTCTCGAGCTTCAAGGTGTTGGTCCAAAAGTAGCTGACTGTGTTTGCTTGATGGGCTTGGGGTGGGGAGAGGCGGTTCCTGTGGACACTCACGTTTGGCAAATTGCTCAAAGGGACTACAAATTTGGAAAAGGAAAACATAAGAGTCTCACCAAAGCTACATACGATGCAATTGGTGATCATTTTAGAGGGTTGTGGGGTAAAGAGGCTGGCTGGGCGCACTCAGTCTTGTTCGCGGCGGATTTGAAAGCATTTTCTGATAAACTTGTCAGCAAGGTCGAAGTCAAAGTTGATGAGCTCGAGATCAAGCAGGAGAATGGGGACGTTCTGGAGAAGAAAGTAGCAGTCAAGCGAGAGTATCCACCCGAAGAGATGAATTTGAAAGAAGAAGAGGAAGTAGTGATTAAGCGCGAAGGTGTTACGGAGGAAACCGAAATCAAGGATGAAATAAAAGTGTTTGAGCCATCGGCAAGAAGTGTCAGAGCGAAGAGGAGGAAATTATGAGCATTCGGAAGCTGTATAATTTGTATAATAAATGTAAATCATATCAAATTGGACACAGATACTTTTCATTAGATTAAGGAACTCTGCTATAAAAATTCAGCATACATAAACACAGTCTCATTACCAATTCGTCGTTTCAGAAGCTCTTGGACATTTTCCAGGTCGTCTTCTAGCTCACGATGGCCTTTCATCTGATATGTTTCTGCGTGTTTGTTTGAATATCAATGTCACTTTTTTTCCCGAAGCTCGGATCATAAAATGACCCCTGTCTCAGCATTGAGCAGCAGCAGCAACCTCCCCACTTCCACATCATTTCCAGACTGGTACTGCCCGCCGACACTATGGGATGGCTCGATTTTTCTTCAAAATCCAAGAAGGAAGAAAAACATGACACTCGGTCCTCCTTCTCATGGGGCGACAATCTCAATGCCACGGACTGGCAGCATTACACGGATCCGCGAACCTTGATACCGACAATTCTGTTGACCACTACCATCTTGGGTTCCACGCGCTTCTACCGCTCTTATTTACGTCGCATTCCTGAAGCTGCATACATTCGACCCGGATTCTTCAGGAAGAGGAGTTTATTTGGGAAGGTCACAAGAGTGGGCGATGCAGATAATTTTCACCTTTTCCACACGCCTGGTGGGAGACTGGCGGGTTGGGGATGGATGCCCGGCCGCAAGAAGTTACCCGAGGGAAAGGAATTGAAAAACAAGACGGTAGGATTTACACAATGTTATGTTGGTGTATCACATTTTCCACGGGCTAATCCATCCTCAGATCCACGTTCGAATCGCCGGAGTCGACGCACCCGAAGGCGCGCATTTTGGGAAACCCGCGCAACCCTTTTCCGCCGAAGCGCTGATCTGGCTGCGAGATTATATTCAGAATCGTCGCGTGCGCGCTTACATCTACAAACGCGACCAGTATGATCGGGTGGTGGCTACAGTTTGGGTGCGCCGATTTCTCGTGCGCAAGGATGTGGGAAAGGAGATGTTGAGGGCGGGCATGGCTACAGTGTATGAGGCTAAGATGGGAGCGGAATTTGGAGACTTCGAGGCACAGTATCGAGCGATTGAAGAAGAGGCTAAGAGGGAGAAATTGGGTATGTGGTCGGGGAAGAAAAAGGATTACGAAAGCCCGAGAGATTATAAGACCCGCACGGCGAATGCAGCGAACATGATGAAATGAATGAGGGAGGGAGGGAAGGAAGGAAGCATGATAGATTGTTATAGATACCCCGTATTTTATTTATTCATTGTTGATTTGAGATGACGAATAAATGGAATTTGAGTCTTGGTATTTCGATTTGAAGAATGATATGTTATTATTATTACTATTGTTATTAATAGTAAAATGTTGATATAGATCTTGAGATGGGTATTATAGAACATTCTTTTAAAGGGGTAAAATGATTAATGGAATGAATGATTGACCGATCCAAGCAAACGTCAAGGTTGAAATAAAATACATGACATTTAATTTTGAAGGATAATTGATTGGGAAGGGATGAACCTGAACCATCATAAGTTTCTTCATGCGTGCTCTTGCTCGAGTCTTGGTAGGTAGGAGGTATGATTTGAGAAGTTTTCCTCCTCAGGCAGGCAGTGTTTGTGACCAGCATTGAAGACAGTTTTATATCTATTGATGTTTGAGAAGTTGGGATCGATCTATTTGGTTGCTGGGGAGGAAGAGATGGGGAGACTCCCAAGAAGAAGAAGAAGAAGAAGAAGAACAGAGCATAGCAACCTGACTAATGATAAGTGAGGAATGTGCTGGTACTACGGAGCTGCATAACATAATGTGCAAGCACTCGCTAGCAGAAGTACTGCATGCCTAGGTGATGAACATTATCAGATGTTTCGATGTCATGTAAGATGACCATATGATACAGTATCGTACCGTCGATTGATTCATGCTGAAGCAATTAAATGTTTATCACACGAAGCGGTGTTGCAGTGTTGCATATCTTAATCCATGGTGACGATTTCGTTCTCATTCTATTCATAGTTCTCCCTCCGATGTGTACTCCATCCATCTCCATATACGATATGAACAGACCCCTGGCACTCTTTTCCGGAGAATCCAGAGCAGACCAATCCATTAGACCACCAGCCAAAGCTTATGGAAGAAGCCCCTGGCAGACTGGCACTCTGCAGTATTTGAATCTCTTTTAGGAAAGGAGAGAGATGGGATGTGCCTTGATGGTTTCATCATCGTCCGAAAATGTCAAGTAATGATTGATTGATTGATTGATTGATTGATTGATTCATTCATTCATTCATTCATTCATTCAATCAATCATCCCAAGAAGAAAAAAAGGACTGTGTGCTCACCCATCCATCCACCCATCTCCTCAATTCCTCGTCTTCTCATCTTCCCACCATTCCCAAAATGTTCTTCTACTCCTAATTTGTACCAAGCATCCGAAAAAAAGTCAAATCTTTCAATTTCTATACTCCGTACTCTTTTTTACACACTCACTCTCGCACTCACTTTTTTCGTCACTCGTTTTTTTTTTTCATTCTGCAAATCAGAAACACGGTCTTTACTTATCAGAACCCTTCTTTCTCGTGTGTCGTGTTTTTTAATCAATCGATCTCTTTGTTGTTCTTGATCCTGTCACTGCTGGCTGCCCAAACATCGTGCAATACCGGTACGTGTCACAATTTCTGCCCCTGTTTATGCCCTGCCCGTGTGCCCAAAAATGCAGTGCTGCGGTTTCTTCACAATTACACATGCAAGAGAAGAGAGGGGCACAACATCACTAACTTCTCTCTCTCTTCTTCTATTGTTGAAGCACAGCAGCATATCAAGTATCTACCGGTAGTTCAATCAATTCATCGTCAACCATACCCTCATTTTTCAACACACACTTCACATACACACTCACGTATACTCGCTCGTATGCACTACACAGTCGATCATACCTGTATCCATCGATTACACTTTTCTTTTTAACGTTTTCAACCGTTCTCGTATCATCCACCCATTTCATCCAGATTCACCCACCATTGGATTCAAATCCGCCATCCATCAGCCTTCAATTTGAACAACCAATCTCAATCCCGCTTGGCATCCTTTAAACAGCAATTCTGCCCCAAGACAACAACACTCCACCAAAACCTCCCACTAGTTTCACAGACTGCGCAATTCCATCGACCGATAATAATACCTGCATATGCCACCATCAGAACATCATACAGAAAAGAAAGAAATAGAAAATTGATACATCATCCACGACGTATCTTCCTTACAGATTGATTGATCTCTACATTTTCACGCAAAATCTTGGGAGAAATTAATTAATTCACCAACGACCAAGGAGGATTATCCTAACAATAACCGCCCGTTTATGACTCTGAAATTGGTTCCTGGTTCCTGAACACCCGAGGCTCACCATTCACAAAGCTGGTACCAAAAAAAAGTCAATCCTATACTTAATCTCTCTCATTAGCCCAATACGCGAATCTAGTCCCGTCCAATCAAGGCGACTTGCCTTTTCTGTCTGTGAGTGAGTGAGATTACTGTCTATCACTTTAGATTCCTTCGACTCCATTCCACCTTCAACACCAACACAACACAACAAAACTCTACGCTCGTTACATGCTTCGATAGACAAAATATCAATTCTCTAATATATCCACGAAAGAAGAATTTTCCATCGATTTATACACCATACTGGAGGACAATTAAATGGCTTAAGTGTTGCGCGTCAAGTCTATGCAATTATTCACGAAAGTGGAGGAGGAGAAGCCATCGAGCTTTTTAATTCTCACAAATTTTGCGACACGAATAATTACCTATTAATACTTCACAGAGGGGAACAGCAATGAGGTTCTCATCATGGCTGAGTCCATCAGCTAGGAATTCGCCATCTTTAATAGTCTTCTCTTCTCTATTGACCCTTACGCCATTAACGAATGCGATTACTTTCCAACCGGCTCCTTCCGCCAACCTCGATCTTTCGAACTTAGGACGTGTAGGACTTGGTGGAGATTTTGATGGTATTTCGTTATATAAATACATTGGCCAAAATGAAGATGGCTACAATACTACAACCCAATCTGTTATGGTACGCTTTCCAACGGGTGAATTCGACTCCTTGGCCTCGGCCGATGCTTCAATCGCAGCCATGTGCCCTTACGTCAAATCGGATGGGACACTCGTGGGCGTAGTCATTGGAGGTAACTTTACGAGCTTAGGAAATGTGGAATCGCAAGGTGTTGCATTGTTCAATTCAAATACATCGGCAATCACTGCACTCCCTGGATTATCAGGCTCAGTTTCGGCACTCTTATGCGATGAGACAACAAACGCAGTCTACATTGGAGGTTACTTCGATTCGACAAATTCGTCAAACGTAATCAAGTTGGTGGACAACACCTTGGTCGCCCTACCTTTCTCTGGATTCAACGGTCGGGTCAATTCGATCTCGAAGGCGTCGAACGGAAACATTATCTTTGGGGGAACTTTTACAGGACTAGGAAATTCGACTGCAACAATTACCAGCAAACCTAGTAATGCAACTGATCAGCAAATTGTCAACATTTCTGGCGCCAACGTCACAAGCAGTGGCACAGCCACAACTACGGGCTTTGACGATCCAACAAACATTGTTTGCAAGACTAACGGTGTTGATGGCTCTGGAAATACTTGGTTATTGGAGGATGATACTGCTGGGTGGTGGAAAGCTACGTTTGGTTTTGGCTTTCAGCCTACCAAGTTGAGACTATGGAACACGCACCAAGACGGTCGAGGTACCAAAACTTGGAGATATACGGCTCAGCCAATCAATGGTATCATGAACTTTACTTACATCGATCCAGCTACAGGTGCTAATGCAACATGTACATCGGAATGCCCTTTGAGCAACAATGCTAGTATTCCATACCAGGACTTTCACTTTGTGAATTCGGTTGGCATGGATGCCTTCCAGATTGATATCTCTGCTTGGTACGGCAGTGGAGGTGGCCTGAATGGCATTGAGTTATTCCAGGACGACATTTTTTCCTATGCTATCAACGATTTCAATGAGCCTACCTGTGCTTCTTTATCAACTGCCTCAAAAACAACATCGACCGGCCCTTGGACCATCAGTCCCTCATTTCAAAGTGATGCAGAGTACCTCACAGGAAAATTTACAGCAGATACAGCAAGCTCAGCCTCTGTGGTATTCTACCCTGATATCAGAGAGTCGGGCAACTATACAGTAAAAATGTACACCCCTGGATGTATTCAGGATAGTACATGTACAAGCAGAGGCTCTGTTGTTGTAAATGGAAGTGTGGCTAGTGGCGCTTCTAGTACCTCCGCAACCTTCGGCTCGCCCATTACCCTTTTCCAATCTAATGACTACGACAAGTATGATCAAGTATACTCTGGTTACATCGAAGCTGCTAGTGATACCTTCCGCCCTTCAATCACCCTCACTCCAAGTGGTCAGATCCCTGGAAACGACGAGAACTTTACTATTGTAGCTCAGCGAGTTGGATTCATCTTGAACAATGCGACTAGCACAGGATTAAATGGTCTTTTCGAATTTGATCCAAGCCAAAGTGTTATCAATAGTTCCGATTTTCAGAACAATACAATCGATCAAGCTGGCATGAAACTCAATACCGGTGCTGAGGTCAATGTTGTTGTAACTTCTGGCGACACTACTTTCGTCGGTGGCAATTTCTCCGCAACAGGATACGAAAACGTATTCTCAATTTCAGACTCTGGTCCTAGCTCATTAGATTCTCGAGGATTGAACGGAGAGGTCCTCACTATGCTCCTTGAAGACTCAACCCTATATGTTGCAGGAAACTTCAGCAGTAATTCAGGCTCAACGACTACTGCAGGTTTGAACAACATCGCCGCTTATGACATCACGCAGAATAAATGGAGCGCACTAGGAGCCGGTGTCAATGGAAAGGTTACATCGGTGGTACCAATATCATTAAATATCACCGCTAACACACCCGAGAATGTCATTACCTTGACTGGAGATTTTAACCAGCTCATTGCATTTGGAAGCAATTCTTCAGTTTCGGTTTCGGGTTTCGCCATTTGGGTACCATCACACGACAACTGGTTACAAAACCTTAATATTGCAGCAATGTCTATCAACGGTCAACTCACCGCCGCGGTAAATGCTTCTGGCGACGCCATCTTTGCTGGTTCGCTCTCGTCCTCGCAACTCAGCGCCAACGGAGTAGTTTCTCTCTCATCAGGACTAAGCCCGTTCCCCGTCAAGATTCAACCTACCCAGGCACAGTCTACATCAACCTTGTCGAAAAGAGATACTGCTAGTCAAAATGTTAGTGGTGTTGTAACTGGGCTCTTTTACGAGAATGGCTCGCGCAATATTACAATTCTCGGTGGTCATTTCACCGCAACTTCTACCAATGGCACCGACGTTAATAACCTTGTCTTTATTGATGGCGCAAATGACAACACTGTCACTGGACTCGGTTCTCAAATCGACGCAGGTTCTACCTTCCGTGCAGTGGCTATACAAAATGACATTCTGTATGCTGGGGGTTCTGTTACCGGGACTGTTAATGGAGGAGAAATCAATGGGCTTATCTCATACAATCTCAAGACTTCGAAATTTTCATCACAAACTCCAGCTCTCGGTGGAAATTCGGTTGTTGTCAATGACATCTCGGTGAGGACGAAGACTGGTGATCTATATGTTGGTGGAAGTTTCACTCGAGCCGGATCTTTAGATTGCCCAGGTGTTTGCCTATTTACAGCTTCTGCATCCCAATGGAATCGACCAGGAACAAATCTGGAAGGTACTGTCAATACTATGCTTTGGGCTAGTGATACCTCTCTTATTGTAGGCGGGTCATTGTCAGTCGACGGCGCCAATGTATCCGTAGCAATTTACGATACCAAGGCTCAAACGTGGGCCGCTGCTACTGGCGCAGAAAACATCCCAGGAACAGTAACATCTCTTGTCCCAGCTACCAGTGACATTTCAGAGTATTGGGTAGCTGGTACCGCAAAAAATGGCTCAGCTTTCATTATGAAATATAATGGTACAAACTGGCTCTCGGTTGGGGATGTATTTGAAAGTGGTTCAGTCATTCGTGGTCTTCAAATGATGCCTCTTTCATCAAATCATGACAACTCTGATCTTGTTCCTTCCAATCAGGTTTTGATGCTTACAGGTGCTATGGTGTTACCAAGCTTTGGCAATGTCTCGGCAGTTCTTTTCAATGGAACCACCTTTCAACCTTTTGCTCTCACAAGCAGTACCTCAAATACTGGAGGTAGTCTGTCACATATTTTCTCACAAGAAAACAACTTCTTCAAATCATCAGGTAAGTAATCATGATGAAGATATATTGAATAAATCTCTAACACCATTCTAGGCGGTCACCTTGCAGTTGGCTTGGTTGTACTTATCGCTTTAGCGATCTCTCTCGCATTAATATTCCTTATAGTTGTTGCAGGTGTACTTGCTGAACGTATCAGAAGAAAACGCGAGGGTTACATGCCTGCACCAACAAATAGTTACGACCGAAATAACGGAATGTCAAGAATTCCTCCACAACAACTATTCAGTTCACTTGGTCAAGGTCGAACCGCAGCCGAAAAAGCACCCATGATTTGAGATGACAGTATTACGACGGCGTAAATGGGAGGGAAGGGGCTTGGTTTAAAGGCGTTCTGGATAGGCTAATATGCCTTTCAATATTTTTCTTTCATTGTTCATTGTTTCAGCATACCCATTTGGAGTTTTACATATCAAAGTGATGCATTTATTGCTCCGAGGAGCGATCCGCTTTGCTTTCTTAATTTTTCGGCAATTATGCAGATCCAGCGGCGTCACCAGTTTCTTTCTATTTTCGCATTACAGCCAGGCTTAATGTTTTTACACCAAAATTCTTCGGACATATTACAACACAACTCGAAATCTTTTTCTCATTACTCCTACTTTGTACAAAGATAAAGAAAACAATACAATCTGCGGTCACCGACACAAAGGCTGCGAGAGGTGGAATTAGCGTGGAATGAATTTTCTTTTTTTAAAGAATAGCAAGCGAGATTGCTAAAGCGGATCTTGATACCTTTTTACGTGATTACAAGTGCCTAATGTATGGATTTTTCATTTCGCATGTGTAGAAGCGAAAATGAGAAAGCACATATATAGGGCTTGAAAGTAATGTTTTAAAGTTATACCTTTTTATTTTACTTTTTTTTTACTTTGTTTTTGGTGAGAAGTGAAGATGGAATGGGGGAATTGGTTTCCCAGGGAAGAGAATTAGGGAGAGAAGCGATGAATTTAAGGAGAAGAGAAGAGGAGAAAAGCAAGAAAAGTTGATGAAGATAGCGAAGATGAAGAGGAAATAAAAATCATATAATTATGAAAGTGTGTATGAATGGTATTTGTGAATGATGTTTGTGAATGGTGTTTGTGGATGGCAGATTAGTCACTGCCGATGTGTACATGTGCTCTGATGACTTGACGTGTAAAGTTCATTGAGCTTTGAGTTCTTTGCGTTCTTCGCACTTCAGTTGTAGATTCGAAGGAGTGGTGGGATTTGGATGTGTTGATTTGGCTTTTTTTTTTGGAGGGTTGTGAGGGGAGGGTGAGTCTTGAGTTTTGAGTCTTGAGTCTTGACTGACTAATTAGTATCTAAGTGCTATTGCATCACCCGTTTGTTTGTTTGTTTGTTTGTCTGTTTGTTTGTGTGTCTGTTACTCTATTTCCTTTCCTTTCCTTTTCTTTTCTTTTCTTTTCTTTTCTTTTCTTTTCTTTTCTTTCCTTTTTTTTCTTTCCTTTTTTTTCCTTATATATACTCGTTTATATCGGAATCGTAGTTTAGTTTAGTTTAGTTTAGAGAAAGAAAGAAAGAAATAGATTAGAGAATGTGAGAATCGATGGGAGATTTATTTATTTATTTATTTATTTATTTATTTATTTATTTATTTATTTATTTATTTATTTATTTATTTATTTATTTATTTATTTATTTATTTATTTATTTATTTATTTAGAACAAATTTCACTCATCTATTAATTTCCGAATTTAATTGTTATCGTGCTTATTAATAGATGAATGACACTTTGTATGATGAGATGAGTGAAATGTTGTTTGTATAATTTAATGCTAACTTGATATATATATATAAGCTTTATAGACGGAGAGAAGTCTTAGAGAGATCGAAAGTGAAGTTTATGTATGTATGGTTCTTGCTGGATATGATATGATATGATATGATATGATCGGTCGTTACGATTGTTTTTTTGAAGCCAATCGTCGTAAAGATTTGATTTGTGTGCATCTGTGACGAACCTAAAGCTCTCTTCTTTACCATTAGTCCACAACCCCAAAAAGGGACAATTTAAGAGTGAAAGCTCTTAAAGAAGAGAGTCTATATACTAGAATAATGTGATTCGTCATATCACCCCCCCCTTTAGGGATCGATCGCCCTCGATCGATTAATACTAGTTACCCATAAAAACGAATCAGATTACTAGTAAGCATAATCTAATCCTAACTTCTCAATATTCATTCTCAGAAGACTAGATTCTTTAAAGCCATTCCTTAATCTATCTAGATTGATTTCAAATCTATATATTGAAAATATACCTATTTCAACACAACCTTCAAAGATCTCAAATCCAGCTTATACCTTAAATTCTATTAGGAATATATCTACCCTGATATAACCCTATGAAGGTTTCAGATCCACATATTGGAAATATATTTACTCTAACACAATCTATCCCAAAGGTTTCAGATCTACTTCTTTCCTAGAATAGGAATATGCTTAGACTGATACGATCTTTGTGATTGGTTAAGGAATGATCTGTGATTCTTAAATAATGTGATGAATCTAAAGCTCTTTTCTTTATTATTAGGCTACAATCCTAAAAAGGGATAATTTAAGAGTGAAAGCTTTTAAAGAAGAGAGTCTATATATTAGAATAATGTGACTCGTCACAACATCATACTCATCTTGGTGATCCCACTGCACATTTTCAACACTTCACGGTATTGTATATCTATGCATATACAATACTCGAGGAATCAATTATTATCCATCTTTTTCCTTGTGCGTAGCATGTGTGTCCCGCCAAGCGACTCCCGATAGCTATCCATCCACGAGATTTTCTCGCTCCTTCCTTGACATCATAGCTGAAGAGGAAATGAAATGAAATGAAATGAAATGAAATGAAATAGAAGACGAATGAGGTAATCAAATCTCACCGAGTGGTTTTGCTATTCGGAATTCAGAGTAGTTTAGGCGAATCTGACGGAAAGCTGGTCGCTAAACTCGGATTCCGAGAGTGTGGTTGTGTATGTATCTATACTATAGAATGCGTTTGTCTTCTCGTGGCTAGATGATGGATGTATGGGTATTTATTCATAGAACGCAGATTTCTCAAAGCTGAAAATCATGTGGTTTTGTAAATAATCGTCGAGAGCTAGATTCTATCCTTCCTTTCATGGAATCTATCTATCCCGACGGATTCTAATGCTGGTTAAGGGTCGAGTATTTTATTACCACTTATCATAGATTCAGCTGCGTTATTGTTCTATTATGTTGTAGATTTCTGTACTAGTTTTCATATCTGAAAGAATACCAATTATGCAACCAATAGTGAAGATAGATGGTAGAGTTTGAAAAGTATCTATGGAGGCAGTAAAAAGTATCTATGGGGGCAGTAAAAAGAGTTATCTAATCAATTTGCTTTCAGTTAACGACGATAAAATCAGTCTTTTGAGGATGAGATCTATAATCTGCTCACGCATAGCGAATCGACCTTATTATGTGACTCGAAGTGATCGATTTTCCATCTCGCGATGTGAGAGAGATCCGCTGAGATGATATGCACGTATTTGCCAGTCCCCCAAACACTAGCTGGTCTCCTGTATTTTTAACCTCTGAGCAGTAGTATTGGTAACAGGAGAACAATACCCCATCTGCAATTTGGAGAATGAAATTGGAAGAGAGATAAATGTGTATGTGTATATCGGGAATGTGATGCTGGTATTTCTCAGATTTTCAGATACTCGGAACATGTGGAGAGCCAGCGTCCATTTAATCTTGTGTTTTTTTGAAGATGAGAAAGTTAATAGATAGTAGGGAGTAGGTAGTTGAATATGTTATTTATCAGCCTGTAGTCTTTATGAGCGAGAGAAAGTGT
Organism: Botrytis aclada; assembly: GCA_014898285.1. Taxonomy (NCBI): domain Eukaryota; kingdom Fungi; phylum Ascomycota; class Leotiomycetes; order Helotiales; family Sclerotiniaceae; genus Botrytis; species Botrytis aclada. Next base: position 608,264 of record RCSV01000008.1, read on the forward strand.
TTCCACGCTTTTCGTGAAACTGCGGTGCGGGTACAGAAGTAGACGTCTCGGTTCCCCTACGAAGGGGTTTCATTGTGATCGGAAAGCAAATTATGTATACTATTTATCTTGGCTATGGTACTGCATAAGTAAGGCCTCTGGAAATGATAACTAGACTGTGTGGAATATCACTCCCATCATTTCACAGTTACGATTATTTTGTCATCAAATCCGACAGTGGTAGCTACCATGGGAATGGGTTCTGTTGATCCAGAACTATAAAGTGTAAATCTTCTCAAACTGTAGTCTCTTTCACATCAAAAATAGATCTAATGGGTAGTGAAAACCTTAGAATGACAAAGGAATGCACATAGCACATAGCTCGCAGCTCAAAGATAGAGATTTGGTATATTATTATGCAATTCGCACGATCAAGCGGGCGACATTCCTTACAATCTGCTCACGTTTCGGTAATTATGAGGCTCTTGTATTTATTCTATTGATGCTATTCATAGGACACATAATTATGTGCCTCCCGAAAGTGTTACTGCGGAGGTCATGAAAGTATCTTTCATACTCTACTAAGATCACAGGTTACTCCGTGTGCTCAGTGTATGGTTTTAAGATGAATGATTCAATGAATCATGCTATACTACGACAGCCAGAAGAAAGCCTGTAATCTGCAACGCAAGAGAAAATCGAGAAAGTCTCAGAATGCAAGTGCTTCCAATTACTATTAACCAGTTCTTTTTCTCCGGATGATAAGTTTCAGATATGATGCCATAAAGAAAGATAGAATTTTGGCAGCTCATTCCACCTCAATCCGTCCCCCCCTATGTCTGGCATAGTAATTCGACGCATATCAAAAATTCCACTCACTATCTATCCATTGCATTAACTTCGCTTGACTTCAAGTGCAACGTTAACTATTACATAAAACGTGAAGTTCGCCGGATGTAGTTTGGAGTACTCCCAGACCAAGATACCAAGCTATCCGGCAACCGCAACCACAATCGCAACCTAAATGCAATAGTTTATGCATTATCAATACTAGCTGATGACGCCTGCTCTCATGTGGTCTCTTTCGCACAATTCGCCAACCCCTATTGAGGAGAAGTATCTTCTCTATGTATAGATGAAATTGTTCTGCAGTTTTCAAATACCACGCACTGAGGCATTGGAGAGTACAATCAAGGATTGGACATGATTGAAGCACATAAATTAATATCATGCAGAGAGTGCATCTGTACATATGTAACCTTCAATCCTGAAACAAACTTGAAGCCTGACATCAATGTTCTGGAAGAATGGAAATGGAAGGGTAAAACCACTGGAAACGGACGGATGAATGGATGAGGAAAGGCTCTTCCGCCCTTCACAGCATCCCCGCACTCAGGATGCAATCACTCCAAATTGGCATTACCCATCAAACTTGGGTAGCATCTGCAATTATCGTTCGACCCAGCAAAAGAAAACCAAGACTGCTCTGCAGTAGAAACAAAAAGAGAAGCGAATGCGCATCGTACCACTTACACAGTTGAAAATCCACTTAGTATCGAACACACAGACTACCCGAGTGACGTTGAGTAACGACCTACAAACACATTGCCAAATACTAACTGACAAACCGACGATCGAGTGATCCCCAGGGTTTCTTCTAAGATGTATTCGGACCTTCTGCTGTCGTGTAACATGCTAGGTAGTTGAGACTGGGCATTATTATTGGTATGTCATTGCCATAGAGCGAATCATTTGTAAATTACCCATCCGAGTCCAAATTCAACCAACAGACACGCGAGAGAAGTTTCCAAATATCGCCTTATTCACGAAACACAAGGACTGCTGGTAAAAGAAACAAGACAAGGAAACCGCAGACGAGCTCATTCCCCACAAAACGACCGTATTCTGATAACTTCCCGTCCGAAGGAAGAGAAGTTTGGGGTTCAAAGCACAAGGTTACAGTGTAGCGTCGACCGTAGAAGGTTAATGATCCGTCCCGAATATTCTCGAAGGATTCTATACCTTCAATTCGTTTGATTGTAACATGGATTCGGCGATTGCGCTCCGAAGGAATTTGTTGTTGTTTTTCCCCAGCTCCTGTTGTACGTACAATTTTTAGATGGCTAGCCACCCATTCTGATGGGATGGGATATAGGCAAAAAAAAGGAGCGAAAAATCGTGGGGATATGTACGTAGTGTATTTTGGCCAATTGACGAATAATATCTGCAGTGCGTCTATCTGCATCTGAGATATTAAACGGACGGCATAAAATGAAGCTTACATTCGGCGTGCACACTTATGCAGGAACATCTTAGTGGTTGAATACGTGCCGCAAGCCACCCAATCAAACTGCAGATGATGTACAGCCTATATGAAAGCAATAAGAAAACAGAAATTCGTAGGTGGTAACACCATTGCTGCTGTATTGTATGTAGGCCGTATCACCAACATTTGGGTCGAGGAACTTTTCGCCAACGAACTCAATCAACTCGTTGAGATGAAGGATGAAGGATACTTATATGCCAAGACTCGAAAAAGGAAAGTTTCCAGAAGCAGTAACAAAAACGCGTAATCAATTCATGCATTTCCCACACCTGAAGAGATGCATATCGATCACATTCTCCAAGTATCTTGGTACCTATCAATCCACCGCACCCATCTGCAGTTTGCAGACGGAGCACACACAGTAGCTTCTATGCAAACATTCGGAGGCTGTGAGATTATCATCCTATGCATAGCTCATCCTTGTACCCGCCTCCGGATTCAATTCATTTCGAATACCAAGCCCGCCCAGGGGCAAATAGACCAGCTTACACGGGTCGGTGGTAAGGCTTCAATGGTAACTTCCATCCAGCATTGATGTTCCTGTAGCCCACCAGTGGCCTGTAAACATGGAATGCTACCGCACCACACGCAATCGCGAAAATATGCGAATCGTTAAGAGCTTAGTGTTGTAAGGTTTTGAGGCATGACAAGTGGGAATGTTACATGCGAATGTATTATGTAGTAGATAACGTATACAGAGTGTGGTTGGAATGAAGTTGAACGATAACATTGGTAGCGATAGAAACGTTCGGTCTTAATTCGGTTGGTCTTATTGTAGGTATCAATCATCCTTCTGCTTTGAGACATCTTTACACAGCACAATTGAAGCCGTCCACCTTTTAAACCCCAGCTTTCTGTACGATGTTTTTCGATTGCATCTAGATTCTAGATTCTACCCCTCCAGGATGACATAACATAACATAACATTACAAACTATCCATCCGCCCCCTCTTCCTTCGCCCCGTAACCCGTTTCCCCCGTTTTCTCCTTCTCGGGAAAAACAGGCAAAGAACCCACAGCTACAAACTACACCTTGTACCAACAAACAAATAAACAATAAAAGTAGCTGGCTTTACAACGGTATCAACCGTCCGTAGCCGTCAGTCCGGGGTTTCGCGCTGATTCTTCCGGTCTTACGGTTAGAATTTCCCCTGATTCCTGACACCGATAAGTGCCAATGAGAGGTCGTATATCGCATTATCGTTTACGATGATGAAAAGAAGAAAAATAGAGCGAGATGTATCTACGAGGCTGACTGATATGTACCTACCTCAAAGGATACATAAGGCACGCACAAGAGGTAGTGTTACTTTCGGTAAACGATTGCTAGATATACGCGAATTCCTGGTGAAATGATCTGACGGCCACAGCTGGGGTCACAGCTGACACTGACATGTACATACTATATGAAAGCAATCCATGAACGAACGTGGAAATCACGACATAAACGAACACTTGGGTCCAGCTCATGGCGTCTGGCTACATCGCATTCCAGTATGAGAAGCAAGCAGCTACGGCAGGCCTCGTACGTAAGAACCTGCCGTACCTCACACTCGCACCATTCTAGTTTCATAAGATTTTTGCACGTTCGAGTCAAATACCATGGCGAAAAGACAATGATTACCTCATCAGTCCAGAAACGCTTTACGTAGTGAGTTCGCGTGCAGTGAATGTAACCTTAAATTCTCCTGTTTATCCGCTCCAGACGCTATTTTCTCACATCCTCTAGGTATATTCTCACCTAAAAATCTAAAAAACTATCCTGGTGGGTGGATGAATCTGCACAATCCTTGAGATTTGTATCACCAGCAAGGAATAGTGTTAGCTCTCGCCTATTCAGGATATATTCTCTACAAATGTGTGTCTTTGTACCGAGACTTATGTACTGCATAAGGGATTGATTAATTCGGATGTACTAACGTATATACCTAGTAATAGATTCGAGTCTCGAGCCGTTCCAAGTAGTCGGGTCGGAGTCTCGGTCATGATCTTGATGGCTAGACAGAGACGCAGAGTACATATTTACATCTGTATCATTTGGGATGTAATCCGATGCAATGCGGATTATTATGTTAGAATCGATGGTGAAGCCAGAATGAAATAGATGTAGGAGGTCAGTGCGTCTGTCATATCTCATTTCTAATCCTCATTCAATGACAGCATAAACCTTTAGCGGCCATTCAACTGGTTGGTTTGTAATATGGAGTGAGGCATCATAGGAGAATTCGAGCCTAAGCGTTGTTATAGTTAGTCTTCAAATCCGTAGGGCTTAGCTGTTACAACGGTTGTGTGATATGTTCAAAAATAATATTGCTTCTAGAAGTGGGAGATTGTAGATACTCCCTAGACGAGGAACCGGTTCGTGAACTTTCAGTATATTAGCGAGAAATTGTTATCTAGCGGAGAGATGAAGCAATATTGGTTTGAAATACTTGATGTTTCTGAATATTGATGAAGAGCGATTACGGAGTTAGATTGAAGATACAGAGGGAGTTTCTGCAATGTTTTTCTCATCAGGATGGTGGGACAAAGTATTCTCCTTGAAAGTAGAAATCGCTCTTCATTCTCAGCTGATGATTGGAGAGATAATAACAATCTTCTACACAGAAAACTATAATGACATTCGGAGGAAGGCTGAGGGGGCACAGTCTAAAGAGGCGAGGATAAGATTGCCGCGCGAACGTTGTAAGTAAGAAAATGAAGCATCCGTAAGATTAGAAATTTAAATATTACCAAATATTATGGCATATCATCACAGTGCTCAGAGAATCTCATGAAGGCTCTGTAGCGTGAGTGCCGATGTGATATGTCTGAAACTACCTATTGATACAAGTCCGGCGAGGATTTGATCCGTAAGAAATCTTTATGAACTTATATTGCATGAACGATGTCCATGTCTCCAAATGAACGACCATGACGATATTCACACATGAACGATAGATCACCGCGTGAGACAAAGAGGGTCAAACGAAGGGAGTCTCCACTACCACGTGCTCGTGACGAGCGTGTACGTTTCCTGATCATCCTGCCAGCTCTGATGGGATTTTTATAGACAGATAAGGATGAGTGGCATGGCAATCAAGGGGGCTTTGTACCCAATAAGTTCATTCCTAATGCAAGAAAGTACGGAGTATTGCAGGAAACTAGGTACCTACTCGTGGCACAGATATTATTTTTGTAATTGCAGTTGTTTTGCACTGGGATTAAACGAGCTGGTTTTGGGGGCCATCTGGGCGGCGATGTACGCAGTGACCACACCTGTTTTTTGTACGCGAAATGAGCATTTGCAAAAAACCTGGAGCCGATATGCGAAGCAGAGATTTAGAACTGAGCCAGACAGAAATCCAATCTGCCTTGCATCAAATATCTTCCTCAAATATAGATCAAATTTTTGGCAAATGACTTTCCATTCGAGTCAAGATTGATGAACATAATCGACGGCCGGCCCCGCAGCATAGATTTCCAAAGTGGATGACGGTATAAGGAGGAGGGTCCTTTTCGGGGATGTTGGACGATCATTGCCACTTTAAACAGATCCTTCTGCGGGTGCTTGATGAGTTAGTTGAGACTACGGATCCAGAACTCAAGAGTAATCCCTTCGCGGCAGCAATATCATTCATGCTATTAAGCTTGTACGATGGCTAACAGACGTCAGCTTCGGCGTCAACGCTACAACCAACAGTACATTGAATATGCGATGTCGTTGTGATATCGAATTCGGCGGGTGATGGCGTGAGGATGGTCTTAAAGAATTCAACCTCTCAGCATGCTTAACGGCATTATTTTCAAAGCAGCGGGGTTCTCCGGTACCTGGTGTCATGGACTAGACTATTCATCTGCATTAGCTTCAAACCAATCATTAGCTTCAGGGCACTGTTGGACCGTAAACAACAGTTTGCTTGCCTCCACTACTTTTTCAGACCCGAGCCTGCCGACGTGCAGATGATTATGTAAATGCAAACATAAACGAGAGCACTTCCTTTTTCGACTTTGTCAATCGTCTATCCTTTGGACGAGACTTGACGATGATGTGTTTGCAATTGTTCAGGGTGGATGGCTGGCTGATAACATGATTTCATTATGACTGACTTTGCCTCTCCGTCTTTCTGCATGATAGTTAAGCCACTCTGCCCAGCCTCATTGCGTGGACAAAAAGTGGAAGCCGTGGCAAGATCGCGGGTCGATTCCAACAAAGTGTACACTGTACACGAATTCCATGAGGACTAAAAAAACCACAGTACCGCAGTTAAGGATATCTTTTCGTATGGTGTGTTTGAGTGAGACGGCAGGATATTGTGCCAAATATCAAATGTACGTAACCTGTTTAGCACATTTTGTTCTAGTACGCACTACGCGGTGGCTTCTTTGCTTCCATACATATTAAATTCGCCGGGAGAAGGAATCTATGGGAAGGCGTGACTTCGACAATACAAGGAACTCTTGCCATATACATCGCCTGGCTCGAACTTTCCGTTCTCGTTGGCGTTGTGTTCAATTGAAAAGCCCAATCGCATGATTCCAGACCCACCTGTCAAAATTAAGTCAACAGCTTTCGAATCAATATTGCCTTCAAAATACCTAGGTTACCCAAGTCTTACCGTGTTTATTAGATACTTTACGGTCTTAGTACAAAGTATGATATACTCGAGCATCAAAGTTTTGAAATCGTCGGATCCTCAATTCCACATGAAAATCCGAGGTCGCGACTCGCTTCTTGTTCAGTGGACCTTTGGGGTAGCACGATCTTCCAAACTTTGTTTAAGGAAATATAATCTTTTTCTTCCGAACCATGATCGCATCTATTAGAATTCTACTACAGTAGATCATCGATCGGATAAAGTAGCATAAAGCTTTTGTGACATTGATCAGGGGTTGTAACATAAATGATGATGAAATACGACCTTACGCGCGACCTTTGGACCTGCATATATATTTACACATCTGCATTTAGTTGAGGGAATGTGTGTGGGTGGGTGGGCAAGTGAGTGAGTGGACTGCGGAATACGTTAGCTGGTATCTAGCAAATTTTGTGTAGGCCTAATTGTAAGCTTGTGCCTGTAAGCGAAAAGGGTGTATTACCTCCTAGTAAATTGCGGAGTTATAATTGAGGGGGAAGAGGGGGCCACGGCTCGGTATAGGAAGACGAAAAGAAAAATGAAATCTGTTGTTGATGATGACTGGCAGAGCAATTTGGAATACACAGTCAAGTAAACAACGCCTCCCCCTTGTGAATCCTTGTGGTGGCTTTCTTTATCAACGCTCTTCTGGTCCGGTTGGGTTGGGTTGGAATGAACTCAATTCAATTCAATTCATTTTCTTTCTTGGGCATTTCTTCCTCGCCCGTGCCAATTATAACTTATATCTGAGAACAGTCAACAATAAACTAATAGCAGGATCATCCAATGGTATCAATTAGCCATGAAGAAAAGACCTAATGTGGAAAAGGTCAAGAGTGGATCCCCCGGAGACGCATATTGCAAGGTGACCTGGTCATCGTATCCATGCACAGACAATCAACTTACCACACTCTCACACCCAATGATTCAGCTCGCTGGCTGAGATTTTCTTAAACACAGGGAAAAAATTGCCCTTCACCAGTATTTCTCCAAAACTCTCTCAACCACTCTTCAGCTTGCCAATTGGCAACCTCCTCCCAAATGTATCCTCTCACTCCGATAACCCAGGAATGCTATATTCCTTGTTCAAATATTGTAATATTGTGCCTTTACACGCAAATCTTTTCTTCCAATTAAATCTGCAATGTGGATTTGTATCCTGATCCGGTCAACCACTAGTTGACACTCAAGACTTCATCCGCGTCTTTTGCTGGCCGGAACATCATCTTCCCACAGGGATTCGTCCTACCGTCCCTTCAAGGAAGGCATAAGGAAAGACCAATCCTGGCTCATCATGGAGCCAGAGGACCATCATGGGCAAGACCCTCGCGTGCGTCCCAAGCTACCAGACTCCACCTATGGTACTCAGACTGCACTCATGTCGCCTTATACATATGCAGGCTTGTATTCCCCATTCTATCCATTTGGACCGGTTTCTATTTTTCTTATCTCTGTATCATACACAAACGTTCCAGTTCCATTTTTGAATCCTCTCTGCTTTCTTGATATCATCTGAAGTATTGTCAAAGCACCTGGCGATGGCCTTATGAAACTCTTCCAGTACTATATCCCACGGGCCTACGCACCACCGAGCGTTCAAACATACTAGACTTTCCCTTCACTGGTTTCGTAATATATCACATGACGATTACAAACATTTAAGTTCCAACAGTACATGACAGCTGGAGAAGAACGCCACATTGTATAGTGTCTCTACACTTCCTTCCGTCCATTGATATACGGCCGGTTCGGTGTGAGGATCAGGAAAGTTCACACACCCGGCTGCCGTCATTTTCAATCGATTTCGTGTTCCTCTATAACGATTGTTGATTCTCATCTCCACAATGAGTGGTTCTAATGCGACAGTTTTTGGCCAGGGCAGGTGTCCAGCGCCGTTCCTTGAGGCAGATCTCTTCCCATCGACGGGTGGTTGTATGTATTGCATACTCTCCGGTCCGTTTCACCATGCTGACAATATATAGTTGTCGATGGAAGGTTTTGCTCTACCACTTTGGGGGCCATTTGCTGCTTGCCATGCCCACAGACTAAATGGCTTTACGGTGAAAGTATCAACACCCTCACCAAATCCGCAAATTGGGTCAGTGTAGCGGCGATGGTATGTTCTGTATACTTGTTGATATGCTTCGCATTTCTGCCGGTTGAGAAGACCCATAGGCACTACCTCAGTATTTGCTTGGTTATTGCTACAGTTTTGATGCAGGTGAGTCACTAGTCCCCGTGTCTTCTACCAGCCGTTTCCTAACATATCTCGCCAAAAGTTGGGATTCATTATACCTTTAAGCGCAAACCCCGATCAATGCTATAACGCGATCACTCCGAACGATATGAGCACTAACTTTACTTGTGCAATCTCCGGCGCATTCATAATGGCTGGGGGCTGGTGTGGTGTGATGTGGGTCTTCTTACGGTCCCTCGCCTTACATCTACAGATCTGTTGGCAGGTGATTATTGGGAAGACATTCATGTGGGGAGCTCTTGCTACCGGATGGGGAATACCGGCCATTGCATTATGTTTTGGAATGATCTTCAGTGGTGTTTCCTTCCGATTCGGAGATACTTGCCATATCAATCACGAGAACAGTTTAGCGGACTTCTGGATTCCTCTTCTAATATTCTCTGGCGCCACCGTTATTATCCAGTTCGTTACCTTCGGTTACTGCATCAAAGTATATCTTTCATCCCTCGCGGACAGTTCCAACACCACAGAAACTTCAGGAGTTCTACCTTCGTACACTAACAGTGTGCGCACTGTCTCACCACGACAAGCATATCGTCGAGTTCGCCGAGTGATTGAGTTACAATGGAGAGGTATCGCTATTGTCCTGGTGATTATTGCTGATGTCGCATTCTTTGCGATTGTCTTTGTCTTCATGGATGATTTAGAAACAAATATCCTCAAGGATCCTACTAAAGCCGAGCAATGGTTAACATGTTTGGTACAAACTGCTGGAGGTAAAGAAGAGTGTTTGCCTTTAGCGAAATCTCTAGTTGTGAACGAGGCTACCGTTGGTGCGGTCCTTGTCATGCTATCTGTAAGTTCTCCCTATTGCCGTCGTTATTTCACTCAAGTGCTAATGTAGTTTAGTTCAATGGCTTCTGGGCAGCAATATTCTTAGGAAGAAAAGCAATGATTACAGGCTGGTATGAAATGTACCGTGGAAAAATAAAGCCCAACAATGAATTCGTCAGCGCCGATGTTCACGCCTTCAAGGATCCCAGGTCATACGAAATGCTTAGCAAGGATCGAGATCAACGTGACAGCAAGAACATGGAGACATATGGAACCCCAGACGCAGTCACTCCAATTTCACCCGTTCGAAAAAGTGGCCGAGAAACACCAGACTACTTTGGCAGAGAAGCAAGGTATAAATCACCGTCACGTTCATTTTCCAAACCCCATCCACCACAATCATGGGATTCAACCACAACATATGCTCCACCCATGAATTCAAGCACGAACAAATTCTGATATAGGTTCGACATGTATATTTATATTTTTTTCAGCATTTTTTTTAGCGATGTTTCATACTATCCCTTACGAAAGGTCAAACAGGAGTTTGGTGGCTTGGCGACTCGGCGGCTTGGCTAGGCGATGGAGCTAGAAGAAATAGAGAGTTCGACTCGTCACCCCACGCGGGATGGAAAGACTTTGGAAAGTCACTTACATGGATCAAGTGAGGATACAAAAAGGACGGAACATAGAACAAAATGCTTCTCCTTTGTACAAGAAAAGGCCGGTCGGGTACGGAAGGGCTCCGATCGGGTGGAGAGAATTATGGGGGTGGGGTATAATGTGTTTATAATACCCAGATACCCATTTATAGCCCGAAATGGTCATCGAGCTTACTGGTTCGAGGGTACTAATACTGCTGCAGTTGTAGTAGGTATACATACAGATCTCGAGTCCCGAGATCTCGGATTAGGTATGGGATTCATCCCACCTATGTAATGACGATCTGTACTTTATTAGTAGTGTTTGTATGTATTATGATAACATCAAATAGAAAACATTTAAACCGATTATCTGATAATTTTACTCCTCTTTGTACTGTGCTGGGTTATGATGTATATATTCTTCTGACGGCGTTGGGTTTCTATCGTGGACATGTAACGAAGTTAAGTCCACGACATCCAATAGAAGCCAAATATCTTGAAGCTCGTATTTTGCTTAAGTTGCTAGACACTGTTGAACTACGGTTCCATCAGTATTGGCACGACTTTCCTAATCCTTAGATTCAACAACACCCTGGGTCTTTAAACATAAAGCATCCATTCTCTTTGGCATGACATTGCCGTACTAGAAGAAAGCTAGTCCAAGACTCAGGTTGCCAGAAATGAGATGATGGATATTGTTTGCATCTCATAACGAGGGTTCAGTAATGGCTAATCGAAAGAGATAGTGGTGACGCAAATGAAAAGAAACTTTTGATCATATACTTGAGTATAACCCATGGAGACCCGCCACTTCATGGTTTTCTAGCGAAAGTCACGCTCATGCATCACGATTCATACCATCACGCCTACGATTCTTTGGATGTCTTAGAGTAGGGTTAGACTCTTTGAAATTGTATTTACTTTTATTTTTTTTGGCAAGAATTTCCTCTCGAGACTCAGAATTTGAGGATTCATTCCCCTCATCTCTCGTAGACTTTGCTGTGTACACGCGCCTGATTAAGAGATTCCGAGAGCATTGAATCGAGCTCGAGTTCGTAATGACCGCTGCCTCGGAATGGATACTATATCTATCTACTTAGAATCTTCTTCTCCGCTTCCGCTCTAGACTCAATATATAATAATGTTAACTTTTCAATTAGACGTTGAAGTAACGTCCCAATCCAACCAGAAAACCCACGATCACGAGATCCTCATTCTCACCCGTGATACATATTTGTGTCTCCCCCTCCTTCCCATTTCTTTCCTCCTCTAATATCATTTATCTTGGCTCTCTTCCCAAGATTCATCAAAACCCAATCTTTAATGCAAAATGCAACTTACCCCGCATCCGAACTTATGCTATTTATAGCCGTTATCCATATACCCTCTTTCTTTATCGATACAGGTAGTTATAAAGAGAGCGGTATTAATGAAAGCTTGAGCAATGCTGCTGTGAAGGCCGAAATAGAGAGGTTTACACCAACGATGTGATTGGCCTCTTCTTTCGCTGGAGGGGTGTGTGAGCAACCTTGAAGGAAGAATGGCCAAATGAGTTGGCGACGGTGTGGTGGAGATAGAAATGTGTTGAAATATCACCATGTGTTGAAAATTTGTTCTGCGGAATTATCTTATGGATTTCAATCGAGATAAAAAGGTACGTATTCCCCCTTCCCTCAATTCACTCATCCATTCTCACACCCCCTAGATCTTCAAACTTACCTTCTTTGAAGCCTCTTGCTAGATTATTGCTTAGCCGTATCCAATACTTCACACTTCAAGCTCGAGCTACAACTGTTTGATTTTCTCAATCGAGAAGCTGTTCTAGAGGACTATGATAGTTTCTATGCCCTAACTACTTCTATTGACCTGGTAAACATTGTTGTCAAGGCAATGTAAATGAAGGGTCATGATCTATATGCAGTGGTATTTGTGGTAGTCTATTTTGAGCGAAAATCGAATGTAGATGTGCGAGAGGGCTAAGAGTATATGTGCTCTTTTTACCTCTTGTATTTTTTTGAATAGGAGTTTATAAGGACCCAACCAATTCGCCCAAAAAGACAGCAACTTCGAATGAACACCCACAGAAGAAACCGAAATCAGTGTAGAGGATAACGTATCATCGTGGATACCAATGATGAAAATTCCTGATACTCCACTAAACTAGAGCACAGAGATTTCAAGACTACTTGTGACGGAAACGCTCCTTGCAGGTCTTCACAATTCGCGGGGGTGGCTGACGACTCGATTTTTTTGGTAAAAGATTGTAAGACTATGGACGTCAAGAAGTAGTATAAGGAGAACTAGTAGGGAATCAAGTAAGGAGTGCCATAGAAGACGACGTGGATGAAAGATGGGGAAAGGGAGGTCGCCATTTAGCTATGAAGTGTGTGTCTGTGTCAGATTGGGAAGGCAACCTGAGGAGTTATTGCCAGGACGAATACTTGACAAATTAGGGGGCAAGTTCACCGGATGAATGTGATGACTTTAAATTGACCACTCGTGAACATGATTTGAACTGTTGAAGAGGGCAAACAAGCTTATTGAAGTGTTCACGTAGGTATCCATTGAAGCCCTTGATGGAAATATATGAAGGTTGAACGCAGAAGATCAGATAGGATACAACACTACCACTGCTGCATGAACTTGCTTGGTTGATGGCGAGGGAATTCCACGATAATTAGATTGATCCCATAAAATCCAATGGAGACATGCGGGATGAAGTTAAGCAAATCACTGAATTGAGAAAGATCACCTTGACAATCAAATGGATGGACAGCGTTACAAGACACTAGAAGGCATTATTATATTCTATCTAAAACAGCGAAGGGGTTTTCCCTCCTGCAAACTAAGCACCACATCACTTAAAAAGGTATACGATTCTCGAGGTACAACTTCATTTCGAAAACCTACCTATACCCTGGGTAAAGAGCATGCCTGGCGATATCGTATGCAAAATGCCATCAATCCAGGCTGACAGTGGTTGTGAGGTATAAATCAGCACTTTATTAATGTTGGACAAAAATAAAATGCTTCAAAGGCATCCCTGGTATCCACCAGACCTTACATGCTTCCAAGGCTGTTGACCTTTGCGACGCCGGAAACTGGTTTATGGAAAAGTGTTCTATTTCAAGGTTAGTTACGAATCATGTATAGATATGATATCATAAAAGAATAACAGCCGAGAAGGTTAATCAGATGTTCAGTTAGTTCATTGTTCCCTCCGCAGAGAGTCCTAAAACAAGAGGTACCAGAAAAATAGTAAAAAGAAATATCATCATTGTATCTTCTCGGTCGATTGGGAATGGAAAAGGAATCTCTTACATTTAAATGATAGCGCAGCGCAATTGAATATTCCGAATAGTCGTTACAAAAGATGAGGCTGATCCTCAATCAATTATGATGAATTGATCATTACTTCTGTTGGTAAATCAAAGTTGATGTCGAGAAAATAAATTGCTCTGAACTTGAGAAATTTATTATGATGTTCGGAATACGCTAGTCAATATTAGATCTAGCGCAGAGAATGTCAGCTCTTAGCGTAAGCTAAGCGACGAACAATCCACACACATAATTTTGCGACGACGAACATTTTCAAAACTTTAACACCTCTCGACAATCTCAATCTAACGACCAGTTTAATCACCGTCGACAAACACCGCAAAAATGGGTCGTCTTCACTCCAACGGAAAGGGAATATCTTCCTCTGCTCTCCCATACTCCCGCGCTCCTCCTTCGTGGCTCAAGACCACCCCAGAGCAAGTTGTTGACCAAATCTGCAAGCTTGCCAAAAAGGGTGCTGCTCCTTCCCAAATCGGTGTTGTCTTGAGAGATTCTCACGGTATTGCTCAAGTCAAGGTTGTTACTGGTATGTTGATTTCCTCGTTCTGCAATTGATGCGGTTGAATTCCAATTTGAGAGAAATATGAAGCTAACATTTTTACTTCTGCAGGTAACAAGATTCTTAGAATCCTCAAGTCCAACGGTACGATATCCAACATCACCTGAATAGTTCCATATATGCCATCATTGGATTATAGTACATCCTTGATGTGTCAATTCTTTACAAACGCCTCTGCTTGGTCATAGACTGACAGAGTGACAAAATAGGCCTTGCCCCAGAAATCCCAGAGGACCTTTACATGTTGATCAAGAAGGTACGTTCAATACTATCCTCATAGCTAACATTGAATTACGCTAATCCATTGAATTTAGGCCGTCGCTGTCCGCAAGCATCTCGAGCGTAACCGCAAGGACAAGGACTCCAAGTTCCGTTTGATTCTCATCGAATCCCGTATCCACCGTCTCTCCCGTTACTACAAGACTGTCGGTGTCCTCCCACCAACCTGGAGATACGAGAGTGCCACTGCCAGCACCATGGTCGCATAAAAAGTTTCACCATGAAAATATGGATATGGAGTTGGGGTGTGGACATAATTGCATCACGAACTATACTGCTTTCTTGAGAAGGAGTAATGCTATATTGGCATAAAAACTAAATAGCAAATTAAATATTAAGAAACACTTCCAGCGCCAGCCTTATTCTCAATTATTGTCTAATTATTTTGATGTAATATTTCACTCCTTGAACGCCCATCTTCACACGATTTTGATGTGCCTAGGGGTATTCTAATTAAACTCCATACATTTCTAATTCCCTACTTCCAACTCCTTAGATTTTGATAACAAAAACTCTCCCAATACTCGTAAAGGATCTTTTGGTCTGTTAAGAAATGGTTGTTAGTTCATACGCATCGTGAGAGGCTCCTATCAGGCAGCAGATCCAAGGTACATACTGGTCCTTGGCTAACAGTTTCATGCCCTCTAATAAACTTCCCGTAACAGTCTGATTCAGATAAACCCTTGCCGGCGCTCCATGCACACTTGCTTCAGTTGGCAACAACGGCCCCGTATCAGGATGTTGGCTTGTAGCTCTCGACGAATTTTCCTTCTCAACATTCCCATTTACCTTCGGTACTGGCGTACTTGTGCGCGCAGGAACAGGTGCTGGAGAAGCTGTTTCGCGATTCATGTTCACAGACGAAGTGGAAGCTTGATGCGAAGGGGGTAAAATGGGTGAATGAGAATGTGATTGTGATTGAGTTTGAGCACTGGGGGGGAGAGTTGCAGCGGCTGGAGACTGGAAAAGAGTTGTATGAGTAAGTATAGAAAATTCTAGTGCAGAAGACAGGCGCGAGAGGAAACGTCCAATTGAATTTGAAGGATGGGAGGGTGAGGGGTGGGAAGAGGAAGGTGAAGGTGGAGGGATGGGTGCAGGATCAGGGTCTGGGGGGAGTATAAGGCATACTGCAGGTCTATGAAGAGGCGCATCTTCCATAACCACATCGCGTGTTGCGCCCGGCATTTGGAGGACGCCGGAGGGTGTGGATGAGGGGGGTGTGGAGGACGATTGTGTTTGCATCGCGAGTTGATAGGTATGCGCGGCTGAACTGATGCTGGGTGTGCTGTTAGGGTTGATTTCGGGTGATGGTGTGTTGGATTGCGACATGCTGAATGTGGAGTTAGGTGTGGATTTATGAAGGTTTGGGTATAGGTTTATGTTCCTATGATTGGATTGTGTAATTGGGCGGAGGAGAATTGCTTTCTGCCAAAGCGGTGAACGACATGCGGCAGCTGGTAACGTGCTCAGGCGTATATTGGAATGATTGACGCGCTTGGAGACGCGCATGTGAGATATGTTCTTGCTATAAAATTATATGCGATGGATGAAGAAGTACTTCTGTATACATAACAATCGGTATAATGGTACTCGAAGAGATTAATAACGCTAATCACAACGTTATGCTACATCGAAGAACTCAACGTAAGATACCGCAAGACTTTAAAGACAAATTATTGCCACCTTCAAAGCGTTTGAAAACTGCAGAGAGTATAGATGGTGATGATCTTAGTTCCCGATGCCCTTCCGATGAAGATGAAGCCTTACCTTTATCTCCACGAACCCGAAGTCCGATTCAATTCAGAAGCTCGGGAATTCTCGATTCGGAAGATGAAGGGGAAGATGAAGCGGATCAGATTGGGGCTCCCAGAGTGACGGAATTGGAGAGTGCATTGCCACCAGTTGTTATTGATAAGAATGCAATTGCTAAATATGAAGCAATGCGTGCCGAGAATGAAAATCTTCCAGATGATCTCAAAGCGAGGCTAAAAGGAAGGGCTTGGGAGAGGGGTAAAAGCAGTATTTATAGTGATGCTTTCAATCTTGCATTGGAAACTGTGTTGGAGGATGAAGGTCATCTGTTCGATGAGAAGGAAATGGAGGTTTTCAAGCAATGGAGAGAATTGGATTATGAAGCTCAATACTTGTAAGGCCCGATTATTATGTCTGAATCCTAACTTTTGATAGCTGACAAACATAGGTATGTACGTCTTTTCTTACGAAAAACTTCAGCTTGGCATCGTATAAACCGCTTGGGTTATCATGGAGATTTGACGGATGTTTCTGCAGCTTCGAAAGTTTTGCAATCTACTCGAGTATTGCCAGAATCAACCGCAATAGTTAAAGCCAATCCAGCAGAGTTGCGACCTCCCGAAGGAACAGCCCTTGAAGACTCGTTGACTTTTGCTGATTCGTCAGAAGATCAGATTAAAACCTTAGATGAGGCATTATCCCTATTGAACCTTGATGAACTAAAGATCTTAGCAAAAGAACTCAAGGTTCAAGGAAAAAATAAAGCTGAAATACTGAAAGCACTTCGTGAAACAAGTCAAAGACAGGCTGGACTCGGTTATGTTGGGTTGAAAAGAGCTGATAGTTCTTTGAAATCAACCCCTACAACTCCAGATGGATCGATTCTTGAAGAAGAAGACGATAGTCTCGATCATGTGAACAGAGATGTTCATTTCCTCAGAAAAATCATGTCTATCACAGGACCGTGTATACGACTTTCACTACCAGCTTTAAACTTATTCGAACGAGTCCATCTCGTCTTCTATAGATCAACTGAATGGACCGATAAATCTTTAACCACAATCATTCTTGCCAGAATCTCCCGCCGTAACTTTCCATCCTATATTGTCTCACGATCAACCAATATCTTCCCCACCCGTTCCACCCTCCTCGAATTTGAAGCCTCAATTCGAACGCAATATCGCGTCGACAACATTCTGGATGGCCATCCAGGCAAATCCGACCTAGACCAAATTCTTGAAACTTTCGAAGCCATATATCCCCGTTGGAAAGTTATCCTGACAGAAGAACAACTCAAAGAAGACTCCATATATGAAAGTGGAGAGGGTGGCTACCTTCGTCGATTTTCTCCAGCATGGGTCTACACACGCATCGTACATAAAGCCCTCTACGTACTCGGACGATTTAAGTCCTACGAAAAAGAATACGCTTTACTCATTGAACTCCTTTCTCAAAAGCTTTTTCATTCAGCCCGAAGGGGTGCATGGTATCAACGCAAAGCTCTTCTAGAAGAACACTACATGTATACTCTCCTCCCAACCCCAGGAATCAAAGATCCAGAACAACAAAAACGTCATTGGAAACGCATTTCGCTCAAAACATGTGAGCAAGGTCTTCAAGATCGATATTGCCATACAATCTACCACTACGACTTACAGAAACGAATCCGTAAACTCGAGAAGACACTCAAGATTCCTAAAAGGGAAAAACACGATTTTGAACATGTTATTCTCTCTAAACCCATCGAAACAACTGTTCGAGGAATTCAAATCAAAAAGTCGTATCTCACACCCACAACTCTCCGACGTAAATCCAGCGCACCCAATGGATTTGAAGAGAGACAACGCAATACCAAAACCATTTGGTTAGATGAATATGAATCTCCATCAAACCCATCCGAGTGTTCCGTTGAACAATTAACTTTAAGTTACTATCGCAGCCTAGGGTTTCGCGGCTACCACTCCGAAGGTGGCATTCTACGCACTCTATTCGCATACCTCTTTTTCGACATCCTATTTCTTTACATCCCCAATGTATTTCAAACAGAATATCAAACTTGCCCTCTAGACTTACACACCGAGTCATTCTATGAAGCTCGAGCGTCGGAAATCAATCATCGCATTGTGGAGATTGAGAATGGAATGGCGGCGGATATTATAAGCAAGGTTTGGGAGAGGGAATGGGAGAGAAAAACGTGTGTAGTGGGCTTGAGGTGGGAATTTGAGAAGCAGGACTTAGAGGGAATTGTGGAGGCTTTTGGGAGTGGGTTGGGGAAGGTGATGAGGGTTATGGCGGAGGAGTATAGGGTGAGAGGGGGTGGAGTGCCTGATTTATTTTTATGGGATGATGGAGTGGAGGAAGAAGTAGAGGATGAGCCAACGAAACAAGAGCCGGTGAAAAGGGAATTGAAGGAAGACAAAGATGTCAAGATCGAAGCTCCCGAAGAGGTCGAGGAGGGAAAGAAAGAGCCGCAAGGGAAAAACGAGACCAAAAATAGGTCACAAGACGCCATCAAAAGGAGAAGGAAAAAAGAAGTACTCTTCGTAGAAGTCAAAAGCGAGAATGATAGACTAAGCGATACGCAAAGAATGTGGATACATGTACTTCTAGGAGCGGGGGTCAGGGTTGAGCTTTGCAATGTGGTCGCGAAGGAGGTGAGGGTCATTGATGCTGAATAAAGCATAAGGAGTAGTAAGGAGTTGATTCAGTCTGTTTTTGGCGGAGTGGACTGGATGGATGGGTGGATAGAATGAACGCTATTGAGGAGTGCCAAATTAGTATGCTTAGGTGGTACAATACCTAGGCGATACGATTTTTATTGAAGATCTGCCTTCTTAATGTTCATATTCTGACGGATCAAGCCTAGCTTCCCCATTCGAAAGATTTACAACCGGCCTCGACTTATCTCACATTCAGATTCTTTGGTAACTTTGGGCCACGTTCTGATATCTCAGATTCTTGCACTACTATTTATAGTCTCTCGTAACTCAGTACTAATTAACGTGGCGTTTCTGTAAGGTTTTTTCCCACATCTCCTTTTTCTTCTGTAAGTGCAGTCTACGTATTACTTCGTACTTCATCAGTATCCTGAATAGTCTTCAGGTTGCGGATGGAACCTGGTATATTATTATTGTGGATTTTCCTTTGAGTTGGGATTTTGGTTCGGAAATTTGGCAGACCGCCAGTGTTCACTGTTTCTGGGTTGCTCTGATGTTCAAATTTACGCATAGTTTCTGAACATGAGAGGTGGACCCAATCAAAGAGAAGGTGGTCATGATTGTCCACTGCCACAACACTATTCTGCAGTATGCCTCTAAAGCAACAAAATGATGGATGCGAATAGTAAATTAGATGGTTAAAAGCAATGGACGCGAGCATGGCACCCACTTACAGTATGATCGAAGTGTCACGACAACAATACACAGCATTATCACAAGAAGCTCCCCACTTTCTACTTTGCTGTCAGTACACTTGGCGCACTCATTCATTTCTTCACGTCTCGACACCGCTACTGGGTTGATTTTTTCTGAATTTGTCTTACCTCGATTTCAAGGATGATCCCACAAATCTCCACATAATATGCTAAAGGATTAATGTGCAACTATATATCCATTCTGTTTGCAGCCACCTTGACCTTTACCCCATTTTTGTTCTCGACCGTCATTCTGAAACGTTCCATCCAAGGCATAGGGTCTTGGTTCTCGATTTTCGAGAAGTTTTGAATCACTATGACTATAATGTAGGCAGAATCTATAAAAACCATTTGCTGGGCAGGGCAAATGCGAGGACCTCCAGAGAATGGAAGGTACTCCCATGTCGGTAGTAACTTCTCCCATCTTTCTGGACGAAAATCATCTGCGTCAACGCCCCAGTAGGTCTTGTCTCGGTGTAAAGTATGAACATCACAAGTGATACTACTACCCTTCCGGATTAGAAAGGGTGCCCGACCATCAGGACCGCCACCAAGTGGTAGTATGGTATCCTTATGGCATACTCGTCGCAGAAAGCCTGCCGTTGGATGAAGGCGAAGACCTGGTAGAAAAGATTAACTATCTCCGATTTTGCACGGATGAGAAGACCCAAAAAACGACAACCTTCAGATGATATTGAGCAAAAATAATAACATACTTTCGTTGAAGACATATCGTAAATACTTCATTGACTTGAGAAGCTCAAAGCTCAGAGTCTGCTGGGCAGTCGTCGCAGCCAGAACTTCCGTTCGAAGTTTATTCCATCTGTCTGGATCGCGAGCTAAGTGAAAAAGTATATCACTAACAACAATTCCTGTAGTGTCATGGGCCGGAATGAACACATGGAAAAGCTGATACCGCAAATCTACCGGGTCTTGAGTTTCCTTTGCCATTTCGTTCAAGAGCACATATCGTTTTTGTGCGGAGCCCTTGTCTTCTGTTTCAATGTTTTCTGCACTCTTCTGACCCTCCAAGACTCTAGTGACATGTTTGTCAATATAGGCATGTACTTTCTTGAAGGCCTTCTTCCACGCAATACCTCGACCGCGAATGAATTTAAGCTTGCCAAGCATCATTTGCGCACCGAGGCCACGCATTGTCATGTCGAAAGCATTTAGGAGTTCTCGAGAATCAAAAGGAGTATCTGAGCACTGAGATTCTACCGATTCGCCAAAGAGGAACTCGGTTGATATATCAAGAAACTGCGCGTGACAATAGTAAGTAAATATAGACACCATAATAGCAATGGCAGTTGTCATCATACCAAATTTTTTGTAAGTGGATGCAAGTCAATTGTAGAGCCGTCACGTGGAATAAGCTCCAAAAAACGACCAACATGCTTCTCCAAATTGGCAAAATTAGATATCTCAGTTCTCGCAAATGTGGGTCTGATGAGAGCACGAGAGCGTTGCCATATAGGACTATCCGCTGTGAAGATTCCCTGCGCCCCAAAAGAACCCCCTCCTTTCTCTGGCTTGACCTTGAGTTTGCCAAAATTTTCGAAGGAAAAGGCTAAAACTGTTTTGATATTTATTGGTTCACAAGTGTTGATGACTGTCGTTCCCCAAGAGTTGATTTGAAATGTTTTTCCAAAGGTAGCATAAAGATTCCGATTTGTTTCTAAAACTTGACCTGTCTTCATGGCTTTACCCATCATGAAGAACAAGTCGAGCCCGAAAATGGGCTCCTTGTGCGGATATTTTCTGGGCTTGATGCATCCATTCTTGTGTTCGAAATCAACGGTGGCAAGATGTTCGTTAATTTTCCTGTAAAGATAAACAGTGAAAAAAACACCAGTAGCAAACAGAAAAATATAAGTCGTGACTCTCATGATTTTTCAGTGCTGTCAAAGGAATAATTGAGGCTTCAGTCTCTTAAGAGAACTTGTAATTCATTTCGAGCGAGGTGGGCATCCTCTTTCTTTATGATCATGTCCTTAGATGACCAACCCTACTGAATGTATGGATGATAGACCATGTCATGTTGGGCCTATCTTGCCTTATCTTGAATAAAACTCCTCAATGTGCTACGGCGCATACATTTCGTAGGTGTGAGGTTGATATGCAATGTTATATAAATGCCAAGAGAGGCTAGTTTACACGTGGGTGAGCGGCACGGCATTTATGTGTGACACGCCTCATGCGTGTCAGCTTCGGTTAGAAGATTGTAATCACTACAATCATCTAATATATGTATATGGGGAGTCCGGATGATGCCACCGGTTCCTTCTGGTGTATCCTTTTATTCGGCCAATATCGATACTGCGTGACGACCCCTGTAACCGATTGCCAAGTTTTACTATCCGCTTCGCTTCTGCTGTTTTAGTTTACCGTGTAGAAGGCCTACCACCCCTCAGATCTCCACCTTGAGCAAATAGAAGCTCGCTGTGTGTTTTTTCCGGGACCTCTACAAATGACCTTTTCGTTTTGGGGATCAAGCAGATGTAGGTGGTGTTGTGATGATTTCTGTTCGGCTGCGTTGAACCCCGTAACAGCTTTGAGTGTTCGGTGATCCGGCAGTTTCACGAACTTCCTTCATGCCTTTCTATAATCAATTTTCGCCCTTCATCTATAGAACAAACGATGTCACTTTTCCCCTCCTTCCTAAAAACTCATAACTCTTTTTTCTTGCCTGAAAATGAAGCCATCAGCGAAACTCTGCGCACTTTTAGGTCAAGAATCATCCATACACGTCGAGGGTCGTTCAAGCCAAAAATCGCAAGAGAAAATCCCAGTTCTACTTCCAATTCTCTCAAACTTTGTATTACTTGTGATGCTAGAAGCCGCCTCGATATCGCTCATTCAAAGGGAAAATCTAGTTCCAAACCGATCTGGGTTTGGTAGATTTCCCAACCAGGCCTTTCTTCGTTATCACTAATAAGTCTATAATCAGCTATAACTAAAGAACTGCCGGCAACATATGGAAGTTTCACTTGGTTGACAGAATACAGTCTGCCAACAATACAGAGGTCGATGCACTCTGGGATGCCATTCTTCCTTCCCATACATCAGTCGCCATTGATCGCGAGTAGTCCAAATAATAAAATCGCCCGGATTCGCTGCATCTTTACACAAGACACATTAAGTGGTCAGGTAGGTGGTAGTCTCGCCCCCGAAACCTCCATATTTTCTATTGTAAATTAAACCTCAGCATCTAGCTGTCACCTTCTTACCAGGAACTTTATGTCTTTAGGAGAAATTACCCCTGAGATGTTGATGATTTTAAAGTAAAGAAGATGCGTGTGCAAGCGATGTCCTCTGATGATACTCACCTATAAAGACCTCCACGGAGGGAATCTATCCTCAGATTAATTACATTTAGTAACTTCAAATAAACATATCTACATATCTATCGACTGACCAAAAACCTTCACATTGACTCTCAACCTTCACTTACCTATTCATCTCCATAAGTTTCCCTACACCACAATGCAAGCCCCAATCTTCATTGTCCTATTTCTCGGAACGATAGCCAACCCTTTCGCGGCCCCAACCTCTGCATACTGTAAGTTAAGACAATCAACCTATTCATTTGTCTCATCTGGCATTTGCAACTGACTCCTTGATCACTCAGCAAACATGGGCGAGGCCCCCGTTAGCATCGAAGAACTCGAAAGTAGTGCTGCCAATCCAGTCGGAGATTTCTATTAGACAGACTCCCAATCGCTCTGTCTCGTCAGACACCTAAAGTATGTGCATATGTGAACACCTATTCACAAATTCATACCGCGACCTAATTTTGCACATGCTAATTACTGTGACTTCAAAACTGCAGACTACTCAATACTCATCGAATGATCTTTCAAACTCGTCCATTACCGAGGTGCAATTAGAGGCATGAACGTACAAGAGACCATCGTTCTATCTATCGAAGTTCTATCTTAGAAGAGAAGGCCAGCATTAACCGAATTCAAACTCCTCGAAACATTCTGCGAACTATGTTCTCATTTCAATTGTATCTTATACCTGCCGACTTGTCAGAGGTGCGTGCTAGAGCCATTCAGTTCACACCCGCTTGTCCTCTTCCCTATTGCCAACTTCTTCATTACAAGTCCCTTTTCCTACTTACATTGATTGCACTGCGTTTATTCTATTTTACATATCTATTATGTAGAAAGAAATCCCTCCAAGATACGACCACATAGCGACGAGAAATAAAGTAGTATTAAATAGATCTACAATGAAAAAAGCCTATCCGACTAGAAGGCAGGCAGAGTGGGGATGAAATACTTGTATGCATCGAGCAAGTGTTATAATGAATGAGGGGATATCACTTAACTTATATATAAATGATAAGAGCATACATACTACCACCTAGGGATGCGAATTGACCGGCAATTCAAGATTTACTATAAATTCGTGTCTGTCGATTCGATTTCTTTGTGTTAATGGTTGAGTGAAGTTGTCAAGTGAGTGAATATATAAAAAGTTTTATAGGAGTGAATATTGACATGTAAGCTGTATTAGGTGGTGCAAGTACAATTCTAATCCTTTAGCCTTCCCCCCCCCCCCCTTGCCCCCCCTTTTTATGATTCGATGGTAACGGTTGGCTCAAATTGCCGTCCGGTCAATCTCGGCATTCAAAAAAATTACGTGCAGACGCTTGCTCAGTATTTACACCTCTAATACTACTGCAAAATAGAAGAGCACACTTGTCACAACCCACAAATGTAGTATCAACACAAGAAGTAAAACTTTATATATTATTCAAGGACGTGAATCTGTATCCGGTACGTGACCATTACTTCGTATAGAAACAGCCTGACCAGTCATCAAACATCCCACCAACCCCATAATTTTATCATCATATCCAAGCACTCGTGGTATCAAAACGACCAAAAAAGTATCCAATCCAAAAACAAAAACGTCAGAAATCCCCAAAATTTAAGCCACAACCCCAGTATCCCTACCTCCTCTCTCCTCAAACGCCTCTCTCGCTTTGACATTTGCTACTGCACTCTGGAACGCACTCGTAAGATCGACATGAAATAATGGTCTATTGAGACCGGTAACAACAGCCGTTCTCGACCTCGTAACGTTATTCGACACAGCTTTCAAATCACTACCACTTCCGCTCTCACTATCTCCTCTAATTTGATCTCCATTTCTCAAATCCCGTTCGCGCGTTCGCTGTTCCTTGATTTCTTTTTCGTTGGATTCAGCCTCTGCTGCTGCAGCCGCACTATCTTGACCTCCCATTTCTGCAACCGAGAAAATGGGCTTCCAGCGGTGTGATCCTTCTTCCTCGGGAGTTGGGTATCCGAATCCAGCGGCAACGAGAGCACGTTTGGTCCAGCGGTTGTTGATAGAGGTGAAATGCCAGTCTACGACTGAAGGAGATGCATAAGTATCGAGTTGATTGCGAACATCGATGAGTTGTTGGATGGAGGTTATATCGACATTGTTAACGGAGCTGAAGTCGAGGATGATAGCTCTGAGAGTAGGGCGGTCGCTATGATCTTCGGGAGCTTTGCCGCGACGTGGACCGGGGTCATTCCATGGGCGATCACCAGGTCGAGCGTAATGGTCAGGGTTAGTTCGACGGGTTGTTGCGAAGATTGTGTTGGTAAGGTGATCGAGGTAGTGATTGGCGTTTGGATAATTGAATCCTTCCGAGAACCGATAAATGAAGATGCCAGGATAAGGAGTTTGAACATCAACCTCTGGATTGGTTCCATCACCGTGGTCGAAAGGAAGGAAGACTGTTCGCGATCCAGAATCTTCGAATTGAGTGGCATCAGATTTTGGGAAAGTGCCATTGTCGGCCAAAGGTGCTGATCTATATTCGGCAATTTCACCTCCGACCGAAGTAACCTTGACTTTACCAAGAAAGCGTCCTCTAGCCTTAATAATTCGAAATATAAGAACGGCGAATGAAACGCAAATAGTTACGTAGATACCATCTTCAATGGTAGTAAAAACGGTCACAATGACACCTGCGAAGAAAATCGGAACCTCGAGAGGGGATACGCGCCAAAATTGATAGACAGTATTTGGGGGTGTGATGAGGTCTCCGACAGCGTGAATAATGACTGCAGACAAAGCTGCACTTGGAATGTAAAAGAAGACTGCCGTAAGTGCGTAGATAGCAAGAAGAACGATGACAGCAGTTATGACACCAGCGAATGGTGTTCGAACACCAGCCTTCGATTTGATAGCTGTACGAGAGAAAGAACCGGTAACTGGATAACCACCAAGGAAAGCGCCAAAGATGTTGGTGACACCAATAGCTACCATCTCCTGAGATGGGTTGATAACATAGTTGTTGACACGTCCAAAAGATTTCGAAATTGCGATGTGCTCGATAAGGAGAACGATGACAGTGGCTGGCAAATCTCCTACAAAGATGTTGATAATCGAAGAGTTGACTTCTGGCACAGCGGCATTTTGAAATCCTCGTGGAACTTTACCAAGAATCTTGAAGAGTGGCTTTTTGCGATGGTGCATGTTTACAAGCCAACTAACCAATGTGTATAGCAAAATAACAAATACAGTTCGAAGAGTTGCGGCGAAGAAGAATGCTCTTTTGTGGTTTGGGAACTTCTTAGCTCCATAATTACAAGCCTAGAAATGATAATTAGCAATGATCCAGGTGTTGGTAAAGGTTCACAACTTACAGCTCTAAGCGTATACAACAGGAAAAGGGCTGTCAAGCCGATAGCTGCATCAAGTTTTGTGTTTGGAAGACCCTTCAATGTATTGATCACAACCTTATAGGTTGAAGCTCTAGAGCTGAAGCCTGTGATGCCCATCAAGGTTGGAACTTGACCAACAGCAATGTTGATAGCGGAACCAGTCATGAATGCCGAAATGGAAGTGAGAGAAATCAAATCGACAATCCAACCGCATCGAATAAGTCCAATAAAAGCGATGATGCAACCAGCAATCACAGCCAAACAAGATGCAATGACATGGCCAGGAACATCAGGATTGGTGACAGCAGCTTTCACCAAAATTTGGCCGACGAGAGTTGACATGACAGCAACAGGTCCGATAGTGATATCCTTGGACGTAGCGAAGAACCAGTAGACAAGAACTCCCATGAAGGATGAGTAAAGACCGAATTGAGGTTCGAGCTCAGCGAGGGTAGCATAAGCCATACCCTGAGGTACGACGACAGCACCGATAGTGATACCTAATCGACGTTAATAATCAGGACTCATTAAAAAAGTATTCGGTACTAATCACCTGCTACCAAATCTCCAAACAGCCATTGCAAATTATAGCATCCAATCCAGCTCAAAAATGGGAATAGCGAGCGGCCATAAGCGGCGAGATCGTGTCGATTTGGAAGGGTATCCTGGATCCATTCTAGACTTGTAGGTTCTTCCTCTACGAATGTGTCGGCTGTTTGAATGGAAAAGACTGACTCTCCTCGTAGAATCTCCTGACTGTTGAGTTCATCGCGATAGTTGAGTTTGATACCAAGGACCTTCGCCAATCCATGGCCAACTTTGGTGGCAGCCATTGTGGTAAAAAAGCAACTTGGCTGTGAGACCTGAGATAGCGGAAGATTAAGTGGACGAGAAAAAGGTTATTCCGCAAAGGGTGGGTGTCAGTAGATCTGACGTGACAGATATGACAAGGCGATCTGCAAGTTACTCCCAGATGGTTATCCAAGAATCTGTAACTTTATGAGCGGATGCAGGGCTGATATAGCCGTATCTGCTCCCAGAGAGTCGGGTCGAAATCAGATGATTTTGTATCTGACAATTGGAGAAAAATGGGATTTAATAAGAAGTAAAATTGTCTGACATCGGAACTATTCAGATGCAGGTCGAAAGCTGGAATAGATAATGCAGCTTCTAATTGTAGAAAAGAGACGTTTGTTCTCGAAAGACTTGAAGAGGTAAGACGTGATCCAAGAGTGGCATTCAGCAATTGACCTCTTTGAAATTTGGGGGTGCGCCACCAATGTATTGCGTGCTCGTGGATGAATAAGATGGAAGAGAGAAGAGCAAAGGAAGCGACCAGGTAAATAAGTGAATCCCTGTGTGTAACCTTAGGCTGATCCGGAATTTGGAGCCTTTTGAATTGAAATACTTTGGTAGTAGACGTCAAGCCAAGTATAATGGGCTTGCAAACTCTTCGAGTTTGGGGGGTTTAATATTATACTACTATGAAGCTAGAAAGACTTGCGGGAGATTTGTCTCAAAATGGAAGAGGATATTCGTGATGACGGGATCGTGCTGGAGATATGACATTAGTTGACAAGGGTACAATATAAAGTGGTTTGATGGATGTATATCTAAAAATGGTGAAAATACCTACTTATGGTAATAATGTAATAATAGGTATTAACAAGAGGTTTGGTATGTATTTCAATTGGCATTCTCTAAATTTCTAGAATTCGGCTCTCTGCGTATGGGGACGTAGAGATGGCAGTGGCGGACGGCTACTCTTTCTTCAAATAACAGGGTAGGGAGTATCCTACAACTCCGAGATGTATCGAGACTCCAAATTCAAGATTCAAGATTCAAGAAGAGCTACTGTAGATTCTCTGGACTCTAGAAAAAGCTCTTCAATCTCCAAGGGACCAAGGGTGTAAGTTCGAACCTCAATTCACAATCAAATGTCTTGAGTTGATTTGGGTGTAAACGTAACCACAGTAATTCGGTGTACGAATTATATGGGGAAGTCATCTATCAGGGGGGGATTAGAAATACACTCTGGCCATTTTATTCAGCCATTTCTTTACCCATTTCTTCTCGGAGCGGAGTCCTTCTCTACCATAAAATTCTTTTCTTTTCATAGGGAGTCTCGGTAGTATACCTCGTACTGTCCTGTCAGTTTATTTCATGGCAAAGTTGATCTAGTGTTACATGTACCACATTTTAGTGGATATGTAATCATCATTATGCTTTCTTTACCCCAATCTTAATTTGGTTGAACACAGAGTTTCCGCCTAGATCTACCGTTATAAAACCCCAAGAAGAGCAAGGGAACCAAGGGAACCAAGGGAAACCAAGGGAAATGGGGACAGCTCTTTGTGAATCCGGACCAAAATAAATGGACTTGTAGTGGATGAAGTGGGCGAGGTGGGAATATTTTCAACATGTCGACGTATTTGCCGAGCACGCAATTCGCTAAAATTGATCCAGTTTTTCGAAATTATAAATTAGTGTCAAGCGAAGATGAAGGAGATAGATCTCCAGGGACCAAAAGAAGACAAAGGAAAACATTAAAAAAAGCTTTCCTTCCATCTAGAATCTTGGAAATTCGAACAGCTGAAAACTCTAATGTGTACATTATCCAATCATTGGCGGCAAGGAATAAAGAGAAAAGGGGAGAGTGAATGAAGAAATGAAGAAATGAACCATTGATATGGCGTTTCTCATTGATTTCCTTTTGAGTTCTATTGTGTAGGGAATAAACAAAGATCAGCTCTTCAAGATTTTTGACAATTTCACAAAGCTGTCTCTTTCAAGCAGTAGATTCGGCTATTGCCAGGCAAGGGTAGCTCAAACCTTGTTCATGCAAGTTGCAGCACGCGGATTATCCATTGGGAAATCTCCACCCAATGACCGTTTTGCTCCATGATGCAATGGGAGGGATGAAGATCGCAATCCGATAAGATGCGATAAGAATGAAAAGAGGCTTGAAAAGCTCCGAAAGTGCTGAAGCCTTGAAAGGCTTGGAGGCTTAAAAGCTAATATTTCTGAGCTGAGATCTATCTTGTAAATGGGATGGAGTGCAAATTTGTATTTTGATTATTGAACATCGAGACCCCCAGACTGGAGATAGTATCTTTCCCTTACCAACAAGAACCCGCGGAGATGAGGATGAAGGAACCTCCCGTCAGCCAAATGTCTTGGGAGATACAATATGAGTTAGTCCTAACAATAGGGTCTGCGGATGGAGCGTTTGGGGCTGATAAAAAAACACTCACCGCGTCGATGAGAGATATGGTCGAGAACGCTTTCAAAATCCGACCAAGCTTCCTCTTTTGCCTCTAAATTTCCAAGATTTGAGGCCTCACTTCGAAGTGGAAAATTGATTCTATATCACATGATATTTGTTCACGTGCCATCATTTCCATGGGGCCTTTCATGGTCTTCCAGAATCTGTACCTGTACCCTCATCGATATGCTGTTGAATTGAAGTCGAAGCAGAAAGTCAGTGAGAAGGAGATCATTGTCTTTATGAAAGAAGTGTTAATCATATCGTTGTAGGTTTGTACATGAGGTAGGTAGGTAGCTTTTGTTGCGGTTGTCGTAAGTTATGTATGTATAAGTGTTATCACGAAAATTCGCGGTTTACCAGCCCCAGCTTCACTTTAACCACACTTCACACTTCACACTTCACACTTCACACTTCACACTTCACACTTCATACTTCAGACTTCACTCAGACTTCTGCTGACATGACAACAACTCAATTTGATAACACACAGTACAATAGAAGATAGAACGATACCATACTTCATGTGATTGCGTTCACATAATCATATTCACCGTTTTGGATCTCAAGAACAAAACATCGCATTTATTACCATCGCTCCATCACTCAATCCGTATCCTTAATCCTCCTAAGTTAATCCTTAATCTTCCATCAGCAAACAATGCGATAGCGAAATGGCATCTTCATCCCCCACCAAAGACGCATTTCAATTTCCTACACTGGCCCCTCCTAATCATTCTGCACTCAATCCGCCAGCATCTCCCCGCCGAGCTTTAAGAAGATTACAGTCCGCGCACACTCTAGGTTCATCATTCAATCAACCATCCCTGATCTCACAACAACATAAGCAAGCTTTGCAAAAGATTATTCCGCCCGTGCCAAAAGATGCCACACAATCTTCCACTACAACTCATTCCAGAGCAAGATCCAATAGTGATGTAACGAATATAGTCCCAGTCCCAACTTCTTCGATGAGGCGCCCTACATCAAACAGAAAACTCACTGCGACAGAAAGTATGTCGTTAGATCGTCTACTCAGAGAGGGTCCCCCCGATGGAGATATAATTGGAAGTTTGGAAAGTATGAGATTGAAGATATTGGATCAAGGGGTTAAGAGTGATAGCGATGGAATGGTTTGTCAATTCCTCCCTCTCCACACCACCACTTCTGCTAATAAATACTTATTTGTCAATAGTCCTCTTTGCGCATTTACATCTGGCTTATATTACTCAATGCACCTACCCTTGAGACCGACGCATATCTCTCTCTGATCCATCGCGGTGCATCTCCCGCATATTCCAAAATTCGAAATGATACCTTTCGAACTCTAGCCACCGATCCTCTTTTTCGACGTCGAGTTAGTGAAGCAAGCTTAATCCGACTTTTAAATGCAGTAGCATGGAGACTACACGATGCGAAAGAGGCACGAGCAGAATACCGAAATATACAGAATAGACAGATTATGGAGGCAGCTATTCAAGGTTCTCCAGAACGAGGTCCATCATCACCAAGTATGAGATCTAGAGCTCGTGCTCTGACTTTAACAACGGAAGGTTCTGATGTCGGGGCTGGAGAACCGGGTACATATGTTCAAGGCATGAACGTACTCGCTGCACCCTTTCTCTATGCTGCCCGTAGCGAATCTGAAGCATTTGCTGCTTTTCATCGCTTCATAACAACCGAAGTCCCTGGTTATGTGAGAGGTGCTATGGACGGTGTTCATAAGGGACTCGCACTAGTGGATAAAGTTCTAGCTATTGTTGATCCAAAATTGAGTCTTTATCTGATTGGAAAGGGTATGAGTGCAGAAATCTATGCTTTCCCTTCAGTACTCACTCTATGCGCATGTACTCCTCCATTACCCGAGGTACTTCGTCTTTGGGATTTCTTATTTGCCTATGGTGCTCATCTCAATATTCTTTGTATTGTGGCACAACTTGTTATTCTCAGGCATTCAATAATGAGTTCTCCTAGGTAAGTTCTGGGGGTTGCTTCTACTATATATGAATTCAACTAACGAAAATCAAAGTCCTACGAAGATTCTTCGATCTTTCCCTCCTTTACAAGCGGATACTATTAAAGAAGTTACACTTACTATCATCAAGAAAATTCCGGATGATGTTTATGCGGAAATCGTTTCTCATGCTAAATAGCTTATTGACATGCATGGCTGGCCGGCGTTGTACATTGAATTGGATGACATAAGTGAAAGTTTGAGATGGGCTGAATGGTTGCTATATGTACGAATGATATCATGATACACTTGTTTTTGAGAAGAAAATAATCAATTGGTTTATTTGGATTGCATGAGGCTGGGTTGGGGCGGGTCGGTCTGGGTAGGTTCTGGGTTGGATGAATGGGTATGAATATGGATATGGATATGGATATGGACATGGATATGGATATGGACATGAATATGAATATGAATTAATGATATTGGAGTGGGGAAGTAATTTTTTCCAAGTATAAGCTTGAGTGTAATATATTTATTTGTATACCTACCCCCGTGTGAAACTTTACTTGTCGGCTATTCATGATATGGCCTACCACCCTCGAAAGGGGGGGGGGGGGGGGGGGTTTGTTAGATATATATTTGTGTATATATGATATGAACTCAGAATTCGGAATTTTGGGGGGGGGGGGTTAAGACGGGTAGTGGGTAGTGGGTAGTGGGTAGTAGTAGATACTTGTTTGTGTGAGTATTGGATAAGGATGTTGGATATTGGGGGTATGTATGTGTGTATCGAGTTGTAATGGATTGCATTATCTTGTAAGATTACAAAATGTAAGATACAGAAAAACACAACATCTCAATCCGCAAGCATCAATCACACACTCAAGCATTTTGAAACGCGACATGGAACTGATGCGGAAAAGTTAGCCATCTCTTCTCTCGACTCGCAATATACCCAGCCAGTACTTTTCTCATGCATCTCTTCTCTTCTCTGCTCACAACCCCATCCCATCCCATCCCATCTTCTCATCTCCAGAAAATCAGAAATAAGAAAAGGAAGTAAAAATCGAAACTCACCATGTCTGCCCCACTCGTCCCCTTTCTCAAATATCCTATGGTGTCCGCGAATTCCTTCGTTTCTCTAAATGCCTAGTTTGCAAATATCACACACATTAGCGGCATAATTCTTCCGTCTCCCATCTCCCATCCACGTTCATGAACTCGCACCAGTATATCAAGAGGCCCCCTCTAATATCTCCAGAATCCAAAGAGAAACAATAAAGTAACAAACAAAAGAATACCCACCATATGCGCCTCCTTACTCTCCCACCCCAGCATGAGAACCAACGCGCTCCCCTTTTCTTCCTCCATCGCCTCTTTATTCTTAGCGATCTTCTCACTCACTGCTCCGGAATCTATCACGCCCAGAAACCCCGCTATTTTCTTCTCTGCGTGAAGTTCGCGGATTGCGGCTTTGAAGTTCTCGACTCCCTGTTTGCTTTTCTTAGTCTTCTACTCTTCTACTTGACCTGATTCTCATCCTCCTACTCTCGCTCCCCTTTCCATTCATCGAATGTTGGATTTGGGTTCGGATTCGGATGTTGATGACGATGACGAATGACAAACGCAGAATAAAACACTACGCACCTCGAGAAAAACATCCTCCACATCAAAAAACGTAGCAACTTCCATTACTCCGCCCTTCTGCTCTGGAGTTCCTTTTGCAATCGCGCCCGCAACATCCAATTTCCTTGCGTGTATGATTTCCACACTTCCCATAATCGGCTGCAGGTTTTCTAAAAAGGCGGGATAGGCTGGCGAATCCAGAAAGGCTTTGTGGGCGCCGAGGGATGTCCAGTCTTTGGTTTGGGGGTTAGTCTCATAGGTGTAGGTAGATTTGGACTTGTGTAGGAAGATCATGGGAGGTTTGAGTCGAGGGGATAGATGTGTAGAGGTGAAAGAGCAAACAACAAGTGACAGAAAGACTCTCAACGCAGTCAAAATCAGTAAAAGAATTAATAAGAAGGGGGGATCAAACCAATGCACCAAATCAATACTCCCTCATCCTCTAAGGTTCCGCCGTAATAAGAATTTGTAAATCCCTTTTGGGCCGCTGCTGTATCTAGAGTTTCACGCCCTATATTGGTTATATCTGATTAGTGTGATTCTTTGGATTTCATCCCTCCGTTCATCCATCCATCCATCTATCCGTTCCATAAAGCCGAAATCGAACCGTGACAACTTTACATCCAAGCAAGCCCGCACACTCAATTACTCCCCCTCCCATCCTTCTCCCTATTCCCCTCATCCCAAACCGGATTCAACACCCTCGTGATCATATACTTCTCATCCTGTTAATCTACCTCCTCATCTCTGGACTCTTATCCAGGATATCAAAACCGTACTGCCCACTTGAAGCATGATCCTAACTAGATCCATCCCAACTCCACACATATCCAAACCCATTCCATCTCATCTCCCTCTCCCTCCCCTCCCCACCAAGAAAAAAAGAAAAAAGAAAAACACACTTACAAATCCTCGCCGCCTCTTCCGCCTCTCCCTCCAAATCCTCCACCCCTATCTCCCCTCTCAACCCAATCCTCACCATCTCCGTGACCGGCCCATCAAGTCCAGACCCGCTAACCACCGACCGCATGGCCATTCCGACTCTATTATCTTCTTCCCTAACGTACGTACCTATACCTAAATATGTACCTATATCGCCAATACGTTTATCCACCAACCCTCGCACGCGTCCGCATAGAATCTTTCAAGACGTCCAAGTCGTCCAAGTCGTCCAAGCCGTCCGGGTTATCCGAGTGAAGCCGAAAGATCGAAACCGAAAGATCGAAACCGATACCGAAACCAAAATCGGAAACAAGAATAGAATTCTGCACTCAATGTATCAATACCATTAGCTATTTGTTCTTTATTGTTCATTTATCATATTGCTCTAGTAAGTAACAAGACAAGCCACCAGCTACCATATCTGAAGTCTGACCTTAACCATACCTACTTACCCCACCCAACACGAATACGACACTTATGATGTCAGCAGCTCCGATCACATAAACTCCTAATAAACTTTGATTTCCAAACTCACTCACTATCTCCTAGAGCGTTTACTTACAGTAGCTTCAACAAATCAAACATCTCATTATTCAAATCATAAAGTCAACAGAGCAGATATTAGTGATCCAACCCAGATGGCAAAATACTGATAACAAGATCACTAAACACAACACAACACAATACAATACACACAATTAGTAATCCAAACTTCACCAATCCGTGCATGCATCTCTCACCCAACCTCACCGCAGCTCACCTCTATTTCAAATCCATCTCCAATCCCACAAACACAATCAAAAGAACCTCATATCATATAATAGCATTTTTTCACAATTCGCATCACCCTAGCCATTCATGCATCATGCATCATGCTTTTCCTTGCATACCAGCTTCCCTATGAGCATCTTTCTCGTCATTCTCGTTTCCATGCACTTGATTTCCCATACAAATTGCGGGTCAGATTCCCATTAATCAATCAGGATCTCATTTCTCCCATCATTAACTTTTTTTATCAATTGCTTGGAGAGATGTTTCCACTCCCAAGGAAAATATACGCCATGAAAAAGCAAGCAAGCCACCATTCCGCCAACCAGGCCACTAACATCCATAAAAAGATTCATTTCTGATTGTTAATAACACATATTGCCAAAGGAAGTCCTTTCCCTTGCCCATGTCTAACCCTTTTCATATATCAATTTGAATTTAGCTTGAAGCTCTGTGACGTTCACTCTCTAGCCTTGAGTAGAGCATATATCTATTGATTTATCAGTAATATGAAATAAAAATTAAAAGGAGAGGAAACTTACAAGGCCATTTGATTACACTCCGCTGTTCCTGTAATTGTAACCAGTCTCTCATTTGAATTATCTTGCGGCTCATTGATCTTAATGACACTCCCACTGAGTTGTCTGATTTCATTAATCTTGGCACCACCTTTACCAATTATAGCTCCAACCATATCATTTGGAATGAAGATTTGTTGTGTTAAGGGTTGACCAGGGATGGCGCCTGGCATAGGTTGACCTTGTGGGCCAGTAGCACCATGTGGTTGAGGAACAGCGTGGCCAGCTTGTTGTGGTTGTTGTGGGCCCACTCCACCATAACCGCCAACGGCCGGAGAAGCGTGTCCACCGTAATGTGCAGCAGCAGCTGGCTGTTGGTGAGGTGCTTGTCCTTGACCGTATGGTTGGGCATAGCTGTTTCCAGGAGTGTGGTGAGATCCACGGTCAGAACGACGATGGTTGTCAGGGTGACCATAGTTTCCACCAGCTGGTTGTGGAACATATGGAACAACCTGCATACCGCCTGGGACCACACCTGCAGGTCCACCACTTCTTGATGCATAAGCAGATGCAGCGGGACCACCGAATCTCTCTGTCAATTGTTCAAACAAGGTGCTTCCCACATAATAGGTTGCAATATGAACGGCATCTGCAACACCAAGAACAACAAGTGATCTCTCAGTTGAAAGTGGAAGGTATGAATCGGAAGCATTCAAACGAGCCCCTGAAGCTTCTTGGATCTCTTTGATCCGAACACCACCTTTACCAATTATAGAACCAATCAAGATGTGTGGGATAAGAAGGCGAAGAGGATATGTCTTCGAGGTAGAGTCCGAGGGAGCTTCGAGAGGTTCATTGTTCAATGTTCGAATTATCAAACCAAACGCCTACCAAAGATTAGTTATATTTCTTCAGATA
Source organism: Botrytis aclada (assembly GCA_014898285.1). Taxonomy (NCBI): domain Eukaryota; kingdom Fungi; phylum Ascomycota; class Leotiomycetes; order Helotiales; family Sclerotiniaceae; genus Botrytis; species Botrytis aclada. Next base: position 644,884 of record RCSV01000008.1, read on the forward strand.
TCGAAACGAGCAAACATACCTTAGCTACTGCGTCAACAACACCACTGACAGTCAAAATTCTTTCCACTGCACCCTTTTGATAGTCGCTGACTGTACATTTTGCGCCAGAAAGCTTACGGACCAAGGAAACATTTTCCCCGCCCTTGCCAATAACGGTAGCAGCTTCGGCACTCGTAATAACAGATCGAACGTGTATCCATCCGCTCTCGTCGTGTGGGAGAGCATTTCCAGAGGAAGTGCCTTCGGTTTTAGTAGGGACCGTTGTTTGAATTGGTTGTGTTGCCTCAGTAGTAGGAGCATCAACAACCTCGGTATCTCCCTGGGCATCCTTTACTTCTTCTTTTACTCCATTGGCTTCATCAGGTTTCGCATCCCCGTTTGGATTGGTGAGGACTGGGAGCTCGGTTTCGATAACAGATGGTTTCTTTTCTGAATCATCTTCACCCTTTACAATCTTGTCTAAAGCAGGACGCTTGGCATCTGGTTGATCGCTTGGTGCAGAAGGGGAAGATGGATCCTCAAGAGGACGTTTTGTAGATTGTGTAGGAGCCGTTGTAGGTGAGGCCGACATTTTCGTTTGCTATTTGGTTAATCTCTTTTTTTTTGTATTTGTTTCACTCTAAGTTGAATAGTGATCGGAACGGGATTGGAAGATAAGTCAAATGACTATTTGGATTGATCGCTTTTTATGTACACCAGAAGAGTCTTCGAAGGAAAACGTGCTGGTGTTGGGGTCGGAGGAAGCAGGGAATGGAGCGTGTGCTTTGACGGGGACTGCGAATAAGAGAAGATGTGTCGATAGGGGAGGAAGCAGATGTGGTGTAAAACAACAACTTGTAATAGACCTGCAAACTCTGGAAAGGGATTTTCTTGGAAGTTGGAAGGAGGGCGAGTAATATCTGTGATTGTGATGGATGTGAAGGTTTTTTGGAGGTGAAGATAACTGATTTTGAAGAATCCTCTTATTTTTGGGGAAGAAAAAAGCAGTATTAGGGACCTATCCTCAAACCTTAAGCTTTTCCACCAACGATTCCAAGCTATCGTTGTCTTAATGCTTTTTTTTTTAAAGTACTGGTTCGCGTTCCTAGTTTCCAATTCCGATGATTGTTTAGTTTGCTGCGTGTTGATCAAGAGTTGCAGGAGATGGAAACGGAGGTGGTGATGGAGAAGCGACAAAGAGTAGATGGAGGTGAGATTCGAAGAGGTTGAAAATCGCGTAGATCTTTATTTCCCGAGGGTGGTGGTTTACGTAGAAAGATTGAGCGACTTAATTGAAGAAATCGTTGCGATGATGATGAAGAGGATGGATGATATTTCAATGAAGAAAAGGAAAGGGGAATGAGAAGATGATGATTTAAAGAGATGTGAGTACCAAGTTCGAATACCTAGCTAGATATTTCAAAAGAAAGTAGCAAACAAGAAAGAACCTTACGCGGTACTGGGGCGGTAGATCTGAGATGCGAGGGAAGCTCCACTAGCGTCCAAAAAGTTATGCTGTCTGGTCTGAGGCCTTTTGCTGAGGTCTGAATTAATGCTTGCATAAAATGTGAGGGTGTGTGGTTGTGTGGTTATGTAAGGTTGTGTACTTGTGCCTGAGGCTCACTTTGGATACTGTCAAGGTTCCAAGGTTGATCATATCAACTTTACATCAACTTCATACATAGAGCAAATCATAGAAAATTTCATAGGAATAAGCAACTTCACCTTGTTGATTGGATTGCAGGAAAAGATACACTTTAGTATTGAGCTGCTTTACGAGTCAAGACTTCAATGATCGATGATCTCTTAACCAAATCATACTTCACTTCCCGCATCTTTGACATTATCCAATAACCCTTTTCGGCCCGCTCCTCACAGAAACTTGCCTGCTTGTCACGACTTAATATATCCGTGCACATATAAAATCAAAGCATGGCACGTGTTTTTGGCTGTCAAATCGAAACACGATACCTTTCAACCTCTAGTCCTTGTCTCAAGTTGGCGTCGATCGAGAACTGAATGAGATAATTGAAAGGAACAGTTAAGACAATTCCAATAACTGGTTGAGAAGCAAACTTATAACCCCTTACCCACTCCATTTACCATGGATATCGATCAAGACCCTCGAATCTCCGCCGCATATACAGCGCGTCTCGACCAAACCCTCCAAGATCTCCAAGATCGAGTCAAGGAGCAAGAAGCCGCACTTGCACAGGTAAATTTCCACTCCCTACCCTATTGATTTCTAAAAACCTCAAGCTAACCATCCACCCTAGCTCCGAGCAAAAACCTCAATCCCCATATCTTCCGGGCCATCGTCAGACCCCCAAATCCACCTCCACCAACTCCGCGCTCTGAAACACGCATATGATACCCTCTCCACCACCCCCCCCTACCTCCCACCTCCCAAATCCGTCCTCCCCGCCCTCCTCGCCCACCGCACCACCACATCCTGCATCCAAGAAACCCAAGAATGCATAACCACCAGCTCACATGACCTCAGCAGCACCAGCACCCTTCTCCAAAAAGAAAAGTCTGACCACCAAGATGCCCTCTCCATCCAATCCGCGCTCCAATCACGCATTTGCGCCCTCACAACCCAACTCACGCAACGAACCCAAAAATCCCCCTCCCAAATCTTTTCCGAGCTGCAATCCTCCTTCCAAACAGGCAAGTCACACTACGACACCGAAACCGGCAATCTAATCCGCGCATTCAATTCCTTCATCGACGCCCATCTCGCATCCATGCTCGCCGCCGAAGAACTCGGCGGCCCCATCGTAGGCGAAATGCTCTCCATCACCCCCCAAACCCTCATCGCCGGCTTCAGCACGCAGGGAAAACCCAAAAAGCCAAAAGAAAACCCAAACATGGATAAACGCCAGCGTCGCATCGATGAAATCTGGGGTCCCAAACCTTCTCTCGACCACGACGACGAGGAAGAAGATGAAGAAGAAGAATGGGACGAAACACGTGCCGCTGCAGCTGAGATGCGCGAATTGGCTGAACAGCTGCTAAACGGATTATTGGAGGCCGATGAGATTGGCTCGGATGGATATGTCACGCTCGAGAGAGATAGTGCGGCGGCGAGATTCCTGGTCCGGAGTAAAGTCGCGCAGTATCATTTTAAGGATGCGAGGAAATTGAAGCTGATCGATTTTGAAAAGGATATTGTTTGAGTAGTTGATTGATTATCTTTTTAGTCGAGTAGTATATATACCCACCTGCCCTTATTTGGATTACTAGATTACTACATCGTTTGCAAGTTTCACACCTACCTACTCTTGAATCATGATGAATATCCTATTCCATTCCCCCACATCTCACATCTCACATCTCACATCTCACATCTCACATCTCACTCTCTCCCATTCACTAAACATCTCCTCAATCCCTCAATCCCACAAACATTAATACCGGTACCAATATCTCCCCCCCCCCAAATAACCTTACCAACTCACAAATGATTATCATAACCATAACTCCAACCATAATTCATTCCGCCTCGAAATCTCCTCCCAAAAAACTCCACCAACCTTTCCAAATCTGATACCAGTGATCTCAATCTCCATCACCATCTCAATCCACAAATCTCACATAGGCAATCTCAATCTCTATAAACCCCCCTAGAAACCATCATTTGATCTCTCCAGTTATGCTTCTCCGCCCCTTTCCCTTTCCCTCCATCCCTTATATTCCTCCCTCTCCTCCTTTCCCCTCCCTCCCCTCCTCCTCTCCACTCCTCTTCTCTCCTCTCCTAAATCTACTATTAAAAATCTACTATTCAAAATATATTACTTACCACAACCGTCCCATCCCATTCCATCCCATCCCCTCCAAAATAAACAATCCCCTCCAACTCCAACTCCAACCCACTACACTACACTACACTACACTACACTACACTACAAAACCCACTACAAAACCACATCCCAAGAAGTAATCTAATCTAATCTAATCTAATTTCTATTTCCACCTCAACTCAACTCAACTTAATCTCCAACTCGCAATCACAAAGCTCTTTCTTCACTTCACTTCACTTTACTTTACTTTACTTCACTTGATTTCTCATTCATTCTCACTACCCACTAGTCTTCTACTTCTCTTTCTTTTCTTCACACTTCGCTTCACCACACCACGCATCTCTTCTTCACAACTCCCACATTAACATCAGGTACACACATACATACACACACACACAGTACACAGTACACAAGATCCATACATCTGCACTAAAGTACACTACACAACACAATACAACACGACACAACACAACACTCCACATCCAACCCCCATCCCATCCATCCATCCTATCCACCAATCCACCAATCCCTCCAGCCCCCTCCCCCCCTCCTATTTTCAAATTTTCCTCCTTTCAAACCATCCATCCATCCATCCATACACCCACCCATTGAAAGGAATCCCAAGCCTAACCGAAACGCCCAGCCCGCCCATATGATGAATCAGACTACTAGAAATGGTATGTGAACGCCTTACATCAAACGAAACACGAACGAGTAAAGCAGAATCATTAATGTACCAACAATCCCCTTTTCCCTAGGTATTTTCACTTTTATCCGCCGTGAAGAAGTAGAAAAAAAAACAGACACAAGAAATGCTTAAAAGAAGATGACGAAGAAGAAAAAAAAAAACTCAAAGAAAACCCCTCAAATATTTATCTTGCTCCATGGAAGCCTTTCCCTAAATATCAACAGTATCCACACCAAGTTCCACTAGCACTTCATATTCTTCCATGAATCTCACTTAGTCCTCCCGAAAAGATGTCTCTTGTGACCGTCCTTTCCACCCTTTTTTCCATTCGGTGAACCACTGACATCGTCTTTTCCATCTTCATTGTATTTGGATTTGTAGATCCTGTTTTGCGTTAGATATATTCAATATTTCATCCACTTTAACCTTGATATCTTTGCGCTTGCACCCGCAGATACCACATCCCAGATGGAAAAGAGAAGAAAACATACCAACTATTCCCAATCATACTAATCCCCTTACTTTCCGCTGCCCGATAAAACTTGGCACTCTTTTTGAGGTCCTTTTTACACCCCACTCCCTGCGCGTAACAAAATCCCGCTTCAGCTAAAGCATCGCCATCACCCCAAGCTATTCAAAATATTAGTACGTTGTTTCAATTTCCATTTGCACCACCTCAAAAATAGGATAAAACTCACATCCTGCAATCTCAAAGCATCTCAAAGCAAGGACTTTGTCCTGTTCAATACCCCAACCATTCATATGACTGACTCCCAATTCATAAATACTAAGCGCAAATTGAGCCTTTCTAGTTTTTCTTTCCAAAACATCGACAGCTTTTCCATCCTTTGCCGTATCCTCATCATCGGCAACCTCAAGGCTAGCCGAATCCGCAGCTTTTCTCAACCAAGCTACACCTTCTCTCTGATTGGGTCGCATACCCCAACCATGTCTACATGCGAGTGCATAGAGAAGCATGCCCGTGGGATGATTCTGCCTGGCTGCAAGACGTAGATGATAGGTGGATTTGGTTAGAGAACCAGCTTCATGATACTCAATAGCTTTCGCAACATGTTCTTCTCCAGACATTTCAGCCGATGGAGCTAGTGAATGTTGCGATCGAGCTTTAATTGTGGTTTGTGAAGAGGCAATTGACGGTGCGCGGTTGTCCCTTTGCGCCTTATCTTTATGTAAGGTAGGGGGTGCGTCGAATGGTGATGGAAGATGACTAGGGTCTGTTAAGCTTCGTCCTCTTTCGCCCATTCTTGTGGGTTCCGAGCCCTGCTCTAAGCAGGGACGTAAATGTGAAATATCTGGTCTGGAAGAAGTCGATGGTCGAGATGGAGGTGATGGCGGAGGTCCGCCTTCAATCGTTTGATTATTGCCCAGGAACGCAGGGGGTTGTTGCTCAAAGACAAATTGAGCTTGCGGTTGACCTTGAAAAATTGCCGAATTTCTTTGCAACATCTTGCCTCTAGGTAGATTAAACGTCGAGTATACATAAGATGGTGCACCTCCCTCACCGAGAAGGTTGTGATCCGGGAATCCTTCACTATGCATGCTCACAGGAGTATGAGCAGTATCATCCGTAAGAATGAATGAAGGCTGGCTGTCAGAAGATGCCTGTCGGGAAGGTATTGTTGGCTTGTCTTCCATCGGGTGATTACTAGATCTACTAATTGGCCGAGAGAAGTTGAATGCAGGTCTGGGTAGATGCGTATGGTCTACAGAATAGTCGGAGCTCACAGATGGAGATTGAGGTACTGAGGAGTTGAAAGAAGGAGAGTTTGGTGTACTTGACATGGCACTGGTTGAAGAAAGTTTGCGTTGAGGAGAATCGTGTGATAATGAGTGATCGTCATCTGAGCTCTCCATTGACATAGATCTCGAACTGGGAGCTCTTTGTGCGAATGGTGCTCGTGGTGGTGCCAAAGCTCTTGGGCCATAACCGCCTACAGCTAAAGAGCCATCGGGTCCTCTGAGCGCTCGCTGGCGCATCGATTCCTGGCTAGGTCGAGATGGGGCATCGGAAGGAGATCGGCCAGGTCTGGGCGAACGTGGCCCTCTATATGGACCGTCTGAAGGAGATCGACCTGGCCTACCCATACGTTGTTGGGGAGCAGATGGCGAACGTTCTGGCCTAACTGCTCGATCATTGTGAGGGCCAGATGGCGAACGACCCGGTCTAGGTGATCTTCCAGGTCCATTATGAGGAGCAGAGGGAGAACGCTCTGGTCTGAGATTGTTACGTCCCTGATGTGGAGCTGAAGGCGAACGAGATGGCTGTGGAGATAGACGTCCCCGATACGGGGCATCAGATGGTGACCTTCCAGGTCTGTGTTGAAGTTGACGAGCATCTTGATCTATGGACGCTGGCGAAAGATCCCTTCTAGCTCCAAATATGCTCTGTGGTTCCCTCGGGGTCGGACTTGGAGGTGGTCTTCTGCCTCGAAATCCCTCGTCCTTCTCAGGAATTACATCGAATGTTGGAGTATCTGGAATCTTTCCCACCTCAGGATGCACCGAAATTGGTCTGAATATAGGTGCCTCGACCTCTGTCAGCTGTTGTCCCGGGCCAGCAGAAGCAGGAGATTCCGTAGGAGACATTTGGGCCAGAGGGGAATCTGCAAGTCTTTCGGCAGAGGCAGATCGTAAACTTCCGAGTCGAGATTGGCCGAGAGAGTTCGCGATTGTAAGTGGTGGCAGACGACTAATGCGCTTTCCTCCATTTGTGCTTTCATTCAACTGTCTGGCCAAGAGTCGACTTTGCGCCGCGAACGCATCCAAGGGTGAAAGTTCGGGTGGAATATCTCCAGCTACGTGTAAACGGGGGGAAGGCAATGAGCGCAGTGATGGGGATGGTAAACCATTACTGCCACTGCCCATTGCCCCATACGATTGTGACCGAAGGTCAATGAAATTGGGTCTGTTAGCCATGTCGCCGGTTGGTGGATGACTTCCTATGTCCAAATTGTTCTATCCTTCCCATGAGTTTGTAGACAATTTCCAGAAATCTTGCGTTATATTTTGTAATCAATGTGCGATTCCTTGTTGGTATTGGATTGGTGATTCACAATAGAGAAGACGTTGTGGCTGCAGTAGAGATGATCAAGGGAACATCAAACGTTTGAGATATGTTAGTGAATGAGGAGGAGGCGCAGTCAAAGTTCTCGTAAAATGTTGGGTCTGGAGCTGGTAGATGTGGATTTGAATGTATGCGATAATGTAAGGAGATGGTGACGGGCCGTGTACGATAACTTTTAGAAGTTCAAAAGGTTCGAACGTTTGAGAGTTGAAAGTTGATAGTTGAAAGTCGAAAGTCGAAAGTCGAAAGAGCGAAGTCGCTGAGAAAAAGTTTAGAAATGACAAATGGTATGGTATTGAAGATGTATTGAACTGAACCGAATTGAAGTGTATTGAATGAATTGAATTGAATTGAATTGGATCGTACCAGTAAAATGAAGGAGTGAATTAGCGTTTATGATTTGGACGTAACGCAAGTTTAAATGAATGTATTTCGATTGAGCAAATTTGAGATCTGAGATCTGAGATTGGAGATTGGAGGTTGGATTGAATGAATGATGGATGGATGGAATGGGATCTTGTTGGCTCTTTTTTATTATTGATAAACTTTTGGCGACAGTCTTCAACAACGGAAGATGGATGTTGCAGAATGATTAGAATAGATACGATAATAATGTAAGTAAGAATTCTTTCTCGCTGCAGTTTCGAACAGGCATCATTTGCACTTTCTCTTGCCGTTGGTAATTTCCTCTGTTTTTATTTTGGTTTTCCCTTTTTTCCCCCCTCGATCTGTTGTGATCCCCGATATGCACGAAAGAATTGACCAAATGGATTGCTGGCCTTTAAGGGATATTGTATTGTGGAGTTGCCCCTTGATGAAGAAGACTTCGATGGTGTTTGAAAGATGTAAATAACAACATAAAAATCAAAGTTGATAGAGAATCAAGTAAAAGAAAATAGAAAAACGTCCACTGATCACACGAATCTTTCTCGTATCACGATGATTAGTCGCCGTGAGAGAGAGGTATGTTCTTACTATGGCTAGGATAGTAGATGGAATGAAAAGAAGGAGCAGAAGGTATTGGCCGGGCCGTTCATAGCAACACTTGGCAGATCATAAAAGAACAAAATATATGTATGTATGAATGTATGAATGTATGTATGTGATGATGAAGAGTGGAAGGGTAGAAGGGTAGAAGATTCAAGAAGGGTGGAGGGAATACGGATAAAAATGCAAGGCAAGGTAAGGACAGGTCAAGGAAGATAGATACTAGAAAGCCAAGGCGAAGGAAATTTCCCATGTAGCAACAAATGTGAATCTCTCCTCTCCTTTCCTTTCCTTTCCTTTCCTTTCCTTTCACTGGCGTTGATGCATGGTCATAATAATCAAACAATCACAGTCACGATGAGGAGGAAAAATTAAAGGACATCACGAGAACGCGAAGGAAGGAGAAAAAAAAGAAAGAGATGCCAGGAACAGAAAGTTCACATATAACCCTAATGACCACTGCTCCGTACCATCTAGGTCTTTATATTAAATCGATCCACTTCATCTACCCGCTGCTACTTGAGCTGTGAACTAGAAGGAGATGATGCTAATAATAAACAAATCACCTCTCTCTCCCCCATTAGACATCTCATTCCGTCTCTCCCATTCGTCACATCTCTCCTAGGTCCATCATCCAATCATCCACTCAATGCAATATCGAATCACCTTAAATTTGTAACGTGTGGAGTTGAAACTTCTACTACCTAGCTATCTAGTATCTACTGAGGACTAGGTAGGGAATAGCTATAGACATTTGAAGCGTCTGATTTAACATTGACAATAATAAGGGGGTCAAGATTGAAGTCTGAAGGCTGAAGACTGAAGACTCAACACTCACGAGGGGGAGAATTTCATAAAGTTCCTGACTAATGCTCACGAGGAACCATTGAAGAAAAACGCCATAGCATAGGGGTTCAACCGATTTGATGTGCAATTTGCATAGCTACATACGATACATAATATATCGTATACCGGAGTATTTATCTAGCGAGCTGCGGTGACTTTCTCTCGACTATCACAATACGTATCTCGTATTCATACCAGAATTTGCTGATTTCATTACTTTGGTGTACCTGTAGCGTCCATTAGACAGCCATCCAATTCTTCACTAGAGCTTCAGATACGATACGATATTCATCTAGAACGTCAAATACGATCATCGACTTCAATCGGATATCCATGTCGACATATGTCTATTCTTCACTAGAGCTACAGATACGATACGATATGTGTCTAGAACTTCAAAACGGATACCCATATAGCCACATCACATATCTAATTCTTCGCTAGAGCTTCAAATACGATACCGTATGTATCTATCTATCTGATTCTATACCCCATACTCCATACCAGACTTCAAATACGATACCGTATCTATCTATCTAATTCTACACCCCATACTCCATACCAGACTTCAAACACGATAATTACCATACACACCAAAAACAACCCTATCAAAACTTCCCCAACCCAACTCCCACTAATATATATCATATACACCCACAGAAATCTCTTCCCATCAATCCCATCTCATCTCATCTTATCTCATTTCGTTTCACTCCGAATTCCATACCCTCTAATCCAATCCCCCTTCTCGAACTTCCCGGAGTTTCTATATACATATAATTATATATAATTACTAATATACATCACATCATCATATTACTATATCCATTTATATCCTTCTCTATACACATATATACGCACAATACAACATAAGCCATCAACCAACCATCCATTTCCCCAGATTCAAGGCCCATCCTTCCACCCGTCCTTCCACCCAACCGCCCAAAACAAAACAAACCCCATCCACCCAATCACAATCCTCTTATATAAATCTCATAATCCCTGTCTCGTGCACATATAAAAAGATAAAAAGCACACAGCACAAAATGTATATCGGTGTATCACAACACAAGATGTCATATCTTACCACACCACTCCATACCGCTACCCTCTACAACCACCCCAAACACTACAAATTGAAAATTAACGATTAAAACTTTTCCATCATCCATCATCCTTTTCCACCCACCACCCACCACCCACCAAGCACCTCATCCCTACCTCCCTACCTCCCATCCTACCTCCCTCCCTACGTCCCTCCAAACCCCAACCCCATCCCAAAATCTCGCACTAACTTACTTTAACCCTCATACTTCCCTTCCCTTCCCTTCACCTACTTCCCTTCCACTCCATCGATATCCAAAACCCTAGGTTCAAAAGCCTACCTACCAGCTAGCTAACTACCTACCCACCTACAACCTACGACCTACCCACGACCCAGTAAATAGATACAGAGAGAGATATACATACCAAGAGATACATACTTTACTCCACTCCACCCCGCTCAACTCAAACACACTCACTCCTATAAATCCACTGACTCCTATATGTGCATAACACCTCTCCCGCTCCCGCTCTCCTTTCCCCCTTCTCTCTCTCTCTCTCTCTCTCTCTTTTCAAACCCAGAATCACAAATCACAAATCCCATCATAAATCATAAATCATAAACCATAAATCTCAAACCCCAAACCCCAAATCTCATCACAAATCCACAGAAGAAAATAAGATCATCATCATCATCATCATCATCATCATCATCATCATCATCATCATCATCATCATCATCATCATCAATAGATACAAAAGCTTCGAAATCCCCATTTATTTATCTATCCCATTCTATTCGATTCTACTCTATTCATTCTACCCCCCATCTCATCTCATTTCATCTACAATCTATATACATCTACATATCTACCCATACACCTATCTATCTACACACCCTACACACCTATACCTACCCCTTGTACACCCTACCACTTTCCCCTCTTCCCTAATCACCAAATGGAAACACACACAAATAGTAAAATACGCACCTATCAAGAGCCAGCCAGCTACATCCCATCCCATCCCATCCTACCCATCTCATCCCATCCCATCCCGTTCCATCCCTTCTGAAACCCATCAACATTGTTACACCCAAACCCTCTCATTTCCGAAATCTGATACACACATACACACACACACACACAAACTCCACCCGAGCTCCGGGTTTCTTCCCCGTCACCCGTGCCTCCCCTCCCGTACGTTTCAAAATTCAAGCCATCAATAAAACTTCACATGCATCCACAATCCCACACACTGTCTCCTCAATATCTCACAAACATTGATAGAAGAACTTTTATATTCGCTATCTTCCAAAATAAAAATAGAGTAAATGCCTATATTCAATGTACATAGTCCCTCTCCCATTCCTCTAAACTCCAATACCCGATGCCCAGCTCCCATGAACGCAAAAATAGTCACACCCCCCCCGACTAGAGATTCTTTGATTGCATTTTTCTTAATCTAGTTGCGCCTTCATATACACCACGGTCTACTGCTGCCGCGACGGTTAATGTACCTCCGACAATTGCACAGAGACCTGTCAAGAAGCCTGCTAATGTTTTGGTTCGCTCTTCCTTATTGATGACCTTCATGGGCGAGATATCCTGCGTATAATTAGTAGCTGTGTGGATCAACATATTATGGGAAACTTACATATGAGAAGAAAACACCTGGGATTCCACCACGTGCATGTAATTTTTCCTTATGGCCTTCAGCGGAATCATCACCACCATTGAGACTTCGACGATGGCTAGTAACAGAGTACTGATGAGTTTCAATACTTCCGTCTTCAGAGTGTCCATAAGTTCCAATATCCACGCTTGCGTCATGTGGTCTGCTATTGTAGTTGGCTTCCCAGCCAAGAGGAAGGTATGAAGTTGAAACAACCTTTACAAAGTACATGAAGTTGTAAGCCGCCTCGTGGGTAATTTGTTCCGTGTTATCGAGAGGGTTCAAGTGATGATTGGTCCATGGAATAATAGAACCTGAGCCCAACTTCTTGGTAACTTCTTCTGGAAGCTCTGGTCCAAATCTGAGAGAATGGATTTGATGAGAAAATACGTGGCCGCCAGGAACTGGTGTATCGAAGAAATTGTTGAGGTCGTGAACATGCATATTTCCATTGGTAAAACTGCGACCAGGAGCAATGTGGAAATTTCCAATGACCTTGTTTACTCGGAGACCACCTTCAATGCGACATCCTTCTTTGCGTTGTGAATCCAAACGTTCTCCATAATGTTCGCGCTCGCATTGTTCGACATTTTCTCCTCGGCCAAAAGCCCACGAAACTGACGCATATGCTTCTCGTACCTCGTCACATGTATTACAGCAGCCTGGCTTTTGCGCATTCGAAGGAGGGGTAGCACCGTAACATGCACCGCAGTAATCCGGATCAAGATGGGTTGCTGACTCTTCGGCATTATGACTACATGTTATCAGTCACGACTAGGGGGTTACCATGGTGCAATACATACAGATCCAAGGCCTTGATATCAATGACTTTACCACCTTCTTCTTGAGGACCCAATCGAACCTTCTTAACTCCATGCATAACACCAACTTGCTGTTCTCCGGAAACATCCATTACGTCCAGCGTGAGAAGTTCGCAAGGAATTTTTGGGAAAGTAATGTTCAAATGAATTTCCATCTTTTCACCTGCACAGAAGAATGATGATTAGTTTCCATTCCACAGAATCTCTAACATCTCGAGTATAACACACCTCTTCCCTTGTCAACTACAAGCTCAGGATGAACTGTTATCCTCCTGTAATCCGCCCATTCTCCAAATGCCAGATACAAGACGATTAGCAATGAAGCTATCGTTACAATTCCTCCTGAAGTTGTGCGCACTCTTGCTTCATCGACCGTTTTAGTAAAGGCATCTAGCCTCGTAAACCTAGATTTTGCAGGCATTTTCGCTGGATGTTGTAAAAAGTTGTATTATTATTGTGTTAGGCGGAGCAGCCTTGCGGCGTGGGAAATTGAATTTGGAGGATCTTTCAGAAATACATAAATCGAGTAGATGATCCGATTAACTTTCAATTCGAATGTAGGAATGTAAAAATGAATGAAGAATCGATTATATAAGAGCTTCTTGTTTAAAAGGCCTTCCGGCAAAAGCCTCAAATTTGATTTCAGTGAGAATATGTAAGTGAGAAGAAGTTATTTTAATTTTGGCAAACTCTCAGTCCTTCAAGTCTCAGACAGTCAGTCGCATTTTCAATTGAGGACAGCTTTCCATTGAATGGATTGCTCTCGGTCGGGTTGTTTTAGTCCCGCCCCTCTTGTGTGCACTTTCAAATCTAACCCATGTTCATGCAGGGTAAACTACGCGTAACACAGACATAATTATGGTTCAAAGCTTTGGAAGGTCGATTCGAGAACTGTCTGGGTGGAATACGCAGAGATGGAAAGATAGAGAATACAAAAGATGCGGTATAGTATTGGTTACTTCTTATAGGAACCCAGTAATGCTGACACGATACTTTTCTCTTTTCAAACAATGAATTCATGACCTCCTCATATGTTCTACGGGTATCTGTTGGAGTGGAATAGATAGTTGTTGCCTGAGGCATCATTTGTGCGGCCGCATGTGGAAGAGAGCTTCGGCATCAGTAGCCTTATGATATTTTTGATGAGGCTGAGTTATAAATAGAGGGGTCGAATAATGAAGCAGATTTAAATTGAACGAATGTTGGATACCTACCTACCGGTACCTAAGTATTTTCCATTACAAAACTTGTTTCCTAATAAAGAAGAAGACCAATACGGTTGGTATCAATATTGACTCATTCATGAATCATCTGTACACTTGCAGTACTGTTTTTCCAGGTACCTAGTAGTAGCTATAGGCAGAACCTTAAATCATGGCTGGGCAACAAATTCGCGACTTGTGGTTTCAGCCTTGCTTACATAAGCATTAAAGAACTTCTTATTTCTTCTTCTTCCCAGTAACTTCTTTATCTCAACAAACCTTCTTTCTTTCATTTTCACTACCAACTCAAACCAAAATCATCCAGAACAATAGAACCGAAATTCTTTACACCGTCGTTTCTACTGAATCAAATCGATTTCGATAAATCTTCACCCCTTGTACGAAACATCCACCACTCTTTCGAAAAGAATCGCATCTTCAAGATACGTCATAACAATTAGCAACAATCTTCTTGCACACTTTGCGCCTTGCAATATTTAACCAACTTTACAAAATCAAATACGACCCTTATAATCACAACGACGTCAAGATGATGAATCGAACATCAGCACCTCCTAGAGGTCCGCGAAACTCGTCTTCAAGTACAAGAGGTGGTGGTCGCGTGGGTGGTGGTGGTATCACAAAACGACGAGCAGGTCCTATTCGAGTCGATAAAGATGGTGACTTAGATATGGATACTTCGACAGGCGCAAACGGTCGCAAAGGGGGAAAGGGTGCTATCGGAAGTTCTGTTCCAACTGGACCACGCGGACATGGACAGGGAGGTGCAAGGAATAATGGCCGTGGTGGAGGAAGACTTGACGTCACACGAAATCCGCAGGCCATCCTCCGAGGAATGGGATCGCAATCGCAACAAGCCAACGTATTGGTTACACTCTGGATCAAAGGACTTAAGGGGAGTAAAGCAGCTTCAAATAGTGATCAAGGCCTTTCATCCCTAGTATCATTCCTCGAACGCAAGGCCACGGCGTTGGACTCCAAATCGAAGAGAAGTATAAGAGTTAAAAAGGTACGTTTTTACCGCCATGATTTTGGGATCACGAGTTACACAGCGCTGTCGCCGTAATTTTTCGCTCTTGTCATATCAAGTTCACTACAACGAGTCGAGAATTGACACTTTCGCTTCACCACCTCATGATCCCGGTCGATTTCAAGGTTATCTATACCTTGCTAACCCTCGAATAGTCACACAAGAAAGGTGACATGGTTGTTATTTCAGTTACCCCGGAAGACGCAGCCTCTATTATGAAGTTGGATGGTTTCGCATTTGCTGGATCAACGATTGGCGTGCAAGATAGCGAGCCATCGAAGACGTCGGAGAAGGCGGAGTCTGAGGAGGCTCGGTTAACGCGAGAGAAGATCCAGGGAGTTCTTGCAGCTCGATACGATCCCAACCTTAAACTTTTAAATCTCTCGGCTTTAGGACAAGATGAGCTGTTGAAGCAGATGGGAATGTTTGAAGATAACACTCTTGTCTCAAAACTTTTTCCAGTTCTGATGGTCATCTGCGATAAATTATTCACCACTCCACAAGCCAAGAAGGATGCCATAGTCAGTGTCACTTTGACCGACAACTCATTGGCCGATCTTTCAAACGTCACCTCCTTGGCTTCGACATTTCCAGACTTAAAGAACCTGGATCTTTCTAGAAATCAGTTCGCCGATCTGGAATCTCTGAAATTATGGCGCTGGAAATTCCGTCACCTCGAAAACCTAGTTTTATCGGGCAATCCTATAGAAACACTCGTTCCAGATTACGCAACCGACGTTGTACGCTGGTTTCCGGAACTCCAACAGTTGAGTGGTGTCCAAGTCAGAAGTGTTGCTCAAGTTCATGCAGATCTTGAGGCTATTAAATCACCATTCCCAATCGCTAGCCCATCTTTCAGAGATGTCGCACAAGTTGGGGAAAGTTTTGTAAGACAATTTTTCGGAGCATACGACAACGATCGAAATGCCTTAATCACTAATTTCTACGATGCCGAGTCTTCTTTCTCACTATCTGTCAATATGTCAGTAGTTCGAGATCGCAATCATTCATTGCCTGTCCCACCGTGGGCAGCATACAACAAATTCAATCGAAATCTTGTCAAATATACACATTTGTCTACTAGATTATCTCGGAAATCTACTGGGTCTCAAGAAATTCAAGCCATCTGGAACGATTTACCCAAAACAATTCACCCCGAGATCGCCACACGACCTGAACTATACCTTGTCGAATGTCAACCCCTTCCAGGTCTTCCTGATCCTTCTGGACAGAGTGCCGCTGGGGTTGACGGTCTTCTCATCAATGTACACGGCGAATTCGAGGAGAATATTCCCAATTTTGAAGGCAAAGCTCTCCGTAGCTTTTCGCGATACTTCATACTCGGACCCGGAGGGCCTAATGGACCCCCTATTAGGGTTCTTAGCGATATGCTTACTCTTAGGGCTTGGAGTCCTTTGGCTCAAACGACTGCAGTTCAAGGACCTCAGCCGGTTCCAGTACTTCCAAATGTTCCACAGGTTCCCATTGTCGATCCTTCACTCACACCCGAGCAACAACAAAAGATATGCGCCGAGAAACTTTCTGCTGAGACAGGCATGAATTTACAATATTCGGCCATGTGCTTAGCAGAGACAGGATGGAATTTAGAACAGGCCTACATTGCTTTCCAAGCCAACAAGGCAAATTTACCAGCGGAGGCTTATCAAAAGTCATAGGTTAAAGAAATGAAGGAGGGGGGCAAGGAACACAGGAAAGATTTTATTAGCACTAGCGTTTTTTTGTTTTTTTGTATGGATTAAGATAATAAGAGAGAAATGGGTGGCGAGCATTTTGCATGAAATGGAGGTTATGGCAGCATCATATGGAGTTTTTTTTGTCTCATCAGAATTGCACCAAGCAATCCTTAGCGCAAATGGAGTTTTGGGAATACATATACCTACAGTTATAAAAACGTATGTTTAGCGGAATTAAAGGGGCGGGATGCACATAAATCATTACACGCAAAATCAAATTTTGAACGATGTGCTCTGTGCTCTGTGTTCTCAGCGTCTTCGGGAAGGATACGAGGAATTTGTAGAAGGAATGAATGGATGGATGGATGGGCTTGTCCGGAATATAATGATTGGTACTGTTCTATAGGTACCAGGTACTCGACAGCGGATTATACAGTTTTTTTTTCTATTCTTGATTCTTGGATAACTACTTGCTTGCTTGTTTGCTTGATTTTTTTATGTGATTTTTTATGTGTGATTTTGTATGGTTATGTAACTTGTGTGATGGTCATAGTAGTATATAGGTAGGTATTACTCACTCACTCACTGACTCACTCACATACTATCCTACTCATAGTGAAAATGCAGAGAGTTTCTCACCCCAAATTTGATTACTCGCACAGGTAGTAGTGTAGATAGATATATAGGTAGGTAGAGGTAGATATAAGCTCCAAAAATAAAAATAAAAACAAAAACAAAACAATAGCTACACATGTACTCACTCACTTTCACCTCCCCTCCTTCTGCCTCGCTAATTTTAATTTCTATTTTTGCCTTACCGAAGAGAAACTTGGTTTGTTTGTTTATTCTTTCTTTCTTTCTTTTTTGATGAGAGGAAACGAAGGAAAGTAAGAAGGAAAGGGGGAGAGAGGAAACAGAGGGGAGAGAGGGGGGAGAGAAGAATATTTACCTCACCTCCTTTCATCACGCTTCTTTCTAATTAGGAACATAGGGAGGTTTCATCTGGACTATTCTATTCTATTCATATTTATTTACTTATTTACTTATTTACTTATTTACTTATTTACTTATTTACTTATTTACTTATTTACTTATCTACTACAATCTATCTTTACAAGGTTCTAGTAGTCAATAGTAAGTCATGAATCGCAAGTAAGAGGAGCAAGATTCATACCACAGCATAATCAAATGTATTTCCACAAGTATGAAATCAATTATCAAACAACCAATTGTTAAATTTCATATTATTATTTCATTCGTATCGCTACATAAATCTATCACGCTCTTCTATTTCTTTATATCCCATCCCTTCATATATTGAATACTATGTAGTGCCGCCCGCCTGTCTTAACGGATGCGCCTCGGTATTCAACACCCACTCATCCAAACTCACCACTCCCGGTTCGCTAAACAACAAGTAGAAATACTTCAGCGTCTCTGCCAACCAGAAACTTTCCATTGAATCTTCCTTGTCTGGTTTTTGCTCCATCACATTTTTGAGTCTCGCATTGGCTAGAGGTGTATGCGTATGTTTCACAATCGCTTTGAACATTTTCCAGCCCGTCTCTTGCCAGGCGCGATCACCCGTTAATCTGTACATGATGAAGACGGATTCGATGGCTTCAGGGCGGAGTTGGTAGGATGGATCGTCGACGCGGATATATCCGGTGTCTGAACTGGAGCCGGAGAAAGTACAGGAAGATGTATTGGTGCAAGGGTTGACGTGGAAGATTTCGGGCATGATTCCTGATGGTGTGTGTTCGTATGCCCAAACGCAACCTTTGGTGAGTTTGATGGCGGTTTCCATTTCTGATGGTGATTGGGATATTCGGGAGCCAAGACCTATCATACCTCCTGTGAAACAACCAAGATGTTGGATCTGAGCGGTTAGGAGTGGTTTGCCAGAATTGATGTTAACTGTGCCTGTGAAGAGAATATCGGGATCGCCTGGGAGATTGGGACGGAAAACTAGGTGTTCATTTATGGTTGATAATGCAGTACGATACATTTTCAGGTATTGATCAGCAGAGTAGGATTTTGGAAGAAGTAAATGGGTCTTTGGAAGATATTCAAAAGCCGAATCTTTGATTGTATACGTTAGTGAAGGAATGGGATATGAGAAACATCGATTGACGTACCGGCAAACGCTCCCAAAGTAAAAGAACGACTCCCAAATGACAACTCAGATCCCATGCAGTTTGCTTGGGATGGCCACATTCCTGGTAGTGTCGTAGTATTCTGAGTAGCTTCTAGTTGATCTGTAATTTTTTGTATTGCATTTGCGTATTTTTGATCACCAGTGACTTGACTCAAACGAATGAATTCGAGTGACAGACTCGCGATTTGGGCAACTAGAACACCATTTTCTCCCGCTATCTTGTCTCCTTTGCGAAGTTGTTTCTCCCACCAATAATATGGAGTAGGGATACCACTCTCAGTATTAAATGCCCTGAATAATAAATTCCCAAGTTGTTTTGCTTTCTCAAGCAAAATAGGATGTTGATGATCACTAATATCCCAAGCCCCCAGTAACCCACCGAGATACCGAATAGTAGTTTCGAAAACAGGTACACGTTCAGCATTGGGTCTAGAAAAGTCGATATTCTTAAGAGATTCCAAGGCTTCCTCGAATTCCTCCTTCAATCCCATTATATAAAGTGTATCCAAGGAATCCACCAATGTCGCAGCCCAGCCCACAAATGTATCTTTTTGACCACCTGAAAGTGGCATCACTTCATCATGCATCCATGCATTCTTTTTATATCCAGTCCATGCATGTAGAAATTCCTCTCTCACTTTCTTTTGCCTCGTTAATCGTACTGCTTTGGCAGGTCTGGATTCTCTTGGAAATGTGGTTGCTTGTATGCTATATCGACCAGTAGGAGGTAGTGGTAGATCTGTCGAAGGATGAAAAGAGAAGAGTCCATATCGACTGTTTAGTGAGAAGCGGTTGGTTGTGGAAAAGATGTAGACGCATATTAAGAGTACAACTGTAATGGGTATAAACCGTTTTTGAAATCTTGTTCGTTGTGATCCTGGATACGATCGTGGGGTAAGGACAGCTTTCTCCTTATATTCGAGATTCATTCTTTAAATTGCTGGTAAATATTTCTTCTTATGACTCCGGGCCAATGTGGATTTTCCAAATTTCATCAATTGAGGGAGATAATCTCAAAGTTGTGGATAGGGCAGGGAAGAAAAGAAAAGGAAAGGGACAAAGAAGAAAAAGGGTATCAAGGCGAAGTGAGAACAAGTGAATCAATCACTATTTGGGCAGACCAAAGGGACTAGAAAATACTCATGGTCGTTTGAAAGCCCTATATACCTAACATTCCACAAACACTCTCCTCCAGCTGTCGGCGTTTGACATAATCGGAGTGCTTGTTCATCTCTTCGAAACTCTTGGGAGGAAAGAGCGAGCTGTGGTTAATCGTTACGTCTCTCTTCATGAATATCATCATATATCATGCGATATCATTGGGCGATGAGTCGCACATGCCCATAATATATGGAAACTCACTTGCTTCTCGATTCCAAAATGTTTCGAAGCCAAAACTTGAGTGGGGACCTCAAAATCGCGGACTAAGCTTCATTGGGTTAGACAGATCTGTAGATCTGCGGGTGTTCCTATTCCTTGGGCCCATTTTCAATCCTACCAACCCACAAATTGACCACCTACCTTAAAGTTTGATTCACCCATAAATAGATTGATTTGATCTTCATATTTAATTTTCTTTCTCGAAGATCCAATGATGACATTGTTGATCGTTCTACGATAATCCCCAACCAGAATATTTCTAGAAATCAATAAGAATCATGGATGATATAAGATCAACATGAAAACTTTGACAGGAATCTTCGGCTTTCCGTGTTCAGCTAGGCTGTGCCTGTTGACTCAAGATAGCACGGACAAGAGCATACTCAGCCAGCAAACTCATGTATCATGTCCCACAAAGGTATCTCCAACGGATGCATGAAGACAAGTACGGGTTGTCTTGATTGATTGTTGAGTTGAGTTTCTGGAAGCGAAAGCCGAGTGGTACGATGGATATCACCCCAAAAGCAATCCCGACGTCGAACGCCTATATATACAAATCGAGAATGACTCAACCTCGTCTGTTCGTCTGTTCCACAGTTACACAACGACGCCTACTTTGATTCCATTCTTACTGCTTGCAACTCCGGTCATCAGTTCCACCATTCCAGGACCTCGTCCTTACAATGTATTTCTCTCCATTCTTGGGCCATCCTCGCTAGTACATACGCCGCTTCCGTCAAAGCCAAATTCTGGCCAGGACACATCCTAGGTCCCCCTATAAAGGGAAGATAGTTCCACCCTGGTCGCACCGTCTCCCATCTATCTGGTCGAAAGATATCTGGGTCAGGTTGGAAGCAAGGTGCTAGCATGTGAAGGGCATGGAAAGAAGCAAAAACTATCTGACCCTTTTTCACGAAGATAGGTGAGGTGCCTTGCGGACCACCTCCAGTGGGCAGTATGGTTTCTTGCAAGGCAATTCGTGTATCTGTGGGAGCAACAGGATGCAGACGTAAGGCTAGCAGCGTGGATTTAGTGATGGTTCAAGTAAGCAAGCGGTTACGATAACTTACTTTCCTTGATGACATACTGCAGATAGTGAAGATTCTTCAGCGATTCAAATGTGAATGGCTTATCACCCTCTGATAGAATTTCAGACCGAAGTTTCTTCCACATCTCGGGGTTTCTACAAAGATGGAAAATCGCGTTGCCAATCGTGATGGCGGAAGATTCGTGACCTGCTAAGAAGACATGGAGGATCTGATTTCGAAGATCATCACGGCTACCTGTCTGTTTTGCCATTTCATGCAACAATATATGACGATGATTACCGTTGTCTTCATCATCCGCTGAGTCCGAATCTTCTACCTTTCCTTGTTGTTGTTTTTTTCGGTCAGCTAGATAGCCCCGCCGAAACTCCATGGCTTTGTCTACATATCGATCTGCAAATAAATGAGTGATCTTTATTGATTTATACCATTTCTTATCCCAATAAAGAAACCTTAAACTTCCTAGTTGGAAGCGGATTCCCATGCCTCTTATAGCATAGTCAAAAGCTGCGAGGCACTCTTCTGTTTGGAATGAGGTCTTGGGAGATAGTGTATTCATGGACTCCGAAAAGGAACTCCGTAGATGTGTCGAAAATCTTGGCACACGTCAACACTCAGATTGCAGTCAAATTGGTATCGAAGAAAAAGAGCACTCATACCAGTTTGTTTAAAAGTGGTTTCAAGTTAATCTTGGTCCCATCTGTTGGAACTAACGCAAGGAATTTCTGAAAGTGAACTTCGAACGCTGGAAGATTGGCAACATTTGATTTGGTAAAGGTAGGTCGAATCAAGGCTCTGGAGTGTTCCCAAAATGGACCATCCATAGTGAACACCCCCTCGCCAAGAAATGGCAAAGTAGGAGGTTGACGCAATGGCTGAACCCCATAATGAGTAAAGTTTAGGGCATGAACCGTTTGCAGATTTCTCGCATCAACGGTACAGATAGCATTCTTTGTTTGAACTTTCGCTGAGAAGGTATTTCCGTAAATTTGGAAACGATCAACCCAGATATTAAGTAGATTCGACTTGATCATTTGTCGAAAGTTTTCGACGAAGAGATTGAGACCAAGAACCGGATCTTTGTTGGGATATTTGGGAGGGGCCTGACAGCCGTGTTTGTTGGATTCCTGACGTACATGCCAATTCGATACAAGTGTTTCGAAAATATAGTAGGTAAAAATTAGAGCAGCAAACGCTCCGGCAACTTCAGCTGTGTAATTCATCCTGATATCACACTATGTTCAAACTCTCAGAATTGTATTGCAAAGAGGGGGAAAGGAAAAGCTACAAGAAACAAAGTACTAAGGCTCGGATAAGCATTACTTGGTCGGAACTGATTATCCGAGACACGCCTCTCTCATGCATGATGAATATGTTGGATCTTTACGGAATCGGAGAGTCGCATCGCGGTCAGCAGTTCTATGCAGCTGCAGGCGATTCCAGCCAGGAGACCACTCTTTGCATTGACGCCACCCAAAATGTTAGAAGCTTTGTTTTATATTGTGAGGTTATCACTGGCTTTCAGAATTAAATAGTCTCCTTGAAGTCGTAGGTTGTAGCAACTTTCAACCCATCTGTATCTACATTGTCTTTCCAGTTTTTGTTAGCCCCCAGTTCCTTCACAATGTCTTCTGCAGACGAAGAGAAAGATATTTCGTCGCCCTTCCTCCCTCAAACAGACCACTATTCGTGGTCTGAATCCGATCAAAGTGTCGATAAGCCAAAGATTCGAGTCTTTTCGTTCTTCTCACCAGTTGTCTGTCATATTGGCATTGCACTGATATATCTCGGTCTCATTACTGCATCCATGGTGGCGTGGAACGCTCGTGACTCTAATTATCACATAGCACATCCTGATCCGAGCTCCGGCTCTTATTTTAAGCTCCAATGTTTATGGGCTTATTGCACGCTAACATAATTTAGTGCCTGGAGAGGAAGCCATTGAATATCGCGCGACCTCTCTCAGAGAACCCTACGCTGGAAATCCCTACGCCGGTGACCCAAGACCAGAACATGACAAAGCTTGGGGTGATATCCAGGAGAATTAGTGAGCACAAGAACATATTAAGATCTCGCTAATTGAACTCGATTAAAGATACACATATCAAGCTCACGAAAGAAGAAATGCGAAGGTTGAAACGAACGTCTATTGCCTTGAAAGATGGCTCAGGATATCTCGCAGAGCTAGGTGTATATCACGAACTTCATTGCGTGGTTAGTCACTCGGCTATTATGTGCCATTACAGCATCGAAAAGATAAACTGGTTTATGTATCGATCTCCAGAAATGGATCCGTAAATGGATCTATCGCGAGCATTATTGGCCACTCCTTGAAGGAAACATCCTTCTTGAGAGAAAGATACATATTGGTGAGTCTTTGATGTTACTAATAGATTGAAGACAAAGATCCTAATTTCGAGTCCTTCGAAAAGACCATTGTCTAGAATATTTGCTCCTCATTGCAATGTGCCGTGGTTCTCGATCAGTGACTACTTATGAGTGGTATGGCTCGCTCCCCACGCCCAATGTGGCAGATGAACAAGACCAGGAACGTGTTGATTGGGAGAAATTAGAAGAATGGACTGCGAGCAGGAGGGTCAATTTGCTGGATGTTGATGCTCTGTCTGGTTCGTCGCCCGAGCCTCAACCTTCGGAGCTTCTCGACCATGATGCTCGGGTAGGTTCGGTCAAGGCTGGAGCAGAAAAGGATTCATTTGGTGACCTTGGCTAGTTTAGAGTCTGTGTTGCTGTCATGTCAATCTTCCTTTTTTTGTTGGATCCAGCAGCTCGCAAGATTTATCAAATCAAATTCAGATTGAGAGATCTGGGGAAGCTTCATCTATTCTTGTTTTGATTTCAAGATTATTTCTCTACCATTTACCATCTCTTCATAGTTGGCAAAGCTTCAAAAAAATCGCCATCATTTCTCCGCTATTCGCTACTCACTACCTACTCAAGTCATAAAGAACACCAAGAAGAGCGTGTTTGTTAATCGACATCTAATAGGAAGTGATCCAGTTTTTCTCGGCGTAATCTCGTCGCTCTTGGATGGAACATTGGTGAATGACTGTGTAGCCGGAATCAGAACATTACGATTTGCTCATGGCGTGGAAGAAGTGGAAGAAGTGGAAGAATGAAGTGTTATCAGTATGTTATGGAAAATATCGAAGGGAGTGAATTGCTAGTTTTCAGTATTTTCCAGCTTTGTATCCGTTTCCTTTGTTCTTAAGGATATTTGTATCGGCTTCGTGGAACAATACACTATATGAACGTATCCATCGTGTATGTTACGATTTCTGTGCCTCGGATAGATATATAGATATGATACCGTTCGAACAGCTACAGATAAAAAAGCGGGTATAATTTACATCTTCATTTCCATCTCCCTTTCATCAGCCTCACTATCATGTACTTCCTCGCCCTGACACCCATCATGCAACGAAAATTCTTTCACTCCTCGCATTATTCGCGTTCCTCCCATTTCCTCCTCCGTTCTTCTTATTCCCATTTCCATTTCCATTTCCATTTTCATTTCCATTTCCATTTCCATTTCCATTTCCATTTCCATTTTCATTTTCATTTTCATTTCCATTTCCATTTCCATTTCCATTTCCATTGCCATTCCCGTTCCCATTACCTTTTCCTCCATTATTTTTAGCAGCTGCCGCAGTAGTAGTCGCGGCAGTTGCTGCTGATGCAGTAGTACTCGTAGCAATTGCCGTTAAAGAAGAGCTGAGAAGTGCTTCGACGGCGAAGATTCCTTGTTCGTTAAGTGTTGCTTCAGAATTGGCTTTCATGGCGGCAGGAAGATCTTTGTTGTTTCTGTGGTGGGTGGTTGGTTAGTGAATTTATTATGCAATGTGTGTTTGGAAGCGATAGAGATAGATATAGAAGAGTAATAGGAATATCGGCATCATAGAACTTACTGTAAGACCTGAGCTTCAACACCTTCCAATGTCTGCGCTGTAGCAATCGTGCCCGGTGTGTTCTTGCTAGCTGTCTCGTCTGTCTGCATGACTGCGAAACAACCACCGAATGGACCGGCTTTCGCTGCGTTGAAACAGCGGATTGTACAGATATTTCCTGTTGAGGCTGATTTTGTGTTAGTTGCATTTGGGGTTGAAGACCTTGTGCTATGGGTATATGAAGAGAGGAGTGAAGGAGAAGGGGATGAAATACATACCACCAATACAACTCATGTTGCTGGGCATAGTAACCGCCAATTTTATACTCCCGTCCTTCCCATCCGTCTCCTTAACGGTCAACTTCGTCTGACCGGAGCCCAGCGCATTACTCGTCTGATCCATATCACATGTATACGGCCCTGCTCCATTCGTACCTCCTTGCTGCATCACCACATTGACCGTACTCCCCTTCGTAACAGATGTTACGGTTTTATTGGCTAATTGGGTCTCAGTGTTTTCACCAATATCGATGTTGCCGTTGAGAAGAGTACGTCCACATTCATTAACGACATTGGTGCTAATTTCGGTGGGGTTGATTATGTTGGCGTCGTTGGCATTAAGTACGACTTGAAGGGGGAGAGATGCGGGAGAGCCTTTAGTCCCTTGGGCTGAAAGAAGAACGCCTTGGGCGTGGACTGAGACGAGAAGGGAGGAAGTCAATAGGAGGAGTTGCTTGAATGAAGACATTTTGACTTGTTTGATAGTAGAATATAAATGGTGTATAATTATGCACAGCACGGTGGCAATATGAAGAATAGAAATAGAATAGATAAAATCAGGATAAAATCAGACCTGCTGAGGATAAGATTATAAAGAACGAAGAAAAGAAGATAGAGTAAGTGAATAAAACCAACAGCAGTGAGAAACAGAATTCCTTCAAGCCCGTGGTATGAGGATTATTTTCATCTTATACAGATGTAAAACTAAACATACATTTCCATCTACATAGCATTACGACGATTTTTCATCCATGAGGCGATTTTTCAACATCTCAAACGTAGGAGTCAAAGAACAGATGCGACGGACATACATCAAAAGTACCACTTGGAACAGATTCCGTCGCGAGGGTGTGGGGCGCACACAGCAAAATAGCCGAAAGTGACCTCTCAGGACTGAGGAGGGTAAAAGTGGAACCGTATCAGGGGTAATTCTAGCCGCTTGGCATGTCCCATGGTGCGAGAAGTGGAGAAAACTTCTGCAAGATCAATGATATGAGACGAAGCAGAAATGTATGGATGATGAACAACTCGATGAATGGACGATTGACAGGGCGATTTTTATACTCCAAAACCGGCTCATGCCTTAAAATGGTAGATCACGGGCAGACAAGAGATGGATGAGGAGGAATACATAATACATGAGCGTGCATATCTGCAAAGCAATGTACGCAAGTGACAAATTATGAGGATGGAAAACATATTCAGTGGTGATAAAAACATTTAAATTCTTACCTGAACTTTGAAATTGAGATGCCAGTCTCTCCTTTCTCAATCACTCTTCGCTTCTTGCCTTGAGTAAGCTGGAACGTCTTCTCCTGCTTTCCAGAAGTACTTTGATCCAGGATGTGACTCTGAAAGTCTGTTTTGACCTTTGACACCCAAATAATTCTCTCTCAATGTACCGCCAGGGACAGCGTAGTCGTCCCAAAATAATCCCCTCTTCCGTAATTCAGGAAGTAAATACTCTATCATGTCGTCGAATGTCTCTGGAATGCTAGCATAACTGAAATTGAATCCGTCGACATCAGAGACCTCTACCCACCTTTCTAATTCGTCTGCAACTGTCTTTGCATTTCCGATAAGCTTTGCGCCATTTCCTCCCAGAATGAGATGTTCGGCAATGGTCTTTTTGTTCCAGGTTAAACCTTGTGGGGAGACTGATGCCCAGTGATTTACCATACTCCTTACTGCAGGGGGAGCGCTTTCAATGAAGCGAAAATCTTCATCGTCACCATATGAGCTTAGATCATATCCAGACCAGCCTCCAAATAACGATAGGGCTCCTTCTCGATCGCCGTAACTTGCAAGCTTCTGAAATTTCTCCTGTGCTTTTTCATCGGTCTCAGCAACAATAACCAAAAGCCCAGCGACAATCTTGATACTGGCCGGATCTCTTCCTAACTCCTTAGCTTGCGAGCGAATCGAGTCTACCGATGGACGAATAAGCTCTGGGGTGTGTGCATTCAAGAAAATGGCTTCAGCATGGGTGGCAGCAAATTTCTTTCCCGCGGAGGATGTTCCAGCTTGGAATAGAAATGGGGTCCTTTGGGGTGAAGGTTCACACAAATGTGGGCCTGGTACATTGAAGTATTTTCCCTTATGATTAATCTGCCTTACACCCTTTGGATCCGCATATGAACTCGATCCTGGGGGTTGCACGGCATTATCTCTCCAAGATGCCTCCCAAAGCTTATATGTAACGTCAAGGTATTCATGGGCAATCTTATATCGCTCATCGTGTTCGATTTGAGTATCAAGGCCAAAATTTCGAGCTGCAGAGTCGAGATATGATGTAACTATGTTCCATGCAATTCGTCCATCACTAAGATGGTCTACTGTCGAGAATCTTTGAGCAAGTAGATAAGGCTGTTCGTAGGTTGTTGAAGCAGTCACACCAAACCCAATACTTTTTGTAGCTGCGGCCTTTTTTCTCGGGTCAGATATTGCCTTGTAGGGAGCCATAATTCTTCTAGAAAAGACTTACCATGGCCGGAATGCTATATAACGGATCATTTATCGGGAATTGAGATGCCGCAGGTATTGTCGGTTCAAGATTGGCAGGCCCTTTGTACACATCATAACCTCCTAGAACATCTGCGAAGAATATGGCATGGAATTTGGCCTTTTCGAGTTTCTCGGCAAGTGCAATCCATGATTTAATATTCTTGTATTCGGAACCTTGGTCACCAGGATATTTGAAGAGACCTGGGTTGAGATGGCCGGGTGCTTGCATAGCAAACGCATTGAGAATGAGCTGTTTTTTGGTGGTAGACATATTGAATATGCAGATTAAAGTTGTCGGATAGGAGAAACTGATTTGAATAGAGATAATGAATGCAACCAACCTTACAGTTTATCTTCCAGATGTAATGAGAGGGGGGGACGCGCGAGCAGTAAAGGAAACCCAGACTTACAATCTATACTCTAAACCTTAGGTAATGGCATTATCTCAATCAATTGTAGATAGCTGCCACTGCCGGTACCATGCGCATGAAATGACGAGAAGATAAGTTCCATCGTGCCATCATTCGCTGAAGGTTAAAATGCAACATGGTGAGGAAGACTCTCGTTTGATTGAGTATTGATGGCGTCTTATTCCTCGCAAAAGCACAAATACGCTAACCCCGCACGTGCCCCGCCAATGAACCCTTATCCATCTCGCAGCTTGAAGCTCAACATCAGCTAATCAAGCCATTACATACTAATTCTGGTGATTTTGTCCTTCATATCCTTCCACTAGAAATTATCGACGCATGGACTAGTACCGAAGAATGAAGTCGACAATCCCCCATGTAATCACATAATTATCCAGATCTTGCCAATCCTATCAATCTTCTTTCTAATGCCTGTTCCTTCCGAACTGTACCGCAAATTTCGTCATGTCGTGCAGCACATAGGTACCCAGATAACCAAAATCGTTACGATTGCAACCCCAACTTACCCCTCCATGTCCAGGGTTGCATGTCTATTTGCGATGAACGGGAGAATAGAAAGTATCCTAATGATAAGGATCTCGAGTTGAGTCTCCTCAGTCCTAAAGCTAGGAGAAAATATGGGACCGAAAGTCCATGTTGATACAGTTCGTGGATGCTGCAATGAGATGCCATAATATCGTGATTGATAGTGTCAATTCTCTCTGTCGAGTGGTTTTGTAATGTGTTTTACTGTTGTCATCTCTTTCATTTTTAGCCTTGTTGTGTGATACTTTTCAATTGTCATTCTCGTTGTTTAGAAGTCCTAGATAGAAATCTAGAGGTTGTACTTCACTTACCTAGACATTCATCGAAAGCCAACTATTAGCAAGCCATGTCGCCTTCTGCGGTTGCTTTGGAAACACAGGGGATTGATGCTACTTCAAATCCCAAAATCGTATCTTCATCTTCATCGTTTGCAGAGGCGCCAGCTTCAACGACCATTGATGTTAAGGCAAACGGTGATGGCTTGGCTCAGAACAAATGTTCTTTACCTTTCAGACCTACTCCTCAGCCCTCTTTCAAGATAGAAGACCACCCAGTCGATATTGTTAA
Organism: Botrytis aclada; assembly: GCA_014898285.1. Classification (NCBI taxonomy): domain Eukaryota; kingdom Fungi; phylum Ascomycota; class Leotiomycetes; order Helotiales; family Sclerotiniaceae; genus Botrytis; species Botrytis aclada. The sequence goes on from RCSV01000008.1 coordinate 674,553, forward strand.
GCCCCTGAAGGTCTGTGACTATCTTAATTCTTGTTTCTTAATGGTACACTAATAAATAATTTAATAGGTTGCAGTTATTGGTGCTGGTCTTGCTGGAATTAACGCAGGTATACTTTTACCTGCTAAGGTGCCTGGAATTCAACTTACAATTTTCGAGAAGAATGCCGATGTTGGTGGGACTTGGTTTGAAAATATCTATCCAGGAGTTCGTTGCGACATACCTGCAAACGTATATCAATCAACATTTGAGCCTAATACACAATGGTCGGAAGAATATGCACAAGGAAAGGAAATCAGAGAATACTGGCAGAAGGTTGCAAGAAAGCACAATGTATACAATTACCTCAAATTTAATCGCAAGATTGCTGGGGCAGTCTGGGATGAGGAAAATGCACAATGGACATTGAGTATCGAGAATGTTGAGAACGGAGACATAACGGAAGAACAATTCGAAGTAGTTATCACGGCAATCGGTAGATTCAACGCTTGGAAACTTCCCGACTACCCTGGTATCAGCGATTACAAGGGACACCTTCGTCATTCTTCAAATTGGGACCCAAACTTTGATCCTACTGGTAAAACTGTCGCGGTCCTTGGAAATGGTGCCAGTGGCTTGCAAGTGGTTCCAAATCTCCAAAAAGTTGTGAAGCATTTAGACCACTATGCACGTAGCAAGACTTGGATTGCGGGATCTTTCGGTGGTGAAGGTGAAGGTAGAAGACTGGAACCAAATTACTTTCCTCCGGATCTCCTCAAATCATTCAAGGATCCAGAAACTTATCAAAAGTTTCGAAAAGAGCTTGAGGGAAAGTTCTATGGTCGATTTGCCGCTCTATTTAAAGGGACAGAAGATAACAAGAAACTAGAAGAAGATTTCCGAAAGTTGATGGCGGAACGTTTAAAAAAGAAGCCAGAGTTATTGGATGCCATTGTTCCGGACTTCGCGCCAAACTGTCGTCGTTTGACTCCTGGACCTGGCTATCTAGAGGCTTTGACTGAGGAAAACGTCTCTTTCATTCAAACTCCTATCGAGAGATTTACCGAGGAAGGTATTGTTACAGTTGATGGTGTCGAAAGGAAGGTCGACGCAGTAATATGCTCCACAGGAGCAAATATTGATATGCGACCACCATTTCCAATTGTTGCATTTGGTCATAATCTACGCGATGCATGGGATCCTGACCCTCTTACATATCTTGGAGTCGCATCACCTTCGTTTCCTAACCTTCTCTTTGTCTCCGGACCAAATGCTCATGGAACAAGTGGCACAGTTCCAAACCAAACTGAGACACAAATAACTTACTTGGCCAAGATACTGCGAAAGGTTAGCCAACAGAGTATCAAGACCTTCGTCCCTTCCAAGGAAGCGGCAAATGATTTCATCGCTTATAGTGATGCTTTCTTCCCCAGAACAGTATGGACAGATAATTGTAAATCATGGGCAAACTCTGGCAGACCAGCAGGACGAATTCATGGTCACTGGCCTGGAAGTGCATCGCATGTTAATTTTATAAGAAAAGATCCCAGGTGGGAAGATTGGGAATATACTTATAAATCCAAAACTGGAAATAGATTTGCATATTTAGGAAATGGCTGGACGGTAAAGGAGACGATTGCGGGTAGTGACTTGACTCCATATCTCAAACGCCCGGATCAGATTGATTTGAGAAGTTATCATGAAGAATGGTTTGAAGGCTTATAGAGTAGATTGTGTCAGATAACATCGATTTTTCAATATTATACAAATTTTATACCACAATCTCCGCAACATGGCAAGGGCCTGTTGAACACAAAAATCTACTGCTTATCTTTTTCGGGCTCTGAACCTGTCGATTTTGAATTTCCAATACCCCCCCTCTCCTGATTAAATCCAGCAATTTGGTTCAGATCAGGAGGTTCGAGATTCGACTTTTCTTTCCAAAAGAGAAGTCTAGATGAACTCAACCTAAAAGAAACCTCGCAAAAAAGATTTAAACATTTTCGCAACGGATCTGATAGAGGAATGCAGACAAGCGTTTCTGCTTATCGTTTGCCAAACCTCCCTAATGCACCGTTGGTTCAAGTATGATGTTCGTCATGACAAGGTTTCGATTTCGTGCTCGTCACGCCATGTAAACGAGGCGGAAAATACATGTGTGCCGACACTTGAGTTCAACATGAGTACCGTGCATGCATACCTGAGAAAATCTTGGGTAAATAAAATGGTCTAGGACCCCAGTATCGAATCTTTACTTCTATGTTGCGCAGTTTGACTTATTTCAACTTCATTAAGAATCATGGCGTCGGATAAATCAGGAGCACTCGATACTTCGTTGTCTTCGGATAATGAAGCTCTACCTGTAGTCAGGGAAAAGCACCCAGGTACTTCTTATTTATCCTTTTTATATACCTTTTCCTGTGCATACAAAGCTGACAAAATAACAGTAAAATGGTACCGTTCCACTCTCTACAATTCTATAGTTCTTGGGATCTGTAACTTCCTGGCCCCAGGTATCTGGGGTGCCATGAACAGTCTCGGCGCCGGTGGCGAAGAATCTCCTCATCTAGTTAATGCCGCCAATGCTCTCACTTTCTGCCTGATGGTACTATCCTGTTTCTTCTCCTCCGTTCTCGTTAAATATATAGGTATTAAAGCTGCTCTCATTTTCGGCACTATTGGCTATGCCCCTTATGCCGCCGGTCTCTACTGCAACAATCGATATGGAAACGAATGGCTTGTACTTCTCGGTGCCGCTCTCTGCGGTATTTCCGCAGGTGTATTCTGGATGGCCGAAGCAGCCATCGCGCTGAGTTATCCGGAGCCAGAGAATCAGGGAAGATTCCTGGGGCTGTGGTTGAGCTTCCGTGTTGCGGGACAGGTGCTTGGGGGCGTGATTAATCTGGCTCTTGACGCGGATAATTCGGGCAAAGGAAAGGTGTCCTATAATGTGTATCTTGTATTCATCGCGCTGCAAGCCCTCGGACCCTTCGCAGCACTTCTCCTCACACCACCTGACAAGGTTCAGCGAACTGATGGCGTGATACCCAATCTCCGCATTTCCGAATCAAGTTGGAGAGAAATAAAGCTTACATCAAAATTATTCATGAGTAAATATTTTTTGTTGTTGGTGCCGGTTATCGCGCAGGGTGTTTATAGCGAGGCGGTTATGTTTACGTATGAATCTGTTTGGCTCAGTGTTAGAGGAAGAGCACTAGGTTCATTCCTTTCGGGTATTGTGGCGATGATTTCTGGTAATCTATTGGGTGCATTCTTGGATCGGGAGAAGTGGTCTTTGAAGAAGAGAGCGAGGTGGGCTTTTATTGTTATCTTGGGATTGCAGGGTGTAAGTATCATCCGCTCTTTGATTTTCTAGTATCTTGTTACTAATTCCTATATTATAGGTATGGTGGATATGGGGAACCGTCTTGGTCACAAACTACTGGGGACAAAATCCGCTACCAGTATATGATTGGACGGATGGCGGTGCATTTGTTAGAACATTCCTATTGTTCCTGGGATGGGTCTCTGGCTTTCAGCTGAATTATCTATTCTTGTACGTTTCTTCTCACTAAAACCTAGTCCTTAGCCATATAACAATACTTCTAAACAACTAAACACTAATCAAAATCAGATACTTCCTCGTGGGAAACCTCGCCAAAACGCCCGAAGAAGTAGTAAGAATCGCAGCATTACTTGGAGGAACCGAATCAGCTGTTCAGGCTGTCAGTGTAAGTTTCCCCTGTCGTCTTGAAAATCCTCAACTATACTGTGTTTTCACTAACCAAAAAAATAGTACGGTTTGAATAGTATCACAGTAATGGGTGATATCGGGGGTGTATATCTCAACTTTGGTCTTTGGGGATTAGCGTTGGTCCCAGGATGGTTGCTGGTGAAAGAGATTGGAGTAAGTCTTGGGGATAGTAAGATTGCGAGGGAGAGGGAGGTGATTGAGAGATCGTGAAGAGAGGGATAGCTGAGTTATTGATTGTTAGATAAGTTGGGATTTCATTTTGAGATTACAGATAGATTCGTTTAATATTATGGATTCAGAGGTCATGACTTTTTAGTGATAAATACATTATTCATTATTCTTATGAAGCTTTAGATATTCTCTGATCAACATTTTTCCTAACTGGGGCTCAATGTATCATGTATCTGAGTTTCGATGGACGAGGGTGCATACAAGGTCTACTAGATGAGGATTATGGGACTTCGACATGGGGGGGGGGGGGGGGGGGGGGCAAAAAAACATATAGACCATAGTAATATCGCAATGCGAATCCATCTAGCACCTAGTCTTTACTTTATTGCATGCTAAAATAGATATGCCACACCTCAAATCTGATTGTTAGTGGTACAGCGATTTTTGGAAATTCCAAGAAGTCAATTCCGTTCGCTTAACCACGCCATTAGATGATAGTCTAGGGAAAGATTTGTAAATAGGTTTCCTTTCGTAGTGAGTCCTCCTTCTCACTTCGATTTGAATAGTATTATTTGATGGTATTGCAATTCATTGGCAGGTTATTTCAGGTCGTCTAATACACAAACTAGAAAAGGCAAAGCAATCGGCAGGTTTGGACAATGTTGCGTTTTCTCTGACGACAAGTATGTTACGTTCGCTAAGACTTGTGTATGAAATGAAATGGACTCCGAATCTGGAGATTCTGAATGAGATGTTTCTTTAGGGTGAGTTGGGGGAGTTCATTGATGGTATTAGTGATTGGCTTTATGGATTTTTCTTTCTTTCTTCGGACTCTTAGATGTATAGTCATTTCTGGGGTTTTGTGGAAGTATTGATCCCCATCACTACCTAGAGGGTAATCGTCTTATGTCATTTTTTCGAATAGGAAACAATCATGATTAGAGCCGAAACCTTGCCTGTTACGTGAAATCTACTATTCATCAACCTTCTCGAAGTTCATACATATCATCTAGTATCTCCTTATCGAATAACCAATCAATATGAAGGACACGCAGCATCATACTCGGTGATATTCTAGTTGATGCTTCTCGTGCTACCACCATATAAAAAAATTCATGTGTAGGTGCAACATACTTTTACTTGGCGTGACATATAATTTGGGACACTATCTCTCGCAGACGTGATAGGAGGTGTCGAGTCTGCAGATTATGGGTTTCTACTCATGAATTCATCGATCGTAATTGAGTAAAAACTCATGTCATTCTGAATCACAGAGTACCCGGCAATTCTGTGCAGCATGGATGATAGAGAGTTTGAGGCTGACTCGTTTTGTCTGGATAACTTTTGCATCCGGGAGATCATCATCAGGAATTCCGGATTCCCAGGATATCGAGCCACAACTAACAGTGAATGGGAATTTTTAACATAGCCCAATCTAAGCTTGGGCTAACGGTATAATTCCTCTCGGCACTTCCATGAAATATCATCTGATAGGGCTGTGCCGCACTGTTAGTGGCTATATCCAAATAATCATTAGAGAGAAGGCATCATCCCATTCACTGTGCCGCCTCCACACTGCAAATCGGCAATCCCAAGCGTGACATGGATCTGTTCCCGTTCCTTCAGTTGTCTACTTACATATCCTTACCATTGACTGTGAAATATTTCGATATCTCAACAAACACAACCCCAAAGAAACCCACAAACCTCACAGACCAGCACAATCCATAACATAACCATGACTTCTCTTCCTCGAAAAATCGATACCCTCCCCTTCATCACAAAACGAGAACAAGACATGCAAGTTCTCTGTCTGGGACTCTCTCGTACCTCCACAATGCGTTCGTTTCACAATCACTATATCTATAACAATTTACCAAGCTAATCATCTCCAGCACTCCAAGAAGCTCTTAACAAACTCGGCTACAAAACGTATCATTGTCGAGTTGCAGCGCCCACGAAAGGTCATATTCCTCTATGGTTGGAAGGCTTCGAGGCCAAGTTGAACGGAAATGGTAAACCTTTCGGTCGCGAGGAATTTGATAAGATTCTTACGAACTTTAGCGTTAGTTTCTCGTTCAAATCTATCTATCTCATTACTTGAATGAATGCGTGCTGAATCATTCCGATAGGCTACCACCGATATGCCAACTGTGGATTTCTCCGAAGAACTCCTGACAGCATATCCCACTGCAAAAGTCATCTTGACCACTCGAGATCCAGATCAGTGGATTGAATCAGTGGAGCGATCAATATATGCCGTTCTAGATTCGCGCATGTGGCCCTTACTAAAGACTCTTCTGCCCGTACGTAACTCTACCAAATCGAATAAAAGTCTCCCTGCCAATATTAACCAAATACAACATACATAGCAAGCTCTCCCATTCCGTCAACTCCTCCTATTCGCACTCACTGACTGGTCCGACGGCAAGCCGCAAGATCGCAAGGCGCTTCGCGCAGGATTTATGGCGCATAAATGAGAAAATCAGAAGACTTGCGGCCGGAAGACTTCTGGAGTTCTCACCCAAAAGTGGTTGGGAACCGCTCTGTAATTTTTTGGGAAAGCCGGTTCCGAATGAACCCTATCCGTATGTCAACGCGGGAGGTAATACATATAGGTTGTTTGTGATATCTATGGTGCTTTACTTTTTTCTGAGGTGGGCTATGTGGATCGGTGCCGTGATTGTGGCAGTGGTGACTTACAAATGGTTGAAGTATTGAGATATTGGAGTCTTCTAGTATCGCGGTTATGCAATGAGAGATCTGGGGTGATGCTGTTAGCACAAATATTTAGTTTCTGTTTGTTTTGACAAGCTGCATTGTATAGCTAGCTCGGCTGCAATTTCCCCTTTCTCAACAATTCGATCTTAACATTGAGAACATTGGAAGAGCCCGCGATATCACACTCGCCGCCCAATCTTCGAGCTCCAAATAAAACACTGTTGACTCAATCCATATATACCAACATGATATGTTTGACTTTATATAAAACATAATAAAAAAATCCATCCTCGTCTCCCTCCCAGAAACCACAAATCTCATCATCCTCAACTCCCTCTCCAGAATTTCGATGCCCAAATAAAAAGTACCACAATACCCATAACTTGAAGTAGACTCCTCTACCAGATGCATAAAAGTTCTACCGTAGTCTTATTTCCACACACAACACGACAAACACCAAACCGCTACAAAAAGATTCTGCAATTCCGGCTTCACTTCAACACATGCAAGATGCTCAAACCTAATATGATATCCACCACCCATAAACGCTATTAGACTGTACATCTTACATAGAATCTTCAAAGCGATCGAGACAACGATCAAATATCAGACCCAAACTAATAACAGAGATATCCCCGTCATCATTCATTCCATCATTGATTTTCTATCATACCATACCATACCATACCTAACTACCCAGTTATTCCAACTCCTTACTTAAAGAATCACCTAAGTTAACCAAACCAACTCCTTAATTGACAAACACTCAGAAAAGTCCCCTCCCCTCCTCTCCCCTCCTCTCCTCTCCTCTCCTCTCCTCTCCTCTCCTCTCCTCTATCACAAGCAAGCAATCAAACAAGCAAAATTCCCAATGTAACACCCCACCACCCCTTGCGTTTCGCTAACTACAATATAGTACAGTAGTATAACAAAGCTCGATAAACACAATCATCCACGCAAGCCAGTACATACTCCAGACCGAATACAATAAACAACCAGTGCAGAAAAATAGATAATGATGAGATACCGACTTACTTGAGCTCTTCGATTTTCGAAATCCGATATACATTGAGGTATTCGTACTTTTGTCTCACTAAATACGCCATTTATGATTCAGATACTTTCATGCGGTGTGGTAGAAAAATACTCAATACATCAAATCAATTAAGAATCTCGATGGTGAAGAAGAATGTTAAATAGCTCTATGTATTCAAATTGTAAATGTATTTCTTATTCTACTCCTACTGGGTTAGGTTAGGAGAGGAGAGCAAAGACGTCAGTCAATGTCACTCCTTTATTATCTATCCAACACTGCAAACCACCCTTCCCAAATATGCAATTCCAATCAAACTCAAGCTGAAACTGAAACAATCCCTCGCTCTCTCTATCCCAAAACACCCACCTCAAGCATTCATTCCCTCCACATAATTCCCAGCCTCCTACCCCGCAGCCTTTCTAGCCAACTCCCCAAACCTGCTCCCCTCCTCTCGCGCCAAAACCTCCGGATTCCCCACCTCCACCACCACCCCCCGATCCATCACCACCACCCTCCCATAACCCATCACCATCTCCAACCGATGACTCACCGCCACCACCGTATACCCAGCAAACTCCTCTCGAATAACCCCCGCCATGACCCTCTCCGTCTGCAAATCCACACTTGAACTCACCTCATCCAGCAGCAAAATCCCTTTATCATCCCCCACCCCTCCGATGACCGAATTCCTCGCACGAATCCTCCTCCGTAGAAGCGCGCGCCCAAGCGAAAAAAGCTGTCGCTGTCCCGCGCTCAGAGTCGCCGCATTCATGCCCGCATCCAAACCCCCGCGTTCCAGGATAAAAGCCCAAAGATCTACAGTTTCGAGAACGGCGCGACATTCCGCGGGAGTGGAGATGTAGGAGGGATCGAGATTGGTTTGGAAGGTGGTGCCGTCGGGGAGGAAGACTGCTTCTTGGGGGACGGCAATGATGCGCTGGCGGAGAGCGTCGCGGTTGATGCGGCGAAGTGATTTGTTGTCGATGAGTGCGTTTGCGGCGGTTTCGGGAGTGGGGTCGAGAAGTTTGAGGAGGAGCGCGATGAGGCTGGATTTTCCGCTGCCGGTACGGCCGCAAATGGCGATTTTCTCGCCCGATGCGATGGTGAGATTGATGTTGCGAAGGGCTAGACTGGGTGTGCTATCGGTTGTGTCTTCCATGCTGTTGAAGGTATTAGCTTTACTCAATACTAGAAATTGCGTTCGTTGGGATTCTCATTTCTTACTCGTAACCTGCAGATATACCCTTCAATTCAACCACGCCACTATGAGGCCACTGTTCAGACGGAACAATATCCTCTTCATCCTTATCCTCCGGCTTGACATTCTCATTAAACATCTTCAGTCGAGCTATTGCACCAATGGAAGTTTCCAGCTTGGTATAGTAAGTAATGATACCCGAAAGATTCTCTCCGAAACTAATAAGTGTGTATAAAGAAGCACCGGCAAAACCAGAATCGGAGTGAAGTCGAACGGCAAGCATTGTCACAACTACAGCCATTGCCATGACTACGAGATCAAGAACAAGGTTGAGCCACTCCTGAATCATGAGCAGGAAATAGGCGGGTCGTTGACTAGCGTTGATTAGACGAGCATTCTTCTGGATATCATCGGAAACAAAACCTAATGAGTTTAAGCGTTAGCAACAACGACGTTCATTAACACAGAATATCGCAAAACCATATAGAATCCATTTTTTCTCTCATGAATTGAGAAATCACTTACCAAAAGCTCTCAATGTTGCAATCCCCCGAAGAGTATCAAGGAAATGCGTACTGCACAACCACAAATCAGCATGAGCATACCAACCTATCAAGCCACAATATTTTTGCGCCAAACTTACTACAAAGGGCTTTTCGCCTCCAAATCCAGCAACCTGAGCTGTCGAGACGTTCGCAGGTAAAATCGCTGCACCACATAAAGCAAAGCGCCCAGAAGCGGGTAGCTGATAGCCAAGTACACAGACGAAGTAAGCATCACGGCCATTTGACCGACTGCTTGAAACACCTGAAATCTCCGCGTTAGACTACAGTACCAAATGATTTCCTTCCAAGGGTCTTGACGACGTCAAGATAGATACATAAAAAAACTCACACAAAACAAAGTATTTAGCGTTGCATCTGGCAACTCGGTATCGATAAGATTTAGATCTTGAGAAAAGAGGTTCGTTACAACCCCAGTATCCGTCTTGGTAAAGAATCGCAGCGGTGCTCGGATAAGTGTTCGCAAAGCATCGTGGTGGAGTTTCGCACCTGCTTTTTTGACAGAAACGATGAATAGTGTGATGCCAAGAAGAAGCAATGAGATGAGGCCGCCGATTTGAAGCAGAGCGTATATGCCAGCGTAGTACGCGTGAGATTTAGAGAAAGTGTCGTCAGTCCAATAATCGAGCCCTACGATTTGTGACATTAGTGCTATTAAGCTTGGTAGTTTGGAAAAGATTCGAATAATGTAGCCCAACATGGCAATCTGAATGAAGTATCGCTATTCATCAGTAGAATAAACATACAAATTGTAGGAAAATTAGTGAAGAAGCCCCAGAGAGCAGCAAAGAACAAACTACAAACTGCTGAAAGCCAGCCCATGCTCAAAAAGTAGTGCTTGTATACTGTCCCATCACCCATTTGACGAGATTTATCTGCTTCCGGTTCAAGCGACAACGCTCCAGCCGTCTTCATCGCCTCCAGCACATGTGGCTGCGATCGACGGGCACTTTCCTTCGGCGTTATATCCTCCGACGAAACCTCGCTATCAGAAGAATCCTTCAATCCTAGACGTTGAACATAACCTTGCTTTCTCATCAACTCATTGAAACTACCCTGCTCAACAATGGTACCTTCTCCAAGCGTGATAATGTAGTCTGCTGCTGGTAAATGTCTAACGCTATGAGTGCAAAGCACGACCGTACAGCGTCTTTTTCGTAGTAGCCCATTAACACCAAAGACCTGCTGGAATACCTTTTCCTCGGTATCCGCATCTAGACCACTGAACACATCGTCTAGTACCAGTAGATCAGACTGCAAATATAGGGCTCGTGCGAGAGAAACACGTTGCTTCTGGCCTCCTGACAAAATGATTCCATCGGATCCGATATTTGTTTGGTCTCCAAGTGGGAGTGTTGCCAGATCAAAGACTAGTGAGGTAGCGTTGATTACTTCAGCATATCTCTCACTATGAAAGGGAGAAAAGCCTATGATATTATCCCTAACCGTCCCATTATAGAGAAAAGCTGCCTGTTCGCAGAATCCAACGTGGGAAAATCTAGTGCTCAAAGACACATTACCCTCGCTGAAAGGAATTTCTCCCAGCAGTGCCTTGCAGAGCGTCGATTTTCCAGACCCAATCGGTCCAACAACGATAGTGAGTGAGGATTTTGGTACTATAGCATTCACGTCTCGTAGAACGAAATTATCTTCTTCCCAACCAAACTTTCCATTGTCGATGACAATAGGAGGCGCCAAGTCTGATTCCGAGTATTGGGAAGCTACAGTATTAGTTCTGGTCTTCTCTGCGTCTAGCTTTCTATCGGTCAGTACTTTGCGGAAATCATGACGATTCTCGCACTCCAAAAAGGCCTGGATACGCCCGAGACAAGCTAGCCCAGAAATAAGCTCCGGAGTAGACTGAAATATTTGAGACAGCGGAACCGTGAGAAGCGTAAGAAAGGAAAGACTCGTAAACACTTTCGAGGCATCTAATGTTTTCGAAGTAAATGCGAAGGTGAGCGGTGGACTAATCAGCAGCGGAATAAAGCCAAAGAGCGCCGCGATAGTGAATATTTTGCGAAATCGTGCTCCGGCCGCAAGTTCCTCGACTCGAAGTTTCTGTACAAAGTCGCTGACGGTGCCAGAGAGTCCAGATATCTTCAAGTTCTTCATGCTGGCGATGACTGTAGCCGTTAAGCCTACACGTTTCTGGACGCCCGACATCTAAGTCCTCTGCGAATCTCCAGCAAAATTCATTAGGATTGCCAAGCCCAAAAAGCAAACGATAACAAGTCCCATTGGTGCAATGAACACAAGACCAAGACGAGTGTATAACATCCACCCTGCAATTGCGGCCTGGATTATACTGGCCCAAACTTCATGCAGATTTCTCATACCCATCTTGATTCGCTCGATATCAGTGCTCATCAAAGTAAGTGCAGCGCTATCGTCACCAGCTCCAATACGAGCTTTCGTGACATTAATGTAGGTTTCTGTGGCCAGTATTGATCTTGCCATAGTTCGCGTTCGATGGTGAAGGTACCTATAAATAAGTGTTAGTGACCGATGTCGTAGATTTTTAACCCGTGATTAGCAACATACCAATAGAAGGCCCTTGAGATAGCAATTCCAGAGTAGATGAATACGCTAGCGCCAATGAATCCATTCCCAACATTCGCATCAATCTCAGGCTGGGCCAAGGTATCCAAGAGCCTTTCGATAAAAAGAGGTTGACAAAATGTGAAAGCAATAAGTGCTAAGCGTAACGGTATGGGAAGCAGAAGAGGGGCTTTCAACGTGCGCATTAGCACCTTTAAAAGACCAAACTTATCGCCTTTGAGCTTGGAATAGTCCATATTCTTAGAAAATCCATCGTGCAGTGCTTTCGCATCAAAAGAGCTATCTAAGGGATAAAGATCATCAATTGCCAAAACTTTGTTATATCCCATCAAGAACATCTTATTAAGCCAGAAGAAGACACCGAGCGAGAATATACCGCTTGTCTCTTCCGGACTATGTTCTTTCTCATTCCAGCTCACCCATTTGGACTTTTGTTGCGATTCCAAAAGCAGGATGACACATTTGAGAGCCAGAGCTGCAATGAAAATACCGCTGTAAACAAGCCCGGTCCTGTTGTCCGATGACAGGAATAGTGTTCTTGCTTGAGCCGCATCCAACAGAAGTGTAAAAAACAAGTAAGTATTCAGCACTACCAACGGCCTTGGACTTCTGCTATGATCAATGACACTCAATGGTATCATGCACAGGCCCGCTCCCAACTTGAGAGCCGACGCCGGGACAAACATGCTGGACACATGCAAAGATGCGCCCGCAGTCAAGATCAGAAGTGCGAGCTCCAGAGCTCCATATATCACAATAGCAGCCTACGACAATCCAATCAGCACTTTGCTATCATCCTCTATAGCCTTGCCTCAAATCAAGAAGTTACATACATACCACTTTGACGAGTTGAAACCCCGACGCGTGCACAAGCGTCGGCTTCCGAGCCTGCGAAACCACCCACAAACATGCGATCACGATGAACAAAGCAGAGGGGATAATGGAGAAGAACAACTGCTCAAACTGGATGCTGAAGTCAAACGCCTCCTCGTTCATCTGGAGTAGATTCTCCCCTCCATTGAAGAAAGGCATTTTGCATGCCTAAAATCCTGGCTGCTTCAATCCAAGTCGATGTTGCCCTCGAGACAAGCAATATCCAGTCTTATTCCAGGATGGTGAGAAATTCGTTGCGTTGCTGTAATCAGACCTCAGGTAGGCTCAGTTGATGAAATCAGCAAGTACAAGAGTCCATAGGGCTAGCTATATAAATAGAGCTTATTAGATTAGAGCCAAAAGACGGCATCACGGAGGATGACACGCAAGCCAGTGCTTCATAAGCTTGTCTACTTATTGGGGGTTAGCTAACTTTGCTAATCCTTGTCGGTGAGAATGACCGAATCAGGAAGGTCATTGTGTGGCGATAGCCTGGGGTATTTCAATGGTGGAATATTTTCAGCAAAGAATACGCAACCTTAGTCAAAAGTTGTACAAGATTTTACATCTTCCAATATTCCCAACAAGATACATGAGCATCAGCACTAGCTTGCTTGTCTTTCAATCTTACGACGGCTTCCTCCAAACAATAATGAATGAAATCACTCAATAGCCATGCAGACTACATAGCCTGGTATCAATAATATTTCATATTTGCATTCGCATGCCTGTTTTACGTCAAGAGATATGAAAAGAGTACAAAACCCCTGGGAATGATAAACCCCTAGTCCAATCCCTCCAATTATCAACATATGGGAGCTAAAACGTGATATACATGTCCATCTTATCATCAACCTCATTAAACTTCTTCTCCCCTGAGAGTCCCCTCATATCACTTCTCTCACTGTTCTACTTCTCGAAGCCTCCCCTATTACCCACCACCACAACCACTAAACTCGTCACCATCAACGCCCCTGTAACCATTGCCACAAGCGCAATACTGCCCCTACTAGCTGGGAACTTTCCTCTAATAATATAAAACTGCCCTTCAAAATATCGATGAAAACCTACGGAGAGCATGAGAATCGATATTCCCACGAAAGTGGCGCCCAGAGGTTTGCCAAGATGGCGGAGACTGCTTTTAGGCTCTGATGGGGCGGGGGTAGTGGAGGTTGAAGTATTAAGGCGGAACCTAGGGAGGAATAAGGTTAGTGGGGAGTGAGAGGGTGGGGGAGGGGGAGGGAAAGGGACGTACAGTTGAGTAATTGCGATTCCGATACTAGCGAAGGCGAGGGAAGTTCGCAACCAAGCTAAAAATGTTCTTTCTATCCACACCCCATAGTCAGCAACATAGCAAATCAACACATGCCCATCCTCAGACGTGTGACAAACGAGTCGTGTGATCTGAAATTTAGCGAGAGAAGAAACCACATACCAAGTGCCAAATGATCCCTCGCAACACTCCCCTTATTTTCTAACTCAATGCTTCCATACTCATCCATCATTCTCTTCCACCATTTTCCTATCCTTCCGCTTCGCTTCGTCCTACTCTCATCTTCAGTGGTTACCTCCTCAGCCTCGGCCCCCGAAAATTCTCTCCCTCTCCCCGTTCCCCATATCCCTCCTCTCTTATTTGGGTCTTTTGCTCCAAGCTTCCTCCTCGTGCTGTTATTTCCATTATTCGCATCTGCGGTGATCGCTGTAGTTCCGCCACTGACGCCTCCATGGTTCATATCGGGTCCGCGTCTCAATACACTCGTTTCCTCATCTGCGCTACTTTCCCCTCTGCTTTCTTTACCATATATATGTCCATGTCCATTCCCAATCTCATTCCCAATCTCATTCTCATTTTCATATCCATTCACTCCCCTCCCAGGACTCTGACTCTCCTCCTCATCCCCAGGGGTATCCATTATAATCTTCCTGTTTCTCGCCTCTTCTAAGATACTATCAATCCTCTGTCTCTTCCCCTCTTTAATTCTCTGGCTCCCTTGAGCACTAACACTCCCACTCCTGCTTCCACTCCTACTACCCGTTTGCGGACTCGGACACTGCCCTTGATATATATTCGAGCTCGACCCAATCTCAATATTCGCCTTCGGAGTATTCGGTCTCAATTGTAATGTCTCTGTCGAGCGTGCATTCTCATTCGCATCCGTTCGTATCCTATTCAAGTCCGTCTGCGAACTCGAATTTGTCGTGCTGATATTCAACGAAACCTGCGACTGCGAATTGATCCTCCCATCGATCCCATCCGGCCTCTTTGTACTCTCCATTATACCCCTAACACAACGTCCCTGACACCTACTATCCTGCCCTATCCCAGCACGCACACTACACTATCCCACGGCGCAATTTCTCCGCTTGCAGATAAATTTAGCTGCAACCTCTCAATCAACCAATCACCGCTATTGCGATCGTGCAACCCGAATGCAATTGTCCAATCAATCGAGCAATCGATCCAGAGACTCCAACCTGGTACAAAGCAAAGCCGCCTCTTCCCTACCTCTCGCACTGCGTCTTGCAGCCAAACTCGGAGACGAAACCTTGGAACAAAAGAATCTCAGCGCACGTATATCTCGCGGCGAATTGCGTGCTTCCCCCTCACTCTCCTCTTTTAATCTCGTTGATAACCTATTTATGTAATCACGATTAATCCAGATTCCAAAGCAGAGATCGAAAACCAAATAACCTCTTAAAGTTCTTTCAGCTCTGGCAGCTTTCAAACAAACTGGTTTTATGCCGAGGGCGGAGAACATTCAAAAGGAATCTAGTTTAGAAGTCGGTGGTGGTGTGGGGGTCCCGGGTATCTTTGCTGTGGTCTTTGCTATAGGCTCAAAATTAAGCATAAGGTTAACCTTGAACTCCACAACAGTAAATCAATCTCCTTACTAAGAGCGAGAGCAGTTGATACAGTGTTTGGATATTTGGATAATCAAATAGACAAAGATATGATAGCATCTTTTTCTACAGAGAAAACATTCTCTCGCATATGGTATAGTAGGGAATTTGTGAGACTGCTGTCATATAGCTGAATCATATATCGAAAGAAGTATCTACCAGGCAAGTAGGTATCGAAGAAAAAGGGAATCACTAGCATTTGATCGATCAGTGACGGCAGGGCTCAATGTATCTACTGGCATTGCTGATCTAAACATCGATAATAAATTACAGGTTAACGACATCAATCAGAGATAGGACCATCATTCACGCTTACAATCACATTCACAGGTTCAGAAAGACAGTCATATATGAACTTCATCAGGAGAGAAAAGTGAAGAAATTTATAAGATAACAAAAGAGATTTTAATCTGTATACACGAATATAAGGCCACACACTTCATCTGAATGTTCTATTTACTTGTTTTTTTTTATTTTTCAGTTCTCAAAAATTTCTCAATATCTTTCTGGAAAAGGTAGAATAAGTAGAGTGTAACTGATCTTCCTTTCCCTGTCTGTGTTGTGCCGACTAGACTACTTTATATTGATACATGTACCATATTCTGCAGCCTCTGCCGTCAAATTTTCCATTCACATCCACATGAATCAGGTTGTATAGCTCTCTACCACATCTCCATGAAAGAGAGATATGGTGATAATTTCTGTTTCGTATGCGGGCTCCGTCCAAACATTTGTAGCCAGTATGAAAACATATGCAAGAGTGCCTGCGGCAAATTGATAAAAAGGCCGTAGGGATAAAAGGGGCACTCTGTACCAGGAGCACGTCTCCTTCAAAATGCGTAACAGATACATAGAAGAGTTAACCAAGGTGATCGCTTCAAGGAAAGAGGGCTTTCCCGTTCGTCATATGAACATTCATCTGCTGAGAACACAACTTTTTTTTCTACCAACCCAACCCCCTCAAGAAATCCATTCATGTTTACAACAACCATCTGGAACGTGGTATTCCAACGGCCAGATATCTTCCACTTCAATAATGTAAAAACATTAGCGACATTTATTACAAAGGAAAAGTTACCACACAAAGTACATTCAGAGATCGGATGGAGGGGGTATCTTATTGACAAATTTGTTTGAACGTTGCAAGTCGAGCGTGATTTCGAACATCCGAGACTTAGAATGACCTGAGGGCGTGTAAAGAAAGAAAAAAGTGACTACAACGATCATAAGCCGCAATTGTGGATATGCGCGCGGAAAGGAAACAACAATATGTGCACCGGAAATTTCGTAAAGGGAAAATCGAAAAACTCAAGCGCCTATGAGGAGAAGACGTATGTAGCGGTTCCTCCCGAGAGAATGGAGACCTGAAGAATTTGTTAGTTTGTGACTCCACACCTTATAGATAGATCAATGAACTTACGGTGCAACCTGTTGGTGACTCGACGCCATTGTTGTAGTAGGTTCCAGATGAGTACGAACATTTTCCGGAGACATCACCTTCGATAGTGATGGTGAAGTCCAAGGTGCCGTATGTGTTGGTTGGGGTGTTGGGGATAATTGACAACCAAGTGGTACCAGAGGCATCTCTTCCAACACCAGCGTTGACAGGAGCCCAGTTACCAAGGTTTCCACCTGAAGTACCCCAAACGCAAGCTTCAGAGGTAGAAGCTCCTTGGGGGTTGATGTAGTATTGTGCGGAAGTTGGAAGTCCTTCCCATGAGTAGTAGTTACTGGCATCTGGGCAAGTCAAGTCATAGGTTTGGCCAGGGGAGGCTGCCAATGGAACGGTCTCAGCTTCGAGACCAGGGTAATCGGTACGGCAAACAGCAACAGTGCTGCTGAGCTTGTTCTCAACCTTGACATTTCCAGATCCAGCAGTGCAAAGTTGCTTAGTGGTTGTTCGGGACAACTCGAGCATGCCGTTGGAGTTGCAGTAAAGACCACCGATGGATTCACCAGTGCTTCCTTGTGCGGTAGGCCATTGAGATTTCTGGTATCCCGCTGGGCAGGCATACGAGCAGAAAGCGCCCTTAACACATCCACCGCTGGTAAGTGTGTTAATAGTGACGATCGAGGAAGCAGAGGTGGTGTAACCAGGGGTGCTTTGGATACCGATCCATCCATCTAATCCAAGGTAATCGACAGCAATTGGGCCATACTTGGATGGGAAAGTGGAACAAGGGATTTTGCCACTTGGGAAGTCCTCCCAGTCGCCGGAGCTGCTGGAGGAAGTGGAGCTTTCAGAGGAACTGTAGCTGCTGGTCGTGGAGGCAGCAGCAGCACTGGTAGAGGACACAGAGGCGACAGAGCTTGATTCTGAAGTGGATGATGCGGCGCTTGATTTCGAGGTGTATGCAGCCTTGGTGGAAGAGGCAGATGAAGATGAGGAAACTTCAATGAACTCTGCGGCAGCCTTGATGATCGAACTTACAGAAGTAGCTGCTGGAGTAGTTGAAGCAGCAGCTGATGTGGACGCGACAGATGGGGATGCAGTGTACCAGTTAGTAGCAGAAGGGGCATCTTCGACAGCATCTCCAACTAAAATGTATTTTCCAGATTTCAATCCGTCTTGAACTTCGGCCAAAGAGATATCCTTTCCATTGAGCATGTAGACCGTCTCGACTGGACCTGGCATAACTTCTGTCACAGAGACAACAGCATTTTCGCGTGCGACCTTGTTTGCTCTCGCTGGATGACGGTGTTGATGGTTGTGGGGTTGCGCAATAGCAACACCGGCAACGCTGAGGAGCGCGACAGAAACTGGGGTGAACTTCATTGTGAAGAAGTGAACTCTTGCGATATGGATAGACGAAAAGTTTCTTGGTTCGGAACTTCAAAGACTCTTAATATGTCGACTGGATCGGACGGAGTAAACGAGTGAGGTTGACTTCAAAGATGAAGAGAAGATATTAGCATTCCGATCTCAGATGCGACGAATTGATAGTTCTAAATTGAAAGGCGAGGCGAAGTTGAATAGCAATAGCAATGGCTATAGACAAACGAGCCGACAGGGAAATGAGATTTAAATGGAGAATGGCGGGACGGTGAATAAATCAAAACACGAGAACTCGCAGGACATACCTTGGCTATGGGTCTTTCTGACTTAATTTCAACGATTCACTCTAAATGACAGGTCTGTTGCTAGGGGATGGAGAATAATTTGTAAGGGGGAGAGATGAACAAATTAAGTGTTGATGTAAAAAAGCGTCGCTTGGGGAAGAGGGAGGGATGGTAAAGGATAATTGAGGTTGAGTATTTTGATTTGATTTGATTTGATTTGATCTGTTAATTGATTTTTGCAGGACGAGAGAAGTTGTTGATTGCTCTGAGATAAAAGTCGCTGTTCCAAATGAATGTGGTAGAGAGTTGTTTATTATTTCGGTAGGATAACAACTCTCAGTTGGGGAGGGAATGCTTTGAGAGGGGAAAAAGAGGGTTGGATGAGGTCTGAAGGAGTGAGGTGGTGTTCAAGGGAGAAGTATCACGAATAAGATGAGAAGACTCTTCCAAGGCAATCGCAGAATAGCACGGTTTTCTTAAGGAGGACCAGGAGACGGACGTGGCTCAGGGAACGAAAGCAAGAAGGGGTGAACAAGGGTGCCAGACCACTCCGAGCCAAGCATCGAAATTAGATTCAGGTACCAAACAATCAGATGAGCCAATGAAAAGGTCAGGGATGGCAGACGCTAAGGGAACAATCCTAGCTTGGACCGACTCGGATCCCTGCTCCCCTTGTCACCTTGACAGTGCTAGCGTTGCGTCTAGCCGCTTGTGGTAACATATAATATAAGAAATGATCTCCAAAACATTGAGATTCATTTTGATTTCGGGATTTGCAGCATGGGGGGACATGGAAGATATTGGGTCTGCCCAGGTGATAATTGATAATTTTGGTTCTCCCGTATTCCGCTTCCTCCAAAATGCTTTTTATACTTTGATTGCCGTCTGTGATGGGGTCATCGATCGCTCACATGAAGGTAAGATTGTGCCTATAGATGATGGATTGAGAGGCTTGGCTGGACGGGCAAGAGATATGTATGGGGGGACGTAGGGATAGCGATGGGAGATTTCGACAAGTATGGCCTTGTTGTCTGAGTGCCGTCTGGAGTCTGGACAGTGTAGATGGATTCTGATATGGACTCTGATGGAGATATGGGTGAAGAAGCAGCCAATATATTTATTAGAAGATGGACGATCGGTATAGGACCTAGGTAGGTTACTGTAGATACTTCTTATTGCTGTAGATACTTTATTATCGCTGCCATTGATCCCTCTATGACTAAGATACATTCTTTGGATGAATCATGAGATCGGATGTAAGATTATATCTACAGTATTATCTATCATCCATCTATCATCGAATGTTCCCATACCGTACATACCTACTGATCCTGCGAGCGGATGTATACATTCTTCTTCGACCTTATCATCTGGCAATCAATTCACCAACTCACCAATGCATCTGTCCATAAATCACTCAATCCATTTGCCATTCATCCCATTAACAACGCCCATTTTCATTCTTGCAACTTACCACCACAACGTACAACTTACCATCTTCCAAGAGAATTCCGTGCCTTTACACCGAAACATCTCCACTTCCTTGAGCCAGAGGGAAACATTTCTACATCCGGTCTTTTCTTCCAAACCTCTAATTTCGGCGACGCCACTGCATGTTAGATGAAGAGCACGTAACCAAATAACCTCCAGCCAGAAAATGTCGCCAACAACTCCACTGATTCTTCCCATTTCTGGAGTAGAGACCTAGAGGCCGGGAAAAGCTTGGAGAAGATGGTCGGAGATCTTTCAATATTCGGTCTCGGGATATTGTCCAACCGTAGAAGTTAGAACAGAGTCCCGTGCCCTGGTTTCATCTTACCCAAGGCCAATTCCTCAATAGGGTATCAGGGAGGAACTTCAGGGAGTGCGAGCGAGAATTGGATCAACTTTTGCCGCTGGAGCATGCGAGTGAGCGAGGTACAGAGTAGGTTCAGCGTGATGTTCATCTTCATCCCATGCGAATTGGTATCGTTTCGTCCTAAGGTACCTTTTCTATTACTTGATTTTGGAGGGACGGGGTGGAATCGAGACCGTTCACAGACTCAGGGGTATCGTTTCAACATCCTATCTAAAGTTCTAAACGGCTGGAGACGCATCTCATGATTCTGACAAGTCTCCTATTCGAGCTTGATGGGTCGAGATAACAATCACGATAGATAATTCTCCCCTGTCGTGATCGATGATCTGGGGATTTTGGAGTTATTGATTCCAGTCGTGATTCATGACGAGTCTCAAATTTTAATTTCACAACAGCATGGTAATAGTTTGTCTTCATAGTGGGGTAACAGCATGATGAATCCATGATAAATCCATGATCATGCTGTTTCTCTCGTGAACCACATGGCATGGCAGTGAGGGATTTGGGGTCCAGTAGTGACAGCTTGGGAATGCGTGGTAGGTAGAATGGTTGAAAGGCTGACGAGGAAAATTCCCTCAAGAATTGCGATATCCATCCTTTTCGTGCCACAATCAGAGAATCCAGATGATCCAGCTTCAACGGCCACCGATGTCCTACAGCAGGACTCTCCAGTTGCACTTAATTAATCATGGATACTGGGTAATGCTCACACGGCAAAATCATACTTCTCCACAACCATTCGATTCAATCCTCGTTGTTCCTTGCTTTAAGGTTATTCGGCCATGGGAGGAGGTATACGAAGGCAAGATATTTCCACGTTGCCATCACAACTTCCAACTGTTTTGATGATGTGCGACTTTAACTTCCACATTCATACCACATCCAACGTGGGCCAGCTAAACAGATACGAATGCAGTAACTCTAAATATATCTCACCACAAACTCCAAGAAGTTAAGAACATCCAGACCAGATCAATTCAAAATCAGATCGACAACAACCCAATCTCAATCGCTCGTATGAGTCGTATCCTCAGATTTCATTTGCTTCATCTCATTCATTCATTATAAATCTCGCCCTCTAAGATCGCGCGCACGACTCTAATGACCACCCATCATCAATCACTGGCTCTGGTTTTAGAAGAAAACCGGCGCAAAACGATACGATAGAATCGACCTAATAGAGATACGGGCTGAGCCATCCGTCTCCTTTATGCCCTTAACAAATTGTTTCCACCGCCGCTCCTTGGCATACTTTACCCCTGACTAAATCAAGGTACCGCATTGCCATTCGTTGTTTGCATTACCACCTTTGTTTATCCCATTTGCTCTGCCTATTCATCCTTGCATTGTCTGTATAAAGTTTATGCTACTACAACAGAGTAGTACACTTGCGAGGTATCTACAGGATCATGCCTCAAAACAAGCAATAATTACCTATGAAGTCATAGTCGCCGATAAGTTTGATGTAAGGAACAGATTCAGCCTCAAGTTGATTAGTGAGTCGCTGTACTCTATAAGTTTGGACTTCACGAAAAAATCAAGTATTTCAAACATCGGATATGACGGCCCAATGGTTGGAGGTTGTGCATCTCCGATCGGCCGCTCACGTGTTCACTTTCCTTCCTAAACGATGCGGCATTCTTGAGATTCTCTTCCACCTCTCGAAAGCTTCATCATAATCCTTCTCGTTAGCAGCTAAGCTGAGAAGACGCAAGTGCACTATTTTTCTCCGCCTTGCCACCAGCGGTTGTAGTAAGGTCTCTCATGGGAATAGCCCCGCGGAAATATTCCAGCGAACTTACTCTGGGAATACATTACACTACAATGCTATCAACAGTGGTCTATTCGGTACGCACCTTGCCGAAACCTACTTTATGTCATCATATTTTGTCTTACTTAGTTTGGGGAATCTAGTGTTGTTCAAATAGCTATTCAAGCGTCACTGGACTTATACTCGTCTTGGCTATACATCACGAATTTCCACCTAAGGTATGTTTGTTCAGCTGCAGGGCCCATATTGCCAGTGAAGTATATGATAAAAGCCCGGTCTAGATATAGAGCCATTATCGCCAATTTTATCCGAAATTGAGTGATTAGCCTTTCACTATCTACATGATACATCAACTGATACTTTATTACCATGCTTAAGAGAGTAAGAAACGTGCGAGAACGTTCTGTCTTATAGATTACACAATTACTCTTGTAAAGGAGCTACGTTATCACTTCGATGCAACTTCAACGAAAGCAAATACTCAGCAAAGTAGAACTTATTCTACCAAAGTCAAAAATAGAAAAGAACGAAAATCCAAAAGAAAAGTTTCAGTTTCAGATTTAGATTTGAACGAAGCGAAGTCTAATGGCTTAGCTAAACCTTGTATTTGACTCTCAAGTGTATCATTCCTTTTCGGTTTGTCCGCTTTCTATTTTTAATTTTTAATCTTATCAGAAATAGTGCTTTACATTAGGTATTCGCTTCCTTTGATACTCTATACGTCTCTGATTAGAGCAGTAAATAATATTTTCTTACTTTTTCGCCGAATTAAATTGAATAGAATTCGGAGGAATGTGAAATGGAAAGTGTGATTATCCGACTGTATATTCTCTTTACCACTCTACATAACTTAATTCTGTTAGGTACATACATACTCTGTCTTTGTTGCAAAAAAAAAGAGGATACTCCTGTAGTTGTAACGAACGTACACCCCTGATAATAGAAAGTCATTTATTCTAGGGCCACGTGAATATCCAAATACAGTCCACATTCCAGTAGGTATACATCGATTTGGTTCAACATTCCCATCTCAGATGTTTATTTATGTTCTGCCGTTTTGTTTGTCTAGTTTTGAATTAATAAACTTGATATGCATATGGGTGAATTCCAGTAAACCAGGGATTCGGGAATGGTGGCAGTGTTTTGTTTGATAAGGCTGGATGTTGGTGGCTTTTTGTTGTTTACTTGCAATGCGATACAGGGCTTAAGTTTAATTTGTAAGTGTCAGTGTTTCATAGGGTTTATGTCGGTGGATGGTCGGTGTAGTTTTGGATACGTGTGTAATTTATGTTAGACTGCGCTGTGTTGGGGTTTGTATGTCTTTTCTATGTTTTGTTTTGGTCGTGTCGTAGGATTTTGGGAGAAGATTTCAATCGTGATGGAAAATATCAAGGTCTATCTATCTATGTACACTGTCAGTCTAGCAACATTGGCGGTATGTCATCACTGCATACGGTGGTTTCGAACAATCAAGGGAAACCGTTTTTGATTTGATTTGATGGATTATCGGAGAAGAAGATCGGCGGGGTGGGTGGCAG
This sequence comes from Botrytis aclada, assembly GCA_014898285.1. NCBI lineage: Eukaryota > Fungi > Ascomycota > Leotiomycetes > Helotiales > Sclerotiniaceae > Botrytis > Botrytis aclada. The sequence goes on from RCSV01000008.1 coordinate 698,536, forward strand.
GAGATAAAGTGCTTGTATGGATGGGGTGGATCGCCATTGTTCTATCGTTCTTCTAGAGAAGAGAAGGATGAGATTGAGATTGAATTGGTGCACTCTTCGTAGAAGCTTCTACACGCATGTATTATTTATCGAGAGCGTAGCGTAGCGATTTCATACCCTCGGAATCATAAACTTATCTGCTGCTGAATACCGTGAGTTCTCGAATCGAATCGAAAAGTCTAGATGGATGAATGAATGAATGGAAGGAAGGGAAGGAAGATTCGCGAATAAGCTTGTTTTGTCTTTTCTTTTCTTTTCTTTTCTCGTCTTGTCTTGTCTTGTCTTGACTGTTTCTGAGAAAAAAGGGGTATGTCTAGGTGGGTGTATCTTTATGTACGCATGTATGTATGTATTTATCCTACGCGCTTCAAGCTGGTCGACAAGTGCAGCATAATGAATGAATGTGTTTATTTCAGCGCTGTCTGTTTGTTGGATTGGGGTTTTTGTCTCTGTTATTGAATACCGCGCGTGTGTGTATGGTTTGTTTGTTTGTGGTTTGTTTGTCGACTGGAGGAAAAGTAAATCGCATAGTGAAGGAATTACGGCCATACTTTTGAGTGAGATTGGTACGAGGACGATTAGTACGATTACGATTGGAGATTTCAGATGGGGGTTTTGGAAGAGGAAGAGCTGGTGCGGAGGGTGTGGGGATGGGCTGGTGGTGCTGGTGCTGGTGCTGGTGGTGCTGATGGACTGGGTGTGCAGGGGATGGTGTGCGGGGAGGGGGAGGTATGTTTGATTTTATTATTTGTTGTGTTTATCCTTATGCATCATCTTTTATTCCGTTGATTGGCCGAGAGTTGAAGTTAACGTGGGTAGGATGCACGGATGGATGATGAGGGGAATATGGCGCGAATTTCGGAGGGGGTTGGGTATGAGAAGCCGCTTGTTCTTAGGCCGGCTGTGGTGTCTGGGGCAGGGGATGCTGGAGAGGATGGGTACCCTAGACCACTTGTCCTCAGACCTGCTATACCGGGTGCTCTGGATGCTGGAAAGGCTTCTTCACAGGTTGTGTGGGAAAATCGAACCAGGCTACTTGTCTTCAGACCAGCTGTGGGTGGTGCGGATGCTAGAAAGGCGTCGAAATGGTTTGGAGAGGGGGGTTGCTCTAGGCCGCTGGTCCTCAGACCAGCCATACCTCAAACTGATACACGGCATGATCTTGCAAAACCGGCGCAAATCATGCCACTACAATCCACTCTCCCACACCGACCTCGAATGAGCGACGAGTCAAGACGGAGATACAAAAAGTCCATGAGGAAGTGGATAGAACGCAAGAGAGAACGCGAAGAAAGGGAGAGACAGAATGAGAGACAGAAACACAGCGAAGGCCAAGTAAGTGATCGATATGAAAGTTCACATCGCCAGATCGATCCTGCTATTGTCGGGCCAGAAATCATTGATTTACCTCCGAAGGATCACCATGCGCTTGGCAATCATGTTCATAAACACGAAGTATCTCAAGCATCGAAGCCTTTGGTTGGTGATTGGCCTAGCTTGATCCCGGAATCAGACACTGGAACAGCGAATGATGAATACATTCAAGCACTTGCTTCCGAAATGCGAAAGAAGATGAAACGTGGGGATGAGGTAAAAGATTTTGTCAGTAAGGAGCATACTCTTGAAGAATGGCAGCAATGGGGTAAGGTTCTCGTGCAGGATATAGATGAGGATAAAAAGAATTGGGAAGAGTATGAGAAGATGATGATGGAAGCAAAATTGAGGCGTCTTCTATGCGAAATATCCAACATCTCAGGGTGGGTGGAAAAGCCATTGGATACTCGTTTCATTCAATCACTGAAAGATTTGCAAGACAAATTTCACAGGGCCCTTCAACAGGCAGAGAAGCTTTTGCCCAAGACTCACGGCGAATCGAAGGAAGTTGAGAAGAAAAGTGCGGCGAAGCGCGGGAAAGCACAGTTTGTAAAGACGCATGTGCGGGCCTACGTGGACTCTGACTCTGATGACCCGTCGGCTAGGGGACCGGTAAAGCGCACGCAATTACCTCTTCGACAGAAATATTAAGAATAGTCACGCCCGTTGATTCTGGTGATGGGGATGCGTTGGCTAGGCTCAGTACTGATTGATGATTTTGAGGATGCTGATGAAGAGTACAAGTACAGTTCATGGATGCGGGGATATCAAGACTTGGAACAATCAATAATCTCGAGCACGGCTGGGAGGCAGAAGTAATGTTATGGATAGCCGAGGATCTGGTGTGAAGATAGATCGATTGAACTCTTAATATTTCTACTAGATATGGAAACTCAAAATTTATTCACCCGTGCATTGTCATGGATCACTTGGGCCAATGATTTAAATTGAATCGTCTCTTTCTCAAGTAGGCTGCACGAACTCGCAATTTGGTTTAATTAAGATTATGAGAGAAATCATGTTGCGTCTTCTATGGCACCGTAATGCTCCAGATTTTGGAGATTAAAAGTCCATTCTGGTCTTTATCCATCTCACAAGTTTGTCTAGAAGGTGCTGGAGGATTGAATGGGCCAACTCCAAAGTCTGAAACAGAATCAGAGATAATTCTCGAAGACTCAACATCAACCGATATTATTCTCTCGTCGAGATACTTTTTTAATACGAACTATATGTTGATGACTTCTCCCAGCCTTTCATCCATCACATCACATCACATCACCTTACATCTCAACTCTAACTTCCCATACAAAATGCCACTCCACCCCGCCCAAACCTGGTACCCCTCATCATCATCCGACTCCATCCGTCCGCATCCCAGCTCACCTTTCCACCATGCCACCACACTCCACACCCTCGATCTCCCTCTCACACCCCAAGAAACACAGTACAGAGAAATTTGCGGCATGTTGAAATATACGCAAGACAACGTGCGAAAAGTGACACGAGACAGAAAACGCTATTCTCGAGAACTGAAAGTTGCGTTAGGGAGGTTGGAGGTGCTGGGGGAGGAGGGGAGAGATGGGAGGGAGAGAGCGAGGAGGGTGGTTGTGTTGGGGAAATTGGTGAGGGAGTGTAGGGGGTATAGGGATGCTTTGGGGGCTTGTGAGGAGAGTTTGTGGGGGAGGGAGAGGGGGTTGAGGAGGGTGTTGGAGGGGGGGAAAGGGAATGGGAATGGGGGGTTTTATGAGGGGAGGAATTGGTGGTTTGTGGGGGGGAGGGAGGAGAGTGATGGGGAGGATGGGGAGGGGGATAAGGAGTATGGAGAGTATGGAGAGGAGGAAATGGAGGCAATAAAGGAAATGGATGAGGGGTGTGAAGTTGAGGCAACGGAGGAAATGGAATTAGAGTGCTGGAGTGGGGAAGATGAGTATTTGGAAATGGAGATAGAAGGATGAGGTACACTGTACGTTTATTCGAGCAGTGTGAACGTGGCCGTCCGTACCTATCAAATTTGGACATCTGAATTTTTCTTCCATCCATCGCCCACGTCTCGCATCAACGAACTTTATTGCGAGAATCCATATAGCAGATTCCGACTCCATCTAGAAGGTCCCGGTGAATTTCGTCTTATGCGAGCTTGAAAACGACAACCGCAACCTTGGAAATGATGATTTGAAGACGTGGGGAATATTTTAATGCGAAGCGAGGACGGAGTTCACTCCATGACATTTCACTACCAAACACAATTTTTTTTTAATTTTATTAACAGCTCTGCGTACCATCCAGATCGTTATACCTACAAATTAAAGATCTCCAACCCGAGATAAAGTAAAGAAGCTTCCACGCGGCAAAAAGATGAAGCGCGACCAAAACCGCGAAGCGAGACGCAACGACGCCAACGACACCAAACCTCGCAACCAAATCAACAAATCAAACTCACCGCCTCGATCCCCCCAGACCCACACTGAACTCCCCCTCCCCAAAAATTCCCCAAATCATCCAACATCGAAAAGAGCAAAACATACTCCCCAGTGTGAACACTGGGTACGGTAACGAGCCGTAGGTGTCTGTCCCTCCTCCTAGAGCGGAATTCTCGTCGGAAGTGTAATTAGTTCGTCTAGTATTTGTCTGCGGGGACCTGCTGTGCGCTGCGGTGCACGATGTTGAATCGTCAAGAGTGGAATCAAACCACTGCACCACACCACGTTGCTCCTCCCATGCATACGCCTAATGTGCTGGAAAGAAGGTTTTGGGGATATATATAGTAGAGAAGAAGCGAGAGCGGTGAGTAGGTGAATAGGTGAATGCTTGGAGGATGAATTTTGAGTTGCGCCAGGGTTGTAAGCTCGTCGCTTTGTCATTGTGATATACCACTGCGTGGATTCTTGCAGAGTGTAGTGTCGTGAAGTTCGTTGTCTGTGGTATGGCGTTGTACTGCCACATCATTCGTTGATTCATGCACGTTGCAAACTCTGGTATTGTCTTGTGAGTCTCACTATTACATACTCAATATTAAAGTCAACACTTTTCGTTTCAAACTACAGCGCACAGCGAATCGATGACCTTCAACGACCACGGCACAGTACAGTGAATGAACTCGTAAGATGGCAACGATTAAAATGCGCCTATACATACATACTCAATATCAGAACCTACACTTTTTGCTCCAAGCATTCCTCAACAAGCTGACGATATCAGCAAGGGATACTATAGCGCAAAGAAGATTCGTATTGGAGGAAGTCATGCTCATGAAATCAGAGGGGTAAGATTGAGACACTAAGCACCATTTGACGCATCTACTTATCCTCTCATTTTTGGTCCTGCGTAACTTATTGTCATCCAATAATCCAACACTTGCGAAACTTCTTCACACTTGCGAATCTTTCTATTTTCCAATCTGACCGCACTTTTATGCGATGCTTTGTGGGTTTGGTTTCTCTGCTCTCAAATCTTTAAAGCTCTTTTTGTATATGGAAGTGCATGCGGATAGATCGGGCTATGACTGAGGTTGCGGTTACACGCGGTATTTGCGCAATTGGGATGGGTATTCAAAGTTAATTCGTGCGATTGGAGTTCATTTTTCGATATGTAAGATGTTTTTGCTTAAGAATACGTGATTGTGGTCTACAGTCAGTACCGTTTCAGCGGTACGTGGCATTTCCATGATTTCGATATGAGCGCGCTATATTTGGTTTGTTGGGCTACTGAGGAAGTAGTTCTGAGCTTGAAGTGCTTGAGTCACAACTGGAAGATTTGGATTCTTGGTTGGGTAGGTGTCATCTATCATTCTGACTTGTGTACCTGGGACAGAAGACGGAAGTCAGAAGTAATGTTACTAAACTGAATAGTTCAGTATATTTTCCGGTTGAGAAGTATCACTGTTCTCTCACAGGCCAATTTGCGGATTCTAGAAAATTCAAAATCTTTATTGACTCAGTAATGCTTTTCATCAATTAATATCTCCCAAAGCTACATACAGTGAAAGTCAATCTCATAAGCATTGCAACTATCCCTTCATGAGACTAAGCTCAAGACCGTGATAGAATAATCATTCACACATATCCTCCCATTCTCCTTCTCTCTTATCACCCCTTAGGTCGAACAATCCTGACTAAACACCTCTCCTCGATGTCTTTGCCTCTGCCTCTTCTACCTTAATTTTCAATCTTTCCAGCATATGGCTCAGAAACTCCAGCTTGACAATCACTTCCTCCACCCCCTCTACTCCATTATTCTTGAGCAACTTTTCGTACCTCGCCAACTTCTCCTGAGCCCTTTCACACAATACTTTCTCTTCCATACACTGCGATATCTGTGCCTGGAATGCTTCCAACATTACATCTTTACTCCTGATTGTTTCGAGAAGCACGTTGCGCTCCTCAATGGCACTCATCAGGGCTGCCACGACGGTCAAGTCGTGTGGTTGCGTTGCCATCTTTGTAAAATGACTGGTATCAGAAGCTAAGAATTAGATAAGGCCTGGGGTACTTATAACGAGATTCAGTGTTGCTATTTGCCAGACGTTTCTCAAAGTTTGTATTGGGACAACTAAGATTGAGTGCTGTGGTTTGTCGAGCAGCGTGTGAGGTTTCCAATGCCCGGTTTTTCTTCGTGTCAAGCTTGCATTGTGCTTCTGCTTTCTTTTCAATGTCTCAGTATCTTCCAGCGGCTACCGTGATAGGGAAGCTTCTCGGGTTGCAAGATGATGCTATGAATATGCTCGAACATACTTCACATACCTTCTATCGTTACTGGTAAGGTGGTATCGGTTCCCAAATCGCTTGATGTATTCGTTCGTTATGTTTTCAAGATAATCACCAGTCTCCACAATCAAATCAGAATCTTCCACCTAGAAGAGCAATCAGCAGAATCCAAACATGACATCGTTTACCGGCACAAGGTACGTTACGATTCTCAAAAGATACTTCCCATGATCATCTCTCGTTCTATATGTTTCGATTCAAAGATCCCGCTAGTGATAACTGTCATTCAATTGCAATCTAGTCCGCCTCGGCCCCACAGAAAATTGAAACCCTTTCCACACTCCTCAGTTACCAATCGCACGAACCAGAAGATGCACTACCCAAGAGCAGCGATAATGCCGTCACCAGTGACCGAGACAAAAAATCAATCATTGGCTTTCATAGATGATTCTCACGGAAGCCACAACGCCTATTGTATGTAAGAGCAATCCTAAATCATGTGAAACAATCTGATTCGGTCGTCAAATATGAAGAGCAGATTAACCTTTTGACATATATATCAAGTGATTCAAGTCTCCAGAGGAGCAAGTAGGTTACTTTGGGGGTTTCGCGGGAGAATATCGTCTCCTAACTTGCGTGACAAGTGTGAGGAGGTTGTTACGAGCACGGGAGAGTTTAAAGATGTTCTTGAGACGGGAAAGAAGATGTTGTGTTTTACTCTGAGGTTGAAGAATATGGATTTTGAGACCCATCAGTTACGGACTGAGAAGCAGTCGACGATACGCAAAATAAGCCGCTTGAAACTCAGACTTGATTGAATGTGAATTGGAAGGGAACAATCAGTGAGTTAGAGATTACTTCTTGGTGAGCTCACTATGGTTGAGGCAGTCTCAATAGTACCTAGAATTTCCAATCCAGCCTTAGGCGTCATCTCATATTTACAGTGATTGTCCTGGATCAAGCAGAGTATTCAAGACCATTTATTATTCATCAAAGGTATTCGCGAGAAAGTAGTTTCCTAGGAATATCGTGAGAGGGAATAAGATTCCACTGACAGTACTCTTTCTTTAAGGTGATGATCCCGGACCGTATGTCCTCACTATCATTCAATCATTATTCCACATGCACTTCCTTCTTTCCGAACCCCATCATAACCTTTACTTCCTGCCAGAAAGATACGTGTTCATCAACCAAATTCGCTTCGTACGCATCGATAATTGGTCTTTCCCATACGAGATCCGCCTCTTCTGGTTTTACAACTTTGGTCTTCTTGACGATTTTCCACCCCCCATAAAGTATTGGACAGACGAATACCATAGTATAATAAGAGAAGAATGTTCCGGTATCCCACCCTATTCTTGGTTAGTTTTGTTTTCACATCTGCAGGAGAGGGCACAAAGAGAACTCACATCCTGGCAAAAACGTAGTGTATCCGTAACACGCCACCGTGAAAATCATTGCCGCAAGTCCCACCCAGGCACAATAAGGTTGATACCAACCTACATAAGGAAGTGTACTTCTGTCAATACCCTGCACCTTCAGTGCTCTATAGAAGAATATGTATATAGTACACATGCAAATGTAATCTATGAGTTGCGAAGCTTCGGTAAGATTTGCGAGCCATGTGATGACTTGAGCCGAACTGTTGCTCACGGCAAGGAAACTCAAAAAGGGAAAGATCATGGTGACGCCAAAGCAGTAGATGGGGACACCAGACTTGGTGCATTTGCGGAGGAAACGTGGGGCGTGTCCATCGAGCGAGAGACTGTAGAGTGTACGACACGCGCAGTAACTTTGATACCGTCAGTTTCTTTTAGGACTTTATTGCATAAGGTGGGTGGTCAACATACACATAGGAATTACCAGCGGAAAAGATACTCGTCACGAGCAAGGCATTTGTAACATGCGGAAGTACGCCAATCCCCAAATTTTGCATAGCAAGAACGAAGGGACTGGAAGCTGCAGTTCCAGTCTCCGAGCCACCACTCGAAAGGATAGCAATTAGCTTTTTATCGTTGTATGGAATGACTATTCCGCATGCTAATGCTCCTCCGATGAAGAAGACTCCAAATCTCCAGTAGATTGTCTTGAAAGCTCGCTTGAGGTTCTTGCGTGGATGCGCGGCTTCACCCGACATCATAGCAATGTATTCTAGAGAATTGTTAGGGTTGCATGTTTTATGCATTTTTAGTACAATTCCGGCACAATTTAACTAACCAGGTCCGACAATAGTAAATGCGGCTTTCCATAATGCGGCAAGAAATCCTTCAAATCTACCCAAAGATCCCGTGGTGACGTATTCGGCAAATGCACCCTACAGATTATTGATTAGGACGAAGGAAAACTCAGAAAATGCGAGGAACTTACAGGTTCTTTCCAATAACGGAATCCATACGCATCATGTTTTGGATTTCCTCCAACCATTGTGATGAATGTGAACGAAAATATCATAGCGATCAACACTACCTTGCCACCAGACAGCCAGAACTCACTTTCTCCATACCATTTGACAGCAAAGAGATTGATAATACTACTCTAGTCAGGAACGATACCAGGGGATCGAGATAGAAACTTACCCATAGAGAAAGATACATCCAGCGCAGACAGCTGCTAAGGGTATATTATCACTGTCCTATTGCGTTAGATGTGTCCAAGTGTAATGATCGGTTGAAAAAAGGAGCCAAAGATACTTACCTCCAAAAAGTCAACACCAAATTTAAAGCACTAATCTCCCATGGAATCAAGATAGCCTCTAGATTCAGATCCTTCATTAGCACTCATCCACATACTTCGTAACTTCTCACACACAATCGAACACTACTCACCATAAAGGAAGAAATTCCACCCCAGCATAAATCCGAAGGCTTCGTCAACCCATTTACTCCCCATCCTCACAAAACTTCCACTGACTGGCATGAAGATTGACATCTCAGCCATACAATTATTAACCAATCCAAGGAAACAACTGTATAACATGAAAGCAATGAGTAAAGATCCCGGTCCACCTTGTGTAAGCCCCGATCCAATGGATACGAATAAAGCTGTACCAATTGAACCACCAATAGTCACCATCTGAATTTGTCTTCCTGAAAGTTCTCGTTTGAGACCATCGACATTTTCAGATACAAGCCCTTCGGCTTGAAACTCATTGCCATTGTAGTTTGGAAGAGCTTTTTCACCATAACCCGCGGACTCTTCAGGATAACGTGTCATAGGACTGTGACTAGACTTCTCTTCCATAATGAATAGTAGTCCTCCGCAATTAACCTCAATGAAGAATAGAACTGATAGGTATAAAATCGAGAGAATTAGAAAGAGAAGGAAGTAGATAATATACTCATTCTTAGGGAAACCTCTACCTCTATGGGTAAGAAAAATACTTGATCTCTAGCAGGATGGCAGGAGCATCCTCGCATCCAAGGTAGTACCTGGATCTTGGCCGTTTGTAGATACAATCGAATCAAAACCTTGAGATTTATACCTAGGGCGGAGACCCCGAACCCATCATTTCCTCATTAGGAATATCTGCACGGGACAAGGGTTGGATGATTACTGCAGTAAATACGACTAGTCGATTGGCCGATAGTGGACGATATATTAACGAAACTGGAGAGGAAACTGGGTTCGGTCAACCAACATTGATACGCGGCTCGATAAGATGATAAATGTCGATAAGAATCCCATTTTAGGTATACGTTGCATGCGGTCATTCAATCCCTAGAATGCTGCAATGCTCGATCATTAGTTTCCTATTGTAGTGATTCCACTCGCAATTAACCGTTGCTAATCTTTTCCAAACATACTCGTATCTATCTAGGTATCGTTGCCAAGATTGACGGGCAAATTGATCCTACGTTTTTTTCTTTTCTTTCAACCCCGCGAGTTTCTACACGGAGGGGCCCGTGGGGGACGTGCAATTCGCCTCTCCGCTGTTAGCTCCCCCGGCAATTATTAATCTACTTGACTCCTCGGGAAATTTTCTTTCCACTCCACCGCTCCCCTCAGCTCTCATAATCTTACCTAATGAACACCACTCGTGCTGCCAGAAAGCATGCAACTCCGAAGCTAGACACATACCACAAGTTGGTAAACTACAAGGGGGACTAACTTGGTTTTCTTAGCGGCGGAGTTGTATACTTTCGGCTGCACGAGGATTGTCTTCTACCTATTTGTCACTCAATATGAGGCATAACTACATTGTTCTAATTGATACGGAAAGTTAGACCTCACTATCACATTTCATTTTGTGCATTCAAACATCCTTGTTCCAAAATTAATATATTAAGTCTAATGTCTTCAATCGATCACAATGCCTCCAGCGCCCGCTGGTCTTCTCTCACGTTCTAGCAACCAAGCTCCGCCCTGCGGTCCGCTAGCATCTAAACTCACAGTCGTCTTCCTAGCATCACTTATGATTCTAATTGTTTCGCCAGTATTCTTACAGTCAGTTTCGCAAGTTACAGGCCGTGATTTATTCTTCGCGCCTTCCTCTCCACCGCTTGAAGATCCTGGCCTGACACTTCTGGCAGCGGGAAGGGGTTTGATCTCTATAGTAGGATATTGCAAGAACCCCTCTCGGAGAGGGATCAGCACGATAGGGAAAGTCAATTTATGATTTCCTCCATCTAATGTTCTAGGGACTTTGAAGTGACCTTTTCGCCTACCGCCAATAAGCCATGTATCTGATGGACCTGTGACCTCATACACAAATTCGATATCTTCCCCTGGACTTGTGGCATCGTTTTGAGAGGCAGTGTCCCAGTTCCTCGTCGATTTGAGGTGCAATGATGCTGGTATTGGCTCGTTCGCTGCTGCTACAGCACTACTAGTAGCTACTGATGCTGTTTGAAGTAGCCGCAGGTCAGCAGTATGCACCACCATCACCGAAGGGACATCCACAGGGATTACGATCGATCGGCTTTTCAAGATTGAAGCCCCGTCGACGGATAGAAGAGGTAAAGGGATCACAGGATTCTGCTTCTGCCATTCCTGAAGTATATTGCAAATGAGCAGAGCAGTATCTTGGTCTTGTTCGATAGAATTGCCCAGTCCCGTAAAATGGTCATGCCATCTGATGTTGAGGATAGCTGAAGTAGGTATCTCACCAAGAATGGCGGCCCTTTCAAAGCCGTATGGCGAAAAGTGTGACCGAAGCTCCGAAAGAACAACAGGTATAATTAGGCGAGTATATGGTCGTAAGGAGTTGCTCCCGAGAAAATCTCCCAGGACTTGAGCCACAACATCATAGACCTCTTCATCAAGACAAATATAATGTAAGATGAGAGACAAAGTTCTCGGTTTGTGGGACTTCCGTCGAGTAGTTGGGGAAGATGGCGAATCTGTCTTTATGATTTTATACAATAGAGACGCTGGTTGACGAGGAAATATGGTGAGAGGTCGTGTTAGGCCAAGTCCAGAATGTGCCTCAAATATCTCGGACTTTTCCAACCTAGAACTAAGAAGTCTAAGTGGGCTATTTGTGGATGTTGAGATGGTGAATTTAGAAAATAATGCTTTATGCTTGAATACGTCCTGGACATTGACGCCTAGTGGGAGCATGATTGACACCGAAGACGTGGTAGCAAAGAAAAAGTCTCCATCTTTCGTTGTGTACGATATTTCAAGTCGAAGTGTGACTTCGTTCACCTCGTGTTCGAGATTGAACGGCACTCGTATTCTTGCAATACTCTCTGCTTCCATTGCACCAAAGTGAACAACCCCTGCTTCTTTCTTTTTGGAAATCTCAAGTTCTCCGTCGATAACCGCTACCTCACTCGTTTGAAGCCGCAGCCCAGCTGTTGCCGCACGAATTTGAAGTTGGCCATTTGTGACATTATTCCACCCAGACGATAGCTCAATCTCCAAAGAACGATTTTGGTCTAGATGCATGCATCTGGAGGAGAAGAGTTTGAAATTGAAAGCTTCTGCGCGATGGTAAAGGAGTAGTTTCGGACATTTAAAGAAATCACTACCTCTTGCAGACAGATGCCCGATACTGTCATGCGAATACTCCATGATAATTTTGCTACTGTGGAGAATGACATGTGTGACTTGATAAGCGCCAGGAATTATGATCTATAAACGTCAGTACATATTCATATTAACAGTTTTATCTTCACTTACATTGCTCTGAACGTATAGCTTGTTCCACCCTGTTTTGTACAAACGCGCATCATTTGTCTCGAGCCAGATTTCCCGGCCAGGGCCGCCCAATAACGGAATAACCCTTACTCGGGCCTTATCCACGTTCAAGTCTTCCTTCAGCAAATACTGAAGTCGAAGCTGTAACCCGAAACTGTCTTGACTAGAATGATATTGAGGCGTTCCGTCTACTTCAATCTTACTGAAGTAATCCTGCAGTGGGACGTGAACGTCACGAGACAGGGTTGGTGTTATCAGCAACAATTCATTTAGATATTTGTCACTGAGTATGATATCTCCTTGGTCGAACGTGCTCATTTGACCAATTTTGAAAGATGATTTTCTGGTGAGTTTGTCCTTCTCCATCATGGCCACTCTCGCAAGAAGCTTCAGCACGACTTTAACATATTCATCATTGCGGCTCAACTCTTTGAGGCACTTAGCGTACATCACTAATAGCGATACTTCGACCTGTATCCACGAAGCATCTCCGTAAAAAGGAGTGATGCGATAAAAATAGGAGGCAGCAGCAGCATAGTCCTCCAAATGATATTTGAGAATAGCCAGATCTGCCATGCTGGTCTGTACAGACTGAATGCGATTTGCTACGGTATAATGCCGGAGTGCTTTATCAGTAAGAGTTTCGTAGAGACGATAAAAGTCGGCCTTGTTGTCTAGTGCTGTCCGAAGCAACTTGCTGTCAATGCCGTTTAGCGAAGGTGGACATTGATTTGGAGAATTTGTCTCTTCTTTGTTCAATGGCGTCTCTTCATCAAGGTTAACCTCCTCCATGATTTCCACGTCATCGCTTTTATACTTATTCACATCTTCCCAGCCAGCAGTCCATCCATGCTGCTTACCAATATGTTCTAGAACACTCCGAGAGAGCAAATAGAGTTCGGCTCTGTGAGCAGCAAGGTCCTCTAACCCATTTTTGAGGAAGGCCAACGAACTCACACCAGGAGCAGGTACGCTGGCTCTTCGACCACTGGGAAACAATCCGGGACTTGGAGGCTCTCGAGACGATGATCGGAGGGCAAGAGAAGTCGTCCTAGCAGGATGCATCATGGTTTTAGGTTCGGGGATTGAGGATTTGGGCTCTGCCCCGCCGCCGGGAGGTGCCAGTGTCGAAGGTGGGATAGGCAATGCTTTTGTTGAAGTTTGTGCAAGTATCTGCTGAGCAAGAGAAAATGTGAAAGAGGAAACAACATTTTCGATTACTTGATTCATCACGGGATCTGATTTAAAATCCGATTTTGCCTTCTCGTAGGAAATCTCTCTTTGAGAATGGAAATAAGCACTCCAGATATCCTCACGCATGATACTTGATATAGCACCAATAAAATCCATTGCTCGCTTACAGACCTCACCAAGCACAGCGAGATTTTCAGTGTCATCTGAAGGTTGTGAAGCTGGAAGTCTAGCAGCTACTCCAAGTAGACTTGATTCTCGCTGTTCTTTGAGCTTTGCGAGTAACTCTTCTTGTGTAAACCATGCATTTGCTAATCGCAGTAAGAGAGTCAATTGGCGAGCAAATAAATAGCATCGAAAATCAAATATTGAAACATCATTCGCAAGAATGAGTTCCCGGTACCTTTTCCTTGATGCGTCAATGGGGATCTCATCCTCCTCCTTCTCGGAAGTACCACCCGTAGACTGTAGGTCAATCGGTTCCTCTGAGTCTGATCCTGCGCCCTCCAAGCCTGTGTCTTTCAAAATTGCCTCTCTAGCCCGCTCTGCCTGGAGTTTGAGTTCTTCAGTGTAAGGTAAGAAAGAGCCGCCGTGCTGAGTGCCAGGCGCTGCAGCAGCTTGGTCTCTAACAATTGTGTCCAAGCCAATGGAAAGCTCATCATAACCCACTAAGGCATCTTCAATCAAACCAACGCTCTCAAATCCTCTTGCCAGACCCTCTTTGAGTACAAAGAATGTACAGAAGTTCCAGCCAGGTAAAGTTCTTTGACTATCCTTTTCGCGAATATTCTCTTCATATTGAGTTACTCGCATGTCAAATGACTGCAATATCAAGAATTTGAGCTTCGAAATCAGATCAATCCAGGCATTCTCATTTTCTTGTGGTGTTTCCGTATAGGATCCAGGAATCGCCGGCACAACACGGGGAAGCATGTTATATGGAACATCGTTGATACCAATGCGAATTTGAGCAATCCGATCAACACCAGATTTCGTTGAGCCATTGAAGTCTGCTCTCAATTTCTCGAGGATGGTAGTTGATCCGCCGCCTCTCCAACGTGGCGTAGATTTCTCACTTGTAGATCCAGAGCTACCATCTGCACTTTTCCCACTCGTTGGAGGCTGGGTAGCCGCTGCAGTATTTGGGACGATAACATGAACGATGAGGAATTCAAAGTTGTCGTGGTTTTCCTGCGAAGAGGATTTGCTTGTAGATGATGGAGTGTGCTCCTTTATCCACTCTCGAACCTGTTTCCGACCCTGAGACTTGTATGTATCATTATCATCACACCGCAGAAATAGAATCTTCAAGTACGGTGTCTGTCTTAACCCTGGAATTTGGTGTCTGCGGCCCTTCACGGCCGAATTCGTACTGGATCGAGAGAGTGCAGGAGGCCTATCAGCAGCTTGGCCAATTGCCTGTGTGCGAAACCCATCGTCTGCGCTGATGCCAGAGTCTGTACTTCTTACTCTTGAGAGTTCGGATGCACTCGAATTAAGGGGCACTGATGGTGCGCTTAGCCCGGAGTCTGGATTGTGTTTGATGAGGTCGACATGGAGGGAGGATATGGAACGGAGCGGACCAGCGTGTGATTCCCAGTGTAAGTTTCGTAGAGGAAGTCGAGGCAAGAGTCCTGGCGATAAGAGCGGATATACATTATCAGGATCGAAATATTCCACTTCATTGTTTTTAGCAACTGCGACGGGTATAGGACATTGAGAGTGTGTTACCTGTAACCTTTGAGCTTGACGATGGTTGTTCCATTGTCAATTGATCTATTGTATTGGTTTATTGTTTATAGTATAGACAGAACGCTACTGGCTATCAACTCCCATAAATCATGACAATCATAAAATTCATTAATTAAGTAAAGATCATGACATTTCGTTCAAGACATCGCATCTTCCTTTCTGTGCTTTGAACATTATTTCACGGTGCTCAAGGGACAGTTCAGATTCTGCCACGGGTGCGTTCTTATCAGGTTAGCGTGTGATAAAGCGGTGTAGGTTTAAACTTCCGAGCGAGCTTGGTGCAAGGAATTTGAAGCGAATAGACAAACTTCAGAAAAACAAGCCCAAAAGCTACTAGGTAGAGATCATGTAGATGATTTGTTCCGAGAATGTTATTCATCACGAAATCTTTGACAGACTCTAGCAAGTCAGTTGCAAAGGATTGCCATACCATAATTCACCAGTTTCGTGAGGTTAATGGTCTTGAATAGTTGCGATACTAGGTATCAATTGCAAGTGAAAATACTCGAGAATTCGGAAATTCAAGTGAACACCATGTATTTCCTTCCTTTCCCAGCATTGAATCATACATCGGCATGGTGCTTGACGTCTGAGATAGCATGCAATATTCAGCAAAGTTGCTGCAGTTCGATTGAAACACAAAGTTTCTTGTCGATGTCTGCACGATGGGACATGTCATGAATGCGGATCTCGACGAAAATAAGCCGAACTTTAGTCGAGATGGCTGGCCGTATTTAACGGAAGAATAGTTCTCATATTGAAAGGGGAACTCGAAAGCCGACACTCCAATTGTCTCTTCTGCTCATGAAAGTTTCGGCTACTTGGACGGTATATATTGCATCAAACCAATGATATTGGGTTGACCACCATCAAGTCTTCCACCGTCCCCCATTTTCGGCTACGAGAGGTACCTCAATGCAATAGCCTTCGCGTAAAAAACAATCAGGAAGGCATGCGAGAACTATAATCGGTATTGCCATGTTCGTTCATATTGTGATTACACGAGATCACTCAGCGTACCATAGAATTATGCACTTTGCAAGTACTCGCAAACCGGCGATTTTTCACACTTCTTTGAGTTACTTTACACACTGATATCCTTGGCATTTGCTTACATACTTTCCCGGCCACTCATCTTAGTTCCAATAGTTCTAAATCTGAGACATCTTCAATTTTCATGCGTCTCTTGCTTAATAACAAGTGTAAATTTTTCTTTTAACATGCTTAATCAGCCTTTGCTATGCAGTTTATGGAGCATACGGAGCTTTTCCGTACCACTCATTCGAGGGAGGAAACTATCAATATTGATTGAGCTGAACTTTGGCTGTCCAACCCTAGCCTTAGACCCATGGACTTTCCAAGTCACTAGTAATAGTCATAAAAGCAGTTTGACAAATTCACAAATATAAAGTTGGGTATGACCTACCAGTGAAACAGTTCAATTGTGTTCCTGTTACTCCAATAACCTTGACCTCCCTTCCCCGTCCACAAGATGCGTCGTGTTAATCATATTACAGGTCTCTTGACCACAACTTTCTTCTCTCTCGCTAGCACCACACCTCTAGCAAAATCTTCGGCCACGTCTCTTCCACTTCCTGTCACCGAGCTCCAGTTTCTCGGGGACAAAACTTGGGCCGAAAACATTGCCGTCCGTTCAAATGGCCAACTACTCATTACCCGTCTCGATACACCGATCCTCCAACTCCTTGACCCTTCCAACCAAACAGCCCCTATAACCCTTCATACTTTCAACACGACAACCTACATCGGACGTATGCATATTGTCTCACATCGTACTCCTCAATGTCCCTATTTATATTATTGTTCTATTCTATGTGTCTTCTCAATTCCTCCAAGAGAACCTAAATTCCTATTTCTTCTCAGGAGCTTTCCCACACAGGCAAATATTAACTTCACATCGCTACAGTTCTAGGTATCACTGAAATCACACCCTTCTCGGATATCTTCTACGTCGCCGTCCAAACACCCTACACAGCTGTTTTCACAAAGGCTACGAATTACTCTAATGCTATCTACAAAGTGGACTTGAACACTTTCTCTTCCAAAGCTGGTATCTTAATATCCGCTCCAACAGTATCCCACATAGTCGATCTTCCAGAATCTGTTTTGCTGAACGGTATGGATACTTTAGATCCAGAGCATATTCTTATAAGTGATTCGGTCCTTGGTCAAATCTACAACCTCAATGTCGCAACCTCCTCTTACACCATTCCCCTTAGGCTCTCGTCTATGGCCATTCCATCAAATTCAGAAGCCCATCTCGGAATCAACGGTATTCATTACCGCTCCCCATATCTCTATTTCGACAATCTCGGCGCAAGCACCTTCAACCGCGTACCTATCGCTCCAATCACTGCAGCACCAACGAGTGATGGTGTATTACTAGTAAATGTAACGAGTCCAGATGATTTCATTATTCGTGAAGATGGTACAATCTTCCTGTGTGGCAACGATCAAGATACGCTATTCATGTGGAAACAGGGCATGAGTGAGGTTGTAGCTGTAGCTGGTAGTAACAAATCTACAGTACTGCCTGGTGTTACGGCGGGCGCATTTGAGAGAGTTGCAGGAAAGGAAGGGAAGAGATTGTGGTTAACAACTAGTGGCGGTGAGTTTCCTCTTTACTCTCTTGGAGGTTATGAGAGCTAGAGGGCAACTTAATGAAAGCTAATACACATACATCCATAGCTCAAGCTCAGGCTATCAATGGCACGATAACTACAGGGGCTACAGTATCATATGTTGATACTGATTGCATCTAGAGCGCAATTGCTGTACACAGGAATGAGGAGGGCGTATTTGTGTTAACGCATTGCAAAGGACCAGAGGTTAGGATGGTTTACCGAGGAAGCTACATTCAGAAGTGTTTATTATTCATCCGTTGCCTACGGAGCATCAGCCAATCTTAGCGAAATACCGTCAAGCAAATTAGCAAAATGAAAACTCCCCGACGTAAAGAGAGTGATGATACCCATAGTTCAATTCAAACATGTTGTTGGCCAATCAGTGCCTGGTACATTTGCACTGCACCTGATTCAGCTTCGAATGGATAATTATCTCCGAGAAATCATCCTATGATATTGATTCGGGTTAAAGCTTAATGCAGTGTTCCTACTACATAGTACCAACCAGATTGCTCCATTCTCACTTACAAGCACAGGTCATCATCCAACAAAAACGCAAATCCAATGTGATAGATGCCTATGCTGTTATATTTCTGCATTTTTAGTTCAAAACAGCACTTATTCAATTAATCGCACCAAGTACTATTTATTCTCCTCTCCATTCAACCCCACCCCCTCTTCTCCTGCCCTAATCCCACCCACCACCCACCTGATCTCAGTTTGTTTTGCCATCTCACCATCCCACCATTCCACCATCCCATCACCCCTTCACATCCGAACAATCCTCCCACAAACTCAATCTTCGATATTGACTAGTTTCTCCAACTTGTCAGGAAGCACAGGGCTAAACCTAGCAACAGTCACTCTCTTCTATTCAAGTATCTAACTCTCACTCAACTAACCTACACCACACACATACTTTCCATCATGGCATCCATGTATAAAGATGCCGTGAATAGTCCACACATCGCCTTATCAGCCGCCTCCTCCAACACGCCACATGCGCAATTTATCGATTTCCTATAGACTAGTTCACGCTTTAGGATCGGTTACCAAACATAGCACTGTTGCTAAGCGCAGCTTGGTATCTTACCCCGTAGCTAATGAATCTATGATTCAGCTGTTGTGATTAGTTTATGTATGCATATGTACGCTTAAATCTGCATCTTTATTGCCAATTTCTATCCGTTAGTGGTCTGGTAACTTAAAGTCTAACTCGGATTCTGTTAAGACTTCATCCCACTCACTACACACACTTGACAGATGACTTCCACTCAGCTTTTAATTTCAACAATATGCACTACTCTCCATGCAAGCAAACACCAATCATTGGGCATTATAAAAATCAAAGATTCGCAGGTGAGTGAGATTTGGGCAGCAAGCTAATTTCTAGTCTCTACCCCTAGTTGCCCTAGTAAAGTAACATCAAATGTCTATACACACGCCTGATTGGTTGAGACAATATAAATCCCCCCCAATACCCACAGCTCGCTCCCAAAGGGGAGAACGGAGTTCTCTGACTTTCTTTCCCCATTAAAATCTTGAGTTGTGAGCTCGTGAGTTGTAAGTAAAGTAAGATTACCCGAATCTGCCCTACAAAGATGTGAAATAATGTATGAATATGTTTTCCGAGGTGCTTTCCCATGTTGAATGAGATTTCGATACTGAACATCGTATTATCAGTGTATTGATTGGGCTGTTGCCAGCGCTTCGGGGCTTTGTTTGAGGGGCTTTAGAGACTAGGAGAGCACTAAACAAAGCAAACGAAGGTAATGGGGTACCAATAGAGGAACGCCAGGACTACGGATCTACACTCCATCTTTATATTCATGGAATCCACCATCCATCAGTAATCATTCACACTCATTCTCCTTGCATGTTCTCAACTTATTAGGAGTATAAGTTCCCTCCCATTATACTCCCAAATTCCAACACATTCCGACACCGCCGAATCAATTCCACCAAAAAAACGCCCCCTCCCCCCTTCCCTTACGAATCCCACCGTCCTCTTACCGCATCCGCTAACCATGTTGCCGAGGAACCTTCTTCAATCACTTCACTAATGGCACGTATGTTTTAGTACATTCAAGGTACGGCCTAGTTTCCGTCTTCCGTCTTTTTTCCGCCAGTCGGTCCAAACTAATTAAGGTTAATGGAACTGAACGAATCGTGCTATATCGTACTAATTATGAGAGTCATTGAAGAAAAAAGCCCTATATTCATTTTTTAGACATAGCGTTATGCAGAAGGAAGGATCGTGGAAGTTTGGAAGGCAAGCACGTTCAGTATGTAGGAATTGCCTACCGAATGCGATATGTACTGCATCTAAATGCCCTGATATCAATTCCAGGCATTACAACACCACACAATATTTCTTGATTTTTTAGTTCAAGATTGACCAATCAAACAGCTTGTCAAGCTATTCTTTCTTGCACATTCCATCGTGTGGCAAGTTCTACTCGTCAAATCCTCAAGTTTGACATAGAAATGTTCATCAAATCATCAAAATGCAATAACTAATTGATCATCTCAAACCTCCTACTCATCCTCGACAATCCGACACAAAATATTCAGGGTCCTTCCGCCACCTACGCTGAACGTTACATAACCAATATAGCCAAATCGTCATTTCCACGTGGTATGCCTGTTCAAGTCTTGTAAACATTCATGCTGTACCACATAGCTGCCTTGCGCACCTGCGTGAGATATACAGAATTGTGTAATTGCGCTGCCGTTCCTCAACTTATTCAAGTGCGTACAAACAAATAAAGTAATAATCCCATCTGATCGAATCCTCTTTGTGTGAAAAGTAATAATAGGCTGTAAATACCGAGATTGGGCAAATCAATTCTCAGCCTCAAAAGTTGGACGAGAAGAAGAGGTCGTGTGAACAAACATTCGCTAATCCGCTTACGATTTTGAGTGTCTGGGAAGCGACGATTAGGAGAGTAACGAATAATGCAGTCAGATGGTTATCAAGAATCTCACTCACAAGAAATGGAAGAATAGATACCAGTGGGGAACTTTCACGGCACTCTGATTACACATCCTTGGATCTTGAATATCCCCTCTATTGACCCATGACCTCCGACCATATGTGTGTCCGGGGAATACTGTGCATCAAATCCGATGTACGGCTTATTTCATTTCCCACTCACGAAGATAAACCAGAGAAAGTGCCGCTCTGCACAGATGATAGATAGCAAGAAGCTGATCCTTCGATGGTTCAACAGTTACAAAGTCCTTCAGCAAATGATTTTCTAAACTCTCGCACCTCACCGCTATGTTGATTATTGTTTATTCTCTTGTTGATCCATCCCGTGGTGCTGACTTTGACGGTTTGGTGGTTTGTGCTTTTTTGTTACTTCAAGGATCAATCGCAGTTCACAGTCCGTATTTTAGTGGAAGTAAAATCACGAAATTTTGGGACAATAATATTGGGAGCACATATGACCGACAATTGACGGACCACCCACTCCGAAAAATGCCCGATGTTTGTGGTTCGCCTAAGCTTCTCATAATCCCATTCGTCAATCATAAAAAATGGACATTCTGGGATATTCTGGCTTGTGCAAGAGGCGATTTCGCTGACAGGTCTCCATGATGCGGCTGAATCTTTTCGGGTTTGATAAATCGAATGATGAATCACAAGGCTGTGCTGGCGATACGAAGGATTAGACTTTGAAGCAGGAGAAAACGCGACGACTATGTTGTGGCAATACTCGTAAGTGATCTTATTGATATGTAATTGTAGTGTAGTGAGGTCTTTTGACTTGTTAACTAGTAACCCTGATCCTGTAGGCCAAGGCACCAAGGCAGAGAAAAAGGATCAACATGTTCAACATCATTATCGCTGCACCACTGCTGTCATCATACTGAACAATAGCCTTTAATAAAGTGGTATAAGGTTTATCACTACTTTATACTGTCTTAAATGGATAGTAGAGCCAGGGATTGTTTTCAGGGTCCTCTGCATTTAGTAATTTGTTCTAAATCGTCGAAAAGATTTTGCAGGGAAGTATTTCCATGGGATCGGCAACGTGAGAAAGGCGGAACATCATGGGGACACAGAATTTGTTTGATGAGCATTGAGCTTGGATAATGTATGTTCCGAGGTTTGGAAATTATGTTCGAGGAGGGGTTAACAACTGACAGCGAACCCGAGTCAAACTGTCATATTGTTAGGACTTGAAATCTGTATGGCTTCATTAAGTGTTAAACTTTTGACGCTTTGAAGAGTCGATCCGATTAGAATGTGACATGAAACTTGAACAGAAGGATTGGAGCGCCTCTTCCTACTTCCGAGGAGTCATAAACGCTCGGCATCGGAAACAGTTTCATGATTTGTATCCTTAGTTTGTTGATCTGATCTTCAACGTCTTATTGTGCCGCTGTAAATGGAAATGATGATGAGCGGGGAAAATCTCACGATACTTGTGACTCGCAAATAGTTCTTCGTAGGACAGGATTCTTATATCGGTACATACTGCACTGCCAGTCATGTCGTTGGCCCCGTACCAAATCAAAATCCCGGCGCTTCAAGAGATTAGCGGTCCTGTCTGCCTTATTGGTATACCTCCTCTGTTAGTCGCTACTACTATAAGGGGTAAAAATGGTAGTTGATCTTCTTGAGTTGAGTGCTTAATTGAGTATAGTAGTCAAGAAATGCTTGAAAGCCCTTGATATTTTCGATGCTTAATGCTTGTGGGAAAGTGGCTTTGATTGATCCCGTGCGCAATTACATCATGACGACGTGGGTCCCTTTTTGTAAGTTCGGTGTTTCTAAATTTCTTGACCTACCGTTGAAAAAGTGTGTTGTTGTGTTGAAACCTTTTGGGAAGATTTGAGATTTTTAGTTCAGGGGTACTCGTACACAAATACACTTTCGTACATTTATGTATAGGATCCCATAGAAAAGAGAGGAGAATCGAAAGCAGGAGAAGGGGTCAAGGTTTCAAATTTGCTGAAAATGCTAGGTATATTATATGACGGACAGCAGTCCTAAGTGTGAACTGACAATGATGTTCAAGATAACCTCAGAATGAAGAGGATCGTCTTACAAGTTACAAGCCGAGTAGAATTGTGGTGTGATTTGTATTGGCAGATCTTAAAAAGGCTATTATCAATATGTTCTTGCAAGGCGAAATGTTGATTTTGTAACCATTTCGATATCAGTTTGAAGTTACTTGAGTGTTCATAAATAATCATGACCACTGACTTGACCAAATGACTTTACCGGGTCTTCAGCTACGCCCGCATAAGAATGAATAAGGAAGAATGGAAAGATATCATCTGAAATGTCGACAACTAACTTCAACCTGAGCTAAGTGCATATAAACGTTGTCAGGCTCTCCATATAAGTTATCCATAATTCCTTTGCGAAGTTCTTCTTGTTTTGTTCTTTGCATTGGGTCTCGCAGCATCCTGCTCTATCCGATCTCTCCATATGTGCGTGTAGTGTAAGTATCGTTGATTCATCGTAATGCCGGTGACATAATGGTGCTTCCATAATAATTCTTCCTAGCCTTACGATTATGTACTAGTATATCCAATACAACACTGGACATGTTCATTTCTACTTCCCAGCAGTTTAACAAAGTCAAAGTCTGACAGTGACACACAGTTGACCACGCGTGAACACTGAACTCTTGACTAATAAAACGTCGAACTCACCGAGACGAGCGAGCAAATTACATTCAAGTACCGAGTGCTCTTCATCTGTGTGTGCTCAATGTCCACTGAAAAGGAAACAGGACACCCACAATAAAATACAACCCATGAAGGGATAACCCAATCTAACCTGACCCCCACTCAACTCTTTTAGGAAGACTCCCAAAATTTGCATCGACAAAAGGATTTCTTGAACCCCTTCATCCATGATTCCTTAACCCGACTATCTGGATATCAGAATTAAGGAAGCCTTTTAACTCTTGCATACAGGAAGCGGACGACGGCGTTACGGCACGTTGCATCTACCTAGGAACGTCTAAACGATCCTTCCATTGCATTTTCCTCTTTGCTTTGCATGATGAGGTGGATACTTGGACATGTACACTATTTTATATTCAAGTAAGATCATTGGTGACACTCCGTAGGTGGAAAAGTTGTTCCTTGAGTAACACGCACGTTCTGAACACATCAACATTTCCCTCGATACACTTCATTTACATCGCTGTAGTTTCAAATTACTTCGTAATAATGGAAATGCTGTAGTGTCACTCACAACCGCTAGCCATGTAGATTTAATAATTTGATCAGTAATATTTACCGATTGTGCCGTATTGTGCTACGTCTCTATACTCCGCCTAATATTTACTCCTTTTGATTAAATCATAGAGAGGGTTTCCAGCACAACCGACGATTCAATATTAATTTCAACACACACACACACTCTCTCTCTCTCTCTCCCTCCCTCTCTCTCTGCTTTCAAAAAGTAAGGTTCTGACCGTTGTGTTAAGAGGTCCGGGATCATTGTCGGTCAGGGGTGGATCAAGCATAATTTGTTGTGGCATAATTGGCACTTCGGAATCTACCAGAGAAGTATAGCGTCACATAATCACAGGTGTTAAGATCTGCAGCGACGTATCCTAATGATTGATGGCTTTATCAGGGTCCACTACAACTTGCAAAAAGAGAGCATGGGAGCCAAGCTAGGGAGAGACACCGGGCATGGCAAGTTGAAAAAAGCTGGGAGGGGAAGAAAAAGTAGAGAAGGATGCTGCCCGCCGCCCCATCGGCTTAAGTACTTTTTTACTTCTTTCTATTGAATATGTGAATACGTGAATATACAAATAAGACGAATGAATCAATGGTACCACATAGGTGCATGTGAACTTATTGTACAGCATCAATACTCTCTGTATTCAATGTTTTAAGATTCAATAGCCAGTAGCGGTCACTGAAAAGAAGAATCTAATTCATCATCGAAGGAATTCTACTTCGCAGGATGAAGAAGAATATGGATCTTTACCGTGGTGTGTATCTATCTTCTCAATATGGAAAGTGTAGGGATATACTTGAGTACGTACTGAACTGAAGTAATAAGAATTATGAGAGTGATGTGATCGGGGTTACTCGAAGCTACCCCTTCATTACAACCTCACTTGAATTAGCTTTGTGCATACCACACAAGTACATCTAAGCTTTATATTATTCCAGTTCTATACATCATCTACTGATTCAAGTCCTTCCATCAGGTCGTAACAGCAAGTAGTTCCAAGTACCGGTACAGATCCAATATCGACTACAAGCCTCCTATGTGAATCGAAGAAGAGATCATCTAGATACCCAAAAACCTCATCACGCACCGTTTGACATTCATCTAATTCCTTTCCTTATTATGCACACATCTACCTGAACCCTTCCCTTCACTCTGTCCGTACAAGTAGTCCATGCTATCCAACCATATTTTGAATAAATGGATATTATTCATTTCCGGATTGATACACCTCCTCTCGAAGTTGTATCCTCTTTAGTCTTAGCTTTCCACATTTATCCTTTCCTCCATCGTACATTTATTTCCCTGAACCAAGTTAGTGATAGTAAAAGGATACCGATACTCTTTTACTACACTGGGCTGGCAAATCTTTTGGTGTCACGGCGGATTTTTTGAATGGATACACTACACAACACTAAAAGTATCCCCAATATACTCGAACCTTCCCAACCATAACCTACCACACATTACACCACACACCTTTTCCCACTGTTTTCCACCAAAAAATCTCTCTTTCGGAAGAAAAAAAAAAGAGAGAGAAAGAGAAGAAAGATTCCTTTTGACAAAACATTAAAAAGAAGAGGAGATTCGATGCAAATTATTTTTGCTCGTAGCTCTTCTGAGCTTTCATCCTAAAAGAAAAGAAGCAGAAGGAAAAAAAAACAATCAAAACTCCTATCAAAAAGTTGCAATTTTATTCGATTTCTCTTCTACAACAAAAGATACCCCATTATTATATTTTTGTACTACTACACTACCAACCATCACCATCTCTTCGAATCCAATCACGAACATTCTCTCGGAGCCAATACCCATCGCTTTCTCTTTGGCAACACCATCCCATTACCATACAATACCACACAACACCACATCAGGTCTGCCAGTAAGACATCCAACTCGGTTCAAGAAGCTGTTGGCAAGACACTTGACATTCTGTTTAAAGCTGTACATTTCAGCCTAGTCGAGCATCCAGCTCACACCTCACGACTCCCTTTAATCATGGCTTCACCAACTGAAGCAACGGTTCCCGCCATCCCGCCAACATCTTCCTTAGAACCCAGCACCGCCAATCCATCACTGGCCGACTCTCCATTAACAAACGATTCATCAAGCACATCTTCGTCGGATGCAAATGGAGGAAGCACGCCAGCAAACACCTCTGCTAGTCGTACACCCTCAATCAAGAGGCCAAAGCTTGGTACTAGAAAGTCTAGCGGTACTATAATAGTACCGCGCGAACACCCGCGCGTGGAATTAAAAGAAGGGGACGAGGTCTTCGACGAGGATGATGCAAGAGCAATGAGTCCAAGGAGGAACAGTGAGGATTTGGAGAAGATGAGTCAAGATGCCAGAGCGCAACTCAACGAGTATGTTACCCTCCCTTCTCAACCACGAATGTTACAGTCTATACGGAACATCAAACAATACTAACTCGGTATTCCCCCATCAAGACACGCGAAACTTCTTCAACAATCTCTCCTCGAAATCTTTAACCGAATCGAAGCTGTCAAAGAAGAGCACGATAAACTCGATAACAACAACAAATTCTTACAGAAGTACATCGGAGACTTAATGTCCACGTCTAAGATTACATCTACTGGTGCTGGGGGAAGAAAGAAATAGCCACTAGCCGTGGAGACCAAGGAAATAGAGGAGGTATGTCGAAAACGGAAGGCATCGCGGCATCAAGGCTGGTCAAGTCGGAAAAAGAACAAACATACCAAAGAGGACCGAGAGGTATGACACGATGCGCGGGACCAGGAAAAAGGCGAACCAACTATTGATACCCCTCAAACACACACGATCACACACATCCCGCTTTCATTAACGACTCATGATTTTTCTCCATAATGATCATTGCAAAGAGCTTGCAAAGAGATCACAAGAAAGATCACTTCCACCATACTACTTTACGACATTATCTACTCATTTCCTGGTCTCCACACAAACTTATATACATCTCATCTTAAATAACACACACAGCTGGCTGTACATCAACACCGGCATCAAATATCTGCTGCAACGACGACGACCAAGCGAATCAGGGGACGAAGATGAGGAGGCATTACAACGGCGTACTTTTCGGCTTGGGGTTTCTGGTTCAATCTAATTCATCGAACATCCTGGGAGCTTTATCTCGGAACCTCCTTTTTTGATTACTCGGTTTGGGCTCTTGCTTTCGTTTTTGGCAATGGGGGGTAGGCTCCATCATGGCATTATTGGCATGGCTTGGCATTTGTGATTTTTCTTTTTGGCTTCTATGATGACATTGCATTTGGAACTGGCTTTGGCATCACTTTTATCATTTATCATCATCAGCGACAGGCGTTTAATTTCTTTTTTGAATACAAATTCTTTCGTTCCTCATTTGGCATCCTCAATTCGACGAACACATACTTTTACGGGAGAGCAAAGTCAGCCATGCTTATCTCTGGTTCTGTGGACAAAGTCGCTATACAACACGATACCACACCATAGCCTCAGGGTAAACATTAGACTGGAACGCATAGCATAGGATGGAACGATTGAAACCCAGAGAAGTGGCGAGGAAGGTAAAAGAAACAGAGCTGATTCGAACAACATTCATATTGTTATTCATGAGTGATCAGTGGGGATAGGGGGTGCAATCATGTTTTGGAGAGTAAATGGAATGGATGGGGTTTGGGAAAGGGTCTTGGAAAGTGGTTGCCGGAGGAGCAGAGGGGGAAGAGAAAGTGTGTATTATAGAAGCAGTACAATACAACACAACAATACAAATTTATGGTTTAATGCAATTGTGGGCTGTAAAATGTAAGTTGTGATGTTCGGTCTGAGGTCGAGGTGAGATAAGTATAAGCCCAGATTGCATTGTTTCTGAAATGAGTCGAGTATGATATATGATACTGAGATAGCTATTGTCCTGATACGTGCCAGGTGAAGATACTCCTTCAAATATGAACCCTTCACCCTTCACCGAGCAAGGTGTCCGCACGCACGCCCACCTGACTAGATTTGATTCTTCTTGACCAACGAGACATGCCAGCCTACAGCGAAGTGAAATGAGAGTCTTCAAATACCACGCACACATATAAGCACGACACCTCACCTTAATCTCCTCATTTTCGACAAAAACAAGAAATTAGGTAGGTTGCGATAAGACGGGTAAGATACAATTATGAATACTCACTCACCTGGTATCAGGCACACGCACAAACATATAATATGTACTACGTGCTTGAAGCTGTGACCGAGATATTCGAAGGGGACATCTCCTTTCTTGGTCCACCATATCCTATTTTATCCTATCCTTTCCCAACTCTCTGTCAAGTCTTCCCAAACACCTTCGTTTCCTTCTTTTCATTACGCTCAAAACCCACTGCCGTCCAAAGTAAATCCTCAACTTCATTTTCTGCAGGAGACCCAATCTCTCCACCCCCTTTCATAGTATATACAACATAACATAACAATCACATTTCACTCTAAAAGCTTTCCAATACTATTGAAAAATTATTGATTATTGGCGGGTATAGTGCCATTCCTACCTACCCTCAACTAATTGAATCAACCGAATAAAACGAGTTCGAGGTTTCCACCTAGAAAATAATAACAACGATATTAACAATGATAGCAATGATTGCATGACAAGAAATCAACGCATTGAAACCTCACACCATGATTGATGAAAACAAAAACAAATGAATTCCAAGCAATACTTGGTCCACCACTGCCCAAGTCTCTTGGGGTCCTCCATGATAGAAGCTCGAACTTCGGGCTACACATTATTCTCCACACCCTCTCCATGGTTCGTTTCTCTCCTTAAGCATTGTCAACAGTACTTAAAACTCTTCTTTCAGCATCCTTTCCCCTCCCATTCCCGCTGGCATTCGATTGCCTCGAGGCCTTTCTCAACGAGGGAGAGGATCTTGGCTCATCCTCATCATCAATGGCCTTCGAGGACGCAGGAGTAACGTTCCTTTGTCTTTTAGTGCCAATTGCATTGGTGGATGTAAAAAGATTTGAACTTCTTCTAGTTGAACCATCACTTGCAGTTCGCTGATTGTTAGGGCCAGTGATTTCCGATGAGGCTCCTGGACTTCGATTTTCATTCTCCTTGTTGGCGCAACTCACCGAAGAAGAGCTCAATCTTCTGGAGTCACGGAGTCGAGCCTCTTCAATTTGAGATGCTAGTCCTTCGGGTGCATCCATTGCACCGATTGCGCGTGGTATTGGTACACGATCGACGGGGCCGACTCTGCTAGATCCTCTTTGCAAAGACGACTGTCGAAGTGAAATTGTGTTTGCCGACGTCATTTCGGATCCATTTTGTGGTGTGTTCACAGGTACAGGTGGCAATAATGCTTCACAGAGAGATTCGTATGCGCCCATACTCTGCATGTCATTGTTTCGAGATGCCTTCTCGATCATCATAGGATCTGATATATTTCGAACACTACCTGCCTGTCCACTAGAATCGCTTGAAAGATCTGGCATAGAAGTATCGGTTGAGACCCCTTGACGACGCCAGCCTGCAAAGGCAGGACGTGTTGGGTCAGAAGTGAATGGGTCGAAATTTGGAGGTTTTGAGAATGGTGCCGTTGGTGGTGGCATGGAGTTGGACTGCGAAGACAAGAAAGCAATGTTTTGTGACTTTCGTGGAGAATGGGCATGAGCCTCGTGATCCTCTTCAACCCGTTTCGGCGATGGATGTTGATTGTAGAGAGGTGCAACAAGAGATACCTGGCGCCACATGGCCGCATTTGGCCATGCGATCGAAGAGGCTTCCAAGACGTCTAAGAGTTGTTAGGTTGACAATCTGTTATGATGGAAATGACAATTAATAGATATACCTAATGGAGCATGTTGAAACGAGAAAGCTACTAAGTTCTTGATACGCTCGAAAGGCATAGAAATATTATCTCTTGGAATACCTTCCGATACCACTATTTTTACACGTCCAAGGTCGTCTCCCGGGTTCCAATAACTTTGCGATAGAAGTTCTCGATGAAAGGCAGGAAACTCGAGTTTTTTGCAATCTCCCTGTTTATCGAGCTCTATAAGTTATTAGATGATGCTGGCTCTTGGTCATTCCAGTATATAGTTATGTTTATACTAGGTACGGGTGAAAAAGAAGAATGATTTTGTTACCAATACTAGTTTCGAGAACTGTTGGCCAGGGGCCGTTTCGATGAAAGAGTTTTGTACTTAAGACTAGTCAATACATCTACTGGCCTGTGACACAAATGGTTGAGGCCTACCCCGCAATCTGTCCATCGACAAACACACGAGCTTCAAACATAACATGTTCCGCATGTCTACTGCTGATCTGATGAATATAACGGCTGGCTTCGGGGTTTTGCCAAGAATGGATAGAAATTCGGAAGGGCTCTCCAGCAGCTAAGCTTGGAATAAAACAAGTAACCGTAGGGAGTAGTAGAGCAGTGCTCTGCGAGTAATGGACTTCTGCGATTGCATCAGTCTGAAAGACATTGATCTCCAGTTTGGAAGCAAGTACTCACCAGGGTCCTGAACAACTTGACAGGAAGTTTTGAACTCTTGCAATGGGATCTTGCATAATTCATGTGGAAACATGAGAACGTCCCAGTTCTGATAACGCATTTTGAACGGCTTTTAATCACTAAGTATCAAATATAAGCTGATAGGTTATGGCATAACCACAAGCAAGTATTGAAGCAAATCTTGAAAGAAAGAGAAAGAAAGGAAGCAGTAATAAGTTCTTTAGATCTGAGGATGGAGGGAAAATCGTGCAAGCTTTATCCAGGTAAGAGGTTTAGCTAGAGAAACGAGGATTTTGGGAAGAAGAGCACGTTTAATTGGTTGGGGAGGAAGGAACGACCTGAATACTGGTGATTCTTATCCGCCGGTTTGACATGGCCACCAGATTTCATCAAGGTGGATATAACATCCCATGCCCTTAACAAAGAGGAAATCTACTACGCTATCTCAAAATTCTTTAGGAAAGGCAATATTTGCCATGATCGTAACTTCTATGGGAAAAGACTTGAAGCCTATGAAGGTTTGAAAACAATTTTAGTGCTTCACAATGAATGTCCCTCAGAACTTGCTCAAATTGATATTCATATGTACATAGCCGCCTTCCTTCACAATGGATCTCCAGCAGCTCTGGCCTGTTCTTCGCGTTAGTAAAAAGCAACTTGTGGGACTAGCAAATATCGTAACTTACCCTGACTGCAGTTGGGCCACCCAATTCTCTCTCAAGTCCACCCTCAAATTCTCTTGGAGCGGATTGCTTATCTGGGTACATCATGCCCACGACTGTGCAAAGTCCTAACACAGATAAAATAAAAAGACCAAATTGAAATCCAGCAGTTCCAACCTTTTGATGTGTGTATTCTTCTGGTGAAAATATGCCCAAGATGTCATTATCCTCATGAACTGGCTCTCCGTAGTTTCTTCGCTCTTGCTTATCCCACCAGTCGGCATTAGGGTCACGGAATTGACGCTTGATTCTGGGTGGGTTGATATATCCTCCGTTCTTCATGTTGTATTAGTATCCATTCCAGAAATCGAAGTCGAACTACACTAACCATGCCAGGATCTTCAATATCGGTCTTCAGCCTACTTTGTCAGTCTATGCTTCCCCCGAAACAAATAACTGCAATGAAGCAGACTGACCAATGGTAGAACTGGGCCGCTGGGGGCCGCTGCCTGGCTGGCACATCTTTGTGATATGAGGGTTGTTTGACGTGGGATGATAGAAGTTCGCAGTGGTCGCGCTGCCGCAATTCGTCGGGAAAACATCTGCAAGTTGTTGATCAATAAGTCGAGGTTGATACAATTAGGGTAACATGTATATGGCGTACCTTGAGTGAGCCTCCGCAGTTTATCGCAATTGTTTTTAGAGGTCGTCTTCTGTCACTTGTAATCAGAGGTCGACGGGATGTTACTCGTTCGGTTAAACGTCAAACTAGTGGCAGTTGGACGGAATCTCGACGCGAAGAAGGTGTATTTTCTTCGTACTTCCTTCTTCAGCACGTAATTTTTGTACAGCGAACGATAAAAGCATCTGGGCATGCTCAAATTTTACATGAAGGATCCTTATGATGTACGGAACCTTACGAAGTAGTTTTACGATTTCAAATGAAAAGTTCATGAAGTTCAAGGTAGTGTCTAGCCTCCCCTCTCGTAAAAAGTATGACAACCGCGTCAGAAGCTCCCGAGAGTGAAAAAATCTTTGGTAAGGGCAACAATTGAAAATCTTCTCAACAACATAAAATTAACTTTTTTGATATCAGATATACCTCCAATTGACGATGTGCTACAAACCCCGAAAGCGAATGGACATGCGATTGAAAATGGAGATGGAGAAGCACCCCCGAGCAAGAGGCGACGACTCAGCAGCGAGACAAAGGCTATACAGAAGCGCAAGCCCGAATCGCCTCCGTGGAAAAAAGTCTTAGCAGAGGGTCCAACTTCTTTTACTGTCGATGGGAAACGCAAATCAGGCCGTGTGAATCAGATACCATTGGAGCTACAACCTCCGTCCGAGAAGAGGACAACGCGGGGTGCGGCGCAAAAGGCCGTCACCTCGAAAAGTAAACATGGAAATGCGAATGGCATTCACTCATCTTCAAATCGAGATACATCCACACCCGGAACCTCCCAAGCTTCCAAGAAGTCTACAAGCCAAAATGTATTGAAATCCCCAGTCAAACTATTAACATCGCCAAAGCGCTCGCATCGAAAATCTATACCTTCGGAGCAGAACTCAACACAAATACGATCTAGCAACAAAAAATCTACGGTTATTAAAGAATCACAGTCAACTCCCTCAAATTCGAGGTTGCGCCGATCGGGTCGAGCTTCTGAGGTAATTCAGAATGATCTTACGAGTTCATCACCAGCAATAGAAACAGATAGTATGGCAGATCAAACCCCAAAATCTACACCAACAAAAATTAGACTTCGAGTCAAGCCAGCGGCCGTCCCTGTGGTACATCCAAGGTCGCTTTCGGTACCTTCAAAATTCGGGTCTTTCAATGAGTTCTGGGAGCAGGGTCAAAATATACCAGTAGAAGCAGGTGGCTTGTATAGCGCCGAAGATGCGGTAATTTTCACCGAGGAAGATGCCAAGAAAGAAGCCCATACAATTATACAGCTTGAAGATGCGGTAGAACGTGGTGTTTTGGGGACATCATTAAATCGCCCTGAGAAACAAGATCCCATGCCACCGCAGTATGCCCACCAAGATCATCTTGTAAGAGCTGCCCTCCACTTCAGGATGCTCATGATCAGGGAACAAAAGGAGCATTTGAGACTTGCGAAACAACTGGCTGAAGCATGCAAAGATGAATGGACCCGTCGACAACCAAAGTCTCATGAACAATTGGAGGCAGAGGAAAGAAGGGCGTCTGAAGTGCGTTATAAAAGCGTTCTGAAGAGTCTCTTGGGTACCTGGGAAAATGTTAAAGCAGAGGTCAATCGGCGGCGCCTAGCTGAATGGGAGGCACAGGAACAGGCACGGGTACGAAAAGCCCTCAATGAAGCTGTGGACATTTCTACACAGAAGCTTCAGGCTCGTAGAGCGCAACAGGATTTTGAAGAAGACACTGAAGAGGATGAGGATGAAGATGAGGATGCAAACGATGATTCCGATGATAACGACAATTTAGATTCTGACCCTAGTGACGATGAAGATAATATGTCCTCTTCGGAATCGGAGGCTGACGAAGAGAATACCAAACACGAGGATGAACAACTTACTGTCGATGAATTGCGCGAAAAATACGCCGCCCTACCAGATATAGTGCCAGCCATCGATGACAAAGAAATGACTGGAAACTGCACCGAAGATGAAGAGATGGAAAGCGATCCTTCTATAGACATGGATGACGACACAGATTCCAGCGACGAAGAGGAGGGCAGTGATGAGGATGAGGACAATGACGTGGATGAAGGGAGCCGTGGTGATCTTCTTGGATTTCTTTTGCCTTCCGATATCAAAGATCTTGAAACGAGGCAAGCTGAGTTGGGGCCAGTTGCAGAAGTGGTGGAAGGTATGGACGAAGGTTCAACTCCAGTCGTACCAGACGATGCAATGGATTTAGATACCAAGGATAGTGAAGTTCCCTCCATACCCAATGGACAATCTATACCGCCTTTAATGAATGGAACATCCAAAAAGTCACCTCTGATCGAAGAACTGTCCACAAGTGAGCATCATGATTCATCTAGCAAGGTAAATGAATTGTTATCTGCACATCAGCCACAAGAGGTCTCAGCGATGAGTCCCGATCGAAGCAGCCAGCCCACTCCAAGAACAACCGAAACTAAGCCTTCAGAGGTGGATTCGGCGTCATCTGTGGATTTCCACCATAGTAGTCGCCGCAATACACAGAGCGCAACTCCTCAACCTTCAAACGGACTGAAGACACCCGTTCCTTTTCTCCTGCGCGGTACCCTTAGAGAATACCAACACTATGGTTTAGATTGGCTTGCTGGTCTTTATGCGAACAACACAAACGGTATTCTAGCGGATGAGATGGGATTGGGGAAAACAATCCAGACCATAGCCTTATTAGCTCATTTGGCCTGCGAACACCAAGTCTGGGGTCCGCATCTTGTCATTGTACCAACTAGTGTTATGCTCAACTGGGAAATGGAATTCAAGAAGTGGTGTCCAGGTTTCAAAATTCTAACCTACTATGGAAATCAGGAAGAGAGAAAACGCAAACGTGCTGGCTGGAAGGATGATGATGCTTGGAATGTATGCATTACATCATATCAACTTGTCATTCAGGATCAGCAAGTGTTTAAGCGACGACAATGGCACTACATGATCCTTGATGAAGCTCATAACATCAAGAATTTTCAATCTCAACGGTGGCAAACTATGCTGAATTTCAACACTCGAGCGCGGTTATTACTAACCGGTACTCCTTTGCAAAACAACTTGACCGAATTATGGTCCTTACTCTACTTCTTGATGCCCTCGGATGGAAGCGAGCAAGGCGTCGGTGGTTTTGCAAATTTGAAAGAATTCCAGGACTGGTTTAAGAAGCCGACGGAACAAATATTGGAGCATGGCAGGGAGCAAATGGATGATGAATCGAAGGCAATCATCAGCAAACTTCACAAGGTTCTTAGACCTTACCTTCTCAGACGATTGAAAGCAGATGTCGAAAAACAAATGCCTGGAAAGTACGAACATGTTGAGTTCTGTCGTCTGTCCAAAAGACAACGTGAGCTTTATGATAGCTTTCTAAGTCGAAATGATACCAGAGATACCCTTGCATCGGGTAACTATCTTTCCATCATCAATTGTTTGATGCAACTGCGAAAGGTTTGTAATCATCCGGATCTCTTTCTAGATCGACCCATTATGACTTCTTTTCCAATGGAAAAGTCTGCCATCACCGACTTTGAGATTAAGGATCTTCTAGTACGTAGAAAATTGTTCCACCAGGAACCTATGTCTAGAGTCAGCTTGGATTTCTTGAATCTCGTGCCTGCGAATCATGAATACTTGTCTGGCATCTTGGCCTCCGAAATCAATAGACTAAGTGCCCGGCGTGCTCTCGAAGTAATGAGGGAGGCTCAGCGTGCAAGAGCCCAGAATGCATTTACAAACCTCGACCCTTCAACAGTCAAATCAAATCTGGTGTATTTGGAAAGTGCTTCCAGGTGGGGACGATTCGAAGAGCTTCAGCATTGCGTATATCTTAATGCACTTCGACGACAACAGAAACCTATCTATGGTAGTTCTCTCATTGAACGCCTAGATCTTCGTCTTGATCAGCGTCCATTACAAGCGAAGCCCAAGCCACGAACTAAGTTGATAGAATGGTTAGAGGAGTCTTCGCCGATCATGCGTTCAATGGTCCCGACATTTAAATCACGATCTCAAGCCTTACATACAACCATCCAGAAATTTGCTTGCGTAACACCACCTGTAGTGGCGCGAGACATGAACTCAGTTATGTTCACACCTAAAGGTGTAAGTAACTTTCAAAGCACCGTCGCCACTCGGGAAACAGATCCATTTCATGAGGCACGCATGAGACTATCTATTCAATTTCCGGATAAGCGTCTTTTGCAATACGACTGCGGTAAATTGCAAACTCTGGACAAATTATTGCGCAAACTGCAAGCCGGCGGTCACAGAGCACTAATCTTCACTCAAATGACAAAGGTGCTTGATATTCTTGAGCAGTTTCTCAATATTCACGGACACAAATACCTACGACTGGATGGAGCTACCAAGATTGAGCAAAGACAAATTCTTACAGATCGCTTCAACAACGATACTCGAATCCTTGCTTTTATTTTATCCAGTCGCTCGGGCGGTCTAGGGATTAATTTAACGGGAGCGGATACTGTTATCTTCTATGATTTGGATTGGAATCCAGCCATGGACAAGCAATGTCAAGATCGTTGCCATCGTATTGGACAAACACGAGATGTTCACATCTATCGTCTGGTCTCAGAACATACTATCGAAGCCAACATCTTACGCAAGGCAAACCAAAAGCGTATGCTTGACGATGTCGTCATCCAAGAAGGAGAGTTTACCACGGATTACTTCAACAAGATGAACGTACGGGATGTCATTGGAGAGGAAGAATCCAGTCTTATGGATGGTGATGCAGCAGCTAACGCAGCCATGGATCGAGTTTTGGGTGGCCCTGACAACGACAAAGATGTTCGACGTGTTTTCGCTCAAGCCGAAGATCGCGAGGATGTCGCTGCAGCTAGAGTGGCCGAACGAGAGATTGTTCAGACCGACGCAGCCGATTTCGATGAAAACGCAGTTACAGCATCTGCTACTCCAGGTGGCACGGGAACTCCTGCAGAAGGTGGCCCGACTCCTGGTGCGGATGGAACACCTACCGTTGAGGACCTCATGGAGATTGATGAAGATGAACTCAATGCTTGGGGCCAACCAGTAAAAGCAGCGGATGAATACATGCTGAAATTCATGTCTGTCCAACTAGCAAATGCACCTATTGAGTTGCCAAAGGATAAGAAGAAGGGCAAGAAAGGCAAAGACCATCGGGATCGTCATAGACGAAGATGAGGAGAACGATTCCAACGCAACTAAACAAACTACTTTGTAATTTATTGATTTACCAAATATTCACAAGCGCGTGTTTTACTAGAACAGGATTCAATGTGTATATGAGGAAAAGGACGGCGTTGCAGCGAAATGGAAAGAAAGTTTTATTTTATTTTAGGCAACAATGGCATCTTATGCATGAGAAGGAGTTTTATGGTGGATGTTATCATTGCGCAGCTTTGGTTCCATTGATTCGATATGAGGGGATTGGAATTGCCAAAGGGAGGAAGGAGGGGTCAGTGGATGATATAAAGGATTTGGGGGTTTAATGTAAAATTATACGTAGTACTCACATTCGAGATGATAGGAATAGAGAAGAACTCAACTTTGAAATGATGATGATCAAGCAAGTAGCTAGGTAGTGTGTCGGTGATGTGTGTAGTGTATTGGATGGTTCAGAAGGTACCTGGCATATACGAGGACATGTCATTGATACATTGTTGGGGTTGCATGAGAGGATACCTAGGCATATACTGCTATGCATATGTTACGCTACTAGCTGGGTTTATATATCTATTATCTATTATCTGGGTTTGCAATTAGTAAACACATCATTCGACATAAAAATCCGAATTGATCACTTACAATTAAATATCGATGTCGATGTCGATGTCGATGTCTACTTCGCACTTGTGCATCTCCCCAAGGATGAGTAATCAATGCATCTGTGCAATGTAGATCGCGATGACTTTATCGGATCGGATATAAGACGCTTAAACGGAAGGCATCATGATGACAATGGGATGTTGGATCCCAACCTCTTTTCTTTTCCACCTCTTGTTGGATCTCCTGTGAACCAATCATTTCCCTCCATACACATGGGACATCGTACTATCGTCGAATTCTTCATCGGACTAATGCCGGCAGCTTATAGGAATGGTCTGCTTACCAAGTGCATACTCGGGTTCGCGAAGATGATGAGACTTCGTGTTGCCATGTATACGTAGGAGAGAGGAGAGGAGAGAAAAGACAGAAAAGAAAAGAAAAGAAAGAGAGAGAGAGCATTATCTAATCATTTGATAATAAGTTAAATATCTTCTGCTTCGATAGCTTGCATTCATACATACATACATACATACATACATACATACATCATACCAATCACATACCGATCCTTCAATTCGGCTTCCAGTCCCATCCTCTCTTCCCCTTCTTCCGTTGTGCTGCACGGCGGAGACATCTCCGCTTCGATAACCTTGAAAGCCGCATCCGAACATTCCGACTTCTCTGGAGGTCGATTGAGCTGAAATTGGAGCAAAATAACTTCACTGCAACTCCAGAATTATAGTTTATTGTTTATTCATTGCTAGTTCTCCAGAGGTGTCAATACATCAAGATATCGTTATATCATTATATCATTACAATATATATATACCTGTCCCTGGAAAGGGAATATATAAATCACTCCCAAATTCTACTCGAATAAGGAACAAAATGAACGCAACATCTTCTTCTCTCAATTTCCCAATTTCAACCACCATTTCTCCAGCATTCGAGAAATGGAGTCACGAGACCATTAGAGCTACTGCTTTCTTTCTCATCCCCACCGAAATTTTCTATTTCTCCATTTACTTCTTGCTCAAGGGGCAATATGGAAAGTACAAGAAATTGTCCGCGTTATCTTTAGCTACATTTTGGTCGAGTAGTTGGATGAATCCGATTTCTTGTGGACCGGTAGCTGCGTTGAGGAATTTCGCTGGTTCGTATCTCCCATCTTCACAGAATCGCGTGAAGAAAGCAATTAAACTACACTGTACTGATTCCGTCTAGTTGCAATTGCGACCCTCAGACTCTTGGATATATATGCCCGACACCGTTCACTTCCTCAACTCAGAAACGATCCTCCAACATGGAAATACGCGCTTCTTCTCCTGACGGAAATGCGCTATGAATCTTTTACTCCAAATTTCGTTCGTGTTCCTCGATCGCAGGAAACTTTCAATGAACCGTTGCAATTCGCAATCCATGTTGCCATTTTCTGTGCTTTGCAAGTGTTACCACAGGATTGGGCATTGGTTTTGGCTTTTGAAATTCAATTAAGTATTTACATTATCTGGACAGCTATTCAGCTACTAGTAAGGTACAAAGGTAGCCCAGCCCTTTTTGGAAGATTGTATGCCGTAGAGAGTTTAGGAGATTTCTGGTAAGTCATCTGATTTCAAAATTGGAAACTTCGAAGTAGCAACACAAAACTAATAATCCCAGGTCAAAAACATGGCACAATGTATTTTCCGCCCCCTGTGCTTCTCTTGCCTACGATCCTATCCGTCAGAACCTCCCAAAACTAGGAGTGTCAATACCAATCGCTCGATCGACGGGGATCTTGGCTGCCTTTTTTCTCATGGCGGCTTTCCATGTTTATGCTTTAGCTCCTATGTTAACAGATAAAGCAATTTTGCGCATCGGAATGTTCTTTGTGCTGAATGGATTTGCGACGGTGGGAGAAGCGATGGTTTGGGGAAGAAAAGATAGTTGGGTGAAGACTGGATTGGCGTGGGTGACGGAAATGAGTTTGGCGACTTGGACGGCAGGTGCGTTGGGAATTCCGAGGGGGGTACATGGTATTAAGTGGAGGGACATTTGTGAGGTGAAGATTTAGTGGATTGTTGGGTTGGGGTTGGGGGAAGAGAATCTTTGATAAAATCACGAAGTGTTATGCTGGGAATTATTTCTGGATGAAAAGTTGGGTTTTATGGAAAAGGCAACGTAATGAATATAGATATGAATATGAATATGAATATGAACAACAACACAGATACGACTAAGTAACATAATCGTACAAGTTCTCACTCCTCATCATCCCCAAAACGCACGCCAAGAACCCCCTCACAATCCTCCAGCTCCCCTCTCATTCTCCTCCCACACAATACGCCACTGCTCAATTTCCCTCTCCATAATCCCCATCATCATCTCCATAACCCAACTGATATCTAGCCATTTCGCGCACAATGTCGCATGCGAGATTAGATAATATACCACTAGTGGTGATGTATGTATCCTCCTACGCATAACAAAATGAGCAACGATCAAAAATCCGTTTGAAGACTTGAGGGGATGAGAAGGGGCTTGTATATATTATGGATATTTCCAGAAGAAGGACATGTAGAAGGAGAGAGAATATCGATATGTAGAGTGTGTATTCTCGCTCTTGTATACATTCTGCTGCATTCTTCTTCCTGCAATCTTAAGACTTACGTAGGATGAGGAGATTGGACGAGATACTTCTAGATTCCTATTGCGCTACGCTTCGAGGGAGTGTATTGTATATTCTTGTTTTATCTCGAGGTGTTTGGAGCAGCCTTTGGTATTTGGGGATGAGGACTGAAGGAATGGTTGTTGGTAGGGACTTGTTGATGAAATGATTGATGTATCTCGTGTTGGTCTATTAATTTTGAGGTTTTGTATTCGATAATTATGTCCATACTATGAGATGAGATGAGACGCATTGAGTTGACTTATGTTAGATGAGATGTATGTTGCAATGAAGAGTACATATTCAATAACGCAAAATCATAGTATGCAAGCGAAATACCTACGCAACAGACGAAAGAAATCGTAGATTGTATGTCATGGATTGGATCAATGAATGTTGATTTACAAATCCGCATCGGACAACAATGAGCTTCATTGGATTTGACACTCCAAGAACTTGATTCACGATGACTCATCATCTCCACCCACTTCTCTCCCTGCCCACCTCTTAAGAACATTTTTCCCTTAAGACCCCCGTCATAAGCTCCCTTCCCTTCCATAACATCCAGATCCTCAAATATCCCAAACCCCAACCACGAAACAAAAGTGCAACCTAAAATGTCAACTCCCGCTCCCCCGCATCCTCGCGTCGGCGTAGGAATCTTCCTCCTGCACCCCACCCATCCCCTCTCCACTCCTACCTCCCCCATTTTCCTCATGGGCCAACGACTCGGTTCGCACGGTGCAGGCATGTGGGCTCATCCGGGAGGACATCTTGAATTTGGCGAGGAGCTCGAGGAATGCGCTATATGCGAAGTGGAAGAGGAGACAGGATTGTGTTTGAGGAGGGAGGATTTACGGTTTTTGACGGCGACGAATAGTGTCATGGAGGGATATGGGAAGGAGGGGAGGAAGCAAAGTAGCCACTACGTGACTATTTGGATGGTGGGGAAATGGGATGGGAAAGGTGAGGGGCCGAGGAATTTGGAGCCGGAGAAGTGCGCGGGGTGGGAATGGGTGCAATGGGAAGATATGAAAGGGTATGGAGAAGGTAGTAGTGAGAGGAAATTATTTCAGCCTGTGTGCGATCTTTTGAGGACTAGGGGGGAGGTGTTACCTCCTAGCTTTGAGTGAGGGGTCTAAGTTGGAGTTTGAGAAGATAAATTTCAACCGCAAGCCTCTGGATTAAGAAAAGAATCGCACAAATGTCGAGAGAAATCCAGTCTGGAAGTATATCAAAATCACACATAACGTAATGCAGCATAGAAATAATGATTTCTAGAAGCCAGATACTATTGATCGATGCGCCACATATGCCCACCTGACGAGAATTTGGTGAGTAAAAAGATTGTTTTGAACATTTCTTTCAGGTCAAGATGTCATTTCTGATGAGTAAGTATACGAGCCTGTGATGATATTCGACAGAATAAGTTATGTAGAAACAAATTTCTTATTGACTGTACAGACTGACCAGGGAAACCAACGATATTTCGAGCAACGTCTGGAGATTCTTTGTTGAATGAATAGAATTCCGTCATTTAGGTAGATAGAGTTTGCCTCTGAATTCAGAAATCATGAAAAATGACAAATAGCAAACAAAGGTGATGTGACGTTTCAAAACGCGCAA
Source organism: Botrytis aclada (assembly GCA_014898285.1). Lineage (NCBI taxonomy): Eukaryota > Fungi > Ascomycota > Leotiomycetes > Helotiales > Sclerotiniaceae > Botrytis > Botrytis aclada. Next base: position 740,489 of record RCSV01000008.1, read on the forward strand.
GGTGACTCTCAAAAGACTTTCCGACATCCAGTTGCATCTTTATAGACTGACTTAGATACTTCTAGCAATATCGGCAACGTCCTTGGCGTTCTCGATATCCCAGCAAGCATCGCTCGCTTCCTTCACGAATTCGCCTAAAATGCCAGTGCATTGATCTACAAACTTCTGTTGTAACATTTGATCATCCATTGGTGCCTCCACACTTCCAATTGCATGCTTGACATGTTTTTGAAGTTCTTTCCCATTCTCGTATATGATCGTTATAATTGCTTCGTCAGCACCCAAACTACTGTCAGCTATAGCATTGACCTTATCGCGGATAGAGATAACTTCTTCGCTCTGAACTACGTGGTCCTCGTATTGACTCGGTGTTCCTTTTCCAAATAGTAGACCTATGGCAGCCCCGTGATAAACGCTGAACTTGCCTTCCAGTCCATCTCGGGGCTTCTTCTTTCCAGTGAGCTCTAACACAAGAGGATGGACTTTCGCTTCAATAGATTTGATATCCTTAGCACTCAACTCAGCACCTTCCACGTCAAGCTTCAACTGAGAGCAAGCATCAATAATAGGATGAATCACAATCCCACACGGAAACGGTTTGAAGCCATTTCTTAGAATCTCCCACCGTCCATGGCTTTCTTTAGTGGGCAGACCAAAGGCATCATTAGTTCCCAACCATTTCGTTAGACTTTCTCCAATATCTGGCTTTGTAACACCAATAACGTTAGCCCAGCCTCTCTTAGCTTCTAAAGCCTGTTCACTACTCGTGTAACCACCTTGAGCCAACACCGGAGCCATGAGACCATTTTGAGCTGCACGGCCGGGATGAAAGCCTTGGTGTGCGACCCAAACATTTCTCTCAAGCCAACAACTTGTGTTGCGGCGATCCCTAATGCATGCGTTGTCTGATCAATAGGAAGATTTAGTAATTTGGCAACAGCTGCTGCAGCCCCGATAGAGCCTGTCGTGGATGTAATGTGCCACCCTGCATCGTAATGATCTGGCCAAACTGCCAGTCCAGCTTTACACTCCGCTTCAATACCCACGATCAAAGCGAGTAAGAATTCTTTCCCCGAGAAGCCACCTTTCCATTCTGCAACTGCAAGAAGTGCACTAGCAACTGGACCTGTGGGATGGATAATTTTATCGAGATGCGTATCATCGTAATCGTGCACGTGAGATGCTATCCCGTTCAACAAAGCTGCATGCTGTGCATCGACACGGCGAGATCCTTTGTGACCAAGCAATGACGCCGAGGGAGTACCAAAGAATGGAGACAAAGAAGTATACTTTCATGGAGATTTAGTATATTGAATGCATGGAAACATGAAAGCTAGAGATGAAAACTTACCGCTATAGTAGTTGCTGGACGATCACTTCCACCAATTGCGCATCCTGCCCAGTTATAGAAACTTCGCACAGCAGCTCGGATGACATCAGGTGGTAAATCGGAATATTTTAGACCATGTGCCCAAGATGCCAAATATGCTGTAGCCATTTGGTCCGATCTTATATGGCGGAGAAGCTTCGGAGATAAAGGGATGAGGTACTTGGAATCACTTGAAGGGAAGATCTAATATTCTAGACTAGTATTTGTATTTGAATTGGCCAAGAAACTAACGATTGGAGAATTAGATATCTGTGGTTGGATGTTTTGTCGAAGCTAGGTTGGAAAGATGCATGAAGGTTGTTTCTTGAAGTAGTTATCAGAAATAGACGGAAGAACAGTTCCGTATAGTTCGAAGGTGGATAGGAAAACCCTTGAAGCTTGTGGCCAAAGTGACGTTTTCTCAGCTAGGATTAGTCGACCCGCGTTGACATGCGGAGAAGTTGTCGAAATGGTGGGTGCCCCACCCCCACATAATAGGTGAGGAGGAAGGTGTGAAAAGCTTTCTCTCCAAGCCTTGTAGATGTTTATTGATGTTTTACATGACGTATGCACATTCTTCAACACCCACTACTTCAACAGTATCAATGCCATTGGTCGCATGAGCTTCAAATATATTATTTGTGATAGACAGAACCTGATGTGCTTCAGACCCAATGTAAAATCCCTCAAAATGTAGAGTGCGGGGTTAAGATTGTATATTGAAAGGACTCCTTTTAGCTTTTCAAAAATACACTCTGATAAGACATAAAATCTCAAAAGAAGTGCCAGGTATTCCCACACCAACGCAGTGTCTTGAGATCTACCTTTGTATGCGAATCCGTTTTCTAGATAGATATTTGTTGATCAGAACATTACGTAGCTCCCCTAGTAAGAAAGTCATCGGCTGTAAGCAAGCGACAACAAAAGGCTATCACTATAAGACGACCATTTGGGAAGGGTCGATACTTGAAAGATAAAACATCTTCGTCAAAGCCAGGTGACAGTTGAAAACTTGCCGACCTACATATACATCCTTCTTACCTACGCTATTATTACCCTGGCATCCCGTTGAATCTGCAATTCAAACCACTTGTCATTTTCCTGGAAACATGACAAAATTCTTTGGTCTTCGAGGTCAAGCACTTCACCGAGCAATGATTTGGGCCGTCATCATGCCTGCTTATATCCTGTGAGTATAGAGCAAATCTAAAATGAAAGCTAAATTACATTACCTAATATTGTTGAAATGTAGATTTGGGTACAACAATGCTGTGAGTGCTGCTACTCTTCACTGAAAACCACAAAGTCTCAGACAAAAATATGGCATAGTAAATGCTGAACCCTTTAGGTCGCCGGGGGACTACTTAGTCTACCCGCCTGGATCAAAACTTTTCCAGAGCTGAACACCCTTACTGTCATAGGCACTCAGGAAACCAACAACTCTCGATTACAGGTAAATCAAGGCGAACACTCCTCAAACCTTTACTTTGTCATTGACTTTTTCAAGGGAACTGTCGTTGCTCTCTATACTCTTGGATGCTTTTTTGGCGCCTTGTCCTGCATCAGAATAGGTGATACTCTAGGTCGCAAACGAACAATCATGCTTGGAGCCGCAATCAACATAATTGGTGCTATCCTTCAATCTTCATCTTATTCCTTATGTCAATTAATCGTTGGGCGTCTTGTTTCCGGCTTAGGCTTTGGTGCTTTGACAGCAACCGCTCCGAATTGGCAATCAGAATGTTCCAAAGCACATCACCGTGGCTCGGTGGTGCTTCTTGAAGGGTTGTTTATAAGCGCGGGCTTAGCAACGGCTGCTGTTGGTCACCCTTTTCTCTTTTTCGCGACATTCATTCTGCTCCTCAATCATCACGGGCCAGAGAAGCAACTAAAACTGACTTCAATCAGTGGGTAAACTTTGGAATGTCGCATTTGTCCGGAGGAGTCATTTGGAGATTGCCACTAGCACTCTCCATGGTATGGTCCATCGTCGTACTGATTACCACGCCACATATGCCAGAGTCTCCTCGTTGGCTGGTCAAGAAAGGGCGAACAGACGAGGCACGGGAAGTTGTGTCAGCATTGGACGATAGGCCCATAGACTCAGCTCAAGTACAGGCTGATATAGCAGAGATTGAAGAAGGCCTTGCCATCACCGGAAAAGGCTCATTCCGCGATATTTTTTGCATGGGCGATGAACGCCTTTTCCACAGAGCTTGTCTTGCTGTATGCGGACAATTGTTCCAGCAAATAAGTGGCATAAACGCTCTCGCTTTCTATCAAGCTACCATTTTTGAGACTGGCCTCGGGTTAGCAGCACAAACGTCTCGTGTTCTGAGTGCTTCCGTCTTCACTTGGCAGACTTTTTGTTCCCCGATAGGAGTTCTAACAGTTGATCGATTCGGAAGGAGAAAGTTGATGATGTTTGCCGCGTTTGGAATGGGATCCTGCATGGCAATTATTGCTGGGACATCATCCCAAATTACTAACACATCATGTGTCATTGTCGCTGCAGTATTCATCTTTATGTTCTCATTATTCTTCCCCACCGGATTTCTAGGACTGACTTTCCTCTATGCTTCGGAGGTTGCACCGCTGAGCGTTCGAGTACCTATCACTGCCATGTCGACAGGTATTTATCCGACAAGAACCATTATTTGTGTTTGTACTGACTGAATGTCATAGGAAGTGCATGGATTTTCAATTTCATTGTCGCAGAAATAACACCGGTAGGATTCGCTATTATAGGATGGAGATACTACATTATATATGCTTGTATCAACCTCTTCTTGATACTCCCAGGCGAGTAACCGTCCAAATGATGGAGAATAGAAGCATACATTGCTGACTCTGCTGACAGGTGTATACCTTTTCTTTCCCGAAACCAATGGTCGTCATCTCGAAGAGGTTGATCAAATATTCCTCCGGAGCAAAAATATTTTCGACACGGTACGAGTGTCCAAATATATGCCCAGAGGATCTGTTAGCTCTACCTCCACTGGTGGAAGCGAAAAGAATGAAGTGATCCTGGTTGAAAACGTGGAAGAAGCTGTGCGAGGTCTTCATGCTTGGCGTCAAGTATCACAATAACTCTTGTGATCTGAATGATCTCAGACGTCTAGCTGGTTTGCCAAATGGGTGTAGCACTGCCGGTAGCAAATACTTGAGAGTTTGTATGATAAGACCCTGAATATCATCCATGAACATCTGGTATACAAGTCCACTTAGACTTTGATTGAAGTTGGTCGAATAAAGCATGAGATGAATGGGAGGATGAATGTAGACTTCCTGCTTTTTGACGTACTGTCCCAGAAACCTCGTGTTTGGCTGCTGCAGGATTTTAAGAGAGAGCTTGAATGGTGCACAATGCTGACATCAGATGTATTGTGTAATGTTTGGAAAAGATCGCTGCAGATGATTTCGAGGTTTGCAGATAATTGATGGAAATCTTTACAACTGGAAAAACCACGCGTAGCTACGAAGTACTTGAGTTTTTGGCCTCTAACTATTTCACTTATGTCTGCTGTGCAACCCGCGAATTCTGTGCATTGCATGCAAAAGTGATACACCACGATACATATCTTGGACAACATTTTCTGATGTAGAAGCTTGTGATGATGGATTAACATATATTCCGATTATTATTCATCACCGAAACTTTACTTCTCCTAACCTCAATCGCAAGGCATTCAATTATTCACTTTGTCTGGTCTTGGGTGTGGCCCAAAAAAAAGCCGAGAACAGGCAGAATAGAGGGGCGTCGCGTTGTCAAGCTTCTGGAGGATACATACATCTTGCATTATTTTATTTCTTCACAACTTCAACTTCTTAGAAACCATAAATCTGTCCCTTTGAAAGTTTTCTCCAGGCTACAAGAATCTTTAGGATACGTGGTCGTGAAATATCCAGCAAAATCGTACAAGGTGTGCGTCATTTCGTCTGAAGCAGGAAGGTGAGGGGTATTATAAATAGGTGAATGCCATCCCACTAATCACTCTGATATCTAGTATCTCTTCATCTTCGCAACACACATCCTTCTCTGAAAGATCTCTCTATCCGTTTTATCGTCTACTACGAGCTACGAAAGCTACTCCTCTGCCAAAGGAGTAAAATCAGTATAAGAAATAGAAATAGCAAGTCATGGCCGAATTCTTCGTTTCCCTCTGGGAATCCATCTTCACACCTGGTCCAACTCCCGTCCTCCTTGTTGCAACCAATGCGACGTTCGCAGCCCTGCAACTCGTGTTCTTATCCCTCTTGATCGCTACATATAGTATCCATTTCGTGATTCTATCGTTTCTTTGTGGCGGGTTATGGTGGGCTATAAACTGGTTCGCCGCAGAGTTGAACACGTTGAAGGAGCAAGAGGAAGCACGAAAGAAGACAGAAACGGGAGCTGGAGGAGACGCCAGTGATACGGATGTAGAGACTGTTGTTGACGACGATGGTCCGCCAGGTAGCAAGGAGGTCGAGGTCTTGGAAGTCAAGGGGGAGTTGAAGAGCAGAGCACATTCTACGGGAGGAGGAAATAAGAGTGAGCCCAGTACCGAGGATGAGTGGGAGAAAGTCAGCGAGAATGAAAAGGATAAATAAATATTGCAGAGGGGAATTCTTGGAAATGATGGCACAATGTCCGATGGAAAGATGGGAGCTTGAGGAAATACCCGGTTACTTAGATGATCATTGAATGTTGGTGTACCTGAAGTACAATGTTTGAAACTTATACAAAACACTATGGATACCCCCCAAGCATACTGCAATTTAATTATATCATTTTCCACTATTTGAATTGCTTATGTAGATCTTTCCCTTTCGTTCACTTCCCCCTCAAATCCGAGCTAGATGCTCTCGAGATGCTCTAGCTTTACGTGGGTAATTTGTGGCCTTAAATATCGGGCTCCAAAATCATTTCGAACCTCGCGATAAAAGCTTCAAATGCTTTATTTATGTATAGCCCCATCAATCGACCTCACGATCCACTATCAATCACCAATATACATCAACAATAAAACCGGCATTATGAAGCTCGTCAGGTAAGCCCATCCTATCACTACAAGGCCTTTTAATTGGCACGCGCTGAGCTCAAATTCTTTCTCAAGGCTCCCATCTGAATCTCCTGACTGACTTTCTCCTTCCATGGTAGGTTTCTCATGAAATGCGCGAACGAAACGGTCACCATTGAGCTTAAAAATGGTATGAACATTATCTGCTATTCCCAAGCTCTTTCCGCTGCCAAATGCCTGTCTATTAACAAGCATACTAGGCACAATCATCCACGGTACCATAACTTCCGTATCTCCTCAAATGAACACAGCTCTCCGCACCGTCAAGATGACGCCAAAGAACGGCACATCTCTCACCCTTGATACCATTAATCTACGAGGCTCCACGATTCGATATTACATTCTGCCTGATTCGTTACCGCTCGACACATTGTTGATAGATGATGCACCAAAACCAAAGAACAAGGCTAGAAAGGAAGCTGCTGGCACTACCGATACTAGAGGCGGTAGAGGTGGTAGAGGCGGACCTAGAGGTGGACGAGGTGGAGGACGAGGAGGCGGTGGTGGATTCAGAGGAGGACGAGGACGAGGCGGTGGAAGAGGATTCTAAGGATTGCATTCAATGGACGGATGAAGAATTCGATGATCATTATGACGGTAATGGCGGCAAGTCGAGAAATTGGATGGAGAAGATTATATTAAGAATGTTTGCTCTACTTGGCTATACAGACGGGAGATGATCAAGGGAGAAAGAGAGTGCCATGCATGCACAGCTTATGGGAATATTGGCGTTTCGAGTGGCATATGAAAAGCAGCTAAATCGATCACTTACGAACGAACAATGGGATGCCTTATCCATGGGCTTTGAAATACACATGGGCTTTTTTTTATCGCACCAAAACGATATGGACGAGTGCTGATTACGTTGATTTCAAGAGGTGTTAGGTGGCATGCGCCAAATCCTAACAATTTGCAATTTTTCCCACCCTCCAACCTTTCCACTATTACTAACGGTCTCCGCTCTCCACTCATTTCCAAAACCACGAATTCGTTGTTTAACATCCTCGGGTTTGTTCTGCGCGCAGAGCAAGATGTACGCACAACCTCTCTCTCGGTTTAGAACCTCCGGCAAAGCATCGATTAGCCGATCCGTAATTTCCATACCATCCACTCCACCCGCATACGACAAAGCTAGTAATTTTGAGTCCCCTTCATATGACAATGACCCATCCTCGTTTCCAGCCCCAGAAAGCTCTGGTATAGGCACATCCGGACTTGGCACATATGGCGGATTAAAGATCAACACATCTGTCATTCCAGGTTTTAAAGAAGTTCCTAAGTTTCCCACCACGTTCCCTAGATACGACCCGTGTGACATATTTTGTGAAGCCTGTTCCTTCTCCGCTACTCTTACTGTTTTCTGTGTAGCCTCACATGCATAGCGATTGACATCGACGCCCGCTGTAAGAATATCCGCTCTGCCAAAAATGATTTCTGCATGTGCATGTACAAAGGAGAGAACAACCCCAGATCCTGTACCAATCTCTACTACCAATGGAGAAGGCGATGTTGAGCTCTGTTCGCTTTGAGAAAACCGTTGGTGCAGAAATTCTTTTTCACTCACGGAGGATAAGGTATCGAGGAGTAGGAAGGAATCTTCGGCAGGTTCATAGATTCTATCGAAAGATACATGTGAGGTATCGGGGGTTGGAAGCATTTCTGCCTTGTTGGCGCAACAGAGTGCGCGTAAGTGAATGCGAGAAGGCTGTAACTGAGATGGTAACAAGAGAGGCCGCGAAAAGCTCAAAACGCCCCTTGTCGAAAATCTTTATTTTCCTTTCAAAATCACCGGGACTCTTTTTTCGAGATCGCGGAAGCTTTTTCTTTTCAAATCCGTAGTTTAAATTAAACTTTCCCCAGAGTTCCAGTTTTGGAAGTTCCCTCAGATGTGCAACAGAATTTTTGGTTGTGTAAATAGCAATTGAGTGACAAGGCTGATAAATTTATTTTTGGCGGGGAACAAGATTGCCGAGAGCCATCATGGATCGATGACTTCACGAGCTCTCATGCCTCATTCCCCAGATTTTACAATCAACAGCCATATCTCAAAATGAAGCTTTCACCACGCTTGTTAATGGCGTCGCCTTCGGCGGCAGGTACTGGCAAAGGATTGAGACCTGCACCTTTGGCTTTACTGCCACCAATTCCTTTGTATCGAAGGTTGTTTAGAGCGCACCGGAAACATTTACCGAGAGAGATGAGATTATTGGGGGATGAGTATATTAAGAGCGAGTTCAGACAACATAGGGAGGTGGAGAATCCTGTGCATATCGTGAGTTGTGTGCTTTGGATAAGGAACGAAAGGGTCTGGGATGTACGAGAGCTAATTGAAGGATAGATTGGCTTTTTGACGGAGTGGCAGATGTATGCACAGAAACTTGAGGGAGAAAGCTGGATTGGGGAACGTATGGATAAGGAGAAGATTGACAAGATGAGTGGTATGCATTTTGCAATAATTTGAGAATACCAAATGCTAACAGAGAGTTCAGATCAACAATTAGGGCAATTATACGAGCTCATGCAAGCAATACGAAAGAAACAAGTAGAGGAAAGTGGCGAAGAGAACCCGGGGCCTGAACAGTTATAAAGCTGTAATTGATCGGAATTATATGATATGTACATATTTACATGGGATGTGTGGAGTTTGGAATGGGATATTGCATCGGAGGACTAGCGTTACTTCTCAATGGATGATGAGATATACCCATACGTACACAATGACTCTCGTCTGAGGAAATTCGATGGTAGTATGAGTATCAGCCTCATTATTCACTTTCCGTTCCCTCGTATGTGAATCATTGCGAGAAGAAAGAAGTTTACGACTTTTTGTTTGTACTCCATCGATTCACTCGTACTTGCCTGATTTCTCCTACAACTCGTGTTTCTCAAAACCTTCGCCGGATTCACATCTCCGAGTAGAAGAAATTACCCAGCAATTTGTTACTCCGTTACAGATTTCAAACCACACTCAAACCACCGGCTAATTAACATCTACTAAAATGTGCAAATATACCTTCTACCAATCCTCCACCTGCCACGAGCACCAGGACCCTAACGATCATTCTCATACTCGTTCTCACCACCGTTCTCACCACCACTCCCACTCCTCTTCCCCCAAACCTAAAGACAAAGACGGCCCCCACCAGCCCTGCCAATGGATACAAATCGCCCAACCCTGCAATTGGGGCATGGGTCTTCTCACATGTCCAGTCTTCGGCTCTAGTGCCTTGAGAATCGAAGGACCGATGATTGTAAGAGTGGTGAAAAACATGTGTCCGAGGCACGATTTCAGGGGAGTGTATGACAGAAATTTGGTTAAGACGGTTGAGGAGAGGAAGACGGGGGGATCGGTGAGTTTGTTTGGGTTGTGGGCAGGGGATGCGAGAGAAAGGGTTAGAAGACTGGGGTAATTGAGATGAAAGACGCTAATACTGTGCGTGGGAATAGTGGTTTGGTCCACCTGATATGACCCCAGGGCCGAGGAAAAAGGAAGTGGAGAGAAAGGTAAAGGTTCAGAGAGAGGATGATATTGAACTCTGTGTTACTATGTGAGGAAGTGAGAGGAAGCAAGTACGGCTGGAGGGAGAAAAGTGCAATTGAGAGTATGTCAAAAATAACTCGGTGCCGGAGAGTCACCAATTGCCCTTCTAGACAGAGATTTGCTCCATGCATGCGTTATTCAACGCGCGATGGCTTAAAACGATTGGCGTATCAGAGCTTCGTTATTTGGAATCGAAGCACACACTGAAAGGGTAATGTTGGAAGCAAATTGAAGACTTTAGCTTGATATGTTCAGTAATTTATTTTGGTCAACGATGACTCTATGCTATCTATAATAATAATCCCAATTCCCTAGATCTATTCTGCATCCAGTGGTGCAACAGGGGCCTGATCATTGACCTGAATGCCACCTCTCTTCTTCTCATTCGAGTCATGGAACGGTAGTTTCCATCCTCCCTCACTCTCTGGTGTCGCCAGCCATAGTCTCATAAGATGTCTCCTTGGTGCTGATGGTGCATGATCTTTATATGCAGTACGAGCATGAAGTACATGTTCGTTACTCAAGAATTGGATATCACCAATCTCGAGAATCATGTGCAATCTCAATCGGTGACAAGTTTCTTCCAAAACCTTAGCAGCCTCAACCTGTTCAGTTGACAAGGGTGGAATGACTCCTGCGTCCGAAAATCGAGTGAGAGACTTTACGTAATATGGATCCCATTTTGAGTATACACGGCCATTGGGGCCGGTCTCGAGATAAAAGACAGAGGTCTTGATGTATGGTTCTTCACCAACACTGACTTCTCCCTTTCTGTCAAAGTACCAGATGGGCTTGGTAAGTGTTTCTGCTACATCGGGGTGTTCTTTTTGCAAAGTGTTCCAGACGTGGTGCGAAGAAACGATATCGGATTCCCCGCCTTCGAGCGCTCTTGCAATGCACAAAAGGCCGACGATATCAGAGTCGTCAGCGTGGAAAAATTGTCTATCATTGTTAGCTTTTTAACACAAGATAATAATGAGATAGAGACTTACCTGGCGTTGGTTCTGTAAATTCTAACTTTATCAATCTGTGTTGAATCCTCGCCAAGATCCTTAACGTGTCCAAGAACATGACCTCGACCATTTTGACTGACAAAATATCCAAGGTAGGTTCCTAATCCCATATATGCAACGGCAGATTTGTGATTACCCCATTTCTCGACTGGAAATCCTTTGAAAAGGATAAAGCCCTTTCCGTTCAAAGTTTCCTTTCGAATTGATGCTAATAAAGTAGAAAGTTTTGAGAGACGGAAAGTATCCTGCTTGGAATTAGTCAAGGAATCCTTCAAATCGTACTTGGATGACACTCAAGTGTTACACAACTTACCTGAGAAATACCCGTCAGAGGGGTTTTATCCGCGATGAACTTATCCGCTACAGCACTCAGTTCTGCGATTTCCTCTTCATTGAAAACATGAACCCATCTTTCCGGGTTATTGATATAATCTTCTGCTTTCCATACTGTTTCTCCGGTGATTTCTTTTGGAAAATCAGAGTAAGGTCTCAATTGATCGTAAAGTGGTGGATGTTGACCCGAAGTTTTGATACCATCTGGGAAGACTTTGCGATCAATGGTTTTTTGGGATGGGGAGGAGAGTTGATGAGGTGCTATAGGCTGTGTATCAAGAAGTGATGGAGCCATTCTTACAGTTTCTCCAATGTCAAATGGTGGTTCAAATAAATGAAGATATTCCAAAGGATCAAAGATGTGAATTGATATCAAAGGATAGAAAGAGAGGGATATCGGAAGAGGGGGATGATATTTACTTATTATTACTTATCTTATCTCATACTTGATAATTTGCGCTTGTCACACCATCTTTTCTCCAAATGACGGAATTTTAGGTTCGGTTTCATTTGTAGATCTACTTTCTCTGGTCAATTGCGTGATATCTATATGGATATGGCGAAATCGCTCGTTCGCTCCAGATCGCTGGGGTCGTTGGCCGAGGGCGTCCGGCCAGGATGTGGTGGGGCAGATTTCCCCTCTTTGTGGCTGAATAGGGAGGAGCATGGGTAAAGAAGCTATCAATAATTCTTCGAACTCAACTCAACAAACAAGAACGTCTCTCAATTAGTTCTAAATGATGGATATAGTATACACGTTACAGAACGAAAAAGAAAAACACCAAAGGTATTTGACGTTGATAAACATCAAAATGTTTCTATATCATACCAAAATTATAAGCCCAGTCCTGTGTTTGAAAAAGGGAAATTGTGAACGTCGAGCTCTGATTGTTGATCTGGTGGAAAAAGTGCATCGAATGCATCCTGCAGAGGAATTAGTAACAAAACATCTTGGATAGCTGCAAACACATACCCAGTCTATGTCGGCCATAATATCATCGTTGACACTTTGTGATTGAGACACTATCTGCTGTCCCATTGTGCTAGTTAGACTGCTTACTTCACCAGTCCACCCAGTTGGATAAGTCCCGACATGTTCGTTATTTGGAACACTCGAAAGTATTGCATCCGAGTCAGATATGCGCATTTTACCGAGTAAATATGGTTCGGGATTCGATATGACACTCGTTGCGCGACCTTCCGAAGTTGGCTTAGGAGGCCGCTGGCCAACAAGATTGTTCATAGTCACCGGTGCTCGCATGCCTCTCATACTTTGATATACGGCCGTCTTCTGTTGCAATTCAGAAAGGATCTTCCTTGCTTTGGTAAGTCGCGGCAGGTAAGGGTCACACTCAAATACATAATCGAGGCACGACCAGATTTGATTTGCCTCCTTTCTCTGGGGATGAACATATACTTCCATCAGAAGAAGAAAGGCTGTATGATATTGTTGAAATGCCCCTCCGTACCATTCCCAGTTGCGGAGCGCTGGTGTAGTCTCGAGAGCTATTGCACTTTCCATAGAATGAAGACCAGAAGTGATCATAATGTTCCGCAAACGATCGGGCATACGGTAATGTGTAGAACTATGATAGCTGTGAAGTAGCATGACGTGCATTCGAGAAAGCAGGGCAGATTTAACAAGCTTGGCGCACTTTTGGATGGGTACTCTATCATCCATAAACTTGTCATATTTGGTCATGTTTTGTCGAAATGTCTCTACCTTGCTCAGAACCGCCGTGAGACTAATTTTCCGCATCTGAATTCGAGGTCGGTCGACCCAGATTATTCTATACATTTCGTTGATTTCGAATCTGATGATTGAGAAAGTGGCATCTGTCCAACGATCTGCACTCTGGGGTGATTTACCAGTAGCATGGAGATCAATATCGTCGACATTTAGTGGTAACTTTGTATCAAAATCATCTCGACGAATAGTAGGCCGTGGCCCTTGAGCTTCACAGGTTCTGATATCAAGAAAGCATAGCTGATGCCATATAAGCCGACGTACGTGGGTCTCTAATGGTGATAGCCCGTAGAACTCTCCATCACGATGGAGCCCCATGCATTCGGCCATACGAATGGCCGCTCCAACGAGTACAGAATGAGCTCTGGAGACTTCCGCTCTACAAAGAGGTATCTATGTGACCTCATTAGTATGATCAACATGATTTCAAGAGAGGCTTAGACGCACTAAATATAAAACGAAAGCTTGAAGTGTTTCTATTTTGGTTGTTCGTAGAAAATTGGCACGACCAAGAGCTGTTTCCGTACCCAGTCTGAAGTTATCAATCAAACTTGGTTTTGCGACGCCAAAGTCACGGATAACATCTGAGGGATCCATACTAACAACACCAGCAAACATGACTGCAAATACCATGGCTTGGACAGGATTAGGAGGCTCGATTCCCAATGAGACTTCGTCCCAAAATGTGTCGTATTCTTTCTCGAATGATGGCCGGTGCAGAATTTGTGCGATGGGATAGACAGCTATAAAGAATTGTTTGACAAGCCTATCGGCAGCAAGTCGAGATGGAAGAAAGTCTATAAGGGATGCTGGTTGTCCTGTCTGCCCGAAGAAGAACCCCGAGGAAGGAGCAATATAAGCTAGCCCAGGCTTCAGCCATTCCTGAGCAGGAGGAAGTGTGTGGAGGCCGATCGAATCATCTTCCTTTCCCCAAGCATATGGATCTTTTATTGCATGCTCAAGCTACAACAGATTTAGTGATGCTTTCCACATTACAATTTGGTGTGGTATTAAGTTAGAAAAAGTCTAGAGATGTTACAACAGGTAGGGGAATTAAGTATTAACCGATGAACCCAGCGACTTTGTGAGGTTCGCCGTAACACCTGCATAGTCATAGTTCAGTGCTCCTGTGATTGACAAGAAAAAGCCAGTATAAATCAGATTATGATGAATGGACTATTGCAAGACAATCCCTCACTTAGATAAAGAAAGAATGTTTTGAGAATGGCAAGGGTATAATCATCAAGCTATCTTACCTCTTGACTGATCTTGGGACGGAAAAATCCTCCAATTCGTTCTGTGATCCTCATCTTACCCATTTGAATTCCAAGATCAAGAAGGTCATCATCGTCTCCGTCAACTTCATAAACCGCATCTACTGATGCAAGTGGCGACGGCTCTAGATCCTAATGTGATTTAGTCAACGACTATGAAAATGGGGCGCGTATCACGAAATAGAGTGTACCTTTTCATCCTCATTTGGAGGCAGATTATCATCTGCGTCATCGGGCAATGCCATACGCTGGTTAGAAGAGAAATGATTTGGATGCTTTGCTACATCGCGTTCTAGTAATCGTTCCAAGGAGCCAACTTTCTCCTTGATCTCGGTAAGCTTAAGTTGACTTGCCTGGTCAAGCGCTGGTGCAAGAAACACACAATCTCGAGCAAATTTCAGACAGTTACTGCATGGTTGTGATTTGTTACACTTGAGCTTTCGTCGTCGACATTCAAGACATGATGTAATCATACGATTCCTTCTTCGAATTCGTGGGGCGGGCCCCGTCGATGTATTTGCAATGTTTGAAGCCGTCGGTGCAGCGGGCGATACAGAAACGAGATTATGAGGAGGGGAGAGACGAGATGGAGTAGTGTCAGCCGTGTCAGGACTCTGCCTTGGTTGATTGGATAGATTAGAGTGGTTTGGAATGTTCGCATTAGAGTCATTGAAATAATCCATGATTTTGAAGTCGTGACTCGGGAGTTTCCCGGGCCTAGACCACTGAACGCTCGCTCTGTATCCCTACCAGAGTAGTGAAATGGCCGTTTCCACTTCGTTAAACTATTCTTGAGACAGATCTCGAGGTTGGTGTGATTTACGGACGTAGTGAGATTATGGGGTGTGTAAGCGCTAGCGGGGTAGCGGCTCGCTCTTTATTCCATCTATTTACTAGGAATGGGAACAGTCCATTGTCTGTCACCTTAAACTACAATCGGAATCATCAATATATAAAAATCGGTTTAGTATGATGTAGCCTTAGCTCCCATCGTATATTTCATTATAACGTGAACGCATTCTCCTCAAGCTACATGATGTTTGTGATGCGCCTTTCCTTGAATTTAGTCTTTTGATACAAGTAGAGACCCCGTCCTAGACAAATCTTCCATCCTCAAGCATCAATGTCCATTTTCTCCCCTAGCGCAGCCTCGCCTTCAATCTCATGTACTGTGACATATTTACTGATCTCCTCCCTCGTGATGATCTTTTCGTTAAGAACAGCCGTTGTTCCTCTGGGGAAAACATAACTCTTTTGCTTTTTGCTTCTCTCATTTGGCTTGACGAAACCTCTCTTCAAGGTTGTCTTATCTTTGGTGATAATTGCCACATCTACGTTCGATCCGGAACCCAAATCGTTGAAGATACCAGCCTGAATAGCATTTGATGCCAACTGGACAGCCTCATCCTCTGTCATCTTAGATTTCCATTGTGTCTCAAACACAGACATCGCAGCAAGTGAACCACTTCCCATGGTAACATATGGCAACTTGTCTGTACTTCCGTGCGCATGTACTGTGAACAATCCAACACCTGTAGGATCAACACCTGCCACCACAAGATATGCTCCGATGTGTCCTTGATGTCTGAACAAGTGTTGTTTAAGCATAGTCATGCAAGTGACAACTCGAGGTTTGCGACCTGTGGATAACGAATGGAGCTCGAGTTGTGAAGAGATGAGGGCGGTTGTGAATTCGGTATCGGCAGCTGTACCTGCACCTGCACACCAGATTTGGGGAGCAATGTAATGGAGTTTCTCGCAATTCTAATGGCAATAAGTATTGCATCAACAGTCGTAATGTTATACTGATCGTACCTTGTCTGCTACTATGGGTCCGCTGGTAGCTCTGGTATCTGCTGCGATCTGGATAAGGTCTGATCAGTATCGTAGTTTGTAAATAAATTTGAAATGATGAAGTATTTAAATTATTTTTAAATGGCAGATTAATGAATGTAACTCACAACCACGCCTCCTTCAAAGATACATCCTACGATCGTAGTTCCGGTGCTTGTAGCTTTTGGTAATGGAACACCTCTGGCGTGCAACGCAGCATTGCGAGTATGGTTGGAGAAGTCGAAACCAGGCATTGTATCAACAAAGCTCAATGAGCGGGATTATATGTGAGACTTAGGTATTGGAAAGGATGGAAATGGAATGGAGCTTTGGGAGAAATTGGGGATATTCGTAAATGTGTTGAAATGATTGTTTTGCTGAGCTTCAAACGGGACCTTGATAATCCCAGGTTGCTGTCGCTGACGAGGATCTTTGGGCGCCTGGAGCTTGAGCTTGTGCTTTCGCGATTCAACACGTGATCTACAAAAACGCGAGCGGAGAGCGAATTGAGCTTTATTGTTATTTTGAAGTGGAAAACTAGAACCATTTGCCTTTTAATCATCTCTTTTACCACCGCAGATTTTAAACCCTTGGGTATTCGATACAGCACCTCGAATTAGCTTTTCCTATTTTCCTTGCTGTCGATCTCGATTCACGTCTACCTCTTTCTTCCTTTCGCAGAATCGTTCGCTATACTTACTCCATGCGCCGAGCTCTGTAATGAATTGCCAATCCACTTAGTATTCGGGGCACCTTTTGAGATCATGGCATTTAGCTTTGGTAACCCAGGGGGTGGTAGTCTTAGTGGAGGCCCTGATGGTGGTGCGACAGGACGTAGTGCACAATTGGGTCCAGAGCTGGAGGACATACAAACGACGGTATATACATTATTCTGGTATCTGACAGGATCATTACAGTAGCTAATACAAACATAGGCCCTTCACTTCCATGCTCTTGCAGGCGAATCTAAATTACAATTGCTTCCTTCAGCATGGCCAGCCGACAACCCTCCTCCTCCAACATCTTCGTTACTGAGCATATCTTCCCGTCGTGGATTGCTGGCAGCGGCCGGTCCAGATGCTATAGTTGTTGCAAGAACGGCATCGGTCGAAAAGGCGTTCGAGGGGCCTGATAGTGGAAATTTTAAATCTTTTCAGCCTGAGCTCAGAATCCCTATGCCCATGAGGGTATCGCAGCTTGCCTTTTCAGCGGACGATGCTTATTTGATTCTATCTGCGGAGACTGGTGGTGGGCTGGCAGTCTACGATGTTGACGCCCTTCTCAATGGGTCTACACAAACAGCATTCGAAGTACCTACAAATAGCGAATCTTTGAGAGCTCTTGTGCCAAATCCCACCAGGGAGAAAGGCGAGCTTCTGGCAGTTGTGACTGGGGATGGAAATCTTATGATGGCGAACCTTAAAGATCGCGCGTTCAAACCAGGTCCCAATGGTCAGGTTTTAAGGAGTGGTGTCAGCTGCGTTTCATGGTCCACTAAAGGAAAACAATTGGTAGCTGGCCTAGGCGATGGTAGTGCTGTGCAAATGACGCCAGAGGGGGAAATTAAAGCAGAAATCCCAAAGCCGCCTGGCTTGAATGATGGCGATCACGGTAAGTCTTCTTCGTTGTTTCGTGTCACAGGAATTAACTAATATGCCAAAGTATCATCCATTACTTGGCTCGAAAACAACGTATTCTTGCTTGTGCATACACCATCAAATTTCGATCCTAGCAATGCTCCGGAGTCCAAATTCCATCTGGCTACGAGGCAACCACCTGCGATCTTCACGTTCCAGAAACTCACCGATCCTGCTCCACCGTATGGTCTCAATCGTTCACCACCGCATCACTTCTTGCTTCGTTTGAAAGACTTTCCCCCAAGCATACAGGATTTACTGGTAGTAGGCTCGACAGCATCCACAGACATCAACCTCTTCACCAAATCGAGCGTACCGCTAACTACCGATAAACCCTCAGACAGAATAACAGGGGTATTCACGATGACCGAAATGGCCGACGACTCTTTTAGAGCTCAGCTTCCTGCAACGTCAACTGGAGGGTTTGGGGATACTTCCCCCATTGGTTTTGCGCTTGACCTTTCAAGCACTACGAAGATCTGGAAGCCGATTCTTGGCGATGAGGAGATCGATGAATCACCTTACCCCGCGCCTGCTCTTATGGTTCTGAATCACGAAGGTGTCCTGGCTTCTTGGTGGATCATCTACAACGACTCAATTCGGCAGAAAACTATTTATCCAGGTCTAGTTGCTGCTGAAGGGGTGGCACCTTCGCAACAGGCTACCACAGCAGCACCTGCATTTGCAAGTGCTTCAAGTCAACCTTTCGGAAGTCAAGCTCCTACAACCTCGGCATTTGGGAAACCAGCGATTTCTGCTGTAACGGGCGCTTTCGGGTCTTCCTCTGCTATGGGTAAGACACAGTCGCCATGGGGTGCCCAGGGTGGTCAGACTGGTCAAGCATTTGGAACGCCAAGTTTTGGTACTCCATCAATGGCCCCCCCTGCAGCACAAGCAGGTCCAGCTTTCGGCGCGCCAGCCTTTGGTACACCATCCGCTCCAGCATTTGGACAATCGGGTTTGCCAGGGCGACAATCGGTATGGGGTTCTACAAATACTGCTGCGCCAACCACTGGCACAGCTTTTGGGCAATCAAGTGCTTTGGGGGCATCTCAACCTGTATTTGGCTCAAGTGCTGCTACTGGAAGCAAGCCTCAGGCGTCTGGAGGATTTGCTAATTTTGCGAATCAGGGTGGTTTCGCAGCTGCAGCTGCCCCAGCCACCGGAGGAAGCATATTTGGTTCCAAACCTGCCGCATTGCCCGCCACTGGAGGTGGTGTTTTTGGTTCTAGTAACAACAACGCTTTAAGTACGAGTGGCGGAATATTCGGTTCCAGCAACACTAGCAATACTGCGCAATCTAGCAGTCTATTCGGAGGTGCCAATAAAACCGAGCAACAGTCTTCGTCAAGTGCTTTCGGAGGCGGTAAGTTTGTCATTGGTTCCACATTCAAGGCCGATACTTCTAAAGAATCTGAGCCAGATAATACGACTGCAACAAAGAGTTCGTTCTTTGTGGGCGGTGCCTTTGGCAACGCTTTGAAAGAGGCAGAGAAGACTCCCGCTGTGCAAACACCTGTTTCAAAAGATGCAGATATGGACGCTCCAGAAGCAGAAGAACAGACAAAAACTCAATCCGCAACTCCAAGTTCAAATCCTGCCCCGGCAAAGTCTTCATTCTTTAACACAACAGCCCCCGCTACTGGTGGTGGACTTTTTGGTTCTGCTTCTGGATCTACAAAACCCAACCCTTTCGCAAGCACCGAAGTAAAGGCGACCCCAAATCCTTTCGCAGCCCCGGCTAAAGCCGCCCCAAATCCCTTTGCCGCGGCTATCCCTACTAAGCCAGCTCCAGCTCCCTCTTCACCACCTGTGAAGATTAAACAAGAACCAAGCGATAGAATGCCTGAAGCTCCTCTGCCCCCAGATCCAACAAGTAAATCCAGCTACACTGTCGGCGAAACATCTGCCTCTGAGAATGATGCACCACTTCCTCCGGATTTCACCCCTAAACCTAAACCCGTAGCTAAAGATATCCCTGCATCTGAAAAGGAGAATGATGCACCCTTACCACCCGATTTTGTCCTAAAGCCTAAACCCACTCAAACTGAAAAACCACCTCCAATCAAGAAAGACACTCAATCTCCGACCCAAGCACCTGAACCTGAATCTCCAACAGACGATATTCCTGGAGGTCCGGATGATGAAGGTGATGATTCTGACTTCCTTACAGAAGATGAGGACGACGACCAGAGCAAAGAGCCGAGTGAAGAGGGAAGCGGGGAGGATCTCGGAAAGCTAGATAGTCCAACACCTGAGAATAACGTCACTCCAAGCCTATCCCCTCAGAGCTCCTTCGGTGGCAACCAGAAAGCCAAAGCAGATAACAGTCCTTTCACAAAAGTACAAAAGCAGCCCTCGTTTGGACAATCGAGGGGCCTCTTTGGGGAGATTAGTGCTGCTCCTAAATTACCGCCGCCAACAGGCCCTATGATTCCTCCATCACCTCGGTCACCCAGTCCCGTGAGAACGGCTGTTCCGCCACGAATGATGCGCCCCGATGCGTCAAGGTCTGCCAGTGCTCCAGGATTTGTATCACAACTATTGAACCCGCAAAAGGCATCAGGACGAGCAATCACGCCTACGCAAAGTACTTTTGCGACATCTGTTGAGCAAGAAAAGGCACAGGAACAGCGCCGTCTCGAGGCCAGAGCAAGAAAGGAGGCAGAAGAGACCAGAACACTCGTCGATGATGAAGATGATAAAATGCAGAGATTCCTCACAGAGGATATTGAAGCCACGAGGACGTTAGATGAATTCGTCGCTTATTCAGATGTTAAATCACCTGAAAAGGGTGACAGTATCCCGGCTCAGGTAGAAATTTTATACCGAGATATAAATTCTATGATCGACACGCTTGGTCTCAATGCAAAGGCTTTAAAATCCTTCATCAAGGGGCACACCGAGAAACTTAAAGAAGACAGCAGCAGAAAGGATCTTGAAGATGATGAGTCATGGTGCCTAGATGAAATAAAAGCACTTTCCTATATCGTGGAAAAAGACCTAGCGCGCGAACTCGAAATGGGTCGAATTCAAGATGTGGATGACAAAATCGACACTTGCGAAAACCTCGAGAAGGAGACTGTCAAATTAAGACAAAGATTCGAGGAAGTCAAAAAGACGGTTCAATCACATACGCACCCTGACCAAGTGGCGATAGCTCGAGCACAACCACTCAACGCCGAGCAAGCCGCACAGCAACATGATCTTCGTCGAGATTACTTGAATTTCCAAAAACTCCTCTCCGAAGCCGAAGAAGGCCTCACTGTCCTTAGAGCTAAAATTGCATCTCAGAATTCCATCGGGAACGCAAAGACCGCA
The DNA here is from genome assembly GCA_014898285.1 of Botrytis aclada. Taxonomy (NCBI): domain Eukaryota; kingdom Fungi; phylum Ascomycota; class Leotiomycetes; order Helotiales; family Sclerotiniaceae; genus Botrytis; species Botrytis aclada. Next base: position 761,620 of record RCSV01000008.1, read on the forward strand.
GCTCCGACCGTCGAAGCGATCATGCGTACCATCACCAAAATGACTTCAATGGCGGAAAAACGCAGCGGCGATGTCGATGTGCTCGAAAACCAGATGCGCAAAATGAGATTCAATACTACTAGTCGAGAATCCTCGCCCTCATTGAGAACACCGCAGAAGAACTCAAATAGGTTAAGTATGAGAGTCAATACACCTGGTACCTCGAGCTCAAGCAGACTTTTCTACACACCGGAAAGTCAGTTTAAAGGTTCGGCCTCGAGAAGATTAGGCGGATCGACTTTCATGATGAGTGGTTCGGGCTCCATCTATGGTAGTCCCAGCCCGAGGAAGAAGGTCAGTGGGTACAGTGTAGAAGAAAAAATGGAATTGAGTGAAGCGGCGAAGAGGAAGAGGGAAGCGAGGGATAAATTGAGAAGAGCAGTTAAGGGGGCTGGAGTTAAGGTCAAGCCTTTTGAGGATGAGTAACAGAGAAGTCAAGATGGTGGATGAGGGATGGACGTATATTTTTTGTATGGCCTGGCATATGCTTTAAAGAGATATTTCGAGGCGAGAAAAAGATGCGAGGGGGCGTTTATAATGTTTATGTCGATGGGATGAGATGGGGGATGGAGAACACTTTTAGGAACTTATTCATGCATGGATAGATATGTGAACGAAGAAGTTGCATGAGAATTTGATAGATGGGTGTTCGTTTGTAACAATACCATTACTGATACCAGTACCGCAGTTAGTAGTTAGTGCCTCGTTGTAATGGATATAATTGAACGAGATTTACGAGTCAAAGAATTTCGCATGTGTCTGAAATATATCAGAATCCCTCCTTTTTCTTCGGCTAAAGAGCATGGGATAGATACACAGGTTGCTCAGTTACATCATTAGGCTTACGGCTGGAAGACCATCAAGGAGCATCTACAAAGTCACATACGTATCACCTCAAAGCAAAGCATCACATCACATAAACATACTATCCACGAAACACAAACAATGATTCATAATCTGCTATCTATCCCAGCTGTCTAAACGCCATATTAAGAGATCATCAGAGGTTCTCGGATGTATTGAATTTCATCAATTCTGATTTCAACTTGATCTGAGCTCATATGAAACTTCTAGAAAAGATGCTCCATCCATTTCATAATGTATGATTCTCATGTTCTCGTAAGAAAATTAGGGTTCGCACCATCCATCCACATCGAGTTGTCCAAAGGCTCTTAGCCACTCATTCTTCCGAGCCCTCGTCTATTCACCCAGAAACCAAACCCACTCATTGCTCATTTCGTCATTCGTGTGTGCTAATGACCAGAATTCAAGAAGCCCTTGCCTTGAAATTTTGAATGGGCCATGATGGTATCGCACTTGAGACCATGAAGAACAAGTATAGTGTATCATATAACCGACGAAAGATGCAAAAGAGGTTGATGAAAAAATCTCTGTATGAAGAAAGAAAAGTACGCAGAAAATCCCCAGGCCAAACGCCAATACAACTATGAATTTACTGAGAAGCACATTGGACACGTTCGCCACCTTGGCCATCTTCATCGTCCTCGTCCATGGCACCGGCGCCTGAGGCTCTAGCTTGTTGACTGGCATCGACATCCTCTAGATCGGCAACTTCGATTATCGCATCGGTTGGTGGTGTGATACCTTCTGGCGCGGGTGGAAGAATGGTCTTAAGGGCCTCGAACGCTGCAGGATCGGTTGTCCAGTTCTTCTCTGGGAATTTGACATCAAATTGGATGTACAAGTTTCCGTGATCGTGGTGACGGTATGAAGGCATACCCTGGCCACGAATCATCTTGACACTTCCTATAAAGACTGTTAAACAAATTCAATGTGGACGCATTGGAATACATTGCTTACCTGGGCTGATAACTTCTCCTGGAAGGATTTCAACACTCAACCATCGCTCATCCAAATGTTCGACAAAGATGGTTCCACCAGCAAGGGCAGTCGAAAGATCAACTTCGGCATGGAAAAACAAATCGTCGTCTTTGCGTTGGAAACGGTCGTGTGGTTTTTGCTCGATCTCGAAAACAACGTCACCTGGCTGCACTCCTGGTGTTTGATCACCCTCACCTCTGAAATCAATCTTGTGTCCACTGCGAACACCTCTGTCGACATGAACATGCAAGACCTTTCTTTCCACGGTAGTCTTTTTACCATTACAGCCCTTGCACTTGTCCTTCTCACGAATAATCTCACCCTCTCCATTACAGTCAGGGCAGACAGTCTGGAAACGTTGGATCATAGGTCCCATCTGGCGCATCATTGTCTTCATACCGTGGCCGTCACATCCAGCGCACTTCTTAACGGCACCCTCCTTTCCACCTCGTCCCTCGCACTTGGGGCAGATGACGGATTTCTGGAGAGCGAGCTTGGAGACTTTTCCGCGGTAGATGTCCTCAAGTGAAACTTTGTGGACGTGATGAATGGTACGGGCCTTTGGTGGACCACGTTGTTGCATGCCACCACCACCACCGAACATACCGCCAAATCCACCACCGCCAAATGCAGAACCGCCGCCGAAGAATTGTGAGAATAAATCTTCGGCATTCATTCCACCGGCTCCTCCACCACCCTCCAATCCCTCTTCGCCATATTGATCATAGATTTGGCGCTTTTGGGGATCCGAAAGAATTTCGTATGCTCTGGAGATTTCCTTGAATTTTTCCTCGGCGTCAGGGTTGTGTTGATTCTTGTCTATTGGTCGGATGTCAGACGCACGTCTCAGAAGTGAGAGAGAGAAAAGAAGAACGTCAAGAGGGAAGAATCTGGGGAATGACTAACCTGGGTGATGTTTCAAAGCCCCGACTTTGTATGCTTTCTTGAGTTCTGCTTCAGTGGCAGTTGGTGCAACCTATTTTTTGAGTTGAGCATTGTTCTCGGAATCACAGAGAGGAATAAAGCCTTACACTTAACAGATCGTATAACTTGGTATCCTTGACCATTTTGTATGTTGGTGTAGAGAAAAGATCTCTCTAAGGATGATTTTCTTTATGTGTTTGAGTTTGTGATTCTGGTTGATGAGGGACTTTAACTACAGTGTCGGACTAAGCTCTTTTGTATTCTAGAAGTTGTGGTAGAAGAAGGGTTAGCCATCCGAGAATCGCATCAAGCTAAACCAACCAGTGTGGGTGACGATGGGCCCGTAGAATCGAATAGATAAGTATGCCAATACAGCTCATCATGGTACGATAGCACATATTGAGATACTGCTGTAGACAGGCTACATGACTAGAATTGTGGAAACCATGGATTACTTACAACTTGGTACTGTTCACGACTCGGCGCACAAGTAGGGACGTTTGAGGGAAGAACAACTAAAGGTTCTGTTTTTTCTCTTTTCTTTCTCGAGGAAGTAGAAGTTAGATTGAAGAAACTGTTTTCAAAGTTTACCTTGATAAACTTTGTATGACTTTGATTGTCGAAAGAATTAAGAGTGGAAGAGGGTGAGGAGAGATTGATTGCAAATGACGATAAATGATTTGGAAGGGGAAAGAAAGTAAGTCAGATTTTTCTGAACGGACTAAATAAATAAGTAGCAGCAGGTATGGATGGTAGTGTGTACCTAGCCAAATGTGAATGGAATTCTTATTATTACTTGTGAGTAGTTTTGCCTGGCCTTTCTTTTACATTCATTTAGTATTTAGTCATAAGGAGGAAGGGAAGACAGAAGACAGAAGAAGGAAGAAGCGGCGGGCCAACTTATTTAGAATCTGAAAGAAGGGTCTCGAAAATGAACAAGGATTGGGAATGCTTTCTTTGGGGGGAAACCGGGAAAATCTGCCCTGGTTTTTATACAGATGGAAATTCACTCCGATTTATATACCTAGATAGGTAGCTATATGTGGAAGCTATATATAGATGTAAATAGAGGGGGGTCATTCTCGATGATTCATATAAGGTATAACAACCTAATCAAAATGAATAAATGGATTCAATGTGTATAATGTCAATGTGTATAATGTAATCATTGCTTTCAGCATTCCGCTTCCCGTTCATTTCTTTCCACGCCCTCCTTCACTTGGTTCATTCTGCCATAAGGCTAAGCTAGACCGTATGGAGACTAACACAGTCTTGACACTGATCACATCTGAAGAAACTTCCAAGGTGGGTTGGGTTTCTTATCGATAAGCATGGGATAATTCTTCCACTCTTTGGCATCCCAACAGATCCCGAGGTAGGCACAGCAGCACAGTAGGCAGGGAGGTTATCTCGCTTTATGTACAGAATGCCTAGGTATAGAAGACTGTATAGCTAGCTAGCGTAGGTCTCCAATTCACAATTCCATAAATAAAACAACCCGGATTTGCCAGAGAAACATCCTTGATCATTCCCTGCTCATCTTGTACAGTAAAAATACATATAAGTTGTATAGATATCTCGAGAATTGAAGACTTGACTTCCTCTGCCCCTCATTCTTCCTTTCACCTCCATCAAACCTCGTCAAAAAAACCCACTTACTACAGTACTTTTAGTCATGACTTCCCTAAGCGATCAAGAAGCCTTTGCAATTGCAGTCGAAGAAGCCAAAATTGGATACGAAGAAGGTGGTGTACCTGTACGAGCCCCCAAAATCATTCTATTACACATCTCTGCCCATTTCTAATCAAGATGCCATATATGTCAGATTGGTGCAGCTTTGGTCTCAAGAGATGGGAAGTTGTTGGGCCGTGGCCATAATATGAGAGTCCAGAAAGGGAGTGCTATTCATCATGTAAGACTTGGTATTTTTGGTTGCTAGCCGATGAGGAAAGGCTGATGCAACTTAGGGAGAGACATCCGCTTTAGAGAATTCAGGTCGCCTCCCTGCCTCGGCTTATAAGGGGTCCACCATGTATACAACGTATGTCAAGAGAAACCCTCGCCATCAAACGGAAATTCCATATTCAAGAAGACAAAACTAACAAATTACGACTAGATTGTCTCCATGTGATATGTGGTATGTTTGATATTCATATGCATGACTCTGGAATGTGCTAATCACGATGGAAAGTACGGGAGCATGTATTTTGTATGGAATATCACGAGTCGTCGTAGGTGAGAACAATACTTTCCTCGGCGGTGAAGCATATTTGAAGCAAAGAGGAATTGAAGTTGTCAACATGCAAAGCAAGGAGTGCCAGGAATTAATGGAGAAGTTCATCAGCGAAAAGCCAGAACTGTGGTATGTTATACAATCTAATCCTAAAGGACTGTCTTTAACTCAATGCTTCTCATAGGAACGAAGATATTGGTGTCGAGAAGAGGGTTCACACCAAGGAATAATAATCAATACGCTTGATTATTTGGGTATCACTTGGTTAATCGGTGAATCTCTTGAAAATAGAATTTCAAGTCCTCGGGGTTGACGAATGGCGTGATACCTGTGAGAAGAAAATGGATTAGTTGAGAAGAAGCAGTCGAATAGGAAATACCAACCATGACCGAGATTTGCAATCCATCCTTGTTTTCCTCCACCAAAACCATTTACCATTTCCTCGACTACCCGAGTGATTTCGGATCGAGTTCCATAGAGAACTCCTGGGTCTGCATTGCCTTGGAAGACAATTGGGCGGTCTCCTCGTATCCGAACGGCCTCTGCGGGGTCTTGTAACCAGTCCAAACCTACTACCTGATATCCTAAATCACATAAGGAATCTAAGGCATACCAAGCTCCCTTTGCAAATACAACCATTGGGACTTGCTCGAGACCGAGCTCCTTTAAGCGTTTTGGTAAATTTTCCGATATATAAGCAAGATATGGTCGTGAGAACTCTTTGAAAGAAGAGGGGGATAATTCCGCAGCCCACGAGTCGAAAACTTGAATCAACTGATATAACCATTAGTTTCGACCAACTAAAGTCGTGAGCGGTCAATGAACTTACCTGTGCACCAGCTTTTACTTGCAAGGCCAAATACTCTACACACACTTCTGCGATTTTCTGAAGAAGAGCCTTGCTTGCTTCTGGATACTTATAAACCCAAGTCTTGGTCTTCACAAACAACTTGCTTCCTCCACCTTCCACCATATAGCATAACAGGGTCCATGGAGCACCACAAAATCCAAATAATGGTACTTTTCCCTTTAACTTGTGTCTGGTCAAAGTGATTGCCTTGTAAACATAGTCCAATTCTGCTGCGACATCCACCTTCTTGTTCAAAACTCGCTCATATTGGCCGTCCTCAGGTGACTCCAGAGGTTCGGGAAAATGAGGTCCTTTCTTGTCAACCATCTCTACGGTCATCCCCATAGCTTGAGGAATCACGAGAATATCGGAAAATATAATAGCTGCGTCAACAAGTCCGGCGAAACGTTCGATGGGTTGGAGAGTTAATGTCGATGCGATCTCGGGAGAGCGGCAACATTCAAAGAAGTCATTCTTTCCTTTTGCTTCGTGGTATTCAGGCAGGTAACGACCAGCTGTAAGATTTCCAGATGTCAGCTTCTATCTCATTTATCTCATTGACTTCAAATATGCCATACCTTGACGCATCACCCACATTGGTGGGCGTTCAACCTTCTGACCTGGACTTCGTTAGCAATCAGCATTCTGAAGCTTTAGGAATCATTGTATCTACCCCATGCTGTTCTAAGGATGAGGTCGTTCTGTAATGGTTCAAATTGATGCTCCATGGTGTACTACTTTATATCTCAAACCAAATGAGGGGCTCTCGTTTGCTGGGAAAACACCACAGATGTGCAAGATATAAATGTCTGAGATTGTGTCAAATAATAATAAGGTTGGCAATAAATCCGAGGAAAAGTTAGGAAGAAATCTAATTGATGTATAAGGTTTATATGAACCTTGGTCTATTTATTTCTTACTATTACCATTGCCTAATTCCCATAGTCCCTTCGGGTTTCATTTTCACCCCACCAAACAAGAGCTTCAAGATCCACCAAATTAACAGGGATAAGGGAGCTCTGGAAAAACTGTTGATCCGTTGCATTTCAATTATTATTCGCTATGTACGAATCAACGATGCGCAAACTCCAGTGATAAAGCTTCCAGTGAAGTCATTCTCACTATCCGATATCTTGCGCGGGAAGACTATAGAGCATGCCATTCTGCTCCAAAAAGTTCTGATTTCAATACCTCACCAATGTCGAATCGCAAAGCATTAACGCGGCTGGCATATTTTTCAACGAGCGATGCTCCCTCGCCCATCGACTTCCTGTCGAAGGCTCAAACATCTGACAACATCCTTTGAATGTGTATGGGTTTCCGAGGAGGATCTTTGCAATGCATTCCAACGATTCTGCGGTGCTTCGAATACAATACGTCGACATGGGAGCTCAGTGCCTGGCCCGCTGGAGAGCAGAAGGAGATTGGGGAGGAGGAGAATGGCATATGTCACAGAGATGACACAGGCTTCAATGTACGATCCGGGGGCTTTGTGGTGCTCACCATGGGGGCCAGAGAAGATTGAATCGCAGTGGGAGGCTCCAACACCTCGAATTACGGAACAATCAAAGCATTCACCAGCTTTACCATCCTGGTTGACCAATTGGACTCCCATGCCCGAAGAACCTGCGGACGTTTCTATGGAGTCTGTGATTGCAGAAGAATCGACTGAGAAAGGCTATGACATCTTGCGACAGGAGAGGCATATCCAAGACCATTTTCATGATTTTGAAATGGCAATAGAGCTTAATCATCGAGAATCTACTGAGTTGAAAGGGGACTGGAATAGGAAAAAGAAGAAGGGTCGGCATCAACAGTTGGTTGGACCAAAGGAATGTTTAAAGCTTTGTGTATCGTTTGGTAAAAGACTCCAACAGAGTCTTACTCTTGGACTAGTTACTAGCGATCTACTGTCTGAATCACTTCGAAGTGTTACGAATGTTCTGGTGGATATTCATAACGGGTCCTATTCCAACGCCAGAGATTCTAGCAGACGAAGTCCCAAGATGGAAGACTGTTTTGGTGGAGGGAATGCTGAAGCAGCTAAGAAACTGCTTGCTTTTTATAGACAAGTCTGGGATGGCATTGTGTCTTGTAAAGTTCTCACGCCCGCCGATTTCGATTCGAAAGTCATAGCAGAATATCTGTCGTTTATTGCAGATCTCCCAAGCACCGACGAAACACAACTTCTTGTTTCTGAAATACTTCCTTCATTATCTGCAGTTCAATTAGGTGGTAATATAGACAAAATTTTGTCTATATTCAGTAGATGGTCATTGAGCTGGCTCCAAAAAATGACTGCTCCAGCAAATAGAGATAAATTCTTGACGAAATCAGAGACATCTTTGATGTCCTCACAACGAAGCACTAACCACCTCCGAATGCTAATGTGGTCGAATCGAGGCAAGGAAACGCCTGAGCTGTTGAGACGCGTCCGAGAAATCCTAATGCAAGCATCTACGAATCTTTCCACTGCAAGCACAGAATTGTTGGCTGCGGAAAGTATGTTCTTGCCTCATAGTCACTCCATTGATGTAATGAGCCAAACTCTAACCAATTTACCTAAAGAGATAACTTCTGTTCTGATCAGATCTCATTCAGGAGTAATCTGTTCCACAACTTTCTGGGACCAGAAGAGTGTTTCGGGGCTCAAAGACTACCTTGCTCAATCACACAAGACACGATTAAATTGGCTTTCTGTGCTTTCCAGATTAAAAAACATCGATAATTCAATCTTCGCAGAGACATTCAAAATATTGCAGCAGCAAGATCTCAGCCGGTTCAATCTGGGCACCAAGGAATATACTTTGACTTGGCGCCAGATGTCTGAGCTTGTTCTAAACCGTTGGACTAGTCAGGGAGCTTTAACAAACGGCAGCGTTCTCATCGGCACCTTCAAGATCAAGACCATTCATTCTCCCTCATCCTTTGGGTGGCTTCTGTGGACTTTAAAAGAGTATGGACAATTGAGTGACGAGAAGATACAAGATCTATTTAGTTTTCTCCGAGATATACAAGCGTTCGGCCACATACACGCAGTGCTAAGGCAATCAAAAATGTTTAATTTGCGGATAAATTCCAATGTCCTGGCAGATCTCGTCAACACAACGACTTTTATAGATCTCCAAGCTGCGTATAATATATACATGCAACATTGCATAGGCAAGATCGAGCCCGAGAAGTGTGCGCCTTTGTTTGCCACAATGGTATATCACGGAGGCGAGGGGATCTGGGCCGCATTAGATGCTCCAATCTACGCAGCAATGCCAAATTGGAAAAGAAAGGCTCCATCACCAGAAATTCTTTCACAAGCACGAATTGAACTTTTACACGAAATGGCAACAGCGTTTGCACATCACAATGTCGAGCATCCCAGAAAAGCTCTTCGTAATGTTACACAATGCTGGCACTATCTTCGTGCGCATAAGGTTAAACCAACGTCGGAAATCTCAAGGGCAATAACACAGGTCGGCATCATTGCGGATGTGAGAAATGAAAAGTGGGGTCGAACGGAAAGAGTGAGATGGGTTCTGGATGTTATTGAAGAGGCGGAAGGCCCAGAGGTTGCAGATGCAGTGAGGAAGGCGGTGGCTAAATGGAGACAAAAACTAAAAGTCAGACTTGAGAAGAAGAAAGAAGGCTATATTGAGTAGTGTTTGAAGCTTTGTCAATTCAATAGATTTATACCCCGGAGTCTATAGACGTCTTGCAGCCATTTCGTAGATAATCAAGAGGTTCCATCAAACTATCCAACAACATCTTAATACCACATTCCAAATTCATTTCCCATTCCGATTGTTAACAATGATCTAAACCTTGTCGTCCCTCTGAATCTCACATCTAACTCTCACCATCACACCCAATCCCCAACATCCAAACCATACAACCAAAAGTGCATGCCATGTCATACCATACGAACATCACACTACACTTTCATCCATTCATCTACCCTTCACCAATCTACCCGTCATACAAATACCCCAATCCTACCAACTCCTTCATCAAACATCTCATCGTACGACCTGGCGCAGTGGTCTACACAACTGACTTATATACACTGCGTTTTAACCATCTTCGGATGGGTGGGATGCTTGATAGATTACGGACAGATTTGACCCCATTTCGAAGGGTTCTGCTAGTAATAAAATCCTCATTTCAGAGAGGATTTTCCCAAGGACAACTTGGTTTTTTGCTTTTTTGCTTGTTGAAGAATTGAGGGTTTTGTGGGGAGGGGATGAGTGAATCTCGCGAGTGATGGTGACTTTGTTTTTGGGGAGGAAATTCTTGTGTTTTTATGGGGAGGGTGAATGAATTTATGGAATAGGAAATTTGATGTCAGTGGGAGGATGTTAACTTTTCTGTTTCGTTTTTGGCTTAACTGAGTATGATATCCAGATATGGTTCGAGTATTTTTTTCATTCAATTTATCAGCAAGCTAGCTAACAAACATGCGGGAATTTATTCCTCGTCCTCCATTTTCCTCAAATTTCCAATATTATACAAGAGACCACCCAATTTATTCTTCTTCTCCGCATCCAAAATCCCCTCGCTATCTTGCGATACAAATCCTTCCAATTGCACGCTAGTGAATTTCTCATTCTCATATTTGAAGAATTGTAGAGGACTTTCGACGGGTGAGTTGACGTCCTTCACGGCGCTGATGGAACCGGATTCGTGGATGTTGTCGATGGAGATTATAAGGGAAAATGGAGATGAGGGGGTGGGATTGCTGAGGGTGCAAGAGAGCGCATTGCCTGGTAGGGTGATGGTTTGGGTATGTATGAGTTGGTTGGAAGGCGTGAGAGTATAAATGAAGGCGGCGGGAACACTGGGACTTTGTTAGCTTGAGTTCTGTCTGGGCTGTTGTGGGTAGGATGATGAAACTTGCCCTTCAGATGTCGCGACGATGATATCTCGATCAGATGTTTCATCTTTAGCGTGATAAATACCCGTTACTGCAACCTTCTTAGACTCGGTCTCCGTTTCGTCTGTGGTGGTCTCTGAGCCAAATGCTTCAATTTGAGACTTGAGATTTACTTTCGATAGTAAAGATCCATTGAGCCAGTTCCACACGTGTAGTTCGTCATCTCCACCACCAGAAATAAGGGTTTCTGGTCTTGTAGAAGGAATACATAAACGACTAACATATTCAATGTGTCCAAGACAGAATCCCTCAATAACGTGCGATTGAGGAATTCCACGACTAACACGAATATGTTCATCACGATCAGCTGTGAGAATGTAGTGACGACCTGACACGGAAGCTGCCACGATATCCGTTAACATAGAAACATGCCCCAGGAGAAGTTTGTGCTCAAACTCTGGACCAGTTTTCTCAGAAACTTTGTTGGTCTGTTTCTTTTGAGCCTCAAGAGCTTTTAAGTTGCGTACGGAATGTACTGTCAAGGCACTAGCTGAAGGCTGGAACTTCTTTGGAGCTTGCTTTTCGGCAGAAACATCTTCCTTAGCGGATGGAACTAAAGGAGATGGGATAAGAGGAAGAGAATACACATCTCCAAATTTATCAGCGCTGATTATGGTACTGCAGTCATCGGTAGTAGCAAGAGCACAAGGCCGTTTAGGCATAGTACTAAAATCATCAGTCAGAGTCGCTCCTTGGAGATAGAAAATCCCTACCGATCACTTATTTGTTTTAATCCTTTGCCCACTGTGTCCTCCCATGCCAACACTCTGATAGTTTTGTCCTCGCCTGTAACTGCAATCACGTGCTGGAGGTCCTTTGTGATAGTCAAAGCAGTAATGGGTGATGGTTCAATAGTCTTTGATGGTATATTCTTTGCCTTTTTCTTCAATTGCTGTACGACAACAACCTTCTCTTCCTTTTCCTCGCTAACGGATAACTTGCGTCTCTTTGCTGGCGGGGTCGACGATTCCAATGGAGCATCTGGAGTAGATGTTTGTGGGTTCTGCTCCTCACTTTTAGTTTGCGTCTCTTCTCCGGTTGTCTTCAATGCGTTCGTACTTTCTGGCACTGGAGACTTCCATGTAGAAAGGTATGAACCATCTTTGATATCAAAGGTATCTATGCTTGAGCCTCGAGCTGCTACAAGATAGTTACCACATTGTTTAAGGCATTGGTATGGTGTTCTGAGTTTCGACATCTTTTTTTGATAGACTGAATTGGCCTCCCGATTAAGTAAATAGGTTCTGGGCGGAAATACGATTCTTTCCAGGAGTTGCTATTCGTATATCAAAATACAAAATATTTATCCAAACATCTCGAATTTATTTACCAACAAGGGCCTGAGCTTCTCAGCCAATCAGAACATATTTTCGCATGCCATATTGCGCTAAGCACTAGCGGCTCCCACATTCTAGCAATTCGTCAAACTCATCAGGATCATTTTTTTTTCGATTCTTGATTTACTTCGCGACAATCACAATTCTTCCACGAAGAACAAATCCTCAACTCTAACATAATAAATTTGTCCTTAAATCACCTAACTTCACAAATAAGAAGATATGGGGGGCAAATCCGAAAACAAGGCCGGCTACTTCGATAAGCTCAAGGGCTTACTCGAGGAGTACAAGTCCATCTTCATCGTCACCGTGGACAATGTCAGCTCTCAACAAATGCACGAGATCCGTGGATCTCTCCGTGGTGAGGGTGTTGTCTTGATGGGAAAGAACACCATGGTACGTTTACTCGGGATCGATGGATTCTGCTGTTATTGGCGCGCTCGGAAAAACTAATTTTTGTGGTTGAATAGGTTCGCCGTGCCGTCAAGGGCTTCGTCAACGACAACCCAGAATACGAGCGTCTCCTTCCTTTCGTCAAGGGTAACGTCGGTTTCGTTTTCACCAACCAAGACCTCAAGACCATCCGTGATAAGATTCTCGATAACAAGGTCGCTGCTCCAGCCAGAGCTGGTGCCGTTGCCCCAGCTGATGTCTACGTCCCAGCCGGTAACACCGGTATGGAACCAGGAAAGACCTCTTTCTTCCAAGCCCTCGGTGTCCCAACCAAGATTGCCCGTGGTACCATTGAAATTACCGCAGACCTGAAGCTCGTTGAGGCTGGTTCCAAGGTCGGAGCTTCGGAGGCTACCCTTCTTAACATGTTGAACATCTCTCCGTTCACATACGGTATGGGTATCTCCCAAGTTTACGATGCTGGTAACACTTTCCCACCAAGTGTTCTCGACATCGAGGAGTCCCAACTTCTCAAGGCTTTCAGCAGTGCTATCACCACCATCGCTGCTATCTCCTTGGCTGCCAACTTCCCAACCCTTCCATCTGTTATGCACTCTGTTGTCAACAGCTACAAGAAGGTTTTGGCCGTTGCCATCTCGACCGACTACAGCTGGTCTGAGATTGATGAGTTGAAGGACCGAATTGCCAACCCAGAGGCTTACGCCAGTGCCGGACCTGCCGTTACTGAGGCTGCCCCAGCTGCCGCTGCTGAGGAGGCCAAGAAGGAGGAGTCCGAGGCTGAGGAGTCCGCTGATGAGGGATTCGGAGGAATGTTCGACTAAATTCGTCAATGATATATCTGAAATGAATTCACTGTATGTCTGAAAGGATATATAAGGAAACATGAAGATTATCTAGTTGTCATCCAATTATCTTGACTCTGGAAAAATGAAAAAACTTAACAAGCCAAAGCATGTGTATCGTGGTATGACAATGAAATGTGATGTGAAAATCACAATTCTATCAACTCCAAAAGGTTCGTCACTATTTCTTCGCATACTCTATAATTTTCTCGAGCTTTGTGATGAATAAATCATAGCTTTTTAACCCCGAGTGCATGCGCACGTTGAAGATTAAAAACAACAACACTCTAATTTTTTCCTGAATGCTTTCAATATTGATCATTATGTCATACAAATCTTATGGTCGTGATCAATCACTGACTATCTATTTAGGATTTGCATCTTTTTCCAATACCTGCCTAGCAATCTCAATAGCTTCCCTCGGCAAGCCAGCCAATTTAGCAACCTTGAGAGCGTGACTCTGTTTGTTGATACCCTCCTTCAATTTATACATGTACCTAAATGCTCCATCTGTGTTCCCATCCTCTTCCACATCTGTACAAAAAAAGCCCACTGCATCCATATTGTTCTTCTCTATCAAATCCACCAATGCATGAAAATGTGTCGCGAATAATGCCCGGCATTTATTCACATGATAAAGATGGTGCAAACATGCAAACGCCACGGCCACGCCGTCAGTTGGTGTTGTTCCTCTACCAATCTCATCCATGATGACGAATGATCGTGAAGTCGCATTTTTGAGGATCGTCGCACTCTCCAACATCTCCACCATGAATGTCGATTGATCTAGGTAGAGATTATCTGCAGACCCAACACGACTGAATATATGATCTACAATCCCCAACTCTGCATATTCAGCAGGTACATATGATCCGACTTGTGCAAGAACCGTAATCAATGCATTTTGACGCAGAAATGTACTTTTGCCAGCCATATTTGGTCCGGTGATTAACCAAACTCTTTGAACATCTCCTACGAGACAATCATTTGAAATAAAACTTCGACCTTCTTCCTCTAATCCAGTCTCAACGGTAGGGTGTCTCCCGCCGATAATTTTGTGCGCGGAACTTGTATTGAGGGTGGGACGAGTCCAGCCTCTTTCATTCGCCAGTGTAGCAAATGAGCACGCGATATCAATTTCATCCAGTACAGCTGCATTACGACGAAGTTTCACGAGGTTGGTAATAGCCAATTCGCGAAGTTTGTAAAACAATCGCTGTTCTTCGGCTCGAATGTGGATGCGACATTGATCGATTTCTTGACCCAGGGATGACCATTCGGGATGGTGAAGAGAACGGGTACTTTTGCTTGAGCTGATAGTACGGGCTTCGGGCATGTCCAGATTTATATCTCTTCCTTTAACGTGGCAGATGTGACCGAGGCCGGGGGTGAAGCGAAGGGTCAGGCTTGTTGCGCCGAGACGGTCGCAGAGAGAAGCTGCCAGAGCGGTCTTCTGATCTGCTAGAGATGATAGTTCTGTGTGGAGACGTTGAAGGGTTGGCGTGGCGCTTAGTTTCATGATCCAGGCTTCACTCTCTTGGTTGTAATATTCGCGAAGGCTGGTAGATTTCTTGCGGTTGTTTTTCCGAAAGATGGATGTTTCTTCTGTGTTTCCTTCCGAGGCGACGATTGCTTCGGCCAATGCTTGCATCTCTCCACTCTCGTCTTCTTCGATACGATGTTGCTGGACCAGACCTTCTTCGTCGATAGCTTCTGTGATTGCTTGGGCGAGTTCCATTGGGTCTTTGAGGTGAATACGAGTAAGCAATTCTTGTATGCAAGGCTTGGGCGTCGCATTATGAACTTCGAGTGCGAATGCCAAATCACGAGTAGCATGTATTGTGCTAGCCAAGTCTAGAAGATCATCGCCATCTCCTCTGCCAAACGCAAACTTTTGCAGTAGACGATGGGAATCATGGCTGCGTTTCAGGAGCGTTGTTACTCGGTCTCGAAGATTCTCATGTTCAAGCATGTATGTCACAATATCGAGCCGAGAATTTATCACATCCAGAGATGTTGAAGGTGATGCTAATCTTTAAGTCAGCCTTTGACGAACACCCAAATTATTGAGAAGAACAAAACTTACCAAGCCAATTCTCCAACAGTCTTGCACCTCCTTTTGTGACTGTACGTCGGATTGTGTGCAATAAACTACCACTAAAGACGTCTTCCTTGATGGTCTTCTTGATCTCTAGAGCTCTCATAGTATTCTTGTCGATTCCCATAACATTCACCTGGCGTACAGGAGGTTGGAGTCTCATGTTCGTACTTTGTAATCTTGTTTCAACATAATGAAGTAAGCAACTACCAGCCGATATCTCATCCTCCGTGAAGGTGTCTATCGAGGATGGTGAGACTGCCGACTCTAGCATGGAGGTCCACTCGAATATAGGCTTCACCCCTGAAAGCGTTGCATAAGTGATCATATGGTGTTCGTCGGTGAGAATGGTAAATATTTCGTGACTTTTCATAGATTGCATCTCTTTATTCAACACAATCTCGCGTGGAGCGATACGAGCCAGGAAGGAAGGAAGTTGTGAAAGCGATGACTTTTGGGTGAAGAAATGACCAGTCGATAGATCCAGCCAAGCCAAACCGATTGATTTATGATGCCTCTCATGTTCAACAGTATCATTTGTATCACCGTGCTGTATGTGTATCGCAAGCACATAGTTGTTCGAAAGAGGGTCCATGAAACCTTCATCGATGAGAGTACCAGGTGTAACAACCCGTGAGACTCTTCGATCATGCATCAGTCCTCCAGATTTGACCTTATCCGAAATATCATTTGGAAACTCTTCCGAGATAGCAACATATCGATTTAGATCTTGAACAAGTATCTTTAAATAACGATCAAGTTGATGAAAAGGAAACCCAGCCTATTTATCGTTATTACATAGTAGGATGATAACATGACGATCACTTACCATCGGTACAGGTCCAGCATTTGTCTTCTTCTGGGAAACCTTAAGACCGAGATGCGGACCGAATTCTTCCGCATGCTCAAAATATAATTCATAAAACCCTCCAACACGTGTTATAACCACGCAGTTCTCAAACTTGAGCATATTGCTACGGACCTGCATGATCACGGTTGGATATGGTGGCGTTTCATTCTCAATTTCCAACGGCTCCAGAGGAAGTAATCCTTGAGGAAGTTCTACTTCCACTGATGCTTTGGCTTTTCTGGAATGTTTCTCGCTTGTTGACGAAGATGGAGCAACTTGTGATTCTTGTATCTCTGAGGATTCAGAGTCAAGAATAATCAAGCCTTGGGGCAAACTCTCTATGCGCCTGGCTCTCCTTGATGGTTTTGTTTTCTTTGTGTCATCTTCAACGTTATCTAAAGTTGCGGAAATTTGTCGTTCTTCAGATTCAGCTGTGGCTGGCTCTGGCTCCTGAAGTAAATCCTGGACATCTTCAAAAAATTCCAAGGAAACTCTTTCTGGAGATGTATCCTCAACAAGTGATTGCTCCAAGTCCAAAGATTCCAAGGGCTTTAATTCTAGTCCATGAGGAAGATCATTGAAATTAAAAGTAGATTTTGTTTTCTTTCCTCGATGGAAAACCTGAGATCTGAAATGAATGACATTATTGCGAGCAGATGATGACAGAGTGAAACGAGGCGAAATATTGCCAACATATGCTAAGAAAGGGAATGGAACAATAGCATTGTAAATGCGAAAGTTCCTCGCATTAAAGAATAGCATGTGCATTGGGGAATTTTCCAAAATTCGACATTCCAATTGACATGTAAGTACGTTAACCAAATTGAGAAAGCGTGATGAAGGTGATCAACGTGATCAACGTGGGGGAGTCAATGCAGCGGGATTACTAAGCCTTGGAAAGTGTTGCTGGCAGACGCAAACGGGGAAAGAAGTTTACGACTAGTACATTGTACGTGATTTCAAGGTTACGTTACGATTATATCCAACTTACATGACATGTATTTTATTCTTCCATCTATTTATTCAATTCGCCCTTGAGAAGGCGGGTGGGTATCTGCTAAATACATTATCACAAAATACACAGACATCAACCCTTGAATATACAATACTAAAATAATAATAATACTACCCAGGCGTGCCAGGTAAAAAGCTTTATCATCCATCGGTAATCTACTCGCGGACCTGGTAGCCTTTCACGTGCCTTTTACCAATTGCTTACTTAAAGCTATGGTAATGTTTTCGTAATGAATAAGTAATCTAAATCTGGAATGTGAGTGACACTTGGATGTGGACCTTTCCCCCTTGCGTGCTTTTCCTCCGTACTTACTTTCAACATGCCAACATTGATTAACCAACCACTTATTAAAGCATCGGTAATCAGCTCACTAATGCGTTTATGAAATGCTACCTCATGGAACCCTAGTAATGCACCAGAAGTACGATCTAGGTACTGGGTAGGTATCTCTCACCCCTCAATTGCTTCTTTGACTGTGCCCCAACCCAAGGTCAGTATTGATGATGAATGGATAAATGCATGAATGATTTGATGTATGAATGTATATAAGAAGGGAGAGACTTCCCCGTCTAGTCCAGTCCTTTCTTTATTCCTCATCATTCAATCTTCAATCTTCTCCCTGTCCAGGTCTCTCTCATACTCATACTCTTCATATCAATCTTCCTTCTCTCAATTAAATTCTCTATCAAAACTCTCATCATGGCTCCTAAAGTAGCTATCGTTTTCGTAAGTACTTCCCTATGTCATCCCGTTATTGTATGAACGAAAAGACTAGACACCTCAACTTCCTCTTCATGTCCCGTTGGTTCAACCTTGTCCACCCATACGTGTAGAATATTCACACACTACATTCCACATGAACACATTATTAGATATATTTCAAAATCATTCCCTTTAAGCAAATGGCATGATACTAACCACCATGTCTCCCACAGTACTCCATGTATGGCCACATCCAAAAGCTTGCCGAGGCCGAACAAGCAGGTCTCAAGAAAGCCGGAATTGAAGCCGATCTTTTCCAGTAAGTCTCAAACTATCATATTGGAAAGAAGTCAGAAAAACCCCAATGCTAATTAATCAAATAGAGTTCCAGAGACTCTTCCTCAAGAGGTCTTGACTAAGATGCACGCTCCTCCAAAATCTGACATTCCAGTCATCGACCAAAAGACTCTTGCGAACTATGTAAGTCTTACCAATCCGCTTCAAACCATAAAACCATACTCACCCCAAGCTTTCAATCCCATCCCATGGCCACACCCCGTATCCACCTAGCTGACACAACCTAGGACGCATTCCTCTTCGGTATCCCAACCAGATATGGTAACTTCCCCGCCCAATGGAAAGCCTTCTGGGACGCTACCGGTAGCCAATGGCAAACCGGAGGCTACTGGGGAAAATTCGCTGGAATCTTCGTTTCCACCGGCACTCCAGGCGGTGGACAAGAAAGCACTGTTCTTGCTTCTCTCTCAACATTAGCTCATCACGGTATCATCTACGTTCCATTGGGTTATGCAAAGTCGTTCCCACAACTCGCAAATCTGGAAGAGGTTAGAGGTGGTTCCCCATGGGGTGCCGGAACTTTCGCTGTAAGTCTTTTTCCATCTGTTTGAGGGATGATGTTCGGATATACTGTATGATCGAGGATATAGGACTGATACTCTATAGGGCGCCGATGGGTCTCGATCACCCTCTGCACTTGAGTTAGAACTTGCCACCATTCAAGGCGAAGAATTCGGAAAGACCATCAGCAAAGTTAACTTCGCGTGACTAGATGTAAGTTAATCCGAAGACAGCAGTCAACGATTGCACTTGATTCACACTGCTAACTCTCATCAATAGGGTTCTAGCATCAACAACGGAAAAGTAAAGTCAGAATCAATTTTGGCAGATAGCAATGGAGGAACCAAAAATATCCAACAAGCAAACCAGAAAGCAGTCAAACGAGAAACTGAGGCTAAAGACAAGGAAGGCCGATGCGGCTTACCTGCAAAGTGCACAATTCAATAATTTCAAAACTTTCTAATATGAGAATTCACAACATTCAGATGTAATCTTCAGAAGCTCATGAGGGGTGGTTATCCAAAGGCGTGACATAAATGACATGATGCAAGCGACATAAAACACGCTGGCCACAAATTATCCATAATGCATTGCGTTCGAAATTTTGGTACATTACATTCTCACGAAACTAATAACTCCTCATACGAGGGATGTACATATAATCGTTTATATGTGTGGCATCCTTCGTAGAATGTCCTCCCGTTGTTGAATCAGTCGTCTCACGTTGCCATGACCGATTCTAATTTCCCACCTCGGTCGATGTGCAATAATCTATTTTAAATTGTGGTTGTCTCAAACGCCACGCTCCCGAAAGAAGATATGACCTCCATGTAACGCCTCAAGTTAAACATTGGAATCATACAATACACGAAAGAGATAAATGTAAACATGTAACAGAAGTGTAATAAAAGACGTAAATACTGTGCATGTATGTATGACTACTCTGCCCTTTCTTCAGGAGAGTAAATTTGCTAGTGACGGACTCGCGCTTGCTCCCCCATTGACCTGATTGTTATTCGGTCTGACACCATTTAACGGAGGAGGAAGACCATTGGGTGGGAGAGGCAATCCATTTAATTGCCGGTTGAGCTGTGGACTACTGTGTGGTGGTCCATGTGGTGCACCATACGGACGAGAATGCATCGGCGCACTGTGTTGCGAGAAAGGATGCTCCGGGGCACGAGGAGGCGGTCCGCCATTTGTCAAATGATGAGGAGGGGGTCTATTAGAAGCATATGATCCGTAGCTTCCATTTTGCATATGCATGGGCGGAGGTCCAGGAAGTCGATGAGGAGAGAGCGGATAACCGTTGGGCAAACGACCATTTTGATGAGGGGATGGCTGTAAACCTTGCACAGGCTGACGATTATGAGGTAGCCCTCCTTGTTGTGGCGCAACTCCAGGCATCCTTGGTGAATGATTGCCATTGACTTGATGCACGGCAGCGACATTCGTTGGGACTGGGGATTGACGAAGCCAGTTGTTGTATGGGGTATGGGGCGGATACGATGGAGGTTGGGGCGGCCATGGGTATTGATGCGGCGTATGATTGCGCTCAAGCTCGGGCGGAGGAATGTTAGCAATGATAGGTGTAGAAGTCGGAATAGGAAGGGGTGCGGGAGGTCTAGAGACCTCGCGATCGCTTGCCATAGCTACAGGCATAGGTGGAGGCGTCGGTATTGGTGTAGGTTGCTTTCGAATTTTCTTCCAATGGCACTGATGGCATTGAAACTCCGTAGGTATAGAGGCTGGCTTTTTGGTATTTTGATCCAAGGCTGCGGCTGCGAGTGCAACATGAACCCCACTTCTTTCACCTGTTTGGGCATTAGGTAAATGGCCATTAGCGAGTCCAGGGCTCTCCGATTTGGTAGGATCGTGATCCAGTATGGCGTTTATGGGAGCTGCAGGACTGCTAGTTGCAACAGTAGTTTCAAACATTGGCCACCATTTAGGGCTGATGTCAACACTACAAGTGGCACATGTTCTTTCTGTATCGCGCACCGAAAGGGAAGTGCTCAATGGCGAATCCTCAACTTTGACCAATGCTAAAGAAGCACGTCTATTTGTTGTAGGGGTCGATATAGGAGCCCCCGTAGATGTCCGACGATTCTGGGAAATTGGGACATTGACTGAACTGGCGGCTCTGGTAGATTGGTTAACGAGGTTCGCTTTACGGACTGTGCCGGTCAGTGCCAAGTCTGCCTGCTTGAAATTTTGTACATAGAGTTGTAAAGCATTAAGGCCCGTTTCATCAACGATGTCGTGCATGCGATGGACAATAGTCTTGGTCGGTACATGTTCTTTGCACCAGATAGCGGCAGACATGGCGCCATTTTCACCATTGATATTCACAATGTTGTGCTGGTCGCGACGAGAACCCTTTACAGGAGCGATATCGAAACCTAGAATGTACCCATTCTGGTGTGCACATTCCACGTGAACTGCAATGCTTATTAGTGACATAAAACCTTGGCTACGGATCTAGAATCTTACCTGGTGCTCGACATGAATGGCAATTTACACAGGCACCGCCTTTCTTCTTGCATGCTTTGCAAATCTCATCATATCTACTCGAAGGGATCGATGGAATCCCTTCAGAAGGAACTAGAGCTTTCGCATCTCCGAACTTCACTTCGGGTGTAAATACAGCACAGGTGACGTGTACCCAATTATTATTAGCCGTGCGCTTCAATGGCTCCCGAGGATTGACAGGCTTATTGTATTCTTCCTGCTTCTTTCGAAAGTAGTCTGCAGCTTTCTGTGCATTTTCTCTCTCCACGCGATCTCGCTCCCGCTCCTTTTCGGATTTCTTCTTGTGAGAAATCCTGGGCGGTTCCACAAAATCATGCTCTGTAGACTCTATCGGACAAAGCATGCATTTATATTGCTAAAATCGTGAGTGAAAGAACAAAAAAAATCAAGAAGTCGGATGAACTTACAATTGATACCTTGGGATCTTTGTCGTTCTGACACATGTCACAGGTCCATTTGCTGGGGCTTCGGTTATCAACAACGCCATAGCAATTTCGATGCACAGCCATTCTACAATCCTTGCAGGAAAGGTGCTGATCTCCCAATGGTTCTAACTGGGTGCAAACAGCACATGGAAGAAGTTTCGGCTTGAGAACTTCTGGAGGCGGTGGCGGAGGCGGAGGAGGAGGAGGGGGAGGAGGTTTCTCTACTATTGGCTTCTTCTTTGGCTGCGCAGGTGCTACTAAGTTGCCGTTTTCAGGCGCAGAATCTGAAGCTTCTTTGTTATCTGGAGTGATTTTGACTTTCTTCTTAGGCGGTTCTGACGCTGCTGGCACTACAGGTGCAGGTGCAGGTGTGCTAGCAGTCGAGACAGGTGCTGTAGTGGGAAGAACATCCGTTTGGCCAAACTCTTCGTTTGCAGCTTTGAGTTCCCTGAGATATTCTTCATCCATTTTCCGTTTAGAAGCTCGTCCTCCTGAGGCCGTCATCTTTTTGGCTACTTCATCAACATCTTCATACTGTATCGCATAACGGCGCCAAAGTTCTGCACATCTTTGGCATAATGCCAACACAAGTTGGTTACCTTTCTCCTTTGCAGCTCCTTTACTATTGGAATTTTCAGGGACAGTAGCACCCACAGGGGTGTTGGGAGCTCGTCTCCATCTCTGCGAGCTTCTTACGGAACAAAACTTGCACTGGAATCCCTTCTTCTTCTGTAATACTTTGTCGTTGTCAAAAGCTGAATCGTCGTGTTCATCGGCAATGTCATCCTGTAACTTTCCCAAGGCCGCCTCTGCCTTTTTGGCCTCCTTTTTGCCTTTCCGCCCTGAATAACTACCCCATATCTGCTTTCCCTTGTCCGTCTTTTTCCATGTATAATAAAATCGTACCACATCAGCAGGGCTCATTGTCTTCACATGCCTTTTAATGCTAAGCCACTCAGATCCAAATTTGGTAACGCCGTCCTCAAA
Source organism: Botrytis aclada (assembly GCA_014898285.1). Lineage (NCBI taxonomy): Eukaryota > Fungi > Ascomycota > Leotiomycetes > Helotiales > Sclerotiniaceae > Botrytis > Botrytis aclada. Next base: position 784,492 of record RCSV01000008.1, read on the forward strand.
TTTTTTAAGCTCGGCTGGACTGGGTTCCGGCTCTTTAAACGTCTTTTTGCCGGTTTTCGAAAGTGCATCAAGTGCTTTGTCTACATCAAATTTGTTTGAATAGAGTAATTGTAGTGCTACATCGAGCAGATTGGTTGAAAATTCAGGCAGGCCTAACGGCTTCGCCATAGCTTTTGCGCGAATCATATAATCATTGACCAATTGCTCATACGCAGGAACATTCGAAGATAAAGCTCTGTCATCCACTCCCCGTTCAGAATTGCTAGAAGCTTCACCAACTTCTGGGATCTTAAACTGCAACGTCGCCGTATTTTTGGGATCATCATTACTTGCATCCTCACCCCGATTGATATAGCCATTCGGCTCATCCATTACCCAAATCGGACGTTTTTCTCGAGCAATTTTGTCGGCTTCTAATGCGGCTATAGTTTCTTTCGATAACTTTGCATCCTTTCTGTGGCTACTGCTTCCTCCCTTGATGTATTTCTTCTTTATTTCTACGGCCTTAACATACTCCACAGGTCTACCATGCCAAGCTGTAACATTGGCTTGATGACGATTTCCAATCCGAGAGCTGGCTCTTGGATAGATACGATCGTCATAATCCAGTGCATCTTCAACTTTGCAGTGTATACCCAAGTACCGAAAGAGCCATAAGCTGGCTTGGTGAACCTGCTCCGCTGTACCTGGGTGAATAGACATTTCGACGTCCTGAGAGCCTGATGAGGTGTTCCCATTCGTATCAAGTGCATCACCCACGGTTGTGGGAAGATCATCTTCGTCCTCGTTCATTTCATCGTCTTCGGCTTCAACGATTCCATCTGTAACATTAGGGGTGTTACGAGCCTCGAGTTTCTTTTCTTGGGCCTTGCTGCAAGGCCCACAAGCCCAAGCAAAGCCTCGCGAGGGTTTCTTCAACAATGGCGGATTCACACAGCTCATGTGGTAAGTGTTCAAACAAACCGCACAGTCAACAGAATCATTGCTAAGAGAACGTTAGCGAAATGCGATACTTGAGAATCCTGAAATACACACCTTGCACTGTATCTGCAGCAACGTTTACAGGTTTTCACGGCGCTGGTAAACTCCTTGCCACGCCCGACCTCCACGATAATATATTTCCACCTTTCATCAAGAACTTTCTTGACTGAAACAGGTACATTAATGACCTGGAAAACGGGGATAACATCGTAATATCGATGAATGTAACGATCGTACAGTTTATCGTACCAGAAGCTGTCCTTCGTCGTTCTCAAGACATCGAGCTTCTCGACTTCGGCCTTGTGCTTGATCTGACATTTTCCACGTAAAGCTGTGAGAGGACTAATATCGGAGTGCATGGAGGCGAACACTTGACGCGTATCGCTAACCTTCTTCCCAATTTCTTTAGGTCGATAATACCAATTGAGTCGTAGTGCATCAATGGGCTCCTTAACGTCATTGCCGATATGTAAGAATTCCATGATCCGACCAAGATAGTATGGTTCACCGGGAGGTTCACAAACAAGATACACGTGATCTGACAATGCGTTAGTATTTGAACAGGATTGAAAAAATGGCTGGTAGATCCATGGCCTCAGTATGCGTACCATTGGCTGATAGAACAGTGCCATCATCCGCTACAAGTTTCCCGTCCTTTAGACGTGCCCCACAGTCATCGAAGCTCAACATGTTAGAATCATGCATAGCCATGCTGACTCTGGGGGCATTTGTATGTACTGACGACCCATTTTGTACGACATACTGTGACGAAGATGCACTTGCAGTTGCGGCAGTTTGGGCAGGGGGTTTCTTTTTCCTGGAATTTTGAGTCGTTGGTACCGATGGGTTTGCAGAGAACGTAGAGGTACCAGGGATAGGTTCCTTATTATTATTTTGTGTCGTTGCGACAGGCTCCGGTTCTGGGACGGTTGCCTTCTTTGCAGTAGTTGTCGGTGGCGCATTGTCCGCAGACGTTGAAGGGCGAGAGTCGCTGACCCGAGCGGCCTTGCGCCCCTCTTTCATAGCCGCTGCAATTTCAATATCCACGTCCATCTCCTTGTCCTCTGCATAATTGATTCTTGATGTGCCGGTTCGATTGCGCGATCGAGTGCCGTAAGCTGCACCACCGATGCCGTTGGCTCCAGCATCCTTATTCGATCGATTGGAGGATGTTGAATTGGTCGCGGTCATAGGCTGAGATTCGAAATCGCGAAGAGCTAACAATTCCTTCTCTAATCCTTTCCCGGGCGCAGCAGTCGAAGCCTTACTTTCAGACACAATTTCCATCGCATTTAGAGCCGACGAGTCGTGGGCAGCGGATGCATTCTCAACCGCATTGCTCTCTTGTGGGGGGAGGGTTTTGGATGAGCCTTCGACGCTGGTGCCAGCATTAATTTCTTTGGTCATGACGATTGCGTCGCGAACAGGTTCGTGGCTTGGGCAATCGAATCTCAGATTATGAATTGGAGCGCTTCCCGCGAGAACGAGGTGCGAGAAGCGCTATATACGAGGCTGTCGGACGATTATTGCGAGGTCTCGACCCATCAGAGAGGTTCGAGGTTAGATAATTTCTTAGATATGAGTCGATTTGAAAGATTGAGAACAATATAGTTGGGGTAAATTTTTGGATATCGTAGAAATGGTGGATGCGGAAGGACCACAGGATGACAATAATAAGTAGAACTAAAAAGACGAGGCTATTTGTGAGCTCTCAAGAACATATGTATTGACTGGAGAGATGCACCAACCCTGGAAAAAATGATCTAAATTGGATAATGTATTGCTCTTCACAGTCGGAGGACGTAATGAGATGATGTTAAAGTGAATGAAAGGTTCGGAAAGGGTGACCTAAAAGGAATTATAAAGGTTTGGATGATTGATTTGGTAGAAATTTGAGGTTTGGGTGAAAGTAAATGTGAAATGGGTAGAGGAGAGTTGGGTGGTAGGAGCAATGTGATGGTTGTAAAAGGTGGTTCTATACCTTGCCGTATATTTCCAAAGAGAGATGTTAGATAGGTAGGTAGGTACCAGGAAGATATTCAAGTTGGTAAGAATAGATGGGGTGGGTTGCACGGATATGGGTAAGCTTTTGGAAGAGGATACAGATCAGATAGATATCACTACTAGGTAGGTAGGTAGTTCAGTCTATTCCAGTCCAGTTCTAGTCCATGAACTCTTTTTCCGTATTTCGAAGTGCCAGAAAAAGAAGAAGAAGCAGAAGCGATCCAGTGGTAGTAATCAGTAGGTACTCTTCAAGGACATCGACTGAAGGAATGTTAAATAATCGATGTAACAATTAAGGATGGGAATAGTGGTGATGGTGATCACTGGTGGTTGATGAAGACAGGCGTGAGGCATGAAGGAAGCATGGCATGAAGCGATGCTAGTAAGTGGCATGTATGTGTATGTAAGTATGTATGTAGGTCAGAAAAGATGGGAATGAGAAAGGGAATGGGAATGGGAGTTTTTTGTTGGCGAAACAAAACGATATGGTGCGGCGCTAATTGGTGCCTGCATAGAATTCACAACCCTTTCTTCCCTCTTCCGCTGGGTGCCTATGTGTGGGAGAAAGAGGCGGGAGGCGACTTGAAGAATTCCATTCCTGGCATGGTACGATATAAATTCGTGACGAACGGTAGGTAGGTAGGCAAACCGAGATGCTTCACAAGTCCAATCATCAGAATCGGATGTATAGAGGTAGGATGGGGGAAGTAGGTAGGAGGGCAGGTGGGTAGGTAGGTTGGTAGGAATACATTGATATCATTGAACAACATGTACACATTTGATATCACCTAGATACTGACTGACATGTCACTTTTATTATCTAGATTCTCTTTGACGTCCTAGCATGCAGATATATGTATGTGATATCCATATAACATACACACCCACGCACCCACGCACACAACATATTTTATTTATTCTACCCAAAGCGTGGAAGGTATAATTGATATGTATGTAGGACTGAAGAGAAAAAATGAAACCATTGATGACTTTTATATAACCCAGAACATGCACAGTCACTCCCCCAATATCTTCAATCCCTAATACTGATTACATATTTCTTGCATGTGTAACGCCAGTTCAGTTGCTCCAATACCAACCATCGATTGCTCGAGTCATAGCTGTACATACAAGGTAAATTTGGTGTTACAGAATCATCAGGTAGAACAATGTACAGAGTAACATCGTGTGAACACACCAATCGCTTTTCAGCAGACAGATCCATCCGTCAATGGACCTTTTTTTGATCTCGAACTTCCAAAATGCTTGAAGTCTCCACTTTCCAAGCGGGGGTATTCAGAGATATCCTTGCTAGCTCAAACTTGCAAGCCCCGGTACACCGATGGCTGGCTTCAATCAATCACGTGTGTTTTTTCAACTGGCCCCACCATTCAGATTGCATCAATTGATGGACCTCCCTCCATCTACTGAGGTTTCCATCTCATCGTCAGCCATTCATTGTACTCCCAGTCACAAACCAAACCTAAAACTAAAATTCTCACCGGTCAATTCGGTATAAGAAAACAAAGGTTGGAAGAAGTCAAATTTCACACAGATATATCTATATCATCATCATTCACTGACTCATTCTTGTGCTTGCTTACAAATAACTTATCCTTCCAGTTAGCAATTGGGTGCATTGCTCTGTACCAAGTCACAATCAATTGGGCCCTTCCCAAAGAAAAAAAAGTCACAGAAAGTTCTTTGGGATCTAGAACTGCCTACCTACTTTAGGTACATAGATACTTCCAGTATTCTGCTACAGTACAACCTGGCGTCAGAAGCTCCCTCTTTTGTACTCTTCTTTAAATACCTACCCACGTCTGTCATTTTAATGATCGCATGCTATCTTTCCTTTTGCTTTGCGTCTTGAATGGCTATTGCTTTCTTCATGTTTCTTTGCAGAATATCTTCAATCCACTTAGCCTCAATCCAACTTGGAAATGAAGAAGTCTAATGCAACACGGTCCGGCCTGTATCACAAAACTACCATAGATGCAACAAGAGTTGCGTCAACAACAATTTCCCGCGTTGCTGTGAAAAGAACATTTGATGAATTGAATGATTCAATAGAATCACGCGAAACATCATCTCCCGCTAATCATCCCCATATAGAAACTGACCTCACTAGGCAGAGAGATTTTAAGCGCCCAAATCTCAAAAATACCAATCCGGGTGCTTTAGAAGCAAGTAAAATTGATAATGTTACTGTCCAGAATTATTCCGAGTATTCACAAAGAAGGCAACTGGCTTTAACGCCATCCCCTACACTGAATCCCTTGCTTGATCTATCACACCCTGCATATCAATTACCAAATCAACTAGTCGAGAATTTCGCTGCCCTAGGAATCAAATCTATATACCCATGGCAGTCCGAATGTCTCCTTCGTAGTGGTGCCCTTGCTGGGCAACGCAACTTGGTCTATACTGCTCCTACGGGGGGCGGAAAGTCACTTGTTGCAGATGTCCTCATGCTCAAGAAGATTATACAAAACCCGGAGAAAAAAGCTCTATTGGTATTGCCTTACGTTGCGTTGGTTCAAGAGAAACTTCGATGGCTTCGAAGAATTGTCCAGGGGATCTGCAAAGAGACCTCTGTGCGGGAATTAAAATGGCCGTCCATGTGGCGAAACCGAGGGGACGAAAACTCCATTAGGGTTACAGGTTTCTATGGTGGCAGCAAGTCAAACGCAACATGGGCTGATTTCGATATTGCTGTGTGCACCATCGAGAAGGTGGGTCGATGTAATTCCTTTCGCACTCACAGTCATTAACTAATAATCATAGGCAAACTCGCTTGTCAACGCGGCCATTGATGACTGCTCCATCGGAAGCCTTGGTGTTGTAGTCATGGACGAGATACATTTCATAAATGATGAAAGCCGTGGATATATACTAGAATTAATGGCTACAAAACTCCTTAGCCTAGAACAAGGCGTACAGATCGTCGGTATGAGCGCGACACTCGACGTAGGTCTGACTCTTCCTTTGTGTTTGTGGTTGGCTTATGGGAAGAGCTGTCTGACCAATTAAAGAATGCAGAGTTGCTCGCTAAATGGCTCAATAATGCTAAATTTTACATTTCCAACTACAGGGCTGTTCCTGTAGAAGAGCATCTTGTCTTTGAAAATGCTGTATATCCGGCTTCCAGTTCGAACAGGTTCTACAAAACAGCTTCGCAACTGAATTCTCAGAACTCGGGTAACTCGACGCAGGCACTTCCGGATCCTCATAGGCGAATACAGACCTCACAGCATAAAGAGCTTAGCAATCCCCTGATAAACTCCGTCGTTGCTCTAGCGAATGAAACCGCCAGAAGTGGCTACGGTGTGCTAGTATTTTGCAGCAGTAAGTTGGTCCATTTGTCTGCTCTGCCGTGTCGTAATACTAAGTCTACCGAATAACAGGTCGACTAGGTTGCGAAAGGGATGCACTTCTAATAAGCCAAGTGCTTCCTTCGATGGATGCTATTGACCCACTCCTGATAAACAGGCGACGCGATCTTTTAAATGACTTAAGGAACACAAGTAGCGGTCTCGATCAAGTGCTTGAAAAGACAGTCTTAATGGGCGTGGCCTTTCATCGTATGTATCTTCCATCCTCCAAGTTCTGTATTTCTCTGACACCTACCCACAGATGCTGGTCTGACTACAGAAGAACGCGACTTGGTCGCAGCTGCCTACGATGAAGGCGTATTGAAAGTCATGGTAGCGACCTGCAGTCTTGCGGCCGGCATCAATCTTCCCGCCCGTGAGTTATCTTTAGGTTTAAAGAAGCTTCTGATAATCTCGGTACAATCAGTATTTGTTGATACGAACGTGCTAAGGTGACTGACAATTCAATAGGACGGGTTATATTGCATGGCGCTAGAATGGGTTCTGATCTAGTCGGCCCTTCAATGCTGTGAGTACCTTGCTTATCACAACTAGCTACAAATTCTAATCATTGTAGTCGACAGATGAGAGGTAGAGCTGGACGCAAAGGTAAGGATGAAATTGGCGAAACATATCTCTGTTGTCAAAAGTCTGACCTCGAGGCCGTCGCGGAGCTCATGGAAGCCGAGATACCTTCAGTGGAGAGCTGCCTGGTGCCGGGCAAACGAGGCATAAAACGGTAAAAATTCTCTTGTAAATCCTCATTAGGTATGAATATTAATAGGTATACAGGGCCTTACTTGAAGTAATAACTACAAAGCTAGCTACAAGCAGCGAATCAATTGATGACTACGTGAAAAAAACTCTCCTGTGTCATACGATTGATCAAGAAGAGTTAAAATCAATGGTTGAAATAACTCTTAAAGATTTACTCGAAAGTAAACTCATAGAACAGGCAAAAACCTGTTCATACGAAGCTACACGTCTGGGTCAAGCTGTTGTTGCTTCTTCTCTCGCTCCCGGGGATGGCTTGTTCGTCCATAAAGAATTGCGAAGATCTCTTGAAGCCTTTGTGCTAGATGGCGAAATGCATGTGCTTTACACCTTCACGCCCGTTCAGACCACGCAGGGCAATATAAACTGGCAAGTCTTCCGTAAGGAAGTTGATATGCTTGATGAAAGTAACTTAAGAGTTTTTGGTTTCGTTGGACTCAAGCCGTCATTAATCAATAAGATGTAAGTTCATTCACTGCTATAAATTTATCTGTTGCTCACTATTTGGCTTTCTCTTAGGGCACAAGGGGGGTCGATGAAAGAGTCGACGCCGGAAGAAATCGAGATTGCCAGGGTATACAAGAGATTCTATACCGCTCTACAACTGCGAGATCTTTGCAACGAAATGCCAGTTCATGCCGTTGCTCGCAAATACGACTTACCACGAGGAATCATACAGAATTTGGCGCAAACATGTCATGGCTTTGCTGCAGGAATGATAAAGTTCTGTGAGAAGATGGAATGGGGAGCACTAGCTGCGGTGCTTGATCACTTCTCCGATCGTCTAAAAGCTGGTATGTCGTTCGTTTTGTCACAATACTATATATACACTTAATATTTAAATCTTCTGGCTTTTTGAATGTTTTTACTCGTTTATCTAACAAGCAATAGGCGCTAAGTCCGACCTACTCGCTCTAGCGGAAATCACATTCATCAAAAGTCGAACAGCAAGGATCTTCTGGGACAACGGCTATAAAACAGTTGGAGCGGTTGCAGCTGCAGACTCGAAGGAACTACTACCAGTACTTCTAATGGCCCAGCCGAAAAAGTTGCGGCTGGCGTCTGATGATGAGGAAAAGTACCATGCCAAACTTCTTGCGAAAGCGACAAAGATTGTTGAGTCAGCGAATCGAATATGGGAACGGCAGATGCAGCAGGAGATCTATGAAGAAGATTAACACAATTGACTAGAAACGATTCACTGGGTTGCTCAGGGATATTTACACCATACATAGGTACATAGCGCGTGCCCACAGGCGGGATGGACATATCAAACCTGACATAATTCAATTCGAGTCAATTTCCAATACCAAAAGTCCAGCGAGAGATGAATTCAGTGGTACACAAAATCATATCTGCCACTCCTCTTTTGTCCTTCATTGTTCTCTTCAGGATTTAATATTGAGTGCTCAATGTCCTTCTCTGACTTAATCAATTGAGCCTAGTTAGCCGCCCATTCCTTGTCGAGCATTGACACCTTGCCATGTAATACTGTCCCATGTAAGACTTCTGATTGGCAAAGGTGCGGTGAGCCATATTCTAATATGTGTCGCAGGCATTATTTTGGGGTCTGTCTTATGGAAGACCTTTTCTGTTTTATGGGGGCGGGAAGGGGAGCGGGTTGTGAAATGTTTTCCCTTTTTTGAGCTCCCTTTCCCTATCATCCGAGAGCCTCAAATTGTAACGTGTAATTCTGTATAATCATTCATTGCTGTCAATAAAGCCAATGATTTATATAAACCTAGATTTGAGGGGGAAACATATTGATTATATATAAACTTTTCGTAAGAAACTTAGCACAATAATGCTCTCGCGGGTTCCATAAGATTTCCAAGGGCTTTGCACGTATCATATGCCACGATATGCAGCTCTATTTAGTAGGAAGATCGGTCCATTCTCTGACGTCCTGAAAATCCATTATTTCATTTGGTCCTCCAAACCTTTCTTGTAAATCCTTCCAATTCCTATTCACTGCCGTTTCAGGTCGCCATCGGAAGGCATTCTTCAGCTTTGGATCTAGTACCCCTTCCATCAAATCGGCAACAAATCCTCCGACTGAAGTAATGTGCATAAAGCCGTGCCCGCTTCCGCCAACTGCCAGGACTAGCGAAGCGTATTCTGGAGGAATATCGATGAGAAATGCCCGATCAGGGGTATCAGCGCACCAACATATTCGAGCAAAGGATAACGGACGATCTGCGAGATGAGGCATGGTCTCCAGCAGAAAATGCCGAATTCTCTTTGACGAATCTATAGGGATCTGTTGTTTTGAAAATGGAATGCTTCTGGTTTTACCATCTGGCCCTGTGATCTGAAACACAACTCGTCAGCCCTTACTACTATATTGAATTTGGAGGTGTTGCTTGTAGCTGAAGCTAATTCAAGACTAAGGGAAAGGGCAACAAGCAAAGCTTGCATATCTCCAGTGTGCAACAATCTTCAAAATGCCAATTTAAATTTGAGGATTCAAAGTTTCCAACGCTCATATGGAGGTCCAAAATTCAACAACTCTCCAAAACTTCCTTTTCTGGTGTTCTAACCTTTTCTCCCGGTAGCACGAGTAGGCAACAAATGGACTTACCCAGTTGCAATAGCCAGGATGCTCATCACATATCTTGAGCTCGTGGTTGTCCTCGTCGGGTTCCATGAAAAATCCTTTCTCTATGTTGAAGAGAACTGGCAGGTTCTTGTACAATTTTGTCTCATCCTCGGTCATCTTGATATGTCCTAGAGTCCAGGCTGTTGGCCGAAGCTGATCCTTGAAGTCGAAAAGCGCATCGGCTCCAGCTCCAGCAGCAAGTATCGTCCTGTCACCCCGATGTTCCTTTCCATCAGCAGTCTTAACACCTAGTACGTCTCCGTCTTCATAAATGAGACTGGTGACGGCACCTTTGGGTGAACCGGTAATGAACTTCACCCCAAGCTTATCAGCCTCTTTCGCTGCACTTTCCAGTGCTTTACGAGCATGTACCCAGCCGGCGCCTGAAGACTTGAACACACCTTTCCAGCCAGGAAAGTCTCCAGTCAATACCCCTGGAGGCATCGTCTTTCTGAAATCCTCTGCGGTCTTTAGTCTTACAAATCCAGACTTTGAATCGGGCAGCTCTCGCTTTTCAACCTGTTCCAATGCAGCTGGCGTATCTGCAGCTACGATATACCCAGTAGGATGGTAGTAAGGTTTGAATACTGAATCATATAACCAGCCTTCCGTCGCTTTGTTAAGTAAAATCATAGAAACATCATCTTCTCCCTCTGTGAAAGAGCCTATGTATGTCAGTGGATTTCTTATGCATTCATAGAATCCCATTGCGGTAATCACCTTGTTCTACAATCTTATTGACATCATTTCCGGCGGATATTGGAGATGGTATTGAATATGCATCGAGTATTGTAACATCCACATAACCTCGACGAGCTAAGTGGAGAGCTGTAGATACAGCCCAAGTCCCACCTCCCACAATGAGGATTCGAGATGATTTGCTGAGTTCAGTCGGCATGATTGAAATTGAAAAAAGTTTCACCAAGTTACATTTTCTTCAATTGGGAGTTTGGGTATACCATTATATATCTACATTTATACTCTTGTGAGGATATATTGAATAGAGATGATAGGTAGATTAAACACAACTGCATGCCGCTTTGCTTGGACCTTCCCACCCACTTTCGATCTGTCTGTCTATCTGTACTGTACCCCACCTCACCTCGCCCACTCCAAACATAATCTTATGGAAGAAGACTACTTCTATTGCTATGTTTTTGACATGAACGATCAAACAAAATGTTACCCGCTATACCACTACAAGCCTCCCCAAAGCAGCACCAAATTGCACACCATTCATTAGCTTATCGGTCGTCCCTTTCGTTTCAATGATAATTTTGTGAAATGAAGCATAGTCCTGATCTGGCCAATATTTAATATATATCACAAATAATCTGAGTAACGGTATCTGTCCCGTTGTGTCTACCCAGTATCCCGAATCAAAAATTTCCAAAATCTCTCAATGGTTTAATCAATTGATCGTTTGGCTTTGATTGAAGTCCACTGTACATGCAATCGACCTGTCTGTCTCCGCTCGACGACCACCGCCCAAGATTCAACGACTTTCTGCATCTACGTTGGTACAAGGACAAATTGTTTGAAACTTTGCACCAATGCTCGGCGAAATTTATCAGCCGCTATCTCACTATCCCATTATCAAAGTTATTCATCCACTTCCTTCACTTCCTCCGCCTCTTTCATTTCGATGCTCGATGTAAATCATGCCACGACGTAAATTTTCTGGCACGGGTAAATGCAAGGCCCCTCGTACCAGAAGCCTGGGTGGATGCAACACATGCCGAAGAAGGAAAGTTGAATGCGGAGAAGAAAGGCCCAAATGTCAACGATGCGCTAGTACTGGATATGACTGCAAATACAACCTTGTCTTGAAATGGCAGGAGGAATTTGCCAGAAGAGGTGCAGCTTTTGGTCGATCCGGCGTATGGAGGAAAATTGACCAGCGAGGATCGACTTCGGATGTTCATCAATCTCCTTCTTACGATCTCTCGTCCGAAGTGGTTACACAGTGCTATATTCCGCACATATCGCATCATCATTTTGTAAACGGGACTGTCGAGAACTTTCACAGTATGCTTTCATGTGATCGAGGCGACCAAGCCGAAGTTGAACGTGAACTAATGGATACTGCCGTCGAAGTCACCGCTCTTACTTATCCTAGGTTGAAGTGTATTCCAGCCTTTACGGCAGTAATACCTAGATACCTTGTCCCATCTCCCATCATCTCATCGTTCCCTCATGTGGATGACAAAAATACAACTCTTCTGTTCCAATATTATGTAGACCGTCTATGCCCGCTAACAACTCCCGATCAGTCCACAAACTCACCATTCGCAACGATAGTTCTCCCATTTGCGTTGAGTACATCAAAATCTACCCTACAATCTCTTTTAGCAGTTTCGGCGTGTCATAAGAGTAAAACAGATGCATCCTGGGGACCAGTTGCCATGCAGCTCAAGGCACGAACTCTTCATTTCTTGCGAAGGAGACTCGATCAAGGAGACTCCGTAGAGATATCAAGAGACCCCGAAATTATTACCATAAGTATGATCATGTGCTTGTATGAAATCATCAACACATGCGATGAACAGTGGGTAGTTTACCTTCGAGGCGCGCGCGATATTATCCGTATCCGGAAACAATTCCCTCTACTGGCCACTGGAAAGAGCCAATGGCAGCCCCTCCTCTCATTTTCTGAACGCTTCTTCGCATACCAGGATGTACTGGGACGAACAGCATGTGCCGGCGTACCAAATTTCAAGAGTTGCGCTTGGACATCAAAAGCTCACGAAATCGACATATCGATGGGCTGTTCCCCAGAGCTCTTTCATAGACTAGGATCAATCACAGATCTGATCAAACTGAAACGCAAAGATCCTATATATGCTTCTGGGGAGCTGTTTATCAATGAAGCTGCACGTCTGGAGCAACGACTCGATGGTCTCGTCCAGACCGTACATCAGGATGACGATTGTGTAATTTTGCACTCGGCAGAATTGAAGCGACAGGTGGCTATCTTATATCTTCACTGCACTTTATACAACGCATCGCCTAGCACAGTTTTGGTTGTCAGGCGAATCCCTGAAATTCTTCAAAGCATTTCCCTGTGCCTAGACAGTGGCCTTGTAACAAGTTTGACATGGCCTGTTTTCGTTGTGGCAGTGGAACTCAATCCACTAGATGACATAATCATGGTTAACAATAGATCTGTGTCTGGGAGAGCATTCGTTCTCAGTACTTTGGCAGTAATGTCAAATTGTACCGTTGCGAACCTCGAGAGGACTAGATCAGTCATTGTCGATGTTTGGCAACGCAGAGATTTGTCTTTGTTAGCAAGTACGATGCAAGGCATCACAAGCGACTGGGAGAAGTATGTTGAGCCTGTTAGTATTAATTTAAGTCTCGGATAATGGAAGACACTATACTTGGACAGGCCCTTTCATTGAGAGATTGGTTTCAAAGCTCCTCCTCGACCAGTTGAACCCGGATTGGCAAGACACGCAGTGACTTCGAGCTGGCTACACAAGGGTACATAGTATTTGTGACTGGCATACCTGAAAAGGTATTGAAAGCACTCATCGATCAACTACTTCAATTCGAAGAACAACAACCCAATTCTTTCCACGCTTGAAATGAACATTTCAACATAAATAGTCTCGCTATCTCTGGCTGAATATTTTCAGATTATATGCAGATGACAAAAGGCAAAAAGGAGTGGATTTTATGCACAAAGAAAGGTAGTCAATGCGGTAGCTGTTCCTGGATTCCTGTTCCTAGACTTGAGTAGAACAATTCTCTTATCATGGCCCCAGAAAGACGAATCAACCATACGATCTTATCAATTGGGGCCAATGTTGGAGCGCATCTAAGCTAACCCCACCTTGGATGGCTAATGGAATTCTGAAGCAAGCCCCCACTTTTTACATCAAGGTCAGATGCGGAGTAAAGCTCGCTTCTCGCCTGGACCTTCATGATGTGGCTAAGCTAAATTATATTCGATTGGTATTCTGTGATCGAATATTGGGATACGTGAGATATTCCTGAGCGGAAAATCGGCAAGTGGTAGACGACAGGTATATATATAAAGGATGCCCTCCTTTGTCAACAACGTATTCTGCAAACAGGTCTACACTCTATATATCTTAAGCTACAATCGAAATGTTCCAGGTACCGAGTACCTTATCGACGGTAATCGCCTCACCATCTCACTGTCTTCCTAATGACTCACTGAATATAGTCAATCACTCAGGGGGGGTTTCTTCGAATATTATTATGATTCCTCAGCCCACGACCTGTGGTGGAGATTCCCTGGTATGACTATTTTTGAATTGGAACTGTCATTGTTTTGCTGACACTAACCAAGCTTTGGCCGCGATGGAAGAAATACTACCAATTGTTTCTTGTTGCGTAAGTTTCTTGGTTGCTTAGAAATCCGTGGGCCGAAGTATGTTCAACTGACTTTTGGTCAGACTCTATGCTTGTGGATTGAGTTTCGGAGAAAACACCCTCGGAGGTACATAAAGGAATTGTTGATCACTGGATCTACATTAACTGACGTGAAACTCCAGCTGCTTGGGAGACCATATCCAAGGATACAAATGTTAGCCTTACTGATATGAATGGTGGTTCAGCTCTTAACTACTTACTGCTGGTTGGTTATGCAATCGACAGTATTATATGGCTCTCTTTCTAAACAGTTTATAGGGCTTCTGTAACATATTTTGGATACCTGCAGCTAAAAGACTTGGTAACAGATTTGTGATTTTGACTACGACTCTAATTTGCATGTGTGCCGGTATTTGGCTGGGCGAATTTCAAGGTACTGGAGAGTGGATAGGTGCCATGATCTTGAATGGCTTGGGTACATCGGCATATCAGGCTGTCATTCAATTGACCACATTTAAAATGTTTTTCGTTCATGAACGTGGCAGAATGCTTGCAGTTTATCTGTTCGGGCAACAACTTGGGTCCATGTAGGTTTTGTCGATATCACAAAAACCACGATAGTTTAAAGCTCACCGTTGCATAGCCTTGGTCTCATCTCTGGAGGTTCCATCGCCGATGGCCCTGGGTGGAGATGGAGTCAGTACACTGTAGCCATTATCGATGGTGTTGTATTTTTACTCCTGTTTTTTTCCTTCGAAGAGACGACATTTCCACGCTTTCTCTTTCCTTCCGCAGGCACACGTAGAGATCGAACTGTTGCATCAACAACTTCTGGCACGGTTGAGAAAGATCTGGAGATTTTAAATACGAGGCCATCGCACAGTTCTCTTTCGGCAGAAATGCCGTCTTCGTTGTTTCCAAGACGAACTTACCTCCAAACTCTTACGCTGTGGGTATATCAGTCAGATGATACGACAACATACTGGAACTACTTCAAACGTCCCTTCTTTCTGTGGTCGTTTCCTACGGCTGTTAGGGGTCGTTTGGATGTACAAATCCGCTCCGAATCCATCGAATAATCCGTTCTTTATTGTTACTACAACTTCCATGGTAATAGTAATCCATTTCAAAAAGAATGGATTTTTAATCTGTGCTTTTATTGTTTGAATATAAAATCCATCAATTTCAAAGTTTTCAAAGCTTTTAAAGTGGATATCAAAATGAATCCTTAATTTAAAAAGTTTTCTTTCAATTCGAAAAGGAATTGAATAGTTTTACTTACTTTTCTTCATTTTTATATGATTTTATCAAAATATTAAAAGTGAAATTAAAAATATATTATTATAAAGCGACAGTATTATGACTAATGAAATAGTTAGAAAGGATTTTAAGAGGTAAATGCCTTAAATTCTAGATATTCTAATTGAAATCCCTTTAAATTCCAGGTATTCTAATTGAAAATAAGAATAGCTTCAACTTTTCATTTTTCTTATAGATTTTGAAGTTTATAAAAGCCTATAAAAACATAGATTTTCCACAGAATAAAAACAAGAACTGTTTTTTTAATCCTCATTTTCAATCCGCACTCTTTTTTTTTCTATATAAATTTATTAGAAACATAAATTGAAATACAAATTGAATTTAAGATTTTAAAGAGTTTATAAAATATTTAGATTATTTATAAAATATTATATAAGAATCCATAGAATTTGTATTTTGATATCCAAATATAAATTCAGAATCTATGCTCAAAAAGAACGAATTATTTAACAGATTTGAAACGGATTTGTATATTCAAACAAGCCCTTATTCAAATCCTTATTCATTGATTTCAATAGAAAAATCCCATCGTAGAATTAATATGATTATATTTGTCAGAAATAGACAGCAAGTTACGCATAAAGAGTGATATATTGAAAGATGTGGTTAAAGTCTATATATCCGGAAAGCCAGGACGGAGGAGTTTTATAGTGGTGTGCACGTGCCACACACGTGTTACACATGTGATTTCCAACAATATTCATAATTAAATAACCATATTAAATTAATCTTAGATATAACATTCTTTGGAATATAAAGTGGAAGAGCCTGGTTATGTATAAAAAGAAATATTATTTCAATTTTTAATGATACACATACTTAAAATAAGCCGAAATATATTATAATATAATTATAAACCTGATACATCTAAGTAGTACTTGTATAATATTAATATAACAGCTTTGAAAATACAATTCTGTATTAATGAAAAGATTCTAATATCTGATGAAAAGGATTAATAATTTTTGTGATGTTGATTCAATATTTGCAGAAATCAATTGAAACTATTAATTCAGAATCTTATATATATATAATATCTATTTTCAATATGTGAAATCATTTGTTTGAATGATTTTACTCACATTATAACTTTGATATTGTAAAATTTATCATTATTTTATTCTAGCATTCATAGGATACATTATTTCGTTTTATAAGATTTAATTAAATATAAGCTTTATGATTATTTTAATAATTCTTTGAAGCATTTTCAGATGTAGTCTTTCTTATTTAAATTTGATTTGAAAGTTTATTAATGATTTGATACTATAGGTTAGATTGATCTTTTTCAAAAAAATATATAAATACAAATAATAAACTTATTGAACATAATTTTGAAACTTAGAAAATATGTAGCAAGTTATTTTTATGTTCTTCAACTGTTAGTTAATTATTTTTATGTTATAAAATTTTTATCTATTTAATTTATATATCTAAAATAATGAGTTTAGGGGTTGTTTAGATGTACAAATCCGTTCCAAATCCGTTAAATAATCTACTCTTTTTAAACACGGATTCTGAATTTATATTTGAATATCAAAATACAGATTCTATGGATTCTTGTATAATATTTTATAGGTCTTTCAAAACCTTAAATTCAATTCGTATTTCAATTCGTGTTTCTAATATATTTGTATAGGAAAAAGAAGAGCGCGGATTGAAAACAAAAATCAGAAAAAACAGTCCTTGTTTTTATTATACAAAAAATCTATTGGGTGGACCTAGCAAGGTGGTGTATACACAAAAGCATATGAGTTAAAGGTGTTGTAATTCTGTCTGCCCCTTCGTATGAAGGGGTATTTCTAAGCTATATACACATTCTACCCCACATACGCACGAAGAGCGTAAGTGGGAGTAGAACGTGACACGTTCTCAGTCACGTGTTCCAATAAAATCAGTGTTTTTATAAACTTTTATAGGCTTCAAAGTTTATAAAAAAAATGAAAAATTGAAGCTATTCCCATTTTCAATTAGAATGCCTGGAATTTAAAGGGATTTCAATTAGAATACCTAGAATTTAAGGCATTTACCCCTCAAAATCCTCTCTAATTATTTTATTAATTATAATACTATTACTTTATAATAGTATATCTTCAATTTTATTTTCAATATTTTGACAAAATTATATAAAATTAAAGAAAAGCAAGTAAAACTATTCAATTCCTTTTCGAATTGAAAGAAAACTCTTCAAATTAAGGATTAACTTTGATATTCACTTTGGAAAGTTTTGAAAACTTTAATTTTAAACCTATTTAACAAATTCGAAGTGGATTTTACATCCAAATGATAAAAGCACAAATTTACAATCCACTCTTTTTAAAGCGAATTACTGCCATTGTGAAATCCATAGTAGTAATAAAAAACGAATTATTCGACGGATTCGGAGTGGATTTGTACATCCAAACGACCCCTAAGTTGTAGTTTAATTCCTACAACTCAAGTCTACAAACATTCAGCAATCCGAAAATCTATTTCATCAAGAAGATTATCATTTGATAATATTCAATATTAATAATGTTGGGATACGATGACTCTCACCTGTACGTGGTGTATCCTACGAACCTTCGGTCGTGCGATCGGAGAGCTAAGTAGAGTCAGCTGGAGCCGGGTGGTGGTTGTACACTAATCGGAGGCCGTACTGGGAGCGAAGGTACGCGCAGCTGATCACCAGAGGGTGATCGCGAAGATGCTCGGAACAGAGGACTACCAGCAAAACGGAGATGAAAACCATTCGACGATGGAAGGGAGATGAGAGCGGGATTGATGCGGAACCATGCCTTTACGAATCTGTGTGGGGAGCAGAGCCAGAGCATATCGCGGCAGAGCGTCTGCGAAGCGGAACTAGCCCTTGAAACAGCGGATAATGAAGCTTCTATAACATAGCTGAGTCTGACTGAAGCCTGTGTTGGGAGCAGGGCCGATATTCTTAACTTGACGAACGAAAATCGACAGAACACCTCTGGGGCGCTAGCGTGCAGAATTTTCACAACCCAACAATACGTACGATCTGCGGGTATACTGGATCGGATATTTACAAATGGTGAGGGGAATAGTAGGAAGTATACAAAGGCTAGGACAGTGTCTACTGGGGCCGGCGGGAGCATATATGGAGTAGGAGGAGGGACGTTTTTAGCATCTTACCTCCGAGTGTGTGGGAGCGGCATAGCGGCGGAGGAGCTCCGGTACAGGAAGGACGCTTTTAGCAAGCCACACTCGACATTACTCGATCGGTATTACGGCGGCGGAGGATCTCAGGCAGAGGCCAATCCTACGATATACATGTGCAACGCGCTCCTAGCGCTCTACTTTCGACTACAAACTATACATTGGGGGAGTGGATTCTACAAGCAGAGCTTTGGTTAGTGGGTTGGAAACACTATGGAAAGGCTGCCTGGCTAGGGGTCTGAAATAGCAAGCCTGCGAGACATAGTCGGCCTTGTTGTGTAGGAGAGATCCGGCAAGGTAACGCGAAACGGCTACTAGCCGCGAGGCGTAGCATATAATGACAGCGACAGCGACACTGTCTATATGGCTCGAGAGGACGGATGCGTGTGTCGGTCTATAATCGGATACTATAGGGCAGAGGGCATGATGGAGGTATCAGATAGGCTTAAGGAGCAAACAGGAATGGAGGCGTGAAGGAATGGTTTTGGTCCTGGCCGGAACTTCCGAAGGTAATCACACAATAGGTGGTTTAATGTAGTCAGAAGATTCTACAGAAGCCTAGTGCTAGTGGCTTTATCACAAGTGAGCCGGGAAAGCGTCTGTAGGTGTAGCGAACCTACTTTGTATTATAACATATTCTAGAAAGTAGTTATAATATAATTCATTTCTGTCCCAAGCCCAGAGAATATGCCTGCCGGGCAGGTCAATGAATTAGTAGGAATGCTGGATTCTTTGTTTGAATCGGCGATTCGCCTAGCAGGAAAGGAGAAAGACGCTTCCGGTCGCTCTGCCCCTTGGTGGACAAGCGAATGCAGAATGGCTCACCAAAACTATAGAACAGCTAGAGCTGAGGGCACCGACCAGGCGGAACACTGGCGGCGGGGATTGATGACTACGATCAGAAAAGCGAAACGCCAGTACTGGCACGGGATCATTGATGGGGTAAATTGTGACAAAGACCTATACAAAGTGATCGGCTGGCACAAGCTCGCTGTCAACCTCAGAGCGCCGCCCCTGGTCGTCGATGGCGTGGCGATCGAAGACACCGCTGAAAAGGCCCGGGTCCTACAGAAGGAAGTCCTCGAGCGCTTCGACAGCAGCGACGATCTCAAGACGGACCCACTCCGGCCAGGCCGCATACCCAACGAACTCCCATGGTGCACGGAAGTGACCTTCGAAGAAGTGGAAAAGAGCGTCATAGGAGTTTCGAGCACCTCACCGGGGCCTGACCAGGTCACCGTTCGCCTTCTGAAAGCTTGCTGGGACACCATTGGACTGGTGATCGCTGGGATCTTCAATCGATGCTTGCAACTAAGCTACTTCCCAGCCAGATGGAGACGTGCAGAGGTGGTAATGATCCCTAAGATCGGAAAGAAAGATAAATCGTCAGTGCGATCCTGGCGACCGATAGCTCTACTCTCATGCATCTCGAAGGGCCTGGAACGCATAATCGCCAGACGCATCTCATGGACCGCGATGACAGCAGGCATACTCAGCCCCCAACACGGAGGAGCGCTCCCCAAGCGAGCAGCAATGGACCTAGTCACTTCGTTTGCACATGATGTCGAAGAGGCCTTCGCCCGCAAGCAAGAAGTCACAATGGTCACACTGGACGTACAAGGCGCGTTCGACGCACTCCTGCCGAATAGGCTACTGGAACGTATGCGCCAGCAAGGGTGGCCCCGCTCC
Organism: Botrytis aclada; assembly: GCA_014898285.1. NCBI lineage: Eukaryota > Fungi > Ascomycota > Leotiomycetes > Helotiales > Sclerotiniaceae > Botrytis > Botrytis aclada. The sequence continues at coordinate 804,742 of RCSV01000008.1, forward strand.
CTTCTGCAACTAGTCCAAGCCTTTCTGAGCGACCGCTTAGTAAGAGTACGGCTGGAAAATGCAACTACAGAGTACAGCCGCGTCAAGTGCGGCACCCCGCAGGGCTCCCCGCTCTCACCCGTACTATACGTTCTATACCTCGCTGAGCTACTGAATCAAGACACCAAGCTGCGCTTCGGGTATGCTGATGACGTTTGCATCTACCGCGCATCCAAGAACGTACGCAAGAATATTGGCCTCCTCAAACGCGATCTCCGCCAGATCTTCCAGTGGGGTGAACGAAACCGCATAGTGTTTGCACCGGAAAAGCTAGAGATGATACACCTCTCCCGGAGGAGAGAGGCATACACCCCGCACCTGGAGGTGAACGACGAGATATCGATCCGCCCTATCAGTGAGTCGGGCGACGAGACTATTCAACCAGCCCTACGCTGGCTGGGAGTCTGGTTTGATCGGAAGCTATCCTTCAAAAGACACGTAGCAGAACGAGAAGCGAAAGCCCGCAAGGTCGCGAGGCACATCAAAGGGCTCGCACAGACACGTCACGGCCCGCCAGCTGCGGCGCTGCGCAAGGCGGTGATCACCTGCGTCCTACCCTCTGCCCTCTATGGATCCGAGGTATGGTACACAGGCCGAACGAAGCCAAATCGGGCGGGGGGAGCTGCCCGTGGTACAATGGTGAGCACAAGGCTGGGCAGTCACATCACCAAGGTCGATCGAGCGATCGTCCTAGCAGCAAGAGGAGTTCTACCCGCTTGGCGCACGACTCCGACCATTGCGATCCTGAGAGACTCTGGACTACCGCCCGGCGAGCTAGCACTCGAACAAGCACGAATAAGATTCGCACTCCGACTCCGCAAGGTGGACGAAAACCACCCACTGGCGATTCGTCTAGCGCAGGCACCTCAACACAAGATGAACAACACCAACCTCCGCAGACTAGCTAGATTGATCCCGGAAGCACCGAGACCAATACTCTCCCCGCCGCACTTCTCCGCAGGGAGCCGCACCGACCCCACAGGAGGCGTGAAGAAAGAAGCAGCCGCGCTCGAATTCACGCAATGGTGGAATCGTCTGCCTGACAGCCATATCACAGTCTTCTCGGACGGCACTGAACAGTACCACCGAGGGCAAAAGATAGTCGGCTACGGCTACGCGATCTACCGGGGACAATTTCCAGTGGCATCCGGCCATGGGGCGATCAACCCGCTCTCGCATGTCTTCGACGCCGAGATAGTGGGTGCTCTAAAAGGTTTGGAGCGCGCCGTCCGACTGGAACCGGCTGGGCAGATCACTACGTGCATCGACAGCACCTCAGTCATTTGGTGCATCAGGGGCAACGCCTCCGACTCATCCCAATGGGCGTTTCTGCGCTGTCATGAGATCATGAGGAACAGACAAGTGGCGATCCGATGGTCGCCTGGACATACCGGAATCCTTGGAAACGAGAAGGCCGATCGGCTCGCCGATCTGGGCGCCCATAGCGGTCGCATCGAAAACGACAACTCATCGCTCCCCACTATCAGTGGTATAAGCTCAACGGCCAGAACCCTCAGACGAGAGGCAGAGCAGAGGTGGTGGAAGCGAAATGAGGTCTCCCTCGCTGGCCGATACCGTCGCTGGCACCTCAGCTACCAAGTCAAGGAACCTGAGGAACTTGCCCTCCCCCGCCCTATTCTTCAGCGATTGGTAGCGCTCAGGACCGGACACGGGGATTTTGCGTCCTACCACCGGCGCTTTCAGCACGACAACGCCACCTCAGAATGCTCCTGCGGATACAGCAAAGAGCCTGAGCACCTAGTGCTCTGCCGACACTCCCGCACCCAATTCAACAACTGGCCGAACAAACCCGACTCAATTCCGCGAGACACAAAGAGTGCAATCGACTATCTCTCTCTTCTTCTGAAGACCCCAACAGACTTCGCAATCTTCCTAGCGATCACCAATCACTTCGAGCAACCACGCTTAGCTTCCCCGGAGAGCCTCTGATCTCCCACTTTCACATTGCCAACCAGGGCTGCACCCCCCTCTGGAGCCGTTCCCCCTCCTCCACCGCCGCGTACAAACTGCAACACACAAAAACTGACAATATAGGGCCCTATAGCCAGCCGCAAACCTGGACTACCCAGCATGAAGTGGGTTGAACAGCACCGACATTGCAAGCGGGAGACAAGCGGCAGGAGCGCGCACAGCGCCCCTGGCCGCTTCTCCCCCGACCTGCATCACAGCCGTAGAAGAACGGAACGCGTGGCTATGCCGGCACCCCCACTAGCATAGTCCATCCCTAGTACCCCCTGGGAGGTCGTGGCGAGCCCCTGCGGCTTGCCCCCCGGATGTAAATTAAAATAAATAAATAAATAAAATATTAATAATGTTAAAAGTTAGACAAAGTAATAAAGAGTTCCTAGAGTCTTGAATTATGACATAGATGATGTCTCATGAATTCAAAATCTATATTATCTCGAGTTCTTGTAATATATATGCATATTTTATATTTTATTCTAAAGTAATATTAATTCGTTTATAAGGGGTCGTTTGGATATACAAATCCGCTCCGAATCTATTGAATAATCTGCTCTTTTTGAATGCAGATTTTGAATTTATGTTTGGATATCAAAATGTAGATTCTATGGATTTTTGTATAATATTTTATAAATAATCTAAATATTTCATAGGCTTTTCAAAACCTTAAATAAAATCTATATTTCAATCTACATTTCTAATGAATTTGTATAGGAAAAAGAAGAGTATGAATTGAAAACAAGGATCAGGAAAAGCAATCCTTATTTTAATCTATCAAATAATCTGTGTTTTTATAGACCTTTATAGATTTCAAAGCCTATAAGGAAAATGGAAAGTTGAAGCTATTCCCATTTTCAATTAGAATGCCTAAAATTTAAGACATTCGATCTCTTCAAATTATCCTTTCAATCTAAATGCCTAGAATTTAAGGCATTTACCCTCCAGATTCTCCCTAGCCATTTCACTAGTCATATTACTATCGCTTTATAATAGTATATCTTCAATTTCATTTTCAATATTTTAACAAAATCATATAAAATTGAAGAAAAGTAAGTGAAATTATTCAATTCTTTTTCGAATTGAAAGAAAACTTTTCAAATTAAGGATTCATTTTGATATCTATTTTGGAAAGTTTTGAAAGCTTCAATTTTAGGTCTATTTGACAGATTCGGAGTGGATTTTATATTCAAATAATAAAAGTGTGGATTTATAATTTACTCTTTTTAGAGTGGATTATTATTATTGCGGAATCTGTGGTGGTAATAAAAAGTGGATTATTCGATGGATTCGGAGTGGATTTGTACATTCAAACGACCTCTAAGGACAATGTGAATTATAATGAATCGGGTCATATAAAGAACCAGTTTATAATTAATTCACTATTAACTTCAAACCCTAATAATTTTTGCTACAAATCTCGAATCACATTTTATACCTTTTCAATTTGAATTTTTTTTACAGAACATTATGATTATACTTCGATTGAAGAAATTCAATTCAATCAGAAAAGTTACAAAGTGTTTATCTAGAATTTAGAATATGTTATTTATATCAATTAGAGTTTAACCAAATCAAAGAAACAATTCCGGAGAATATTCAGGTTTAATTTGATCTGTTTTTGTACAACGTAACTTATGGGGAACTCGGACAGGTATCTTTACACCAAAGTTTGTATGTAAAGGTACTTAGAACGACTTTTTTATGAAGTATGATGTATTCAATATAAATATTTAATATAACAGAATGTTATAGAGATATAAAAATATTAAGTAAAGATATTAAAGTTTCTTTCAAATTTTCGGTTTTGCCTAATAAAAATTACTATGGGGATTTTTAAAATCGTATTAATTTAAGAACAATATTATTAAAAAGTGTTCTGTAACTTTAATACTATATTTTTATTAGATATTAAGCCTATTAATCAAAAAAAAAATATCTTTAATATCCATAGTGTCACGGGTTCAATAGCGTAGTCTTGTAGATGCCTTAGGCATCCATGCCCTATATAGTCGGCGCTCATCCAGCGCCTTCTTCCATCCTTGTAGAATATCATATATCTTACCTAGTACCTATCTCTTACACCGTGATACATAGAGATATAAAAAGTCGTTCTAAGTACCTTTATATACAAAATTTGGTGTAAAGATACCTGTCCGAGTTCCCCATACGTTACGTTATTCAATCTTTAAAACAATTATTGAGAATTTTATTCTTGAATCAATACGATTTTCAAAATTCATAGTGATTTTTGTTAGACAAAAATGAAAATTTGAAAGAAACTTCAATGTCTTTATTATGCATTTTTATATCTATGTAATATTTTATCATATTCAATATTTATATTGATTTTATTTTACTTTGGAATATTCAAGCTGTATCTCTATTATTTATAGAGTTATAAAAAGTTGCTATAAATACCTTCCTTTACACCAAATTCCGGTGTAAAGATACCTGACCCGGCTCCCCATATGACCCGGCTCACCATATGTTACGTTATATAAAACAGCGATCGTACTAATCAAATACAATAGCTTAAATCGCTATACTTAGACACAGGCTAGTTAGTATAAATGTTCAAAAAATACCGCTACCATCATTAATTTTGTCTCACACAAAACCAAAAACTTGCAAATAGTCGATAACAGAGGCAACAAAAGCCTTGATAATTTCTCTTCACAAACGAGCAAAATCGGCCTCACTGGCTAATTTCCGTGATACTACCCTCTATTCAAGTACTTCTGTACTAGTAAGGTTTTGAAGAGTAATAAATGAGTTGATTCTATCATCGTTCAAAGGTTGTGAATGTTCGAATGTCTTTTCAAGGATTCTACGTGTATCCTATACCTCTCCTTCTTCTGAACTTAAATGACTGTGTTTAAACGTACTTGCTCCCGGTCAATATCTATCTCAGCAGTCCGATAAATTTCCATGATCGCAACAGCATCTTCCACGCTCGAAATTCGACCCTTCTTGATCTCACGACCCAATATTTTCAGCGCAAGATCCTTAAGACTGGGGCCCTGATGGGCGCGCGGACCGGCATATTGTCGATACCCACTGTACTTTTGTGTGTCGCGGATTGGCATATTGAAGATAGGAGTAGGGGTTGGCTGCAGAGCAACATACTGAATGTGCGATTTCAATTCCATTGAAATGACCTTCAGATCTTTATGAATATCGTGGCCGACCACAATACGATCATGGAGAAGCTCAGCCAATTGAACCTGAACCTTTGAAAAGAGCTGAGCGCCGTTCTGCGGATCAATATCGCTCCAGCCGATTCCAGAATACTTCTCTTCAGTGTTCGTGATGATGATGTGTTCTGGGTAGCACACAAATGTGTCGAAAATGGTTTCACTATTGTAGTTGACAACTGAGACGCGGCCAAGGACCTGACCGATATTGGACCGCATCATTTCACAATCGATAGCGATCTTTTCAGTAAGGATGTCAGAGTGTGGACCTCCAGACTTGCTGAATTCAGTTGATGCTGCGTTCATCTTGTTACCTTACAATCCGTAGTTGCGGACTGGTCTTTGGAAATTGGATTATTTTTGTAGTAGGAAATTGCGGGGTAGCAAAAGACTAACGTTTCTCGCAGTATACGCCCTATAAATGCACAAATGAGGGGATGCAATATATGTACTAAACAGAAGTACAATACTGAATATTTGTGCTGAAGTATTGATCATATCATTTCTATGTAAGGAAAGGTCAGATCTCTTACCAAACAAGTCACAATACCGTGTCTCTAAAGAAGCTGACAGCCAATCAAGCCAGCATAGTAACCATTATACCATACATATGTACATATTGGCTTACTTTCAAATACTGCTGATGTGGCAGTCTCGCTACCAATTCCTAACATGCAATCTTTTTGTGTGTAACAAAAGGGATGTTGCATAGCTTGAAAAGTTACTAACCCTTTTGCTTTGTTCAATTACTCGCATTGATGTATTCAACCAATAGAGTATATTCATACTCTGAATAACAATTGTGCATAGCCTTGGTGTTCCTACAATATCTTCATCATGATATATCCAATCATGAACCAACACCAACAAGCTTCCTGACATACTAAGCATATTTTAGCAGAGCTATAACTTATCTCAAAGCTGGTAGTTATGTTACATAAAAAGGATTTCAAACAATGAATGAAGCTAAGTCTTTCACAGAGAATCACAAATAATATAATTATAAATTCTTGAACAATAATACAGAAGGTGAAAGAGTACCTGGAAAAGGCGAGGTGACTTATTATGCTATGACAGTCAATAGAAGCTTTGGAATGTATAAGTCCTACTAATAAGCTTCTCTTTTGTTGACTAAGTCGATAAGTAAGGAAGTGTTGGTTAAAAAAACATTCAATACACTAGTTATGCATATCGTTGTATTAACTATGCTATCATATCAAAGTGACGGTTGAAGTCGAAGCCCCGCAATTTATTGTAGGGCGCATGATATTTAGCCGTTGCCCAATTGAAAGTAAGGATGATATCAAGTGAGGCCAACAGGTTGGGTTCTTCCTTCATCCACAGAATCTCGGGAGAGACGGCCAAATATCATAGGTCGTGTAGATGAGATAAGTAAAAAGGAATAGGGCATGTGCAGGTTGCCTCCCTATGCAGCTTCTCTTTAGCCGGCGAGATTTTGATACGTCAGTGTATCAATCAGCGCTTTGACAAATTTCTCTTTCGCAAATTACGTCTTTCGGATTCGAAATTCCTAGCTTGCTTGGATACATTGGTAGTTTGCACCAACCACCTTGATCCATTGCATTGTGCTTAGGGATTGACTCATACACGGATTGAGAAAACAAATATTGCGCCACCTAACCTCTGGGGCGCTTTGAGGCGATCTAGCAGGCTAGGCCCGATACGGGACTAAAACCAGCATTCTAACAATTCCTATCTTTAACTTCCGAATGAGGTTAATGCTTCACTACAAGCTTTATAAATGTCGACTGCTCTTTCTGGCATACACTATCTATCGTCTTTTATCTACTTAGCCTTACTTCAAATTACTTTCGTACATATGAATACAACAGATTATATCAGGTATCTGGAAGAGGTTCTTGGATACCATTTCTGTGCAAAGTCTATGCTTGAAAAGGTCTTGACAGCACCGGGCGCGGAAGGCGATAAATATAGGATAGAAGAAGACAGAATCAAATACGAAGGGCACCGTCTACTTTCGACCTCTGGAATGCATATTCTTCTAGTATTGGCTTCCAGAAAAAGGATGATTTCAGAATCAAATTCAGGAATTAGTATGTTTAGGATTGGCATGAAAAATTCCGTTTTGACAATCTATAGATAATATCGCAAAGGATGCTTTACAATGTGCTGTAACCGCGAAAGATCATGTAGATAGAGCGACAACACTCCGCCTTTCATCCAATCTCAAGCTCTGCCCTCGACAGCGCGGAGTCGCAGCACCGAGGACATTACAGAGGACTCTATTTGCTCTCATTGACACGGTCTGGCAAGATTCCGGTGAGAGCTCCTTGTGGACGGAAAAAGCTATTAGATGTTTCTTGTGAGTATTTCATCTGCTTATAGCGTATACGCTATTAAAATGTGGTGCAAAGTATCGGTACAGAGTTGCCGCCTCAGGTAGATTTTAGAGAGTTGACTACGGATCTCGAAAATCCCGAGCGTGCTAATCCTGAATTATCTCTGCTACATCGAAAGAGACTACTATCGGCTGAATCAACCAACCAAGTTCCTCCAGCAATGACAGAAATACTGGAGAGAAATTGGGGTCAGCTCCAGCTCGGCCAAGACATGTTGCCGGTACAGAATTCCTCGGCGATTGACACGCCTTCGAAGAAGCAGAAGACTTCGACAAATAGTTTCAAGTCGCGACAATTGATCCAATTGGACAATTATCTAGAGCAAGAAAAACAAAAGTGTTGAGCTTTTGGACTATCTTTCATTCCGATGGAGATTGAAACGGTTAACGATTTTCAAATTCCTTCAGGAGAAAGTGATTTAGCGGTCAAGAGCTTATCTTTATTGATTGCAAGTCCCCAATCTATTGTTGCTTTGCAAGAGATTATTAAGGCGCACAGAGTTTCCATTGCATACAAGCAATTTAGAGATCGCGACAATTTCTCTCTTGCGGATCAAATAAAGGCTATTGAGGATGCAGAATCTAACATTACTTATTGTCTCTTTTTCAAAAGATGCTATACCCATAAACTATTTATAGATTGCAGTAAAGGTTCCCGGAGAACGAGCGATGGCTTTGTTGTTGATACGGTACAGAGTGTTTCAAAACAAGCAGGCCCCCGGCGTGGGAATCCTTAGAACCTCGACAATGCTATAATTGCTGAAGAGATTGTCAAAGAGGTGTATCCTAATCTAAATCCAGGTACGAAATTATATGCCAAAAAAAGGGTATTCATTTACCATTTACGCAAGCTTAGAGAACGTTTGGACATATTAGTAAAAAACTTTGGTTACAGGATTTTGGATTTGCTTGCTTAGCCGCTAATGGATTCGCCTGACTCACCTGTCCTTCTGGATACCAACGGAATATAGGTCATCCATATTTACATTTTGGTGGCATTGTTAACAGTATCAAGTATACTATCTCTTTCCAACGACGCTTTCAAGACAATGATCCGGTACCTCAAACAGATACCGAACGTTCACATTTGTACGATTGGTACTGCAGTCTCCGATCTGGTAGTGGCCCTTTTTCGCGGCACATTGCTCCCAACAATGGTGTCGAATTTAGAAATGACTGATCCGTCGATAATTTTGAACTATCCTAAGGGATGTGCGATGCTGCTTGATTTATTCTTTACGCTCCGGCAGATATAACAGCAGAGAAACACTTAGGCTGTGCAACGGCGCCCCGCGGGGCGTTTTGTTAACATTCTAACGGGTAACCGTGGGGCGGTTGCATTTTAACCGCGGTTTTGCGGTTTTGAGGTTTCATAGGGGATTTTCGGAACAATATAAAATCCGATATTTTGAAGCTATTCCCACTTTTTATACTAGCATTTATACTAATACTATATATATTATGCAAATAACCTGCCAAACCGCGAGGAATTGATATATTAGCACGATAGGGTTTGCACTATTCAATCTTTAAATATGCTATGTGAAGTGAAATGACACGAGATCGAATGAAGGTCAGTAGATTTGGTGTGTAAAATAGCATCATTCAGCATGTCTTATTCTATAATTCATCAGAAGAGTATTACGTCGCCGCTCCAGTCGAATACTAGAGTACACCGATAGAGGTCAAAAAATTTAATATGTGAAATTATCTAAGAAAAAGGACTTTTAAGTGATATTTTTATTGTTTATATGATAACATTTATTTAAATCAGATCTCAAACCCCTATTTCGAGTATATTATGTATATATGAGATCTATGATAACTCAATATAATAACATTCTATGTATTAGTAATAGTAAAGAGTGGATTATTTAATAGATTCGGAATGGATTTATTTGTATATCCGAATGAGCTCTAAGAGTAAATGAATTGTTTTTGAGGAGTATGAAAGTCATTCGTCATTAATTGTATGACCTATCAATGTGATGTCTTCCTTATAAAATAAAATGCACATTTTGATTTTCAAAAACATGAATCTCATTTTGACTTAATCATTGATGTTATCTATCTTAACTGTTTCAAAAAAAAAGTGGAATCAAAAGTATCAATTCAAAGAAATGTATTTCGCGTGGGAATCGAGTATTACCGTTTGTGTGAGAAGGATATAAAGATGCAGCACGCACATATAGTAGATCTCAAATATCCAATCATATTCTGTCTAAAGAGCTAGCTATTATACAAAGAGAATAGACCATAAATAAGAGCTATTAAAAGAGCAAATCTCTTTCACCTTCAGTATATCACCACTGAATAAAAGTCACTCATTTTTGTTTATACAATTGCAAATATTTCTTTAATTTTTGAATATTTAAGAAATATTATATTCTATCTAATACATTTTTTAATACCACTATTGATTCAAGAAGTTTTTTTCCACCCTTGAATACCTTTGTGACAATTATCAAAGATTTCTATTATTTTTTCGGCAGATTGCTCTAAAATCTTTCAAAAGTTATTCAATCACTCTCATGCGCCAACAACGAAAGAGAATTTATTTTTGCGCTCTTCAGATTCTATAATAGAATACATAGAAAATTTATAATAGAGTTCATAATAGAACTTATAAAAAATCAGTGAATAATAGCTAGTGTAAAGAACATATGCAAGGTGATAACTAGTCTATAATAGGGTCTAAAAAATGTAAAACTTTTATTAATTCCTTCAGGTCCTTTCAAAAGTGAAGTTATATATAATTTAAAAACTTTACATTGAATAAATAATTGGTCTGATATCAATCCTACATTACTATTTTGTAACAAAACCATTCTCTTCAAAGTTTTAATCCCCGAAAACTATAAAAACTATAAAAGAATCAAAAGTTTGAACGCCATTTGATAGATTTTCGCCACTATATCAATATACATTTAAAACCTTGTCAAATCCTATAGCAACAAGCCTATTGTAGTGCCTACATCCTCATTTTATAAAATTCAACTCATTTATAATTCTGAAAGGAGCTATATTGTAGGACAAAAGTACTAAGGGGTCGTTTGGATGTACAAATCCGCTCCGAATCCGTTGAATAATCCATTCTTTTTGAGTACGGATTCTGAATTTACATTTGAATATTAAAACACAGATTCTACAAATTCTTGCATAATATTTCATAAATAATCTAAATATTTTATAGGCTCTTCAAAATCTTAAATTCAATTCATATTTCAATCTGTATTTCTAATAAATTTGTATGGGAAAAAGAAGAGTGTGGATTGAAAACAAGGACTAGAAAAAACAGTCCTCGTTTTTATTCCACAGAAAATCCGCGTTTTACAGGCTTTTATAGGCTTCAAAGCCTATAAGGAAAATGAAAAGTTGAAGCTATTTCCAATTTCAATTAGAATGCCTGGAATTTAAGGGGATTTCAATTAGAATACCTAGAATTTAAGGCATTTACCCCTCAAAATCCTCCCTAGCTATTTCATTAATCATAATACTATCGCTTTATAATAGTATATCTTCAATTTCACTTTCAATATTTTAACAAAATCATATAAAATTGAAGAAAAGCAAGTAAAACTATTCAATTCCTTTTTGAATTGAAAAATAACTCTTCAAATTAAGGATTTACTTTGATATTCACTTTGGAAAGCCCTAAAAGTTTTAATTTTAGATCTATTTAATAAATTCGAAATGAATTTTATATTCAAATAATAAAAGCGTGGATTTACAATCCATTCTTTTTAAAACGAATTACTATTACCACAGAATCTGTGGTGGCAATAAAAAACGAATTATTCGATGGATTTGGAGCGGATTTGTACATCCAAACAACCCCTAAAAGCTTAAATCCACAATTTAAATTTCGAAAATCTAATATTCGAGAGATAGTTATCTATCCCCTTGTTTCATTAATATTGATTGGATATTAACAGAATGATAAATTGTATTCGATATAATTAGAAATATTTAATTCAAAACTTTTGAAAATCCAAAAATTCAAAAATCTAAAAAAACGCTATATTCTTTTTTATTCCATCAATATCGAGTTTGTTTCAATAAAACAATGAATTGTGTTTGATAGGGTTTCCTTTCTTCTTTAAAATTTTATCCTTGAAAACTCCGAAACTTAAAAGTTCGAAAATTTAAATTTAAAAATTATAAATCAAAAATCAATGATGATGTATTGATATTGAATTAATCAAACAAAAAAATTTGAAAACTTGAAGACTTGAATATTTGAAAATTCGAAAACTGTAAAAACTTGAAAATTTTGAAATTTTGAAATTTTGAAATTCTAGAAATGATAAAATTAGAAATCAGCAGCATTCCACTAGCATTAGGGGTCGTTTGGATATACAAATCCGCTCCGAATCCATCAAATAATCTACTTTTTATTATCACCACGGATTTTGCGATAATAGTAATCCATTCTAAAAAGAATGAATTGTAAATCTATACTTTTATTATTTAAATATAAAATCCGTTTCAAATTTGTTAAATAGACCTAAAATTAAAGTTTTCAGGGTTTTCCAAATTGGATATCAAAGTGGATCCTTAATTTGAAGAGTTTTCTTTCAATTCGAAAAAGAATTGAATAATTTTACTTGCTTTTCTTTAATTTCATATGATTTTATCAAAATATTGAAAGTGAATTGAAGATATACTATTATAAAGCGATAGTATTATGATTAGTGAAATGGCTAGGGAGGATTTTGAAGGATAAATGCCTTAAATTCCAGGCATTCTAATTGAAATTGGGAATAGCTTCAACTTTCCTTTCCTTATAGGCTTTGAAACCTATAAAAGCCTGTAAAAACGCGGATTTTCTACGGAATAAAAACGAGGATTGCTTTTTTTAGGGGTCGTTTGGATGTACAAATCCGCTCCAAATCCATTAAATAATTCATACTTTTTCAAAACGGATTCTGAATTGATATTTGAATATCAAAATGCGGATTTCATTAAATAATCTGTTCTTCAATGAATTTAGTATATTTAGCATATTTTATAATAAGGAGGAGATAGATCACTCTTAAAATGATATTAAACAGTTCGTGTTTTCTGATAAATTTGTATAGGAAAATGAAAGCGCGAATTGAAAACGAGAACCAGAAAAAGCAGTCCTCGTTTTTAATTCGTTAAATAATCCATGCTTTTATAGGCTATTACAAACCTTCAATTCTATATTCATTTAGTATTATAGTAATGTTAGTATTTCAAAGACCTGAAATTACAAAGTGTTTTCATTTCTTATCAAATCGTCTCTGATTTCGAATTAGATTACTTTACATTTCTATTCCCTATCTACTAGAATATATATAGATTAATTCAAAAGTTTATTCTTTAATATTCTTTTTTTTATTGATTGAGATTCGAAACTATTTCATTCTTTAGTTATTTATTATAAATGTCATTATGTATAACAACAAGGTTAATAAGATTGATAAATTTTATTAGTTTATTTCTATATTGATATATAATATAGTGGTTGTTATTAGTTCTTTTTCTTCTATTTCAATTTTAAAAAAGAGAACTGGTATATCTAGTGAATTTAAAATACAATCTATTCTTAATTCTAAATACTTTTAATATTATCAAAAATAGTTTCGTATACCTCTTCGAACTTTTCAATTTCTAATTCAATTTTGTTACAAAAAAACAAAGCTTCAATACTTTCAATATATTTCAATTGATTAAAAGCTTTATATATTTCTTTATATTATAGGATAGCGTGGATCCATTTATAATATAACTGAAGCTTTTTCTTATTCTGAAAAAACAATTTATAGGTATTTCATTTGAATCTATTTATTATATTATTCTAATTGATTTTAAAATAGTTTTATAAAGTTTTAAATGCTATTATGATATTATATCTATTAATAATAAAGTTAATGAATCCAATTATACAATCAGTTTTATTTAAAATGAAAGAGAATAAAAAATATTATTAATATTTTGCAAATTGTCTAGATATTCTTAATAGAATCTTTATTCCAATGATAGTATTCTTTGAAGATCGATCTATTTATTTCAATTAAAAAGGAGTTACTTTACAAGATATTCTTATTATAATCATTTTCAATCTATAATTTTGTTATATATTAGTTGATTGAAAAGACTCTGCAAATAATCAAAAGATACTTTCAAATGCTTTGATTTCAAAAGATTTACAAATTCCAAAAGGTTATTATTATTTAGATAATATAGAATATATAAATATTAAACAGATACTTATTCTTTTTAAAGGAATAAGATATTATTTATAAAAACAATATGGATTTAGAAAGATATTCAAAACTCTAAAGGAACTTTTTAACCTTTAATACTTTTCTTTACAAAATGAGATCAAAAGAATTTTTGAAATAATTAAAATGTGTTTTCCCTTTCTAATATAATATCAAAAATATTTATATACAATTCAAATACATATAGTTTATACTTTATATACTTTATACAATTTTATTCAATAGAATAGCTTCGAAGAAGATCCATTTGAGATTCAATTCGATTTTATTATCAATTCTTTTTTAGATATTTCAAACAATATAATAACGATTTCAAGTAATAAAGAATCAGAATCCATTTTATTATAATCTATAGATTATTTTAAATAAGGAATTGCAGAAGCTATATGGAGAAATTATTATAAAATTAAAAGGATTTGAAAGATACAAAATAAAAAGAAATAATATCAAATTGAAATAAAATTCGATAAATACATATAATTTAGAATAAAAAATAATTATTAGGATTCCTCCATTTATTATCATTTTCTACTATAACCTCTAATATTTCATTAAATTTTTTTAATAATTAAGGAAAATCTTCTTCCCATTTTATATAGTAAAATAAATCCTATATACGTTTATATCTATCTTTATCTTTAGGAATCCAAAATCTGTATTTTTTTGGATTATAATTCTTATCAATTTCTTATTATTCTTTTAGCCCAGAAAGCTTAATTTCATTCTTTCCTTTTAGTTTCAATATATCCAAGCTTTAAAAAACAAGATTCCTTTAAACAATATGTTATCATCAACTAAATACTTTATAAAATAGTTTATTAGGATATAAACAATATCTATTAAATGGTGAGTAAGAATAACTAGGGAGAATAACTAAAAAGAATGGCTAGAGAAAATGGTTAGGGAGAATAGCTAGGGAGAATGGTTAGAAAGAAAAAACTAAATAAATCTACCCAAATGAATCTTTTATTTATATGAAATCCAGAGATTCCTTGATATTTCTTTTGTTTAAACTCTTCAAATTAGTTATAAATTGCTCTACACTAGCTTTCCAAACTCTAATCCAGATTAAAATCCTAAAAAGCCCAACCACCTAGAATTTATATTAGTTTTCCTATTAATATATTATGGATTTTCAAGAACTTTATATTTATCTTAATTTATAATTGATATTCAAATCTTTAAAATTAATTTTTCAAAATTTTCTAATCTTTTTATTATCAGAAATCTTATTATTGGTAGTTTCCTTTTCTTCTTTCTTTTCATTATCTTTATCAATATCAATCTCCTAATCCTCAAAATCTATTTCAGAATTATCTGATTTGGATTCTGATATAAAACTATCATTACTTTAAATAAGATTTTTTATCCTTAAAGTTTTTCTAATTGAAGTTAATTAAATTTAGAGTTTACTTTCAATCTATATATTGTGATTAGGGGTCGTTTGGATGTACAAATCCGCTCCGAATCCGTTGAATAATCCATGCTTTTTTAAAGCGGATTCTGAATTGATATTTGAATATCAAAATATGGATTCTGTTAAATAATCTGCTCTTCAATGAATTTAGTGTATTTAGTATATTTTGTAATAGGAAGGAAATGGATCACTCTCAAAATAATACTAAACAATCCACGTTTTCTAATGAATTTGTATAAAAAAATGAAAGCACAAATTGAAAACAAAAACCAGAAAAAGTAGTCCTCACTTTAATCCATCAAATAATCCGTGCTTTTATAGGCTTTTATAAACTTCAAAATCTATAAGGAAAATGGAAAGTTGAAGCTATTCTCACTTTCAATTAAAATACCTGGAATTTAAGGGAATTTCAACTAGAGTGCCTAGAATTTAAGGCATCTATCCCTCAAAATCCTCTTTAACTATTTCACTAGCTATAATACTATCGCTTTATAATAGTATATCTTCAATTCACTTTCAATATTTTGATAAAATCATATGAAATTAAAGAAAAGCAAGTAAAATTATTCAATTCTTTTTCGAATTGAAAGAAAACTCTTCAAATTAAGGATCCACTTTGATATCTACTTTAGAAAATTCTAAAAACTTCAATTTTAGATCTATTTAACAGATTCGGAATGGATTTTATATTCAAATAACAAAAGCGCAGATTCACAATCCACTTTTTTTAAAACGGATTACTGTTATTGCAGAATCTGTGGTAGTAGTAAAGAATGGATTATTCGACGGATTCGGAGTGGATTTGTATATCCAAACGACCCCTTAATGTGTTTCAATATTCAATCGGGTTTGTACAATCATTTCATTTTGTTTAGTCTTTAATGCTTTTTGATAATTAGAGATTTTCTAAAGTATTTTTAAAATATAAAAGATCTGATATTTTTTTCTATCTTTTTCTTTTTCGATTTTTAATTCTTTAGGTATCATTCTTGCTTTTTGATTGCAAGTATTTCTAGCTTTTCGTTTTTGTGAATAATCCACTCTTTTTTCTTATATTTTCTTTTTGCTAAATCTAGTAATGTTCGGTATCTTCTTTAAATTTTAAAGCTTTAGATTTAAAATTATAAATATAAAGTTGATTATTGATTTCAAATAAATCGTACTATTTGTATTAATAATAGTGTCTTCAGGCTCGGAATATTATTATTCCTTTCAAAACAAATAATCTAATTAGATAAGATACACGAAATATACACAAAATCCACAAACAAATGTTTTTTTTATTCTTTATTTTTTTCGTTTTTATTCTTAAAGCTTTTTGGGGATAAATATTTTATAGGTTTATATACTTCTTTATTATTGATTGAAATAACTCATATATAAGCTTTTAGCTTTATATTCCAAGCTGTTTTACTATTCTATAGTTATTGAAGCTTATAAATACATTATTCCTGAAAAATATGGTACGAATTAAATTTGAAAAAAAAAGAAAAGAATATATAAGAACTAGGGGTTGATAGCAGATTGTTATTTTTTAAGAATAAAGGTTTATATAAAGCATCGAAATCGAAGGCAAAAGATACAAAAAAGTAATCTAAGAAATAGGGAGCAGCTAGTGTTAAAAAGGTTCATCGCTGAAAAACAGGGAGTATAAAATCCTACTTCAAATCCGTTTTTAAATATTTTTCTAATTAAAACAATTGTTGTTTTACAAAAGATTAGAAAGTATCAGAAATCCATCAAGCTACTTTTAAAAAAGGTACCATTTCAGCAATTGATTAAAAAAGTGTTGGATATCTTCCAACCAAGAATTGGAAAGAGCTAGAAATGGAATGCTGTTGTACTAGTAGCGGTTCAAAAAGCAGCTAAATCTTTTATAATTGCATATTTCGAAAATATATACTTTAATTTATTTATTGATTAAAGATTGACTTGTTAATATTCTTTATAGTATTATAGCATTATACATTTTATATAAAGAGACAAATTATTAAAGATATAAACAATATTTTTCTTTGAAGAATGATAATGATGGCAATACCTATTATTAGGGGTCGTTTGGATGTACAAATCCACTCCGAATTTATTGAATAATCCACTCTTTTTGAATACAGATTCTGAATTTATATTTGGATATCAAAATACAGATTCCATGAATTCTTACACAATATTTTATAAATAATCTAAATATTTTATGGGCCCTTCAAAATCTTAAATAAAATTCGTATTTCAATCCATATTTCTGATAAATTTGTATAGGAAAAAAAAAAGTGTGGATTAAAAACAAGAATTAGAAAAAGCAGTCCTCACTTTAATCCATCAAATAATCCACATTTTTATAGGTTTTTATAGGCTTCAAAGTCTATAAGGAAAATGGAAAGTTGAAGCTATTCCTATTTTCAATTAGAATACCTAGAATTTAAGGCATTCAACCCTATCAAATTATCCTTTCAATCTAAATGTCTAGAATTTAAAGCATTTACCCTCCAAATTCTCCCTAGCCATTTCACTAGCCATATTACTATCACTTTATAATAATATATCTTCAATTTCACTTTCAATATTTTGATAAAATCACATGAAATTAAAGAAAAACAAATAAAATTATTCAATTCTTTTTCGAATTGAAAGAAAACTCTTCAAATTAAGAATCCACTTTGATATCCATTTTGGAAAGCTTTAAAAGCTTCAATTTTAAACCTATTTGACGGATTCGAAATGAATTTTATATCCAAACAACAAAAGCGCAAATTCACAATCCGTTCTTTTTAAAACGGATTACTACCACTACAGAATTTGTGGTGGCAGTGAAAAGTGGATTATTTGATGGATTCGAAACGGATTTGTACATCCAAACGACCTCTTAATAGATATTATGTTACAAAAAACTAAAGAATTAAAAGAATTGAAGGGATAGCCTAAATGATCGATTTTCTTACTAATCGTTTCTCATTAGTCATTTCTTATTAACCATTTCTTTAAATTTTGGTTTTCTATACCCAGCAAACAAATGAATTAATATATTAAGATATTTATATATTATTAACCCCTAGCCTTATTATACTTTTGACAAACAATTTATCAATATTCTTTCCTTTTGTAGAGTTTACAAATGGGAGATTCAATCTTGATAACTTTGCTGTTTTTCGGCAAAATTGTATAACATCTTTCAGACATATATTTTTGTTTATTTCTATAATATTCTTTACGATCTTTATATTAAAAGACTAAATCAAGAGATTATTAAAAGATAGGTTATATAAAGTATTTAAATAAGTAAATATATATATAAAGTATAAAGATAGAATAGATAGTAAGGAAATAGAGAAGAAAACAAAGTATAAAAAGGAAAACTAAGTTATTAAAAGCTATTAGAATCTGGAAGCTATTCTTTATTCAAAGTTTGTAAAGGTATAATCGTTGTGATATTTTTTTCATATTGCTTTTTAAGCTCTCTATATATTTTATTTATAAATTCTATTTGAAAAGGATCCATATGTATAAATATTAGTAACTCCTTATAAGATTAATAAATACTAGAGATTGAAAATTAAAGGAAATCAATAAGCTTAAAGATTATATTAGTCCCTAATGATTTATATTTAATAGGATAGTTTTAAGTGATTATATAATATACTTAGGGGTCGTTTGGATATACAAATCCGCTCCGAATCTATCGAATAATCCGTTCTTTTTGGGTGCGGATTCTGAATTTATATTTGGATGTTAAAATATGGATTCCGTGGATTCTTGTATAATATTTTATAAATAATCTAAATATTTTATAGGCCCTTCAAAACCTTAAATTCAATTTATATTTCAATCTGTATTTCTAATGAATTTGTATGGGAAAAAGAAAAGTGTGGATTGAAAATAAGGATCAGAAAAAGCAATCCTCGTTTTTATTCCACAGAAAATCCATGTTTTTATAAGCTTTTATAGGTTTCAAAACCTATAAGGAAAATAGAAAGTTGAAGCTATTCTCAATTTCAATTAGAATACCTGGAATTTAAAGGGGTTTCAATTAGAATGCCTAGAATTTAAGGCATTTACCTCTCAAAATCCTCCCTAGTTATTTCACTAATTATAATACTATCACTTTATAATAATATATCTTCAATTTCACTTTCAATATTTTGATAAAATTATATAAAATTGAAGAAAAGCAAGTAAAACTATTCAATTCTTTTTCGAATTGAAAGAAAACTCTTTAAATTAAGGATCCATTTTGATATTCATTTTAAAAAACCCTGAAAGCTTTAATTTTAGATTTATTTAATAAATTCGAAACGGATTTTACATTCAAACAACAAAAGCATAGATTCACAATCTATTCTTTTTAAAATAAATTGCTATCACTACAAAATCTGTAATAATAATAAAGAGTAGATTATTCGACGGATTTGGAACGGATTTGTACATCCAAACAACCCCTTAAGGCATTCAATTCTTTCAAATTATCCTTTTAATCTGAAACCCTAGAATATAAGG
Source organism: Botrytis aclada (assembly GCA_014898285.1). NCBI lineage: Eukaryota > Fungi > Ascomycota > Leotiomycetes > Helotiales > Sclerotiniaceae > Botrytis > Botrytis aclada. Next base: position 824,497 of record RCSV01000008.1, read on the forward strand.
CATTTACTCTCCAAATTCTCTCTAATCATTTCACTAGCTATATTACTATCGCTTTATAATAGTATATCTTCAATTTCACTTTCAATATTTTGACAAAATCATATGAAATTGAAGAAAAGCAAGTGAAACTATTCAATTCCTTTTTGAATTGAAAAAAAACTCTTCAAATTAAGAATCCATTTTGATATCCATTTTGGAAAATTCTAAAACTTCAATTTTAGATTTATTTGATGGATTTGGAATAGATTTTATATTCAAATAACAAAAGCATGGATTCACAATTCATTCTTTTTAAAGCAAATTACTGTTATTGCGGAATCTGTAATGGTAATGAAAAGCAGATTATTCAATAGATTTGGAACGGATTTGTATATCCAAACAATCCCTTAGTATAGTGAGAGCTATAAAATAGATTCGTATTCTCGATATATTATTTTGATTTATATTTCTGTATACTATATCAAGCTCAACGAATATAAACAAGGTCAATAGATTATAGGAATCCAATATAACCACCAGGAATTATTGAACAAATGATATTATGTATCTTCAATATATTAATAAAGATATTATTCTTTTCAAAATAACCCGGGAAACTATTAATAATAAAAAAGGTTAAATGTTCGGTTGAAGCATAGAGAGAAGAATTTCGTTTCACAAAGATATCGTTAAGCTATTCGATTATAATTTTTTGAGTTGTATATCCAATCTTATTGAATATAATATAAATATCAGTTGTATATTATTACAGTTTTATTTCTAGATTTTTATCTATTATATCAATAGATTTTTTAAAGATAATAGTAGTTTTAATTCAAGATATATTATTTGTACACAAGCAAAATATAATAGAACAACTTTCTGTATAAAGATTATCACATATAATAATAGAATCAATATAATTAAGACGGCAATAGTCAATTGATTTTATTATAAAAGGTATAAAAGATTAATAGTTCATATTAAATATCTTCTATAATAGAAACTGATATTTTTTGCAAAGTCTGTCACTGAAATTGAGGAATTGTTATATTTTATTACAAAACTCTTCAAATAATCTTTTAGATTCTTTTTCAATCTTTTCCTTAAATTATTTATATCTATATCTTTTAAAAAAACTTGTAATTCAAATATTCGAAGTTTTGAAACTTTTTGCATTTTTATTCTCTTTATAAGCTAGCAATGCATATTCGAAAATTGTTGTACAATTGATATAGTGGCTCTTTTCCATTTCTTTGTTTAATTATTGTAATAATATTAGCTCTGTTTTTGAATGGGCTATTTCTTTATTCTTACTATTTGCTATTTCTTTATACCTAGGAGTTTTTTGGAAAGGAATATATTCATCTTTTTTTTGTATATTTATTTATTTCTTAATTGTTTTAATCGATATTGTAAGCTTTTTGTATGGATCTAGACTTTCGATGGCTTGTTATATACATTTGTGTTTGAATGTAATCTCATTTTCAATAGTGATATGATTATATACTGTAAGGAAAACTTGTATAATCTTAGAATCGTAATAAATCATAGCGATTTGAATTATAAATATAGATCAAGTATCGAAGTAATATTTGAAAAGATTAAAAATGATATATAAGTTATACAAATTGCACAAATGAATTATTGGAAGATTTTATTGAAAGGATAATTTCATTTTGAAATAAAGGGGTATAAAAAAAACAAAATTTTATTCAATATTTAATTCAATTTGTATAATCAATATTATTTTATTTATATTAACAATAATAATATCAATAATGGATCCTTCAGATATTATTTACAGGGATTGAAATGAATGTGATATTGTGTATAAGTTAAATGGAAGGAGTATATTATATGGAATATAGTTAACGATTATATTATAGTTGTGGATATCGATTTCGAGTTAGAGTGTAAAGTTTTTGATTTAGAGATAATATACGATCTTGTACTTCGAATATTTTATAGTTTGGGAGAGCTTATTAGTATTTCTATTCAAAAGATAAAGAATAATATTATTATATATTGTAGATGGATTAAGGAAGAATTTTAGATATTGATTGATTATTGATTACAAAAAGGATATATAAAGATTAAATGTATATTATATGATTATAGTAGTGGTGGAGAGTATGGGATAGTTTTGATTAATTAGTAGAATGATAGAAAGGCTGGGCGAAGTAGTGGATAGAGATGGAAGATATGAATCGAATTGTTGAGGAGGGTAGTTATAATATTAGTATTGAGGTTTGACTACAAAAAGGAAACGAGGAGTAATATAATTCTCAAGATATTTAATAAGTAATATATTGAACAAATATTCAATATATTAGATTAATATTGTAATTTATAATAATGAAATAATCTTTTCAATTCTATGCGAATTCGATTCAGATTCACTAACTATTTTTGATATAATCTCGGATCCATCAATCAAGAATACAAAGATATCGATTCTATTTGTAACAATTCTAACAATAATATCTTTTAAGTATTTAATAAATCAAATAGAATATTATTTAGTTATCTCTCTAATTTAAATCATTTGCTTTTTATATCCTTCAATCGAATAATATCTTACCTTTTTTTATAATTCAATTATTTCTTTAATCTGTACCATTTGCTTTTTGTATCTTTTGATCGGATAATATCTTATCTCCTTTTACAATTACTTTTCAATTATTTTTCTGATTTATTCCATTTGCTTTTTATATTTTTCAATATTTTTAATAATCATTAAATAAGGTTTCAATTTATTTTAACATTTTTATTTATTATCTACCCTCAACAGTTTAAAAAAATAGATAAATCAGAAATAACTTCAAATATTTGGTTCTAATAGATTACTCTATCAAGTAATTGTATAATAGGCGACAATGGCCTCAAACTACTAATTGAGCTAATAAAAAGATCATAATAAAAGGAAAGGGTCTAATTGGAATTATATAGACATACTTTTCTTTTTTTTTGAAGGAATGGTAAGCGACAAAGGGATAGATTCTATAACTAAAAGGATAGATTCTATAATATAATAATTTATAATTTTTGTATTTTCTTTAAATATAAAATCTAGCCTCAAAAGGTTAGAATCTAAGGGGTATAAAAGTAAATTATTTCTGAATTTTAGGGCATAAGAGTAATTAAATCGCTTTTGAAGGGCATGAGAGTAATTTGCTGTAATAATAATAATAATAATAATAATAAGCCTCCGGCAGCTCCATAGGTTTTAGGTGCCTAAGGAAAATAATAAGTGGAGCATTAGCGACGCGTTATTATCTTTCCGGCATCGTGGGGCCGGAGGCAAAGCTCGTTATTTATATTGTTAAATTTATTCGATAACAGATCTAAAATTTTGAATTATTTTTGTTCAAAAGAAAAAGTTGAGAATGATATAATTATATGATTCATAACTTCAATTGCTATGTTAACATTATATGTATAATCAATAAACAAAAGGACGATATAAAAACTTATAAGATTATACATTCTAAATTGATTATTATAATTAAAACAAATATTTGATATAATCAAATATTATCATAAAATAGTTCAATATTCACAAATATTATATATCAAAAAATTTGATGCCGATTATAAACCTCATAAACTTACTCGATTTTCTTTCAATGTTCTATACATCTTTGTTATAAAATCTGGAAAAAAATTCAGATGTCTTATGTTTGATTTTATAAAGATTATATTCATTATAATTTTGATTAGTTTTTATATCCTCCGATATTTGTGGTTATTTTTTTATTTATTTATATAGATTTTTATATTAGTGTTGAACTATTTATAGATATTATCAAACCTAAAACATTATTAGAATTCAAAATAATATAACTATGAATAAAGTAAGATATATATCCTTGAAAATATTTTGAATAATGTTATAGTGAAAACACCTATATTTCGATTTTCATCAAATTTCTTCTAGAATATTAGAATCAAAATTTATTTATTAAATGCAAAGCTGCTATTATTCCCAATGAATCTACTGTTTCAATTCTTGAATAATAATCTATACAAAAGTTTGAAATCTTATAGTAATTCACTTTCCAAATAAGGCTCATATATAATAGTAATTTCGATTTTTATTTTCATGCGTAATGATATATTTGTATTTAAATATTCAAAATTAGTTGAAACTTTTAAGACTACGAAAAGCTATATACTCATTATAGAAGTCGGAGATTACATATAGTCATATGATCATAGAAGATTATTCTCTATACATCTTATGCATCTATATAATAAAAAATAAAAAACAGCTTTATAGTATTAATAAAGCGGATATCTTAACAATTACGAGCTTAGATCACACTAAGCCACACCCTCCGACTACGTAAGCTCTAGTATTAAATACATTTATAATTGTTGCCAACGGTGTGAGTGCTATAGCGACTATCCCTACAAAAGCGCCGATTACAATCAATTCTCAATTCACCCACAACCAATTACTACCCTTATTCTTATTATTTAATTTCAGTAGTATAAACATTTATAATATAAAAGTTATAAAAATCGTTGTATTAAATCTGTTAATAATAAAAGAATCCTTTATTATAGATCAACTTAATACTCTCAATAAATAAACACAATTCAAACATAAGATTTACAAAGTGTTCAAAGTAATACTTCATTAATTCGAAATTGATAATATATCAGAAAAAGTAGTTTATAGTAAAGAAATTTGCAATATAGTAATAAACAATATCAAAACCAAATTATCATAAAATGTAATATATTCTATAATTGGAAATAAGAATAGTAATAATTTAAACCACATTTATACAAATATTATAAAGATTTTGAAAAACTTGAGTATATTTATAAACACGATTACGTATATATAAGGGCAGATCAATAAATGGAGATCGATTAAATCCCAGAAAACTAGAATGAATACTCATTTATTAGCAATAGGAATTATTATATCGACAATAAATCGTCCAAGCGCCTACATATTAAGAAAAGCGATCGATAAGGTTATCCCCAGTTTGAAAGATATTGATATTGTATTTATTATTCCTATAACTATTGAATGAGTGGTACAAACTGCTAGCAGCATTATACGTAATAAATTATTCAAAATCGAGAATACAGAAAAAATCAAGAAGATCCTGAATTGTAATAATCTGGAACAACCTATAATCTGGCATTGCTATGTATTAGAGGAAATCCCGATCTCCCTTTATAGTTTGAATAGAAATAGAATATTAATTATTAAGAAGATAATAGCTAAGGAAGTATCAATACAAATAAGTACTTTCCCAATCGATTATCAAATTATTATTTGAATAACCGATTTCTATAAGCAGATCTAAATCATTAGCCTATTAATAAAAATCTTTCTCTTTAGATTTTTGAATAGTTTCAAATAAGTTTAATATATCAAGTCAAAACAGTGTATCACTTATTATAATCTAGGGTGTTAGGGCTTTTGCAATTCAATAATATATAAAAACGTTCCAAGATGTAATAACTACAGCGTTCTATGAACGAACTACGATAGTCCGTTTGGGTCTGAATGCAAGGTTAAGATTGAATATACAAACTATACAGAATTATTCCCAGCTAAATACAATAACTGCCCCGCAATGCTATATCAAGTTAATAGAAAAGTTGTGCACCTTATAAAATCCAAGACTTATAAAATCAAAAAACAAAGCCGAAAAACTCATCAAACTATTGAAGCAATAATTAACAAAATAGTTATTTTAGTTGTAATAGCTTTCTAGAATATCGTAATTGAAATACCCCCCTTTTTTTACAGGGAATATATTACTACATATAAAAACCTAAGCAGCTTTCAATATACTTTTCAAAATATCTTTTCAGTTGATAGTTTATTCGATAATTCTTATCGCCCCAAAAAGAAATATTCAAATGAAGGCAGTTTAAACAAGAAGGCATTTTTCAATATTATATTATTATAATATATCGGTATAAATATCGATATTGATTTGAATAAATAACTATTTTTTCTAATATTGCAATACTAATCATTAGATAATTATAATTAGGTCTATATAGATCGGCTAAGCAAATATATAGAAAAAGATAGGAGTGTATATCGTAATATTATAAATAATATACGAACAAGAATTGGAGGTTCTTTATATATAGGAATTCTTTATATACTTTGGATCTCGAATTCAAAACTACCCGGGGTATAATCTCTTTGCACCAACAAACAATTGGGATAATCTGGATGGCCCTGAAAGAGAGACAGAAAGATTAAGAACAATAATATATGTATATAAAAGCAAATGGATTTATACTTAACAAAAATATATTTAATTATATTGAAACCTTTTTTGGATAGAAGTAAATAGTATACAGATTATTAATATATATTGATAGCTAGATATTAGAGAAATAATAGATTTGATAGTTTTTATAATATTCCCTGATTATATAATAATAGGCAGCGACTTTAATACCAAGTACGATTTATTCAAACTTGATATAGCTTCGGTTGGCTAAGAAGCGCTTCTTATAGAATGATTCCTTTCGAGTGGAATAGATTTTATCGGGATCTTAGGGTCTCTACTTATGAAGCAGGTTATACGATTGATCTGATCTTCTTTAATATCCTCTTTGTTGGTATTGTTGTCGATTGTGATCTAAGAAGTAGCTTCGATTACGAAATACAGATAATTACAATCCCGAATTTTACTTTATCTATTGTTAAGTTTTTTGGTTATGTGATCAGTGAGAAAGGCTTTTCAGTATTCTAGGGGATTATAAAGAATAGGGTTCCTTATTTTCCAAGTTTAGAGAATATGCTTGTTGGATAGATCAATGAATTAATAGGAATACTGGATTCTTTGTTTAAATCAACAATTTGTTTAATAGGAAAGGAAAAAGATGCTTTCGGTTGCTCAGTTTTTTGATAGATAAATGAATATAGAATGGTATATTAAAATTATAGAATAGCTAAAGCTGAGGGTATCGATTAGATAGAATATTGGTAATAGGGATTGATAATTATAATCAAAAAAGTGAAATGCTAATATTGATATAGGATTATTGATAAAATAAATTGTAATAAAGATTTATATAAAGTGATTAACTGATATAAGCTTGTTGTTAACCTTAAAGTGTTGTCTTTAATTATTGATGATATAGTAATCGAAGATATTATTGAAAAGGTTTAAATTCTATAAAAGAAAGTTCTCGAGTGCTTCGATAATAGTGATGATTTTAAAACGGATTTATTCCAACTAGACCATATATCTAACAAATTTTTATAATATATGGAAATGATTTTTGAAAAAATGGAAAAAAGTATTATAAAAGTTTTAAGTATTTTATTAGGGTTTGATCAGATTATTATTCGCTTTTTGAAAGCTTGTTGGGATATTATTGGATTGGTAATCGCTAGGATCTTTAATCGATATTTGCAATTAAGCTATTTTTCAATCAAATGGAGATATACAAAGGTAGTAATGATTCCTAAGATCGAAAAGAAAAATAAATTGTTAATGTGATTTTAGTAATCGATAGCTTTACTTTTATATATCTCAAAGGGTCTGGAATATATAATCGTTAAATATATTTTATGGATTGCAATAATAATAGGTATATTTAGTTTTTAATATAGAGGAGTATTCTTTAAACAAGTAATAATAGATTTAATCATTTCGTTTGTATATAATATTGAAAAAGCTTTTGCCTGTAAACAAGAAGTTATAATAATTATATTAAATATATAAAGCACATTTAATATACTTCTATCGAATAGACTATTGGAATGTATGTACTAATAAAAGTAATTTTATTCCTTTTTATAATTAGTTTAAGTCTTTTTAAGCAATCGTTTAATAAAAGTATGGCTGGAAAATATAATTACAAAATATAGTTGTATCAAATATGGTATTCTATAGGGCTCCCCGCTTTTATTTGTATTATACATTTTATACTTTGTTGAACTATTAAATCAAAACACCAAATTGTATTTTGAATATACTAATAACATTTGTATCTATTATGTATTTAAGAATGTATGCAAGAATATTGGCTTCTTCAAATGCAATTTTTGCTAGATCTTTTAATAGGGTAAATGAAACTGTATAATATTTGTATCGAAAAAGCTAAAAATGATATACCTTTTCTGAAGGAGAGAGGTATATATTTTGTATTTAAAAATGAACGATAAGATATCGATTTGTTCTATTAGTAAATCAGGCAATAAAACTATTCAATTAGTTCTATACTGACTGGGAATCTGATTTGATTGAAAGCTATTCTTCAAAAGATATATAACAAAACAAAAAGCAAAAACCCACAAAATCGCAAAGCATATTAAAGGATTCGTATAGATATATTACAGTTTGTTAACTACAGCACTACACAAAGCAATAATTATCTGCATCCTATCTTTTGTTCTTTATAAATCCAAAGTATAATACACAAACCAAACAAAACCAAATCGGGTAAAGGAAGTTATCCATAATATAATAATAAATACAAAACTGAGCAATCATATTATTAAGATTGATCAAGCAATTGTTCTAATAATAAAAGAAATTCTTTTTGTTTGATATACAATTCCAATTATTACAATCCTAAAAGATTTTGGATTATTATTTAGTAAGCTAATATTCGAATAAATACAAATAAGATTTGTGCTCCGATTCTATAAGATAAATGAAAACCATTTATTAATGATTTGTTTAGTACAAATACTTCAATACAAAATGAATAATACCAACCTCTATAAACTAGCTAAATTGATTTTGGAAACATCAAAACTAATATTTTTTTTGCTGTATTTCTTTATAGGAAGTTGTACCGATCCTATAGGAGATATAAAATAAAAAAACAGTTATATTTGAATTTATATAATAATGGAATCATTTGTCTGATAGCTATATTACAATCTTTTTGAATAATACTAAACAATACCATTAAAAACAAAAGATAATCGGTTATAGCTATACAATCTATTAGGGACAATTTCTAATAGTATTCGATTATAGGGCAATCAATCTGCTTTTGTATATTTTCAATATTGAAATAGTAGATACTTTAAAAGATTTAAAGTATATTATTTGATTAGAATTAGCTGGGCAGATTATTATATATATTAATAGTACTTCAATGATTTGGTATATCAAAGATAATGTTTTCGATTCATTTTAATAAATGTTTCTGTGTTATTATAAAATCATAAGGAATAGATAAATAATAATCCAATAATTGTTTGGATATATTGAAATCTTTAGAAATGAGAAGGTTGATTGGCTTATCGATCTGAATGCTTATAACGGTTGTATCGAAAATAATAATTTATTGCTTCCTATTATCAATAGTATAAGCTCAACAATTAGAACCCTTAGACGAAAGACAGAGTAAAAATAATGGAAGCAAAATAAGATTTCCTTTATTAGCCGATACCATTATTAGCATTTCAACTATCAAATCAAGGAATTTAAGGAACTTGCCTTCCCTCACCCTATTCTTCAGTAATTGGTAGTGTTTAGAATCGGATATAGGGATTTTACATCTTATTACCAGTACTTTCAATACAATAATACCACTTCAAAATACTCCTACAGATATAGTAAAGAATTTAAACATTTAATGCTCTATCGATACTTCTGCATCTAATTCAATAATTGGTCAAATAAACCCGATTCAATTCTGTGAGATACAAAAAGTATAATCGATTATCTTTCTCTTCTTCTAAAAACCCCAACAAATTTCGCAATCTTTTTAGCGATCACCAATCACTTCGAGTAACCACGCTCAGTTTCCTCAAAAAACCTTTAATCTTCTACTTTTATATTGTCAATTAGGGCTATATTTCTCTTTGGAGCTGTTCCCTTTCCTCTACTACCGTGTACAAATTGTAATATACAAAAACTAACAATATAGGGCCCTATAATCAGCCACAAATCTGGATTATTTAGTATAAAATGGATTGAATAGTATCGATATTGTAAGTGGGAGACAAATAACAGGAGTATGTACAACACCCCTGGCCGCTTCTCCCCCAGCCTATATTACAGCTGTAGAAGAACGGAATGCATGGCTATACCGGCACCCCTGCTAGCATAGTCCATCCCTAATACCCCCTGGGAGATTGTAGCGAGCCCCTGCGGCTTGCCCCCTGGATATAAATCAAAATAAATAAATAAATAAAAAAATATAATAAAAAAATTGTAATGAATAAACCTTCAAGTTTTAATAGAGTTTTTGTGAAAACTAGAAATATTTAGTTTATATTAAAGCCTTTTAGTTGGAATAAGGAATATTGATGATATGCTTATATAGATTATTTTACTATTTAAAGTAGTTTAAAAATCTTTCTTTTTCATGATCAAGATCCTTTCTTAATTTATCAAAAAAAATCGTAATCTAATATAATGCTTTCTACAAAATATATCACTTTATTATTAAACATATTGGACTTCTTTCTCATATTTATTATAATGGTGATGACCCTATATAAGGGGTCGTTTGGATATACAAATCCGCTCCAAATCTATCAAATAATCTACATTTTTTCAGAACAGATTCTAAATTGATGTTTAAATATCAAAACACAGATTCCATTAAATAATCTGTTTTTTAATGAGTTTAATATATTTAATATATTTTGCAATAGGAAGCAAATAAATCACTCTCAAAACAATACCAAATAATTTATATTTTCTAAGAAATTTATGTAGGAAAATGAAAATATAAAATGAAAACAAGGATTAGAAAGAGCAATCCTTATTTTTAATCTATCAAATAATCTGTGTTTTTATAAGTCTTTATAAACTTCAAATTTTAAAAGGAAAATAAAAATTTGAAACTATTTCTCCTTGAATTAGAATATTTGGAATCTAAAATATATATTCTTCGAAGTATTTTTACATATTTTCATTAATTATTCTACTATTGTTTTATAATAATATATCTTCAATTTCATTTTCAATTTTAAAATGATAATATAAAATAATATAAAAAGGAAAAAAAGAATAAATAAAAAGTAAATAAAATTATTTAATTCTTTTTCAATTGAAAGAAAATTCTTTAAATTAGAAATCCATTTTGATATTTATTTGATATCATTTTGAAAGTTCTGAAAGCTTTAATCTCAAATTTATTTGATAGATTTGAAACAGGTTTTAGGGGTCGTTTGGATGTACAAATCCATTCCAAATCCATTGAATAAATTATTCTTTATTGTCATTATGGATTCTATAATAATAATAATTCATTTTAAAAAGAATAAATTATAAATCTATACTTTTATTATTTGAATATAAAATCTATTTCAAATTTAATAAATAAATTTAAAATTGAAGCTTTTAAAGTTTTTCAAAATGGATATCAAAATGGATCCTTAATTTGAAGAGTTTTCTTTTAATTCGAAAAGGAATTGAATAGTTTTACTTGTTTTTCTTCAATTTCAAATGATTTTATTAAAATATTGAAAATGAAATTGAAGATATATTATTATAAAGTGATAGTATTATAATTAGTGAAATAACTAGAAAGGATTTTGAGGAATAGATATTTTAAATTCTAGGCATTCTAATTGAAACCCCCTTAAATTCCAGGTATTCTAATTTAAATTGGAAATAGCTTCAACTTTCCATTTTTCTTATAGACTTTAAAGCCTATAAAAGCCTGTAAAAACACAGATTTTCCATAGAATAGAAACAAGGATTGCTTTTTCTAATCCTTGTTTTCAATCTACACTCTTCTTTTTTCTATACAAATTCATTAAAAACACAAATTGAAATACAGATTGAATTTAAGATTTTAAAAGGCTTATAAAATATTGTGCAAGAATTTATGGAATTTATGTTTTGATATTCAAATATAAATTCAAAATCCGTGTTCAAAAAGAGCAGATTATTTGACGGATTCGGAGCGGATTTGTATATCCAAACGACCCCTTATATCCAAATAATAAAAACACAAATTAATAACCTATATTTTTTAAAATGGATTACTATTATTATAGATTCTAAAATAATAATAGAAAACAAATTATTTCATAGATTGAAAGAGGATTTATACATCCAAACGACCCCTAATACTATTTCATATATTGATATCTCAAATGTCAAAAATATGATTAAACTAGCTTCAAATAGCATTTTTGTTATTTCCGTCTTGGTTTTCTTGAAAAATTGATGTCATTCCAGTCTTTTTTGAAAAAGTAAAATTTTCTAAATAAAAAATTTAGATTTTCAAAAAATGGATTGAAAAATTATAAAATTAGAAAGTTGAACCTATCGGAAAAATTAAAAGAGTTGATCTTTTTTTAAGATATACTACAAAATTTGAAAATGAAAAAGGTAAAAAATTGAAAAAATTGATTTTCTTTTAGATATTCTATGAAAAGAATCTGAAAATCAAAAAGATTAAACGTTTAAAAAGTTTAGATATTTAAAAAAAAAGTAAAAAAATTGAAGAAATTGAAGAAATCAAAAAAAAGATTGAAAAGGATTTCAAACTAGAGTTAGAATAGCAATATTTAGAAAATCAAGATAATCTGAATTAATTTATATTAAGGGGTCGTTTGGATGTACAAATCCGTTCCAAATTTGTTAAATAATGCGTTCTTTTTGGATACGGATTTTGAATTTATATTTGGATATCAAAATATAGATTCTATGGATTTTTGTATAATATCTTATAAATAATCTAAATATTTTATAAATCTTTCAAAACGTTAAATTTAATTTGAAAAAAAAAATTTAATTCGAAAGGGAATTGAATAGTTTTATTTGCTTTTTTTCAATTTCATGTGATTTTGTTAAAATATTGAAAGTGAAATTGAAGATATACTATTATAAAGTGACAGTATTATAGCTAGTGAAATAGCTAGGGAGGATTTTGAAGGGTAAATGCCTTAAATTCTATGCATTCTAATTGAAAATGAGAATAGCTCTAATTTTCCATTTTCCTTATAGATTTTGAAGCTTATAATAATCTATAAAAGCGTGGATTATTTAACAAATTAAAAAAAAGGATTGCTTTTTCTGATTTTTGTTTCCAATTCATATTTTCATTTTCCCATACAAATTTATTAAAAAATATAAATTATTTAGTATCATTTTGAAAGTAATTTATCTTCTCCTTGTTGTAAAATATACTAAATATACTAAGGGGTCGTTTGGATATACAAATTCATTCCGAATTTATTGAATAATTTATTCTTTTTGAGCACAGATTTTGAATTTACAATTGAATATCAAAACACAAATTCCGCGGATTTTTACACAATATTTCATAAAAAATCTAAATATTTTATAAGCCTTTCAAAATCTTAAATAAAATCCATATTTCAATCCACATTTCTGGTGAATTTGTATAAAAAAAAGAAGAGTGCAGATTGAAAACAAGGATTAGGAAAAGCAGTTCTTACTTTAATCTATCAAATAATCCATATTTTTATAAACCTTTATAGACTTCAAAGCCTATAAGGAAAATGGAAAGTTGAAGCTATTCCTATTTTCAATTAGAATGCCTAGAATTTAAGGCATTCGACCCCATCAAATTATCCTTTCAATCTAAATGCCTAGAATTTAAGGCATTTACCCTCCAAATTCTCTCTAGCTATTTCACTAGTTATATTACTATCACTTTATAATAATATATCTTCAATTTCACTTTCAATATTTTGATAAAATCATATGAAATTGAAGAAAAGTAAGTGAAACTATTTAATTCCTTTTCAAATTAAAAGAGAACTTTTCAAATTAAGAATCTATTTTGATATTTATTTTGGAAAGTTTTGAAAACTTTAATTTTAGATCTATTTGATAAATTTGGAATGGATTTTATATTCAAATAATAAAAATGTGGATTTACAATCTATTCTTTTTAAAACGGATTGCTATTATTATAAAATCTATTATGATAGTGAAAAGCAAATTATTCAATAGATTCGGAGCGGATTTGTACATCCAAACGATTCCTAAACTCATTAAAAAATAGATTATTTTATAAAATCCATATTTTGATATTCAAATATCAATTCAGAATCCATTTTGAAAAAGCGTAAATTATTTGATGGATTTGGAGTGGATATTTGTATATCTAAACGATCTCTTATAAAATCTATCTTTTTTTTATAGAATCTATTCTTTCTTTATAGAATCTCTTTTTCCTTTGTAAAATCTACCTTTCCTTTCTGAAGCATTCCTTTTGATTATAGTATTTAAAGGATATGAAACAAAATTACCTTTCAATTTTTAGAATAAGAGTAGAATTAAATAGCTTTTGAATGCTATAAAAATAATTTTCTGATTTTTATATTATATTATTTCTCATCTATAAAACAAAAACATGATATAATAATAAAACGAATAGAATTATAATATAATAAATTATTAAATTGAGAGAATTTATTATTCAAATGTAGAATAATTTTATTGTTAGAAATTAATGTTTGGAAAATAAAGAATTTTAGATCATCGATTTGTAGAACTTCTTTTTTCTTATTAATTATTGCAACAAATTTAAAGTATTGAGAATTCTTGATTTTGATTCGAATTCTAATTTAAATAATTTCAATTCTAGATAAAATAATATATATAAAAATCAGCTCTTAAATCCTTGATTCTTATTATTCTTGATTTTAGAATATTAAAATTGTTTTCTTGTAATTCTTATAATTTTTATAATTTATAATTTATGATTCGCAAGATTTTTTGGATTTTTTCTTTAGATTTTTTATAATAATACAATCAATTTTAAAGTTTGATAATTTCAGCATTTAATCAATTTTATATTTTCTAAATTTTATAATTTCTCAATTTCTTAATTCGATAGTTCAATAGTTTAATAATTTCAGAGTTTATTAGAAAATAATAAATATAATAGATTTGTAGAATACTTATCTTTCATTTATATTCTTTTTAAAAAATTTATTCAAGCTTATATTTAATTTTTTTATTTAGTTTGCTTTTTATAAACTCTGAAAAAATAAATATTGATTAAAATTTTGGTTCAAATATTAAGTAACAATTTCTATCTTAAAATTGAAATTTACTAGATTTGTATTTAGATTTTTGTTTGATTATTGAAAACCAGATTTCGATATCGATTCTATTTCGATTTCTTATCTCCATAGATTTTATAGATTTCATAGATTTAAATTTAGCTTTCTTTTTAATTATTTACTTAGACTTTTATTTAGCTTTTCATTTATCTGCTTTTATAATTCAATATCAATTCGAATTTCAATTAAGATTTAGATTTAAATATTAAAAAACTCTGAAGACAACTATATCTTAAAGATCGTTTGGATATACAAATCCACTTCGAATCCATCGAATAATTTGCTCTTTATTATCATCACAGATTTTATAATAATAACAATCTAATCTAAAAAAAAATGAATTGTAAATTTACACTTTTATTATTTAAATATAAAATCTATTTCGAATTTATTAAATAGATTTAAAATTGAAGCTTTTAAAGTTTCCCAAAATAAATATCAAAATGGATCCTTAATTTGAAAAATTTTCTTTTAATTCAAAAAGGAATTGAATAATTTTATTTATTTCTCTTTAATTTTATATGATTTTATCAAAATATTGAAAATGAAATTGAAGATATACTATTATAAAGCGATAGTATTATAATTAGTGAAATAATTAGAAAGGATTTTGAGGGGTAAATGCCTTAAATTCTAGATATTTTAATTGAAATCCCCTTAAATTCCAGATATTCTAATTGAAATTAAAAATAGTTTCAACTTTCCATTTTCCTTATAGGTTTTGAAATCTATAAAAGTTTATAAAAATATAGATTTTCTATGGAATAAAAACAAGAACTATTTTTTCTGATCCTTATTTTCAATCCATACTCTTCTTTTCCCTATACAAATTTATTAGAAATACAAATTGAAATATAAATTGAATTTAAGGTTTTGAAAAGCCTATAAAATATTTAGATTATATATGAAATATTATACAAATCCACTCCGAATCCATTGAATAATCCGTTTTTCACTACTATTACAGATTCCACAATAATAGCAATTCATTCTAAAAAGAATAAATTGTGAATCCACACTTTTATTATTTGAATATAAAATCCGTTCTGAATTTATCAAATAGATTTAAAATTGAAGTTTTCAAAGCTTTCCAAAATGGATATCAAAGTGGATTCTTAATTTGAAGAGTTTTCTTTCAATTCGAAAAGGAATTGAATAGTTTCACTTGCTTTTCTTCAATTTCACATAATTTAATTAAAATATTAAAAATGAAATTGAAGATATACTATTATAAAACGATAGTAATATAACTAATAAAATAATTAAGAAGAATTTGAAGAGTAAATACTTTAAATTCTAAATATTTAAATTGAAAGGATAATTTAAAAAGGTTGAATATCTTAAATTCTAGGCATTCTAATTGAAAATAGAAATAGCTTCAACTTTTCATTTTTCTTATAGATTTTGAAATCTATAAAGATCTATAAAAATATAAATTATTTAACAAATTAAAATAAGAACTGCTTTTCCTAATTTTCGTTTTCAATTTACACTCTTTTATTTTCTTATACAAATTTATAAAATATTATATCAAAATCTGCAAAATCCACATTTTGATATTCAAATATAAATTCAAAATCCATACCCAAAAAAAGCAAATTATTTAACAAATTCGAAGCGGATTTATACATCCAAACAACCCCTTACACTCTATTTGAGATACATTCGGATTTTCTTTTTAAATTATATAAAATTAATTATTAATCAAATTCTTTTATCAAATAATTTAACTATCATTAAATAATTCAATAGAGTATAACATATACACTGTACGAATAAAAATAAAATATTTAATAATCTTCAATTTCTAATAATATATTATGAAAATGCTTGATATTTTGTGAAAATAATATAAAAAGAAATAATCGAAGATATTATTAAAAGGAGTTTTTTTAATAATCTTTCTAAATACTTGAAAGTTGAGCTTTACAATTATTGTATAAAAGATATTCAAATTATTTCCAAAATAATTATTCTGATTCAAATTATCAGGGTACAGATAAAGACTTATATTGTATTATAAAAATAAAAAAGCTATAAAAAAATGAAACCCTATTTATAGAAAGTAAAGCACGCTAGTAGTTTATGCCTAAGGCACGAAGGTAACTATGGATTATATAGTTGACGTTGTGACACAAACAACCTTTGATAATTTATTCTATTTCTTATAATATTTGATAAATACTATGATTTTACAAATAAATGAAATAAAATAATTTCAAGTAGTTTATTATATTTTTAGATTTGAAATTAATAATCTATTATATATATTATCTGATAAATAATTTTATTTTGTATCATTTGCTAAATAAATTAGATCCAATAAGGTTTAACAATTGAAAAAATAAATCTGAATGTATAAGTAAATATAGATTTCAAGATTTTTGTATTATTTTGTTTTAAAAATATCTTTTTTCGATATTTTAAAAATTTATTTCAGGTAATATAATAAATCTAATGATTTCGAAATAATCTTTACAACTTTTATTTTTTGCTTTAACTACAATCACCATACACTTCTATTAGTTGAAACTTTATAAAATGTGTTTTTTTATGTGTTATATTTTTATAATCATATTTTATTATTTTAATTATGCTTTCAATTTATAATGTATGATGTGTTGGAGGTATGCAAAATGATTCTTATAAGCGTTTTACTTTATATATATATAGCAAAATAATTAGTAAAATAAAAAAAGGTTTCAGTTTTTATTGAATTGTAAAGGGCTTTGAACTTTCTTATAAAACTATATGATATATATTCTTTTGTAAAATCTAGTATATAATAATAATATATATCTATTATATGTTAATCAATCTAAATTATATATTGAATAAAATAAATAAATATTATTATAATATATATAATTGTTTTCAAAAGTTATATATAAATAGATTATTCAAAAGATTAGATTTGATTATAGTATTAGAATTATTAGAAGGATTTTGATTGAATATAGTATAACTAATTGAAGGTATAAGAAAAGATTAAAGCTTATATTAGCATATATTATTAAATAATTTAAATAATATTTAGTTTATAGAGAATTGATAATTGAAGAATAGGGTCTAATTATATAATCAAATAAATACTTTATAAAATAAAAAAAATAAAAAAGATTAGAATAATATTTTTATATTAGTTTTCAGAAATGGGATTTAAAAATGATTGAAATGTATAATACAAATAAGAATATGAAAATTATATATTGGGGAAGTTTTTAGAATATTAAAAGAAATAATCTATATATAATGGATAAAGATTCTGAAAATACGAAATATAGATGTAGTACTAATTCTTATTTCAAGGTTTTTGAAACTAAAATAGATTTTATTTTCGAAAAGTTTAAAGATCATTTGGATGTATAAATCCATTCTGAATTTATCAAATAATTTGTTTTTTATTATTATTACAAATTCTGTAATAATAATAATCCATTTTAATAAGAATAAATTATAAATCCATACTTTTATTGTTTGAATATAAAATCCATTCCGAATTTATCAAATAGATTTAAAATTAAAGTTTTTAAAGTTTTCTAAAATAGATATTAAAATAAATTTTTAATTTGAAAAGTTTTCTTTCAATTCGAAAAAAAATTAAATAGTTTTATTTGTTTTTCTTCAATTTTATATAATTTTATTAAAATATTGAAAATAAAATTGAAGATATATTATTATAAAGCGATAGTATTATAATTAATGAAATAATTAGAAAGGATTTTGAGAAATAAATGCTTTAAATTCTAAGCATTCTAATTGAAATCCTTTTAAATTCCAAATATTCTAATTGAAATTAAAAATAACTTCAACTTTTTATTTTCTTTATAAATTTTGAAATTTATAAAAACTTATAAAAATACGGATTTTCTATAAAATAAAAACAAGAACTATTTTTTTTGATTTTTGTTTTTAATCTGTACTCTTCTTTTTTTTTATACAAATTTATTAGAAATATAAATTGAAATACAAATTGAATTTTAGATTTTGAAAGATTTATAAAATATTATATAAAAATTTGTGGAATCTGTGTTTTGATATCCAAATATAAATTCAGAATCTACATTCAAAAAGAATAGATTATTCGATGGATTCGGAACGGATTTGTATATTTAAACAATCCCTTAATCTAAAATATAAATTTATATAAGATAATGCTTTTATTTATTATATTTATAAAATACAAAATTGGTTTTAAAAAAAGGAGATTACTTTATTAAAGGATTGATCTCCTTATTTCTCTAATCTTAATTCTATAGAATATATATAGTGAGTTCTAAAGATAAGAATATATAAAATATTTTCTAATATTATTATTAATAAAAGCGAATCAGCATATATTTGTTAAAAATTAGAAAGTTGTTTATAAATAATCTGAATATATTGAATAAAGAATTATTTAATAATTTAGAAATTAATATACCTTTTAGAATTGAGATTTATATTACAGCGAATAACTAATATATTAAATATTAACAGATTGAAAATCAATAATAAAATTATTTTTATATAACGTGGTTTATCAGTGGGTCGGCCATATCAGTGGATCGGCCACTTTTACCTCGAATTATTATCCTAAAGCTATATTATTCAATAATGATGAAATTAATTGATTGAAATTATAAAGATTCTAATAATCTAGGATCTATTATATTATTTTGACAAATCCTTATATTATGTCTAATCTTTTTGTATTTACTATAATATCGATTAAAAGATGCTTTCTTATTAGAATTTCTTTTTTTTTGATGCTTGTTATATTGAATTTAAACATCAATCTCTTATTAAGATAATATATCTTCAGCTTTTTGTTTAGTAAATATTTCTTTATTATATAATTGAATTTTTTTAATATATCGATATTTGCTTAATATCTCATTTGCTTTTCGAAATATACAATTCTTTATATTTAAAAGTATATTCTTATAAACTAATCTTTTTATATCTTTTACTAAAGTTAATACAATATCAAATATAAATATAAAAAAGTTTGATTGATAATAAGCTATTTGAGATTTCATTAGAATTGATCGTGAAAGAATTTCAATTGAATTATAAAGTATTTAAAAGATTCAAATGTTTGAATCAATAAATAAAGAGATAGGCATACAAATCTGAATATCTAATTTCAAGAATATAGCTTAAGGATTGAATAATATTAAACCTGTTTTTTGAAAACTAACTTTTATATTCTGAACTGTAATTGATTATTGATATATAGTTTTAAAAGTTATAAGGAATTTAACCTTAATAATATAATTGATATAAGTTTTAATAAATCCATCAATTTGATAATTATATGTTCGTTTCAATATATTAAAACAGTCAATATCAAATGGTTGAATTAAATAATTTGAATGTAGTAATAGCTTGATTACTATAATATTATTTGATTTGCAATATAATTGAAAAGATATTGATTTGTAATTTTCATGTTTATCTAATACTAGCATTCGATATTTACCCTTTATTTGATAAACTATATACTTATCAAAATGCTTTAGTTATTCTAGTCCTATTTCATTATTCGTTCATTCATTAGAAATAGTTTTGATAGTCTAATCTATAGGAAAACTGTTTTCTATATATTAATTAGAAAAATGATATTATTCTTATATAACTAAGAATAGTAATATAGTTTCCTTTTTTTTTTTTTTATATATAATTATTATAGCTTATTCTTTATTGTCTAATTATATTACCTTGCTTTTACTATTTTGTTCAGTATTAGTTATTATCATTCCGGAATATATTATATTTATTATAAAACTAGTTTTGTTAAAATTATAGAAATTGTAATCGAGAATATTATATTTTGTTTGTATATTCAAAACTAGGTGAAATCAGTTTTCAATAAGTTTGAGATCTTTGTAGAGAGTTTTTTGAAAATCATAAATATAATTAAAACACATTTCTAATTTTGTATAATATTTTACAAATCAATAAACCTAAAGTTTTTTAACCTTTTTTGTTTTTTGTATTTCGAGTATATAATTTGTTATATCTTTAACAATATTCAATTTATATGAAAATCCTTTATTATTTATATTAAGTATATATTGAATAAATATCTCCTCTTTCAATTCAGTCAAATTATAACTTTTTGATCGATTTTTAATTATATTAGGTTTACCTCGAATTCTATCACTCAATATAAATCGAGGTATATCATAAAGCTAAACTATCTTTCGAATTGTTAATTTCTTATTTGATTCAATAGCTTGAACAGCTAAAATTATACGTGCTTCTTTAGAATAACTTTCCATATTTATTTATAAAGAAAACACATATCGAAAATAGAATAATAATTCGAGGTAAAAGTGGCCGATCCACTGATATAGCCGACCCACTGATAAACCACGTTATATCAATAATATAAAAATGCATTATTCATTTATTCAATTTTAATAATTTTATTATTTTTGATTGATTTAATATCTAATATTAAAAAAGAATAATACAATATATAATACTATAAAATAAACAGAGAGACGGATATAAATGATTTAGTATTGTAAAAGATCGTTTAGATATACAAATCCATTCCGAATCTATTGAATAATCTGCTTTTTATTATTATTACAAATTCTATAATAATAGTAATGCATTTTAAAAAAATAAGATTTATAATCTATAATTTTATTATTTGAATATAAAATCTATTTCGAATTTATTAAATAGATTTAAAATTGAAGTTTTCAAAGCTTTTCAAAATGGATATCTAAATGGATCTTTAATTTAGAGAATTTTCTTTCAATTAAAAAGGAATTGAATAATTTTATTTGCTTTTTATTTACTTTTCTCTTTCTTTTTATATTATTTTATATTATTATCCTAAAATTGAAAATGAAATTGAAAATATAATATTATAAAACAATAATAGAATAACTAGTGAAAATGACTAAAAAGAATTTTGAGGGGTGAATGCCTTGAATTCTAGGCATTCTAATTGAAATTCCTATAAATTCTAGATATTTTAATTGAAAATAGGAATAGTTTTAACTTTCTATTTTTTTTTAAATTTTGAAGTTTATAAAAGTTTATAAAAATATGGATTTTTTATAAAATAAAAATAAGGACTACTTTTTTTGATTTTTGTTTTCAATCTATACTTTTCTTTTTCCTATACAAATTTATCAAAAATATGGATTAAAGAGTAAATCGAATTTAAAGGTTTAAAAAGCTTATAAAATATTTAGATTATTTATTCAATATTATAAAAAATCTATATTTTTCATATATTGTATATTCAAATATAAATTCAAAATCTATTCTTAAAAAGAATAAATTATTTAACAAATTCAAAGCAAATTTGTACATCCAAACAACCCCTAAAACAATCTTATTTTGATATTGATAATTGATTCTCATAAACACCAACTAATTTCTCATTAAATAAAGCAAATTGTTTTTATTAACAATTTCTATTTAAAAATATATAGATTTCATTAATAACATCATTTAAAAATCATTTAAATATACAAATCCGTTTTAAATTCATCGAATAATTTGCTTTTCACTATTATTACAGATTCTATAATAGCAGCAATTCATTTTTAAAAAATTGAATTATAAATCCACACTTTTATTGTTTGAATGTAAAATCTATTCCAAATCCATCAAATAAATCTAAAATTGAAGTTTTCAAGGCTTTCCAAAATAAATATCAAAATAGATCCTTAATTTGAAAAGTTTTCTTTTAATTCGAAAAGAAATTGAATAGTTTTACTTACTTTTCTTCAATTTTATATGATTTTATTAAAATATTGAAAATAAAATTGAAGATATATTATTATAAAGCGATAGTATTATAACTAATGAAATAATTAAAAAGAATTTTGAAGAGTAAATGCCTTAAATTCTAGATATTCTAATTGAAATCCCTTTAAATTCCAGGTATTCTAATTGAAATTAGGAATAGCTTCAACTTTCCATTTTCCTTATAAACTTTAAAGTTTATAAAAGCTTATAAAAACACAGATTTTTTATAAAATAAAAATAAGAACTGTTTTTTCTAATCTTTGTTTTTAATCCACACTCTTCTTTTTCCTATATAAATTTATCAAAAATATAAATTAAAATACAGATTGAATTTAAAGTTTTGAAGAGCTTATAAAATATTTAGATTATTTATAGAATATTATACAAAAATCCATAGAATCCATATTTTAATATCCAAATATAAATTCAGAATCTATGCTCAAAAAGAATAAATTATTCAATAAATTTGAAATAAATTTGTACATCCAAACAACCCCTTATATTAAAGTAATTCGATATATTTTGATATTATTGATTCACTAGAATTTTATTAAATATAATTATATACTATTCTAATAAATTTTCCCAAAATTGAAGATTGTATATTAAAAATGAATTGATTTGTAATCGAATTTGATAATTTTTATAAATTTCATACTCAAAGTCCTATAGAAACAATACACTTTCCAAACATATTTGCTTTCCCCAATTAAAATCTATTCAGTTATTTATGAGAGCCAAATATTAGTATATTACTCATAATTAATTTGAAGATATTTTATAAATCTATAATATTAAGAAAGATATATTATTTAAAAAATATATAATTATTCAAATATATATAAAGTATAGATTTACTATACTTGCTTCTACAAATCCCTAACTATATTTAAAGAATAAAATAATTTCGATTAATATTATATAATTCATTACCAAATAGATTGTATTTCTAAATAAATTATTTTAAATTATTTCAAATTCGAGGTTTTATTGATATTTATATTTTAATTTTTGATCTCTATCTTCTAAAAATAAAAAAAGCTATCAATAATAATAAATCCAAAAATGTTTGAAAAACAATTTTTCTTATAAATGTTTTCATTATATTTGAAATGAATTATTATGATTTTTATAGTAATAATTCTATATAATATTATTTGATATATTAATATCTCAAATATTTGAAATACTAATTGGAATCTAATATATACTAATTTAAATCGTTTTGGTTTTTTAAAAGGTTATTTGAATATACAAATCCATTTCGAATTTATCAAATAATTTATTCTTTTTGAATAACATATTTTATTAATAAATGGATCTTATTAGTGAATAAATCACTTTCACCTCAATTCATTTATTCAAACCCATATTATTTAACAATAATTAAATCAATTAATTAAAATCATAAAGATTTTAATAATTTAGAATCTATTATATTATTTTAACAGATTCTTGTATTATAACCTATCTTATTATATTTACTATAATATCAACTAAAAAATAATTCTTTATTAGGATTCCTCCCTTTTTGATATTTATCGCATTAAATCTAAATATCAATTTTTTATTAAAATAATATATTAAAAGCTTTTTGTTTAATAAATATTTCTCCTTAATATAATTAGATTTTCTTTATATATTAATATTTGCTTAATACTTTATTTACTATCTGAAGTATACAAATCTTTATACTTAAAAATATATTTTTATAAGGGGTTGTTTGAATATACAAATCCACTCCAAATCCATCGAATAATCCGTTCTTCATTATTATTATTATAGATTCTATAATAATAATAATTTATTTTAAAAAAAATGGATTATAAATCTATACTTTTATTATTTAAATATAAAATCCATTCTGAATCTATTAAATAAGTCTAAAATTAAAGCTTTTAGAATTTTCCAAAATAGATATCAAAATGAATCCTTAATTTGAAGAGTTTTCTTTTAATTCGAAAGGGAATTGAATAATTTTATTTGTTTTTCTTCAATTTCATATGATTTTGTTAAAATATTGAAAATGAAATTAAAGATATATTATTATAAAGCGATAGTATTATAACTAATGAAATAATTAGGGAGAATTTTGAAGGATAAATGCTTTGAATTTTAGATATTCTAATTGAAAGTAGGAATAGCTTTAATTTTCTATTTTCCTTATAGGTTTTGAAGTTTATAAAAGTTTATAAAAATGTGGATTTTCTGTAGAATAAAAACGAGAACTATTTTTTCTAATTCTTGTTTTCAATTCATACTCTTTTTTTTTCTATATAAATTTGTTAGAAATATGGATTGAAATACGAATTGAATTTAAGATTTTAAAGGGTTTATAAAATATTTAAATTATTTATAAAATATTGTACAAGAATTTGTGAAATTTATGTTTTGATATCTAAATATAAATTCAGAATTCGTATTCAAAAAGAACAGATTATTTAATGAATTCGAAATGGATTTGTATATCTAAATAACCTTTAAGCTAATCTTTTTGTATCTTTAATTAAAATTAATATAGTTTCAAATATAGGTATAGAAGAACTTGATTGATAATAATCTATTTGAGTTTTTATTAAAATTAATTAAAAAAGAGCTTTAATTAAATTGTGAGGAATTTAAGAGATTTATAAATCTTGATTGAAAAAAAGGGGAATAAATATATAAATTTGAATATCTAGTTTCGAAAATATAGTTTTAAAATCAAAAGATATTAAATCTATTTCTTGGAATTTTGATTTTATATTCTGAATTATAATTGATCTTTGGTATACAGTTTTGAAAACTATAAAGAATTCAATTTTCAAAATATAGTTAATATATATCTTGATAAATTTATTCAATTGAGTATTATATAAATGTTTTAGATTGCTAAAACAATTAACATTAAATAATTAAATCAAATAATTTGAATATAATAGTAAATCTAAATATATAATATTATTCTTTTTACAATATACTTGAAAAGCTTTTGATTTATGGTTTTTATGTCTATTTAATATTAATATTCGATATTTATTTTTTCTTTAATTCTTAATATATTTATTAAAATATTTCAATTATTCTAAACCTATTTTATTGTTTATTCATTTATTAGATATAGATTTAATAGCTTAATCTATAGGGAAATTGATTTTAATATATTAATTGAAAAGATGAATCTATTCTTGAATTATTAGAAATGGGGATATAATTTTACTCTCCTTATTACTATATATAATTACTATAACCTATTCTTTATTATCTAATTATATTGCCTTACTTTTATTATTTCGTTTAGTATTAGTTATTATTATTTCGAAATATATTATATTTATTATAAAGCTTGTTTCATCGAAATTATAGAAATCATTATTGAAAATATTATATTTCGTTTATATATTCGAAACTAATTGAAACTATTTTTCAATAAACTTAGAATTTTTACAAAAAACCTTTTGAAAATCATAAATATAATTAAAATATATCTTTAATTTGATTCAATATTTTACAAATCAATACACTTAGAGCTTCCCAATACACTTTACACCCCTTAATTCAAAAATATGATTTACTATATTTTTTATAT
This sequence comes from Botrytis aclada, assembly GCA_014898285.1. NCBI lineage: Eukaryota > Fungi > Ascomycota > Leotiomycetes > Helotiales > Sclerotiniaceae > Botrytis > Botrytis aclada. The sequence goes on from RCSV01000008.1 coordinate 850,827, forward strand.
TTCTTAATTTAAATAAAAATCCTTTTATATTTATATCAATTATATATTCAAAAATAATATTTTTCTTTAATTTTAAAAGATTATTAAATTTAGATCAATATTCAAAAAATAAATAAAATCATTGATTTTATATTATAATATTATATTCAGAATATTATATATCTTTGTAGTTTTTCGAATATTTATTTTTTATTTTTTTGAATAGTTTCAATAATAAGGAGTATATGGGCTTTTTGATTATTCAAATTTATTGTAGATTTTTAATAAAATATATATCAAAAGAAAAAAGAATGAATTAAAATAAAAGTGATCTATTTATTGATATAACCCATTCACTAATAAAATATGTTACAAATTCTAAATTTATATTTGAATATCAAAACACAGATTTTATAGATTCTTATATAATATTTTATAAATAATCTCAATATTTTATAAACCCTTCAAAACCTTAAATTCAATTTGTATTTCAATTTATATTTCTAATAAATTTATATAGGAAAAAGAAAAATACAAATCGAAATCAAAAAAAAAAAAAATAGTCCTCGTTTTTATTTTATAGAAAATCCATGTTTTTATAGACTTTTATAAACTTCAAAGTTTATAAGAAAAATAGAAAATTGAAGCTATTCCTATTTTCAATTAGAATATCTAAAATTTAAAGGGATTTCAATTAGAATACTTAGAATTTAAGGCATTTACCCCTCAAAATCCTCTCTAGCTATTTCACTAATTATAATACTATCGCTTTATAATAATATATCTTCAATTTCATTTTCAATATTTTAGCAAAATCATATGAAATTGAAGAAAAGCAAGTAAAATTATTCAATTCCCTTTTGAATTGAAAGAAAACTTTTCAAATTAAGGATTCACTTTGATATCCACTTTGGAAAGCTTTGAAAGCTTCAATTTTAAGTCTATTTGACAAATTCGAAACGGATTTTATATTCAAACAATAAAAGCACGAATTCACAATCCACTTTTTTTAAAACAAATTGTTGTTACTACAGAATCTGTGGTAACAATAAAGAGCGGATTATTTGATGGATTCGGAGCGGATTTGTATATCCAAACGACCCCTTAAATCTGTTTTTCGAAAATCAGCTTTTATATTTTGAATTATAATTGATTATTGATATGTAGTTTTAAAAGTTATAAGAAATTTAATCTTAGTGATATAATTAATATAAGTTTTAATAAATCTATCAATTTGATAATCATATATCTATTTCAATATACCAAAACAGCCAATATCAAATGATTGAGTTAAATGATTTAAATGTAATGGTAGTTTGATTACTATAATATTATTTGATTTATAATATGATTGAAAAGGTATTGATTTGTAATTTTCGTATTTATCTAATATTAGTATTCGATATTTGCTTTTTGTTTAATGAATTGTATGCTTATCAAAATGTTTTAGTTATTTTAGTTTTGTTTTATTATTTGTTCATTTATTAGAAATAGTTTTGATAGTTCAATCTATAGGAAAACTGTTTTCTGTATATTAATTAAAAAGATAATATTGTTTTTACATAATTAAGAATGGTAGTATAGTTTCCCCCTTTTTATTATTATATATGATTATTATAGTTTATTCTTTATTACCTAATTATATTATTTTGCTTTTGCTATTTTGTTTAATATTAGTTACTACCATTCCGGGACATATTATATCTATTATAAAGCTAGTTTCATTGAAGTTATAGAAATCGCAATCGAGAATACTATATTTTGCTTGTATATTTGAAACTAAGTGAAACTAGTTTTCAATAAGTTTAGGATTTTTGTAGAGAGTTTTTTGAAAATTATAAATGTAATTAAAATGTGTTTCTAATTTTGTATAATGTTTTACAAATCAATGAGCCTAAAGCTTTCCAATTTTTTTTGCCTTTTGCGTTTCGAATATATAATTTGTTATATCTTTAATAATACTCAATTTAAATGAAAATCCTTTGTTATCTATATCAAATATATATTGAATAAATATTTCCTTTTCTAATTTAATCAAATTATAACTTTTTGATTAATTCTTAATTATATTAGATTTATTTCGAATTTTATTATCCAATATAAATCAAGGTATATTATAAAGTTGAACTGCCTTTCGAATTATCAATTTTTTATTTGATTTAATAGCTTGAATAGCTAAGATTATATATACTTTTTTAGAATAACTTTTCATGTTTATTTATAAAGAAAATACATGTCGAAAATAGAATAATAATTCGAGGTAAAAGTGGCCGATCCACTGATATGACCGACCCACTAATAAAAGGTCGTTTGGATATACAAATCCACTCCAAATCCATCAAATAATTCACTTTTCATTATTACCACAAATTCCGTAATGGTAGTAATCCGCTCTAAAAAAAGCAAATTATAAATCCGTGCTTTTATTATTTGAATATAAAATCCGTTTCGAATCCATCAAATAAATCTAAAATTGAAATTTTCAAAACTTTCCAAAATAGATATCAAAATGGATCTTCAATTTGAAAAGTTTTCTTTTAATTTGAAAGGGAATTGAATAGTTTCACTTGCTTTTCTTCAATTTCATATGATTTTGTTAAAATATTGAAAGTGAAATTGAAGATATACTATTATAAAGCGATAGTAATATGGCTAGTAAAATAGCTAGGGAGAATTTGGAGGGTAAATGTCTTAAATTCTAGGCATTTAGGGTGAAAGGATAATTTGATAAGATCGAATGCCTTAAATTCTAGGTATTCTAATTGAAAATAGAAATAGCTTCAATTTTCCATTTTCTTTATAGGCTTTGAAACCTATAAAGATCTATAAAAACGTGGATTATTTGATAGATTAAAACAAGGATTGCTTTTCCTAATCCTTGTTTTCAATCCGCACTCTTCTTTTTTTTATACAAATTTATTAGAAATACAAATTGAAATGCAAATTTTATTTAAAATTTTGAAGAGTTTATAAAATATTGTACAAGAATCCGCAGAATCCACATTTTGATATCCAAACATAAATTCAAAATCCACACTCAAAAAGAGCAAATTATTCAATAGATTCGAAGCGGATTTGTACATCCAAACGACCCCTAAGCTACCAACTGATTGAAACAATAATATCAATATAACCCTTCCACCAAAACCACTTCCATACACCTTTCAAAATGTATCAACTGAATACTCCACTCTTCAAAATGAATACCGCTCTGACAGAAACAAATATAATCATATACATAAAAAATATAAGGAGATTTTTGATTGAATCATTAAAATTATAAATCAAACTTATCTAATAAACATTATGATTGAAAATAAAATTCAAAAGCCTACACCTCTAAAATTCCTTATCAAAAAACTAAAAGATTCTTTTATATTTACATTACAAATAATCAAAATTATGATAATACAAAACTATTGTAATTGTTTTTAGTAAGCCTATACAGATCGTACTAATCCAGTCAAATGACACGCTGAATAGTTAAGTACTTACACCAATACAATCGCCTACAATATTTTAGAAATCAAATATAACAAAACAATCAAAGACTTCATACAAACTATAAAAGAACATATAACTCCTAAATAAACATCTACTATACTCATACAAATCGATATAAATAATCAATTAGGGATATTAAATTACATTTTAAAATAATATAATAATATCTTTAGTAATCTTGCTTACCAACATTCTATTAAACCTAAAACAAAAAATATCTTCACAGTCAATACTCCTTCAAATCAATTATTGTTTCAAGTGTTCGATAAAGGTAAGCAAGGTAATGATAGAAAAAGAAATAACAATAGAAAAAAGTTTGTATACCTATACAAACAAAAAAGTGATTAGAAAATTGCTAATCCAAGAATGTATTATTCTTTAAAGAAATGCTACACAATCGAATTTATTTTTATTGGAAAAAGTAATAGAAAAAAGATTTCTAAGATTATTGATTATGAGCATACTCAAATCATAAATCAAATGAAATCTGATAAATAAAACAATACAAAAAAAACCTAAAAGAACAAAGAATAATTGAAATCCTTAAATCAAACTAATTATTATGATTCTAGATTTAAACTGAATACCACAATTATTCAGAATAGATTATTAAACAAGATTTATAGCATTATAACAATAATCCTTTATTATCTATTCTAGAGCATTATTCTGAATATAGATAATACTATACATCTTGTTAATAACATCTTACTTTTTGATGAATAAAAGTACACACCTTTTTTACCATCAGATTATGTTGAATTTGGAATAACGATTTTCCTAATTGTTGGCTGTAGTATATGCACAATCAAAAGGATCATTCATCGATTCAACAATCTTGAAAATGGAAATCTTATATTTAAGAATGTAGTATACATCTCTAACTTCTATATTAATATTGTTTCGGAAATTAAATTGAAAGAAGTCGGTTTATGGTTTATAGGCATAGATTTTATTTTTCGTTATAGATTTGTTGATAACAATTTTATTATTATTTAATGCATTTGTGTGGACAATCTCTTATTCCTAAAATACAACCCACTTTTATTTTATTTTTTATCCCTTATGAATATCCCAATAAATCGATTAATAATCATATATCTTTCAATCAATAAGAAAATCAAATAATCTTTTCAACAATCTCACAATCCTCCAAGATTATAATATAACTCTGCCAAATTATAACATAAAAGATTTGGATATTTAAGGAAAGAAGTATTAAAATATTTGGTTTTTTTTACAAAAAATGTTAGAATAAAAGGAATAACTAGGTTGGAATGCATCAACTATACCCACACTTATACAAAACAGATTATTTTATAATCGTTTAATGAATATCAATCATTGTATCCTTTCTACAAAGTTTAATGAAATCTTTTCGATTTTATAAAGGGATACACTAAAGCTTTGTAGCTTTTAATAATCAAGGAAATATTTAATAAAAAGATATTCATTTTTTTTTTTTTTTCAAAAATATCACTTTGAAGTCTATAAGACTATTCAAGGATTTCTTGCTTGAGTATTACGAAAATACGGTTTCTTTGTTGTATACATTAAGCAAAACAACGATATCTTTGTAATAGGTATTATAAGAGATATCGCATTCGAAAAATGAATAATCCAAGAAGGTATAGAATTAGAATTATTCCTATTCAATATATACAAAGCAAATAAAGGATCAAAATGAGTAGGACAAGAAATTATAACGAAACAGATCAAAATGCATATTTCTTTAAAACTTTCTGATTATATATAAATAGAAATTATATAAGCAACTACCTACCTGTACAATATCAATCCTCATAAAGCCTACTCTTTCAAATCTCCAAATAAGGTATTAGATACATGATTCCAAGATTATTATTGTTATTCCGTACCATCAATCACCAATTATTTAACTTACAATCTCTAATTAAACTAGAATAATATATATCGATACAGATATCGAACTTATCCATTAAATAAAAAAAGAGAACTTAAAGTTAATAGGAAATTTTATAAAACTAACCCTAGAGTATACATTGAATACCTTATTGAATATATCACAAAATTATTAATCTTTTGTATATAAATTCCAAAGCTCAAAAGAATTATTATTATTCACAATATCATGTTTAATAAAAATCATATATATAAAATTAATATTCTTAATAGAATTATCAATACATTATCGGAATAGGAATTGCAAGAACTCTTTAAAAAACTTAATATTCCGATCCCGATCGATATCGATAGTACTCTTCCAAAAGAAAAGTACGATAAGATTACTTCAAATTACGCTATAGCAACTTCCTTGTTTGGTATTAGGGGTTGTTTGGATGTACAAATCCGCTCCGAATCTGTTGAATAATCTGTTCTTCATTGTTATTATGGATTCTGCAATAACAGTAATCCGTTTTAAAAAAAACGGATTGTGAATCCGTGTTTTTGTTGTTTGGATGTAAAATCTATTTTGAATCTGTTAAATAGGCTTAAAATTGAAGCTTTTAGGGCTTTTTAAAGTGGATATCAAAGTGGATCTTTAATTTGAAGAGTTTTTTTTCAATTCGAAAGGGAATTGAATAATTTTACTTGCTTTTCTTCAATTTCATGTGATTTTGTTAAAATATTGAAAGTGAAATTGAAGATATATTATTATAAAGCGATAGTATTATGGCTAGTGAAATGGCTAAGAAGGATTTTGAGGGATAAATGTTTTAAATTTTAGATACTTTAATTGAAATTCCCTTAAATTCCAGGTATTCTAATTGAAAATAAGAATAGCTTCAATTTTTTATTTTCCTTATAGACTTTGAAGTCTATAAAAGTTTATAAAAGCATGGATTATTTAATGGATTAAAATGAGGACTGCTTTTTCTGATCTTTGTTTTCAATCCGTGTTTTCATTTTCTTATACAAATTTATTAGAAAACACAGATTGTTTAGTGTCATTTTGAGAATGATTTATCTTTTTCCTATTGCAAAATATATTAAATATGCTAAATTCATTGAAAAATGGATTATTTGATGGAATCTGTGTTTTGATGTCCAAATGTTAATTCAGAATCCACTCTGAAAAAGCATGGATTATTCGATGGATTTGAAGCGGATTTGTACATCCAAACGACCCCTTACTATATGCATTATAGATACACTTATAAATGAGTAGGATTTAAGGGTGTATCTAGAAAATAGAAATATATTTATAAATTGTAAAAGGATCATATTATCAGAGGATCTGCAATCTTTAATAGCCTAAGATTCAAATATTTTATTTCAAAAACAATCAGGTAATTTGCAACTTCCGAATATCAATTATTCTATTTCAAATAATTCAATAGGCATTGAAGAATCATTTATCATTTCAGAAAATATGGATTATAAGCCTATTGGATTTGTTATTGATATTCTGCATATAGAATACAAAAGTAATCCAGAGTCTTTATTTACTAATGATTATATAGATTCTTTAACAAATAAGAATAGTATACCTAGAAAAAACCCCATCCCTATACCAAGATTAATTGAAAATACATTTATAGAAAATCTGTTTTCTCTAAAATCTTATACAATAAAGAATACATTACTAGTTCGATTGTTTATTCTTAAGAAAAAAGTATTTAATCTATTTATTAAAGATAAAGCTAGTCTTTATAAGCAATCACCCAAACGATAAAAAATTATAAAGATCGAAATTCTATAATCAACTTTCAATCTATTAGAATATTAAATATTCAATTTCGATTCTTCTACTCTAAACATTTTATTTCCAATCAATTACAATCATTTAACTAAATGGTAAGGTTTTTTAAAACAAAAATCAGAGATATTAATAAACTATATATTTATTGGTACAATTATTATAAACCTATTTAATCAAAATGGTAATAGATTAAAAGACTTCTATAAAACATTTGATTTAGCTATTCAACCATAAAACAAAAGGAAAACAACAATTTTTATATTACTATTTACAGCATAATCACCACAGCTATTCAAACAAAACCTAATCCTCCTACTACCCTAAATAAGAATCAGCAAAAAGTATTGCCAAAAGTTTATCTTTTAGATTTACCACCACCACCTAAACGTTATCATCAATTTAAGAATCATTTTCTAAAACTTTAATTCAAGTATAAATACGAAATTGAAATCAACAACCTAAAGGAAAGAAAAACCTAGTATAAGATAAATGTAGAGAATACTCCAATTACTTTTATTCTATTGTAATAGATATTTATATATAAATACAATGAACAAGATTTCTTATCTAGATATAAAATAAGACTAATAATATAAAAGGAATTTCAGTCAAAAGATACTATTGAATCTATTTATGCTACAACTTTCGCTAAATAATTATTCAGGATTGTTATAGTATTAATTGTAAAATACGATTTGGAAATCAAGTAATTCGATGTAGTAAATGTATTTGTCAATGCTTATAGGGATCCATTAGATATACTAGTAGTTTACTATTTGTTAGATGGATTTAAGGAATCAAATAAATGTATAATACTTGATTGCATTCTATATGATCTCTGTAATTCCCTAGCGATTTGATTTAAGGATTTCAGTATTATATTGAAAAATCTTAGTCTCATTCAATACAAAGAGGAATCCTATCTTTTTATAAACTTAGAATAAATAATCTTAGTCTTATTCTTTGTAAATGATATACAGGTTATTTATTATAAAAAGAATTTGATAATAGTTGATTGCATTATCTCTAATATTAAGGCTGCCTACAAACTCTGTGATCTAAGTAATACAAAGTGGTTTCTAGGCATTTGTATTATTTGTAATCGAAAAGCGGGGAGATTATAGTTAGCACATAATATATACATTAAGAAAATCACAACAAAGTTCAATCTCAATTAAGGTAATATATATACTCTATTACCCTTTGTAATATTTATAAAGAATAATGGTAAAGCAAATATCATATCTATATAAGTATATTAGGAAAAGGTAGGATCCGTATTATATATTACAATCATTGTGAGAGCTAATGTTATATTCGCTACATTTCAATTCAATCATTTTCTTATTAATCTATCTCCAAATCATATAAAAACAATTGATTACTATATTCAATATCTTTAAAACACAAAGTATTATATTATTAAATATAATAAAAATCAAATCCCTTAACTTCTATTGTTTTCAAATACATTCTTTATAAACAACCCAAAAACTCAATAATTATTACAAGATTATATCATTTTGTTATTTGAAAAATCAATAATCTAAAAAACTTTAAAATAAAATATAATAACTATTTTCACTATTAAAGCTGAATTATTAAATATAGAATATATATCAAAAGAAACTCTTACAATTCTTTGATTTCTCAAGAAAATCAATCTTTCTATTAAACTATCAGTCACTATATTTTACAATAATCAACAAACTATTAGATTAATAATAGACAAGAATAAAAGAATTATTATTAAATTAAAACATATCAATATTCAGAATATATAATTGAAACAAGAATATATAAAAGGAAACTTTTATTTCACTTATCTCCCAATAGCTAAAATAACAATAGATAAACTCATGAAGAACTTATTTTATCAAAAATTCAATTATTTTATATTATTACTAAATCTCCAAAATGTTAGAAATAGAATTATCAAAATCATTTAATTAATTTTTTTTTGAAAGCTTTCCTTTTCTCAATATACTTAATATCAATTTGCAAAATCTTGGCCTTCCTTTTCTTTTTTTTAATAATATTATCAATAAACATTCCCTTGAATATCTTATATTTCTTATTATTATTAAAATCTCGAGAAAAAGAAAATTGATTTTTTATCTCTTTATTATTCTTGTTAATACCTACAGTAACCGTGCACAGCTGTTTGCCGAAACGCGAAAAACGTGTCAATTCAATTTATTCTTTCCTATTACAACTAATTGATTTATTTAATTATATTACCACAATATATTCCTTTAGATCGAATTGATTATAATAATGTATCTTATATTCATCTTAATCCATATATATACAGAAAAATAACAGAAAAGGTAGAGACAAATGTATAGCCCACTGTCATTACAAGAGAGCTTGGGATCCCCTCAATTACTGTTTCTTATACTATCAAAATGAACGCGATATACAACAAGAAAGCTACTTTATTTAAAACTACTAGAGATAGATTATATACAAATGGAAACAAACGAATGCTATTACGATATATAAGATTATAGTCTAAATCGATTTATCAAAAGATATTAACAGTTTGTAGGCTTGAATATAAGAGGGATATTATTAAAAGGATTCTCAAGAAGCATGGTATAGCTAATTGAAGAGCTAAAAAGAGATCTGAACTTATAGAAGAACATGCTGTTAAAAAGCTAGCTTGGTATTTAGTTCATTGGGGGTGAATAGCGGAGGAATGGGGCCTAATATTCTGGTCGGATGAGTGCTCTGTAGAGTGGGGAAGAGGAAAAAAGCAGGAATAAATCTTTTATACTCCAAAACAGAAATAGAAGCGGGAAATAATCCAAACCTATAGTGTATATAAGAATATAAAGATTATGATATGGGGAGGCTTTTGCGATACTAGGAAAAGCAAGTTATATATCATGGATAGGGATTTTGAGAGTAAGAAGTTCGAATATAGTGCTAACTCTTATTTCAAGGTCCTTAATAAAGAAGTAGCTCTTATTTGAAAGGGATTAAATGAGGGGTATCAATTTATATAGGATAATGCTCCTATACATCAAGCAACTAAGGTATTAGATTGGTTTAAAGCTAGAGGTATTCCTTTAGTTGATCTTTGGCCTCCTTATAATCCTGATCTCAATTCTATTGAGCACATTTAGTGATATTTAAAAGTATATGTTTTTGAAATGTTTTCGGATATCGTAATGAATAAAAGCAAGTCAGAATATATTAGGCAGAAGCTAGAGAATATATTGCAAGTAGCTTGGGATACATTAGATAATTAATTATTTATAAATTTGGGAGCTAGCATGGGGAGTAGAATAGAGGCTTGTATTGCGGCAAATGGCTGGTATACTAAATATTGAGAGCTTAAACTATAGGATCATTATATAAATTAGTAATATTATTAAACATATATATATCAAGAGATTCTGAAAATTTAATAATAAAATATTAAAGAATTGATTTAATAATTAGGATTGAATGAGGGAGTGGTGTTGGTGGATTCCCGGGTAAAATCCGGCCGACGAACAGCTGTGCCCTAGTACTGTATATCCAAATTAAATTAAACCTTTTTTTTCTCTTTACCCTTCAATATAATCTTTTTATATATCTTATTAAAAACAGATCTAGAAATTATAGGTTTATTAAAAATCTATAGTTGTTTCATAATAAATAATAGAAAAGGAGAAGATCTTTAATTCTTAATTGGAAAGGAAGATATAATTGTTAATCGAATTGATCGATTCAATCGAGAAAAAGTTCTAAGTAGTTGTACTAACCGAAAGAAAGCAATCTATATTGATAATAAAAGAAATATATTAGAAATAGAATCTAATGAATCTAATAAATCTAAATTAAGGAATTCATCATTTTCTTTCTGCATTACCAACATTATAATCATTGTAGTACAAACCGACTTCGTATTGGGAATAGTTTTCTATCAAAATGATTATCAACTCAGTCAAATTTTTAATCAAAACTTTCAAGAAACTTACCTAACCCAATAAAACTACGAAATTCGGATCCGAAAGCTCAACCAACCTTTTTGCTAAAAATCTTAAAAAGACTGGCAATATAGTACAGATATATATAAAACATTTCCAATACCAAGAAGAAAAAGAATCCTTATATTTGAAACACTTTCCATAATCTTTATAATAATCAAATAAAAGAGATCGGATATATTTAATATATAAAACTGTATATTAATCACTTCAATCTTTTATATCCCAAACTTTATTCTTGGGATAACCTTTCTAATTCGAAATTTTTGATTCCTTTGATTTAGAATCCAAAACAAAAGAAAAAGAGGAAAATAATTTATTTAAAGAAAAACTATTATTTGAGATAACAATCCCTTTTTGATTATTAGAAACTTATACAAAAGGATCTACTTGCTTAACAACAATAATAACAATACAATTTCTCTAATCAATACAATCACAAAAGGATAATAAACTAGCCTTCTTCAAAATATTATCAGATTCAACAAATGTATTAAAACTAGATACACTTTTTGAAGAACTTCTATTATCCTTTTTAAAAAAATGATTTCGAGTAGAAAGGGATATTAATAGAGAATGAAATTTGCGAGAAGAATTCGAAATATTAGTATTAATCTTAGCGAATAAACAAATAGAAGAGGGAGAAATAATATCTTGTAATATAAAAAATATAGAATTAGTATAATATGAAGATCGAATTGTATTAATTATTTTATATTAATAAGAATAAATCAAAGAAATTTGTAATCGAGGTAGAGATATATATCTAGTGATGAAAGAATGATTTGTTTAGAAGATTTTTCTTTAATAAAAGGGGGTATAATGAAAACTCTAATTGAGATTATATAGAATCAGAATTTGAAAAGAGTGGGAATTATTTTATTCTTATTATTATAATTAATTAATGAATATTTCAGAAAACTTTAAAACCTTTAAACACCCTAATTCTAGGTATTTCCATTAGAGAACCACTATATATACAATACACTCAAATCAACTCATAGATTCAATACATTTACAATATTTCTAATTTATTGAATTATTTCTAACCGTTTATTTATATATACTCCCGAAATATCAAATCATCAACTCAATGATCTATATATATATATGTATCAGAAATACAACCATCCAGTTTACCTAGTACATTTCCTTATTTTTATATCATTTTTTCATTTCTTTATTTGCGAAATTTATATGCCCAGCAGGGAAATCATTTATGTATATTATACAAATAGACATATCGCTATTTGCGGCATTTATTGCCTAAAAAATTAAAAAACTTTCTTTTGTCCTTAGACAGATCGAGATTATTTCGATCTGGGGGGTGTATTATGTAATATTATGTGTTATATATATACTCTGATTATCGAGATCAATTTTTATGATTGATTTCAATTATATTATTATTATATTAGCTATTTCATTCATTATATAGTTTATTAAAATAATAATCTTTTTCAAATAAGTATTTACATCGTTTATTTTGGGTATATATAGAGGATACTGATTATTACAATCAATTCTCAAGTTAATTTAGTTTATTAATCCTTTATTCTATTATCTCTTTATCAAAGGTGACCACTGATGTAGCTATCCTTTGTGATAGAAATCATTATTTAATATATAATTGATATAGATTTGAAAGGTTTTGTATCTAAATAAAAAAGAATAGAAAAGATGGTGAATTATATTCTTGAATTTCGAAATACAAAAAGAGTTGGAAAACTTTAAGCTTATCGATTATTAAATATTATATGGAGCTAAAGATATATTTTAAATGTATTTATAACTTTCAAAAAACTCTCTACAAAGATCCTACATTTATTGAAAACTGGTTTTGATTTATATTGAATATATAAACGAAATATAATATTTTTGATTGTGATTTATAGAACTTTGATGAAATAGGCTTTATAATGGGAATAATAAATATTAATATAGTTGTTATTAATATTAAGAGATATAGTAAAAATAAAGTTATATAATTAGATAATTGAGAAGAAGCTATAATAATCATATATAATTGTCAGAAATAGACAGCAAGTTACGCATAAAGAGTGATATATTGAAAGATGTGGTTAAAGTCTATATATCCGGAAAGCCAGGATGGAGGAGTTTTATAGTGATGTGCACGTGCCACACACGTGATACACATGTGATTTCCAACAATAATAATAGTAAAGAAAATATTATATCTTCATTTCTAATAGTTCAAGAATAGATATATCTTTTCAATTAATATATAGAAACTAATCTTCCTATAGATTGGATTATTAAATTTATAAGTAATAAGTAGACGAATAATAAAACAAAATTAGAATAATTGAAATACTTTGATAAATATACAAGATATCGAATTAAAAACAAATATAAAATACTAATACTGGATAGGTATAAAAGTTATAAATCAATATCATTTCAAAATTATTATAAAAAGAATAATATTAAATATATGTGTTTACCATTGCATTCAAATTATTTAATTTAATCTCTTAATATTAAATGTTTTAATATCTTAAAACAAGAGTATAATATACAAATTTAAAGGTTTATAAAGATATATATCAATTATATTTCAAAGATTGAATTCTTTATGATTTTCAAAATTGTATATCAACAATCAATTACAAATCAAAATATAAAATCAGAATTTCAAGAAATAGGATTAATTCTATTCAATTCTAAAATAATACTTTTTAAATTAAATATTCGAATTTATATACCTACTTCTTCTTTTTCTAATTCAAAACTTTAAATCTCTCAAACACCTTATAATTTTACAAAAATGCTTTTTCAATTAATATTAATTAAATCTCAAATTAATTATCATTAATCAAATTCTTTTATACCTTTATTTGAAATTGTATTAGTTTTAGCTAAAAGTATAAAAAGATTAGCATATGAGAATACACTTTTGAGTGTAGAGATTCGTATACTTCGAATGGCAAATAAAGTATTAAACAAATGTCAACACATAAAAAAAACCTTATTACATCAAGAAGGAATATTTACTAAACAAAAAGCTATAGATATATTATTTTAATAAAAGATTGATATTTAAATTCAATACAATAGATATCAAAACAAAGGAAATTCCAATATAGAGATATTCTCTAATCAATACTATAACAAATATGGAAAGATAGATTATAATATAAGAACCTATAAAAATGATATTATAGATTCTAGATTATTATATTCTGAATAGTTTTAATTAATTGATTCAATGATTGTTAAGAAATATGAATTTGAAAGTGTGAATTGAGGTGAAAGTGGGCCACCCACTGATATGAGCCACGCACTGATAAACCACGTTATTTGAGATTATATTAATTATAGTTCTGATATTTAAGGTATCAATACATGGAATGATACTATATTATGTTATTACTATAATTTCTATTATAAAGAAGTCATTTTAATAATTATTATAATTTTGGAAAATCAAATGGATTTCTTTATTTCACAAGTTATATATTAATTTTATGAAAAATTCTATTAGTAAATGAATAAAGCATATGTTTACACACAATTGAATTTCGTATATAGAATAGGATAATTCATTCGATAACATAATCAATTTTATAAAAGCTACATAACACTAAACCTCAAATAGCATTCATAATATACAAGGTACTAATATATAAAACATTATAAATTGAGAATATTACTGTAATATATGTTAGATAGGATAAAAATCGTTTATTCCTAACATTTTAACATTTGAAATATCAAAAATTAGAAATTAAATATTCGATATTCGATATTCGATATACCTAGCTATCGATATCATCAATCAATTGTATAAATTCATATTTCTTTTATGTAGTTATTACTTTTGTATCTGTGTATCTATGCCTCTCGTATTGAGAACCTCAAGATCCCCGCAATATCATAATATACTCCCTATACTCGTTTTCGAAAAACACACCTAAAGGAACGAAATAATGATAAAGTATACCAACGAATTGAAGCCTATCACGCAATGTGCAGATCAATACTACTATAAATCACACTCACTCATTAATTAGTCATATTTGAAAAGCGTCATATTTATTGCTCACGCCCAACGGGATACTGGAATTCGCTGAAAATTGTATCACAAGTACAATTGTAATTGCATTGACACTATTCAATGAGTTTTTCGTGCAACGATGTATTTAGTAGGGTATTAAGTCTTCGAGCGGCACCAAGAGTTACTTGTACCATAGATTGTTGCAGTTGCTTATTCCGGAGAAACATTAACATTTCCACGGCTAAATTGGAACAATCTTACCGGTGAGTCACGGCGGGTTAATTATTCGGCTAAATCCTGGGGTCCTAGCTATCCCTGCTTTATCACCAATTGTTATAAGAACATCTGTAGATTGTTTCATTTCATTTTCAATATAATATCATTCTGCATTATCTATCAAATGATCATGGACATCAACGCGACCACCGATCCTTCATCAGCACATGTTGCTTTGCCAGGAGAGATTTCATCATCTGGAATTTTCTCAAATGATGACCCAATCACGCCCCTCGATCTTGTAGAAGGTTCAAAAATCCGCACGAAGCTGCGTCTGTACGCTATTCTATTAGCTCTATATGTGACTTAGCCCACTCTAATTTCAATTACTAATGCCCAGCTGACGATACATTGTAGCTCGCCCTTGGCCTAGCCGCTCTTGATCAGACAATTGTCTCGATAGCTATTCCTACAATCTGTGCTGATTTGCATTCTGCTTCTGGTTATGTTTGGATTGGTGGCGCCTACCTGCTTGCCAACGCTGCTACAGGCCCAATCTGGGCGAAATTCAGCGACATCTGGGGCCGCAAGCCCGTGCTTCTCGTAGCAATTGGCTTGTTCGCAATCTCCAGCATAATCGTGGCGCTAAGTATCAACATGACAATGCTCATCCCTGGACGCTCATTACAAGGTGTCGCTTGTGGTGGCCTGGGACAAGTGGTGATCATCACCATTTCAGATCTTTTTAGTGTACGGAAGCGATCGTTATACTTAGGATTTGTTGGCTTCGTGTGGGCAGTTGCTGGATCAGCCGGTCCGCTAATTGGGGGAGCTTTTATTCAGTACAAGAGCTGGAGATGGTGCTTCTGGATCAATCTTCCCATCTCAGGAGTAACTTTCGTTCTCCTGCTTCTGTTGCTCGATGTACACAACCCACGCACAAAATTAATCGAAGGCGTTCGAGCTGTCGACTGGCTCGGGACGATCTCTATCTTAGCGGTAACTCTTCTTATTCTTATCGGACTCGACTTCGGTGGTGCAATATTTCCCTGGAACAGCCCTAAAGTTATCTGCTTGATTGTATTTGGAACTTTAATGATTGGGTTCTTTCTATTTAGCGAGAAAAGACTCGCCAAGTATCCCCTGATGCCGCTAACGGTGTTTACGAATTCATCCAACAATGCAACTTTTATAGTTGTGTTTGCGCATAGCATGGTTCTCATAGGCATTGAATATTACCTACCATTATACTTTCAAAGCGTACTACAAGTGTCACCCCTTCGTAGCGGTGTTTTGTTGCTCCCACTGATAGTAATACAAGCCGTCCTTGAGATTATGGCTGGTGCTACGATCAACCGCACAGGCCGCTATAGGGAGTTCATGTGGGTGGGAACAACCCTTATGACATTAGGAACAGGGCTGTACATACATTTCGGAGCCGATACATCCGTTGCAGTCGTCATTGGGTTGGAAACTCTTGGTGCTCTTGGCCCCTCTCTTCTTTTTCAGGCTCCTATGGTTGCTATTCAGAACACTGTTAGCCAGGTCGATACTGCTGCAGCCACAGCTTCTTTAGGTTTTGTCCGCAACATTGCAATGGCGTTGTCTGTCGTTGTCGGTGGTGTGATTTTTCAAAACAGTATGGATGCGCGACAATCATCCCTTGCTGCCGCTGGCCTCAGTGAACCTGTTCTCAAGGCTTTGTCAGGTAGCCAGGCAGCGGCAAATGTGGATATTCCGCAGTTAATCCAAGATGCTTTCCAACGTCGGGAAATTTTAGAAGCTTTTGCATGGAGTCTCAGGAATATGTTCATATTATATACGTGCTTGGCGGCTGTGGCCATGGTAGCCAGTGTATTTATCAAGCATCAAAGGCTAAGCACCGAACACACAGAGACAAAGACAGGAATACAATCGTTAGCAAGAGTGGCGGATACGACAGGCTGATTGGATACAAGTCACAATATCGACAAAGTCGATGATATCACGATCACTTGCCTCACATGAAACTCTCGGAAAGCTAATGCACCAAACGTCAGCAAGTGTACAGGTGCCGACTTGAGAGATATTCCCAAAGTGAGAGATATCACTTCGAATCTCTCCCAAGGACTATTTTATCTGACACATCGAGGCTTTTCTGGTATTGGGCCTACAAAATGCTTGGAGCGTACCCGGGTGCACTATAACGCAGGAAAGGAGGTATGCACTTTAAATAATGTCACATATCGCATTTTACCTTCCAGGCTTCGAAGGTAAAGAGTCTGTTGCAGGGGCCTCACTGGCGCACCTTCTTACAAAAACGGAAATGATGGGAAATTGTTAAAGAACGATCACTACTTGTTAGTTCGACGGTGAATGAGAGAGATGATCCATGAATTTTGTGGAATTTAGAAAAACACCACTCTTGAAATGTGTGGAGGACACTTGTAGTTTGTCATCCATGGTAGAGTGGAATATGGATGAAAATCCCGAACATATGATTATCAATATCACCCAGAAATAGACTACTTGTTAAAAGAAAAAACATTTCGGGGTGTACTTATAATTCTTGGACTATGAAGCACATCCTATGATTGCAGCATAGGCATGTATCATCAATTCAGCAAGCGAGCCTGCCAACTATCTGAGATTTCATTGTAGGCAAGGTCACGATGTTGGATAGTAGTAACAGTCACATGACAAAGAGGAGTTGAATCACAATTGGATTGTTTGGATAAGTTCCAAACAGCTTGTTATACTTTTGACTTGTTTCCATCGGGCTTCACTTTCTCGTGATCTCATCTCTGATACGATCTGTCATTTTCGAAAGCGGGGAATTGGCGCCGGTTCATTTGCATTTTGCTGACCACTATGACCGAATCATATCTTCTGTTATGATGTTTCACGAATTGGCTCAAAGAAACTACTGAACTCTGCCCTACAACAGTTTATTTTATCTTTTCTCAGAAAAATTTCACTCTGAAATATACCACTCCATAAATTCACTGCCTGAACCATAAGGAGTATTGAAACAATTGCACCTTCGCAATGTTCTCTGTCGATGCCCATCAAGAATACGGCATTAGCAGCCTTGAGGTAGAGAATATTGAAAGAAATTATAATAAAGAGCGAGAAAAGCTACTTCGTCAAGATGGAGAATCGCATTTACTGGATTTTCTCTCTGGCAAGTTTCAGAATTTCAAGAAGGAACCTGGGTTGATATCGAGAAGATACAATCTACTCAAGTGACGTTCCCGATAAACTTTTGCAGAGTACTCACGTCAGTTTTGCCCATTTCTACTTGGCCCTCTTTCATTCAAAATCGTATCTATGTACCTCATCCAGTATCATTCATGTCCCATTTAAGCCAAAGATTAACTGATATCTTTATAGCCTCGGTTTAGGCTGGGACAACCTGTTGTATGCGATCAGAATTGTTCAAAGGGACATTCTCTCAGAAGATATTCGTAGTAAGTTGAATCAAAAAAACTAAAAAACTCTCACAAATCTTCGCACTTCCAGCGTTGTGTGGCTCAACGTTCAGCATCTATATACACAGACACTTTCAAATCTGGCAACAAGGCACATATTGATTACATGTAAGTGAAGACTGACTATTCGTCCATCTTAGGGCTCGTTCGGATCGATTTTTTCTCTCTCGATATTAGATCTAATATATTAGAAATATTGGGCTAATATTGCATTTACCGAATACTATATTGGACTCGATATATATTAGCTCATATAATTGATTTAATCGAACGCAATATCAAATTCAATAAAATATTGAGTTTACTATCTTAAAATAGCAAATAAATCAAATATTTTTCACATTTTCGATATAATAGCCAATAGCACCTCCTGAGATATTGTAAACTCAATATTTAAAAATAAAAACATTTCTCACTTCTTTCAACTCAATCATATAAATATCAATATTATTTTAAATATATTAGCTTTATTCAAAAATTTGATTGTTTCAATATTTCAATAACCCTTGCCATTTTAAAATTATTAGATCTAATATCAAATAAATAAAAAATTGATCCGAACGAGCCCTTAGTCGTTGATCCGGCAGGTGGTTTTAGTGGTACATAAATAATACTCAGGTCTTCAGTACGATATAGAGAGCCAAGTCTCCTTATCACTACTCGAAGAGGCTGGATATGTGCCACTATCTCGCTATGTGTCAGGGCAAGACATTCGAACCTACGCAGATGCTTTTATTGAGAAGTATCGTATTGCGGATAGCCCTTTCTTCCAGACCAAAGCTGAGAAGCTTGTTTAGGATGAGGCAAGCGAGGAGTGGCAAATAGAGTTTACATAGAAGCGCACAGGACAGCCCTCAAAATTGTTGATATCACGGAGGATAGCTACATCAGTGGTCACCTTTGATAGAGAGATAATAGGATAAATGAATAATAGACTAGATTGACTTGAGGATTGATCGTAATAATCAGTGTCCTCTATATATACTCAAAATAGGCGATGTAGGCACTTATTTGGGAAAGATTATTATTCTAGTAGATTATGTAATGATTGGAGTAGCTAATATAGTGATAATGTAATTGAGATCGATTATAAAGGCCGATCTCGATGATCGGGGCACGTGTGTAGCACGTGATATTGCGTGACAGTTGAACATTCTATCAAAATTTGTTGCAATGGTGCTCGGACCGACAGGGTAATATTTCGCCTGCTTGAGAGCGCATATTTCCAAACGCCAAGATAATTAAACAGGCGTGACGCGTGATGCAATCACTGTATGCAAGACCTCGTCGTTTCGCGCTAATGATCACCCTTTTAGGTCTTACAAAGAAGTGGCAAACTCAGGGGGATGGTAGAGAGAGCGGTTGGAAACTTTTCACAATCATTTTACCACTGGAGAGCACCCCGGTACCAAGCTGGTGAAAAAACAATTGACTTACGCCTTCGAAATGGTAGCCCTTATTGGAAACCCTGTTGCATCAAAGTCGATCAAAGGGTTGTCACATACATTAGACGCCTCCATACTATTGACACTGAACGAATGAACCGCATTCTGGATCCCGTAAAGAATATCGTTACAGATTCTAGAGTGGCGGAAATGCTTCAATCCTGACATTTTCCATGGTGCAAGCGCCCCTTGTATCATGCCGGATATTTGCAAACATTAAAAAAATATAAAGTTACCCTCATTCATATAGCTGGAAGAAGTGTAGACTGCCTCACTAAGGACGCTTCTGTTGTGGGTGGTTTGCCTTATCCTGTTAATGTTGTAATTCTCGAAACTGGTTTTCGCGGGCCAAACACTGACACACCGGCAAAAAAAGCCGCTTTAGCCATCACCGGCCATAACAATACTTCAATGACGCAAAAGTGAGCCTCCAATGGATAGAGCCCACTACACGGCCTCCTGGATCAAAATTTTACCAAATCCCTTCCTCTCTAGACCATGGTAACCTTCCGTGAGCGGCGACTTTGTGCACACTCTTGATGTTTAAGCAAATAGTGCAGGGCACGTCTTGGTGAAAGCATAGAGTAGAACCACCAGGCTTTTTTACAGTCTAGAATCAACAGTCAAGGAAGCGGATGATTGGGCGATTAGGCTGCATACCCAACTATCATAGTTTCAGAGGGAAAGTAGAACGCATCCCGCAAGACAGACGAATAATTAATATGGCTCGCTCTGATATTTGAGCCATGGTAATTGAGGATTATTGTAGAAAATTACAAGGATGGTTCGATGAAGGCAGTATGGCAGATATTGAGGTACAAATGTAAAGGTAGAATGGCGAAGTACAATCTAGGACAAAGATCATTGATGCTTCATGGTTTAACTCGACCTCGAAGATCTAAGCTTTGCTGGTTCCTTCGATTTCGAGCAACAATGCTCCAATAATTTACTCTATATTTCCACTCTAGAGTGCATAATCAAGGTTCATTGCTATCAGCAATCTTCAACACTGAGATCAGATTGTCTCGTTCAGCTTCGAAGGCTGAGTTTTGGAATCCGCTTTAGAAAAACTTCTTTGACTGGAACGCTAAATATTGATTAAATAGACCTTACATGTATTTTTAATGTTCATTTGTATAATTTATTAAATTTAGCTTCTCGGGACGGATCAAGTGACTCAACAATTCTTCCCTAAGATTAATATTCTTAAGGGAAGCCTCGAATCTTGACATCATGTATTACTTTGTGATAAAAAAGCGACACTAGTCGTTGAGCTCAATCAGAGCTTCTGTCGTTGCAAAAGTACTAGTGCTTTGAATTCCCCCTCAGTCTTTTTTTAAAAAAAGAAAAGAAAAAAAAAGCTGCAGCCTTAAAAAATGTGAAGTTGTTCTGGAATAACTAGGACCATGTACTCAAGCAGTAGTCCTTTTATCAGTAGTATTCGAGCTTCTTATTCCACTTTATATCCCTTGGCCTTCAAAGATGTACAGACTGCGTCTGAAATCAGTTGTTTAATACTAAGTAAGTTGGCTCTACACATAATGGATTTGAGATGACGATGGATTATCATTCATGGAAGATTTTAACTCGCTAGAGTCAATTGGCGAGTAACTTTCAACTAGATAGGGACGAACTGACTCTCATTACCTCTAACAAAGAGCTCATAGTTCTATTAGACTCTTAGAGTGCTAATCTTATTCCTAAGCTCATCAATGCATTTTTATCATTGTATACTGATTTTCGTAGGGGGGTACTTATTGAATGACAGAAACATCATAATGATAGCAAGAATGAATCTCTGCTCATATTCTCTTCAAATTTAACCTTAATGCACTT
Organism: Botrytis aclada; assembly: GCA_014898285.1. Lineage (NCBI taxonomy): Eukaryota > Fungi > Ascomycota > Leotiomycetes > Helotiales > Sclerotiniaceae > Botrytis > Botrytis aclada. Next base: position 872,957 of record RCSV01000008.1, read on the forward strand.
CTTTGAGATCTCTTCAATGATTTTAATCTTATAGATTGCTTGAACACAATCTTCAAAGATTTTCGAATACAGTTTCGGTCAAATTATTGAACCCTCGGTTTTCATGCCCATTTTCCAAGGAGCCCCATCAACGCCATGCCTCCCATTAGACTGATCAAAGCGATTGAAGTCTTGATCAATTCGGCATTCCTCAACTCACCATACATCCAGTCATGGGCCCACATGTTGACAAAGCCGATCCAGCTAAGAATACCAGCAGAAAGGGCATCCAAAGTTCCAAGAGCAACGATGGTCGATGGATCATTACCGTTGAATTTGTTGATAACACCGATTCCAATAGCCATTCCAATTGGAGTAACGAGCGTAAAGGCCATTGGGAGAATTACGTACTTGATGGTGTGAAGACCATCAATTACTGCGATTCGGGCACCAAGGGCAAGTCCTTCGAACATCTGGTGGAAGACGATGACGATAAAGAGGGTGATGAAGACCGAGTCGCCTGCTACCACCAATGTGATACCAATAAGAAGGGAATGGAAAATGATACCAGCCTCAAGGATGAAGATACTGAAACCGTCGTTGGCGTGGGTGGTTCCAACACTGCTAATGTCATGATGGTGGCTTAGGTGCGCGAGCGTAGATGTAGGGTGGCCTTTTACTGCTGCTTCGTCAAGTGGGGTTTCTTGAGAGCTGATACTGGCAGCTTGTCTTTCTATGGTGGACTGTCGGCGCCAATGTGCCAGTCGATGACCAGTAAAGTCGATTAAGAAAGCGATAAACGCACCAGCCATCATGATAGCGGTCGTGGTTGCTTCGTATCTTAATTCACCAAGACAACTATACAGAAATGAGTGCTAGCACATTTCAACTAGAGGAAATATCTGCTTACCTGTTGCCAAACATCAATGAAGCGTGGGTCGCAAGCTAGATTCGGTCAGCAACCTGATTACCACGGGCGAGGATTGAAAGACGAACATGAATCAACGCTGTTGCGATGATGACACCAGTTCCAAACTGTTTGACAATGGTGAAAACGATTCCAGTCCCATCGGTTTTCAGAACTCGCGTCATGAATACTGGAGCATAGACCCCTGATCTCTATTAGAAGGATCTACATTTCCGGTTGAGGGGCTTACCGATTGCACTTGTAAAGAGAATGACAAACAATAAGCCAATGCGGAGTTTGACATTGTAATCACGATCTTTTCGCTCGCAGGTTGCCGCAGCGGAGCCACCAACACAATGTCTACCACAGATCAGAACTTTGGCAATGTGATCAACACGGTCAGGTAACGTACTCAACACCAGCGTGGAAGTGGCAGTTCTCTCCACCTTCAGACTCCGCAGAACTCTCCTGTCCAGTGGAAGCCGACTCTTCGGTAGAACCCACGACCTCAACTTCAGCACCATCGGGTCTTAAACAGAACATGGTAGAGCCGTGAGAATGGCAGCCAGTATAAGTGGTAGGGAGAGCTTCGTTACCAGTGGCAGTCGCTAACACCTGAACCTCTTCGCCATTGCCTTTTACACAGTACCTGGAAGTTGATTAGCTCTCTCATCTCAGAACCTAAAATTTGCACATACTGAGTAGTATCATGTTGGTGGCAGTCAGTAATGGCGGTAGTTTGCACATTTCCAGTCGTTTCTGCGGTCACAGAAGCTGGAGAAGTTGGAGTTGGAGTTAGAGTTGGAGTAGAAGTGCTGCTGGGAATTGTGGTTTCGGCCCCCCCGGGGAGAAAACATATTCTGTATGCAATTAGAATATAATGCTCTTTATCATTGGTGACACGAAAGACTTACTCTTGTCCATCCTGGATATGGCAGCCCGTGAGCGTGATCTGAGCCCTTGTGATGGCACCGAGCAATGAAAAAAGCAACACACTTCTGAGAGTGATAACAAATCGAGAACTGAACATCTCGTGAACAGCACCACGATGAACTCGTGGAAAGTTAAGAGACTGAAGGAGAGAGAAAATGCTTTCAGGGAAAGGGCTTTAGGGAAGCAATGAAATAAAGAAGGGCAACTAATTGTGAGATCAATATGCAGCCAACGTCTAATATTTATCTTCTCAATTGAATTTTCTAGCTCAATAGTCCGGAAAGCTCAAACTTTAGAAAGTCTGCTATCGGAGCTAGGTAAAATGGATTGAAAAGTTGCTGCTCATTGATTGATGTTGGCAGAGGAGGCGAGAAAATACCCCCTGCACCATTACACAATTAATGGGACAAATGGTAAGAAAGACCGACTTGGCTCACAAACTTGCACAAACAAAAAATCCGAATGGCGCCGACAAGATGAGCTTAAATGGCAGATGGAACTTGGCATACCTGGGCATGAGAACCTTGATGGGTTGAACGAGGGATGGCTTTCAAACCCCAGGATAACAGGACTGGTATCTTTCTATTCCATTTTTCCTAGAAACGGAACCAAAGTAGAGGTCTTTTTCTTTTTCTTTTTCTCTTTCTCTTTCCATTTTATTGTTGAACACTCGAAGTGTCCAGCTGCGGCCGATGTGATCGCCAAAGATTGAACATGGCCCGCCATGAATAAAAGGCTATGTGGAAGGCCTACAAGACTCTTTTGGCATATAGAGTTGAGAGCGACAGCAGGGTTGGTGCTGTTACGATGGATACACATACAATAACCCAGCTCTGAGGAGGCCAAGGCCTTTTGGGGAGGGTCATGAGGTTGATCGAGGAGAAAAATTCTGTGGATTACATAATCACAAATCACGTACCCCGCCTCCCCTCAGAAACAGTTGAGGAACTTGATTGGCCAATTTGTATGACAAGAAGACAACAGCAGATTTATGAGTCTTGTATCTTTGTTATAATTTCGTGTAATATAGATGTTAGTTCTACTTTATAAAGTGTCCGATCCTACATGGCGGACCAGGCGTCTGCACTCTGAAAAGTTCTTCGCCTTGGCTTGACAAACGTCAAGATGTCATTGGCATGTTGACCTTCCGCTGGAACCACATGTGGTACCTACGTATCTTCTTGTACATCTGTCGGCCTTGAAATCTCTTCCTCTTCGCAGTAGTCAGACCAAGTCCTTGGCGTTCACGATGTTCGATAAAGGTGGTGGCTTTCCAAGACTGAAGCATAAGTGAGAACCCGGAGAGGTAGCTACTTCAAAAGACGATATGAATGTCACTTCGAATATACATCTCACACAACATTTTATCAGTCTTCCTCCTTCAATTCCTGGATACTGCCATCGTCAAGCCAGACTCTAAAATGCACGTCTCAAGTTTTCTCATTGCCTCCTTCAATACTTTTGCCGTATTGGCGTACCCTCTTACCATCGGAAATGCCGCAGTCTCTCCTGATCAGGTTTCCCAGCCTATTGTCTCTTTAGGTTATGCAACGGCATACAACTGGCAGAACGATTTTGTCTCTCACTTCACAATCCACCCATCCTGCAATGCGACAGAGCGTCATGAGCTCAGCGAAGCGTTAAGACAAGCGGTTGAAATGGCTGAGCATGCAAAGAACCACAGCTAGTAACACCCGAGATGATCAGTCCCAAACTAATGCTAATCAAATCCTTAGTCCTTGTCCATGGTAACAAATCCGAGATTTTTCAAAAATATTTCGGCAAAAGTCCTACTGCTACGCCAATGGGATGGTTTGACAAAATTGCCTCTGGTAATCGCGCTGGAATTATCTTCCGTTGTGATGATCCTGACCGAAACTGTGAGACTCAGGATGGTAAATACACCCATCCAGAATAAGAAACCATCACAGTCTCAGATCGACTAACTTCTCATAGCATGGGCAGGTCACTGGCGAGGTAAAAACGCAACAGCCGAAACCGTTATATGTCCACTCTCCTACCGAACCCGACTCCCTCTCACCGCACTATGCGCGCGAGGATTTAACGTCGCAACTGGCAGACCAGCAGACTTCTGGGCTCCAGATCTCATGCACAGACTCTACCACGTCCCACTCATTGGCGAAGAAATCGTCGATCACCATGCTGATGGGTATCATGGCGTTCAAGAGCTCGCCGCTGGTAGCAAATATACGCTGGCAGGACACAATAGCGCCACGTTGACGTATTTTGCAACCGAGGCATATGCGTATGACATTGCTGTTCCTGGCGAGGGATGCGTAGGCAAGGCTAGTGATGAAAAGGGGGCAGATTCACATAGTGTCCCTGCAGCGACTGCAGCGACTGCATCGACTGCATCGACTGCGCCAACTGTGAACCCGACAAGAATCATCCCAGCTGAGACTAGTTCCACAGCGGCTGCCCCCACTGGGACCGAGTGCCACACACATGATGACGGAACATTGCACTGCGTGTAGATAATTCACTTTGGTCAATTTAGCTTGGTAATTAGCTCAAGTACAAACATATATTAATTCTTCAATATGAGGAAATTCAAGTGTCGGAATACTATAAATTTCACTACCAAAATGAATAAGCTCATTTCACATGTTTTCCACCATTTTTTCCCCACTTCAATAATCTTTGCCCTTACATCTTATCCAACTTATATTCTTCTTACTACCATATAAAACTTTAATCTTAATCGATTCTCCAACGTTTGTTACCTCTCTTCTTCATACTTAAATAACAATCCTAAATATCTCACTACTACTGACTTAATACATTTGTACTTTCTTACAAGTATCATCTATTTCCACCTTTGATATCGCACTATCTGAGTTCTTAATCAAAGATGGAGCTCCTTACCATATATCCTACCCCTCTCCTCAAAATGTTGATATCAACGCCTATTGCATCACCTCCCTATCCTCTCTGAAACCAACTAAAGCAACTCTTTTTCTCAAAAGGTATATCAGTCCCATTGAATTTTAATAGTCTAGCCCATCAGATATTGACATGCACTTTTCTCGATGCGAAAACTCGTATTTTCTTGCTTTGGGATGATGGATTTGTTGATATTCTTAGACTTTCTTTCTTTTGATTGGTTTTAATATCAAAATTTAAGCTCATGATTATATCTTACAAAGTTTCTGTTTATATATGCATATAGTCGAAATTGGAGATTTTTCGGAAAATTAAGATGCTCGACTGTGGAAAATTATTGAAGTCACGGTATGAGACTCTTGGAGGTTAAAAATTATATTATAATAATAATATTATAATTATTATAATATTTAGTGAAAGACTTAGTCAGATTTAGCTTAGGGACGAATCGAATATATAAGATAATTGAATTGAAGTCAAATAGTATAAAAGAATGAATTATATTTAATTTGCTTGCTTTTTCCTAGGTTTTCTTTAAAGAATATTCTAGGTTTATATAGTTTATAATGAAATTCTAGTAAGTTTTATACTTATAAATAAGATCAATTTAAATCGAATCTTATAGAATTAATTTATATAATAAATAGAAAGTATAACCAATCAAATTGAATTGATTTATTGATAATCTTTTATATGATTCCATTCCATTCTATTCCATTATAAATCAATTTGATAAGAGATATAACGTGGTTTAACACCGGGTCGCCAATATCACCGGGTCGCCATTTATTTTTACATACAAAAAACGTCTGTGTGTAACCGTGCACTTCCTTTATTTTTGGATATGATTTTATAGAATTTGAAAGTGTAAGATTTAATTATATAAATATTATAAAAATCTGATTATTTATTGAAAATTTGAATTAATATAAGAGTTATTATCAAAACAGTTTTTCTGTAACGAAAATCGTGACAATTTTAGCTTTTTTCGAAATATAATAGAAATATTAATATAAAAACCAGATTTTTCAATAATTCATCTCTTATTATTATTTAATATTCTTTTTTTTCTAAAAAATAATGATTGGTTATTAAGATATGAATATTAAAAAAGACTTAGTTTTGGTATATTTTTGAAATGGCGACCCGGTGATATTGGCGACCCGGTGTTAAACCACGTTAGCTATATTATAATATGATAATATAATTTCATAATATAAAATCATATTATTCGTATATTATATAATCATAATATAGCTTATTAATAAGATATTAGTAAGTGATTTACTATACCTATTATAGAATTTCACAGAGACAGACCTCAAATAGGATAGTACAGGTGTACAAATGACTTCAAGTATATACATGTTACCTTCTAAACTTAGATATTTAGCTCACTTCATTAATTGTACCTTTAACATAATTTAAGTATAATTTACTATGAAAAAATTACGCCTCGAATCCTTCCTTCATTTACTACTCTTGGAGTTCAAAATCCAAATATTAGTAATAATACTATTGTAACAGTGGGAAGAACTAGCTAGTTGAACTCAGAAACAAATCGAGTACTTGAACCCGTAACCTTCTTCCATTAATTATTTGTCCTCACCCGCTAACTACGGTATAAAGTACCAGGGAAGAAAAGGGGGGATATATCCTTACTTGGGCATCCGACCCAGTGCGTTGGTATAGTTCCTCGATTCATCGGCTCCGAGTTTTAACGAGGGGGGATAGTGGAAAGTAAGCGACGGTTGAATGAGGTACCAATCCAGGTGGGGTTTGCGAGGTCGGAGAAAGGTGTACAAAGTCTATGGAAAATAACTACGTTTTTCTTCAAGAACCATTTATTCTTTTCTCGAGTCACTTCAGATAGTATCTCGTTTATTGTGGATATCGGCCTTCTCCGCTTTCCTGATTTCTTTTTGAATCTTGAGACGAGGCCGCGAATCTTCAACCTTTCGAATTCCAACACTTTTCCGTGAAAAAAAAAAGCTAGACTTATCTAGCAAGGCTTCCACAAAGTTGTCATCGAAAAGAGAAGCGTTAGGGCTTATATCTGTAGTTAAAGAAGTTACACTGTGAGAGTCTCATAGTGGCATCTCTCATTTGATACGTGGAATGAACTCCTAGGCATAACCACTGAATATTAAATCAGCGGACTGTTCACTTTGTGACCCTCTATCCTATTTTCGTGGCAAGCACTAGTACTCAGATTGGAAGAAATAAAGATCTGTTTCCAAGAGAGTAGAGGCCATTACCATGTCATACCACGTCTTCTATGTATTTGCTGGTTGATTCCGCGAACAAATTTAATTTAATTCTACGCTTTTGGCCGTCATATCCAGACATTTGTGTTACCGCCTGTGAGGAAACAGACTCAGAGCACCCCTTGGATAGCTTGGATTGTGTTAATATGAAGCTTCCATTGGAGACCTCTGCTGGGAGATCCAATAGGGTATGGTTTGGCTGAGAGCTACTTGCCGTGAAAAGACGTCGAACATGGTATGATGCGCTTTTTTGTCAAGTCTATGATCACTAATGAGCTTACCCTCGAATATTTATTCAACGTGCTCGCAAAGTTTGGGCACCTTCCATAGAAATTGATGTACAACAAACGAGATTACTGCTAGATGATCTTGCCCAGGTGGAACAATTTGCCATGTCTGACAAATCAACTCTGGTCTACCCCGCACAATTGGATGTTTGAGGGCTCCACAAAAGATAGTAGCGGAATAGTCTTTTATAAGAGATGCCCATAGTCGAGAGATGGCAACTCATCTAGTCCTCCTTATCCTCTCCCACATCCACGGTATCCATATATTCTACTCGGTAGATGTACTTAGGGGACCCTCCTGAGTTCTCGAGAACTGTTTCTCGATAGACCCCAGCCCGTGCCAATGTTATCAAAAGCTTACCAGAGAGCTTTGACTAAATCGTCAAGATTTTCTAGACGATATCATTTGAATGAGTGAGAGTCCGCCCTGTTTTATTGCAATTGAAGATTTGATGCATGACTGGCTCTCAAGCCACCTGAGCCGGATTTCGCTAGTCTTACATTTGTTATTTCCCTAGCCCTGACAATTTGCTAATCATGATGTGCGATTCTTGTATGTGCCAGGAAAAAGACAACAAGAGGCTTGGGTAGAGGTCATGAAATTTGACTTTGGCTGTCATACATGAGAATTACGTCACTTTCTACGGCTTCTAAAGTTCACGAATGTCTTTCTCAATTTTACTAGGATAACCGATGGCATTGACAACGTTATCCAGCCAAGTGATCCGGTGGTTGTGGTACGACCAGTCCCTCCATTCCCAAAAGTGAGTCTATAAGATTTGATCTGTCAATTATTTGGAACTTTCGCTGCCGTTAATCACTCTCTGTTTGTGACGGGATACTTTCCTGTGCCGATTAAGATGGATGCTCAAGTATCCATCCAAGAAAAACCTTTGATTTATTAACCGAACAACTCCACTATCAAACACCACCAGACTCAGGCACCCAGTTACTAATGCGGTATTAGGGAATGCAGTTTGTGAAGCCTGAACATGGAGTGCCGTTTCAATGGAAATCTCTGAGCAACGACCATGCGAGGAAACAGTATATGCCAGGAATCAGAGTCACCTCATTTTTGGAAAAAATATCGTTTAGGGCTAAAGCAGAGCCAAAGATTTCATTTTCACTCGTGGAAGGCTTGGCATAATTTGAATCCCAGATGTTTTTCACTAGAACAAACGATTGACACGAGTCGGCTTGATCCGAGAACCACAAAGGAGAGCACAATCAAGCTTTTATAGAAATAAGGATTTGATGAGTGTCATATTTTGCAAGTGCAGAAATGCCAATGCTCGTAGCATTGTTCGCGCCAGTCCTACAGCTGCTCCGGAGAGTAAGTGTGAGTTCAATTGATTGATGCTTGAACACTAATAACTTGGTGTTGATTGGCCGTCTTATTAGATGATGGGGACAAAGACGTTGTTACAATTATTCCGTCATTCGAAGTTAGGTAGATATCAATGTCCTTTATAAAATCACATTCGATGGCTTTTTCAAATGTAGAAGGATCATCTTGAATACCTAACGCAATGCATCTATAGAGTCACTCGTGAGTGTCAAGATGTCCCCGAGTCTTGGGCCTTCGAGGGAAATGACTTCAATGACTGCAGAACCTCCCAATCAACGATATGTTTGATTTCATGACCGATCTCTCTTAACCAAAGGGTCGGCATTTATCCAAGAGGGCGCCTTGAACACTTTTCGGATGTAGAAATAGTTGTAGGCTCTCCTGCAGTCAGTGCCACGATCTCGAATGTTAAACAGTGATTTCAAAGTCACAAATCGTTGGACAGTTCCATCCTCACTTGCGTCGTCTTCAAAATCCTCTCCGTCAATATCAAATGGAGCTGGTTCTCTGATGTCACCTATCACTAAATTTGTAGGTGGTAGTATTTGAGCGAATTCTTGACGCTCTAGGTCGGCTCTGATTTTAGATGCCACGCAGCGAGAGCCAAGTGAGATACAGCGAGAAACAGTACTCATCTGAGGGGTCTAGGCTCTGAGGTGGTTTGAGAGTTGTTGATACAACGTCAAAAGCGTTACTCGAACTTCACTAGCGTTAGGGATTCCCAAGGCTTCTTGATTGATTGATTGAATTAACGTCCGTCTTCAGTCCACGACTATATAGGACGGCTAGGCCCTACAGATCTAACAGATAACTTTTTAATTTATAATATTGGATATAGTCTAATTGAGGAAATAAAAACAAATGCTTGGGAATAATGCCTGCTTATTATATATATTGTATATAATAAGAAAATTATGAAAATCAAGAAATTGTAAAAAGATTAAAAACCTTTCTAATTTTTCTAATTACTTCTTCTTTATTTTTTTCTTCTCTTTCCTCTTTTATTATTATTCCTTTTTTTATTATTTTTTGTTTAAAAACCCTTACTAAATACTATATTCTTATAGCGATTTTATTAATATTGATAAATTTAATAGCTAATTTGATATCTATTTTTGTATGTAATAGGAATTGTATAATAATTTTGAATAATAGGATTTTCTTAAAGATTTCTTTTCTTTTTAATTTATATATAGGATAATTAATAAGAAGGTATTATAATACCTTAATATTATTATATATATATTTGTTATTAATAAGTTTAAAACAATATAAATGGGATTTGATATATTTATAATTTAATTTAAATTGAAAAAATATGTTAGTAATGTTTCAATTGATTCCACTTAATAACTTGATTTTGGAATCTATTTTTTATAGAAATAACTTTAAATAAGTTAATAAGGATTGATTTGATCTGAGTTTGTATTAATTGAGAGTAGAAAGTTATTAATCTGAATTGTATTTTTTGATAATTATATTCAAAAGATTAAAGCTTGTTTTGTTTAAGGTAGGTTGTATTATAATTGTTTCTTTTGTTAGTTTATTTACTAGTTCATTCCCTTCAATTGAGATATGATCAAGAATCTAATTTAAAAAGATTTCTGTTTTTTTTTGCTTTAATAACCTTAATTGTTTTAATTACTGTTATTTGGTATACTTGTTCTGAATGATTTGAGGGTGTTTTTAATTGATATAAATCTACTTAATTGTCCAAATAGATTTTAAATTTTTAATTAGTATAAGTGATTGAGCTAGTATATTCGATAGCTTTTGTAATTTTATAAAGCTCTCCATTATATACTAATTGGTTAGTACCAATATTACTTTACTTTTGATATAATATTTGATTGTTTGATTGTATAGCCACTATACCTATTCCAATACCTATTCCCTTTTCGGTAAAGAAAACATCAATATAAATATAAATAGTATTCTTATCTCTATATTTGAAAACAATATTATAAAGAATAGTAGCATCTTCTTTTAATAAATTGCTAATATTAATTCTGAAAGGGATTTCTTTTTTCTATGGGGAGAAATTAAAATGAATAATCTTTTCAAATGAGGAAAGATTGAAATCCTGATTTATCGATTCTTTGATTCTATCCAATTGAATAGATTTATATCGTTTTCTTCAAAAAGTAGGGATTGCTTTTCAATTAGCTTGATATTGAGCTAGTAATACTTTTTCGATATTGATTGAATGGTTTGGTACTAGTTTGGCTAAACGGAATGTGTATTATCTAATATTTGAATCTAATCTGATTCTTGAAGGCTTTAGGTCTGCTTCTACTTCCATTAGAAGGATTGGAGTAGTTTTGAATATTCCTAATATCTTTTGAAGGGCTAGGTTTTGAAGTAATTGTATTATATTCTTGAATTGAGTTTGGCCTTTTCATCAAATCACTGAGCTATAATCGGCTATACTTGTTACATATGCTATATATAGCTATCTAAAAGCTTTAGGATTAAGACCTTTTTCGATATTAGCTAATCAGGCCATTCGATAAAAGGCTCCTTTTGCTTGTATGATTCGAATATTAATATATTAATTGAATTTGAGGCTCAAATCGAACCATATTTCCAACTATTTAATTAGAGATTGAAGAATAATTGTTTTCAAATTGGATAATATGATTGGATAGTTTTTTGTTAATTTGGATGATGAAAAGTGTATTAGCTCTGTTTTTGCTAGATCAAATTGAATAGCATTTCTTGAACTGAATTCATAGATTTGTTTTGTAATTCTTTTTAGAGATTTGATATTCTTTTTTTATATAGATGAATTAGTAATTAAAACAATATTATTAATATAGAAAAGGAATTTGATTGAATTGAATAAAAAGAGGTTCCTAATATATATAAGGAAGAGGATTAAAGAAATTGAACTGCCTTGTAATATTCCGATCGAAATTGGCTTAAAGGTTTTGATTTGATTATTAAAAGATAGTTTTAGTTATCTTTGTTGAAGAAATAAAGCTATCCAGGCTATAAGATTTGTAGGCAGTTTTAGTTTCTTATAAATATCTAATATATTAAAAGATTGTGTGGAAGAGGCCTCTATATTGACTATCTTACGATACATCTCAGCATATTGTCCATCCCATAGTATTATATGAGGGTGACCAATATGCCTGTCTATGGTTCGTTTAATCTAGCCCGTTTAGGTAACCGTATTACTAATCACCACACATGTAATGCACCAGTAACTTCTATTCCTTTTAACATAATAATTGATTTTTCGAAATATAATCAAAGGCTCCCTTTATATTCATAAATAATATTGAGATCTTCTTATTAGTTTGCTTGTTTCTTTTGATTTTTATAATTAATAAAAGTATAACATTTATTACTGATTTCTTTTAATATCCTTCCATTTGATTCTTATATAGAAGGTAAATAGTTTCCATTAAGTATTCTAATTGTTGAGTTAGAATCCTTTTGCTTATTTTCTCAAGGTAATTTAATAATATAATTACTCTATATACTTTTGAAAGGAAATAATCCAGTTTCAAGATTTTTGTCAGGGCTCAGTAGTAGAGAATATGCCGGGAAGATACCGATTGGTTTATCAAAGGTTAGGTAATAAGGTGTATTGAATTCTAATCAAAACTAATCTTATACTTCGACCAGTCTAGGGCATATCCGATCCCTTATATATTACTCTTTATTGTAGGTCCTAATATCATAAATTCCTTTAGTTCTTTTCATTTCATTATAAATTACAGACTTATCGTAAACCAAGTTGATAGCCTTAAAACTAAAATTTACTACTACCAACTTCCCGATCCTTTACCAAAGCCCAGGTCTTTGATAGCCCCGGCACCTCCCAGGCTGACTAATCGTGTCCTGCGCTGACAATTTTCTTTAAAATAGCTCCTATAGCCTATTTCCAGCATTAAGGGTGATATTCTAAATTAATAAGTTTACTGAAGAGAATAAAAAAGGTTTGTGGAATTACTTTATAAATCTTTATAATAATTTTTTAAGTGATTTTATTTAGATCAGAGATTTTTTTTTTGTATTTTGACTAAACAGGCATTATTTAATTCGATTTACGAAAGACTAGGTCATTTTCATTTTTTGAATTGTTTATATCTTTTCTATTAAGGTTTTGGAATAATAAAAAGAAGTAGGAATAGAGTCGATCTAAAAGTAGAGCATTTTCCTTCAAAAAAGCTTTTTATTGAAATATCTGGTATCCTTTAATTTTGAAAGTCCTTGGTATAAATTATTGCTTTGAATATTGTTTGTATATCCTTCTTTTTAAGGAATTTATTCCAATAATTTTTCTTTGTTATTTTAATAGCTTGAAAATATTTGTTTTTAGTAATTTTATATTCTTTCTTAGAATTAGAATTCTTTAGATTTGATTCAATTATTTGCTTTGTTTTTCCTAGCTTTTTTCAAAAATCTTTCAATTTAGATATCCACTATAATTTCACTTTTTTGATTGAATTAGCTTTAAATATAAATCTTTTAATTACTTTCTAAATAATTCTAGTAAACTTGTTTACTACTTGATCTAAAATTAAATAATTATCTTTTTCTTTTAAGAAACTTAACGAATCCTTTTTAATTGAAATTATTGAATTTAGAATAAAAAGAATAAAAGAATATAAGGATTCTGATTTCAATATCGATTCGAATTTATTCCAATTAACTAGCTTGATATTATATCTAATTAGTGATATTATATTGAAAGGATTTGACTTTTCTTTTCCTTTTAATTCAAAAAGTATACCTATATAATTAGATCTTATATCTGAAAGTATTTACCAGTTTTGAATTTGAAAGACAATTCTTTTTAAAACTAATATAAGATTAAAAATATTTAAATTGAAAAAATTAATTTAATAAAAAATACTGATTCCAGGCTCGTTTAGAAAAATAAGATTCTAATCTTCAAATCATTTGGCTAATTGATCAGCATTTCTGTTTTTCTTTGAAAAAGAATCCCATTATAAATAATAAACATTGAAATCACCCAATAAAATAATTTCTTGTGATATAAATATATTATATAAATATCTTTCAATTATAAAATCTTTCTCTTTGACTTAATCAATTTCATTATATATATTAATGATTTGAAAGGTTTTATTTCCATTTTGGTATTTAAAGATCTGTATATCAGAATTTATTGGAGAATCAGGAGCTAAATTGATTATAGCTTGAAGAGTTTTTGAAATGTATAGTAATGTACAGAGTTGAAGATTAGAATCGAATCTTAATAATATTTATATAAAATTGAAATGTATAATAGATCTCGAATTTAAATAATTAGTTTTATTTTTAATAATTTAAGATTCTTAGATTATAATAAAATTGATATTAAATTCTATTACAAACTATAAAATATTCTCTATAGCTTATACACTTCTATTGAGATTTATTTAAAGAATTCGAATATTAGTATAATTTATTAATTAGTATTATTTGTTTTTTACTGAATTGCTTAATAGATTTCATATATTCTTGAATTTGCTATATACTTTTCTTAGCAATTTGAATATTTAATAACAAAATATTAACAAAACTTTCCTCTGATATTACATATTATATATAAATATACTAATATAATATATTTGTTTTTATATAATCCGCAAAAGGGATTCCTTCTATAATATATATCTAGATATCTAAATCCTTAATATTTTAGGCATTATATAATTGATTTGAATTTATAGAATTTTTCTATTCTTATATTAATATCAGTGATATATAATTGTTTCCGAATAGTTAGTTTTGCTTTTAATTTTGATATAAAAATGGTTACTATAGCTCCTTTTTGTTAATAAACTCTTTTTGATAATAATATAAATCAAAAAGAGGTTTCTATTAACTTAAATTCTGGATTGAAGATTTTGATTTTCTTAAGAATAAAATTTATTTTTTTATTTCAGAAAATTCTTTTATAGGGATTTTATAAATGATAACCTTATATTATTCTTGGTCTTTTTGAATTCTTTCGAATTTGATAAGATTGTTCCAGATTGTTTTCTTTTCTAATAAAAGTTGTGATATAAAAGGAGTATTTGTAGTAATTATTATATTGTTATTCAGAGATAGAATTATTGTTGCTATAATTAGGCCTTTGATTTCAATTTTCTGGAATACTTTGTTTATTTGGTTTCGAATTAATATAAATAAAAAGAAAATAATATTCTTAATCTCTGATTTGATTAGAATTAAATATTTTTATATAATTTCAATCTTTTTATCAATTAAAGTAAATCTAATAGTTTTTTCCTTATCTATTAGATTCTATTCTTTTTCTTTTGTTATTGTTATATATATCGATTTAATAATTTGTATATTGATTGATAAGGGAGCTTTAATAAAAGTTTTAGTTTGAGTTTCAATTTTCTGTGTAGCTGATTTTAGATGAATGATTTGAGAAGTAATAATATTGGAAGTGATAATAAGCTTTCCTTTTTTTATATATTTTTTAAAGATTTTAAGGAAATCTAATAGTTTGGATTGTTTATCTTGTAATTGAATAAGGGTTGAAATTAGCAAAATAAGATTTCTTACTTTTAGAATAGCTTTCTTTGATATAATTAGCTTGTTCTATATTCTGAGTTGTTTATTTTGATTGCTAAAGGATATTATAGGGCCGCGTTTCTTATTTTGATTGAATATATAAATAGTACTGGTTGTGCTTTGAGTAATAAAGGGATCACTAAGTAGATTGAACTCTTCAATTCTTATTCTAGAGTTGGCTGACTGATTGATTGATAAAATAAGACTAGAGATTTCGAATTGGGGGTTTTCAGAAGAAGGGGAAGAGCTTGAAGGTATTAGAATATCTAGGATAATGGTAGAATAAGTGTTTGGTATAATAAAAACTTTTTTTAAAGCTTTTATTATAATTATATCCTTAAGTATTAATGAATTATTGAAATAATTTATATTGAGAATCTTATTCTTATTTTGATAGTTTAAAATGAAAATTTTATGCGACTTTTTATGTATATTTTGTGTTTAAAACATTGACAATAATATCACAATAATTACTGGTTAGAGTCACTTGGAGGCAATTGCAATCAATTTGGTTTAATAACTATGATCTAGATCGATTGCGAAAGGGTTGTATTTCGAAGAAAAAGTTTCCTTCGAAATTTGTTGTGTGTCCCAAGGCTTCTTGATAGAGTATCTTCAATCCATCTCTTTTTGACAAAATTCTGGCAAGTCTTTTTCGTGCATCCATCATTTGGAATCCAGTGAGAGATAATGAGAATAACGAGAACGAGAAGGAAAAGAATGAATCAAGACTTTCTAGGCTACTAGATGAGTCACTGTGGCTTAAATAATTGCATTTAAGATTTGTGAAATCCTGACTGCCTTGCAGTCCAACAGAATCTTGTATCTTTGCACTCTTGGACCGGCCGTTGTTGGCACAAGTTCATCGGCACTACTTCTTAGAGTGTTTTGGGAATATAGGGAGGAATCTTCGTTTGATCTGTCATCATACGTTGGGACCGGTGAAGTCTATCTCGATGAGCAATCCTTAGGATCATTTATGGATTGACCATGTGAATGGTAATGATATGTCTTATTTCCTCCATATATCGAAACGGCTTGCTCAGAGTCAATAAACTACTGTCTCTCTGGGCTTATCAGCGCATATGTTTGCTGTTTAGCGGTCGACTGAGAGTATGAGCCTTCAAGAGGTACAAGTGGAGGTGGGCTTCTAACGCTGTGTTTATGGTCGGAGAAGTGGCCAACAAGATCAGCCGTGGGATCGTGATTATAGAGGTTCGTTGAAAGGTGGTCCATGAATGGTAGATTGTACTGTGTCGGAGATTTTTGTCTCTCCGAACTGCATCCACCATCTTGATGGGAACCAAAGTAGCCAATACGATATTCTGTTTCACCGGAAGATATTGGAAACGGTATGCTGTTCCCATAGAATGAGACTATGGGGTAATGCGAGGGAGTAGAGAAGGCAGAAGGATCTAAAGTGTTTGGTAGGGTAGAAACTGAATCGCTGTACGTGGGATTATCTGTTGAGTATGAGCTTGGTATAGACGATTTATCAGCAAGACTCAATGGCAAACTAACCTAGTCGTAGGATTCCCTCAATGTTTGCTCACTGTATTGACCTTTGAACAAGATTCTAACATCATATCCCAAAGCATAAGTTTTGCATAGTTCATTCGCAGTGCCAGGTCGAGATGATGTTGTTCCGAGTCTGGTATCATTCTGGTTGGTTGAATCTCATTTGGCTGATATTCTCATTTGAAGCTAGTCTTAGGTCCATCGCGTATATAATGAAGTGCTCTTTAGCATGCACACCTGGCTTGCTTGTCGCTCTTCCTTTGCAAGTCACAATCGGTCTAATTTGACAGTCAGTAACAATTTTGATAGGAATATACGAGATCAAACTTACAAAGACAACGACCTCGTGCAAATCCTACAATAACAAATCTCCGGACGTTTGCAGATATCATCTCATCATGATTCTTTCTACGTGATGAAAATATTTCGCCTCCAGCTGAACTTCCAAATGGTTCGGACCAAGGGGCTTTAGAAATCTGCCTAAATTAAATGTAACCTCACTATCTGGGGAGGAAACCAAGAACTTACTTTTCCGGATGTGAATTCCCGAGCACTGTGCAATTTATGATCTATCAAAATCTGGTAATTGAGTGTGTCTTCCATATTAAAAACACTCACTTCAATCAAGGTTCGTATGCTGCATAGATGCATCGTTCTTTCCGAAATTGGCTATGATAGCGGAGGTCTATATTGGCCAAAAAACTTAAAACAGTAGGTGCTAGTAAGTCTGTCACGATCTCAATATCATTGATAACTACCGAACGTTCGTTACTTCTTGAGTAATGTGAAGTAATCTCCGGCAAAATATCAATCGATATAGTACCATCATTTCTAAAAATATTAGTTCTACTGGATGTTGATTGATCAGGTTCAAACTTGAAATCGATTCCGCCCCTATAATCGTTACAAGTAAATTTCAATCTCGTCTATTCGCATTCAATTCCAGTCACTACATGAATTAGAATTAGAAGAAGCTTTGAAAGATGATCTCTGTTTTTTTTTTCACATAAGTTGAATGAGATGACATTGTAGAATATTCTGTGTTGAAGGAATCCCAGAAGCGATATCATATGAAGTCGCTTTAGTGCGGTCAAAGTCGAGAATGAAGATCTGAAGGCTCTCGATTTACACATCTCTATGTGGCGATAATAAGCCGTAGTCATCCATACCATAGAGTGTTCATTAGTAGCTTTAAGTTTCGTTTAAACTGCCTGTGTGACCTATACCCCTACCATCGGAGTAAGCTCGTTTCGCTCTTGTTTACAACCAATGGCTAATATACAATGAGGTAAAATCAATGCAATAGAGCGGAGAATCAAGCTTTTAGGGGGAATATCGGTGACATTTTGGATGAGTTGGACTTACCCCTGGCAGGATGCATCACGTTTACACTCAACTAACACCAAACACTTCTCAAGTATTTGTACCCTAGATGGATACTACTTCAAAAATGTTATAAAACACTCAGACTTGAGATCCTTATCATGCTTACAACATTCATTCCAAAATTGCAATTGTCAGAACAATGCCTAGGTACTTGCATATCGCTTAACTGCTCAAACTCACTAAAAAAAAGATCGTGGTATTACTTAGATTGTAAACATGATAGGAACAACTAACTCCTAGAAAAAGAGATGAAATTCAAAGATCCCGAAGTTTTTATAGATTCAAACTACAAAAGAAACTCAAATGAAGTCTCAGGGTTATTGAATAAGTAAAGTTCTAAATGTACATAAATTCATTGTTTAAGTGTTCGAACTGTAAGGGTGTATGTAAACTTATGTCAAGATCCTTGTTTAGTGAGTAAGTCGCACACCCCACTTTTGGACCACCCCTCTTTTGGACCACCTCATAAATCTCATTGCTCTAATCAACCATCTCTCTTTAATCTTCAATAATTCAATAATCATTTAATCAATTAATTTCAGATTTTGATATATTATTTATTATCTTATAGGAAATGGTTATATTGAAGATGATATTGCTATGGCATTTAGTATAATAGCAAAAGGTATAGCTATTCATAAAACTGATTTAAAATATGGAGTACCTTGTATTACTTTTTAGAACTATATAAAAGGTTATCTCTCTTATCAAAAAGATATTGAAAATATGTAAAAGATAGTTCCAAATCAAAAGAAAGTATTAGCAAAATGGATATTAATTTAAGAAGCTTTAGGTATTAGCTTTATATATCAACAAATTTGAAAGATTGGTAAAAGTCTTTTTAAAATAAAATAAAATGAATCTATATTTGAAAAACAATGGATATCCAACTTTTTGTATAAAAACCTTGAGATTCAAACTAAAAGACAATTTAGAGTTAACAATCAACATATTTCAGATACTATTATTAAAACTATTAGCAAGTTCTTCAAAAGATTGAATTTGCTGACTATTATGTATATTAAGCCAGAAAATAGATGGAATATGAACGAAGCTGATATTATGGAAGGTTAGGGTTTAAATAGCATGGTACTTGGGAGTGCTGAGCAATGTTTTATTCAAAAAAAACAATCGGGTACAAAAAGCTGGATCTCTTTTATTAAATGTATCTCAACTATAGGAAAAGCACTCTTATTTCTTATTATATATAAGAATAAAAGTGTTCAATAACAATAGTTCCCTATAGAACTTGATAATTATAAGGGTTGGAAGTTCTATGCTATAGAAAATAGATGGACTACCAATGAAACAGGTCTAATATAGCTAAAAAAGGTCTTTATTCCTCAAACATCCCCCTCTAACCCAAAAGAGGCTAGATTACTTGTTTTGAATAGATATGTAAGTTATAAAACTACTCAATTTATACTTGAATACTTCAAAAACAATATACACCTTTTATTTCTACCACCACATATATTGTATATATTATAACCTCTCGATTTATTAGTTTTCTCTCTCTTAAAAAACAAATATCGGTATGAGCTTAATAAATTAGGTTTATTATTAGATTCTATACCTATTAACAAAAGGAATTTTCTTATATACTATTATAAAATAAGATTAATTAGTTTAACATCAAATAATATTACTTCAGGATGGAAAACTTTAGGTTTATAATCTCTAAATCATGTTAAACCTATTATGTTGAGATTATTGCTTGAAAACAGTAATAAGGAGGTTGTAAATATGAATCCAGCCTTAGATAATGATCTAGTGCTTCAATGGAGTACAGATTTATTTTTTATTCAATAGAAAATATCTCAAAAAGCAAGCAATATATATAAATATACTTTAATAATAGAATCTGAAAAAGAAATAGATTTTTATACTCATCGATTATTATTTCGAAAGATTTAAAAGGCTTTTGATGCCAAGGACTACGAAATTATGAGTTCTAAGTATCGAATAAAGGAATTGGAATACAAATTAGAAAGTGTTATACCTAAAAAAAGAAGGAAGGTTCCTATTAGTCCAAATTCAAAGTTTTCAGGGATTGGTGCTATATATCAAACTCAAATCGAAGTTGGTGATTGTAAAATTGATATAAAGGACTCTGATAGTATATATGAAATTGATGTTATAGGAGATTGTATTGAGGTTAGATAATTGTTGAATTATTGAAGTTTGAAAGTTGTATATAGATATTTTATGAGGTGGCCCAAAAGGGGGGTGGCCCAAAAGTGGGGTGTGCGACTTATTAAATAATTAGCAACATGAGTGATTTCCTTCTACAAGGTATATATTCATACTTTTTGAACACCTCTTTTTCATGGCAGTCATTGCACACGAGTCATTAGTTTTCTCGATGACATTCATGTACCCAAGCGCCCAACAACTCTTTCCAGGATTAAACATTTCGAACTCCACACAAGGTCAATCTAAGCTTTTCCGACCGTTTTAAGAGAACCAATCAAGATCCTGATATCGATTAAAGATATAGTGCTGCCAATCTAATAGCATGCAAAGACTCTGAATTCAGAAGAGCAAATATTGAATTTCCATCAAAACCATCCCTCCCCCATCATCTTAGACAATATCAACTTGCCTAACGAAATTATTTCCAGAACTCGGCCAGCATTGTACCAAGCTCTCACCTTGGTATCACAAATACTGGAAAGATCGACCGTGAGCATGCAGACTCCCGAGATTACTGACTCCATTTCAATTCCCTTGAAGAATTTGAATAAAGATGGGATAAAGTGAACGGTGTGCATACTACGCAAAATTTCTTCAACTAGCTATGTAACTTCATATCGAGCCCTAAGTCTGTAGCCATGGCGTACTGCTCGACGATTCAGGCTCAAAAAAATGTAAAAAAATCAATCAAATTTTTTATCAGCAAATGCGAACATTTGAACACCTTTCTACAAAGTATATTCGGATTGAAAGTCTGATATCCCGCATCTCTTACCCCACAAATTCTCCCAGTTGAACGCTTATCTTAGCAAATTTGGTATTATGAGGCATATTGCTAGGGAGAAGGTTAATATTTTTGGCTAAATACATTGCAATAGGAGGTGAACAAGGAGGTTGTGAGTGTTAGTTGTTCTTGGATATGAGGAGTAAATATGGGGAAGAAGGGTCTCGAAGCCCATTGAAAAAGAGGTAAACTTAATTATCATTCCTAAGGAATTGAAGCTAAGTAAGATTCTAGAACTGCCGAGGTCGTCTGTCTCGATGCTAATACCATACGTAGTATCCACTTGGCATCTGATATACGAGCCAATGAAAGCACTACCGTAATTAGAGGGGTATGTGACAAGCAGGCTTCCCCACAATTTTGTTTCAACGTTGTATCCTATAGTACTCATATTATAGAAAGAATTAATGGTAGGAATTAATAAAATACGACTTGACTAGTTTCTCGGAAAGCCAATGAGATATAGACAAATCTATTCAAACACTACCATGGCTGAAGGACTTGTAATGATTGGGATTTCTCATAATTTCATTTCAATGTTACGTCCTGTAGTAAGTATATTGCAGAGAGAATCAATTGTAAACAGTTAGTATGGTATACCCTTGCTAGTTGTCTGGTTGGCATTTGGATCGATGGACTTGGCGATGTCATCAGTCAGGGAGTAATATGATATAAAGAGAGCAGGATCGCGAGGTTCTTAAGTTCGATATCCTCTCAATCATCTCAATAACTTCGTTCTTCCAACTCCAAATATCCTGTGATATATCTTCATCATGACTCGCATATCTGCTTTGTTCTTCGCTTTGCTACTAGACGTGGCAGTACTACCACAAGCAATTGCCGCTACCTGTACACTTCCATCTACATATAGCTGGACGTCCACTAATGCATTGGCGTCACCAAAGTCAGGATGGGCCTCACTGAAGGACTTCACCCACGTTGTCTACAAGGGCCAACACCTTGTCTATGCTACAGACCACGATACAGGAACCGCCTATGGCTCAATGAACTTCGGGCTCTTCACAAACTGGTCTGACATGGCCTCAGCCAGCCAAAATGCAATGACCTCAACCACCATTGCCCCTACACTCTTTTACTTCGCTCCAAAGAGTATCTGGGTCTTGGCTCATCAATGGGGACCAACCGCGTTCTCTTACAAGACATCAAGCGACCCAACCAATGCAAATGGCTGGTCGGCATCGCAGCCCCTCTTCACCGGCACAATTTCCGGCTCTAGTACCGGTCCTATCGATCAAACCGTCATCGGTGACAGCACAAACATGTATCTCTTCTTCGCAGGAGACAACGGCAAAATCTACAGATCTAGCATGCCAATCGGAAATTTCCCCGGAAACTTCGGCACAGCATCAACCGTAGTTCTTAGCGACACAACCAACAATGTCTTCGAAGCAGTTCAAGTCTACACCGTTGCAGGTCAAAACAAGTACCTCATGATCGTTGAAGCAATCGGATCAAAGGGACGATACTTCCGCTCATTCACCGCTACAAGTCTAAGCGGTACATGGACTCCACAGGCTGCGACTGAGGCAGCGCCGTTCGCTGGAAAGGCGAACAGTGGTGCCACTTGGACCAACGATATCAGTCACGGTGACTTGATTCGCAGCAATCCGGATCAGACGATGACGATTGATCCATGTAACTTACAATTACTGTACCAAGGAAAAAACCCTTCCTCCAACGGCAACTATGATACTCAGCCTTACCGTCCTGGAGTTTTGACTCTCAAGAAGTAGTGTGTGAAGCGTATCGTAGCGCTGGTGGAAGTTTAAATCTGGTGAGCTAGGGGGGAATGGGGCGAGGGGGGGTTGATAGTCTTAGTCGGAGAAGACTCGAGAATTTGCCTTTCTATCATTGACTGTATTTATTATTGATTGTATATATTGGAACACGTACATATTCTGTCTCCAAATCTTTTACCTGCTTCGTTGTCTCTGATTTGCCCGTTTCAAGATGTACCCATTTGCCATGCTGTGCCATCGACAGAGAGAGAGCGCATGTCGCTATTACATTTTTGATACATAAGTATGTAGAAAACGAGGCGAAACAATGTGACCTGTGTGTGGTGTTGAAATTCTGATATTTCGATGATTCTCGTGTCCACTGCCAAGCCTGAATAACTCATATCCACATCCGCTACAATGCCATCCAGCACCGCGGCGCACCAAACCTATAACCAATGTGCCAATACATCAATACACCAATTGCGCCTAGATTTCCCATATTTATCACGAAACCACATACTCTGCTGCAGATCGACCGTTATACTGGCAGGTAGTGGGATGAACGATAGAGGTTGGGAATGATTGGCAGTGGCAGCGGAGCGAGTCCAAATAAACCTTTAAGCTTATACATAACCGATATCCCTACATCGTGCACGTCCCTGTATCGTGCACGCTTTTTTAGCTTTCAAAAACATCAATATCACCACCTAAATGTCGCGACAATATGTCTTCAGAAAGCTGTATAGAGCTTGCGCTAGATTATATTAAAGGCTAAGAATGTCCTAAATACACTCAGATAGCTCATTTATATGGAGTCGATCGTACTACGCTCTCAAAATGTCATAGAGGCAAAACCATCTCCTGTAAGATAGACTATGCCAATATATACCAATACCTTTCATTAGAGCAGAAGGAGACTTTATTAGATTAAATTAATAAGTTAATATAAAGATCTATACCTTCTACAAATACTATAATTAGAAATTTAGCAAAAAAAATAAGAGAATACTGTATAGAGAAGAATTGGACGGCCAACTTTGTTAAGCAATATAAAAGTTGTATTCAAAATTAATATCTCTATTACATTGATAATTTGCATATCAAGGTTGATAATGTAGATATGTTTGAATACTTTTATAATCTTGTTGGTGTTATTTTATATTATTATTGATTTATATTACTTAAAAAAGCTTTTGCTAACCTCTCTTTTTTATTTATTTAGTTAGCAAAAGCAATCATAAAATACGATATTACACTGAAAAATATATACAATTGGAACGAGAAAGGGTTCCTAATTAGACTTAAAAAAGCTATAAAGAGGATATGTCACGCAATATCACGTGCTACACACATGCCCCGATCATCGAGATCGGCCTTTATGATCGATCTCAATTATATTATTATTATATTAGCTACTCTATTTATTACATAGTCTACTAGAATAATAATCTTTTCTAAATAAACGCCTACATCACCTATTTTAGGTATATATAGAGGACACTGATTATTACGATTAATTCTCAAGTCAATCTAATCTATTATTTATTTATTCTATTATTTCTTTATCAAAAGTAATTATTAATATAATTATCCTTTGTGATAGTTATAAGCCCAATTTGCTCTTAAATAATTACACAATAATCTACACATTTGTTGGATTCACTTTGATATTCAATTCTTTTTATCATCCTTACAAAAATCATCATAAATAAAGCCAGTACTTTGAATTCAACTATTCGATTGAGTACTCACACATATTGAAATCAATAATACCACCAACTCCAAAATATTTATATATTAAAAGGTATCTGAAACAATATTAAACCTAATAGAGATTTGATCAATCTGCTTACCTATAGATTTATATTGGAATACAAAAAGAAAAATTTTCTATATACACTATAACTTTTTGATAAAGATTAATTTACAAAAGATTCGCTGCAATTCATTAGAATCTTCAATCTCATATAAGAAACTGATACGCAAAATCAAGAAAAATACAAATATACTCTTGAGGATTGTAAGGCTAAGCTATTAACTAATCAAAACAATAATACTAATATAACCCTTCCATTAAAACCATTTCCATACACTTTTCAAAATATATCAACTGAATATTCCACTTTTTAGGGTGAATACCGCTTTGATAGAAACAAATATAATTATATATATAAGAAGTATAAAAAGGTTTTTGATTAGATCATTGAAATTGTAGATCAAACTTATCTAATGAATATTACAATCGAGAATAAAACTCAAAAGTCTACACCTCTAAGGTTTCTTTTCAAAAAACTAGAAGATTCTTTTATATCTATATTACAAATGATTGAAGTCATGGTAATACAAAGTTATTGCAATTATCTTCAGTAAATCTATACAGATTATATTGATTCAATCAAATAGCATGCTGAATAATTAAGTACTTATATCAATACAATCGCTTATAATATTTTGAAAGTTAAATATAATAGAGCAATCAAAAACTTCATATAAGTTGTAAAAGAATGTATAGCTTTTGAATGGGCATCTACTATACTTATACAAATCAATACAAATAACCAATTAGAAATACCAAACTACACTTTGAAACAATATAATAATATCTTTGATGGTTTTGCTTACCAACATTCTATCGAACCTAAAACAAAGAATATCTTCACAATCAATACTTCTTCAAATCAATTATTGTTTCAAGCATTCGATAAAGGTAAGCAAGATAATAATGGAAAAAGAAATAACAATGGAAAAAAGTTTGTATACTTATATAAACAAAAAAGTAATTGGAAGACTACTAATTCAAAAACATATTATTCTCCTAAGAAATACTATACAATCGAATTTATCCTTATTGGAAAAAGTAATAAAAAGAAGATTCCTAAGATTATTAATTATAAACACATCCAAATCATACATCAAATAAAATCCAACAAATGAAACGATGCAAAAAAAGCCTGGGAAAACAAGAGATAATTGAAATCCTCAAATCAAACTAATCATTATGATCTTGAATCTAAACTGAATGTTACAATCATTTAGAAAGGATTATTAAACAGAATTTATAGCATTACATCAATAATCCCTTATTATTTATTTCAGAGCATTATCTTGAATACAAATAATATCATATATTTTATTAATAACATTTCACTTCTTGATAGATAAAAATATACACCTTCTCTACTGTTAGATTACATTGAATCTGGAATAATAATTTTTCCAATTGTTGACTATAGTATGTATACAATCAAGGGAATCATTCATTAATTTAACAATCTTGAAAATAAAGATTTTATACTCAAGAATATAATATACATCCCTAACTTCCATATTAATATTATTTTGAAAATTAAATTGAAAAAAGCTGGTTTATGATTTATGGATATAGACTTTATTCTTTGTTATGGATCTATTGATAGTAATTCTATTATTATTTAATATACTCATGCGAACAATTTTTTATTCCTAGAATACAATCCATTTTTATTTTACTCTCTATTCCTTATAAATATTCCAATAAATCAATCAATAATTATATATTCTTTAATCAATAAAAGAATCAAATAGTCTTTTCAATAATCTTGTAATCCTTTAAGACTAAGATATAATTCTGTCAAATTATAATATAAAAGATCTAAACATTTAGGGAAAGAAGTATTAAAACATTTAATCTTTTCTATAAAAAATATTAGAATAAAAAAAATAACTAAATTAGATTATATCAATTATATTTGCATTTATATAAAACAAATCATTTTACAATTATCTAATAAATATCAATCATTATATTCTTTCTATAAAATTCAATAAAATCTTTTCGATTTTATAAAGGGATACACTAGAGCTTTGTGACTTTTAGTAATCAAAAAGATATTGAGTGAAAAGATATTCATTTTCTCTTTTTATCAAAAATCTCACTTTGAAGTTTATAAGATTATTCAAGGATTTTTTGCTTAGATACTATGAAAATATAGTCTATCTATAATATACATTAAACAAAACAATAATATTTCTGTAATAAGTATTATAGGAAACACCACATTCGAAAAATGAATAGTTCAAGAAGGTATAGAATTAGAGTTATCCTTATTTAATATATATAAAGCAAATAGAGGATTAGAATGAACAGAACAAGAAATTATAACAAAGCAGATCAAAATACATATTTCTTTAGGACTTCCTAATTATATATGGATAGAAGTTGTATAAGCAACTATCTACCTATACAATATCAATCCTTGTAAAGCTCACTCTTTCAAGTTTCCAAATGAGGTATTGGATACATGGTTTCAAAACTATTACTGTTATTCTGTATTATCGGTTATCAATCATTTAATTTACAATCTCCAATCAAACTGGAATAATATATATCGATATAGATATCGAGTTTACTTATTGAATAAACAAAGAGAATTTGGAGTTAATAGGAAATTCTATAAGACTAATCTTAGAATGCACATTAGATATTTTATTAAATATATTGCAAAATTATTGATCTTCTACATATAGATTCCAAAGCTTAAAAAAGTTATTATTATTTGCAACGTTACATTTAATGAAAATCATATATATAAGACTGATACTTTTAATAGAATTGTTGATATATTATTGAAACAGGAATTGCAAGAATTCTTTAAAAAACTTGATATTCCAATCCTAATTGATATCGATAGCACTCTTTTAGAAAAAGAATATAATGAGATTACTTCAAATCATACTACAGCAACTTCCTTATCTAATATTATTATGCACACTACAGACATATCTATAAATGAATAGGACTTAGGGATATCTTTGAGGAATGGAAATATGCCTATAAATTGTAGAAGTATTAAAAGATTGGGTGGAAGAGGCCTCTATATTGACTATCTTACTACGCGTATAAGCATATTGATCCTCCTCTAGTATTATATAAGGGGACCAATATACCTGTCTATGATTTGTTTAATTTAGCCCGTTTAGGTAACCATATTACTAATTATTATATGTGCTTAGTATTGGTAATTTCTATTCCTTTTAATATTCCCTTATAGGAGTTATTACTTTTGATCTTTCCAATCTTTTACATTTCTATAATCTCAATCCTAGTATATTCTTGAATCTTTCGAATGTTATTTTTGTTAAAGGTTTAGTTATTCCATTTGTTATTATGTCCGATGTATTGATGTAATTGATTATTACCTTTTGTTTTTTAGTAAGATCCCTAATGAAATAATAGTATATATCAATATACTTTGATTATTCATATAAATACAGGTTTTTGATTAAAGCTATTGTTTCTTGGTTGTTGCCTAACAATTGAATAGTATCTCCGTGTGTAGATATATATTCTGTCTTTTCAAAATCTTTGAACATTTGGGTTAACTATTTTCTTTGTTTGGTAAATATTGTTATTAATATGTATTTGGATTCAGTATTCAATATTACTATTGAATTCTGTTTTTTATTAGTTTACAATATCGGTTTTTTATAGAATATAGCAATTCTTTTAAAAATACTTTTTTGATTATATCGATTACTTATTTAGTTTGTGTTAATAAAGACTTTTATAGTATTTACTAATAGGTTGTATTCCTTTGCGATTTGGTATTATATTCCCTCAAGTTTGTATTTGAGTTTCTAAATGATTATAGCCCTCAGATATTATATTAAATTCTTTACTTCTATTTTATGGTATTTCACTAGCTTTGTTATATATTGTGATAGTCGGCCTAGTACGAAGAAGATGTTTGATTTTGTGTATATTATTGAATGAATGAGGCTATTTATAACTTATTGATATTTGATAATATTGATCAATTTATTATTTTCTATAATTAGTTGTAAATATGAGTAATCAGTAGTTAATATCTTCTTAGTGTGATACTAAGTGTATAAGATTTCGAATTTTGTGAGTATAGTTTTCAGATATTCTTTTTGGTTTAATGTGAATGATTTGTTTGCTCGATTTCTTATAATCCTAATGTTTAGAATTTTGCTAATTTCCTTCAGGTTTTTGGTATTGAAATGCAAGAAGAGTATTATAGAGAACCAATTGAATTAATCTTTTGAAATCGAGGAGGCAATTATATTATCAATATAAATTAATAGATTAAATTGTCGAGTAGTGTATATATATAAATACAGATCAGCGAAACTTTAAGTAAAGCCTTAATTAATCAATTCGGATTTTAAAAGTTGATTTTAATTTTATTCAGTTTGCTTGAGGCTATATAAACTTTGTAGTATGTGTAAAATATGTTTATTTAATATATTGACTTTTTGAGATAGTATGAGATATATTTCCTCCTTGAAATAGAATTCTATAAAAGTATTCTTTATATCGAAATACTAGTATTCTAAGTTTTTTTTTGTAATAATTGTTAAGAATAAGCGAAGTATATCGAGTTGTATTATAGGAGTAAAGGTTTTATTATAGTTTTTTCTAAGAATTTAATTAAAACCTTTTATTATTAATTATACTTTGAATCTTTTAATTTTATTATCCTTCGTTTTTATTATAAATATTTATTTTATTTAAATAAGATTCTTTTTTTTAATAAAATATACTTTTTTCAAATACTATTTTCAATTAATAAACTAATCTCCTTTTGAACAACTTACTTCTATTTTTTATTATATTCAAGATTTGAGACTATCTGATTATATATAATAGGGATAAGAATTTCTAGAATCTATTTTGCAAGGAAAACTATATCTTTGTTTATAAAGCTTCCCAAAATCATTTGAAGATTTTTAAATATTTTTGTTTTAATACTTGAATCGATCCTTAACATAAAAGATATAAAAATCATGGCATATTCAATAACATTTCCATTTAAATTTATTGAAAGTATTGCTATCATCATTCTTATCAATTTTTGAATATACTCATCTAACTCACCATTATCTCACTTACATTTTCAAAAAGAATATCTTTCGAAAAGATCTATATCTATAAATATAATTAGAATTTCTATTAAAGATTTATTGATTTCAAATATTATATTTAATATTTCTATTTCTTTTATTTCTAGAAATAGAATCGGTTTTATAAATAAATTAATCTCTATAATATTCCCTTCACTGTCTTCATTGAATTATCAAATATTATTAACTTTAGATATACTAAGGATTACAACTTTCAAATAATTAAAGATAATAGTATTTTGTAAAAACTTAGATAAGGATTCTTATACTTTTTGTATTTTTTGAGATTTGCCTTTAAGTTTTTTATCAGGAACGATATTTTCTATACCTTGAAAATCTGATACAAAGTTTTTTATTCTCAAATCTAAGTTTCCTTCTTTTTTAGATTCATTTATAATCACTCGGCTTACTTGTATAATATAATCTAACTCTAATAAATACATTTTGACATATTTGTTGATCATATATAAATATCCCATAAAGATACCTACTCAGACTATATCTCGTAATTTATTATATCGTTGATCCTTTAGGATTGTTTTTAGATTGATATATATATAGCACTTGCTTCCCCATATTCTACAATAACTAATATCTGAAGTTGATCCTATAAACATTTCGATTAGATTTACAACATTATTATCAATAATTGGTTTAGTATTCGTTTTATTTCTATAATATATATTATATTCAATAACTTCATCCCAAAATTCCAATAGCAATCCAGCTTTTTTTAATATAGCTTTCATATCGACTTCAACAATATCAATATTTCTTTCAACAACTTTATTCTAATAAAATAATATTACAATAATCAATTCTAATCGAATCCCAAAATTCCACTCTTTTACAGCTTAAATTAATTCTAATACATTATCAATTCAAACTACTCCTATTTTATTACCAATATCAAATTCTAATTCGATTTTCTATTTCTTCAATCTTAATATAACTTTGTTTTTTGTTTTCAAGGCTAAGATCCAATTCATTTTTGTCCAGCTATTTATAATCAATAGAAAATAGCAATTTCCTCACAGAGATTTTAGAAATAAATCAACAATATTAAAGTGAATGAATTCTAATCTTTTTGTTTTATAGGGATTGAATTGTTTTAGAATTAGATTTTTTATTTTAATAAATATATATACTTTGTATACAGAGATTTTAGATAAGACTTTGATTAGTTTTCCTAATGTGATAATTTTGTAAAGATTTTATATCTTTTCTGAGCCAAGATAATTAAATTGTTTGTGCTATAATAAATAAGTCTCTAAATCTCTTTTAATCTTATCTAAAGAAATATCTAAGGTAATCTTATTTGATTCAGTATTACTAATAATCTTTATACTTTGGAGAGTGATGTTTTTGTATCCTTTTGTAATCTCCGAAATCATATAAATTCCTCTATTTATTTTTGTTTTGATAATATTTATTTTATTCTTTTGAAAATATATACGATTTGAATTGAATCTGTTTTTGAGTCTAGCTTTATAGATCTTTTTGCCAAAAAGAAGATTGACTTCTAATCCCGATATATACAATATCTTTGAGAGTAAAACTATGCTATCGTTTTCTAGCTTTATTGCAGTTATACCTATTTGATTACAGTATATAACTTCCCCATCAACTTTTATTGTTTTTCTCTTTATTTTTTTGATATCTTTAAAGAGTGAAAGTTGGTTAGATATGTGTGAGGAAGTATCGGTATCTGTATATCAGTGAGAGGGGGTGGTCTTACGAATAAATTCTTTAGAGATATAATACTTTTTGTTGTTAAACTCTTTTTTACTTTCTGATGAATCGAAATTAACTAAAAGATTTTCGTTATTTGTAAGATAAGTCTAATTACTTCCTTTCTTAGAAAATAACACTTTGATTGTCTTTTTAAGTGTTGCTTTTCGTTGCTGGGTTTTGTGGTGTTTGCAAATCAAAGCTTATACGAGTATGAGGTTTTTGTAATTATATAGAAAGTGCCCTTTGTATTTATAGAGGTAGCAAGTATAAGTATTAACTGTTTCCTTTCGATTTTGCTGTATTGTTGGGCTTGATTTTCTGTTATTTCTTCATCAGTTTGGAATTATATAATTTTTGTTAGCAGTATAGGCTTGTTTTATCTCTTAAATATTGAGCTTTTTAGTAGTAAGATATTTGATCTTATTTTTCACTTCTAATATACTTTGAATATTTATAGTATTGATTATTGTTTGATATTCGTTTGATAGGTTTCTAATTAGAACTAAAAATAGGGCTTTGTTTTTGTATAAATCCTTGAATACAAGATTGGCGGTATTAAGCTTACATCGATATTCTTTTAATTTATCCTAGGCTTCAATAACAATCATCTTTGGATGACTAATAGGCTTGAAAATAAATATTTGGATTATTATCAAATACAAATTTGTTATAATATCACTGATTCTTGAATACTTTGTTTTTAGATAGTTTTATAATGTTTGTACTATATTATACTCATCAATAAACGTTTTATTATTATTATTGAATGATTTGCATATATACGAAAATATATTAGCTTCATTTTTTAAGTATTTGATCTTTTTATCAAGGTTGAACTTTATGTTTACAATTTTGCTTCCTATAAGAATCAAGAAAACTTTGGTATTATTAATTTCCATTTCAATTCCTTTAATCTTAGTATACTTTTGTAATGTAAACTCAATTATATAAAACCAATCCTTTTCTTTCAATTGTATTTTCATTTATCAAAACCATTGCTCATAGATCTTTTGAGTGAGATTCGGGATATTCTTGATTTACTCTTTGATTTCGTTCATTTTGGTATTTATATAGAAAATTTGCAAGGTTTTCCTCCCCTTTTTCTGTATAAATAGATTTATATAGATTATAAATATAAGTATAATTAGTACCACATACTTTCTATTGTACTGCGTATATATTTATTTGTAAATAGTACCGCATACTTTTTCAACTCCACAAGTTGGTAATGATAATGATTATAGTATTGTATATTAATTGTAGGGTAGTATTGTGTACTTTTCAACTTTGCAAATTGGATTGTAGTAATGATTGTATCAATTATATCCAGAGGCCATACTAACCAGATCTCATAATTTATTAAAAGATTAAATGAAAAAGGCCTTTATATTGATTATTTTATTATGTGTATAAGCATATTGATTCTCCTTTAGTATTATATAAGGGGATCAATATGCTTATCTATGGTTCGTCTAATCTAGCCCGTTTAGGTAATTGTATTACTAATCACTACACGTGCTTAGTATCGGTAACTTCTATTCCTTTTAACAAGAAGAGTTATATCATCAGAGGATCTACAATCTCCAACAACCCAAGATTCAGATATTTCATTTCAGAAATGATTAGATAATTTGTAATTCCCAAATATTAATTGTTTTATTTCAGATAATCTAATAGATATTGAAAAATCATTTATCATTTTAGAAAATATGGATTATAAATTTATTAAATTTATTATTAATGTTCTATGTGTAGAATATGAGAGTGATCTAGAGTTTTTATTTATTAATAATTATATAGATTCTTCGATAAGTAAGGATGATATATCTGGGAAGGATCCTATTCTTATATTAAGACTAATTGAAGATACACTTATAGAAAGTCTGTCTTTTCTAAAATCTTATATAATAGAGGATACATTATTAGCTTGATTATCCATTCTTAAGAAAAAAGTACTTAATTCATTTACTAAAAACAAAGTTAATTTTCATAAGCAATCACCCAAACAATAAAAAGTTATAAAGATTGAAATTCTATAACCAACTCTTAATTCATTAGAATATCAAATATTTGATTTCGATCCTCCTATTCCTAATACTTCGCTTCTAATTAATTACAATCACCTAACTAAATAGTAAGATCTTTTGAAACAAAAATCAGGGATATTAATAAATTATACATTCATTGGTATAATTATTGTAAGTCTATTTAATCAAGGTGGTAATAGATTAGAAGATTTCTATAAAACATTTTGGTCTAACTATTCAATTATGGAACAAAAGGAAAGCAATAATTCTTATATCATTGTTCATAGTATGATTGCTGTAGCTGTTCGAATAAAACCTAATCCTCCTGCTACCCTAAATAAGGATTAGTGAAAGACATTATTAAAAGTTCATCTCTTAGATTTATTATTATCATTTAAACACTATTATTAATTTAAGGATTATTTTCTAGGATTTTGGTTTAAGTATGAATACAAAATTGAAATCAATAATCTAAAGAAAAGAAAAACCTGGTATAAGATAAATGTAAAGGATGTTTCAATTGTTTTTATCCTATTATAATGAATATTTATATACAAATATAATGAATAAGGTTTCTTATCTAGATGTAGAGCAAGATTAATAGTACGAGGGGATCTTTAGTCAAAAGATATCATTGAATTTATTTATATTGTAATTCTTGCTGAACAATCATTTAGAATCGTTATAATACTAATTGTAAAATACAATTTGGAAACCAAGCAATTTAATATAGTAAATATATATGTTAATATTTATAGAGATCTATTAGATATACTAATAGTTTATTATTTACTAAATGAATTCAAGAAATCAAACAAATATATAATACTTGATTACATTCTATATAATCTCTATAATTCTTCAGCAATCTGATTCAAAAACTTTAGTATTACATTGAAAAATCTTGACCTCATTCAATACAAAAAGGAACCCTATCTTTTTATAAACCTAAAACAAATAGTTTTAGTTTTATTTTTTATAGATAATATACAGATTATTTATTACAAAAAGAATTTAATAATAGCTAATCATATCATTTCTAATATCAAGACTATTTACAAACTCCGTGATCTAAATAATACAGAATGGTTTCTAGACATCCGTATTATCCGTGATCAAAAGGCAAGGAGATTATAATTAGCATATAACACATACATTGAAAAGATCACAATAAAGTTTAATCTCAATCAAGATAATATATATACTCCACTATTCTTTATAATATTTGTAAAGAATGATAATAAAGCAAATATTATATTTATATAAATATATCAAAAAAAATAGAATTTGTATTATATACCATAATTATTGTAAAAACCAATATTGTATTCACTATATTTCAGCTTAGTTATTTTTTCATTAATCTATCTTTGGATTATATAAAAACAATTGATTATTATATTCAATACTTTTGGAATATAAGATATTATACTATTAGATATAATAAAAATCAAATCCCTCAACTTCTATTGTTTTTAAACATATCCTTTACAAACAACCCAAAAACTCAACAATCATTACAAGATTATATCATTTCACTATTTGAAGGATTAGTAATCTGGAAAGCTTTGAGACAAAATATAATAACTATATTCACTATTGAAGCTGAATTATTAAATATAGAATACACATTAAAAAAAACCCTTATAATTCTTTAATTCCTTAAAGAAATTAATCTCTCTATCAGACTATCAATCACCATATTTTACAATAATCAATAAACCATTAGATTAATAATAGGCAAAAATAAAAGGATTATTATTAAACTAAAATATATCGATATTCAGAATATATGATTAAAACAAAAATATACAAAAGAAAACTTTTATTTTATTTATCTCCTAATAGCTAAAATAATAATAGATAAATTTATAAAGAATTTATCTTGTTAAAAATTCAATCACTTTATATTACTACTAAATCTCCAAGATATTAGAAATAGAATTACCGAGATTATTTGATTAATTTTCTTTTGAAAACCTTCCTTTTTTCAATATATTCAATATCAACTTGCAAAATCTTGTCCTTTCTCTTCTTTTCTTCAATAATATTATTAATAAATATTCCCTCAAATATCTTACACTTCTCATCATTATCAGAATCTTGAGGAAAAGAAAATTGATTTTTTATCTCTTTATCATCCTCATCAATACCTATATCCAAATTAAACTAAACCTTTCTTTTCTCTTTACCCTTCAATATAATCTTTTCACACATCTTATTAAAAACAAACCCAGAAGTTATAAGCTTATTAAAAGTCTTTAGTTGTTTTGCGATAAATAATAGGGAAGGAAAAGATCTTTGATTTTTAATTGAAAAGGGAGATATAATTGCTAATCGAATTGATCAACTCAATCAAAAAGAAGTCCTAAATAATCACACTAACCAAAAGGAGGCAACCTATATTAATAATAAAAGAGATACATTAGAAATAGAATCCAATAAATTCAATAAATTCAAATCAAGGAATTTATTATCTTCTTTCTGCATTGCTAATATTATAGTCATCATAATACGAGTCAACTTCATATTGAGAATAGTTTTCTATCAAAATGATTATCAGCTTAATCAGATAATTAATTAAAACTCTCAAGAAACTTATCTAATCTAATAAAACCATAAAGTTCGGATTTAAAAGCTCAACCAACCTTTTTATTAAAAGTTTTAAAAAGATTGGCAATATAATACAAATATATATAAAACATTTCCAACATTAAGAAGAAAAAGAATCCTTACATTTGAAACACTTTCTATAATCTTTATAACAATTAAACAAAAGAAATCGAATATATTCAATATACAGAACTGCATATTGATCACCTCAATCTTTTATATCCCAAACTCTATTCTTAGAACAACCCTTACAATTCGAAATTTTCAATTCCTTCGATCTGGAACCCGAAACAGAAAAAGAAAAGAAAAATGATTTATTCAAAAAAGAACTATCATTTGAGATAACAATCCCTTTTTAGCTATTAGAAGTTTGTACAAAAGGATCTGCTCGCTCAACAGTAGTAATAACAATACAACTTTTCTAATCAATATGACCATGAAAGGATAATAAACTAACCTTCTTCAAAATACTATCAGATTCAATAAATGCATCAAAACTAAATGCACTTTTTGAAAAACTTTTATTATCCTTTTTAAGAAAATGATTCCAAGCAGAAAGGGATATTGATAAAGAATAGAATTCATAAGAAGAACTCAAAATATCAATATTAATTTCAACAAATAAACAAATAGAAAAAAGAGAAATAATATCTTACTATGCAAAAAGCATGGAATTAATATAATATAAAAATCGAATCGCATTAACTATTTTATATCAATAAGAATAAATCAAAGAAATTTGTAATCGAAATAAAGATATATATTTAGTAGTGAAAGAATGATTTGTTTAAGAGATTTTTCTTTAATAAAAAGAGATATAGTAGAAACTCTAATTGTATGAACATAGGCAAAGGACTTCAAGATCAAAGGGCTTTGTGATCATATTTAAGCGAAAGCGAAGGCTAGTTCTTTCAATAGCCCTTATATAAGGGCTATTGCACTTATAGATTAGCTAGCTTTTCAGATTGAATATACATTAACCATTAAACCCTATATCGTAGGTTCTATATTATCTGTGATTTACCTCAAATTAATACTAATTAGTGATATCACAAATTAATTGATTTTACTTTACTTATATAACTTTGCAGAAATCGGTAAAGTTATACCACTCTTATTTCAACTCTTTTTTGATCATACCACAATCCAAGTCTATCTCTTTTAGTATTAATGTATCTAATGCTAGATCATCTGATCGACTAAAAACACCAGAAGTATATAAGTTCTTGAGCCTAGTTAGTTATGATGAGGTATTTATTGAAGAAAACTTTAAGGATTTATTTGTAGGAGATTTTTCAATCTTGAAATCTTTATTGAAATTTGTTAAAACAATTTAGAAATCTATATTAAATATTGAATAGGTCAAAAATAAATTTTTATTTTTAAATTATTTTTCTTTTTCTAACAAAAACTTTTTAGTCGATTCTTTTATATTTATATTTCTGGAGGATCTATAAAAGGCTAGAAGAATTTATCAGAATTTTAAATTTTATAATAACTACAAAAAATATTTCGAAATATTCTTTCAATACAAGATTGCTGAATATAAAGACGATGGGATTACAAATACAGATTTGCAAAAGGTAACCTATAATGATTTTGTTTATTTTTACAAAGAACATTTATCTTATATAAGAAGGGTAATACTCTTTCGATTTTGAAAGGCCCTTTAACACTACAATATATATATCGATATTAAAATAAAAATTGAGGATGTAATTCTTGAGGCTTTTTTTAATTCCAGTTATTATATATAGATTTTATAAGAACTTTGTGAATGTCAGATAAACAAGATCAAGTTATTTCTTTTTAATAAATAAGTCAATCTTTTTATTGAATTATAATAATCACTATTACCAAAGAATCTTGATTTTGATTATAATTTAATAATTCAACAAAATTTTTGTGGTATAGATCCAATACAAATAATAATAATAAAAAATATAAAGACAAAGGCAAGGAAATAAAAAAACCATTTATACCAATAAAACCAGGAAGGTTTTATTAGAGTTTTAGGGGATCTTCTAATAAATCCAACAATTCCAATAATTCTGATAATAATAGGAATAGAAATAATCGCAATAAAGAACATAATTCCGGCAGATCTTATTAATGGGATAGTGGATCTAGAAATAACTTATTATCTCGAGATAAAACTGATGATGATATGGCTAAGTGATAAAGATAGAATCATTTCTTAATTGATTTTTTAAAGATTTATTATCAGAAAGATATGTATAAAGATATTAATAATTCTTTCGACTAAAAGATCTCTATCTTTCATAAACGTTATAAAAGGGTTTTTTTACCATAAAAACTCCTTATTAAAACTTTTTTTATTATATTATACAATTCTGCTAAAGATTTCTATTAAAACAATTTGGACAATTTACCTTCAGTATACAACGATTTATATTCTATGATAAAATACAATTTCGAAGGATTAGAATATTAGCAAAATATGCTATAAAGATGGAATAAAATGTCTCTATCGGCATATGTTCAAAAAGAATTTACAATGGATGTGTAATCTTTATTTGATAAAATAATTGAGGATATTTAATTTCTAAAGTATATTATATTAGTAAATATACATAATTATTAAATATACCTCTCTAAAATTATTTCGATATATAATGGAGTATTTGATTGCTATGCAGCGATCTGTAATTTTTGCGAGAACACTATAAAATTGATCAATTAGATCAAGTAGGTAATGGTATTATATTTAAAGAGTTTTTCTTGTATGTTTGTGATTAATAAAACTTTCTTAATAGACCAACGGTTTTTCAATAATAACCCCTGTAATCAAAGTGTATTATTTAACAAATATAATAAATCTAATGGTGGTAATCGATTTTCTTTATAAGGATCAAGTGGAGATGATTGTTATTTTTCTGGTTGTAAGAAAAAGGGATATCGATATTATAAGCATTCCAAAGAAGAAAAAAAAGCTGTAAAAAATAAATATCGTATCAAATTCAGTAATTATGACAATAAAACCTTTAGTAAAAAGTTTGACCAATTCATTACTGAAAAAGGAGGAGATAAGCCTTCCATTGATAATGATAATAATACCAACAGTGTCATTAATCAGTACTTCGTTGATGATAATAATGATAATAATATTGCCGAGATTATTGATGGGGTTATATTTATATCTATTGGTGTATATAATGGTTACGAGATGACTGTTGAATTTAATAATAGGGCTACCACCCATATTTTAACAACCAAGATAGGTATTATACCTTATAATTCAAATGCTTAATATTATTTTGGTGAATTCTTTGGTATTATAATCGATTTCGATATCTTTACACAATCCATTATCAGCTTTGGTTAATATAGTGTATGGAGAAGAATAAAGGATGTTGAGTATAATCCTAGAATGGCCAATACTACGATAATACAATTCGATATTAATATTACAACTTCTATTAGATTGTTTTCTATTGATTTATTATTTGGCACTATTGAGTTTTATATTGTAAAAGCAGATACTCTATTTTTTTTGAGCCTTATAAATATAAACAAATATTTGTTATATTATAATAATGTGAAGGATATGCTGATCGTTTTTATATGTTTGTATTCTATGTTTCGATGCTTTGGTTATATATTCTTAATATGGAATATTGATTTATAGTATTTTATTTAAAGTTTGTTGAATGATATTGAATGTTTTTTTATGGAAGTTGAACTTCGGTAGTTGTATTATTGTTTTGGCTATTCCTTAACTCAAAAGTTTTATAAAGTATTGAAACGATCCGGTTATAAAAAAAACTTTGTAATAATTTAGCAATTTACAAAGTTTTATTATTATTATCAGATGTATGGTAAGTCCCCAAAAAGATTCAAATTTAAACTCCCCAATAAAGATTTTGAATTTAATTATACTATACTTATCAATATATTATATATTGATAATAAACCTGTTTTACACATTATTAACAATACAATACATTTTCAAGCAGCACAATAATTAAGGAATATAACTGCAAAATATGTATAAAATATAATACAGAAATGCTAAATGGACACTTATATTGGTCCATCCAAATATATTATTTATAATACCAATAAAAATTTCGATAGTTGAGAATTCCAATAGCATACTATTTTTATGGCGATCCAGACAAAAACGGTACTGGTTGAAGCATACAATTCCATTGATATGATTGAACGGTTTCATGTATTATTGTGATGAATATATAATATTATTCGTAGTAAAACATAGAATGTTGGTATTAGTAGAACAGCAGCATTATTTATTTATTTATTTATTTTAATTTACATCCGGGGGGCAAGCCGCAGGGGCTCGCCACGACCTCCCAGGGGGTACTAGGGATGGACTATGCTAGTGGGGGTGCCGGCATAGCCACGCGTTCCGTTCTTCTACGGCTGTGATGCAGGTCGGGGGAGAAGCGGCCAGGGGCGCTGTGCGCGCTCCTGCCGCTTGTCTCCCGCTTGCAATGTCGGTGCTGTTCAACCCACTTCATGCTGGGTAGTCCAGGTTTGCGGCTGGCTATAGGGCCCTATATTGTCAGTTTTTGTGTGTTGCAGTTTGTACGCGGCGGTGGAGGAGGGGGAACGGCTCCAGAGGGGGGTGCAGCCCTGGTTGGCAATGTGAAAGTGGGAGATCAGAGGCTCTCCGGGGAAGCTAAGCGTGGTTGCTCGAAGTGATTGGTGATCGCTAGGAAGATTGCGAAGTCTGTTGGGGTCTTCAGAAGAAGAGAGAGATAGTCGATTGCACTCTTTGTGTCTCGCGGAATTGAGTCGGGTTTGTTCGGCCAGTTGTTGAATTGGGTGCGGGAGTGTCGGCAGAGCACTAGGTGCTCAGGCTCTTTGCTGTATCCGCAGGAGCATTCTGAGGTGGCGTTGTCGTGCTGAAAGCGCCGGTGGTAGGACGCAAAATCCCCGTGTCCGGTCCTGAGCGCTACCAATCGCTGAAGAATAGGGCGGGGGAGGGCAAGTTCCTCAGGTTCCTTGACTTGGTAGCTGAGGTGCCAGCGACGGTATCGGCCAGCGAGGGAGACCTCATTTCGCTTCCACCACCTCTGCTCTGCCTCTCGTCTGAGGGTTCTGGCCGTTGAGCTTATACCACTGATAGTGGGGAGCGATGAGTTGTCGTTTTCGATGCGACCGCTATGGGCGCCCAGATCGGCGAGCCGATCGGCCTTCTCGTTTCCAAGGATTCCGGTATGTCCAGGCGACCATCGGATCGCCACTTGTCTGTTCCTCATGATCTCATGACAGCGCAGAAACGCCCATTGGGATGAGTCGGAGGCGTTGCCCCTGATGCACCAAATGACTGAGGTGCTGTCGATGCACGTAGTGATCTGCCCAGCCGGTTCCAGTCGGACGGCGCGCTCCAAACCTTTTAGAGCACCCACTATCTCGGCGTCGAAGACATGCGAGAGCGGGTTGATCGCCCCATGGCCGGATGCCACTGGCAGAAATGAATTATATTATAACTACTTTCTAGAATATGTTATAATACAAAGTAGGTTCGCTACACCTACAGACGCTTTCCCGGCTCACTTGTGATAAAGCCACTAGTACTAGGCTTCTGTAGAATCTTCTGACTACATTAAACCACCTATTGTGTGATTACCTTCGGAAGTTCCGGCCAGGACCAAAACCATTCCTTCACGCCTCCATTCCTGTTTGCTCCTTAAGCCTATCTGATACCTCCATCATGCCCTCTGCCCTATAGTATCCGATTATAGACCGACACACGCATCCGTCCTCTCGAGCCATATAGACAGTGTCGCTGTCGCTGTCATTATATGCTACGCCTCGCGGCTAGTAGCCGTTTCGCGTTACCTTGCCGGATCTCTCCTACACAACAAGGCCGACTATGTCTCGCAGGCTTGCTATTTCAGACCCCTAGCCAGGCAGCCTTTCCATAGTGTTTCCAACCCACTAACCAAAGCTCTGCTTGTAGAATCCACTCCCCCAATGTATAGTTTGTAGTCGAAAGTAGAGCGCTAGGAGCGCGTTGCACATGTATATCGTAGGATTGGCCTCTGCCTGAGATCCTCCGCCGCCGTAATACCGATCGAGTAATGTCGAGTGTGGCTTGCTAAAAGCGTCCTTCCTGTACCGGAGCTCCTCCGCCGCTATGCCGCTCCCACACACTCGGAGGTAAGATGCTAAAAACGTCCCTCCTCCTACTCCATATATGCTCCCGCCGGCCCCAGTAGACACTGTCCTAGCCTTTGTATACTTCCTACTATTCCCCTCACCATTTGTAAATATCCGATCCAGTATACCCGCAGATCGTACGTATTGTTGGGTTGTGAAAATTCTGCACGCTAGCGCCCCAGAGGTGTTCTGTCGATTTTCGTTCGTCAAGTTAAGAATATCGGCCCTGCTCCCAACACAGGCTTCAGTCAGACTCAGCTATGTTATAGAAGCTTCATTATCCGCTGTTTCAAGGGCTAGTTCCGCTTCGCAGACGCTCTGCCGCGATATGCTCTGGCTCTGCTCCCCACACAGATTCGTAAAGGCATGGTTCCGCATCAATCCCGCTCTCATCTCCCTTCCATCGTCGAATGGTTTTCATCTCCGTTTTGCTGGTAGTCCTCTGTTCCGAGCATCTTCGCGATCACCCTCTGGTGATCAGCTGCGCGTACCTTCGCTCCCAGTACGGCCTCCGATTAGTGTACAACCACCACCCGGCTCCAGCTGACTCTACTTAGCTCTCCGATCGCACGACCGAAGGTTCGTAGGATACACCACGTACAGGTGAGAGTCATCGTATCCCGAACAGCAGCATTATAAATAACTATCAAAGCTATAAATGATATAGTAGAACCTAATGGATTAATACCTATACTTTTAATCTTTGATACATTCCCCTGTATAGTTAAAACAAATCCATTGATAGTAATTATTTAATAACAAGCTACAGCAATTGTAAAGATTATAAAGAGAATTTGTAAGCTTTAAAGTATGGTTTAGGTTTATAATGCTTTGAATATACAAAATAGATTATTTACAACTCTGTTTTATGGATTAGCTTCGAATAGCTAGATTCTGATTTGGAGAAAAGGATATGATACATTGTCGGGCGAATGAAAAGGATCATATATTCTATTTATAATGGAAGGTGAGATATATATCATTAATCTATCTTATAGATTTATAAGATTTCGATTTACTTTAATAAAACCATATTATAATAATAATAATCATAATATTCAACTTAATCACAAGAAATCTAAAGAATCTCTTAATAATCAAAAGATAACTTTATCAAATTTCAGCAAAATTATATTTTTCTTGAAAACTATTATTGTTATACATAATATAAATCCTGAAAAATCATTTATTGATATTTCTAAGGATTTATAACCTCATCCAAAATCTTTTTTCCAAATTGTTCTCCCTCAGATTTGAATTTATGTTTAGAATGAATATATTAATTAATTTATTATTAATCCATTCAATCCAACGAAATATAAAGATTCCTATAGAAAGAAAATCAATGAATTATTAGCAAAAGGTATATTT
Organism: Botrytis aclada; assembly: GCA_014898285.1. NCBI lineage: Eukaryota > Fungi > Ascomycota > Leotiomycetes > Helotiales > Sclerotiniaceae > Botrytis > Botrytis aclada. Next base: position 916,558 of record RCSV01000008.1, read on the forward strand.
CAAACAATACTTAAAGCAGACATTCCTTTAAGCATATATATTTTCAAATCGCGATTTATTGATAAAATCAAAAATAAGGATACTAATAACAAATACCAGAAATCACAATTAATGATTCAAGTGTATAATGATATTAGCAAAACATTTGTTTTGATATAATCACTTATAATTCAATAATCGTATCAACAAATTTTAACTTTATTAACTACTAATACTAGGAAATTAAATAATATTAAAATATTTATTCGAGATATTATACAAGTATATACTTAATCCACCTCGGAATTACATCGTATGTTTTATGCTTATCCGCCTGTGGAAATAGGTTTACTATTGGATATAGTATTTCTTATTATTAAGCCATTATAACGTGTTTTATCAATGAGTGGGTCATATCAATGAGTGGATCACTTTCACCTCAATTCATTCTCTTCTCTTTCGATACACATTTTATCAACAATCCACAATAAATTCGAATAATCAAAAAGCCTATATACTTCTTACTATTGAAGCTATTCAAAAAAATAAAAAAATAAGTATTTGAAAAGTTGTAAAAATATATAATATCCCGAATACAATATTACAACATAAAATCAATAATTTTATTTCTTATTCCGAATATCAATCTAAATCTAATAATCTTTCAAAATTAAAGAAGAATATTATTTCTAAATATATAATCGATATGGATATAAAAGGATTTTTATTTAAATTAAGAAATATGAAAGATATAACAAATTATATTCTCGAATCAAAGGGTGCAAAGTATATTGGAAAGTTTTGGGCATATTAATTTGTAAAGCATTAAATCGAATTAAAAATATATTTTAATTGTGTTTATAACTTTCAAAGGGCTCTCTACAAAGATCCTAAATTTATTGAAAAATAGTTTCGATTAATTTCAAATATGTAAACGAAATATGGTATTCTCAATAACAATTTCTACAATTTCGATGAAATAGACTTTATGATGGGTATAATATATCCCGGAATAATAATAACTAATATTAAACGAAATAGCAGAAGCAAGGCAATACAACCAGGTAATAGAGAATAAGCTATAGCAATTATATATGGTAATAGGAAGGGTGAAACTATACTCCTATTTCTAGTGATTCAAGGACAGGTTCATCTTTCCAATTGGTATACCGAAATCGATTTCCCTATGGATTGGGCTATTAAACCTACATCTAATGAATGGACAAATAATGAGATAGGTTTAAAATAATTGAAATATTTTGATAAATATATTAAGAATCGAAGAAAAGGCAAATATTGAATATTGGTATTAGATGGATATAAAAGCCATAAATCAAGAGCTTTTTAAACATATTGTAAAAAGAATGATATTGTATATTTAGATTTATTACTGCATTCAAATTATTTAACTCAACCACTTGATATTGACTGTTTTAGTAATCTGAAATATTTATATAGTACTCAAATTGATGGATTTTTTAAGGCGTATATTAATCATATTTTGAAAGTTGAATTCTTTATAGCTTTCAAAACTATATATCAAAAATCAATTACAATTCAGAATATAAAATCAGAATTCCGAGAAACAGATTTAATACCTTTTGATTCTAAAGTTATACTTTTGAAATTGGATATTTGAATTCACACATTTATTCCTCCTTCTTTCAATCAAGATTTATGGACCTCTCAAATCTTTCACAATCCAACTGAAGCTTTTTCTCAATCAACTTTAGTGAAAACTCGAATAGATTATCATCAATCAAGCTCTTCTATACTTATATTTGAAACTGTATTAGCTTTAGCTAAAGGTACAAAAAGATTAGCTTATAAAAATACACTTTTAAGTATAGAGATTCATATACTTTGGATAGCAAATGAGATATTAAACAAATATCAACACACAAAGAAAACCCAACTACATCAAGGAGGAATGCTTACTAAACAAGAGACTCTTAATATATTATTTCAACAAAAGATTGATATTCAGATTCAATACAACGAACATCAAAAAGGGAGGAATCCTAATGAGGAAGCATCTTTTAGTCGATACTGTAGTAAATGTAGTAAAACAGATTATAATACAAAAACCTATCAAAATAATATAATAGATTCTAAATTACTAGAATCTTTATAGTTTCAATCAATTGATTTAATTGTTGTTGAATAATATGGGTTTGAATAAGTGAATTGAGGTGAAAGTGACCCACTCACTGATATGACCCACTCACTGATAAAACATGTTATAATATTCCTAAAACAGGAAATTATTAGTTCCAAACGTATCATATTCATTATTACGAGAAACTGAAAATACAACAATCGATCTATAATCCATATTTACTATACACAAACAAGAATGAAATCGGTCTTAATATCATCAATCTTCAAACTAATGATATATTGATTGTTAGAAATAAAAAATTTCTTTATACAAAGCAAAAAGAACTTAATTATATTATATTTATAACTAAGGATTGCAAAAAGCTAATAAGCAAACATTTGTTAAAATTTAATAGTATAGTTCTTATATTTAATAATAATAAGATCTATTTTAATTAAAAGAAGTAGTGTGATAATTTACAATTTGTATTCGTAAATTCAACAAATATTTATAATACTTGTGGAAAAATTCGAAAAGATGTTCCAACGTATAATCAATTTATTGCTCAGTGTGCACAAAGAACTTACATTACAACAATATATCAGCCAAAGACGTCTTTCAACCTTTCTATAACATCGCAGATTATATAGCCTAATAAGAACAATATTGCAGTATTGAATAAACATATCAAATAGCAAAAAGAAAGTTTTTTCAGGGGATTGAATTATATTCCACTTGATCTTGATTTATTTAAGGTTATAATTTTTGTGGATACATTGTTTACGAATAACAAGGACTATTCTTTTCAGATTGATTACATTATTACTATGGTTAACAAATATAATAATACCAATATCATTCATTAATCATCCATTAAATATAAAAAGGTTATATGTAGTGTATTTACATTAAAACTTTACGGATTAGTTTAAGGATTTGATATTGGAGTAGTGATTATGACTATATTATCTACTATTCTTAATAAAAAGATCCCTTTGGTTCTATATATAGACTCGAAGTTATTTTATAATTTACTTATAAAGTTAGACACGATTAACAAGAAAAGGCTGATAATTGATATTATAGCATTGCAACAATCATATAAACAAAAAGAAATAATAAAGATTATATGGATTGATGATTCGATTAATTCTGTTGATGTAATAATGAAAGGAAAACTATATCAGGTATTAATGAATTTAATTGATATTAATAAGATTGAAATCAAGCCGATAAAATGGGTAAAGAGGGAGTAGAATAAATTGATATTGATAAAAAAGTTTTTAAAGATTGATTTAAGCTATGCGTCTATGTTTTGAAGTCCATAAAAGAGAATTTCCAATATATGAACATAGACAAAGGACTTTAAGGTCAAAGAGCTTTGTAATCATATTTAAGCGAAAGCGAAGACTAATTCTTTCAATAGCCCTTATATAAGGGCTATCACATTCTTTAACTTTGCAAATTGGTTTGTAATAATAATCGCATCAATTATATCCACACTATCTACAATAGAGATTCAGAGCATAGATTTCTCACAAAACAAAAACCAGCACAACTACGAGCTTAGATCGCACTAAGCCGCACCCTCCGACTATATAAGCTCTAGCATCAGACATACCTACAGTCGTCGCTAACAGTGTGAGCGCTATAGCGACTACCCCTACAAAGGCATCGATCGCAACCGATCCCCAATTCACTCACAATCGATCACCACCCTTACTCTTACCATTCAACTTCAGCAGCATAAGCGCTTATAGTACAAAAGCTATAAGAGTTACTACATCAAGCCCATTAACAATAAGAGGATTTTTTATTACAAATCAACTTAATACCCTCGATAAGCAAATGCGATTTAAATGTAAAATCTATAAAACATTTGAAGCAATGCTTTACCAATTCGAAGCCGATAATACACCAAAAAAAATAGTTTATAATAAAGAAGTTTGCAATATAACAATAAACAATATCAAAACCAGATTATCACAAAATGTGATATATCCTATAACTGGAGATAAGAATAGCAACAATTCAAACCGTACTTATACAGATATTACAAAAACCCTGAAAAACTTGAGTGTATCTATAAACACAACTGTATACATACAAAAACAAACCAACAAATAAAAATCAATCAAACTCTAGAAAACCAGAGTGGATACTTGTCTATTAGTAGTAGGAATTGTTATATCGATAGTAAGTTGTTTAAGCGTTTATATACTAAAAAAGGCGATCGATGAGGTTATTCCCAATCTGAAAGATATCGATATAGTATCTATTACTTTTACAGCTATTAGGTGAGCAATACGAATTGTTAGTAGTATTATATATAATAAACTATTCGAAATCGAGAATACAGAAAAAATCAAAAAGATTCTAAACTATAATAATCTAGAACAACCTATAACCTGGTATCGCTACATATTAGAAGGAATCCCAACCTTTTTTTATAATCTAAACAGAAATAGAATACTAATTACTAAAGAGATAATAATTAAGGAAATATTAATACAAATAAGCATTCCCCTAATCGATTATCGAATTATTATTCGGATAATTGATTTCTATAAGCAGACCTGGATTATCAATCTATCAATAAAAATCTCTCCCTTCAAACTCTTGAATAGCTTTAAACAAGTTTGATATATTAAACCAAAACAGTATATCACCCATTATAATTTAGGGTATCAAGGCTTTTGCAATCTAATGATATACAAAAGCATTCTAAGATATAATAACTACAGCATCTTACAAATAAATCATAATAATCTGTTTGGGCTTGAATACAAGGCTAAAACTAAATACACAAACTGTATAGAATTATTTCTGGCTGGGTATAACAACTGCCCTACAATGCCATATTGAATCAATAGGAAAATCGTATACCTTACAAAATCTAAAGTTTATAAGATTAAAAAACAAAGCTGAAAAACTCATCTAACTGTTGAAGCATTAGTCAATAGAATAACTACTCTAATTACAACAACTTCTCAAAATATTGTAATTGAAATACTCTTCTCTTTTTGTAAGGAATATATCACTATATATAAAAACCTGAATAGTTTCTAATATACCCCTCAGAATGTTTCCCCGATTGATAATCTATTTAATAATCTTTGTTACCCCAAAAGGAAGTGCTCAAATAAGAATAGTCTGAATGAGAAGGTACTTTTCAATATTGTACTATTACAATATATCGATATGAATATCGATATTGATCTGAATAAGTAGCTACTCTTTTCAGCATTACAATATTAGCTATCAGACAGCTATAACCAGATCCATACAAATTGGCTGAACGAATATATAGAAAAAGATAGGAGTATATATTGCGATATTATAAATAGTATACAAATAAGAATTAGAGATCCTCTGTATATAGAAACCCTTTATATATTTTGGGTCTCGAACTCAGAACTATTTGGGGTACAACTTCTTTATACTGATAAATAGTTGGAATAGTTTGGATAGCCTCGAAAGAAAGGCAGAAAGATTAAAAACAATAATATATATATACAAGAGTAAGTGGATCTATACTTAACAAAAATGTATTTAATTATATTAAAACCTTTTCTAAATAAAAGTGAATAGTATATAAATTGTTAATATATACTGGCAATCGGGTATTAAAAGGATAATAAATCTGATAATCTTTATAGCGTTTCTTGATTGTACAGTAATAGATGGCGACTTCAATGCTAAGCACAATCTATTCAAGCCTGGTATAGCTTTGGCCGGCCAAGAAGCACTCCTCATAGAATAATCCCTTTCAAATAGAATAGATTTTATTGAAACCCTAGGGGTCCTTATTTACAAAACAGATTATACAATTAATCTAACCTTCTCTAATATCCTTTTCGCTAACACTATTATTAATTATAATCTAAAAAGTGGTTTCGATTACAAAACATAAATAACTACAATTCCAAATCTCACCTCATTTATTGCTAAGTCTATTGATTATATAATCAGCGAGAAAGGCTTCTCAATATTCCAAATAATTATAAAGAATAGAGTTCCCTACTTTCCAAGCCTAAAGAATATGCTTGTTAGGTAGATCAATAAATTAATAGGAATACTAGATTCTTTATTTGAATCAGTGATTCGTTTAGTAGGAAAGGAGAAAGATATTTCTAATTACTCTATCTTTTGATGGATAAGCGAATGCAAAATGATTTATCAAAATTATAGAATAGTTAGAGCTAAGGGCATCGATTAGATGGAATACTAACGGTGGGGATTGATGATTACAATTAGAAAAGTGAAACATTAGTATTGGTATGGGATTATTAATAAAGTAAATTGTAACAAAGACCTATACAAAGTGATCGACTGGCACAAGTTCGCTATCAATCTCAGAGCGCCGCCTTTGGTCATCGATGATGTGGCGATCGAAGATATTGTTGAAAAAGCCTGGGTCCTATAAAAGGAAATCCTCAAGTGTTTCGATAGTAGTGACAATCTCAAGACAAACCCACTCCGGTTAGGCTGTATATTCAACGAACTTTTATAGTGTATGGAAATAACCTTTAAAGAAATGGAAAAGAGTGTTATAAAAGTTTCGAGCATTTCACCGAAGTCTAACCAGATCATTATTCGCCTTTTGAAAACTTACTAGAACATTATTGGATTAGTAATCGCTGGAATCTTCAATCAATACTTGCAACTAAACTACTTCCCAACCAGATAAAGATATGCAGAAATAGTAATAATCCCTAAAATCGAAAAGAAAAATAAATCGTCAATACAATCCTAACAACCGATAATTTTACTCTCATACATTTCAAAAGGTTTGGAATATATAATTGCTAGACACATCTCATAGACCACAATAACAGCAGGTATATTCAGTCTCTAATATGAAAAAGCACTTTTCAAGCGAATAGCAATGGATCTAATCATTTCGTTTGCATATAATATCGAAGAGACCTTCACCCACAAGCAAGAAGTTATAATGATCATATTGGACGTACAAAACATATTCAACACATTTCTGTCGAATAGGTTACTAGAATATATACATTAGCAAAGATAGTTCCACTTCTTTCTACAATTAGTCTAAGTCTTTTTGAGCGATCGCTTAGTAAGAGTATGGCTGGAAAATGCAATTACAAAGTACAGCCATATCAAATGCAGCATCCTGTAAGGTTCCCCGCTTTTATTCATATTATATATTCTATACCTTATTAAACTATTAAATCAAAATATCAAACTATACTTTGAGTATATTAATAATGTTTATATCTATTATATATTCAAGAATGTATACAAGAATATTGGCCTCCTCAAATACAATCTTCGCCAGATTTTCCAATGGAATAAACAAAACTGTATAATATTTGCATTGGAAAAGCTAAAGATGATACACCTCTTCCGAAGAAGAAAAGTATATACCCCACACCTAAAAATGAATGATGAGATATCGATTCGCTTTATTAATGAATCAGGTGATGAAACTATTCAATTAGTTTTTCACTAACTAGAAGTTTGGTTTGATTAGAAGCTATCCTTCAAAAGATATATAACAAAATGAAAAACAAAAGTTTGTAAGGTTGTGAGGTATATTAAAGGGTTTGTATAAATACATCACAACCTGTTAGCTGCGGTGTTATACAAAACAATGATCACCTATATTCTACTTTTTGTCCTTTATAGATCTAAGGTATAGTACACAAACCGAACAAAGCTAAATCGGGTGGGGGGAACTGTTTGTAATACAATAGTAAACATAAGGCTAGGCAGTTATATCACCAAGATCGATTGAGTGATTATTCTAATAGTAAAAAGAGTTCTACTCGCTTGGTGTATAACTTTAATTATTACAATCCTAAAAGATTTTGGATTATCACCCAGCGAGCTAGTATTCAAACAAATATGAATAAAATTTGCATTCCGATTTTGTAAGGTGGACAAAAACCATTTACTAGTGATTCATTTAGTATAAACATTTCAACACAAGATGAACAATACTAATCTTTACAAACTAATTAAATTAATTCCGAAAATATTGAAACTAATACTTTTCCCACTACATTTTTCTATAGAGAGCTGTATTAACCCTATAGGAGGTATAAAGAAAAAAGCAGTCACACTCGAATTCATATAATAATAAAATCGTCTGCCTGACAGTTATATTATAGTCTTCTCGAACAGCATTGAACAGTATTACCGAGGGCAAAAGATAGTCGGCTATAACTATACGATCTACTAGGAACAATTTCTAGTGATATTTGACTATAAAGTAATCAACCCATTTTTATATATCTTCGATATTGAGATAATGAATGCTTTAAAAGATTTGAAATATATTATTCGATTGGAATCGATTAGGTAAATTACTATATATATCGATAATATTTCAATTATTTGATATATCAGGAATAATACCTTTGATTCATTTTAATAAATATTTCTATATTATCATAAGATTATAAAGAATAGATAAATGGCGATCCAATAATTGTTTAAACATATTAGAATCCTTAGAAATAAGAAAACTGATTGGTTTGCTGATCTAAATGTTTATAATAATTATATCGAAAACGATAATTTATTGTTTTCTATTATTAGTGGTATAAGCTCAATAGTTAGAATTTTTAGATAAAAGGTAGAGTAGAGGTAATAAAAGCGAAATGAAATCTTCTTTACTGGTTGATACTATTATTAGCATTTCAATTATCAAATCAAGGAATCTAAGGAACTTGCTTTCCTTTATTCTATTCTTTAGCGATTGGTAGTGTTCAAAATCGGATATAAAGATTTTGTATCCTACCACCAACACTTTTAATATGATAATGTTATTTCAGAATGCTTTTATAAATACAACAAAGAATTTAAATATCTAATGCTCTATCGACACTCCCATACCCAATTCAACAATTGACCAAACAAACCCAACTCAATTCCACAAGACACAAAGAATACAATCGACTATCTCTCTCTTCTTCTAAAAATTCCAATAGATTTTGTAATCTTTTTAATAATCATTAATCATTTCGAGCAATTATGTTTAGTTTTCTTAGAGAGCCTCTGATCTTCTACTTTCATATTACCAACCAGGGTTACACCCCCTTCTAAAGCTGTTCTTCTTCTTTTACCACTGTATACAAACTGTAACATATAAAAACTGATAATATAGGGCCCTATAGCTAACCACAAACCTGAATTACCCAGCATGAAGTAGATTAAACAGTACCGACATTGCAAGTAGGAAACAAACGGTAGGAATGCGTACAGCACTTTTAGCTGTTTCTCCTCTGGTTTGTATCACAGCCATAGAAAAATGGAACACATAGCTATACCAGCATCCCTGCTAGTATAGTCTATCCCTAGTATCTTTTGGGAGGTTGTGGCGAACCCCTGCGGTTTGCTTTCTGGATGTAAATTAAAATAAATAAATAAATATATAAGGGCTATTACACTTATAGATTAGCTAGCTCTTCAGATTGAATACATATTAACCATTAGACCCTATATCATAGGTTCTACGTCATCTGTGATTCACCTCAAACCAACACTAATTAAGATTATGTAGAATTAGAACTTAAAAAGAATAGAAATCATTCTATTCTTATTATTATAATCAATTAATAAATACTTTAGAAAACTTTAGAATCTTCAAATACTCTAATTCTAGACATTTCTATTAGAGAATCACCAAATATACAATACGCTTGAATCAACTCACAGATTCAATGCATTTGTAATACCTCTAATTCATCGAATTATTCCTAACCATTCATTTATATATACTCCCGAAACATCAGATTATCAACTCAATGATCTATATGTATATATGTATTAGAAACATAACCACCCAGTTTACCCAATACATTTCCTTATTTTTATATCATTTTTCACTCCTTTATTTACAAAATTTATATATTCGGCAGGGAAATCATTTATACATGTCATATAAGTGGATACACCACTACTTGCAGCATTTGTTGCCTAAAAATTAGAAAACTTTTTTTTATCCTTAAACAAATCGAGATTACCTTGATCTGAAGAATATATCACACAATATCATATACTATACACATACCCTGATTATCAAGATCGGTCTTTATAATTGATTTTAATTACATTATCACTATATTAGTTACTCCATTTATTATATAGTCTATTAAAATAATAATCTTTTCTAAATAAATGCCTACATCGCCTATTTTGAATATATATAAAGAATACTAATCATTACAATCAATCCTCAAATCAATCTAATCTATTATTCATTTATCCTATTATCTCTCTATCAAAGGTGACCACTGACGTAGCTATCCTCCGTGATAGGATAATAAGTACTAGTGCATATAAAAGAGGTAGAGTTACAAAAACTAAACAAAATGGATTGAAAGAGTTTATCACCCTCTTAGTATATATAACTGCCGACAATACAGCTCTCCCACCTACCTTAATCTATAAAAAAGAATCAGACGATTTAAAAAATACATGGATTAATAAGGTAGGCATAAAAGATCAAGTTTATTTCGAAACCTCAAGCAATAGGTGATTATTTAATACTTTTGGGCTTAATTAGCTTATAAAAGTCTTTCAATATCATACAAGCCTAAAAACAAGCAAAGAATACCGGCTATTAATCGTAGATAGTTATTCTAGTTATGTCAATATGAAATTTATATCAAAATGCAACGAATTGAAGATCATATTGTTAATTCTACCTCCCCATTCTACACATCGACTACAGCCACTCGATGTAAACTACTTCCTCCCCCTTTCAACAAATTATGGTATAGAACTTAACAATTGGATACATAAAAACAGAGATTTAATTAGCATATCGAAACGCAACTTTTGGGCTATCTTTAAAGTGACTTGGGCTCAATCTGCAATTTCCTATAATATACTACGATCCTTCGAAAAAGCGGGTATTTATCCATTCAATAAAAAGGCTACTATATCTAGTATAGAGCCAGAGAGAGTTATTACACCACCTATATCAATGCAGTTTATAGGGGATAAATTCAAGACACCATATATATCAAAAGCTCTACATCGATTTAAATTAGAATTTCGATGAAATCAGGATTTTGAGATTACTTCGAAGCTTTTTAAGGCTGCTTTTGCTAATGCAGCTAAAGCTGATATTCAATTGCATAGAGTAAAGAATTTAGAAGAGGTTTTAAAAATGAAAAAGAAGAAAAGGATTTATTTCAAGTGTTTTGTCACGGCGCCAACTACATAATCTGTAGTTGCCTTCGTGCCTCAGGCACAGCATACTAGCGCGCCCTACTTCCTATAAGTAGGGCCTCACTCTTCCATAGCTCTTCCACCCTTATGGTACAATATAAGTCTTCACCCGTGCCTTGACATGTTTAAACCTTATAGGAGAGAAGGTTGATAATGCTTTTTTATATTCCCCCTCTCAAATTGAAAGAACTAGGATTATCCAATCAAAAAAAACGTTTACTGTAAAGCAGGAAAAGGAAACTAAGATATAGGAGAAGGCTGATAAAAAAGCTAAAAAGAAAAAAAAGGTGATTGAAATTAAAAAGAGGGTAGTATAAAGGGAGGTGGATTGTTAATTTGTAAGAGATATTAAAAAGGAGATTAAAAGAACTCATAAATCAATAGGATCTTCTATTAAAAGAGATTTAAAGCCTTAAAAAGGTTTATGTATTATAGATCTAATATTTAAGGAAGTTATAGAGCTTTTTAATATAATAGTGGTAGATAAATCAATAATAGAAGAAGGGGGGGGGGATTATATGGTCGAAACAAGGCCAATAGATTAAGATTCCTATAAGATTTAAATAATAAAGTTTTAAATCTTCTTTTTTAATTTATTATATTTTATTATATTTTTAAACAATTTATAGCTTTATATCTTATTGAATGCATTTATTATTAAATATTGAAGTTATTGTAGAGTGAGTTTAAAAACGTGCACGATACAGGGACGTGCACGATGTAGGGATATCGGTTAAACATGTCGGAATGAATTCATGTTGATGCGACATTGTGGATCCCCTAATGGCTTATCAATGCTTAAATAAGTCGGCCTCATTCTTTCGGTTCGGTTGGTATAATGTTAATAAGGCGGGGGCATTGAGGAACCTTTGTGGTGGAAATTTGAGTCTCCACAGTTCCTTCCATTCTGTCTGTGCACCATCAAGAATTTTCTGTCGTTTCAGGACTTCGCCACGCTCTTCATGAACTTGGTTGCACTCCATGAACTTCATGAATCATAAAATCTGCTGGTCCCGTGACTAATTGACTTTCGTCCCATCTTCTCTCCTGCGTCGACGACGTTTCCCCCTCTCTTCTGACTGTACACTTAGTTGGGTAGCAGAATCCATGGATTTTCCTGACCTTTCTGAGTATTGCATGCTATCTTAGGCGAGTCAGGTGATGAGATCCATGGAATGCGCGTATTGGTCGGATTGTCCCATCAGACTTTGATTGAATGTCGACATCGCGGTACTTAATCGGTACTGACAGTTTTGATGGGCACAAGCAAGCAGATCCTTGCGTGCGTCAATGTCCGTTCGGTATTATTATTTCTTGACGGGGCTTTGCCGACGTCACAATCAAGCGATTGATGTCCGAACCAGAAGATATTGTGGATCATAATTCTTAATTCTTCAAACTCAACGCAAGAACCACAAATTCGCCGCGTAGAATGGCATCTTTACAGCCCCCTTTGCTTTGTCAAACCCGAAAATTGCTTTGTCAAAGTTGCGAAGAACTTACCGATGCTGTATAATCCTCAGAATTGAGTTTATTTGCTCCACTGGATGCTCGAGTTGACGGCAGAGATGGTTCCAGATCGACTCAGGGTCGATCAACAGTATGTGGACAATGTTCATATAAGTTCACCTACGACTTCATCCAAGTCTCTATTCTACTCACCACTACATTCTTTCGTCCATTCACCCCCTCCTCCCCCTATCAAGCCCACCGATCATGTATCGTTTACTTCCTACATTTGCTCTAGCCTCCTTGGCTGCTGCTAGCACCAAATCTACCTTAACCTATGATTATATTATTATTGGTGCTGGAACCAGTGGTCTAGTCATCGCAAACCGTTTATCCGAGTTAAATGTCACCGTGGCTGTCATTGAGGCAGGTGATTCGGGCTACAACAATCCCAATGTGAAAAACCCATCCGGCTATGGATTAGCTTTCGGATCAGATATCGATTGGGCGTATCAATCGACCGACCAAAAGTATGCAGGAAACACGAGCCAGGTTTTACGAGCTGGCAAAGTTATTGGAGGCACTAGTACTATCAATGGTATGCTTATCCCACTAAGTTATTTATGAAATTTCTAACATAATCAGGAATGGCATACACCCGAGCCGAAGATGTTCAAATTGATGCTTGGGCAGCCATTGGAAATGATGGATGGAATTGGACAACTCTTTTCCCATACTACAAAAAGTCTCAGGCACTCGAAATTCCTACCACTGCCCAAGTTGAAGCTGGTGCAACATATGATGCCTCAGCGAATGGATTTGATGGACCACTGAAGGTTGGCTGGCTGAATAGCTTGGAAGATACTAACTTCCACACAACCTTGAATGATACATATGCAGCTCTCGGTGTTCCTTCAAATAATGATGTTAATACTGGTAGAATGGTTGGTTACGGTCGATACCCAGCTACTTACGACAGAACATTGAATGTTCGCCATGACGCTGGACGAGCATATTACTATCCAATCGCCAATCGCACCAACCTTCATCTTTATCCAAATACTATGGCTCAACGACTCACTTGGAAATCCAACACTGACACTCCTACCGCAAATGGAGTCGAAGTTCTCTCAAACAACTCAAGCATTCCACACACTATTTATGCAAACTCCGAAGTCATTATTTCAGCTGGAGCTCTAGCATCACCTCTTATTCTCGAACTTTCCGGCGTTGGAAACCCTTCCATCTTGAACAAATATGATATCCCAGTTGTAGTCGATCTTCCAACCGTCGGAGAAAATCTTCAAGATCAAACAAACACTGGCCTTGCATACAACAGTTCAGGCAATACCTCTTTCTCCGCAGCCGGGACCTTGTTAGCTTATCCTTCCGCAGCTCAAGTATTTGGTTCTGAAATCCAAAATGTCTCCACTCATGTTCTTCAATCTCTTCCTTCATATGCTGCTCAAGTATCAGCTGCATCGGGTAACATTACCAAAGCTGCAGATTTGTTGAAATTCTTCAAAATTCAACATGATCTAATTTTCTCAACTACTCACCCAGTTCCGATGGCTGAAATACTCATTTCACCATCTCAAAGAGCTTTCAGCTCGGAATATTGGGCTCTGTTGCCATTCGCAAGAGGAAGTATTCACATCACATCTTCCGTAGCTGGCACGCCCGCAGCTATCAATCCAAATTATTACATGTTCGATTGGGATATCACATCACAAATCACTACCGCCAAGTTCATTCGTTCCATTTTTGCGACTTCTCCATTTTCCTCTTTCGTCGGATCAGAGACTAAGCCTGGATTGGACAAAGTATCAGCCAATGCCACTGAGTCGGAATGGTTTGATTGGGTTAAAACTGTCTATCGTTCAAACTTTCATCCAGTAGCAACAGCTGCGATGATGCCAAGAGAGAATGGTGGAGTGGTAGACTCAAGGTTGAAGGTATATGGAACAGCAAACGTGAGAGTTGTGGATGCTAGTATCTTACCTATGCAGGTCTCTGGACATTTGGTTAGTACTTTGTATGCTGTGGCGGAGAGAGCAGCAGATTTGATCAAGGAAGACATGTAGATGTCTCGCAGTCAAAAGCAGAATGATGCCGGTATGGTGTTCCTAGCATTGGATATTGTTGCCATTACAACCAAAAATTTCAGTGTATATAATTCTACAATTTAATTTTTTTATTTTCATGCTCACATCACCCAGTCACATCCGTGATCATATGCTGCCCAGATTTCACTTCGCCGGAAGAAGGTGTTGCGAATGTGGGAGTTTGTGTGATATTAAACCAAGTGATATTTCCCTTAGGCTAGTCGCCCAGCAGCACCCTCCACGTTCCGAATTCTAATGATAAATTCTCCTGAAGCCTCCGACCCTGCTATTTCGAAAAATATTTGGTTCGCTGTGGACACGGGATTGTTTGGTATTCTCCATGACACTTGTACGATTATCACAGTTTCGTTGTAGCATCTTAGACTGTATATGTGAGACAAATCTCCCACGAAAATCACTCCCGATTAACCGTTGAGAATATTTTCTTCTTCTTTTTTGTCAATAAATTTGTATTAAAATAGTAAGTTTTTTTTTGTGCGTCCAAGCATCAGATCTCCATTACCAGCCACATAGCTTCATCGCGAGACACTACATAATATCGAATTGAAGAATTCATTTCATCCTTCTGCAACGTTATGATCTATGTTTTTGCTTTCTTGTTTTGGCTTTCGACCATATACAACATAACTATATCATCAGTTCGGATGCATAAAGTTGAGGACAATAACTTACAATGGATAGTAGGGATGTTTTCTCCTATCTTTGATTTCCTTTTTTACTTCGCCAAGAAATCTTTTGCTGTCGTCTAGACTCCAGCCAAGTTTATCAAGAGAACGAATACTCATACCTTCCAGTCCAGTCATGAAATTTTCCTTTTCCAAAGCCCCGATCAACTTTAGTCGTGGATCTTTCGGCCATGGATTTGAAGGGATCTTGTATTTCTTTTCCACAACAGCTTCAAACCCAGCATTTTCGAACCATTTCTTGAATGAAGCTGGATCTTCTAGAGGGGTTCCAAATGCAACTGCTGCCGCTCTAATATGTCTGTCATATTCGCGGAATTTACTTTCAGAGGATAATGTATCATCATCACAGCCTAAAACACCATGAATGGATTGGAACTCTACCCAACCGCCGGGTTTAATGTGACTAAAAAGTTAGAATTTCGTCGAATGTTCGAGGAAGAGACCTACTCATAGCATTGAGAAATCAAATCCGGCCAGTTTCTAACCGAGAAAAGTAAGTCCCTAGCAAAAACAAAGTCGAAAGTATCCTTCTTCCATGTCCAAGGTTTGGTGATGTCGTCGACTTGGAATTGGCAATTTGGTGGGGTCCTAAAAACATGTCAGATCATGCAAGTTTTGCTCTATGCTCTACCAATTTACGACATTGTAGAGATGCCTTACCAAAAGGGTTGTATCGGAGCGATATCTACTCCCACGACCTTTTCAAGGTCAGATTATCCTCATCGTTTTGAATGTGATTGGGCACTCACCTCAGCGGATGGATAAGCATCAGCAAAATCAATACTCCAGACTCCTGGTCGTAATCAGTCTCGGTGTTTTTTAGCCTGACCTTGAACTGCACAGAAAGCTAACCAGTTCCAGTACCAAGGTCTAGGACCTTTTGAACATCCGTATCAATAAGTGCCAAGAATCGTTTCTTTTCAAGAAGCATAAAGTACTTTGCATGCGCCATATCGATTCGGTCCATCTCTACTCCGTCCATCGGCATTCCATACTCTTTTAAATGTCAGTACTTCAACAACCAGTATGCATATCAGAGATTGATCTTTACCTTCCTGGCCATACACAGCATATGTCCTTCCATTCTCTTCTACTCCCTTTATGATACTTGAAGTTAGCGACGCGAGAGAGCTCCTTGCATCTTCTCCAACGTCTGCTCCCTGCTGTTGTCATTATCTACAATCATTCGGCTTTGTTCATGAACGAACCTCATCAATAAAATCATCATCCACAGGCTCGATGAAGTTTCGTTCCGACATTGATTATCTCAAATGTTGCCATAAATTTTGACATCATTTCAAAGAATATTTGTGGGTATCTTACAGTATTTATTCCAGAAGCCGCCGGAAGATTTCTCCTCACAGTTTGAGCTTCTAGATCTAGAAAGGTTCCGTTCTTCCTTGTTTTCCAGCATAATGTCATCGCGATGGTAAGCTAGTGATGTCCATGTGGAATTCTGGTGAAATATTCGGGACGGCTCGATCTCTCCCCGTCCCCCGAGCTTGTGGTTGGGAAGCGACAAGGTATATCCGGGATACGGATTTGAATACGGTAGCAAATCCGTCCTTGACAAACGTTCCACGATCGACCGTCAGCAAGATTGGGTTACCCCCACATCAAACCGTTGGATCCCCACATCATGTTGATTTCATGACGTGGCGCTTCATAAAGTTCGAAATAAACGTCCTGCGTCTGAATTACTCAAGTACATAGCATGGTCTTCCTCAAATCCCTCAACTAATCAGCAGTTGTATCGCTGCTTAAACGAATTTAGAAATCGACATGGATTCTTTTCAAAACTATTCAGAAATATCGCAAACTGCGGATGAAATATCAGCCAAAGTCAAGAATTTTGACGGCGATCATCATGCCAGAACTGAACTTCTCAAGCAGGTTGACAAACTTCGACTTCTTCTCGAGGAGCCAATTGATGTAGTGATGCGACAATGGGAATACGTGCGTCTCGGCTCTTAGGACGGGTGGGTAGTCGGTTTAATTCACTCATGCTAATGCATTATAGACAAATGTCATTGCTGCTCTCAATCTTTTAGTTGAAACAAAAACATTTGAGACAATCTCGCAAGAAGGATCAATCACGACAAAGGATCTTGCTGCAGCAGTCAATGTAGATGAATCTGCCATTGGTTCGTTGTTCCACCAGTAGAAACATCCTGTGGACTCGGGCTGACTCTTCTCAAGCCCGTGCATTAAGAATGTCTGTCATGTTTGGTATTGGAGAAGAGGTAGAGCCGGACAATTTTGCGCACAATAGTAAATCTCTTGCATACAGACCTGGTTTCCAACAAGAACTCTTCAAACTCATGTAAGTTGTCAGAGCCAATGACCTTCTTAATCACCCTTTCACTCTCCGCTACCTGCTATTTGATTACGTAGGAAATTCCTGACAGTCTAGTTACGACCATACTCCCGCATATATTAAGCTTCCAGAGTACTTCCGAACTCATTCCAAAGAAGATCTTTATGATCTGACAAAGGGACCATACGCCTATGGCCATGGATTAGAAGGCAAAACTTATTATGAAGCAATTTCTCATACTCCAGAGCGTCTACATATGTTTAACACCACCATGGTATCCATGGAAAGACAATCTCCTATTACTGGCATGTATCCATTTGCTACACTCAAGGATGAAGTTGAAGCGCAAAAAGAGAGACCATTTGTGGTGGACATCGGAGGTGGGAGAGGCCAAGCTTTGATTGCCATTCAAAAAGAAGCACCAGAAGGTTTTGGTGCAAAGATGGTTCTTCAGGATAGATCAGATGTTCTGGATAGTTTGACTGAGCAAGAAGCGCCTAATATTGAAAAAATGGTTTATGATTTTCACACACCCCAACCTCTTAAAAGTAAGTTACTCGCCATACTTCGTTCACGTGAATCATTTTAGACGACTTATGTGATCGGTCAAAGGAGTGCAGTTTGGGGACAAATAAAGATGGATGTACGGATGTTGAAAATCTTGATGATTTGGTGTAGAAACCCGCATGGAAATGGAAATCTAACACAAGACAGATGCTCATGTCTACTTTATCCGACGTATCCTCCACGACTTCTACGAACCAGTCTGTGTTCAACTCCTCAAGAATATCGCATCAGCTATGGGTCCTACATCCCGTGTTGTGATTGCCGACATGATACGACCAGAGAAGACTGATATTGGTGGTGAAATTATGATTTATTGGATGGACTTTTGTATGATGATGTTAAATGGAAAGGAGAAAAGTGAAAAAGAATTTAGAGAGATCATTGATGCGGCTGGACTGGAGGTTGTTAAGATCTGGAGGTATCCGATTGGTACACAAGCACAGATTGAGTGTCGATTAAAAGGAGTATGAATAATAATCAAGTATCAACTGAATAAGCTAGGGGGTTTCGTGTTTTAACAAAAGAAATAAATCACGAGGAATCAAGCCATACGATAATAATTAATTTACTCACAGAAGGGGCAAAAAGTATACAATCCATCTATTCTCGCCAAATAAACTTATTTGAAGACGAAAAGATCAAAGCAAGAATATTTTATAATCATTCAGTCATATTTCAAGATCTGGAACTCATTCAAAGCAAAATGTGTTTTTATTATTTATTTGATTTTTTTCAACTCCTAACTCCTAACTATCTATTCCATAATTGAAGAGGTTTTTTTTTAGAATTTAAAAGTTTTTACGTCTCGCGATAAGTAACTAAACGCTCGCTAGTATCCAGTCTAATCTTACTCATCAAACAAAAGCAAAAGAACAAAGAGAAGAAAAAAAGGATAATGAAGAAATGCTGACCTTGCCTCCTTACCTTCTTGAGTAGCTGTCCTCTCTCAGACTAACCATTTCCGTTACGTAAGCAATCTTCGCAAAATTCGATCCATCTAGGATCTTGACCGTTCCAGGAGGGTGTCGTACGTCCCGATGCGCAATCGCTGCATGGGTTTCCGATGAATTGGTGGCTGAAGCCGCCGCAGCAGCAACACTTGACTACCTCGTAGTCACAGTAGTTGCATTGTTCTTGGTAGCCTGACATGTTTGAGGATTTGGATTGAAGGGCTTTGGGTGTTTGTTTTCTGAATGTATGTTCTGAGGGTTTGGAGAGGGTGCTGAGAGATTCTTATAATGCGATTTACGGATTTAAATACAAATTTGGCTGGTATTGTTCACTGATTGTTCTCTTATAGTTGCCTTTGAATAATGACCTAGTTTCATGCGGCTTGATAATTGCATATGGGCTTGAGCCTTTTCAGGTATTGTTCACATGAGATTGGATTATGATGTTGATGTCTGGAAATTGCAGCAAGTACGGCATGGTTCTAATGAAGTCGGTAAGTGAGAAACTATCTCACAGATTCAGCGCACTCGTGTTTCGAAAGAACCGAATCATTCAGGACATTCCACACGTTTCCAAATAAACTAGACGAAGTTTCGTCATTGAACTTAGTGCAAGCAATTTCCAAAAAGTGGTGAGACTTGAAAGCCAACGACTGTAATGTCTCACAGACATACAGAACCAGAGGGTCCCCGCTCACGAACGATTTGGGATTTTATCAGGACCGATCTGGTATCAAAATAAACAGAGCTGAAGTGTAGAACAGAAAAACATTTTAGATCTATACATATAATTGCGAAACTGAAACATCTAAGAGACTAAGGTGCGGCGACCATGATCAATCCAGCTTCAGTCATTCAGGAATCTACAAGTCATTATCTGAAATCCACTTGATACTTGTTTTGCTAGAATTGAGAATGAATCTACTCCTCTTCAGTTGCCACAAAAGAACACCTGGCTGGCCATTTGGATTTGAATCTGTCATGTATTTGAATTTGTGACCGTTTTAATATCCTATTCCCATCTTCCTAACCTTGCTTGGCCCAAAGCTATCGGTGCCTAGTGGTCAAGGTAACTAGAGCCAGTAGCTCATACCCGGTTTGCCCCACTAGTCCCTTAATTTTGTGATACCACAGAATGTGATTTTAGGAATGCTAATTCTTGGATCAGAATCCCTATCATGGTATAACAAACCTCCGCGGTCTGTGAAAGCAACATGGAACCTGTCTTCATACTCCTTTCTTTTATCCTCCCAGCGCGAGTACTTACTAAAGCCATGCACGCCTTGTCCTGTATCATCTGTTGGGTCTTCCTCTTCGGCAGGTTCGGTTCCCTCATCTCCGTCTTCTGAGAAATTAGAAAAATGTTCTTCGTCCTCCTCGTCGTCATCAGTCTCGTGTGGCTTTCCATTTTGCTTGCGTATTAGCTTTTCGATCCTCAAAGATCTCCGTTCAGTTAGATAATGCTTCCTAGGTCCGGACTGCACATATCTTCCGGGTCTCAAAGGCAAGAGCTAAAGAGCGAATCTCATCTTCCTATATCTTTCCAAATTCTCAGGCTTTGCGTAAACAAATATGATCTCCTTCAGGTTAGGAAAGATCCGAGCAATTTCGTAATTTTGGTTACTATCAAAACGACCCCAACTCGAGGGATCGAGAATGGCAATTCGGATACTTTCTCTTTGGATGTCGCTAATCGAGTAAATCACGTCCTTGAAGCCACGTTCGGCAGGACAGCGTATGCCTTCCGATCTTGTGCCGTTGAAATTATAGAAGACTGTCTTCGGGAAAAAGTTTGGTTTTACTAGATCTGACATTATGGAATTGGCGATTTGTAAGACCTTATCTAATATTAGTATATTACTACTGCCATTGCATTCTCGGGTATAGACACCTTACAGAAATGTACAGACCATGTCAGGTGACAAGGCTGGACTGTTTTTTCTTGGTAAATTTCAGAAGTCAACGTTCTGTTACGCGGGGAAATAAGGTGTAATCCGGATGGAGTGAGGAACTGAAGATCGTTGCAAGATAGAAGGGAGGGGTTTGATTTATGTGTTCGAGAAATCTTTGCTTGTCGGGGTCAAATACCAAATGTATTTCAAATGAAAACTTTCTATGAGAATCTGAGCAGTGAGCACTTTGTACAAAACAACATTATCCAAAAAAAGCAACATTCTCCGTGTATGACCCATTTCAAACAAGCAATCAGCACAAACGAAGCCCGTGACCTAGATATTATGTCTTGGTATCCCTTAATATCGCTGAATACACTGAGCTGATCTGTACATCTGATGATACAAGTCCTAGTCCTTGTGATGTAAAGTTTGTAGGAGATTCGAATTGACTGGAGTTGATGTCTCTTGATGAAGTGTTTTAAACCCTGTTATCCTTCATACATGCAAATATGAGATAGGAAGTACACAGAGAAAGCGGCCAAAAGCACCGAAGGCGTACTATGAAGTAGGGCTGTGGAGAATAGATGTTTTAAAAATCGAAGTCTGTCACCTGTCCTTGAAGCTTTACTATTGTAGAAACAAACACACTCGCGGAACTATGAGAGCATGTTGCGTTGTTCTTTTCATGTTCTGATAAATTTTCTTGGTCACACCCCTCTCCCAAAACTTTTCATTTTCATTGGCCTCAGCAGCTTTGTCGTCTTGATTCTTTCTCATCTGCTTCTTCCTTCCCGTTCTTGTGACTTTCGATGTTTTCATTTGGCCGAAAGACACGTGCAAAGTATAGCCCTGTCAACGGATAAGGCTCAGGAGATACAGCTGGACCTCGCAGGATTTTCGGGGATTGTTCCAACTGTGTTTGCTTCTCAAAGTCAAACATGAGCAACTAGCTCGCTATTCACTCGAAACAATAATTCTCACTATTTAGAACCTATCAAACAATAACCTTGTCAGTTGTCAATCACCTTGTCTTACAGGTAATAACCATGTAACTTCTTTCTCACATTGCCCAAAGTCAAAAACGAAATTTCAAAGACTACCATAACATTGCAGTTAAAACTACCAAAATCTCAAACAAAAACAAGCTCGAACTCATCCCAGCAAAGGCACTTCATAGCTAGAACTTTCAAGCCACTTTTTACGGATACTCAGCGCCGGGAATTACAAACATCTCGAATATTCCGAAAAATCAAGTCATCTTCATGTCTCAAATTGCGAAAGCATCCAAATGAATTTCTGAATGGGCGCTACATAATGACGGACCTTCAGCTTATCATATGCGTCCCATGTACGCCGAAATGACCAATTTTCCCCAATTTCACACCTTTATACAATTACCTACACATTGAATCCGAGCTTTTTGCCTAAAACCCACCTCCAGAATGCAAAACCCCACCCACGACGTTTCCCAGAACTCCCCTAATTCCGTTCCTATTCTCTCCTACACATGTAAAAACAACCGCCGTTCCCCATGCAAAAATTGCTCTCTCAATCCACTGATCTTCCCACCTATACCTCCTTGGTAGAAGTGTAGCTAATGCTCTTGGTGCCACAAATAATCCCATTTCTTCCCTCCTCTTTGCACTTTCTATTAGTACACTCCATCCACACATCCAACATCCGGTCCCTATGCAATATCCCGAATCGATGGCTTGGCATGCGTGGGGAGATATACCAAGGATCTGGGGACCGAATTTAGTACGAGTCAGGCAGATACCATAGTAGAAAAGTGTTATGAAAGTAGAGAGAAAGGCCGAAGAACGAGCTGATGATTTGAGGGCATGAGTAAGAGCTTTTTTCGAAACTTTTGGGTTACGGAAAATAAGTGCCAAGTTTAGCGGCAAATACATTGAAGCAGACCAAATAAAAGATTTATAAAATCTAGACACTGCATGGAATTCACAGCTTGGACCAGCACCCATGTGGACTAATTCACATGGGAATGGGATGGATTTTGTAGGATCCCCATAATTCTCTGGTAGACCGTAATCTTTGCACATATCCCCTAGGAGATGTGCTTGACCTGTTTCGACTCCATATTTTAGTTCACCATAACGACAATAGCGGAGAGCTTTCAGTAGACGAGAATCCACTTGAGCGGCGGATTTGATCCATTTGTTGTAGGCGCTAGGGAGACGAGCGGGGGTGTAAATGAAAGCCCACATTATTAGAGCGCAGGATGTGGCGAACAAAGCTGGGTCTGTGAGGGATGAGATTGTTTTGTCTACCTAATATCCAAATCAGCAGTGCATTTAGAGGTTATTCGAGTATTGAAAGCTTACTCTCGACCACCTGCCAGAAGATTGCCGCCGGGCCTTCCTTCTAGCCCATAGCTCCCCAACTATGCAATCAACAGCTCGAGTAAAAGCGAATAATGTCAAGTCTAGAGTTCTTCCCGCAAACTGAGTAGGTCGTAATTCGATTCCATTTTTGGTTTCGTATGGTAGATCTTCGGTGAAGGTTTTACTTGGACGAGATTGAAGTAATTTGAGACTGAAGTAAGCTGATATGAAGGTTGAAAGATAGCGAGTGAGCCTAGATAATCTTATATCAGCTTGGAGATTCAAAAATGAAATTCACTGCCACAACGGTCTAGATGGGAGGTGGGAATGGTTAAAATATCATGTATAGCATTCAGTGCTGAGCCCATTCTTCCCCTCACTTGAGGTTGGTAAAACCCATTTTACATTACAGAGATCCAACAAACCTTAGCTGAGTGATCACGGATAGATTTCCCAATAACCTCTCAAACAATTCCCGTAAAGGGATCTAGATCGGCAGTCAGCATCATCCTCATCGTTCACCATGACCAACTCTCACGTGCCTGTAATAAAGTGCTGCCTCCAGCCAGCGCCGCACAAAACGTAGGAAATCTTTGGATCTCTAAACCCCCTTTCAAAATTCCAACTAACGAAGTCCAAAAATAAACTTCACCATCGGGTCTTGGGTCAATATTCTTCCGATGTCGACTCAAGTGAACCAGAAAAAGAGTTAACAGTCTCGGTCCTGCACTTGATGCATAACCTAAGATGTAAGCTCGAAATAGCGGTCGTAGTATTATCGGAATTGCTGTATCCAAACTTTGATACGGCTTCCTCAATGGTAATTGTTGCATTTTGTAGTCAATAGTCTCTGGGCATCAAAAGCTCTACCTATGTAACGGTCCAAGATCAGCATCACTATCCCAGGAAGCAGACACTAAATCTGCAATCGCCGTAAAGGAATTAATTATATCGTCAGATGATGTAAACAAGGTTCAGAGAGAGCACAAATTAGAAGACATATGGTTAGCCTTGCGATGTCTTGTCAAAAGAGGTATTTACCGACATGATAAGGTGACATTACCACTGCATGTTGGTTGAATGCAGATGGGCCGACTCGATGATAATAATACACATGTAGAGGGGCTCGAGGGGAAAATCATACCTAGCTAAATTGAACGAATTAAACCTATTGAGGGGGTGAACACCCGTTTTAGGTATTTGCCCCCGGAATGATGTCTTGATGAAAATGCGGAGGAAGATGGAGAAGGTAAAATCCCCGTGCCGCAGATGTTATGACCTCGGCGCGAAAAGATTCAGGGAATTTGATGAAAGAACAACGAAAGACAAAGGTACGGACGGCAGTACCAAAGAATTAAAAATTAAGGATACACAAGTATTGTGAAGGTTGGATGACTGATTGGCACGTTTAAATCGTGGTGATGATGAGATGTTGGGATATCTTGGTTGTTTCACTGCAGGACTGAAGTATGCAATTTGATGCACTTGTTGACTTGCTTGCCGGCTTCCTTGGTCCCGAATTTGAAAGTTAGGATGAAGAACGCCACATTGAGAAATATGCAACTTCTATGTGAAGAAACAGTATTGGTACCGAGATTGGAATTTGGAAAGCCGACACGGTCCAATATTTGATGCCGGCTCGGAATTGGTGAAGGTTGAGATTGAAGTGGACCTAGGTACAGTCTTTTTTTCAAGGGGAAGGGGCAGGTGAGGCCAGGATTTCATTCCTGCAAGTAATGATGATCAATTTGCAAACAGAGTCATGTTTGTCGTACGAAAAGATGCCGAATGAGGGAGGGATCAGAGACGCAGGTACGATGATAAGAGAGTGGTGTTGAATTATCGATGCTGATGGGTAGTTGTAGGGGGGGAGTGATGTGCGATGGGTGATGTGAGATGTGCCATATCAACTCTCGAGGCGAGGTGCTTTTTAGAGTCGTCGACTGATGGAGATGAATGAGTTAGTGCTGAGTGTATAAGACTGTCAACAGTAAATGTGAGTACTAGGTCGGTACTGGGTAAGTAGGTGCACTGGTGGTATTCATGAGAATGTCTCATGCTCTCTCTCTAGCTTCTCACATCTAGGGTCACGCGTCTTTCTCACCGATTCAATTGTTCCCCTCGATTTCCCCAGCTACGAACATTGAGACTAGGTGGCTGCTAGGTGGCTACCAGGCGTCTTGTTATTTTCATCACACTTCACTCTTTATATTGAACATCCAACTCTTATTTCACACCTCACTCACATTTTACATTTGATAAGACTGGGGCTGATGATCCCTGGGCTTTTTCATTTGTACGGACGGCATATCCCGATATCCATCATCACACACGACACTAAGGTACCTAGGTACAGATGTATCATGTACTGAGTAATGAACGAGAACGAGATAAATAAGGAATCTTTCATCACATCACATTAACAAGAGGCTTGCGAGCGTGCCTAGGTAAAACGGCCCCACATTCTGTTAGTGTACGTTTTTCCCACAGAGGAAAGAAATGAAAAAGAGCTGAAAAGAGGAATCCGTGTGCCAAATTGACATGTGATTGTTCTATGACCCTTCTCTCAAATCAAGCGTCAACACAATCATGATCCGGCCTAGTCCTAGTGAAGTGTAATCCCAGACAACGGTGGACGGCGGACGGCATGAACGTCCAAAGGATCATCAACACTAAGAAGAACCAAAAGCCAATTACATGATACATGGCAAGTCGAGCCTCGAAGAGCTAGCGACGGAGTATACGATAGCTATACGTACACAGTAACATTTGTAGAGAACTCGAGTAGTCCTAAATCTTCCGAAGGGTCCAGCTTCATTTGTCTTGTCTCTTTCCCATGCCCTGCGAGCTAAGTATGCCTTTGCTATGCCTTGCCGTGTCATTCTTCCCGCTGCTCATTCTCTCTTGGGCTTGGTTTGACTGGACTTCACTTCACTTCAACGGTAACAATCCCCTCACATTGAATCAGCTTGGCCCACATGGAAACTTTCGGAAACCCGATTTTACTCCAAAACGGCTATCAAATGTCAATTCTTCTCTCATCTGCCACTTTGGAAATTTCAGTCTATCTCATTCCAACGTTACTCATCTCAAATGCCTAGGCAAGTGGTAGCTACCGATACTTCGCTTCGTATTCTCACCTAGAAATTATATATATATAGAGATCTACGTTAGCGATAATTATACTTGTATTTGACCCAAGATATAAAAAGAACATCTAGTCATCAGTAGACCGACAGTAGACTTGCCAATCTCAAAGTTGCACTGTCCCATTCATAAATCTATTTGCTCTCCTTGTCTTCGGGTCCACCAGTCTCCTTGTCTCTTTCTCTCCTCTCCCCTCTCTCCCCTCTCCCCTCTCCCCTCTCCCGAGGAAATTCAAGCCGAGAAAGCGAGATCTCTCCTTGGACCCTTTCTTTCCTTACCCCAAAGAGAAACCGTGAAAGGATTAGCCCCCCCGGAGCCCCCCTCATACCTACCTACCAGGTACCTAAGCTTGCCATCAAAAAATTGATTATTGGTCTGTTCCCCACCATAAGGCCAATGAGGAAAGCTTTCCCAACACTCTTACTCTTACTCGCGCTCTCTTCAAATATCTTTCTCTGATTCGGAACAAGACATTCATTCGTTCATTCAATTTAATGTTCCTCGAAACATTGATTCCTTCTTCCTTTCAAATAAGGATCATGGAAGAGTGACAATACATTATTTTTTTCCGATTTCTCTCACACGGCCTAGATCCTTTCTACGAGTCGTCCCTTTCTGGAGGAAGTAAATAATAAATATCACACGGAATACATCATTGAGCTATCGGTCACACAGCTATCTAACAACGCCGAATCGCAAAAAAACCTATCATTTTGTACATGTTTGATACTTGAATCCTCGATACTCAATGGTCAATATTTGATATCCTCAATAACTTCCCTCGGGATCTCTTCTCACGAATCTTCTTTTTCAATTAATTTCTTTTTGGCACTCATGCTTGCGATTCAACGTCTTAATATGGGTTCGTCGAAGCCACCCGACCTTGATATGCCATTTGGCTGTAAGTATCTCTTTATATTCCCCAATATTTACCTGAGTACCAAATATACGTACTAACATCATGGGTCAGATGCATTTGATTCGAATTCCACTTTTCCTTTCCCTTCACCCACAGCTCCAGCACCAGGCCCTCCACTACTTGATGATAGCGAATCCAACCTTCTCGATACGTTCTTTGATGGAGTAAGCTCTGATCATTTTAATTACGACTTCTTCCCAAATACACAAGATGGAGGGGAGCTTGGAGGAGGGTGGGAAGAATTACCTCCGGCATTCATGGGAACGAGGGTTACTTTTGATCAACAACCTCAACTTTCGAATGCAATGTCCTCGAATTTCGGTGATAGGATTACCGGAATGCACCCACCACCATCTCAAGCACCTTTGTCACACTTGCCACCTTCGACTGAATCCGCAGATGTTTTAGCAGCTGCCAGCGTGTTACAAAATGGCCCAAATGCTCGATCGCATAGTTTAAGCAGTGAAATTTTATTTGGAAATCATGGCTTACCATCGCATCCGGGAAATCATCACATCAGACCACAATCCATGTCGCATTATCCTACCCCGATATCAGGACTGGATAGACCTCGAGATGGATTTATGCGCGATACGTTATATACCGAAATGATGTTTGGACCGAATCATGCCGGCCCGGACTTGATGAGAAGACCAAAACCTGTTCCTCAAAAAGTCGACATAAGATGGGGTTCTGATGCAGGATTTGGATCACCACAAGGATTTGTTCCACCACCAAATGCAGCAAAGATCGAGGAAGCGGAACGACAAAGATTGCAGGCGTTCGATGGATTTATTGGGGCAGCTCTATGTGCGGAAAGTAGTGCGGAAAATACGAGACCGAATAGTCCGACAATGCAAAAGAATATACCACCGCAACGACGGCAAAGCTCGGGGGTTGTCAAGGAAGAAGACACGGAACCACCAAAGAAGCGACGGAAGAGTAAATTTAGTCCTGTTGAAGATGCGGAAGAAGACGACGAGGAACCACAGCCTAAAGTGGACGGCAGGAAAAAGAGGAAATCCGTGGTAAAAGTTAGTGGAAGTTCCCCAGGACCATCTGAAGCAGGTCACAAACGACGAAAATCTACTTCGGCTGCGGCGAAATCTACCAGAGAAAATTTAACAGAAGACCAAAAGAGAGAGAATCATATCAAGAGTGAACAAAAACGAAGAACTTTAATTCGAGAAGGGTTTGAGGATCTAGGGGAACTGGTACCAGGGCTAAGAGGTGGTGGATTCAGTAAGAGTGCGATCTTGGTAATGACGGCCGATTGGTTAGAGGAGTTAATGCAAGGAAATGAAGCTCTACGGAATAAGATCGGTGCTGCGAAAGGCGGACGGGATTGAGGGAGGAGTTATTGATCACTGTTCTTGCGCATGATCATTCCCACAATAAATTACTGGAAGGGGGCCTTCAAGATTCGGCAGCAAAATGTTCCGAATTCCTGGAGTGGAAACGGAAGAGGGCATGAAGTGTCCATGGAGTTTGGCGTTTGGTTCTATGGGCAGAATTCAGAGACCTTACGCAATGAGTAGCTTCCAGTCTCTCTAGCATGTAGGGTTTGAGGCGAAATAAAGATACCACGTGGAAATGATGGAAATTTCATACCAGATCTACAATGATCTTGTGGAAAAGGAAATGAATGTAACGGTAGTCAAGGACTACCTAGTTGAATATCAATGAGGGAATAAGCACATACTGCACTGTAGCAGTATAGCAATGAATTATAAAAGTTCAGACCAGACTAAATTGGAGCTTAAATGTGTAAATTTCCATTGATCCTACTCAGCAAGGAGACTCGAGTTAAGCAGAGTCGACGTCTGACGTTTCTAGCAATCTTGGTATTTTCCAGTCTTACCTGCATTATGTTCTATTTATCGAACCCTCAATCGCGAAGGAACAATTCGCTTCTTTTTCTTGCGGAAATCTTACTCGCTCCCACTTGTCAATTCCAGCCTCCTGCTATCAGGTCAATCCAAGTTCGCTTGCTCAAATTCATCTTGTCGTCATGATCTTTTCTGTGTCATTAAGAATACTAAACTATCAAGATACACTCAAGGTCCTAGATGGATAGCTCGGAAGAAATATCAGATATCATCTGCAATGTAAGAACAACCTTGTTCTCCGTATAGTTGCTGAAGCTGATACAATTTGACATTAGTCTTGAGACTGAGCTTTTCACAAATTGATACCTAATGCGAAGTCAATGGTAATGAGCTAGGAGGACGGCACGATGAATACTTCAAATTCGTATCCGCAGATTTGTACCAAGATAAACCTGGATGAGGTCTTATGGTAGGTATACTTTCCGGATCTCAGTCCCTTACATCCGTCAAATATCATTGAACAAGATGTTCACACGAGACTGTGTCGGTTTACCTTTGTACGCCCAGTATCCCATGATATTCTTCGAGGGACCGCACGATTTTGGAGTTTCAAACAAGAAAATATGACTTTTGGCTGCGTAACTCTGTGTTGTCATCCTCTCGCGAGATAGCGCAGGCAATAAATATCCTTCTCACTATATCTAAGGACTTGCTCAGTCATCCCCCCTTTTTTATCCTGACATGTCTCCCTCTACTGTGGTATTTGCGCAGCGGGTCTTCCCAATATAATCTCCCTTTGCATCCCAAATACCCTATGCAACATCGTCATTGCCGTTGCCATTAGCGTGATATCCACACGTCAATGCTCTTTGATTTGTCCGTTCCGTTCCGGCTGCAGTCAGTGCCAATCGATCCTCAATCCCATAAGCTTGCAATGAATGGCAACTCGATCTTGCCTTTGAGATATTGTATGTCCTGAGTTGGAAATTCATACGTGTTAACTTGCGAGATCTTCCATAATTGGTGAGTTCCTCGAAGCGGGAGATGAGCACTCGAGAATTGTGAGAGATAGTGCATGCACTCAGTCTTCGGAATATTTACTATTCTCTTCTATCTTATTAACATGCCAACGACTCACCCAATGCGCATTCTTGACTCGTGTTTCTATTAGTCTGTGACTTTTATGGAATCTGATTTATGGATCTCGTACTTCATACACACCTTTGTGGAGCATTGTAACGTCTGTCACTGTTTTGTTTTCGGCGTCTTATTTCCGAGCTGTGGTGTTCTTGTAGTGTTGCTTGTGTGCTGTATGGTGATCTCTATAGTGAGTGAGTGGTATATCGAGTTTTTCGATGATATTTCGCGTGATTAGTATTGGTTTGTATCTTACTAATGATATTCAATACAATCTTAATATTGAAAAATCATTAGCAAAAGATATCGAAATATGGAAATTCGATTTGAACCCCTTATTTTTATTCTAAAATAAATTAGGAGATTGAATTTTTTTTAGGAGAGTATTTTCAAAGAGATCTGAAATAAATAGTCCAAATCGAATTCTTATATTTATTCACATATATTTCGATTGTTATTTCCAGTATGGAATGCATTGAATATATTAAATATCTACCAGAGTATTTAATCTCTCTTTATACATACAAATCACAACATGAGTTTTATACGCGTCACTATTCGATTCCTGTATCCTAACACAAACACTAATCCCGAGCACACTAGCATTATAAATCCTTCAGCTCGAGCTTTCAAAGACCTTCGCATACGTTTCATCTAAGAAGAATGAATGTATTGACGGAATTGAAAGCCCAAGACAATTCGCGTAGGACCAAAATGCGAATGTTTCCGGGCGAGAACCAAATTTCGCCGAAATCATCCAGATCTTTCATTTACTTCAGGGCAATGAGATGATGGGTCTAGTTAAAATCCGAGGATTGATTGTGGTATAGGAACATAAGAAAAGGGTATCGCAAATCATCAAGCCGGATAAGTAATAAAGTCTCTGAGTGATGGAAGCAGCGGCGGGAATCCCCAAGGATTAGTCACGTGTATGCCATCACAAAATGAACAGTGAGGATATTGACTGTGACTGTAAACTCTTCCTGTCTGACCCATAGCACGATCGGGCTATCTGACCCGACTACCAGATATAGCTATCTGAAATGATCTCATGCAACCTCTTTCGGTACGCAATGAATGATTCGCCTAACTTATCGTATACACGGACGGAGTAAATGAATAAACGTCACATCACCACAATTATTTACTCCACTTTATCCGCCCTTACTAATCGTCACACGTCAACCAATCATCTTCCAGACTCCCCACTAACCCCTCCAAAGGTCGTCGACTTATTAATATCGACATCCCGAAAAGCACTCCTACTTCCTAGAACCTCTCTCTTCCTCACCATTAGATTCTACGTAAATTTGAACTGTAAACTCCACCGCAACCATGGTCCTCGTCCACATAGTTCTCTTTGAATTCAAACCCAACACCCACAAAGATCAAATCGACGATGTATGATTATTCCCCCTCCCCATCCCTTCCCCATCCCCGCCTCCCCTCTCCAACCCAAGTAACATGATCTCACACATCAAACCTCTCATCTGCATATCCGCTAACGAGACAAAAAACCCCAAAAGCTGTGCAAACACATGCTCTCCCTCTCAACTCTCTGCATACACCCGGAGTCCCAGAAACCATATATCCTCGAATCTTCTGGCGGGAGGGATAATTCGCCAGAGGGCCATCAAGTAGTGTTACACCCTGCCTTTTATGTTACGTCCCGTCGTTATAATCACTGTTTTATAGCTACGATTGCGCTCTTCTTCTTCTTCTTCTTCTTCTTCTTCTTCTTCTTAATGTCTTTTGTGTCACTCGTCTGATTGTCATGATTTTCCACTCCGCCTTGTTTCATTTTCTTGTTACCTTACCTCCTTCTCACTCTACATTCTCAAACACACATTATCCAAGTATCATCTAACTAATACTCTTTCCCCAAGGGCGGTTTCTCCCATGGCTTCGTGTTTCATTTCGCATCCACTGCCGATCGAGATTATTATGTGAATGAAGACCCAGCACATCGAGAGTTTGGCAAGAAAGCAGCGGAGATAGTGCAGAATGTTAGAGTTGTGGATTATGAGATGGGTGCTTTCTAGAGAGCGTAGTCAGGGTTTTGCAAGTCGATTGATGAAATGGGTAGGATCGGGGGTATAGGGGATGATGATCATGAAAATGTGATGTGGATACCAATAATTGAAATGAAAGAGATGAATGGTGCTAAAGACTATTAGAACCAAAAATCATCAGAAGAAAATTCATTACTGTCATGAAAATTTGTTTGCATTAAGTATCGGTATGATGTACAACTATATGCAAAGTCTATCCTGCCTGTGAGGTATCGCTGTCCCTAATTGCCAATCTGAAAAAGTATGCCACCGAAGCGTGCTTGTACGCAGGCCGGTCCCTCCAACGCCATATAAACGCCATCCAATGCATGCCCATGCTTATGCCCATTATATCACAAATTCTAATACTGTCGTTTCTATCGTATCATCAATTATAAACCCTTGGAAGCTCTCTTTTCTGCTTCTCGTGCTGCTGATTCGTCCTTTGTCATAAATGATTCACCACATCCACAGGATTTGTCTGTGCATTGTTAGTCAAAATGCCCAAGAGATGAGATGACATTGATTGAAAGGTACAGTGGAACTTACCGATATTTGGATTATCGAAAACGAACTTTGCACTTAGTCTATCCTCGACCCAATCCATTGTGCTACCAATGATCTTGAGCTGTGCGGTTGGATCAATGAGAACTTTGACACCATCCTGCTCATGAACAATATCGCTAAGGGCACCTTTCTCAACATATTTCAAGTCATATGCTGAACCACTACATCCACGGGCTGCGACACTAATCTTGATGAGCTTCGCTTCAGGTTGATTGCTCAGATCGCGCAGAACTTCGACGGCTCGTGGGGTGAGGGTGATGGTCCTCTTGAGAGGAACAAAGTTGAATTGACGCCTCTTCTTTACAGGCTTTGTCTTTTGGGCTTCCACTTCGGTGATAGCGATCGAAGGGGGACGAGTATCGTGAACTTGTGGAATGCCTCCAGTGATGGACGTTTCCGGAAGAGCGGCTTCGCGGGCTGGTGGTGGTGGCGGAGGGGTAGAGAGAGTATATGTTTGCCAGGTACTGGTTTGCATCTTGCGTTTTGCCTCCGCGCCTGTGACTCGAGAAGATGAGAATTGTCGAATGATACGTGAACATTGTCGTAATGGGGCCGATGGTTGTGATGAGGCAAATCTGAAAATGATGGGCGCTGATGATGTCAGAGGAGCAACCGCTCTCTGTAAAGACATCTTGACGGTAGGTCAGACTATCGAATGTATTGAAGTCAAAGTATAAGGTTAAAGGATGGTATATTAAAGGGTTTGAAATGTTATGTTAAGGGATGTTAATCACATTTGTAGTATCCTTAGAATCCTTTAAGCTCCTACCTAGCCTGTTCTTAGAAATCATGGGCTCACACAAAGTTCAGTTCGGCTCAGGTCGGAGTCGGATCATAGTTTTACCGCACCAATGATGATGGATCTATTGTAAGCAATTCAAAGACAGGACAGGTGAATCACAAATGATACACATTCATGTGGTATGACAAAGATTCACTCAAGCTGACACAAGCAAGAACATTTCGAGGTGTTGGGAGTGTTGGGAGTGTTGGGAGGAAAATTAGACTTTTACCAGAACGTCTGACAAGTCTCCAGGAAGGGTCCTTTGCTCAGAAACCAGGTCCAGTACCGGTAGTCTTCTCTCTTCTCAAAGAAAGTCTGGACGTCCAATCAGAAGCCACAAGGTTTATCGGAAGCGCACTATACCCCTTCACGATTAGTGCTATACACTTATCGGCCGCCGGCTAAGGAAGCTACCACATAACCCACAACCCATTCCTAAATCTGGGGCTTTTGACTACGTAAGGAGGTAAGGCCAGAGCACATCCATAATTAAATTTAATTAAAGATCTTCCATCATTTGCGACATTAGGAAAAATATCCTCGAACCATTCATGTTCTATAGTCTCTCCTTTCCCCCCTTTGAATTGAGGATATATCAATTGCTGCCATGAAGTATGGAGCCATCTCCTCTTACTCAACAAGCTCGCCCTGAAGTATTCCAACAGAAGATTGTAGAGTTGTACGAGGCTCTATTCAAGGTGGGTTCGGAACGATGTTGCGCATTTCATATAGTGCTGTGTCGCATTATGCTCACACTGATGAACAAATAGGATGAAGACGACCCTGATAAATCGGAAGGATTTTGGAAGGAATTCTTCTTGTTGCGACCGAATAAAGCCACATTGCAAACTATTCTAAATCAGTTTAGTGCCGACGATTTGCTGCATCTTCAGGTATGAGGAAACTCAAGGAAATACATAGAAGTCAATACTGATTATGGCAGTTGCAAACTAGACAGCTGTTCTCAAGGGCAGTAGGATGTATAAAGGCAGGAAATCATCCAGCAGATGCACATGCGCTTGATGTATGATGATGCCCCTTGGTTTGCTTGACAAGGCTGACAATTTCAGACCATCACGGCCTTCTTAGCAGCAGTTCTTTCAAAGAAATACACAAACCCGAGTTCGGATATAATAAGCGTTCTTGCAGGATTAGACCATGTAGATGCGATATTTACAGATTTTGTTGCAGCATTAGATGTCACAATTCGAACAGGGAGGAATTGTAGGTACACCACTCAGAATCAGGGAGGATACCACTGACCATCTTTACCCAGTGGATATACGTCGGAAAGCTATTGAAGCAGCATTATCAGTGACATCAGGCGCATATCAAACCAGTTTACTTTCTTATTTCACACATCGGGATCTTTTCCCTTCTCTTATGAAAGTATGATCTCCCTTTCCGCGCATCCCAACCAAACTGACGTCTGTAGTTTATTCAGGATTCAGATACCACTTCACTCACATTCGAACCATTTACTCTTCTAGGACTCTTAGTTAATTACAACAAATTCGAGTTTCAAAACCCTTACAGATTACGACTCGATGATTTTGTTAATGAAGGAACTATACAAAAGATAATTCGCTCGGTGGGCCATACATGTACGACATCCAGGGCTAAATATATTGCGATTCAAGATGATATACCGGAAATATGGTCAATTGGAAGTACTTTGAGTATGTTAGGTCTTGGGGCCATTGCTCCGGGTTCTAAACCAGCGACTCCAACACTTGATCCAGATGCAGCAAAGGAAATGTTCTCAAAATTGTAGGTTAAGATGGATCTCATGTTAAATCATACTAACAAATTCAAAGACCGGGCAGCGAAGCAGCTGTTTTGTTAGCTACGTACGACTTTGCGCACGCGAACAAGCTGTTTTGCTTTAATTTTGTATCGATACCCGTGGAGAAAGGAGTCGAACACCCCCTCAGTGCCTATCTATCATATACCTCATACATACTTCAACACGCGCATTTATCTTCTCGCACCGGGTTTTATGCGCGTACAAATCTTATCGTTCTCCGAATATTGATCGAAGATCAAGTATTATGCAAAAAGATATGCAGCGAGGAAAGCAAAATGCCAGTCCGATTGTGTCGACAAAGACAGCCATTTTTACCTTTGGTTCGCGCCGATAGGATATTTGCTGCTTACATGTTGGATGTCGCAATTGATGGTATAAATCATAATCTTCGAAAGCGATTAGATGTAGATCTCTATATTTTGTGTGTGGGCATCATCTTGCGAATCATCTCACACCTTTCACGATCTCGAACACGCCTCACGTACCACTGGTCTGAACTATTCCGATCCTTACTTGCACTCGTGAGATTCCTTACCACTTATACTACGGATTTGAAGAATCTCCTAAACATCGAAATACTCCTTGATGACGTGGTCAACCTCATCGCCTTATCACTATCCGCCGGCGAAGCGTTCCTACCCAGTCCCGCGGCATACGACGATCTGTTTTATAAGTTGGTAGAAACTGGAGAGGTACTGGTAAAATTTCGAGATAATTACAATCTTGGGAAACGACCGAAGAGCTCAATAGATACATTGATCAGTGTCACTACGCACTATAATCAATTACTCACCGACGGATCAACTGGAAAGAGGAAGCATCTTACAAGTGTACAAGTTGCGGGTGTAATCAAGCAAGGATACGAAACGCTGAGCATTCAAGCCAAAGAGGGACTGGATGGGTGGGAGAGATATAGAGAAGCGGATGAGAAGACATTCTTGAAGAAGATGGCTAGGACTGCTGTGGCAGACGTCAAAGTTCTTGTTAGTGAAATTTAATCTTGATGGAAGAAGATACCACGGATTGTATATTAATTCAACGATTTGCCTTGTGTATACCCATGTACTTTTAATGCTCAAAACCTTAGTGGAATGATACCTCCAATTAAACTTTCTGACCACCCAAACTCTGACCTGCCCCATAACAGGCATGCATATGTATAGCATGCGAAGTAGCTGACTGTATCTCTCCATGATCCTTCTAAACGCCCAATGCCGTGGTGGATAGTATGGATAGGTCAAACCAATCCACAATTTATGGCACAGCGCTAAACGAGGGGGTACTTCAAACCAATAAGATCTGATGATGAGGTTTAAAGATGGAAACATGGTGAATTGATTGGCCAGTTTGACTTTTGATGGTTTCTTGCATCGGTACTCGTATTTATGGTAAACTGAAATACCCGACGGCTGTTGTTACCTACTGGGAAGTATACTATAACTGTACTCGACTCATTTGTGTAACAATCAAGTGGTTGGATATTGCTGGGCTCAACTACCGGTGGGGTTTCACGCAATATTGTTCTCGCGTCTCTAGGCTACAAATGAAGGGTCACGAGTTCTCAAAGATTTATTTGTCGCTTTGGACAACCCTTCCTTTTGTCTTTTTGTCTTCACTGGATATCGTTGCATCCTTTGAGATTTTGAAGACCCAGCTAAATATATTCATCATATGCATTGTATGAAGAGGTTTGAGGATACGAAAGATACGAAAGATACGAAAGATACGAAAGAAACGAAAGAAAGAGGCCCTTTGTTGCGGTCTTAAGATCCTCCCTTAATGATGTCTCTGATTTACTTTGGACTTCAGGTTGATATGGCCATTTGGTGGCTGAGTTTCTAATTTGCAAAGTCGTGACTTCACACGATAAATGATGAATCACAGCAGGAGAGCTCGAGAGACATTACCCTGGGCATCTTGTTGATATTACTGGTACAGTATGTTACAAATGAAGAAGGACCTTTCATGTCGTCAGAAAGGTAACTTATTAATGAGGAAAAATGCCTTCACAGTTCGCACCGCTTCTCACCATTTTTGTTCATCATAGAATAGACAACTTCATTCTATTAAGATATATGATCAAGATTCATTGTTCTGGAATTTAAGGATATCCATACGTCACAAACCAATAACATCAGTATCAACCTTCATCAACAATAACGAAATTGAAGCTTTACGGGAAACGAAGAAGATCTGGGCAGTCAATAGATACCAATCCTTCTGAAGTATCACAAGAACTGGAACAAATATCTCACCTGGACTGTATCCACCAGAGTTATTTTGGAATCCATTATTAGTTTTACCTAATTTCTTCTTCAAAACTTCACTGTTGCATCAGTCATACAGTGAACTATCAATCTACTGGTCATTAGACGTTTGACGAGAAGAGGCGCCTAATTCACACCAGTCAACCCCCCTCATTTGGGATCACGCTTCTACCAAGGAAAACACAATCACGGAGGACGAACCAGATATCAAACATCGATCTTCGAAATCTTCAGCGGATCAACGAATGATCACAACAACTAATCTAATTGTGAATCCGAAACAAAGCATTATTCGTCGTTATTCTTTGTTTCAACTTCTTGATTCTCAAAATAGTTTGTGTGGTTAATACTCGTGGTACTCGTGAGTTGTATGTTTTCTTTGTATGTTCTTGTATTAAGTATACGTTCTCGCCAAATTACTCATTCTTCCCCCTCCTTTCTTTCTCTCCTTTGCCCATATCAAAAATCATTCACTTTACATTTTCCTTTTTCTCTATTGTCATTACAATAATTAAAATTAATTTCTCGCTTCGGACATCTTCGGAAAACCAACAATAGAAACAATAGAGCAAGGTTCTCTATTGTGACTCCTTAGTACACTCATTAATTATTCACAATATTATTCTTCACCACAACCTCATGATTCTGTAGTCAAGTCGACTTTTAGTACTTCCTACAACAGATTCAACCCTTCCAAGAGACTTTGAACTTTCTTTGTAGTA
Source organism: Botrytis aclada (assembly GCA_014898285.1). Lineage (NCBI taxonomy): Eukaryota > Fungi > Ascomycota > Leotiomycetes > Helotiales > Sclerotiniaceae > Botrytis > Botrytis aclada. The sequence goes on from RCSV01000008.1 coordinate 955,410, forward strand.
CCTCGAACCTTCCTTTTACTCAAGAATCAACTCATCAATCAGCCTGCATAGATTGCATAGACTACACTGCACCACTGCAAACTCTTAATACGAACTTCTACCCTGGAGGTAATCCGATACAAGATAGATTGCTAAGATGGATGCTTTTAAGGGCTACATAGCTTCTCAGAGGATCCAACATTCTCACGCTCTTTCCAACGATTCTTCCATCAACAGCAGCCACGAGATGCACCCTTACGGTGCCCATCGAAATGTAAATGCCGCACCTGCCGATGACTACTATACACCATACCTCGGTCTTCGAGCACGCTTATCACAGACATGGATCAACAGGTGGACAATTCTCTTATTACTTATCATCGTTCGGCTTCTTATTTCTTTGGCCGGTATCAAAGGAGATATCGCATCAGCTAAGACCGAAGCATTATCAGCCTGTAGTAGTGTTGAGAATGTCGGAAGTGCTATGGCTTCTATGCCCCATTATCTCTCTCAAGGTGTTAACAGTATGGCTGCTGCTGGTATTACAAAAGCTGTTAACGGTATGATGCAAATGCTTTACATGAGTCTCACTGGTGTCGAAGAGATCGTTCTCTTCGTCATTCATATGATGACCTCCACATACATGTGTCTCATCACCTTGGCTATCACCGGCAGTCTCCAAGTCGCTATACAAATGATCGAAGATGTTGGCGCTTTCATGAATAAGTCTATCGATACCATCACCGGCAACATGTCATCCGAACTGAAATCATTCGAAGATGATCTCAATGGCTTCTTGTCAAAGATCAATATCGGTGGTATCTTTGGAAGCAGTACTTCACCACCAACAATCGACTTGAGTAGTGAGATCAGCAAACTCAACTCCATTCAAATCGATCCTACAACTATGGATGCCGATCTCGCCAAACTCAATGCATCCCTTCCAACATTCGACCAAGTCCAAAACTTCACCGATAACATCATCAAACTTCCATTCGAAGAGGTGAAGAAACTCGTGAATGAATCATTGATCGCTTACAAGTTCGATGATTCAGTCTTCCCGGTTCCTCAAAAGAAAGCCCTGACATTTTGTTCCGACAACACCGCAATTCAAGACTTTTTCGTCGGTCTCGTCAAAACCCTCGATACCGCCAAAAAAATCATGCTCATCGTTCTCATCATCGCTGCAATTCTCGTTTGTATTCCTATGGCCTACCGCGAAATCTGGGGTTGGCGAAGTATGCAAAGACGAGCCGCCTTACTCAGAAGTCGAAACTATACTAATGAGCTGGATGTCCTCTATCAAGCTCATCGTCCCTATACTTCACAATTCGGCCTCAAACTCTCAAGGAGGTTCAAGAGCCAAAAGAATCAAATCTTGGCAAGATGGTTCATCGCATATGCTACATCTATCCCTGCACTTTTCGTCTTAGCCCTTGGGTTGGCGGGCCTTTTCACCTGTCTCTGTCAATTCATTATCTTAAAAACTCTCGAAAAAGAAATCCCGGCCCTTGCAGCAGAAGTTGGAGACTTTGCGGAACACGTCGTCAAAGCTTTGAATAATGCATCGGAATCGTGGGCTCTAGGGGCCAATTCTGTCATCAATCATACGAACACGGAAATCAACGATAATGTTTTTGGGTGGGTTAATACGACAACAGGAGCTATCAACGAGACCTTGAATGTTTTCACTGATGAGATGACCAACGCTCTCAATGTCACATTTGGTGGTACTATCCTCTACAAACCTATTATGGGTGTCTTTGAATGTTTGGTTGGACTCAAAATTGCGGGTATCGAAAAGGGTCTTACATGGGTTAGTGATCACGCTCATGTGGAATTCCCCGAATTTCAACCAGACGTCTTTTCACTCGGTGCAGCTGCCTCTCTCACAAACTCAACCGCAGACGACAATTTCCTCGCCAACCCTGCTGCGAGCACCACAGATGAAATTACAGAAGCAGTAGTGAAGGTGGGGAAGAAATTAGAAGCGGTTATAAGACAAGAAGCTCTCATTTCTACCTCGCTCGTTATTCTCTACTTATTCATCGTTCTCGTCGGGTTAGTCCGTGTTATTATCGGCATGTGTGGAAGAGATAAATCGCGCGGGGAAGGTGGCCCAGCACCGAATACACTTTATCGCAATACCGATGTCGAAGCTCCTCATCAACACCAGCCGGAGATCTCACAGGAGAAATTCGGTACAGGTGGAAACGCTGGTTGGCATCAGGAACACATGAGGGCAGGTGGGGATACAAGAACACGAATGCCGTTTGGAGGAGGTGATGGTGCTGCAGATGATCTTCCGCACAACGGTACACCGGCGCCAACATACGAAGCGTCAATTGCACCGAGAGAGCGATTGGGAGTGGTTCCTGCAGGAAGGGTTAACACGAATAGGGGACCATGGGTTAGAGATGAGAAGTCTCATGAATCATGGGAAGCGGATGATGTGCAGATGCGAGCGACTAGTAGCTATGGACATTTGGAAGGGGGAGATGAGAAATCATCCGGATGGGGAGTCCCGCCGAGAAGAATTTGAAAGCTGGGTCTTTTGAATGGGAAACGACTTTATGATAGATGGATAGATAGATATGATTATTACTTACATACATATGTACATAGGCATCGCATGTGGGTTTAACGGATACACATCATGAATAGAGAGACGATGGGCTGAATCAAGGAAGGCATGGCGTCGGCGAAATGACATGTTTAGAGATTTGTATAGAGTAATTTTAATTTCGTTTTCGCCTGATATCTTGTCAAGACACCCATCCACGCACGTGTGTATTTCTATTGAGAAATTGTCATCCGAATCTATCAACCGTGATGCATTATTTCTGGGGAAAGCTGGGGAGGGACTGGGTACCGTATATGTCGTCTCGCTCATCTGATTTCTCTCGCGTTATTAACTTTAAGTCAGTCGTAATTATTTGAAAAGTATATTTTGTTCCAGGAAAGTCCTTGGATGCCGCCGTCCATGCATGGCAAAATTATAATATGTTGACGAAGTTATAATATGTTGATGAAGTAGAGTTAGAGTTTGTCGCCCCGCGTGAATATACACGTATATTATGCCACGGACTCTCCGTGGATTGTCACAAACATAGGTGACCATGTTTCCATTCTTGTTTACTACATACTCTTCAATTTTCATCGATCCTATATGTAGGGAACGTACTGTAGGATTGCAATTGCAACTGCAATGATTATAATTCTGATCATGCAGTTTAGTCGTCAGGCAAAAAGAAAAGATAATTAATCCTCTCAATGGAATTCATTTCATACCTCCCTCCTCCCTATCACGAAATGCCAAAAAAGATGGGAAAATTATCATCAACAGAAAACTCCGCATGCACTTCTGTAAAATATGATGATAGACTTGGATCTAAAATGAACAAATGAAATGGTATCGCTAATATAATGTAACTGCAATATAATACAGATATTGAACAAAGAACATGCATCTATCGTGGAAAATGCTCTTGGATCCCAATGTTACCTTTATCCCATCTCTTCAACTCCCTAAAAGGTAGAAAACATATGAAAGTCAATCTTCGCTCACCGAAAGGAAAATTGTATACCCCAAGGAAAAAAATACATCATTTTCATGATTCGTTAAGACCCTCCATCCACCCATCAACTCATCCAACCTCTCAATCCCTCGTAAACATCTTCCCACTCTCCATTTCAATATCACTTCCAGCACTCACCCTCTTCAACTGTTCCATTCCCCCGTCCTTACTTCTAAAGTTAAAGTTTGCTTCCAACCACGCCCCTTTCATCCCAATTCCAGGATGCAATAGCGTAAGTCCCGCAACCGCAATAGTAATCATCACGCCTTCCAAAATCATGAATTCAACTTGATGACCGATGAAGAGAGGGCCATTGAAGCCGCCTGATAATTCTATACATCTGTAGATGGAACGAATGAGGATAGTAAGTGTCGCGAGGAAAAGTCCGCCGAGGAAGGATTTGAAGAGAGTGGAACGAACGAGATCGATGTAGCGGGCATTCCAAGCTCCTTGTGCGCGGCGAACTCTCCATGCAAACTCAGTGCAGAGGATAGCGAAGAGGATGAGAGAAAAGACTTGGAAAGCGAGACCTGCTAACATGATATTTTTGCCTAGATCTTTATCGTCGAGTGTATCGGCAGTTGAAGCGATGGCGCCACCAGCGGCTTGGAGCACGAGGGAGATAATATCACAGGTACAGAAGATGATGGTATATGTTCCTGGTTTGAAGCGAGAGATTTCTTGGCCATAAATAATGACGATTCGAGACAGACAAAGGTAAATTCCTGCGGTGAGGAAAGCAGGGGCGATGGTTAGACAGATGAGATACATTAGGAAGTAATCGTTATCGAAAGGATAGTTATTAATAAGAACTCTGGCGATATAACCGACGATTTCGAGGATCTGATGGACGAGAAAGTTAGTATAGTGATCTTAAACTTCGTTTGTGTTTTTATCCACTCCTGATTAAACTGCTGGGTGGGCATCGACAAGTGCAGAACATACCAATCCAAGAATGATAGCAACCATATATCCCCATGTTTTGAACTTAATCCCTAGAGCCAATTGTGCAATACAGAAAACCCCGAACAAAGCGGCGTATATGGTATTTCCAACGACAGTCGGCCGATACTCGAAACTTGACAAGGAAAGATCACAAGTGTCAAGTGTACATAAACTGGGATTCATGATTAAAGTCACATTGCCGTAACCACCACCTTTTCCATCCGAATGAGTTAGATTCGACATTTTGATGCCGGTTGTGAAGCGAGGGCTAAGGAAGGGAAGCAATAAAAATTACTTTGAACTGAAGAAACAACGAGAATGGAATAGGAAGAGAGTGTTTTGAAAGATGATTGCGGCTTAACATTTTGAACTTTGGAGGCTCCCAGACGCCTTTAATATTTCCAACACCAGGCAGTGCAAAGTTATAGATAATATAGATGTCGGCATTACGGAGTATTTTGAGTGCGAGGCATACGACAACAACACGGCCATGCCAATAGTAATCTACAAAGACGCTTATGTCACTCATGAGGTAAGCAAATTGAGAGCTGTGATTAGTTCGCTCGTAGGGGTGAAATGAGACTACACGACTTGGCCGTCCAAGCTCAATTTTTAAGGTCAAATCCTTCATGAGGCCATCTTATTTCTTCATGTCAACGAAAATAGACAGATTGTACATATTGATGATAGGGATCATTGATTGCAAGGCTGAAATTGATGCAATGGAAGGAAGATTCGGAACGATATAAAGTGCCATCAGTAGAGTAGTGGCACTATCCTTCCCATCCTCCCCTGAAGACTTCTCAAGCCTTCTCCAACGTTTCAAAAGGACTAGAGGCTCTCATATTTAGAATGGAAGAATCTAATTTGAGGATCAAAAGCACTTGCTTTTTGTTTTGCTATCTGACTTGGCCTTATCATTGATAAGCCACTCGTAACTGGACCCAACTCTGGACATTACGTCAAAAGGATCACCGGTATGTTGTGCTTACACACAACACAGGAACATAGGTCTCTTCCAAGGAGCGAAAGGGCCACTTTCATCAATTTTGGGGATTTTTTTGAATTGCTGACCAAGCAAAGATTAATCATAAAAGTGCCAATGTCATAAATGTAAATGCTTTTCAAAAGACCTCTTCTCATACTTCGGAGGAGGCAAAACAATCTTCCAAACAACAATTGTGTGTCAAATACAGCAGACGATCAATAGTCTGAAGAGTCCAAGTTCACAAGTCTCTCTTGCCTCTCTGTCAAATGAAACCGGGTGTTGGAACCAAGAGAATCAACCATGCTTTCGCATGCCATGGATTTTGATTGATGCACATACCTACATCAACGCTTGGTTGTCTCCCATCTCTTGTGTGTCCCATCTGAAATGGATCATGGGAGATCCAACGAGATATCAATTGGCCTCAAAATCGGAATGGTAAGAACAACAAATTCTGAGAGTGAGGAAGTACGATTCGGATCAAGTCGAGTTTAGCTTGAGGTATGGTTGGTCGCAAAAGATAGGTGAAGGAGAGGTGAATCGGCTACCGTCAGATGCATACAGATTTGGCTGGCTGAGACGATAATAATCATTGACTCGTCCTGTGGTGAAAGTTTTCCAACATGGACGATGTGGACCTGGTACCACGATGAACTACCAACACTTTGGTCTGTCACCCCGAGGGAGCACTATCTGATGTATTGGGATAACGCAAGCTCCCATCAACGGAGAACTAGGTCTCAATTGAATTTTGCAACCAATCACGACCTCCCCAATGATTTCTCGTGGAAGCACAGAGCTAGGAAGAAAAGTGTGGTGCAGTGTGATCAGACAATTAAAGAGAAGAGAAGGTCGGACAGTACACATTGTTATTGTTGCCATCAAGATTGTACGGAAATATAATGCAATGTACAAGTAACGTGATATCACATGGAAAGAGCGTTCGGTCAACGATAAGTTAATCAAGACTGTACTTACTATACCTAGCTTATGCAGCTTTAAGCTTGATCTTCATACAGCAATGAAGCAATGAACAAAGTGGTATACTTTCAACATTCTCGCGGCTTCCCCCAAAAAGGTTCAAAGCATTCAATATTCACCGACTTCACCGACTTTCCCAATGCAACATTAATGCAACATCAATGCAACATCATCATCAAGAAATGGTTCAAGCTTATCGCACGTGATGACAATTAAGCGTTACTAACGAATGAAAATCTAGTGGTCCGATTTCGCTCTTCACAACAGGCGGAGTGTGAAAATTGTCAAATATTTTATGCATCAAATATGCATCTGCATAACCCCACACACCTCCAAATTCACTAACAAAAAGAAAAAGAAGAGCGTCAGAGTCAGAGTCATACCTCATTCGAAAGATTTTCCTTGGAAAGCATAAATACCTTCTGCTACATGAGAAATTTTCTTTCTTCTCTCTCTTGCCTGAATCAATTCACTTTACTATCATATCAATTGAACATTATCAACATTGGGTTTTCATCTACATATAATTCTTCCATTGTCTAACCATATTCCATTCATCTTAACAAGAAGAATCCAATTCCTTTGAAAGAACCAACAACAAACACAATTCGAGAGTTTTTCTCCTTCCTCGCCAACCTCAATCAACAGCCACAAATATTCCTCGATAACTTCACAATGTGTCCTTCATGTGAGCCAGAGCAGGCTTTAGAAACCATTGCTGCTCATGCTAATGGCAATGGCACTACTTCCAACGGATCAAACGGTAGTGCGCATAACCCTCAGTCTCCAATGTCAATACCAACACTAACTTATCAATTCTAGCTCACCCAGGATACACAGCCATCGAGACCAAGAAGAACCCACATCCAGCCAAGAGAGATAACCCATATCAACCCGTCGGCGATTTCCTCAGCAATATCTCAAGTTTCAAGATTATCGAAAGTACTCTGAGAGAAGGTGAACAATTCGCCAATGCTTTCTTTGATACCGAGAAGAAGATTGAAATTGCCAAGGCTTTGGATGATTTCGGTGTCGACTACGTGAGTCAATTGTCATTTATATAATTCTATCAAGTTTATCATACTAATACAAAGTTCGCAGATCGAATTGACTTCACCAGCTGCTTCAGAACAATCAAGAGCTGATTGTGAAGCCATCTGCAAGTTGGGATTGAAGGCTAAGGTTGGTACTAGTCTCCGCACACTAGAATCCATACTAACTCTCATAGATTCTTACTCACATCAGATGTCATATGGATGATGCAAGAATCGCAGTACAGACTGGCGTTGATGGAGTGTAAGTTTGATCATTCCCCCGCAGAAGTATCACCTCTGACATGTCTCAGTGATGTCGTTATCGGTACCTCATCTTATCTGATGGAACATTCCCACGGAAAGGATATGACCTACATCAAGAACACCGCAATTGAAGTTATCGAATTCGTCAAGTCACACGGCATCGAAATCAGATTCTCCTCCGAAGATTCTTTCCGATCAAACCTTGTCGATCTCCTCTCAATTTACTCCACTGTTGACAAGATTGGTGTTAACCGTGTTGGTATTGCTGATACCGTTGGATGCGCTTCACCAAGACAAGTTTACGATTTGATCAGAACCCTTCGTGGTGTCGTTAGCTGTGATATCGAAACACATTTCCACAACGATACGGGTTGCGCTATCGCAAACGCATACTGCGCTTTGGAGGCTGGTGCTACCCATATCGATACCTCCGTTTTGGGTATTGGTGAGAGAAACGGTATCACCCCTCTTGGTGGATTGATGGCTCGTATGATCGTCGCAGACCGTGAATACGTCATGGGCAAGTACAAGCTCCACAAGCTCAAGGATATTGAGGATTTGGTCGCACAAGCTGTTGAGGTTAACATTCCTTTCAACAACTACATCACTGGTTTCAGTGCTTTCACCCACAAGGCTGGTATTCATGCCAAGGCTATCCTCAACAACCCATCTACCTACGAAATTATCAACCCAGCCGATTTCGGTATGACCAGATACGTTCACTTCGCATCTAGACTTACTGGATGGAACGCCATCAAGTCTCGTGCCAACCAATTGAATATCGAGATGTCCGATGAGCAATACAAGGAGTGTACCGCTAAGATCAAGGCCCTTGCCGATATTCGATCCATCGCAGTTGATGATGCCGATTCAATTATCCGTGCTTTCCACAGACAAACTAAGACCGGTAAGGCTGTTGAGCTTTTGCCAAACATGACTGAAGAGGAGAAGATTTTGTTGGCCAAGAAGGAAGCCGAAATTGCTGGTGTCCCTGAGAAGCGCAAGTTGGATGAGGTTGCCGAAAGTCAAGCTAAGAAGGCTAGAAATGACGTTTCCGCATAAATGAAGAGAGGATGAGATGATATCTGATTTGAACCACATCTAGTCTGTTAGGGGGTAGCTGAATTCTCCCCAGACAAGATGGATCTAAAGGAAAGTAGTTGAAATCTTCCTAGATCTCGGTTCAAAGATGATTGAAATCTCCCTCATGGATACTTCATTTATCGAAACAAAATGGCAGGCTGAAAAGTTGCTTGTGCTATTTGATATTTCTTTCCTTTTTAAGTTGATGATTTGGACGGCCTTTGAAAAGACTTCGCGGGATACACAAATTTTTGCGAGCTTTGCTTTGGGTTGAATGGATGTTCAGTTGTAGTATTACATCATACAGTTGGTATGAATTGATGAAGACACATGTTGCTTTCTTCAAAAGTTGGCGGGAATACAACATTATGAAACTACCACAGAAATCTCTACGGGCTTTTGACTGATATGACATGATGATTGTTTTTACGTGGTATGATGTGAAATGCAAGGTCGAGTAAACAGCCGAAAGTTTAAATCTCGAGATCACCTTCGTGTTGCGCGTTTAATGGCCTAGAAACCAGTTTCTATATGTTCAAACTGCATCAAAACTTATCATCGGCTCTATCGAATGTCGAAAGATTTCATCAAAAAAGTAACACATTCATTCATTGATTTTTTTCATTGAATAATAGCCACCCTAAAATACGGCGGAACCGTTTCATCATATCGTAGCAAATTTTCATCCCGAACCGTCCAATTCCTCCATTCCCGCAAATTGTTCATTTTATTCGACATGAGCCCTCCAGCCCCTACAAGACAGCAACGACACCCAAAACCGCTCCCATCAATCCTCCCACCATCTGAACACTCATAGCAGGCGCCGCGTTTGTTGTAACCGCAGCTGGTGAACTTGTAGATGAAGATGCAGATGCAGATGCCGAGCTTAATGCTGAAGAAACCGCTGCACTGGCCGAGCTGGATGCCGAAGAAAGAACCGAACTGACTGAGCTCGTTGCCGAAGAAATAGCTGAACTGATTGCTCCTCCGGGATTTGATGATGTCAATGCAGTACCCGTCGCGCTTGCAGTAGACGATACGCTGGTGTTGGTGAGAATGCTAACAACGCCACCTGGATTGCTGGAGCTCAATGCACTTCCTGTCGCGCTTACGTCCCCAGTTGTTGAGCTCGCAAGACCTCCGGGATTCTCAGATGTAATGGCTTGGGTGGTGACACTTCCAGTCACTGCGGTAGCGGAAGCACTGAACGCTGAGCATAGAGCAAAACCCACGCTAGCGGCGGAAGCGAGTTCGTTGACGTCACAGGCGGAGATGAGACAGGGGGTTACGGCGGTTTGGATGGCGGCTTGCGCGGTGCCGCATTGGCAGGCTTGGTCGTTGGCTCCGCAGCCGGCGACGGAGATGGCGCTTTGGAGACAGGAGACCTGGGGGTTAGGTCGATTAGTGGGAAGGGAAGTATATTGAGGGAGAAGATGGTGGAAAGTGTAGAGGGATAGGGAGCGAAAGGAGAGAGAAGATTGAATGGATTGAGAGTGTTGGGTATGAATGGAGAGGGGGAAGGAATGGCAAGGAAACTTACAGCGCAAGCAGGTTCATCACCGAGATTTTGTGCAGACACAGCCATAAAAGCACCTGCGATGGAGAAAGCGGTTGAGAACTTCATTTTCGATGATAATCTTATTGTACTGAAATTTCGATACTTTCTCTTGCGATAGTTCTTCTTGTTATCTTGTGATGGATGTGTTTATCTGGTATAACTTTCAAGTGATCGATCTCAAAGAATTGAACCTTATTCGTTGAAGCGCAAGTCAATCACTTGATCAAAACAACAGTGAATGAATATATATCGAAAAAAAAGCGTGAACGACGAAGTTTCAAGAAATTATCACAAAGACAGAACTGGAATTGAGTTTCCAGCAAAACAATAGATAGCACCAGGGACCTTTTTAACTCTCCCCAAACACCACAGCTACCCTAGCACGCCTACTCGTAGCTGCGGGGAAAAAATACGAACAGGGAAGCGCTTGCCGCTCCATCATCACAATGCAGGTTTTATATATAGATTGACGATGTTCTTGTATGGAATAGGAAGCTCGAATTGAGTTTTGTGGTTGGAGGTCCGGCTATTGTTCCTACCCTTAGGGGTTTTATTTGATATGTTGGGAGGGTTGGTTAGTTTCTTTGGGGGGACTGTGCGATTGGACGCCGTCGAGTAACTAATGGTTCTTTTGGAATGGTTGCGAAAAGCTATGGGAATTGGGAATTGAAGATGGATTGATTGATTGATTGATTGATGTTATGCTATGGCAATCATGAGGTACGAGGTAGGTACGAGGAAGCTACGATGTCGTGACTTTGATATGCACTTTTTGATTTCTTGGCAATCTTTCCCGGAGAATTCACTCACGACCCAGCGGAATTTATCAACACACGGTACGGTGTATAGAAGCCCCGCCACAGGAATCCCCACCCAGTCACAGTAATAAAATAGATATTTCATTGTAGGACCCATCACGATCATCACAATCCCTCCAGTAACCTTATCAATCACGCGTTTCCTTTATTACTACGTATCTCTTGTCCCGTTCCAACCTTCCTCTCTTGAAATGGCTCCTGTGCAGAAAGAAGAAAAATCTGAAACTTAAAAAGATGCACCTCCTAAAGATGGTAATTGGAGACAGCTATCTTGGCGGAGTCTGTGATTCACACGTGGCGTGGTTAGGTATGCACCCAGCCATCTTTTGGGTGTTGGCAGACTTGCACCATCCATTCATCCATCGTGTTGCTTGCGATTGAGAGATGGTGAAATGGTGCTCATTGAGGGGTGTTTTGATTCGTCGTTTCGTGTTTGCATTTCGGATGATGATTAATTGGATGGTTATTTGGATGATTATTTGGATGATTATTTGGATGATTATTTGGATGATTATTTGGATGATTGAATATCCTAGACAATTGTCAACTTCTCCAATAGTATGAATTCACAGGCAGCGATTTGAGTGTGCAAGAAAGCGTAGAATAATGAGGTAATTTGGATACATGAATGCGACAAGTTGTCGTGAGATTCAGAGGTTACGATATTGCAATTGGATTCAATTCCTCGAATGACACCAAATAATTTCAATATTTTAGAACTTGGGGTGCTCAGATATCAATCCAGACTGTTGGGCGCAAGCCAAGAAAAGACCCGGCTAGAACACCACCGTCATGAGGTGGACAGTAGTGTGATTGGGAATTTGGTCCATCACATCTACCCTAATGTATGTAACTAATAAACCACCGCTTTCCGTCAAATCTATTTTCGTGAACCAAGGTATCGAGTAGTACTCATCCTAGAGCCAGTCAGTACTGCTCTGCATCATCATGTGATATTGCCGGAAGGCACAGCCTCTCTCAAGCAAATCTGACCTCTGGACGTCGTAAGCAGATGTTGTCGGTGACTTCTGCCCAGCTTCATTCTGTCTTGGCATCTAGCTTCGTCTCTGTCTCTGGCTCTTGCTTCTAAAGCCTCATTAATTTCTTCCTCGATAACAAGTCTTTCGTCCTTATCCTTCCCATTCTGAAGCTCAACCAAGCATCCTTTTGATTCCTCTTCTTCCACAGATTCATCTCCGCCAAGCTCAATAGAGGGAATAGGAATATCTGGATTTAAAACCATCCCTCCCAAATTCAGATGACGTTATTTCCTTGTACCAATATCCATTCTTGGCGAACAAGTCTCCCCATCAGCCTCGATAGAAGGAACAGGAACATCCGAACCACTCATCCCCTCATCCACTCCCAACTCCCCACCACTTTCCTTCCTTACACCCCGACCCACTCCCAAGCAACAAGACACCCCAGATTTCTCCCCTCCAACATGTAAACACTCCCCACTCCTCCGACGCTCCGAACACCCACTACCCACCCAACACCCACAATAACATTCACACTGTTCACATTCCCCACATACTTCACCTGCACAACACTTCCGTCGATACCAAGGCCCCCTATATCTCCCAGGAAACCTCATTGTTTCCACCAACTCAACACTATGTTCTCGTCTCATATCTTCGTGAGCACAAAAATATATGTATTAGCCATGGCGTTCGCTCTAGGGCTTCAATCTCATGAAGATAGTAATGGATCCACATACTTTCGCGCCACAAGAATTTGTCCGTGATGTACATCAAAAATGGTCCGTAAGGAGGCGCATCGGGATAGAGTCTTGCACGGCGAGAGTGTCTGGAATTCCACGTCTTGTTATATTGACGCGTTGCTGTATTTTTGCTTTGAGAGTCTAAGGCCCGGTGAGGACGCCAGTTGTATTGTGGATAGTAGTGAGGTGTGTGGGCTTCGCCTTCTGAGGGGTTGGGGCTGAGGTTTTTGGCCATGGTGGTGATGGTTGATTTGATTGATAGGCTGGCAGTGTTCGTAGTCTCGTTTGTGAAAGAAGAAAAATGGAAAGAGTTGTTTATATCTTGTTTAATATGCGCAACTGTGTGTGTGTGAACATAGGCAAAGGACTTCAAGGTCAAAGGGCTTTGTGACCATATTTAAGCGAAAGCGAAGGCTAGCTCTTTCAATAGCCCTTATATAAGGGCTATTGCACCCATAGATTAGCTAGTTCTTCAGATTGAATACACATTGACCATTAGACCCTACATCGTAGGTTCTACGTCATCCGTGATTCACCTCAAACCAACAGTGTGATGTCTCGAAGTATAGGTTGAAAAGTCGGAATTCGTGAATGAGGATATCTTTTATATCTTCCAATTCTCAGATACTGGTCGGATGTTACAAGAGGATATCGGTGAATACCCTAAGGTCGGGTTTCTAGTTTCAATTCACTTGCTTCGCCTGCCCACAAATCTCCTTTCGATACAATATGACTACTCCCAAAGAACTCCAAGCTCCAAATGATCGGTTTACACTGACCTAAGGAAACCCTGGCCAAGGTTCAATATCCATGATATGTCAGTTATTCTCTCGCAGTTACGTCATTCTGGGCTCGACGTTCTACAGCAAATTTAGTCGCTTTCACTGCCATGAGCTAAGACTTGACAGCATACTTGGGTTGAATTATCGAAGAACTAGCACATCTTCAATCAGATTTGTTGTCAATTCAGATATACACACATAATTCGCCATAAGATTAGTGACATGCGTCTCTTTGACCATACGTATCGTAAAGCCTTGTAGTAGTCAGACGAATTATTGAAAAATCTTGCAGACAAAGGAATAATATTAGTGCTGGAGCTACACAAAGTAAATAAATTGAAAACTTTCCCAAACGTTTGTTTATGACAGCGATATTACCACTTTTCTAGCCGAAATGCCTTTCCTCTGTATTTCTATCCCCTTCTCTACAGATTCCAAACCATTGCCAACAACCATAGCCTCAGGGGCGGCAACAAAAACACCTTTCTCCAACGCATCCGAAAGAAACTCCCCAAAAATTGCCTTTCCTACGCCATTCATTGCCACAATTGAGGCTTCAACGAATTTGTTGTCAATTCCTCTGACCATTTTCTTAATTTGGTTGGAAACTATCCAAGGAACGAATGTACATATAACTTTCGGAAGTATGAATCTTTTTGGTGGTGGAAATGGTACGGGGTATGTCATCATGGAAAGGAACTTCCTCCCTTTACATTTATCGAGGATATCCATGCATGCATCAGCAGCTCCTGATCCTATTGACATCGCACCGGCGGTAGTTTTGCCTTTGAATGCATTTATAATATCAGGGATCGCAGTCTTGCTATTGTAATCAAAGGCCTGACTTGCACCAAGTTTCTTTAAAAGGTCGAAGTTCCTAGGAGATGAGGTAGAGAAGACTTCGTAACCAGCTGCGACGGCTAATCTGAGGGTTTTCGTCAACATAAGATCATCAAGAAAATGAAGGAAATGAAGGGGGTAACAAATTCAGAATAGAGACTTACTGTATAGCGTTAACGCCAACACTGGTTGAACCACCCCAAATAAGTACAGTCTGCCCCGTTGATTTTGGGGATAACGATGGCAATTCTAGCGCCAACTGGTCCTTCTGGAAAAGCCCGGCAGCCGCAGAAGAAAGTGCCAAAGGTATCACACAAGCTTGCTCATAAGATAGTGTATGAGGAATGTGCGAGGTCATATTATCCAAAAGGACAGTATAGAGTTGAAAACCACTTTCCGTGAGGACATTGGATGATTCCGTGAGACCCATTGCCATACCTGTAACACGATCTCCAACTTTGAACCGTGTAACTTCGGGACCAATTTCAATCACTTCTCCCGCAACATCGTATCCAAGAATGCATGGATATTTCACCCACGGAAACATAAAACTGCCCATATCTTGCTTGATCCAATCTACCGGGTTCACGGCAACAGCTCCATTCTTTACGACAATTTCATTCTTCAAAGGTCGAGTATAAGGCGCAGGCTTAACCTCCAGCTTTCCAGATAGATCCAACCACAATGCGGAGTTTGAGGGGGGAGTTAGTAAGGGAGACATGCTAGTGAGACGCCTGGGCGAGGAGAGGACTTAGAATTCCCGGATGCGATAGTTGTCGATTTTGACGAAGATGATCGGTATGAATCTGCGATTGAGTACCTAGTATCAAGAGCTGATTGAAATGAGAAAGAGATGTGCTAAGAACTGATTGCCCATCCTCAAAACGAGCATACAACGAAAGATACTTATACCCATTTCTTACCATTGCTGCGGACTTCCAACCATCAACATGAGTGGAGAATTCTATTCCATTATATCCGATTCTTCACCCAAGTTACAACTTCTGTGTGAAATCCTTCAGACATTGTTGGCAGATGATGTTATCGTTCTATCCAAATGCGAGATGAAGTTAGTACGTTAAGAAATCGAGAGCGATATGCGAAGAACGTGTGCAGAGACGCTTTTAGAGTTTTAGTGGGGCTGAAATGAGGGCTGGGATTCCCATAATTTGATTGGACCAATGACTAAAATAGCTTAGGTTGGAATGGTAAATGCGAATGAAGGCTAGCGTCCTTTGAATTATCCGAAGCTCACCAGGTTTTTGTTTATCCGATTCCGAAGAATGCGCATGGAAGACTAGGAAAAATGCGAGAGAACCCACCTTCGACTTCAAGATCTTATTGTACCTTGTGGAGCTTTTTTATGTGTTGTGCAGATCTGAATCCATCAAATATCATTGAAATTTGATGCCGGTCATAGAATATCAAAATGGCTTGCCTGGTTGACGGTTGACTTAACGTGAACCTCTACCCCTTTCAATCTCTTATCACAATGTGATTTGTCCAACCAAGATACTATCCTGCAAACATCCATATGCAGCATATTGTGAACAACCCATACTCCTTCTCTTTCCAGACTTTACACTATCCTCCCTCTTGGGTCATGCAATAGAGTCTCTCTCTTTCAGGGCCTTACGTTCGATAAATCTTCAATTTCTCTAGAGCCATGACAACCCCCTTCTCGATCACTGCAAAGGCTACCCACCGGAGGATAAGACCACACAAAAAATCACGTCGTGGATGTGGAAATTGTAAGCTGAGAAAAGTCAAGGTGTGTCCAAGTTCTAGTCCCATCTCAAGGGAACATGTTTAACTGGCCGCCTGCAGTGTGATGAGAATAGACCAAAGTGTAAACGGTGTGCAGAATTCAATGTTCTCTGCAATTACGGCAACCAAACT
Organism: Botrytis aclada; assembly: GCA_014898285.1. NCBI lineage: Eukaryota > Fungi > Ascomycota > Leotiomycetes > Helotiales > Sclerotiniaceae > Botrytis > Botrytis aclada. The sequence goes on from RCSV01000008.1 coordinate 971,882, forward strand.
TCAGTACTTCAACTGTTTGAGAAGTCTTTTACCTTCGAGACTCTTCAGCACAGGCTTCCCTATTCATTAAACCGAACAATCCCAAACTTTAGCACTTCGCGGCTGAAGACCCCCGGAACGATTCATGTATATGATTTGAGCGACCAAGAACATTTGGAGTTATTGAATAAGTTTCAAACGAGAACTGTTTACTCTATAACAACGAGTAGAAATCTTCAAATATATCAAAATGAGTTCGTCAAGCTATCATGTCTGGTATGTTGAAACATGAGATTTCCACTAATCGTCTGCTGACCCACTACAGCATCCATACTTGATGCACGCTCTACTCACATTTACGCTAATGCATGACCGACACATCTCTATTGAGCACAGTATAAGAATGTCTTCTCGGGAAGCTTTTCATTGGTGTCAAAGTGTATCATTATTCAGCAGAAAAGTGACATCCGGAACAATTGAATCTTCATCAGAACGCGATGCTTTGTGGGCAACTTCCGTTCTTCTTGGTATAATTGCATTTTGCAATATTGAAGCAGCGAGTCCAGAAGAAGCTTGGCCTTTGAAACCACCTTCATCTCTAGATCTGAACTGGTTAACGATGAGCTATGGGAAGTCTGAAATTTGGAAATTGGGTCTGGACCAAAATGCGAGCGCATTTAAGACATTGATGGCACCGTCTTTTGAAACTTTATCACATTTCTCCCACATTCGGCATGAGACATTGCCCCAAGCTTTCGTCACACTTCTGGATTTGTGTCCCAGTTCCAAATCACATGAGAACCCCTATCATCTTGCGGCATCTTTGTTATCGGATATTATCGATCTTGATGATCCTATTACCGTAATTCTGAAGTTTTGGACCTTTGTCAGCAGTATGCATCCGCATTACAAAAGACTACTCTTACAAAAAGATCCTCGCGCTCTCTTGTTGCAAGCTTATTGGTTTGGAAAAGTCTGTCAATTTCCACATTGGTGGATTTGGAGGCGTGTATCACTGGAGTGTCAGGCTATCTGCATATATTTGGAAACTTTTCACAAACATGAATTGAATATTCAGACACTTCTAGTCTACCCAAAGATGATGTCCGGGCTGACTTCTTACTGATTTGTGAGTTGAGGTGGCTTTAATAATCTATTTTTAGAGATTTTGAGAGTCATCCTGACTGTGTTTGTGACGCACAAATGTCGATAGTCATGTGCTACCATTTGTACTCTTAATTAAAATACTTCAACCACCGCGATAGCACTTCCTCAACTTTACTGTCTTTCCTATTGTGACTGTCTTTTCTCTTTCTTCAACAAAATTTTGCCACTTCCCTGTACACAATATCATTTTCGTGTCAGAGCGCATCTAAAGCCACTCGATTTCGAATGCTGTTGTTCTTCTCGATTTATTTGCAGACTACCAAGCAAGACTTTATGGATATTCTGTGCCTAGGGAAACTTGCCATTTCGGAAATTCTTTTGTTCGCAATTTTGAGATTGAATATCAACGAATTATCTCCAATTCGCATTTTGATGTCGATAACTACCTAATAACCGCGAAGCGCAAAACTATAAGGAGGCAGAGTATTCCAGAGCGTTCTTATTGCTCATCGAATTCTATTCGCTTCTAGCAAATTTCCTTCGATTAATAGAATCAGTCGTCAATCATTCGAAATAGATTCACTTGCCCTTATTTCCCCCATGCGCTTTTCAAGATGAAGGCAGATATCTTTTATCTTCGCTAAGTGTAAGGGGGTCGAAGTCAATTTCTTCGGACAATACCTCTGTCATTGTTCTTCCTGAGGCACCTTGCTCTCTTCCTGTTGTTTTTTCGTTCTCTCCGACGTTTTGTTGATTCTCCTTTGTTCCCTCTTTGTTCTCTTATCTTTCATCCCTATAAAGGCTTACCCCTCGACCAAAGTTAATATCATCACCAACATCACGCCATCACACCTCAAGACACCAAAGCCCAAGCTATCAACAAAGAACATTCTGTATCCATATTCAGTTCGAGATCTTAGCAAACCTCCTCCGTAACAATGTGGTTCAATCCAGGCAAAACTTCAAAGAGCAGCTACAATAAAACAGTCACTTCCAACCCAGCTCCTGTTCTTCGACATGAAATTAGTGGCTGGGTGTGTTGTTGTTGTGGCCTAGATAACGGCGGGGATTGTGTTTGGTGTGCAAGATGTACTCATTATACAGTCAATTGTGTTCCTTGCTTTTCCTATTAAGTACCCCTCGTATTGGGTGCTTGCAATGGAGAGTTTGAAGGTTGCAATGACTGATATGTTTAGTGCAGGATCACTACACCACGTTCTGTCTAATTGAATTCCAGCCTAAACCAATTTAATTAACTTTAAAATATTTGTGAGTCCTCGAACGACACACGCTAAATTTCGTATTCTTTCTGCCATGTGCCAATACCCTACACTTTTCCCTACCCACTCTCGAGCTACTTATTAGTATGAACTCCCCGCTACTTTGCACCCAAATAAATAATCCGAGCCTCGCGAGCCTAATACCTTCCCATAAATCATTGCTAACCACCAACTTTAAGGTTGGAGCGACTTCGCTCAGCGAACATTGGCATGGCTGGACCGTAGTGGAACCTAAAATCATGCCACATCTTTTGAGGTCTGGGTTGACGATTTGGTTCTTTGACTCCAATGCTAATTAGTCTCCGCCCGTCAACGAGCGAACTGCATCTCTACTCTTACGATTAGTCGAACAAAGATACCGAGAATTGTACCGATTCGTTTCCCCGAGACCATTATACGAATCCAGCTACGGTCAGCTTTGCATATGTTCGAACTTGCTCAGTCACGAATGAGCGAATTGAGATGACTGCTCAGTTTTCCATCACGTGTGGATACTTGAATACCTTGTCCCTATGTAACTGTTTGTACCATGTGAAGTGTACAGTCACGTCAAGGCGATGACGACGATGCGGCGTAGCTTAATTAATCTCGGCGTTTTTGGACACACAAATTAGATCTCACGCGCCGAATCTTCGATCGCCCGATAAGCCTTACCGCCACTTTTGATTCTTTTGGAGTAGATCAAATATCATGGAATCATTGGAATATATTCCCCACAATGGCGACAAAAACCAAGCGAAGAAATGAAGGATCAATTTGGTGAGATAAAGTGACAGGTGACATGGACGTCGTACGGTGAACCATTTTTGAACACAAATAGCAATTTTGCTGGGGTATGGAGAAAATATGTGGAGATCTTGGAGAAATTGGAGAAATTGGTTGGGGTTTTGACCTCCATGGGGTAGACAGGAAGACATGGATTTGACGTGACGATCTCTACCTCATTCAGTCATTCAACTTGGAGTAGTTTCGCAATTCGGTGAAGGATGCTCCCGCCACTGGTTCTTCGAAATGTCATCACACACGCAATGCAAACCGAACCGGAAATGGCCTCGTAGCCTCGTAGCGTTGTTCATCGCACAGCAGCGGACTGTCAGAACACATGCTGATCATCTTGACAGATTATTGTTTCCGCCAAAAATCTCTTAGAATCAAAACTTTACCTCCACATCCCCAGATTACACGTCGTAGTTTAGGTTCTCATTACTCGAGAGTCAATACGAGTCTTGGTCTTCGAAGTTTTGGAATGACATGTTGATCTATTTCCTGAAGTTCTGGCCAAGGCAGGCAATTTTTCTCGCGCTCACGTATGATCCTTGTATACACATGTATCTTGTACCGTGGGGTTGAGGTAAGCTTCTAGGGGCTGACGGGCGGGGCGCGCGCCAAATCTATGTGAAATCGCCCTAGCTCAGCCTAGTCAATGTAACATATTCCTTCATTGGCTTATTGCATGCCGCTTTCCCCATTTCCTTGAAACTTTCCTTGAAATCCCAAGCCCGATAGACTGAATAACTAAGGTAGTTTCCAAAGTTTCTGGTCGGTCGTCCCGACCGTGGATTGATGATCCTGTGCAAGGTCTTGTAACTAGCTGGTCAATTGGTCAACTGGAACATCTTTCTACCTAGTTCGAGCGTAGCATTATATCTTTATGGTACATTCGCATGTCCACGCGCATTTGTAGTGAAGTTTTTCTCCACAGTAGCATGCAACAAGGGTGTAACCTGGGTACAGGTAGCTACAATTGTGAGATGGAGGGGAAAGTTGGATGATCCCAAATCCAACGGGCATTGAGATTATAAGGCTTATGCTTTCCGCCGTTTCTTGGACTTTTCTTCTTCTTGCTTGTTTACTTCGCCCAGCTTTCTCCAAGTCTCTCTAATTGTCTTCTTCGTCTTCATCTTGCAAGATGGCGTCAACGAAGAATCAAATTGATAATGTCGATACTGTCGAGCATGCTCATCCATCTACTCATGTCGATTTGAATAATAATGTTACTGCCAAGTGAGTTGTGATTTATCTATTACTGAATTCCTGTGAAAACATGACTCTTACTAATGCCTTGTCTATAGAATCCAAAACCCTTTAGCAGGATTATCAGAAGCTACCATCATTCGAGATGTAGGAGAATTTGCACAGACCAACGACCTCAACCACATCCTTCCTTTACTAGAAAAGGGTGCTCTGATAGCATCCGATCCAGAGAACTTTGAGAATGTAGGAAGATTGGATGAAGATGAGAAAGTCGCTCTAAGATACGAAGCGGCGCATAGATGGAGTCATCCAACAACACTTTACTTGACAATTATCACCTGTTCTATTGGCGCAGCTGTTCAAGGGTGGGATCAAACGGGTAGTAATGGAGCAAATCTTTCATTTCCACTAGAATTCGGAATTGGCCAAGGAGATAACAAAGCTTCTCCAAATCATGATCGTGACAATTGGCTTGTTGGTCTGGTTAATGCAGCTCCATATATTGGATCTGCTTTCTTGTGAGTTGAGATTCATTTTTGGCAACAAATGATCATGACTGACGATGTGGACAGTGGCTGTTGGATGAGTGATCCCTTCAATGCCTGGTTCGGACGCCGTGGTACCATTTTTATCGCAGCCATCATTTGTATTTTTACTCCCATTGGAGGAGCTTTCGCGAAGTCTTGGGAAACTCTTTTTGCCAGTCGTATAATTCTGGGACTTGGAATGGGTCTGAAAGGAAGCACAGTACCAATCTTTGCTGCAGAGAATAGTCCAGCTATGATTCGAGGAGCATTGGTCATGTCATGGCAAATGTGGACTGCTTTTGGTATTTTCTTAGGATTTGTTGCAGTGAGTATTGATTGCTTCTTCAATAAAATATCATCAGCTGACATCCATCCAGAACTTGGTCGTCATTGATACAGGCAAGATCGCATGGAGACTTCAAATTGGATCTGCCTTCATTCCAGCTCTGCCTCTCGCAGTCTTGATCTACTTCTGCCCAGGTACGTAAATTCAGTTTATGAATCTGCTCAATTAGCTAACGATTGACCTAGAATCCCCAAGATGGTTGATGAAACGAGGAGAATACAAGAAGGCCTACAAGTCCCTTTGCCGACTCCGCAAACACGATCTTTTTGCTGCTCGTGATCTCTACTTCATCGATTGCCAACTCAAAATCGAAGCAGCAATTGTGGGTAAAACCAACTACGTCAGTAGATTCATTCAATTGTTTACCATCCCGCGTGTACGAAGAGCAACTCTTGCATCTTTTACCGTTATGATTGCTCAACAAATGTGTGGTATCAATATTATTGCATTCTATTCTTCGACCATTTTCAGACAGGCAGGTGCTTCCGAGAAGAACGCATTGATTGCTAGTTTTGGATTCGGATTGGTTAATTTCGTATTTGCGTAAGTCTTTTCTCTCTCCTACCGTCATTGAGCGCTTTATCCACTCTTTGAACCACTACATCAAGATACTAATAACTTTAATCTAGCTGGCCAGCCATTTGGACCATTGACACCTTTGGTCGACGTTCTTTACTTCTTTTCACCTTCCCACAAATGGCATGGTCTCTCCTCGTCGCTGGTCTATGCTTCCTCATCCCTTCAGATTCCAAAGCGCATCTCGGACTCATCGCTACATTTATTTACATATTTGCTGCCTTTTATTCACCCGGAGAAGGACCCGTTCCTTTCACTTACTCAGCGGAGGTTTTCCCATTATCACACAGAGAAGTCGGAATGGGCTGGGCCGTTGCAACATGTCTATTCTGGGCCGCCGTTCTATCAATTTCCTTCCCCAAGATTCTGGAAAGCTTCCACCCCGTCGGAGCATTTTCATTCTACGCGTAAGTTTCCCACCTATTCATTCACTCAAAATACGCAAACAACTAACACAAACACCAGCGGACTCAACGTCCTCGCATTCTTCATGATCTTCCTCTTCGTCCCCGAGACGAAACAACGCACCCTCGAAGAACTAGACTACATTTTCGCCATCCCCACCCGTACATTCGTGAAATATCAAATCACCAAAACCCTTCCATACTGGATCCAGCGATATGTTTTTTTCAACAAGAACGCGGTCCTAGAGCCACTGTATCGTTTTGACGAGACGGCCGATTATCGAGCGCCGGACACGAAACTTACGGAACAGCCGGAACAGATTGAGAAGGTGGAGCGGAGCAGTGAGGGAGAGAGCGCTGAGATCACCACGGGTGAAAAAATCTAATGATGTTGATGATGGGAAATGAAGATATGGGTTTGCTCGATAGCATGTCTTCTATAGGAATAGAATGATGGATAATGGAGGATACAGATTTACAAATATATAAAGCTGAATCTACAAATCTCATGTCCGGCCCACGTGATTATGTGACGTTGAAGTGCATTTTTGAAAAGAGCTTTCAATTATTTTCTATCTCCCCATAATTTTAAAAATTATTAAGACCGAAACTTCAAACGAAGAATTCCTCCCTGTAATCACGCCCGCCCAACATCATTTCCTCGTCAATAAACCAACTATCTCTCCCCCTAGTAACTGGACCATTTCGTCGAGAAATCAGACATCAAATTTACACGCCATTTCACGGGATCGCTCTGTACACAGGTAGGTACACTAACACATTGTTGAAATATTTCCTTCATTACTGCTACCAGAGCAACTAAATAACTAACTTATTCGCGTTGTTTCGTTTTCATAACTACATGATGCATATATCGTATGCTTAATTATTCATTTATTTACCAACTCCCCCACAAGATCACAACTAGAACGCCCATACGCACGGCCAAAATGCACATCGACCGTCCAAAATGAAAAAAGAAAGACCTTGTCGTGAACCATTTTTTCCGCAGCCAAACCATGTCCTGAAATAAACATTGATCCTTAAACCCTCTTCAACCAGTCTCTGTCTCAACGTCTGGTTGTCTACCACTCAAGCTCGTCTTGTTCTTCATTCTTCTTGCCGCGAACTTCATCTCGTCCTTTGCAAAGACCAAATTCCTCATTGGCTTCCATTGCATGAGTCCCCTCTGCTTTCTATGCAAACCTTTTGAATTCTCCTTGTAGTTCTCATATTGTTTGATCGGATTACTGGAATGGCTCGATCCATTGTTTCCATCCATCCCGCCGTTCTCAATGGTTGATCTAGTCATAGCATCATTCAACCCTAAATCCGATTCCGCATCCGAGTCTGAGTCCGAAGATGTAGACGAAGCATTCGTGTCCTCGCTCATATTTTCATTGAGGTTCGCTTCAACACTTCTACCCTCTCCTCGTGGTTTTCGTACCATGCTAGCCTCATAATCAGCATCCTGATACTTCTGTCCAATACCACCTTTATTGACGTACTGTGCAGGATCCTGACCAAAAGCTCCACTCCAATCTGTTCCATCTTGATCTAACCACTTAGCCTTTTCATCTTCATCGGCTTGACTGAGAACATCTCTTCCTTGGGTTAAAGACTGATCATGAAGTTGTTGAACAACTGGTGGAATTTCTTTCGTTACAATCTTACCACGTACACCTTCGGAATGACATGCTTCCCAAGTTTCTTGAGTTTCTCGGGAATCATTGTCGGTGACAAACTTTTCGTGATCTTGATCCATACCAGCTTTGAATCTCCCCGAAAATCTGAGGCGCCCAATCTCCTCGATTTCCATGTCTGGAACTTCGCGGAAGTTTTCCTCTGTGATGTAATTCTGAGTAAGTCTCATGCCCTTGTCAGTTTTCCAGATCGGGATATCAATTTCTTCCGCCTTATTATCCTCCAATTTGTGGAGCCAGACTACTGCATAGGCATCTGCTCCACGCTTACCGGTGACGTGGAATTCGAAGACTACTGGTGAACGATAACGATACTTGACTGGAAGTCGAATATTATTTTTTCCATCTTTCTTGGCAAGATCCCAGTAAACACCATCACCTTCTTCAGTCTTTCGACATTGGGTACGGTTAATCTTTCCTACACTGCCTCCAGTTCGAAGCTTCAGTTTGGAGTTGTTGGCATAGCCAGTAACTGAAATCCTATCAGACGTAAATTCAAATGTTCCCACATCCCAGCCCAATTGTTGTGGCGGTAATCTGGTTTCGACACTCCTGAAAAGAACGGAGATTCTGACGCGACCAAAACCAATTCCACCATCCAGAGGATACCATCTTGTAACTTGAGAACTTGTTTGTAGAAGATCCGATAACTTCAAAGGGACAACTCCGAGAATTGGATCGTGTTGTCTCATACGTTGATCCCGAACTGTAACAGTAACAATTGCTGATCTCCAGTCACGAATGAAACGTTCAGTACCTGCATTGAAGATAGGCTTTGAACTAACAACTTTGGAACGTGTACGATATACCTGGCAAAGATTAGCAGCTATAACAAATCAAAACAGAAACAATACATACCAACTCATCATTGTATAGAATCGTACAGTAACTACTTGGCAACTTTTTATTTTCCTCTTCCTTGTTCTCACCTGCGTCCACTGCTGGTTCGAATTCCCTTCCCTTTCGCTTGCCATCACTACCTTTGACATTTTGTAATTCAAGGTTAACAATTTGATGAACGATAACACTGCACACACCACTTGGCCATAATGGATCAGGTGGAGTATGAACCGCAGCATCTTCTTCAGGAGTATCAAGACTTCCTTTGGGATCTTGTAATTCTTCTTTGTCTTGCAATTCCTTGGGAAGATTAACATCCTTTCCGTGGCTTCTCATTGCTGGTCTGAATTGTGGTTTGCCAAAGTACCCAACTTCCCAATGAAGTTCACCAGGCATAGAACTATCAGAATCCATGCCACGAAGTTTAGAAACTTGTGGATACATTTTTCCTGGGTGTTGAATCATTTTTTGCATGGAGAGCTCGACTTTACCAACAACATCATCAGAAGTCGATCGATCAGAATCCCAAAGTTCCATTGAAAGTTGTTCATCAGCTTTGATGAGATCAGGAGTGACGAGTAGAGCACACGTCTCTTCCCAAATTGGGTTCAGATCATCTTGAATGACTCGAGTGCAGTACATTGGCTTTCCGTACTTAGAGAAGCTGACAGTGATGTAAGGATCACTTCCACCACCATCACTTCCACGTCGATCCTGTTTACTAAGGCCAGTAGCTTTATGAATTCGGATCCAGAGAACACCGAGTGCTTCAACATCCTTTTGAATATCGTCGCCTTTCAGTAATTTGGCCATATCTAAAGTCATAGATTTCGGAGCGACATATTCATTAGCAGCAGCGCCAATGGCGTAATTTACGAAATTGGAGATAAGAGGAAGATTAAGGATGTTAATACCAGTTTCGATCATTGGTACACATCCAGCTTGAACCTTTGGAAGTCCCATCAACGTGAATGTTAGTGCCTTCAAGAATGGAGGCTCTGGTGAAAGTTGAAGACGTAATCGAACGGTTCCTACAAGACCTTGCAATTCAACAAAAATTGGTAGAGGACTGCATGGATTAGTAATTTCACATCGTGGAAATGAATAAAAACTTACACTCCGAAAAGTCCTTTCATACCAAGATAGAATACCAATTGCATATGCATATTTTTCGCCTTTTCAGAAGTTCCACCCCCTGAAGGTTGAGCATGATATGCGAAAGAGCATTCCAAATTGTAATAATCTCCACCTTCTTCATCTGCAGCCAATTCTTGAGGATCTTTGTTCTTTTCATTTTGTCGATGGATATCATCCTTCATTTCTTGAACATGACCATCAGGAAGGGCTCGCAAACTCAAAATTCGGAAAGGGTTTGTTCCCTGGTTAATTTCTGCGACTCTGACATTTTCAATGATACCAGGTACTGAAGCTTGCATAACATCCTCAAGAGTATCTGCAACAGATGCAAATAGATCAGGGTCAATAAGTCCCCACATAACGCCCAAGAGAGAATTCATCCATTCGACGGATTCCGGAATTAAATTTGCGGTTGCCTGAGAATGTTAGCTTAAAGACTCAACTGTGAGATGCATATACCAACCATTTGACCCCTTTGTCTTTCACTCTCCCATTCCATAGCTCGGCCAGATCTTATTACCTCTTTCACCCAAAGGAATACACCCGATGAAACACATGCTCCTAAAGGAATAAGACCATATAGAGCTCCACCAAAGAGTTTTCCTAAAACCACAATACCCAAGAATATTCCAATGACAAGTAGCGTTGATCGTTTCTCCAAAGATTCGTACATTGGTTCATGGCTGACCGAAGGTGTAGGGTGGAATAAGATATTTGTCTTTTCTCCATGGATTGGAACATCGGAAGTGCTTCCAGGTTCTACTGGATCTGGTGGCGCGGTAATATCTTGATTCTTTCTATATTCTTCCCCGGATTGGGTATGTTCTGTCTTGACTGGTGTAGACTTGTTAAGATTTGCATTTGGAACGGAAAGCTGTGATCACGAATGTTAGTTATGTATCAAAACCAATAAGGGTGGCAGATATAGCATACCTGTGGATTATCAACCGCCTTCATGAAATCTGCATTGACATCCTCAATTTCCACATCTTTTCCGGTTGTTGGATCGGTGACTATCTTCCTCGTCCCTTCAACTCCATGTGGTTGTCCTTGTGTATGATCTGTCGCATCTCCTTGAACGCGTGATTGCAAACGTTCATTAATTTTTGCATCTCTATCTCTCTTATCTGAATCTAAACTCTCCACGAATCGTTGAATGTTCGGAATTGGATTGGAGCCGGAGTAATGTGCCCCCGGACCCTTCTTATGATCGTTCGACATCTTGATGGAGATGGGGGGCTATTCTTGAATTGAGGTCGAATGTCAAGGCGGGAGGGGAAGCGGGGAAAGTATTTGCGGGATGAGTTCCTGATCGACCAAAACAGCAAACCAAAATGCCGTTTCTGGTCAACAAGAATTGCAACCGAAGATGTTCTTACTACCCTCTTACTGCCTTGACAGCAACTTCGTTATATTGGATTGTAGAAGAAAGAATTGGGTATCGATGATGAATATGAAGTATCGTAAGAAAAGGAATAAGGATTTACCTAGCTGGCCATGGTAAAAATAATTGTTTGGAATTGATGTGGAATTGCATAACAAGGAAAAATGGCCAGGTCTGTAGGAAGTGATGTCATATCAAGGTAGCTTGAGAGCTTCACTGGAGACATTCCTCAGCCAAGCGTCAGCCACGCAAGCACAAAGCGGCATTGTGTTTATGTAAAATGTAGATATTTCTTGATTTGATCTCTTGAATGAGACAGATACCATGAAGCACGCTTGGTTGCCCTTTATGTTATTAGTATCGATTGAGGCTCATAATTGCGACGATGATGCTCGAGAATTCTTTGGCCGGGGAAAGTTCTCCGATGTGATGATCTACCTACAGCTTGTCAGCTTACCTAAGCAAAGCATAGTGACTTGACAGGGCCAAGATGAGGGGCTCCTGTCTTGAATCTTGACACAGGGGAAATACACAAAGCACAGTTTGCGTGTTGATATTCGGAGTCAATCAAGCTTTGGGATTTGGAATCCATTGAGAGTATTCAAAAGTCTTTCTCTATAGTATATGCTATCAACATCAAAGTCTCTCAATGCGCATGACAGATTCAATTGAGTTTACCTGGCTGATCTACCCATGTGGCTATGTGGAGGTAGCTTCGACCTATAAATATCTACCCAGGCACTATACTTTTCCCTGCTTGGTTTACTGTCTGTCTGATCATTTGTGACCAATGGAATATCTTGGAAGTGGGAACGGTGGCGTTACCTCTAGGGGAACATCCACCACATATTGACATTGTCACTGATTGTGTCCTAGTCTAGAATATCGACGTCGACATCAACTACATAGTGCAACGACATCCATTGCTTCTTACGACGCGTTGATCAATCCTTTGAGATGGGGCATACTCGATTCATCAATTGCTTGAAATGCTCCCATGGCAACCTAGATAATTCTCCTCTCACTACCAATGAAGATGGCATGATAATTGATGACCAATCTTGTGACGCTGATGTGGAAGTGGTGGACCTCAAAAACAGTATTATCGCTCCTGGCTTTATTGAATTGCAAATCAATGGTGCTTTGGGGTTCCATTTTGCAAATTATGTCGATCCTACCAGTTACCATGATGGTGTACAAAAGTTATCGCAATATCTCCCAAGCACAGGAGTAACTGCGTTCTACCCCACAGTACCTACTGTCCGACCTGATGTTTTCCATAACGTCCTACCGTTTTTGAGACCATCCAATTCATCTACGGGGGCCAGCGTCTTAGGTGCGCACGTTGAAGGGCCCTTTCTTGCTCCGAGTAAGAAAGGTGCTCACAATGCAGGAAATCTGCTCGTTCCCGAAACTTCGACTCTTGAAGATGTCTATGGAAAGCATAATCTCTTGAGTGCAATTCGAATCGTAACAATGGCTCCAGAGCTACCAGGGGCATTGGAGCACATCCAAAAATTGAGAGAGGAGTACACTATTTCGGTGAGTATGGGACATAGTGCGGCCGCCTATGAGCAAGGATTGAAGGGTATGGACGCCGGTGCATCTCTAATGACTCACACCTTTAATGCTATGAATCCGTTGCATCACAGAGAGCCAGGTCTAGTTGGTAAGTTCAACTTAAGTTCAAGAAGTTTCCAATAGTTCGGTGTGCAGTTCAGCGATTAAAGGCTCTCAATGTTTGACAGCAATATAATACCCAAAATGGATCTGGTGTTTTCAATCATTTTGAAAGACCCAACTTGATCCAGACATTGAGAATTTCTGATTGTTAGACCACAGTCGAGACTGAAGTACACCCGGGGCTCAACTGGGTCGAAAATTGAGCTAAGCGTTCATAGGTCTTATATCTAGTCCAAAGGCTGGAAACCGACGGAAACCGGCTTTCTCATTGATTGCTGATTCTATTCAGTGAGTGAACTATTTACCTCACATGTATTTGAAGCTGGATCGAAATATCTGGTAGTTCAAATCTGTCGTCTTTAAATATACTTTATTGCGTCAAGTCTTTACTTCTCCACGGGGATAGAGGCAGCAAATTTTACGGCTAGGCTTTGAAATGCTGTAATCCCCGCCCTGCCCCTTGTCCTATTACTCTTTCTTTTCTTTCTTCCATTATCTCAATCGGGTTTCTTTATCTCTCCTGTGGCCCGCTTTCGTGCTGACAACCAAAAGCCTTCATCCATCAATAGTATCCATGGTCTATCATGCCTCTCCACATGAGGCTATCCTAGTAACCGATTCTGTCGAGCTTTCCGGTCTTCCAGATGGTGTTTATCCTGGGCATTCTCAGATCCCACATCCACAACTCAAAGTAGGGAATAAAGTGACAATAGCTGGAACTGAAACGCTTGTTGGTACTTGTATTCCACTAGATCAGTGCGTCAGGAATCTCATGGAATGGGCAAACATACCAATCGAGAAGGCCGTAATGACAGTCACTGAGAACGTGGCAGCTCCGATGGTCTTGGTGGATAGAGGTGGCCTGGATTCCGGCTATAGAGGTGATTTTGTGGTGATGGACAAACAAGGGTATGTAAAAGAGACGTGGGTGCTAGGAAAGAAGATATGGAGCAGCAGTTGAAAGTTCATAGATCGGAGTTTCAATACACGTAGACCTTAGAGTGATTTCAAAGTCCTCATACCAATCACTTCTTTCCCGTCAATAAGTTTTTAGATTTCTTTCAATCTTCTTCTAAGCTGAACTTTCCCTCAATAGTAAGGGTCAACCATCTGACTTCGTAACATTTACAAGTAAGTTTGATGGCTGGTGAACGATTAGTCTCATTTGCTCAACCACAATTCTTTTGATTCTTTTTATAAACATTATGATGAGATGAATAATTATCTCAAAAGTCCTTTTTGTTCGCGGAATTGGTTTCGTTTGTGATAAGCGCCAACTCTTAGCTTCGACAGCCTATATTTTACCAATTGCTTACTCAGCATAACGGCACTAATCACACCCTTTTCAACACAATTGTCAAGGAAACATCAGATAAGGAAGAAGAATGAAAACATGAACCTTGATTCAGCCGTTGAGATTCAACAGCGACAACAAGCAGCGCAACATCAAACCCAATATAGACACATTGATCTGAGAGCCCACAAATACTCACTGTACCTTTTTCGACTCAAGCATCTAACCGCGTATTCTCGAAAGATTTTGCGGATTCCAAACGTCCACATACCTACCCACTTCTTCCGCGAACAGACATCTTGTCAACAATTATTGCGATGAAAATCCAGGGGGTTCTTGCCATCCGCAGATATCAGCCACTTATATTCTTGTGGAATGCCACTCATTTTGAATCGAGCTAGGTACATGGGGAAATAACTGAGCATTGTTGTGCATGGAGAGCACTGCCAATTTTTCTGCCAGATATGAAACATTTACTACGCGACATCTTTATCGATATCGAGAAGATTTGTGTTGCACTGGGAGAATGTCATTGTTGTGCCCTCGGTCAATTTTGTCAGAATGATATAGTGTCGATGTAAGGTTAAGCATCCAAAGAGGTAGCCGAGTCCCCTCTCACAACGACAAGGAGAAGTTTGAGACTCTTTAGTGGAGCATCCCATCAGCCCATGTGGATTCCGGCAATTCATAAGGATGACGAGTCTGGTCGCTTGGCAGTTAAGGGCATGCGACGACAACCCCGCTCTCCTCCAATTATACTTCAGGATTTTGGGGTTTATGCTTAAATGTTTAAGAGGCAAGCGAAACTAAATTTGTTCTACAATATTGGCCTCTTGAATTTCATCTGGAAATTTGTAAAAGCATGCGACGCATTTGATGGTAAATTTACTTTACGTTGGACTTGCTTCCACGGATACAGGGGATTGTTGGGGCTAGAACCAGTGTTCCTTTGCGATTTGATCCTGGGTATTGCGTAGAGTAAGACTTGTTTGGTCAAGCCTCATTCACGATTCAAGCTCTATGGCCTTGTTGTGGCATTTGCGTGATGGTATTTTGGTAAAGAATATTGCAAATTGCTTATTTTCTCCATGGGAGACACTGGAGACTGGATTGGATTTTGACTAACGTTGAATACTAGATACCTTAAAGGGCTCAATGCATTGTTGACCCTCTTACCTAGTCAGCTTCTAGGACGGCAAATTGTAGTGGTACTTTACAAGCTTATAGTTAAGCCTCTTCCTACGGAGAATACTTGCGCGTCCTACCGTTATGACCAGATTAGGGACCAAGGATTAAGATTTGTTATACAGCCATATTCATTGGCTCTTCAGCGAGTTGTACTCCATTATGAAGCCTCACGACATTATTGATGGGGAGTTCTCCATATTGTAGTCCCTATCAAGTAAGAAGAACACGGTGAGCGGTGCACGTTATTGGAAGTGGCTTGGACCAATAATGAATGAGATGTTTCGAAACAAACGGATTGACATCAACTAAAGCTTACGAAATTCATTGCGAAGACAACAAGGACCTTATATTTGCCAAGACTGAATGCATCATTGACCTTGCTGGTGATAGTGGATGTCGGCGACATTCATGGTGACGACTTGCTAACATGATGGCGGTGTTGATGAATGGAGACTAAATTGTAGGAAGTATAGTTTCAAAATAAACAATCGATACTTTCAAGGACATAAATAGGTTCTCGACGTCTCTCTTTTTTATCACCATCATCCTCTCCATCTTCGCTTCCACTTCACTCTTCAAATCTAAACTCAAATCACTCTTTTAGATTTAAATTCTTGAACGTTCAATATGGTTCAAATCTCTAAACTTGCCATTGCTCTTTCGGCAGCTTGCCTTGCACCTGTCATTTCCCATCCCGGAGAACACCATGATCACCATGCTATCAAGCGAGAAATCATTGCTCGTGATCAAATGGCTTCCGCTGCCAAAAGATCTCTCGATTCTTGCTCTGGATCCTTGAAGCACCATCAACTTAACGCACGATCCGTCGCTCGTCGTGCAGAAGCTGCTCGTTCTCTCCGTGCCAAGCGCGATATCAAGATCCGTGAGTAGCACCTACCAATTTCTAGGATATCAATTCCATTCGAAAAACTATAGTATGCGACATATTTAAGAAATATCAATACTAATATAAATCTACAGTACCCAAGAAGTTTCGTCGTGATCTCGCCACTCTTGAAGTCTACGAAGCTATTAACCACAATCAAACCGGTGTTCTCGACTACAGTGTCAACACCCCGGAATCCACCATCTTTTCCGCTAACACCTCTTGCATCTTGACTCCTGCCAATACCGATGGCCCTTACTACGTTCTTGGCGAAACTATTCGCCAAAACGTCACCGAAGACCAAGTCGGTGTCCCTCTCCATCTTGAAGTTCAATATATCGACATTACAACATGCGAGCCCGTTCCCGAGGTCTACGTCGATATCTGGAACTGTAACGCCACTGGTGTCTACGGTGGTATCAATGTTACTGGAAATGTTGCCGATGGTGGTTACGACTCTACCTTCTTGAGAGGTATCCAAGCTACCGATTCTGACGGAGTCGCTACCTTCAATACTCTTTTCCCAGGTCATTATGATGGACGTGCTACACACACCCATCTCCTCGCTCACTCTAACGTTACCGTTCTTGCAAACAACACTATCCAAGGAGGAGCCGTTACCCACATTGGACAACTTTTCTGGAACGAGGTTCTCCGCAGCGCAGTCGAAGCTACATACCCATACAACACCAACACTCAAGCCGTCACCACCAATGCTGATGACATGTGGTCCATCGTCCAAGCCGAGAACGATTTCGATCCTTTCCCAGAATTCATGTATTTGAGCGACGATGTTTCCGATGGATTACTAGCCTGGATTCAAATCGGTATCGACACTACTGCAGATTGGTCTGATGATGATTACTATAGTGTCGCTGCTACTATTCAAGCTGATGGTGGACACGCTAACACTTCTAGCTTCTCCAGCGGTGGAGGTGACGGTAGTGAGGGCGGTAATGGTACAGCTCCAGGTAATGGAACTGCCCCACCTTCTTAAGAAATTTGCAGATTTAAAGTCTGCTGTTACTGTTTGTGTAAATAAGAGATCAAGTAACTGCAGAGCTACTGCTGTTGGCTCACCGCATGTTAGATTATTCGTTTCAAATATACCTTTAGCCTACCTTGGCATTTATCAGGAACAAATATTTATGCATGTTCAAAGTGACTATTTGGTGATAGTTATGGTGAATACTGAAGCCCCTAACAATCTAGATGTTCAAATTTAGCCCCTTCATGGAAATGATGTTGGCGAGGCCACTGAACACTCATTTGACCATGCAACTCCGTTTTTATTTTATAACTTCGTTCAAAGTACTTCTTTTCCGGATACAATGATGTAAAGTTTGCCGTTCATATCAAGGTAAATAATATTCCAATCGAATCTTTGTTTCTTTACCGTCAATTTGTTGAAAATGGTGAGAATGGTGAAAAGGAGCTTGACATTCACTCTGACTCATTTCTCAATCCCTTGAATTGTCCACATTCATACTTTGTCTCGCCAAACATAACTCAGTTGACGTCTTCCTATTTGCTAATAATTCTTCCATTGTCTAACAAACAATAATTATTATGGGTTGTAATTACCGATCTTTAACCTTATTACCCTGTGGCTGAGGGTAACACGAGTGGCTGTATTTCAACCACATCTTGAACTCAACTTCAAACAAATAACCTCAAGCTTTATTAAAAAAGAATCATCTTCTTAAAGTAATCATGAAACTCACTATTACATACCAAGCTCTCTCTCTCGCAATATCTTGCCTTTCGACTCCCACTACCGCCACATCCACAAGCCCTTCCGACCCCGCATCCACATGCTACACCTCTCCACTCCCTAGTCTCTGTCCCTCACTCTCTAATACTACCCGTTCCATCCCCTGGGGTACTCCTTCATTCCTCCTTCCAAATGGCACACTTTGCTGCGATTCTCTTACTCAGATACGCGCCGGCATTGACGACATAGACACGCAGCTCCTCAGCCTTCTAGCCCAAAGAGCGGCATATGTCAGAGAAGCGACGAGATTCAAAGCGACATTGGACACAGTGGATGTGCCGAGTAGAGATCAGGAGGTTATTGAAGATGCGGTTGCCAAGGCTAATGAGACGGTTCCGAGGCTGCCGGAGGTGATTGCGAAAAGTGTTTTTGAAGCGATTATAAATGGAAGTGTGCCGTTTGAGGAATGTGTTTGGGCAAGTTTCGAAGGGCTGGTGTAAGGGTGATTTGGTATGGTTGCGCTAGTGAGTGCGGGTTTGGATGCCAAATGGAACGGAATTTAGAACGGAAATGAACCTTGACGTACAAACGTCGGATTCGTAGACCAATCAGTCGGACATACCAATTCTGGATGGGATCGGTGTGGGGAGCTTAGGATGTTTGTGATATAAAGTTTTGGAATGTATTTACTTAAATCCGTGAAGTGGATGAGCTGTGGGATTTAGCAGGTGGTAGGGGGCCGGTGAGTGTGGGCATTCATGTACTGTTAATTTCTAATATCAGTTGCTTAGCGGTACTAAACAAAAGTTGTATCAAAAATGAAGTTTTCCAGATAATTTGAATGATATCAAAATAATCCCAAAATGTTGGGTGGACAGACGCTAAAATTCAAACGGCGAGGACCTCGACAAATACGGTCATCATCTCCACTAACTACAGGTCTCTAAAACCCATGCTTCGTCATATATATCCAAAAACATATTTATAGCACTAATGCTGACTTTAGAAACTTCTACAAAAGACAATTTCATCGAGTTCAAAAACATTATGGCATGTACTCTACCAAACAGAATCAATGAGGGATAGACGCAATACAAGCATATGCCACCGGCATATCCTCCGGGCCCGAAACCTATGTCAGAGACCATTCCTACTATTTCGAGGACTATCACATCCATCGATTTCGAAACAATGCTTTCTGTTGTGTAGAAGAAGATCACAGCACCAGTTTGTGGTGAAGAGAAGCTCATCAAATCACGTGGTGGAGTCGCGTCTCAAATTCTTGCCTACCGCGTTCATATTTCAACGACACGAGCTTTGGGGACATCTAGAGGGCTGACTTTAAGCCTGAGGACTTTTGGGTCTAGAGCTTGGCCTATATTCGGTTGACAATTGGGAACTGTTCGAGGGAATTCACTGGAGATAGCTTCAATGGGCATGTTTCAAGTGAATCAAGCAAAATATTCAAATGTATTTTTTGGGTCCACACATAGAGTGGATATTCCGTACTCATCATTGAAAGATTCTCAATATGGATAATTACCAGAAGGAAAAGCGGAGTTTGTTATTTAGGCATGTTTTTGTTAAGTCTTGCAATGGAGATTGTTTTGTACATAAAGCTCATGGTATTGTATAAATTCCTCTTTTCTTTCGTTCCTCGGGCTAGTAATTAGCTTTTGGGAGATAGTCCGTTGATGAATCATTGGAAGAATTCGCGGAGGCTTAGCTTAATAACCCAGAAGACTTCTCTGGCAGTTCGTTATGTACTTCCTTTCTAAATATTATACCAAGAACTTTTCAATAGATGCAATCCTAGAAAGATCACTCATCAGCTGTGATATGCTTATCTTAGGTCAATTAATTTATTGAGTACTTGATCATTTGTACTCATGTATTCTTAATCTGAACAGACTTGTTGCATCGCGAGAGCTGCTCAGCCAAAAACAGCCCACTTGGTGGCTGTCATTTTGGAAGACTTGTCATACAGATCAAAACATCATCACAAGTAATATGCAATCATATTGCTCGGTTGGGAATGACTAACAAATTATAAATAGTAGCCCCTTAACATGACAAGTATAAGTCAAAAATAAAATATGTAACTTTATGGGATGGAATCTAACTTAAGTGTGCTCTTTTATTTTGGCATGTTCATTCAGATATACAACGCTGCCTAAAGACACAATTATAGGAAACACAATTCAGCAGAAACTTACTACATATTGTGAGATTTAGTTCGGACAAAAAGATACAATGATAGAAAAGGAATTCTCACAAAGATCTAGTGATCATCGTCAAGAGTAGTTGCACCAGATTTCACCGAGCATCTTGTCAAGGTAAAAAAATGTTTAATTTAGGGTATGGGTCGTAAGGACGACTCATATACGAAACTTGTCTTCTATAGAGAATCATTCTCTTTAGAGAGCTGGCCTCACCGTAGTGAAGAGTCAAGTAGTAATTGATACTTGGATGCTCAGACATATAAGAAAAAGGTCTTAACTCACCACACATTTCACCTTTCAAGATCACACTCATTTTAATTTTGGTATTCAATCGTATTAATTGGTTTGTTTGTTTCTATCGTCCCGCTAGTCTTTCCTAAAATACATTGGCACCTTCAAGTGCTTGTTTTACTTCGTAATTCCCTGACAGCTTTAGTCGAGATCTAACGTCGAGAGCGCAGCATGGTTCTTCGCGAGCAATCGAGATTTTCACACAGTAAATGCCATTCAAAATCTTTTGTTATGTAAAGCTGACGGTATGGTATCACAAAATCAATCCTCGAAGAGCCTTGTGGCTTCAGCTAGCCGCTGATCAATCGTCAACATCATCGTCGCTATTCTCATCCGTGATACCCTTATCTTCCTCGGGTTCCTCATCTTCATCCTCCTCGCTGACCTCTTCATCGTCATCTTGATTGTGTGCATAGCCAGTATCCCTATCATTGTTATCATCATCGCTGTCCGTTGATTCGTTTCCCGAACACTTTTCTTGGCGATCAAGGCTGCCAGCTTCAACCATGATCTGCAACTTTAGGCCCTCCCATTCCTCCATGTTCTGGTAGAGCCAGAATGGAAGATTAGGTACCTTCCTTGCCGTGTTACCCTCGAAGCTTGCTTTTGCATCTGCAATCCTTTGATCGGCGTATGCTTCAAAGACCTTTTTGAAGGTTGGAATAGCCTTGTAGTTGATCTGGATTCTGCGGCGCTTCTCTTGCAGCACATCCAGCTTTACATCTCCTTCTTTCAATTCGACTAGCTTGAGTTGACGGTTCTCATCAATGTTGCTCTTGGTTGTATAGATCATGGTTTCTTTGAAACTCAAGCTCCAGTTATCGATGTTGCCGAGTCTGTAGTAGGCCGCCCAAGGACTGTAGATGGCGGATTCGTGGGAACAGTCACTCACTGCAACTTTGGCAACTTTAAGTACTTGCATGACGTTGCACATGGTGATGATGGCCTCATAACTCCAATCTCCTTCAATGATCGGGCAAATACGATCAATCTCTGGATTGAACCAAAGATTTTTCAAGGGCTTCAATGGTCCGACATAGCCTGAAATCTGCGCAAGTAAAGCTACGTTATATTGCTTGCTGCGATGTTGGTCTTTGAACCACTGTCTGGATTGTCGGCAAACCCCTAAAGCTACAGAATATGGCTCATTACTCCATAGCTCGAAGCTTCCTCCCACTTTTTTACACCGCACTGTGACGTTTCGTGGTTCAACGACATCTGTGTAGCTCCAAATGAGACCCAATATTTCATTCGGAAGATGAATGCCAGGCTGTATAGGGGCGTTGAAGATGCGACATGCTGCGACTTTATCGTTATCCCGAGGCTCTTCATCAAGCTTGGTGATTGTTCTATTAATTCTCTTGGATAGGTTGATCTGTTCCATGATCGATGAAATTGAATTATCGATCGTCTCGTTTGGTGTTGGATAGTCAAAGGGTAAGTTTGCCTTTGAATTTAATAGTCGAGAGGATGATTTGGAAACTTTTCGTTGCAAAATGTTATCAAAATTGTGTTGAGAGATGAGACTTATTAAAGGAAGTCTTGAAAGTATCCAGGATGATACTTTTGGAAGGGGGATAATCTAGACTTTATAGACAGCTACCAGTGATTCAGAGAAGTGCTTAAATTATCTATTCAACGGCGTGACAGCGCGAGCTGTTCACGCTATCGCGCTATTCGCGTGATTCACGAGGTGAAACTCGCCGTATCTAGAGACATCTTGATATGATCCTTATTATATACGGTATACCCAGAGCTCTCTTTGTTCTTCTCCTCGTCTCAAGAACTCAAAATTCTCTTGTACTGTTACGCTTAGCTTTTGATGTCACTTGGTCACTCAGAATTCACGCAAGCTGACTTCATTCTTCAGAGGAGAGAAGGGGTAGTGATTTTGGTTGTTTATTTAGGAGTAAAGATAGCGAAGGGAAAGTAATGATATTGAATAGTTGATTATCTTGACTAAAGAAACCCTTCCTTTTCTATTGTAGCGAGACCGTTTTCAGATTTTACTTCTCACGTTTCTAATAGCCTCGCAATTCTACTTTGACCTGCAGTCTAAATATTTCCTCTAAGCTTTTTGGAAACTCATGATTTAGTTAGCCATTTGAAGTCAAGCTACTTCTCCTCGGCTTATACTTAGCAGACAGAGCCTTTTGACACTTCTCACTTAATGATTGTAAATATATGGCAGATGATCTATACTCATGAATATTTCACCTCACAATAAGCAGTATATCAATCATCTCTCTAATATCTCTAGGCATTTGGTTTTGTGTATTTGCTCTGAAAAATTTCCGTCATCGCGTTCTATTCTCCTTCTATTCCAATTTGCAGTGATAGCCATGGTCTATTCATTTACAACCTGTAATGCAAATAACTTAGCTTCAGCTGTATTTCGGATCTAATTTGAAATTGGAAGCGGTGCATGATAATATTCAGACATTTTAGGTCATCATGAACAATAGATTACTTAGATGGATCCCGAACTTGAAAGACCATAGTAAATTATGCTATTTGACGATGCCAGTGAGCCATATAGTTAGGAGACTATATTTTTTTAAATTGAGTGGTGTAATCAATTTCAAAAAATTATCATATGAATTTGGTTTCACAGTAACTATATTGCCTCTTCACTACCAGTGTCATAGCCATCACTGTTTTCGTCTTCGATGCCCTCGTCTGCCTCTGGCTCCTCATCCTCATCCTCGTCACTGTCTCAATTGTCATCTGCACTACTTTCATCTTCTCCAATCTCAGGATCAAGAGATCCAACCTCTACCATCATTTCCAACTCTAAGTCTGGCTTCGCTGTCTTTTCGAACAACCAGGCCGGAATTCCTTCCAGCATTGTTCTTCCTTCGTCATTACGCTCAGCTTCTTCGTCCGCCACGTCTTGAGCATCTTTTATGGCAATAAGTTTCTTCAACGTTGGTCGGGCGTGATGTATTTGAATGCTCCAGGCCTTGCGTTGGTGCATGGATAGAGTAATTCTGCTGCCTTCCTATGGCACAAAATTTGGACTATAATGCTCGTCGAAGATTCTTTTCGTTGTGTACATCATATTTTCTCTGAAGCTTGAGCTCCAATTTTCTATATTTGACATAGTGTAGAAGGATCCCCCTGGACTCTTCAGAGCCCTTTGAGCGTGTGTGCAGTCACTTATTGCAATCCTAGACACTTTGATAATTTCCATAACTTCGCAGAGTGTGTAGAAGGCCTCTGATGTCCACTCATGTTCCATAATAGGACAGAGTGTGTCTATTTCTGGATTGAAGTAGAAGTTTTGCAAGGGTTCTAAAGGCCAGACATAGCCTCTGCTGTGGACCAAGTGAGCTACGACATGCTGTGATTTAGCCCACTGTCTCGATCGGCGGAAAATCTGTGAAGCCATTGACGGCGGCATGCTGCTGTGGATCTCGAATGTGTTACTGGATATCTTGCATCTGCAGTAACGTTTCGAGGTCCTTGAATCTCGGCTTCAGTTGTAATCATGTCAAATATCTCATTTGGAATGGTGGAGAGTATGATGGCTTGAGAGTTTTTGCATCAGAAAATGATATATTCTTCAATGTAATAGTTTGTGGTTCCATCTTGTAGGCTGATATTACTTGTCTGAACTTCGATATTATTGCTTCTATTGGTTCCACGGTTGAGAATTTGATTTCGGTATGGATTTTGGATATGTCGCCGATGGTGATGTTGTTATTATTGTCGTAGTCAAATGTTATCGACGCCAAGTAGTCCTTCTAGAGAAGATTCTGAATGGAAGAGAAAGTTGTAGTAAACTTTCAATATACAATGACTCTGGTTTAAATAGAGAGCATATAGAAGATGTGCCCGTCAATGTCACGTAAAATAGATGTAGCAAATAGCCGTAATGGGGATAGTTTGTCGCAATCTTGGTTATATACAGTACAAACAAACTTCTTTGTTCTCTCCCCGATCTTAAGGACTCTAAGCCTCCATATACGGCTGTTATGGTATCTTCAGTTGACTCACCCTGCTCAAAATATGACTGTCAGTTTTATTTCCTCTCCCTCCCTTCAGCCCCTATCTCATCTCATCAGCGGAAAGAAGAGATACAAATGAGAGCTAGTGATCTGGGATGTGTCATCAAGAGTGAAGAGATAGTAACGACCGTGCCGTTTACTGAATAGTTCATCATTGGATTATTATGACTAAAATGGCTTGCTTTCAATCATTTCGAAATCCTAATTTTGCCTGTTCTTTGAGTTTATTTTTTTTCAATTGAAACATGAGCACAAATACTGTATTACATAAAGTTTCTAATAGACCGTTAGTGATATCACATAAACAAAGCAAATTTTATATTCTGTCATAAATCTGAGACTTCTTTTGAAAATATAATGGATAATCAACGGGTTTAAAGTATCTTAAATATGGATTTATTTCAGTATGAACACTCTTTAGTCTACTTATCTTGATATTTTAATCTTTCTCTTCGATGTAATGCTCGCTCTCTTCATTTTATATTTCTTATCCAATTCTTCGCTGAACTCTGTCTCTTCTTCACCATCTCTAACCTCTATTCCTTCACCTTGTTTCAGGCTGCTAGTGCCTTACCAGGCTGTTAATTCTCCCTAATCAGCCTATAGATTTAGACATTGTCTTCCAAGGCGGATCTCTCATCAAAGTCGAGGGAAATAACATTACCGTCTGCAACAATCTAACCGGCACGATCGAGCGAGCCCACTTCGACCATCGGTATCAAGTTGAAGTCACGTCTAGCGTGCCCGACTTTAAAGCGCCAGGTGGGTACCCCATCCTGCTTCGTTCTCGATAATCCTACTCTTTTTGCAACATCGTCTGCCGCATTTTACCTCTTCCCTGCGACCTGAAGCTTTCGGGTTGCAAGTCGAGCCTTCAATCTCTGGCCTTCGCGAATTCGCTTTGGCGATGGCCCGGAGTGACTGCAGCTCCATTCCAATCGACAAATCTCATTTTTTTGATGCACGTCAAGATTTATCTTCGTCGTGTACATCAATGTATCTGTAAAAGTCGAGCTCCAGTTCTCGATATTGGACCACCAGTAGAAGGAAGCCCAAGGTTCCCGAGCATTGTTGTCAATGCCAAGCGTATGAGAACAATCACTAACAGCAATGCGCTCCACTCCGATGGCTTTCATGACCCAAGAGAGAAATTCGACGGCTTCTCTTGTCCACTGTGTTTCGTTGATTGGGCGGATTCGGTCGCATCTAGGATCGAAGTAAAGTGATTTGACCTGGCTATTAGATCCCCTGTGCCCATTTTTTCGTAAAAGTCTTGCCACGTTGTTGTCTGCATTTGCCCATTGTCTTGATCTTATGTGAAAGATCAATGCTGTGATATTAGATTTTGCTTCTGCACTGTAAATCTCGAAGCTGTTTCCAAAACATCTGCAGCTGTTCAAACAACTCCTGTGGGATGTTTTGCATGGTCGTTCGATTAGATCTCATTTGTATTTGAGATGAGGAGAGTGTAGCAATAACTCGAGTTGAGCTTTGGGACATGCTGGTCGATATTTATATTAATTCCTGTCGTTAATTGAAGGGAGGGAATCGAGAGGAAGAAGATCAATATCTGTTGGTGTTGGTATCACCTCGGTGGTGACTATGACGTCTTCATAATAGGTATAATGTATTGATTGATGTTGTGTCTAATCTATTCTAGGTTCTAAAGTTACGAGAGATATATGCAATATGTGCGTGCGCTAGTGGAACTAGCGTGCTCATGTGCATATATTCACTTGTATTGCAACAATATCGAAGTAAGTGATCTGAAGAGGACAATTCACTGGAAATTTATCGTTGAAAAATATTGAATTTATCTTTTTAAGATTTCGTTAAAGGGTCCAAGTATCAGTCAGATTTTATGGAGAAGATAATCTAGAAAGAGAATTTTAGCATTTCCGATAACCACTTGAGCATTTTCTGCTCATCAAGACCGCGACCGCGAGAACGCGTGAACAAAGAAATAAAGATATCACGCCATACTATAAGGGGCTACGAGATTTAACTCATTATATACGTGCGCCAGATTGATAATTCCGACTCCTGAGAGGCAAGCGAGGTGTTTCCTATACCTGCGCAATTGGTTTCCCCGCATCATATATTGCCATAGTTTGTAGTATTGCCCAATAACTTCATTTCTCTACAAGCAGAATTTAATTTATGGTATGAATCTTGGCTGTATCTTCGCGTTCTTCGAGTGAATATACATTTCTGATACAGTGAAATATCTTTGATTTTTCTGTTGGGGCCTAAGCGAGATCCAATGAACTTGCTCATTTTGTACCATCTATACCACACCATAAGATGTACTGTCAACATATGAGTCATTCAATTCTCATGAACTTGATACCGTATAATCAAGCTCGACCGCATTTCCTATGATTTTGTATAAAGGTTTTCATTTTATTGGGATTAGTTTTTTAAAATCCTGTCTACACAAACTCCTTCGAAAGACGCACTTGTTATTTGAACCTCTATTTCTCAACAATAACTCCTTCAAACAAGATGAAGAACCAACAAAGACCCATGAAAAGTTTAGGACGAGCGCAACCAACAGTCCAACAGCCTTTATCAGATACTACCTTTGATGCAACGCCAGCACTTGAAGCTTCTACGAATTCGACGGAATCAACTCCTAGTTCGGCACAGAATGCTGAATCCGATAGTTCACCAAAAACGACTGGGCAAACTTTGATCGCTGATTATTCCGCCCAATTTCCATCAATTCAGCCAAATGGTCAGGTCTTAACTCCTGTTCACTTACAGCGGGAAGTCCTGGATGGCTTCACTATTTTCAAAAAACTTTCTAGAGACATCCAACTGATGATCTGGGAAGAAGCTGTCGATTTCAGTCCGCGTAATGTTCCAGTTGGAATCATGCCACAATTAGGCCCAGGAGGATTTAAGTTTCGAACCGATATTCCTATTCCAGAGGGTTTCATGGCTTGTAAAGATTATTACGAGGCGGCAAAGAAACGCTACTGTCTATTGGATGGCCGCCTAAAGGCCAACGATATGTCTATGGTGCAACATCTTCCATCTAACTTCTGGTTTAATCCCGCGATCGATAGATTCTGTCCCGTTCAGGAGTGGAGCCCTTATAACTTTGAAATTGGTCTCGAGCTTTTCTTTTTGATCCTTCAAGTTTCGAAAATCGCGATTAGTGATTACGCGTCGGATGATAATCGCCATAATGGCGAGACATGGCAAAAATTCTTTCATACGCAATCAATCGAGAGTTGGGGCCCACATGTGAAGGATTTATTTTACTATATCACGTTTGAACGTTTGAACACAGATGTTGAACTCTCCTTCGTACCTAACGACAGACCATCAGAAGACCCAGGTAGATTCTATTTCCGGAAACTTACCCATTTCTACAAGCATTGGGATCAATTTATCGTTGCTAAAGTTGCATACAAAGTGCTGGCCCGATTTCATGCACACCAGAAGTGGCAAGATAAATTGGCCGAAAAAGAGGGTAGACCTAGAGTCAAGCTCGCTTGCATTGATCAATGGCTATTTGATGTTGGGAGCGATTGGTCACTTACAAAACCCACGTTGATGATCGAGACACGTACCTTTACTACTCACAAGCCCGTATATATCTTGGTTGTTATGCCACAATGGTGATCATTACCGAAGATACGACTTTGGTCGGAACTTTTTGATTTTGGTGCTGTTGGATAATTTCAATTGGTATTACATGATCGATTCGAGCTCTGAAAATTGTATTTTTCGTATGCGGTTGGCTGTACATGAGAACTAGTACATGGGTTCTATTGCCCTAAAACTTTCTCATCTTAACTCTGGGGTTTAATTTGATACTAAATATCAATATGGTATAGTTCAGAGCTTTTGGATAAGATTTTGGCAGTATATCGGTATGAATCTGGTATGGGGGTATTTGGTGGGTAAATGTAGCAGCTTATGACGTTTTATCTTAGAATGCGTGCGGGAAATTTCCCAAGGAGGGAGTACTTTCAAGGAAATGTCGAGCAATTAACATTGATAAGAACCATTTCAAGCATTTTCTGGCCCGAGAGTTATATTAATGAAAGATTAATCTGAACAAATCGGAGAAATAATGATAAATGACAATTCAGATCAAAACCCAAACGTGACCTGGCTATGTATCTGTTAATATTTTACATTAAGTACAACAGGTGCAGCGCTGGTAAGGCTGGCTTGTTTCTCATCTTTGTTAGGGCTATTGAATAAGAAAAAACAGAATTGACTTGAGGAATATACTTAAATCTTGCTTTTAGTCTTTAGAGCTATCCAGTCACATACTCCGCTTCCTAGACGAACGAAACGTGCTTATCGTTTGTTAGAAGTCAAGGCAAAGCATTTCAAAATAGAAAGATATTGAGTACAATGTACATAAAGAAGCTATGAATAGCGATCAACTACTTTAATCAGAGAAAGTCATGAAGCTCCTCCGTTAAGAGACAATGGTTGCGAAACGCTAGTAAATTCCACCCATTTATAATCATTCCTTTGCAATTATATCAAAATATCAAGCAAACCAGTTTCCACGTGAATTTTTGTATGAGTGATAAAATACCGACACATGATTTGACTTCTAAGTCTATCCTGTTTTACATCAATGTAAATTCAAAGAAAGCGAACTCCACTGCTCAGTTATGATTGAAGACTTAGGAATTGTCTTGATCACCAGACTTTACTGTGAGATTGTCGGATGAAAAGGAAGCTTGCACTGCTAGTTTTTATCAGTCACACTAATTCTTATGTTTGTGGGTCGTCACTGCTTGAGGCATTTAGTCACAGCTTCTTTTAAGAAATCACTATCAATCATTTGCATCAATTTTGATTTCTCTGTTGATTTAGAGAGCTGCAAACAGGCGGGCCGTCTAGCTTGCCATAGCTTTGACTGTTTTCACCTCCAACTCAGTATTATAATTTGGACATCACTTCGCCAGAACCTCATTACCACTTTCTGTCATCTTCGTACACTCTGGAACACTAAATCTTTGATTGATCCCTGTAGTTTATCACTTAATTGCTGCTGATGGATTTGAAAACTTGACATTGTGCTATAGTTAGTCGTGAACTGAAGGAACTGACACACATACCACTCGACTATTTCTCGAGAGATGAGAAAGATTTTTAGGAAACCTACTAATGTTCTTAGGTAACGATCTAAATTACTAGTCACTATGAATATCTGTTATGTTTTAACATGCTATATAGCTACAGATTATTAGTCACAAAATCTCCCTGTGTAAGGAGCTGACTTGATTAACCCCTCACTTTCGCTTAAATGGCCAATCAAAGCGCGCCACAAACTCACCCCGCGTTGGCACATCATGAATAATTTGCATACATATTTGTTGTGTTAAGATATTCATTTTATTTAGTAATGACGTATCATTATAAAATTGCTAAACTAGTACATAATCGGTATTCTACACCCTTCAACCAAAGGCGCTAGATTTCCCGAAATGATCTTCCGTCAATTTTCCAACCCATTCCTCCGCGCAAACAATCTATCTCCTAAAAAACGTGACGGACTTGAAAGGATTCACAGCCATGTCCCGTTGCTGCGGTCTGATCCATTTTCCACGACAGTCAAATAACCACTGTGGACAAGCATCAAGCTTGATGCATTCTCTGCCATACTTCTTATTATTCTGATCTTCGAGAAGCTGTTGCTTCAGGATCTTTTGAAGATTCGCAAAACATGAGCTTTGTCGACGAGAAATCTCCAGTTTCGACTTCATCAGCTTGGGAGGATATGCAATCTTGCGATCGAACTTAATCAATTCAATATCGTCATCGGGTTGAACCAAATATCGGGAGGTGTAGATCGTGACTTCCCTAATATTTTCGTGCATCCAGAAAGGAGGCGTGAGGGCTGGAAATGAGCCCCATTGATCGCAAGGAATTGATGCGGATCTCTGAAATGCACAATCATTCAGAGCAATGCGCTCAACCTTCACATCGCACATCTTCTTGGCCAAAGTATCGCATTGTTCATTGGTCATGGATGTCATAGGACAGATGAGATCGGTTGATGGGTTTATCCAGATTGAAGGGTTTGTTTCAGGACTCAGTGTTGCAACAAGTGGGAATTCCAATCGAGTGCCAAAGACTGGAACATAAAACCTCATGGCGATGAACCTGGATTCGCCGTTTGCGTGAAGGACCCCCGGGATTGTATTGCGACTTTTGAATGTATAAAATGGCAAGTTGCCATGACCTTGAGAGAGCTTCGCATCTACGACCCTATCACTCGAGAACACTGTGACGGTGCGCTCATCTCTGCAAGTCTCCTCCCAGATCAACAGTCGCAATTCTTTCGGTAAACGGGCGAATGGGTGGAAGGTGCTTATGTTCTTTTCCGAGAAGCCTAAGGACTTCTGGTGTGAGTTTTTGAAACTTTGGAGAGTTTTTCTGGACATTTTAATGTTTCGAAAGCTTGGAAGTTCGTATCTTTTGATGGATTAAAAGTATGTGGTCTTGGAAAAGCTCGTGGATTTCGGAGCTCAGTAACCTGGTTGGAAGAGGAGACTTTTGTGCGAAATCTAGTTGTATTTGAAGTAGATCTGGTGTTCTTTAGAAAGTAGTATTTGGGTTACTTTGTAAAGAAGAGGATGCAATAATCAGAAATTTGAACGGGAAAAAAGAATGCCTTTAAGGGTAGGAGGACAGACCAGATACAACCAAGCTGAGCGACTAAGACCGTAACAAGAAAGCGCGGGTTATTGAACATTGTAGTTATGAATCAGATGAGTCAACTCACCGTAATTGAGTCGATACATACTGGGTACGACAGCACGCTTACCATTACGGTAAAAATAGCGCTATGAAACCTGTAGAGGTGCAATTTTGTAAATGATTGTTTGTAGCTAGCGCGCGAGGTTATGAGTGTCTAGTCATTCAGACCAGGACTGACGTAATACGTGTTTCCGACAAGATCATTTATTTTATTTTTCTATCACATATAGGCAATGCAGTTTATAAGAATGTGTTAAAAAGTTGCTTATATTAACAAAATAAACCTGAGTAATTGAAAGGTAGAAGATCTGGCAAGAAGGGCAATACTATCAATGATACAGTGCTTGCTAAGACACATCTAACTCGGAAGCTATCAAAGTTGCTCATAGTTTGTCAAAAACTGCACTTTATATTTACCAATCCCTTTCTCCCAAAAACAAAACACTATTCTCGTGACCACTCGGATACCACGCATCCTTATTCCATTGCCATCAGATGACCCTTCGTCTTCGCTCGGTCATTAGATAATTACCACTAAATCGAGTTCATGGACACAGATTGAAGCTCCTAGACTTTCCTAAATTCTGCATGCTTTAACATAAAATTTCAAAGAATCTTGCGAGGACTTCCTCATTCTGGATTGTACAAGGCTGAAGAAGTACCATTCACACAAGACTCCCTGTTTAAAACTTCTATCCAAACTTATTACTAGGCACGTCAATGAAGCAGGAACTTGTTCCTGGGTCTCTGCCAGTTGCCTGATTTTTCGAAAAGCCATTCTGGGCATTCAGGTAACTTCTGTGCCTGAGTTCCTTCATTGCGCTTATCACGATTCTTTCTGTCTTGTAGTGGATGAGTTACGGCAAGTTCTCCAATGAAGGCATTGGAAAATTTCAATGCATCACAGCAATAAATTGGTTCATATTCTGATGAGCCATCGAATATGCGTATATCTCTGCTGTAAAAGAGTTCTGTAGGTTGATCATGTATCCAAAGATTCGTGACCTCGGTGTCTTATTCAACCCAGCCAGTTTTATGGGAATCATTCCTTGAACAGAGGGCATAATTGAATTCCCCTCTGAAAATATTAAAGGTGGGTAAAATTTCCATGGCAATTTCTCTACCGTCAAATCACTCAAGTTTTTCAGAAAATAAACACTCATGTGAGTTGCCGGGCAAACAATATCAGAAGTTCGATTTAGATAGATGCGATGATTATCTATTTCTGATGAGACTATCTCTCGGACTTCAAACTGGGCGGTGAAGCCAACTTTGTAATGCCGTAACGCTATCTCTCGAGCATTTGCATTGATATGCATGACGGCTGGGACAGGTTGATCACTCTGGAAGCGAATAAGCCGCCTCAAAGTTAAGGATCTGTCATCGATTGCGACTTTAAGCCGCGACTCACGTATTGATACAACACGTTCATTGTAGCAGACTTCCTCAAATATTATTGTCTCAATGTCTGCTGGCAATCGTTGACTGAAAGGAATGTTTGTGTCGGTTGCGATATCGTGGGTTTTGGAAATATTGTTGTTGGTAGACGTATTGACTTCGTTTGTAGATTTTTCTTTGGAGCTTATTTAATGGGCCTTCCGTTCCAAAAGATCTGACCGAGATAAATAGATTGAATGTCGAAAGATTTGGAGATCGATTCAAATTTTGATATTGAGAGAGTTCTATTTGAAGAAGGCAATTAGCAGCAGTAAAGTGTTGCAAAGATGTTCAGGTGTGTTAACTCTAACCCTAATTATCAGTGGTAAGGAAACCGACTTTTGCTTTATCAATCGTATTTGGAGTTTGTATAGAGAGCTGGTATCATACTAATAAAAGTGATCTTGAAAAAATCAAACAACTATCGTGAGAATAATATATGCCTTGAAAATTGAACTCAATGGTATAATGATCTTTGTCGACTTTGCTTGATGCAGAGATGTAGTGGTTATTTAATAGGTCAATGAATTCATTTTAGCTGAAGTTTAAGCGCGCTAGTATCTTGGTAGTCTTTTTACCGCGTTTTGATTTATGTTAAGTGAATTTACATATTCAATCGCGGAAGAGAACAGGTGACTGTACTATATATCACTTGATTCTCACATTGGACTCGAATCATTAGTAGAGGAATTGGTTTCATATGCCATTGCAGTATATCTGGCTCGAGAGATAGGCAGATCTGAGTACTCACTTAAATTATTATAGACTCTAATTAAGGTTCGATATTCTATATATGTGTGAACATGAGTGAATGACTTCTATTCAATGGTAATGTACTATACACAAAAGAGACTAGCTCTTTTAGACGCCCTTATTTAAGGGCTTCTACTTTCGTAGTACAGCTAGCTCTTTAGATTGAATAAAGTTTAGACATTTGGGACCTACTATACGTGGGTACAGCGTCTTATTATCCTTCTCATACAGACAATATACAACAAATTGGTTGAATGTGAATCAAGCGTATAGAATCATTAGATCCTAGATATTTAAGAGTGAACTATATATAATAGGAGATTACACTAGTGACTCTAATAAGTGAACATGTATGTGCTTTCTCACAAGATTGATACTCAAGAGCCTTAATTTTCTTACATTCAAGGAGTCTTATAAGCTTTGATTAGTAACGGCTTTCCGGTAGCAAACGGGCAAACACGGGGAAGCTCATCTTGATATTAGGTGTGATATTACCATGACCAGTAGATATAGCAAGGCTTGAAAAACTACAATTTGGTACACCTGATAAAAAAAGCTAAAAGATAACCTTGAAACTTAGGGTCATGAGGCTATAACTAGTTTGGTATAACTGGCGCTATTATGATCACTTCGATTCTTTTGCAAGAATTTTAATTGTCAATTAAACATTAATCACAAAACACATGGTCACTGGGTCATGAATCATTTGCTATGATTTTATGAGAAGTGATTGAAATTAAGCCAAATCTATGTAACTAAAATAATGTAGATGAGAAGTAGACCCAGAGCTCATAGCTCAAATACGCACAAAGAACAGAAGTTCTTCCTGTGATCATAAACGGAAGTGCCCGAAGCGATGCCTATCACCCTAATTCCATCCCCCAAGATTTTTCGCCCATGCACCTTTTGGTAAATCCCGACCAAGTAAGTTGCCAGACCCTCAGTTGCTAGCGGAGAAGAAGCAACCAAACCCCATAGATTATGCTTTACGTCCAATCATGGCGTAAGTCGGCAGTATCTATATCCCACAGCGAGTATATTACGTTGTTCAACTGCGTACCCCAACGATCAATATTCGACATCCATTCTATAAGACCTTCACAGATCCAATCTACAAGGCCGCACAGCGCACCAGTTCCGGTTGAGTCCATGTTTTGCGATTCTTATAGAGCCAATAAGGCATATGAACCAATCTTTCCCCCGTCATCTTATCCAATTGATTCTGAGCCTGTTGAAAACCAGTGAGATTCTCAAGCAGATCTTCCAGTTCTTCGAATCTACTTTCTGCCTCCATAGAATGCATCATGACTTCCTCGGAGTCTTGCTCGAGATTGATCTTGGTAGAATCGACGATTCTGAGAGGCTGACGACGGATATTGACCGGATGCAACGGACTGTAGGCCAGAATCTGGCCAAGATTATGATTCATCCACTTTGGAATAACGACAAACGTGTGTAAGTTATCCGTTAGCTGGGCACATTGAAATTCAGCAGCATCAATACACAAGCGTTCGATATGGAAGCCATTGAGAATCTGGCTGAATTTCAAGAATTGGAACACTGTCCATATGGGACTGCCGTTGCGTACAGGACAGATGATATCGATACTAGGCTTCAACCAGATACGTGGGAGTGGAGATGAAGTATCGGAAGTCGGCGCATAGATGTCGAGCTTTTCGGATTCTCGTCGAGCTTCGTGACACACTTGCATGAGAGCAGGAGTCTCGGATGTAAATCGAAATTCGACATCGTCGTTTTCTCGGTCGGTATGGACGGGCCAGATGGGAACGGCTCTCGGTTCTAGAGAGGCAAATTCATATATCTTGATTCGGAGTTCCAGTGGAAGGTCCATGAATTGAGGGAATGTGTCTAGATGGGGCTTACGAGAATGCTCTTTGAGGTCAATGGTTGAGGGTACGATTGAGTAGTTTGGTAGGGGAGGTGGAGGAGCCTGCAAACATTGTTTCTTTGCCGACGACTGTCGATCGATAGACAAATTGGGGGATTCTTCTTGTAGCTTTCTTTTGGAGGAAGGGATACCAGGATCAGTGGAAGTTGGTATTAAGCTTCCCTTATGACTTGTAGCCCCTGCAGAGTGATTGGAAAACGAGTCAGACATCTTTTGTGATGATGATGTTACCAGAGCTCGAAGGATGTAAGATTCGATGGTGAGACCATTGTATTTCGGTGAGGGTGAAATAAATAGCAAGTTGATGTCAGTTGAGTTTGATGTTGACAAAACAAGAATGAAGGAGAAGATTGGGAGAGGGGAGTGTCCCTTAAGTAGTTATCCCAAAGCACTGCATACTTTTGTTTACGGTCATGATTTGTAACATTTGAATACGGCATCGCGAATTTTACATGTAATGATAAAGCCATACGGCCTCTTGGAAACATGAACGTTCGCCGTAAACATCTATCTAGATACTAAAAATCGTGGCGTCGATCAAGATCGCTAATCGAAGAGGTTACGGTGATTTTCGAGATTGCGTTATTTTCGCGGTACTGTCTATCCAAACTTGTTCTTGTATTCAATTATATCTGTAATCTTTCCGGGGGAAAACGGCTACCTACACTAAAATGTATGTAAAATACGACCAAACTCTTCTTACAACCGTAAGTGTGATTAAGAAACCGTAACTTGTAGAACCAAGCGGTATTGAGAAAACTAGCCAATGATCGGCAATGTAAGACTATGAAGCTTGTCAATAATCAAAAAATAATAAGCCTCGCAATTGTTCTCGGTCAGTGAGATTATGAATGAGCATATTGCTCCTGAAAGACTATCAACACTTGCACTTCTGCAACATTTGTCGTCTCGCTTATATCTTTCGCCTATGTAAATCCTGTAAATTCCGCTAACCCATCAAGCTGTTGGCTCATAACGGAACAAGTAAAACAGCACCCGGTTCAGACAAGCTTCGCTTCGTGCCAGCTTTCAATATCTTAATTCTGATTTGAAATCTAAATAACTTCACAAGCATTGCGTCTTCTTCTCTAGATCGCAGGAATAGTTTTCTTAGCAGTGTCAACCATGCCGTGAGGAAATTGTAGCATTATCGAGTAGGTATGTGACTATCGTAGGACTATATAGAAATAAATGAGACCTGATATATATATATATATATATATATATATCCAATCTGTCTTGAAACCTGCCCGTCAGTCCCAATCATCTTGTCCACTTGCCTAGAAATAGGTTTCGACAAAAGAACGGTCATGTCAACCCACAGATATCAACTTCTTGATTGTCCAGTCACAGTCCTTGATCATATCTTGCTCTCGATATTTCATCCTCCACAATATGGCGCCCGCCTCAATATTTTATTTCCTTTACATTCCAATTGTAGACGGTCCAAAGTTGAATAGTAGATGATACACTCGAGTCTTCAACAATTAAGTATGAACTGCAATCTTAGGACATAATCTCTTGGGATGGGAGGAAACACATCTTAACTTAACCAACCGTGAACTATTTTGTGGCATTATCAACTGAACTCAATGGAACCCAGCCTTGCCAAGTCCATATCTCATTCTCGCTACCAGTATCACTCGTCCTTCCATATATCACTATCTGCGCCAGTTGTACTGTCGGCTTTTTCCAAGAACCAACGATGTGATTTCTGAGTTCCCTAGGGACCGGTGTACCTTCTGCCAACGCTCGTGTAACTTCTTCGTCATACCGTCTTTCATCCTCCTCAATAATTTCAATATGTGCATCCAACGCCTCTTTCTCCTTATTACAAATCAAATCAACCCCAGTAATTGGCTCAAATTCGATTGTTAAATTCCTCGATTTGAGTCTATCATATGACACAAAAGGCTCGTAATAAATCAGTATTTCATTGAATCGGCGCCCCAGAGATTTTGATAATCCCGGATCATAGTGATCAGCACGAAGGGCAACTTTATGTAACTTTGTGCCAGATAGACGTTCATCTGCATTAATCATGTTGCTGAAAGCACCATACCCATGTTGATTTGTCTGTACAGCAACAATTCTGTCTCGATCCCAATTGACATATATCCTCGGCTCATTCGTGATGCTCATACCACGATATGGTGGGATTTTAACACCGAAATCCAATCGATAGAATTTGAGGCCGATGGCACGAGATTCTCGAGATACGTGCAGAATTGAGGGCACAGCGCTAAGAGTTACCCAACAAGTCACCGGACAACCAAACTGACTCCGTTCCTCTTCAAAGAATCCGAGACGTCGCTGCCAAATGTCAACGTTGCGGGGTTGATTGGCAACGAATTCCCAGATTTTGATACGGATTTCAATGGGTAATTTCAGGAAGCCCATGAAATTGGGAGCGATGATTTTAGGAACAGACGCGGTTTGAATGGTTTGATCCATGGTGGATTAAATGCTGAGTGTCTGATGTATGATGTATAAGGCTAGCAGATCAGATATGAATCCAAGTATTTGAGTACAATTCAATGTTTCAAGCTAACCACATATTCTGAGTCGATCCGGATATATGAAGCGCTCTGCTATAGAACCGCAGTTCAGACTATTGAGAAGCCTGATTGATGTAAAATCGAATGAGAATCATAGATGATGTTGGTCACCCGATGCATTGATAGGCCCCTAGACAGGTGCGACCGAACGAAGTACTCTCCCCTCGCTTTGTTTTGGTTGTATGTCGAGTACAAAAGACTGAGGTACTGATCCTGTCGATTTGAAAGTTTATTGTTTGCTGTTCCGCAGAGGGGCGTCTGCATGCACCCGCATT
Source organism: Botrytis aclada (assembly GCA_014898285.1). Taxonomy (NCBI): domain Eukaryota; kingdom Fungi; phylum Ascomycota; class Leotiomycetes; order Helotiales; family Sclerotiniaceae; genus Botrytis; species Botrytis aclada. Next base: position 1,010,100 of record RCSV01000008.1, read on the forward strand.
TGATCTCATATGCAATGCGACACTGTTCACGTGATACGTCTCGAAATGCTCTGCAATACTCCTCAAGCAGATGGGTATCGTAGATATTGATGTATTCTATTATTACAATGCGCGCAAACATTATAGTAAGAATTTGTATTGTGCGAAAATGCCGAACAATACTAATCACCACTCGTCAACTCGTCCATAGTGTAAAACATTTTGATAACAATATTTATCAAGTTGTTAATGTGTCTACTTCCTCTCCCCTTGTCCCCCAATCCCAAATCGAACCAGCAAAGATCCCCGCCTAGATCCCCTAGACTCCTCCTCCCCACCAAGCGACCCTATCTAATAATCTAAATCCACCCCCCCCTCATCCCTGCCCCCAACTTCCCCCCCTTCCTCCTCCCTCCAAAAATCAATCATCGGCGTACGCGCAGGACAATTCGCACACCCCTCAACCCCACAATGCCAAGTCACATACGGATTTCTCGCTGACAAAACCGAAGTGAGCGAATCCGGGAGCGCATGCATCACCAATCTCAACCTGGGAGGCGTCCACTTTTCCAGAACCTCCGTTGCGAGCTTGTGAAAAACGGGTATTCTGGCTAACAATAGATGCGGAGGCGGATCCGCAAGACCCTTTTCCACATCATGGCGATCGCGGATCATTTTTGGGGATAGGTCTCTATATCTCGTGATCATCCTATGGAGTTCTGCGATCACGACTCCGAGTGTGCATTTATCTGTTTTTCGGAGGGTATTCCAATCCCGAGAGGAGATGGTGTGAGGAAAGCCGCGCGATCCATCTTTGTATGGTGTTCCGTAGCCTGCTCCGGCGTAGAGGGTGATGGATTTCAAGGCGTGAGGAGGACGCACGATACAGTTTAGCCATGTTTCGAGACCATCTGCTCTGTTGAAAGCATCGGCTAGCTCGCCCCATTGCGATTGGTCGAGTGCAATGTTCTGACACTGGGCGTTGTGCATTGCGGCTACAAACATCTTTGGGATATCTCCGAATATATCGCCAACGGGACACATGACATCGGAGTGGGGATTGATGTAGAATCGAGGTGTTAGACCAAGAGAAAAGAATCTGAAGTTGTGCTCGGCTACGAGGGCTTTCTTATAGTGTCTCTTAGCTTCTTTTCTCGACTCTCGACAAACACTAAATAGTGTGGGAATGGGAGTATCGGATCGAAATCTGACAAGCTGTTTAACTTCATCTTCTCCGGTGACTTGTTTGCTTAAAGAATGGCATCTCCTCACAGCCACGGGTACATGGCGGTGTTCAAAAGAAGCAAATTCCCACACCAAGCGTTGGATCTCAAGGGGAAATTTAGGAAACTTCGTGAAGGATTTTGGATCGCTACATGAAGGGAACATGGTTTTGGTAAGTGGTGGTTTGGTAATGGGTATTGGCGATACGTTGGACATTCAAAGTAAGAGAGACCGCAAATGTCTTCGAGTGAGTATATCCTATGTATTTCCTTGATTGTTTGCATCGGATTGTGTGTTGATGGAGGAGTAGAATTTCTAGGAGAATCGTAGAACTTATATGACCCAGCTTGTCAGTCGTTCATGCAGCCAAAACGCCGTAAGGTCGTTAACACGGCAGATAAATTCTACCTCTGCTGTATTGACATCATCAAAACCGTATCACTTCATCCCAATTCATCCAAAGAAGGCGTTTCTATCAGAATTGCCGTATACCGTATCATATTTGACAAAAACAACCCTAGAAATCCGACCCACACTTCCCAGATCCATTTCCATCATATCGTAATAGAATAATTACTGAATGACCGCCGTGTCACCGCATCGCCGTTCCTCTATCAGCTTATTGAAAATAGATCTGATCAAGTTTTTGAGTACAGTACCATCTACTAAAAACAACACACCAAAACATTACCCTAGAACCCGAACCCAAAGCCCGTGTTCCCATTCCCCGTACCTCCCATTCCAACACCCCCAATCCAGTCCCCGGCATTCAACCAATCAACTTGTCCCCACATCTCTTCCATGCCTATCCCATCTAGTGATTCTAATCCTGTATTGAAATCCAAACTTGCCGTGAAGTCATGATCGAAAACCGTCTGTCCGGTCTGCGCAGGCTGTGGTAAGAAATTAACACCTGCGTTGTCCCACACTTGTGGTCCCTCAGCTCTTATTTCATTTCCAATCCCTATGTCATTTGCTAGTTCTTGAGTTTGAACTTGTATTGGATCAGTTGTGCTTTGAGCCATCCTGGAAGGATCTTCTTGGCTGCAGATGCTTTTCTCCTTCTCCCTTTCCACTTCCCTATCAAAATCTCCTCCATCGAGAACCCACTTCAAAACACGTCCCACCACCCCTCTCACCCTTCTCAACAACGCATAGTTCCCATCCGTATCTCTCACCCAATCCAGAAACGCGCCAAAGAGTGTCAATTTCTGGATCGCTACACTTTTGGGAAACCTCGCCATTGTTTTCTCTTGAGTTCCCATTTTCCTTGTTTCAGAGCCAGAAGCAGAAGTGGAATTTCCGCTCATCCTTTTGAGCAACTCCACACAGATTACACCTGCCGCTGGGATTCCATAGCTCGTAATAAACCAATCGAAACAAAATTCAAATCCAACCAACACATCCCTCTTCTCCCACAACATGATGATCTTTTCCATTACTTCCATTGCCGTATCCAGTAACCCCTGAATATAATTTCCTTCTAGATGATTTGCTACTGCAAGTTTATATAACAAGAAGGTGTTCTGTAACGTTTCCAATGAAATAATTAACTGTACAAATAGTAATCTCCCTGTCGATGATGAATCAAACTGAAACTGCGATGGTCGATTCTGAGATAAGGAGGAAGTACGAGAAAGAAGAGAATCTATGCGTTCACGACTAATCTGCACATCCACCCCTAAAGCTCCTTCTAGTATCTCTTCTTTGACCATGTAGATTTCTAAATTAGCTCTATAGCACGAACCACAATAGATTTCACCCTTCCGATTCCATCCTTGCTCATCGCACGCAGCGATTGCTTGTTGCATTTGGGCACGGGAAAGGAAAAGTTCTGTTTCTGAGAGATCGGAAGGCATTTGAAGACGGCAATAGAGACGAGAGATACCAGGTGGTGTGCCGTTGAGAGCTGAGGAACATTTATCCAAGGTGTAAACTGTGGCGAATAATCGGCGCTTGTATTCAGCGGCTGTAGTTAGGAGGTGAGGGGGGAGATGGGGGAGACGATGAAGTCCAACGGCATACGCCGATGTTACCATATTTCCATGTCGGTTGAGATTACTATAACCTTGATATTTGAGTGTTGTGTTAGCTCATCTTTTGAAAGGGATACGATCGTGACTGAGTTCTTCGAATTGAGGAGAAAAGCAACATACTCTCATCCCCCAACACTGAACTCTCCAACACATGAATAGATACCCGAAATGCAACCACAATCTCGTTCACTGTATCCGTGCAGTCACACATTTTCCCCATAACATCCGCACACTCGTTCATCCTCCAACTTGCTTGTCTTCTATTTCTTCCATGGGTTTCCTCTTCTTGGAACAACGGATTTCCATCCACCAGACTCTGATATGCCCTTCCTATGAAGCAGAAAAAAAGCCCCATAGATTCAAATCGAACTTTGGGCCCACAAAAAGTATCGAGCCATGCGATGCCATCGTCCGGAGATGAGGGTAACGGTGTTTCTTCATTTCTGAGCAATGTTTCGACGAAAGGTATGAATTTCTCTTTGCTGCGAGGTTCAGCTAGGATTGAGCCGAATGTATCAAAGATACTCGAAATCAAATATTTGATCATAAATTCGGGTAGGACTGAGTATTCCAGAAGATCGTGATACCGCTCTAGAAGTTTATTACAGCTTGAAAGTGAGGGTATGTTCCAAAGTGCTTTTGTAATCATTTCACAACGAACTGTGTAAGATGTCGGTCTGTTTCTTCCTAGCTATGAGAAAGTTAGATTTCGAAAAGCAGAACTGGAATGATATATAGGGACTCACAAGCGGTGGGCCAAAAGGCCACGAACTAGGGTTTTTCCTCCCATCCTCCCCGATATCCAACATTCCTCCTATTCCACTCGCTAATTTCTCTCCTTTCCTCCTAGTTCCATCACGCTCTCCACTCTCTCTTTCCGCTTCTACTTCCTTCCACTCTCCATTCCCATCACCATTTCTAAAAACAGCCCCAAAACTTGTGGGCCCCCAGAACCGTCTACTTCTCTTGTAACTAGCCCCTCTCCAATTATTATGCATTGAAGGCTTTCCAGGCGTTGGATCCACGGAGTTTGAACAGGAATGTTTATGAGATTGAGGATTAGGGGCTGGAGATCTACACCCACGGGAAGAACGGTATACGTTGTTTGTGAGTTTTGTGGTTTGGGGTTCCACCTCGGTTGTGAGCACACCGGGAGAATTGTTCTGAGAAATGGTTGACCTGGAGATGTTATGAGAGTGGTTTGGGTTTGTCGATAGAGCCTCTATACTTTCTCCGCTGCCTTCTTCTCTCTCTATATCTCTCATAACGGCAGCGTTGGCCAAACTATCCAATCCCCCTCTTCCTCTTCCTCCATCTCCATCAGCCCAATCCTCCGCATTTTCGCTCCTCCCTCTGATCCCCCCACCAATTCGCCTCCTTTTCACGCTTCCACAATCTCCATTCTCTTCCCCACCCTCATCAGTTCTCCCTCTCTCCCCATCCACCCTCCCGCGGCTCATAGGCGCAGGATGATACCAACATCTCGCCTCCAATTCCCTCTTTACACATCTCCCACAATATGGCTGCTCATGCCCACAAGCCAGTTTCCCGATCCTACACGGTTCGCACGAAGGACGTTTGCCGTTTCTGCGTAGGTTAGGTGCTGAAGACATAATGTCGTCCCCTATCGAGCGAAAAGTCGGAATCCGCTAAGGAGCTATATTCCGGAGTGTTGTAAAAGAGCAATTCTTTATGTCTCCGAGTTCTACTCCCGAGCAGGACCTAGAGTCGGGGGAGATCACGAGTCTCTGTGCTCTTTAACAATCTTAATTCCGATAACCACACGCGCAGATAGATCGTGTTTCCGCAGACTGGTAACTACACTGTGGCGACTGTTTCATTTGCCCATGTGGCTCAATTCAGTTCAATTCGTTTTAGAGAATGACAGTACTGTCACATAGGACCAAGTTGAGTTGATGGAGTATGAAGCACCCAACGGTGAGAGCAGTGGTTAGAATTCAAAGTAAGATACATTCTCGGATATTGCCTACGAATGTGCACGTGCCAGCATCATCACCCTATTCCCGAGATAAATCTGATCCTTGCGAGACGAGCCAGTCCAGTCTGCTGGGTTCCGATGCCAGGGGTGGGTGTCCAAGTAATAGTAAATGTGTCACGAATGGTTAGAGATTTGAATCAGGGAGGCAATGGTGGTAGGAACAAGATTGCAGAAAGAATGGATGTTGCAACTTGACCACGGTCAAGGGCCATTACATTACATTACATCACATCACATCACATCAGGCTCATTCATGTAGATAGATACCCGTTCATTTTCGTATAATAATTTTTATTGGGATTGATATGATCAAACTACCTATGTCTGTCTTCCCACTCACTCCCGCATGGGGAAAAAAGTGAATAGAAAGGTATCTATGTTTCCTCAATCATCCTTTCATTTTTCACTAACTCGCTGATCCGATGTTTCATTTGATGAATCCTCTCCTAGCATTCATCTGATCAGACTTGCTTTCCTTCGCTCGCCTTACCGCTTGCGTTCTTCATCAAATAATTCATTTCTTGCTTGCACATTCGCAAAAAGAAACTATCCACCCCATTTCTGTTATCATACACTTCATCCCAATCACCCCCCTTAATTACGATTTCCTTCCTCCACCCCCTTCCATCGCTCGCCACAACAATGAATCAAAGTGCGCGAGGTAATCCAGCAACTAAATCAAGGTCATCCTACCAAAATAAAAGAGTAAATTGACCAACGATCGATCAAGGTTCATTATCAGCACGCATGAAAGCGGTACTAGCAGCATGCGTAAATCAAAAAGTAAAACTCAATTACTGTCCTCCAATCCTCCATCCCATCTCACATATTTCCCTAATTCCTGATGTCATGAATTTTTTGAGGAATGCATAAAGCATGTGCTACATCGACCGATCCCATTCGAATCTTCAAGGCCGTTCAAATACCAGATTATCAAAGATGGAAAACTCGAATAACAATCTCAAGTCGATGGATGAAAGGCACGATATCAAATGGGATGTCAATGAGTTTTTGAAAAGTTTGGTATTGTACAACGTGCCCGTAAGTGTGTAAGGGAAAGATAATGTACAATTTGAAAGGCCATTTTCTTAAGATTTGTCGCAACAAATCCCAATATTTGGCAGTAAAGTACGAGCTCCCAAGTTCGCAACCAGGATGGAGGTGTATTCAAGATAAGATTACTCTTCTTCAGAATCTGAAGACTCATCACCACTTGATTCGTCTTGCGTGTGTTGCTCGACGCTCTCGATGGGTTCTTGAGAAGCTGATCCTGGCCCTTTCTTGAAATCTTGAACCTTTTCTCTGAGCAGTGCGATTTTTCGTTCTTGCTCAGTTTTCGTCATGGGCTTGTTCTTCTTCTTTGGAACAGGTTTTGCAATGGCACGAGGCTCTTCCTTCTTATCCTGATACTGCGCTTTAACATTGACTACAGTTTCTGGTGAATGGATGGCGACGCTATCATAAATTTTCCAGAGAAGATGTATTTGAAGTGATTCAATTTCCATTTCAATAGTACCATCTTCCTCGACCTGAATAACAAGGTTAGCCAATCTACAATTCTTGAATATAGAAATGTACTACTTACCACCATCTCTGGATGAGCTTCTTTGACCAATTCCATGATTTCTGCAGTGATGTGATCGGGCAACTGGCCAATTCCTTGTGAAATCACTTCCTTTTCGAGAACACCCAGGGATCTTTCTTTGCGAACTCCTCCAGATTTCTTCGGAGGTCCAGTAGTGCTCTTTTTCGTTGTGGCAACTTTCTTAGATGGTTTAGAAGGCTTTGATTTCTTGCTAGGTTTCTTGGCAATTGCCGCCGCCTTTTCTTTTTCGACAGTTTCTTGAATGAAGGTAAGAATTTTCCTCTGCAAGGCAATGGCATCTGGGGATTCCGGTTTGGATAGCATGTCAATAAGCTTGGCTTGTTCGAAAAGAAGTCGGGCGGTAGCAGCACCTTGTAATGCTTCTTGAACGGGTTCTAGTTCATCTTCGCTCTCTTCTTCCTCCTCGCTCTCTTCATCCCTGTCGGGAGTCACAGCAACGGGTTGATGATCAGCGATCCATCGATCTTTCCTAGCTAATAGTCCATTGAATACCTCCTCAAATTGCTGACCCATGACACGGACAGGATTGCCTTCTGGATTGAACTTGTAACAATTGTGAAAAATGAGTTTCACGTCTTGTTCAAACTCCTTCGCTCTCGTGTAGGCTCCATTTTGAAGTTTTTCAGAGACAGTGGAGATATCCATGGGCGATTTGATGACAGTAAAGTAATTGGGAATTTGCAATGCGACGGGGTCAACAGGCTCCATGAAAGCACTAGAGAAGGCCAAGTATTTTGGCTTCTTTAATTCATTCAGTGTTTCTTCACACCACTTGAGCTCGACAGAATATTTCTTGCTCTTAGGTCTTGCAGAAGAGTAAGGTAAATCCTTGTTCTTGGGTGGATGAATTTCACGCTTTGGCCTGCCGTCTTTTGTTGAATCCCGACGAATTAATGGTGTACTGGTGACTGGATCAAGAGCAAAAGTTGGAGCTGGAGCACTCATGGGTACAGCAGCGCCAGTAGATCCGCGAGATGGTCTTCTAGCAGTAGGAGTACGAGCAGCAGTATCAAGGGAAGGCGTGGGTCGCTTGGGTTTCTTGACTTGGGCTTTGGCAACATGGGCTGGTGGCTCGGGTGGTAGACTCCCTAGCTTAGTGATAATTGATGTCTTCACATCATTAGCAGCGGCCGTGATGGGATTATCAAGACCATTGAAAGCAATGGCGTTTTCGTAGAGAAGCACGGCATCATCCTTGATGGCTTGAATCGAAGGGTATTCGCCACTCTTGATCTTTTTCTCCATGGTACTCAGATCAACCTCATTCTTGACCTTTTGTGCATAAGCATCTGCAAACCCAGGCCAGAGAATCGCGACTGGAGCTCTGAAATTCTTTCCAGCTGCAGTCTTGATAACATTCTTGATTATTTTAACGATCTCTTTGGTCTCATGTGGAGTGATTGGGCGCGATACATTGCCATTGGAGGGCGAAACACCATTTGTAGTTACTCCGTTCTGCGCAGGAGCTGGGGTTCCAACGTGCGAAGGAATTCGAGGTTCCTCGCTTTCCTCGGTCTTGGTGCGTTTGGCAGATGGCTCTTCTTCGCCATCATCCTCTCGCTCACGAGCAACTTTGGTAACCTGTGGTTGTGCGGGCGCATCTGTCATATCAACATCACTTGTACCAAGGTTGGCAGCTGCAGACTCTTGAGTGGAGTTGACAGTTGCGAGCTCAGGCTTTGGAGAAAGGTCCATGTCAACAGAAGGTGGGGCATTGTTGGGAGATGATGGGGGTAGATCGGGTCGGGGCGCATCGAAGCTGAGGTTCATACCGTCCACACTTTCGACTTTCGTCTCTTGAGCTGGTGCAGAAGTCTCTCGTTCAAAATCCAATGACTCTGCCTTGTTCTCTGAAGCTGGCAATGAGGGTTGTCGTGTAGCTTCCGGTACTTGAGTAAGTGGCGATACTTCATCCCGCATATCGGACACAGGAGCTTCGACAATAGGTGGAACTGCTGTAGGTGCGAAAGTATCGTTTGCAGCCTCGGGTACTGAATCAGCTGGTGTAGGTAGATCGGATACAGTACGGTCTGGTTCTTCGGTTCCTTTTGGAGGTTCGTCGGAAACAGTTGTTGTCGTCGAGTCTTGAAGTTGAGATACGTTTTGACTCTCAGGAGAATCTTGCGCATGCGATTCGGCCAATGTAGACTGGGGAATAGAATTGTTCATGGCATGCGATTCTACATTCAAGTCCCCATCTGACTTTAACGTAGAGGTGATTTCAGCAGATTCAGAATTGGTGACTTCGGGCGCGGGAGATTTTTTCAATTCAATATCAGAAGTTGTTTGTTGTTGTTCAGTTTTGGTATCATCTCGAGTAGAAGATCTATAATTTTTCATTGATAAATATAAGTGTACAAAAAGATGAGAAAGAAAAATAGGAAACTGGGCAAAGAAATCATGGTAGAGAAGACTTACCCGTTGATATTGAGATCCAAAGCCATCGTATCAGATGATGGAACGGGTATTGCCTTTTGCTCCAAAGCTACATCTTCTGAATGCTGGGTGGTCATGACGGCCATCAACAAACAGAGATCCTCTATTCACGGAGGTACTGCTTGCGACAAAATTGATGAAAAGATAGCTCTGGGCTAGTGGCTGAAGTTTGACAGATTGAAAGGAAAGCAACGCGACAAGATCGAATGTATCGGTTCTTTGTAATTTGTGTGAATGCCGGTGGTTTAATTCTGGGTTGTAAGGTGGATGGTCTTGTTGCGACAAGAGGGTTTATTTAAGTTGGTTGAAAGTACTGTTGAGTAGATTAGTTAGATTGCGCCCGAGAAACCACGCGACTTCAATGCAGTGAATAAGAAGAAAAATCAAAGTGCGTTAATTTCAAAACTGAAGTGTACCCAGCAACAAAATAATACAAAAGAATGTATGAAGCTCTTGAGGTAAGGTGGCGGGATGTGTGAATGCGCTTCCTGGACCTGGCTTTATTTTAATCCTCGGCGCAGCCTCGTCGTTATGCGACAAAGAGTTTGAGTTGCAGCCTTACGATTTCAAAGGCAGGGAAGGCTCCAAGGTTCAATCAATATTTGGCCACTTGCACTCTTGGTTGATTTGGACTTTGAAAAGCTTGACTGCCACCCAAAACAAAACAATCGAATTGGTTGGCTGGAACGTACAATCACGAAATAGGAATTATTTTGTTTTGTTGATACGTTGGTAGGTGGATAGGAAGCAGGAAGCTAGAAGCTGTAGGTGCGGGCTCGCTCTTTTTGTGCTATTGTTTTGACAGAAGAACACGCGACTTTCATTCGGAATTCAGAATTCCCTTTTTCTTGTGCTCTTTGGATTTTGATTGAAAAAAAGGTGAAACGAGTGAATCGTCAATGGTGATGTAGAGGTTGAAATTATGTTGTAATCAATCCTCTTGTTCGAATTTAAATCCAATCCAATCAAATCGCAATGAGAGCGGTTGAGAGGACGGGTGAGATGAAGCGCGACGCGATTTATCGTGAAAAGGTTCAACTAGCGAAAGAGACCTCCCCCCCAAAATCGAGATTGTAAACAAGGCCGACCAAGCGTGAACTAGTGGGTGTGTGTAGCTTCAAATCCAGGTTATTGATAACTAAAACCTGGCTTGATGTAATGGTACCGTATCGTATTGAGTGAGAGTTCTGATACGAATCTCTTCCCTCTCCAAAATGGTGTTGATGAATGAATGAATGAATGAATGGATGGATGGATGAATTTATTAATGAAACGAATTCGTTTTCGTCGTTCCCAGTTGATCCGATGCGCGCAACCAAGCACAAAGGATAAAATGAAAATGGAATTCAATTACCCCCGGTCGTTCTCGGCAATAACGTTCTTCCTTTCCTTTCCTTGCCTTTCTTCTCCTTCACTCAATTCACACGACAAAAAGAAAGTCAAAGGGGAAAACGAGGAGAGAGGGGAGAAGAGAAAAAAAGAGAGAGTATTATTAACCTTTGGCGATTGCTCTTATTCTTTCCTTTGGTTGAACAGAAGATCGAGAAGTATATCCTCCAAATAAAAATCAAGTCGAGTAAACAAAGAGAGAGGAGAAAGAATTAAAACCAGATGAAATAAAACGCAATCAAATAAAACACTCAAATCACAACCATACAAGTGAAGAATGAATGATTTTGGGAAGGTTAGTTGTTGAGGTGGATCGCGTTGCGTTCGTGGGGTGTCAATCGATAAGGAAAATCGTTATCGTCTTTCTGATTTCTTTCTTATTTGGATGCTATAAGGATGGTCGCGATGAAGGTCATGTGTCGCGGTGAGGTGAGGTGAGGTGTATTTTGAGTGAGGTTTTGCCTGTTGATCGGAGGTGGTCGGTGCTCGCCAGTACGTTGGACGAATGAGAAGGCTGTCGCAAAATCAACCTTTAAAAAATTTGATTGCAAGACGAGAACTTTCGGGGGGACATACGATTAACATATTTAAACGATAGCAAGTGATGGCCATGAAACTAAGCCTAATGCGCTCTTAGTCAACTTATTAACACCTTGTGCTTAATCTGCAGGCTGCCTCATATAGACCAATCACATCAGGTCGTCAACTCCTTCAGCCCCACATAAAGTAAGGAAAGGGAAGGCTGCGGCAAGGATTCTCAAAGGTTAAGATGGATCAATACACACGAAGGATATTTATTGGACCAATCATCGTAACATCAACAACAAAATTGAGCCACATTTCCATTCTCGGATCCACCTTATCTGGCCCGCATCGACACTTTGTTGCTCAAGATAGCCACTCCACGTGATCGAGATTTATTTTTTCTATCTTGGGTAAAAAAAAGTTTCTTGAAGTTTTGGTTTGATAGCTTCAATGGTAGAGATTAAACCTCAACTCATTCAGCACCACCACCATTGGAAACTATATTGTATTGATTTCGTATAATCTCAATTGGGTCATCACGTCCAATTCACATTCGACTTTTTTTAATTAATCCTCTTTCGGAAGATTGTTCATTCATTGTCCGGCGATTCATCAATTCGACATAACCTACCTAATTTTCGTCATATTCAAACTTTCACCCTCTTTCTTGCATCGCACAAATAACAATCAAACAAAATGTCGACCAAGAGAAAGCTCCCGACCAAGCTTGGTCAACCAATGGTTAAGCAAGGCGTTAAATCGTTTGGAACTGGTCACTTGGATGAATCGAAAACCGTGGTATCGGGTGGAGGAGCTGCAAGCAAGGTGAAGGCGAATGGAGCGAAGAAGAACGAAGTGGTTGAAATATCCAGCGACGAGGAAGAACAAAGTGACGATGATATGGAAGAAGTTGAGGAGGATGGAAGTGATGTCGAAGAAGATGGAGATGGCAAAGTCAACGCAGATGTGACCATGGGAGATGGAGGAGCTGAAGCTGCCGAGGAAGATGGAGAACCAACATTCGGAGATCTCGTTCGAGCAAACGCCTCGGAACCTATCGATGTTGCCGCCGCTTTCGCAGATTCCAAATCTCAAACCCTTTCATACCCTCAAAGTTCAATCCAGGCTCCTTCTGGCGCATCCCTCGGAACAGTTCTTACTCAAGCACTCAAGACAAACGATGTCGCCTTATTGGAATCCTGCTTACATACTACGGATCTTAGCACCATCAGAGCTACCATTCAAAGACTCGATTCTCCTCTCGCCGCAATCTTATTACAAAAGTTGGCAGAAAGGTTACATAGAAGACCTGGTAGAGCTGGTAGTCTTATGGTTTGGGTTCAATGGTCAATGATTACACACGGTGGTTACTTGGCAACTCAAAGAGGTCTGATCAAGAAGTTATCCGAGGTAAACCGAGTTCTCGATGAGAGATCAAAAGCCTTGCAACATCTTTTATCTTTGAAGGGCAAATTGGATATGTTGGACGCACAAATCGAATTACGAAGAGGCATGCAAACCCGATCAGGATTGGACAGCGAGGATAATGATGAGGGCGTCATCTACGTTGAAGGTCAAAGTGATGACGAGGAGGAAATTATCGTGAATGGATTACCTCAAAGACTTGCCAAGAACGGAGATCTCGAGGATATTTCGGATTCTGAGATTGAAGAGGAAATGCTTAATGGCATGGTGGCTGAATCTGATGAAGAGGAAGAAGATAGTGAGGATGATTTAATAGATGATGAGGCTGAGGAAACTGATGCGGATTCTGGAGATGAGGATGAAGTTGATCATGACGACATTGACGAGCAAGGAGAAGATGACGAAAGTGATGATGCTGAACAAGGACCACCACGATCCAAGATGCAAAAATTAACAGGCAATCGTTTCCAAAATAGAAGATAATCAAGAGAGTTTTGACTGTTCAATGCATCTTGGGCGTTTGCATGGTTTGGAGTTTGTTTGCATGCTTTCTTTTTTTTTCCTTAGGTGTGGTTGAGGGGATCTCAAAAAAGAACATGTTTTTATTTTGTTTTGTAGGAGGATATTTCCGTTTTTTTTTTTTTTTTTCTCATTGTATCTAACGGCTATCTATGGGTACAAGCATATGATATCTTGATTGTATATGCTTTTTTCTTCATAGGCGAATAGATAGACAGATATTTGGCTGAGCGTGAGCTTGGGCTTGAGCTTGCGCTTGGGTATGTAGGGAGGTAGACATCAATCGGATTCAATATCAATATCATTGATCTTGTAGAAATACATGGTACTTCTTTCCTTGTGAGCGAGCATACCGACATCCGCATACCGATATCCGCTCGAAAAATCGACTCGGATGAGTCGGTACGTGAAACAGGACTGGACTGGATCGCTATCTCTATAATTGATTTTGATTTTGATTTTGATTTTGTAGAAGAGAAATCGCTCGTATGTCCATGTCTTTCGTGATCATGTGAGCGAGCCCACAGACATACATACATACATGCATTTGAGAGATCTATTACCATTCATTCCATGACACCCACACATACCCATTCCCCAAATGCGGGGTCCGGCCGGCCGCGTCTCTTTCTTCTCACACTCTGGGTGTATGGAGATAGATAGATAGATAGACCTCCTTCTTTACTCATTATCCGAGTCGCTTTTTATATTTATACGAGGGAGTTGCAGGCATAGGTATAGGTAGAGGCACAGTTGTAGGGATGGATACAGAGTGAGTACCATACGATACTGGTATCACATCACGGGCGGCGGACGGAGTTTTCATCCGTCGGAATCGGAATGGGAAGCGAGGGTCTGGAATTGAGTTGAGTGGCTTGGCTTGGTTGTGTTTCTTCTGTGTTTGGATTGGGTCTTGATTGGGGGGGTCGCAAAGTCTCGTGTCTTGTGCTTGCATATCATATGATATGATATGATATATGTGATGGTGCAGAGGTTTGATAGATGGATAGAGAGAGAGAGAATGGTCATGTGATTAGGGAGATCGGGATGGGATGGGATGGGATGGGATGATTGATTGATTGATCGGAGTGGAAATTTAGAACTTGGAACTTGGAACGGGATGGGTTTCAGTGGTGTTTGGGGTTGGGGGAGTGGGATTTGGGGGTGGAGCGACTGGCTGTGTTTGTGTGTGTGGGGGTGGGTGTGATATGAGTGGGATAGGTAGGTAGGTAACTGTTGAGATGGTACTGGCTAGATTTTTATCGATTTTTCTTTCGGTGTGTTTTTGGGTCTCTTTTCTGGTCTCTGTTCAAAGGAGGGCTAGTAAGGGAGGGTTCCGGTACGCGCTGGGGAAGGGGGCGTCTAGAAGGGAAGGGAAGAATGAAGTAGAGTAGAGAGGGGAAGGGAGGGGAGGGGAGGGGATCTGTATTGGTTTATTTCTTGCTGATATATATAGATAGAGTGACGTTGTGAATCGTGATTGGATCTTTTCATTTTATTTTATTTATTTTATTTTATATTATGTGTGTATGTGTGTGTGAATGTATGAAATACTTATGGGATTATGATTATAATTATATTAGGTACATTTGTGATTTGTGATTGTGATTTGTGATTTTAGAGTATTAATTATACACTACTCTATTTGGATTGGATGTGGTACGGAGGGGTTCTTATTGTAGAAGTTCTGTGAATTCAGGACGAGTTGATTTGGTGATGGGGTCTTTGGCTGGTGTGGTATTGTATTGTATTGTGTTGTATTGTATTGTGTTGTATTGTTTGTTTTTTGATTTTAATTTCAATTGTTTTTGGAGAGTTGGATATGTTGGCGGGATCGGAATTGGGTATTTGGGGATATGTGTGTGTAGAGAGAGAGGGAGAGCAGAGGGAGAGAGACTGTGTGTGTGTGTGTGAGTTTGTGATCAAGGCTATAGGATTATATATAGAGTATTTCTCTTATTTTATATGCCTGCCTTATACTGGTGGTGTTGATGAGGCTATGAAGTTATATACAATATCTGTCACAGTTGGGTATGCCTCGTCCTGTTTATTGGTGTTGGTGGTGATGATAATAGTAATGATGCTCACCAAGCATATGGAAACTCGACGGTAGACAAAACATACTCATTATTATTGTTATCACGATTCACCAGCCATCGGGGTTTTCGGATGATTTCCAAGGTTCTACGATATCGATAGAGCTTCTCTCATCATCACTTTGTCTCCGTTTATGCGTCCGCAGATTCAATTCCAGGTTTCTTGTAAGTTGTAGCACACTTGCATATGTATTACCTAGTCGATATGCAATGGAGTAGGTATATCCATATTATGTATGTTCATTTCATTCTGATTTTATTCCATCTCATGTTCACATTTCTTATTCATTAGCAAAGTCCTGCTCAAAATAACGAAATATTCAACGACTCTCACTACATCAATCCATTCATTATTTCTCCATTTACTCATTCCCTCACCCATGAATCGAGACTTTCCGATCCCATCTATCTAATGATTATCCCACCGTGATTATTTTTAACTTTTTCCCTTGTGAGCCCTTCCCTCCAACCACATCATGAGGATCCGCTTAACCATTGCACCAAGAGAAAAAAGCTGACGAGTCCTGGTTGCGTGTCGATGCAAGCTCATGGGCCACGGCTAATAAGTGTGATGGGCTATGTATGCAGTGACCGTCTCATTCTCCATTCCTCGTATGTCCCCCATACTGTGCGAGAGGTGGTAGGGCTACAGAATGAATCCTGCACTGGGAAGTGAGGGCTCAGATCTTACATGATCTTATGATTGTGATTATTTCCATGACCCTGTCTCCAGTGTCCTCGAGCTATCTGATTCGTATGGTTCGTAGCTAAGATTCGTAACTTTGATGGTGCTTGGATTATCTTTTCTCCTTTCGACTTTCTTTATATTGAACTGCTGGACGTAATTTATTCTTTCTCTTTTCCTGTCCCCGTCTCGTATCTTCTGCCAGAAGCAAGTTTGGTTCTTCGTATTTGCTGCTGCAATCTGTACTTTGCGACTATCACATACTCATTCTCTTGGGGACATTCCTGACGATTGATGTTTCTTCATTCCTTTATTGCGATTTGAGTGAGGCTCCTAAAGTATATTTATTTACACACTTTGTTCATTGAAGAAGACATCAGAAAAGAGAAGGTGATAACACATCCGCTCTTGGCGTACGCAACGCCAGCTTCCTTGGCAGCATCATAATCCTACCATTTTCAGGAACAAAGTTAACAAGGCTGAATTCTATCAAAATTACGAAAACTTTGTGTATTTGCAAGTACTTGATTTCAGTTTTCTTGTAGTTTGTTTGGGTGCGATTGCGGTAGAAGGGGAAGGGAGGAGTTTATTGAGTTGACCCGGTTTTTGGTAGTTTGCATTGGCGAAAATGCGCGCTTTTACAAGATTGGGTGCGTCGGTGTTTGCGATGGTTCTCTCGTTAATGACCATCTTGGCTTTATTACCTCAATCGCGATATACGGAACATTTGAGGAAGATTGAAATAGGAGGGACGAGTCTTAATGATGTGACAGATGGTTTGTGGGATTGGGCAAATGGCGATGATGATGGAGGGAATGGGGAAGAAGGAGGTGTAAGATTGGTGGTTTTTGGTGATAGTTGGGTCGATGATACGATTGAAGAGAATGGGGATGGAAAGGGTAGAAGTTGGACGGAAGTTCTTTGTGAAGAGGTATGTTTTTATTTCTCTCTTTCTTCTGGCTGTTGATTCATGGATTTGATCGATTGAGGTTTGACAATTGGCACATTTACTAATTGATGGTTTTCAGCTCTCGTGTACTTCGAAAATCAATCTAGCAGTCTCCCAACCCGCATTTTCATACCCATCATCACCACCCACTGGTGCCTTGTCATCCAACAAAGTCTACCTCTCTTCCATCGAGAATACCGCAAGTCAAAACAATAATGAAACGAAAGTAACCCCCGAATCTATGCTCCCCGATCTCGAAGCTCAAGTAAAGTCTTTCATCGCCCTTCCTCTGCCAAAAAAGAAACTCAAGGAAACCATCTTCGTCATCTCATTCGGCACATGGGATGTATGGCATTACGCATCCCTCGATTATACCAAAGCTCAAGAGGCCCAAAAGAAAGCTGTTACAGAAATGTTCGCACAACTCGATAATTTATACGCACATCATAGGGAAACTTTGAAAGCTACTCATGTCATTGAACAACCACATGATGAATCGCATGTTGTAGCCAAGCTACAATTTAGAATTGTCATCCAGAAACTTTTCGATCCTACAATGTTGCCCGGTTGGTTAAGTCAAAGACCTATTCCCTTGAGACCTAGTTCTGTGGCGGAACACCAAAAGAATGCTATTGCATTGGTGAGAGATTGGGATAATAGTGTGGAAAACATTATCAAACCTTGGTTTGCTAGTACACCAGAAGCTACCACTACTTCAGAATGGGCTGAACCCGCACCAGCACCAGAAGAACAAGGATCTGGAGATGCGGTCCCGGAAACATTCGACCAGAACGCAGGCCAGAATGATGGACAGCAATCACAATCACAAGAAAAGCGAGAGGTGAAAGGCGATGTTGACGCAGAAAATCAAACGGATATCGCTCCACCACAAAAAGATATCTATTACTATGATCTGAACAGATTCCTCACGGAAATCATTATAGAACATCAATTGGAAGATGAAGGACTATCTGACGCGAGTGGACTCGGCACGAAAGAAAGTCCATATGTTTCCGTATATGATCCTTGTGTACGAGCAGGAGATGATGGGGCAAGCAAGAAAAGAGGGCCCGGAGAGAAGCGAAAATCGGGGAAAATCAACAAGAGGGGTGAGAAGAGAGGAGAAATGGAAGATACGAGGACACTACCGGATATTAATGGATTACTCGTCTGTGAACAACCGGATGAGTATCTTTTCTGGGATGATTTTAATATGGGGGGACAGGCGAAGGAGACGGTGGGGAAGGAAATCGCAAAGATGGTTAGAGAGGGGAGGACGCTGAGGAAGAGTTGGGGAGATGGGACGGTGCCGGGTGTGTGATGGAATGTGGATGTGAAGTGGTGGGAAGAGGGGGAAGTGATATTTATGAATGAAGCATTTCTGGAGTTTTGAAGTGGATAGAAGCGTGCGTCGCATTGCATAGCATGGCATGGCATGGAATGGAATGGAGAGGCGTTTGGAATCGGGATTGTGATTGTGATTAAGATTGCAATGGATACTCTTTTTGTGGAGTGGGCTTTTATATTCGTATATACCTTTCTTTTTGGGTTTTTGAATGCTGGGGGGAAGGGGTGGGGGTGGAGACGGGGTCGGTTATATAGTTTTAAAGTATCTATCTATATATACCCACGCGGTTTTCTTTTGTGTATATGATGAATGCGGGGGGAAGGGGGGGGGGGGGAGAGGTAGATGATGTATATAGATTTAGTTGGAAGGTAGAAAGTAGAAAGTGGTATTTTACTTTTAGTGATGTGTAGATGTGTACTTATTTGTTTGGTGATGGTGATGGTGATGGTGAATAAGATATGAGCTTGGGATAATGTGGGCAGAATTATGGTAGAGTGAGTAGATTGAGTGGATGGGGAGTGAGAGGGTGTGTAGGGATGAGAATGAAGATGAGGGTGAAGATGAAAAAAATTTATTGTATGAGTCTATTAGGGGAAGGCTGTGGATGTCTGAGTGTGTTCGTTCGTAAGTGAGTGTGTTCGTAAGTGAGGAGGGAAATCGAGGGAAATCGAGGGAGATATAAATCACAGTGTCATGGAATCTTATCAGTGAATAATATTTACCCTTTTTAACTTTCATGGTAGAAGGAGATGAAATGAAATTTGATTGAATTGAATTGTGAGAGGGAGAGGGAGAGGGAAGGAGAGGGAGAGGGAGATGACAGCGGGTATACTGGATGTTTGGGCGTATGGAGGTTTATGATTTGTATGGATAGATTGTATGGGTTGTATGGATCGTGTGTATGGTTTGTGTGAAAGTGTCGAGTTATGGGGATGGGAGTATTGGTTATGGGTTTGTGGATTTGTGGATTTGTGGATTTGTGTTTGTGAAAAGGAGAGAGGAGTTAGGAGAGGAGAGAATGCGAATGCGAATAGAACCATCAAGGGAATAAGGAGAATGAGAATGATGAAAGGAAAAGAGAAGAAAAGAGAAAAGGATATCAGAATGAGAACTTTTGAATTGGAATTTGAAAAAAGAAAAAAGAGAAATAATAATATTGGAGAAAGGGCAAAGAATGAAGAGAGAAAGGAGAAACTTGAAGAGAAGAATGAAGGGGAAGGCTAATGGTGACGCAAATAAATGAATGAATAAACGAATGAGTGAATGAAAGTGCGATGTATGTTTTCCTTCTTATTTCTCGAGAAAGCAGAGCAGAGCAGAGCGAAATGGGACGGAACAGGGCGGGAAGGAAAGGAAAGGAAAATTGAAATGGGGGGAGCTATTCTGTGTGTGTTCGAGTTTGTGTGTATCTTGTTCTTGTGTGTTGTTTGGAGATTAGAATGTTGGGATAAGTTTTTGAGGATTGTAGGGGAGAAGGGGTGTTTTATGGATAGGCATGGTAGGGTAGGGTAGGGTATGGTAGTGTGATTCTTGAGCTTGAGGTGGGTCGAGGTGGATGAGGTGGTGTGTTGGTGATTTTTTGGATTTGAATTGAATTTGAATTTGAATTGGTTTGTGTTTGTGAGTGTTGTTTGGTTTATTTGTTGAGTTGAGTTGAGTTGAGTTGAGTTGAGTTGAGTTGATTTGATTTGATTTGTGAGTATTGTTTACTTGAGTTGAGTTGATTGGATTGGATTTATTGTGTTTAGGAAGAATAGAAGAGGCGAAAATACACTCGCTAGCGGGAAGAAGTAGATACGGATACATGGGTTTCTTATTGGTATGAGTTGAAGTAGACGTTGAGTAGAAGACATTGAGTGGGGAATTAGATAGGGTAGAAAGATAAAAAGAGGGAGAAGAGAGACAAGAAGATGATAGGTGATGAATATTGTTGAAGAAACTGCGGAGAAAGGAGTAAAGAGTAAAGTTTCAAGGGAGGATTTTAAAGATGTATATATGCAGATAGAAAAGAAGAGCTAACTTCCAAGTAGCGCAGAGTCGAATTTGGGGGTTGAAAATGTAGGATTGGTGTGTATGTATGTATGTATGTATGTATGTGTCGTTTGTGGAGGATATAGGGTGGGGGGTAGAAATTCGGGGTGGGGTGGAAGGAGTAAAGAATTGAAGGGGAGAGAAGGATTTAGAACTTGGGGTGTGAGAGGCACGAGGGATATTGGCTGGCTTTTTAGTAATTGGTTAACCTTAGAGATATCAATTTGATTGATGTTGATGTTGATGTTGGGATTTGTGCTAAGCGGGGGCTTGTCTGTGCGGTCGTTAGGCGAGAATTAGGGGAGTAGAATTGGAGGGTAAAAGGGTGGTGTAGACGATTGTAGAAGGTTTCAGCTTAAAACTCAGAGATGAGAAGTATTTGTAGATTGAATGTAGGTATTGAAAAGCAATATAGGGTAGAAGCTTAAGGAAGACGAGTCGAATTGAGGTAGGCTATACAACGGATACCCGCAGAGTGAATAATAGCCTTTTGATAGATAATTCGCAAAAAGTCTATTGGCAAAATAGATGATTCAAAATCTGAAATGGATAATCTGTAGATAATCTGCGGATCAAATAATGTGTAAATAGCCCGTGGATATATAGATAATACGTAGATAATACGTAGATTATTTGTAGATATAGATTTACTTTCGCTAAGTTTTGAAGCTATTCATATTCTTTTATATTAATCACTTATGTTATTTCTGATAATCTATGGATATCCTACAAGTAAAATTTATATCCACCGATAATCTGTAAATCTACAGATTATCTACATTGAAAGTAGAAATCATTAAGAGAACAGGTTCGATGGAATTAGTTATATTGTCTAGGTTTCTATGAAGAAGGAAGCTCTAAATAAGTATAGATACTTAGTTCCCTTAGTAAACTATTATACTAATAATTTTCAACATACTCTTTTATCAGAAAGCAGTAAAAAAAAAAGTCTTTCCTAACTAATGCTCTCAATATAAACTTGATTGTAATTGTTGGTATCACCTCGGTAGTGATTATAACATCTTCATAATAGGTATAATGTATTGATTGATATTGTGTTTAATCTACTCTAGGTTTTATTAGAGCTACAAGAGATATATGCAATACGTGCGTACGCTAGTGGAACTAGTGTGCTCACGTGTATATATTCATTCGTATCGCAATAGTAACTGTACTATATTATATTACCTCTTACTTCATCTACTTCTTATTATCCCTTCAATTCATTTATATCGGATTGGTAAGCTACCCTGTGGTGGCAGATTCCATAGGTAACGAAGCATTCATTTCGTCAACGCAAGAGAATATTCAGTACTTTAATACTATATTAAAAAAGCGTTTTTACTATATTAATGTGATTAAACTTTCGTACTATATATGACAAAAGTTTTTTTATTCATTGGGGTTTTAATAAAATTTCGAAAAATTTCTTGATTTTCGAAAGTTCTGGCCTAAGGCTACTATATAGAAAAAGAGGGTTTTAGGGGTCGTTTGGATGTACAAATCCGCTCCGAATCCGTCGAATAATCCGCTTTTCACTGCCACCACGGATTCCGCGGTGGCAGCAATCCGCTCTAAAAAGAGCGGATTGTGAATCTGCGCTTTTGTCGTTTGGATGTAAAATCCGCTCCGAATCCGTCAAATAGGCCTAAAATTGAAGCTTTCAGGGCTTTCCAAAGTGGATATCAAAGTGGATCCTTAATTTGAAGAGTTTTCTTTCAATTCGAAAGGGAATTGAATAGTTTCACTTGCTTTTCTTCAATTTCACGTGATTTTTCAAAATATTGAAAGTGAAATTGAAGATATACTATTATAAAGCGATAGTAATATGGCTAGTGAAATGGCTAGGGAGAATTTGGAGGGTAAATGCCTTAAATTATAGGCATTCAGATTGAAAGGATAATTTGAAGGGGTCGAATGCCTTAAATTCTAGGCATTCTAATTGAAAATAGGAATAACTTCAACTTTCCATTTTCCTTATAGACTTTGAAGCCTATAAAGACCTATAAAAACGCAAATTATTTAACAGATTAAAACAAGGACTGCTTTTTCTGATTCTTGTTTTAAATCCGCACTCTTCTTTTTCCCATACAAATTCATCAGAAATGCAAATTGAAACACGGATTTTATTTAAAGTTTTGAAGGGCCCATAAAATATTTAGATTATTTATAAAATATTGTACAAGAATCCACAGAATCCGCATTTTGATATCCAAACGTAAATTCAGAATCCGCACCCAAAAAGAGCGGATTATTCGACAGATTCGAAACGGATTTGTACATCCAAACGACCCCTTATATGGTTTTCGATCCCTCTCCCCCTTCCCCTCCCTTCCTTTACCCTCCCCTTTAAGATAATTAGAATGTCTTTCGAAAAGCACTACTCTTTCTTAATTGAATTCGAATAAGAATTCAATTAAAAAAGCATATAGGCTAGAATCACTATATTTATTTATTTATTTATTTTAATTTACATCCGGGGGGCAAGCCGCAGGGGCTCGCTACAACCTCCCAGAGGGTACTAGGGATGAACTATACTAATGGAGATACCAGTATAACCATGCGTTCCGTTCTTCTACAGCTGTGATACAAATCGGAGGAGAAATGGTCAAAAGTGTTATATATATTCCTACTATTTATCTCCTGTTTACAATATCAATACTATTCAATTTACTTTATACTAAATAATCCAGATTTGTAGCTAACTATAGGGCCCTATATTATCAATTTTTATGTGTTACAGTTTGTACGCAGTGGTGGAGAAAAGAGAACAATTCCAAAGGGAGGTGCAATTCTAATTAGTAATATGAAAGTGGGAGATCAGAGGTTCTCCGGGGAAGTTAAGTATAATTGCTCGAAGTGATTAGTGATTGCTAGGAAGATTGCGAAGTCTATTAGAATCTTTAGAAAAAGAGAGAGATAATCAATTGTACTCTTTATATCTTACAAAATTGAATCGGGTTTGTTCGGTTAGTTGTTGAATTGAATACAAAAGTATTGGCAGAGTATTAGATACTCAAACTCTTTACTGTATCCGCAGAAGCATTCTGAGGTAACATTGTTATACTGAAAACGCTAATAATAGGATGCAAAATCCCCATATCCGGTCCTGAGCGTTATTAATCGCTAAAGAATAAAACGAAAGAAAACAAGTTCCTCAGATTCCTTGACTTGATAGCTGAAGTGCCAGCAACGATATCGGCCAGCGAGAGAGATCTCATTTCACTTCCACCATCTCTGCTCTGCCTCTCGTCTAAGGGTTCTGGCCGTTGAGCTTATACCACTGATAGTGGGGCTAGAATTACTATAGTCTCTTGTTTATATGATACATTCTGTATGATATGGTACAGTAGTAAAGCTTGTGATTAAAGAATAATTCAGAAGTGATATAATTCCACTCCCCTTTAAGCTTTCGGCTAATGCCTTTAGTTTACTCTCTAGCTCTTACACTTGCTCCCTTTAATCTCTTTAATCCTCTCTTAACCTCTACCCTAGCCCTTACACTCATACTTCTTATCCCCTCTTTTATAAACTTTAATATTCAAATCCAAAAGCTTTAAGGGAATTCCCCTTAAACTCGAATTTTCACTTTTTTCTATTAAAATTCAATATAAAACAGATTACATTTTGTACCGATATTATTCATCACTAACAAAATAACCATTTCATTAATAACAAAAAAAGAATTAATATCATCATATACACAATAGAAATTACTATAGGGATTTATATTGAATTTCTCTTTGTCCGGAAGATTAACTTTGCCACCACAGGGGGTACTCCCCTCGCCTGCACGCTGGCGCCTCAACGTATGCTTCGTTCCAAGCTCTCGCTTTATATTGATCAGTCTAGAGTCGATGACAATAGAAACAAAACAATGGAATGTTTACTGAGGTCGAACCTGGTAATCAATAATATTCGAACAGATCCCGGGCGGGATTGGTCACCATTAGCAATGGCTGTTGATGCTAATTTTGGCTGGGATATGTTACTCAAAGAAGGGGCGGTAATTGATGAGACCTGTATGAGTGAGCTGGAAAATATAGGATGCGAGGAAAAGAACTTAGTACGCAGATTTATGGAAAAAATTACCGATATTAATATATCGACAAATGTGAAATCGAGGTGGGTTTTATTTTTGTCTTCATTGATTGCCAGAGTAGGATCAGACGCTGATTCTTTAGATTCGTCACCTTAGCATTCAAAGAAGAAGAAACAGGTCGTACAATATTGGAAATGATCTCCAAATCAAATGATATGAAGGTCCTAACTCGCCGGGAAGTTTCACTACAAAAGACTTCGCTCTTTGGTCAAATTCAGATTTTGAAAGATATCCTTGCACTGGAGTACATCGACATCGATTTCTACGGTCCAGAGACTGATTTCCTTACCGCTCTTGATAATGCCTCTCTGAACGGTCACATAGACGCTGTTCGTCTTCTGTTAGATAAAGGTGCTGCCTTGGAAATAAAAGAGTCTAGATCAAACTCCTTCGGAGGCTTTTGTCACCTGACCGCTTTTATGCTTGCATTGATCAACGGACATATAGAAGTTGCCATGCTTCTTGAGAATGCAGGGGCAGATATAAACGCCGTAGATCGTTCCGGCAAATCGGCTCTTCATATTGCAGTGACCTGCAGTCTTTCCATGGTTGATTATATACTTTATTCGCCTAGATATCATCTTGCCGTCTCTGTACGATCCATGGAGAATATGACAGCTCTTATGATGGCAGTCACGCATGGTGACGTAGATATTGCGAGATACATTTTGAGGAGGATAAGAGAATGTAAGTATAGTGGGTGTATGCTTTTAATCTATATCGGCCAAAAGTGACTGACACCAAATAATCAGAAGACTTCACTTGTGAAATTGCAAAGTTGGTTGTGAAGCCGGCGATTGAAGCGGAAAAGCTGGTGGATATGAGTATATGTGTGAGATAGCTAGAACCAAGACACTTAAGCGAGCTCAGACAACGGCACTGCATAACGCGGAAAAGCGGCAGTTGAGGCTTGGACTAGAATCTGGAGTGTAAGACAACTTTCTGGCATCAGAACAATGACAGAATGTACGATTTCTGCTAAGAGCGCATCGAATTCAGTGCAGAATCTTACAATTTTGGATCTACTTCCCAACAATTTGAAGCATCGTTCCTGTGAAAATGAGGGTTTCTTCGCTCATATTAACGTCATTATATTTCCCCAACTCGAAAAACACTCAGAGTCTTAACCAGATCTTAGTATTCAAGTATGGGTGTTAATTTCTTGCAGGTCATCTAGCCAATTTTTCGACTTGAGTCCATTTTGCTTCATTCGGTATTTGTCGAACCCATTTTGCGATCAATTTGAATCTCGCTCTGATTTTATGCAGCAAGGAATGATTTCAGCGGAGTCTTTCTAACATTCTATAAGAAAAATTCTCGGGTCCCTCAGCATGATATCAAATATGTACAACATGTTACTTTGTTCGCTTCATGACTAGCGTGACAACAAGATGTAAGGCTTGTGTGCAGGGTTTACCTTGGCATCATGTCCACAGTAATTTGCTTTTCGAGCTACCGATGCGTTATCTTACTGGGATTGTTCTAGGCGAGAATGCCTTTTCTCATCAGATTTACAAATTGAATACAGAGATCACTATTTCAACAACTTCCAGCCCCTGATGTGGAACCAAGTACTTGAAAACCTATCCGTCATTGGTTTCCTGTGCAATCTAGTTTTCAGGCTCGCGAGAAGCACATCTGTTTGTTACGCGCATTAAGTTGGATGTCTTTTGAAAACCCTGGGGTTTCACGGATGAACAACTCACTTTTGAGTTTGATGCATGTCTTACTTGAATATGTCGTGCCACACCGGTCTCTCTTTTCGAGTAAGACCAACTGTTGGTATATCTTGGGTTTACAAAAGAACTACTGAGCCTCAGCTCTGACCATCGAGATTTTAAAGCATCATATTATTCTCCATCTTCATCTTGATAGGAACATTGATTGTTATCTAATCGATACCCGATTTGTCGGCGGAGCTTCCCAGATGGTTTTGATTTCATAGATTGAGAGCTCACCGATTGAAGAGAGTATCAGTTAAAACTGATAAATTGGTTGTTAGTCTAGCCGGATACCTACTGCGGTATCTTTCACGAGTGAAACGGCCACTGCTATTGCAATTTATCAAGCGAAGAAAATCGCTCTTCGAAACTTTTTCTTTTCAATTATTGTTCAAAGTACTTACTCTTCACACTCAAGCTAATGGTATCTGCTACAGAGCCAAGGAAAAACATCAAACGCTTGTCGATAAAATTACCAGCTTACTAAAAGGCTTCACTTTCCACATTGTCGGTTTTGGCTTTGTACGACCTCATAAAGTGGAGCTTCACGGGATTATTCAATGGACGAAAAATTGAGCCTAGGTAGTCTAAATGTCTTTAATGTTCCTCTTTCTCATTCATTGACTCAGGCTCCGGATATCAATCGCCGTCAAGGAGGCCAAGGACGCGTTAGTTGTGGATACTACTATGGAGATACACAATCTCCTTTATATATGGGAACAGACTCAACCTGCACGACTGCATATCCTCTTGGAATTTGGGGTTCCTGCATCTATAGTAGCAACGTTCCAGTTTGTTCGCTTTATGGTGCTTGTGTAGACGACAGTGGATGCACCGATGGCTGTGCCCCTAATGTCAATTCTAATATAAATGCTATCACAGTGACATTATCATGGTCGGGGTTTTTTTTTTCAAAATTACAATTACATCAAAAGGACTAATAGCTATATAGTTACACAGACTACTGCCAAAGCTACTTGCTGTCTGATCAATCAAGCCCTAGTCTTGGCACCCAGACTTCATATACTTGCAACAGTACCTCGCAAACAGCCCCAGTACTTATATTTGCATCAGCACTAGACACTCCAATGAGCGTGCTAGCTAGTACGACCTCACATTCTGCTATATTGATGACTTCATCATTAAGATCTGGATTTTTTTGCAACTTCTACATCTTTTGATCCACAATCAACTTCGAGTTCTTCTGCTGTATTGGCTTCATCCGCAGCAAGCTCCAGCTCCAGCTCCAGTTCCAGTTCAACGACAAGTAAACCCCAAGAAACACCAATAACCATATCGCCAAATCAAAGCAAATCTTCGAACAGCAATACTGGGGCAATTGTAGGCGGTGCTATCGGAGGCGTTGTCCTTCTTGCCTTAATAATGCTCACAATATGGCTCATGCGTAGACATAGAAAAAGACACGTCTTACCCTCAAAGACCGAACCACGTTTCGATGCAAGAGATCCTATAGATCACGTGCACGAGTTACTGGAGAAGAGCGGGAATACACCTGAGATTGGAGGAGAAATGTTAAGAGCGGAGATGGAAAGTCCTAGAATGAATAGGGAGCCGGCTGAGATAGAGAGTCCTAGGCTTAATACAGAAAGGTTCGAAATGGGGGCGTAAGGATTCTGATTGAAGGGTGGAATGGGAAGATGAAACTGTGCTACTGCGCATGTAGATAGAGACTAATCTCGTATTGTGTGCGATTTTTGCCTCAAGGTTTTCACTCATCATGCGATCATTAGCACATCAAAAATTAAATTCCGCAGATCGAACATTGAATATTGGTAAACAATCACTCATTAAATTTGAGGTCTTATGCTCCTCATTTAGTCGAATTCAATGGTAGCAATTAGCTAAAAGTATTTTGGGGATGATCGCCCCCAATCAGTTTCATGTGGGAAGACTATTACGCATTTGGAGAAACGTTGGCGATCCAGCATGCGGTGAACCTCGACTTGCAACTCCCACAGACGAAGGATGACATGTTGGTTAAACTGAGATAGATTTGGCACACCGGATAATATTTCAATTCCCCGGTACAGCCTTTTTGTCTCGGTCAATTCTTCTCGTCCACTTCATTAGCTTGAAAGCAGGCATTTTACGAAATCCGTACTCACATCTTCATACTACTTCTATCAAACAGAAGTTTACCATTTCGGAGAAAATCTCTTTGACCACCAGTACAGTCCAGACAATGGCGACTGCAACTTTGCATGAGCCATCATACATTACTGTGACGTCAGTTAGCACCATAATAGCCTCGGGCCCTATTTCATACATAAGCACTGCGAGCGCATCATCAATAGAGTTGTACATAACCATCAGCAAGACAGTAACTGCAGTATCTGTTTCACCGTCTACCGAGTCACCTTC
The DNA here is from genome assembly GCA_014898285.1 of Botrytis aclada. Lineage (NCBI taxonomy): Eukaryota > Fungi > Ascomycota > Leotiomycetes > Helotiales > Sclerotiniaceae > Botrytis > Botrytis aclada. The sequence goes on from RCSV01000008.1 coordinate 1,038,552, forward strand.
CTCAGCTACACTTACCTCTCGTTCGTTAGCACAAGAAACCGTACCTGAATCACCATTGACTCGAAACTCCAACGAAACGTCCACTTCTCAGTTGTTGGTTCAAGAGACAGTGTCTGTTCTATCACCAACTCAATCATCCGTCGAAACCTCTCATCAAAATACAACAGCAATCGTCGCAGGTGCTTTAGGGGGATTTATCTTTGTGTGTATACTTCTCGCAGGACTCTACTTCCTCCGAGGATACCGATTGAAGTTGCAAACCTCAACTGAAATTATGAATAACCATTCAATCCTTCCTCAGAAAGATGACGGAAAGGATCCTGTGCATGAGATGACAGGAGAAGGGAAACTTGGGTGTCCTCCGCGGGAGATTGAGGGGAACAGTCTTTCTGAACTCGAACAAGGAGGTAGCGGGAAGCATCAGGAACCAGTTGAGCTTTCATCTTCATTCCATCGCATCGGTACAAGCTACTGGTTATGAAATCTTCAACGCCAGATTTGACTCTGCCAACATAATTCGAATGTGCTTTTTAAAGGATATGTATATCTAAAGTTTCTGAGGGCATAGACTTGCCACATTTCAAGCCTTCAGGTTTATGTCAAACTAGTCTAGTAGATCAATTCAGTTCAGACGTCAGATATTCCTACCTCTATTTCGGCTTTGCTATTCCATTTCTTTTCATATCATAGAATTTGCCATATCTTTTTCTAATTCAAACTTACAACCTTGGTCACCACCCAGTCGATTGTGTGGCATCCTTTCAGGTAAATATAAGTCTCCTTAAGTTCAACGACGCAGAATCCACGTGCAGAACTTGGTGCCCAGACGATAAAATGCTTCGAGTTCTGGCAGGCTTGTTTGATAAATCGTATTTCATGTGTTACTTCTGTATACAGACAAATCTAAGATTTCTATACCTTTTTTATTAAGTGGGTTCACTGGCTCCATGGAGAGCCAGTTGCCATGAACTGTTGGCGCACACATTACAAGCAACGATATGTTCCATCAACATGTTTACATATGGTGGCCGAATCAAGTGACGGGGTAGAAGTCCTCGTGGAACAGCGAACTTGATACTAAAAAGGGGATATGGATTTGCTACTTGTCTGTTCGATGGACTTTTAAAAAAGATGCAAAGCATATTTAGGAATTAAGCTCAGGAGCCCCAGTACCGTTTTTCCTCTTTAAGGAAACCAATCTAATAGAAAGGTCATTCACTTGAGATCCAAAGAACGCATAGAAAGAGTTAGTTTTGAGCCAGCTCCATGGTATCTCTCTACAATCGATATAGCAGACTTATTTGAGGTAGTATTTGGAAGATGCCAAATGGTTAACTTCACTAGTGTCTGAGTCGGCGTGTGGTATAGAGCAGTACTTTCTGGACAAATGTGACTCGTATAGGGCGGCGAGACCAGAAGCTTGTGCCACTTCATCTTAGAAACCAAGTATTAGATCATCCAACATTGGATGATTATTGGTACTTCGTGTCTGAGCTGTAAATTCGATAAATCAGTGAATTGTCTGGATCAGAGTTTTCACTAAGCGGAACTGGGGGTTCCCGTTGAAGAATATTGGTTTCTGGCCGTCAACTCTCACTGTGTCCATCTTTAAACTTCTTTAAAGGTCAGTCCTGCGAATTATTCTAGGAGATATCTGTTAAGCTTAGCTGATTGTTACAGATGGCGATTTTGCATTTATTTAAGAAGGCCTTTTCTGTTACAGGCCCTGATCGTGAAAAATACTCTGACATTCACGATGTCAGCCCTGGGTATGCATCTGTATCAGAAATCCCAGGAGATATATTTGATCCATCCCAGTGCAGAGACAAACCAATAAGAAGACTCATCACAATCACGCACACCTCAACAATCATCGTCCCCTCTTCAACATTGGGTCTTGTACCGACGGCAACTCATATCCTAACATCTACCACCAGAACCTTGACTTCAATCTCACAACCCACCATACCATCTACTACTAAGACCTTAAACTCCATCGCACAACCCACCATACCACCCACTGGATTGGCTGCCATTGCTCTTAGTGAGATCGCCAGCTGGAACTCAATTGCCGCAACCGCGACAGATCCAATATTGAAGGGTGCATTAAAATCGGCCATCAGCCAGGAAAGTCGCATTGCTAGCTTAACTCCGGGTGCCTATACGGCTGTTATCACAATCTCACCGGCAGAACAAACTGCTATAGATAAGGCAAACAAAGACAGCGCTCGAACTCAACATACCACCCTTGTAGTCTTGAGTGTTTTCGCTGTTTTGATATTCCTAGGATTTATCTACATGCTCTGCTGGTATATTTGGCGAAAGTATCGTAAACGAAGAGGAAGAAGAATGCCCCCAGTTACTGAATACGTTCCTCCCAATTTAAGCTCTTTGGGTGGTCTAATGGCCGAGATGGGTCGGGAAAGTGTTGTTGAGCGAGAGGAGCCCGACAGTAGAGCTGATGGAATTCATAGGGTTCCGAGGGTTCCAAAAGCTCCAAGAGTTCATAGTACTTTGCAACAACTAGAGATTCCAGAAGGGTTTGCGGAGTTACCTGGCTCTGTTCCAGAAATATATCCAGCGAGACGGACGGGAGTGCAGAGTGAAGGTCAAGGGGCAGCGAACTCGGAGAAAATTCTCTATGAAGTTTGAGGGGAGGATTCTAGTGATGGCTCTCGAACTTGGTGTGCGGGAGTTTTTGGGCTGAAGAAATAGAGTTTGCACTCAGGAACTTTACATGTGTTTATTCATTTACTTTTGATACTCTTTTGGTCTAGATCTAGATCTTGAAATACTCGAGGATGGGAGACAAAAACTCTGACGGGAGGTTATTCGTATGAAGATTTTGCATCCCTCAACTAGGATAATAGATTTTTTTAACCCTTTACAACTTTTTATATGCACACACGATAATCTTATGAGTAATAGCAGTTGCGGACATGAAAAAAAGGTGGCAAGCTATGAGAAAAAACTCCCGTGTGAATAACTTGGACATAAAGTTGGCAATGAGAAAGCTCAAAAAGACATGTGCAAGGTCTACTAAAGATTCTATTTACTTCACTAGCAAAGTATACCTACTTACGTGACGCGTATATAACTTAAAAATTCAAGACTTCATCAAGCTCATCTTACTAACTTGGAGACATCTTTGCCACCTCACCTTCATCAAAAAAATTGATGAGGTCATCGAAACACGAATTGTCATGATTGAAATGCGAATAGTGACATTAGATTGATTGAATGTATGCAACTCAAAGTATCTTCCCTTCATCTATATCCTACGCCAACGAAGAGAACATAAGTGTTCTTGTTATTCTCTACCTTTAAAAGAGCAAGCCAAGGCTTGATAATTGAGCCCAAACCATCTAGTCTAATTACATACCATCTTGTATGCGGCTTGCTCTCTAGCATGGCTTCACCAGCCATTCGTGATCAACCACAATTCTTCCCAGAATGCTTGCGATATCTGTCTTCTAGGGGTGGTTCTCCGATTTAGAGCTTGTATCGCTCGCAAATACTGGTGGAGTATCTCAAATTTGTATACTGATTCTCGTCAGTCCAACAAGTCCAACTTTTGGACCTCCAAGACTCCCTATGTTAGCCTCGCTAGCACCTTCATCACGCTGGAACTTTGGACGTCGCATATCTGCCTCGTCGATAAAGCCTCTTAGATATCTCTCATAGCAGCTGTTGTGACATTTACGAGAGGTGCCAGGAAATGATTCGCGTTGCAATTGCGTATCATGCCGACGTTATCCATTTTATTGAAAGTAGAGGTTGGTGATCGAGGTTGCTATTGGTGATCGGAAAGGATGATGTGAACCAGGGGTTGGCAGCTGCAGGTTGCAAGTCGGGGAGCTGAGTGGAAGTCTCGGACTTAAGTAATAGAGTTTCGGTAGAACAAAAGTAAAAAGTTGCAGCGAATTCTTGATTGATGCTGAGTACATATGAGACCAATATTATATGATTTATATCTGTGAGAAGGCTGGAGACTTTCTTACCTAAACTTATTTTGTACCATCATGTATGTCTAAAAACACGATGGTAACATTATTTTAAGATTAGCAAGAAGTAGAATGAAGTTCATTTCATGATAGTATTTTTCTACATCCTAGACGTTTCTAATATCTACTTTTGTGATATCTAGCTGCTATTCGTGGAACTGATCATGTCTCCACTACACAAGTGTAGAAAAGCGATGACGGCTTCCTTCTCCACTAACCGTATTGCCAACATCCTAGTTCAAACCTTCAGCAATATTCACATCACACTTGACATTTATAACCTCAATTCCTACTCAAATTGCACAAAAAACTCCTTGCCAACCATGTTTCTCAATTTCAGTCCCAGACTTAGCTCCACCTCGAAGGAAGATCACTTCGATCTGGATCAAGATTATTCGTACAACTATAAAGAGTCTATAATGATAAACCGGACATGGGAGGCAAATCGTATAATCTTCGTCCCTGATGTGGAAGCGTATGAAACTCGAGAATAATACAACCAGAAGAGTCTTCCGCATGGCGTGAACAATAAAGTCACGGTCTGACTTCGTCGCATTTTTGGAAGAGGCAGGCCTATCATTGACTGAACCAACACCAAGCAGTGGGATTCTGATCTCTCCTCTGTATATGTCTTGCAGATAATGATTAATATAAGATTGCCAGGAGTATCAACAATAAGATTTGCTACTAAGCTCCATGTCGTGGATGGCACTTATAGTACATTGTGTCCAGGATATCGTCATTTAAGGATACAGATTGAATGCATGGAAGTCTTCAAGGTCCATCGAGTGAAGTTGTTCAGAAAATTCATTCTAATGTGCAAAAAATATCAATCTGAAAATGATTGGTGAGGTTCATCGCAATGTTCGTTGGGGACGTTGGGATGATACTGAGTGTACGACAAGTCGATGATCGTGAATTCGAGGTATTGAAGTATTAGATGTTTTTTTTTTCGATGAGTGAAGCAAAAGATCCCAAGTTATTAGTCTGATCATCTTCTCAGTGAGCATTTACGTCAACGCTGACTTGTTGGTTTAGCTTGAACTCCAAAGTATGCAACCACTTCATTGAATCAAGCATGACTTTTACTCAAAAGTCAGATCTACAGGCCATACATTTGTTCGAAAAATGGATTCTTGACTTGAAGATCCTCCTGTTTAAACACGACCGGGAACATCTTCGAATCACACTACTGATGTCGTCGTCTTCGCTTAGATGATTCCGAAAAGGAGACCCCGGCTCACATGACAATGTAACAAAGGTCACATGATACAACTTTTCCGGACTATCTCTCGACCGAGAATGTAACTTCATGTGTTCCACCAATTCAAGAATAACACACAGCAGCCGTCAGTATTATTAGCCACCATGTTGTGATAGGGTGATAGGCGCTCTTGTAGCACACCACGGAGTTAACAAGCTTGCAACTTCACCTCTACTGAACACGTCCATATATCTGGGCATACCCCTTCCGAGACATCATTCCAGGAATTAGGAAAAACTACCATCACAGAATCATTCTCTATACTATCAAATGTATTCCCTTTCATGTGAATCAGAATTGTCGGGCCTGGGAAGGAATTCTCGATGGCGTTTCACGGTGTCCAAACATGACGAATCGATTTCTGTCATTTTATTTGCATTGTTTGTCGCCATTGCAATTTTGTTCATCATTGGGAAGCTTTAAAGTCTGAAGTTTCATTGATAATTTATTGTTTGTAATTATAGATCGAGCAGGAAAGGGTTCAATTGAATGTTTCGAAAGTACATGCCGTGATGAATTCATCAATCTCCGCCCGAAAAACTTGGCGAAGTCATGTCTCTATTATCTGTCTCCTTTTTTCTTGTGATTATTTTATGGGAAACTTTTACTCAACTGTTGTCTACTGGTTTCATGATAGCCAGACCCCAGCTCTATTAAGTTTGTCAGTTCACATACTCGTCACTGGTCTTCATGATCCTGATGCCGCCCCTGTTATTTCCTCGATATCCTCCAGCCGTCAACACCAATTAGCCCCAACAGCATAACCTCTTGGAAGCCTCCTCGCAATAACATCTTCATGAAAATTCTCTGCTCTGAAAGCTTCAGTAAGTCTTTTGAGGAAACGGAAAACAACTGCAAGAGACTTCCACAAATCCTGACTACTCTGAAGGTACTATCCCAATGCGAAGTTTCAGGCGTCTACCTAAAATTTATCTCGGGAATAAAGTAGTTGCTCAGCCTGAGTTTATGGAGGATATCTAGACACAACGCAAATTCCCAGATCTCCCAAAAATTGAGGTTTGATTTGTCTGATCCGACTACCGCTGGTTTGACAAGTACTTACTCTCCACAATACCCCCTCTAGAGTCTCATGTCTGATAGTTTCAGGCACAGAAAGGATATGTTCAGAGACTGTCTATATTATAAGGGAAACTTCAAATTAGGAATGATAGAACTTCCAAGATTACACCTCAACTCGAATTCTTCACACGAAGATCAAAGCCTCCCTCCTAAGTTTGGATCCCCCTTCCTCTTCTCCAAGACAAAGAAATTCCAAACTCAACACCCAGATTCGATATACCTTCCTAGACCTGCCTGGCTTCACATTCAAAAGCTACTTATGCCCCCTCCCATCTCCAACACCACAACCATCAAGAGCAAAAGCCCTCACACGAATACCGCATTCTCGCAGGCATCTACTACTCCTTTGCTCTCCCGCCAAAGAGCAATCAACATATATACAGAATCCGATATTCTTTCCAGGAGCGATCACCAGCAGATCAACATCTACAACGCATGCCACCGCATGCATCACTATCCCGATCTTCACGAAATAAATCCCCGCTCCACCATCCCAAAACACATATTAAGCACAAAAATTAGGGACCCCCAGCGCGGCTGTTGCAATAGGTATGAATCCAGATCGGGAGTTACATCATATTGATATTGGTATGATGAGATTACCGCGACCGTGAGCAGGACTGAGACTGGTACTGGGACAGAGACGACGAAGAACAAAACAAATTTCGCGCACGGGTCGCAAGGTGAAGCATCAAAAAGAGATTCGATGCGCGGATTGAGGATTTCGCAGTGGGATGCATACTGACTGCTGTTCCTGGATCCAAGATACGAGACTCGTTGTATTTATAGACAGCGCTACCATCACCACGCTGCTAGTAATACTATTATCTGAGAGCCCTCTAATCTCAACTTGACGAATCCACAGGGTAGAGATTTTTTTCATGGCCTTGCATTCATCTCATATTTTCCTCAATTATTTGGCGGATTCCTGATTTTTATTCACTGCTATGACTGTCCTTTTCCCACTTTGATTTTTTTTTTCGCGTGTGTATGTTACCAGCAGTAAACATAGGCCCAGGGACATACAATGAGAAGCAAATGACAGAAGCATTAAACTTGATTTGCTTTCTTATTCGCAGACAATCTCTCAATAGAATTTCCATTAGCTATCTAGGTAGTTCGATCACCACGGCCATTCACCTAAGCCCAAACAGCAGTACCATTTTTCAACGCTTCATCTGACCTTCCGTCCATGCATAATAAGCTTCTCATCATTTCCCTCACCGAGGACGACGCATATAGATATAGAATTTTAAATCCCGTGAAAAAGATAGCAACGCCCAACTCCACGCTCAAGCACAAATCCGAACCCATGATTTCCATTTCCATGCATGCTTCACACTGCACAGTTCTCCCATTCTAACAAACACACTTCACACCCATACACACAAGCACTAAACCTACTTGACCCTCGCCATGATCGTCTCCCCCCCTCTCTCCAAATCTCCCATGACATTCCCCCACCTCTCCTTCACCCCCTTAAGCATACTCCTATCAAAATCATCTCTCGCTCTCAACACCGCCTCCACCCACCCAAGCTGCAAATCCCAATATTCCCTCTTGAACCCCTCTACCACATCCTGCACCGCCCCCTTTTCACATTCCAGAATCTCAAGGAAACTTTGAGTCACCGCCCATTTACCTACGATAATATTCCTTACATCTTCCGTGAGATATGTATTGCTATTGAAGAATTCAAAGGCTATTGAAACATCATTGAAGATTTTATCTTTGAATGGGTCCGCTCTCTTGAATTTCGCGCCTTTGTTGCGGACGCAGCCTAGATATTGGATGAGGAGTTCGATGGCCAGTTCTTCGATGAAGATATCTAGTAGTGATTGATGAAGAACGTTTTTGTAATCATTGATGTATTCTTCGAATGTAACGATCATTTGTTTCATAGCTGTGTTTGTATACCATTTTGGTGTAAAGAAATCCGGCATGACGGTTTTGAAATCGACGGCGAAAATTAAAGTTGCGAATTTGGATATGCAATGGGTACTTAGATCGACATATCCATCGTTCAGACTAGTAATTTCGACATCAACTCGTTCGAGGTATGTAGTTGAGACGAGCGGCTCGAATTTTTGTCTAAAGCTCGTAAGATATCCGAATCGTCCCTCATCTTCATTATCATCAATACAAGCGATTTGATCATTAGCAGTAGCAACAAGCCAATCCTGTAAAGCTTGGAAACCCTCCAATTCAGTGGTTGCATTGAAGTATTTCGCGGCCTCAATACCGAGCATCTCTTGCCAAGTTTGTTGACGAGTCTTAAGCCGCACTATCATGATATCCACCACTCCTTCGACGATGTCCATTCTCTGACTAGCACCTGCAGCATCAATTTGTTCCCGTAACATACGCCACATATCGACCAAGTTCTTCGTTCGAAAGTATCCATATTCATCCTGATCCAAATTCGAACCATCCACATTCCTCCCATCGAAATCTTTCTTTTCTGTTGCGAAGATTCGATCAAGCCATTCATCCAAGTACTTGATAATGATTTGTTCGAAATTCCTGATCATTTCCTGTTCTCTTCCATCTATAACGTGTGGCTTTAATTCATCTTTCTTAAATCCCAGCTTATTCATTTTCGTATAGTACTTTTCAGGCCAGTTCAATATCGCCAAATTATTCGCCTGGGTCGTCTCTTTGTCGTCGATCATATCAATGAGAAAATCATGCATCAATTGATGATAGATATTCCCATATGTCTTGAGGATCTTCCATTTCTTCGGCATCAATGGTACCATTCCCTGTTTAACCGCATTCAAATCGTTGAAGAACCATCTCAAACCCTTCTCTAATTTCGAGGGGTCCTCCAAAAACACCTGTTTGGTTCCTTCGATGTCCGCTTCAGCCTTAAGCTTAATAGCCATCAAAAACTTCTCCTTGTACCCTCTCGTACTCTTCGCTCCATCCGTAATACTCTTAAATCTCGCCGCCATCTCCTTATGATCCTTCAACGCCTCCTGCAGTGCCATAACCCTCTTGTCACTCTTCTCCTCGGCCTCGATAACCACCGCCAACCTCACCACTAAACTGCTATTCCCCTGCACAACCACCTCTATCAGATTCATAGCCACCTTCCCAATATGTTCATCAAACCAATCAATCGTATCATCCAGCCTCGCAAAGTAATCCTCCAACGTCCCCTGCAATCCCGCATCATCAGCCCTCAATATCTGCTCCATAGCATCATCCCTAATATTCCTCAACTGCGTCAATTCATAATGAATCGCCAGTAAATTCCCCATATTATCCTCATCCGCATCATCCTCTCTCAAAAGCCCCTCCACCTTCGTCAACCTCTCATTGAAATCCACCAAATTCCTGCGCATCGTTTCTACCGCCATGAAATTCCTATGCGTCTGGCTCACCAGATTAATATTCGGGAAATCCTTAATCATATTCTGCGCCTCGGCACACAACTTATCAATCTTCATCATTTCATCTTTGATCAACTGAACGGTTCGTTGGCCATCGGTAATTCCGTGCATGCCAGCCTGAGTAACTTCGAGTTGTTCTTTAAGACCAGAGCGCAGTTGCGAATCGACGGCGGATTTCTTGCGCGTATATTCGAGTTTTAGGGCGGGGATTTTGTCGAGATCGTCAGGATGGTGGAGGAGATCGGAGAGCTTGATGGAAGAGACGTCCATTGTCATTTTGCGGTGGTTTGTGAGCTATAGAAGCTCAGGAAGGAGGGAGTAGGGGTTATGCGCGCAGATCCTATTGAAGACCAGATAGAAGAGTATAGCTCTCGCAGAGCTTTATTAGAAATATTAAATTCTCAGAAAATGGTTCATAGAGATAAAACCAAAAATCTGTGCAATCAATAGAAAGTTCAATGGTGTATGAGACATTACGTGCATAATCCCAAAACGAGGACTAGCGTGGCATGCAACGGTGGAAAGAATTACCGACTCCCGAGAATCCTGGTTTGATATTCACGATTTATTTCTCCCAATTGAACTTTCAATACACTGGCGACGGCGATATTTACAGTGCGAGACAAGCCATTGAATTCTGCGCTGATAAATATAAGGTGTGTTATTTTCTTTATCCCCTGTCTTCTTAATGAGCGCTGCGATTTTCAATTTCTACTCCTCCCATTCCATTTCTTCTGCTCCTTCATCTCAGAACAACCCCTCTAACCTCTCTCACAGACACCCAAAACCACAACAACCACATAACCACCACCCACAATGTCCGGTACTACCACCGCGGCCCCCCTCGCCCGCGCCCTCCGTTCATCCAAACCTCTCCCCTCTACCCTCCACCAAATGAGCAAGAACGCACCCAAAGCCATCTCCCAAACCACTCCATCCACCACTCCCACCTCTTCATCCCCAACCAAAGTCTTCCACCAAAAGCCCTGGCAGAAATCCCCGCCTCCTACACCAACATCCTGGTTCCGTATCACCCTCACTCGATCTGCTATTGGTCTTCCAAAGAAATCCTCCCGTGTGTTGAAGTTCTTGGGATTGCATAAAAGAACGAGTAGTGTGTATCATCCTGTTTCTTCCGATATTGCAGGACAGATTATGAAGGTTAAGGAATTGGTTGCGGTAGAGGAGACTAAGGAGAGGAAGAGCAAGAGGCAAGAGAGAGATAGCAGGAGGCCGGAGAGTGGGTTTGTTATTGAGAAGGAGTTGGAAACGAGTGTGGTTTGAGGGGTTGAGGAAGAGAGGGACGGAGTGAAAGGGAATAGGAGTAAAGATAGGACTGAAGACTACGAAGGAAGTTCGGAATACAGAGTCGGATGTAGAACTGGGAAGTGAGAGAGCGATACCATATATGAATCTGTAAATGCGATTTGGGGATGGGACGTAGATGGTCTGCATTATCTTTGCGATTGAGATTGGGATAATTTTCAATGCGTATGAGGAATCAGGAAGATTTTTAATGCAGAATAGATATGCATTACTCGCGATGACAATCAGTCAAGCTCAACTCCATCCACTCTCTCCCTTTCACGGTAGACAACTACACCAATCGCCGATTTTGCTCCACCTTCTCCTCCCTCTTCTTCACACTTCGAATTGCCCGTACATCATCACCCTCACATACTTCGCTCAAACCACCCTCACATCACTGGAGTTCTGAGTCTTTCTGTGCAAATTACACACACATGTACCATAAAGCATAGCTAGCTATTTGCCAAAACAAAGTACAAAAGGGTGGCGAGAATATGAAATCTTACTCACAGTATACAAGTCCCATTCTAATATCAATACCCTACAAACTGCAGATAGGATTCTCATTTGTACCTTGAAACTGTGGACCGCTTCGTTCTTACCTTAGGCAAATCCAATATGCATATCACTGAGAGAATTCACATGAAATGATTGATGTCCATATATATATATCCCAAGTTCAAACGCTACTGAACAAGGCTGAGATGAGAAGTCATGTAATCTGTATTCGTGTTGCTAAACTACCAGCTCAAGACCAAAGTCAAAGGTTCTTGAACTAAACATAATCGAATACCTGCCATGCCAACAATACCACCCATTAGAATCTACTATGATCCATCCATCAATCAGATTCTTTCACATGTATGCTCTGTCTAATTGTCCTGCCACGCCAGATGCTGGTTCGTCAAAATCTTCCCTTCCCATCGCTATCGCAGAAACAAACAGCAGTGATAGCAGAAACCTGCCAAACAATTTTCTTTTCCTTCCCCAAATTCAACTTTCGATTGAATCTTAGCTTTCACGCACTGTAATACAAGATTCGTTTCTTCCCCTGAAAACGAAAGCCAGAAAGAAAGCAAGCGCCATTCTCCATTCCATGCTATTATACATCTCCATCGTCACCTACCCATTCACTTTTGCATATTTGCATCTCCCAACCTCCAATGCAAGACATGACTCTCTAATTGGGATTGCGAGCCTTATCAACATATTCTGCGCCAGGTGTCTCGTATTCATTGACAAAGTAATCTTTAGCATTCTTGCCGATCCAGTTGGTTAATTTGCTGAGTTCTTCTCGGAGACGATTAACAGATTGTAAATCCATATTGGTTTGAGCAATGAGTTCAGGGAGAGTGACTATAAATTATCAGTGAGGTGTGACTAAGGAATGGGATGACAGTCTTACCCAAAAGACGGCATAAATGCTCAGCCCCATAGGTATCACATGCAGAGCTCTGTGGGTATGAATCATCATCCCATAATTCACGGAAATCCATGTGCTGTTGACGTTCGAATCTATGTACAATTGATTAGAGACAAGTGAAGGTATCCTCGGAATGAACACACCTGTATAGAAGAATGCGAGGTAGGCATCTCTCAAAATACTCCTTCAAACCAGCGACTATCTCTTCCAAGATATCTGCCTGGGCACTTCCAACGGGTCTTTTTGGTTTTTCAAATTCAAGCCAATCATTCAAGATTTGATCGACAGATTTCTTATGAGGTAATGGTACAAGTTGTTGGTTCTTAGTGACATTCTCCCAGTCATCAACAAGAATTGCTTTGATATGATCGGGTATGACAAGGTTGATGGATGGTCGATTATGAAAATTTTCTTCCTGTAAATAGTTAAAATCACGTCTTTCCATGACAATGTTTGAATTCGAGATGCGTGGTAACATCTTCTTGGTGGTTTTGATGGGGCGTTCTCCTCTGACTTCAGAGGTACTGTTCATTTCCTTTTCAAATTTCACTTTCTTGTCAATCCCTGTGCTAGCAGCTGTGCCATTGTTTTTGGGGGGAGCCTCTTGAGCGGTCTTTGAGACAGCCTTTCTAGCAGTCTTTTTCAGAGCAGACTTATTCGACCCATTGTTAAGAATGAGCCTGGGCTTCTTTGGGGGAGGCTTCATGATCTCTTCTATGCGCTCTTCACTGTATGATAAAGGGAAAAGTCTCTTTCGCTTTAGTTGTGGGGGAGCTAAATTATTATCATCAAATAATCGACCAGCGATAGGATTGATTTGTCCAGGCTCGTAATCTGCATACCACTGGCGCAAAGGTTTAGTGTCGGTGCCTTTTTTGATGTGAGCTTGAAGTTTAGGATGAACTGGAGCCGCTTTCTCTTTTGGTTTGTGGACGTAGTTAGATTTATCTGGTCGATATGTTTCAGGATTGCGAATGGAGTTGTTGAAGATGAATTGAAAATCCTTGGGTGGTCTTGCATCCAGATTTGTTATTGGGACCATGGAGTCGTTCTTGAGAAATTTATCGACATTCCAATGCTCGCTCTTAGGATTGGCCCAATCTGGGTTCTTTCCATTCATTATTGGCTTTGCTTTGGTAAGCGTCAAGTTGCCAGAATCAATGATTGAGCGATCATATGGTTGTGCTGGACATTTCTCTCTCGCACTTCTTCGTACATTGACTGGCGGTACAGCAAGATTATTGACTGCCTTTACGACTGCCTTTGCGACTGCCTTGACCTTGGTCTTTGCCTTGGTCTTTTCTTTTATCTATAGATTTATCAGTGATTGAATTGTTGAAGGGATGGGGGGAGACTTACGTTGGTAACTTGAGGTTTCTGGATTTTGTTTTGAGAAGCTGGAATGGCGATTTTCTTTGCAAGACGTTTCGCACGAGCTTTAACAGCTGGTACAATAGAAGGACCCATCTTTAAAGATTTCTCAAGAGAAGGTTTGAAGTGATAATTGAAAGATGATCTTGATGATTTTGCTGTCGTGATTGATTGAAATTTGAGATTTTGAATATTTTGAAAGTGTGATTCAAAAGGGCGCAGTAACAAAACTTTGTCAAATGTTGGTAGCGATCGAAAGCGAAAGAAAAGCTTTGAATGCCCAGCAATCTGATGATTTTCTTATTGCGTTGTATTGAGTTCCTGAAATGATTGTATTGATGGGGAATCAATTTATATTGTTGTTTGGCGACAACTTTGACAATAAGAAGAAGAGAGAGGATGTTTCGATTTTCCAAAATTGGCAAGCGAGAACCCAAAATTTGGGAGAAGGTCAAACTAGCCATTATGGAAACACTACTCGTATCTCTCATATCACCTCTTGTGGTAAATTGATGTAATTATTGAAGCCTCCAAAACCACCGTGAAAGGGAAGGAAAAATCAATGAGACGATATGGGGGAATGGAGGATTTCAGAATTTCAGAATCATAATACCAGAGTATCAAAAGTCACAGGAATCAATAAAAATAAACAAAACTTACTTGTTCCAAATCATAATCCCGATTTCTTCTTGGACCACCTCTTCCACCTCCTTGAGCTGCTACACTGGCATGTCTTTCTTCACTACCACGACCTGAACCAAAATCCGATCCATTTGTTCGTCCACCAATTTTTTTACCGCCTGCTGAAGTTGCGGACTTTGGCTTCTGGCTCATCTTCTTCATCTCTTGATGGAGTTGAGCGGCAAGTTCTTTATTATCGTCGTTAAACTTCATTACTCGATCTTGAGGTACCCAATCATCCCAACTATTTTGGTCATCATGGTTAGATTCTGCTTGATTTCTTGGTTTGGGCGAATTGCCATCCGATTCCGTCAAAGTACGAATACGAGGTCGGAGGGATCGCGATGGCTTTGGAGGGGAAGGTTTGGGCATGTTGATACAGATAATGAAAATTGGGGGAAAGGGGGGGAAATTGAGATTGAGTTGGATTGGAAAATGATTTTAGTTGTATGAACTGGACAATATGATATGATATGATGTGATATGACACGATACCATAGGATACGGTACAATAAAATACCATTTCATACCATACCATACCATAGAACTCAACAAAGTATATCGTTATCAGTATCGGTGATGGAAGTTTGGAAGGTTGAATGTCATCCAAGGCTTCTTCACTGGGATTACAAGGAAGGTAGGAGGAGGGAGGAGGTATACTCAACTGTTCGACTATCTCGCTACATATCATCCAGCTTTGGAAAGTAGCTCAGAGACGAGTAGAAGTGCGTTCTTTCTCTTTCTTCCCTCTAATCGTCTTTTTCATAAAGATAATGAAACAGATAACCCAGGAGATTCGAAAGATGCTAATGAATTCAAATTTAAATTTAACTTACGTTGCTTTCCATCTATTTGAGAAAAGAAAAAACGTTAACACATTTTCTCCTTACAAAAAGCTAGTGGTATGTACATCTATACCGAAGTACATGTCAAGATT
The DNA here is from genome assembly GCA_014898285.1 of Botrytis aclada. Lineage (NCBI taxonomy): Eukaryota > Fungi > Ascomycota > Leotiomycetes > Helotiales > Sclerotiniaceae > Botrytis > Botrytis aclada. Next base: position 1,054,015 of record RCSV01000008.1, read on the forward strand.
TAGAGAGGATTTCTTACCCCTTATAATGAATCTTGCATTGCCAGCTAGACCCATCTTCTGTTGGTCTCGTGTCTAGAACCTTGGCTTCGTACAACAAATCATGATGAAAGCAAAGGACTTTTTCATCTTTCGCATAGGGAGCGACGGGTGGTCCAGATTTTGATGGTGCCATGATTTCCGGTCCGATCTAGTGAGGGATTTTGATGAATGTAAAAAAGTATTAGATAAAGTGTTTGGGTGATAATGCTAACGAGGTGTAAGATTTGACAGCAAAGCTATATTGGATACTACCAAGGTTTGGGAATGAAGTTATTGGAGATTAGAAGATTTGTTGTGTGCAAATGATGATTATGTTGTTGAAGAAAGGGAGTTGGATAAGATTAGAAAATCCATTTCCATTTCTGTCTGCATCTTAAGACAACCGAGAAGTAGCAAAGCAAGCGCGTCTTTGACAAAAAAGTACGTGTCACGCGTGTTTTTTAATTAATGTACCCCAGGTTTATGTGATGTGTTAAGGTTCAATAATTCATCCATGTTTCTAGGTGACATCTTCCAGAAGAGTTTAATTTTTTGAGGATTTGAGTTTTGGAGTATATCCTCATTTTCGTCTGTTTGCTCTCTCAATTCCGAGCTTTCTGGCCGTTTTTATCTCAACAATACATCAATGCTTCTTACCCCTTGACCACGCTCAATTGAATCCCACTAGATCAGCTCTCTACAATCTGCCACTTGAAAGAAAACACTTCAAACTCTCCTCGGTCTCCCAATCACCGCAATGCCACCCACCGAACACAAAATTCTCACCACCTTCCTCCTCCCTCCGTCCCCCCTCCCTCAAATTATCTCCCTCGCCTCGTTCACTCTCCTCTTCCCGCGCGCTGTCCAATCATCCCCTGCTATTCGAACTCTTTACCGGGACCTCCAGCATCAGCGCGCACAAACAATCGACAATGTCTCTAAAGCAATCGAGCAAGAAGTACGCAGAGGAAGCGCAATGGAGAGAGCTGTTGTGAGAAGGAGGAGAGGAGATGAGAGAGTTATAGAGGATGACGAGGTGGGGGTTGAACGAGCTGTTAGTTATTTTATTTTCTCTTCCGTGTTTCTTCGACAATTGCCTTCCCTTCCTATCTCCCATTCTTCCTTTCATCCAATCAAAATTAACTCGGCTAATAAACTCCAGCTTTCCAACTCAGTTCAAATATCCAACCTCCCATCTTCCCATCCACACTCCCTCCATTCTATCCTCCCTCCCCTCGAAGCTGCAGTCGAAGACCTCGAGGACGAAATCGCGCGACTAGATGTGGAAACCGAAGAACTATTAAACGAGATGAAGAATACAGTTGGGGGATTAAGTGATCTTAGGTATGGACGGCTTGCAAATCCGGGGATAAGGGGACAGGTTTTGGAAGGATTGGAGAGAGTCGAGGAGGCTGCTGCGATAGCAGGTGGAAAGTGACTGGCAAAATTGGGGACAGGGATAGATATTACCAGTGGAAAGTTCTGGAGGGGAAAGGAATGACGACATGGACAGTGAGAGAAACGAGGGCAACGAGGGCTCGCAGCGTCTTAGAATATGACCGACGACGAGGCAAGAGACGGGCGCATTGCGCATTGAGGATCCGGCATCGAACAGCCAAGTGCGTTCTCGCAGGCGCAAAGACCGCAGTGATTCATCACTGCCAACAGTGAAGACACATAGGTGGACACACTTTGGAAGTTTCGGTATATATTCCCTTTCCATATAGTCTGCCTCCACAGCAGTGGCTCCCAAAGGGCCAGCGGAGCGTCATTCAAAAACACATTAGACATGGCAAGGAATTAGCAAGGCGTAAGGTTTGACAATTATGATACCCATTTCTCCATTCATTAAGATTTGTTTAGATAAGCTACGTAAATTGCATTCCAGCCACCCCGTCGCTTTGAAAACATGCATGGTATATGAGAAATAGATCCTTCACTGCAGTCTTCCCCAAATTTATAATAACAAACATTTCTTAGTAGGTAACTCCATCTCCAGCTGGGGCAGCGCGTGGACGAGCTGCTGCAGCTGCAGCGGGTCCTTGTGGGCCGAGAGTTCGCTTGCTCCTGGGATTGCCATTAGTGGGATGCTTAGAATTAGAAAGTGAGGGGAAACTTACATGATGGTTCTGCTCAAGAAAGAAATGCCAATCATGAACATCCAGCTGGGAACAACTGCGAAGAACCAAAGTACATAACCGACTGGAACTGCGGCACCATACTGCGCAAGTTCTCCATCAAAAGGATGGAACCAACCCTCATAAGGTGCTTTTTGCTTGTAGGATTTAGTTGAGTGCAAATCCGTAAATGTAGTGACGGATGTAGAAGTAGTGTTCAATGGAACCGTAATAATAGGAACCGGGGATCCTGGAGCCCCAACTTCCATAGTCCACAAGTGCGGTGGTCCTGCGCCCCACGAATTGCAGAGAACGGGTTGCTCGTCGCAATTCAAGACTGCCATGTGAGGAGCTGTGGGGTCAACAGCGAAAAGGGCAGCGGATTCATTGAAACCCTTCTCGATTTTACCGCAAAGACCAAAACAGGTTTTGTTTCCACCGGTAGCTAGAACCCACCATTCTTGCGGGAGCGAGGACTCGGGAGTTACGCTTCCGCGGACGGTTTCTTGCCAGGTATCGAGGGTAAGACGGTGGATTTTTGCTTCGCCCACCTTCGCAGTTGCGGCTTTGAGGGGAGATTCAGAGGCTGGCGAAGGAATATAGGATTGAAGTTTGCCGAACCAGTATTGAGCTTGAGCTCTAGCTTGGTCGAGAGGAGATTCTTGGGCTGCGACCAGGAGGGGGAGGGCAAGGATGGAAACGGTAGGAATGCGCATTTTGGCGATTTGTTATGGAATGGATGATTGAGGGGGTGAAGGTGTTAAAAGTGAGGGGAATCGAGAGACTATATAAGCAGGTTTCTGATTAGGAAGCTTTCTGCGCTGATTGACAATAGCTAATTGAATGCGCCGCGATAACGCTTTTCGCGAATGAGCTGATCGAATCAGAGATCGAATTTGGGGAAGGAGAGACGAAATATATAATATGATATAAATTGGGAATTTACAAAGATTATGGGTGAATATAAATGAATTTATATATCGTTCATTATGAAGCTCTCCAATCCGCGTGATGATGAGGCCAGATGGTTTTAAATGGAAATATTAATATTAATGGATACCCTCGAGATACCTGGAAGTACCCTTTCACTCCAGAGAAGCTCCACAGCAGTATTTCGAGGGGGGATGGGACGAATGTGAAGGGAAGAAGAACCAATCAATAGTTCGAATGACCCCAGCTTTGCTTACTTCGCCTACTGCTAATCTCATTTAGGATTAGTGCTTCTTGAAGTGGATGTCGTCTCCATCTCTATCGTTATTCGCTAGCTACGGTAGGCCTTACACTTTTGGTCTGATCGCTATCGATTATCAGAAACTTTTTTTTTATCAGAAGCATTTTTTGATTTTTTATTGCGGCAGTGAAGGCGCAAAGAGTAATTAAGAAGGGTCTTTCACAATGTCTTTACAGGAAAAGCTCGATAAGATCCGCTCGCCGAAGCTTCAAAATCAAAAACAGGTATGTTTAAAGAATTGCAATTCTGGAAATGCCTCCGGTCATATTGTGAACTTTACTGACGGATATCACCATCTAGACTGCAATTGTATTGTCTGCGGTTGAAGATACACTTAAAGATCAAAAAACAGAAGCCACTCCAACTGGATATTTCGCCGCATTATTGGCACTCTTAAGACAGGCTTGTCCTCAAGATGGAGAAGTTAATAAAGATTTAACAACTTCTGTTGTATATTTGCTCGACATCATTACACCTTTTGCCCCGCAACCACTCCTCCGATCAAAATTTACTCAAATTCTTACAAATCTCGGTCCCGCCCTTATATTACCAGAAGCAGATGCTCCTCTTCTCAGACCTTCGATAGGATGTCTCGAATCATTATTACTCGCACAAGATTCCACGGCATGGGAATTGGAAGTCATGGCAATTGGGCCCAGAAGGGCAATTGCTGGATTATTAAATTTTGCCGTGGATCACAGACCTAAGATTCGAAAGCGTGCGCAAGAAGCGCTTGCAAATATTTTGAAGAATCCTCCACCAAGTCCCTCTCTCGATCATCCTGCGGCGGATATGTGTGCGGAAACTGCTTTGAGAAGTTTGAGTGATTTGGCGGCCCAATCGCATCAAGCTAGAAAACAGAGAAAGACTAGCGCAACTGCAGAACATGAACCAGCTTTGATTCACGCATTACAATTAGTTAAGACTGTTGCAGGAGCATCTGGAGGATGGCCAAGTAAGAAGATTGAGGCATTGTGCGAGGTCTTGTTGAATATTTCGAAATCGAGCAATGAATATTTGGCGATGACTTCGTTCGAAGTGTTCGAGATGATATTTGAGGGTATGGCAAACGAAACCGCAACATCGAAGTTACCTCGACTTTTAGAAGTGATCTCTGAATTGAGACCTTCTCAAAACGATTCTCAACTCTTACCTCCTTGGATTGCTGTGTTATCGCGAGGTTATGATGTTTCTGCTCAATTAGAGCCAGAGGAGACTTTTGCAAAACTACCTGAACTTTTCACAATGATCTCCGGATTCATGTCATCTTCATCACACAGCATTCGAGTATCCGCATCCGAATGTCTGATTTCGTTAATGGCAAATTGTGTCCCAGATTCGGTTATCGCAGAACCTTCAATTTTTGACGAGAAAGTCCTCGAGAAGTTGGCAAAGTGTGCAATTGATCTCTTGAGCGTCAAGTATCAAGCTGCTTGGATGGAAACTTTCAATGTTATGGGTTCCATGTTCGATGCTTTGAGATGGAGAGCTGATCCAATTTTATCTGAAGTTGTTCGCGCAATTGGCGAGCTCAGAGGTAGCGAGTCTTTCGCGGGTAAGAAGGAAGCGGATGAAATCCTTGGAAAATCTATCAGAGCTATGGGGCCAGAGAGAGTTCTTAGCATCTTACCTCTCAACCTCATCAAGCCACAAGCTGGACAACCTGGACGCGCCTGGATGTTACCTATTCTACGAGACTATGTCAGTAATACGAATCTTCAACATTTCCGAACCGAACTCGAGCCATTGAGCCAAGCAATGCTACAAAGAGTTAGCGATCACGGAGCTGCTGAAAAGACAATGGATATCAAGATCTTTGAAACGATTGTCAAACAAATCTGGGCCATTCTTCCTGGTTATTGCGATTTGCCATTGGATCTTACAGATGCTTTTGATATCAAATTCGCGGAAATACTCGTCAACATTTTATATGGACAAGTTGATCTGCGTTCAGACATTTGCAGAGCTCTCCAAACTTTGATCGAGTCTAACCAAGCAATTATTGCCATTGAAGGAGAGGAAGACTTACTTCTCCAAAGCCGTGTTTCGAAGGCCGCTGCACAAAAGAATATTGAGCACTTGGCTACTTTCGCCAGCAACATGCTTTCTGTTTTGTTCAATGTCTACAATGAAACATTACCACAATACAGAGGCTTCATTCTGCAATGTATCAATGCATTCCTTAGCATCACCCCTACTCAAGAACTTATGGAGACATTCGAACGGGTCAGTCAAGCGTTGGGAACATCGCTCGCCGAAGCTGGCGCTCAAACTCAAGCAGAGAAGCAAAAACAAAGGCAACAAAATGCGGCTAACAAGATGCCACCTACAAGTCACAGTCTTATGGATTTGGTTATCACAATCTCCATCTACTTGCCAAGAGATAGTTTCAGCACTCTTTTCAACATGGCAGCTCTTATCATTGTCAAGGATGACGACCCACAACTTCAGAAGAAGGCTTACAAGCTTATTCCTCGTCTTGCTGAGTCGGAAACTGGAAAGGCCGCGTTACAAGAACGTAGCACTGATCTTCAGGAGCTCCTTCTGAACAGTTCCGAGAAGGTATCCACACCAGCAAAGCGTGATCGCCTTGCTGCTATCTCCGTTCTTATTCCTTTCCTCCCAGCCGACTCTCTTCACTTTATCCCAGCTATCTTATCCGAGGTCGTCATCTCATGTAAGGAAACAAATGAACGTGCTCGAACTACAGCTTTTGATCTCCTCATTCTGATGGGAGAGAAGATTGCTTCATCTTCTGGCGCCATTATCGACAACAGCAAGGTATCTCATATGCCCGACGATGCACCATCTGTAACTGCAACCCTCGAGGAATACTTTACCATGGTCAGTGCCGGTCTTGCTGGTAGCACACCTCACATGGTATCTGCCTCTATCACTGCTCTCACCCGTATCCTGTACAACTTCCGCGAAGCTCTATCCCCTGAAACTGTTAGCGATCTCGTCCAAACCATGGACCTTTTCCTTACATCCAACAATCGTGAAATTGTCCGCAGTGTCCTTGGCTTTGTCAAAGTCTGTGTGATTTCTCTGCCTTCTTCTCTTGTGCTTCCACGTCTAGAAAGTCTCATTCCTAATCTCATGGTCTGGAGTCATGAGCATAAAGCTCACTTCAAGGCAAAGGTTAAGCACATTCTCGAACGTATGATTCGTCGCTTTGGTGTTGAGATTGTCAACAAGTATTGTCCAGAAGAAGACAAAAAGCTCATTACCAATATTCGCAAGACTCGTGAGAGAAGAAAGAGAAATAAGGATGCCGCCAAGGAAGCAGGCGAAGACAGTGACGAGGAAGAGACTAGTGGAAAGAGAAGAAACAGATTCGAGAATGAATATGATGAAGCTCTTCACGGAAGTGATTCCGAATCTTCTGGTTCTGATGTTTCAGATGATGAAGTCCTCGGCAAATCAAGAAAGAAGGGCGGTAAGAAGGCTGCTGGCGGGAACCAATATATCGTGGAAGATGATGATGAGCCACTTGATTTGCTTGACCGCAAAGCACTTGGTAGTATCTCAACTACCAAACCTGTGAAAGCGCGAACGATCACGAGAACAAAGGCAAAGGTGGACTTGGACGGGAAGTTGTTGCTCGGAGGTAATGACAGTGATGATGATGATCAAATGGTTATCGATACTCCGGCAGAAGAAGATGGGGGTGTGGGCGCTTATGTCCATGCATTGAAGGGTAGAGATGCGCCGAAGAAGGGTAGAGGAGGAAGACTTAAGTTCAGTAACAGGAAGGGACAGGATGAAGATGATGAGATGGATGTTGATGAGGATGAGGTGAAGGCTGTTAAGAAGAGCATTGGTGGGGATAGGGAGAGGGGAAGGGGTGGAAGAGGAGGTGACAGAGGACGAGGTGGTGATAGAGGACGAGGTGGCAGGGGTGGTGGCAGAGGAGGCTTTAATGCTGGGAGGAGAGGTTTGGGTGAGGAAAAGAGATCAGGTGGGAGTGGTGGAGATCGTAGTGGAAGGGTCATGAAGAGTCCTAGGGGTAGAGGAAGGGGGAACGGTCATCCAAGGAGATAAACGGATCTTAAGTAGCATGATCAAGATGGGGAGATGAGGAAGAGTAATGACTTATAAAATAGCATTTGTTTGGAGTTATGGATATGGGATGAATCAAAATGGTCTTTACATACTTATTTGCTCAGTCAAAAGTATGTCTGCTTCCTTAATTGTTGTTTAATATGTTATCGTGAAAAATCTACATTCGATACATTCAATGAGAAAGGGAGAACATAATCAGTAGAACAATACAGATAGTGAATAGTAAAACAACTCACTCTACCCCCATCTCGTTTACAAACCTCTCGATTCAACTCAATGATTAGCGAATATCCAATCAAATTCACTTCCTCTCACACATGACGGCACGTCCAACAAGGTTGAAAATCCTCAAATTAAGCCGAGGCTACAAAATCGTCCATGCGCTTCTATGTACGCGATTTCGTGTCTCGACGCGATTTTGCTTGTGTTCAATCGAAAACGCCCCGAAGCATTGACAATGCAATTCTCGGTCAAAATCCCCGGGACAATTTTTTTCGAGATCGCGCAATCTTCCTCTTTTGATATCTGGTCTAAAAATCGTAGATCTGCCAAAAGCCCCATGTCTGGTTGTGTAACCAGACGTGCAACAAGAAGATTTTGAGGGTGTGAGGAAGCGAGGTGATTGGTTCGCAGAGTTGCATGGGTTGAGGGGAATGGAAGGTTAAAGGGCGGAGAACACCACGATCACAGCACAACAACAACACGATACGATTACGATATCAATATGGCAGAAGAAGAAAAGCGTAGGAGAGCGAGGCCGTCGAATTGGTGGGAGGTGCACGAAAATGAGAATGAAAATGGCAATGGGGAGGTGGGAGTTAGCAGTCAAGCTACGGCACACGCGCAAAGTCAAAGTCCAAATATAAATACAGCGGGTGGAGGAATTGCAAAGAAGAAGGCAAGACCTTGGGTTCCGGCAGGAATGAGTGTGTCTAGTGAGAAGAAGAGAGGAAGATCTTCCTTGGGGCCGGGTTCTGGGATGGCGAAACAAAACGGGGAGAACGATGAAGGACAGGGCAATATTGAGGTCGAGGTTGAAGATAACAATTCAAGAACAAGAAGAGGAAGAAAAGATACAAATAGCACAGGAGGATTATTGAGTGGGCATGGCAATACGGGTGTTGTTGAAACGGTGACTGCGGTCAGTTCCCTGGCACCGCAGAAGAAGAGGGGTAGACCTGCTGTTGGAGTCGTCGATCGTGCAGCGAGTAATGGACTATCAAAAAACGCGGCGACGGGAAGCCGAACGAAGGGTGAATCGAGGGTGTCGCAAACGGATGTAGAGCAAAGAACATGCGGAAAAGCAGCGTTGGGAAATAAGAATACTACAAACAATCGAGAGAGAAAGAGCAATGGGGATCATATTGAGCCCGAAAAGAGCAAGCCATCGCGATCACAAAAGCGCCATCAGGCAGAGCCTGAATCATCGGCACCAGCTCGTACAATGAAGAAGGCTTCCAAGAGTGCTGAAGAAGCATCGAAGAAGCCATCGAAGCCATCGAAACCGAACAAGCGTGTCAGAATATCAGATGTTTCACAAACCAATGAACCGGAGGCTGGAAAACCCAAAGCTAAGAAAGCTGGACCTTCAGATAATTCCGAGTCCACAAAGAAGCGGAAAGAGTCGAATAACGATGAACAGCAACCACAACAACAAAGTAAACGCCGCCGTGTAGAAGATACACAAGATAATCGGACCGAGGAAAAACAGCCAGAGTCGCCTTCGTATCAGCATCTGGCAGCTGTTACTCGGCATGTGACACACGAAACTATCAAGACGAAATGGGAACCTCTACCACCGGAATGCTTGGACAAGATTTCAGATTTATTGATCGACGTACAAAGACCAGTTGTCTTACAGATTCGCGATGAACGCAAGAAGACTCAAGCTAGTACCGCGATACAAATGATAAGTCGTCGACTTTTGAATAGAGTCCGAAAGGGCATGCCATTTCCTAGAAGTGCAAGAACCAATCCAGAGGATGATTTCGATTTTGAGAGGATACTGGATTACAATCGAGCTTTAGAGAATCAACTCACGCCGGTTTTGCATTCAAATGATCTTTTGGAGGCCGAATTGAGGAAAGAGGAGATACTACTTGAAAGCGAGGAGAGATATCTTGCAGAACTGGAGGCAAATGCAAAGGATGAAGCGACAAGTAGAAGACAAGCCGCTCGGAAATCTCACCCATTGCTTCAGTTCGAAATTGATAGCACTCAGAAGGTACTCAATGATAATATCGGTATAGATGAGAACGCAGTTACTTCCTCAATAACTCTCAACGTAAGTTTCTTTTGTTTCTAAACCTCATACACAACTAATAGATTTTCCAGGTCTCGAAATATCAAGATCTTGAAGGCATTGTTAAAAGTATAGATGGTCACGTGGACAGTATTAAGGGCAATTTACAACAGATTGAAGGTATTACCGATGCTATGGCTAAGAGTAAAGCTTCTGTACAAGCTGCTCTATTCAGTCATCTCGATCTCGACCAGTACAATAACGTTGTTTTGGGTTGAAGACATAGAAACGGTTATTGGTGCAAGACACGACGGTTTTCGTGGAAAGTGGGATTACATGTTTAAGCTTGGGGGGAACATTCCACAGGAAACATTATTGTGTTGAGTGGCTATTGATTTTATAGTTACTGTATTAGATACCCAAAATTCGCTCCTTGATCATTGATATGTATGTAGTTATAACGATCTACTATTTATTTGTTCTTTGTACCAAAGTATCTTTTAGACCTAGACCACCCTTGATCAACCTCGCTTCACGATGAAATTTGCAGTAGCTGCCGTCGCCCCGCGTTCTACACGTCAATTCAATAATCCAATTACCCCAAATCTTGCAACACAAATTAACCCAACAATTTCGATAAGTAATCTATTACTATACTAATCAGTTAATTTAAGGTAAATTTTCATTCTTGTGTGATGGGTAGTGAATTGAGCTGACAAGCTGAAAGGATCCTTCTTATTCATAAATTCATCAACAGTCAAAAGCTTCGTTCACCCCTTCAATACCGACCAGCGCAACGTCGCAATCCAATGGAACCCTATGAAACTTAGGCTCTGATGCCATGGAACAAAATGGAGCCAACAATGGGCAGGATGCAAAGCCACCGGCATCATCTGCAGCTGCTGGCGCAAACAAGAGCCCGAAGAAGAGGCGTAAAGTAAATCATGGTATGCAGAAGTTTCCCAAGGGAACCAACGACTTCCAAATTTGAATTACATGATCTGAAACATTGGCTAATTGTGGAACGTCTTTTGCAGCTTGTGTATACTGTCGGCGATCTGTGAGTACTCGATTGGGTCCTACTACAAGGGGGGGGGGGGGGGGTTGGACGGGTGTTTGCATACCGTTATGCGTGACATTGAAATGCCAGTGGCCAACAGCTAATTCGGTATTGTCCCTGAGCAGCACATGACATGCGATTTAGTGCGACCTTGCGCGAGGTGTACAAAGCGTGGAATTGGGCATCTTTGTCATGATGAGCCCCGCGAACCGGAGTCGACCACGAAGAAGGCGGCGGCGAAGAGTCAGCAGCATCACCATAACAACAACGCTACAGCAGGACCAACGGAGGATCTGGGAGGGACACCCCCAGGTCTTAAGCTCGAAAACTCTCTTGACAATAGTCTAAATAACTCGTTCGTCACGGCGGAACAACAACAAGGTCAAGATCAAGTCCAAGAAAACAAATTGAGTCTTGGAGCACCAGCAATATCCCGTGGTGTCCCTCTTCAGCTGGTCCAGCCTACACCGGTTTCTGGGATACAAGCGAATGCTCTCAATAGTAGCAGCAACAATCAATGTATGATGCCTTATATTCTCCTAAGTTTTCTTCTTATGTCTCCGAGATTACTCTGAAATATTGGGCACGTATTAATCCCTTTTCGTTATAGTTCTTGGGTATCCGAATGACTGGCTTGGGTCGCAAAACCAATTTCAAGATATGCATAACTACCATCCATCGTACATGTTCAACGCACCGGAAGTCACCAACGAGTACAATCTCTTGAACGATTTCCTCAATAATAGTCTTCTAGACGACGGAGCTCTAGGTACAGAAGACACATCAAATTTTTATCCTGATCAAGCTGGTTCAATGTTATCAGGAGGCAATTCCAACACGCTCACATCAGGAGCGCAGCAAGCTTCAAGTAGTGGTCCATCAACAGGACTGAATCCACCAGGAAACTCGACCTCGAGGCCAGCAAGCGTTATACCAATTGACAAAGCCCGCGAGTACTACCTTCAAGCGGCCGATCCCACTGGTAACGATGTCCCCGAAGTTAGAATGCAACTATTGTTAAGGGCAAAGTACGACGCCGGAATGCTGAAGCCTTTCAATTATGTCAAGGGGTATGCGAGGCTTTCGGCTTATATGGACGGACACATGCAACCGGCTTCAAAGCAAAAGATACTCCGGCAACTGGATCGCTTCCGACCGAAATTTAGGGAAAAGGTGCAAGCATTGACAGATATTGAACTCATCTACGTGGAAATGTGGTTTGAAAGGAGTTTAATGGAATATGATCGAGTTTTTGCAAGCATGGCCATTCCAGCTTGTTGTTGGAGGAGAACGGGAGAGATTTTTAGGGGAAATAAGGAAATGGCTGAGCTAATACATGTTCCCATTGAGAAATTACGGGATGTAAGTTACTTTGAAGATTCTCATTCTCGTTCACACTCGCACTCGAACGTTCTTGGCAAAGACAAATATGGAAGATGCTGCAATTGTGGCTGATTCTATCTTCCGAATCCTATTTATTGTTCAAACGGCTGACATTTCTCTATGAATAGGGAAAAATAGCGCTCCACGAAATCCTGACGGAGGAATCGCTCGTTAATTATTGGGAGAAATTCGGAGCTATAGCTTTTGATTTGAATCAGAAAGCACTTTTGACGAGTTGTTCGTTAAAGAATCCGGATGATAAAAGTAAAGATCCGACGATTAAATGTTGTTTCTCGTTCAATGTGAGAAGAGACGATCACAAAATGTGAGTTTGATTTTTTTTTTTTTTCTGCAGAAATTTCCTTTTATGGAGGGTTGAGAGGGTTGAAGACAGGGCTGTCAGCAAATAGGAAACATGATTGAGATGGACAGCATTTTCGAGACCAAAAACTAACTATAAATCCAAATAGCCCATCTCTAATCGTTGGAAATTTCTTACCTCAAGATCCTGTTAAGCGGTGATATATCTAAATTATGGTATGGGAACATGAACGAAAGATGGAGAGCAAAGAAGTAGAAATGAAGAAATTCCAACTCTTTTTAGTATTTATTAGATGAGTACGTACATAAGATGCATAACGTAGAGATTGGAATTGGAAACGCCTTCTAGGAGAACGGGATTGGATTGGAAATGGAAATGGAAATGAAGGTTTTTATCATCGGAAATGGGAAGGTAGTAAAGAGGAAGGGGGAGGGGATAGCAACGTACAGGTCTTGTGGATTGATGGTTGGATTGATGGTGATGGTTGGATCAAATGGACTTGATAGCGGGCGGCGGGGGGAGTTCTGGAGGTGGAATGTTCGGGTAAATACTAGGCAATTACTACTATCTACCTAGTATAGATGTAAATTCACAGCGTAGAGCAAAGCAAAGCAGAACTTGCAAAACTTCACCTTTCAACTTTTTACGAACGACCTTCTTTCTAAGCAGAATAATGTTATTATGAGTGTCTCCAAATCGGGAAAGAATGCTGCCAAGTAGCGGTGCGGATGAGTGATTGTACTGTTTTCCTTTCTAGTTTTATTGAGAAGGGGAGGTGATTGGGGATATCCATCCTTCTTAATTCATCTATTTAACTACCTACGTCAGGTAAACAAAGTGCTGTGTAGACCTTTCCACCTGAGATTCCTCGAATAATATCCAAGAAATTTGAGACATTAAGAGAAGCAAAGAGAAGACGAAAACGAATCATCAGGGATTAACAAGAAGTCGATACGAGAAGGGAGCACGAAAGAATATGATGGGTATGGCGGGAGATACGAGGGCTGGGGCTGGGGCTGGTGTTGCACGGCAGGAGGGGAGTGCTGGAGGAAATGGGAAAGGGATGGGGATGGGAAAGGGGGGCAGCGAGGTGGATGGGATGGGGATTGAGAAGGTGAAGGTGAAGGATAAGAGGTTGAGAGGATTGTTGGGTGAGTGTTGTGTGCTTTCATTGTTTCTTTTCTAATTGGCGTTGTTTGTGGAGGGAGTGGAACTTGACGAGCTGGAGAGTCGAAAGGCTGAGGGGTGAGTATAAGGATATGAAGATGTTGAATTGCAAATCTCTTCAAGCGCAGCGAGCTATGGGGGTTTGGGGGCTCCCACCCCCGTAGATAGTGTTGATACTTCTGGTTTGTTGAGATGACCCTCTGGGGGCTTCAGGGTCGGCGGGTGAGGGAGGTGGTGGCAGACATTAACTTTGGTGTTCAACCAACTGTAATGCACAAGACGCTCCCCTGGCCGTCCGGGGCCAATGTCGTGGCGATAGTCTATTTAGAAATGAGACTCTCTTGCTTTTCTCTGATTTCAATTCTAACAAAGTTTACTTCAACTCACAGTGTTCACACAAAAGCTCGAAAACGATCTCGATTCCTTGGACACAAGCCTCAGTCGGGATGTATTCAACTTCACATTTACAACTATTGACGGAAATGGCACATTTAAAGAATTGGAGAATAATATCGCTACATTTCCGACGAGATTGAGTGCGAGTGCGAAGGATAAAGCACAGGAATTAGATGAGAAGGCGACGGGTATTTGGAATCTTGCGACGAGGTTGAAGAGGAGTCTCCCTGCGGAGAATGATGAGGATGAGGATGGAGGATCGAAGACTTGGGATAAAAAGAATGAGCTCAAAGCTGTGCTGATCATGGTTAGAATGTTCGCTTTTCTGGTGTTGGATTGTGCGAATGAGTGTGGTAATTCTGCTGCTCACTTACAAGTGGTTACTAGTGGAGATGAAGAGAAAGAGAACGGGGAGAAGTCCAGGGGAAACTTGTTGAGGTTGATGAGAGTGGGAATCAAAACGGGAAGAGACTGCTTGAGTATTACGCCTGCCTTCCTTTTGTTTTTGAAGGGAAGAGCCAGACTCTGCGAATTATTGCTAATACTTGAATGCGGAATAGATGGTCAGAAGATCGATTATGCCGTCAAAGTCTTGGAGAAGATTGTAGGATATACAAAATATAGTGAAGAACTTCTACGTACATACGAATTGTCTGGCACATCTGAAGAAAAGGCAGCCTGCGCGAAATCCACCGCTGAGTTTTTTGTTCTTAGAACTTTATTGGTAAGTTCATAGTAATCCTGCAGATTATCTGCTAACGTATTCTATAGGCATGGCGACAAGACGATATGCAACTTGCGGAACATATGTTTCATAAATCCATGTCCTCAAAAGAACTCTTTGATCATGCTACGACCGAAAGTCTCTCGGATACCTTATACGAGATGGGAAAAGCGTTACTTGAGAAGGAACAACATGCTTTGTCTGTCAAATGGCTGGAGCGTGCTTATGAAGTTCTGAGTGGTGATGAGTTGGACAAGTTGAGCGCCGATGCTACAGAATTGCGGATATCTATTATTCAATCACTCATTAAGGCACTTTTGGAGACTCAAATACCAGAGTCAATACAACGGGCAAGGGACTTGATCGACCTTCTGGAGTGCGAACTGGGAGACAAATTAGTAGTTCTGCTTTTGAAACTGGAACTTCTGACGAGGACTTCGAATGAAACTTTCGATGGTTTGACTTATAGTGCTATTCTCAACAAGATGATTCGAACTCTTGTTTTTAATCCGACAAATTTGCGATTGTTCATGTTTCATGTTAGGAAGCTTCATGAAAAGGCGCCGAGTTTGGCGTGTGGAGCTCTGGATGAGATGGTTAGATTACGAGTCAAAGAGTTGGTAACCATGACGGAATGGTTAGAGAAGGCTCTTCTTACGAGAATCTGGATGTGCGTTAGTGGAAGAGAAACCGAAGAACTATTCGTTTCTATGGAAGGATACCTTACGATGATTGCGGGAAACATTGAGAAGTCAATCGGTGTCGAGGCTACTATGGCTGCTCATACAGTTTGCGACCTTGTGAACATTGAACAGACGAGAGACTAATTTGATATAGTTAATCTGGAAGAAGATAGAAGCAAACTATGGACTAAAGCAGTATGAAGTAACTGAGAAATGGTGTCATCTTGCAATTCATAGATTGTTTAAGGCACCAGGAGAGGCTAATATGGCCAAGATATCTCGGTTGGTTATCTTTGCCTCTGATGAAAGTTTTGTCTAATATGCCAACAGGAAACTGCTTCTCTGTGCCCTCAATCGAGGAGACATCAATTCTGCCCGCGATATCTTCGCATCTATGTCTGATTCAGCAAAAGAAGAGCCTTTAACACGATTTTTAATGTACAAAATATCAATCAGAAGTGAGGAGGTTGAATTGGCAGCAGAATGTCTTGAAAAGGTTGCTTCGTGTTCCAAGGATACCTCCCTGCTTTTCGCTTGTGTTCTTGATGCACAACAAGTTGGGAATAAGAAGCATGTTTTAGATGCTCTTTGGTTGGTACTAGATAAGTGTGGATATGGCGCGCAAGAGAATTTGCGTCTTCCATCGATTATTAGGATGATTATTGTTCTACTTGTTGGTATGATTGATGCTGAGAACATAGCAGCTAGTTACGCTGGAGAGAATATTGAGAAATTGTGTACAATGTTCGAAAAGGGTAAGCTATTCACACATTTTTAGGAGACAATATACTAAAAATTAAGTTACAGCACTCAACGTCATTCAAAAATCCCTCAATCGAGAAATATGGACAATCCTTGAACTCGAATGGTTTTCCCGAAACTCATACAATCTATCCCTCAAACATCTTTCCGTCTGGGAACCCCAACAATCTTTAAGAATGCTTGCCAGCTGTATCGGCTTCATTGACCGCTATCCTCGAGATATCGGCGAAGATGCTTATGAGGACGTTACACTCCGAAAAATGTTTTGCAATTTCTGCGCTGCGACTATTTTCGTTTCTGTCGCAAGAGCAGAACAGAACATGGAATCACAATTACAGTTCTATCTTAATTTGAGGAAACATGTGGCGAGTTTTGACCACATATTACAAGAAAAGCTAGAGAAACTAGAAGTGGAAATCACCGAAGATTTGTTGAAGAAATTGTCTGTTCTACTTGCATTTGATTTTGAGGCCGCATGTAGATTGAAAGATTGGGATGGACTTGGAGAGATTATCCAAAAATCAGGGATTTGCAAGAGTACGAGGGTCTATGAATTGATGGCGGATTGTATCTTGAGTTGTGAGGCTCCCACTCAAGGTTTGTACTTCTCGCTTCATCGTTTTCTCCCCTTTCTCTCCGTTTCCCTTGCTACTTTTCCTTGTACTATCTGCGATATTTCTCCGAGGAAAACTTATGTACTAACACATCTTTCTTTCTTGCCACAGTCCTAATCATGACTCTCAAGAAAATCACAAACAAGACTTGGGAGATGGGAGAGTTCGATACCGTCAAATTGTCAAAATACATGCGTTGTTTATTTCAGGCAGCTATGGGATCAGACGATAAGATTGCAGAGGAACTTCTCGATCAAGTTTGTATGCTTGCTGCTGATGCTGCGGAGGTAAGTTTCTGAACCACTCCAGCTTTCCTTCTTCTCCTTCTTATTCTTCATTCTGTGTTCTTTTCTCCTTTCCGATTTTCGGTAGTCCCGCAACCTTATTCTGTCACTCGAATTCCCTATTCTGTAATAAAACCCAGAAAACTAACCCCCACCCCTAAACTTAGACACAAATCCCCTACCCAATCCAAGAGCTTGACTGGCTAGCAACTAAATCCTTCAATCATGCCATCGATCTATACAGCGCAGATCAAGATGAAGGCTGTAAACGATGGGCTGAGAAATCAATACTGATAGCGGGATATTGTGATGATGCGGGGAGTTTGAAGAGGCTTTTGATGCAGAGATTTGGGGGGTTGAAATTTGATGGGTAGCGTTTGGGCGAGAGAGTGAGGATAATGAGTAAGGGATGGCAGGAAGAAGCTAGGGGGAGGGGGTGTTAGGTTGAAAGATCGAGTATTGCACGGATGAAAAACATGTCGCATGTTCTGCTAGGCTTTTCGCTATTTTCATGTATACACAGAGAGATGCATAGCTACATACTAGATTCAAGCTAAAATTTATAGGCCTTTGTTTTTTGTGGTAATTAGTTATTTTTTCATGATTACCCGAGAGGTAAACATCTACATCAGAATCTAAATTTGATCAGTGAATCTACTAATCGTATGAACACGGAAATGGCAAAGTCGTTTTTGAGATCTGCTTTTGGGACGACGCTGTGATTGTTCAGACATATTTAGTCAACGGATCATGCAAATATGTAACTAGGCTGTAAAATGGGGCCCCATGGGTCGGGTTTTCGATCTAACGTCCCATCCATCAGGACCCCATGGGTTGGGTGGGTAATAATATAAATAGACATCCTATCCATGGGTTATCCAATAGATTGCCAAGATTCCAATAGGTTGCCAAAATTCCAATGAGTAATCTAGAACCCAATAGGTAACCCAAAACCCAACAAATAATCCAGAACTCAATAGGTAACCCAAAATCTAGGATCTATCAAGCATTGATATAGTATATATAAAGAATTCTACTAATATTTCTATTAATCACTTTTTTCACATTATATTTCGATTATATTTCTATTATAAAGATGGGAAAGTGTTTTATTGTATTTATAATATTCAATAATTCTTTTAAAAGAAAATACATATATGAATTTTATAACAGGTTGCACCTGTACAAAGCTTGATTATATGATCTGCACATATTCGTATGACTTAGCATAAGGATACAACAAAAACACTATTCGTATGGAAAATCCTTATTTCCTTTTTAGTTAATTCTTCTTGTAATATAAACTATCAATTATATTGACCCCTTTATCTTTAGCCTGTAACATTAGAATTAACTCGTTTATTCATATTAATTTGTGAATACATCGTTGTACGAAGCTATAAGAATAGCGTTGTCAACTCAAAACGAAAATTCTTTACAATCAAGATACACAATCTTGTACGAAAATCCTTTACAGTTAGAACACACGATTCTATACGAAAATCCTTTATGGTTAAAGTATATAGTTTTGTATAAAGCTTTTATATATGGTAGCAATTTAATTTACGATTTATACAATACAAACAATTACAAACGATTACAATGGAAGGAAACATATCGCCACAATAGCTATAAAAGATATTTGAACACTAGATCCAATAAGCAGAATAATAAGCTCAACAAGCAGAACAACAAGCTTAACAAATAATGAATCTGACTTTCCAACAGATCGAAGCTATTATCCAATTGGAAACTCGTATAGCCTTATACAAAACCCCTCAACAAAAAATATCATTCGAAATTCCAATAGCAATATCTTCGATATTAGATAATATTATACAAAAACCAAAACCTTTATTCCCACACTTCAAAAAGTTCAATGGAAGTGAACTTATTTATTACCCATAATTCGAAGACTTTTTGCATACAAAATTGGAGATTAATAGTTCTACTATTGGACAAGAAAAAGAAAGAGTATAATACACTTTCGGAAGATTGTTAAAAGAGGCAGCAACAAGAATCTTTCCTTGAATAGCTTATACCAATAAAAAAAAGAAATTCATAGTAAAGGAATTTTTGAGATAGCTTCGAATAGTATTCTCTGATTCTTGTCAATAATAAAAGGCTTTAAATCAAATCAATCGTATAAAGCAAAAAGCTCGTTCTTTTAATAAATTTCTAAACGAATTCAATTGATTGATTCTTGAAATAGAAGATTAGGGATGAGCAGATATAATTAAGAAAGGTTATCTCAAAGTTGTTTTTAATATAAAATTGTTGATTACAATAATAAATGTTCCAAAAGAAGCTTTGTATAATAGGTATTGTAAGTAATTGCTAATAATCAATAATTAATTGAACGAAATTGCTAAACTCAGTGCTTAGCATATAAAGAAGAAGTCGGAGGTTATTATTAAAAAGATTTTATCAAATACAATACCTGTTCTATTGTATGATATAATGGATTGGCAATTAACAATAGTAGTCTCCTCTATTTAAACAAAAGAATTATGTTGAGCTTCGAATAAGGTTATAGAAGTATAAAGAAAAGCTGGGCAATACCTACGATATAAACTCGATGAACATCAAGTTAGGGAATGCTGTACAAAATTGCGATTCCTTAAAAAAAAGGTTAGAATAGTTTTTGTTCAAAAGAGAAGTGCTTATAATTATTCTAAGGATTTGGGAAAAGAATAGCTTTCAATAAAAGATATTGTTGGAAGTGTACAAAGGTTTTGAAGACAGTAATAGAAGCTTGAACAAAGTTCTAAGAAAGTTTAATGAATAGTTTGTCATTTTTGGTTTTCATCTTAATCAATAAAGATTGTTTTGTAAAAACCCTTTTTGATTCTAATTATCTATTATACAGATTTGTAATCTCTACTTTTGCTACTAAAAACAATCTTTAGCATATCCCTATTTCTTCTTAAGGACTTTTTGGTTTTGATGTTCCTTTTAATAATAAAATCATAGATATAGTTATTGTATTTCTTGATATTGATAGCTATTATGAAAAAAGATTCTTTTTGTATATCATTCCAAAACTAGAATTGTATAATATAATTCTAAAATTTTCTTAAATCAATAAACAAAATGTACAAATCAATGAATTCAAATCGGAATATTTTATTATTTTAATAAAGATTTTTATATGAAATCAAATAAACTTTTTAAAATCAGATAATAAATTAGATATTGATTATCTACCTATATTAATAAAAGCATTCTGTATGATAATAAAAAGATTTAAGAAATGAAAGATTGAAGTATTTGCTGCTAGTCTTAAGAATATTGTTAAAGTACTTGATAAAAAGAAGAAAGAAAAGATAGATCTTTGTATAAAACTTTTTATAATTTATTGGAAATTCCTATAAGCTTTTAGTCTTATAAATACTAACAAAGTTCTCCCTTTATAAGGAAAGGAGATTGATTATAAAATTGAATTAATATTGGAAAATGAAAAGGAACTAGTAGTTCCCTAGGGGTCTTTGTACAATATATTGTATAACGAATTTTTAGTCTTACAAAAAACCCTAATGGAATATTTGGATAAAGGATTTATTTGAGTGAGTAACTCACCTGCTATTGCCCCTATTCTTTTTGTATAAAAGCCTGGAAGCAATCTTTGCTTTTGTGTAAACTATTAAGCTTTGAACAAGATTATATAAAAGGATCGATACTCATTTCTTTTAATTCAAGAAATATTACAATACATAGGGAAAGCGAAATGATATACAAAGCTTAATATAAATCAAGCCTTCCACCAAATTTGTATTACAAAAAGTAACAAATGGAAAACGGCTTTTCGAATAAGATATAATCTTTACAAATAGATAGTTATTCTTTTTAGATTAGTTAATACTTTTAGTACTTTTCAATGATATATCAATTATATGTTAAAGGAATATCTGAACAACTTCTTATTTGTATATATAAATAATGTTTTAATTTTTTCTAATGATTCTTTTTAAAAACACAAAGAGCTTGTATAAAAAGTTTTTCAGAAACTTATAAATGCTGATCTCTTTTTAGATATCGATAAATATGAATTCTCAATAAAACAAATAAAATATCTAGGATTTATATTTAATATTAATAAAGAAATAGAAATGAATCCGGAAAAGATAAAAGTAATTTTTGAATAGAAATCTTCAAGCTCTATTAAAACTATACGAAACTTCTTGGGGTTTGTAAACTTTTATAGAATCTTTATTAAAAACTATTTGGATATTGTATGATTACTCACTGAATTGATATATAAGGAATAAATCTTTTACTGAACGGATAAATGTTAAAAAGTCTTTACTCGATTCAAAGGAATGTTTACGATAGTCCCTATTTTTGTACGATTTGATAAGGATAAGTAAATAATAATTGAAACGGACTCTTCTAGATAATATATTGGTGGTGCTTTTCTATAATACAACGAATAAGACTTTCTATACTTATATGCATTCTTTTCGAAAAAGAATTTCCCTATCGAATACAATTATGAAATATACGATAAAGAAATGTTAATTGTCGTACGATATTTGGAAGCCTGGGACCCTGAATTACGAAGTATTTCAGAATTTGAGATTTGTATGGATCACAAAAACCTGTAATATTTTATAACAGTATAAAAGCTTATTGAATGACAAATACAATAATCTTTGGTTTTGTCTCGATATAATTTCAGTATTATATATATTTAAGGAAAAGATAATATATAAACCAATATACTTTTTCAACGATTATAAGATATATCAAACAATACTAATAAAAAGGTAGATTATTATATAAAGCAACTTCTTTAAATAAAATATAAACCAGAACGAATTGCTAAGATTATCAAAGTTGTATTAATACAAGTCTCCCCTATCGAATATATCAATTCGGATATCGAAGTCACATTTGAAGAACTCTGAACGAAAGCAGAAGAGAATGATAATAATCTATAACAAGTGAGAGAAGCTGTACAACAAGGATAACGCACTTTTCCAATATCTTTGAAATTGAAAGTCTCAATCTCTGAATGCTCCTTATCATCTCAAAGTAAAATGATATTCCGGAATTGACTATGAGTTTCTTAAGACGAAAAACTTCGTATAAGAATGATTCAAGATATTTACAATTCGAAATTATATAGCCATTCTGAAAGGGAGAATACAGTATAAATTCTCTTTCGATAGTATTTCTAACCCCAGATGTCAAACGATATTCGAAGATTTGTACGAAATTGTGATTCCTGCGGAAGAAATAAGGCTTGGAGAGATATACAACAAGGATTTCTGAAACCACTTCCAATCCCTAACAGAATATGAAGTGAAATCTCGATAGACTTTATTATCGAACTATCAGAAAGCAATAATTGTATGAATATAATGGTAGTTACTAATAGACTCGAAAAAGGAATAATATGTAATGGACTAAAAAACATTTCGGTTGAAATAGTAGCAAAATGGTTTATACAAAACTTTTATAAACGATACTATTTATTGAAAACAATTATATTTAATCGAGGAATATAATTTGTTAGCTAATTATAGGTACAGCTTTGTTAATTGCTTAATATTATACAAAAACTATCAATAATATTCCATCCTAAAATAAATAAATCTATTAAGCGAATAAACCAAACAATTGAAATATATTTACAAATGTTTATTGATTATATTCAAAAGGATTAAAAAGAATTATTATTATTTGCCAAACTAGTAATTAATAATCATATAATAATAATAACAAAAGTTAGCTTTTTCTTTCTTAAATATAAATATTATACTAAACCTTTCGATATACAATACAATCTCGCTAATAAAGAAAACCCTCTTTCCTCAATTCAAAAAGCAGATTCTATTATACAAAAACTAAAAGATATTCAAAAATAAACCCAATCTACTATAACTAATACTCAACAAATAATAAAAGATACTACAAATAAACAACATCAACAAACATCAAGTTTTAAAATTAGGAATAAAGTATAACTAAACTTATAAAACATTCGTATAACAAAACAATATAAGAAATTAAATACTAAGCAAACTAAATATATTATAATCAAAATAATTAGAACTTACAACTATCAATTGAATATATCACCAGGAATCCATAATGTCTTCCATTCACAATTGCTACGATCAGTATTGTCCAACCTACTACCAAGCCAACAATAAGATAATACACAATCAGACCTAAAGATTCTGGAAGATAACAAAGAATATATAATAGAAGAGATTTTGGAAAAAAAGACTATATAAAAAGAAAAAGGATAATAGCGAAAATTGTTAATAAAATGGAAAGGCTATATAAAACCAACATGAGAATCATATAACACTTTAGGGAATATAAAAGCTCTAGATATATAAGAATACTATACAAAAGAACAGATAGAAGGAAAAGAATAATATAACAGATTACACCCATACAAAGCTTAATCACATAACCTACACACATTCGTATAACTCAGTATAAGGATACAACAAAAACATTATTCATACAGAAAATCCTTATTTCCTCTTTAGTTAATTCTTTTTGTAATATAGACTACCAATTATATTGACCCCTTTATCTTTAGCCCGTAACAAATTTATAGAAAAAGCATTAAGATAATCAATTTAATCTATACGTGCATAGTGATTATTAGCATATAAATATCCTAGAATATCATTATATATAGCTTGAATTAAAAGCATATCCTTTTATTGAATTATAACTCGTTTTATATAAATCGCTGCAAGATTTATTACTAAAATTAAATAATTAATAGAAAACTTAATAGAAACCAAAAGCTTAAATTAAACTTATATTCAAACTCTTTAATTAAACATATTTCAACAGCTTTTTGTAAAGCTAATAATACAATTGATTACTAACAAATAACTTTTAGAATTAAATCCTAAGTGATTTTTCGAATAAGATATTGAAAAGGAAGTTTTTGAATCAATAATTCAGTGCCTTTTTGATATCTTTTGATTTCATATAATGCAACCGTTAGAAATCAGATTCAATATATTATTCTATTAATATTTCTATTAATCAATTTACTATCTGACTTGAAGCAATATGCTCTCTTTAGAATTTTCTTACAAATAGATTTCTTTTATACAGATTGTACTAGTTTATTTGGAAATAATCGATAACAATTCTGAATGCTTGATATTCTATTAAAATTAGTAAATAAATTATTAGAATGAAATTAATGAATATATCTGATTATATCTTTTGAATAATTTATTGTTGTTGTAATAAAGAAATGAAATTGGAAAAAAAAGGTTGTTTGTATTGTATAATATTTTGTATAAATGCCTTAGAATCTAGATTGTTGCCTTGGAAACAAAAAAACAAACACTTCAAAATTTACTATTATACTATCATTTTTCAATTCTTATCTCTCTTTCGCCTTTCGATTATTCTAATAAACAATATTCTTCGATTTCTTATTATAGAATCTTATCTTTGTAATAAAATACCTTTGATTCTTCTAATTTTTTTATTAATTCAGAATCTTTATAATATCTGGAAAGCAAAAAGCATAAGAGAAATTATTGCAAAATCCTAATATAATTAAAGTGCATAAAAGGAATAAGGTTTTAGAAAATGATCCTATTTGTGGACAAATTGAAAAGGCTAAGGCAAGAGATTAGAGTATTGTTACCTATACAAAAAAGAAATTAAAGGCAATACAAGAATTTATTAATGTTTTTGAAGATATTTAGCATCAAATATTGATTGTTTATAATACTGAAACTTGATATAAATGATATGTATATATTTTTATTTAATTAATTTTTCTATTAATCTGATTATTAGAATAATAAAAGACAATAATTGGAAAAGTATTGCTATATTTCTAAATTGAGGAGATTATAATAAGCAATTTGCTATTATAAATGATAATAATAGTATATAAAAGAATATTAAATATGAAAAAGAATATAACAAAATATACAAAACTTTGTGAAAAGATAATAAAGATTTCAATCAAGAATATGATTGGAAAGGAAAGAATAATAAAGAATTTGAAGAAAGAGAAGCACTTTTGATTTACAATATCTAAAATCCTTTAGAGATAAATTATATTATACAATTAATAAAAAGATTAATAGAAATTGATTTTTATTAGAAATATAAGTATTTGCTACTTCAATACTAACAAAAAACTTAAAAAAGTGCTGGAAAGATATTATTCAAAAAATCCAGGAAATCGAAGGATATTGTAAAAACCTTTTTTACCTTTAGTTAATAAGAAATCCAAAAAGGATTAAGATAAGAATTATTCTTTGTATTACTTTTTATATAAATTGATTAATTTGGTTAGATACTCTTCTCTTTATTATTAATTGCAGAAAAAACAAGGCAAGTTGATAAAGAATATATACAAATTTCAGTTGTAAGTTTACATTCCCACTTTTGAACCCTGTTTCAAAAATCTAATTAATTTAGCTTATCCAATAAACTTTGTGATTTGAGAAAGGAATACAAGAAAATTGTAGAATATAATATATTATTTCCACTAATCTTTCTATTAATCTTTTAATTAATCCACTAATCCTTATTAGAAAAACTCTAATATAAAAATCACCTGCAACTTTTTTTACAAGTTTTGAAAAAGTATTCTGGAGAATACGTATAGTTTATTTCATAAATGATTCTAAAATAAATAATTGAATTAATCTTCCTGATTCTGTATCTTAGTGGCTAGAGTTTATTAAAGAGATAGATAATACGGGATTTTTCATTTTAAAGAATAATCGAAAACAATATATTGATACAAAAAGATTGATTTATGGTAAGAAAATCGATTAGGAATTGTGGGATCTTTAGCAATTGGTTTTATTTGCGAATGCAAATCTGTAAATATTATTTGATATTCAAGCTAATAGAAAACTTATTAAGAATTTCTATAATTAAAACTAGCCTTTTAATATAAAATAATTAAATTGAAGTTTTATTATATATTTTCTATTAAGTTTTCTATTAATTTTCTATTTGATACTTTTGTTCCTTATGAGAATAGATTTTATTTTCGAAAATTTATTAGATATTGAAATTTATTTGGATAATTTTATTATATCTTCTAGTTAACTTTCAAATACTTCTGATTCTGAACTATTCGATTCTTTTCGTTTTTCACCTCCTCATGAATTGTTTTTTGAATTATATAGAAAAGGTGAAAGGTTTTTTAAATGGATATAAGAAGTTTATATTGATTTTATTAAATAATGAAAAACTATTTAATAATTCAATAACCAGATTAATAACTCAATTAATTTAATAAAGAAAATTCACTAAAATTCAACTACTTGTAAATCGATATATTAAATTAAATACAATTAAGCTACAAATAAAGAAACTGGAAAGTCAGTTTTGATATATTATTAATGTAATGAAGAACTAAATCATTTTAGGATTAAGAATATTAGTATTAATACATTATCTAAATATCTTCAAAGTAATATATATTGAAAAACAGTTTTTTGAAATAGATGTCAAAAAGGGATAGATGAATATCCTATTATAAGAATAGGTAGTAAATAATTAATAGAAATATTAATAAAAAGCTAATTCTTTTTCAAATGGGTTTACCAAAACAATTTATAGAAAAAGCATTTCATAATTAATTTCTATAAACAATTATTTCTTTACAAACATCTTTTCAAGTTATTGAGAATAAAGAATAGTAATAGCTTATTCAAATACAAAATCCTGGATTCTTTTTTCTCTTTATATATATATTTCAAAAACGATTAATAGTCCAAGTCAAAAATTTTAAAAAAAATATATTATTTTTGAAAATAGTGAAAGAGAATAAGATTGCTTTATTTTTAAATGCTTGGTCTAATATAAATAAATTATCTTTTCTTGAAATCTTGATTTATTATATCTTTAAAGATTGGGAATTAATTGAAGAGCTCATTGGATTCAAAAGTTTAATAGATATTTATTTAGGATAAGCTTTAGCTAAAGTTGTAAAAGATGTTATTAACAAGTTTAATATTATTGATCAGATTATTTTGATTACTATTAATAATGCATTTAATAATACCAAGATAATGAAAGAAATCAATCAATAATTTGAGAAGATATTCAATAAAAATCAATTTCTAAATAAATATATTTAGTATATATCTTGTTTAGTATATATTATTCAATTTGTTTTAAAAATACTTTTTGGATTAATTCGTTTGATTCCAATCAACAAAATGTTTATTCGAGATTGAAATAATAATATAGAAATAAGCGATCTAAAAAGAATTCGTTTACTTGAAAATAATACTACTCCTTTTATTCTCACGAAGATAAATAGTTTGATTTATTTATTAATCTTTCTACTAATCCTTATCTAGATTCAAAAACTAATTATACTCTCGAATTCTAGTATATAATAACGATTGAGGTTTTTAAATATTCAACAAGAATTTATCAGAAATAATCAGATAGAGCTGAAAAAGCCAATTAATTTTTTAATAAATGTTTCAATTCAATGGGATTCGATTTGTTATATATTGATATATGTAATATATCTTTGAAATACAATTAATAAATATTGCCAGGATTATTCTGATATAAGAATATTTTTTTTATCAAAAATAGAATAGAAGCAAATTAGATATCTTATTGATCTTATTCATTTATTCAATTTCTATACTATATATATAAATAGAACAAAAGGAATCATTTTATTATATGCATTAAATATTTACAATAATTTATATAAGCATCTAACTGAAAATCGTTGTCGTTTAATTAAAAAAAAAAAAAAATATCTATAGATTGAAAAACTAATAGAGGCTATTAATAAAGCAAAGAAAAAATTGAATAAATATTACAACAATATATATAATGATCTTAGTAATATTTATACAATAGAAACTCTACTATGTCCAACTTCAAAGACAACTACTTTCAATTCAAATTCTTATTGATTGAATTATCAAAATAGAAATTAACAAGTCGAATTTGAAACATAATTTCGTTGACTTTGGGAAACCGAATATCAACAATATTTGCTATCTAGAATTATTGAACTTTAAATTTTGTAAGATTCAAATAAGAATGATTTAGCAATTGTTTTGAAACAATCTTATCGGAATGCTTCTAGACAATACAGATCTCAATAAATTACTATAAATGAAGTAGATTCTTAATTATATTCTTATAAATCTTTTTATTAATCTTTCTATTAATTATATCTCTAATAGTCTATTAGTTTTTTCTGATATAGCTATTCTTTCTCATTGAAAAGTAAAAGAATATAATTATCCAGATTTAGCTAGAATAACTAGGGATTTCCTTTATATTCCAATAACAAGGGTTAGTATAAAACAAATATTTAGTTATATTTGGGATTTATGTTTATATCGACATGGATAACTTATTCCAAAAACTATTTGTAATAATATTTTCTTTTTTCATTATCAATAGAAATCACAAAAGGAGATTCTAAATAGAGATAAAGGTTATTATATATTCTGGGATATTATATAAATTATTGAAGAATCTATAGCTTTAATTGAAAAGGAAATCGAAGCCGAAATTGCGAATTTATAAAACAAGATTGATCTTAAAATCAAACAACTTAATGATTGGGATTAAAAGAATTATATTAGCAATAAAGAATCAGATACAAATGCTATACATACAATACAAATTTTTTTTCGAAAACATTATCAACTACAAAGAAATATATTATTAACCAGGATATCACAATATCTTTCTCAAATTGATTACAAAGTTGAGCAAGGTATATCAAATCAAATAAATAAAAGATTGGAAAACAAAAACCCAACAATTTATAATGATTTATAGATTATTGTAGAAAATCAAGCTATACAATCCGATTTATTAAGCCATAATTCGAAAAGGTAACAAATTGAAGATAATGAGATTATAATTGATAAATCCAATAAAGAAAGAAGTCAAAGAAGGTTTTATAATATATTTAATAAATATAAATAGTTTTCTAAATTGAAAATTGAAGAATATTCTATTAATTTTTTTATTAATTTTAAACAATATACCTTATAATACTAATTACTATCTATTACCTATTAAATTATTTATTACCTATTGGGTTATTTATTACCCATTGGATTATTCATTACCCATTGGGTTATCCATTACCCATTGGGTTATTCATTATCTATTGGGTTATTTATTACCTATTGGGTTATCTATTACTCATTGGGTTATCCATTATCCATTAGGTTATCCATTATCTATTAGGTTATTTATTACCTATTGAGTTATTTATTACCTATTGAATTATGGGTAACCTATAGTATTTTGGATTATCCATGGGTAATGGGATAGGTTTTTAGAAATCCTACCTATTTATTGGGTACCCAATGAGGTGTATTACCCATTCATTGGGATTATTACTCAGTGGATGGGGTCCCACCCACTGGGTTTTCTACGCAGACTATATGTAACATTGAGAAAAGCAACGATTTGATCACGAAATCGAGAAGAAGATAAGTAAAACCAGTCGAGACAAGAAGTGACCAGCACATATAATTATTCCAGGTATCTTCTTATCCTAAAGCAAGAAGAACAGATAGAGAAGCCTCAAAATAATTGACTTCCCAGCAGTCAACTCAGAATCTCATCTACCTACACCAGCTTTTAAGTTCCCAGATAAGCTCTCCTCATCATTGCACAACTCATGCACAAAAACACCCCATTTACAACCCGCGGAACCCCTTAATCGGGAATCGAAAGTTGACATGATGACTCTCCGCCCCACTAAGCACCACAACCTTACTTTCCCTCGCCTTTTCGCTGGCCTCTAGACTTTCCCATCCGATGGCCGCTACGAAAACTTTCCCCTTTCCATCGACATCGTCTTTGGAAAGACCGGAGGCAACGCCGGTGCAGCCTTCTAGATCTTTGAACTTTGTGATTTGAGCGCGGAGATCGTCTTCGGAGGAGGCGCCTTGCTCAATGGTGAGCATTTGGACGAAGTGGGCGTCGATTACTTCTTTGGGGGCGTAGGGTTTGAATTCGATGAGGATGAGGTTTGGGGGGGCGGTGAGATGGGATTTTACCTGGGCGAGCAGTTCTTGGAAGGCGGGGGTTGCTGTTGTGGGTGGAAGGTTAGATGGATGTTCTTGATGTGGTTGGAAGAAGCAAGAAGGGGAGAGCAATGGGGGGGGGTGGAAAGTTACTTTGGAATTTGGTGAAAGCTTCAGTAGATTCCCAACCGATGAGGAGCTCGAGTTTTTGTTGATCTTCGCTGTGGGGTCCCCAGCTTTGGTGCTTGTTAGAGATGCGTCATAGATGCATGATGAAGAAAGAAAGAAAGAAAGGAGCATACCGAGTGCGAAGATAGCCATCTTGAGTCTTCAATGTTTGAAGCATGAATTTGAGACCGTCCTTCCATTCTTCAACTCCTCCGCTAACAGATAGGATAACTCTTTCGGTGATGGCCATTTTGAGATTTGTGGTTGGATGTGCTGACGATTATGGATTGAGAAGTCTTTTAGGAATATGAGTTTTGAGATTGTGCCGGACAATTGTTTGGATAGATAAGCTGAATGTGATGATATGATATTGTAAACTAGGTGGTTATCCTTCGTCCTTATATACATTGTCTGCTGTCAACATACATGGATATAGATGACGAGCAAGCTCCATAAGCCCATTCCGAGCATCCAGTTAAGGAGGCTTTCGCAACTCATTGTTACGACTAATAAATTTACAATAGTTGGAGCATCAACGTGCGCTCTTCATCCGAAAGTACTGGTACTTACAACACATCCGGCACGTGATTGTGATCTTGCGAACTTGTGCGCGGGAGCTTTTATTTCCTCTTCCTATTGGTCAGCTCATACGATAGCAACTTGAATAGTACCTCTAGATTAGCTATTGGAGGGAGTGTTGAGTTCGAAAAGGCTGTTTCATGAGATGCACGCTCGGAATTCGGATACCATCGCTACTTGAAACAAAGATGTTTGCATTGGTCGCGAGTGGGGCATTGCGATGCGATGTGACAAGTGGCAGATGTCAACTCTTTCGAAGAGCTACTTCAGACGATCCTATTGCTCTGAGTTCGCATCCTTGAAGCAAAATAGATTTGTGTGCACGGTATACAATTCTGTGATGCGGTTCGCATCGCGCATGGATTATGCATTGAAAGTGGCTAACTTTGAGTCCGAAAGCTGAGCGGCTGAACCGTTTGAAATCATATTCCGGACATTCGGAACACCATCGAAGTACCGAATACCTCGTTAGGAAAGCACTTGCATGTTTCTAGATGCATCGAAAGAAGCATACAACTTCAATCATGAAAATTTGACAAGGATGATAGCAATGTGGATATGAAAAGCCAACAGGTAACCAAGTGACCCAGACAAAGTATTCATTTGATAAAGCAAAAGTAGTTGTGGTAGTCCGTAAGCTTGTTAAGATGGGAAACTACCGTTGGGATCACATAAGAAAGGATCCCAAATCATCTTTTCTTGAACATACATTCAATCACAACACAAAAGAACTACCCAGTATTGCAATGAGATGGGTTAAGTTGCAAATTTCAAGGAAATTATTTGAAGTATCTTATATTACCTGTAAACAACAACTTGCCTGCCGAAAACATGGTTGATTGTCGCTGCTTGTTGAGGGAGAAAGGTACATTTGGAGGTTGATTTTTCCTAGAACCTGAATTCGAACGAGCTGGACATCATGAATGCAATAGCTGGAGTTGTAGTTCAGAAAGGCTTCGTGTGGTAATGAACCAACGTGCAAGAAAGAGATATCTTCAATATATAACAATTCAGCAAGTATGGACGTTGAATGATAGGTAAATGCAGAGTTGATGTTGTTGTCGTTGATGAAGTAGGGAAAAGGTGCTGAACCAATTGCATATGAGATTATGTAATGAGTCATGACTAAGCACCTGTCTCCAGGCGATTTCCGAAGTTGATGTTTGGCTAAGCTTCAACCTCCGACCGTTCAACCCCACTATCCACCAAAAGCTACTACAGCATCCTCGCATATCAAGTTCGAGTTACCCAACGAATGAAGGTAATGAGATGGTAAGCACCATTCGGGGTGTTCACTTACCTGCCAATCTTGGGGGTACATGTCCTAATCCTGATATATCTAGTGGAAATACTTCAGACAATGAACACTTTTACATAGGTGTATCTGCTTGAGCGTTATTGCCACTTCATATCAAATTGACCCCGCCTCTGCTCACTCTCTGAAACTTCCAAAGGATTGGTCTAGAGTATTAGTCTGATATCCCATCGGAGACCTCCATCGGCCTAAGTTACAAGATAAGAAGCAGGCCCAATATATTGTTATTTCCTTCTTAGAGAAAGATACAACTTCTTTTTATAATAGTCTGTTCCTTTTCTTTTTGTTTTCTACTTCTAGTTACCTCACCCATTCAAAAGAACTAACTTTCGAGAGGCATTTGAAGATCTTTGTGGCAGGAAACATATCTTGAGAGGGGCGTTGGCGACCTACATTTCTCGATAATTAACCCTCGAGAGGTATCTATCACTCTCACAACTCACCATGGCGCCCATTGCTGTTTCCCCGAATTCCTCACCGGAACCAGCAGTTTCTCTGGCTTCCAGACACTCCCTCTCTTCCGTAACAACCTCTTACGATGATACCCTTCGTTTCTATCTAAATGGCACACGAGTTGTCCTCGATAATATGGATCCAGAGATCACTCTTCTTGAATATCTCCGTGGAATCGGCCTCACAGGCACAAAGCTAGGATGTGCAGAAGGAGGATGTGGAGCTTGCACAGTTGTTGTTTCTCAATACAACCCAACCACCAAGAAAATATATCATGCGAGCGTGAACGCATGCTTAGCGCCCCTGGTCAGTGTTGACGGAAAGCATGTTATAACAATAGAAGGAATTGGAAATACAAAGAGGCCGCATGCTACGCAAGAGAGAATTGCGAAAGGAAATGGTAGTCAATGTGGATTCTGCACGCCAGGTATAGTTATGAGCTTGTATGCACTTTTACGGAATGATTCGAATCCTTCGGAGCATGATGTAGAAGAAGCTTTCGATGGAAACCTTTGTAGGTGTACAGGATATCGCCCAATTCTAGATGCAGCTCAAACTTTTAGTTCTGGGGCTGCATGTGGGAAATCTAAAACCAATGGTGGAGGTGGATGTTGCATGGACAATGGCGGAGGTAGTGGTGGATGCTGTAAGAGCGAATTGAAGGATGATCAACCTATCAAACGTTTTACACCTCCTGGATTTATCGAATATAACCCGGACACTGAACTAATATTTCCCCCACCACTTATGAGGCATGAATTCAAACCTCTAGCTTTTGGAAACAAAAAGAAGAAGTGGTATCGGCCTGTGACCATGGAACAACTATTAGAGATCAAGAGCGTTTATCCATCGGCAAAAATAATCGGGGGAAGTACAGAAACGCAAATCGAGATTAAATTCAAGGCTATGCAATACACAGCTTCAGTTTTTGTCGGGGATATTCCTGAATTGAGACAGTTTTCATTCAAGGATGACCATTTAGAGATCGGTGGTAATGTTATTCTCACGGATTTGGAGTCGATTGTCCAACAAGCAGAGAAACATTATGGACCTGAAAAGGGCCAAGTTTTCAAGTTAGTAAATCCATTTATCCCGAATTCTTCATATTCTTGCCATCGACGCTTTCATGTCTATCATTGAATCTTGTCATATTTTTTCTTGGGGTGACGGGAGAATAAATAAGCCTCGTCAAACAACGAAACCGAGTTTCAACGAGTTTC
This sequence comes from Botrytis aclada, assembly GCA_014898285.1. Taxonomy (NCBI): domain Eukaryota; kingdom Fungi; phylum Ascomycota; class Leotiomycetes; order Helotiales; family Sclerotiniaceae; genus Botrytis; species Botrytis aclada. Next base: position 1,087,816 of record RCSV01000008.1, read on the forward strand.
CATACTAACAATATCTACAGAGCAATCCATAAACAATTGAAGTATTTCGCAGGTCGACAGATTAGGAATGTCGGTACCCCAGCAGGAAATTTAGCCACTGCTTCTCCTATCTCCGATCTCAATCCTGTATTCGTTGCATCAAACGCTATTCTAGTCGCAAGATCTTTGGATAAGGAGACAGAAATTCCCATGTCTGAATTCTTCAAAGGTTACAGATTGACCGCACTTGCCCCAGATGCAATTATTGCTAGCATTCGTATCCCTGTGACTCAAAAGGGAGAATACTTGCGAGCATACAAGCAGTCGAAACGTAAGGATGATGATATTGCCATCGTCAATGCAGCTCTTAGGGTTGCTATCGACGATTCGCATGTTGTGACTAGTGCAAGTCTAGTGTACGGAGGAATGGCTCCAACCACAATCGCGGCTAGAAAGGCCGGTGCTTATTTGTTAGGCAAAAAGTTTTCAGATCCCGCAACTTTGGAGGGAACCATGAACGCCTTGGAAGAGGACTTCAACCTTAGTTTTAGCGTCCCTGGAGGAATGGCTACTTACCGCAAATCACTTGCATTCGGTTTCTTCTATCGCTTCTACCATGGAATTTTATCCAGCTTCGAGATCAAGGATTTGGAAGTAGATGCACAAGTTGTACCAGAGATTGAACGCATAATATCTTTTGGCAAAGAAGATAGAGAAGCCACTGTTGCCTACCAACAGAATGTTCTCGGGAAAGCAAGTCCACACGTAGCTGCACTTAAGCAAACATGCGGAGAAGCACAGTATACCGACGACATTCCAGTCCAAAAAAACGAGTTATATGGATGCTTAGTATTGTCGACGAAGGCACATGCTAAGATAATAAGCGTCGATTCTGCTCCTGCAATGGATCTACCGGGTGTAGTTCAATATGTTGATCATACAGATATGCCTAGTCCAGAAGCCAACTTCTGGGGAGCACCGGTTTGTGACGAACCATTCTTTGCTGTCGATGAAGTATTTACAACAGGCCAACCGATTGGTATAGTTCTTGCTGATAGCGCAGCACATGCAAGTGCAGGAGCACGAGCTGTCAAGGTCGAGTATGAAGAGTTACCAGCAATTTTCACAATGGAAGAAGCCATCGAAAAGGAAAGTTTCTTCGATCATTACAGGTACATTAAGAAAGGAGAACCAGAGAAGGCATTTGAAGAGGCAGATCATGTCTTTACTGGTGTATCTAGAATGGGTGGACAAGAGCACTTCTACCTGGAAACCAATGCTTGTGTGGCCATTCCTAAAATCGAAGATGGAGAAATGGAAATTTGGTCCGGAACTCAAAATCCAACAGAAACGTAAGTAGATCGGGATGCGGTAATATTCTTCAGCTAACAATCTATCAGCCAAACTTATGTAGCGCAAGTTTGTGACGTTGCTGCAAACAAAGTCGTGAGTAAGGTCAAGAGACTTGGAGGTGGTTTTGGTGGAAAAGAGACTCGTTCCATACAATTATGTGGCATTGTAGCTCTTGCAGCTAAAAAGACTGGCAAACCAGTCCGTTGCATGCTCAATCGCGATGAAGATATGATCACATCTGGTCAAAGACATCCTTTCCTATCTAGGTGGAAAGTTGCCATCAATAAAGACGGCAAAATCCAAGCACTTGATTTGGACATGTTCTGCAATGGAGGGTGGACGCAAGATCTTTCTGGTGCTGTATTGGATCGATCACTATCGCATTCTGATAACTGCTATATGATCCCCAATATCCACGTCCGAGGTCGTGTTTGCAAGACGAATACCATGTCAAATACTGCATTCCGAGGATTTGGTGGACCTCAAGGCTTATATATGGCGGAATCATACATCGAAGAAGTCGCGGACCGTCTCGGTATGCCAGCAGAGAAGCTTAGAGAAATTAATTTCTACAAGGCAAACGAGCAAACTCATTTTAACCAAGCTCTTAAGGATTGGCATGTACCATTAATGTATAAGCAGGTTCAGGAAGAATCGAACTATGCCGCAAGGCGAGAGGCCATCACCAAATTCAACGCTGAGCATAAGTGGAAAAAGAGGGGACTTGCGATTGTACCTACAAAGTTTGGTATCTCTTTCACGGCACTTTTCCTCAATCAAGCCGGAGCATTGGTCCATATCTATCACGATGGATCCGTTCTTGTTGCTCATGGTGGTACTGAAATGGGACAAGGTCTTCATACGAAAATGATGATGGTTGCGGCTGAAGCACTTGGCGTTCCCTTGGATAATGTATTCATCTCGGAAACTGCCACTAACACAGTAGCTAATACCTCTTCTACTGCTGCATCGGCTTCTTCTGATCTGAATGGATATGCTATCTTTAATGCCTGCGCTCAAATCAATGAACGACTTGCACCATACAGAGAGAAATTTGGTCCTGATGCCACAATGAAACAGCTAGCACATGCTGCCTACTTCGATCGTGTCAATCTTTCCGCAAATGGATTCTACAAGACTCCAGATATTGGTTATACATGGGGTCCTAACACTGGACAAATGTTCTTTTACTTCACTCAAGGAGTCACAGCCTCTGAAGTTGAGATCGATACTCTGACTGGTGATTGGACATGTCTACGTTCCGATATCAAAATGGATGTTGGTCGTTCTATCAATCCATCTATTGATTATGGACAGATTGAAGGTGCTTTTGTACAAGGAATGGGATTGTTCACTACGGAGGAATCCCTCTGGTTCCGTGCAGGACCAATGGCTGGACAACTTGCTACTCGTGGACCTGGTGCATATAAAATTCCTGGGTTTAGAGATATTCCTCAGGAATTCAACGTTTCTTTACTTAAAGGCGTGGAATGGGAAGATCTTAAAACTATTCAGAGGAGTAGGGGGGTAGGTGAACCACCACTTTTCATGGGTAGTGCAGTATTCTTTGCAATCAGAGATGCGTTGAAGGCTGCTAGAAGGGAATATGGTGTCGAGGCTGAAATTGGGGAGGATGTCAAAGGTGGCGGATTATTGGTATTGGAAAGTCCTGCAACACCAGAAAGGATTAGGGTTAGCTGTGCGGACCCAATTTTGAAGAGAGCGGAGGTGAAACCAAAGGAGGGAGAGAAGAGTTTCTTTATGAGTATTTAGTATGATATGATGATGGTCAAATAATGAGGGATACGGCAAAATTGGCACTTGATGGGAGTTTTTGGGATTGTGCGATGATTTCCTGGAGATATGCGGAGCATCTTTTTTGTTTAGCATGGTCGGGATATCAGAAATACAAATTTTGAATGACTGGTTTTTTGAGATACTTTATTTTTACGTATGAGAGAGAGCAATGCTCCACAATCGAAGGAATACAATCCCTGTCACTCACCCACCCACTCATACGTACATACATACATATACAGAATGATGACTTGTCAAGTATCATATAGCATGGCTAGCATTCACATCCACAAGTTCCCCGGGTGATTATATCATTGATCTTCTATCTGGTTCCTATCTATGTATGTAGATATTTATAGGATGCGATATGCGGGTACCTAGATACATCTGGGGAGTGAGTCTGTGTACACTGTGTCATGATCATTTATTATGATGCGCTAGCTAGCTATAGATAGCTATGGGGTATGCGACGAGATGGGATACGTGAGTGGGTATCTTATTCTAGTTTCTATTTAAGCCATGTATGGTATTCCGCTCTCCTGGGTGCAGTATCCCGAGTGTGTCTGTTAGGACTTTATTCTTCCATGCCCATGCATACTCCCACTCATAGATACGTAGAAATGATGGTAACGACCAGTCATCAATTCCTTCCGACTGGTCCCACATCAGGAGTGATATTTTCAATCCCCCTCCCAGTTGTGAAAGCGTTCATGCGCTGGCATTGCGAAAGCAGGCATCATCGCACCACATACATGACAGATTTCGCGATGATCCATGTCCTCGTCCGCCTCATCCTCTACATTCCAAAAATCTAGTTCGTCCGCTGTATCTTGCGACTGGACAATATCCTCTGAGCCCATGGTATACTCTGTCCCAACGTAATCAGTGGAAGGATGCTTCTTTACAGGAAGCTGATTCGTATCTGCCACGAAATCCGGTGGCGTGTCTCTATCCTGCACCTTCCACTCTTTGAGCCTCGCTTCTTGACCCTTGAACATGCTGCCTATATTTCTACCAACGCCGCCTGAAGATCCGTCTTCGCTCGCTGCTTCAACCATATTTGTGACTCCGATATTGACCAGACTCAGATTCCAATCTGCTTTCTGGGGATGCAGTTTTCGAAACATGGGTATCAAAGATTCTTGGATGAGTCGTTCGACAATGCTATCTTTACCATCTCTTAAATTGAAAATGAAATTAGGTAGGGGTCCGGATCTGGAGAAGCGATTGAAGCTGCGGGTTCTGGTGCCATCCGCGTTCAAGGGTGGACGGGGCCGGGTGGACAAACGGAGTGTTTTGGGATAAGCTATCCATCGTTTTGATGGTATGTTAGATTTTTCATCGTCTTCAAGCAAATCTTGATGCATTCTATTCAAGAGACTTGTTGCAAGCATTCGAAGCTCTTTTATTAGTTGTGGCATAGTATCAAGCTTGATATATGAATCCTCGATTGAGATTTGGGATGGTACCTTTCGGATATCCTTTACATCTGAATCATCGCGACCATTGATTAATGCCCAAGCCTTACCTCCAATACCTCTCTCTGCCCCAGATCCTCCAAGAAGCTTTTCGAGTATCTCAGGGCCAATTCCGGGGAAGAGACGAACATCATGGACTGTAACAGATTCTTTGGTACCTCCATAAATTAATCCACTTTCAAAATCGGCTGGACGTGATAGAACATGGTTCCGGATACGTTGAGACATTTTGAACCCAATACCAGGTATTTTGCCAATATCATGGCTATCAATGAATGCTGTGACATTACTTTGTGGTCCATCACCACTGGGCAACACTTCATAAGGTGGAAGAAGAGTTGTTTGACCCTTTGGTTTGTGAAGGTTGCCTACCAATTTACTCAAAAGTTTGTTCGTGGATATACCAACGGTTGAAGTGTAGCCTTTTTCTTCTTCCAGGCTTAATCTTAAATGCTGGGCAAGATGCGAACCCAAAATCAACCGGGTGAGTAGTCCGATATCATTATTCGGCGACCCCGAATTCAGTGTAGACTGAGAGGATGCTTCGCCGCACGGCTGCAAATCGGGATAGCAATGGCCAGCAATCTTGGTAGCATCAAAGGCAAACCCCGCGGTAGGATCATTACGGTCCATTTGAAGGAAGGAGTGAGTCAAATCATTTGGATTGAGAAGTTTCTGATTATAGTCGACAATATCTGTGACGTCCATGAATACTTCATCAAATCCTAACCGTTCGACTTTCCCCGACCAACTGAACTTTTCCAAATGTTTATATAACATTTTGGAGGCATCACGGAATCGACCCAACTCTTCTCCCAACACAACAACCACATCGGGACAGATTTTCTTGGCTTCATGGATTAATTGTAATTTACTCAGACCACGACGTCGAGCTTCATAATTGCATGTGACGATGATTTGTTTCTAAAGTGATTACTTAGGATTTGGATATACATATGTAGGTTTTGTACTATTTTGAGTTGAGTTTGACATGAGAGTCTTACCTGTTGTACAGCCTACTTATTACATCAGCTATGTTTCATAGATCAGAGGAAGAGAGAAGGAGAGGAATTCAGATGCAGATATTTACCAAAGGTACTGATTTGAGAGCGGGATTCTCATTTTCAAAGACAGACGCGTAGAAACAGTCGTAATCCTACAAACTCCAATGATCAGAATAGATACTTTTTGGAAGTGACGTGTTTGTTTACGAAATAGTGATGCATATAGAAATCCTAATGGGGCTGACTAACAAAATGTATGATTATCCTGTGATCCTTTCTTGCCATTATGGTTTATTATTAGCTCAGTAGTATTTTGACTTTGCTGGCGACGATGAGACAGGTGGATGTGAAGATCTTGGTCCCATTTTTTCTTTTGAAGTTAAATTATCGTATTGTATCGTGATATCGAACCTTAGCAGTCTTTGTCTTGGTCCACGTGAACAAAGTCTCATCCGAAAGAAGATTCTGGGAAGGAAGAGAAGATGCCAAGTTTGACAGCAAAGAGAAGGATTCGGATTGTTGTCAATGATACTTGACCTAGGTAGATCCATCCCTTTGAATCTCAGGATGTATGGATGTATAGTGTAAGTCGACGTCAAACACATCAAGCTATCATCGGATGTATGGTATATACCTTTGCTTTGATCTAAAAATGTAAGACGGAGTGGAGCTTATCGATAAGCAACAGTACAAAGTGCCAGACTGCCAGAATCAAAGATGCCATTCTTAGAACTCTGTGCGGAAATTGGATTCTAAGACACGTTTACATGTCTAATCGTGTCTAAAGTTCTAAACATATCTCACGGGTGGACTCGCAGTGGAGTTTGGAGATCTTTCTTTTCTGGAATTTCTATTTTGAGATACATCTTGCAAGTCACGCGTTTGATGTGGAGAGTTACCAAGAAAATACTCTACACTGTAGGCGGACTCAGTGGGTACAGTACGAGTACGAAGTAAACTTTGTAACATTATCGCCATCGCCATCGCCATCGCCCCTTTTGCCTTCGTAACCCCTTCATCGCCTTCGCCACCAGAAAGTGGTCCTCGGAAGTCGAAACTCAATACTTTCCAATACGATCAACCAGACGAATTAAAGCATAGTTAATTTTATATAACAATTGAATTGTATTCAAGTCAATTATATGTTGAAGCCAAGATTTTACCCCATAAATCTCATCCATTCCTTGTTTCCAATCGTATTGTTTCCTTGCCATTATCACCCATTCCATAAGCGATGCTAACACCAAAGAGCGTCTCAGCTATTGGTCTCTCAAGGACGGATAAAGTTCTTTCACCGGGCTACAAGGCTATTAGGAAGGGAGGTTCTAGATATAACTACCTAGGCAGTTGTCCTATTGATTTATCATGAAATATTGATTGAAATAACATAAATAGCATATGGGATTAGATACTTAACGAGGACTAAAGGGGCGAAATCAACTTTGAAAAGTAACAATAAATATTGCAAGAATGCCTATAATAAGATCAAGCCACCACCACACTTACTGGTCCCATTCCCCTTGAAACAACCAATCGTCTTGAATAGTCTTGAACTTCCAAGTCCAAAATCTATTCGCTCAAGCGGTGTGATATTCCAAAAGAACCCTTGCATAGGCGCCACTCACCCATGGACCCATCCACTCCGACAGTCCGAGATCCTAGATTCAGCCCAAATCTGTGACTCCATCTCCGTTCACTACTCCAATTTGCTAATCCAACCACGACTACCACCTTGACTATCATAGAAACGTCCTACTCGAGTATTGCTGACCATTGCTCCGTAAACTAAGCTAAGGTAGCTCACTCCTCATTCTTGTATGATTCAACCTCTCGGGAAATCCTTCCACAGCGCTTCAAGGAGCCACAACAACCATTGAATCCTTATATGGGTCTATGAGATGAGCCTAGTATGGTGGTTTGATGACCATCCCAAATGCTTGTCAACCTGTCGTGCGTGGAAATCAATGAAATATTTCTATTTGCTTGGTTCGATTTTTTGGACCTGCACTGCAAGCCCCTCGTCACATCATTTCTATAAACATCGCGCCTATTCCCATACCTTACAAGCATAAGCATTTCAAACTTGATTAGCAGATGCATGACAGGTGATAAGACTGTGCTTAAACTCTAAACTCCCATCTATTTCTTGGCCTAGGCAAAGGTCGGTGGTGATATACATATAGCTGCGGCACGGTCAGTGTTGGTTTCACCTGAGGGGTAGTTATTCGTATCTTTTTTTCTCTCTCTTCCTACTCATTTGTCTTACGCCTTACGAAATTACGAAATCATTTGACGAAGTTTACGACTACGCCTTGTTATCGGTAGATTTAGATTCATTATATCTAAGATACCTAGGCCACCTGCGACTTTTTTTGTGGCCCAATTCAAAGTCTCGATTCTTAGACGAACACTCAACATTCAAATATATACTCTTGTGTCACGGACTAGAATACAGTCAAGGAAGACACTATTAAGAATCCTACCAAATCTCCGATTATGATGCTGGCACCTGTTCAAGAGTGCTCCTCTATAGTTATGTCTTTCCCTCCTCGGCATTCGTCACCACCAAAGAGACCGAAGTTGTCCTTACAGATCAAGACCCCATCTGCTCCACAAACCATCGGAAAATCCTCCACAGCGTTAAAATCAGACATTAATCCATCATCACCAACTGCATTTAATACACTTTCAAATGCATACGCAACAGCAATTGAGAATGCCTCACCACAAATACCAAAGCCGGCAAGCCTTGAAGCTAGACCTTCCTTAAGAATTCAACCCATGCCTTCACGACTTCAGACGACACGACTTCAGACGACACGACTTCAGACGAATATAAAAGCAGAAGATGGATACATACATCCATCAGAGCGCACTGCGACTCCTGGACCCTTTGCGATATCATATCCTGATACCCCAAGTTCAGGTCACCCAGATTCAGCTCACCCAAAAGACTCCCTAAACTTCACATTTACCCCTCCACATTCAGCAGGCTCATCCGATAGAAAGATGTTCACCTTTGCATCGCAAGCTTCGAATAGTGCATCGCCGCGAAGTATGAGACGACTTACTCCATATACACATCCCAAATCTCTCCATAGTATCCTTCGGAACTCACCACTTCCACCTCCCAGCGCCGTCGCGCCTGCGACACCAAATACTGCAAGTCGACTCGCAACGCGATTAGCAAACAAGGGCACGAAGAAAGTAGAATACGATGACCCTTTAACTCAAACCATCACCACTAATAAATATGTAAAATCGCACATCGATCTTCTATTCGAAGACTCTCCTCATTCCACCACAGATCCCGAATTCGCAACCCTAGACACTTTCGATACAACCATGCAATACACTGGTGATGAAACACGCGATGGAGGACAAACCCCGGGACCATTTGAAGAAATGCGAAGAAGGATGGCCGAGAGTGGATTAGAAACTCCCGGGCTGCGAAAACGTAAGCGCAAGGACAAGAAGAGAAAGTGGAGATGGACAATCGGAGATGGAGAGGATAGTGATGCGCAAACGGCTCCTACGACTGCGTTGGAGAGAACACCGATTACATCGATTTGGATGGGTGGAGAAATGACAGATGGGGGTTCGGTAATGTTTGGGAATGGTAATGGGAATGGCAATGGCAATGGAAATGGAAATCTTGAACAGGAAACTTTTTCGAAAGATGGAAAGAATAATGTTCCGTCGGATGAAATGAATGGCATGAGTAGAAAGAGGATTTCTCTGGGAAATCTCGAAGGAGGCAGCATAGATGAGGATGAGGGTCATGATGATCGTGATAGGCGAACACAGTCCGTGGAACTATTTACCGATTCGGACATGTCAGAAGAGGGTAGTGAAAGACCTGGTACATCACATTCTTTCTAGTTTATAGTTTTACGATAAATCATTTTATCACCTACAAAGGTTATTTTATAAGCATCAGTGTAAGCTCACCTGTCTTGAAACATCAGACTGGTTGTATCGTATGTATGAAGAAGTTGTATGGTTTGGTATGGCTTGGTAGATGACTCGATTATTCGAGTCTATATACTCGTACATATGGACTGATGGCTTAGAGTAGGATGTGAGATATGGTTCCTAACTTTATCATTTTGTATCTAGTATTCTTTCATATTTGTTAGATATATGGCTGATACATGACAAGTTAAATTGTAACTACAAGTAAAAGAAATCTTTGACAAATCAAACAATAGTTGATTTTCAGAGACTCTTATCCGAAAGATTCTTGGATTATCAACACATTCTATCCATCCCACTGCTGGTGCTAAGAAAGTTACCACACCTACTCTTACATCCATCCAGCACACTTTCTTGCCACATCTTCCTTTCGAATACGTGAAATAGAAATACAGAATAAAAAGCCTTGCTAATTACATCTATCATTCGATCCCTCCCGTTTCAATAGACAAGATGCAGACATAATTCCTTCCATTTGCTAGGTGGTTGGAATCAATATATACCTAAATTAGTCAGATATTCATCACAACGTAAGATCACCTATTTCCATCTACCTACCTGCTGAAATACCAATTATCTTAATTTAAAGAGTATTGGTTTACGAGGCATAATTGTAAGCAAATATCTCTGTTTGTTCCTCTCCTCTCTTAACGTTCTCCTAAATTCGGATTGTGATATTGCAATCCCATCAGTCGGTAGATCACAGGACAAGTGCTCACGAGATCAGAAAGTCATCTCATCAATCCCGACCAAGAAGAAAGAGCGAAGATCCTAAAACCTGAGAGGAAAGTTTTTGATAAACTTTGAGAGCTACTCCCGGGTTTGTCGTGAATCTTGATGGGAAAGAGAAAGAGTTTCCAGAGAGTTGTTTCGTGATGTTGGTAAGTGAGTGGGAGAGAGCATGAAGGGGAGGGTCATTTGGTGCCATGACTTAGGTGCGGAGGAGGAGGAGAGAATAAAAAGGGGAGAGATGAGACATTTGACTTGGAAGAATCATTATCGCAGTGATTTGGAGTGTCTTCAGGTTTTTGGATTCTGATAGCTTCTCATCCTCGTTTCTGGTTCTCTCTTTCTTCTGCCGCCGTTCCTTCAATCGCTAGATACGTGTGAACAAGCAGAATTTTCAGTAGATAATTTGTGCTTTGCTCTTGAGATCTACTATATCATCTTTCCATATCCCTATCATCATGTCCTACGACATAGAAGATGGTGCTCCCACCACTCTTAGCCTCTCTTCGATAAACAGCACCGGCACCTCTCCCTCTCAATCTCTTGTCCCTAGTTCAGCGTCCCGCCATGCTCGCTTCTCAATAAACACCCACCAATTCCCCGATTTACCTACCCTAGGTCCCGTTCCCGCGGTTATCAAATCCTCCAACGGGAATCTCTTCTGGGCCGACGAATCCTGCGCTCGTCGCGTGGGACTCACCTGCAACGAAGCTCGTCTCTTCCTGCAATTGCAATCCGGTGACTACAATTATTCTGAATACTCTCCCATGTTCCATGCTTTTGGAGAGGAGAAAAAGAATCTCCAGCGCAGACTAGGGGAATTGAAATGGTGGCAGATGGAACGGAGAAAGGAGTGGGAGAAGAGAGTTGAGTGGTTGAGCAAGATGGAAGAACCGAGACTTTGGTTGCTTTATTTGATGGCGAGGAAAAGGAGAATTCTGTGGGTGGCTTGTAGAAGGGTTTTGGATAGGTTGAGGTATAAGAGGGAAGAGAGGGAGGAGAGGAAGAGGAACTCTCAAATAGGAATTGTGACTTCGGAAGAATCCACTGCGGGGGAAAATTCAAGTCAATTGGAATCCGAGGAGACGCAATCAGATGATAGCGAGCAATCGGTAACTGAACTAACTGCAGATACACTCACACATTTGGTTCCCGCCTATCGATCTACCTCTGGCCCAGGAAGCACACATTCTCATAGTTCCGCCACCCACTCTCATTCCCGTTCCTGCCTACACAAACTCACCAGCAGGATGAGACAACCCGAGAAATCCCACCCCAACCCATCCTCCACTTCCTGCCCAATCTTCAACCGTCCCTTATCCGCCACCACCTCCTCCCTCCAAGCCCTCACCACTCTCCTCCTCCCCCCTCAATCCCCCTACCTAGTCCTCGGGTACTTCCCCACCTCCTCCCTCGATCCCCACGAAACCTACATTTCCCTCTCCGATCCCCGTACTCTCTTCTCCTCTCTCCACCACGCAGAGCGCTCTCTCCGGGGTGCACGACGCTTTTTCTCCCTCAAATCGCTCGCGGGTTTCGGTCTGTATAAATGCGATATTGAGCGCGGGGCGCATACCAAGATGGGGCTGAAGGAAGAGGAAAAAATGGTGCTGAGGAAGTTTTATACCGCGTATAAGGTGAAGAGGAGGAGTGTTCCGTGGTTTGGAAGGGGAGAGTGGGATGAGGATGTTGGGAGGGCGTGGTTGGGATGGGTGGAGAAGAGTTTGAATGAGGGGGGTGAGAGGAAGGAGGGGAAAGGGAACAGTGCAGAGAGAGCTAGGGGACCGTTGGAGGGGAGGTGGAGTTTGGAGTTGGTGTATGATTGGTTAGTTGATTCTTTCTTTCTTTCTTTCTTTCTTTCTTCCCCTTTGGTCTCTGGTTTTGAAAAGAAAAAATTGAGACGAATAATCCGATATATATGTGATGAGTTACAATACTAACACACAAACAAATAAACAGGTGTCCATATCGACTCAGCGCCGTAGTCCTCACCCCGCTACTTCTCAGTCTCATTGTAGGAACGTGGTTTATGGCAGTAACCGGTGATGTGATCACAGCCTGGACATTGGCTCTGTACATTGTGACGGCCGCTGCGGCTATCGTTGCACTATTGGGTATTATTGGGAGTTTGAAGGATGTGTGAATCTGGATTTATGCTGCCGGGATATTAACCTAGTGTGTAATTGATATGTAATTTACTTCTAAGCTTTTTGTTGTTGTTATTGTGGTGTTGGGGAAACTTACATGGCTGGGAGTTAGTTGTATGGGGAGTATTTGCTTTGGGACATTAATGAGTGGTTGTAATGTTCTTGCTAAGTCGGGTACCCCACTTTCGGGCCACCCCTCTTTTGGGCCACCTCAAAAAAGCTTACTGTAAGAAGGGACCTCTCTTATTTATTTTTTAATAACTTTACAATGCTTAAATCAATTGATTTAAAATTTTGATATATTATTAATTATATTATGTCTAAGATATATATCGAAGTTGATATTAATTCGACTTTATGTACAGTGGTGAATAGGCATTCAATTTAACAAACTGCTTTGGAATATGGGATTCTAAGGGTTACTCTTCAAAACTATATAAATAGCCACCTATCTTATAAAAAAAGTGCGCAATATATGCAAAAGATAGCTTCGATGTAGAAGAAACGATTGGCAGATTGAATATTAGTTTAAAAGTCTTTGGGTATTAGTTCTATATATTGATAAATTCGGGAAATTGGGGAGTGTTTTCTTGATATTAAAGGAGGTGATTCTATATTTGGGAAATGATGGGTACAGAACTTTCTTCAAAGGAATCTAGAGATTAGAATTAAAAGACAAATTAGGATTGATTCAGTATGTGTCAAAGGTGTAATTGTCGATATTATTAGTCAATAATTCCTAAAGTTGGATTTATTTTCAATTTGTTATATTAAGCCTTAGTATTGATATAATATGGATAAAGCAGGTATACAAAAAGACCAGGAATTAAATGGACTAGTTCTAAGAAGCTCAAAATGTTGTTTTATTTAGAAAAAGGAGTCTAGTTCTTGAGCTTGGATATCATTTATAGAGTGTATCTTAGCTGTGGGAAGAGTTTTTGATTCTCTTATTATATTTAAGGGAAAATCAGTACAACAACAATGGTTTCCGGTTGATTTAAAGTTTTATAAAGGATGGCATTTCACTGCTATAGATAATAGGTGGATTACGAATAATACTGCTTTAGAATGGCTTAAAAAGGTTTTCATATTTCAAACAACTTCCTTCTTATCGGATGAGTCGAGATTTCTTATATTAAATGGGTATGGAAGTTATGAAACTACTGAATTTATGTATGAGTGTTTTAAGTATAATATATATCTTTTATTCCTTTCACTATATATGTTATATGTCCTACAATCTTTTGATTTATTTGTATTCTCACCTTTCAAAAGAGTATACAGGTATTATCTCAATAAATTAGTCTCTTTATCGGATTCTAAAGCAATTGAAAAAACTAATTTCCTTATATACTATCAGAAAGTACGACTGGATGGTTTAACAGAGTATAATATATTAGCTGGGTAGAAAGCTTCAGGTTTATGGCCTTTAAATCGCGTTAAGTCTATTATATCCAGATTATTGTTTGAGAATAGCAATAAGGAAGTTACAAATCAGAATTTATTTTCTAATGATGATTCTATGTATTAATGGAATAAGGAGTCTGCAATTTCAATTTTTAAAACGTTTCAGAAAGCTAGTGATTTAAGATTATATACATATATGTTCCTTTAGAGTGAAGAGATTGATCTTTACACTCGCCGCCAGTTTTTTAGAAAGATTATTAAGAGATTCGATGCTAAGGATTATGAAATTCTGTAATCTGGGCATCGAATAAAGCAATTGGAGTATCAATTGAAGCAAGTTGTTTTTAAAAAGAAGTGCAAGGTAAAAACTAATCCAAATTCGAAGTTTTCTAAGATTAAAGAGATTAGGGAGGCGCAAATCAAGGCAGAAGATCGTAAAATTGATATAGGAAATACTAATGATAATAATGAAAGTGTATTCTCAAGTATTTATTATAATGCTGAGTAGTTATTGAATAATTAATGTTTTAATATCATATAATATAAATTTTTGAGGTGGCCCAAAAGAGGGGTGGCCCGAAAGTGGGGTACCCGACTTAATTAATATACCAGATATACAACCTAATCATCTTCGGCTCTGAAACCACATATAGGGAAAATCCGTATTGTCTCGCGAGGGGGAACTATCCCATCTCTCTCCTCTCCTTGCGGAACCGAATCCCATGAATCTCGTCTAAGAAGCTCGAAATAAAATATAAACACCCCCATTCCCATATCCTCTTATATAAGTTTATCAATGAACACTCATCCAGATTCCTTAAAAATATGTAGAATCGTGAAGATGAATTCTCGGTTGATGAACATGTAATTGTTTCCCCGTCTCTAAACCGTGAATTGTGATCCGAGAAGTAAAACGAATAAAAAATCAGAGACGATAATGAAAATATCAATTTCTCCCATCATACGCAATAAGTTTTCATTCACTTCGCTCTCTCCTCTTTTGCTTTTTCTTTTTTACTTCCCATCCCCCCTCCACTTTCACCATGCCCTCAAAAAAATAGAAAATCAAAATCAAAATCAAAAAAGTATCACGAAACATTTACTCTCACTCCCACACAGCAAAAAAATTGCAAAAAAGCTAGCAAGTCCCAGTTTCGATCTGGGGACCTCCGGGTTATGAGCCCGGCGCGCTTCCACTGCGCCAACTTGCTTGTTTTGTTGCTTGATTTGATGGAGGAGCGACAGTTGTTTATTTATATATTTGCTTTGTTAGATGTGGGTGGAAAAGAGGAGTGGAGTGGGGTGGATGTTAGTCATAGATACAGATGGGCGGGACCGAGAGGAGGGGCATTTTTATTAGACGACTTTGAAATTGGACTCATGATTTATATATTTATATAGCAACATTTGAGAGTTGTAAAATTATCGAAAAAAGGGACAACTACTTTCAAAGTGAACTTTCGATGTGAATTTATAGAGTATGAAATAAAGCAAGGTATTATCAAATTCGGGCTATTGTTCAGGATTCATTTCTTTTACACATATCATTCTCAACAACTGAGATGTATCTCATTATTACCACTCAAATCTCCCATCAACACTATCCTCATAATTTATTCCTCATTGCCATCCTCTTCTAATCATACTTCCCACTCAACTTCACTAATCCCTCTTTCTCATTCTCATCCTTACTCTTCCTCGACCAAGCCGGAGCTTCGTCCTTTCCTTCATCTTCCTCTTTATCACCTTCCTCCTTCGTCTTATGCACCGTAGTGGGCGCATGTTCTGCCGGCGAATAAATCGTATACAGAATCAATGGTTCTTTCCCTGTATTCATAAATTGATGTTGAGTACCCGCTGGTACGACCATTAAATCTCCCTTTCTAACCTCTTGGTCCTTACCGTTGATGGTAGCGAGGCCAGTGCCGGACGTAAAGGTGAGAGCTTGATCGACTGTGTGGACTTCGTCACCTATGTCGCCGCCGACGGGGATAGTCATGAGTACGACTTGGGAATAGAGGCCTGTGAACTGGGGGAGTGTTAGTCTAAGGTTGAATGGGATGGTGGATGGTGGTAGGGAGATGATGAGGGGGAAATGAAAGGAGAGAAGCATTATGTTGCGTTGGGATGGGCAGCATATAGGTTAGAAGAAACAATTTCATGAGGAATATGGAAATTGTGATGCACATACAAGTACTCTACGAAATTCATGGGAGGAAGCTGGAAGATCCGAGGTCATTTGAGGAAAATAGACCATATCGTGGGAAGGGGGCGATGAGTTGGGTTTCTTGGACGCCATATTGCGACTTTGGATGCTCAATGGAATTGGATTCTTGAATGAGGACGTTTTTCTATACGTGGAGAGTAGACGGGGAGTATATTTGGTGTTTTGACTTCCTCTGACAAGTAAATTGCGGATGGTTGGTGAAAGCATGATGAGTATCAATAAGGGACTGAGATGAGGAGTTTTATATTAATCATTGGAGGCAAATGGATGATTTCTTTATGATGAAATCTATAACCCTTGGAGTTGTCTGGATTCATCCCCGCGCTCTGTCTTGATGTCATTGAACGATTAGTCTAACTGCCAGGTGGTTCACCCCTCTTTCCTTTGTAATCAACTTGCAAAGGAAGGAGGAAATTAATTCTTTGACAGGATTGAACAGGATGTCATGCTATATTTATTGATTTCCAATGATCGGTGGTAAATGGGACACTTTCAGAAATTCAAAGTTTCATGCCTTTTTCATTGTCTCAACATCTCTAGAAGATTCATCGCTGCATTAATTGCTGTACATCACATTGCTGCCATACATAGTAAACACATCCCGAGTGATACCCTGATACCGAATAATTTCCCCGGATTTCGGGCCCGGATTATCTTACCCATTCAAATCCCGATCATGATCCGATCCCATTCAATAATCTTTCTCAATCATTCATGCGATTTTATATCAACAAACAACTTTCTAATCTCACCATGAATTCTATACCACGAATATCGAGAGCTGTGAGTAGCAAAAATGCCAATTGGATATGTACATCATGTGCGAAATCAAGACGAACAAAGACACCATTTTTCAAACCTTCAATGAGCAGAAGTATTTCCAATAATTCAACCCCTCGAGGAAATGTAGCACCAACGATGGAACAATTGAGAGCGCCATTCTCACAGAAGAATAGTTCAACTATGTACTATACCCTTAGTATTATTCTAGGAACTGTAGCCTTCTCATATGGGTCTGTGCCAATGTATAAAATGGTATACCTCATCACACGCCACTTTACTACTTCCCAGCTAATATATACTTCTCCAGATCTGCCAAACGACAGGATGGGGAGGACAACCGATCAAAGCACCCGGACATGGCGGCAGTGGTGTGGAAGGAGAAGATCCATCCGAACGACTCAGACCCGTCACCTCTGCAAAACGCATACGCGTAACCTTCAATGGTTCTGTTTCGGATGTTCTACCATGGAAGTTCACACCACAACAGAGAGAAGTTCGGGTTCTACCAGGAGAAACGGCATTGGCATTTTACACTGCTACGAATAAATCTGATGAGGATATAATTGGGGTGGCAACTTATAGTGTGACGCCGGGACAAGTGGCTCCATATTTTAGCAAGATTCAATGTTTTTGTTTCGAGGAGCAAAGGTTGAATGCTGGGGAAACGGTTGATATGCCAGTATTCTTCTACATCGATCCGGACTTTGTTAATGATCCGAATATGAGAGGAATTGAGCAGGTTACTCTGAGTTATACATTTTTCAGTAAGTTAATTTCTGATTCAAATATGAGGGTGAGAAACTTATTAACCTATCCAACAGAGGCTAGATATGATAAAAATGGGCATTTGAAAGCTATGCCTGCTGGTATGTAAAGAAAGTATGAAATGTATTATATTCATTTGCATTGGGAGGAGTTAAAAGCTTTAGAGGATATGAATTCTGGTTGTTTGTATACTACGGTTGTATCTGCTGTAGTTTTGACTCCCTGAATATCTATTCAGCTGTTCTATGATGTATTACTATAATACAAATATCTCCTATATTTTAACTATCTACTATCACTCACACTTCTCTCTCTCCCACGTTTATGATTCTGTTTGACATTCTGTTTGACGTCTTCCTTCTTCCTTCTAGCTGTCATTCTAGACGTACAAACTGTCTCTTGCAGTGAATGTGATGAGCAGTGGTTTATTATGTATGACAATGAATTGTAGAAGCTTCATGGAAAACCAGACATCTAATAAATATAATAAATAGGAAAGTATCTCAATATATCTCAAGATTTATATATCATGCACTACCTCTACAAGTAGTCGAAGAAAAGAGACTCGACTCGTTCACATATTTGATAAGCAGAGCTATTAACCAGTCAAACACCTCTAAACAACAAACAAGCTCTAATTGAACCTCCACCCACTCCCTACTTCATTAGCTCGGCCTTTCCTCGATCATGATGATTACATTCATTACTACAGCAACCTTTTAGCTTTACTACCATTGACTACTCGAGTAACAAACTGTTCATTTACTACTTGCTTTGGGGTTCGAGAACGTGTTCTTCTTTTCCTCAAAATTGATATCGGTATCGACGACAACAATTTCATTCTCCATATCCCTTCATTGGAATTTATCTTCGATTTGGGATTCATTCTTATTCTTCATTCTCAAGTAGGTCAGTAATTCATTCATATGCCTAGTTCATGGGTGATTCAGAGCCTACGCTCACTCTTCACACAGCCAGTAATCCTACCTTACCATTCCCATAACGGTCACCTGATAATTGTCACTCAAATTGTCATCCAAACGATGGTCACGAAAACGATAGGTGAGGCTGTTGCAAACATCCGTCTTGATGGTGGTGATCCGAAAACACATTTACCTCACATAACTCCTTTGCTATCTCCTCGTTCTTCTTCCTCTTCGGAAACATCTTACAACATGGCTCACACTCCGATTAGTGTGGTTCAAGAAGCTGGTTCGGATCTGTTCGAAGACAGAAGTCATGTAGAATATTTGAAACCCTTTGAGGAGGAGATTCTTAAAATGGTCTTTCCATCGGCACTAACACCTGCAGCATCACCTATACCTTCCCCTTGTAGTGATGAGGACTCATTAATTACAATGGAGAAATTAGAGTTGGTAGAGGAGAAGCACAAACCATTCATTACTACACCTCCGGAAGTTATCATGGGAATCTTCAAGTATCTCAATCCTATTGATGCAGTCTGCTTCAGTCTCATGAAGTTTGTACCACCCAAAATCCATCGTATGATCATCCATTAACTTTTTTCATAGTAAATACACTCGCAACGTCTATCTCACCCATGGTCGGCATCAAATCCTTGATTTCAACCCACCTCTTGCAATAGGTCGACCGGAGAGTGCATTTCCCGTCATACCTGGACCCCGACGTTCATGTCGCCACTGTTGCCCTGTCGCTTTCTTCCCAGCACATTGCGAATTACATTTTCACCTAACGAGTTTCATGCCATCGCATCTTACCTTCTGCGCTGGCCAATGTCAAATGTTCACGGAATGTGAGGAAACGGATCCGAATTATTGTGGAAGTTGTGGGAGAAATTATAGAAAACAGTTTGAGAGAGGCAGAAGAATGATCGATGTGAAGAGAGAAGGCGGTCATACTTTTAAATGGTATGAGCAGCCACGATTCGATAGGGAGAGTCGAGCGAGACAGGAACGTCGAGCAGCAAGATCGCAACAAGTACCTCCTCCAACCTCCTCGTAGAGTTGATGCGACAATCGCCCTATAAACATCAAGTCATACACACCCTGGAGAAATGTAACGAACGTCAGATAATCTTCTTGCTCATATCACCATTTCGTCGATGTCTCAAGTTGATGTGGCTGTTTGAACGTTTGGAATCGAATAGTTGGGTGATATTGCACCGTTTGGATGTTACGCATGGATAGATTTTCTTTTTCACGACTCAGGTTTACGGATACACGCATGACTCTTATTTTGATGGAGTTTTGAGATGGTAAAATAGGATACAGTACTATACCATTCGATTTCATGACACGCATGTGGGTTCTGCACGGATTGGATACTGGGTCCACGGAACAGGACAGGATGGGATAGGATTCACGATATACGCTTAAGGGTCTACGGGATAAATTAGCTTCATGGGTGGAGTTCTGAGATGAGATGCAAAAAGGGATATTGTGGTAGTGGGAAGTAAATTTTTTGGGATTTTCATTTGTAATAGGTTGGTTGGCATTGCCTGTGGATGGATTATGGATTATGGGTATGGGTATGGGTATGGACTTCTTTGTTGCTTTTTTCCTAGGGATATGATTAAATTGGATTGGATGGATTAGGATGAATGGAATGGGATGGTGTTGAAATGGAGTAGGGTGGATTGAAATGGTTGGACGGTGATGGAAAACGAGAATGAATCGTTACTGGCCTCGAGAACGCATGGATATTGGCTTGAGGTTACTGGTATAGATAAGGGAAAGTAGGGGTTTGAGGTAAAGAGATCCTGACTGACCTGCTACCTAGTAGGATAGGTAGGTAGCTAGGTAGACGAATGTTACTTAGGTGTGTGAATGGTATCTGGGCGAAAGGATTATATGCGGATATGTTTGTGTTTGTGTTTGTGTCTGGATAGAGGGAGAGGAGTTGCTTGTGGCGTTGGATTCAGTGAGTGGTATGTATATGGGAAAAGAGAAAAGGGCAAGGGCAAAGGGCAAGAGGAGGGGAAGGAGAGGATAGAAAAGAAAAGAAGAGAAAAGAAGAGAAGAGAAATGAAAAGGATTAAAAAGAAGAATTAACGAGAAAAGAAGAGGATTAATCAGAAACAAGAAAAAGTAGGATAGGATATCACAAAACAGAGATAGGCAGACACGGATACGAGTACAGAGGAGAGGAGAGGAAATGACCTTTTATAATAACTATCTATCTACCTACCTAGGAAAAGAAGTGAGTGGTCTGATATTATTATTATTATTTTTATTATTATTAGGAGATGGGATGAGATAGTATAGTTTAACATAGCATAGCATAGCATAGAAAGAAACCCCAAAGCTGGTGAGCTAGATAAATAGAATAATTATTTATATTATAATATTATCACGTTTGAATAATATATAAATCATATTCCCATTCTCTCTTCCCCTTTTTCCCTTCCCCTCTTCCCTCCAAAAACATACACACACCCCCATCTTTTTTGTTCTTATTTTTGTGGATATGTTTGCTAGATGTAGAGGGGGTAGAGGGGAGAAAGGGAGAGAGATAAAAGGGGAGATGGAGAGGTAGGTGGAAAGATAGAGAGATAAAGAGGTGGAGAGAGATATGAATAGGTAGAGAGAGGGATAGAGTGATAAAGAGATAGAGAGATAGAAGGGTAAATAGAGAGATAGGTAGAGAGGTAGAGAGGTAGAGAGATAAAAAGATAGAGAGGTAGAGAGGTAGGTATTTATATAGTATATTATATAGCACACTTTAAGGATTGAGGGGGGAAGTTTGGGGAGGGGGGAGGGAGAAAGTAGGTTATAGATTTAGATTGTAAGGTATAGGTTACTTCCAATTTTTCTTCTAAAGCTAAAGGAAGGCAGGGGGTTGAGATCGAATGGAAATGGATGGAAATGAATGGATTTCCTCGCTAACATGATCAGGATTGCAGGAGATGTGTATGTATATAAATACATATATTACGGAGCAAATACAAAAGAGTCACTAACATCTAACATGGGATGATATAATATTAAGCCCCCTTTAGGAGTACATGATCATTTTATTGTGTGGAGATTACACTATGCTAGCTATGCTTCTTACTAAATGACTAAGTTACTATTCTAATATAAACGATACTTCAAGGCCCATTCTAGTTATTTGAACAATATGGTATTAATGTAATGTAAATATATACCTCTGGGCATCGCTATGAACCTAACAATGGTACTTTTCCCAATACTCCATACTCCTCGTAGACATCAAACATATACAATCTTCCTTTCATTCTCTCAGGTCATCAAATCCTTTTCGATTCTCGATAGTCTATTGATCCGTAACAATTCAAACAAACTTCTTCCTTTTTACATCCACTTGAGATTTACTTCTCTCAATCAAAAGGATTCTCTCGAGTATGTTAACCACAAACCATTGAATGGCCAAAATAAAAATCCTCAAGATCAGATCACTCACTCCAAGTACAGGACGTTTGCCTCGACTAAAGGTACTATCTTTAAACTCGAACGGAATAGTAGCACCTAAATGATCCATTGCTACCTTGATTCCACTACTAAAACCATCTTCATGAAATCCGTATTTGGTCCATGCTCCACAGTAAGATATGTTTCTTGTGTTTTGAATTTCTGGGAGTTGGGATTGAGAGGTTATGGCACGTGTATTATAGAGTGGATGACGATACGTATATGTACTGTGAGTGAGTTCTGGTTTTGGTGGAAATAAAGGATTAAGTGTAACAAGAACATCGCCGAATTTGGAGGTCGGAATATGCTGGAGGATATTCATATTGTATGTTAGACAAACTTGGTCAACGTTTCTAGATTTCGAGGTTGAAGAAGTAGAAGAAGCAGTAATATAGTTCCAAGCGGACCAAGCTTCCCTGTTTTGAGGCATAAGAGAAAGATCTGAATGAAGGACAGCCGTATTTTTCGAGGTTTGAAATCCAGTAAGAATGCGACGTTCGGTTGATGTGGAAGAGGATCGGACTAGATTATATGCGACATCTCCATGAGTAGCGATTACAACGTGATCGAATATCTCTTCCTTGCCATTCTCGAGACATAAGCGTATACGATTATCATCATCATTGCGTACTGACTCGACGGGTGTAGAAAGGAAGATGTGATTTGGTGGGAAGCCTTTCATTACGGCATCCACGTAGGATTTCGCTCCATTCTTTACCGTTAACCAGTCAGGGCGAGCAGCAACAGTACTCAATAGATGATGATTCCACCTAAGCTTGTTAGTTATGTTCAAATCAACCATGCCCTCAATTTCGACCTACATAAACCGAACCAAAGTGACGGCTGGGAATTCTAGAGAACACTTATCCGGACTTGTACTCCACACAGCTGCAGTCATTGGTATAAGATAATCATCTCGAAATGCATCCGAATATCCTTCCCTATCCAGATATTGACCTATAGTTTCTTGTTTCTCTGCATGATGAATGATCTTTGAATTTCCATTTCCATTCCCATTCACATACCCCTTCACATATTCCTCACTCTTTTCTTCCTCTTTCAATAAGTCCAAAGCAAATTGATTAAAACGGATGATGTCGAATATCATTCTCCACATCCTTAATGAGAAGAGGTTCTTTCGTTGTGCGAATACTGACGAGAGTGATGTTCCTGACCATTCGAATAATCCCTTATCTCGAGAGACCCCAAAGGTCATTTCAGTACGTACGGTAGGAACATTGAGGGTATTCAGGAAAGCTATGAAATTCGCTACAATATGTTTGTCAGTTTATGTGTTCTTGGATGTTATATGGCCATGGTTGTTTGATAGTTCGGACTGCAGTCCAACCAACAATCAAATGCTTCCAAATTCTCAATCTGATCACAGGATTCAATTGATATGAAATACCGAGTCTATTTCGAATATTGAATTGCTTTCCAACATTGAAAAGGTGCATCTAATCTGCCGGTCCGGACTATTCGTAAATCCTGTGTGTGGCGCGGGATTGGACAAGCAAATAACTCACGATAAGTAGCAGTATTCAAGACTATAAATCCTGTATCGACTGGAGTTGTTTTGCCATTATGAGGGTACTTGACAGTATTTGTATGACCTCCTAATCGATCCGCAGCTTCGTAAATGTAAACATCGTGGTGCGTTCGATTTAAAGCCCAAAGAGCACCGATTCCAGCACAACCACTGCCGATGATAGCGACTTTCTTTCTAGGAAATCGATCAGTTAGGCCGGCGGACATGATTTATGAAGGAAGATACAAGACAGACAAGGAAAGGAAAGAGATGAAGGGGAAAAAAAGGTCAATAATTAAAAAAAAGATGTAAAAGAATGGAATATTCACATGTCAGTACTAAGCGGCTTCTCTTGAGTGGTGGCGGGGGTAGCTGCAGCTGAAGCAGTAGTGGTATTGGTATTGGAAATAGTGTGCTCATAGCTTGGAGAACTAGTTGATGATGCCATTCTTGGAATGATTTCTTTTGTGCGAGTGTTCAATTGACTTTTTGGTTGAAGTTTACTACACGAGTACGGAGTACTATTTGACTGGCCTATGGTAGAGTTCGATATATATATGTAGATATAGATGTAGGTATAAATGTAGATGTAGATGAAGATGAAGAGGAAGATATAGACGGAGGTTTTAAGGAAGGGAGAAGTAGAAGAATGATTACCGGTAGTTATAGAACTTTGATGAAAAGACAAGTTGCTGTTAGTACAGTAGATAGTTAAGCTTTCTTTCTTTCTTTCCTTCTCCTCCGCTTCCGCTTCATCTTTTTCAATCTTCTCTTCTCTTCTCTCTTCACTCTTCACTCTTCTCTCTTCTCTCAAGCTAGTCCCCCGTCCTTCATCTGTGCTCAAGCTTCACTTCATACGATTACGATGCTGAAACTTGGTGGGATGGATGTGAAGATCAGAAAAATAGAGCAGGGGCGTAAGGTTAAGCCAGGTACGAGGACGAGGGACGAGGGCAGATACGGCATAGCTCGATACTAGATCCATACTAAACAGGTAGATAGATCGAGATAGATAGCACAGACACGTGACAGATACGTATTAGGTACGCTCTGGGAGCTTCAGAGGGCGAACCTCGGATGATCGGATTTTGTTAACGCCGATGAGGACTTGTGGCAAATGGCACATGCATCATATCACATGATATATGAGCCACATTCGTTATCTGAGCCACAACCACACTCCCCAAGGCTGACACTTAAACCTGTGTAGGTACCTGGTAAATGTTGTTTTAGACGTCGCAACTTCCAGTTTCCCATTCCTCTCCCCTTCCTTGAATTGTCAATGCATTAACAACCATAATCAAAACACAACTGTACATTATACATTATTCAATAGACAAACTATTGACCTATCATCTATCATAATTCCCCCCTCTCCATCCCATGGTTTTGTGATACATACATACTCTCATACTCTCATACTCTTTGACTCTTTGACTCTTTGACTCTTTGACTCTTTGACTCTGGACCGAGGAAGGAAGGAAGTATTGCGTTGCGTTGCTTGCTCAGTGTTACCCTACCGCATTACGACGCCATCAGAAGGCACCGATCACCAATAATTATTCTCTGAAATAATCCACATCTCCTTGTCAATACCTCTCACATTCATACCCATTGATTCCATCACCTGCCTTTTTGAATCATGTCAAATCCTCTCGATACCGATGCAGGCTCGGAGCTCTTCAGCAGTTATGAAGCAGAGCTCAAGCTCGTTCAAGCCGATTTAAACCAGAAGTTGGATCAAATCCCCGACCTCACTGGAGAACCTCGGAAAGCTGCCATAAGTCAAGCTGAGAGAGCATTGGAAGAGGCAAATGAATTGGTAGGTCCAAGAATAAAATGCATGTTATCTAGTAACTTACTCTTATCTAGCTTGATCAAATGCGACTCGAGAAACAAAATATCCCTTCTGCAACTCGTACCAAAGTTAACCAACGATTTCGAAATCATGAATCAGATGTTGATGTATCAAAGAGGAAACTGAAGACTTTGCAAAACGACCGATCAGCTCTATTCGGCTCACGCTATTCCGATAATCCAAACGATGTTCAGCTCGAACAAAGACAACAACTTTTATCAGGGACAGACAGATTGGACCGAAGCTCGCAGAGATTAAAGGCCAGTCAAGCATTGGCAAATGAGACGGAAGCTATTGGTGCTAGCACGCTCGCAGATTTACATAGACAGAGAGAGACCATTCAACATACACATGACACATTGATACAGAGCGAGGGGTTCGTTGACAGAAGTGTAAAGACGTTGAGGGGGATGTCTCGTAGGTAAATCGTCCCTTGCCCCACTCATAACTGCCGTGGATGTCACGCTGACTACCCTCTTTTAGGATGGCTACCAACCGGATAATCACCGTGGCCATTATAACAGTCTTAGTTCTTCTTATCATTGCTGTTATTGTTAGCAAGTTCAGATAGATCTCTTGCATTTCGACAGGGGCGTTCTTTGGTGCTTGGTTTTCAGTTACAATTTGCCATAGGCTGATTTCTAATATAACTTTGTACAATTGGTTTACATCAAAAGGTTCCAAATAGCAATTCGTGTAAGGACAAAGTGATTGGTTTTAGTCAGGTCTCTGATGAGGAATCCCGAGTGCAGTTCGGTAGTGGTCCGATATACAATATGAATCGCATGGTTCGGGCAAGTGCATGGCATGTAGTGGACCTCGCACTGGCACTCTATGATGATTATTTCTTTCATCACTTTCCAATCCATTCATGCCAACTCATTTGCATATTTTGCTGCAGTCAGCGAATTTGCCTCATGCTTTCTACATATTATGCTGAGTCTCTATCTACCGTTGTCGGGTGAGGCGAATACCGATGCAAATCTCCTCTGCATATCACGAGTCACAAACATATGATCTAACGAATACCGTACAGTTAAACATGTGCGGGCATCCATCCCAACTGTTCTAGGTGGGTACCAAAAATCTGAGGATGAGAAATCATGGCACCACAGCTACATATGTATCCTTGTTTCATGTGGTCTATCTTACCAATTGGTATTGACAAAACGTTATTACCCGTCATATTTTTCTTGCTACCGGTGGTGTGTTGCACAGACAGATCCCAAAGAAGCACCGATAAGACTCCTCGCAACCATCTATGCATTTATGAGTATTACACACCCACAAGCCAAGCCTACGCAGGACACTTTAACTTCTTATGATGCTAGATTGACGTCGGGATACAACACACCATGTGAGCTACAAGATTCACGCAAATTCCAATTGGGCTGCTCGTGTGTAAAACGTGGAGATCTGTAGGTCATTTGGAAGCCCCGCTCTCTCTCCTCTCTCTTTCTCTCCCAAAAAAAAGGCTACTTGCTTTTTGACAGGGGGGAATATTGATGCTTCAGTTTGTTGAGGCTGCTGTCCTCCATGTGACGGTGAAAATGCTTGACTATAGTACACAGTGTGGTGTGCAGTCATGTCTTTATATCTCCTCCATTATCATCACTCCGCATTCCCTCAATTCTTCTGCATTGCAATACTCCAATCTTGATCGTTTGCCATTGATTCAACCCTTCTTTGACCATGCTGTCCTCTGATATCAGTCGGCTTGACGTGTTAGCTTTTCTTGGAACTTCAGTCCTTATTTACTGCATCTTGGGCGTCTTATATCGTCTTTACTTGCACCCGTTATCCAAATTTCCGGGTCCTATATTGCCTGCAGTTACCCTCTGGACGGAATTCTATCATGAATGCATCCAATCAGGCCAGTACTTTCTCAAGATTGCACAATGGCACGAAAAATATGGTATGTCAATTGGCCAATCGATACTTCAGAAGGTCAAGCACCATCATATTGAATACTTTCCTTAGGTCCAATTATCCGGATCGGGCCAAATGAAATTCATATCAATGATCCAGATTACTACAATACTATATTCTCTTATAATGGCGTGAGAAACAAAGATCCATTCTATACAGCACAGTTCAATACGCCTGATACTGGATTCGGAGCCGAGGATCACTATATTCATCGAATGAGAAGGTCTGCACTCAGTCCATTCTTCTCAAAAGCTTCGATTGATCGCCTTTCTCCTATGTTAACTTCTATGGTAAGGCTGCTATCCATTAGACCGTCAAATATAAATCATTTGTCTCCTCCCAGTGATTGTTTGATTCATCTCATTTCACCTCAATCTCAAGTGCTCCGGATAAGTCTTAACATCTCTATCTCTCTGTAGGTCGAGAAACTCTCATCACGCCTCGAAGAGTTCCGTAATACGAATCAACCACTCGTCATTCGTCTTCCCTTTCAATGTTACACCGCCGATATCGTTACACTTTACGCAACCAACCGTTGTTGGAACCATCTCGATGTACAGCTCACTCTTCTCGTTTGAGAACACTTCTAATAGAATTCTACAGATTTCAGATTTCAACCCCTCATGGGTACAAACTTCTGTTGCTCTATTTGTCATGTCTAAATGGGCCAAATTTCTTCCAAGCATTTATACCTTGATGGAACATACCCCTCACTGGATATTGAATAAATTTGCACCGAGCGTTATTCTCACGCTTGGCCATCACAATGTACTTTCATCTTTCCCCTATCCTTTGTTCTAGTACTTTTTCGTCCCCGATTTTCAGCTAACCCAAATCCTCTCAGAAAATTCGCAGCCAAATCAGCGAAATTCTCTCTGGAACCATCCTCCCCGTCGATACCCCCATCGATGGCATCCCACGCACCATATTTCATAATTTCCTCTCTTCTTCTTTGCCGGAAAGCGAAAAGAAGTTCTCTAATATGAGTCAGGAAGCTATTAATATCATTGAGGCGGGTACGGATACGACGGCTCATACCTTGATGATTTTGGTGTATTATCTAGCTAGTGACACAGTGAGGTGTGAGAAGTTGAGGGAAGAACTGAGGGTTATAGGATTGGGGAGGAGAGAGAATGAGGGTTTGAAGAAAGTGGAGCTGGGGATGGTGGAGAGATTGGTTTATTTGGTAAGTGCATTAGGGATCATAACTAAGGGATGTATAGGACTGACTCAAGATCTAGAATGCGTGTGCTCTTGAAGGACTACGGTGAGTTTGACATCATACGCAACCTGAATGAGACTCGATAATAATAATAATAATAAAAGTCTTTCCTACGGCGTCTCAAGTCGACTAGCTCGCATCGCACCCAACGAAAGCTTACGATATGGGAAATGGGAAATTCCCGCCGGGGTAAGTTATTCTCACAAAAAGTGTCCTCCTCTCTCTAAAGTCTCTCTCGTCTAATACAATCCTTCTAATAGACACCCATCGGAATGAGCACAATACTTCAACACCACAATGAACACATCTTCCCTTCCTCCCATCAATTTATCCCCGAGAGATGGATTACAGAGGATGGGAGTATAAACCATGCTCTTGAAAAATATCTTGTTTCTTTCTCCCGAGGCTCAAGGAGTTGCATTGGCCAGGTGTATGTTATCTTCTCTTATTTTTTAATCCCTCCATGACTTACCCTAGCAATCCTACCCTAAACTTTCCCATCCAAGTCCCTCCCCTTCTCATTCCGCAGCATGAAACCCCCACAAAAATATCTCTCCTCTATATCCATCCCTCTCTATCCACTACTAGCTAACAACTCCCACCCCACCGCCACACAGTCTCGCAAAAGCGGAAATCCACCTCGCGCTCGCAGTCATCATATCGCGCTTTGAAATCCGCCTCTTTGAAACGGATTTCGAGAGGGATGTTAGGGTGAAGAGGGACTATTTTTTGCCGCAGCCTGGGAGGGATGGTAGGGGGGTGAGGGTTTTGTTGAGTTGAGTTGGGATGGGTTGGGTTGGGTATGAGGTGGGTTTTTGGGATGGGGAAGGGGGTGAGGGGGTGAGGGGATGAGGGGGTGAGGTTATAGAGGTCGTGAGGTTACAGAGGTGAGACGAGATATATTGAGATGGTGCAGCAATTGAGAGGAGTTGAACTTTGAAAGCAAAATTGATGAATCTCCTTTAGTCGTGGATATTTATTATTTTTGTTGAAAATTTCCTGAATCTGATGGTATCAAATTGACACGTATATCAAGAGTTTTTTTTTTTTATGACTGAGGAATTAGTAAAGACATACCATTGACTTCACTTTCTATAGCTACTCTATATTATAAGATTGCATTAACTATATCCATATCCGTATCCGTATCCATATCCATAACTATCCATCTCCTTCTCCTTATCCTTAACTATGTTAATAATTATCACCCGTACATATAATTTAATTTAATTTTCTTTCCCTCCCATCCCATTCCATTTCCCTCCCCTTCACTCACTACATCATTGACTTTACCATAATAATAAATAGACAGATAGATAACGAAAACTCATAAAATACCCTGCCCTGCCTAGCCTACTATCTATCTATCATCTACCTCCCAGTTTAATCCCTCTCCTCATCTCCTCACTTCCTAGTATTTTTCCCTCCTCATCAAGAGTATAAAAATATCTGTCTGTTATCCAATCAAGTCCAATCAAATCCAATCAAAGCCCAGTTTACTTTACTTTTCATTTCTTTACATCATGACCTCATGACCTCATTTTCCTTTTCCTTTTCCCCAACGAAGTCATTTTCCACTTTTTCCTTTTCCTTTTCCCTTCCCCGTTGCAGTTATAGTTGCAGTTGTAGTTGCAATTGTACTTCCCAATACGCTCCCATCCCCCTCCCCCTTCGACTGCGCCATCACATTATCCGCCGCCTCTTTAACCGCTGCTGCAATATCGCTTTCATCTGCATCTGCATCTGTATCTCTCTTCTGCTGCATCCCCATTTCCTTCGCGTCTACAATTTCATTTCTCACATTCGTATTCGTATTTTCCATCTTATTCATATTCTTCGCATCTACCTTCATCTCTTTATCGGAAAGAAGAGCAGACCCAGTAGAAAGCACAGGTGCGCCCACCGCAGGCGCAATCGTTTCTTCTCCGCTACTGAGGGGTTTGCGTCCGTAGACGATATACATATTGCACCAATTGTGGACGCGGGGGTCTTTAAATTCGTTGCGGACGCCGGCGGCGAGGACTTGGTATCTGGGTTTGAGGATGGTGGTTAGCTTGGGATGGGGGATGGTTTTGGAGGTTGGGAGATACATGGAGGGTGGTGTGTGAGTGAGAGGGCAGAGAAACGCGAGGTGAGAGGATGAGAATTGAGGTATGGGAGGATTGAAGGCGGGGAATGAAGGGAGTGGGTAAGTGTAAAAAGGGAAAACTAACTCTTCGGGACTCCATCCTAATATTCGTGTGAAATGCGCCATTCCGTACGCGACAGTTGCGTCTAACATGTTTTGTTGCAAATAGAGGCCGATTTCCTTGTTGCGACGGTCCCGAGCCCAAGGTGCCATGGGGAGCTAGATGATGGTTAGCAGAGTTCTATTAATATAGACAGAAGAGAACGATCGAAGTGATGTAGGAATAGGAAGAAAGAAGAAGAGGGGTGTGGATTCTTTGCCAGAACATGGAGATCCAGAAGCATAATTCATTCTTAAGATTCGTCCGATACTCGAGATAAATCCCATATGCATCCATTCCTTTCCTTTCCTTTGAAATAGAAAATGAAACATACCCTCCAATGTCTCTCCACCACTGCTTCGAAGCCAGCTTCTTCCAGCCAATGTTTGAATTTCATGGCGACATTCAACTCTCGTCCGAATAATCTGGATGCTTCGTCAAGGCCCGCTTGCCATTTTTGGAACGACGGAGCTAGCTGTTAAGTCGTTAGTGGATGTGAAAAGTGCAACGTAGTTAGGTTTTGGATAATACGTACCTCTCCTGTCCCATCGTCTGAGTATCCATGACTACGATAGAAGTTTAGATTTGAATGGTTCAAGTGATGAGTGAGGCGTCATAGGATAAAGATTCACAGAAGAGGATAGAATGAAATTGAGACACACTATTCGAAATCTACAAGCTCGATAAAACCTCCTTCATTCAGATTATCGCGAGCTTGATCGAGAAGATGGGGCCTGGGTATGATTAGTTAACATGATGTATTGTAATAATGTTTCATCTCGTCACGAATATAATCATGCAACATACCAAGAAGCGATAGAGCCACCCAGGGAGCGAATGTGTATGAAATCAAACTTCTGACTATATCGCCATGTATCTTCGACATCATCGATCTAATCATCGTCAGCATTTCGATATAGTAAGACGACAGCACTGACTTACTTCAAATTCAAGGTTTGGTGGGATCCTACGAGTGACTTAGCAACCATTTGTACAAGAACAAGATAAGATCTTACCAGCCAGGTTGAATTGGGGATAAGTCACAGCCCACAACATGCGATGAAGGATATTGACTAGAAGCGAAGTTAGAGATCCCCCTTCCTTCAAGCTAACGAAGACGTACTCTGCGAAATCAATTGCCCAAATACCAGTACCGGTTCCTACATCAAGTACCCGTTGAGGGTTCTCAATCGGAGCCAAGTATAGCTTGCCATCCAAGACAAGGTTGAAAACGTGATGAAGCTTTGGTTATCTATCAGATCGGGTTTGCCAGAAGAGTGTCCGTATACATACTAGATCCATGCGATCTTGCTCGTCATCATCGTTGGGCTTGAATTTTCAGTACTTTCATGTGGATAGTAGCAAGAATAGATCTTACCATCAGATATTTGCCATCTCTATAGGCATGATATCTCCGACCATTCTACGAGGCATAAGTATATTTGATCACTTCAAGTATAAGAAACCCGGACCATACCTCTTCTCTAGAATAGCTGAATCAGCTTGTGTCCTTCCAGCAAAGATGATAGAAGTACTCACCTATATCGAGTTATTCCAGACGTTAACGATGTCTTACTCGTATTGCTACTATGCTGGTATTAGTCTACGTTCGAAAACTTTAGTGATCACTTACGCTGAGGGTCCACCGAATGCGGAATCATTCTCAAGTATATCGTTGTCCTTCACTAGTAAGCTTTGATATTTAAATAGCTCCCATACGTAGGGTCATTACATCAACTTCGATCGGATTGAAATTTGTATCATCTTGTGTATCTTGACGGCTTCCGCCAGCTGCATTAAAAGCATCAATTGCTTCTTGCGATGTTGCCATATTGTCGTTTGAAGTATAACCACATCAATATAATCACCGAAGTATAGCAGAAATGCAAATATTCATACAGAAGAACGAAACCTCGAATGAAATAAAAAATGAGTAAAGACAAAGCTTTTATATGATAAATGTAATATACTCTCGTTCAACTGGTCATCTCCCCAACGCAAAACGTTGTAATACCACATCTTTCATATCTTGCATACCAGTACATATTGCAGCTTATTCCGATACTCAAAGATACCTCCAACAGTTTGGGTTTGACGACAATGATGATTCCTGGCTATCTATGACTCGTCCCAACGTACCGGGCCCGTTTTGCTTGGACGGATGAACCAGATTCCGCCAAGGTGCTGCAAAATATGCAAGTAGCCGAAGGTAGGCGAAAGGTAACTAACCATGAGATATGGTCGGCGATCAAATATTGGCGCTATGGTGTTGCCATAACACACCTGTCATTGAGTGTGGTGAATTTGAATGATAATGCAAAGAAATGAAATTGTTGAAAAAGAAAGTAGAAGATTTGATCATGAAACAATAGAAATGAGAAATTCAACGCTCGCTCAACGCATCCAATGCAAACAGGTAATATCATCTGCTTAGTACGGCGGGTAAAGAAGCCGTGTCACAATGCTCAGGTGGATAAAAGGGGCAGGCGGCTTACGCAAAGTCCCCGAGGAACTTTCTGTGCATTTGATTAAGTTGAATGGCTGGAAAATCACCTCAATACTCGTAAATAATGACTAGAAACTTCACGGCCTTAGAGGGTGGCCTGTTGTGACCACCCAATTGGCGTCATTTGAATGCACTGATGATCGTAAATATGTACGTCAACTTGAAACTTTCTCACCTGTTGAATAAAAATAGTCCGAATTCGGGGGAAATGGCAAGCCAATAATCTTCAATACTATGTTAATGTGATTTAGATGACCGGGTATCATGTAGAGCTTCCGTCGCTGTCACCATTTCTCCTAAAACGCCCCAGTAACTCCGTTGGGAGCTCACTTAGTCTCTCATCCCTCTGGAGCAAGGAACATAAGATGCAAGCACATGCTTTTACAATTGAGGCAAAATACCATCACCACCTCTTTCAAAACGCCTCCATCACTCCATTGCAAGCTCGATCAGACTCTGACACTCTCGCATCAGCAGATGTGAAGATATGAGATGAAAGCTCCCCCAGTAACCTCAGAAGTCAGCTCAAAGATCTTTGCCTATCATGAGAGAAC
The DNA here is from genome assembly GCA_014898285.1 of Botrytis aclada. Taxonomy (NCBI): domain Eukaryota; kingdom Fungi; phylum Ascomycota; class Leotiomycetes; order Helotiales; family Sclerotiniaceae; genus Botrytis; species Botrytis aclada. Next base: position 1,121,697 of record RCSV01000008.1, read on the forward strand.
TTTTAGAAACCCAAATGTAATACTCAAGAGGAAGCCCGTGAAAACAGCGATTTGTCTTCTTGATGATAATATCCCAGGTTCTCTCAATATCCATACAACAGATCCTAGGGGCCATAAAAATCCCATAATGTTGCCCCATAATAAGTCATCGAATCCACTAGCCATACCATCATCCCCAAAATCAAAGCCACCCTCACCTCTACCTGCGCCATTCCCTGCATTATTATCTATCCAAGAATCTTCCATCCGTAATAAGGTATCAGGAGACGGCATAGTATCTGGGGTATGTATGCTTGCTTGAATTGATTGGAATTGAAGTCGTAGTTGATTCACTTCAGCTGGGGAAAAACCAGCGGAGAGGAATCGGCTGAAGCCACGCGGTGCAACTGTTGTGCTTGAAGTCGGTATGCCGAGACTCGTAGAGGCTGTATCTGGTAATTTTTCCTTCTTTGACTTATTGAGTGCGGTAGTAGCTGCTAATGTTTCTGCTTCGAGCTCGGAAGGACTTAGATCGTCATCACTGATTGAGCAGTTGATGTATACCCTGGGAGGCGGTAGTTCTACATCTTTTCCTTTTCCTTTTCCTTTTCCTTTCACATCTACAGCCCGTGGAGGAGGTGTTGGAACTTTAAGTATAGCTGTTAGGAAATCCTCATCTCGTACAAACTTTCCCCCATATATGAATCGAAATCGACGTTGTGATGCTGGAGGTTCAAGCTTTGAACGGACCAAATGTTTCAATCCTACACCAGTAACATTGTTCTGAGTGGGGATGTCCAAAAGCAGATCCGGGATCGAATCTGCGAATCGAATGGTAAGATGCAATGGCTTTGATAGCGACAAAGCCACAGAGCTTGGTTTTGAAGTCATTGTTGAATGAAGAATTGAGAGAGGCGAAGGTGGGCGGGGTTCAAGTTCTATCTCAAGCTCGAGGCCAAGGAGTCTCACTGTCAATCTAAAATCATTGTATCGATACAAGAGTAGTCGATGAACGTTCTTGCAGTGTTCTTGCGTTGATAACTTGTGATGTTTTTCGGATGGTAAACTCCAATACTCCTTCTCCTGCATCCCGACTCATATCCCATATGTTGATAAGACGGCCGCTAGTGTTGGAAGCTTTACGGGGAGATTTCACCTTATCGCAATCCGTCTGCCGAAATATTGCGACATTGCGACACCGGCACCACCTAATCAGTAAATAAAGTAGGAGACTCGGAAAGCATGAGAAATCGTGAATAATATCAAAATCTTCAAGGGATTATTCGTCATCACTATCTTATCCCACCTTTCTTCCTTTCTTCCTTTCCCTTTCCACATCTCTTTCTCTTTCTCTGATAGTACCGGTGATATCAATGATAACTCGTAGATCTTCTTTTCTTTTGGCACCATCATTGACGGGACAATTCATCAAACCCTCTTCTATTACATCTCCCCGCTTCTATCACCCCACCATGAGTAACAAATCTAAGCTTCAACCTGCTGCTCGGGTTGCTGCAAGAAAGCAGGATGTTTGGTATGTATACTTTTGCCCTGTTTCTCATGGAAGTCACATTGTCAACGTTGATTTCAAGTCCGCAAGTCTGCAAGTGCAAAGCACGGGAATCTCTGAACAATCACTCTGAGCCCATGGCTTTCTGCCACTGTTATCGCATCTCTAACATAATGCATTTGCAGGACCATTGTCAATGAGGCTGCTACCGCCTCTCCCAAGCAACCTATTGTAAATATGGGTCAAGGTTTCTTCGGATATAATCCTCCTAAATTCATCCTCGATGCCGCCAAAGCAGCTCTCGATAAGGTCGAGTGCAATCAATATTCGCCAACCAAGGGTCGTCCACGTCTCAAGCAAGCAATTGCAGATTCATACTCTCCCTTATGGGGGAGAAAGCTGAATCCCGACACGGAGATTACTATTACAACCGGTGCAAATGAAGGTTAGGGGAAACCACGAAGTTATGGAATATACGCTTACCAACTGCAGGCATGCTAAGTGCCTTCATGGGATTCATCGAAGAAGGGGATGAGGTTATAATATTCGAGCCATTCTTTGACCAGTAAGACGGTATACCGAATGTAATTCACAAAATCGATGCTGAATCTCCACAGATACATCAGCAACATAGAAATGCCAGGTGGAAAGATCCGCTACGTACCTCTGCATCCACCTGAGAAGGGCGCAGCTCAGAACACTTCTGCGGGAGAATGGACAATAAACTTCACGGAGCTCGAGGCAGCTATCACACCCAAGACAAAGATGATCGTTCTCAACACGCCCCACAACCCGGTCGGCAAGGTCTTTTCAAAGGAGGAATTGCTCAAGATTGGAGAACTTTGCGTCAAGAACGAAATTATCATCCTTTCCGACGAAGTGTATGACCGATTATATTATACGCCATTCACAAGAATGGCGACCCTATCTCCAGAAATTGAGAGACTTACACTTACAGTTGGATCTGCTGGAAAGAACTTCTACGCGACTGGATGGCGTGTTGGATGGTTGATCGGACCACCACACTTGATTCAATATGTTGCAGCAGCACACACCAGAATCTGCTATTCTTCTGTGTCGCCCTTACAAGAAGCTGCGGCTGTTGGATTTGAAGAAGCCGATGCTAATGACTTCTGGAACTCAGCCGTAACTGAGATGAAGGGTAAAATGAATCTTTTCAACGAGATTTGGAAAGAACTGGACCTTCCATTCTCCGATCCTGAAGGTGGTTATTTTGTTTTGGTGAACATGAAGAAGGTCAAGATTCCAGCGGACTATCCATTTCCAGACCACGTTAAGGACCGCCCAAGAGACTTCAAGTTGAGTTGGTTCTTGATACAAGAGGTTGGCGTAGCTGCCATTCCGCCAACCGAGTTTTATACCGATGAGAATGCTCATATTGGCGAAGACTGGTTACGATTCGCTGTGTGCAAGGAAGACGAGGTACTCGAATCAGCGAAAGAGAGATTACGAGGCCTGAAAAAGTACATCGAGGCATAAATGTAAGATCACAAACGGCGATTTCAACATGCAGCGCCAATATGCAACTAGGTAGTTCTAGCTAGTAAATAATTACCAATTGCGAAACCATGATTCGTAGGGTTGTCTTAAGATTGCAGTTATCAATCAAGAATTTTGTGTCTCATTAGGTATGTGAGACGGCTCCAATAAGAACCTCGAAGCTCACTGAGATAGTACGTGAATGCTTATCATACAAGTGTCGTAATGGTTTTTAACTAAACGGTCCGTGGTATGGTTGGCAATATGTGCCCACTAGCTAAGACACAAAGTGATGGCATGGGGAGACGTTCCTCTTTTACCCCGCTGTATGATGTTTGCCTCGACACTAGGTCATGATGACATCATGACTATTGACCTCACCTACATATAGATAGATCGAGGTTTTGTTCAACCTTCAAACCAACAGAGTTCCCTAATAAACACCGACTCATACCCAGTATATCAAACCAAATATTTACCATCAAGGTTTCTTTCTATATATACAGATTCTTCCATCTCCAATTTCGAGATCATGCAGGCAGTCAAGAACACAATCGCCGAAAACTTCGGTAGTGCGTATGTATCCATTGTTCTCTTCAGATATTCGTTGTGTTAATTCTTTGTAGACACTCTCTTGCAAAACCAGAGCACCAATTCTCCCTCGAGGATTGCCCTGATCAGAGTGGAAAGGTGGCAGTGATTACTGGTGGTAGCGAAGGTATCGGCTATGGTTGCGCGCATACTCTTCTCAAAAACAAGCTCGCCAAGCTATTCATCATTGCTGTATCCCAAGAAGTCTATGATGGTGCCGTAGAAGACATCTCAAAGACCATCTCACCCGAGGCAGCTCAAAAATGTACATTCCTCAAGTGTGATTTGTCCGATTGGCCATCTGTATGCAAGGTCGCCCACACTATATCCGAAAGTACAGATAGAATTGATGTCTTATGCAATCTCGCTGCACGCGGGATCATGACCTATCAACTTACCGATTATGGTCTTGATAGACACATGGCTGTCAATCATTTTGGCCACGTTATTCTCACCAGTCACTTGATGCCAATCCTCAAGAAAACAGCAGAGGCAGGAAATACTGTTAGAATCGTTAATATGGCATCGAATGCTCATCAAGCTACACCAAGCGATTGCAAATTTGCAAACCAGGACGAGTTAAATACGGATTTGGGACCAAATGGTCAATACGGACGATCAAAGTTGGCTGTTATGCTTTATTCTCGTTACTTAGCTCGTCATCTTACTTCCAAGTATCCAAAAATCTTGGTCAATTCCGTGCATCCAGGATTTGTCGACACGAAAATGTCACAGGTTGATATTCACGAGCCATATCCAGTACTCGGATATGGCATGTCTGTCGTGATGAAGCCGTTGAAGAAGGATCAATGGGACGGCTGTGTCAGTACCTTATACGCAAGTACTGCAATAGAAGAAAGTGGATTGTATATCTGTCCACCAGCAATCCCAGAGCCGGGAAGCTCTCTTTCACAGGATGAGGAGTTAGGCGAGCAATTGATGAACTTGACAAAGGAAATTATTGTGGAGAAAATGCCCAAAAAGAGCGTCGACCAGGGATGTCCGCTTGAGCTTTTCTAATTAGCAACTCAACATACTTTATCGAACATGGTAATATTTTAATGAATGATTATTATTCTATTATTTTAACTCTGATATCTATGGTGTCATTTCGAATCTGCCTCTTCCCTCTTTCATTAGATTTCTTCTGCTTCGCTGAAACGCCTTTCACACCTTTCATACCCTCACTTCCCCAAAGCTCAAATTCTCTTTGCCGTTCACAATCACATACTTTTCTTCTCCCCTTTTCATCTTCTTCTCCACAACTATTACAGCACTTGACACCTTCACAGGCCTCGCAAACCACTAACACCAACTCACACCCTTCTATGCCACATTTTCCCATTCTATCTTCCTCCCTCTCGCAGCCTTGACACTTCGCTACTTTCTTCCTTTCGTTCTCGTTGCCCAGACCTAATGATCCTCTTCCATCAAAGACATATTCCCTTCCCTTCCATAAACACTCATCTTCTTTCTTCTTCCCAGCGATCATCTCTTCCTCAAACCATGCCATATAAGCCGATATGCCTCCCTTTAAGGTGTAGATTCTGTCTTGCGGCGTTTGATCTACATTCTCAGCGATCCACCTTGTAGCCTTTTCACAACGAATACCACCTGTACAGTACGAGAAAATCGTTCTGCCGGCACTGACATGCTCCTTGTCGCTCTCAGGTAAAGAACGAGAAGTGAAATCAATATGTTTCTTCACAAACGCTGGAAATTGCGAAAATCTCCTAACCTGTGGCTTCACAGTCTGGATAGCCGATTCTTCCGGTGCCTCAAAATATCCAATACGCGACTCGTAATGATTCCGTATATCCAGTAATATTCTTTCTCCTCCCCCATCTGCCGTAGTCGTAACCATATCATGAAACTCCGCAGGACTGAGATAAGAAACCACGTTCCAATTCTTAGGCTCATAGTTTGTGATTCCCAACGGGGTGATTTCATCCGCAATGCGGGTATTCAGATCCACGAAAACACATGCACAGCCTTTTGTAGGTTTGAAGAACTCCTTGATTCCCTTCTTGTTGTCTAGAGATGAATCTAACCCTGCGAACGACCAATGCGATATACAAGATTCGATATACGAATGCACATCTGACGTCCTACCGGCAACAGTAATATTAAAGCCTTCCTTCGCAACCCGGATTTTGCCAGTAAGACTTAGAGCTTCACATGTTGACTTCTGAAAGGTGTGCAAGTCTTTGAGGGTAGAAGGCGTGAGTGGATAATGTGGTGGAGGGAGCTGCGGTGGGGAGGTAAAGTAGCGATAGAAGAGAAGTACAAGGCCTGGCTGATGGCAGGTACAATTGTAGGTAAGTGGATCGGAAGGCATCACTGTTCAGATACACGGTGATACGTGAATCAAAGGCCTCGAGAAATGTAACAGTCAAGTCACGTGCAAGCTGGCTTCAGTTTTTTCTCCGGGTAGTGATTCTGCCGAAGCATGAATGGCTTTTTGACGGCGATGTTCACTTGACTCGAAACGGTGGAGGTTTGAAGAGTTTAAGAAATTGCGTGGAGGCCAAATCTGTAATCGTTCAACTATGCTGTACATGGAAAAATCATGATGAAAGGGAATTTGGTCATACTTTGCTTAGTCATGTGGATTTCTCAAAAGTTTTACCTCGCTCATCCCAATTCCCTTGTACCGTACATCAATATAACATTTTCTAGTCACATACCTCATGTAGCATCGGCGAGGTATTGTTTTGCGCCGGATCCAATCAAGAGTTTTCGACTCTTCAGAAATTGTTGTCTTTGAAATTGTTGAGACAATACACCGATGTGTACGGCATCACCGGTCGAATTCAATGCAGTGCAATCATGGGTTGCAATTTCAAGGGTCGAGGGAGAAAGTTTGCTGTTGTTAATGGCAACTCGATATTTCAAGTGATGTATTGATGTTCGTTCTTGAAACTTCCCTTCTCCTTACAGGGGCATCTTCATTCACTGCCAGGGACGTCGATACATCGTCCTCAAATAAATATTCCGCAAACTACACATCATTGGTTAAGATGCTACTGTCCGCAAGAGGACAGATGCGTAAAGCCAGCATAGCGATTCAACGTTTTGTTTTCAATGGTTGGTGGATATGGATTGTAGGACTAGTTTCCCTCGATTCGATTCTGAAGCATTCGTTTCGTGGAACATGAGTTAAACTGCATTTCTTGGAAGCTGGGCTGCAAAATATTTCCTATTCCAAGCCGAAGATTTCAAAAATCCACGGTTGGTATAATATCTCATGAGCCCCAATCTTCAAAGCTACTCAAAAGTTGACGTGGAAATAAACGTGGACGCTGCATTTTCTTTCTGTCTTGCAAGCATTGAATCAAAGCTCTGCACCGTTTCAAGTGGTGACAATACCGGATCACAGAATTGCGTTTTCTGGGACGTCCCAATTGTCGGATGTTTATATTTGGGTGTATCAATCGCCAATTAATTTTAGGCATCGTGATAACATCCAACAGGTTCGGGGTCGTCGAATTTGGCCAGCATGATTTGTCTTCTGCCTCGAATGAAAAGGTACAGGGTGTTGCTGCCTAGGATAATTGCCAACAAAATTATTGATATGCTATGTATAATGAAGTACTTGACACGACAAATGAAAGGAAACCCAGTTTAAACGATACACCTTGGCATTACTACTGTTTTTTTTAATACAAAAATAGTCACAACGGAAGAATTTAGGAATTGTTTGTCTTGCTTCCCATCATGGTTAGAGAATCCGGACAGCACGGTGAAGGTAAGAGCACAGAAGGCGGTCAGAAGAATAGACAAAGGAGCAATGCTACACCTTCAAATTCTAGCCGTAACATTAAAGATAACAACGGCGGTGGTAATAACCACCGAGGACAAGGTTCCAGCATGAGACAGAAATACTGTGATGGAAGAAAACGGGAACCTGATCCCACTCTGGTCAAGATAGTCCAGAACCTTCGTAATAAGCTGGAAATTGCCACCAAAGATATACGGGACTTGGAGAAAAAGACGTATCGTGTCAAATCTCCGCCAAGCGATGCTCTTTTATTAGCAGCAGAGATCGAATTCTTCGTAGCATATCATTCGGACAAGGTGCAGAAATTCAAAGCAATCCAAAAAAAACTTTAGACAGAAGGGCGAAGACAGGCTCGCGATCTAGTTCATTCACAGATGGGATCGAAGAAAGTGGATTATTGAAGGCGACAAAGGAAGAAACCATCGAAAACGTGCAGGCATATGATCGAGATACTCATTCAGCACACAAAAAGGTTAAAAGTATCTTGGAAGAGAGAAAAAAGTACAAAGATACAATTCGTAGTTATGAAGAAACTCGTGCTCCGATTGATGAGGAGATAAACCGAATGCTAAATCAGATAACAGAGTATCACGACGAACTGGGACACGATTGGTTTGTTGCTGCTGGGATTCCATACACTCTTCTCTACGGTTAACATGAGAGATCAACATGCATTAAAACAGACAGGGAGCTGAGGATGATCCCGTCTAGAAGCGACTCTATTGCTTGTCGTAAGGGGGTTTCACTGATAGAGCTTATTGTTTGAGCGATTCGTGTTTATTGGAATAGTAAAGTATACAACAGACATGTTTCGAGCTTCTCAATTTTCATTGCCTCCTTTTTGAGACTTTTTGATTGCTCATTTACCAATCATTATGTTGATTCGATATTTCAATTACACTCTACTAGTCTCGATCACTTCAAACACTTCAGCTCAATCACAATCTTGAATCCTGTATCTCCTTGTAATTTTCCTCATATTCTTCATCCTCACTTCAAGGTTAATCTCGTATGTTATTTACATAACTCTCATTCATCTACTGGAATTTCTTTTGTATATTCATTGATTTGTATTATACTAAAATTCCACAATCTCATTCTCTTTCAAAAATTATCATAAAACCTCAAGTTGGGCAGGGAAGCATATTCAACGAAACTAGTCATTCATACGCCCCCTTCCTTTTATTCAAGCATCTCCTACATATCTATGATGAGTATAAGCTGAAGATATAGCGTCTTGACAGAGATCCATGAATAAATACAGACATAATGAAGATCATTTAAGGGTTAGAATGTCATTTAAGATTTTTAGACGAGGCGGCGAAGATAGTCATTGAGACATAATTGAGTTTATAAGTTTGCAGTGAAAGAGTATATATTTAATTATTAAAAGGGGTGAATGAATCTACTGTTGTAATGAAGAAAAGTTTTAAGGGGGGGAGGGGGGGGTAAAACAAATGATTATCCTAATACAAATCTCTCACTCGAGAGAGTCAGATGAAAGACTCGTTTCTCGCTTGAGTCCGCGGCAGAAGCTTTGAGATAAGTCGGCGCCAGCGCTTCGTCAACTCATTGCTCCAAAGTTCACTTCTCATCCTTCTCAAACTTCGACATCAAGGCCTGCACCCGCAGACCAAGTTTTTTTACGACGAGGATGAGCACGGATTCGGTCTACGATTGCTTGAGCTTCGGCAGCCTCAGCATCCTCTCCTTGATCTTCCACCTCATCAGCCTCAGCATCCTCTCCTTGATCTTCCTCACGTTCTTTCCCTAGTCTCAATTTATCGAGTCTCTTGGTAAGCTCATCGACCTCGGGTGGTTGTGGTCCCTGCATCGTCGCCTCTGGCACGTTGTACCCGGGGGTCATGGGCTTACTATAAATTGGCGGAGGTGAAGGCTCACTTGAGCTGTCAGAGACTTCTTCAGAATTCTTCTTGGCCTCATCACAGTCACTCTCGAGGGTAAGGTCTTCTAGCTTCTCGGTCACCGCGTCAACCTGTGGTGGTTGCGGTTCTTGCATACTTGCTTCTACAGTGTTAGACATCTTTGTGAATGTTTTATGAAGATTTTTGTGCTGATGTAAGTCTACTTGGAGAATTTGAACTAAGGGATGTGGCTTAAGGCTGTAATGAGGAGGGGAAGACAGAGACGAGATGTTGCTCTTATAGTTAAGATCTGTCTATTGTTCATAAAAAGCTAAATTGGACCGGAACAATGACTTGATGCTAGACAAAGACACCAAAACTCGTTTCTTAATAATGTATCTTTTATAATTGTCTGCTTGTTCTCTAATGCCTTTGTTATACTAGCCCTCCACCAAAGGCTAATTAGAGTTCAGGAATAAAGAGATAGGATCTGAGTTAATGCAAGACCGCTTTTAAAGTACAGTCCTTGATGATGTGATAACCATGAGAAGTTGAAATTCTCAGGAGGATCAGGGATCACTTTTGAAACTTGAATTGAAATATAAGAGTTGAAGATCAAATTCGAGCATTGTAAATTAGATCGAAGAGCTGAATCAATTGATAGATAGAAATGTTATATACCTTGTTACCGAAGTGTTCATACTACCTATAAAAAGTAATCTCATCATACGCTAACCTCACATGGTCGACCAAATCACCCACTAATAGTCTATGTATCAATGGGAAGCCAGCGCCTCTTAGCCAAGATTTAGTCAGACTGTCCTACAGCCTATAGAATCGATCGGGAACAGCCGTCATTCTTGTCTCCCACTGTAGCATCGAACTTGCTAGATTAAAGAGACTTATTGCTATTCAATACCATCGCTAAGACTCAAATCTAAAATGATAGTCAGCATTTTTACTCAAGTAACTTAGTATCCTTATATGAAAACCATTAAAGTAAAGTTGCAAGGTAAACGTATCACAGTTTCCCGAGATTTGGAAATTTGCAAACGAATGACTGTTTTACCCATTCACGGCTACAATCTGACAGTGGCTTGAAGGGTGCATATGAAGGATTGTCCAAGGAAATACATGTTGGGAAATTATAATATTTGATTTGCAGCGAATGGCAAAGAAAGTATGACATTCAACTGGAGGATTGGAGGATCGCGCCACAGTGTGAGGTGAATACTTGGGAGCACCAATCCCCGGTCAATATCTGAATACCAGCTCCTAATCGCTCATGCAAAGCTAATATCTGAAGACGGGACGTGCACATGAGCCTTTGCTAGTACATCAAGTGAATTATCGTTATTTCTCAATCGAAATTGCAATACACCAGGCCTTGCTGCTTAGCGAGGTACCCAGCATATATATAGCTCACCTCTTTGCTCTCCTAGACCTAACACATTCTCCACATAGAACTTTTTCTTTTTCAAGTTGAGAGTCTTTTCCAAAGTACAATTTCATTCAAAAGAAGCAATGGCATCCTCCTCTAAGTTTCAAAATGGCATGCCTGATGAAAGATCCATAGAAGTAAGTTGCTGCCAGCTGTACCTTTCCACCCGTCCACCTTTCACCTTCATGTCTCTCTCCGCTTCAAAATTTCCGTGGAAGAAATTCACTATGCTGACATGGGCGATTACACTTGGGCTTGATTTCCAAGTCACCAACTCAATCATTCTCATTGAAAATTATATTGCATAAGCTGACTGTGTGCTAGGAAAATATGGATGGTCTGGCTATTGACGAGTTGGCTGTGCCTCACTCAGAATCAGCTCCAGCTGTTTGGAAGAGCGCGTCCAAGTGGCTTCCTCGACGAAATGACGATTGCGATTTCTGGTGGCAGTCAACCGGTCCTCAACTTGGTGCCCTACTTTTTTATGCTGGGTACAGTGTCACTCAACAATACGAGGGCTTGCTCTTCCACTACCATGTTCTGTAAGCTCAATCTTTAGTCTGATTTTTGTTCTCACTACTCGCCTCGGTTCCCCGATGTTAATCGAATCGATTGTTTTTCATTTCATGTACTCTCCAATATTCTTCACACGGCATCAATACCTTACTTTATTCATTTGTCTTCAAACCCTAGTTGCTGGTGGGTGAAACTAACTCCTTAATCTTGCAGTGTACCACGCCTCGGTCCTCGTCCAGCACCGTCCTCCCTCCCTGGCGAGTCACCATACAAATGGAAGTCCTTCATGCAAGACGACTTTAAGCCAATCGAATATAGCTGGAAATGGGACACTGGAAAAATGTTGTCGAATGGAAACATGTCAAAGCCTGATCTCAGAATGGTTATTGAGGCGATTGGTCCGCTTACTGGAACAGCACAGGATCCTCTCAACCAGGTCGCCACAGGAGAACTTCTTCGAGAGCTAGACTCCGTCAACCCAAAAGTAGACTTGACTTGGTTTCACCAGGTGTCTCGTACTATATTTGGAGAAGTAGACGTCACTGAAGCTAGAGACCATATCCAAGCAGCAGACTTGGCTGGTGTGGGCTGTTCATCGATGTTTCTTGCGTTCCAATTTCTCAAAGGCGACCCCAAGAGCGATTCTCCCATCAAGGCTTACTTCATGCCACCAGGATGGGCAAAGTCGCAAGGAACTGACAAACGAGCCCACGAAAAACCCATAGCAGCCATTCGAAGCCTCGGTCAGAAAGATAAGGGTGAATGGACCACGCTAGATCAATTATTGTCGTTTTTCAATGACAACGAGAATGGAAGACAATTATCTACTCCTTTCATAGTCTCAACTGATTGCATGATATCTTCAGAATGCCGACTAAAGATATATGTTCGCACGCCCAGAGCTAGCTTCGACTCTGTTGTAGACATTCTCAGCATGGGGGGGAAACGTGTAGGATTCGAGAAGAGTTTCCAGGAACTCAAGGACCTTTGGCGCTTAACCTTTGACCTTCCAGTCGGCTTCTCAACCTCGGAGGATCTACCTCTACGAGAGCATGGTACCAGTGGCATGTGCTACCATTTTGAAATCCACCAAGCAAATGCGCTTCCAGACGTCAAGCTGTACATACCAACCAAGCACTATGGACAGTCAGACATGAAGGTTGCTAAAGGACTCACCAAGTTTCTTGAACTTTATGGGAGAGGAACTTATGCAGCTGACTACATGAAAGCACTGAAGCATTTGGCACCTCTCCATCAACTCGAGTCCTCTTCCGGTGTTCAGTCATACATATCTTGTGCGTTGGAAAAAGGAAGCTTAAGCCTCACGACCTACTTTAATCCTTGCATTCCCTTGGGAAATTAAAGATGTTTCATTGGCAAATTAATTGTTTGTGGAGTGGAGGGTTGGTCGATAGTAACAGGATTTCATGGCGACCGTAACTCTTGATATAAGCCCATGCGACATATGAAATGTGATCGCATGCGCCAGGTTATTGCTTAATTTACTTAGTAGAGGAATTAGATAAATCCTTTAGATCAAAGCATCTTTCATGATCGATATCTGCTTTCCTTCCAACTGCTATGTTTTTGTGATTGTATTATACCGTGATTGACACCTCGTCGCATATTATATACCAAACAATGAAAAAAAGTCTTTAAAGCATTAATTCAGATCAGATAATACGATGTTTAGTTCGCTATATAGGAAGAAAAGAAAATTACAAAGGGTACCAGGGGGCGCTTGTGCTCTCTACTCGGCTTAGAAACAGAAGATAGATATCATCTAAAGAACGAGGCTAACAAAGCACGCAGGAACATTTGATCATATATCCGTGTTCGAGAAGAATGAGGTATCAATCGCGCTGTTGTGTCTATCTGTCGAGACCCATGGGGTGGTAGTGATATATGTCGTTGTTTTGAAACACCTGCTTGTCATTTCCATGTATCGCTAGGTCGACCATCGTGGCGGCCAGCTCAACAATTCCAACCGATAAAGAACTACCAAAAACGCACTGAAGTATGGTCGCACTTTTAGGTAGCACTCCTCCTGGCTTGACAAGATAAACCTTAAATGTACTTTGAATGCTATCCTCTGAAGTTTCTAAGACCCTTGCCTCTGCTGCACCTCTGATTCGCCGTCCACTGGAAAAGTACCACAGGGACCGTTCTTTCTGACCTTCTTCTGGAGGTGGTTCGGTGAAGGCCCCGCCAAGCTGAACATATCGAAATTGCGGTGACCCAAGAGGTCGTGCCTTTATGCAATTGATGAACGTGAGGGGAAATTCAATGTCGACTCTCTCGTCGCCATTATATGTGCCCAAACACCAAATCGCGGCATCGGCAGTTTTTAATTCGTTGACAGTAGATTCGTCATACGAGGTGAAATCGTCGACAACGATTACTTTGACTTTGGGGGTTTCGGCCAAGGCTTCGATACTCCGACGAGTGAGAAGTATAATAGAAGTTATGGATGGATGATTCAGGCATTGGGAAAGAACTTCACCCCCAATGTACCCTGTACTACCAGAAATAATCACTTTCATACTGAAGTTTGGTATTTATAGATGGTGTCTTAGTAGCACGCGATGTGTTTTGGCGAAAGAACTCGTTATGCTAGCTTTGATTGGTACTTGATAAAATGGACGACGAAGAAGAAGCTGATCAAATTCTACCTGAAGATGTGGTCATCAAGGAAATATATAGGTTTGAGGTTCAATTGCCGAGATTCAATCCTTAGTGATGCTCGGTGGAGAATGGCGGTCGAAAGGTGTAGCAGAGAAATGAGACAACACCTACGTTGCTTGGATGCCTATATGCTCTCAGCCCCCCCCCCCCCCCCCCCCCCTTTTTTTTTGGATATCCTCAAGGCGCCTTTGTATTCTTTGGAATTCCCTTTCTTTAGTTTTCATACTCCAACGGGAAATCTTCTCGATTAAGAGGAAGGTACCTTTTCATACAGATCACGTGAGAAAGCCGAAGTATTTTCCTCCAATACAACGTTGTGATTGGCGCAGAGTATGCAGCAATGCTTACCTCTTCGCTCAGATTGATGGGATGAGATGTAGGTTTTGTGAGTGAGGAATGATTGGTATTAGATCCATCGGCCTCAAAAGATGAGACGGCTACGCACATGGGAATTGTGGATGCCGAATCGTGTCCTCTGATTCAGGTGCTTTTACACTTCACGGAGAATTATTCTCTGTTTGATATACATATCTTCATAGAAAATAGGCCCATAGCCGTGAGATATGGGGCGACTTGCCCTGGCATTCTCGTGAAAACGCTCAGATAGAAGACCTCGAAAACCACAACCAGGAGTAACTGATGGTCTGAGTATTACACGCAATGAACGCTGGAGAGATTGTATATCACTAATAGAGTTAATAGCGGACAAATATGACACCTTGAGTTTCTATGCTCCTGTAGTAAATAGCGCAACCTTGACCCCATTGCGACTTTCTGTAGTCATTCTAACCATCTCAACATACTCTAAGACAGGGTCTCTATTCTCAATCCTGACAAATTTTCTTGTCATTCTTACGAGCAAATACACAGACTGTGTAAGTACCTGTTGCTGGGCAGGGCATATACGAGGACCTCCAAGAAAGGGGGTGAAGTCCCAGGTCATTCTTCTATCGATAAATCTCTGCGGCTTGAATTCATAAACACCGTTACCCCCTGTGTGCATTATGACCATTAGTGACTCTCCTTATTACGGAATCCTGTAGAAAGGGAGAACAATTTCCAGGCGAAGATACTTGAAGAGCGTAGATGAAAGTGAAGATAGTACTCACAAATATCCTTATCATGATTAGGACCCCAAGTGTTTAGAGCAACTACATCTCCTTTCTTTACAAAAACAGGAGATTTGCCATCTGGTCCGCCCCCTAATGGAGGAACAGTATTTTTGAGTGCAAGACGCTGAGCACGTCCTGCAGGGCCTTGAAGACGAAGTGATTCATGGAGAACATTTCTGAAGGAGTGCAGTGACTTGAGGACCTCGAAGGTAAGAGGTTTGTCACCAAGTGCAAGGCTTTCAGCTCGAAGCTGAGTCCATACTTCTGGATTTCTTGCAAGGTGGAAGAGACTATTTGCCAAGAGCACGGAAGTTATATCACGCCCAGGCATGAAAACATTCATGAGCTGGTAGCGAAGTTTGATAGGATCCTTGATTTGCTTGACCATTTCATCAAGGAGGATATGCCGACGAGTTGCTGCTCATCGTCAGTACTTTCCTTCTCAACGGGCCCCTCATTGAGTGCCCGTTTGACATGTCCATCTACATGCGCGTAGACATAGTTGATATCCCTCTTCCAGCTATTGTCAAAGGCATAGATAAATTGGAGCTTTCCGGCTACTCTACGTTTTCCCACACCTGCAAGAGCGCCATTGAAAGCCTTGAGAAAATCCTTGGAATTGTTAGGGTCATGAGGTAATTGTGCGTCAATAGACTGCCCGAACAGAAACTCGGTTGAGAGGTCAAGAAACTGAATACCTAGAGCGTTAATAATGGAAACAACTACCAAGATGTATTCCATCTTACCAATTTGTGTAGCGGCTCTTGAAGATTAATGGTGCTTCCATCAGTAGGAATCAAAGCAAGGAATCTATCCACATGGAAACCAAGAGTGTCGACATCGGAGAGTTCTGATCGAGAGAATATGGGCTTTACGATGTCTCTGGAATGTCTCCACTAGCAGATTCATCAGGATTTATCGAGATTAGAGTAGAGAGCCATGATTGAATTTACAGCTTTACCATCCAGGGAGAGAACCCCATCACCGAGAAACGGCTTGAAGAAGTTTTGTGCAGGCTTTCCATAATCTTCGAAGCCAAGAGCAGAAACTTGCTGTATGTTTGGAACTTCGATGGTATTGATGACTCTCGTGCCGAAGAAATTCTCTTCGAAGGTCTTCCCAATCTCATTAAATTGTTCCACGAACAAGGCCATCTGACGACCTTCATTAACAGCTTTCACTCTTTTCTTCATTAAGTCAGTACCCTAGACCGGATCGCGATGGGGATATTTGCGGGGTGGTTGACAGCCATTTTGAGCAATTATTGCTTTAATTTCTAGGTACGATCTGACTTTCCTACGGATAAAAAGCAGCGCAATAAGTCCTGCTGCATACAGTATGTAATTTCCAAAATCGAATATCAAGGCCATTGTGTAAATGAAAAACAAAACCTGAAAGGTAAGGCTTGGTGCAGAGGAAATAAAGTTGTATGATAATAGTCGCTCAAGAGGAATGGAAGAGTTCGCTCCCAAATTGATTGTTCTTTTGGAACCCTTCAGTTCCCGGAGGGGACTTACCTAGCTTTTAAAAGCCTTCGACTCAAAGGCACCCAATTGAAAAATTGAGGCACATTAAATGCACTGCGCCTTATATCAACATACAGTTGGTGATGGTCCGTCGAATGTTAGGTACCCGGTACCTAGTTCAGTACAAAAATCGCCTGTAGATACATGCAGCAATACTTCATTTATTTGCTGCGTATAACGATAATATGACAGGCCTTGGAGCCGTTTACCCGAAAACATCCCTGCCTAACGGGGTGTCAGCCGGTTGCTGAATGTCATTACTTTGCAGACCACCAAAGAAATCTGGGACAAACAATGTAATCTTACATGGAGATAACAAGATACCCATCCTATTGCGGATCGTTAGCCGCAACTCCACAACCGCGCGTATAAGCTGCATATGCACATAACCAAATACACAGGGCCTGGTCAACGCACGAAATTCAAATATGCACTATGACGATCATGAACCTACTGTGGATAATCCACATTTCGGAGTTTGCGGGAAAGGAGATGGAATTCCTGTGGGATCTGTTCTGGGATGATGACACAAGTGATAGGTACAAATATATAACATCAGGCGAGGGAATCCTGCTTTAAATGGAAGAAATTAACAACTACGCTGTAATCATAATGAAGTATTGTGCAAAGAGTTGAACGAAGATGGCTAGACACTAATGATGTTCAGTCAGTCATAAATAACTGATGTAGCCTTAAAATTAACATTCAGAGTTTTGTTACAACGAACTTTCATCGAATGGAATGTAATTGACTGTCGAATTGACATCACACATCTGAAGTATGTCTGCCTTGAAACATTTTACTGTGTGCTGTTTGTAATTTTTTGTTGGGGTGGTTCAAGTTTTTGAGCAAACTCGATTGGCCTTGTAGAAGCGCAAGATGGAGAGGCATGTTCTTAACGCTCAAAGAAGATCTCAAATAGTGGCACTTCCGCCTGAGATATCATTTCTTTTTTCATGCGGGAGAGAATCTGAATGTACTTTGGCTTTAGGATGGGATAACGGAAACCAAGTGGCCTGACTCTTGGTTGCGCGGGTAGATACTTGTGTACAAGATACCTTCGCCAAATTGCGATTGATAGATGATTGATAACCGATACACTGTGTACAGGTCAGGCCCTACTGCTCTCAAGTTATGGCTGTATATCAAATATTTGCGTCTTGCAGCATCAGTCAACGACGAGCTGATTGGAAGCCATGATTCAGTGCTTATTGTTTGAAATTGCCTCTCAATTGTGGAGATATTTATCCACGCAGCTATGAGAAGTAGAAGAGAGGGGAGAGGAGATGAGAGGAGACAAAAGTAACAAAACTATGCATTATGAGAGGATGTCGTCCGTCATAATGCCTCACACCATGCCACGCAAGTCTGGATATCACCAAATGACCTACAAACAAACCGAGATGAGCTAAAAGAGAAGGAATACCGAGTGTACATACCGAATAGCCTATGACAAGTAAAGGTACATTGCCTGGTTTGAGTGGACATTATATTTTCCTAATTCCTATAGTACACAGAAAACCTATTTTCGGTTTTTTGTTTCATTCCATTACATTGTGATCCCAATTGTCATAATCATCTCAAGCCAAGCAAAAACTTTCCACCACCTTCTTTGCCACCCTCACCACCGCCGGGCAAGTAAGTGACATTAGGATTGCTTGCCAAGGTCTGTGCAATCTCCCTGCTAGCCTCGATTCTTCTAATCATAATCAGACCATCTCCTGCCTTCGCAACAGCCTTGCTAATAGTGTCTGCACTCTCTGCTTCACCCTCCGCACGGATAACGTTGGCCTGTCTTTCTTGCTCTGCCTTCTCGACAATGAATCTCGCTCTTTCGGCATCTTGTTGAGCAATCTGCTTTTGTTCGACGGCGCGAGTAAATTCTTTACCGAATGTCATATGGGTGATTGAGACATCTTCAAGTGCAATATTGAATTCTTGGGCACGCTTGAGGAGATCTGATCGAATGCGGTTGCTGACGGCTTCACGCTGGGTGATAAGTTCAGCAGCATCGAACTGAGCGACGATGGATTTAAGAACTTCGTTTCCGATAGAGGGCAGAACTCTCTCGTCATAATCTTGACCCAAGTTCTGTTGTGTATTAGTATGCCATCGACTGAGAATGGAGAGAGGCGACAAACCTGGTAAATCTTGGGTAGCTGTTGGACCTCAGGTCTATGTAAAACTCTCAATGTCAAGCTGACCATTTGCAAATCTTTACTTCCAGTGGTCGTTGAAATGTTTCTTGGCTTCGTGCGTACATCGTAGATAATACTTCTCTGTAACCAAGGAATCAAAAAATGTGTACCCTCATTGACGACTGTTTCCTTGACTCCGGACAAACGATCGAAAATAACTGCTCGAGAGCCACCCTTAACATCGTATATGGAGGACTGAACGGCCGCAGTGGCAATTCCCAAAGGAACGATGAACTTGTAGAGGTTATTTAGAGATTGCGCCATCTTGAATATTGTCTATGGGTGGTGGAAATGTAGATGTGCGGGAGATACTTTTGGAAGGCGGGATGTCTAGAAGCTCAGTGCGGAGGGGAGGCTCACTGCAGCTTGACATTTTTGGAGGAATCTCGCGCTAGTAATGATTGGGTGGACAAGGCAGGGGTGTCGGATGAATGCTTGGCGATTATAATCCGATTGCCCGACTTCTATTCAGAATATGAGAACTTCTGCTTTGACGAATAATACCTAACAATTGATTCTGTTGGCACTTCGCACATTATTCAAAATGAGACCTACTTCAATTCTTAGATCTGGTGGTGACGGAGAGGTTGGAAAGTATGGAAAGTGAGTATTTCCAACAAGATGCCTGCTGCGAAGGAGGAAGAATCTTCACGGGTCTTCACGGGTGGCCAGACAATTACATGAGTGTGGGAGGGTTATGGTATTCAAGATGTATGGCATGCTAATGTTTATGTTACTTTACAGATATCTTGGTGGCTGGGGTAACTTGGGTGAGTTTGAAGAGCATTTTCTACCAGTACTCGGCATTCTGAGATCCCCGCACAAATCATTCGACGCACACGAACCTCGCGAGATGCCGAAGGGGGGTTCAACGGGTGGAAGAGGATGAAGAGAGGATTAATCAAGCGTCGAGAACCCGAGATTGATCAGACGGTATCGAGCAACGAGGAGGAACAGTTGACTGATGTGGGATGTATAGGCTCCCAACCCCAGAAGGGTGTCGCATCATATGCACTCAGTGCCAACCGACAACGTCCTCTCGCCGGCGCCTTGAACGCAGCTATCTTCAACACCTGGAGACGATTCCGTGGCCAAGTCCTTTATGTTGCACCACCATTTATTATCGCATACACTGCCATGGAATGGGCTATTGAGAGGTTTGTCTCACTGTCTGTGATATCGCCAACGTGCATTGCGTTCTAATTAGTTTTGGTAGAAACGAATACTTGAACTCCAAGCCAGGAAGATTGGAGTATAGTGGCGAAGAATAGAGCTCGAAAAGTACATGACCAGCACGCTAAGCATTATTTGGTGTTGGACCTTTCCTGATCTTCCAAACCGAAGAAGTTTGGTGGCCATACGGAATACAAGGGAGAAATTGGGGTGTAAAGTATTAGACTGGGATTTTGCAATGCATCATGGTTTCTAAAAAGTGTTTCTACGCAAGTCACTATGGTGTGACTCTTGTTATATTTGTGATAGCATTATGATGTGGTGACTTGGACATGAATGAGGCCGATAATAAAGGAGGACATGATATTACTTAAAATTCCACATATCCGTGTGAAGTATTTCATGTTGACCAAACCTTTGATAATGTTATAACATCATTTTAGGAATTCCATTCCACCAGGCGTGCCCAAGTTACAGCTTTTTGAGAGTTTTTGAGAGTTTTTATAGCAGCTCCCGATCTAGTTTAGTGCGAATTGACCCGCCGAACATTTTGTAAAAAAGTTCTGAACCCTCAAGCTCTGATTTCATCGCAAAACAACAAATTTGTCCAATTAACACCACCAACAATTTTGTATTGTACATTAAATATTCTTTCCAAAGTAAAAGTTTAGGATATTCAAAATGGGCAAAGATAAATCCGAGAAGCGCGACAAGAAGGAGAAGAAGGAGAAGAGAAGCGAAACCGATGGTGTTAAGAAATCTTCCAAGAAGGACAAGAAGGTCAAGCTCAGTGAAGACAATGTCGCTGCTGCCATTGCCGAAGTTACCAAGGAGCCAGAGAATGTTGAGGTCATGGATATTGTGATTGAGGAGGATAAGGAAGGTGCAGCTGCCGAGATCAAACCAGTAGGAGCTTTGGTTCCTTTCGCAAACCCATTGGCCGATGAAAAGGTCGCAAAGAAGGTGCTCAAGAGTGTTAAGAAAGGTACATCAATTCGCTCTTTCCTTTATCCAATTGTTGCGCAGTCCTCAATGTGGACGCATTTTTGCGATGAACAATACTGACTGTCGTTCGTAGCTGCCAAAAACAAGACTCTTAAGCGTGGTGTTAAGGAAGTCGTCAAAGCTCTCCGCAAATCTCCTCAAGGTGCCAGCAATACCGTTTTCCCAGGTGTCGTTATCCTTGCTGCAGACATTTCGCCAATGGATGTCATTTCTCACATTCCAATTTTGTGCGAAGATCACAACGTACCATACATCTTCGTTACCAGCAGAGCCGAATTGGGAGCAGCAGGCAACACCAAGAGACCTACGAGTGTGGTAATGGTTACAGAGGCGAGATCGGGCGCAAAGAAGGCCGAGAAGATCGAGGGCGAGGAAGAATTCAAGGAAGTCTACAAGGATTTGGTCAAGGTTGTGGAGAAGGAGGGCAGGAATGTCAGAGTCTAAAAAGAGTGATGTTGGAGAAAAACGAAAAACTTTCTGCTTATGGGTTGGCTACAGATACACTTTTCAGTTGTATCATATTAAGAGCATGTCTTAACGTGCTTGGACATTACAATGGCGTTTGTGAGTATGGATAGGGCTAGGAATAAAGAAAACGTTCAATTTTAATTCAACCTTTGTGTAGAATACATGCATGAAGAAATTCGAGTACTGTCATCTGTTTTGCTAAAGTCCCGCAGCTTCATATTATCTACAGCTCGTACTAATGCGCGATGCTCGGCACGCTCAAACCCCTCAAATTTAGTTTCTCTATCTTGCTCTCGACCAGTTACCAGTGGAACTTGGACCAACACCATCAAAGCTACGAGTGTTTGAGCCAGCCACGCTGCCATCATTTCAATCTCCCGACGACAATCGTCCGACAGCTTGAGCCTTCGCGAGTTCCATCACTTGGCCTGCATCTGTCTCCTCTTTCTCTCCATGCACACTTGCCTTAGCCTCTTGCTTTTCGTTCTGAAATCCTTCTCCCTTTACAAGCAATATTGTTGAGGATTTGTCGATCATCTGTGTATGCTTCTTTCCTTCCGATGATGATGAGCATTCTGTACTTGTCCCCAATATTGCTTGCTTCTCGTTCTGCATTTCTCCACTTCGCAATTCCTCCTCCCAATCTCCATCATAAGCACGATCGATTTCCGCCTCGGCTTCTCGCAGGTCCTCTGTCCATTCTTGCATCCTCTCAGTCTCTTCTTCGATCGCATCAAGAAATATTCCCACCGCGTCCATCTTCGAACCTATTGGTGTATCACTATCTAGCTTATCTAGCAGGGTTTTCTTTATCTTCGCAGAATGTTCGCGTTCTTCCATGAGTCGTGTATCTCTTCTCGGTAGATCCAATAGTGTCTGTTGGGCCAAGCTTCGATTTCCTTGCTGTTTTCTTTCTTCCACTGCTCCCAGTTCTGCAGCGTCCAGAACTGCCAATTTCTCTCCTAGGTCAACTATATCAATGCGAGTATATGGTCGGTTATTGCTTTTGATAAAACCAGAGTTAGTGTCTTCTATGTCTTCTTGCTTGATAATATCACCCTTGGTGTCCGGAAGTGGAAGTGTCTTGCTATCGCGGTCAAGCCCTCCAACCCAAGAAGCCGACTCATTTTCCTCGACCTCGGCTTGCGGAAGAGACGAAAGAGGTACTGTTACGCTAGCTTCAATCGCATTTGGTGTATCCGGAGACTTTCTTGCAGAATACCAGAATCTAGAATCCTCTAGTTCGCGAGAAACTCTGCCATACCCAATTGAACGTGGTTCTCGGCCCCAATACCATGTTGTAGATTTTCTTGGATTGGTATCTTCCCAGTCAGTAGCAAACATGTTTGTCTTGATTCGAGGTGCGGTATTTTCATGTTTCCTATCACTAAAAGGCAGACTCGGGCGCCCCTGTTGTGCAGCATCTTGTTCTGTGAGAGGAGTCTTAGTTCTTGTTTGCGAAGCAACTTCTGAGCCTGTAGTTGTATGGCGATCAGGGAGTTCCTGGGAACTGACATCCTGACGATCAGAAGTTCTGCCTATAAGTATTCCAGGAGCAGGATGCTGATCAAGCGTATCTCGTTCAACCGGGATGTTGTTCGGCTTGAAGCAAGGAGCAGTGTCTTGGACATCAGTGACTTGGCTTCGTCGCAAAATGCCATTCAAGAAGAGACCTGCACTCTGTCGAATTCGCTCTGCTGTCACCTTCGAAATTACAGGCTCTTGCGTTGGATAAACCCATTCCAGTTTGCCAGTCTGAGGCCAGAATACCAATCTCTCTGGTTCTCCACCATCTGAGATACCTGCATCTCGCAACAAATTGACATATTGTATACTATAGTCAGGATTCTGACCTGCATCCATCAACTTCATGGCAATATACGACTTCGCCTTCCGAAGATTCATCGCCAACTTCTCAATAACCCCCGTTCTCCAGATCTGTTCCAAATTTCCCCAGCCGTCTCCATGCAAAACCCACTTCTTAGCTACACCCCAGCGCCGATCGAACTTAAGTTGCTCTTCAGCGATTCGCAACCAATAGTTCAGCACTCCCGCACATTTCTGTAATTCTTCCAGCCACTCCTTGGATGCGTTCTGTTGAGCACGAAGTTGGTCATCTTGCATGTAGATACTCCGTTCCGGTTCTGTCTTCATCAGTCCATCGACCTCCTCCACGACATCCGTACAGCTATCCACGAAGAATTTCCGCGTTGAATGTGATCCATATGCAATCAACAACCATCTCAAAGTCGTTGAAGAAGTCACCGTCTGGTATTCCAGCACTCTTCCAAGTTGATATCCTTCCTGCTGGCCAAAAATGGTAGTGATGTGACTAGCAACGCTGAGTGAAGAAATAAGACCGCGCTCCAGTGCTTTATCGACATTGTATTTGAACTCTGGGTAATCTGTGTTGAAAAATAGCTCTTCAATAAATATATGATTGAGCCATGTTGTGTTGAGGGATTCTCCTTTGACTGGACCTGTTAAAAGTGTCACCAAGAGGGTTTTGAGACAGGGTTAAGTGCTTACCGAGCGTCGAAAAGGAGTTCTGATCTGTGATAGAATTGTTCTCCTCCATGCCTATCAAGTTAATGGAAGAAAAGAAAAAGTTGTATGGTTTGTATGGATAATCTCAAAAAAACTCAAGATTTCGAGAAAGTTTTGAAATGTGCTTTGTAAAGTGATTTGTTTGAGTATTTGTAAATTGTAGGAATGGCGTTGACACAAAGAAGATTGATTTAAATACTGCGATCAGATTGATAAATTTTCCGACACATGTAATTGTGATTGTTTAAGTTCAAGTTCACACAACATAATCACAATCACAGATTGTGTATAAGGCTGTGAATAATTAATTATTTCGCTTGTTACAAACTCTCTCTTGAGTGAATGTTCGCTGGCTTATTGACCACTTTCAAACAATTCTTTAATGTCTGACTGAATGTTTTTGGCGCTTTAGTTTCTTTGAAGATATTGCAATCCTTTCTTCCACCACCCCAACTTGGACCTAATTACCGCTGCCTTTGAGACCCCAATGAACAGGCCTCACAATTCTTTTTCATTTCCTTAGAATCATTGGAGAGTTTCTTTGCGAGTGGGCAATCATCCACAGAATATGTACAACCTGTGGGACATTTCTTCCCTACTTTATGATTCCTAACTACTTTGCGTGAAAGCGGAGGCCACGATGTGATCTCTACAGATACTGGTTAGCAACTACGTCTCTAAACCCCATTGAACAGCAAACCCAGTACTAACTTCTACCCCTACAAGTATGACGAACACTAAAATCATATGCCTCAATATCATCCACTAGACCTTGGGAGCGTTCGGATCCAGCAGCAGAAAGCTCAGGGGAACTTGGCGAAAGGACGCTCTCGCTGTCAGAAACAACGGTGTCAGACTCATCGTCGGTGAGAGCCATGGTCGCAGTCGATCAGAAGTCCTGCTTGGCGAAAATTATCTAGGCGTCTGAATGTATCTGAATACTGCGCAACAGGAGAGGAGGGACCCAAGAACAAGGCAGTCAAGCAGCCCGACAGGTATCAATCGAAAGACTCGTACAAAGCCAGGAAGGAAACCCGAAACGACGTGAGGCTGGGATGTAAGTGAGGAATCGCTGATATAGATCCAAAAAGATTATTAGATGAATATAAGTTGTGCGCTCGCTGTTAATATATGATATATTGTATATTGTATATGAGGTAGAGAAAGGGAAGAAAAAGAGGAAGAGAGGAAGTGATGGATATTTAAACAGATGGATACACATCGTTGTTTCCTTCTCTTATGGAGACGATTGATAGAACACTCTGGATGAGGCAGGAGCGGGTGTTTGAACTTGCATGAGAGAGCGGGAATGAGATTTAAGGTGCGAGCATCTGGGTGAGATATTCTTTCCTTCTATACTTCTGATATAGTTTTAGTTTGAATGGGTGTTCGAGGGTCTGGATTGAGGTTCGTGAAAAGACCCTTCTCTGCTTGGATGCATTAACACATTCAGATTCGTCGAAATGACGAGCCTTCTTATAGATTAAAGAATTCCTTCAAGATACACGATTGTCCTCAGAGACAGAAACTCACATCAAGTTTTCTGGTTCAGATTATTGAACACCCCGACTGAGAAAGCACGTACAGTGATTATGTTTCATTGACTATATTGTGAGGGGTATTTTAACGTTGACGCCTATTATGATCATCCTAAATTCCTTAAGCTCCCGCTGCCCTTGCTCTAGCCTTCCTCGATTTCTCAAACCCTTTCATGCTACGCCTCGGCCTAGCTTTAGTATTCGTCTGCGGCTTAGCATTGAGCATCCATGCATTCATAGGTCTTCTAGCAGCGATGAATTTGCCCTCGGGAGTAAATACTTCTACCGATGGCCATGCTTTTTCATCCACTGCTTCCTCCTTATCTCCCCATCCCCAGGTGGTATCGTTTACAGTATTGCTTTCGGCTGCATCTGTCTTCGTGAGACGTCTTTTGCTGACCTGGGCAACCAGCTCAACCCATCCACATCCCTCGATTAAAATATCTGTAGAAAGAATTTGAAACGGGAGTTCATCCACTTTGCCTTTATCAGTCAATACAGTGGTGCTTGACTTCAAACGCGCCTTCGTAACATCCCATTTTAAAGGGAAAACCCCAGCCGAAGCGATCTTCTCTTCGCTTCCAGCAACTGTAATGTTATCAATAAATGGCTCTTTGCCTTTACTTTGCATAAGGATGGCCTTCTCAGTAGACGTTAGATGAGCATCAGGTCTTATGGATGTGAAAGCATAAGCCATCATAATGATATCTGGATCTGTGGGTGTAATCCTGATAAGACCACCGCCTAATACTAGTGACTGGCCAGGTTTCATCACTTTTTGTTCTGGCTTCACCCGGGATTTCATTACTAACGAATTTCGATATTCTGGCTGAACATGAAGCTCAAGTTCACCTCGTGATACTCCGGGAAGATCGATGAGTTCTCCCTTTCCATTGCCGAACGGAACTCGGATTGGTGATGCAGTAGTGCCAGGAAGGGATGACACAAGTGGCATTGATGGATACGCCGTTTCCTGTTGTGCTGGGGGAAGAAGTGACGTTATGTCATTCGATTCATCATCAGGCAATTCATCCTCTGAAAATGCCTTGTCCGCCTTTTCTGTTTCTACCCCCATCGCTTTGAAGGTACCCATAGGTAAAGTAGCTTCACGGGTAATATTCTTATCAGTATTTGCACCTATCGATGGAGATCCTCCGATAGTGGTTTGCTTCGCCTCTCCTCTATCTTCTAGGGCATCCACTGGAAGAGGTTCTCCAACAATCACCTCATTCCCTCCTCTCCCCTTCGGAAAGATCTCATGGAAAAGCCGACTCTTTCCCACATTAACCTTCCCAACCATCCAATTTCCTCCTCCCCTCTCAAAAACATCCTCCTTCAACTTCTTCGTCCACCAACCTCTTTCCGCACTAACACATCTAACATTCCCCAAGCGAACCCCTTTTCCTGCCCTCCCTAACGCATCCCTCAATACACTTGTTAGATACGGCATCATCCCATCAACTAGCGTTTTCGTTGGAGCCAGAAGATCCGACCGGGTAATAACAAAATCAACTTCCATCTTCCTATCACCATAAAATTTTCCTGTTCTCGAACGACGATTGTGGGATCGCTGGGGCGTCAGGTTCAACATCTTGTTCAAAGCGGGTATGAAAGACATTGGGAAGTCGGCGGCATCTATAACATGATATATATGATTGTATTTATATGGAGATTCGTCGATCGTTTGTTGCAGTGCTCGTACGGAGGGATGGTATATGGAAACACCCATTTGGTGATTTTTGAGATTGTGACATCGATCGCAAACTGGCTGTTCTATGGATGTAGTCGCGGACGAAGGGGTCTCCATTCCCAAAGTCTCGAGAATGGTACGATCGACATTCTCCAGGGCCTTCTTAACTATCTCATCTTCTGCCGTGGCTTTTGTATGCTTCGCTGAGTGTGAAGTCCCCAGATACTCCTTGACTGATCTCCTTGTCAACGAATAATAGCCCGCTTCATCTTCGACTGTCGTCTGTGATAACGCACCGCATCCAGCGCATTGTGAAGGTAATCTTGCTACAGCTTGCGCTGAAGCAAGAGAAGAAGATTCCGGTGTATCTTGGACCTGGGTTTGAGCTTGCGACTGGACATATCTTCGCTGTATCCTCACACTCTTTCGCAATTGATTATGTACCAGCGTTGGGGATTGCAGATTTCGCGCCAGTAGCGGGCAAAGAAAAGTAGGTATCTCAGCGACCGCGCATTCGGCCTGCTTTGAGAATCTCAGGGCCAGTCTTCCATAATTAGAGAGTGGCATATCAGTTGTCGAACGGGCGCATTGTACTAAAAAATGATCGCGAATTCGCTGGACATTCATCCCACCAAAAAATAAATTTGGTCGGAGGTCGGAACTTTTTCATCGACAGGGGGTCAAAATCCTAGTCTCAAAACCTCAGAAATATATTCACAAGTCAAGCTTCCTCCGAACCTCACCCCACGATCTCATACAGTATACTTACTCCATTTATTGTACTGACCTTCACATATTCAAGATGGTTAACTTACTAAAACGTATGGCCAAGCTTAACTCTGTAAGTGGTAGTTTATTTCTCTCGCAATGGTCGCAAATGCTAACAGAATTCGCAATATAGAAGGTAAAGATTTGCCCAATAAATGGTATTCATTATTTGAAGATATGTCATTGACTTTTCTGCTTCTGCGAAGTTACTCGGCATAAGATTAGGACCCGGCGCAGCGATTCTCCCACCAGAAGTTACCAGAATACACATGGACTTTGCTCATGGACTAAATGGACATCTCGGACCAAAGTACACATCCCCTCCCCCTCCATCTACTTCCCATCATTCTCCCCGCTCCCATGCGCCCCCTCCCCTAGACATCAAACCCAAAAGCTAATCTTCATTTTCCCCAGGAAATTCTGGCGCAACTGCCTTCCCCGCCTCAAATACCACAACCCCGCCGTTCCCATGACGGTCAACCGCAGCCATGACACCTCCGTCCCCGCAACCCTCACCATCCACTTCACCGACGCCTCTCACGCCTCCTCTCCACCCCCCATAAACAGCACCGCCTCCAATCCCGCCGCACCTTCCACCCCAGGCGCTCCCACAGCCTACACCAAAACCATCGAATGCAAGCACCGCGACGACAACGCCATCCTCTTTGATCTGATGGAATTAACCAAGGCCAAGAAAGTGCTACCTACCGCAGCCGAGAAACAAATGTTGAAGGATTTGGCGGCGATGAAATTGAAGAGTCAGCAGGATTCGTTATTGAGTGCCGCTGTTAATGAAAAGATTCGAGCTGAGAAGGCGATTTTGGATCAGGCGAGAGGTGAGGTGGCTGCTGCTTCTGCCGATAATTAGAGAAGGGAGCGAGATAAACTACAAAAGGTGGTTACGGGGTGTAAAGAAAAATGGGAGAACTACGAGAACCAATGGGCATGGGTGTAGAATATGTTGTATATATACCAGGCGTTGAGGAGGAATACTCACATGATGGGAAAAATGAAAATCACAATGACTAGGAACAAGTACATAAAGTATATGGAATAATACTGTATATGGGACAATATGGTTATGGTAATAGTCACGTAAATAAGGGACGAGAGAAGTGATATATGAATGATCATTAACGAAGAGATATTATCTCGTCTCATCTAGTTTTGATGACTGACTGCTTCTCATGTAAAAGGCATGCAATCTTTGCCAGGCTTCAAGTTCAGTCCGATTCCAAGGCTCATGCAAATACCTACTCAATTGTCCAGTTCCTGAACGACAATCGAGTTATCAACGCCAATGTCGATACCAAAACCCTTAGGGCTCCACTGAATACAAAATAAAGACGCCCATCTCCACCAAAACATTAGCATCACTGGTACTCTATCTAAAATGTTTCCCTTCTCTTTCTGTTCTGACCATTTCCCCAACCACACAAACCACTCACTTCAACAACTATCCCTCACTACTTCAATCCAAATCCCTCACTCTCATGAACCGCCCTCCAAAGTCTCCCCTCCAATTTTTCCCTCGTCGCATACCTCCACAAACTTAACGCATTGAAGCACGTCCTCGCTACCGGGTATCTATCACTATCATTTCCCAAACAATTCAACTTAATAACCAAACTAGCTGCACCCATTGCCGGAATACAAGAACTGCCTGTAATAAAGCTCAAAAGTTTTCTCTGATCCTTTGGATCAGCTTTTTGAAAGGATTCCCAAAACCATTGAATGACCGGTTCGCGCTCTGCAGCATCTTTTGGTCCCCAATTCTCACACACTGAGACGGCGCGGAGAGAGCTTATGTCTAGAGGCTCATCGGAGCCTCTAATGAGGAGTTCAATTTCTTCTGGTCGGAAAAGTGATAATGCGTTTCCTCCACAAACAGTAAAGAATCCACGTTTGAAAGGTTCAAATTGTCGAGATACGGCACTGTCTAAAAGGTATCGCACGTAAAGATCCACAAATTCTCTTCGATTGGAATTCGTCACTGGTTTCTTGTCGCCGTCAGGGCAGAGAGGTACTTGGATTGTTTGTCCATAGCGATCAACGTCTGCTACGAAATCGCGACAAAATGTTTCCTCGACGTCTCCATCAAACTCAAGGAGTTGTCTCAACCCATGAGCCAGAGCCGGTCTGAATTCGGCCAAGTCTTCCAGAGAATATGTCATAGAGGGTTTCGCATGCGATGTTGCACCGGGTGCTGCAGCTGGGGCAGCGGCGAGCAATTTTCGGAAAGCGAACGGAGGCAGCGCCACATCGAGAATAGTTGAATTATAGATAGCCAAACCAAGTACAGCCCCGACAAGAAAGTATTGATCAGTTGTTTCCAAGCTATTAGGATTAAAGTAACAGAAATGAGAGTCCTCATCGTATGAGAACATGCCTACTTATTGTCAGTTTACAGTCTGAATCACATCGGAGGAGATACATACCATGATCAGGATTAAAAACTTCTCTAACAAGAAGAAGGAACCATTCCTTTCTCAAGCCACCAGCATCAATACCCTCTTCGCCCTTAAATTCTATCTTCAAACTCTTCTTGATCTCCTCGCCACCAGTCCCTACAACCTCACTAACCCCTTTCAAGCTATCCTCCACCAAGCACTCTCGTCTGACTTGCAAAAGAAGATTCTGACTGACGACTTTACGTGTCATGATGCTATTAAAGAATGCCTCTCTCGCCTTCACTTCCATTTGACGACGAGCATCATGCTCCATGATTTGGATTTTTGCCCAAATGCTGAGAAAGAATGGATATTGGCAAAAAGCAAACTTGCTGCGCTTGCTTTCCCAAGCTTCAAAATCAGCAACGAGATCGGAATAATCAAGCAAGGTATTGTAAAAGTGGCTTGTCGGTAACATCTGTCCATGTGCGGCCAGAGCTCTAATGGGAGTTCCAATACTAGGCTCCGTACTTTTTGACAAATACTCGGCTGGCGATTGAACACTACTGAGTAACTTGCCTTTTCTATGCAACCCACTATTATTCGCCGAGAAAAGAAGTGCCATCACCCTAGCAGCCGCCCTGATCTGCCAATCATCACTATATACAACAGCTTTTTGTTTCGTCTCCTTTTTCTTATTGGTACTCTGCCCAGCTTGAAGAGCCGCGTGAAAAGCTGCGGCATTATTATGAGATTCTCTAGCACTCATATGAGGAACTAAGCCAGAAGTAAGGTCGGGTCGATCAGCCTCGCGAGGTTTCCCATGCTGTCGGGTAAGTCTATAAGTGACAAAGCTGCCAACCAACTCTGTGGTACGTTGGAAATGACCCTCTGGATATCTAGCAAACCATGAAACTATATGATGATGGCATTCATTCGGAGTATTGGAAAGCAGTCCCACAATACGTTTGATGATTCCTGAGTGCTGGCCGGACGCTCCTTTTGTAGCATTCGGTGGTTGTTTAAAAGACGAAGGTTGACCTCTAGTTTTAGTCACATTTAGATCACAAGGTTCCGGTCTCTGGTCATTCGGTGGCGCTCTCGGCCCTGAATTTCTTGGAGTAGTGCCATTTCCAGGGTAAAGGAGAGGATTGGCTAGAATGATCAAGAGAAATCGGAGATTATCAGGCTCCTTCAGAGGACGCCCAGGACGTTTCAATAGACTTTCTGTGGCCTTCAACAAAGTCCTCTGAAGATGCAACTGAGCCTCTGTGATTGTATCCTCAATTTCGGCAAGCTCGCCATCAGTGGGCGCTTGAATGACCGGGCTGGATCGACGTGATATCAATTCATCCAGCTTGCGATGCCAAATTCTTCCCGGGTTTGATACAACATGATACCATTCATTGAGATCAGGCCAGTCAATACGAGGTGATTTGACTGTAGTAAGATCGCAATGAGGATTCGTGCGTATCGTTTCAGCAGGCCGTTGGCCGCGAAATTTTTCAGGACTTTCTTTTTGATTTCCAGTCCACCAAGAACCGTTCTCTGCAATATCTCCCAACATCAACATTCGGGGATCAAGTTCTTCCAAAGGAGTCTCTGACTGCGTATCATTTTCGCCTGGAATAGTGGCCATAAAGTTCTTTAGACCACTCTGACTTCCTGCCCTAAGATTGGGATGTTGTCGCGTAGTACTAAACGAAGTATTGATACAATCGAATTGGCTAAATGATGCTATAATATATTCTTCCAAGGGCCTAAAGAGGTTTCTGGTGACGTTATCTTGTCTTCCGTGCATAGGTTCGTCGAATTTTCCCGGCGGATGTGGAGGACTTCTACTTGGCGGTTGACTGGCCAATTGTTTAGAGTGAGTACCAGAGCCCATTCGATCACGTTTTTCCATATGGGCGCCAAGGAAACTGCCAGGGGATGAAGTTGAGTAGGGCATTGAGCGCGAACATGGCCGTCGTTGAGCGTCTATACTTGGACGATCTCCAGAACTGTTTCCGCGTCCAGGAGGAGGGGATCGAATGGGAAGTGCTTGTGAACCAGGCGGATTGAAATGTCTGGGATACTGATATTCTTGTGGGGATTCAGTCGTTTCAAATGTAGGTGACCTTGGCGGACTTGAAAGTGTATTAGAGGCATCGGCTTCGTCATGCTTTAATCGATTGATCAGGTAGGTAGTTATACATCGTTCCGCAATTCTTCGAGTTTTCTCAACAGACAATGGCGCCACTATAAAGGTCAGATATGAGATCTATAATAGATCATCCCGCTCATAGCATACCTCTAGAGAATTGGGGTTTACTCAACCCAGAGTAAGTTGTAGATTTACCACCTCCTGCCACCCTGAGTCCATCATCCTGAGCTGGAGTGTATGGCTGAAGATCATTTACTGTCATACAAACTTTGCATCGAAACGTATGAAGTTCTTTCGGCCAACTCACGCTCGAATTGCAAGTCATACACTTTCCCGTCAAAAAGTCCTTTTCTGGCACCCTCGAAGACCTAGCCCCTGTATTATGTTCCGGTGATAAATCGTCGTCATCAAAAAGCCCAATCCCAGGTGGTGTCGGCGCGGTCACCTTCTTCTTGCTATTAAACAGCGACGGGAAAGGATGGCTCATAGATCTCCCATGGCTCGAAGTCGGTTTCGAGGAATTCGCGGAATTCGAACCCGAGGGACCTGGCCGACCGGCCGTGGTCAATGTTGGAATACCATAAGCATTATCCAAGATATCTGCCTCCGTAATCTTTGCTCTCCCTCTTATCTTCGTCGGCGAATCAGGTGCTGGTCCAACAGTAGCAATGCTCGAGCCAGAGTCGATCCGTGCGCTCGAAGAAGCAAGTAGGCGACTAGACCAAGGTGCCATTTTATTGTTTTCAAACACTGTCTGCGAAGTGCAGGCGTTCTAGTTTGACCATCGGGTCCTCCAAAAGTATTGTGCGAGATCAATTGTAAATGTTATGCGAGGGCAGTAGCTCAGTTCCTTTCCCGTGTAGTATATCCAAGCTATCTTTTGTTTTCGTAATCGAGAGTCCGTCCGTTCGTTCGTGCTTGAACTTTAGGGGCAAGTGGTCTCGGGCTCCTTCCTAAAAGTACTCTCATGAAATTAACATCTAAAATTACGAGTAGTGAACGTTGCATTAGATTTTGACCTTCGTCCCAAATCTCCAAAGGGGGATCTTCTCTCACAACAAAGATGGATTGGTTATTTACCGTTATCGTATAGATTTATATTGTTAATCTTGCAGGTCTATCTCAGTACAGATTGGGATGGATGTGGGCTAAGGTACGTTTCCCCACAAGAAATGCCTGCTGGATTTGATGTACGACCTAGTAGTAGTAGTGGTGGTGGTAGTGTCAAGGTAGTTGTAGTGGCAGTTTATGCATAATTGGAATGGCTTGAAAACGGAAGTGTTATTCCTTTGCCAAGAAATGAGAAAACCTTCCCTGGTTGACAAGAAGAAATGGAGGAAGAATGAATACGAGACATGTTGAAACGACCTCGGAGCTTATTGGGAAAGAAGTTAGGATTTGGAAGTGTGTTGTGTTACATTACATGTTCGTGATGAGATTTTAAAATTTGTTATGAAATATATATGGGGAAGAGAAGAATGTGTAGGGAAATAACACAACCATTCCTTGGCTTCCCGAAAGAGCGAAATTGTGTTTGAAATCCATCCCATGTATTCACATTTTCATTGGTCACAGAACAAGATATCCAAAAATCCATGGTACTTTCACATAGTAGAAGATTCGTAATTTCATAAAAGTTTTGGGTATGATGGAAAAGCTATGCATTTTTGCATTAACTACCAGTGCGCCATGAGGCCATAAAATAATCCATTCACCCCGTTGCCCAAGAAAGCAACAACTCGCAACCAACTCCCGATTACATTTATCTGTATCTTTGCAACTTGAGGGTGTTGTGCTTCTTCCAGGTCTTTCTGCGGCCAGCGGTGGTCTTGTTGAAGCCGTGACCCTTTCCGAGACCACGGGACTTCTTTCCAGTGGCGGTCAATCCACGAGATTCTCTGTGCTTGTGGACTGGGTTGACGATCCAGTTAATACGGGGATCGCGACGGATAGCCTTGTGTTGAGGGTCAACGAGGATGATCTCGAAGTATTTGTAGGTGGAGTCTTGGTTGATCCAGTAGGAGTTCAAGACTCTCAAGTTGGCGCAACGACGACCGACACGCTCCTCAGCGGTGGACTTGAGGGATCTTTGGTACTTGAGTTGGTTAACTCCCTGGTTGGTTGGCTTTCCTGTAATGCGCAATTTGAGTTAGTAAATGCGAATTTCTCGAAAATAATTTCCTTTTCCTTCTGTCGAACATGGGATAAAACGTACCGTAGGTGGCACCCTTTGGAACTGGGCGCTTGCGGCCACCACGACGAACACGGACACGGTAGATAACGTATCCTTGCTTGGCCTTGTAACCGAGACGGCGGGCCTTGTCTGGGCGGGATGGACGGGAGGCACGGTGAACGACGTTCAATTGTCGGAGCTATATTATGCACTCTCAGCTAAGTTCAACGAGTGTATAGCAGAGACATCAAAGATGTCCACAATATTCCAATTTGTTTGTCCAAAGACCAAATTTTCGAATAATTGAAGTCGATCGAGATCGTCTCTTGGGGTCGTTTTTATCTTACCTCCCAGCATCGGACACGGAGAAGGAATCGAAGCACATCAGATTGCTTCTTCTTCTGAATTTCCTCGAGATATTTAAGAGCACCCATCTGTTTGGGGACAATTAACGTTAGCAAAGTTCCATGTAAGAACCATCAAAATCAAATTTGTGGCAGAGCTGCGAAGAAAATTTGAAGAAACCCAATTCCGACGAACATCTGCAATTCTAGAAGTATATTCCTCGTCGCAGATGTTTAATCTGAAATCTGCATTCGAACGGACTCGATCTACTAACCTTGATTGATTTTGGGAGTTGTCGGCGGCGTCGATTGTTGTGTTGTCTAAAAGGAAAAAGTTCTCGAGATTCAATTTTGTGAAAATCAATGTGCGATTTTTTAGCGCGTTCGGGTAAATTTTCTTTGAAGCCTGAGGCAACATACCAAAAAGTTTCTCCACTTCATTATCCACCAGCCGGCCCCTCCACTCCAACGTCCAGTAGGACGAAAGAACCATGATCCCAAAAATACATACTCAACCTGGATTTCAAACCCAAGTCAGACAATTATCATTATCTTGAATCGAGAGTTATATGAATAGATTCGGAAACTACCAATATACATTATTAGCACGCAAATTAATACTGATTTCATCCGTACATTGAAATGCAAAAATTCACAATGCATAATCTACCAGGTATTTGAGTGATTGGGTGTACCGTATACATAGTCCCCCTCGGAGCAGCCTACCGACCCATCGACCCAGTCCTCCAAGAGAATTCCAGATAACACTTCTAGAGCTTCGCTCTCCACAATCTCACAGCACTCAAGTAGACAACTCATATACCTCACAAGTTCCTCTCTATCCCTTCCCAATTCCAATTCTCTCCCTCCACTCCAAACATCCCCCATCTTAAACCCCACATCCCTTGCGTAAATTTCGCTTATATTTCTTCATTGCCCCTTGGATATCATAAGGCCTAAGGTAGTATTCCTTACATCTTACATCAGTCAAGTATTCAGCTCGATCTCTTCATTCACGTCCATGTGATACTCAGCAAAGTTCGCTGCGTAATACGCACAGTATTCATTTTATAGCTACTACATGATTACACCTCAAAAGATGACAACAGGCAAGGCAGCATACATACTATAAAACGGCTACACATCCCAATAGCCTAGATAGCGAACTTTGAAAGCATATTAAGCAAATATTATACTTCTCCCCTCTCATTCCATTCCCTATCCTCCTCTCATCAGAGTCACCACCACTCAACTCCTATCCCCAAAAGCCTTAAGCAATTTCTTATGAGCCCTCTCATGTTTCTTCGCCTCCTTACCCCAGCCAGTACTGCTTTCCTCTCCAACAACCGGATAGAATCTCTTCGAAACTTCAAGTGCATCCGTCTCCAAGGTCTCCGGCTTTGATGCATTCACAATACACTCGAATTTATTCAGCCCAACCATTTTTCCCAGTTTAAGCATCTCAGCAATCTCATCATTCTCTTTGCTCCATTCGTTACCAAATAATCCTGCAAACTCCTTTGAGATATCCTTCTTTGCCAGGTTATCAAAGTGCGAACCTAACTCCAACGCCCGTGTAATCATGATTCGACCTTTTTTATGGTTCAAAGAGAAGTCATAAGAGACAGTTTTGAATGGTGCCGACAAAGAATAAGAAGCATGAAAGCCTTCCAGAAAGTCTTTATTTTCGACCGAACTAGAAGAGTCAGTGTGCAGTTCAAATTCTTGGCCAGAAAAGGTATACCCACGCTTCTCTCTCCAACGCTGACGCCGATTCCTTGAAATCCTTCACATCTCTCTCCACGGCTCCAATAAATTTCTCCATAAACTGCGCTTTCGCTCTCTCAGCACTCTTCTTTTTCTTCCTCTCAAGATTATCGAGTTCCAGGAACTCACTTTATCAAAAAATAAGTTAGTACACACCCTGCAACGAAACAAACATCCCAAACACTCCACATACTTGATAGCCTCTTGTCCCGAATCCTCATCCTCATCCTCATCATTCTCATCATCATCACCTTCCTTCTCTCCCAATTTCCTTCCACCAATCCTCGCAGGCTCCGACATTCTTCCCTTTTTCTTCTCCTTCTTTTTCTCTTTCCCATCTTTCTTCAAGACCCTCTTATCAGATTGATCCGCAATACCACTAGAACCTTTTTTCTCTCTGCCATCCCCCCTCCCTCCCTTCCTATCCAACCCGCCCGCAACCCCACCGCAACCCTCCTCTCCATCCAATCCACCTCTACATTCACCACTTTTCCGCGCCTTAAACCTCGAATTCGGCAAATCACCTTTTCACGCAACAAAACTTCAAGTTAGACTCTTCCACATCCAATCCCCATTGAAAATAAAAATAAAAATGAGACCGAAAATAAAAACGCCAGAATAAAAAGCGCCAAGCATACAAGAATCAATCAACAAGCAACTCACCTTCAGACTTGCGTTTTGATTTGCGCACCATCGTAGTGAGTAAAGTATAAACGTATATGAAGGAAGCTTGATGGCGTGTAAACGAACCCGAATCACAGGAGATTCATTCAATCAAGACAACGAAACGAAACGAAAGATAA
The DNA here is from genome assembly GCA_014898285.1 of Botrytis aclada. Lineage (NCBI taxonomy): Eukaryota > Fungi > Ascomycota > Leotiomycetes > Helotiales > Sclerotiniaceae > Botrytis > Botrytis aclada. The sequence continues at coordinate 1,159,213 of RCSV01000008.1, forward strand.
ACCCAAACAACAGACAATCGATATTGAGAAAGTATTCATTCAAGCATAACATCACACATTCCCAAACACAAACACAAATTTCGAGATGAATTCAAGATCAAAGTTCAAGTCGAAGTCAAAGGTGAAAGTGAAAGTGAAAGTAAAAGAGAAAGAAAGTGAGTGGGTCCCTCATCCGCCTCCTCCCCGCTCGCGAAACTTTCACCTCACTCCCAAACTTCCAGTTAACAGAAAAAGTCCGCAAAAAGGAAGGAAGGACCTCTCAAAGAAAAATCAGTTTTGCTTCCTAATTCAAAATTAACTTGCATAACCATCAATCATACTGTATATATAAATAATCTATACAGAAGAACCAAAAACTCCACCCTACAATCAGACCAGCAAAACCTTGCCGCCCCTAATTAGGGGCGGGAGGAAAAACCCCATTGTGGGGGTTTTTTGGAGGACCCGGTGTGACACTCCTAACCGCTCCACCACGAGGTGCCGGTATGCTCTACTCTTTCGATTTGGCGTGTTTGTCGACGAGAAGAGTTATGTATCTGGGTCTATAATGGAGAGGGGTTGTAAGTTTGAGGATTGGGTCATAAGGATTATTGCTGGCTGCTCATCTGTGTCATCATCACAAGTAATAAACATATCACATCACATCACACATGGACCACCACGATTCAAAATTAACGAGCGAGTGTATGAATTCCATTCTTGCTACCGATTCCCTTATCCATATCCCTAATGCCTGTAAACATGCATCAAAACGTTTCCATTCCTTCCCATCCACGATTCGATTCCCCGCCCCTTGAATCGTAGAAGAACAAAAAACGACACAAAAAGGTAACAAATCAGGCCAGAAAAAGAATCAAAAACCACAAAGTAATGAAAAAAAAAAACATGCATACATCCATTATCCTTTGCAAATTTACCCAATTTCTTTTTTTCCCACTTGACACCGCCGTATTTTGAAAGATCTATCTATCAGTGGAGTTCTTGAAAATTGTTTTTTTTTACTCGTTAAGTCGTGCTTAGGCGTCAGGGTCCCGAAGACGCAAAGGTGTAGTCCTCCTGACTAACTGTGGAACAAAAATGGTATCGACGAATTGAAAAAGTAGGAAAGTATGTCCAGTGTGTTGTGTACGAATCCGATGCCTGTCTCCGATTATGTAGCAAATCCAGAAGAATCCCCATTCCGAATGAAACCTTCTCAATCAACCTCTATGATCAAATTGCAATAAAACTGTAGTATTCCAGAAGACGGTATTCCAGTATGTCTTCATAGCATTTTAGTATCTCCCAACCCATAAAAACAATGTGCCGCCTGGTGCAATGCAATGTGAAAATGAAATAAATGAATGTGTAGATAGTATGTTCATCTAGAACATATAGAGAATTAGGAACAGGGCCGTTGAGGAAGGGCATCTGTGGTATATTACAACAGAAAAATGTGTCTAGTCTCCATTTCTGTAGGAGTATGCCGAGGATAACCCACCATCTGGAAATGAAAGAGGAAATCAAAACCAGAGGCAAGAGTCAAGATTGTGATGAACTTGCTTATGATTGACCGAAGGAAAAGATTGACAAAGTGCGTATGTTATAATCGAAACATGGATTTAACGAGTTCCCATGGACAAGCCCTGGAAAGCTCCGATCCAACCATCAGATTGACCAACGAGTCCAGTCTGTCGACCGTATTCGCTACCATCATGATTTGGGGTAGCGCCATGAGGAGAGGGGAATCGTCCATGTGCTTGATAGTCCGCTGTATTTGCGAATCCAGAATATGGGTCAATCATTGAAGTACCATAAGCACTCGTAGCACCGACATTTCTGGTAGAACCAAATGGAGAATATCCATAAGTATATCCTTGAGGCTGAAACCCAGGAGCAGCTGCAGAACTTCTGTCCATAGATGGCTGAAATGGTTGTGCAAAGACACCTTGATAACCTCGGCCTGCTTGCGTTGTGTTGTATGTTTGTGGCTGCTCGGCCTGTTGTGGTCGACGCTCACTTTGTGTAGTTCTGTTTACACCAACGGCTCCAGGTCCGATACCGCTTGGTGCTTGCAAGCCAAGTGCGGGACTTGCGAAAGAAGCAGGATTGATCGCAGACATCCAAATTCTTGTCTTGTATACTTTGAACAAGTCCGTAACGAGGGAATTGAAGTTGATATAGGCATCAGCGAAGTAATAAAAGGTAAGCTTCTTCCAATCCCTAAATTTGAAACGTAAGCTTACGTCATCGAGATAGCTGGTGTGATCATTAGTTGACTTACATCTGAAATTCGGCATCTAGAATCTCCATGTGTAGGCCATGCTCCTTCACCTTCTGCGTACAAACACGCTTGGCCTTTGCTTCATTTCCTTCCTTATCACGCAAAGCTTGAATTTCATGGTTTTGAGCAAGGCGCTTGATGATCTTGGGCTTGATCTCTCCCGGGTTAGGTTCCTGCATGCCGTGCTGACTTGGTGGTCCCATACCACCTACAGCACTTCCTTGCATACCATTCGCAGCAGCCATCAAACCAGCACCAGTACCATCAGTATTACCTACAGCACCCTGAGAGTACATCATGAGCCACTTGTAGTGCTCTTCAGCATAATGCTCTTTGAGTTCTTTGGCAGTAGCCCAGTCCACGTTATCCTTAGCAACGGTGCCTAAGTCGGTTCCTCGATCAGCTTCAACAATCACAAGATCTCCAGGCTTGACAGAGAGACCAGTGCCCTCTTGAACATAAAATACATCTGCACGCGAACATTTGAACAACACAATATATAGTAGTTGATTGTGTCGAGGTTGTGGAACGCCATACATGCTTCGATGAGGTGATGCAGGGCGACCAGTAGAGTATTGATTGACATTTCCGTAAGGGTATGCAGAAGGATTGAATGGAGAAGGACCTGGCTGAGTAAGATTTCCGAAGTATGAAGCTGCTGCATTCAGTTAGTATCAGTATCTCAATTCATGCCTGCCTACAGCTCAAAGACACTTAAGAGATTTAGGAATATTGCTTACCATGGTCATTAGTAGAGTAGCCATTGTTTTCATTATACCGACCCGCATTTGACGACAGGCTCTCGTGAATAGATGCATCAAGCTGTGACAACGACTCACCGACTGCCGAGCTAACAGAACCTTGTCGAGCAGGTATATCAGCGAAAGAATGGCGCCTGCTTTGCGGAATATCGGACAGTCCCCTGAATCCAAGTGAGCTCTGCCAATAAGCCTTCTTCACATTCTCCAGCTTTCTGTTCTCGAGAGTGTAGGGCGAGACTCTCTGGGCGCCAGCAATACCATACTCGCTCATTCTTCTGCCTAGCATCGCTTTGGATGGATCTTGTAAGTCGTTGAGTTCGTCAAGTTCGTCAATTGCATAATCTGACTCTTCAGGTAGAGGTTCTTCCTGCAAGCCATAACCATTGCCAAGGCCGAAAGGATTGGAGGTTGAAGATCGTGGTCGGAGGCGCAGGTTCTGATATTGTTGCTGTTGTCGTAACATTGCATTCTCTTTAGCTAACAATTCTATAGTCTTGGCTTCTTGAGATTGAATTTGGACACCATGGGAGGAACTGTTAGTACTCTCATCATCATCATCCTCGACTTCTTTGACTTTTCCGAGACCGCCCTCGGTCATTTCGCTCAACATACTTGGTCGGGATGGTCGATGTTGCAATCCAGAATGTCCGATTCTATGTCCCCTACTGGAAGCTGCTGAAACAGCTGCTGGCGATGGACCAGCACTAGTATCTGGGTCGAGCTGGCCGACAGAGTACGATTGGGATCTGTATGTCTTAGGAGTGGGATGGAGAGGGATTGCAAATGGGATGGGTTGATTCGCCGAGGAGTCTCGTTGACTCATCATTTCATTAGGAAAGTATCCATTGCCAGCCGAGCCCGGTGGATGCATAGAAGTTGGAGATGGTAAAACTTCAGTCAATCTAGAGGGTGGCTCTTTACGCGACTCGCTGTTCCAGATAGCACTACCCCATGGGAATGAGCTCGTACTTGTATGTCCACGACCTGCGGCTGTTTGGGCATGAGAACCCCAAAGGTTGGACTCAGTCGAGGGTGTACTAGGATGTGAAGCTGTTGGAGACATGCTGCTACTTGCAAATGAGCCCTTTCTTGGCTGAGTTACAGCTTGAGTTGTGTCGTTCAACCATGAGGCACGTCGTGCAGGTGGCTTTTGAAGTGGGTTGATTGGCTGTTGAATGTCCTGTCTATCAGGCTCATCATCAGAGCTTGCCAAAGCCTCCGAATCTGGTGTTGAACGTCGCTCATTGAATTTACCAAGGAGGATGGAAGGATTACTTGATGTCATGGATGAAGGATTAGATTGGTTGGCCTTGCCACCGGCTCCGATCTTATTATTGCTTGAACTCATGGTGACTAACTAGAAGCTATTAGTTCTCTGTGGAGGGAAAAGAAGAAATCTGCTCTAAATTGAGATCTAAAGTAAAGAATTGTAGGTTATGGAAGACTTGTGCTACTGCAACTTGCAAAGGCTGTCCTTAAATGCTCAAGGTTGGATATCGTATGCTCAAGTAAAAAGGAGATTGAGCAAGTGAATCATATTGAAAAAGAGGGGTTATCGCCACACAAAGAAAGCCACTGAAAGAATCCCAGCAGCTTCTCGTGCAGTCAATCTTGAATTGAATATACGAAATAGATCATAACCAAAGTGAAAGACTATCAGATAGATCGAAGGACGAAAGCAAAATATAGTTATTAAAACTTACCAAACCAATGAATAGTCTCTTCTAGAATTATAGTTGGGATTTTTGTTGAAATAGTTTTTGGAAATGACCAAACTACTTGATAGACTCTGCTTGGCAAAAGGGGGGTTAAGTCGACAGTAAGCGAATTTGTAGAATTGACCAAGAATAGGAGACCAGTCTGCTAGAAAACAGGGCGTGAATGTCTAGGTGTAAGAGCTGAAAGAGGCTCAAGTTTAAATGCGAACGTGAGTGAATTCTGGTGTGCCCCGCAAGGAGGAGAAGCGGACCGACTGTCGATACTGACGCACAAGAAACGAATAACTAATACTGTGTGATATCTTTGTCAGTAAACAATAAACACAGCATGGAGAAAGAAGAAAAGAAAGAAAATTGTTTAAGTCCGCGACGATCGACAGGATTGAAAAACGAGTCAAGATCAGGTAGCATAAGATGTCAAGGGATCAAGAAACCACGAGGCAGAAGTTCATCTGTCCTGTGCCGTATATCAACTCTCCAAGCTCGGTTGCATTGATAGCCGGGCAGTGAATTAGGAAGTTCTGCCTAGGTAGGTTCCTCATCTGGCCGAGAGATTTATATCGGTGTTGTTCTGAAATCCAACCTCAAGAATGTCCTTCCAAACGTCGCAATATGGGGTTTTGATATAAGAGGCAAGTGCCTCTTCGAATTCAGAATCTCGTATACCACGAGAGACAACGTTCCTAGACGTTGATATTTGATTGCGCCAATCTCGAACAATTGTTGTCGTCGAGTCCACACTCCGATCTGACCATTCGGATGCGAGAAGTACCCGGTCAGGTACCTCTGTTTTAATATAGAAAAAGTATAAACTCACCGGATGTGAGATAAACCCAACCAAAGAACCCAACTTTCAAAATACAATTATTATCTGTTTATCTAGTAGATTGACATGTCAGCTCCAAATCTCGCGGGTCGCAATAGGAATAATTCTCCACCAGAGATCCCCGTCAAGGCTAGGGGTTTGAGGTGGAAGGATGTGGTATGGCAGAAGCTCACCTACCTGCTTTAATCGCGGCTGTCGCATGAAATGATGAAACTGTTCTAATGCCACTCTCTCTTTCTCAATTTATGAAACCCAAACTCAAATACCGTCTATTTCTCAATAATCGCTTGAACTAGCAGTTGTCGTAACAAACCGAAGATCGAATGTCAAAGCTTCTGCGCATATGCGTTCGGAATTTCGAATTCGTAAAGGCTTTGTGTCGCCCGGACTATGCGTAGCCCATTGTCGTGGGAAGGATAAAGGCACGAAAGGCCAAAGCTCTCTCTCTCTCTCTCTCTCTTGGAGTGTTCGAGATTGACCGATGAATCTCTCGAGGGAAGAATGGAATGAATGTATCTCTTGACGATGCGAAAGTATTAGTTGTCAAGATAGATTTATTATGTATGATTTCGTAATTTCGAAAACAGTTGAGGGGTAGAGGTTGTCTTTAGAAGAAGGTGGGAGGTTCTAAGTAAGTTTTGAAGTTCTGCTGCGGCGAAGTAGGCTTGTAAATAGTCTCGAGGGATCGAAGATGAGCGAGGCGCAACCTTGATGCGGGGAAAGCTACCTTATGGTGGACACGCGAGAGACACTCTTCAAAGAACAAGAACAGTGGTATCGCAAAAATAGTTTAAAACAAAATGCTTGTACGTTTTCAATGTGCGACAATCGAGAACAAAATGATTGGTCTTTTTTCCCTCTTTTCTCTTTTCTTGGGGAAGATGACGAAATTCAATAGAAATGGAAATGGAAATCTCCGTTGAAGATATATTCCCAATGAATAATCCCTTTTTCTTTTATCTTGAAGAGGCAGAAGAAGTTGATGATGTGGACGATGGCAGACGATTAATTTAATTATATTTGGGGTGAAATATAAACAAGTGTGTATGTGTGTGTGTGTCTGTCTGTCTGTATGTTGTCTGTATTGTATGTATGAATTGATAGGTGGATATGTGGATAGGCATAGGGATATTGATGGAACAACAAGATATGAAGCTTTAAAGAAGGGGGTATTTGTAAATGTAATATAATTGTAAGGATCTCCTAAGGAAAGGCTGAATGACCGACGAATGGATCAAGATGCGAACTGACGGTCTCCTTAGCGTTGCAATTGGCACAAGGGTCCGATGTTCGATATCCGAGGGGGCGCGTGGAGAGCCAGGAAAGCAAAAAAGGGTTCTAACTACTAAGCTTCTAAATTTAATGGAGGGAGAGATCTCATTGGTGACAAGACGTAAAAAGAGCCACATATGAAGACAAGGGAGGGGCAATTAGCTCTGCATGAAAAGTGGAGGGCCACCACAAAAGTTCACGGACATGCGTCGACGGTTATGGATGGATGAATAGGACTGTATGAATAATGGGGTAGAGTTGGATGTGGATGTGAATGCGGAGGTGCTAGTTAATTGAGGTGGTAATGCTAAATTGGGATGCTATTAATGGTAATGAGAGAAGAAGCTGGTAGATGATGCGAGGTAAAATGTGGTGGTGGTGGTGGGTAGTGTATGGTGAGAAGAAGAGGGAGAGAGAGCAGGAGAGAGAGAAAGACTGGTAGAAGATGTGTGAAGGCGTGAAGGAGGAGGATGGGGAGAGGGACTGGGCGAGGTGAAGATGTGGAAGGGCGGGAGAGGGGAGGGGGAAAGGAAAGAGGAGAGATAATTCGATAGAGTGGCAACGGAGAATGATTCAAAACACGGGATATGTAGAGAAAGAGGAAAAAGCAAGCAGTTCTTGTCAATGAAGACTTGGGCCGGAAGAAGGAGAGAGAGATCAGGACTGTACTACGCACTGAGGGAGAGAGAAAAGGGTAAAACCAAGAGACAGAGAGGGGAAAGCACTTGGGCCTAACATATTAATATCTCATAGAGCAGCATTGGATTTTCTCTTGAATATGCAAGTCAGAACAAATGGAGCTTCTTTTCAGATGGGAACCACTTAGGTGTAGAGAGACCTGAATGGATATACATAGGGAGAGCAACAATCAATGATCATCGAGTAGTTCTTGGATTTCCGTCAAGCCATGCAAACAAACACATTGTCATATTCATCCATGCAGAAGAGTGAAAGAAAGCAAAGCAAAGCAAAGCAAAGCAAAGCAAAGCAAAGCAAAGCAAAGCAAAGCAAAGCAAAGCAAAGCAAAGCATATATCAAAACAAACTGCTCACTCAAGTGCTTATTCAACCTGCCTACGTCTGGTGAGGTGAATGATCGACGATTGGCATGTACGATGTTGTAATGTTGGTATTGATTGCCTTGGTAACTAACGTAAACTATATGTACGTCTGTCCGCCTGTCTGTGTTGCAGATAGTATCTGAGATACGAACCGGTAGAGAAAGTAACATACAAGATCATCCGTCAGATGCAAGAAATAAGATGCCTAGGTATCTTTTGTAACGATGTATGCTCGGAAGACTAGGTATGATCCTAAAAACGACCAGGTTATACTTACGTGACAGATCCAGACCGACCGAAATAGGAGATGGCGAGGCCTCGAATCCCTTCTCTTAGTAATTTATAAATTAATAAAGCGACGATCTATTTCAAATACCCCGTGAGCTTATTAGGAGCTGAGCTGGGTAGATGTCGGTTTTTCCTTTTCAACATTCATTGGGTAGGACAAACTACTTGAAAAGAAGGAATCATCTGTTGCCGCTTCATTTACTCGAAAAATTGACATTCAATTCACCCTCTAGATGTTTTTACCCGGCCGATACTTTGCATCGATGTATGTTGGCGATACCACACAGAGCGCTTGATACATTGGTTGATTGAATACTACGCATGAATACTAGGTATCACACTCCATCTAATTGGAAAGGAAATTCCAAGTACCGGCATTGCAGATATGAGAGACCATAACGATCGTCCTCCTCATCAAAAACATTCATATGACAGCAAGAAGACGAAATCGAGGGAAGTACAAGAAGTTAACGTTTATGTTGTGAGTCCATCCTGAAAGTTGCAACATACCATACATACATCAAATCACTGCAGCAGAATACGATACCCTCTTTGATTTCTATTGCCTTTACCTTCTTTCTCACACACCTGTGCATCTTTTCAGAGTCCAAATACTTTCGACATGGCATTTAAATTAAAAAACTCCAGTCTTTGCCACAGCGATGACGCCACCATCATCTCATGCGACGAATAATTCCTTCATCCTCTTTTTGTTTCGACGGATGATTTTTTCCCTTCTTGATATTGTTACAAAGATCTGAATGGCGTATGTCGTAATAATCATATTCCTTTCAGTCTAGGATCGAGATGGCGACATATTACAAGATTCTGAAATTCTGATGCATTCTTCCAGGCTTTCAAGCTACCCCAGATTCCTCTCCCGCATTTCCTTCCCGCACTCTGCTGATCTAGTTTTGGACCCTCGAGCCTTGAATTGGTCCAACGTTGGCAAGGAAAGAGAAAGTAAAGGCAGGTGAAGAAAGTCTAAAGGAACATCGGTAGGCTATTGAAGAGTGGGATGTCCCGAAGAACAAAGAAGAATGACATTGCCCTATCAGAGTCTAGTCGATATAAAAGTAGATTCTTGCATGCGGTGATAGAAACAAGCTAGTTGTTTCTGGATTGCTCCGTAGATTATACTGTAAAGACCTACAGATAGATACAGATACCAATTGAACTTCATCTATTCTAACATTCCTTTCCCCTCACCCCCCTCAAAAACCCCCGTCAACCAAAAGCGGCATCAATAACTCCTATTTCCCTGGCAATTCAAATCGGCAAAAGTTCCCCTTCCAGTCTTCCGTGAAAGCCCTTTGCAATCGCGGGGAAATTGAAACTTACCATTCCATACTGGTGCAACACCGACAAAGCCGAAAGCAACTCTACCTACAGGCGCTTCCACATACACATCTCCAATCACCAGGAGGGCAACCCCTCATTGTCCCTCCATCGATACCAATCTATCTTGTCAACTGCGCATATCCTCTCCAGCCTCGTCGTTCGAGTAGAAAACCATACGATATCTATCAAGTTTCTTGCCAGCCAAGCAATCCTGCAGTTCTGAGTGGTGGGTGACATTGGAAAGCCAGAACGCCCATTCCAACAACGTGTACTTGATTCGTCACGGAAAATTTTGCCCACACCCTGCTGTGTGTGGAAGAGAGACCCGCAATTTGATCCAATCATATCGTCACAGTTAATGCAGGGTAAGGGGACATATGTACTTCGTAATTGGATTTGCATGAAGCAGTATCAGGGGGGGCGCGGGAAGTTCAAATGTTTACTCAATGAGGGCGAACTGATATCATAAGAGCATCAAACCTGGGAAACCTTTTGACTGTTGAATTTGTATTCAGACGTCCCAGTCGATTCGGTTGTCAAATTTTAACATTTGTAGATGGTCATTGAAAATCTGAAAATCGATTGATCTTCAAAGATGAATGAAACATAGAAGGGTGCTGTGAGGTGAGGCTTGTTAGGCACGCATGTTCGATTTTGATATGCAATTCATTTCGTCCAGCGCGTGCATGGTAAAATATGCACAAAATTTCATGTGGGTATTGCCGACGCTGTGAAACCAAATCCTCTCCAGTGAGGAACCCTAACAGATTCTTTGTACATCCGCGCTGCTGCCATGCGGGTAGATCCCAAAGTCATGCCTCCTTAGCCAAGTACCGAGCTCAACCTGGAATAGAATCTAAGCTACTTGATGCAACTGCATCAGGACCCTTTTGTTGCTTCAATTTCTCCTCAAACTTTGCAAATTCTGCGATAGCTATCTCTTCTTCCTCATCCAATACTTGCACAACTCCTTTCACTTCTTCAATCTGCACTTGTTGTTAGCCCATTGTTGCATAAATGATCATCTGAGCATGAGATCCAAGAATGAAGGTTTTGGTACTTACATAATGCATAAGCATTCCCTCAATACCATTCTTCAACGTAACAGTACTCGAGTCGCAAGTTCGGCATGCACCTCGGAGCTTCAACTTGACCATGCCATCCTCGAACCCGCGATAGTCAATATCTCCACCATCTTCCTGAATTGCGGGCCGGATGCGAGTTTCAAGCAATTCCTTGATCATTCCGACAACCTCCGGATCATCCTCATTGTATGCTAGACTGTCTTCTTCCTCTGGTTCGCCACTTGCTCCCGTCCTCTCCGTGAGATTAACAATTTGTGCACCAGAAGTCACTGCTTCCGTAATGAGACTGAAAACTTCTGGTTTAATATGCGCCCAATTTGCATCCTCCACCTTAGTGACTGTAATGAAGTTCGCGCCGTAGAAAACGGACTTAACCCCATCGATATTCATCAACGATGCGGCGAGCGGGGATGGATATGGTGGCGCAAGCGTGGATCTGGGGTTGAGGTATTCTATGAAAGGCGAATTGACGTCTTCTGGTATGATTGGGTGGTTAGGAAGGAACTTCAGTGCATCCGGATTTGGAGTGTCTTCTGTTTGGATAAAGATGCTGCGAACGCCGCCAATCGCAGCAGGCTTTAACATGGTTGATGGTTGATGGAGTGGCTGCAGAGTTGGTCTCGTCCTTGAACTCGAAGCTGTCATAGCCGGTAATCTTGCACTTTGGTGTACATATCGCTGCGAGCTTCTAGGACAGAGGGCAAATGATGACTTCCCCGGTCGAGATTTGGATAGCAAGGTCTTTGCATCCTGAATGATTCGTTTTGATGCCATCGTGTGTTCCACCTGAGATCTCAGTAATGAGATGAATATGATCAATGTATTTTATTATAGTATCCAACCTGTATAATCGAAAAAGTTTTAGGATATGGTAAAGATGTTAGGTGTATTGGTCATATGAATTGAAGATTGAAATGTGTTTCTCATATTATTCTAAGGTTCTTTGTAAGCGTTTATATGACGCAGAAAAGTATTACCTCGATTTTCATTGGCCGGTCTTATCGTTATCAATAATTTCCATCTCCGATAAGGATCAAAACTTTTTTTGTCGACCGTGCAAGGCTACGAGCTTGCAATAGCGATGCATTTCTCAAATTATTCTCGTCCGAACTTACTTCTTCAGCTTTCACATACTATTGAAATTGCTAGCTTCCTTTTTCACTTTCTGTCTGGAAAAGTACAATCTCATCCGTATGTGAGTATTAACACATTCTAGATGAATTGACGAGAACAGTTCACAGTCAATATTTATTTCCTCTCCTCTCGTCCGTCCCTTAGTCTGTCCAAAGAGCTTCAAGTATACACAGGCTTCTATCATTCTTCAACATCATGGATACTATGGAAATCTCTTTCGAAGGTAGTCACTCATCTGAACCCATCGATCTCAAAAATCAATTCAGCGTTAGTGTAGCAGAGACGCCAGTCGAAATTATCGATCTTACAAACCGTGTCGCTATGGAGAAGCCTTCTGTCGATTCAAAACTCTGCACTCTATGTAAGGAGAACAACTACAAATACAATTGCAGATTTTGTGACGTGCGATAGTAAGTGCCTTCTTCTACGAGCGGATAAGAAGTTTGCGCTGATTCCCAGAAAGCTGCTCTGTAAAATGTTCCAATGTACACAAAGCCGACACCAACGATCACGAAGTAGAGAAAGAGAAAGTTGCATCTGCGCCTCCTCCTACCAAAGCCCCATCACCAATATCCAAAACGAACCCCGCAGCGCGAGCAGGAACTCTAGCTGCAGCCAACGCTAAAGGACCATTTGAGCCTCTGGATAACTCGAAGGAGCTTGAAGAACTGTTCAAAAAATACCCAAATCTGCGTTCACATCTCGAAACAGTTGATGCTGCCACTCTTCGTCCGACAGGGTTTAGTTCACATAAATGGAACCAAGATCACGGGTGGGAAAATGGAAGGAAAGCTTTACAGAACGCAAGATGTTACTATGGAAAAGACGGCGAGGGTATTCGGGAGTACTGTGAACTTGTTTTGCGGCTTCTAGGCGATAGAGATGAGCAGGACAAAGAGGCGGCAGCAGAGGTTTTACGAAAAGAGGCCTTGGCCGAAAGCACCAGGGTTGTTCGCGCATTACTGGAATCTGAGAAGAGAAGATGAAGAGATTATGAGATGCCAGTATCAGTTTACTCATTACAAAAACCTCACATTGGAAAGGCAACAACGGTATGATGAACACGCCAAAATTATACGTCTAGACGAGAATGGTGAGCTCTCTGTTCATCGACTTTATATTTCATGAGTCTAATATCGGCAATAGAGTATAGTCGACAATACTGTCAAAGACTTCCTGGATCTATCTTGGGCAGACGGGAGATGGAATAAAGTTGTCATTATCTTCAATAGGATATCATGCACAACAAGCTTAGGAGGATGAGACAAAGTTAATAGTTAGAAGTCAGCACGCTCTGGAAAGGCAACTAATAGATACCCTTGAATACAAATAAAGTTAATTCATTAACTACCATTACCAGGAGAACTGCGTTTGAATCTCCCAAAAAAGCTCACTCTATTTGGTGATCTCCCCAGCGACTTTGTCTTTAACCCCTCCCCCGACTCGAGTCCCTTCCCCTTCTTAAGTTTCAACGACAGTAACGGCCCCACCACCTCCCTCATCGATCTTCTCGTCTCCGCACTCTCATCCCGTTGCGTCCAATCATGTCTATCATTCTTCTCCCTCTTCACCTCCTTCACCTCCTTCACCTCCTTCTCCTCCTTTTCCTCCCACGACAAATAATCCCCCATACTCATGGGCCGCATGACCGCGCGACTTTTATGCACAGCAGGGACATCCGAATTGAACGTTCTGCGCGGACGTCGATACACATCCCTCTCGGCATCCAATTCCGCCGCGCGCTCCAGCGCCGCCGTCCACTGATACTGGTTTCGATTTCGGACTTTCGTCTTGTCGGCCACAATGGCGTGATCGTACATTTGGGGTTTCTGTAGTAGCGTGCCAGGTTTCTGATACACGTATCCGGAGCCGCAGCCGCCGAGTCCATCGCCCCCTTCGTCGATGGTCATGTAGCCTAGACTTTTTGGCGCGGGTTCGGAGAGTACATGCATGTTGCGGGGGTTTTCTGCGGTGGATGTGTGTTCGAAGGAGAGGATGGCGACTTGGGGGGTGTGGTGGTAGGGGTCTGTGGATGTGGAGGAGCGGGCTGAGCGTCGGTGGTCGGCGAGGGCTTTTTGTTGGGCGAGGTGGGCTCTGAGGCGGCGGGAGAGGTCGTCCGGGTCGAGGGGGGCGCCTTTTTTGGAGCGGGTCCGGGGAGCGGGGATGGGGTAGTGCTGGGGTTGGGGTTGGGTGCGTGGGGGGTAAGTCATTGTTCTGTAGGGTTTGGATTTCTGGGATATTGTCAGATTTTGTGTAATGTGTAATTTTGAGGTTGTACTCAAAAGATGGATACGGCTTACCCAACACACTTCTTCATAAGTAGGAATGGGTTCTTCGGCGACTGATGTATCCATTTTGAGTCCTGACTCTGCTCTCTATATAGACAATATCACTTCTTGTGCTTCTTCGAACTGAGACACTTCTCGATTCGAACGGTCGCAAGTGTCTGTGTCAGTGATACGTCTCACAAGACCACAACCGAAGGCTTCGAGCAGATCGGAACACAGCGCGTAGCCGGAAGAAGCAATCACGCTGGAAATTACGGCGTACGAAAACTGTTGCCAAAGAGTCAGGCAGGTAGTAGCGTAAAATCTGTAGCGTGGTGAGACCCTGAAAGTGACGGGAGTGGGGTAGCGCGAGTCCTGATTGAGGATGAGGTGTGTGGGGAGAAGGTTTTGCGAAGATAGGGTAGGGGAGATGTAAGATTAGATTGTTTGTGGATGGGAAATGAGGGCTTGTGTAAACAAGATGAAGTTGTGGAGGCTCGAGACTTTGAGCTTTGAAACCTGGTCGCTCAATTGGGGATGATTTGGATGGTAGGTTGTGAAATCTGAGGCGTTGAAATGATGCCAGGAGAGTCAGGAACTTTGCCTGGCAGGGTATTTCTAGACGGTGGATCTAGCACAAGTGTAACGCTGCAGAATTTATGGTAGAACGAAGAACAAGTAGGAAATAAAGCAAAGCAAAGCAGAAGAATGAGAATGAAGAATCTATATATCTACACTTAGATAACACTACCCACTTATACGTAGATGATATTGACAACATCCACCAAGAATTCCAAGTCATTTCATTGAAATCATGCGAAATATCGATGTCTGTTTTAAGTTGAAATCAATAAAGCAAGGGACCGTCCACGGACTGGTGATGATAATTGAAGAAGCATCTATTGTTATTCACATGCTAGCTTTTCCTTCTACTCGGTCAGGAACAGGCATAGGGCTAGGAAGATCTATCGACTTTCGAGTAAGAAGGGTAGTGGAAGGTTGTGGCAGCATTCGATGAATTTTTTGGATTGGTTAAGGATTTTGTCTAACGGGTACACTTAGATACCGTAGAGTTAATGCTTAATGGCGCTATGGTCTTATAGCGCGACAATTAAACAGATAACAAGTAGTTTGAGCCCACTTGGGTCTAAGATGGAAAAAAAACTTCCACAAAATAGCCTTGACTTTCGTAATGCAATATTCTCGTCTCTTCGACAATATCATACGTGAAATTTGTAAACCATTGACGATCTAATATGTCTAGTCGTCGCCATTGTCATAGACAAACGAAAAGGATATACAGTATGCCAACTGGATATGAACGACTGTTAGCGACGGAAATGTGTACCTGAGGTGGTAGAAATACAGTTACCATGCGGGGAAACCTTGTTCGAGATCTGCAGTTTTCGGTCGGACCAAATCTTACCCAGGCCACTGCCCAGTAATCCAGTCTTCAGTCTTCAGTCTTCAGTCTTCAGTCTTCAGTCTTCAGTCTGCCAGCCGAGCCAGCGTCCACTCGCATGTAAAAAGCGGTCACAGGTCAACTGCTTCCTCTGACTCTCATTAGTATCAACTCGAGTCACTTGATAGTAGGTGAGATGCTGCAAACTTTTGCTCTGTTTTCCGCCGTAAGCACAGTGATTCACACACGCCCACCTTTGAGAACGCGAACTTCATCCCTTTCCGGATGGATACACACCAACCATTCCATTCTGGATTGAGAGGAATGTATCCGTGCAATGAGGTTATAAGGTTACTGGAGTCAAATGGGATCATGTGGTTCTGTGGCTAGTTGTGGCGGCAAGTCTATTGACACGCCTACACACGGGCATACTACATGGTACCTAGGTAGCTGGTATGAATTTTTGGTTCTGTGCGTGTTAAGGTTAAGGTTCATCAAGTGACATGATTGACATGTCAGGATGGAGATTTCCAGAGAAGGATGGTTATTGTTGTCAAGTAACTTGAGATTTGGAAGAGCAGCTGAGCTGAGATGCATTGAAAACGGATGATGCTGCAGCAGTATCAGCAGTATCAAATAGATGAGTAAGTGTACATCCAATCGTATCATACTTGTCTTTTCATCTCGAACGTTGAGCTACCTAGATACACCACACAGCAATGGAAAAGCAAAGCGACTGCAGCCCGTGTTCACGCCCCAACATTCCTCCCGAGATGGATCGAGCTACTGCTGCATGTTGTCGTGATAATGTGACATGGATTTGTAGTGTGCATTAGCACTGTATGTGAAAAGTGGCGATTAGGGGTATCTTTTCAGCCTTGTGATGTGACATACTATAATGGCGAAATGAAGGGGAAAAGAAGGGAGGAGGTAGGGAAGGGAAGGGAAAATATTGAGAGGCCAAACTCATCGTCACCTACGATATGCACGTCGAGTATGTCTATAGGTATGGCAGAGCTGTGGAAAAGATGATGATAGATGGGTGAAAGAATAACTTCTCAATAGTTAGTGGATCCATATCTTCTCCCTACCTTTGTGTATGGGCGAGTGTTAGATTTTTGGTAATTGTGATGATGATGTTGTCTCTCGTTGACGATAGTCTGTGAAAAACTACCTCACTAGATATTCGGATTCTTACCAACACTCTACACTGGGATATTTTACTTCAATCTACTGCTCACAGCTTCTAGCTCTCCGAAAGTAAGATGTAGATTGAGTTGTGATGTTCTTGCTTGAATATAAATGTGTATGTTGGCTTGGCCAATCTGGTCAGAAGCGTTGTTTGTTTATGATTGACGGAATCCACATACGAAAGAATGACCGGAAGGGGAGGGGGCGGGGGAAAGGACGAAGGAAGAGAAGGAAAGGAAAGGAAAGGAAAGGAAAGAAAACGAAACCGTAAGAGGCAAATAGACGGACGGATAAATAATATAAACAATACCTCCTCTCTCAAAACATATCGCCATCGTCGAGTGACAGTCAACGGTCGCGTTTCCCCACAGAGTGCAGACAGACCAAAGCGAAAAATAGCTGGTGGATAATTAATTCATACATCATACATCATACATCATCATACATCATACATACATCAAACAAATAAAACCGCCACGCATCTGAACTTATATTGTTCAATCTTGACATGACCATTGATTCGCCGTGAATCAAGAAATGAGATTGATGTTGATATTATCCAAATGAAAATCGATTGATCCAACCATCTCCGATAGAGCCCTGGAGTTCATCCCATGTATCTATCTTATTGTTTTTCAATTTACCCCGATCTTCTACATTTCTAGAGGATTCATTCATTCATACATGTTAAGGTTACCTGGGCATCTATGGAAAACACCCTCACGCCCCAGATTTTACCGCATCTTAGCATACCCAGTAATTACTTCTTATTACACCATCATTGCTCCGTACAGGAAGATACGAGTAAGAGAGAGAAAGAGAGGGAGAGAGAGACAGAAAGAGAAACAGATTCTAGGCCTAGGTACTTTGGGCTATCTGAGATCCGAGACTTGAGCAAAAGCAGTTCGAGTTTGATCTTCGCCAGTCAAACTCAACACATGTTCATTCCTCTGGGAAAGACTTCATTCACTTATAAAACAGATTCTGAAATAGTCAAACATCCAAACATCCAAACATCCAAACGTCCGAACATTCACTCATTCAAACATCCGAACGCCAGAAGAATCATGTTCTGGCATTTAATACCATAAAATCCAATTAGAAAATCCTTGATCCTCCCTTGATCCCCACAGCATGTAACAAACCGCAAAATCAACATTGCTGCCACTTACCGACAAACCTTGACAGGGAAAGGGTCTCAAACCCTCTCAATTTTGTGCGACGGATTTACCCAAGGAAAGGGATTAAGGGTTTGATTATTATTAAATTACTGCACAGTTCCTTGGGTCCGGAAAGATACGATACGATTCGATTCGATACAGAGACACGGGGAACGACGGGTACCTACTGCACCACACCCAGCACACCCAGCACACTAAGATACATTTCTAATAAAAACCATGGATCAAGTTGGTGCAGGTGGTTTCCCAGCGCGCACTACTTCAAGAAGATCCAAATCCTCAAATCCTTTGCGAACGGATTCACAACGATTTCCGCGTAGCTCTCGAACTTTATCTGTTTCCCCTCCATCTGTCGGCGCTTCTGAAACTTTTGGTCTGCGTTCACGTCCTGGATTGGGCTCGCGAACGTCCTCGGCACCATTTGTTCCTCTTCGTGGCGGTGGTGGTAATGGTGGTAGTATAGATCCGCCGAGATTTTCGACTACGATAGAAGACGATACAGAAGAGGCATTGGACCTTCATGCGCGAAGTTTTCGAGATTCTGTCGCATCCATCAAAGACGATCCTTTCTTCAGGAATTATCAATCACCACATTCGGTCTCTCTGGCAAGGGAATTGAGGTCCGTAACATACTCTGATCGATCGCACGATGACGACGTACTCAAAAATCCACCGCCGCGATCCAACAACAGACCTTCCGTAGAAAATTCAGCCAGTACAATACCAGTATGTGATACTCAACCTACATTGACTCCCTCCTGCGAAACTCTTCAAACCAATTGGCTAACTGGTTTTTTTCTTCTATCCAGCCTCAATCTAGGAGCGGAATGTCAGACATAAATGTTGCAGTGATTGGGAGTAATGGTGTGGGAAAGAGCACTTTAATACAGCGAGCATTGGGTTTACGATCATTACCAACTTCCGTCACATCGAGTCTTCGCATGACAGTTGATGAGGTGGGATACATAGTCAGTCTGTTTGAGATGGATCTCGAATCGTTTGATATAATACCTGATCGTCGCATACAATGGCCAAAGCAAATAAACGGACATATTGTCCCACGAATGGATGGTGCACTATTACTATACGACGTTATGAATCGGGAGAGTATTGCAGAATTACCCCAGACTTTAAGTGAGTTAAACCCCCGCAGTGAAGCCGGCTTGGGAGAGAAACTGATTGTTTCAAGATGCATTGGTGAATTCGGGTCTCCCTACGATCCTCGTCTCATGCAAATGCGACAACCCTGAACACACTCGTCAACTCAATGTTGATAGCCTCGAAACAGCATGTATGTCATGTGTAGAATCTGTCAAAACTGCAGCAAATGTTCCTGAAAGTGCAAGACTTTGTCTCTCTTCTATGCTTCGAGCCGTTATGGCAAATCGAAGCAATAATCATAATAGTAAGTCAATGGTAATTTTATAGCAATCTATATGTGGTGTGACAACATTAATTATACTTTGCTATTTAAGTCATCTCGCATCGTTTGGACAATCCTAGTCAAATTGTTTTCATTAAAAGTCCTCTGCCATCCGGTATTAGTGTATCGGGACAAACGTTGATGTTCACTGTTCACTGTGCCTCTTCACGAGAATCCTCACTCATCAAATATTCAGAAGATATCCCTTCAATACAACCTCAAGGTACTCGCCGTCGAGCAACCTCCTCTGCCAATATTGAGAAGTTATCCGAACCCACCGTTCCTCGACCTTTGAGTCAGCAATCTAAGCATAGTCGTGCTAGCTCAGAATTTTCCATTGGCCGAGCTATTCCTTCCCCACCATTGGCTGGTCGATCTAACGGCCGAACAAATTTGTCACACCAAATCATGCTTCCTGACCCACATGATGCTCCCCCTCTTTCTGCTCATCCAGCTTTCCGAAGTGAAAATCACCTGGACATTTCCGGCACTAGCCCCAGGTTACCCCTAGGATCAAAGGTACATTCAGCCCTCTCACCTAGCACAACTGGAATCATTGACACTAACATCTCATCCGACGTTGAGGAATTGGATACAGACTCTCCATACCGATACTCTGATGACATACCACTTCTCCAGCGTAGTGATGATACTTTCTTCGACAAACCTGCTAAAGTGGCCGGTGTTACTTTTGACGATCTTGTCGATCGACTCCTTGGACAACACATGTCAAGAGCTGACGTCAACTTCTCGGAAATCTTTCTCTGTCTTTATAGGAAATTTGCAGCTCCTGGTGAACTCTTCGATGCAATACTGAACAGATTAACTCGTTTAGGAGAGGACAAAAATATCCATTATTTAACACGGACAACAACTCAGCTTCGGATAATTACCGTGGTAGCTAAATGGGTATCGGGATATCCGGGTGATTTTGCGAGTCTCTCAACAAGCCGCAAGCTAGATGGGTTCATAAACCAGTTAGCTTCGGATCCAGTCTTTGCTGCCGCCGCGCAGGAAATGCGGGCCCAGCTACAATCTCGTGTAGTGGAGGATGACGATACAGGCTGGGCTAGGACAGACGCCGATGTCGATAACGAACAAGCTAACGAATCAGCCCCCGTTTCTCCTACGACCACAAAGGCCGACTCCAAAGGAGGGTATGAGACGGATGTGACTACTTTAGCACCAGAAGACGACTTCAGTGACATGGAGCTAAAAGGGTCCAGGGGGGAATCTTTATTCTCGGCTCGAACGTCTCAACCGGACTTCAGTGCACCTGCATTTCTTGCGGTCGAAGACTACGAGAAAGAGGCTGCAAAATTGACACCCAAAGGCATTCTGCCATTATCTAAAGACAGATATCACATGTTCATGGAAATATCAAATGCCGACCTGGCTGATGAAATGACAAGGATAGACTGGGTTATGTTCTCTTCCATACGTCTTCGAGATTTGGTTCGACATGTTAGCCTCTCACTCAATCAGAAGGAAAAATGTAAAAGTCTTGCCAATGTGAATCGCATGATAAATCATTTCAACCATGTTGCAAAATGGGTTGCTAATATGATTCTGATGCGAGATAAAGCCAAGCACAGAGCGCAGATATTAGAGAAATTCATGAACATAGCCCTGAGGCTGCGCCAGCTGAATAATTATAATGGCCTTGCAGCTGTTCTTGCAGGAATCAATGGAACCGCTATACATCGCCTTACTCAGACTAGAAACCTGGTTCCTGCAGAGGTTCAAAAGCGCTTTGCTCGTC
Organism: Botrytis aclada; assembly: GCA_014898285.1. Classification (NCBI taxonomy): domain Eukaryota; kingdom Fungi; phylum Ascomycota; class Leotiomycetes; order Helotiales; family Sclerotiniaceae; genus Botrytis; species Botrytis aclada. Next base: position 1,180,187 of record RCSV01000008.1, read on the forward strand.
TAGTCCTGTTGATGGGTACACAAAAGAGTCATTTTGCATACCGTTTGGCTTGGGAGAACTCTCCACTGCCTCGTATTCCTTTTATTCCATTGACTCGACGTGATCTTGTCTCGGCCGAGGAAGGAAGTCGAACTTTCGTTGGGGCAAATGGAGAGAGAATCAACTGGAAGAAATTTGAGGTCCTGTCCGAGGTCATCTTACCCATTATGAAGAGTCAAACTGAGCCATATCCAAAACTTATCTATAATGATAAGGTAAGGGAACTCATTCTGGATTGTCTCATTCCGACAGATGACGAGGTTAGTATTCTATTCCTTTTAATCCGCCTTCACAATGACCAATGAAAGCATGGAAACTAACCCTCAACTAGGATATTTACCAACGAAGTCTCCAAGTAGAGTCGGCATCAGGAGCCGCAGAACCCGTGAAAAAGAAGTTTCCGTGGTTCTCGAAGGATAAATAAAGAGTATATTATTGTTGAACATACATATGGGATAAGGATAGGGATAAGTGATTTGGGCACCTGCTACATAGGTATTATTGTATTGCGATTTTGGGTCAAGTTCTGCTTGCTGAAAATGCAAAGAAAGCATTGAGCGTTCGGCGTCTTGTATTTTGGGTGATTTATTGTTGTTATTGTTTTTAAGGACATACCCCTTCCTTCTTAAATGAAAGTCGAGCAATGAATATGATGTTTTGTTAGATTTCTGAGAGATGAGTCGATTTTGCATGCTTGTGAATGTACGAGTGTTGAATATGCAGTGAGATGTGTGAAGGTTTTTTCGGTGGGTATAGATAGATGTGCATCTTGTTCTTGTAAGGAATAATTACTGCAAGGCTTGGGTTGAGAGCTGCAGAAAGTGTATCACGCAAGCGCGTTGGATCGAGACTGGGAGCCTCATCCATCTCCTTGTGTATCTATCGATTTCGGGACCGATTATCCTGTGCTGTGGTGAAAAGAGCAGGATGGAGTATCTATCTCATGCTACGCTTCACGAAGATATGCTATGCTATGCTCTGCTATGCGTTCACATATATGGAACTAACCTCTGCCCATGCCACGATACTTTTTGACCACCAGCTTACGCTACGCTCAACGCTTCAAGTTCGTAACTTGGTTGGACGATTTAGCGACCACACAATCAATCAATTAATCAATCCCTTTTATACAGTTAGTTTTTGAGAGCGGGGTAGAGGGAAGGGGATCAATAGCGAAATCGGATCAAAAGAAAAACGGTAAGTTAAGCTTTGGTGGTTGGGTTGCGAGTCGAGTTTAGGGGGTTGCGTATGGGATGTGTGGGCGGTTGCAATTGCAGTTGCAGTTGCAATGTGAATACGAATGCGAAGGTTATTTGTTTGTTTGTTTGTTTGTGTTTTGCGGGAGGGGCTGATGCATATTCTTTTGAAGAAGAAAAAATGGATATTAGAAAATTAAGGGACGTGTATGTATGTATGTATGTATGTTGCAGGATTCAATTCGTGATGATGAGTGAGTGTACGAAGATTTGGCATCCCCTTTTATCGGGTTTACCGCGTTTACCGAGTTTCCACACTCTCCTATCGATCGCAGGCGTCTCGCCGAAGAGCTATTGGATTAGAAATATAGTATAATATAATAAAGGAGTCTGGAATCTGTAGAGCGAGTGAAGACTGAAGAAGGAGGAGGAGGGGACTGACGACCCAGCTTCGGCTCCGGCTTTGAGATTCTCTCATGTAAATGAACTCCATGAAGCAAATTTTGAATTGAAAAGAAAAAACATCCAAGAAGAGAAGAGAAACGCGGTATATATGATGTATGTATCTATTCGTATTGTATTGTATCGATCGTAGCAGACAGGATCGATCTACTCGTACTCGTACAGGTATAAGTAGATTATATGTATATCTCTAATAAAACCATATATATATGATTCTTCATTTTACTTTAATATGTAGATTCAAGGAATGGGGGAATGAATGAATGGATGAATGGATGGATGGATAGTGCGGTGTGCAGTAGTGTATTGGCTTCTGGCTGGTATTTGGGAGATTGGGATGTGATACTCTCTCTCTCTATCTATTGTGAAATTAGTTCGTTAGCTAGCTTGAAAAGAGTAGATGGGTGATGCAACCGATGAGTTAGGTAACACACCGTAACGAACACAGAGATTATGTACCAAAATTTTGGGGTATTGAAAATGTGAGTAAAATCATTGCGTCATATTCTCATTTCATTCGTTTTCCCATTTATCTATCTACCATCTAATCCACCCCAGCCCCTTCGCCCTATTCCTCCCTACAATGCACACACTCTTCACCTCTCTACCCCTCACCGAAAATAAACCACCATTTCCTCCGCCAGCTTCACCCCTACCGCACTAACCAACTCTGCGATAATCCCCTTCAGACTATCCACATCCCCCACGCTATCAGTCTCCCAAGTAGCCAGCTCGTGCGCCTCGTGCACACTTTGTCTGATGCGGATCTTAACATGATCTAGCGGGGAATTCGTTAGAATATCAGACTTGGAAAGGAGACCCGGCATGGAGGTTTCGAAGATAGGTTTACGGTTTAAGTCGTCGAGAGCCGATGGATCTTCGTCTGGTGTGTTGTTTGAATCCGAGTCTTGTGTTGAAGATTCCGAGGATTCAGAAGCTTTCTGGGTCTCGCTGACATATTTCCTCTCGTCAAATTTTCTCCTCAGATGTTCATCAAAGAGTATCCAATTGTATGTTTCCGGATCTAGAATAAATTGAGGACTGTAATCTCCCTTATATCTCATTTTCACACAAGTGTGAATGTAAAACCCTGCATACCAGTATTGATATCCCTCTTCTTTTGCTAGTGCGATTTCTCGCACTGCGGCTAATTTCCCAAAGCCGTGAGAATGTACCGATTCGTGATACATGAAGTAGACTGCGCTAACGCATTTAGGGAGGAGATCTAGGACGCCTATAGCGATCAATTTTCCATCGAGACGGTAACATTGGTGGTAGGAACCTAGATGCTTGATTTTGCCGTCGACTGTTGTGGTACTTCGTGGTAAAGGGGAAGAGCAGAGGAAATTTTTGAAACCTCCTTTACTTATCCTATCAGGAGGTTCATGATGAACAATTCGTTGATAGTTTTCAAAAACGCCGTATTTTTCCTCTGTAAACTCATCTGTTTCTAACGTAACAGTAAAAGCATGCGCTGGTTCTGGTGGTGTTTTGACCTTTTGCTTTTCCCCTTCATGAATTCTTTCCTCGAGATCAAAGTCCGTGTCACGTTTCTTAGCTTGCTCGCGTGATTTGGGATATAATCTTGCTGCTTCTTTCGTATATGTATCTCCAAGGACATATTTGTTGAAACGATTTACGACTTGCCGTTGATCTTTTGTCGCGCGAAATTGATGGGAGTCTAGACGGATGGTATATTGTGGACAACATGATCTTCGAAGGTCGGGTTTGTAGAGAAGGGTACCTGAACGTCTCCATCCTCGATCAAGGAGTCCCTGATAAAATTCTGGTTGGAGTGATTGGGTTCTGGCGTAGTACGAATAACCTAAAGATAAAAACAGATAAATGAATGTCCTCTGCACGTTGTGAAAGTTTGAAGGGAGCCTTTGGGCAACGAATTTAGATATTCAACATTATTGATTATATGAAAGGAAGGAATTTCCTCAATATAAGAAGCACATGTGATAGAGACATATGGCATTATATTGCCAAGAATACAAATTTGTAGGTAGGTGATGAAAATATGTAACTCACTGCCTAAGTCATTGTGACAATATCCACAACTATTGTTGCTGTAGCCTAGAAATCGCATGAATCAAGTCAGCAAATTGATAACAATTTTATCACATTGGCTTCTTCTGAAAGATACTGAAATCTGCAGTGTCATCTGCGTTTCGTGTCACAATACAAATCCGGTGATGATAATTCAGAATTTCAGTGTGAGACCGGGGAAGAGGGACTGTATGATTCCTTTGCAATGAATTGTGATGATTGCGAAATGGTAACACTTGTATGACGATAAGTTTTGAATTTCTGGTTCAGCCGTGTTTCTGGGAACTGAATGAACATGATGAACACGATGAACACGATGAACAGGATGAAGTAGGGTTGTTGTTAAACCACATGAAAGGAGATGGTGATTGTGACCAATAACTACCAAGGAATCTCATCAAATTCCCCGTGATATTTTTGGAATGTATACAGTGTAGTACTACTACGCAGCATCTAGGTAGATATGATTCATTCGTATTTTTGTACAATATACAGCATGCAGTGTGACAAATACCAAAGAAGAAGATGGCATGGAAAGGAAATATGGTGAGGAAGGAAAGAAGATGATGAGGATCCAACATGAATTAACATCGAGCCATTTACCCACGGGGTCAATTTATTGGCCAATGATGAATACCAGAATCCAAAATGGGATTTCTTTCTGATTTTCTGGTTCTCCAATAACGGACGTTAGAACTTACCAAGGGGCGAAAGAAGCGAGACTGGGGTTTGCATGACGTGGAAACCGCCCAAGGTGACAAGGCCGATATTGGCTGTGAGATGATGATGATGTTGCTGTTGTTGTTTTTTGTTGTATGGATACGGACGGGTAGATAATTCGCCGGAATGAAGTAGGAGTGAGTGCAGGTGAGAGTGGGAGTGATGGTGGGAGATAGAGTGAGAGTCAGAGTCGGTAGTGGAATCAGGAGGAGAGTAAAGAGTGGGAATTGTCAGTTGGATTTGTGTTATCAACCCCGCGTTCAAGAAAAGATGATGAGCGTTTGAGACTAGAATGGTGGAATTTGATTTGGTCAGTTAATTATTCCCATAAGTTTTGATTCATGCCCATCAAATTATATGTAATACTCGAACAATCGAAGCTTGAGAAGAGATAGTTTTGAGTTGGCGGGGGAATGACATACATTGTTTGATACTCAGATATTGGATTACTCTGTTCTGTACTCTCCGTCGAACCAATTATGAGGATTGGTGAATTGGATGTGCTGACTTTGTTTTGGACGGAAAAATAGGTCCGATGCTGATGCCGGTATGTATGTATGTATGTATGTACTGTACAGTATTGTACTGGCTGCGGCTTTTGCGGCTCGATCTATCTAGGTGTGGTGTTGCTTATTGCACGGGTTTGCAGAATATTCGATGCGAGTAAAGAAAGTAGAATTTACCCACCTGGGTATCGAGTATCTACAGCGTAATATCTAGCGTAGAGTTGACCAGGTGTGTACTTCCTAGCGATAATCCCCTTTACCCCTAATTATGGTTGCAGTGATTCTTTTGATGGGGCTCAATAGTTTGTCCTTTCTAGTCGCCAGCTGGAGAGAAGATCAGGAGACGAGACATACGATCGTTATCGATCATCAATCATACGGTTACAGACAAGGAAAAGTGCCTCCAAAGTGCCTACCTGCCCAGTTAAGATATTCACCGGCGTATGGATGTGATGATACATGTATTAACATTACAACGGCTCGGTAAACCCCACTCCGTCTTGCAATGAAAGAATAAGCAAATTGGAAATCGTCGTTTGACATTCCCGAATGATACGATATGTAGGAAAGAGATACATTACCGGTTAGATATATCACCGGCTATCGAGATTGAAGCTTTTTGATGCAAATAAGACAGACAGCACAGGATAGAATTCAACGTAGCAATAGGTAGGTTGTACTGGGGTGGTTACTGATCTCAAGGTTTATATTGAAACGCCACTCAACATTTACAGCTTCTACATTCTTTTGCCAAGTCTACGGAGAAGTTGGTGCATATAATTTCCATGCTTAGATAAAACCAGGAGGGTGTTACAACAGTTGCTAAAGGCATCTGAAAGTTCTTTGAGCATTTTGCACGTATCCATATATAGATGTATAGAAAGAGATAGACCGAGATTGGTAAAGAGTCTACCTTCTTGCTACCCACGCCTTAGCTTATGGTGGTAATGTTATCTAGGAAGGTAAGGAAGGTATACTCGAAAGATCTCAAGGATGATTCATTGTGAAGTTTACACATACATACATAGTCATACTTCTTGCTGTAATTCGTACTTACTTTATTCTGAACAACGATCAGCCAACTTCCCATGCTTCCCAGGTAGAGATGAACAATCCTCCTTTGAGGCATTGGTCTATTTTAGCTATTTGTATTATACACACACATATATATACACAAACACACACTTATATACATATAAACAAAAAAATATATCCACGAAGACAACTCCGGTACCGATATTAGGAAAAAAGGCACGAGACACGGAACTATCTAGGTGTTTGGTAATCCCATATCCCCAAGATATATCCCAAGCAAGCTAGAGGCAAGCCCTTCTTCTCCCTCTCTCTTTGACGATTTGACGGTTTGACCTCTCCTTCTCCGTTTACTCCGAACTTTTCTTTCATATAAAGTTGGAAGTATTTTAAAATTAATTGGGTTAGTGAGAAAAACGAGTGGATGTTTTGTTGTTGTAGCAAGCCTTGCCGTAACTCGTACTGTACTTACTTACTTTACTTCCAAAGTCCAGTAAGTAGTAACCCCTTCACATCGCCTCACTTCCCTTCACCTCACCTGCACTTTCAAAACCAGCCAGTCCTTTCCAATTGGGATTCGGTCAGTCAGTCATTGTTTAAGAATCTTCAAAGAAGACTGCCTCTATTCTATACACACACACGCACACACACATCCCGTACACATACACACGCAGACACACTCATAAACTTATAGCCCCTTTCTCCTTCTCCTTCTCCTTCTCCTTCTTCTTCATCCTCTTCTTCTTCTTCCAAATCCGACTTGTCTAATCCATTTCCAATACATAATGACAATCAATTAAATGACAATTTATTAAACATTGTCTTTCAATCCGTACAATACCCAAACAAATTTCCGATTCGTCATTGAAATCTCCCTCCCAGCCTACGACAAGATAACATGCACGATTGCGCTTCTTGATCCCTTTTTAAGAAAAAAAAAAGTTACAGTAGCCTACTCAACTCCCTCCCGCAGCCGAACTTTATCTCAACGAACTTTTAATTCTTTGATTTCCAACAACGAATTGTGCTTCCTGCACTGTGCATCAGCACCCTACAGGTGAAGCATCACCTTCATCATGGCAACAGGGCTTCCTATGGAATCTCGTACTGGGAGAAATAACCAACGTACGTTTTGCAATTCTTCTATGACATTTGGCGCATTCGTACCTTTTACCTCTTACCTTTGACATTCTCCCACTTCCAAATCCGGAATGTTCATAGGCTTACATCCTCCTTTTGGATTACAGGTTATGGCCCAGAAGGAGAAAGACTCGTTGCGGGAGTTGTCCCTTTGAACGAAGCAAAAACTCACGTCCTCCTTATACAATCTACACGTCGCAACGCATGGGTTTTACCTAAGGGTGGGTGGGAGACTGATGAAGAATGCATTCAAGCAGCACAACGTGAAGCATGGGAGGAGGCAGGAATAGTTTGTACCGTCGATTATGATCTGGGTCAAATCACCGAAACCAGAACTGCCAAACAAATCTCGAAAAATGCACCCAAGGCACTTTACCAATTCTTCCAAGTCACCGTTACAAGCGAAGAGAAAGAATGGCCAGAGAGGCATAAGAGAAATCGAAAGTGGGCGACATACTCAGAGGCAAAACAGGATCTTCAAGAGCGTCCAGAATTATTACAGGCTCTTGAACGTTGTACCATTCAGCGGTAGCCTTGGGGGCCCGGTGTTTATTTTCCAACAATTCGCTGTAGTAGGACGGTCGAAGAGACAATGATACACAGTACACGATACAGAAAGATATTCCTTTCCATCCGATCGAGTCGGGATGGAGCAATAATAAGTTTTCGAGATCGGTCGTACTCTATACACACCAGTTGCAGTGTTAATTCAACGAGTTATGGATACCGAGTTCCGTTAAAAAATAAGTAAAAAAGATATTTTGAGGATTTTATTTTTGGGTTGGTTGGTTGGTTTTCTTCAAGAAAATTGCTGCTTTACTCTTCTTTTTTCGTCTGCACTAGATGGCAAAATAAAGTCGGATCTAATGCAGTGTGTTCTCATCACTCACATGTTGTTCTATGGTCATTTTTTTCTATTGAACATCATATATTTACCTACTTTGAGGTTTTTCGACGCCTTCATCATTACATATCTCCCCAAAAGCGCCATGACATATCACATTTTGAGATCTTCAATGAAGTATTTGAGTACCAACTTGTACTGTTCTTGCTATATCTCATGAAGTGGACGGTGTTTTTACTAACAGTCCATGGGAAATTCTATTAACCTTGGGAAGAAGTCGTAGGGAACGGAGGAAGGATTGATTCGATGTCGAATAATATATATAGAGAAATAAAGAGCAATATCATCACCAACCTTGGGACTTGAGGAGTAATATCATTATGAAAACGGAAATCGAAGGAACAAGTACCTACTTGTTTCATCGCCATCAAAACTTAAGGAGAGATCATTAGTATTGAGATCCAAGGAGGAATACAGAGATTTGCAATGGCCAGCATTTCCTGCTATCTTCAAGAGCAACGTCCTTCTTAGCATTTCTTCTTCACCCTCTCCAAAATCACTTTGAGAGGGAAAGAGCATACATAGGTAGGTGCCACTATCACATTGCATTTGTTAGGTAGGTTTGAGGGTGTTCACTTTGAAAATTCAGATGGAAGTGAATAGACGTCACAATATTCAAAACAAGGCCATTATTCAATTCATCCTTGATGTCAATTCACAAAACCCAAAACCATTTTCCCTAGACGTCTTTTCTTACCCCAACTTTAATAGTGCGTCTATCAACCGATTGGTCACTCTCTATCAACACAACCATTGAATCTTCTGCTTGCACTCCATCCAACCAAACCATTCATCTTGTCGACGCACCTCAACTTTTGGACATTTCTATCGTCAACTCGCGGAATGGATTGGTTGAAACTCTCACTATTACGATAACCGATTTTTTACCTTTGAAGATACCGACTCGATGGATCAACCAACGACATATCAAGGCCCAGAAGGAGGGGCTGAGATGCCACCTCTAGGAGCTGGTATAATACCTCCTCCTCCAAATCAGCAACTCCCGGCGCAAATGTTTACGACTGCTGCACAATTACTTGATTTGACTGATAGTAAGATTTCCCAATCTGCGAGGCTATGTTGGAAATACTGGTTGTGTTATGGCTACTTGCACGGAGTCTACTAGTGGTAGAACCATGGCTTGAGAAGATGCACAACAGCTCTTTGATGATGAATATTATACACATACTAATCAAAATCTTTTTCTCTTGCAGAAAAACTTATGATCTCCCTCCGCGATGGCAGAAAACTCATTGGAATCCTCCGAAGTTGGGATCAGTTCGGTATATACCCATTTCCTATTCCCCCTTCCTCATCACATCATATCAAAGCACATCACTCACCAAACATTCCACTACAGCAAACATTGTTCTCCAATCTACCGTCGAACGGATATTCATTGCGCCTCCCACTCCCTCCTCACCTCAAGGTGCAACGCAGCCTGGACTCTACGCCGACATACCCCGCGGACTGTTTCTCGTGCGCGGCGAAAATGTATTGTTGCTGGGCGAAATAGATTTGGATAAAGATGATGAGGCGCCTCCGGGATACGAGAAAGCGGATGCGGAGGTGGTGCATAAGTTGGACAAGGAGAGGAGGGGGATGGAGGCGAAGAGGGATAAAAATCGTTTGAGGAAGTTGGCGGAGTTGGGATTTGAGGGAGAGAATTCGGGCGAGGCTATATTTGGATGAGTTGAGTGAAGGAGAGAGGGGAGGATGGATTGATTAGAGAGGGTTGTGGCAAGGAAGGGGGGGTATGAGGGAGGTGATGGGGAATGAGTTCGAGATGGAATGGGATAGGAGATCAGAGATGTGGTTACAAAACAACTCAAGGCCGAATATTGTGAAAGGCTAGCTGGCGATTTCTATCAGTCAGTCGTGGTAGATCTATAACAGGTTAAACCACAGGAAACATATTTTTTACTTCTTCCCTCTTAATTGTTTGGACCTTTCTACGATTTACTTGCGTGAGTATTGCGTTTCCAGACGAACTAACGAAAGATCCTATCCATGAATCACGACGCGTTAGAGAGCAAGGATCTCTTCATCCTAAAGAATGCACTTTAGATTTGTGGCTTTGGATTTTTGGGAGATCTTAAATGCAAATGTCATATGGGGGATGGGGAGAAGAGTGGAGGATCGAGGATAGAGAATATCACTAGATCAAAGTCGAAATCAAAATAGGAATAGGTGTATCGGGTGAAGTCTTCCGTTTAATGCATAGAGAGGATAAGAAACTCAATATCCGAATTCGAAGAGAATGGTTAAAGGGTGGAAAGATAGATAGATAGATTGGTAGATAGGTGTGAATGAATGGACGGGGGGACGGGTGGATATATGGATGTCCGAAATTCAAGATTATGCCCACTCCATACTTTAAAGATTGAATCTATGTAAATTAAAATCATGGTGTGTATTGAGAGCAGAGAATCTAGATTGATTGGTGATTAGTAGGTATGCTGCTGCGTACTTGAGTATACCAGAATTAGCTAGCTAGACTTCTTGCATACTGTATGTAATCTTTAGTAAGAAATTAACCAAGTCTCTATCTGTAGATCGATCGATGCCTTTCATTTATTGAAATATGAAAAAGTGTTAGTTCCGGACAATCAAGTGGGTGGATGAAGGATTAAACGATAAAATTCTCCGGTCCGCCCATAAGGCGCAAGGCGTGTGTGTGTGTGTGTGGTGGGAGAAAAGGAAGAATATCGGTGCACTAGAAGATTTCAAATGCTTCTCTGTGAAATAACGGTTGTTTACGATGGAGAACGCATCGCAGATATTGTACTTGAGTTCGGACAGTCGCGGTTGCGAAGTTCGTGGTACATGCTGGGCTTGACACAAGACTATCTGGATCGCACAGATTGGAAACACGTGCTAATTGTGCATTCTTCATGAGGACTGATTCGCGAACGCGTCATGAAATTTTTTTCGGGATTCGTGGGATGCGATTCTCCTATTTTACTGTATCGCTTAGGGATCACGGGGTGGGTGGAGTGGGAGTCTGTTCTGTCTATCTACCTCTCTATCGATCCATCTATCCATCAATCAAATGACATTCTTGCTGCAAACGCTTGTAACCTTATTAATGTGTTAGACAATATTTGGAATTGGACAAAGTTCCAACGCTTTTTTTCTCTTTCCTTCTGTGCTTTCTAGATTTCTTCTAGACTGTTTTACCTTATCCACCGAGCGCAAATCTTGAGATGAAATTTGGAAATCATGCGCGAGCTGCGCGGGGACAGGGATCCACACGCTTGGGTATTCATGCACAACAACCGTTTGAGTAATGAAATGGGGGAGACGGACGATTGGCATTATGGATGAGAGGGGGAGAGCGAGCAAGTTCCTGGTTGTGTGCGTATCACTTGGGACGGTTTGGGAAGGGGGAAGGATACCAGATGGGAGTTTGTTGGTGGAGGTTGGATGGTGCGAAAGAGCATGAGGAGGTAATTTCAAAGGGATATGAAGCGCTATTGAATTTTGAGGAAAGTTTTTCTGAAGTTTGACGCGCTTGGTTTGGAGATGAAATGAGGGGCGTTGGGATGGGAGGGCTTGGATGCGATGGAGGAGCGATGACGAAATTGGCTCCCTTTGGGAGTTCTTATGAAGGGAGATGTTCGCACCTCTTTTCCTATTTCTTTTTCTTCGAAGAGTCGTCTTTAGTAGCTGTCATTCAGAAGATTGTCTTTCTTTTCGATACCCAGATACCCAGATACCCAGCTTCTATTCATTCACTTCTTCGGACTACGACATCATCTCGAGTCTTTATTGCTTTTACAATCTTTCGACGCAAGAAACAGACAAAAGCACACATCATCTGCATCCTCATAATCACATAATCCCACACACTACACCCGCAGCATTTAAGCTCCGGGCCCTTTAAAATCTTTCAAAATCTTTCACTCACACCCCCGTCAAAGACCGCACATCACCTGTCGTCTTCTCTCCATTCGTCCCCGCAGTTCTCGCTCTCGAACAAATTCAAACATGTCTTCCGCTCCTACTACCACTGGACCAATCCTGGCTCCCACAAATACGGTTAATCCTCTCCCCGCTACGCCTGCTGAGGCTGCCGCAAGAGCTGCCCCCGCCGCTGCGGGAGCGGCATTAGATTTGCACATGCAAACTGAAGATGCAGCAAAGGAAAACAAGAATGCGCAGAAGGCTGAGAAGGCTGAGAAGGCTTACGCGCAGAAGAAGAAATGCATGACTGCGAGAAAGGAGTGGTATGATTGTAAAGTGCATTTTGCAGCTGGAGTGCAGGGGTTCAGAGAGGGAGGAAAATGTGTTGGACGGGTTGTCAAGGCCGGACCGGCTTTGGCGATGGAGAAAGTTAAGGGGGGGAAGGGTCAAGGAGTCAAGTCTATGGATAGTGGTGCTTCGGGGGAGAGTATCATGGTGGAGAAGGAGAATGCTAATAAGAAGAGCGGTGCTGGTGCTGTCAAAGCAAAGGTGATGGGGTTGAAAGAGAAGCTTTTGGCAATGAAGGAGAAGAGAGCGATGGAGAAACAGGCAAAATCTAATGAGAACGCTGCCATCGACACTCCTACTGCAAGCGGAGCTGTAGCAACAACACCAGTAGCAGAAGCTACACCCGTTGCTCCTGTCGCTCCTGTTGTCGGTCCCGCTGCTCCCGTTGCAGCAGCCCCAGTCCCAAGTCCAACACAGACCAAGCAGGAAAAAAAGAGAATGACTCTGGATCAGGTGAGAAACCGAATTTTTTGCTACCGTCACTCGCGTTTTTGTTCCACGTCATCGGAAGATGATGACGAAGAGGTGAACGTCGCGCCTCGAATTGCAGGTTGGATGACCTATTTTCTACCCTTTCACTTACTCCTATTCTCCTTATCTCTACCCTCTCACACATTCGAGTTTGCGTTGAGGGTCCTAGATTCCGAGATGGAAGGATAGCCATTGTGTACGATTTCCAGACAAAGAAGAATAGCATACTGATTGAAGACCATAGAGAATCCAACAAGAAGAAGCCAAAGCGCTCGCGCGTCAGGAAGCGGAAGCCTCCGCGGCGAACGCTACAGCTCCGACCGGAGAAACCCCAGTCGTGGCTCCCATCCCCACTCCGGTGACGCAGCCTCAAGGCCTCACTCCAATCCAAACCACGCAAACCGCAACATCGTTGGCGAACCCCCCGCAATTGCCTCCCAAGACGCAGTTGAGTCCTCCCGGATCCCCAACCAAGGGGACCATGGAGCCGATTCACGAGGACGGGGAGACGGGAGCCCTACCATTAGCGAGCGGGGCACAGGGAGCGGTGCAAACGCAGAATGTTGGGGCAGTTGGGGGCGGAGCACCGGCCGGACAGTAAGCGAAGAGGGAGAAGGGGGTGGCGAGGGATTGAAAGCTCGAGTGGCGGCTATGGTGCGAGGAAGATTGAGAGGGGGTGATGCGCGCGCGCCTGTTTTTCCATGGTTTGCAGCGCACTATGCAGACGAGAGTGAAGATTCGAGCGAGGAGGAAAAGAGAAAGGAGAAAAAAATCTATGCGCGAATGGGAATGAAGATGAAGATGAACATGAAAACGAAAACGAAAACGAACACGAAAACAGCAACAGCAACAGGAGCAGGAGCAAGAGACTCAACGCGCGCACGAATCATGGGACATTTTTCTTCTTCCGGGACGAACAAAAATGACGATGCGGGAATGAATTATAACGAGAAGAGGTTTCGCAGACCGGGGAGGTGGGCGACGTTGCGCTTGAGATGGAGTTTGTTTGTGTCGAAAGTGAGGGATCGGGTGAGTGATGCGTTGGGATGGGTGGGAGTGGTGATTATGGATTTTTTGGGGAGAGTCAGTGTGCTGGGTGAGGATGTTGGGAAGAAATTTGCTGGAAAGAAGGGGAAGAAGGGGAAGAAGGTTAGGTTTTCCAAGAGAGCGTTTTTCTAGGGGGTGGGGATTATGTGTTATGAGTTTTTTGATGGTTGGATGGTTTCATGATTTTTATGTTTATGTTCATGTTTATGTTTACGCTTACGAGTTTTTGTTATTTTGTTTTGCTTTTCTTTTCTTTTCTTTTCTTTTCTTTTAGTTTTGGTTTTGGTCCTGGTTCTTTATCCTTCTTTCTTTCTTCTTGATATCCATTATTTCCCATACAAGTACCTAGTAGTTTGTAGTTCTTTTTCTCTTTCGCTTTTTTCGAGAGGGTAATTTGGGTACGCTTAAATCAAATCAAATCAATATCGATAGAATTACAGTATAGTTTGTATTTTTGATACTGCAGCTCTTCTTCTTGATTGTGATTGTAATATCAATTGTGCAGATGCACAGCTTTCCGGGGAGGGGAAATTGTTTTCATACAGTAGGTAAATTTGTGTGCGAGTAGGGAATGAATGCATTTATTTACTCTTCCTTTCATGACGAATATAATCGAGTGAAATTGTGAAATTCTCAATCACAGATATCTATCCATGCATATACATCCGTACTTGATAAACCCTGCGCACGTCTGTAAACCCAGATATTGTATTTCATCCCAAGACATGCTGAACGAGAATCGCAATCCAACCAACCCAGTAGCACAGCACAGCACAGCACAGCAAACATCACGACATCCATCCAAACCACCAGCACCGCAACACAACCCACCACGAACCAAGAAACCCAAGAAGACCACCGAACAACTTCCTCACTTCCTCCCTCCAACTTCCGCATCAAAGATCGATATCTCCGGCCGGTCTCGCAATATTTGCGCGCCAGTGATGAACATTGACCGGATCCTTCTGATACAAATTCACCTCGAAGAATTTATTATGAGCGGTGCATTTGAAGTTCTTGTATCTATTTACCACTCATTAGTTTGCAATTCATTATTTCCCATATCATATCATGCAGTTTCATTATCGCATTACGAGCGCTGAAATAAATCCAAACCAAGAAATAGCAAGGTATGTACATACGAGTTCAGTTTCTGATAATTGGCGTGGATCAAATGCTGTTCGGTGATCTCGATAAAGGCTCCTGGGGAGGTTTCATCGGGGATGAAGTAGCGTTTGGATTCAAGAGGACCGTAGTTGACTTGTCGAACAAATTGGATGGCGTATGGCGTGGTGGGAGTGATGGGGTTTGAGTCGGCGCCTGAGTCGCTGGGTGCTGTGACGGAGGAGGAGCGGGGGTAGTCGGCCCAGGCTTTGAAGCTGGTGAATTTTGGTTGGTGCGTGAGGTGCTTGGGACGAAAGGACTCGGGGGAAGCACAGCAGAAGAGGGTTGACATGATGTAGGTAGGAAGGTGTGAAGGAGAAGAATGTTTGACTTGAAGGGGAAGATAGGATTTTCTGACTTGTAGTTCGATAATGGTCAGTATAGTAATGTGAGACAATCGCAGAGCAACGGAAAAGGAATCCGAGGACCTGGATAGTGGTATTTATGCAATGAGGACTGGAAATGCTCAAGGCTCAGATGTTCAAAATCAGGAACGTTGCAAATGATTTCCCAGAAGATGGAAGCATCAGATGTCCAATAAAACGAGCATGTTGGACTTGAACAAGCCAACACTTGAACATCTGAGCCCGATTTACACAAATTGAAAGCCACTCCTTTCCTTGCCAGCAAATTTACGAAAACCCCGCCTTCATGGCATGCAGCATCTTCGAGTAATCAAGTTTTTGGGTTTGACTGCAGATTTTCATGATAGATTGTGACCCTTTTTGCATCTCAGACCTTCTGTTGTTCTCAGTAAGAAGATTGTTCATTGGTAGACTCATGAAAATGAGGCCTACAACCAAGGCATCTTGCGTTTGGACTAAGCACTTAGCATAGAAGATGTATGCAGCATCCCAATACTATTTCGACGGCGTCATGATAGCGAATACAATTGGCAGTGCTCATTTGAGGCCACCTATCACATCCCCAAGAACTGTTCTCATCGCCGATAGTATGCAGAAAGATATTCAAAATTCGTGTTCGTAATATCGAAAGTTCGATGTTGTTTGAATTCTCGCTGCTGATTGGAGGATTGCAATTTTGAGGCCTACAACCAGGGTAGTATAAACACTGAATGGATATTGGTTGAGCGATCTCGCTTCCAACACGTGCAGGCAATCAATGATGATGGCTGATTGGCTATAGCAACACCTCGAATTTCCCATCTTCTTTCCATCTTTTTTTCTTTTCTCTTCACGGCGCGAGAGGCGGCGCTGTCATTCCTCACTCTTTTTTCCCTACACAGTCACTCCTTAGGGTCTTCTTTTTTCATTCATCTTCAGCATCCTTCTGCTCTTTGCAATACCTTAATCCCAGTTCGGGGGCCTCCGCTCCGTTTCAGGAGGCCCAAAGCGAATAGAACCCATCTTCTTGGAATACACCGCTGGGAAAGAAAACGAACATTATCACGAATTTATCGATCCCAGCCTTTTATCCCTCAGAAGACATCCTGTTCCTTCTTCATTCGAATCAAGGGTTACTGTTGATGCTCAGGAAGCAAGCAGAGAATTTGATGAGAATGAATGCCCCTTCGCTGAAAATGACAACCATGGAAATTTCGATCCTCTGCCTTACACTCCCTACACCACTTTGCTAGATCTACCTGCGCTAGACGCAGAGTTTCAGCCAGCTCTCGAATATGTCGAAGAGCCTGGAGAAGGACACGTCCCCTACAGTCCTTACTCAGATCAATCAGTCTACAATCCTCACGTGGAGCATTTCCAACATCATCATCAACATTATCCTACTGTTCAGATTTTACCTGAACAGCCAGAACCGCAACCAGTTGCTCAACACTACACTTGCCCAGAATGTCAAAAGCAATTTGGACTACCCTGTGACCTGAAGTGAGTGCTAATTCTCTCATGTGTCCACATTGAATGGTTTGTTGATGCTGACGTTCAACCTCAGTGTTCATAAAAATCACATACTCCCCCTTTCAAATGTTACATATCCTCATGCAAATCACTCGGTTTCCGGTATAACAAAGATCTGGAACGCCACATTGCAAGCAAACATCCCGATCTTAACCCGAATGTGGAAAGATTTTTTTGTGATGGGGAAAGCTGCAAACACTCAAGAGCCAAAGGAAAGGGATTCCCGAGGAAGGATAATTTTGAAAGACACAAGAGGAATTGTAAATTTCGGGCCGAACAGATGTGACAAGAAAGCTTGCTGTGTAATTAGTCAATGGGAGTACTTAAGGTTGTGGTAGAAGCAGAAATATGATGTGTTGATGACAATCGCCAGTACATTGCCGGTTAATCATTGTGATTGCAGAATAATGACGAAAACCTTTGAGCTCCCAAAGTGCATGCCCAAAAGTGGTGAAGACAATTTTCCCAGGCCTTCGTCATACTATCAGTGGAGACTTCCAAGTGCAAATATTTGCCTCATTTCTTCGGGGTTTCGCTACTAAGCTCATCATCTTGTTTTCTTTTTCATTCATCACCAACCTTCATATCATTTGCAATTCCCTCTCCCAAACTTTGGGCTGTGCAATCATTTTGCCTATACGGCGACAACAACGATATCAACAAATCAATCAAAGACCACATCACATGTAGGAATACACGTCCAAACCATCGCCGCTGTAGTTGTATAGTTAAACCACGAGTTAGCATGCAAGATTTCCGGTATAGATTGTAGATTAGCACTAGCCATTTGTGTGATGTCAAGAACATCATAGATCATACCTCGTGCACGTCTGAAAATCATACGACGGGAAACGCAGCACAAGGCCGATTCTAAAAACATGCCAGTGTCTTTCCTATGTTGTGCCCTTCAAGCATCATTCGACGACAAAACTGCGCAATGCATATCAATATATCGACAAAACCAGCTCTTAAGAAGTCTTTCTCTCATGTCCATGAATGGACTATCTTAGAAAGCTGTCACTTGCACTTGCAGAAGAAAAAGGCGCAAGATTATCAAGACAATGAGGGCTAGGTTTGATTCTGGATTCCTATGATGATCTTGGAAAGGAAATCTTGGTCAAAATATTGCCCAGCAAATGACGAGAACAGAGAATAAGTCATTTCTCATTTTGTCATTATCATTTCAGTCAAATAGATCAAATTTTACCAATTGTGTCAAACAGTAAGCCAAATTGAGAACCGGGAACTTTGGACACGCAGTATCCAGATTCATATCGATAAGGGATCATCATCATCATCATTAGCAATCTTCAGTACCTATACCTAGCCTTTTAGTTACCGCCTCTCAACCAAGCACAAACTCCCAAAACAAAAACACAAACCATGGCATCTCCACTGACTGTTCCCCAAATACGTCCATATCTTAAGACCATGCCCAAATAACTCTTCCAAGGCTCTGGCAAGAAACCCATCACTGTCCCCATCATTCCCGCTGGCATAGAATTTCCCTTCTCCAGATAAAATCTGCTGCTCAACAAGACCACCTCCGACGTTGCAAAGATCCAAAAGAAATGCACGCTATCCGCGCTCAACCCATCATCCACCAAACCCGATGCCTCGCGTGCATATTTCGTGCCCGTAAATGACGTCGTAAGTGCTATGTACAAGCCGAGGGATAATGCGAAAACAGCATGAACTATGCGCCAAATATATGCATAAGGATCAACAGCAGCGGCTTGAGCTTGTCCTTCCATCCCCATACCGGGCATGCCAGGCATACCTGGAAAAGAAGGCATGCCTGCTTGTCCTTCGCCCGGTGGTCCACCCATTCCTCCCATCATCTGTTGTAACATTTGCATCATGGGATCGTTTGCGCCGTCTTCACCGGGTACACCTCCCATACCTGGGAAACCTGCGAAAGGATTTTGGCCAGGAGCACCACCCAAAGAGCCTGGGTCCATACCCAACATCATTTGCCTTAATTGATCATCATTTAGTTGCTGTTCTTGCTGTCCACTCTGAGATCTCTGGATCGGCGTGCGAGTCTGCGGCTCATAATAATGATTCGAAATATCTACTTCATCTGGATCCGCATGGTTTGTAGCCTTGGGAGCTGTTTGCGCTGGTGCTGGCGAGGAAACCTCCTCTATAACCCCCATTAGCTTTTATTCAACATATAGTCCAAACCCTTATCCAGAATAGCTTCTAAATAGGAAAGTACAAACCTCTAGGTAGACCACCACCTAATCCAATAATCTTATTCAACCTTGCATTTCCCCCATCTCTAATCTTTGCTTCTCTCTTTTCCTTCCTAATGCGTGCCTGTCTCTGAGATGGCGTTTCTGCCGCTGACTCAGAAGTATCGGCCATTTTTTAAAAAATGGAAAATGTTGTTGAGAAAATGGAAAGATGATGACTTGGACAGATTTGATGATGTCGTTAATTATTTACGTGGTTGGAAGCTTCCGGAGCTGGGATTTTTTTTTGGTGGGGGAAAGCTAGAAGGGGTCACCATACATTTACCGGAGGCACTTATTGCGCTAGCTTCAACAATGATTTGACCTGCAATTAAGTAGAACTAACGAAAACAACATAATTGTAATTTATTGTTGTAGCATCAACCAAACTGTACAATGTTTCACGATTATTGCGATGGGAATCATTGATTCATTCATAATCTAGAAGAGAAGTTGATTGGTATCATGTTCACCACTTCTAGAACAAGACAGATATCATTTCTAGGATATTCCTCGCCAATTGACATCAACACACAATTGCAATCCATAGGTATTGCTATTAATGCAAAGATAAAAAAGCAGTATTATAAAGAATAACTTCTTACTCTAGCAATATCTCTTTACTATACACACATGCTACGCTCCCATCTTAATCGACATTCCTTCGTTCTGAATTTCAGTTCTCCAAATGAAATAAAGTCTTCGCTTCAACTCTAAGGAGTGACTTTGCTCATGCTAACTAATCGTTTGACACCGACCTGTATTGATCATTAGTATATGTTACTTTCAGAACCCTAAAAAGACGACTATAAAACTTACCATCCAATTGCCACACTCATCAGGCTTTTCACGATGAATGTCGACTTGCATCCTGCTTGCTGTTTCGTAGTCACCAGATTGAAGTGCTTCCGCCAACTGGGTCAATTTCTCGATAGTGTCAGGTTTCACAAGTTCCTCATTATTCAGATGATCAAACAAAATGTTGAGGCGCTTTTGAGTGTCTTTTACTTGAGGAGCAAAGTTTGTTGGAGCTTTCGAGGCTACTCTTTGCATGTCACTCGTAAAAATTTCGACCATTCTCTGAGCAGATTCAGGAATATGTGATCTATCACCAGCAGGGTGCTTAGGTTTTGCCGGAGCAGCTGCAACGGCGGGAGCTCTGGGAGGCCCAGTTGGTGGTCGAGAACCGCCCATCGGAGGACCTTGAGGAGGACCTTGCGGTGGCCCTTGTTGAGTCTGAGGGGGACCTTGAGGCGGACCTTGGTTTTGGAACTGTGCAGGTGGAGGCTGGCTTTCATATGGCGATTGAGATGGCGCGTACTGGCTAGGTGGTGCAGCTGACGGTGGCGCATATGGGTTAGATGGAGGTGGTCTCATACCTCCCTGGGGAGGTAGAGCGATGTTTGATGGGGGTGGTTGGGAGTATTGTTGTGCTGCTGGGGATGGAGCATATCTGCTTGTTGGTGCAGCCCCAGCAGGTGGTGGATTATATGGAGAAGCTCCACGAGGAATTGTAGGTGGTGGTATTGATGCATATGGTGATTGAGCAGGAGGTGCTTGAGGAGTATATGCGTTGGCCGTGGATGATGGTCTAGGAGGTGGTGCAGTCGTCAATGGCGAACTGATACGGGGTGGGGCTGATCCCTTAGGTGGAGGAGGTGGGGGGGTCGCTCTGGAAGAACCATATGGGTTTGCTGGAGGTGGCATTGAAGCAGCTTGCTGATTTGGGAATGGATTTGCAACAGGGGTACTTCTTCTAGCAGTAGGAACCTTTGTTACGAAAGGTGTGTCATTCCAGTTTGTCATGTCTTTAGCTTTAGATGGAGGTGGAGCTGATGGAGTTGTGTTTCTCGGAGGGGGGGCTCCAAATGATTGTTGGGGTGCTCCATAACCTGATGGAGCTGCTCCATATGCTCCGTACGAAGGTGCATAAGCAGGTTGAGATGGTTGTGGTGGCTGGTAACCTTGTGGTGCGTAAGCGCTTGCTGCAGGTGCATATGGATTAGAAGCACCTGAAGTGGGTGGAGCATAAGGATTAGAAACTGGAGCAGTAGCGGCAGGTGGAGCGTATGGATTTGGAGCAGATTGAGCTGGGGGTGCCACAGCAGCAGGAATTGGCTGTTGATATGCGGCCGGCTGAGCACGTGCTGGGACTCTTGACGAAGCTGCTGGCTGTCTCGCGCTAGTGGTAGGGGCAACCTTTCTTGATGCAAGCTTGACTCGGTCTCGTGCAACTTCTGCAGCAGGATACTGGGCTGGGAGAAGATCAAGATATCTTTCAGCAATTGAGAGATGTCCGTGAGCAGCAACAATGTCTGCATACTCTGTATATTTGTCGTACAAAGCTGCCAATTTCCAATCCGATGTCAAACTCTGCTCGGGATCTTGAAATTTGGTGACATTGCGGAATACCGTAACCTTTTCGATAAAGTTTTGGAGTGACTTTGCATGTACGGAGAATGTAGAATCGCCTTCTTGTTCTTCAATGCCATGCTTCTCGTTCTCTTGAAGTTCGGAAATCCAGATGTTGATGACCTTCTCTAACTTTGAACCAACTAAGAAACAGAATGAAGCATCTTTTGCGGTGCCAGATTCCAAAAGCCTATCACCAAGTGCCTCACAGAGGTCTGGGAATTGAGCTGGATCGGCATATGTGCATAAAGTTGCCATCGACTCTTTCCAGTTCTCCAAGTCAGCATTGTATACAACGTCCCACAAGTTTTTGCCAATGACTGAGCTAAGGAGTCTTAGATAATTGGGGCCCTCTGCTTTTTTGGCTAGGTAGGCAGTTTGAACTTTATCTAACAGCTCCTTTCCACCACAATTGGCAATGATGAATGCATCGGCAATACGATCCTCCTTAAGACAGACAGTCATCGCTTTTTCGAACTGGCCAAGCATCAAAGCTTTGGTAATTTGTTTTTCCGATGCCGAATCGGATTCAGCAAATAAATGGAAAGGATTATCCGTCTTGGCTCCCTTATTTGCTGCGATATCCGTCAAAAAGTCATCACCTTCGGCACCATCGAAAAGTGTCGATAATCTATTGTTCTTTCCTGCTTCTCCACTGGCATCAACTGGCGCTTCTTCTGACTTTTCAGCATCCTCAACGTCAAGTCCTGATACACCATTCGTAATCTCGTCTACATCAGAGAATCCAAGGTATTCGGTGACTTGCTTTCGAGGGTTGGCTGCAATCAATGTCTCAATAACTTTCCAGTCTGCCTTCTCTTCCTCAGTCTTGGCCTGATCAATATGAGTTTCACAAATGCTCTTAATATCCCCGGCTTTGAGGGCATTTTCGAAAGACTCAGTAGCAGATCCTACGTCTGAATCAACCGTGAACTGAGAAATTTGGATCTTGGAGGATCTAGGCTTTCCTGCTGCAGTTGGTAACAAGTTAAAGCTCACTAATTTGCCACCGAATCCGAAAGAAGCTCCGACCGGTCGTTCAAGCCACTTAGGAGCTTTGTTCAATGAAAATGAAGCTCCTTGAGGCTCAGTTTGGGCCTTCGTAAAAAAGTCCTCACCATCAATTGGACCTGCAACAGGGGCTTGGGATGCGGTAGGGTTTGTATTTTGTAAGGTCTGGATGGCTATCTTTCCATCAAACGACGCAGTGGCAGATAATGCGGGGTTGTGCGGATTGAATCTAGTCTGGAAGGTCCAATTGGTGACTTCAGGAAATTCTCCATATTGTTCCCCAGTTTGAGGGTTCCAGATTAAAGTTCTGTTATCTTTACCACAAGATATCAGAAGATCGGCATCTTGTTGACACCAAGACAATGACAAAATCCCCTGGATATGCCCTTGTAAAGTACGTTCAGGCGCATTTGAGTTCCTGAGATCCCATAAAAGAATGACCGGTGTAGAATCGTCGGGTGTAGCAGTCAAAAGCTTTGTCGCATTGTTTGGATCCCAGGCAATCGCTCCTACTGCTTTTCGATTGTTGCTCAATTGTAGAGAAGCCTTCTTGGTCTTCAAATCCCAGACGGTAACATATCCTCCACTTCCACCAGTTGCCAAAATATGGGGAACTTTTCTATTCCATGCAACACATTCGAGGTCATCCGATCGTGCAGCAGCTGTGCCTAATCTAAATGGATTTGAGATATCGTTTACGTCGTAGATGAACAGCTCGCCCTTGGAGCCAGCAGTAGCTAGGATTTGTGGCTTCAAAGGGTTGAATTGAAGAGACTTGATAGCACCCGTATGTTTCGTCGTCCTAGACATGAAAGCATCCTCAGCTCCTTGTATAAGTTTCTCTGCATCCCATAAATCCAACGATCCATTCTCGAGTGCGCCTGCGATTATGCCCCGCGGATGGTCTGCGTTTGCTGGTGCCCATGCAATGTCGTGAAATCTAACGGAATAGTTAGCCTTTTTAAAATCCCTAAGCTTGATAGAAAAAACACATCGGCGTACCTAGAGTCTGTGCTAATGCTAGCAATAGGTTGTAATTCTACACCTTGCTCGTCGTTATCCAAGCTTAAATCCCAAAGCTCCAGCTTCGTCTCATCAGAAAAATCCGCATCAACAGCCCCAGCCCTAGTACCAGTGACAACCAAAGGAGTCTCTGGACCTGGGGACCAGGCGAAGGCCGCAGTTCTGGGGATTTCCCTTAGACGGACCATTGTCTCGTCTTTATTTGTAGAATTAACAAGCCAGATTACACTGCGGAAAGTTTGCCGCTGTGTGCCTTTTCAGTCGATTTCGTTGCTACACCGGTAGATACGAATGGAAAAAACTCGTAGATTTTGAATTGTATGAGACGTGTGAAGACAGCGAAAGTTGCGATCTGTTGAATTGTTTATAGGGAGTAGTAGCACTGTGAACACCTTTCCCCATAATCGGATGGTCATAGCGAGGGATCCCGCCCGTAGGATTGTGAATCTTTAAAAAAACAGCTGGCACGTGATTAAAGGCTCCCTCTTTCGGGATTTGTTGGATAGCATTTGAGCAGGTTGGAAGTGACAAATACACCAGAGATTCGTTTAAAATAAATCCAGTCTCATACTTCCCATAATCTACAAGATGACCGATCAAGCACGTTGGAAAGCTACTGTGTATGTTGGTGGTCTCTCCCACATGGTTACCACCGCAAATCTCGAAGCCGCATTTTTACCCTTTGGAGAAATAGCAGATGTCTCTATACCGTAAGTCCTCGACGCTAGATTCCGATGTCCTCATGTTAACCATCTCTTAGCAAAGCAGATGGGCCCAACTCAACAGAGCCACATCGAGGGTTTGGATATGTAGAGTTTGAGGACCCAGAAGATACTAAAGATGCCATCGACAATATGGATCAATCTGAACTATTTGGAAAGGTGATTAAAGTCAATGCGGCTAAGCCTCCAAAGAATGCGAATGAGGGATTGGGGAGTAAGACGGCTTTATGGGAACAGGTGAGACTTTTTGAAATCCTGCTATGTGATGGTGGGGGGTGGTCACTAATTTTTTGATATAGGAGGGCTGGCTAGCAGAGAATGCTGTGAGTGAGGAGGATAAACTTGCAGCTGAACAAGCAAGAGCCGGAATTCAGGATAGACCCGACGATCCTATGCAAGGTCTAGAAGGACTGGATGTAGCTGGGCCCAAGCCGGCTTAAAGAAGGGCTATATTATGTTCATAGGCTACAGGTCATGAAATGTGTTACTAAGGAGTTTCTGGAGTAAAGCAAAAGGAGTTTAGGTGACGGGAAGAAATTCACATATGCTCTCCAATGTATAGGTTGGAGTTGGACAATGAAAAGCATGAGATATCAGGTATGGAGACTATGTATTCATGAGAAATAAGGGCCAATTCTGTACAACTCATTCGAGGTTTGGCCGATGCATCCGTTCTAATTTCTCCATTCCATTCTTGCCTCCAGCGTGTTCCACTCAGTATCGCTTTTAACGTTTGAAATTTTCCCCGGCAATTCTGTTTCCAACTCTCCGAAACTTTGTAGATGAATAATTTATTCCTTTGCTCTGTTTTGTCTAGAGAGACGCATTTGCTTATCAACAACAAGTTTGCGGCCCAAAGAGTAGAAAGCGAATCCGACAGCGACACCGACGACGATTCCTTCAAATTGATATCAGTGCAAATTCTGGCCGTGTTCTGGTGAGATTGTAAACGTACCCAAAGGAACCAACTCGGGAGGAATCTTCTTCCATTGGCGCAATCGTTGCGAGATAGTGTGGGCTGTCGACCTTGGTATCAGTCTCGATTCTCATCTAATAAAAGCACATCTCCCAGTCCAAATTCTATCCTTCCCTTCCAGCTCTCCGATTGTCCAATCGTGGGGTGAACGTACCGCTATGCTCCTCCTTCTGTAAAGCCACAAAACATTAGCCCTCCCACCCTCAAAATCGCAAAATTGAAAATCAACAACAAAAAAACTTACGGGCACAGGCGACCACATCTTCTTGGTCGGTTGGAACATTCTAGTAACGGTAGTAGGATGCATCTTGAACCGTTGTTCAATCTTCAAGTCTTTCTGATTAGGATTACACTCAACTTCCGTGGTCTGAGGTTTTGGAGGACCTGCATTTCCGCGCTAGCGAGCTCGGCCTTAGCCGACTTCATCCCGAAGTGAGAAAGTGCAGGCCCATTGCAATCAACCTCACATCATTCGTCTCAATTGAACTACCACCACCACCACCACCATCTCCCCTCTAAATTCTGTGATCGCCAGAAAAGAAATACGCAAATATGTCTGAAGAACGCGAGACTAAGCCCTTCAAGTTCGTTACTGCTATGTGCCACCCGGGGACCCGCCCACTGTTTGGATTTTAAAAATGGTCTGATCTGATTGCTAACTGGATTTCTAAATAGCTGGTATGCGATTCCTATTCCGACGGGTCCGCGAAATGACGAGGAGACTGACTTTACTACATAGGATTCGACGCTCGATTCCCCAACCAGAACCAAACTAAACATTGCTGGCAAAACTATGTCGATTATCACAAGTGTATCTTAGCCAAGGGCGAGGAATTCGCACCATGTGGTCAAGTGGGTTTCCGCGATCGATTGAGAGTGGAAAATATACTGATAGAGGGGAATAGTTCTTCTTGGCCTATAAGTCATTGTGCCCAAGTGCTTGGGTTGAGAGATGGGATGACCAACGTGGTTAGTAGTGGAACTTGAAAGGGACTGGAAGGCAAGGTTTGGCTAACGTGGAATATTGTAGACAACGGAACATTCCCCACTCGATTGGATCAGTAAGGTATTTGAAGGTTCTAGAGGGTTGCATGGTGGGATAGGGCAGAAGACGTTTACAATGGATATGTATCATACAGAGTCATTATGCGAATTGATGAGAAACAAGTCGGCTTGAATAGACGTGCTTGATTCAAATTTGGTAGATATGTTGATATCCATGAGTTATGCATTTTCAAAGTGCATTCAGGCTTCTTTCAAAGCTCTCAGTCGATCATATCTCAACATCGCTCCAAGCAAGACTTGTGCACCATTCCCACAGTCTTCTAGACTACAATACTCGGCTGGATTATGACTAACGCCGTCTTTACAAGGCACAAAGATCCTAGTTATGGTTAGTGATAATCTGATATGAGTGAAAAGGAAGAGAATTACATTGAGGTTGGAGCATGTCTCGACGTATAAACACTAGGTTGTGTTTAGCGTGGTCCTTGTCATCAGATTCTCATTCTTACCTATCATGTCCAGCGCCTGATACCATTCTCCTGTAGCTTTCGGAGACGGCTTCCGTTTGATCTCCGACACCAGAAGCTGTCTCAACTAAATCTCCAGCACTCTCTTCGACGCATCGAATACAATTTTCGTTGAAATGAGTAGCCGGAGAATCTGTATCCATTTTCCATTCCACCATACAACTTTTACCTCTCTTTCCACTAGCCCCAAGAGTTGGCATCTGCTCCCCAGCAGCGATCAACTCAAAATCTTTCTTTAGCTCTTTCTCAAAGTCTAGAAGCCTTTTATCCTCTGGAGACCTGATATCAAGTGAAAACTGAACGAATCCTGGAACTGTATTAGTAGAGCCAGGCTTGAGGGTGAGAATACCTTGCATGGGTAAGCAAAGTGTCATAGTTTGTCTTGGGAAAAGGTTTAATACCTGTGGATGCTAGACAGCCCATTTCAGTTGCCTTGTTGTGGCTATGGAGAATTATTTTTGCAGCTGTAAGCATAGCATCTGATCGATTCTCGAAATCCGTTGTACCTATGAAAATTCTTAATTCATCCCTCCCACATTTACATCTCTTTATTCAGAGGCACATCTCTATAACACAACGTACCAGTATGACAATCTCTTCCCCTCACTGTAATAGTATACCACCTATAAGCCTGCACGCCCGTTACAGCTCCAATCTTCGTTTTGCTCTTCTCGAGAATTGGTCCTTGTTCAATATGCAGTTCGAAATGCGCACCAATTGGATTATCCAGGTATGAAGTGGGAGTTGTACCGAGATATCCTATTCTTTCTAATTCTGATTTCATGGTCACTGGCCCATTTACTTCGCACAAATCATGAGCCACTGAGAGGGGAATGTCGTGAGCCCACACGCCGGAGGATATCATGGATTTAGGGAAGCGCGCTCCTTCTTCTGTGGTGGAAGTTAAAGAGAAGTTTAGAGAGGGGTACTAGATTGATGCAGAGATGTACCGTTTGTCCACTGTGCCCATCGGGTTAGTGTGTCATTATACGCACCAGCAGAATCATAGTACAACAAACATTAATAACTCCCGTAGGATATTCTGTTTCAATCTCCAAATCATTCATTGTCTTTAACGCTTCAATACCTGCATGAACACCCAATATTCCATCGTATCTTCCTCCCGTCGGCTTTGACTCATTAGTCAATCATCATACAATATTTCCTCACATACAATGTTTCATTTTGGAAGTGTATACCTGTGTATCTAAATGACTCCCCGCATAGGTGGCTGGTCCGTCCTTTCTTCCGGGTCGAATTGCGAATATGTTACCTATATTGATCACTCATCATTACATGTCCCTCGAGAATTTTATATAAGAAGGTCACGAATAGAAGGTGGCGGAATATATGCATATGGAAGAATGCAGCAGGGAAGGAAAATGGAAGCTCACCCATAGTGTCAATCTTCACATCACAGCCGAGATGTTTAGTTGTTTCGACGAACCAATCTCGTACTTGTTTGTCGGAGGAAGAGAGTGCAAGTCGGGACATTCCTCGATCGGTTTCCCCTCTGGATTGCTATCAGAACTATGTGCGTATCATGCAACATGATGTAGATTGAAAAGTCGAAAGATATTCTATACAAATGATCACAGAGATTGACCCTGTAGTAGAACCATGTGATTTGCTCCATATGATAATCGCTTGGCTTATATATGACTGATGACTGCACTACACAGATTGGAACTCGTATCAAGGATGGCAAGATGGCAGGCTGCATTGAGCAACATCTAAACATATCCAAGATGCAAATTGCATCCGCTCCAGACCCAAAGACTTTCAGGAACTTTCCAATGCCATTTCTCTCTCACACATTTCATCCCTACTTCCACTTCGTCTCCCTTTCTCTTCCCTTATATCGAAACTCAAAGCTCAAACTCAATAAAAAGTAGCCAAACATACGTTCCCCATTTCTCCCCCGGTCCCCATTGACACGTATAATGCAACTCTTTCCACAATCTTTCTCTATCAACTTTCCGCACGATCTCCCTAATTTTTTCATCTGATAAATCTCCTGTTCTCAACGAGCCCTGGGAGAAGCTTCTAATCCAGTTGAAGTTTCTAATTCTCGGAGTTGTTCTCAAGGAGTTGATTTTGATAAGAGTTCTTGAATTTAATCTCGACATTTTTTAGAGAACATAGGAATTCAATTAAGATGCATTGGCTGAAATGGAAGTCAATGTTGGATATATTAGTTTATGATATATGGTTATTTTATTGTTGGCGCTTATCTGAGGGGAAGCTGTTCTTGAGCAGGTAGTTATCAGTTACCCCGCTACCAAGCATCCGCTACTGCATGTGTAGGTACTTGTATGCATTATCAGGACCATACATACAGGCATAGCACAACGTTTGTTTTGATTAACTACTTAAGATACAACTTCTTTCTATTCATTGGCTGAAAGATAAGAGATACCTGTGTTCTCACGATGAAGTTGTAATTTCATTATCAATTGCATTTACGTATCGGTCCTGGTAGAGTGAAACCTCAGCTAAAATTTAAGAGGGCAATGGAGAATAGAAAGGAGTGAAAAGAAAAGTAGAGAGTGTATGGAGGAGACGATGTAGCCTGCACACGTTCACAAGTATTCTCAGTATGAGTAGGTTAAAGGTTAATTATGGTTCAGTTTGTAGTGATCGCTATTTAAGCAGTCCATGAAAATCTCGCTAGAAATCATAATCCCAAACGCCGCGCTGTAATATCAATGTATATGAAAATCTGAATCATTTAGCTTTCCCCTTGCCTTTTCCTTTTCCCTTTGCGGGCGATTTTGCAGGTGCCTTTGCTTGTGATTTGACGGGTATCCTTGATCGAGCTTTGCCTTTTGTTGGAGCGGGGGCAGGGGGTGGTGTTGGTTCCTTGACAACTTCCTCGACCTCCTCCTCCTCTTCTACTACTGCTTCTACTACTGCTTCTGCTTCTGCTTCTGCTTCCTCAACTTCCTCGGGTATATCAGGCTTCTTGACTTTGACTACATCATCTTCATCATCTTCTTCTTCATCTTCCTCTTCCTCATCGTCATCACTCATGAATTCGTCATCCTCGTCAAAGCCAAAGAAATTCATAGCTTTCGGTTTACCGGGTGTAGATTCAGAAGGTGGAGTTGTATCGTTCGAGTCTGTACCACCCATAACCTCATCTTCTTCACTGGCGGAGCCATCGGTTCCTGAGCCACTGCCCGAAGATGTTGCCAACAAATTATCCTTATAGTTTCCAGCTTTCATAGCCGCGAGAACAGCCTCACGTGTTCTCTCTCCGGCTTCCTCCTTATCCTCAACCCATTTGCCATCTACCTTTCCTTTAGTACCATTCTTGATTTCCTGCTCTCTTCGCTCTGCTAATTCTACAACTTGTTCCCATCGTTTCCTTCTCTCTTCCTTATCTTTCTTTGCCATTTCCGGTTTGATTGCTAGATATTCAGCTAATGCCTTTGCTTCATTGACTGTTCTCAATCTGCGCCCATCCAAATTTCGACTTGATCCATTTTGGTCACCTTGTCCCTTCTTACGTTTCGAGGACATGCGACCTCCAGCTGCACGAAGTTGAGATCCAAACCCTCCTTTGCCACCACATAATCGCGCTGAAAGTCGTAAAGATAGAAATTCATCGTCGGGATTTGATAGTAAATCTGATATTGGAGAAGTTGATTCGGCAGAAAGTAATCTATTTGAGATGGTTGTGAGGATAAGGCGACGATCTTGAGACGGAATGCGCTCGTAAAGTTTGTCTTGAAGCTCTGATATGGTGGTGGTTGTAGGCAAAGGTAGGGATAGGGTCGAAGGCAGATTCAAACCCGGAAATGAAGTCAACAAAACGTTGACGGTTTGAGGTTGTGATGCCATGTTGTCGGGATTTCCTGTTATCGGGATTGTTTTAATAGAATTTAAACTATTATCGCGCTTTGCGATGGCGTTGGTGGTTTTCGATAAGTTTGATATCAACATCCAAAGTATGGAAGTTCCTGAGCCGTAGAACACCCGAGTGGCCGAGTGGCTGTGTTAATAATCACGTGAATTTATCTTGGATCTTGCAAAGCTATCAGCCACATCTTCGCTTGCTAGCGCTTGAACCACACAATTCAGAATATTCGAATTTTGAATTGCTTCGACTTTTCTTACACCTCTCGACATCGACAAACTTTCAAGCAACTCGACAAACCGCCAAGATGTAAGATATTAACAATTGTCTTGATGTTGTTATCACGAAAGGCAAAAAGACTAATTAATTAATCTACAGGCTTATCCCAAAGGCCGACCGCAAGTTGATTCACGAGTACTTGTTCCGTGAGGGCGTACTTGTCGCAAAGAAGGAGTACGAAAACAAGCACCCAGACATCGACACCCGTAACCTTTACGTTGTCAAGGCTTGTCAATCTTTGACCTCCCGTGGATATGTCAAGACTCAATTCTCTTGGCAATACTACTACTACACCCTTACCCCAGAGGGTCTCGACTACCTCCGCGAATGGCTCCATCTCCCCGCTGAGATTGTCCCATCTACCCACATCAAGGTCCAAAGATCCCACGCTCCTCCTCGTGGAATGATGGGAGGTGACGAGCGCGAGCGCAAGCCTTTCGGTGGCCGCGGTGGCCGTGGTGGTGGAGAACGTGGTGACCGTGGTGATTACCGCAGACGTGAAGGTGGTGAGGGCAAGGAAGGTGTCGCCCCAGGAGAGTTCAAGCCATCATTGTAAGTTTCACTTATCCTTCATATTTGGTTGATTAGTCCTAACATTTTTTTTTAGCAGCCGTGGTGGTGCTGGACGTGGACGTGGAGCTGCCGGTGATGCTGCCCCACCTTCGTAGATTTATTCTACAATTTCTTTACGCTTGCTCAATGCATCCGACAGGAATTCCTCATAAATACTTGTATGGCTGGACGACTGGACAGTAGCGCGTTAGGTCGAGTGAAAGTAATCGCCGGGGGAGCATAGGTCGAAGGTGGAAGTTGACACTTCAAAACTGTCAGGTAGCATAATGAGCTTCTTCCAATACCCCTTCAATTTATTATGACGTGAAAACACGATACTCCCTCACAAATCCTGCGACTCATTCTCTGCTTTTCTTTTCATGACTGCTTGATTTTTTGACGTCGCGTATAAAATTGATAATTCGGTGAAGTCAACATTGTGTTACTATGAACTGCTCTTGATATTAATGTACACGTTAAATTTTTACCTAATGATCCCGAACGAAACACAGCGGTCCGGACACATTCTATGCCACACATCACTCGGGTCTTTCGGCCATGGAAGATGAAGGAAAGGTCAAGGGAGATCAAATGTTCAAGATGCAAGATTTCAAATGGAAGCTCGAAACTCATCAATATGTGGTCAGATCAGGTCATGCTCGTTCATGGAATTATTTCAAAAAGTGTTTCGCTGTTCATACAGGTGGAAGGTCGGCCTATGAAGTACTTCAAACCGAAAAAAGCAACCCCACCAATATCCCCGCGACCTTTTCCGATTTTTGACCCACCTAGAGCAATAATCTGTAGTTGATATCGTCATCGTACTTCTGCTCGGTCTTACTCTTTATTTAGATGTCCATTTCTGACCACGATATATTCGAGATTAGGATGTTGATATCGATCTTCTGGTGTTCCGTCGATGAGTGAAAGAGTTTTGTAGTGGGGAGGGACTAGAATGTCAAACAGACCAAATTCATAAAAATATCGACGATGGATGTAAAAATGTTGGTGACTCGTGAGAAACGTGGGGTTGTACGATTATTTTTGATCCTCACACCCTATTGCCTTTCGTAGCGTTTAGATGGCTTGAGAAAGCTTGAGGAATGGATGCCCGATTGGTGCTGGATGCCTTGGTAACGCGCTTTTCCTTGTCGGATTTTGCAGAGGAGGTGTGGGTGAGTAGAATCCGGAGGAAGTATATTGTTTTTCTGTTAACGTCGTGGGGTGTGGATTTCTATGTTTGATGCTTCTCGATCATTCTCTGAACTCTTAGGGACCGAGGGGAATTAGTGTATCTTGTATTTCGCTGAGTGCCTTTCGATGGATGATTGATATTAGACCGCCTCGTAGCTATCCATACCTCATAAATCGGCAGCAATAAGAACAAGTCAGTCGTAACGCCGTCTAGTCCGAACTCATCTTGTCGTAGCTACCTAGCATTATTAGGTACATACGGCTTGCACAGTGCACATCAACTCGCACCAACTCATACCTTAAAGTTTGTGATGGAGCCAATTGCAAGGAACCGTTCCCACGAACCGCTCAACTAGTCATTCCATGATCCAGGTAAGATTGATGGAAACATTTCCAGATGATTCAATGGCGGGGCATCCAACAACAACAGGGTCATAATCATTTCATGCTAGGTACCCCACCCCACCACCATGACAAGGGGGTTGGTTGTCCCTCCCTCTTTCCATATCTTGCGTAGCTTCATGACTATAAGAAAGCCAGTACTCTTCTCTCTCGTCTTGCTTTTCCCCTTCATATCATTTGAAAAATAATACCCTCAATAACGTACCTTCGAAAGATACCCTCCTTTAACTCTTTAATTGTTCAACTTTCTTCAAAAGAATCAAAAGATCATACCAGCCAATATGTCTCTCCCAACTTCCATGAAAGCTTTGAGGTATGTATACTGTTCTTGTTTTGGTGGGGGGTTTTGGGTGGCATCGTGTTGGAAGTAGCAGTGTATCCAGCAGACGTTTGATGAATTCAATTTATTTGTATGGCTGATATCGATTGGATGATTCAAACCATTCAATGATTGAAGCTGTTTGACAAACCGAAATCTTTTGAGGAATCGAGAGCGTTTGATACACTGGAATCAAACACATTTCTATCCTTTCACCACTTGAGAAGGCACGTCAATTAAGACATTGAAGCTAACTCGAACGATAATAGATACTCCAAGCCAGAAGAATACGGAATCGTTGAGGTTCCTCTCCCAAAGCTCCGTGATAACGATGTCTTGGTAAAGGTCAAGGCTTGTGGTGTTTGCGGAACCGATTTGCACATCCACGAGGGAGAATTCATTGCAAAGGTAAGAGAGAGAAAGTTCCCTTTATATATGTGAATTAGAAAGGGGTGATGTGATATCTTCCCCACCATGACGTTTTATTTATTAAGACGAGTATGCGGGTTGAGAATATACACCTGGATGGGTACCTACACCAAAGTACCTTGAGAGGTTTACGTGCTTGAAGCTAAACACATTGGGATGACTTTATATATTTGATAAGAATCAAAAGCTAACATTACATTATTTATAGTTCCCTCTTATTCCTGGTATGCTATACCTTCCTTACTTTCTTCGTCGACTCCTTGCTTGGAATATTCGATTTTCTTTGGCTGGCGAAGGCAGTTGCATATAACACATCTGGTTGGCGATGGAAACACGAACTTTCTCTCCAGTTATCCTCCAGTGGAGGATTGTACATCTGCAGACTAGTCCCCAGGAGACAACCAATATGGACATATCGAAAGAATTTCCACTTTGGTTCTTACCTCAAAATGTTACATTCCATCAAGATTCTGATCAAGCATCTAACATTGAGATCTAATAGGACATGAAACTGTTGGTGTTATTGCTGCCACTGGACCTAAGGTCAAGGGCTTCAATGTTGGTGACAGAGTTGTAGCTGAGTGAGTACTGTTCAGTCATACATGTGTGTTCAATTTACTAATCGATCTACAGTAACTCCGAACTCTGCGAGGAGTGCTTCTACTGCCGTCGTGGTCAACTCTTGTTGTGTGAGAACTTCAACGCTCACGGTGTTACCATGGGTAAGCTAAATACAGATTCCAACTAGATATCAAAGCTAATTCAATTTAGATGGTGGTTTCGCAGAGTACTGTGCATACCCAGCCGCAAAGGTTTTCAAGATCGAGAACCTGTCAGATGTTGATGCCACCCTCCTCGAGCCAGCCTCATGTGCTGCTCACGGTCTTGAGAAGATCGCACCAAAGATGGGTTCATCCGTTCTCATGTTCGGTGCTGGACCAACTGGTCTCGTTCTCGCTCAATTGCTCAGACAAAATGGTGGATGCAAGGTTGTTCTCGCTGCACCAGGTGGTCTTAAGATGGATCTCGCAAAGAAGCTCGATGCTGCTGATATCTACATCGAACTTTCCCGTGATAACCCAGAAGCTCAATTCCAACAAATCAAGGATGAGTACAAATATGGTTTCGACATTGTTGTTGAAGCTACCGGAAGCGCTAAGATTCTCGAGGATGCTATCAACTACGTTCGTCGTGGAGGTAAGCTCGTAGTCTACGGTGTCTACAGCAGCTCTGCCAGAGTTACCTGGCCACCATCCAAGATCTTCGGTGATGAGATCACCATTCTCGGTTCCTTCTCCGAGACTTACATGTTCCGTAAGTATTCCTTCATCTTGTGTACACAAGTTCTGTTACTAACAATATATAGCTGCTGCTATCGATTACCTCGACTCAGGCAAGGTCAAGGTTGAGGGTATTGTTAACAAGACCTTCAAGCTCGAACAATGGGGTGAAGCTTTGGAGTCTATCAAGAACAAGAGTGCTATTAAGGCAGCTATTGTTTTCGACTAGATTATGTTGGTGTGTAAAAATGGGAGTCAAAAAAATGACATGACGTGATGTTTTGCTCAGTATTGAGAGATATTATACCTTTAAAGCGAGCTGTTAAAGCTAGATTTATGATTCAACGAAAAATAATTTACTGTACAATGTTTTATATGGCTTGAGTGAACTTTTTGTGTACGTTGAGACCGTATATTTTAACTGATCATTGTACCATGGAGGGTTTGTCTGCGGGCACCTCAATGAAATGATTTTCCAGGTTCAGCAAGTGATTCATTTGTTGATGCTGTCTATTGAGGTGCATGTCATATACATAGTTCATTCATTTTCTCGATCACCATTCTCAACCTCAATCACCTTCTTCTCCTACCCCTCATCCTCCTCCCCATCATCATCAGCTCGCTAATCCGAGGAACCTTTTCACTTACTACTAATCTCAACCCACCATTCTACCAAAATAAATGAAAACCAAATTCTAAACTCTAGGTTTACCGATTTTACATTCTACACTCTACATATTTTACATATCGAATCACATCACATCACGTCTAATGATTTACGCATCTTTCATATTGAATCAAACAGGTTTCTCGCAAGGGAAGGGAGAAAATGATAGTGGTGATTGTTGTGATAGGGAGTTAGCGATGTCGATGTAGAGTGGATTGGATGCGGAGTAGATGGGATGTGGAGTGGATGGATACTTGGATTTTGAGGGGGGGGTTTATGGAGGGGAATTTTGGGGGGTCTTTGGGGTTGTGAGGGTGGGGGATGAGAGGATAGAGAGGAGGTATGAACGGGACGGGGAAGAGTAAGGGATTTGAAGCAATTTGCCAAAACACGAAGGGGGTTAAGGCTGATGTTGTGCTCGATGGGCTGTGTGGACTTTAATTACAAAGAATGACGAAGTACTTTTCATCTTTCTAATGCTTCTCACATTCACGAATCCGGAACACACTTATCTTGTAATTAAATTTGTTAACTTATCATTAAACGCTGTTATTCTATGCTATATTCCGCTATCAAACGAGATCCCTAATCCTAAACCCTGCACCCTAAACCGCTGAATCACCACTCAAACCCGTTTCCACCCTCGATTCCTTTTGAAGCATGGATCTCGTCGTCGGCGCCGAGCCCAAACTACCCATTCCGGCGATCTTCTCCTTGACAGAATATTGATCCATGGAAGATCGACCCACCGAAGTCGTCGACTTCGCAAACGTGAAGAAGCCCTGTCGCAAACCCAATTTGCGATCCCGCTCCGCCTCCTCCTCATCCAGCTGCTCAAAGAATCCAAAATATCGCTTCGTGGCCTTCCAGGCTTCGATGCCCAGCACGAAGACGAAAACGGCTCCGACAGCCAACGACCATTCCCACGTAATACCCACGTGTTTGAAGACCGACGTATTCAAGCCCGGAATGTAGACTGCGGGGAACACAGACAAGGCACCGATGACTACCGCCCAGAACAAGAAACGATTCTCGTACACGTCTTTGAAGAAGGGGAAGGAGCTTTCCGATGTGGCATCGAGACGGAACATGCTGCGACGGATGGATTTGAATTCCCAAGCCGAGATGAGGATTAGCCAGGTGAGTTCTGCGAAGACGGCGGCGCGAGCTCGGAAGACGGGTCCGCAGGTGGGGCCGTAGCTGCGGTTGCAATCACTGCCAAGATTTCCGTCGTTGACGCCGTAGATGATGATCACGAATGTGAGAAGGGTGCAGGCGCCCATGAGAATACCATAGACCACCATATCGACGAGGATTTGCGTGGTGAAGACACCTCGCTTGTTATCGTGAGGGGGGCGTCTCATCACGGTCGAACTTGCTTTTTCTTTTCCCAGCCCGAAAGCGGGGAAACTGGATGTGAGCATGTTGATCCAGAGAATCTGCAATGGACTCAATGGGAATACGGATTGTCTGTTGACATCTTGGAACCCGAGACCGGCAATTAACAATATCACTTCTCCCACATTGGACGAAAGTAGATGGAGTACGAATCTCTGGATGTTATCGAACATGCGACGACCCTCGCGGATAGCCGATACAATACTGTTGAATTTATCATCGAGAAGTACCATCTTGGCTGCGGATTTGGCAACGTCCGAACCGGCGATACCCATGGCGATACCGACGTCTGCTTCGGAAAGACTGGGCGCGTCGTTTACGCCATCTCCTGTCATGGCCATGTACAGTCCTCTCCTTCTCAATGCATGGATCATACGTGTTTTAGTATCTGGTGCACAACGAGCGAGTACTAGAGGAAGAGTTGGAAGTGCGTCGATTTCTGCATTAGTGAGGTGATCGAAATCCGTAGCCTTCATAACGACAGATGCGGAAACCCCAGCAGACAATTGTCCAAGATTTCTTGGGATGATACCAATTTCCTGTGCGATGGCTTTGGCGGTAGAGGGATGATCTCCAGTGAGCATGTGTACTTTGATACCAGCTTGAGTACACTCCCTAATAGCATCTTTTGTCTCGTCGCGAGGTGGATCGTAGATTCCAACCAGGCCAAGAAGTGTAAGATCTTGTTCCACTTCACCTCGTAAACCCTCATCATTTGAATTCTTGTCTTGTGATGCAGCAGTGGTCCAAGGTTTGGCGGCTACTGCGAGGACTCGCTGACCTTGTTCGGCAAATCGATCCATTTGTCGAATTGTCGATTCCTTGAGCTCGTCCGTCATTGTCTCATTAGTATTTCCACTTCCAACAGAAGAACAGAGATCCAGAACTCTCTCGACAGCTCCTTTGGTGAAGACTATATGCTCTCCATCTGGTCGTTGGTAAATCACAGACATTCGCTTAATGCTACTATCGAATGGAAACTCGGCGGTTTGCTTCCATCCTTTGCTTACGAACACTCTTTTTCCAGATTCGAATCGATGAGTGAATACCTGCAGAGCAATTTCTGTTGGCTCGCCGGTCGTCTGCCACTTTTTAACCGTCTCGCCTTCGACCACTTCATGTTTAACCGTAGCAAGGTTACAAAGTGCAGCAGATTGAAGAAAACTCTCGAGTTCTGGTACAATCTCGGCTGGCTCTTCCTCTTGTTCTGACGATGGGTTCTTTCTTTCATCCCTGACCGCTTTCTCGGCTGGAATATCAAATTTCAGAGCAGCAGCACTGCGCTGAGTGTCGAAATCTATTTTTGCAGTCTCGCTGGGAGAATCTGATGTCTGCATACCTTCCGATTTAAGTGGTGCTTTGGTAACGGTACCTTCGGTGGGATTGTTGGGATCCATAGAATGATTCACAGTATAGATTCCGATTTTAGGAATCCATACTTTCTTAACGATCATGGCTCCTTGGGTAAGTGTACCGGTTTTGTCGGAGCAAATGTTTGTAACTCCTCCAAGTGCTTCGAGTGCTGATAGATCTCGGACGACAACATTAGCTTTACGCATAACGGTCATGCCAACAACCATTGTGATTGTCAAAACTCTGTATAGTGTCAGTTGTTGTATAACTTTAATGTTGCATCTTGATAAGACCATAGGGCGAATGTACTTACGCAATCAAAGATTCAGGAATAATAGCAATACCAGTTGAGATAGCATAAATAGCCACCTCATCTGTGACAATGAATCGATTTACACCAAATACCACAATTGCGAGTAGAATTGCACATCCAAAAAGAATGTACGCAACCTTACTCAGCTTTCTTTGCAACGGAGTACCTTCAGTAAGTCCCAAGAACTTTCCCACAAAATCGTAAGTACGTCTAGCAGCTCCCTTCACCGGCTGCGCTTTTCCATATTTCTTATAATTCATCGATCTCCCCTCCTTTCGTTGTTTCTTCGTCGTCGAAGCCGCGATCTTTCCAACTTCAGTTTGCATGCCTGTGAATACAACAATTCCTCTTCCACGGCCTTTAATAACCGTCGTGGTAGAATATGCCATGTTGTTACGATCAGCAATGCCAACCTGCTCTTCTGTTGTCGCTCTCTCTTCAGTTCCAGGCACACAAATCTCATTCGAAGTAATCTTCTCAACTGGCTCAGATTCTCCCGTCAAACTCTTCTCTTCGCAGGTCAAATTCATAGCTTCGAAAATGCGCAAATCGGCTGGTACCGTGTCTCCCGTTTTCAGAAGTACGATATCACCAGGGACAACTTCGGCACTGGGAACTACAATTACAGATCCATCTCTGAGTACTGAAGCCGATGGCGAAGAAAGAGCTCTTAGAGAATCCATTTTCTTCTCTGCACTGAACTCTTGGAAAAAACCAATCATGACATTTAGCACAATGACGGCAACCAAAACTCCTCCTTCAATGTAATCGCCTACGCCAAAACTTAGCGCCATAGCGAATA
This sequence comes from Botrytis aclada, assembly GCA_014898285.1. Taxonomy (NCBI): domain Eukaryota; kingdom Fungi; phylum Ascomycota; class Leotiomycetes; order Helotiales; family Sclerotiniaceae; genus Botrytis; species Botrytis aclada. The sequence continues at coordinate 1,219,814 of RCSV01000008.1, forward strand.
CGAGAACGAGAATCATGGCGTTGGAAATTTGTTTTATGAGGATTCTATACCAAGAGATGGAACCGCCGGTATCAAGCTCATTGGGTGGATGTGAAGCTTGTATCGATTGGACTTTACTGGCTGTAAGACCCGTCTCGAGGTTGGAGGAAAGTTGGCTCGCTGCATCGTGTGGAGTGAGAAGGAAGGCGTGCGGACGGGTGGTGTAGGATGTTTTTTCTTGAGATGCCATTGTTGATAATTGTATCAGGCAATGTTTGGGATAAATGGATATCTTAAGATGCGTATGTATGTATGTGTCGTATGTATATGAGATTCGATTAAGTATTATATTAGACAAAAGTATGTCGTCATCTATTCCTAGTCAAGGGAATAGTAGGGAATCAAATCGTGGTAATCAAGAGATAATTCTTAAGTGAATACATCCAGACCCAATGCGGGGTAACACATCCTTATATATTCCTTCCAGAAATCCCAAATATCACTTATCTTGCTCTTTCCACCGTATTAGCCTATGATTGACCTTCCTCCAAGTCATCAGGAAGCTACATTGGCGGAATAGCCAAGAGCCTTGAAGCCAAATACTGGGAAACTTGTACCTATCATCGTAAGAAAGAACGACCCGATGAGCTCATTATCTCGTGGCACATTCTTAGTCCTACTCATACAATCTCTTTGTATGGATAGCATCACAAAGGTCCAAGAGCCAAGGCTTCTTGGTTTGGGCAGTCTTAGCTGGGTTTGGCTTGGCCCTCCCCGCATCGTAGATTCCGCTCGGAAACGGAGTGGAAAGTTGTCATAGGAAAAAAAGACAAGATGTCATTGGATAGAGTTGTATCACGTGACTACTTGGCGCACGTGCTAAGCCTTTGTTCAGTGGCGAAGTCAATCGAAAACAGATTCTGTGGAATCTTGGCTCGTATTGACGAATGAGAGACTGTTCTTTGTTCTTGGTACTCTTGGTGTTGATAAGTAAGTGGTGCCGGTTTCCGCCATTAATAATGAGACTTCTCATGGCGGAAGAGTGCTTGAGGTTTGTTGAGGTGATAGATGACCATGAGAGAGTGATGTCATATTGCTCGTCTATCGCCCTCTCCTTCCTACTCTATATTGTACGTATCGGCTAGATGGGATTGAGAGGAATTCGCAATTGAGCAATATCACAACTCCATCAAGAGGCAGCAGACAAATATGCTGTGGCTGGGCGGATAAGACAAGCTGATGTGAAAGAGGAGATCAGGCCAGGTCAAAAGAGATCAGATCAGATTTCAAACAAAAGCAACCATGCGAAGGAAATCGATACACTATATATCTCTACCACTCAAGCACCGCAGACAATTATCCGAATATAACTTTGCGGAGAGGGGGACTTGTAGACTTCATACTACATAGTAATATTCCATCCATTCGGGAAAAGTTTCTCCGTCCCCTTCCCCGCATTTTCAACCCCAATCGGAACTTTCGGCGGGTATGCACACCGCGATATATACTTTTCGGAAGATATCTCCAGCGAGAATTGATGATCGTAATCTTACCTATAGCCAGGGGAACGATGTACGGTGAGGATGTGTGGTGTGGATAGTTTCTCCCTTTGTATATATAAATACTTCGACAAGTCGTCGATTACCTCAAGGTCGTTGTGACTACAAAATTAAGATTTCTCATTTTCAATATGAAGTTACTGAGTACCATCTGTATTATTTCTGGGCTAAGAACCATATGGGCATTTCCCACGAAAGATGTCAAATCCTCTTTCAGTTGGGAAGATACCAAGTACTTGTAAGTGAACTGAACATACCGAGTATCCGAAGAATTTTATATCTCCCATTTCCACCCGTCGACAAAGTACCCGTGAAGCGCAACCCCAACAACTGCCAAAATTCTAACCCTCCATACCAGTCTCGCATTCGGTGATTCCTACACGTTTGTACAAGGAACATACGGTCGACAAAATTACTCCTTCATTGGCGATCTTCAAAATTTCTCATATACCCCCGCCCAAATCTTGAGTAACGAAATCATCCAAAATCAAGTATTTATCTCCTATATCTCAATTTATACATATTGCTAACACTGAATCAGCTTGGAACATCAGCAGGCGGTCCAAACTGGGTCGAGTACCTCACATCCTGCTTTTCCGGTCTCCCATCCCGCTGCAGCGAAAAACAACTTTGGGATTTTGCTTTTGCTGGCTCCGATGTCTCTACGACCTAGTGAGTCTAATCCTCGAACCCCCCCTAAATATCTCCACATACCACAAACAAGAGGTACAAAACCCACTAATCCAGAACCCCTACAATCAGCACCCGCCTCCACCACAATTACACCGTCTCCCTCGAAAACCAAATCCTCCAATGGTCCACCTACGCGCAACCCATCATTCCCATGGACCCCTCCCAAACCCTCGTCGCCATCTGGATCGGCATCAACGACATCAGCGACACCGATTCCTCCACCTTCCCCTCACACAACGCCACTGACTTCCCCTCCCTCTACACCAACATCATCACCGCCGAATTCGCCGCCATCGAAACCATCTACCAAGCCGGCTTCCGCAATTTCCTCTTCATGAATCTCCCCCCCTTACAACGCACCGTAAGTCCCCAAACCCCATTCCACCCCACCCCCCAACCAACTAATCCCACCAGCCCCCCAACCTCATCCGGGCCGCCGGCCCTCTCCCCAACACCACCATGCTCACCTCCTACAACCAAATCCTCAACAGCAGCGCGCTCCACTTCGCCGCCACGCACCCCGGCACCAAAGCCATGGTCTTCGACACCTTTTCCTTTCTCTCTTCCGTGCTAGACGATCCCGCGCCGTACGGCGTCAAAAATATCACAAACTATTGTCCGCGATATGATGCGCCTGATATTGCTAGTGAGTTCCTTTCGATTTCGATCCCCGATCCTATTTTCTATCGTCAAAATCTACTCTTCATGCACACTACGCCTAAATATGACCTTGCTCCAAATCAACTAACCCCCTCCCAGCAAACTACGCATCTTATGGCTGCCTCCCCATCCCTGACTACTTCTGGTACAACACCGGCCACATAACCTACCACACGCACGAGATTCTCGCCAAGGAAGTCGGCAAATTTTTGGAGGGTCAGAGCTGCTGATTGATGGATAGTTAGACAGATAGATAGTTCGACTATTTCAAAATCTATCCTTGTTATTTTCAATTTTCGTTTCAGTATCAATACATTTTTTTGTATAAGTACATGCACGTTCACACCACCTCAACTTAAAACCCTGTTACTGAATAATGTATCGATAAAATCTTCGCTCACAATTCGCTATATCGCTATCATATATTGATTCTCATGTCGTTCCATTCCTTTATCTCCCATGTATATCCTGTGAGACATCGATCCTTTGTATATTTTGATATGCCCTATCAATCCTTCCTCCCACCCATCCATCCATGTGACATTTCACGTCTGCACCTCCGACCTCCAAGCCCATCAATATCAAGAAACGCCCACCGTTCTCCTAATTCCCAACTCGACTGAGCACTTCAATGTCGAATTTAATCAATATTTTCTTTTCCTCTTCACTCCCGTCTCACTCACAGCACCCTTTTCAACAAACCAAATCTATCCTGCCATACTAGCCTTTGGTGCCTTTCCCGTTAGATTACCTCCTTGGTTTGAGATGCTACCCTCAATTCTCCTCTTTGCCTCTGCTTTTTCGGATTCAGTGATATCTTCTTCATTCTTTCGCATATCGGGTGTATGTTGACCTTCACTTGGATGGTGACCAATAGACATACCCACACGAATCTGTTTATTTGCCATTAGTACAATTTCTCTCAGTACGAAACAAAGTAAAAAACTTACCAAAGTTTCCAATGCCTGACTTGAATTTCCTACCAAGTCGTCATCGTATCTCATAGCACCATCTTCAAAAAGAAGAAGAATAGTACTACCACCAAATTTGAAGTATCCGAGTTCTTCAGCACGTTTAACATTTTCACCCCCCTTTCGAGTAATGACTGTACTTCCCACCATCATTGCTCCTACACAGATAACCATGACTCTTCCATGTTCTAGAGAATCAATTGGGATAACCACACGGACATTTTCTCCATAAACATCAAGTGCGGATCGAATAGCCATAGGATTGACTGTATAATATTCTCCTTCAATGGTTTTTGGAGTTCCCATGACACCATCAACTGGGATATGGAAACGATGATAATCTTGTGGAGCGAGACGGAAGACACCCAATGAACCATTTGTGTATCGTTTTGCGTCTTCTGGATATGCATTACCAAGGAGCCTTTCAATCGAGAATTCACGACCTTTGACCCAAATCTTGGTAGCTTCATCCATTCTGTTGAAGACAACTGATCTACAATCAGCAGGGGAAACGATGATGCGAGGATTATCTGGTGCTGAACATGGCCGTGCATCTGGTTTGAGTTGACGATAGAAGAACTCATTAAAGCTCTTGAATTGTTCCAATGGGAGTAGAACTTCACTCATATCCAATTGATGGAAATTAATGAACTTTTGGATTTCTGCTGCCGAAGCAGGATCGTCATATTTGACACCCTGTTTGAAACTCAAGCCTTTGAGAAGCTTGCGGACTGGGTTCATGTTAGCAATTGTTCTACTAGGTTTCTCACTAAATATATAATAAATTCCAAACATACTTCTCTTCTTTTCCATCTCCTTAGATTTTAATCCTTTATATAACAGTCTGATACCCAAACGAACATAGACGCTCATTCTCTCTTCATTAATTTGTCCAGTGATGCGATCTTGCACGAGAATATTGGCAGAATTTGCGCCAAGTTTGTAACCACCATAGGAAATCTTAGTGATGACCTTGGAGTACCATTTGCGTTGTGCTTGACTAGATGTGACGAAACCAGCCATAACTAGATTATCGACTTGACGCCAATCTTGACTAGCACAGGTAGCGATATGAGTGATGATATCAGCATCAGATCGTTTGTTAAGACGAGGTTGATGACATATTGGACATTCCCGAATTTCAACCACATGTTCTTCAGTCTCATTGTTGAGATCATCCGAGTCCAAAAGTTCACCTTCTTCTCCAGGAGTACCCAACTGGTCAACAGATTGTGTTGATGGGTATTGATCATCAGATCCCTCCGTCTGGTATCGGTTTGATGTAGTATCTAATGGTGCCGATGTTTCGGTAACAGCTGCATCTGTAGATTGATCTCCTCGGGTTCCACCAAGCTGATTTGGTATAGCGTGTTTCATTGCTGAAGTATCGGGCAACAAATTTCTCATCTTATCCCCAAAATTAGTTTCCTTTGTCTTTTTCTGCAATTGGTCCTCTAAACAAATAACAGCTTGGTCAACAGTCAACTCAGAAAATTGTCCTTCTTCATTTTGTGCTTGGAAGCGTCTAAAGAATCCATCAATAGTGGACTCTTTCAGAGTCGAGCCAAGTGTATCCAGCATAGTCGTAAGTTCTACCTTACTAATACATCCACTCTCATCGCTATCATATTGTCTGAGCATTGCCCTCCAGAATTGCTGTCGTAAAGCTGGGTAAGGAGCATATTTAGCTTTGATGAATAAAACTGGACTATGTTTCTCTTCCCACTTTTCCGCGTTTTTGAGTTTCAACGGAACTTCGAACGAATGTAAATCGGGGTCACCAGATTGCTCGCCTGGTTCTTCTGGCTCAACGACTGGGGGTGGTAATAGAGAATCGTTCGGAGAGATACCTGCTGGAGTGGTTGCTGGAACACTAGTAGGAGCAAGAGTCGGCGTAGTTTTACTGGAGGTTCCTCCATTATTCGTGTTTGAGCTTGACAACTCCTTCTTCAAAATTGGACGTCCCAGTTTGTTTAAGCTTTGTGAGGATGTAGATCTTGACATTGGCAATTTAAATCGAGAGCCTTTTGCTTGAGGCTGCTGTAGGACCAAGGTACTGAGATTAGGGGGATCTCTCATAGCGTAAAGACCAGTTTCTGGATCAGCTTCTGGAGCAGTGTCGGTGATATCCTTGACTGGTAATACAGTCGAAGCAATAAAATCATTTCCAGACAACTTATCTCTATCGACAACTGTAAACGCAAGAGAATAGGTTTGCTCATGCCTCAGAACCTGGAATATCATCTTCTCGTTGAAGACTGGATTTAAGTTATGTCGAATAACTCTAGTTCTGTACGTTTTCTTTCCCAATGACGCAACCACAAAAGGATCCATATCGAATGATGTTCTCGTCATATTTCGCTCTGGTGGAAGATCTGTAACCTTGCCAATTTCCAGGAAAACAATTCCAACAACCTCGCTGTCACCAGAAAATTCATATGCATTCAATTGCTTCTTCTTCCTCAATCCCTTGAGTCGCAATCTCTTTTTTCGTTTCTCAGAATTCTCGGGTTTGGATGGATCATCGGTTTCGTCACTTGGCTCCGTGCCCTCATCGAAATAATCATCTTCCGTCATTTCCGTACCAGGCGTAATTGAATCCAGTTCTCGTAACGGCGTAACTAAACCGGGACTCTCAGCTCCCACCAGAGTTCTGAACCTCTCTAGAATCTGTGCAGAACTGGCAGAAGGATTGGTAACATCGTACAAAGTGAATTGAAGTTGGACATCGCCGGAAACATTGCTATCCTTCTTGCCACCAGGTCTTTTGCTCCGCAGAGGGTACCATGCCGGCTCTTGTTCGTGCGAATCGTTGGAAAATACATCTTCTAATGCAAGGTCGAATTCGCCCAGGTAATCCTTCCCAAATCTATCCTTATCCCAACAAACGCAATCGAGAAGTAGAGAATTTGTGCCGGTAACTGGCAATTTTAAGGTAACGTTCCATTCTGGATTCAACGTTTTCTGTATTGTATGAGTTGTACTTTTTTCGTCTCCAAGTGTAAGTACTAGATACTAGAGTCCGCATATCAGCTTGTGTGTTCCTGGGCTCATCGCCACGATAAGGCGACATGTACTTACAGGATCAGAAGTCCCGCTCTTGTCCTTTGCTGCCAAATTTCTAGCCTATCCACAAATAATCGTCAGTATAAGTATCCCAATAGTATGCATCAGTAGAATCAAGATCTAGAGACAACATTCCCAGCTTGCATGAAGTGAGAGACAAAAGTGGATTCAAATCAACCATACCTTGAGAACAACAACTTTCAATACCAAACCATTGACTTTGATACCGTTACTATCGGGACTCGAATCCCTTCCACTAGTTTTGTTCTTCATATTGTTATTGCTGTTATTCGGAATTGGGCTTGTACTTCGAGAACCGGTTTTGCTGTAACTTTTGAGGCGGTTTGGTAAAGAGATGCGAACCATGGTGAAAGAGGTTCCAAGGTTTTGGGGTGGTGGTAAAACGAGGGGCCAAGATTGTAATTCACCCAACCGAAAAGGGGACACAGAATAGTAGGTATGGAGGTAACAGTAACGTCGAATGTAATGTACGTCGATCGATACTGTTTGTCTCCTTGGAATCAAGTTTCCGTCTTCTTCGTACTTCTCTGTATTGCTCGAAAAAAAAGAGAAGCGTTATTAGAAGTGTAATTGGTACTCCAAATCGAAAATTTCAGAATTCTTCTTGGGTGGTATGTGAATTGGAGATTCCGATGTTCTGGGAGGTAGGAGGTAGGTGGGTTCACTGTATGTAGGTATCCCTAGACACTTCCGGATGGGAAATATCGACCAGATCAGACGCTTAAAACAGACAGTATTAAGATCAAAATAAGTAAGTAGGTAGGGAGGGAGGGAGGGAGGGAGGGAGGGAGGTATATAGATAGATCGATAGATATGTTGGGGAGGTCGGTAGGTAAGATTATCACTTATAACCAAAAAACACAAATTCCCAGGACTTTCATCACACCTTCCAATTCTTCCACGGGTAGGAGAATTGAAGGAGGAGATTCAAAGCTTCGATCGATAATCTCTCATCTGAACAGGCTGTCTGGTTGTTTACTGGGTATTTCAGCTAAAACATATCTTGGCATATCTCCGTAGTGGGCTGCTGTGGTTTTATGCTTCTGTGGAACTTCTTTAGATTTTGGATTGATGGATGGATGTTGGTACTTCTTTTCGAAAGGATTAACTCAAGGATTATTTGGCGCTTTTTTAATTCGTTGCTTGAGCCTTCCCCTGTTTGATCATATAATTTCGGCTTCTTCTGCTTCTGCTTCTCCTCCTCCTTCTTTCTTTTGCGCTGCTTCTTTTAGACTGATCTCTTATGATGAGTAGTTTACACCATTGATGGTAAAAGACTAACGAGTTCCTTTTTTTAGACGAAAATCCCAACATTGGTCGGTATACAAGCTCGAAGAGTAGAAAGCGTAAAGCAATTTAATCTATGAGATTGAAAGACAGCGGGGTTGTTGTGAAGGGGTTTAAAAGCCTCATAAGAGGATAAATCTCCGTACAGGAAGGGAGGAATGGAATTTGGATGGGAATTTTGATGAACTGAATCCAAGCCAGGGGTAAAGTTGGAATAGCTAGTGAGCACACGTTATTTTAGTTGTAGTATTTAGTTGTATTCGACATTGCTTCATGATACCTATAGGTAATGATTCGTATATGTAACCTTATATGTATATGTACATGTACATGTACATGTATGTAGATACATATACATGCACATTACACATGTACAGCATAGACAGTTTAAATGACCCGTTCACCATTCATTTACCTGATATCCCTTGGACTAGCAAGGAATAATTGACATGTACTTTTCATCATTTGTATCATCGCACTGCCAGAGAGTGCCGTCAGCGTCTACGGGTCGATCAGATCCTTCTCTCTATCTGTCTATCTATCTGTCTATCCCATCCATTCCATTCATCATCAAACCGTTGGACTGAATCATGTTAAATATTTCAAAGGCCTCAACAACATTGACCATGGGATAAGACTGGTTCTAACAATAGCTATGGAAATCCCCAACATCATATTACTTTTGATTGTACTGGTGTACCCGTTTGAAACAGATTGTCCAACAAAAACCAATCCTCATTCATCCTCATCTCCTCATCTTGTTAGAAGGCGGCATCAGCTATGTACCAATTCCTCTCCACCAAATGCAAATAATGGCGAATCGAATCTTACCTCTTTCATGCCTAGCTTCTTGAATTCGTATTCCCCGTGTTCTCCTTATCCGCTTCCCCTTAGTAATATGTAGTTCGGCTCGCTACAAGTAGTATTTACCACAGTAGGACAAGTACTGTATGACGGACAATCGGAAATCGGAAAGTAAATAAAATTCCCTCTGCCTTTACCGCATATGGATCTTCTTGAAATAATCTCCTTCCCTTTTACATCATACCTGAGTCTCTCTCATCAATTACCTAAAAAGTAATCTCATTCATAAATGCCTAACTCCAGGTGCATTCATCAGCCACTCAATCTTGACATAAATATACACGAGATGACGCGAATCTTTCCCAGAGACATACATTCCCATTCACATTCATAAAAGTCACATATCCAACAGGCTACAGTGTCTGATCGATCGTAATGTTGGCAAAAGAAGCCAAGCCCTTTGCCATTTATCCAAGCTTTGCACGTTCGCTTCCACCCGGTCTTAGCAACAACTTTACTTCAAGCTGCGTACGGGAAAACGCGTTCGCATCACCGGGAGCTAGCATTTGACAGTAATTTGCAAAGTAAGGTATACTAAAATAAATATCCGCATATAGTAACAAGAATACTCATGTACCTAGGTAAATCGCATTTTCACTCACTAAACATACGAATCGGACATTTGTTGAATGAATGTACGAGGCATTCACGGAGGCGCGCAATCGATTAGGCCGCGGCTGCTTGAAAATCATCGGTTATGCAATGCTGATCTATGAGTGTGTTCCTACTGGCTACGATACTTCTATCACTCTCATTTGACATCTGTGTGATCAATAATCAATTCAACACCAACCATGGCCATATGTTGAATAACAATTCAACGATGGTGACGAAAAAGATATCCGGGGCTTTAGATAACACACCAGAGACGCCGTCCAGCTCGTGATGTTGTTGATATTATCATGGAATAGCATCGACATCTACCACTTTGCTGAGCTTATCGATAAAGATTTAATCGGGATCTCCATGATCGGAACTACAACCGGGCCAGATGAGGTTGCGAGGTCCATATTCAACCATGTAGGTGAACATCGCGCCATCTAAATCTTGAACGCCATCGATTGAGAGCCAAGTGTTTCTAAGCTGGGCTGAAGCTTTGGAAATTGGATGGGAAGTTGTGGGTCTCATCGTCAACCTTTCTATTGGTCTCGCGGCACACACTTCCCGACAAGATAATTGTCACCAAGACTAAACTTCCATTCTAGCAAATGTTAAAGCTTTTTGGCGGAACACGGCATCTTTTGTTCGGATCAAACGGTAGCATGCTTCTGGACTCCAATTATCTGGGCGATCTGAGTGGCGATAAGACATATTCCAGCGCATGGCGGAGATCTTGGCCCTCCTCCACACCATCAGCAGACAATGGAGACTGCTGTACGGTGGGATAGACTTTTAACATAGTCGTGGCATCGACTAAGCTCAGAGTGTCTGGGCACTGATGCACATGATCTCTTTGGCATTAAGCAGTGCTGATAATATGTTATGCTGTGAAGTGGCAACATTGCTACCTAGCTGAACGCCCTCGATCTTAGGGTCGAGGTTTCGAAGAGTACTCACACCCTCGGGTCCATAGTGATTTTCAAGCTACTCAACTACTCAAAAAGATTGATTCCAAACAAAGCATTTTTAGAGTTAGCATCCACCCGTTCTCTATTGCAAGCCCGTGGTCCTTGAGGGAAGTACACTCGAGTTGACGAATACAGAGGAGTATGTCAATCATCCTGAAGAACCGCATATTTATATTTTTGCGCTCATCCTTAGTGTCATGAATTAAAGTCATCCATCAGCATAATTGGACTGTCGCAACAAACATTGGTTATATCATCCTCAATAGTACAGTCGCAGTCAGGATGGAGATCGTCCTCGTTGTCGCAAGTGCGAATTTCTCGGACGTTTCGCCAACGAGCGAGAATATGACATCGATTTCGCAAGTTGAATTGTCTTCCTGACCTCGGATTAGACGGCATGATCAAGATCGATAAGCCTGTGTATACCTCACGCTCCAGACATGAATGCAGTAGCGCTTGGCGATCATGAAGATGCTAGGGCTGTGTAGGCTCGTGAGGAATTTGGGAATCTTAGTCGGGTTCGTCAGCGATGCAAATGATGACAAGTAAGCAGACATAGCCGTGACAATGCTGATACCAAGGCTCTAACCCACATAAGCAGAAAAAGGTCTCGCACAGTGGCCACTGCTTGTTGTCTATTTCATGACGCTATGATTAGGCGACTATAACCGATTGTTGCACGATAGAGTTAGGGGAATTCAGGTGTGTATCACAAATATAATTTTCCCGTCTTACCAAGCACCATCATGTTCTCGGGCAACGCTTTGATTGATCGCAAGCATGTGAACAATATCAGCAGCTTCACAAGGGTCACATTGTATATTACATCTAGCGTGATTATCACACGTTTGTCTCAAAGAAATGCGAGTGCGTTACTACACGTTCAATCGAATGCGCGGATATATCGTCCAACTTTGTGATCCAATTTAATAGTTATAAAGTTAACAACCACGCCATATCACGCTGTTTCAGAGTTATTAATAAAAACAGACTTCAAAGCAAGTGCTTCGTACTTGAATGTTGGTACATCTTGGTATACCATCTTCAGTACATACGATTTGCAGATTCGTGCTGTGCCGAATAGTTAAGTAAGCACTTACCGAATTAATATCTTGTTCCGGGACCGATATCCTCACCGAATTCTCCAAGGGCACATGACATCCTTGTTCAGTATCAATTGTTGGCTGTGATCTGCCTCGCTTTTTATCGTACTTTGTATCTATTGACTGGGTAAAGATATGCAATATGTTGGTCTGTTGGCGGCTGAAGTTTGTAGAATCATAAAGTGATCTACAGGGCTAGATTGGTGCAGAAAGTCGGTTTTAAGGGGTGGTAAGGCTGACAGATTGTCTATTTGCAGTCTGCTCGGATACTATCATTATATCTCCGGGAATATTAGAGTGCGTATCAATACATCTTTCTCTCGAGGCTGCAGTCAAGTCGACACGAGTGCTATTAATCAGGCGCAGTCATCACGAAAACATGCCTGGCTTAGTATGCCTTGCCATTACAATATCGCATGTGTTTTAGTCTTTCCGATTTGTTTATATACAGTTGATGTATCTTTCTTTTTGTAACGAAAAATCATCATTCGATCAATATTTATCACAATCTTCCAATGTCTCCCTCTAACCCCAATCTCATACGCTGAATAGCCAGTCAAAAGCCCCGTGCTCATACTATGTGTGATACACCAGCCTTCTATCGCAACTTGGAGCAAGCTCTCGATGTCCGAAGAAAAAATCACGATCTACATACTCTAGTCAAAAACACATGGGCCAAAGGAGAAACCATAGATTTTTTCTCCAACGATTCTCTTTCCTTCGGTGCCAGCGGAAGACTCCGCAAGGCTTTTGATGAAGAATTGGCTCGGAATCCAAATGTACAACTCGGAGCTGGAGGTTCTCGCTTAGCGGATGGGAATTATGATTATATTGAAACAGTGGAGCAGGAAATTGCCGATTATCATGGCGTCGAAGCGGCGCTTATTGTAGGCTCAGGGTGTAATGCTAATTGCGCCACTTTTGAAGCAATTCCACAATCCGGAGATGCTATTGTTTATGATCAGTTTGTTCATCCAAGTATTATGGATGGGATGGTACGTTCGCTTGCTACTACACAAGTATCTTTCGCTCATAATGACGTCGATGCATTTCGTCAAGCGTTAACATTCTTGTCGGATTCACAATCCCTTATCAAACAGGGAAAGAAATGCGTTCTTATTGTCGTGGAGAGTTTTTATAGTATTGAAGGAGATATGTCTCCCCTGAAAGAACTGGTGCAGGTGGCAAAAGAGATGTTTCCACACGGCAATGCACAATTTATTGTTGACGAAGCGCATAGCATGGGAGTGGTAGGTGAGAGAGGATTAGGATACGTGAATGTCTTGAATCTGGATTCGGAAATCGCCATCAAAACTCATACATTCGGTAAAGCGTTCGGCTCAATAGGAGGTTAGTGATCTCTCTCCTTTCAACTCCCGTTGCGATATCTCCGAGACTGATAATGTACACAAGGTGTGATACTCGGTAGCCACACCGTCAAGAATGCATTGGTGAACTTTTCTCGTTCGACGGTGATTACTGCAGGACCGGCTTTCCATCAAGTTGCTGCAATTCGAGCGGGATACTCTTTACTTCCACAACCTGAGACTGAAGCAGTGAGTTTTCATTCATTCTTTCTTTCTCAGAAAATAATCCCCATTAGCAACCAACTAACACACAAACTCAGGGACGAGCCAACATCCAACAACTCGTAACACACTTCTTCCAAAAAATAACCTCGCACCCCATCTGGCCTCTCGCTAACAAACTCGGCATCATCTCAATCCCCCTATGCGATTCCTGGGGAACACGCGCGTTTCAGACACAGTTGATTCCGCTCTGGACAAGAGATGTGCATGGTAGGGAATTGGCTTTTTACCTAGAGGAGAATGGGTATGCGGTGTTTCCGGTGAGGTATAAGGTTAGGGAGGGTATGGCAAAGTTGAGGATTATTGTGCATGCGGGACAGACGGAGAGGGAGGTGGAGGGCTTGGTGGAGGCTGTTTGTGGGTGGGTTGGGGGGGTGGTGAGGGGGTTAGAGAGGGTGAGGGAGAGGGAGGTGGAAGGGGAGATGGAAGGGGAGTGGATGAAGGAGATGGAGAATGGGAATGGGGGGAGTGTGGTAAGGGGGTTGAGAAAGGTGTGGGGGTTTGTTGGAGTTGGAGAGAAGGAGGGTGGTGGTGATGAGGCTGCGGACTTGGATGTAGTTGGAGATGAGCAAGAGGATGAGAGAGAAAGATATTAATAAAGTTTAACGCCATCGGATATCATGTAGTTTAGATAGGTAAGTAAGTAACTTTTCTTATTTTTGTATTGTAATTTTAGCCGTATCAGTATCAGTATCAGTATTAGTATATTCATTCCTCCTCATAATATCCATTCATCACATTCATAATATACATCATATACATTCCTTCCTTCAATCAACCAACACCCGTCTTTCTTCCTTCCATTGTACCTATCTTTCATTACTTCCCCCTTTCTTTCCTCCCCCCTTTCTTTTCTTTCCTTTCCTTTCTTTTCACCTTTCATTTCCTCTCCCTCTCCTCCCCATCTACAAATCAATCACCACAGACCACCCACCATACCACCCACCATCCAAAAGCCAACCACCCCCAAAAATTCAATAAACCTCCCTCCACCCAAACCCCAATCCTATCACATATGCACATACACATACATGAAAATACGGGATACGGCATATGGCATACGGAGTAGCTAGCGAATCATAATCCCTCAAATTCAAACTCGCTTCTGTCCATCCATTCATACCCCCCTCCCGTCCCGCTCCCCAACTGTTGGTTTTTTTGACGTATGTGCATGGTGTTTGGTGTTCAGATGTGATACGATATGAAACTATCACATTACAAAACAATACATCACAATACAATATTCACAGTACAGCACAGTACATACAGTACACCGCTCCCTCCCCGACACCGACACCGACATTGATGTTAACCAAATACAATAGAATAGAATCGATAAATCGATAAATAGATATACATACATACAGCTAGCGTTCGCTACTTCTCACTCATTTTCTATACATGTATATACAAATATACTTTGGTAGAAAATCCTATCCATCATCTGATTTGAATCTACCACCGACTAACGAATATCAATCAAGTCTAGTCTTGGGAAAGTGAGAGAAAGAGATAAAGTAGGGAGATAGGTGGATAAACTATATATATATATATATGTATACTACAAGACTGCGAGACTGTCTGTGTGTGTATATTTTACGCTACACGCTATATATACGAGTAGGTAGCGGGACCTCAGCTTATATATATGAATAAGTATACATAAGTATAAGTATATTCGCACCTCCAAAGTTCAACGTCTCGCGCATCAATCAATCATCAATCAATCATTAATTATCAACCACCATCCCCCATCCCATTCGCCTCCTTTATCCCTCGCACCCCCACCCAGCCCGACCCATCCATCAACAATGCGCCCCCCTCCCCCCCGCCTCCTCACCCGCTCTGAAATCGCACACCTAATCTCCCACGGCCACAAACTATTCATCTTCAACGCCACCGTCATCCAAGCCAACGCATGGCTACCATTCCACCCGGGCGGCTCAAAAGCAATCCTGCACATGGTTGGACGCGATGCAACCGACGAGATCAACGCGTTGCATTCGGAGGGGGCGCGGGCGCGCATGCGCAAATATGTAATTGGGAGGGTGGAGGGGCGGTGGGAGAATTTGGTGGTGGTGATACGGGGAGGGGGAGTGGTGCAGGAGGCGGTGTGTGGGGAAGAAGAAGATTGTAGCGCGGCTGGAAATTCGGCAGCACTAAGGTTAAGGTAGGCACCATCACCAGTGCCGATTTTCGATGGTGAAGAAAAAGAAATGGGGGAGGGGAAGGGGGTGCGTTGGAGGGGGACAGGAGGTGCTGAGATGCTGCAGAGGTCTCGCGCTGAGTCTTTATCTGCGAGGGAAGTAGAAAAGGAAAAGGAAAAGGAAAAAGCGCGTTTCGTATCTGTGGAAGCGTTAACGGCGCATGCGATATCAGTCGATCTTTCCCGGTATCCCTCTCTCGACAGCGAAACCCAAGATGTGATTGTGATGAAATATCGGCAGCTGGATGAGAAATTGCGATCCGAAGGACTTTACAATTGTCCATACGGTTCTTACGGCATCGACGCCCTTCGCTACGCAGTACTCTTTGCTCTCTTCTGGACCTTCCTGCAGTCCTCACACTATGCTCTCGCGGAGGTTTTCCTCGGCCTCTTCTGGCACCAGCTCGTATTCACCGCGCACGACGCCGGACACATGGGGATCACGCATGGTTTTCATACTGATAGCTGTATTGGGATATTCATTGCCGAATTCCTTGGGGGCCTCTCCATCGGGTGGTGGAAGCGCAACCACAACGTCCATCACATCGTGACCAATTCCCCCGAACACGATCCGGACATTGCACACATGCCTTTCTTCGCCATCTCCCATCGTTTCTTCTCTTCTCTTCATTCTACTTACTATGATCGCGATATGAAATTCGATGCCGCGTCGCGCTTTTTCGTCAAACATCAACAGCTGCTCTACTATCCCCTTCTGCTCATGGGACGATTCAATCTCTACGTCTTGGCATGGCGCTACCTGCTGAGCCCCAGCCAGGCCCCCCGCAAAGGGCCCGCATGGTGGCACCGGCACCTCGAAATTGCAGGCCAGCTCTTCTTCTGGTACTGGTTCGGCTATCAAACGCTGTATTTGCGGATTCCCACCTGGATCTCCCGCATCGCATTCCTGCTCATCCCGCACATGGTGACAGCGCCCCTGCACGTCCAACTCACGCTCAGTCATTTCGCCATGTCGACGGCGGACCTGGGCGTCCGCGAATCGTTTCCGATGAGAATGCTTCGCACCACCATGGATATCGACTGTCCTCCTTGGATGGATTTCCTGCACGGCGGACTGCAGTTCCAGGTCGTGCATCATTTGTGTCCGCGGCTCCCGCGACATAATCTGAGGCAGGCGCAGAAGTATGTGCGGGAGTTTTGTGACGATGTGGGGATTCCACATGTGAGTTTTGGGTTTGTGAGGGGGAATCGCAAGGCGCTGGGGAGATTGGGCGAGGTGGCGGCGCAGGTGAGAGTTTGGGAGGAGTGTGCGAAGGTGGCTGCACGGGACTTGATGGAGGGCCATGGCGAAGTCACACGAGGAACGAAGTAGAACTTTCTTCCTACAGACAGACCCTCTTATGATAAGATTGATGTACTATCGCTTCATGCTAGTTTCCAGCTGAACGGAGAAATAGGTTCATTAATGGACTTTGTTCTTATAAGTCTCTATCTAGTAAGTCGGATTATCACAGCTAGATCATCTGTCAGGGAGCGAGAGGGAAACTGTAGGGATCGAATAGCTTCATTGATTGTTGTAATAAACTATAAAGGGAGAAAAGCCAAAGCAAATAAGCAACAAGAGAAGGAACTGTGTTCATTTATACCCTTTTTTAGATTCAAGCCTAGCTAGTCACCTTGTGCACACTTGCGCCCCTGACAACGGAGTTTTCTATTCATCAATTATAATCGCGATCTCGATCCTAATAATACTCCCATCTACTGATTCTACTAATTCTACCATCTCATTCCAATGTATCGAAAAACACCAAGAGGAACATAACAAAACAATTCATACAAGAACAAATATCTATTGCAAGTAATCTATATATCTATCCGCAATAATATCCCGAACCAATAGATCTTTTGAGCCCCCTATAAATCCACCAAAAATGATATCCCAACCAGCTAGCTAATTAATGCCTATACCTCAACGCCATGCAACTTAGAAAACGAGATAAAAATGCAATGAATAAAGATGTAGCAGACGGAAGATGATAAACAATTCTCCATCTTCAATCCTAAGCGCCAACCTCCTCAGTGATCGAAGCTGGTATATTTTCTTTAAGCTCAGAGAAAGATTCTGGCCATAAGAACATCTTTTCTTCTTTTGTTGGAGTAGCAGCAACGTATGAAGGAACCTTGAATGTAATGTTAGTATTAAGAAGTAATGATCCAGAATGAGAACAACTTACAGCATTCTGGCTTGAAACTCTTCTCCACAAGTTGGCTCTTGGGTTGAATCTAGCTGGCTTGCCTGCACCACCAGTCTTCAATTGATCCTCCTCAGCAATCTTCTCCACTTCCTTTTGAATATCGGCAAAAGTATCAAATGGAATGTAAGGAATCTTATGTTCCACACAATACTCCTCCAATCTCAATCCTCTTCTTGCAAACAAAATATCTGCTTGTCTCGCAGCAGGTAAATCAGAAACTCCATCACCAATGAATACAATCAATGGGATCGTTCCGTCCTCACATTCCAATTGAGCATGTTCTCTCGCTTCAGTGATGGACAATGCCTTGTCGTGACCCAACTCAGTGTCATGTCTCCAAACTGGCTTCCACTTATTTCCATCCTCGCTAATCTCTGCCTCATTGGCAACGATTTGAATTCTCTTACTTTCCTCCTCTCCCAGGAACTTATCCAATACTTTTCTCAGCACAGGTTTCAAACCCGCACTGATAACATTGAAAGGAATATTGTTATCAATACAGAAGCGATGGAATTTTTGGAAATCCGGATCAATCTCGAGAGTTTTCTCCATCACGGCAAAACCATCTTCGAATGGAACGCGGAGAGATCCCCACATCTCTTCTGAAACATCACGGAAAGAACGTTCACCGGTTTTGATTTGTTCGTCGAGGATCTGACGGCGTTCTTCTCCGCATCCGTATGAATCGAAAAGGACGTGCCCGGTATCTTGCATGAAGATTGTGCCATCGAAATCTGGAGTCGAGATGTTAGTTTCTTATCTTAATAGATCATATATAAAAAAGTGTTACACCCGGATAAACTAAAACAACGGTATTTTGATATCAAATCACAAAATCAATATCCAATCAGATATAACTTGAATTTGTAATAAATCAAATCCTCGGAATATATGTATATGATTTGGAACTCGAAATATTGATTATATGACTTGATATCAAATCAATTGAGAAGTAGCTTCTCTCATTGGGTATACCAGTTTCTCATCCAGATAGAGTAATATATATATGGAAAAGGGAAATACATACCCGAAAAGCAGATAATCTTTCTCTTGCAGTTCAACATATCTGGATCTTGAGTGCGAGCGTAACTTGTTTTCTTAACTGCCAAATTGGTACTGAGAGTTGGTGGTGTAGTTGCAGAAGGCATTCTGAAAGAGAAAAAAAAGGACGAGGAGGTAAATAAATAAATAAATAAATAAATATATGTGAGTATCAGGGGGAGAACGCTAGTGAGCCAAGTTTGAGCTAGGTAGGCACGGAAAGGTCGAGAACGATTCTTTTTTTTTTTTCGATTGATAAGATATGTATGTATGGTATCTCGATGAACGATGGAAGTGATGCAGTGATGCAATGCAAACAAGGAGGGATGAGAAATATGGGTTCAAACTGCAAAGATGGAGGAAAGGCGGAGAGCGGGATGAAAGTTTGATATATATATATGGGCCTTGGTTGAATGCTGGAGTTGGAATGTTCTAAACGCCGTTGAGATGTTGGTGTTGGGATTTATTTGTTGATTGCCCGAATGGATTGGAATGATTGATCGAATACTGAATATAGCAAAAGAGGAAATGAAGTCGAGGGCGGTTCCAGATTTTTATATTCATTGATGTGAAACTCTTCCTTTATTTTTCTCTCATCTACGTTGTGATAATCTTCACATCTCCATCTCCATCTCCATCCATCTCCATCCATCCTAAACAATGACTCCATGCTACATGATGCAAATGCATCTCAACAAAGATGTGTTTAAACTCGTGGACCAAATTCTCACGATCATGTTGCGTGTCTGGGAAAAGTTGCCTACCAATCACATGGACGAATCTCTTAACGTTGTTAGTTCCAACTTTGGAAAAACGAGATATCGATGTCTCGAGTGCAAATTCGATCTTGGTATCTGGAACCTTGGTGGGGCAATGGAGTAGAGGGGCAGTGCGTGGAAAAAGTGATTGGTGGGGGGAGGTAAGCGTGGAATAACAGACGTGGGTGCGAAGGAACGGACAGAACGTTCTTGAAGATACGAAGGATCGAGAGTTTAGATTGCCATGTGAGAGAAAAGAAAGATGTTTGGTTGTTTCTCTACCTACTGTGATTGGATCCATGTTGTGTTTTGATTATTTTGACTCGAGTGAAGATTTCAGGACTGGCATTGTGTAGTGAGGTGAGGTGAGGAAAACGCAGAGTACAGTACAGTACAGTACATGATACTTACATAATACTCACCTAATGACATCATACATCTAGACTCGCTCGACTCGCTATCCCAGTAACACAACAACAGAACAGAACACACAAACCAACCAACCGAATCAACGCTCCGGGACATACACCTTACTAGGTAGGTAGATAGGGA
Organism: Botrytis aclada; assembly: GCA_014898285.1. NCBI lineage: Eukaryota > Fungi > Ascomycota > Leotiomycetes > Helotiales > Sclerotiniaceae > Botrytis > Botrytis aclada. The sequence continues at coordinate 1,239,947 of RCSV01000008.1, forward strand.
GGTAGGCAACATTAAACTTTCCATGCACTGAAACATCTCACGTACACACATACATAGCACACTTCAACGCAAAACGCATTCACTCATTACAAAAAAGGAAGTCCCGAACCGTGTCAGAATGTGTTTCAAGATACTCATTCCACGTACTTCGCTTCGCACTGAGTCAAAAAACAATGATGCACCAGGTCCATACTCCGTAAAATACACACCACACGCACACACACACATGTATACAAATACAAATACAAATACAAATGCACGGATTGAAACAAAGAACAAATAGGCCACAGGCTTATCTATCTACTAGACACTCACTTACTTAGACATCTTTCATAGATTCCACACGGAGAATTTCAAGCCACGATCCAAGCGCTTGCAACATGCACACTGTGCTCCCACGCTTCCTTCTCTTTTCCTTCTCGCTTTTACTACACTGCACTGCTTACCGCGTGCGCATTGCTGAGACAAGACAAGACAAGATAACTGCTCACCGATATATTGACGCGGGGATTGAGCTACATACCATACATACCATACATACAGACATACATACTCCGTACTCGAACACTGCCTGCATGCACGTTTTCGCATCATTGGCTGGATGAATAAATGATGCATTCAAATGGACCCGAGATATACTGACTGCAAGTACTGACTGACTATATCTAGGTACTGACTGTACTGTATGCATATGCATATACCAACGCAGCACAAGTACCAGATCGTCATTTTGCATCGGTATCTCACTGCGCGACTTGACTTACGAGTAACATGACTGAAAATTGAATGATTGACTAATTCTCACATGCATCTCTCCAAAGCTCAAAGCAAGCTCAAAGGGCCTGCGTGCTTCTTTCTTTCTCTCTTTCTTTCTTTCTCAGCTACGGAGACTGCAGTCGAGACTGTCCACACTACTGGGTACCTACCAGGGACTAGGTACCATGTACTCCGTGCTCCTCCTCCGTATGTACACATGGGAAAGCAAAATGGGGCACCCACACGATTCGATTCGACATAAAATGACATAAAATAAAATGATGTCACAATGCAGAAATGAAAACCCTCTCTGGTTTTGTTTTCATTTTTACAGACTCACTCCAGAGTCTAGAGGACGTGGATGGTGATTACGTAAATAGAACTACAGTACGAGTAGTTAAAACGAACGAGCCGAACAAACGATGAGAAAAGAAAAGAAAAGAAAAGAAAGAGAAAGAGAAAGAGAAATGGCTGCGTGCGGAAAATGAGGTTATCGTGAGATTTGTACGATAACTAGATCTTCTTACGTTTTTTTTTTTTTTTTTTTCGTTTTTTCTTTTTCTTTTTCTCCTTCTTTTTCTCCCTCTCCTCCTCCTCATTACTGACTGTATTAGAAACAGACAGACAGACAAACCAGACATCAGAACGTGGAATTCATTTCATACTCGTAGAAATATCTTACAGTACGTATTAATTCGTCTCTCGTAGATTTCGTAGATTTCGCAGATCTTCTGATTCCGATTCCGGTTCTGATTAGAGTGATGACCTCGAGATGTGCATCCTATCCAATCTCACCTACGAGAGTGTATCTACTTTCGTATTTGAAGAACAAGCGCGCATGCAAGCAAGCAAGCAAGCACAAGTTCGTGATAGATTCGCCACGTGATAATTGATATCACATGAAATAAAATAAATTGAATTAAATTATACGATGCAAAAACTACATACAATGCGATACAACACAATACATACAATACATACAATACATACAATACATACAATACATACAATACATACAATACATACAATACATACAATACATACAATACATACAATACGATACAATACAGGTACATACATGAAATGAAAGACAGTCAGTCACATACGCACGCACGCACGCCTAGCGATCTACATACATACATACAGTGAGTGCAGTTCGAAGCAAGCCATTGATTATTCTGATCATCTTGATATTGTAGATTATTGATATTCTTCGCATTTCTCTCTTTTGGTCTGACTGACTGGTTGCACCTGTTTCCATCAATCGCCCTTTCCAATGCTGCGGACCACTATTACTGTCGCAGCCGAGGAAAGCAAAGCGGCCATTTGGGTACTGTACTTGATTTGATCATAGATGGAGTTTGTTATGTCTTCTCGCATAACCTTAAACCATCTCGGCATTCAGTAAACAAGAGACGATTGTTTTAATACCTCGCTAAAACAACGACACAGATTCCCCCAACGCCCTAAAAGATTTTCGTGTCTACTACTACTAAAGCTAAGGTTTATTATGCGGCTGCGACCTTGGGAGAGTATTTCGTGGCGGCCTTGTCGAATAGGGAGCTCTTCTCCTCCAAATCCTTCAAGAATGCGTGTTCGGGTGATGTACTTCCTAATGAACTAAATGACAAATGTTAGTGAGAGTAACATTGCAGAGTGCTTCAAACATAAGCTGAATCTTGGATTGCCGTTCAAATAATTATGAGAGAAAGAATTCAAGGAAAGTATAGCATAAATCCAATGTTCAACCTCTGATAATTCGGGACGAACGCAGCTTTTGAAAAGAGAATACACATACCTTAACAAATCACTGGAATCCTTTCCTGAGATTGTGTTCAAAACGACTTTGTTTGCAAGGACTTCGGCATTCTCAGGGTCCTTGCTGAAAGCTTGTTCTAATGCTGCTTCTGCTTCCTCCAACCTTCCTAGATGTATTTCCGCGATTGCTTGTGCGACAAGACTTTGTGTAGAGGATGTTGATGGAGCTTGTGCGAGTTCTTCGAAGACATAGAATGCTTGCTGATATTTCTCCCCGCCCTTGGGTGATGTTAGTAGAAGAAATTTGTATACTAGATTCAAGAAAACCTACAACTCTAAGTCCCACCCAGGACTCTGCCAAGTTAACCAACAGACTATCTTGCGCCCATCTCCTAGCTTGCTGAACTTCTTTGATAGCTAAATCGGTACGGTTTTGTTCCAGATGGATTTGAACAATAAGAGCCACCGCCTCAACTAATTCCCACGATTAGCCCCCCTCTGCAAGTATAGAGTGACCCCCAAGTGTATAATACTTACGGTTACCCTGGTGCAGTTCCAACAACTGCAAAGCTTCCTCGCCCTTTCCCGCCGCTTGCAGAACTGTTCCGCCCAATACCTGCACTGTCGCATTGTCGCTCGAGTCCTCCGCCAATTTCGAGATCATCTGGACGCCCCTATCTTCATCTTCGCTCACAAACACGGCTAGAGCTGCGACGGCCTTTAACTCAACGGCATCTTCTCCCTGTACGTCTGCGAGAACATCTTCAGCTTGTCCGAGTGCAATTTGAGCTCTTAGTGATATAACTCGCGCCGGGAGTGCATTCTCTGGAGAAAGGGCACTGGTATCGAAATCAATGGCTTCCTGATATTGGCCTTGGTGAAAATGATTGTGCAAGTTGAGAAGCTCGCCCTCTGCTGAGAATGGATCCATATTGTATGATTGTGGTTTGAAAGTTCAATGTTGAAGATTACGTGCGGTGCGCTCGAACAATACGTGTTGAATTGGTCGAGGATGTCGGAACTTGCCGAGACCCTTTGAAGCTAAAATTTCTGGGGTCGTGCCGCTAATTTGTTTGAGCGAAGGCCATGAACACTTCCCACTGCTCCTTGCCATGTGCTAAATCTCGCATCGTCACGACGTCCAAATATCTTCGTTACTAATTTTAAAGAACGAAGTCCTCGGGCTTTGGATTTCACATGATCCACCACTTCTTTGTTTTTGGAATCCTCAGAGAGAGCCTTTGATTCGCTCCCATTAATATCACCGTCCTCTTCATTAGTTTGAAGCTGCAGCCTAACGTTATCCCAAAATGCTCTGATTTGAAGCTCTTTGCGATAGTTATCAAAAGTCATTTGTATACCAGGTCGAGGACGTTTACTTGGTGGTCTTCTTAGTACTTCTTCCCGTAATCTCATAAGAAGTTCGTTTCCCTACATCGTTAATGCAGAAGTTAGTCGGATTAGTCCAAAAGAGCTGCTCTTCATAATGGAATCGAGAATGATTGCACCTACCAGTCTTTCGTCAATATTTTTGTCGCCATCTAAGCACCTCATCAGCGGTACAGTTAGGAAGAAGTTTCGATAGTTCTGCAGTAACTGGTCGTAGGTATATATTTGATGAGGTACGGCTTGTTGCTGAATATCCTCTTCACTTGGACGTTTCGAAGGAGCCCCTCGATTTTTTTGCCTTGTTTCTTTACTTCGTGCTGCGATATTTCTCTTTACTGCCATGGCCTTCAACAGCTCGAAGTCAGTAATGATTGAATGCGGCTCATCCTTAATCCCTCTGCGTTTGCAAAGCTCAAAACTGTATTTGTTACCCTTAGTCGACATCTCTTCTTCATAAGATACCAAGGGTGAGATGGATTTGATTTTTGGAAGTTGCCATTTCACATTTAATTCTGGCTTCACATTGATGACTAGTACAAAGTTCGATTCACATTTTGATCCTTAGCATTATAAAGAGGTGATTCACATGCGAATCATCGCAAGATAATTTTGCAACCCGTGCACAAATCTTCAGTATATTTACATCAATCCATCTCCGATCAGTTTCATGTCCTAAATCATACTGGAAATATAACAACTTTTATATTATCCAACACGACTGTTCAGTACATCATATTCTTTCTTGTCTAAGGTGATCCAGCAAGATGGTAAACCCGCTTCTCCCAGAGATGACAGACCTACCTGCAGGCTGGGTTGGTCAATTTGATAATAATGATCGAGTTTTCTTCCGTGGCCCTAATGGTTATTTGACTTACGATCATCCAATGAAAGGTGCAATTCCAAAGCCTTGGCAACTCAAGGTTGATAGATCGGTCCCAAAACCTCGTGAGTATTATTACAACACGCAGACTAGGGGAAAATCACATGAAAATCCGCGTTTCAAGGAAGAAATCATGAACTCAAACCTTCTCGGTGTCTCTAGACTAGTTCGAGAATCTGCAACTATGATAGTGAATACCGAGGGAACTCTCGAAAAATCACGACGCCAAGCTATTGGGAACAAGAACATACGACATCTGTATACAATCGTCAAAACACTCGACGCCGGGAATGGCGCCCTAGGCGGAATGAATGGTGGAGTTTATGTTCGACTCAAGGGTACGGGTAAGCTTTATGTCGAGAAGCGATTCAAGAAAGATGACTTGCAAGCTCATAGAGATGGAACGCCTGGAATGGGCATAGTTGAGATTGGGATAACTCATAGGGTGATGCATGGCGGTCTCGCAGGATACATCAATGGTTTCATAGAACCAAATGACATACATCCAGCTAGCGCATCGTTGTTTCTTGAATTTTGCGATTTAGGGTCCTTGGATGACCTTATCAAATGTCATGCTCAGCGCCTGGGTACAAGGGATGCGGTCGATGTACCCGAACGCTTTGTTTGGCACGCTATTGTTGGGCTTTGTGATGCTCTTTCCTACCTTTGGGGCGGAAAATCATTCATAACCAATGAAAAACACACAGGAACTGGGCCTGCAAAGGGCTGGAAACCAATTTTACATCGCGATATGAAGCCTGATAATATTCTCATACGGTCGAGGGCGACGAACGGAGCTACGAAGTATCCTTTTCTGGTCATAAGTGACTTTGGTTTGGCCACGGACAATCATAAGCAGGGATCTGGAGCTTGCGGGACAAGACACTTCTGGGCACCTGAACTCCTCTGGGATCCTCCTGCAACAAACAATTGGCATTCAAGTAACTTTCCTCCGAACCAATATCATACTCACGAGAGCGATCTCTATGCACTTGGGGTTTGTATATACAATCTTTGCAGACCGACCAATGCTGTGGTGCATGGACAAGTGTGGCTCGGAGCACTCTCACACTTCCAACTGCAATCATATCCAACAAATCGCGTTGAAATTGATCTATGGTTATCGTCTCGAAGAAGTCGTAAATCTGACTTAGACGCCGGCTCATCATACTCGCCATACCTTAGAAACGTTGTCAAGAAAATGACTGCTTGGAACGCCATTGAAAGGGGTGCTGCTCATCAACTCGAGAATATACTTATTCCTACTGTGAAGAGATGCGGCTATTACGACGAAGACTTTAGCCCGAGTGAGGCGCTTCCTGCTTGGGCCATTAAAAAACATGACTACCACACTAGATGATCTACATCGGTATTGTCGAGGATGGCAGTGAAGTGGAACGTTTCGGATGCCAGGTTTTTGAGCGACTTTGAGTTTGACATATGGGCTTTGGTGGTGATATGATTGGTTGGGCAGGAAGGCCGTGATATGCCAGTACGTGAAGAACTACATTTCTTTCTTCTCGAATTTGAGCGTCAAGATTCCCGATAGCAGAAGTGCTGATATGACACAGTGGAGTTTATGAGTCTTTATCCAATCAAACTCTGGATGTTTCTACTCGGCCGAAGTAAACAACACTATTCCACTACCGTAAATATTTACAATATTTAGTACGACAACAGAATCTTCGACTGGGAAATGACGGGGAACAAACCACTAATAAATGTGAAGATACTGGCCTTGGAGAAATTGGTACTGCGAAGAGGTTATTGAAATTTGATAGACAGATAGCAACATAAAAATATTTTCCTCTCCTTTCTGGCATCGAAAATTCCTAGTAAACTCGATATAGGTGATTGGTTGTCAGATGGTTCAATTGATAGGGTGAAAATGCATTCACAATCCAAGCTACCCAACCCCCTCGAAATTAATCGTAGAGGGATATGATCTCAAGTACCAACAAAGGAAGATAAGTGATGCTCATAACTTCTAACTACCTACTGTTTAGTACTTTTCAAAACTGTTCGAAAATTGACAAGCAAAAGATCCCATTCAGTCAAAATCTAATCCGAGTTAATAATAGTATATTTGTAAGACAAAGATATTCAATTGCATATCACGTGCATTATCAACTGTGCCAGAGTCTTACCTTGCCACTTCTCGAACTAAGGTTCCCTAGTGCTCGGCTAAATTAAAGATTTCAGCCTCGAAAAGAGCCTCGTCAGGCTACGAAGCCTTACACAATAACTTCCTCCATCAAGCTTTACTCAACATCTCTCAATCAATCATATTATCCTTGAGATAATCGAAAAGAGCTTTGCTTCTTGTCTATCGTTCTTTCCTAAATCTTTGACACCATTTAGTATCGCATTGTGCGACAAGGAGATGGAGCCTTCCAGCAAGAAACGACGTCTCGCACCCAAAGTTCCAGAGCAATCTACCCAAGAACAGGTAAACAATTCATCGCATTGAATCTGATATGCCCTGCTAACGTGCAATCTAGTCCCCTCAAGCCAGGTACGATTACAAGGCCATGCCGAACCTACAAGAGCCCGCACCTTCGAATGAGCGAAGCGATTTCGAGTCTTTCGCCCGTCATTTACAAGATGCAGCAATGCTTATCTATGCGCAAGCAAATCGATCTCCATATAAGGGTGTTACAGTACTTTTGTTGCGATGGGAAGAAGATTTGAGTGTCGAGCAAGATCTTTTGCTCTTGCAGAAGGTTTTCCAAGAACGCTTTAATTTTCATACCGAGTCCTGGAATATCCCTAGTGGTCCTAACCCTAACATTAAACTTGTGAAGCAACTTGCACATCATATTGAATCAACTGCGCTTAATAATCTTTTAATTGTATATTATGCAGGTTATGGGTTTGTGGGATCAGATCATCAATTGTATTGGGCCTGGTAAGATTGGAAGCTTATCGAGCCTTGTGACTTATCGCTGATATGCAATAGCAATTCACACGAAGATGCTCCAAAATTTAAGTGGGAAGGTATTAAATATTTACTCGAAGATGCGCAGCCTGATGTTCTACTTTTACTTGATTCTTGCGCAACTACAGATTCATCTGTGGCGGGAAGCCAAGGCATCAAGCAAGGTATTGCTGCATATAGTCCAGAACAGGCTACACGTGAACCAGGAACACGTTCATTTACTTATCACTTGTCGGAAGCTCTTAATAAACTTGGTACTGGCCGTCCTTTCAGTACGCAAAGACTCCATGAGGAGATCATTTCACAAAAGCACAATGGATTTCTGGCACACACTGGACTTACAAATGGAGCAGGAAAGGCAGCTTCGGCCAACGAGCGAATGCCAGTATCTTTCTCCTTGACCCCTGGATCATTACAAAGCATTTCACTATCTCCTCTGAGCCAGGCCCCAAGATCAAGCACTTCGATAGCATCGCCAACGGATTCACCAGAGAACAATGCCTCAGGATCAAGCATTGAGGAACCAATTAAGGCCAACTCAAATTCCGACTTAACTTTTGAAGAAGTCAGAGCATTAGTTTGTACCACCTTTGTTGGAGAGCCCAGTCAAGATATGGCATCTTTCAAACAGTGGCTTCACAATACTCCTTTAGCAGCATCAAAAATTGCAGTCGAAGGGATGTTCCACGGACCACCTACCATTCTCCTTGTTTCTATGCCAATCGCGGTATGGAACGTTTTGGCCGCCGAAGGAATCTGTTTGTTCTTGGGTTATATCAATTCTCACAACATGACAACAGATTATCAACATTTGATCGGAGCAATTTCCCCTATGAGCAAAGCCGCAACTACCAAGGAACTGGAAGATGGTAAAATACTACTTGAAGCTCGTGAGGCCGCTGCATCCACACCACTAATGACTAGACATGAACCAGTCCAACAAGAGCCAACTAGACAACCAGAAGTAGTTCATCAAACCCCCTCTCGACAAGAACCTATAAGACAAGACCCAATCAATTCTACTCCTCAATCAATCCCCCAAGTATTGTATCCTGATACTAGTACAGCAAACCTTCCTGAGCATACAGAAGACGTCGAAACCTCAGTAGAGATGCATGAAGCAGCCGAACAACTCAAGGCTTTGAGTCATGTACGACACCTGAGTCACGATAATCTGACTCCAAATGATCGAAACCACTCTCACATAACTTCCGAAGATTCTCCGGGACCCAGAAGTGGTCGAGAAGAATCAGCATCATCTCAAGACCAAGGTGAATCTGGAGCCGAAGATCAAATGTACAACTCAGAGTTCAATTCACCTGCCTCTAGACCCAAGCCCCGGAGATCGTCACAAAAGCAAGGCCCTAAACAAGATACCCGATGTTCAATGTGCAGTCATGCACCATTTAAGGATTCGTCTTCCTTGAGAAAACATATCGCTGCTGCACATACAAGACCGTTCCCATGTGCTTTCTCCTTTGCCGGATGCGCAAGTACTTTTGGCTCTAAGAATGAGTGGAAACGACATATTGCTTCTCAGCATCTTTGCTTGACATTTTATCGCTGCTCTTCTTGTCCCCAAAGCACTGCCGAAGGCAAAGGTAACGAGTTCAATCGCAAAGATCTATTTACTCAACATCTCCGACGTATGCATGCACCTTTTGCCATTAAGAAAGCTCTTGCCAAAGGAGATTCCAAGCTTCAAGTAGAATGGGAAACTCACGTTAAGGAAATGCAAGCATCGTGTTTGGTAACTAGAAGACAGCCACCTCAAAGATCTGCTTGCCCTAAGGCAGACTGCTCAAATGTGTTTGAGGGTGCAGGTAGTTGGGATGACTGGACTGAACATGTTGGCAGGCATATGGAAAAAGGAGAGGCAAACAGATTGGGCGTTGATAAGTTTTTGGCGAGATGGGCACTTGATGAAGCCATTATTGAACCTAAGGGTGATGGATCTAATGAATACAGGTTATGCGGTACGGAGAGAGAAGGCGGTGGTGTGTTGACTGGTAATGGTAATGCAAGTGGCTATTATTCAGATGGCGGAAAGAAGGAAATGGAAAGTGCCAAAGATGGAATGGAAAGTCTCATGGGCTTGACGGGTGATAGTATGGTCATTGATGGTTGAGAAATTCACCTTGGGAAATTCTAGGCAGGATATGAAAATTCTTGAGACAAGAAACAAAAGGGTAATTTTTAAATTACATGTTATAGGGTGGCTTTCTGTTTTGTCTTTGTCTGTTATCAGATCAAACTTTGGGGTGGCTGCTTTTTTCGATTAGCATTGACTTGTCCTGGCTTCGAATTTCCCTCTCTTTTACCACGCACTCATCAGTTCATGTCAATATACTTGGTGAATGGCGATATTTCTCTTTTTCTCTAATGTATGGATGGATGGACAGGGATGGATGAATGGGTTTTGTTTTTCAGGAACAATATCTTGAGGATATTTTCTTATTTGGGATGTAAGCAGGCAAGGGCGAAAGTATGGTTGGGATGGGCTGGGTGGAGTTTTTTACCAGGAATACGAAATGAAAAATGTTTATTTTTCTTTTTTTAGAATTTGCAATGGGGGGTTTTGTATTCTTGTTGTAAGTGGATGAGAGTTAACAGCTTGTTACGATGAGGATCGGGATAATAACAATAGCTTGCAGTTTGTTCATGAATTATGTGTGATGCTTCCTAGAAACTTTCACACATTCTTGTCAACATTTTGTTTTAGCTTGGGCTCCAACCAATACTCAGTTTCTAATCATCTTTAAATATCGTGTATATAAATCCTTCTCTTTTGTTTTCAAGTTGCAAACGCATTCATCACTCAGCCTTCAAGTGTACGAATGAGAAATCTTAACTTCTAATGAACTCAGCATTTCATGTTTTATAAAACGAATCTACTGCTCATCAACCATCGGGATAAGTGGACTTAAGGTCTTTTTAAATATCTTAAAATACACTATTGGTAGGACGCCGCTTTGTTGGCTATATTCCGAATTCAGTGTTTGAAAACTCTTTTCAATTCTCCCCTCCTGTAGTAAGGAGAAAAATAAAAGCATTTCAAAGGCTAAGCAGGTTAGGAAGGTTTGAAATTTCATGAGAAAATAATAGATTGATTGGAAAAGGAAAAGACAAAAAATGATTTGCAATTTATAATACAGCAAAATGGATTAAGATAATTATAAATTATATCTATTATATAACATCTATTATACTTTCTTATCAAGAGAAAGTTACATACAAAAATTTCAAAAGCTAGACAGGCTAAGGACTTTTCCAAGATGGAGAGGATTTAGTAGTTTCTCCTAGGCCTTAGGAGAGGAGAGTAGCTTTCAAACGCTGTCCGGATCATGCTTTGATAGTATTATATGCGCTACCACTTCTAATCTTCTTTCCCCAGACCCATAATACCCATGGAACAGGCAGCATTCCTACAACAATAAAAGCCAACAAACTCGTTGCCCATGCAATTCCCAGGTTTCTATACATCTGCAATGTGAATAGTGGGAATGCTGCACCCGAAATATATCTCAAAAGTCCATTTGCTGCTAGTGCTGATGCTCCATTTAATGCTTGATAGGTATCGATTAAATAGTTTGCTGATGCTTCATCCTCGAATGTTAGTATCCGAGCATGAAGGAGAACGAATGACTAAAACTTACCAATAAATACCGACAAATTTCCCCATGCAAAAGGCACGGCTCCAATCACAGGCACTATCCAATGAACACCATCCCTCGCACTCCATGCAAACCAAAACAATCCAGCCGGTAGCCCAAAACTTCCTAGCATTGCAGGATATAAACGATACTCCGGGGCTACAATCCCTGATCTCCCTTCTTCGTGGGATCTTTTGACGATAGGTTGATATAAGAACGTATCACAGAGAAGAACTGTGATGATCGCCAGAATACATCCGACTCCAATCGCCAAAAAAACCAATCCATTCTGCTCGGTATCGAATCCATATACCGTCCTGAACACATACGGAAACGCGGCGAAGAAACTAAAAAGGACGGAAAAATTAAACGCGACGTAGAGACTTAGAAAGGCGACGATGGGCTCGGTACAGAGCATGTGGATGGGACGGAAAAGAGTGACTGTTAGAAGGAACTTTATCTTCGCTGCGTTTGAGGGAAATGGGGAGGCTGGGAGAGGTTGATTGCGAGATTTTGCACGAAGAGTCAGGATGCGTGAGTGCAGGGTTTCGGAGGTAAAGAAGAGAGGGAGGAAGGAAAAGATAGAGAAGAAGATTAGTGTCCATTGGGTCCAGCGCCATGATTTGCGGACGGTGACGAAGGAACCTATTACGGGTCTATCTCAGAATCATTAATAATTTCTTCTTACTCTATAGATCAAGACAAAATCAAAGTTAGGCACTTACCCCAGAGCCGGTCCCAGAAATGGACTCATAACATACATTGCGCTAGGACGCGCTCTCTTTTCCGCAGTAAAACAATCCGCAATGCTGCCTGCTCCGATTGCCAACGCGGGACTATACGCCATACCGGCGAAAAAACGGAGGATAGAAAGACTTGCGATGTTTTGGGAGAAACCGCAGCCGAGAGTGAAGATGCATCCAAGGGGCACGGAGAGTAGATAGACGGGTTTGCGACCGAGGGATTCAGAGAGAGGAGCTGCGAGGAGAGGGCCTAGGGCAAGGGCTAGAACGTAGGTGGAGAGGGGAAAGATGGAGACTGTTGGGCTAGTGTGGAAGGCGAGGGAGATGAAGGGGATGGAGGGAGATACGAGGGAGGAGCCGAGGGTTCTGAAGGTGGGTTAGTTAATGGATGGTGAGGTTGGGGGGGGGGGGGGTTGATAATATGAACTGTAATCCAAAGGAAAGTCTTTTCTTCTTTGGATATCTCAAATCACTCTTCGAATGTTTCCCATCTGAAGTTGTTTGAATGAAATAAATTCAATCTCCAACAACATAATTACTTGTTACAAGATTGCATTCTAGGATATCAAAGATACCAAAAGACATGAACGAAAACAAGAACGAAAACAATACATACGCAGAGAAAGATATCAAAGCTGGAGTAAAAACATGCCAATTCTTCTTCCAACTAGGCCAATTGAGAGGATTATCTGGATCGTCCGGACCGTCCCACTGTAATGGCGGTACTACTATCGTTCGATCTTGACTTTCTAGATCTTTTCCTGTGGTGGCATCAACAGGTGGTGACTTTGGTGCCACTTCGAGATTATCCGTTGAAGTCGATCCTCTGGGCGTTTTCTCGGGGTCTGTCATGTTTTCGTTGGGGTATGATGATGTGTGTCGTAGTGATTTGTGTATCGATATCATGCGGTTCTGGATATGGTGCAGTGGAATAGGGACTATGCATCAGATGAGGCTTTGTGATAGCTGGATGTGTTACTTCAGCTTAGTTCTTTCAAATAATGCAGGTAATGCATTCATACCACATATTTTGTTGCGAACGATAGCTCGAATCGAATATCAAGAACGCAATACGTATGATTGAAAATCACGTCTTGAAAATCTACGGTATATCTTCAATATTTTCTAATCAGCCTCGGGACATCTATACGGACCTGGGTAGTATCATACAAGAGCTGAATAGCTCCTTTCTCCAAGCTAGATGGATATGCGGCTAGACTTTCTGCCACTTCATGGTGTTTGAATTAGCTTTGACGTATAGCAAGCGCCGCGAATCAACGGGTCTACGCTTTGCCTTGTCACTCAATTAAGAAGCAATACGTCTCGAAGCATATTCTAATGCTTAAATCCGTATTCTCGGATTGAAGATAGATCTTTCGTGCGTAGTGATGGATTAGTGATCATGAAATGTGTGCCGAAGCGAGTGCTTCTCCTGATTAGTGATCGAGCTCGGCAAAAATGTCTATGATTGTAAACATTGAGATAGGTGAAAAGAATGAGCAAAGTATTGATTAGATGGTTGTTATTTGAGCAATTGAGTTTGATTAGTTATTCGTCTCATATTTCCTGAAGTGTTGATTGGAGATTTCTTGATTACTTATTGTTAGGTGTTTGATGTTTTGATGTTGTTGGGTTTATTACTTGCTGAGATATTATTATTAAGGCGGGTTTCAGTCAAACAAAAAATCTGATAGTTCTGTAATGATTTGAGCTGCGATTAATGTAGTCAGTAGTAATAAGTGTTCATATCCCTGAATTTGAGAATGAATTGACAGTCAAATGATTCTGATGTTTTACGATGGTTTCGGCGAAGAACAAATGCATAATAACTTGTGATCTAGAACGAAAGACACAACAGTGAACGGATATATGTAATTAAAAAGTCTTCATATTTTTGGGTATATATCGCAGAATTGAAAATCTATCAAGACCTATTCCATTTATTTCATAACTTCAACCGTGTCCCATACCCGAATAGGTAGCATGACACCTGGATATCTTAATCAAACCAACAAACTCCATCCCATAGTAAGAGATCTACATCCAGAAATCCCACTGTCTTTTCCACCAAGGCCAAGCTGCCTTGACTCTTCTCTCTTCATCTAGTTCCTCTCTGAACGCTACCAAATCCATCTCACGTCTGCCCTCATCAACATTGATCTGAGCGAGAATTACACCAAAAGACCATTGTCTGTAAAACACTTTGTATCCAACGAAGAAGAGGATAACAATTGGAGCAGCGAGGTAAGCTTGAAAGAAAGCTTCTACATCTGGTTTTCCACCAATGGGGAAGAGGGCGACGTAGAATTGGGCGACAAGACACAAGATAACAAGGCCAAGACCAATCCATGATCCGATTGTTCCAAACATGGCTGCGAATGGGAGATCGTCCTTTGTGCGACCATTGATCGTCCATACCTTGCGGAAACGAATGTGAGCATAGCAGATAGAGCCCCAGGTGAAGAAGTTGGAAAGACCAGAGATAGAAAGGAGCCATGTGAAGATAGTAGAGCCTTGAGGAGCGAGATTTACGTAGGCGAGGAAACCAAAAGCGAGTGCAATGGCAATAGCAATCATTGGGCGACCATGCTTATCGACCTTTGCACCCCAGGATGGACCCATACCTTTGGCACAGAGAGCTTGGATGGTACGGGTAGAGGCGAAAGTGCAGGAGTTGGCGACTGAGATAACAGAGAGAGTAATGACGGTATTGAAGATAGAGGGGAGTACTTTGATTCCCGCCAAACGGAAAGCAAGGACAAAGGGAGAATAGGCTGTGTGACCGCCAGAGGCTTTCGAGAGAATCTCATTGTCGGATGGGACGATAAGACCGAGGAGGAAGAGTGAAATGACGTAGAAGAGGGAGATACGCCAAAAGACTTGCTTGGTGGCTTTGGGAATCGATTTTCGTGGATTATCGGCTTCTGCAGCGGCTAAACCGACAAGTTCGGTTCCACCAAATGCGAAGGATGCAGTCACAAAGACTGAACAGAATCCCTTGAAGCCATTGCGGAAAGCACCAGGGGTTCCCCAGTATTTGGCGCCAATGTAGCCACGGTTATCGGTTGGGACACCACCACAGTCGATGATTATACCGAGAATGATAAAGCCAATAATAGCAATCACTTTGATCAAACCGAGAACAAATTCCACTTCTCCGTATCCTTTGACACCGAAAAGGTTGATAATGGTAACCATGACGAGGAAAATAGTAATCCAAACTCCAACATTCACTGAAGGATTGCCAGAATTATCCGGGTCGGTCCAAAATCCAATTGTAATACCGGCAGCTGTTAATTCGAAGGGGAGAATGATGAGCCAATTGATAGCATAGTTCCATCCCATTGCGAATCCCCAGCCTGGATCAATAAATCTCACGGAGTAATTATAGAAGGATCCTTCAACAGGATAGATAGCTGTGTAGGGTCATGTTAGCTTGAGCCACTTTCAAAAGTATAGGAAAAGAGATGAAATAGGAACGGGGTAGTCTTACCAGCAAGTTCTCCCAAAGCATTAACAGTAAGCAACAACATAATACCGATGATGATGAAATCGATGACCAACGAGGCTGGACCACCGGAGTGAAGAGCAGAACCTGAACCAACGAACAAACCAGCTCCGATAGAACCACCGATTGCGATCATTTGCATATGTCTGCCCTTCAATTGTCTCTTCAATTGTCCAGACTGGCCAACCTCGATGTCGCCATCAGCAGTTGATGGTGGCGACACATCAGTCGTGTATTTCTCTTTATCGTCGAAAGCCATCTTTATTTCTTAGAGGACTTCTTACTACCTTTTCGAAATTTGGATTGCTCCTGATAAGAGAGGCAAAGGAAGGGGGAGTCGAATTCGATTCACTCTCAATGAGTATGATATCGAAGTACGAAGTTGTGATTGCAAGCACCGAGTGAGTAAAAAGACAAGACGTTTAAATAATGATACAGAAAATCTGGAGTTACATCGCGTAACATCGAGTACTTATACACGAAGCTTTCTACCCTGAGTATCTATCGTCGCACCTACCGCTCTGGTATATGCCACTAATGGCGATCTTGGCTTTGGCCTATGCATGTCTGCACACATGCATCACCTATCGGCGCCTCTTGCTTCGTAAATGATACGGGTAATCCAAATCGAACCAAGACTAGGGATATTTGCCTCCCTTGTAAATGATACGACCCTTTTCCCGCAACTTACTGGAAGAAGGAAGCTAACGGTTGTGATGAAATGGTAAAGCTTACCCTACTTTGCATGCAAATCTCATGGTGATACCTGACCCACGGGAACCCCGACTCCCAAACTTTAGCCAGAGAGAACTAAACCCTATGCATCGCGTTTGTCAATGGGTATCAAGATTAAATCCCTGCTCTGAGTGGATTAGTATCCAATGGAGTGGTATTGGCATGTTTCTGGGACGATAACATGTAGATAACAGATAAGATTGGAATATGGTGTTGTACTTACACCAATCTCATTGCAAATTTGGGTCGTCAAATGTGCGGGAGAAATTCAAATAGGATGACCTAGGCTGGTTTGTCAAGATGATTGCGGTGCTAACTAGTGAAAAATAGGCATAATGTGCTCGGAGGTGAGCCCCGATTCAGATCGTGGCATTTGGAGAACTAAGCTTCTTTTACAATAGTACGTCAAAATTGCGCGGTACAATTGGTTCAAGTTAACACTATTAAGCTTGGCTTCCAGCTCCGCATACAACGTAAGGATCACACTAGGGGGGCGTAGATAAGAGAGAGTAGTCTGAGGGGTCCCTTTTCACATGGTCTAGATCCTTGACCACCACACAATCGAGACTCAAGGCATCTTTTTTAAACTGCGACGCCAGTCACGGTGGTGGCTTCACTAGTTTGCCTCTAACATTTCTTCTAGAAGAATTCTTTGCCTATACATGAACTTTGTTTCAACTTCTATCGGACCGAGGCAGTGGACAAAAGTCTGGGAATTTGGGAGCATGAGAATTGACGAGATTGAGGCTCATCTCGGGCAAAGCGAGGATGAAGGGGTTAGCAAAACAAATGCTTATCTAAGTTATCTTTCTTGGTATTCGCATTGAGTTTCGTATTTATGTTGATCTATTATAAAGAAAATTTCCCTATCTAATTGTACAGAGATATTTGCATCTCAGAGATAATATCAATCGCTCTTGAGATAACAGTGTGGATTCATGGAGAAGTGTCAGGGCTAAAATCACGTAACTCTCAGTACAAATATTGTGTAATGAGCCGCTGATATCCATCGACCATCCCTACTCATCAGCAGTCAGAATTATATCCCTCGCACAGTTGAACCAATATAACCCCTCAAATAGTTGTAAACAATGGAGTCTCTGAGCTCGCGGGGTCTAGTGCTGTGTGCTATTCTCTCCGCATTTTTTGCCCATCCACTTCCATCCACTGTAACTGTCACTGTCAAAGATATCATTCAGGCTTCCGCATGTCAGCGTCCCAGATTACAGAATTTTGAACTTCCAACTAACCTCCGCCCAGCTTTTAGTTCTCCGGAGATCCATGCATCCCCCGAAACCTTATTTACTCCAGGGACATTAAATTCTAGACCGCGAATTACCGACCCGCATGAAAGGCCTATCTCGAGCCTATCTACGGGGCATTGCGGGTACACTATTCGTAGCTATGGCTTGACTATAGAGCGCACTGGACATTAAACATCTATTTTATAGTGGTCACGCATCTCACAATGAACAACCTGATGTTGTTACGAGTTTAAATGAGGCTATTGATTGATGGTGTGATTTCAAATTGGGTATTTTCCGTGCGTAGAAAGATTTCACAATGAACTAGTAAGGTTACGTAATAATTTCTTCCCCGCCTTTCCACTAGGAGATTGGAATCACCAATGTTGGGGAAAGAAGCGATCAGTAAAATACTACGGAGACAGTGAGGATAGAGTTTTCAAAGCAAGATGATTGTAATTCGTTAGACTTTGCAGGGTTAGCATGATCACGCAAAGAATCCGGATCCTTTAGTTCGGATTTTATTCAAATCCAACAATTAAAGCTTTTTGATTCCTGAGTTTAAAAGATGATATTTCAATTGTTGACCATTCCACAGAGAGAGGAGAAAATTAAACCTAAGAATCTTCCTCCGCTTGTATATTAGTTAGTGGGCCATAAGTAAACCTAATTTCACGCCCGAGTAGGGATGCAACAGCAGATTGCCCAGCACTAGACACATTACCATAGTTGCTCATGAATGATGTCGACATGGCGGTATCATCACCATCTCTCATGAGTGGTCGTATGACATCTCTCGTTACGAAAGATCCTCTGTCAAGATAGAAGGGCTGGCTACCAACTTGAGCAGGACCGGAACGACCTAGCGGAGCAGTCGAGAAATTATCGTTGCCACTATTGGTTGCCAGTTTCGAAGATCCTCCTTCAGATTGCTCGTTTTCATCCTGAGGATCAGGGGCGATAAGAGGTACCAATCCTCGTGATGTAGCTTGTCCAGGGATTAACCCTCGCGCAGAAGCTCTCAATCCACTCTTCACAGCTGTTATACTTTTACTGGCAACCCCGCCCGCGGCTGCTTTGGTGACATTGTATGAACCTGCCCGACCTACTGTCTTTTTAAGAGCTGTTGGCAAGGCTTTAGAGGCTTTAAACCCATGCTTGAGAATATTGCCACCAATCTCGCCACCTATTCCACCTAATAACCCACCAAGAGCATCCAAACCAACACTTCTCCAAGTTATTTTCTCTCCATTTGCGACACTCCCAAGCATACCAGATGCAACATCTGAAATAACGCCTGCCGCGATGCCCACACCAACTTGTATAGCCAAGCTTGCACCACCAGTTAGAATCCCAACACCTACACTAACGGCGATTCCAATTACCACCATTATGAGATCTTTCCACGTAAACTCCATGCCAAAGAGACTGAAATGACCACTTGGATCTACTCGATTGATGGGATCACCTAAGCAGTATACATAAGGATTTATTTCTCCAGATGCAAATGGAGCCCAGGGATCAGGTGTATGAAATCTTCTAAGCTGGGGATTATAAACTCGATACCCATTGCCTAGATGGTACCATCCCGTAACAGGATCTCGCCATTGTCCATTGAAGCTAATAGAAGAAAAGGAAGACCCAGCTTCCGAGCCAGAACATCCATACGGCGTGTACTGCTGGGTTTCAATCTGGTTAGAATCCAATGTCATGAGAACAGACTGTTGACAATTAGAAGCCCAGAGATGAGTTTCGGTGCTTCCACCCTGTTGAGAAACTATTTCTCCCCAATACTCCGATCCATTCGACAAATAGCTAACCGAACGATCCCCTTTCTGCACGGCTATAAGCGATCCCCTATAGAAGAATTTTGTGTCTGGTTGGTTGGGCACTCTCTGACACGCTAGGTTTCCCGCTGCATCATACAAGTATTGCGCAAGAACATTGTTATTGGCATCTCGCACGTCAGCCAAGCGACTCATGTTATCATATTGAAGTCTTCGGCCTTGCTCGTCGCGTGTCAAGCATCCATTATGATCATACTCGAGGACCACCTTGGATGAATGATCTGGATGTGTGTTGGCGACTTGAATGAGTTGAGTAGGGTCTTGTGTGCTAAAAGAGCTGGTGGAAGTATTTGAGCTGCCGTCTTTAAATACTGTGGAAGTCTGCACAATATTATCGTAGTTATCGAAGACGAATTGTTGCGATCTAAGAAGATTTCCTTGTTGATCTGCAGGAGGTTCGCTTCCTTGGCATTGATAATTGACAAGACGGTTGTGGACGTCATATTCGAAACTCTCACTCCGCATCACACTACCACTTTTCTCCTGGAGGCGCGAAGCGACAAGACCGATTCCATTGTATGTCTGGCTGAGATGATAAATCAAAGTTGATTCACCGCTGTATGCAGAACGTTTGATTTCCCTACCGAAATCATCGTATGTCAATTTGGTAGTTATTTTTGTATTCTTTTCTTCATCCTGAACACGACTTTCGGTTACACGACTAGCGTTGTCGTAGACAAATGATACTTTCAATCTGCCTTGTGCCACCTGCTGAGGTCTTCCAAACGCATCATAACGAGTCTCTTGCAATTTTCCGTTCGCATCAGTATACTTTTGCAACTTTCCAGCCATTGAATAAGTATACATAGCAGAGAATGTCTGGCCTCCAGTGATAGATATAGTTTCTCGAGAAAGCAACCCAGAAGTCAGATATTGTAGATCGTGAGTCGAATAAGCACCTTTGAACTGTAAGGGAGCAGCAGTTTCAGCGTCATACTTATAGGCATCTGTATGATTGCTACTGGATATTTGCGTAAGTGCACCACCCAAAGCTGACTGATAAGTCAAGTTGTGTTGCTCTCCCTTTGCGTTGGTTATTTGTGCAGGATCGGGTGAAACCCCTTGATAGCTTTGGCTAGTAGTTCGTGTACCGACGACTTTCCTCGTAACACGGCCTAATCCATCGAAGGATTGCTCGGCCATTATTCGGTCATTAAGCTTCACTGACGTCGGCAATAAAGCAGTGGTTTGACTTGCATACTGTGTCTTTACCACGCGAGTACCAGGCCAAATTGTCTCAACTACCCGGTCAAAGGAGTCGGGTTTGTATTCAGTTACACGACCAAGATTATCCTGCTGTCTGAGAAGACGATTCAAGCCATCATAGATGTAGTCCATCTTGCTGTAGAGAGTGTTGTTCTTGTGGTAGAGTGCTATCTGTGTGGGCGCGCCAAAAAGATTCAACTTGGTCTTAGTCATACCCTCGCCCTCAACACCTTCAACTTTTGTGTTGGTGATTGGATCTGTATTGGTCAATGTACGCAAGCCAGAGTTTTCTGACACTCTATAAACCTTGCCCCAATCATCAAATTCCATTGACGTAATGGTTTTTTGCTCAGATGGTGACTCTGTTTTTTCTGTTCTCAGCCAATCAATGTCAGATGTTGTGATGAGTTGATCTTGAGCGTTATAGCTGTTTTCCTGAATCACCCGAAATACTTGGCCATCCTGTTTCTCAACTCGCCAAAGCCTTTCCAAACCATCTGTGATGTAGCGAGTTTGTACACCCTTTGCATCAATCACTGTTCTGCGCGATCCATTGTTAACTCCAAGTAAATTGTACTCCTGACGTTCAACAGATTCATAGGGGGTACCTGGAGAGTGAACCGTCTTGGAAGCGCGACCGAGACTGTCATAATAATAATGGGTGGAAATACCCGTTTGATTCTTATGAGTCGCGGTAAGCCCAGACCACAGTGAATAGCCCGTTTCCTCCACTACCGTAGAAGCATCAAAAGCTGTAGTAGCCACGGTCTGTACGAACTGGCTGCTACTTGGATATGTGTAAGTCCAATTCTGTGTCGTGGGATATTGGTCAAAGAGGCGTGTCACTTGTCTCTGAAGGCGGGTATGATCTCTTGCTGCAGCATTGTTCACATAAGTGTAATCAAACTTAGTGAGAAGCTGATTTCCTTCCATGTTTTGCGTCTGTTGGAGGATAACAAGATAGCTCGTCTTTGCGCCAGTGGCCGTGGGCATTTGGGCATATGTAAAATGCTCACTGCGGATTGGTCCCGCAGCATTGACTGGCGTTACTGTCTCGCGTTTCAAATATCTTTGGAAGTCATGGGGATCACGTGGGCAGTATATGCCTTCACCAGCTGGTGGATAGTAATTGCGATCGATTCGGATGCCTGTTGATTTGATGTCTTGTGTAGGATTTCCCCACTCGTCAAAGACATGATGGCTCGTTTCTGTGCGAGTTGCCTGACTCGCTGTATCCTTGTAGATAGTTTCGACAGTTTTGGGCAATTGATATTGTGCAGGTTGGCTCTCAAACGATGCGAACGGGATCGCATGGTATGTGATCTTTTGGGTGACCTGTTTGATGCCTTTCTGCTGTTCAGAACTGACAAGAAGATGAAACTTATTGTAAGTGTTCTTCGTTACCATCCCGCCTTGAATTTGAACAGTTGACGTGTATTGGTATTCATCGCGGGTAAGAAACAGATTGTCTTCTCCATTTCTCCAGTTTTGGCTACTACCATATGCAAGAAAGTTTTGGTCAGAATATGTGTAGGAGGTTGTGATTGGAGGTTGTGAGTTGCCTGGACGTGCAGTGTGCGATATGGCATAAGGAATCGCCTGGTAAGGGGCCCCTGTTGGCAATCGATGCCCTTGTTCCTTGTAGCTAATCTCTTCCACGAGGCCGGACGGGCTGGTTACGTTGTTCAGATGAACCATTTGACCGAACTTCTGATAGCCAAACTTCCAGGATGCTCCATCCAAAGGCAGACGGATCTCTACTAACTGATTATTTCTTTGAATAAGAGTGAAGGTAGTCGCCTCGGCTGTATTAGGGGCCTTGGTTATCTCCACTTGAGATGTCCCATACTTAACCTCAAGAAGAATTTCTGAACCTTGCTGAACCTTGTCGAGGCGAGCAGTCTCGCCAAGTGCAGACCAAACAAATGACAGCGAGCGTCCAGTAGATGCATATAATTCAACAAGAACAGACTTATTGTATCTGTTGTTGAAAGTGGACAAAGTCTCGATTTGGCCCGACTTATAGATAATCTGGTATGTATTGGCATCTAATTTCTTCAAAATTGAGCTTTTAAGCTTTTGATCGGTGGTAAATATTGCGCTGGATGTTTCCGTAACTCGGTAAGACTCGCCTGTTGAGAGGCTGACTACTCGGTTCGACTGACGGTGTTCATAAGAAGGGAGGTTAAATGACCAACCTTGACCCAGTCCAACGTCTTGTGTGTTCAGGGAGTGGAAGGATAAGGAGAGCTTGAAAGGAGGACAATTTCTGGCTTGAATTGGTGCTTCATACAGATCAACCATACACCCGTATTGGCCGGTACGTGGATCGACGCCTTTCTGCAAAAAGTCGCTAAAATTGAACCCCTGAGAGTAGATAGTAGAACTAGATGACATTTTTATGTTGATGAAGTATAGTTTGGATGGTAATTGCAATAGTTGTGTTACTGAATTCAGATTATAGACATAGGTGGATAAACAGTTGATATTGAAGGAAATATGCTATCTTCAAATCCTCCTCGCCAAAGACGATCAATCAAGTTGCAGAAGAAGGGGAGGACACAAACACCTCCACACCGGCTTTATCCATGAGTTTGGCCAATCTGAATACTCCAGAATGACTT
Source organism: Botrytis aclada (assembly GCA_014898285.1). NCBI lineage: Eukaryota > Fungi > Ascomycota > Leotiomycetes > Helotiales > Sclerotiniaceae > Botrytis > Botrytis aclada. The sequence goes on from RCSV01000008.1 coordinate 1,263,228, forward strand.
TTGATAGCATTTTTGAATCGACTTCTCTCGGGTATCTGCAGCCACAGTATTGCGTGGTGTTATGTCAGAGAAATATCATCAACTCGTGCGAGGCCCAGCATAAATTCCGAACAATGCATTGCGTCTATATGAAAAACCACAGGAGTTTGTCAAACTTCGGGAACTCAATACAGTCGATTCAGCTTTGATGCTGAAATGGGCGTTGATCAGGTTCTGCTATCACTCATCTCTTCCAATGCAAGTTTCAGCACATAAATGAAAATGTGTTCAAGCATAGCAATAATCATAAATTGAAGTTGTTTCACGGGCTCGAAGGTAACCATGGGCGGAGTGTTCTAGGGCAGTTTTGCGGATGTAACCCGAGTTGATTGGATATGCTGTACTAAATTGTTGCTCATGGATATGCAGAAAGCTTCTTCTTGAATAATATTACAACGCATAACACACATTCCAAGCAATACACGCAATCTCGTCAAACACATAGCAAGAGGGGTATGCTAAACCCCCACTTATTTTATGCAAAGTTCGTGTTCGTGTAAATGTGGTCAGCTACCCCTCTTTTAACATTCAGCTCGCCAAGTACGATGTGGACAGTAGCAAGAGAGACGGATTGAGTATTGTACATGATAAGTTCGTATAATTTACTGTTGTGATACAGCTTTACTTCTGAGACTATAAATTTGCGATGTGACAATGAGGGGTCGAATGTCCCATACTTGTACAGAAGCACTAAATGGGAGCCAAAGTTATTAAGGATCATGCTTCTCTTGAAGCTTCATGATGACTTTCGGGGAAAACGAGGGCGCACAATTAATGTGTACCCGCCAAGTGCACCTTTGGGGTTTAAATTTATAGCAATGAAGAAAACGCGCGGAGAGAAAGTTGAGTGTGGTGGTAGGTGATAGTGTATGCATATAACAATTCATCTGCCCGGGAAGAGAGATCTGAATGCCTTGATCATTTTACTTTCACTTGAACTTACCAACTCTAAGCAACCGGATTTGTCGTCACACAACATACTATTTTCCGTAACCGATCATACACACAAGGGATTCTGGGAGTCATGTCTGTACAATGGGAGGTGACATTTTTGAGTATACACACAAGTGAGGCCGGCACTTCTCTATTTGCGAACGGTCAGATGCAGGTAGCTGCGAACGTCTTGATCAAGGCAATCAACCCAGTCAACAACAATCCATACATCTTGACAGCGACAGAGCTAGCGAGAATTGAGTTAGTTGACTATTACAATACTGACGAGAAGCTCGTTGGCCCTTGGAGGTATACCACTTTTGAAAATGAATTTTCACACACAATGCCTCAAGGTACAGGATCCGTCGCCGATGCAGGAGACCCTCCTACACAGCCATTTATGGTGGACCAACATCAACGATATTGGGTCAGCACAACAAAAGCTGAAGTCAAGAACGTTGGAGCACGCATTACCCAGCCAAACGGGAAAGTGGTCACCACTCGCAGTGCAGAAAACGACTCTTACATTGCCTTTCGGGGCTACCAGGAAATCCGGTATTCTTTATCCAATTCCGAATGGTGGAGAGAAGATACCGCCAATGGTAGCGGCTGGGACCAGGACAACTATTTCCTCAGAAGCAGGGTTCACCCTTTCATCAGAGCCGATCGCGCTGGCTACAGAGATGATAAGTTTGCCGTGGTAGGAATGCGCAACAGCGTAGCATATCATCGTGCAGGTCCGGATCTACACTACATGTGGCCTATGGGGGCAAGGGCGACTGTAAAAGCTGGTAAGTGTCTCATTTCCATCATGTCTTACACCTTCCATCATACTCCAATACAACCTTCCTTCCTTTGCCCCCAGATCATTTGATAGACATTAATAACTCTGCCTTTCACAACAGGATTGACGCACTACGCCGATGGAAGGGTGCACCCAAAGGCTTGGTCAAAAGATATTGTTATCAGACAGCATGCAAATTCTCTGTGTCTTACCCGCTTGAAGACGTCCGGTCCACTGGGTATTTGGGACCTTGGTTGGTGGTTTAATCCTACGGCCACAATGTACGATCAGTATGGTAATTCAGGCATGTTTGAATTCGGTGTCAATGAATACAACACAATATCCGTTCACAACCGTGGCACGAAATCTTCCCCTCCGTCCGATACTCCCCATTATGAAGACGAGAAGACTACTCCAGGTGCGGAAGTCGATGAGAGCGAATCACAAGTTCTTGGAACGTCAACAGATTAACCTTGTCTGAGTCTTTCGGGGAAAGCTATGGAGATATTGCTGTTGGAATTTTAACAGATCTGAGTATTGTTTTACTTTTTTGATCTTAGTATAGCAACTCGCTTACTCACGTTCATTCAATCTATTGATGTAATGTCTCTCGAATTTTGTTTTCTGTGTCTTGGGCTTGGGCTTGAAAGTTGGACACTGCTGCCTCTCAAGATTGAACGCCCAGTTCCATTCTCTATTCAAGGAATGGCTACACCTCAAATACTCAGATAGCTTTTAATGAATCAATCATTGCTCATCAACTGGCGCGCGTTGCCCTGTGCTTTATTTAACCTGAAGACTATAACTCATGTATCTAAATGGCAATCATGTGACCATGAGAAGATACTAGCTAGGCCTCGCAAATCTTATACTTAGTGTTAACTTTGCATAGCCTTTCATAACAGCAAAGGATATGAAGACTTGTTCATCCATCTTGTATACACTAGCATCAATTCGTAGTCTCTCCAAAATCAGATATAATAGAAGCGCGAGCTAGGTGCGACAATACCGATACCGCTCTTGTAATCCTGCCCCCTGTACAATTTCTTTACATTACCAGTACACGCAAAAACAACATAAACTTGATCCATATTAAACAGTGATAGTATATACCATATGTTGTGAGACCCATGGAGCCTGAAACCTTAATTTGCAAAGAAGGAAAAGGTAATATCCATCTATTGAAAGAGAGGAGAAAAGAAAGAGGACGCGCATTATGCTGGTTTCGGACAAGTGCAGCTCTCACCTGCCCCATTGAGACTCCTGATCGTGATGGACATGATTCTGTAAGTGAACGGCCCGCCTATCATTCCACCACCTTTCCAATGCGTGTTAGCATGCGGGTTGGACTTTGGATGAACTCATCTTATCAAAGGGCCGAGGGGGGAAAGGCAGAGGCAAGCTTTTGTAATCCAGGGATCCAGGGACTAAACAAGGAACAGCCGCACCAAGCAAAAGCTTAACAAGACTTGAGTCGATTGCGATACAAACTTACGAACTGGGATACAAAACGCCGTATATTCTGAATACTCTTAAGCACTACAACTATTCGGACATATAAACCCGCTCAAGAAACGAAACAAACAAACAAATTGCTTGAAGTAGAAGATACTTGACATCGAAATGAAATAACACGAGTAATTGAGAGTTAGTTATATAAAACTTGAATGAAACATATCGAAATAGAATTCCGGTAAGCTAGTGCACTAATTGTGTTGGAAATCATATATATGATACTAAGCAGTATGCTAGTAACAAACATCTTTTTCTATTCCAACAAATTGGTACTGATTTGTGGGAGCAAATCTAGAACTATTTGTAAAAGGAATTTATACAATCAGCGAAATCCAGTCCACAGGAACTAATCTGAATAAAAATTGGAACAAATTGAATTCCTATATATCATAGAAAAGATATTGATATTTTTTAAATAAGAAAAATAATTTTCAAATAAACAAAGGGTCAAGATTCTTAATAGTAACTAAACAATATATGAATAGAATCAAAATTATTAGTAACGAAATATAATTAGATGATTTAATACCTAAAAATTAGGATCTAAGTTTGAAAGTGTTGTATAAAGTGATTAATTGAAAGCAAAGGAAGTAATGGTTATTTTAAATCTTTTTAATTAGAATTTGCAAGAATGATTGCTTTTCTGATTAGATCAGGAATGTCGGATTTAGACAGCTTTTATTGTACTTCCTTATATCCTATCTCTTTCATTCTCACCCCCATAGTTAAAATCTACGCGGATTCTTCTTCGTGATATCCATATTGCTGACTCCGATTGCGGCTGAAGCTAAATTAGCAGTTTCATGTATGGAATGGTGGGCTGAAGGCTTGAGAGATCGCATACTCAGTGAGGAGAAGTATTTACCAGTCTCAGCCCGTTTGTCGCTCTACACCCGATACCAAAGAAGCATGCGAATTCGTAGTCTGAAGAACCGGACGGCCAACATGGCGGCTACCGATGATGAATTTGACAGGGCCTTTGCGAAAGAAAAGTAGTTGATTTGTGCGTTCGGTTCTGCCGCCATCTATCAACTCGGTGTTGACCTCTAGGACGTAACAGCCTAGGACGTAGGATATTGTTACCACAAGCAGGAGGATAATAATAGCCCAGAGGACTAGTTGAATGAAATCGGAAGGGAGAATCGGAGGCATTGAGGGGTTAGATATGGCTACTGCAAGGAAGTCTTTGCTGCCTGGAGTAGGCGATAAAATAGGTTGAGGTCTTTCTTGCAAATAAATATCAGGAATGAAATGTTGACCGTACCGCGCGGTCTTCGTAACTGCGAACGTGGCCGATCAGGGGAACCTAATGGGAAAGGGTAGGATTCTAGGCAGAAGGGCCGAATGCACATAAAGCGCGAGCACCAAACATCGCAGAGGTGCAGACTTGGTAGTTATTAGAAACGGATAATGAAGAGAAAGAGCGAGAGATGGAGGACGCGAGATTCTTATACCCCGCCACAGCGGCGGTGGGCCCGCGCACGCGCCTTGCCCGATGCTGCGGTCGCGGCTTCCGCATGCGGGCTTGCCGTCTGGTCGTTTACCAAGATATATTTAACAACCAGACGGCACATTGGCTGTTGTTTTCAGCCGGTTCAGTCACTGCTTTCTGCAGCCGACTTGCCAAAATCTTGCGCCGCTCTACTACTAGTATGCCTGACAGCCAAGACGGCGCGACTATACAGACGAGTGTTGATACACAGACGGTCCCCTAGCGATATGAAAACATTGAAATAGGAAGAACCAACCTTGATCGTGATTGTAGCTCCATAGCCACACCAACTGCAAATTGAGTAGCAATAGATACACCCATTGTGATTGGGCCGGGCACGAATCCTACAATTCCGGCTGCTGCATTTATGACTTGCAACCACAGAGAAGATTTGCTCGCATGGTAAAATGTTTTTAGGGAATCCAAGAAAGCAGCTTGATCAATGCCGCAATCTTCCAATACTGGCGCATATGCTCTGACGAAACCGCGTTTCTTATCCCTAGGTCTGCGTTGTGGGAGAATGACCGGACAAGGTAATTTCGGTTTCTTAGCACTATAGGCTGGAGGTGGATGGTTCCGCACAAACACACCGACGAGCTCATTGGCATCTTGTGTAGGCTCTTCAGAAGGTGTGCCTGGACCAGATTTATCTGCCGCTTCGTCCAAAACCCAAGCTTCCTCATCTACCTCCTCTGATTCTGTGTCCGAGGAATCATCATGCTCGTATTCCTTTTTGAGTTCGTGCTTTTCTTTCTCATTCACTGGAACAGCTTGACCTCTTGCCATCATTCTCTCGGCATCTTCTGCGGATAGCTCGACATACTGAGGAGGGGCATCGTTGTATTGGTGATCAGATTGAGCAGCTGCTAGACTACTTTCGCCATTGGACGAAGCTTGTGGTAGGTTGGATGAGGACTTGTTGTGATGATGGTGAATTGTTTCCGATACAAGACCAACTCCTGAAACGATGAGTTTTACTATAATTCCCATGGTTGTAATGTAAGCTGAGTCAAGGGGATAAAAAAATTACAGTATAGATTGTAAGAATGAAAATGCAAGATAACGGCGTTCTGGAAAATTGATACTTGGCCCAACTCTACCTCTTATTATATACTTACTATATCATGCAATCTGATATAATTCTCGAGCTTCACAGTGATCATCGATCAACGGAGCTGAGCGGTTACAAGTCCCAACATCTTGCAAACCTCATTTGGTTAAGATAGAAAACGGAACCTCAGCTTGATCCCACTGATGGTGTTGTAATATTGTATATGGTCTGTGCGTTTTATGTCAATCGTGTGGAAAATGCTAAGCCCGTAATCACTAGAGACAATGTTTTGCCTATTCGAGGCCGCCAAACCGTAGGGCTATGCCATTGTGGGACTTGTACAGGGTTGTTTTGGCTCACCATGGACTGTCGACGACTCTTTTACTTCAATCAAGCATTGTGGTTGTCATATTAAAAATGCATATCAAGCTTTTTGGCAAAGCTTGAGTGTTCGAGGTTATGAGACGTCACTGTTATCCCCTTTCAGACGACATGTCAAGCCAGCGAGGATCTATTCAAGCCTTCGACTTGGAGGCTGATACAGTTTTATTCACGAATGTTTGCACCTTTGATCAATGAATGTGTGTTAATACAAGCGGGCCTATGCTATCAATTACAAACACGCTGATAAGCATAGCCGTACACAAAATTCTCTGTGCTTTGCCAGTACGCATCCAGTCATTGCGAGTGTAACACGGCTGAGGGTGAATCGGTCAATATGGACGTATACTACACAGGAACATATATCTGGTGTTGGTGAAGGGTTTGCAGCCTGTCTTCCTGAAACATACATCATCCAATTGCTGTACACACTCTCTCTCAGACAGCAGGATATACCCAATTAGCGATGACCGAATCTCATTAGTATCCGAGTTGTCGTTCGAAGATAGGGTATATTGTTATCTCTGCAACAGAGATCCTAGCACGGCACTCGATCCTAGATCTCGCCGATTTCGAGTCTCTCACGATTTATTATTATAGCGCGTTTTCCAACATAACATTGGCAGGGCCTCGGTTGTCTATTTAGGGGCCAGCCATTGTACAGAAATTACAAGCCTCAATAAATAGGCAGAGGATTCTGTCCACTGGACCTAAAGATAAGCCATAATCTAGCTTGCCAAAAGCTTTAATATGGCTATTTAGGGTGTTATGATGCCTGCTGCTTAAGGCTTAAGCATTATTCCAAATTCTCTGGGTTCTCATTTCACAGCGAGATCTAAGCGTGGGCTTGGAGCACCAAACTCTGATTTCTTCCTTTGGATTCCAATTCAAGCTGTTCTTATGTCTACTATCTACACTTTACCGCCAGTCGTCTTCATGAACTACATCAAGCGCACGGAACCTTATGCACCACCGTCGCATCTAAAGGTGAACCCCGGTACTTTTCTCTACAGAAAATTTGAGGATTTGATGTACTTGTATATACATAATCGCAATGCTTTGAAAGTGTAAGTGCTACTTCTTTGCCGAGATCTGAGAAGAGCTTCCCTAGTTTGGAAGAAGAAATGGCCCTGTCTTAGACTCGAATTCACACAAACAAGTGTTCTCGCTCGACCGAATTGATACACAAAGAAAGACGTATCAAGGAGCACAAAATATGGCTCCCTTTTTGGTGTCAAAAGAAGTCGATCCTACCTTGCCAAGTCGCTCTGCGATGCGTACTCTTCTACATATTTCGACACCCAGATCAATTTCGATATACGACTGACAATGATGAATGTCCTTGTATCTTACATTTGACCCGTCAGATAAACAGAAGTTTCTGGGGAATATCATACAATCTGCTCTTGCTCATATTAAAACCAAAGGTGCGAGTTCTGTGCAAATTCATGACTCCGTTATTGAAACGAGGATAGTTGCGCATTTCGTAGGGGGTGTCGTTACGGTTACGGCTTTGTCTCTTGATTTTCCTCTTATTTGCTAGATATCATATTACATGCCTTTAAATACATGGCAACTAGTCCCTTTCAAGATCCATTTTTATCTTCTATTGTTGTAGAGATGGTTGTTTTGGAACGGCGAACTCGAGCTACGTTTTAGAGCCCGTGTATTTCTAGCGAGAAACCGATGCAGACGCGTATAGCCAAGGATACATCTTCATTGAGAAAGGGCATTTCCCGGCCCAAAAATTACCTGGATATCGATCATCAAGCCCTTCAGGCAATGCGGATCAACAAAAGTCAAGAAACGCCCCCACTTCAGTAGGTGCCGGAAGTTCTTCTGAGCATATACCTAATCTCTCGTGTTATTGTGTTTATAACATTGAGTTGCATCAATATCAGCTCTATTTGTCGGTGTTGACTTCACTGGCCTCCAGAATTAGTCCTGGTTCCGCATCCACTGCCAAAGGTTGGAGGCGTTTTGTGGGTGCTTGAGGCTGAAGGATCCGTACCCCCAGGCGCATGGCTACAGAGTTCTTTACACCATTCTAACACTAGTCATTCTGCAACCTCAATTCTCGGTATTTCAGTAAAGCTATATCAATCAGTTGTTGGGCTACAATGTTATTCCTGGCTTCACTGGTTTTTAATATGCCAAGTACGCTGGGAACTTTGTTCTGGCCTTGACACGACTTGCGACTTTTACCACTAGATGTAGAAATTATTGGTAGAAATAACGTTTCGTGTACAGCAACGAGGATTTACTTTGAGCCATAAGGAGGCACCCAAGAGCTTCAAATGAAGTGTAAATTTGGCAAATACGGGGCATTTTGAGTGTTGTGAAGTATTGGAGTTGTGGACGAAAGGAATGACAATGAAGTCTTTCACAGTGGAGACTAGATAGTTCCTCTTCCATTAAACAATCTCAAGAAGAGAAGCGGTGACTGATAATTGGTAATCCTTTATTGATGTTTTGTTCTGGACAAAGCTACATTTGAAGGTACGACCGGGTAATAACATAATTTTTACTGCATACCTCCGGTTTTACAAAAGAGGCTATGCACAGCATCAAGCCACCAACAATACAACCACGACTACGAACAAATTGGGGCATCTCCATTTAACCGTCCAGCAACATCTCTTCTCAGATCCTAAACTTCCATCCTTCGAATGATTTCAAATGTAACATGGTATAAGCGCCAAGATTTCTTTATGTCAATATCCTAGTTTTCACCGTGTAAAATGTTATGCGCCTTACTTTGTGCCTTTGATCCTGTATATATATAAAATACCCACAACACCACCATGCAAGTGCTTACCATCAGGCTGAGTTCTCTTTGTCATGTATCCACCCTCACATCTATTAATCACAAACTTCATGTTTGTTCAATATAATAGTTCTGAAAAGAATGATTCGAGCCCTTCAGTCTTATGATTGAGATTTCGGTTCAAATGCAAATTAGACGTCGAGTGAATGAATTGCCCATCTAAGTAGGATTAGGACAGTTCTTTCCCCTCACCCAGAGTCTTCCACTTGTGAACATTTTCGTCATTTCAATATACGCAACAAGCATTTCTTCTATATCATGCATTGTTCTAATTCCCTCCGCAAATTCTCTCTCCCACACCCTAATGCGCTTATCCCAAGTCGCAGCGCCTTCCTCACTTTCATCACCGGCAGCGCCATCTGGCTCTTGCTGTTCTCATTTTTCCGTCATGTTTTTTGGCGAGACCCGCACTCCGCATTTTTCGATAGCACACATGTCTATGAGAAAGACTATTCTGATCGACGACAATCCTCTGCTTCATCATTTCTAGATGATCTGGTCGAGAGCAATCAAACATCTTTGTTCAGCAATTCTACTTCAAATCTTTCCGGAGACTCGGATGGAGATGGCGATACAAAGGTTCCGGATATGTGTATAGCATATGTAACCATCAAGCGCGACATGCAGAATAGGAATGAAGGGAGACAGTATATCGATGCAGCTCTAGGGACTATGATAGATGGGTTGAGTGAGGAGGAAAGAAAAAGTGTGTGGATTTATGTGTTATTTGCAGATATGGATCCAAGTGTTCATCCGTTATGGGAGGAAGAATGGTTGGAGAGAGTAGTGGATGATTATGGTGGATATGAGGTTGGAGCGGAGAGGAGAGAATGGTTAGAGGAATTAATGAAGCAGAAGGAATGGCAGATTAAAGGGGTTTTGTAAGTTTTTTCTTCTTTGAAACTCAAAATGCCAAGCTACTTAGCAGCTTCCAAGAACTAACGACACACTAGCGATTATGTATACGCGTTAAGCCGCTGCTATGATACCCACGCTCCTTATATAGCAATTATGGAAGACGATATTGTATTCGCTCATGACTGGTACAAGCGCACTATTTCTGCTCTCAACAAAATCGAGTCTCTCTCTCAAAGTTTTGGAGATAAATTCTATAATTGGATATATTTAAGACTTTTCTACACAGAAACTTTTCAATCGTGGAGCGAAGAGGTAGATTTCTGGTATCGACATAGATATTTTTTACTGTTTTTTGCTGCTCCTTTCTGCACAATTACCGCTCTTGTATTTATACGAAGCAAAGTCGGCGAGAAAAGGAAAACAGGAGGTTGGCTGGATAACTGGACAATCTTTGTTATAGGAGTGGTGGTTGTACCAGCCTTTATAACCCTGGGGTTCATGGTTGGGAAACACAATTTACCGTGGTGGGAGTTCAGAGGGAAAGACGTGGTTAAGATGAATAGTGGAGGATGTTGTACACAGGCTATGGTTTTTCCGAGAGAGCAGGTGGAGGGATTGAGAAGTTATTTGACGGGAAGGGGAAGTGGCCAAACGGATTTGATGATTGAGAATTATGCGGAGAACGAGGGTATGGAGAGATTGGCACTTGGGAAACAGGTTGTGCAACACGTGGGAGCGAAGAGTAAGTCTTTTTCTTCCTTTGTAGGGGAAATTTGGATGAGATATTCATGGCACTGACTTTGTGTGTAGGCTCGAGAGGTGATAATCAAATCAACGCTATGAGTACTTGGGCATTCCACTTTGAGGAATATGACAAAGTTTCTATGTTTGGAAACTCGGTCTATGAAGAATCTTGATCTGAAGATCTGGAAACTACCAGGCCAGAGACATTCGGATAATTGATATCGGAGTTGACGAATACCGGAAAAGTATATCCTCAGTTTCATATTTTCGGAATATGAAGACAAATCAATCTTCTCGAAACTACGCTAGTAGGATATCAGCCACGAATCTACTACCTCCCCATTTCTCTTTCCAACCTCTTGATCTGTCATACATACAACTATCCCACTGCAGGTAGCTCAGTGTCCTTCCCTTCAGGAGTTTGTGCTATGTCTGCTCCAAGTTTAGAGAATGCTCTATCGGCCATTATCGAATTTGGGCACCAGTATAACACGTGATTGTTGGTAACCGGAAAGCCTACTATCTGCGATCTTACTGCTTTTTGACAATAATACTTTTAGAACTAAGGAATTTTCATGCATCTATGAAGAGTTGGGCACAAATATTGGAAAAGCAAAGAATAGGTTCGGGATACGACGAACTGTCAGGATCATATGGATCCTTCTTGCCTTTTAGCAGTAGCGCTCAGGTGTCGATGTGATATCTAGAAAAGATTAGAACATTGGATGGGAAAGAAAAAGAGAAGAGAAATAAGATCGAGGGGATTTGGTGGTTCGGAGCCAAAGAAGAGTAATATTTCTGTTAGATAGCCTAATTGCGGTGGCACTCGCCCAATCTTGGATCAAAACTCGAACTGTTCCTTGCTGCCTTTTGGCAGCAGACAGGGCACTGAAATTCGATTGGTATTCATTCGGCGTTATTATATTGTCGGGTCTGAGTCACTCGAATACTCGGTTCCCAGAATTGGCATCGAGGTTTTTCTCCAATATCTTGGATATTACGACTACGAGTTCTCGACGCAAGAAAAATACGACCTCATAATCGGAATTGAAGAAAACCGAAAGAAGATATGTCAAGCAGAAAACAACGCAGGCTGCGTGCGTATTCGTACGACATTTAGGTATGCGTGAAGGGAAACCTCCAAGTATTATCACATCAGGATGGTGTATCATGTGGTCTTCGGAAAATCGACAGCATTTCAGTTCCTGGACGAAACTATCTAAAGCCTCACGTAGATATGATCTGGTAGACTGATATGAAAGCACATGCCTAGGACACACATAATTTATTGAATTGAGATAATCGGAATAGAGGAAAATAGACAGATACTACCAGACAGTGGGGTTCCTCATAGACGCTGTGCCAGAAAGTCTCCACTCACCCGATTTTACCGAATCCCACTGTCGAACTATTGCTGCCTAACTTGATACTCATCCCGGTGTACATACTAATCATCAACTTTGACGATCTAACCGACAGAGCTTAATGCTTACCTTAAATCAACGATTTAATCTGGTTTCACGAACAAAGTTTTCAAGGACTTACTCAAAAATGAGATACATTGATAGTCTCCTCAGAAAATGTAGCATCGTTGCGTGCGCCAACGGACGTGCCAGCTGGACGCGAGTGTGAGGCAAAGTGCGTCTCTTGCCAGGGAGGGGCATCTGATGACACCCTACTCCATGCACAAACTTGTAAAGTTGGAAAATACTTGGGGGCTACGTACTATCGTCAAGCTGACGTCAGATAAAGAGAACTGTAGTTCTATATAAACACACTGATAGACGAGGGATGAGTTTGTACTGCAACAGAACATCTCCCATTAATCCAAATTCTCAGAGTCGAAGGTTTCAAGGACCCGTTAAGTTTGACAATGCCAGTAACCATTAAAGTTGCGAAGCCTGATGCAGAAGCATTTAGGCCAAACTGGCGTGATCCTCCACAATATGGTGGTCCCAGAACGAACGCAGCCCCGGTTCAAGATCCAAACAGGTCATTCTTGCGCGATTTACTCAAAGATTTAGCCCCGAAACCCAACAGCACTATAATACAATCGACATTTAACGAAGAGATCGCGAGTAAGATTCTCCCATCCGGCAACGGTTTAGTGCATACCTGTCTCGAGGCGTATAATCACCATCGTCATCTTGTCCTTCGTCCCGATGATATTTGGATTGCTATTGTGACTCAATTCTCTTTTTATGTGAATAAGCATTCTGAGGAACTGCGTTCCTTCTTTGTGAGGCATGAAGGAAAGAAAGAGCTAGTCCTTGAAATTGCTGGTTTTGATTTCACGGTTTTCACTACTAACATGGCCGACATGATCCAGGTATGTGTACTTTTGCTACGCTCTTGTATCACATTTTATAACAAATTGGCTTACTCGTTCTTAACTTGTAACTAGGAAAATGTCGTGGATAAAAGCTTCCAGTCATGGATTTTGCCGGCATTTTCGACCACGACGCGTATCGACACCATTGTATGTAGCTCAGTGATGATGAGTACCATGAAAAAGTACTTCAGTTACGAGTACGTTACGGCACTGTCCAGAACCTTTTTTTTCTTATGAGGCACCATAACCCATATTAACCTGTTAGATGCATTACTACGTGTGGTATACCTACAGTCACATTACTCGGAGAGGTATCAGACTGGGAAGAAATTCTTCGCCGGCTGGATAAGCTTGAATCGTTTGGGCCAGCTCATCCAGAATTAATACACTGGAAAGAGATGCTTACTCCGGCAATCCAAAATATGATCCTAACTTTCGAAAATCCCGGAGCCACAGCGCAAGTCGATTTCTGGTCGAAGATTGCTCACATTGAAAGACGAAGTGGCGGATCGAATTTATCCGGGTGGCTTGTAGCTTTCTGTGTCTTCAATGAGGATGGAGAATGGCAAGTAAAAGAATGGAAACCCTACGGTTTAAAGAATGAGCCTCCCCCTCCCCGATATTCATATATAAAAATTCAGGATATACCTACTGGAAAGTGTGAGGTTGAAGTTCTGCTCAGTGGAGAGTTTAAAGCCGATGCTATGATTGTGGCCGGCCTGGTAGGCGCTTCACTCTCTTCTCAGAATGGGGATGATGGGATCCTTGACACAGTGCAACCTTACCCTGCATGGAGTCTCTTCGAGCTGCACGATGATAAATAAATCGATGTTAGAATCATTCAGGATGATAAGGACTTACTACTTTTGGTCTTGCTTGCCCAATGGGGTGGATTGTTGCTAAGTAGAGCTATTGAAGGGTCACCAAGGGCGCGGTAAAGAGAGATACGATATCAAAGTGATCTTGGAGTAAATACCTGTTATATCACAATACTAAGCCAGTGTCTTTCTCCGCAAAAAAGGCAAAACTGCCAAACCTTGAGCCCGCTAATGATAGAAAAGGGGCTTCAGAGACCTATTTTTCAGAATTAGATCAGAGTTCAATTTCATGATTTAAATTTACCAATTACAAGAGATTTCGTATTCCATAGAGCTCAAATCAATGCCATTAGAAGGAATGAGAGGGAATAATGATCAACTGCTTTAATATTTCATTATTATGGAGGGATATGGTTTTTGAGTTTGGGGGGTTCTCCAAGTCTTGACATTGACCACTTATCAGGTCCCTCTTGATTTTTTGCTGTGTTACTTTTGCGGCTTGTGGAAGGATCGAAGGATTAAGAACACCTTAAATCAGATCTGCAACATAAGTTCAGGAGTGTAAGAAAGTCACGAGTTTTGATGGTGGTTGGTTGATTGGGGGAGCGAACTTATTAATCCGAAGTTGCTCCGAATAAAGTCTCGATTTGGACGACTTCTCCTCGACTGTGTGAGCAGCTTATGCTATTTTCTACCTTATACAACTTTGCAATACTTTCTGGATACTCTCTAATAGATGCTTCGATGGTGATGCTTATTGGTCTCGTGAAAGAATACTGCATTTGCATAACTACAGTACTCCTTAGCAGATCAACCAAACAAATTGTCACTCTTTCCGATACCTTAGACTTTTCGCTTCTTTTCCCGTTGCTGGACTCAAGTCTTACTATATCTTGTTCCGGAGCATGAGGAAAGCATCGAACTGAAGGTACTCACCGCTATTCGAGCTGCAGCCGATGATCATGGCCTCAATGATGCTATCCCTTCTTTCCCACAAAAGGGCGAATGCAGTATTGACGAGATACCTTAGTTGAAATAGCAGAGAGTATGGATGAGGAAGCGACTTTACGAAATCACAAAAAGACTTGTATAACAAAAGTGGATGCTACGACTTCATAGAAGATTTCTGTTCCTCGATATATGCAACCTTCTTTACAATTGCATGTCACCTATCGTCAAACACATACCGATATCCGCTTTCTATCTTTATCATATTCGTTTCACTGTCATGATTTGATTGTTGTTCTTTCTTCTCTAGGTACATTTCTTGGTATGAATGCAGCCATCACCTATGCCATCGGCACCCAAGCACATCAAGCCAGTGTGAAAGCATGCTGTTTCGTACCACATATCTCATAGCTACTTCCACTTTTGTGACAAAAATGCCATAAATAATGTTCACTACGCAGATTCAGATTCTTTTTGTTTGTTTGATAAGGATAAGATGACGCGGCACCCACGTACAGTAGGTCCCAAATGTCTAATTTATTCTATCTAAAGAGCTAGCTATTTTACGGAAGATAGTAGTCCTTTAACAAGGACTACTAGAAAGAGGTAGTTTCTTCGCATTCGCTTAAGGCTTAATACAGTGGCCATTGAATTGAAGTCATTCGCCTACGTTCACACACTTTTCCAGTTGTAAATGTTCTTGCTTTGTTTTATTTGGGGATATGGCGTTTCCATTGCTTGGATATAAATCAATTTTCGCATTGGAGTTAGGAAAGAGGTAAGGTCCGGGATAGGAACAAGAACGGAGGAGAATAATGTCAGTGAGTATCAAGAATGACATATAGTGAACCAACAGTGAATTAAACTACATGGTTGGAAAGAAAGAACAGGGAAACAATGGCGTGATGAACCAAAATGAGAGAGAAGGCGAAGTATGATTTGTTCGTAAGATTACTACTTGGAAAGCTAACATGGAGTATAGAATTTGATGATATTGACATGGAATAACAAAGAACGAATCTCAAGGGGTAATAAAGCAAAATTTCATAGAGGCAGAGAAGTTCACAGTGCTCTTTTCTATGGTACGCCCATAGAAATTTCAAATTAATTTCCCCGTGATTTTTGCGAAATTCACTCTCAAGTATCGCGTAGCCGTAGCATTTGAATTTTCTCGCACAAACAATCATAAAGCTGCTTGGAATATCTTAAGTCCCAAACATCGAAACCTCCACAAACTTATTCAACAGAGGGTCAGGAGTTGCGTTTGAGCCTCCACAACCTCCCAAGCTGCACGAAACAAAAGTTTTTATTTATTTTGCTTCCACTCAATCCTTTACACACACGACAAAATTCTCCGTGTTACCAAATATTCGATCTATATCTTCTCTCACCATGGCGACCCCAACACTATACATCGGCAAGCCAGTTATGGATGTCTTGGCTACAGAACTTCTTGTTCTTGTCTGCGAATCTCTTTCCCGCAAGGACTTGACCAACTTTCGATTGGCGAACAAAGTTTGTGCTGAGGTCGCGTCTAAGACTCTCTTTCAAGATTTGCATGTCATGTTCACAAAGAAAAGCCTCAGTAACTTGTTGAATATATCAAAGCAACCAAATCTTTCGAAGCATGTCAGAAGTATATCGTATGAGCCACGCACCTTGCAAACTCTCAGTAAGACCGAATACATCGATTGTATAGTTCGGGAGGTGAAAAACTTTTCTACCCTGTTTTCCCTCAACGAAGAAGACCTGGACAAGGGGTACGAGCTGTACAACCAAATTCGCAAACATCAAGAATACTTGATTACGTCAAATTACGACACAGTTGTCTTCTCGCAAGCCGTTACAAAATTCTCAAACCTCAACAAGATCGTCGTGGATGACGCTGGATTACCATCTGATCAATTCATAGACTCTTACGACTGCAAGGCATATCTTCGTAAGCAGATGTTCAACCTTGAGCCGAACCGCTATACTGCAAACAAATCCGGGATGGAACATGGGATACTTCTTGCTGCTAGCCTTGCTGGAACAAAACTGACGACTTTCAGAGCCACGGCTCTACCTTTAAGATTCTTCAACACGATGCTATTGAGCATTAACGATGTGGCTCTTTCAGTGCTGCAGCATGTTCAGCATATCGACATTACCATCGACGTCAGTGTAGGAAAATGGGAAGCCTCCATCGATGGGTTTGTTCCTCGCCTCGTAAATTTTTTGTCTCTCGTCTCTAATCTCGAGACTCTTCGTATCGACGTGGGGGAACATCAAATAAAATCAATGGTGCCAATTCCTTTCGATAAGGTAATTATAAGCAGTGATAGTTTCCCAAAGTTACGCAGTCTTGACCTTCGTCATTTCTCGTGCTCCAAAATCTTTTTCTCAGAGTTTCTCCAAAAGCATGTGGGTACACTAGAACATTTGTCACTTGATACAATGACGATGGTGGATGACTGTCCTGGTTGGGGTGCTGTTTTTAATACACTTGAAACTGGTTTGAAGCTCAAGTCTTGTTCTTTCACTGGCGTTTGGCACGAGGGCTGGGACGAAAAAGAAGAAGACCAAACTTACCCAATAAAGCTTCACGCAAAATATACTGGAACTAGGTCAAGTTCTTTGGGCGAAGTACTACAGCACCGTGTCATCAAGAAGTGTATGCCAGAGGGATACGAATGGATTGCCATGGACGAGATTTGGGCCACCGCTCTGAGGGAGTCAGAAGATAGGGGATATCACACTTATAGTGATGATAGTGATGATGATGGCGGCTCTTTTGGCTTTGGCTTTGATGATTACACGGATCGTTTAGATCTCGATGAATTTGGCCACTGCATTCATGATGGCGATGACGATGAAGACGAAGACGAAGATGAAGATGATGATGATGACTATGAGGATATCGATGAGGACAGCGATGATTAAGACGATGAGGATAGTATCGATTGGGAAGGTTCATTTTGATAATTCTTGTAACGGCAAGCAAAATTTGGCGGTGGACGTACACAAAACAGGGTTCGCATAGAGGATACCCATGATCCAGAATCATTTTCTGTTTCTTCAACATAACCAATTGTACATTTCAGTTATTTGTCCATACCATAACGATAGCGAGAGTTGGTTCGCACAGAAGTGGATTACTATCATTGGCTTTCCATCATAGTCCAATATTAAGATGTAATCTTACAATAATCAATCAATATCAATGCAAACTCGGAGTTGCTCTCCTGTGCTGAAACTTCATGTGTATTTGATTATGTGAAATATCTTTAAGAGCATGCAACAAATTTCCTCCATCATTTTCTACCTTGTGGTAGGCCAGTGTTTCCAATAGTCTGAACTGCAGTCCATTTGTTGATATATGTAGATTCTGGGTTTGAGATTCTGGAGATGGTGTCGTCGATTCCATGAATAAAACTCCTTCACCATTCCAAGCCATTTTGACTTCTGAAATACTTTCTACATCACATCTCAAAGTAACTAACCGTTCTAAGTTTTCGATTACTAGATGCAGTCCAGACTATCGGATATCCTGAGCTTCTCAGCACAGAACGGAGTATCAAATACTCATCCCCAACCCCCAAATCCCCTCATCTTACCTCCCCAGCTTCAGTTTCAATCCCTATCAGTATACATTGACTTCATCCACTTCCCACTTCTCCCACGCACCTTCACAGTATTCTAAACCACAACACTCCATACCCTCCCACACCCTCTCCTCCTCTCTAAACTCAAATTACCATCTTCCTACCCGCCCACGCACCCACGCACAAACAAACAACAAACCAAGCAAATATCCAGACTCGCACTACACTCCAAACTTCTTCCCTACTCCCCCATCAACCATGCCACATACACATAACTCCACATCCTATCATTCCCCATCCTCTCACCCCTCCCCATCTCAGCTACTCCCCTCCCCATCTCCTATAACATAACATATATACACAAGAAAAGTGAAGATATCGTTGTCATTGTTTAGCTCCTAGGTATTGTATTCCAACTTCGATTCTCGCTAAAGCCCTGCCAAGTTTCTCATTTCGCGGTTTTTGTTTTAGGGATATTGGCTTGTAGTATTCTTACTCGTTTGTTTACTTGCTTCTATTTTATATAGAGAGATAATTTTTTGGGATTTTCGATTCTGGGTTTGGGGTGTGACTGGCTTGTTGATAGCAGTTGTGTGGTTTTTGATGGGAGGTGTGTTGTTTGTTTCTATTTATGTTTAGATCTATTTCTCCCTGCGCATCCCCCAATCTTCAAGCCATTCTTGTAAAAAAAATTCAGACACCAAATTTCCAACACCAAACTCCCAACGCCAAACTTCTCACACATATATCCCTTTCTCTAACCTCCGAACTTCAAACTTCAAACTCCAAACCCTCCTCTCTTCAAACTTGGATTCCTATCTCTTGCCAGCCAAGTCAAGTCAAGCCAAACCAAATCAAACCAAGTCAAATACTTTGCTAATATCATACTCTACCTCTATCCCTCTATCCCTCTATCCCTCTATCCCTCTATCCCTCTATCCCTCTATCCCCTCCCCCTCCACCCTCTATTCCTTCACTCTCCTTTTTTCCATCCCCCAAACTTCAAACCGACCCCCATCCCGCTCATCTCATCTCATCTCATCTAAACCCAAACCCAGCATCCCCTGCCCCCCCACTCCCCCCAGGACTTGAAAAGTCCCAAGTTCAAGACATTCCCAAAACCAAAAATCTAAGATCCCCATCCTAATCTACCCTCTTTATCCCCTTCCTCGTCCCTTCATCGAATCCCGAAACTCTAGGCAGGCGACCTACCTATCTATCTACCCACTCACCCACCGAAAAGATGCTTATCAAATAAGCGAGATATCGAAAGAAAAAAGGAGGTAGAGAAGGAGGGGAAGGGGTATTAAGAGAGATATTTGTTCATATATCCACCCACCTAGCTACTCATTCACGTACCTACTCATTCACATACTCATTCATATACCCACCCACCTACCTACCCCTCACTCATTACTCAACAACCACAATAACAGCAAAGCAACAAACCATACAAATACATCAATATCCTCATTCATTCATATTTCCCCATCCCCATCCTCATACACATCTCTATATCTATCTTCATATTTCTCCATAAATCTCCATATCTCCACATACATCCCCAAATCCCAATGATCAGAAACAAATCAAAACAATTCCCAACATGTAATCTATTCTCAACTCATATTAATCTCCTCCCCTCCCCCCCACTCTCTCCTTCAATACTAGGATAAGTAGGTAGGTAGGTAGATGAATAGATACCCAGTCAAGAATGGGGTATTCGCGTATTGTGTTTTAAATGATTTGA
Source organism: Botrytis aclada (assembly GCA_014898285.1). Classification (NCBI taxonomy): domain Eukaryota; kingdom Fungi; phylum Ascomycota; class Leotiomycetes; order Helotiales; family Sclerotiniaceae; genus Botrytis; species Botrytis aclada. Next base: position 1,283,284 of record RCSV01000008.1, read on the forward strand.
TGATTCATTTATGTAGAGGGAGAGAGAGGGGGAGAGAGAGAGATTGAATGGGTGGATGACTATAGTGGGTGGATATCATAGATATAATAATTTCGAATGTTCGGTTGGAGAACTGAACTGGGAGAGACTTAGAATACAATACAACACAACACAATGCAATATAACGGCCATGACACAAAGACAAAGTATCCACCCAGTAAACAACTGCACGATCTGATTATCAAACCCAATATGCAGAGTCCAAGTATCCATCCATACCCGAGACAATTCTACCCACATTAAAGTTAATGCATAACTGCATCGAAAAGCTTTTACTCATTATCCATTCCCATTAAGAATCTTCTCTTATACCCCATTTCTCAACCTCATCACGAACCTCCCTTAGTCTCATCATGTCCCTCAGGCACATAATTCGTTTCGCCAAACAATCCCCCCTGCTGACTCGTCATCTCCGTCTGCGTCCCTGGCTGCGGTTGCGCTGCGATACTTGGACCCGAGGGAGCGGGCGGCGGTACATTCTTACTACTCGCCGCGTGTAATCTCTGATCTAAGGCTTTGAGAGCGAGGGCTCTTCTTCTTTCTGCTTCTGCTCTTGCGCCGCCGGGGGCGGTTCTCTGTTGAATATATGAGGATTCGCCTCTGCTAGCCGAGAAATCTGCTGCGGAGAAGGGAGTGCAGATTTTGAGGGCGACGAGAGTATTAAATATTGTATCTGCGAGGGAAGCAATGAGGGGTTTGAGGGGACCGGGGAAGAATTCTGCGAATGCGAAGGTTTCGGATGCGTCGCCGCGGAGAGTGGGGGATTGGTTGGAGTCGAGGTCGGGAAAGGCGGATTTGTAGAAACGGAGGTAGGTGTAGGAGGTGAGGAAAGCGTAGGAGACGAGGAAGAGGGAGGTGATGCTGAGGAGTTGGATGGCGCAGAGGGTGAGGATGGTGACGAGATGGAGAGCGGGGAAGCGGGGGACGCGGAGAGAGAGAATACCTTTGAAGAGGGTGACGGTGTGGGTTGGTACGAGTTGAGAAAAGGCGATTAAGAAGGAGATTTGGAGGGGGATGGTCCCATTTATTGAACTGAGACTTTTGGTGAGGTGTTAGTTGATTGAAGGGATAGATAGATGTATGGACGGATGCGATTTCAAAGAGAAGAGATATGAGATTTGAATAACTCACGTCCAGCTCATATCACCCGTAATAGCAAAGAAAAAAACCAACGTCCCAAAGGTCAAGAGATTAGGAATGAGTGATGCGATTACAATGAACTTTGCGAATTCCCTCGATGTCCATGCTCGTTCCAGATATCTTCCTCCATAAAATAAAGTCACTCCAGCGATCCCCAGGGTAAACACATTATTTTCCACCAATGTCGTTGTCAAAAACGTCCAGGGATATACAAAGGATAACTGAGGTACCAGCGAGAGGTAGGGAACTACTACGTGAAGCTCTGCGGCGGTTTCCTCATTCCATTGTTTGTATCGAATTGCGGCGCTCAAGAGAGATTCCGAAAGTAATGCGATGAGCAGTATCCTCGTCACTGGAGGAATATTTAATCTTGGCGGCATATTTATGAATATATAGAAACACCGTAGAAGGAATATCAGACCCTTCCTCCTTGAGAAGTAGGTAGGTAGGTATGGGAATCTGCAGTTTCGAAAGTTGATGACTTAATACAATAATATATCTTCACTAAAATAAAGCTTTGGCGATTTTCATCAAGCTTTCCCTTAATAAAAATAAAGTGTCATCAGGTCCAATAAGGGTAGGATGTGAAGCACAGACCACTTCAATTGTTTCGGCCTTGTAAACCCAAAAGATCAAGCCTCAAACATGAGGCTGAAGCGAGAGAGAATCCGATCCGGCATGTTTTGAAAAATTGTAAGCCACGTGAAGGGTGTGAGGCTATGGAGATGGACTAAGCCCGATTGGTAGCTAGTGCCAACTCACTCCGTCGATTCCTGGCCAGAAACATGCCGGGTAGAAATTCCGAATATGTGGGAGAAGTACGATTGGCAGAAGTTTATCCAGATTGTCGATTTTTTAAATTATTTATGCGTGTGATGGATGTGGATGCGGGTTGTCAACCAACACTTGTGATGAGAAGAGGGAGGGAGGAAGGTGAGACGGTACCGGAAAATGCAATGAGGAATAATGAAAGAAAGAATCGTGAATCGTATATGCGCAAGTAAGAATGATGGAAGTTCCACGTACCTGAATGAACCCACATACTAGGTATTGGTGTCACGGTGGAAAGGATGTCATGGGTTGGTTTACAAGTTATCACTTCGAAGGTTCGATTCTCAGGGCAGGGGATACATGATACATGATACATGATACATAATACATTGGAACTACTGCTGTGCATCATCATCACGCCTAGGCATCAGGATTGGGATTAATTTTGATGATTCTTCATATTCTAGCGAGTCGGTCCATCAATTCTCTTCTGATGCTAGCGATGTGGTTTGTTTCGCACTTCCGTCCCTTATTCTTAGTCGATACAGAAAGATGGAGAGGAAAGCGTTGATCTTGGAGGCAACTTACATATCTGGTATGGAGGCTGTGATCCCCGAGACCAGCGTAGAGTCGTAGAGTCGTGCGTGTCGTACGAGATCGTATCTTGTTACAAGTCTTTATCGCGAGAGAATTTATCTTTATCATCTGAATTGGCATTCAGTGTGAAGAATCAATAACATTCCTATCTTGTTACTCGGGGATGAGACGTTGATCAACAACAGGAACAGGAACAAACTGTTGTCGTACTTCCATGGATCTTTCGTCCGAGCTCTCTCTTTTTCCTTGCGTGGGAGATATTCCAAACTGGTACTTTACCTTACGTGGTAGCATTACTTCTTGCGAAACTAAAAATAATACTGTGTGATAAAAACAATAATACAGAGGATAATGGATATTTCTTATTGACAGGCATTTCTCTTGTCATACACACACACGCACGCACATCCTAACATCCATCTAACTTTCAAACAAACAGACTATCGCCACCACCCCATTCCATCCCACCATCTTTATTGAGGGCAGCAAGCAGACAAGCAGGTAAGGAAGCAAGCAAGCATTACATATCGTACGCCGTTGTACATACTAGGTACCTAGTAAAAGTAGTACATACACCATACTAGGTACTGGAATCCAGCTCGCCTATCACCTAACGCATTCTCAATTTCATGGTCTAGAAGAAAGTTCGGAAAAAGACTCCATTTATTTAGTTCTAGCCAAGATCTCCATTCTTTAGTGTGTGCTATGCAACCACCGATTGTGACTCGAGGAAATTCCCGTTACTTGACCAGACAACTAGTCAGTCAAAGAGTTTGGAAAAGTTAGGAAGAAAGCCAAGTGTCCCTACTACTATAATATGCTATACTACACTATACTAACACAACCTAGGTAAATTCAGTCAGGACATTAACACCAAATCCGTCATTTTCAAGATTCAGATTTTTCCAGATTCGAATGGTCGTCTGTATTAATACATAAACAGTATCAACCTCGTGGTCGTCTTGATCAACTCGTTTCATCTCTTCACATCATCATACAATCAACAAAGATTCGAAAAATATCCATCAAAGAAAAAGTGTCAAAGAAAGGTATCAAGGAAGTGGCAGATAGGAATGGAAATGGAAATGGGAATCTCCAGTCAGTTTCATCTATGAACATCTAAATGAAGGGGATCTTTTTTCCTTCCTCTTTTCTCCATTATTTATTAACCATCCTATCATTCTCAAGCGGTCGGTGGACTCCAGCCATAGATAGATAAATAGATAAACTCTTCACATACTCCTGTACATGCATCTCGATTTTCGATAGGGCAGACGATCACACTTCCCATTGTCAATTTTGGATCCCTGGTCATTTGTTTATTCGGCTTGGCTTCTTCTTCTCTGTATTGTAATGTACCGGTCTCTTCTCAGTTCTTTCGTTGCTTTTGAATCCCCGTGTCCGTCCGTCTGACCCCTTGTAGGTTTGTTTTAGTTAGGGTGGTAGGTGGGTGGGTGAGTGGTACATGATCTTCAGATTGATAGGATGCTTTTTGACAAGTCTTGGGCGAGATCAATGATCAAATAATGTACCGTAGTATCTATGTATCTATTGTAGAGTGGTACAGTAGTGCATAGATTGGATTCCCGAGTAGACTGTGATTTGAGATGTGGATGTGGATGTGGATGTGGATGTGGATATAGATGTGAATGTGAATGTGAATGTGAATGTGGATGAAGGAAAGTATAAATGTTCCTTGACTGCCATGCCATGACTTTCATTGCTGTTTTTGAGGGGCTGCTTGTCATGCGCATACCTTCCTTCCCAGCTGTAACCTGTAACCTGAGGTACCAGGTATTTCTCAACATAACCCATGCCACCGCTTCCATTGATCTCAAAGCCTCTCTTTGCCTTTGTGATGAACATGCCGCAATGGTCGACGCACAAGTAGAGGCACACGCAACACACAGATGAGAGTCACATCTTGAATCATCGTAAATCATATCTTCGCCACAAGACGTTGGATGTAATTTATTCACATGCTCACATGTTCTATACTAGACCAGACGTAGTCTCTCTCTTCATCATCACTTCTCAGTTCTCACCTGTGAGTGAAAGGGAATTCGTGATCGCTTCCAATCCCAGAGTCACAATACCTGGTGCTGAAGGGTAGTGGAGTAGCTCCTCACCTCATACAATTTCATCTTTTCGACACAGAGGAAAAGAAATACCTACTCGGGACTAGCTGATGCTCAATATGGACTAGTCTCCTCTCACAAGATCGTCCCTATTGCACCTTCATACCCTTTTTGGACTTTTATCCAATGATTCCTCCTCCCCTGCTTGAATACTTTTGGATCTCTACCCACTTCCCAACCAATCATCGCTCGTCTCTGGGTTTTTAATATCGTCCTTAGCTTCTAGCTACAAGCCGGCAAGTTGCAACGAACAAGTCTCTTTTCCATCCATTCCTCAATCTCGAATTCAACACAGCCCGCAAAAAAAAACATAACTACAACAACATAAAATCCATTTTACATACATCGACAACATCACCACCACCATCTCAACAATTGAAATTCACGGTCCTTACAAGATACTACCTAGCGCGCAAACCATCATATATTTCAACCCCACGATACCACGCCATTCGATTCGATCCCATTCAATTCGATACCCCAAGACGATAAAGATACCCCATACCTCAAATTTCGCTTTTTTCACTGTACTGTACTTGATTTCAATATACATCACCCTTTGAAGCTACACAATCACGAACCAGACATCTTTTTGATCATCAACCATATCAAATCGAAGAAACATCTCTACAACCACAGCAGCAATAACAACAGCAACATCAACGTCTGGCCTTCCTCGAAGACGAACGAAATAGCAATGACGAAGGAAACTTTAACCTCGGACAAGGTGAACTATATCATTTGGAAGTACGTGTTTTCCTCGTGATCCATTCATTCGGATGTTCACTCTCTTTCACACATTACAACAAACATGCATCTACATCTACATCTACATACACATACACATACACAATCACACATTCTCGCTCTCTCTCTCTTCATCCAGACACGGAGTGGTTTTGAGAGTACATTTCGCTAACAGCAATTTATTGTACTTTGTATTATAGATATTTAATAGAATCAGGTATGTACAAGTACATTGAGGAAGAGAAAAGATAAGGAAAGGAAGGGGAAAGAAGGATAAGGATGAGGATGCGGATGAAGATGATATATCCAAAATCCTCATTCAATCTTTTCCTAAATATCTTGGGTTCTTGAAGCCCGAGGTGACCAAAAGATGGTAGTTGGGGGATTTACTGTATGAAGAATCATTGAACTGATCAAAATTCTTTCGTCTCTATTGCAGGTTACGAAGGAGCGGCTCGTCACCTTTCAAAAGAGTGGGACGTTCAACAACCAGATTTATTACCATTTGCGCCCCATGTCGGAAAGCATGCACTAGTCTCCGTTCTAAACAAAGGTCTTCTTTATGATGCATATAACAGAGAAGCATCAAGGGTATGTTGGAATCGTTACCTTTTCTATTTTTATTTGATGTAATTTTTTATGCCGTTACACATGATTCCCTTTTTGGGTTTTGGTGACTTTGGAATTATATTATTCATTTGACCAAGTACACATCCACTCATACCTCTTCACTCACACCTCACTCGACAAAGTTTTTCACTTCACTCCACACTTCACTTCACTTCATTCCATACTTCATCTTGCTTTCATACATTTGTTCTCTCAGCATTGCTTACTATTTAATTGGTTGGATATATATCAACTAAAGAAATTCTTTTCAATTAACACCCTCTCTTTAGGCATTCCGTCAACATCAAGGACGCTCTCAAGATGTTTCAGATTCAGAGATACCAATGGGTGTTTTTGGTCCCTTGGAAATAGCAAACAGAACTATTCCCATCATCACTTCACCTCAAGAACCCCTCAACAACAATGAGGATGTGGAAGTTGCTCGGAAACATCAACTAGAAGAAGGATCAAATTCAAATTCAAATGGTCCACCCGGAAAGAAACCACGACTTACCAATGGTTATGAAAATGGTATTTCAAATGGAACCACGAACGGAAATGGAAGCTCAAATTACTACGACTCGGCTTCAACGCCCATGGAAATTGATGTTGATCAAAATGGTGATGGTCACGCTTATCCATCACCAGAGCAACTACCATCGCCAGTCACTGCCACCATTGGACCAGAAAGGGGTACTCAGTCCGAGAAAGTCCTAAATCTTAAAACCGAAACATTGTACCTAGACTTGTTGGATGACAATGTATCAAAATCGACCATATTATATCGTTGCGAATGGAACCCAAAGCAACCAAATCTCTTGGCTGCGGGGGGTACTGAATCATTAGCTCGAATGTGGGATCTATCAAGTATGGTCGCCGATCATATCAATGGAAATAACAACCCTAATGCTTCAAGCACGAATACGAATGGGATTGTTCCACCGTGTATTCCTCTTCTCCAACCTCTCGCGCCTCAACCGACAATGGTCAATGAAGTTACCTGGTCTTCGGATGGAAACCATATTCTTGTTGCGAGCGAGGAACCTGATGGAACTGCAACTGTTACTGTTTGGACTGCCAAGGGTCAACTATTGCATACCTCTAGTCCAATGGAAGGTCCAGTCGTTTCTTTGAAGTGGAACTTCTCGAATACATTATTTTTGACAGTTTCCCCAATCACACTTAAAGGACTCTCTACACCAGCATCAACCTTGACGGTCACCTCGATGTCCGACTTTACAACAATACAACATACGATACCATCGATGCCAATTTTCGAATCCCCGCTTGAAGGTCTATGGATGAGTGATGAGGATTTCATGGCTTACGGAAATGAATTTCTACAAATATTTCGATTTGCGGATGGAAAGATCAATTACTTGACGAAATATGAGCATCGTGATGATCATCGCGTAACGCACGCTACTTTTGACAGGGAATCAAAGTTACTTGCTACCGGCAGTCAAAGTGGGATGATTGATGTAGGTACTTTTCCTGTTGAGCTTGTTCATTACTAATATTCTTAGATATGGGATGAGAAAGGTCGTTCTCGAACATTCAATGCTCATACGGGACCAATCACTTCCCTTGAATGGCAACCATTACCTCCATCTGATTCTGAGAGTGATAGCAGTGAAAGCAACGAAAGATTGTTGGCTTCATCTAGTGAAGATGGCGCTGTCAGCATTTGGAATGCCAAATCTTTGGAGCCAAAGCAAAAATGCTCAATGACAATTGACTCGACTAGTGTTTTCAAAGTTAAATTTACTCCAGACGGCGCATTCATTGCTGGTGCGACTAGTGATCGAGTTTTCATTTGGAAAGTCGACGATGCTTACTTTCCTCGAGCAACTTGGAATAGACCACCTGGAAATGGCTGGCAAACACCACAATCAACTGAGTCAAATGGAGAAGATGAACATGCTTTGAGTTGGGATGCACATGGTCAAAAGTTGGCTTATGGCTGCAATAGTGTGGTACGTATCTTGTTTGTTATTGTTCGAATGAATACTAATGGTTTGTATAGTTGGCAATCATCAATTTTAAACGTTGATCTTGGAACTACCTGACGGTATAATACAAGAAAACGATAAGCTTTTACTGTTAACATAATCCTCTGTCACTTTGAAGGTAACAAGAGATGATAAGAAGAGACACCGAGTGAAATTCCTCATTATTCAGCATTATGGAGTAGGCAAGAAGTGTTTCTTTCCATCACAAAAGAGGTATTGGAATGATCATGAATAGATCATAGATCCTATCGGATCTATAGTAGAGAGTCGTCAAAGCAAATACGAAGTTGCGGAGAACGAACATTGAAACGGAGTCTAGAACTGCAAAAATATAAGATACAGGCAAAGCAACATTTGGTACTGACAATCGCGACACAAAGAAATCCCACATGGGTTAACCGTATTGGATGCATGAGAGGGAAAGATATGATTGATGATTTTATATGTGTATCATAGAAATGTTAGAGAATTGGGTGTTGGGTGTATTGAACATTGAAAGAATTGGGAGTTTGGGATGATAGGATTGGATAGTACGTCTTTAAGGGATTGGGGTGGCATGGGATTGGATTGAAGTGGAGATCAAAATCGGAGTGGTGAAAGTCTTTCTGCTTATGTGTAGATTATAATTAAAGGATGGGAGAGTGAGGCGAAGGATGAGAGAGAGGGAGAGAGATTGCGATTGAAAGATTGGGAAGAAGTGGAGTTGGAAATGAAGAAGAATATGGTGGATTGTGTAGCAATGAGTTGTGAGGTGACCTGCAGAGACGTAGAAGGAGGAAGGAGAGAATATGTGATGAGGAGAGGAGAGGGGGAGGAAATGAAGAAAAAAGAGGATTGGGATGGAGAGAAATCACTCAAAATCAAACCAAGAAACAAAAATGAAGAATGAAAAATGATTATAGCATGTTTAACATGTGTTTTCTTGAGATTCCTATGATCTTGATAGTGGAGTGGGATGAAAATATTCTATATAATGATATGTGTAACTTGTGTTGTGCATGCTGTATGGATTTGAATGGAATTGGGTAGAATTGAATTATGTTGCTGTAGAGATGGGAGAAACAATATTGGAATATAGTATGTATCTAGCATGCTTTATTAGTGGGCGAGGCAATAGTGAGCATTAGCGTGTCTGTTTGAGGGTGAGAGTAATAATGGGAGATGCAGCAGGTATAGCTATTCGAAAGCCTGGCATAGCAGTACACTATTTTACTCATTACTACCACCACAGCTTCAATCAATACATACATACATACATACATACATACATACATACACACATCACGTGTATCTCATCTCATCCCATCTCATGCTATCCTAACTCATCAATCACATCATACCGGTACCCTAGCATTCATTTTCCAATCAAGCATCCCATCCCAATCCCAATCCCAACCCATTACACTCCATTCCATTACATTCAAACTTTATTCCCCCATGTTTCACCTCCCTGCCAGACTACCATCCCGGTACTCACTCATTTGCCACTCTCTCCCCCCATCCCTAGGCCTACCAGAACCAAACGAAAACCAAAACCAGAACGAAATCCAAGACTAAAACCAAGTTCAATACCTCTCTCTCTCTCTCTCTCTCTCGTGCTCTTCTCCTATTTGTCTACCTATCTACCTATCTTGTATACCTTGTCTCCCCGGCCGCAAGTCCAGCCAAGTAATAAGTCAATGCCATGCCAAGAGAGACGACCGTTCGTAATCAGTGATCACAGCTTGGGTTTGGAGCTTGCGGCTTGCGGGTTGTGGATCGCGGTTCGCTTGGAGTTTGTTGATTAGATTATGTAGTCGATGCTCTGTAGGTATGTATACTTGTGTACCGGTACTTCATTTTCGATTTGGATTTGGATGTGGATTTCGAGTTCTTATTCCCTGATATTTCCAACTCCTGTTCTCGTTTCTCCTTTCGGCTCTTTCTCTTGCTCTCTTTCTTTCTCTCTTCACGCAAAGAAAATGAACGTGGAATACTTGTAGAATAGAATAGGATATAAGAGAATCGAATAGAACAGAGGAATAGTGATCAACTATCTAGACTCTCACGCCCATTCTCTTGATTGGGATCGGATCGGGTCGGATCATATCATGTCAAATCATATCGGATCACAAACTTAAATAGAGAGATGAGAAAAGCTTCTTCTGCTTGGACTGGGATCTTTTCTTTTCATACTTTACGATAGCATATACATCATATATACAACACTAGCTACCCCATCCCGTCCCTCCCCCCTCCCCCTCCTCCCCCGAAACACCACAAGTAGAAAGATAAAAGTAGACAGGTAGGCAAAGCACCACCACCCACCCACTATATCATAGCACTTCACTTCCATCACCATACCATTCATGCATTCATTATTCATTCACTATATCACGCACTATGTATACCTACCTACCTAGTACGTGACAGATCCATATTATACAATATCATCCACACCACACCACGCCAAACTAAACCATCCATCCATCCATTCAAATCCATTGCGCTTCCAGCGGTATAATCAATCGCATTGGATAGATCAGTATCCATCGATCTATACCCATGCACGTCTATTGATCAAGCCATCAATATATATATCCACCCATCACATACATACATCACATCACCAAATTATCAACCGATCAATCACTCACCTCACCAAACCAAACCAAAACCTAGATCGATCCACTCCACTATTCCGCTCCATCCACTTATCACCCCATCCTACCACATTCGCATTTCGCATTTCGCATTTCGCAATACACTACTCGCGCGATATCTGGGGTATATGTACCATACCATACCATACTCGTACTATCTATACATGAACATTTGAAAAGCTCATTGCCTTTCTTATTTGATTCATTCATTCGTCCATCTGTTTACTATATCATGTTATTTATTCATCGCCGTGCTCGGTGGAATTCTTATAGCGTAGGTCGTTCACTTACAACTCATAGGAATCCTTCCATATATCATCATCATCATCATCAGCACCATTCCCACAGTCCTCGTAAATCTTCCGATAAATCCCCACCCACCAGATATCCTTCAAGAATATCACCATATACAAAAACACATTCTCTAAGAATATCTATCGATCTCGGAATATCACTACATCTGTCTCTCACTCTTCGTATTATATATCATCAATCACATCACATCACATCATTCCACACTTCCACATCACTCCCATCGCATTCTTCTCCAAACATGTCAATCAAGCACAGATATAAAGATATAGAAATCCAATCTCTCTACAGTAGTAGCCAATTCTCGCGTGGCAAAGTTCGCGAGCTATGGTCTTCTCCCCCCCAAGATACTCGTAGTGTGATAGAGATTGGAAATCAAAGAATATAACCATCGATAGAAGAGTTTAGTTCCACTGATCGAAATCAGATATCCGAGATATCATATGTGAGAATACGGTTTGCTGGGTATCGTTCGTTGTTATCTTGGGGTAACTTGTGAGACGGATTTGGAGATGGGTGTTGGAGATGGATGGAGAAATTCAGGGGACAGAAAGGAAAGATTAATAATTGAGATGTGTGTGATAAGGACGATAAGGATTGCACGCACTGAGCAGGAGTCAATACACTAGAGACACGTGCAATCGAGGACGCGATGAGATCAAGCTTAGTCACGTGCACAAAATCACGTGTCTAAAACGTAAGCATCAGAATATCGCATCATTCTAACTTATTCCCTACAATCACAATCAAAGATTAAAAATGTACACAGCTATCTCCAAAATCCCATCCTTCCCTATCTCCCACATTCACATTCACAGAAAAAACCACGTGAGCAACTCCTCTCTCCCAGCCCAGCCCAGCCCAGCCCAGCACGCACACCAAACTCACCTAACCCATCTCCCACTCCTGGGCCACACAAAGAGAGGTACGGTAGGTTCACCAACACCGCGACGCCAAGAATCCTGTCCACCAAAAAAAAGCAAAAACGAAAAAAAAAAAAAAAACCGGATCCAGTCGTCCAAAGCACCAACCTCACCTATCTCACCGGCACGTCCAACCATTGATTCCGATAATCCCGATCGTATGATCGTAATCTTGGGAGGTTGTGCGCCCTGCTATTGGATTGGGATAGTTTGGTAGGAAATGGTATGGTATGGTACGGTACGGGATGGAGAGGATTTAACTTTAACTTGTGGTGTTGTGTTTTGGGATGTGTAGATGCTGAGTTGTGTTTTTTTTCATTTTGTGTTTGGATTTGGATTTTTACGAATGGGGAGGGGGTGAGTGTAGAGTAGGTGTGACATGTATAGTTTTTGTATCGTGTATCGAGCGTGTGACATGCATAATTAGATGAGAGATGAGATTATGAGATTGCTTGTTAGTGCGATTTTGGGACCATGAGGATGAGAATGAGGATGATATTCAAGATGGATTTGGACCTGAGTTAATAAGGAATGATGAAAGGGAATGGAATGGATGGAAGGTTTTGACTTGTGCGTATACTAATGATGTAAGGCCAGAAGAAGAGAGGAATGTTCAAAGATACGATAACCGAGTTAGGCAAGCAGGAAGAGCCAAGACTACGAAGTAGATGTGATGCTATTGTAAGAAAGTTAAGCCACTCAAGCCACTTTCCGTTTTTAATGGCAGTTGTGGCTGATACACCACGGGAATATGCGTGTGATGGAAAAAAAGCCACGTCAAGTTATTATTGGGGGCCAAGTGGCATGTGACGATCGAAAGCCAATTTAGATTGAGGCGAACAATTATGTGTTGTGCAGGGCGAGTTTGTGGTTTGCGGTAGAAAAAGAGGGGAAGAAGTGTGAAGGAGATAACGGGAAACGGGGGATCGTGAAGTTACAAGCCCTTTTTTTCTGGTTCACAGTGTGCTTGAATCGAATGGGTTGTATATCATGGAATCGTTGGTGATTGCGGGGGAGAAATGGGTGGTGCAGGACTGGAGTTGGTCTTGCTTGCATGACATGGCATGGCATGACATGACATAACATGACATACAAGCGAATGAATATGATGAAAAGGGAGAATATGATGAACAGTTTGCTAAATGTGTCTGATCGATTGATTGTTGAGGATTGTTGAGATCAATACATGTGAGAGGCGGTTAGGAATCGAGAAGGAAGAGTGATGATGAAGCACATGAGATAAGTAGATGTATCATGTTTGTGATTTAGGTTGTGGGATGGACGTGCAGATGGCTGCGCTTCTGTAGGAGATGCAGATGCGACGGGTTAGTGCAGGGGAGGAGGTACTTACTGTACTGTAACGTACACTGGACATGCGTGAGGCGATTGGGATTGAGGTGTGATGTGATGTGACGTGCGGAAAGAAGAGAATGAGTTGGAGGAGTGAATAGATGGGTTAGTAAGTATATTCTTCCAGAGGTACTTGAAAAATGACGAGTTGGCAAGAAATTCAAGCCGATAATAAACCTAAGGCGACCAGGATTTTGATGTGGGTATTCCGTCATCAAGCTTCTACTACGTACGGAGATGGGTATCAAATCTTACAACGTGGAAACGTGGTAGTGGGGAGGAAAGGGTAAAGTTTGGAAGAGATTTTATAGAATGTTCCCGAGGTGAACAGCGGATTGGGCTGATCAAAAGTCAGTCTAGGGAAAGGAAGGAATGGGTGGTCATTTGAAACAACCTTAAATACGATACGACGTGCAAAGAGCCCGGAATGTATGAAGCGGCGGGTGAGGAGAAAATACGATCCAGATTCCTGACTCATGGAAACTTTGATATTTATGGTTTCAATCTCTTGAGTGAAGTGTGTAAATCCTCCGTACCTACATGAAAAAAGAGCATTTGATGCTCCGTGTAATTATCATGTACCGTCCGGAATAATAAGGTAATAATGCCGGTTGGGGGCGCTGTCCGCACGGCTGCACTGCGGTTGACGGCTGTCAGATGTATTTCTTAATTGAGATGGTGAGCCGAAATAGACCGAGGAGGGGAATAGGGGGTGTGATTTGATGTGGCTTTGGGTGGTTTCGGGGTACTGTATGGCTTAGGTGGGTATCCGAATGGTGTCGTAGATGCTAAACTACTTTGAGGAGATGGAATCGAAATAAGTCGTGTAGATTTGTAAATCTATTGGAGCGAACGTTCGACTTTGAATGGGCAATCCAAGTGGAGATGATTGCTTAGATTTATCTGACTACGATGACATCTAATAAACTCTATTGTTGACTACTACCTCAACCACTGGATCTACCCGGCAAATATAATTCCTTCTGCTGTGACTTGTCCTCAATCAAGTAATCAAACATGATAGGACTAAACTACGAAAAGGAAAGGGAATGTTCACCGTTTATGATATCTCACCAGGATTTCGATGGTGGTTAGTGTTGCATACTTTACTTAGATACACTTGGGTTCTGCACCGGCGAAAGATGTACAAGAGTGTGGGTGGGTGGTGGCACTGAGTGAGATCCTGGTTCCATATCGAGTTTTGTCGTACAGTTTGAGGAGTGAGCATGAATTAGTTTACTGTAACTCATTGGCCTTGTCAAATTATGAATGCTTTGGATGCAACTGGACAACTGGACAACTGGGCAACACACCCTTTTTCTCACATATCTCATAAGTAATTCGTAATGTACCTAGTATCTCATTAGTATCTTAGTATCTCCCATCCCTGGTATCTGCCAGATGAACATGGGCTTAATTAATTCCGAGAGGATTGATTGAGGCTGTGATACACACACAATATCTTACCTACCGTGCGCATCTACCACATCAATGCATGACCCTCTCTTGTGGTGGATTGTGGTTAAGACCACCGCACCATCCCCCCATATCTTCTATGAACGAATGAAGACCATGTTTCCTTTCGTTTTCCACACCCAAAGTCAAAGGATACTTATTCAACGCCTCTCGCCGCCTCCAAGTGTTTGACCAACACATGGCTGGAGAATATCATGCTTCTCTTCCTTCAAACACGATATCCCACAGTCCTTTTGCATCAGCGGCTTCGTGGAACCTTCCCCATCAATCTCGGATTTCATTTACTCACCCACCCATCCATCGATTCATCCATCGATTAATCAAATGCATTGCCTAGGACTAATAAGCATTAAGCAAGTCAGAACCGAGCCGGGCTGAAGAAGAACCTACCTACGAGCCTACCAACACCGTAATCCCTTTCCACAGACCCCTGACACCACACCAGAGCCTGTGCAGTGAGCATTGTCATCCATTTCGCGATGCCATTTCCGAATGCAACTGTAACCATCCTCAACTGGCGTAGCTAGCTTACCACTGGGCACCCACACCATCTTTTAGATTTTGTGGATTTCAAGCCTCGCCGAGAATACTCCACTTATAATTCTACAGGGGGATACACGCAACCCCCCACAGCCCTTTGTGCCTTCCCAGCGAACTTTATCTACCTTGAATCATTCCCTTGAAAGTTGAGACAATCAGTGGATGTCTATTTGGCAGGGCCCTTTATTAGGGTCAATGGAAAAGGGTCTGTCGGGTCTTAACTAATAAACAGTTCCAACCCTCCCTCCTTCACTTGGTCTGCGGCTGATGGTTAAGATTGGCCACGAACAATACTTGAACAGGTGAACACGCAAGATTCAAAAATCGATGAATTGATTGATATCAGTAAACTACGACTTTGCTTTCGGGATGTTTTGGTTGGATTACAAAGATGTCCTCTTTCTCTTCTCGTTTCCCTCTTTTCTATGGCCGTCTTGGCGAATAGTTTAAAATCCGGCGGCTGCAAAATAAGAAGCGGAGGAGACTTGTTAAGTATGGAGACAGACTATGGCTAGTACGGTACTATGGAGACTATGGAGATGATCTAATTTTTTTCTTGAAATTTGATCGGAGTTTAAATTTTGGTGGAGACTTCCTTCTTTAGTCCATCGGTCTCTGAAATCACTTCCCCATAGAGTTTAAGACTTACGAGTTCTCTTTTTAATTGTCCGAAACTACGAAAAAGGGAGGAGTCAGTCATTAGTCACGTGTGCTGGGGTCAAGCTTGAAGATAGTTATCTTTTTCAAGCTATTTAAGGAAAGAGGGATCGGCGACCAACGCTTGACTTAAAACAGTACTAGTTTGACAGAGATCATATACTATTTTAGTTAGATACTTGACATCGACGGAGAAATAAGCGAATACTCTAAAAAGAGGCAAGTCCGCTCGCCGTGTTCCTTGAATATTACCTTTATTTGTTTAGGAAACGTTTTTAATCCTCAGAAGATTAATTAATTCCAAAGTGGTTTGGTCGTGGGTTAGGTGAGTTATCGAGCCGATTTTATACCAAAATTCAACCTGTCCGCTCGTCATCTCAAATGTAGAAGAATCTTTTTGTTTTCGATTGAGTCAACGTGCGAAACGAAGAGAAGATTGATTTCAATGACGGCGCAACTCTCATAATCGCACATCACGTCACCTCAATAGTGTTTTGGAAAGAGCTACATAGATAGCTTCGAACTAGCTTTCACACTACATTCACTAAAAGCTCGAATTTCCGTTGTTTAACCCTGCACGCCACGCTTTTTGGCCGTCAAACGAAGCTTTCCGGTCGCGATTTCATTGCATCACTTCCCTTCTTCAACGTCAATACTAGGGCTTTGAGACAGAGGACATTCATCTTGTTGGAGAACAATTGTTGTTGTTGATCTTACGCTTTTATCAACAAAAGATATCTTTCGCCAAGCTATTTTCATTGAGGTGGTTGGGCGCGTAATCGCCAGCACACAATTCCGACGCATCTCAGATTCGCAATCGCATGCTATAATCACTGATGGCGGCGCATCATCCATCACCCCCAGCGGGCATGCAATTGCATCACCCTGCTCACAATGGTCCAGCTCCCTCAGGAATGGCTCAACAGCAACCAAACTGGCCGGCTCCTGCGCCAACGCCAATGCAACAGCTAGCTGCCATGAATGAGTCTGTATGGCTTCAAATTGGTAAGAATTACTCATTTTATTCACAACTCAAGTCACTAATTTGTATAACAGGAAGTCTAGCAGAGCTCTTAGGAAACAATGATGAGGCTCTGGCCTCGTATGAACATGTACTTCGTACGAACACAAGATCTATACCAGCCATGAATGCCATAAGCTCTATCCTTCGCGCACAAGAGAATTTCGCCAAAGCAGTTGAATATCTACAAAGTATCCTCAAATTAGATGGGAATAATGGAGATGTTTGGGGTAGTCTTGGTGAGTGTGACCTTCTTTGGCATTGCGCAATCAATTGCTGTTCAAACACAATACTAACATGTGATAGGACACTGCTTCTTAATGATGGATGATTTACAACAAGCGTACTCAGCTTATCAACAAGCTTTATATCATCTCCGGGATCCCAAGGTTAGCAAATAAATGCGCATTTTATCTATCAAGTCTAACCATTCACTTCAGGAGCCTAAACTTTGGTATGGTATCGGAATACTGTATGATAGATATGGTTCTCTTGAACACGCCGAGGAGGCATTTTCGCAAGTGATGAGAATGCAGCCAGATTTCGAGAAGGCCAACGAAATATATTTCCGCTTAGGTATAATTTACAAACAACAGCAAAAATATCAACAGAGTCTAGAAGTAAGTCATCTGATCGAAAGTTTAGTGACATGTGTTCCTAACTGCTTGTAGTGTTTCCGATACATTGTTAGTGTGCCACCAACTCCATTGACAGAAGAAGATATTTGGTTCCAGATTGGACATGTTCATGAGCAACAAAAAGATGTAAGTACCAAAGTTGGAACGTGATTGGATGATTCTGACAGGTTGGTTGTAGTACGATAATGCCAAAATTGCCTACAAGCGTGTTCTCGATCGGGATCCAAAACATGCAAAGGTCCTTCAGCAACTTGGATGGCTGCATCACCAACAGAGTACCAGTTTCCAAAGTCAAGAGCAGGCCATTGAGTACTTGGAACAATCTGTCGGTTCCGGTAAGACTCGTCAAATATGATCGGTCTCACATTTCACACGCTAACACGTGGCAGATCAAAGCGATGCACAGAGTTGGTACCTCCTCGGTCGGTGCTACATGTCACAGCAGAAGTACCCCAAAGCATACGAGGCCTATCAGCAAGCTGTTTATCGAGACGGACGGAATCCAACTTTCTGGTGCTCGATTGGCGTTTTGTACTACCAAATTAATCAGTACCGAGATGCGCTTGATGCATATTCCCGCGCGATACGCTTGAACCCGTACATCTCCGAGGTCTGGTACGACTTGGGTACTCTGGTAAGTTTGCTTCATCTTTAGCCGGTCGTGTTTGAGACATTTTTAATCGTTTATATAGTATGAATCATGTAACAACCAGATTAACGACGCTTTGGATGCTTATCAGCGTGCTGCCGAACTTGATCCTAACAATGTTCACATCAAAGCTCGTCTACAACTATTGCGAAGTGGACAAGCCAATGGTATGCCAGGACAGGCAGCTGCTCCTCTACCACAAGATGTACATCCTCAAGCTTATCAAGCCACTGGTGCTGTTGGCCCTCCCGGGCCTCAATGGGGAAATCCTGCTCCTCAAGCGCAAGCGCAAGGACCACCTGCAGCTAATGGATGGGGAAGTAGACTTGCTGAAATTAATCCTCCTTCTCAACCACCAAACCCATTTGATCAACGAGGAGCTGATCGTGGTCCAATCCCACCTGCACAACGTGTACCAAGTCCCAGACAAGATCAGCAAATGAGACCATATCCTGGCAGCGATGCTCGTCAACAACTTCCACCTCGTCCTCGTTCCCCTCAACGAGCTCCCATCGAGATGAGAGACCCTAGAGATCCCAGAGATCCTAGAGATATAAGAGATCCCAGAGATCCTCGAGATCCTAGGGACCCCAGAGATCCAAGAGACCCAAGGGAGCAAAGGGATCCGAGAGATCCTAGAGAATTCAAAACAGAATTCAAAGATCCTCGTGTCGACCCTCGTGCCGCGGACCTTCAGCCTCGTGATCCCAGAGACCCGAGAGATCCTCGAGATCCTAGAGATCAAAGAGATCAGAGGGAACCCCGTGATCTAAGAGACGCCCGTGACCACCACCCTCTAGGTCCTTACCCAGGTCCCGGAGCGGGAGCAGCATCGGGAGCACAGCCACCTCCGCCTGCTCACGCACAGCAATCACAAGGACCCCCTTCTCAGCCACAAAGAGTTGCGAACACAAACTACGCTCCTCCACCTTCAGGTTCTACACCCGTATTACCAATCACTCAAAATGGAATGAACGGTGCTGGCCCTGTCCCTTTGCCTTCTTTTGGTCGTAACAGTCCTCGACCAGAAGTTCGGCCAATAATGAGTGCAACAATGCCATCTCCCAAGACTCCTTACTCCAACCAACCACCATACGCTCATCATACCGAAATTCCTGAAAGGAGTGGGATTGAAGGAGGCGCCCCACCCCCACCATCTGCTTTAGCTGCGGTAGACGCCCCATCCTCAGATCGTGGTGACAATAGACCACCATCTGTAGGTCCAAAGCGAATGCGTGAATGGGAAGACGAACCCGCAGTGAAGAAGCCAGCCTCAGATGAAAACCGTGCACGACTAGAAGATATGCACCACCGAAGGCCTTCTACACCACCAAGTGACCGGGCACAATTTCATAGAAGCACATCTGAAGCTCGTCGTGTCGAAGACCAAAGGAGAATTGACGAACAACGCCTTGCTGAAGAGCAGCAAAGACAAGCAGAGAATCAAAGGAGAGTTGAAGACCAGCGCCGCGCAGCTGAAGCACGTGCCGCTGAACAGCGTCGTGCAAATGAGAATTATCACCCCTCAGAAGCTGCGCATCATCCACCAACTCACGGCATGCAAAGCCATCCAGCAATGCAACAAGATTCGCGTCCACCACCTCCTCATACATACGAAGTTGGACCACCTCCTACCCTTCCTCGGCAAGCTACTCCAATCAAAGAAGCTTCAATAGACGAGCGCGATCGTCAACAAGTACCGGTACCACAACAACCGTCACTGGCTCAGCGCATGGAGCAAGCTCCTTCAACCCCCGCACAACCAGCACCGGCTGTCAGTGAACCGGAACGTGCAGCACGAAAAATGGATGTTGATGAGAATTACGATGATGATGGAGAAGAAGATAAAAAGGGAGGCATTGTTTCGGCTCAGCCATCAGGACCTCCATCCGTCAGTGGTGATCCAAAAATCACTAGTCCAACAGGTGTTAATGGACATGCTGCAAATGGATTACCTAACGGGCAACCAAAGATTGAGACAAATCTTTAAGAGTAATTTCGAAATCATGCCCTTATGGTTCTCCAGTGGGCGGTTGTGTCTATTTCCAACTTGAACAGTTGCCACTACCTCACGGAAAGGGCGACGAGTATTTATTTCAATTTTGTTTCTTGTTATTTTTTTCTCGGCTTGGGGCGGAGCGGAAGGAGATTTGAGATTTGACATGATATGGTGGTGGTGGTGAAGGGTGGGAAAAAATCCTTTTGAATTTGTTTGGCTTGGCTTAGCTTAGCTTCTTTTCTGTTCCTGTTTATGATTTGATATTTAAGGTTAGTTAAAGAAAGGAACGCACTTGGGGGAGAAAAAGAGGATCTCGGATTTTCATCTCATCAATGGTTGGGTGGAAGGGTGGGAATGGACATTATCACATCGCTATCGGCGATGCATGAGGATTTGTTTTCTCGGGAATTGTGGGGGGTGGAAAGAACTGGAAGATAAAGTGGATGGATGACTTGAAGGGCCGACGGCCTCTTGGTGAATAAACACCTGGAATATTGGATGGATGAACGGGTGGAGTGATGAGGCATATCTCGGTTTCTTTTGTAGCTAGTATCAGTCAGTATGTGTGTATGTGTGTGGTGTGAATGGACGTGGTGTGTACAGTGATCGATTGATATGATATGGAATGGGATGCTGGATTATAGCCAGGAATATCACATGAAATGCGTATTAGGACTTTACTTTTTGGTGTTTCAATGGTTTGAGTGAGGTGATGTGATGTCATATAATTTTATGTAACGGATTGAGATCCTGATCCTCTAGTAGATAACTTACCTACGCACCGAAGAAACGAAGATCTACAATCACTATTGATTGACTGACAGATATCAAGTTTCCACGAAGAAAGTACAACTCTGTAGCATACAAGAAATGAAATGAAAAGCACTCGTTCCGTTCCGGTACGGACTGGAAACCAAGACTTTCCTTGAGAGCTCTTGAATTGTATTTCTTATTGCCAAAAGGCAAGAAAGAAGAAATTCCAAATTCCGACTTTTCACTCTCAAAATTTTGTAAAAATTCGGAATTTCAGATATGCAACAAAACTTTTGGATTATTAATTTTGGCCAATGAAATATAGTAAGTAAGTCACGCACTAGTATACCGGTTGGTTGTCGAAGCTTTCTCTGGGAGAGAATTTCCTTGTATGTGTATTTGATTTAATTTTCCTAAATTCGAGCTAACTGCTCGTCTTTTTTCCTTCATCCTCTGCTCGTGTGTAATTTTGCCATTTCAAAATTCAGCTAGCCATACAAATTGGTTATGTCTTTTCTTCTTTCTTCTCATATTTTAATGTGAATTATCAATATCCACCCACTCCAGCGATCCCATTCAATCCCATGCCCCTTCCAATCTTCCTAACCAACGCCTTTTTCAGATACCATTCCCTAGCCAATCCTCTCGTCATCTTTGCAAATGTTGGTCCACTTATCCTTCCTCTCTCAACGGCTTTGCCCAAGACATCGATCGCATCTCCCAAACTCCTTTCTTCACATACCAATTCATAAAGTTGGTTTCCTACAACTGTTGGTGCGACGAGTAGTTCATCAATGGAGGGAGGAGTACGATGTTGAGAGGATTGAAGAAGTTGGTCGGAGGTTTGAAGAGAGGTATGGAGGATCGTTGTATTATTGGAGAGAAGGGCGGAGAGGGATTCGAGAGCGGATATTTCAGATTGCATTGCGGAGAGGGTGGTGAGCATAGCTTTTTGTTGCGACTGAAGACCTGGAATAGAAGAAGTGGTTTGAGTAGTGTGATGAAGGCGTTGGGAGTGTAAAGCGTTAGCGAGTTTGTGGAGGAGCATATCCTTTTCTGGGTTAGGTGGAACTGGTGGAGCTGGAAGATTGGCGGATGAGGCATCAGGAATAGAGAGAGTTAATGGGGCGTCAAGAAGGTCAGGCGGTGGTGGAGGTTTGGCTTGAGGTTGTGGTGGCGGCGTTTGTTGGTGTTGCTGCTGGTATTGAGGCCATTGCTGATGGGGTGGATGTCTAGGGTATGGCTGTTGCTGTGGATGCATGTATTGAGGCGGCGGTGGAGGTCTACCATTTTGCGGGGCCGGCTGTTGAATATTATTTACGTTGTATGCTTGTTGTGGTGGGTATTGTTGAGGTTGTTGAGACTGTGGAGGTTGTTGGTATGACTGAGAGTATGAGGACTGTCTATATGAATCATCTGGTGGAGTTATTGGACTCACAGGACTATATGATGGTTCCCGTAAGGTCTGCCTGGGCTGTTGTGGTGGTAATGGAGGGGCACTTTCATAACGAAGACTACTACTTCTTTGAGGAGCATGCGACTGTCTGTTTTGTGATTGTGGAATCGGCGGCCCATATCTGCTACTATCATTTCCAATTTGTGGAGGTAGCGGGGGCAGCGGTGGCCCATTATCTTGCCGCGGTGAGCTCGAAGGGGAGTAGGGTGCTCCATGATTTGTAGGTTTCGGTGGAGGAGGTGGAGGGAGTTCGTCGGTCAATGGACGTGGGGAAGCTGAACCTGGTATCGATCGAGCTACATTAGGTGGAAGTGGTGGTATAGGAGGAGGCATAGCTGTTGGTTGTGGACGTGGTGTAGCATTTTGTTGCTGTTTCGATATGACAGGAGGCTCTTTAGCAAAAATGTCTCGCAGAATTGCGAGAAAATCAAGCACATTGGATTTCTGTGTATTTAAACTCATAAGTACATCTGCCAAGTAATTTCAAAGATTCAATATGCCAAGTTATGCGACTCACATCCCAATAGTCTGGCCACCTCATTAAATATGGATGATAGACCTTTCCTTGCGGATCTACATGTTGTCCCGCTCTTACTACCATTGTTTCTACTGGCGTCACATATACTAATGGAGCTTCGTGTGGATATGCGTGAGGTATCCATAGTGCGATTGGGAATCTGTAGGTTGTGCCACGAAAATTCACAGGCAGGGTGCCAGAAAGATGAAGGAGGAGTGAAGATGCGCCATTCTCGTATGCTATTTAGCTTGCGCATTAGTATTTGAGTTGATGGCATAATCTGCAAACTCGTTCACGTACTGTAAACATCCGTTCGTGGGGATAGTGAGGTATATTGAGAAAGTGTTTGGGCGACGTCATTATATGTGCGATTTACATCTCGATATTCCTGATATTGAATGTAAGTATAAGTAAACATGTAAATGCGTGGCGGGTAAATTTACATACACTTGTAAGAACACTGTAAAGCCAGTTCAAAACTCGTTGCTGAACACCGGCCATTTTGATCAAATGAGTTTCAGGACCAGCCAGCTAGCTAGCTAGATACTGGCAGTGAAGCTATTCCGAACGCAATGATGATGATGGGTGGGGGTGGAGCTTAGCTAGAAAGTATCATGTGATGAATTGATTAGATAGAGGATGGGATGGTTGTGCAAGTTCAACTTGGTAGGGTTGGTAGGCACCGTACGGTTGTGTGTGTGGGTCGCAGGGACTTTGAAACGTCCAACTCGGGCCCTACAAGAGTGAAATTGGCAGTCAGGCTCGCATATCAAACTAATCATGTATCAAACATCACATCAACAATATGTCTGATCGGAGAACCTTTGATTGATTGTATTTGATCCTGATATTACGATTATGATTATGATTATAATTATATTAACCCAATGAAATCCATCAAATATGGATGTTTCCATCCGCATGAGACCAAAAGGTCCGAGGCACGTGATTCCAATGCCGGTCCGGAAGGGAGAAATAGGAATGAGAAGGGAAGTGAAGAGAAGAAAAGAAAAGAAAAGAAAGGAATACTCTTTGACATCTGCTATGATGCCACGCCCAGAACCATGACCATGACAAACAATCTTCCACTAGAGGACAATGATTAGTCTTCATGGGCCGATACCGCGCAATGCCGAACAGAGCTGCTCTCTAAGCGGAAAAGATGTCAAATGTTAATTTTGCCCCATTTCATAGACCACCTGCCCCTCTCTTTGCTATATATAGGAGGGGCAATCGTCCCCTCCAAAAAAGGATTTCCGGTCAAAGTTTCTGAAACATTTTATCATCCAACCTCAGTTCAGTACCTTTTGGACTCACGAAACATCTTTGCAGTTCATATGCAAAGCACCTACAAAGTTTATCGCAAAGGCTGAGGAGTATTGGGCAAAAGATCCTATACTCCTTGCGTCAGGACAGATACTTCAAACCTATCTCTCTTTTTTCCCAATCAGACCATGCTTCCTCTACTTCCCAAACTCAGCAAATACGGAATATCTCCAGAATATGGATTTCTTCCGGCTGATATACCTCTCGAACGACTTCCCGATCCATACTACAACAAATGGGAGGCGATCAATGCAAACCTCCAAGGTTTGATTTTGAGTAAACGCCTGCGCGGTGTTATTGATCGTCTGCCAGTTCTTTCGACTGCCGGTCTGGAACATGATTCGGAATGGCGAAGAGCATATTCGTTGTTATGCTTCATGGCGCATAGTTATATCTGGGGTGGTGATAGCCCTGAAGAGGTTTGTACAATTCTTTCCCTCGATCCGAAAGCCTCGTTTGGAAGTCTCGTGCTGATTACTTGTAATATTTACAGAAACTGCCGCCATCCATTACAGTCCCTCTTTTACACATTTCAAAGTACCTGGAAGTACCACCAGTCGCCACATATGCTGCCGTCTGTCTCTGGAACTTTAAACCATTGTTCGCAGATGAACATGTCGACAATCTAGAGAATCTTGCCACTCTAACCACATTTACTGGCTCTATCGACGAGTCTTGGTTTTATTTGGTTTCGGTGGCAATCGAAGCTCGCGCTGCTCCCGTTCTTCCGCTCATGCTTACAGCAATTGAGGCGGCGCGTAAGAATGATAGCAGGACTGTTACATCTTGTCTTCGAACCTTTGCGGAGAGAATCGATGATCTTGGAACACTTCTTCAACGTATGCATGAAAGCTGCGATCCTCATGTGTTCTATAATCGAATCCGTCCTTTCCTTGCTGGTAGTAAGAATATGGAAGAAGCCGGATTGCCAAATGGAGTTTTCTATGATGAGGGTAACGGAGTCGGTCAATATCGTCAACTATCTGGGGGCAGTAATGCTCAAAGCTCCATTCTTCAATTCTTCGACATTGTTCTAGGAATAGAACATCGACCCACGGGTGAGAAGAAGGATGCCGCTTCAGAAAGTGAGGCTGAAGGTGCAGTTCCACGAACCAAGCATAACTTTCTTCTCGAAATGAGAAAATACATGCCAGGTGCTCACCGACGATTCCTCGAAGATATGACCGTCGTGGCCAATATTCGCGGTTATGTTGAAGCGCATACTGATAACCATGAACTCTGTCTCGCCTACGATGCTTGTCTCGCCATGTTGCGCACATTCCGCGACAAACACATCGCTATTGTCACACGTTACATTGTTATCAAATCTCGTGAATCTCACTCTCAATCCCGTTCCATGAGTCCCGAAGCCACTCGTAGCCGAAAGGTAGATATTGCAACGGCATCTCGTGGAAAAGGTGATGACGAAGAGAAGAAGAGGAAGTTGAAGGGAACAGGTGGTACGGCGCTTATCCCCTTTTTAAAACAAGCGAGGGATGAAACAGGAGAGCCAACAATTGATTCTTGGGCAAGAAGAGTCATGAATAGAGATTTGAATACGATGGGTAAAGGGGATTTCTTTGTGGGTAAACTGGATGAACAACCTGATGGAGGATTGGAATTGGGTGGATTGGCTGGAACATGGACTTTAGATGATGAGGTCGGTGGATTGTGTAGTTATTAGCTCATGTATATGTTACTTATCACAGCGTGGCTTTTTACTTGAACATGCTTAGTTTGCCTTTATTGTTATTTATGGAGATATCTACCTGACATTAATACTAATTGAAATTTATAGAGCCGCATTGCAGGTACCAACCTATACCTATGTACTGATGGAACGGAATGAGATGAGATGGGACGAGATGAGAAACTTATTGTGCTAAGATGATGAATGAAGATTGTTGGATATGAAAGATTAGATAGGATGAGATTAAGATAGGACTAAACTAAATATAAATGATAATAGATGGGATGGAATAAATTGAGATGATATGATATGTATTGGTGGATCGATATCTTGATATATATATAGAGAGACTTTGTGGTGGTTGTGTTGTATTGATATGAAATTGATGTGATACAAATAGATACTTGGTAGATAGATAGGTACATATATACAATATCCTCAAATCCCCAGACCGCAGATGCTAAATTCCAATTTCCAAATTCTCAATTAATCAATCGATCCATCCATTCATTGATGCATGCATGCATGCAAACGAACGCCGAATTAACCTTTGATATTCACTTCACTGATCCTGACGCCGATAAATGTATATAATAAGTTCCTCCAAATGCAAACAAACACACTTCAAAGTTCAATTCCCCAATTGCAACCCCTCTCTCACTTCCTCCTCCTCATGTTCCGGGATCCTCCCCAACGAAACCATCGATCCCCTCCTCGAACACGGCGGACAAACCCCCCTCTTCTTCTTCGTCATTTTCCCATACCCATTCGCATGTCCATTCCGATGATGTTTCCCATGCTGCGAGCTCGGTCTTGCTTTCGCATGTGTGTAAGGGGGAAAGGAGAATGCAGCGTTGTGGTGCATATTCATCATGCTGTTGTTGTTGGGGATGGTGGTCGGCCAATTGCGAGCGCGCGATGAGGGGTTTTGCCAGACTCGTGGGTTTGTGGTTGAGGGATTGGGGGGTGGGGATTGGGGGGTTGGTTTGTTTGGGTTTGCGTTTGGGCTTCTGATGGTGGTGATGATGGTGTGGTTTTTATTATGAGTTTTGGAATTGGTGGTGGGGTAGGAATGTCGTTTCGTGGGAATGGTGTTATGGGGATGTTCGGAGGGGGTATCCTTTCGTCCCCGCTTCCCTCGAGAATAGAATGAAATCCTTGGGCTCTGCAATGCATCGACACTATGAGATTCCTCTTTTTTATTTTCCTTCTCCGGCTCCTCTTTCTCCCCCTCAATGTTCCCATTGCTTTCAGCCTTGTCTCTATCCTTGTTCTCAACATC
Source organism: Botrytis aclada (assembly GCA_014898285.1). NCBI lineage: Eukaryota > Fungi > Ascomycota > Leotiomycetes > Helotiales > Sclerotiniaceae > Botrytis > Botrytis aclada. The sequence continues at coordinate 1,310,568 of RCSV01000008.1, forward strand.
GACATCAACACTCAATACTACTCCCTCATCCACAATCCCTTCCTGAAGCTTTGCCCACATCATTGGGTCCAACTCTTCTTTTTTAATCCCATAGATTTCCATCATTCGAAAAACGAGTTTGCGGGGAAGCGTATCAGCTTTTCGATTCATACAGCCGATAAGCCATTTTTTCACTTCGGGAGCTTCGTTGGATTTGGGGATGTCATATTTCAGAGGAGTTGGTGGAAAAGGCGGCATGAGAAGAGAGGGGTCGAAGCTGGAGGTGGATTTTAGGGAGAGGGATGAAGTATTGGATGATGTACTAAATATCGAGCAACAGTCTGGTTGATTGTTGGTATCTGGGGTTGGGGATGTGACGATGATTGTGATGGAAGTAGCGGAAGCATTTTTATGGGTGTTGAGTAGGGGTAGAGGTTGTTTAGCTGCGTGTGGAGAGGTTGTCTTTCGATCTTTAAGGCTTTCCGTTCGATTGCAAAGGTTGGGTTGTTCGATGGTGCTAGATTTGCAGTCTTCCGACTTTCTGCTTGATAGACTATACCAAGACTTCCTCTTGCTTGAGATGCTGGTTTTTCGGGATGGTCCCGTGGGCGTTTTGGTCCCAGATATTCCCATCGCTGACCCATGAGCGATAGTCTTCTGAGCATCGACGGTACATTGTGATGATAATTCCATTGACCGTAGAGTTTCCTTCAGGATCGAACCCTTAAGTTGCCCGGATACGCTGCTGCCATCTTTGAGATCATCAATGCTAACTCTATTATCCTTCACCCTTTTGGATGTTAGTATCAAGCATGAAACTAATTGGAAAATACCAAGAGTTGATCACATACTTTTCCTTCCTGCCAATTGATAACCACTTTAAGTACTTCATCTGTCCGACTGGAATGAGAAATCGATATTCAATCCTTTCCAATACTATCGGCCTTTATACTCGAGGCGTTGATAATACTTATCATAAACTGCCTTCGCATACAGCGACGTTGTTGATGAAAATGGTGTACTTCATCATCCAGCACATCCAGGGAATAACGAGTATAAATTGAGGTCGTATGCAACGTTCGATTTCATGAGCGATTTTCGATATATCCTAAATCGAATCTATATTCGGAGCTGAAATTGAGATAAGAAAATCCGAGAAGCTAATGTACGACGGGAATAGATATGCCCTGCAGGGAATACGCGTAGCGAAGCGTAAAATAGTCTGTTCGGGGCAATATTCCTGGAAGAGCTGAAGAATTCTTTCTCTTCCGGTAACCAGGTCACAATATAGTGTAATGAATCGGAAACTTTGACGTGGCACTAGAACGAAGTCTTTTGGAATTCAATTTTTGGAATGAAGAGTATCTTATACTCTCATACTCTCAATGGAAGTGAAATAAGTGGAGCTACTTCGGACGTTTTTGATGGCGTGCGGTATTGACTTGGCGTGGCTGAAATTTCTGCATGATGATTGATCTCTGGTCGATCAGGAAAGGAAGTAAAAAGTGTAGGGGATGGTGGTGTGGGAGGTAGTTTCAACATGCCACTATCGAATGAATTAGCAAGCACTAAGTTTGGGGGTCCAGCGACTGACGCCGGACGTTAACAGCACATACTTTGACAAGTCTCCCATATCGGCCAGCATGACATTGCAGGTGGCGTTATGATTGTTTTGATGATAAGATAGCTCATCAATTTTCCTGCAAGTATCCTTGAGCTAGTTCCCAACAATAGTCGAGAATGAGCAATTGGTCAAACTCACGCTGATAACATGGCAAGTTGTATTTGAAAGATCCTCATGCTCTCGGTTTTCCTCTCATCAATATCTCTTTGGATACGAGCTCTCGATGCCATCCAAGCAGCCTTTCTTTTCACTCTGGACATCCTACCATATCCATCACCTTTGGTTACCAATTCGGCACTCGTCCTTAACTCTCTGTCCATGACTCTCATTCGTTCTAATGATTGGATATAAAGTCCCTGAAAATACTTGAAGTCGCCAGCGCCATATTTTCGATCCGGTTGACGAATGAGTGAAGCCAAATACGCATTATTCAACATATCAGTCTCCGTCTCGAGAAGATATATTTTATCTAATGCACTAGATATTTCGGCTTGTGTATCAACGGCATCACGAAGACCGAGGGCATGTGCATAGAAGCCAGCAATAACAGCAGCAACAAAGGTAAGCAAACCTGTAATACTAGCAGCAATTGATAATGGACTATCGGGCATGATCTCCAAAGGAAGTGGTCCAAAAAGCGGCCCAGATTAGACTTTGACCAAGAAACAAGATGATTGCAACATTCAACTGAAGATAATGGGATAGGGTATCTCTCAGTCTGATATCTGAATCAATATTAGGCAACAGATGCAGAATTCAAGGGTACACAGCTGGAAGCACAGCCACTCATCGGGATATTTTCGATAAATGCAGGTACAACCAATTAGGAAGGGAATGGATGTATCTCATCCACCAGTGATCTCCCATCATGATAAGCTTAAAGGATTAGATGAATGGCGGGAAATCTCCTCCCCTCATCCATCCCCTCATCTTGGTTTGTTCAACAACGTTGTGAAACTTTTCAGACGTTATGTTATGCTTGAGGTATAAAGAGTGACACGACATTCAATTTGTAAAGTTTACCTGGTTGTGAACTCCAATTACCCATCTTGTAACTGAATCTTATATTAAGGCCGCAAAAGAGCTCACCGGTCGGATCCTTTCCATACATGCCTATTCGTCTACGCACCGGAGAGAGATCGACTGTACTCTGTAGCACCAAACGCCACTCGACAATCTTTCTTATTCTTAGATAAAATGTGTAACAGTAATGCTTTACGGGAGTTGTACTTCTTTCTCCTGATTTCCTTGCTTTTTTCGTTGTTTTACTTATAATTCGTAGGATCGTAGGCTGGACACTGATCATAGATGATCCATCTTCTTTGCAAGGTAATTAATGTGTGATGATAAAACTTCGCGAAGCGCCATGGCTTTTCTTCTTTGTTTCTCTGCTTCATCCTATTCGTAGATTGGACAGTTCCCATGTCTGCCGTACATTATGTATCTGTTCTGTTGTATTGATCTGCCCATGTATACGAAGAAAAGGAAAAAGAAAAAGACGTATAACTTAACGTGGTTTATCAGCATGCGGGCCATATCATCATATGGGCCACTTCATTTTGTATACAAAATTCGTCTGTGCGTAACCGTGCACTTTCTTTATTAGCCAATAGAATTTTTCAAAAATCTATTATATAAAACCTTATTTTTCAAATATTTCAAAAATCTATTTTTTTTTTCAAAATTTTTATTTTTATTAAAGTTATTAAAGAAAAAGAGATTTTGTAACGCAAAGTGTCAGGGCTCAGTAGTAGGGAGTATGCCGGGAAGATACTGATTGGTCTGTCAAAGGTTAGGTAATAAGATGTATTGGATTCTAGTCAAAATTAATCTTATGCCCCGGCCAGTTTAGGGCATATCCGGTCCCTTATATATTACTCTTTATTGTAGGTTCTAATATCATAGATTCCTTTAATCCTTTTTATTTCATTATAAATTACAGACTTGTTGTAGGCCAAGCTGGTAGTCTTAAGGCTAAGGTTTACTACTACCAACTTCCCGATCCTTTGCCAAGGCCCGGGCCCTTGGTGGCCCCGGCACCTCCCAGACTGACTAATCGTGTCCTGCGCTGACACAAAGTGTAACAATTTCGAGTTAAAATAAATTATTTAAAAAAGAAACCTAAATATTATAAATATTCTATTTTTATTATGATTTTTCATGATTTTTCCTTTCAAAAATAATGACTAGTTATTAAAATATAAATATTAAAAAAAACCTCGATTTTGGTGCATTTTCGAAGTGGCCCACATGATGATATGGCCCGCATGCTGATAAACCACGTTAGTTATAAAATATTGCAGATAATACAGATATTACTTCACAGACAGTCAGACTTGTGAATTTCCATCCCTCAGGTGTTAATTAGCCCATAAATCGTGCCAGATTTGTCACCATCCGAGGTCTACCCACTCAGTGGCACCACCAGTGACCTACCGGTGACCCCTAAATTTTCCAAATCAAAACATAACACCGATGAGCACGTCCACCAGGTCCACCAGGTCCAACAGATCCAGTATATCAAGATCTATTGCTTGCTAAGAGAAGCTCCGTTATTCAAGTTTTATTAAATCTGATAACCTTATTCGTTGACGCCCAGGTATATCATCCACAATTACGTCGTCTTCTCCAATTAAACTTGATTAGTATGAAGCTCAACGAGAGAATGGAAGGAAGCTATCCACGGCTGGCTGTCCTTGAAACCAGTCTGAAACCTGACACAGATATTCTGATACTCTGACACGTAGGAGGATTGAACGAACTAATAGGTAAATTATATATGACAGTATACAGATTCCAAGAAAGAGATTTCGTATACGAATATACGAACCCGACGACAAGTACCCTTCTCTTTACTCATCATAATTCACATCCGGGCCAACCCAAAGGTCTAAGCCTCGATAAAATTAAACGATCGTGAATCAGTGACGAAGACAAATCCGAAGAACCGACGCAAACGAATCGAATGAAATTATGGTCATCTTGTCTAATTCACCCACTGCAAACCGAACCACTATTAATTCTACCTCAGAGAAAGACTTGAATGAAAAGACGTTCGAAGATTCAGCTCATACAATAATCATGGATCCTCCACATGCTACACCTCCAAAAACCTCAATAGATACTTCATTCGATGGCGTCGATCCTTCCGTGGAATTTGTTGGGGACGTCAATACTAATAATGATATACCCTCCCAAGAGGTGCTGAAGAAGGTTGAAAGTATGATCGTCCTAGATAGGGATGGCAAAACTAGACCCTTCAAGAGTTTATACTCAGGCCCGAATGTAGCAAGAAGAGTCTTGGTTATATTCATCCGCCATTTCTTTTGCGGGGTAAGCTGTCTTCCTACTGCCACCCTAGCTGTATAGTTCAACTCAAATCTGACATTTACGCTTTCTACCAGAACTGCCAAGAATACCTTCGAACTCTCACAGCATCCATCACCGAAGATTCCCTCCTCCAACTCCATACTCCCACCTTTATCGCCGTCGTTGGTTGCGGCAGTCCATCCCTAATCCCCATGTACCAAGAAGCCACAAATTGTCCATTTCCAATATACGCGGATCCTACAAAGAAGCTATACGATGAGTTGGGAATGATGCGCACATTGAATCTCGGCACCAGACCAGAATATCAGCGCAGAGGTACTCTTATGGGAATTGGACAGAGCGTTCTACAAAGTCTCAAACAGATCAAAGGAGGCAAATTGTTTCAAGGAGGCGACTACCAACAAGTCGGCGGAGAATTCCTTTTCGAGCCAGTGCGAATGGCCACTCCGATCACTTCACCTGCTGATGGGCCCGTTGGCATGCATGCGAGCGGGGGGATTCTGGGAAATGGTGATAAGATAGGAGAAAACGAAGGCTACGAAGAGAAGAGAATCACCTGGTGTCACAGGATGAAAAACACAAGAGATCATGCCGAAATTCCAGAGATCAGAGAAGTCCTCGGGTTCGATGAAATGGTCGAGGGCGGAAAGAACCAGAAGAGGTGGTCCAAAGCATTGAGCGAGAGAAAAGGTACCGGGGTGAGCATTGGGGCTAGGAGTAGTAGAGGAACGAGTCTGAAGCTGGAAGGAATGAGCGAGGACGGTGGTAGTGTGCGGAGCAGGGAAGCAATCAGTGAAAAGCCGACCTAGGTGGCAGATGGTATCAATTAATAACGAGAGTGGCTGGCATGCATGGGTCGAGTGAGTGGCCGTGGAGTTTGGTCGGTATATTCTGGGGGATTATCTTAACGGAGCGATTGCTACATGGGGGAGTTCTTTTGCAATCTTTGCCATTTGAAAGCTTGTCGTTACTGTTTCTATACCCAATTTCGAAATATTTCCTTGATATTGAATTCCACTCTGCTCCTATTGGTCAGATCGTGCAATCCAAAAGTTTTGTTGCATATCTAATTCCAATCCCTTGTTGCCTTTTCCCTCAAAGGCAGTATGCATGTGAGTGGTATTGTTGTTCATCCCATTCTTCCGTACAAAATCGGTACGACCAAGAGATTTGTTGCACATCTGAAATGATTTCCTTGTTGCCTTTATCATCACAAGGCAGTAAGCAAAGGGCCTTGTTGTGTGTATTTCATACCTAGGTATCTAGTTCTTCCACGCCAATACTAGCACCACTAATGATCAGTCAAAATTCCGTCTAGACTCACCACATATATCATCGGACAATGTCAGATTAGAACAATCTCTGTGGATACAACTGCATTATACACTCATCATACTCTTTTCTCCGAATAATAACTGGTTTCTATTTCTTTTAATTCTAATTCCTATGGATTTAAACTCATCATCTATACTCTCCTTCTATCTCTGTTTTCCTACTTAACCAGAACAGTGGGAAGATATCCTATACCAACCACCGCATCCTCACCCTCATCATCCATTCAACTAACCACACCCACTAAACTAAAATGCCTCAAAGCATTTATACAATTTATTCCTTTCTCCATCCATTCGCAAACACCTAATAGTATTCTCTCAATCTGTCCTCCTTTCCATGTTATTTCCTCCTCTCCAACTTCCTCCCTCTACTCCTCTCTCTTTCTCCAAGTCTCTCCCTATCCCTACAAATCTCCACCATCCTCTTCATTTCCACCGCCCTCAACGGTTTCGGTTCCGATAATCCACACTCCGCCTCTTTAACCACCATTACATCTCTTTTCTCACACTCATCTCTACCATCCCCCCCTCTTTCCATCTTCCCGCCAGCTTCCCTTGCCCTCACCCTAACACTAACACTAACCCCTTTTCCCCCTCTCAAACCATCAATTCTTTTCTCCTTCTCCCCCCATCCCACCAATCCATCCAGATCCAGCCCAAGATCTTCATCTTTCCACCTTCCCTTTTCCCCAAGTTCCCGTTCTACCTCATCCCAATCAATACTATGGCCCCCGTCTCTACCCATATGCATTCTCACATCTCTCAATCCTCTTTTGAGCGGTAAATGCGCTAATGCATCTCCATCCCTATTCCCATTACCGCGCGGAGAAAATTCATTCCATTGACCAACCACACGGCCTCAACTTCCTATTCTCTGTCCTCTGCTCCTTGACCTCTCTCTTGATTTTTTTGTCGGAGATGGTGAAGATACTTCAACAATTTGGATACCAGCATCCTCATGTTTATCTTTCATTGCCCCTTCCTTTTCTTTTCCTTTGTCCTTCCCCTTCCCCTTCCATTTATCATTCGCCACAATAGCCATTGGAAATACTGGGTTGGTTCTCCCTTTCCTGGCTTTCTTATCTTCATCTCCATCTCTCTGTGGACTAATCTCGAATTTCTCTTTCCTCCCCTCAATCAACGTTTTTGTTCTTATTTTCATATTGCCACTACCAATTTCAAGTCTCTCTTGTCCATTCTCCCCATCCTGTTTTTCCTTCCCAGGGCTAAGAAAAATACTCTCATCATTCTTCTTTTCCGAAATATCCTCAAACAACCTCATTCTCTCCGCTATCAACCCAGTTCTTACTTGTTTCGGTTTTCTGATCCCCGAGCGCGGCCAAGTCTGAAGTACACTCTTCTCAGGTTGTGGAGTTACAGGTGAATCATTCATAGGCGCTGGTGTCTGCTGATATCTTTGTATTGCTATCTTCTCAGTTGATTCCAAGGGTAAAACAGATACTCTCTGCATGATCGTCTCTGAGAGTGTCTTTTTCCTCGGCGAGGAAGCAAACTCGGAAGATTTGGGACTTATTTGTTTTTCTTTTTGAGTGGGGAGAGGGGGGAAATGTTGGGGAGTATCAGGATTAGGAACAATTTTCCTAATGGGCGATGAGAAAACAGGAGGTGGTGGTGCCGGCGGAGGAACAGGAATAATTGCGGGATCTTCTCCTTCTCTGACTGGAGACACAATCCTTGGTCCTAAATCTCGTGATGCAGAACCAGGCAACACGGTTCCAGCAAACGACGCACCACCATCAAACCTCATTCTCATATCCGCGACTTTCGATTTCGATCGAAAAGACGACGTATCCTTTATCCGTTGTGGTTTTCTCACGTCATCTTTCTCGACATGTTTCGGCGTGGAAGACACTGCATAAGTTTCCTGGAGGACAGTTTTAGTATCTTTGCCTTCGGTTTTCCGAGCTTCGTTTTTGGCCTGATAGATGGCTTCAATTTTCTCGCTAATCTGGCTTCGTCGCTTATCAACTTCTTTCTGTATACCTGTTTTGGGATCTCTGCGGCATGGGATCGTTCGTCCTCTTGGGCGGCAGATTCTGGGGAGAGAGGGGCCGCGGGTGGGGGTAGCGTTGGTTTCGTAGCGGGCTAGGGAACTTCCGCGGGAATTCGTGTCTACTGGTAATGAAAGTTGATTAGCTGTAAATAACAAAAATCTTGGATGGGCCGATCGAGAAATTCATTTAAATACAGTCAACCTACCCTTAGTTTCTGATTTCAGTCTCTTGAATACCTGCGGTCTCGTCGGAGAGGTATGGGGCGAAACTGTATTGGAAGACCTCGGCTTTTCCGAACTCCCTTGAGAAGCCAGAAAAGGATTCTGAACTGCTTCTCCGAAAACATTGCGTTGTTTTCTGTGAAGTACTGGTGTAAATTGCGCTTTTTGAGTTGAAGAGATTGTAGTAGTTTTCTCTTTGCCCACTTCAGATGTTCTAGAGAAGTTTGTCGAGCCTCTCATTGCTGATTTATAGGTTGGTGTTTCAATAGCGGTGGTGTAGGAAGCTGAGGGAGATTCATTATTACGATTGGCATGGTGAGCTGGAGTAAACAAAGATGGGACGCTTTTTGAAGGACTTGATTTTGCGGGGCTCGAGGGAATTTTCTCGTCTAGACTTCCGTCGAAGAAGCGTATTCGATCTTTAATCGTGTTTCCAATTTTCTTATTTGGAGACTTTTTCGGGAGTGTATAGGCTGGAGTTTCAGGTTTTCTACTACTCATATTCTTCGAAGCAGATCTCGAGGAAGCCATCCTATTTTCACTCTTTGACGGTGTCTTTAAAGTTTTTGCCGGCTGCTGTGGAGTTCTCAGTCGTCTTGATTGAAATTGCCTTTTCTGAGATCGGAGAAATGTTGATTTAGCACTACTAGGCGTATCTCCCCATGTATTGTTTCTCATGTATTCCTCGATAAAAACATCGCCATCTCTAGACGTATTCCTACTCACCGGACTTAAGATTGTGGATAATCTTCTCTGTGAAGAATCTCTTGTCCTGCTTCTTTTTCGAGGGGACTTTCGAGCTGATTGTAATGGTGCGGGTTGGAGTGTGAAGCCTTGAACGGGAAGACTCAAAGCGTCTATGGCTTCGAATTTTCCAACTAGACATCGAAGAGCTGATGTTACGACTGGTTTTGAACTGAGAAAGTTATGTCGTTAGTACTGTTTGAAATGGTATCAAAGATACTAGGCCCGTTGGCTTATATAAACCAATATGTCGAAGAAGCCTTACCAATAAAGAGGTTTGTTGTCTTTACTACTCTGCCCAAGATCAGGAGTAGTTTGGCCGTCTAGAGAAGAAGCTTTGGATCTTGATCTCTCAACGGTAGATATCTTAGCATTGGGGCGAACACTATTATGGCCATAAATGCTACGACCACGTCCCCATGATCCATGGTAAGCCATATTTTCCACATCCACTGCCCGTGTAAATACTTCAAGTCAAAATCAAATAGCAAGGAATACTATGTATGATATGATCATTGGTGTAAAGCAGTGAAATAGTTATGTTGTATGAGAAGGCAGCTGAACGAATGACGATATGAAGTTGTGATGTTTTGTGGTGTATCCATTCAAGAGGCAACACCATGGGATGACGAGAAATGCTCCTTCCATTTACGATGCGAAGTCACCTTAGACTAGAAATTGCACAATCGCTGTTGACACTTGCCAAAGTTATCAATATTGAAAAGTGCGTCACCAAATGCAAAATAAACCTTAATATGTGATAAACATCCCATCCTCAAGAGACCTATAAATTAATACCATAAATTCCGACGCGTAAGTACACTCGAAGATGAAAATTTGATGTCTGATTCGCTTCGCACCTGTACAAATGCTCTCAATTACTGCTCATTACCACCTTATCTCCAGCTAACACCTCTATTGAACTATCCAATCTGTTTTCCTCATCGAATCAGGGGTATATATCATGCGTAGCTGTACTTTTAACCACTCATGCCTTTTGAACGCCATACGATTTATTAACACGAACACCCGTGGCTTCAAGATCCATTTCGGTGCTATCTCTCGGAGCATGATTCGCCATGTTATCCTCGACAATACAGTCAATTGTGGTAACTTGGTCCATGAAATTGCTGCCTTTTCTCATCATGGTGGCATTGCTTCCTTTTCTGGATGAAAAGTCGAGGCGAGAGGATTGTGCCGTGGTGTCGCTGGCATATGTCTTGCGTGAGAAATTTCCGCTTTGTGAACCTTGCATGGTGCGTGAACCAGTAAGATTGGACACGTCGATCGTAGATATTTCCTCGTCTGTTGCCATACTGGCCCAAAGCGAAGAAATGGGAAGTAAAAGTGCGACTGATGTAAGAGCAATAGTGCCTGCTTCTGGAAATGAAACTGGTGTCACATATTCGAGAATGGCAAAGATAGCTGTTCAATGTTAGCTTACATTTCAATCGGATCATGGTATTGAATCCTTACAAGGGACCACCATGGTGCAACCGCCCATAGCAGCAAGAATTCGCACGGCGCTCCATTGTCTCCATCCGTTTCTTCGGCGATTGTAGAGAGTCCATACTAATTTTCCAGTGAATATGAGGGAGAAGAACCATATAGAGATTGTCTCTGTTACAAGGGTTCCTTTAACTAGCCATTGCATCGGCACGGATGAAGCAGATGTTGCCAAGATGGCCACGGAATTGACGACCGTTGCGGCGAACCTAAAGCCAATTGCTAGTAGGGCCACGATAGCAGAGAGTGTGGTGAGGATAATTCGATGTATATTATCCAAGCTCTTACAAACAGTGTGAGCTTGAAGATACAAAGACATGTTGACTGTGATTGTCATACAAAGAGGAATGACACTACCAGCAACACTAGAAGCATACGACGATCGTGGCACCCTGCTGAAATCGAACGTGAAGGCGGCGTAGAAGTCATTGAAACCCTGAAGAAAATAGATGGCATAGAGCATGGCGCGAAGGGATCCGAAAATGAGTGAGAGGATATTGAGGACAAAGAGTAGGGACTTGCGCTTGGAAGCCTTAGTAAGAACGACGACGACGAAGAACATCAACAAGCAAGCTCCAGCTTGGGCACCATAATTGATACAGCTAGCCACGTTGTAGTAGTAGAAAAAGTCTATGTCGAGTGGGGTGATAGACACAGTCGTAACGCCATCGGCCATGAGAATGGTAATGCTCTGGGTGAGTGGATCGAAGTTCGAATCATTGGAAGCCATCCTTGCTTTGGATGTTTCCAGAAGGTGGTAAATCGACGGTGTGATAAGGTGTCAAAGTAGCAAGGATGTCGAAAGAGCAATGTAGAAGGCAGTTTATTTGCCTAGCAAAGATAGTTATGATGGAACAATTGAGGTACTGTCACTCTGTTGTGGAACGATCGAAGATGCTAAAGGCTGGGGTTGACACGCTGGTTGTAGGAAGGGGGAGAGTTTTATATTTAAAATGCCTCTGGAAATTCTTGAGCTACTTAAATGATCACAAGTCGTGCTCGTAACGACACTGTCTTTAAATAATAGCAAGTGCATTAACCTGCAACGATATTGTGGATATAAAAGAATCTGACGAGGATCAAGGTCTCGATAACATCACAGTCAATATCACAATTAAGAACAATGGAGGCTCTCCTTAGTATTGTTCAATTTTACCGAAATAGACCACACTAACACAAGATTTTGAGTACCAAATAACAAGAGAAATCTCAATATAAGATGAATCAGAGAACAATTTGTTCACAGTCAACTTTGACCTAGACTCTTTGGTTAAGATCAACTAGGAAATGAAAATATGATTCAAAAGCATCAAAACTTCAACGCAATTCAAAAATATGAGTACATGATGTTTGTGGCGGGTGTTCTTAGTATTGTCCGTGATACCTTCGTAGTGTTCTTGTAGGCGAGCCACATGGAGCCACATGAATCTTGAGCAAAAGAAGTGAACTTTCGGGGTGTTAAATAAAAGGGGAAGTGAAACGAATCATCGCTAGGCAAGTAACAGGACAACATCATTTCAAACTTCGTGCCACAGATGAATCAAGATGGTAATGATGATACTGTGTTCGACAACATCTAATCAGAGGCGAAGTTATCGCAACCGACTGTCAAGAAATTTGCAGAGTTGTAAGACAAAACATGCCAAGATTCTAAATTTGGCGTGAGGTTCACGTGCTCGAATCGAAGGGTTGTGCCAACATTCTTTCGCGGGCCGTTTCGATGCATCAAAGCCTTACAGTTAATCTGATTTTGTGTATCAATCAATCTTTATGTATAGATAACGCTTCTGCATCGTACCGTTATTGACATACCACAACTTCTTGAAATGTCGATCTAATATGCTGAGCTCAAGCTGTCCACCAACTAAACCGGAATACTGCCGAAGAATCCATGTGTAAGATATCGGTAGCTTGCAGAGCCGGTAGGACGAGTATGTCAGAGGCACGCATCCGATTCGGAACACTTTCCTTTCTCTACCTTGATTTGGAAAAAGAGTGACCCCGACCGGATGAGACCCGAATTTCCTCTTATGTCTTCGTAAAATATGGATACATACCCTATGAAAATGATTTACGGTAATCAGCGTAGGTCACCGAATAAAGGCATACTGCAATACTGCAAGTTCCCCTTTGATGACTTCTTTCCAAAACTTATCCGATTATCAGACATAGCGGAACCTACCTACTTAGGTATTCATAAATGTACACCAAACTTTCTTCTTCTTCGCTCATATATATTCCCTTCAATGTCGCCCCTCCATGACATAAAAAGATCCAAGCTAGCCTACCAACTGCGATGGGACTTGCTATGAGGTTTTTGATGAGGAGATTAGGATGCTTTGAGTATATACGTAAAGTTGTAGGGTAGGCTATTTTTTAATGATATTACTGTTTTGAGGAGTGATTTTGAGGGATGTATGTTTAGGGATAGAGATCAGCTATGTATAGAGGAAGTCGCAGGATAAATAGATAGACTGAGGTACCACTGGCCCAAATGCTCTTTTCGTGTTGATTCCCTTGACCGTGGGCCGGATTCCTTGGTATGCGATTGATTGCGTGTCTATGCTTTGTGTAATATTCATCCGGTTATTACTTTGATGATTAGAAATTTGTATCCTGGTCATTGAGAAGCGAGATATTGGAAATCTTGATACATCACAATATGAAGCAAGAAAGGAAACCGTTTTTTTGATCAGCATAATTAGGGTTTAAATAATGAGCGTGCTCAGCATCTATGAAAGGACTTTATGTGTATAAGGAAAGTATAAGTCAATTCGTCATCACAATATCTATAGGACCACCTCCTCTTCCAGCTCTGAAGAAGAAATCGCAGATCTCATTCTCCATCACTAGCAAGAGTCCACCACAATACAAAAGAAATTTCTAACACAAAGGGAATTCCGAGCCATTCATCAACCAATAATAACCATTAACTTTATATCTTGTTCCATCTCCATACCACTTCGGGTGTATTACCCACTATCGACCATCGCTAGCATACTGAAGATGCTTATTCGGAGTCGGTAGCAAGAGCACGGGCAAAGCGGCGCTTGCTGAGGTTGTACTCAATCGCACGCTTCTTGGCACCAGCGGATTGGGTGAAAGCAACGGATCCACCGAAAGGACCAGCGAGAGCACTGTTCTGGACCTTGGCAACACAGACGTTGGAGGCGCCACCGACAGAGCCGGAGCAAGTCATTCCAGCTGGCATCTGAACAGCCATTTGGAAATCGGTGGTTTGAGCAGCGGAAAGACCACCGATACCGATACCTGGAACGTTCTGGGTAACTGCAGCCTTCTTGAAAGCAGCTGGGTCAGTTCCACCGGAAGTGGCGTCGACCATTGCGGTCAATGGTCCGGCACCATCTTGGTTGACTTGATGGAAGGTCATCTTGACAGTTCCGTCATCAGCGCAGGTTGGCATGCCAGATGTGGAACCGGCACCCATAGCGGCCTTGACACCGGTCTCTGAAGTACCCTTTGGAGTCTTGGCACCACCATCAGCGGCGCGGACAACGAGGGAGCGTCTGTGCATGCTGGCAGCGTGAATCTCACGAGCTGCGACAGCGGCGGTGCTGTTGGCATCGCCTCCCATGAACATGGAGATCATTTTGGCAGCGCTGACTGGACCAGTGGCAGTGCGACCAAGAGCGGAAGCCTTGGAAGTACCCATCTCTCCAGCTCTAATGATGGAGGTATCAGCCTCAGAACCGCAACTTGGGGTTGGGCAATCACGAGGAGTTCCATCGGCGACTAGATAAAAATGTTAATAGGATGAAGCTAAGAAGAAAGGAGAAGCTATGGGCAAGAGATGAGAAAGCTTACCAGAGAGAGCTGGCATGTTAACACCGTTGGCACCCTGGACTTCAGTGACGACACCGTGGGCGAGGACATTGGTGGCAGCGAAGGCCAAAAGAAGGATTGATGAAGTATATTGCATTTTGAAGGTGGTTGGTTGGTTGGTTGATTGTTTATAAAGTTGAAGAACTTGGAAGTTATTAAAGGATTGTTTGTGTAATTAAATTTAAAGCGACCGGCGCAAGATGGAAAGATTGTAAGATAAAGTGAACTGAAGAAAAGATGCTGAAGATGCTGATGATGAAAAAAAGATATTCCACTGGGACAATGGACGTTCTTTATACAAAATTCCACTATTGCCAGAAGTCAAAAAGCTTGGTTGAATGAAAAGACCGGATGCCGAGAAAAGAACTGTATTGGTGTGCTTGGCCATATTCTCTCCATAAACGTTTCAAAAACATACATCTAACCAAGAGGTTTGGTGATACTAGTCCGAGACGTCCAAGATCTGACCACGATTCGTTATTGCAGTCATGACTTGGTAGGGACCTGGATTCTTTGGGCTTCGATCTGCGATTTTTCCATACAGAACAATTCAGACTAGGGACGGAATCTTTTTTCGAGAGAACTAACATTTTCAAGAATAACCAATGACAAAACACGATGTTTCTTGGTCGATCATGCAATACTGGGGCGTGAGATTACCTGGGGACGATCTCGAATCTCATGGAGATGAGCCTCTCGGATCTTTCATCTTTGCTTCTCCAACCCTAAGGCTGATGCTTTGAGTGTTTGGACTTTGCTCCTTCCTAGAGCTAGATGACTAGTATCGGCATTCGGAAGTTGCTATTGGCTTCTTACCTGTTTCGAGTGGGCATGGTCATAGTAGTTAAGCTTGTTTCGACATCACAGTCAGCTCCTGGGATATGAACAATGTCCAACTTCTGTAGACACCGAGAATGAAACCCCGCCTCTAAATCGCAGCAATAGTCTCAAAGGTCTTAGCTGCCGCAGATGCTCAAAATCTCCTGGGGGCCGTGCGATTGTCTGGGAACATGCAACTTTAAAATTGTGAATCTCCAATGACCGTGTGTTTCTTCGCAGGGAACAATTATAGTGGGGAATCTCGTTCGCAGGCCTTGCCTTGACTGGAATTGTTGACGACAAAAATCAAAGTATTGGAAACACTCATCTGTAGCAAATTCGAAAACAGCCACAAGAGTTTGAACTTCAGCTACTTCGCCGTCGCAGCTTCTTACAAGAAAACTAATCCTGTGACGATATCGACAATATAGCCACCAGCACCTGAGGACTAAATGATGTTTTGCACATGGTACGTCCCCGTCCCAAGTTCTAGCTGTTCGGTTTCAATGACTACTGCGCCTCAGACGACTTTAAACATCTCCGTTCATGCTTCAGCAAACAACTAAAAATTCTTTCTAGGTTCTTTGATTTCGGCCGACGTGATCTAAATCATTTTCGATGGCATTGATTGTAAACAATGCAAACAATGTAAACAATGAAAATTTGCTGAGATACGTAGAGACTGTCATACCGTATTTCTCTGGCGGTGTGGTGTTTCATTTTGAAGTTCCAGCCTCTACGAAACCTGAAAAGGAAATTAGGACGGAGCTGAAGTCTGTGGTAACATTAGCTCACCACGTGACCCGCAATTATTCGCTATGACATTAAAACTACCTACCGGTGCTTCACCATCCACTACACTTCATAAAAGCGTAATAAATAAAAGGCAAACGTTTGCCTCAACATGACGAGACTCACAATCTTCAAAGTACTCTTTCTTGCTATGTCCATATTTTCTCATTATTTTAATCTTCTTAATCCGTCTTAAACGACAGAACGAAACCCCCACTGGCATTTTGAAATGGCTTGTCTTTGGCAATAATTTTCACTCGAGCTTTCTTTGAATGAATGAATCGGCACCCATACGGGACTTCCTCGAAGCCTCCCTCGACATGGTATTTCGCCTTCCGTGTTCATGACCCAGCGCGTACGGCAGCAATCACGATACCCTATTGTGTCTTGCGTACGTACCTAGGTATATCGGCCACATCAGGATTCTTTGAGCAAGCACCAAACTTACCCATCCATGTCGAGAAGGTTAATAATCAATCAGAAAGAGTGCGTATGCAAAGCAACTCGTACCCGTTTTGAAGAGGTTATCGATGGTTAACAAGATATTCCTCCCTCAAGAGGATGTCTTCATCAATGTGTAAATGTAGGTGAATGGTTTTAGACCATTAGCCTACTATAATACTACAAGTGCTTTATAATTTTTCTAATCGATTTGAATTTCTTTGATTGAAGTACAACTATGGCCGTTGAGATCCTTTCTTCATTCTTGGTAAATATAAAGAGTGATCAGGAATACATAATAGAAGTTAAAAGTGTTCGAGTTCACCATAATTCAAATTAATTGTGTGTTCACCGTTCCGTGTAACAAGAGAAAACCCTGTCTAGAGGCATTTGATTGTTTCCAACAAACCCCAGCCAAGCGATACAGTAGTTGATAGTACACAAGGCAAAGGAGTTCGAGGTATGTTTCAATTTTTAGATATTTGACTTTCAACAATCGTAGCTTACCTGTGAGAATCTCAACAGAGATCGAGTCTGTCTGTGATGACAACAAGAAAGAAAAAGCAAGCGAAAATAGCAACGGCCTCGGAATTCCTACAATCGAGAATCTCCAGTACATCAAATTGAAAAGAAGGAAATTGTGCTAGGGTCTTCGAGTCCAAACCGTACTATTCAAAATGAATGGGGCACCCAATTTATTTATATAAATTCTATTGAATTAGAACAAGCAGTTCTAACTATATATACAATAGGCTTCCAACTTCGACCTGAGCCAGTCAGATTATCTTTCTGACAACGAACGATGATGGGATATCAAAGTCGGCTGTTTCGTTGATACATTTCCACAACCGCATCCTCTTCCATACTCACATCCTCTGCACAGGCAGCATGCTTCAGGCTCTGTGCTTACCCAAGACCAGCCTGACACTCTTTTTAGCCATGTGGAACATCATTGGATAAGATCAGTCTACCTAGCAATGAGCCAGCTTCGCATTCTCTGCTTGAAACCTTCAATGAGCGTGGTGAGGCGGAAGAGATATGTCGGGAATAGTAAACGGTAGAAGCGCTATGGGAGATTGCCCAGGGTGTATATACACACAGCGAGTGGGGACAAGTGCGGAGGCACTAGGAGGATACTGATCATACCCACCATTCTGAGCACAGCGCCTCCAACGTCAGCAATGAGGATGATAACGACGATGACTCGCGGAAACGAAAGCCTTCTTCACTACTGACTGATGACGGCCTGACGTAAGCTTATAAGCACAGTTAAAGCATCATCTGACTCGGTATCACAGCATGTCGCTCTCAGTCACCATAAACGAGGTACAGCCTCTTACTTTTACGAGCGTCTACCGACATGTATTGGTAACGATTACTCACAATCTACTCAAAGTCCCTCTGATTTAGAACTGGCACCAACCGCCGAACATCAGGAGTTGTCTTTTTGAGGATTTTTTGAACGAACCAGGGGGATGACTCGGACGACTCCGAGGACGAGAACTGTCTTGTCCCAACATTGAGGATGACTCTCGATCTCAAAGCAACAGAAGCAGCCCTTGCCATATGTCTTAGGTGACACGAACGATGAAAACTATTCACAGTATCTAGAACCGGAACTTTTTGCATTTTCGTCTTGAAATGCTGGACATAGTGTCATATTGAATACGGCCTTCTGAGAGCCAATTCTCGGTGTCTTGAATAACCCTAGCCCTAATGTAGCCAGTGCAGCAAAGCAGACTGACTACCAAGAAGGGTTCAATGAGAACAAATTTAAGTATCATGATATAACACTTAGCCACTCCTGGAAAAACTTACTACTTCTGTTATTACTTTTACCGTTTGTGGGTTACGACTAGAGCAAAACGTATGACTCTATGGACGTTAAGCTTAGTGATTATTTGATCATGGTAAAACCCCATGATGTCATGCGTTCTGACTGTTCTACTGAATCATACTGGTCTCGTTTGGAATATAGCAGTGGGACATGATGAGAGCGATTATACAACAAGGGACGAAAGTCTATATGAACAGAATATATTTTCTCTGTATATGGAGCTTCGTGCTCAACTCAAGTAGCAGTCTCATCACATAGTTACTACTGTCTGAAACCACCAGCTCAATTTCTATAACGAACAAGTAGATGCATATCTATGATCTGATGAAGGGAAGTTTAAGAATCAAGTGGAAGATCAATTGCTGGAGGTGATAGGAAAATGGTAATATAGTCTATATCTTGATCATCCATTGCACTCTCTGTGAATCATTACCGAAGCATGAATCTAAGAATAGCAGATATGCGAAGAATACAAATGTCTCTTTCTACCTGACAGAGTCACCAATATTAAGCAAAGGATGATACAACAACCCAATTATTAGCAGCGTGTCTATATCGATCAGTGATCGATCAACCACATCATATTATCACACTGCATTATACTATTCACCACGCCTATATTATCCACGTCCACTCCTTCTCACTACCCTTCATCCCAAGACACAAGTCCCGTCTACAAGCAAGTTATCATTTACCCAGGCCCCCGGCGGGGATATTAGGCAGAATGAAGGTCGTCTTTATATCGCTTATTTATTTACTGTAACATATTTAGCGAAAGGGCTAGCTTCATAGCGATCCTTATATAATAATTGCTTTTTGATGTAAATAGCTAGCTCCTTAGACTGAATCTAATATCAATAATTAGGTCTCATATTATAGGTACTATGCCACCTATACTCTTCTCATACAAACAGCCACCATTTGTGCTGTTCAAATGACCACAATCCAATATCATCGGAAGCCCGGACTTTTTTTTTCCAGTTACCGTCATCCCATTTTCAATAGGCAGTCACATCTCCACCTCGAGTAGCAGTTTGTCCAGCATCATGCTTCGTGGATTACCCATGAATGGAGATATATGCGATAGGGTTATCATACGAGACAGATCAAAATACCTGACCATGGCAAGGGTCAATATCGATTGTCCCGCTTTCGCAAGGAAATATTGCCACGCATTCCTGCTGGGTGTAGTTGAAATTCACAAGGAAACAATGAGTGGGTTTCTGAGGGTAAGCTGTGAACGGGACTCCCGAAGCATGACGATAAAAGATGATGAGTATACTGATCCTTCTCGATCGGCACCTATTATTTATATGATAGATAGTAGCAGCGGCTCCCATAAGATTCGGTAATCAGCGAGACAAGTCAAAGGATTATTGTTCAGGGGGTTACCCTCACGTGACCAAATTCCTTCCGAATCCCGAAAAGGAATTATTTCGCGGGATGGCACGCTGAGGGGCAAATTACGATAAGATTGATGGCGATTTCATGTTCTCCGAGATCGTGAGCATCGTATGCTAATGCTTATTATGCCCCTCTAAGGACTCTGGTAGTACGAAATACGTACGTGTGTGAGGTACGAAGACGATGTGTATGAATCAGTTGATAGATTTCCCCGAGATTGCATGTCTCTTCAGCCGATGACGGTCCGATCCCACCGTGCCTACCAGTTCAATGATCCGTTTTTTACATGACACATGGATGGAATACAACAAGCGACATATGCAATATGTAGAGAGCCGCATGACATGACCGGCTGAACTTGTTTGATAAAGTTCCACTTCTGTCGATCTTTGCATAATCTAGAATTGATGGTATCATGATGAGTAAACGTGGAGGTTTTTTTTTAGAACATTGGAAGTAATTTCAGGTTGAGAGGTAGTTATATTGATGGCGACATACTGATCTAATCGGTCCCTCCATACTAACGTTTATCCAATGTTAGACCCCTAGAAAGTAACCCCAGAAAGGGTCAGAAAGGCCTCAGCAAGTAATCAACCATTGATACCGACCTTGGCATACCTGAGCCGGTTCGAAGGTCGTATTTTCTCCAAATCTGTGGTTGCATTATCGTAGCCGCGTTTCCCTGTTGAACTTCATCTGTTAACACCAACCCCTTCATCTGTCCATTCGCGTATTTCGTACCAACCATCAATGCCGTCCCCAACTCATCTACCCAAATATACGGACCATGTTGTTACTTTGAAAGCCGCCTCATCGGACGATTATGATGACTATGGCTGGTTGAAACTTTTCAGAGAACATTAAATCCCGCCTTTCCACTTTTATTTGCAAGGAACCTCCCTACTGCATTATTTATAAATTGTAAATCAACTTGGTATATCGGCTCCAAACTCGTAAAATACAGAAGCATCCATTAAGAAAAGTATCCGCTGTGCGTATTCAGCTGAAAGATACTCACAAGGCAATTAATTGGATCCAATCAATGACCCTTAACTGCAATTACCCGAAGCGCTATCCGAAAGGCGTCGCAAAAATGAAGGATAGTGTCGACTACCGAAGCTGATGTGAGCTGAACTCGAGATCAATCTTGTTCCATTTTCTCCATCTTCACCACAAACTGAATATTACGAGTAAGAGAATTATGAGTAAGGATGCTAGGTGTAGGTAGGAAGGAAGGAAGGAAAAGATTCAATTTGGATAAAACAATACTTACACGACCTTGTTTCCTTTCACAACACCCAGGTCAAGATGTAAAATTGTATTGGTTTCTAGACAACTAGATTCTTTGGACCTTGATCAATCTCATCTATTTATCGATGATTGACGGGGTAACTGCAATTCCAGTACCACAAGCAGCATGTGTGCATTGCATGGCGCTCTAGAAGGTCAACAAGGTCAATAACGGATGAGAACTCAAGAAAAATAGATAATACTAGGCAGGGCTTGGCATGGGTCTTTCAAAAGGCCTACTTCCCAACTTGTCACGGGGTCACTTCCGGGAGCATTCAGAAGCTATACCGCTACGCCACAAAAGCATAAAAGGCTAGGAGGTAGAACTAGAAGTTCTACCTTGCTCTCACATATATAGCAGGACAGGACAGGACAGGAATCAGGTGATCAGAATGAGCTAATGCCAACCTCGTGACACAACTACGGATATTCACTAAGACAATATGACAATTCCCAACTCCCAACTTTTACCCATCATATCTCATTGCATTACCTGCTATATTAGATGCAGGCAGACATTCACCGGTCAATAAACCCACAATCCCATAAACATCACCAACTATCTGATTGTTGGTTCTAACGCCGAGCTTACAATTTGTACGTACATTAACCCTATGGTGCAACACAACATTACCAGCCCAGCAAATATACAATCCAGCGACCGTCGTCTCATCCATCTATCTCATCCCACCATTGACGTGAGATTGGTGCGAAATAAGGCGGCACAATCAGCCGCGTTTGTTGACGTTTAATTCCTCATCTGATTCGCACTTCTTCGGATGATGAATAAATGAATGGTATGCTAGGCGCTGCGATAATATAGTGGTACATCAGGTAGGCATATAATGGTACCTATGTACAGTAAAGTACCAAGCCATGTGCTTTTTCAGAGCTCTAAGCCTATTTTTTCCTACTAAGTACAATTCACACGAAATCTGAGACCAGTAAATCTCCGAAAACAGCCAGATGTTTCCAGATTGGTGTATTGTGACGGTCAATCGTGAGATGAGGAGAGCTGTATAAACTCCTGCCTTTACCACAATCAGACAGTCTGGCGATAGAAATGTTGGAACACTAAGCGGGAGATCGCTCCACGGGATTCGTGAAGGGATTCGAAGGAAATCTAGCCTTGTAGCCTGTAGGTACAGTAGCACCTCCGTGCAGCCTTACGAGTGGAACCTCTTCCCACCACTCTTTGGCTTACTGGGGAGGCCTCTCCGTGTGACTTTTCTGACGGTGATTGATGGAGAGGTCCTGGTCAGAAGGTTGGAAAGGTGGAAAGGTGGAGATACGGATTAGGTACAAGTTGATGGATAGATATCTTTCTCAGCAAGGTCTTTGGAGATATGTACCTAGTATGTATGTCAATCATTGGGATTCTGCGGTCAATGAAATATGTCGAATCCATGTCTAACCCTATACCAAAGCAGAACAAAAGAAGAAAACAAATAAAAGAAAAACATGGGAATCGCAACGTGGTAACGAACTAATCTACAAAGCATCTAGTGACAGCAGCCAAAATCTGCTCTCTCCCCAAATTTCTTACCCAGTTGGGCTGAAGCAAGACCTTGCTAGGATTATAGTGGGGTGTTTTGCATAACCCGGAAACAGGGTTGGAGGTCTCGACATATCCTTTAAGCCTGACAAGGATTCTCTAAAGCATTCCACCAGAAAGCTCCATTCACACGCCCCCCATCTAATCTGGTCATGTATCGCATTGCCTCCTCATCATTAGTATACTAAAACTAAAAAGGGCAAAAAGGAAATATCTCACGAGTTCTTTGGACTTACTTGCATGTTCCTGACAGTCTCTTCCACATGGATCCAATGGGTTTACCTTACATACACTTTGCGATGCTCCTGCATGCGCGTATGATCACTTTGCTGACAGTAACTTCGGTTTGTTTTTGTTTTATTGTCTTCGATTCTACTAAGTAACCTTAGCGAAGAATCTTTCCAATCCATTTCTCCATATTGAGGTACCCGGTTCCAATCTCTACTTAAGCCTCCTTCTTCCCAACTGTGTTTGTCCAGATGCATACCTCGCCCACTTCATCATATATATAGTTGTCTAATACCTCTTTTCATTCATCACACTCTCAGCCTCCAATCTTTTGTCGACACCCCGACCATAGAGAGACAACTTTACAAGAGAGATCACAAGACTCGGCTCACCATCCATCCATCATGCCCGTCGTATCTGAGCCCGTCACGGGACTAATTCACGCATACGCATATGGCTTCTTCTCCATAATACCCACTCCCTATCTATTCCTAAGCGGAGTCGTTTTCCTTTGCATCACAATCTTCATACGGAGGAAACGCAGTTCCACAACAAAATTACAATATCATTTCCCACCAAGTCGTCCCTCTACCCCTCTTCTCGAAAAGTCCGATATGAATACCTTTTCATACATGGATGAAAACCCAAAATTGGATACCGACAACCTTCCCCTCTCAAGAACCTCCTCATCTTCTTTCGATTTCACCACCTCCCCCTCCTCAATCTCCAGCTCTCCCAAAACATTTTCTCGTCTCCCGCCACCACCTCCATTCACGCCACCCTTGCCGCTCGAACCTCTCCCCTACTCTCCCATCCACGGAGGCGGAAGCGGCTCGGCTTCTCTCACCGAGATTCCCCCCCGTCGCCGTTCCTACGCCAAGCCTTCCAACCCCCTCACCAACACTCCTGTTGTAAATGGCGAGATAATTTCCGGAGACGGCTGGCGTCGCCACACGCGCGTTTTCGGGGGCGGAGTATGTGAGGCGTGTGCCGAGAGCGAGAGGAGAATGAGCGCGTGACTATATGAGCGGGGCTTGAAGAATAGTAATTTGAAGATTTCGAAAGGGAATGGAGAGCCAATTGAGGGGCCCTGGGAATCTGTTGCTATTGTTGGGTTTGAGAATGGGAGGACGATGATTTTGGAAAAGGAAGAGGAGAATGGTGGCGAGCGAGAGATGAAGTGGATGAAAGAATAAGAAGATAGAGGCTGGGTTGCAGTCATGGGATTGGATTCTTTATTGATGTGTAAAGAGCGGAAATCTCAAGATTCATACGCAGATGCGGGGATTATGCAGTTGTACCGTAGGTGAAGGGAGTGATTTCACGTGATTTGTGAAATTGATGGGATGAAATCTTTATGAAAGAGCCGTCAAAAGAAAGCAGGAAAAGGAAAAGGTAAAGGAAAGGCAGAAAATCGTGGCAATCAAGATAAAAGAGTCGAAATGAATGGTTGTGTGCATTTATCGTCTATCATCTCTTAGGTATTAACAGGCGTTAATTGATAGGTCACCTGCGAAGGAGGTTTGCTTTGGATTTATTTGGTCCTGCTATGGAAGGATGGATGGAAGTTATTTACTATGTCACTAAAGATACTTTGCTGGCGAATCCATCATCGCCGCTTGGATAATTCTGTACTGTGGATGAATAAGGAGGTATGAAGTTAATGAATGCAATTTTTCTCTCGCCACCTGGCATTCAACGTGTGTAGAAAAATAAGTGGAGGTCGAGATTGTTGGTGGATCTAGACGTACTACATGTGTGTTTATTCATTCTTATATTGGTAACATTGAAGTAAGATGAATTCATAAAGGTTATACGTCAATCTTGAAATACTGATATGCGCAGATCTAACATCATAACTTATATGCTTCTTATTATCTAATTGTACAATCCTTCATTCAAGACTTTGTACCACAGATGTCCTCCCCTGTTCAACGCCACAAAATTTGCTTAAAGATTCTCCTGAGTAGTAATACACATTCCCGTCATATTATCCAATGAATAAAACGCTATGTAAGAAGTATACTATAGTACGTAGCACAAAAGAGCACACCGTGCTGATGAAAAATGTGCAAGTAACTCAAAGACCAAAATACAAAGTACCTAAGTTTCACTCGATAGCACTCTCAGATACCATTCCATTCGAGCTCACATTTGCTACACTTGAATTTCTTTGCATGGCTTCTTGGCTTTCTTTGAACTTCTGCCAAGCTTCAGGATCATTCTCAATGAGTCTCTGTCGAAGATTGCTAGCTTCGTTGTTCAGCTCGGCTATCACCGCATCTGGGCCTAGGGTTTCTAGTTTGTTTTTGATGTCTTCGCCTTGGAGGTCTTCAACCATAGACCTTAAAAATTGTAGATGTGCTGGTTGAATTTCGTGTCCCGTAGTTCCATGTAATTTGTCCTCGCCTTCTGGTTTTATAAGATTACGACGAATTTTCTGCCCAAAACGATGCATCCTGCCTTCTTCCTGTGAAAGTGCTTTGGAGGCCAATGAGACATCGGAGTTGTGACGAGATAGAGTGGGGCGAATTCCACCCTCGTCGTGCCCACCCTCTTCATCTGATGGTTGGTTTTCGGCCAAGATTGGTTCAGGTTCAACGTCTGATCCTTCGTAATCAGTTTGGAGTGGATATGTATTATGCGTCATTGTTGTTCGCTCCGTGTCTGGTAATGATGGTGACAAGCGAGTCTCGGGAAACTCGTCTTCAAATCTTTTGATCATATTTTGTAATGTATGATCAAGAAATAATAATCGGTCTAATTTGCGGTCAGTTGAGTCGAGGTAAATTTGCAAAACAATGGATAATTCTTACTGTAATTGTGATGATCACTGGCCTTCGACTCCTTGACTAGAGCAGGTTGTAGTCTAGCCCGAATCTTCCTGGCACTTCCCAATAGATTCTTCGACATATCCTTGGCTTTGCCACCTTTCACAGGTTTGTTCGGGGTTGCCGAGCTGCTGCTTGGCCTAGATAATTCGGAGATAGCCTGATCCATTGACGGCCTCCTAGAATCATTGCCTTTGTTTCGTAGACAGATACCTAAAGCTTTAACCACACCTGTCCCGCCAATCACATAATCTTCATCAGGAGCTGGCTCATCATCATCATGGTTCTCTTGGACTCCTTCCATGTGTCCCACAATGTGTAACAATACTTCGGGAACTGCAACATCCTTTCCATTAGCAGCTGCATGGGGATCAGAGATTGCAGCAACAGCTTCACTGATTTCTGCAACTGGACCGCGTTCCATATTCCACAAACAGTAAGCAACAACTTGCTTAGCCAAGGCCCTAACAATTTCGGACGAATCATTTGATGGCACTTCAATATCAATACATACAATTGACTGAGAGACTCGGACCGCGGCCATCAAAGAAGCATATAATGCACATGCCTCTTCCTGACTTGCTTCGTCTTTCGCATTTGCGAGAGCAGCTAGTTGCGTATTTTCCATAAGAGTCACATGCGCAAGACTGGGGCTCTCCGGTAAGATTTCCGCGAGGGCGATGGCTTGTTCCGGAGTCATTGATACATTAGTCAAATGTATCCGCTTGAGTTGAGGCAAACGTGGTAAGTATCTGTGGTGTGTCAGCCAATGATGTCCCGTACGACTGTACTTGCAAATATAATGAGAGTAAATTTAGCAGAGCTGAGAAAACAATCAACGGAAGCCTTGCAGTATAAATTGCTGACATAAGTGAAGCAAATTACTGGTCGCGGTACGAGACCGTAAAAAGGCCGCAGCTATATCCTACACAGTCTTCATGAAATCAAATCGTCATTCAGAGCTTGATGACATCTAGCAATTCGCCTTGCTAAAGCGCTCAACCATTTCTCGATACATGGGGTCGACGAGAAACCGTAGGGCCAGATACAACAAGGATTGATATTATGGATCACCATGTCCAGTCATGCAGAGATTAGTAATCTCTGCATGTCATAATATTATGCGAAAATAACGGGAAAATAATGAACATACCTGCGCAGAAGAGAAAGTGCACTGGGATTCGACTCGAACAGATTATGGTTCTGCGATAAATCGATGAACCTGAAGTTCTTCAGCTTTGCCAGGGCTGGGAAAAGAGGCCACAGCGAGTCCGGATTAAGGTTACAGTCTGCCAAGCTCAAGGCGTAAATTTTGTTGTCTTCGTCAAGTGCATTCGCAACGATCTCCATAGAATCTTTGAGATCATTACCAACAAGATCAAGAGCTTCGCACTTGCCGAATTTAATCCATCTAGCAACATGTTCCATTCCTACTGATGTAATCCCATTACCCGCGAGACCAAGTCTTCGTAAGCCCGATTTAATAATTCCATCAACTAACCCATCTAATTGCTCGCTGTTGATGCCACAATGGCCCAGGTTCAAAAGCTCGAATTCTGGACCAGCGAGTCGATCTCCAATAGCCTTGGAAAACAAACAAGACACTTCGTTGCTGGTGTGACTCGTGTTACTATCTGTTTTCTTCAAATGCCCAGAACCGGTCATTGGTGTAGTGGTATTCTGGGGGAAAGGAATTCTTGACAGATCCAGAATCTTCAATGACCGGCACA
This sequence comes from Botrytis aclada, assembly GCA_014898285.1. NCBI lineage: Eukaryota > Fungi > Ascomycota > Leotiomycetes > Helotiales > Sclerotiniaceae > Botrytis > Botrytis aclada. The sequence goes on from RCSV01000008.1 coordinate 1,338,091, forward strand.
TATTAATAAACAGAGCGATATGGCGCCAACCATCTTTACCGATTTTGTTATTGTTTTTAAATACTAGCGATTCGATTATACCACCCTGAGGATATTGGCCCTCTTTACGAGCGTGAGATTTCCTACCGTATGTTGGTAACTTGGCAGCCAAAAGACCAGCCAAAATGACGCGAACACCCTCGTCAGTAAGTCCGCAATTTTCCATTATCAGTTCTTTCACGGGAACCACAGCTAAGTAGTCTCCTAACGTGACAAGGTCTGGTAATTGTAGCCAATAACCCGAGAGATCTAATTTGGCAACAAGACCAGGTATTGCAGCCGTCGCCACCGAGGCTGTGAGCTGCTCAACAATTCTCTTTAATATTGGCGTTTCTCTTAACTGACAGCATCTTCTATAGATTCGAACAGGGTCCGTGGTAGGCGAAGCGTGGGTTTTTGGAGTGGCGGTATTGGAAGTGGGTGAGAGTGAACTGTCACTCTCATCAATTTTCAACTCAACTGGGATTGTACCATTTGCCTCAGCAAGCCTTCGTTTCTTTTCTTTTCTTGCTTTACGCTCTTCTTCGCTGCGCTTCTTCTTCTCTCTCTTTTTGGTACTGTCTTTTTCAGCCGGTGGAGAGGATCCTGCAGCCTCTGGTGTATTTTCTGAGGCCTTTGGTTGAGCACTTTCGGTGAGCTTTTCATCAGGTTTGTTAACATTTACTTTCGAAGTATCGTCTTGTTCCGTTTCGGACATTGAATTGTTCGGATTCTTCAACGCAGCGCCTTCTCCCTTTTCTTTGGATCGCTTCGTCTTTTCTTTATTTTTATTATCGATTTCATCGGAATCTTCCTCATCCATATAACGGGGACCGCTGGCTATCTCAACATCTACACAGAAAGCTACCCTTCTTAGTTTTGCCAGTTCAAGCCCAGATATAGGGCACCTTTCCCGGTGATGATCGACGTTCAGGACCTTTCTTTCGCACAATCCATGATGGCCTTTGGCTGATCCAGACAATTGCCCACCAGAAGATGACAGCCTCCGCAGAGCACTCTGTAAGAAGCTGGGTCCACTCCGCGGAGGCGCTGGAACGTAAGGTGCATCGCCATCATCCTTCACCCCGTGTACTAGCACCGCGTTTTTGGGCGCACTTGGTCCTGCAGGTCTTTGCACCGGAGGTTCTATGGGGGAAGCTGCCGGTGAAGTACTGGGAGATGTGCTCGTATGGCTGGAAGGTGAACCCGAGAACTTTGAGGATATACTCGATAACCACGAGTTTCTGCGGGACATGTTGGGCGATGTAGATGGTTTAGGTGGTGTGCCATTTGTCGTCACTATCCTTTCCGAAGAGGTATTTCTAGATACGCCAGGTCGATTTGGAATCGGCTGTGGAGTTGTTACATGTTCGGGCTCGTTTTCATTCTTTGGAGGGGTAGAGCCATTCTGTGGGGGCGGACTTGATTTTCCTTGTGAATCAGACGCATTCGGAACCATCCGAGGTCGTTTTGGGTCTGAAATAAGTAACTCATGTTAGTCGCACACATATAGCTGGCAGGTATTCCGATACATCTCAATTTTCCATTTGAAATCTTGCTTGAACCAACCTTTGTTGCTTGAGCTGTGCGTCATCCAGCTCACATCCACGCCCGTCATTTGCTCCATCATGTGAATAACTCTTCAAGGTATGTTCTCCGATTTGCGAATTGTCAGAAAATTCCTCCTAATTGATGTCGACGAGATGTTCTTTCAAAAGTCTTCGCAATTGTCGCAATCAAGATTTGTTATCGCTTGTTGATGTCTCGTAATATGTCTCGTTGCTGATGTGAGCAGTTTCTATTGGTACAAATCCATGATCGTGTTTGTGCCACAAATGATTGTGACGGAACGGTGAATGAGTTAATGTGTTTGAATGGTATGGGTATATCAAATCAAATGCCACAAACTACCAAGTGTATTATAAATTGCGTTGGCGATTTGTGATAGTGATCAGACACCCACTCACACAATGAAGCAATCAAGTGGAGCGGTGGAGAATATCGTCATGTGTTGGAACTTGGGGGTCCTCGTCGGGGTTGGTGCAAGTGGATTTAAGTTCAGTGCCCAGCCTCGGATATTCGATATGATTCGATCAACCTGTGGCACGATAATTCACAATCGACAATCTCCTGAGCACTGGACAATGAGCAATGATGCGAAAGAGAATATAAAACAAGTTATAGGAAAAGGAAAATCAATCTTGCGATGAGGTTTCATAATAAAATGGTGTGATATGGAGGGGGAGGTCATAATGATGAGAGAGGGATGAAAGTTCCTCATTTTGATAAGGTTCCCGGCACTGTGCTGAATGGAGTTCTGGAAAGTTCCGAGTAAGCACTTTAACTAAGGCGTGATTCAAACGGAAAGGCGAGAAGATATACTCCGTTCACAGACAAGATAACAAGTGACAACGCAAAGTCAAGACTTTTCAGTCAACCACCGTTTATGGGATACTAAAAATACATTGGTTCATCATTCATCAAGATAATTAAGTTCTAGAGTATCAAGGGAGTATCATTTTTATCGCCTAGCTAGAAACCCCATATCCGAAAAGTTAATTTGAAAATTTACTTCAATTCGGCAATCTTGGCCTTGACTCTCTCGCGCTTCTCGTCCTTGGACAACTTGCGTCCCTTGAACTTCAAAGACTCTTGCTTGTACTCGTCCTTGGATTTCTTCTCTCCTCCCTCGACCTTCTTGAATGGGTCCTCACGGATAGCCTTGTGGGCCTCTTGGTACAACTCCTCCAATCCATCGGCCTCTATTTCATCATCAATGTAACCTTGGAATTGGGACTTGTAACGCTCCTCATCGTCATCGGCGAGGGTCTCCATGTACTCAGCGACGTGTCCACCGTAGATGTATTTGCGGAGAGTCTCGGCATCAAGCTCCTTGCTTTCGATGTCGTAACCTGGGAAACGGTTCTCAGAGTGAGGAACGAGGATACCACCATCGGAAGCACCCTTCATGGCACCGAAGATACGGGCACCAGTGGAAGTGCGGTGAAGACCAACATCAAGGAAAGCCTTGAATGGACGTCTCTCCTCGTCGCCAGCAGCCTCGGTGAGTTGGTACTCTCCATCAGCCTCTTCGACACCGGTGAAGTCCTTGTCCATACCGAGCTTCTTCAAGACACGACGGGCAATGAGAAGACCAGTGCAGTATGCGGCGGCCCAGTTGGTAAGACCGTGCTCAATACCGTAGGCCTTGAGCTCGTGGGAGTATGCGGCGCAGAAAACCTTGTCACCAGTGATTTCGGAGGTAACAATTTGCATGACGATATCACGGTTGGTGAATCGGACAACGAGACGGTATTTTGGCGCATTGTACTTGTTCTTGGCTTGGGTGATAAGACGCTTTCTGGCGTAGTAATCGGTCTTTCCGGAACGACGGCGCTTGTACTTAGTCTGGTAGCGACTGGTCGATTGTTAGAATGCGAAAATTGGATTGAGAGAAGGAGAATTGGGCTCACCTATAGTACGCGGAGTTCTTGACCAGCTTGGTGAAAGGCTGTAAAATTCCAAAAGTCAGCAACCTTCAATTTCTCGAAGCATTTTGCTATTTGACTTTTCAAGGATTCAAGGATCTTGGGGCTTTAAATGCCATGATCGCAGATATACTGCAATCGAAGTATTTCGATTTTAACTCACCATCTTGTTCGATTGACCGCACTACTGGATTATGAATTGTCGTTGGAGGTGAAGGAAATCAAAACGAGAAAATTTCGAAACATCTTCAATTTCGAAATTAGTGGGTTCGCTTAAGTGTGCGGATGGTGGGGGACGAAGCCTATCACGTGATACTGCTTGTCGCCCTCCGCATTATCTTTCCGGGGATGCGTGAATCAGATCCTCCACCTCTTGGGACAATATGTAGTTACGAAATTGAATCGTCTCATTCATTCTGTGGTACTATGTTATGGTCAAAAAGTCAAGGTGTGAACCTGTGATGACTGGCCCAATTCAAATTCGCCATTATCAAAGCAGCTCTCAGGGTTTCCATGTATTTAGTATGTTATCGAAGAGAATGCATGAAGATATCACAGAGTGCAGACATTGGAATTAGCGATTTTAGGGTTGTTTTTCATGGGCTCTTTGCGACACACAGGATTTGCTATCACAGCTCACTGATTAGAGCAAAAATGGTTGCAACATGTCTAGTTGTGAAAAGTTTCAGAAACTGCATACTTTAACTTTCCAACATCTTTATATTGATACTGAATTCTGCATGGGCTCGCAAACGGTTCTGTTGGTATCGATTTTGAATTCGAAACCTTTCTTCTCTACTGCATTTTCGGGTTCTATTGAAACTCAATTACGGCCATCATTCACTTCTCCACTTCCTCTCATTCTTGTCCCCAACTTCCTCTCGGGAAACTATGTATATTCTATTCACAGGATTTATCATCAATGAGTATGAGCGATCCTTTCGTTGATTTATTTGATCGATTGTTAATCTTACAGAGCAAATAAATACAGAAAGGTAAAAGTAACTTACTCTTTCCTCCGTCATTAGTTTGGGGTTCGCCTTATCGTAGCAAGAAGGCAGCCAATTCGCTTTCATTAACCTTTTCACCAGCAAAGAGTATTTTTCGTGTTTTCTATATCGAGCTGGACAAGCAGTTACTAATCATGGACATGTGAATACGTCCAATCTCTATCGACCCTCCGTTGGTTTTAACCTTTGAGTTAGTCCTAAGAGGAAGAGAAATTGTTGTGCAAAAAGTAAGGGCAAGGCTTTAGAGAGGGCCGGCATGAATCGTTTGCGCATTGAGAAGCAAAGGGAAAGAAATGGACTTATATTAGAGATGGAGGAATTTGGGTATAAGACTAGCTGGGTACCTTTCCATGGAAAGAGCCGATCAAAATCTCCCTTCAGAGGACAATTCACTCCTGGAGTCCTCCCAAAGTTACTATCTCTATCTAAATACGAACGCACTCCGGGAGTAAGCAATTGAAGACAAACACAACACCTTCGGGGATGATAGCGCAACTTTGATTCCAACCTAATTTGCATCTTGCCACAACCTCCTGCCGTTGTTGAGCATACAAATGATGTTCACAAAGATTCTCGTAACTCCACTTCGACAAACATTCCTTTAAGTACTCACTCACAGTCGAAAGAAGTGACTATTATCTTCGTTGCAATTGTCTTGAATTCCAAGTCGTCCTCTCAGAATCTGGGTTGCAAAAATTCTAGCCACAACAGTATCTAAAGAAGCTTGTCCAAAATACGGAGGAAGTCATTGGTGGATCAGAATGAGATGTGCTTCCCCCAAAACCCAAAAGAAAACAATCGATTCGTGATGAGGATATGCGATACGATGATGCGATTCCATGTCGATTACTTGAAACAACGATAAACTAAGGTTTGATATCTCTATCAGCTAGATAAAATGCAATGCAGGGAAATCAGACGTGGTGACAATTAGATCTTATCTTCGCGGAACAGCCACACGTGATCACGAGAGAGACGAGAACTATACTCAGTATATCCCTGCAATTTCGATTTGTTTGTTTACATGACAACACAGAAGGTTCATGCGACGAAGACCATTAAAAGTCAAAACAACTTATTTCGACGTTAGTTAGCCCATAAATACATCGAATCTATCTTCCAGTTTTTCTCAAGGCTCATACTGATAATTGTAATTCGAGTCAGCAAACATGGATGCAGATAATCTGCGCACTGCGTCCCTGTACATGAACAACCAGCTACTTTCTCGCGGGCTTCTACGAAATGGACAAACAATTGACTTTGCGCGCCCGCATAAATCAGAAGAGGGACTAGATGTTACCATGGGGAAGATAATGAGTGTGGTGAATGATCTGATTTTGAGGAGAGATGTAAGTATCGCAAGTGCATTTCAACATCGAATTATGAAATAGAAGAGTCAAATTGACGAAAAATTAATAGCGCGATTCTCAACAACGAGAAAACCTCTCACAAACAATTCGAGCTTTACGCGCTGATGCTTTGCGGTCAACAACTGATATGGAGAGACTCGCGACGAAAAACACAGAATTGCAACGGAAAGTCGGGATAGCGGATGCGGCAGAACGAGCTTTGAAAACACAATTGAGGAGTGCGGAGCAGGCAGTTAAGGGATTGAAGGAGGATATGGCAAGGATGAAGATCTTGGTAGGGCAGACAAGGGCACAGTGTGCGAACGAGGTCAGAAAAAAGGAAAGAGTTATTGAGGGCATGAAAAGACATGTCGGTGAAGGTGGAAGAGCAAGAGGCAGTGGGAAAGCTGTGGGTGTTGCAACTATTAACGTAGTCGCTGGAGTTGGGGGTGATAATGGGAGTGGGGCAGGAATGGGCACGGAGGATGAGGGGTATGATCTAAGAATGGAGACGAACGAGTTTTTGACAGAATTGGCCAGAGGCCTGAGTGATGAGAACGAATCTTTAGGAGGGTTGGTGAGAAGGACTATCGAGACATTAAGGACGGTTTCCGGTTGTGAGAAAGAGGAGGAACAAGAAGGGGGAATGGTCGTACAAATGGAGGGTTCTTATGAACATCTTGCTTCTGAAATGGAATTTGTAATTGAACATCTACGGACAATCCTGACAAACCCATCATTCGTCTCACTTGAAGAAGTGGAGATTAGAGAGGAAGAGATCATAAGGTTACGAGAAGGGTGGGAAAAGATGGAGTCCAGATGGAAGGATGCTGTCCACATGATGGATGGATGGCGTCATCGAATGGCTAGGAGTGGACAAACTGTCAATATTGAAGAATTGAAGATGGGATTAAGCTTGAGTCCTTTCAAACCTACAGCAGATCCCAATTACGAGGTCCTTCAATTATCGATGGTGCAGGAAGAGGATGAGGATGAAGATGAAGATGAAGGCGATACCCAAGCAGATATTGATGCCTTGGACGATTCGGGCATCGATGGTCATGCGGAGCCTGAATTTGATGAGGAAGAATTGAGTGACGCTGAATCTAGCATTTTTGAAGAAGAACCCGAGGAAACAAGGGAAGAGGAAATCGAAGCCGAGGGAGAAGAAGAAGTGGAAGAAGAAGAGGAAGAGGAAGATTATGATGAGGTTACCGAAGATCAGCAACAACAACAACCAGCAGATATTACATTCGATACAGTATCGTCCCTGCCCGGGACACCACCTCAGATGTCTCCTCTACGCGAAACTACTAACGGTAACCGAGGTAGCCCCGAAAGACCAAGCCCCAAGGGATTTACCACTATTATCGAAGAGAATACTTGGGATCTTTTGCAACTCGAGCAGTCTTCATCTCGTTCCAAATCCATGGCAACCCCAACACCTAAGCATCTTCCTAGAAAAGAAAAGAAAGAGGAAGTTACAACAGCACAGCTCTCCGTTCCACGCACCGACGAGAATCCCAACCCCAAAACCCCAATTTCAACTCTCTCCGCCCATTCCTCAACCAGATCTTCCACTAGATCCTCGGTTGTGCGAGAGACAAGAGCCTCGGCTGCAAGAGCAGCTTCAGCTAAAAAGCCTGCCTATTCAACGCCCAAACCAAAAGCCACCCCAAAAGTTCAACTCCAACCCATTACATCCGCAAGTCGCTTGCCTCGGCCACCCAATATACCGCCTCAACAAAGCCCTCTCACTATGGCTAGTATAGCCGCCAAACTAGCCGCATCTGAACGTGAAGCAGACGCCGCAAGAGTCAAAGCTAAGTTGAAAGCTGCAAAACTGGCACGCAACGCTGCGACTACTACTACTACTACTACTACTACTAGCACAATTGCCCCACGATCTAGAAGTCCAACTAAGAAAATAGAGCCCGAAGCTTCAAGAATCATGCCTCCGCTATCTTCGCCTATTAAACAGGAACCGGTCAAAAATGGTGTCAGCAGTAACACAGCTACGAAAAGCCCGGAAAAAGACTTGAGTGCTGTGTCTAGCAGGAAAAGAAAATTGAGGGCAAGTAGGGATAGAGAGCATGGAAGAGCGGCGAGAAGAAGAAGTACTTTGAGCCCTTGGGAACTGGAGAGTTTGATTTCAGGTGGAATAGGATCGCCGAGAAAGGAGGAATGATGTGCTTAAAGATGCACGGTGGGGCGTTACGGACTCGAGCTTTTATTATTCCCAATTTATGAAGTTATGAAGGTGAGCTCACTGTATAGAGATGTCTTGCTGGTATCCTGTTTTATAATACCAATTTTTGATGTTATACCTGTACGTATGCGTGCGTTGGTGGCGCTTTAATACCCGGTTTACACTGTTTATTTGTTTATTTGTTTATTTGTTTATTTGTTTATTTGTTTATTTGTTTATTTGTTTATTTGCGTTACTTCATAGCATTATGAAGATGCACATATCTATCTATCTCTGAATCTTTCACAGCTTCTTAGCCGTATTTGTCTCTATCTCATTAATCCAGAATCTTCTACAACTTGACATCTCTTGCCTTCCCCTCAACCACCAATCCAATTGGTACTTTCGGATGATCCCCACTCAACTTCAGCCCGGTAATCTTCTCTAATTCCTCCACTGCCTCATACGCACGACCTAACTTTACCTTCAGAGTACGAAAGCCGGCTGTCTTGGCAGCTTTGAGGTTCTCGCCTATATCGTCGAGGAAGAGTATATCTGAAGGGGAGAGAGGGGGAGAATTGGGAAATTTAGAGGAGTAGTGCTCACGCAAAGTACTGAGTGTCAGGGCGTAGATCTCTGGGGATGGCTTGCGCATATGCACGTGTGCGGAGGATACAAATACATCAAAGATTTCGGGGATGAAGGAATGCGATTTGGAATATGGATGAGAAGGAGGGAAGATTATGGTGTTGGAGAGACCGGCTAGGGTGTATTTTTTGGAGGCTTTGAGTTTTTGGAGGCAGGGATACATCCTTAAATTATGCATTAGTATTGTAGTTTTAACAATTAGGGGCTGGGAAGGGAGGAATACCAAGGATCAAGTTCGCGTGAGTTGTCCATCATAGACCAGAAGAGGGCCTCACCGTCAATTTGAGGTATGGGTGGAACAGTGGATGGGAGAGAATGCTTTTCTCGTACGGAGTTGTAAAAGCTGGTCCAGAAGGAAGGGTTGTGAAGGTCGGATGTGAATCCGGTGAAGAAGGTGGAATTTAGTTCTAGTTCGCCTCGTTCTAGACGGTGCCTGGATGAGAGTTAGTAAGTGAGATGAGATGATGAGGTGGATTTGAGTAATGTTGTGGTAAGGGTAGAGTCTACCGAACTACTTTGAATGGCTAGATAGAGATATCGAAGAATGATCTGTAAAACTTATGCTCACCAGAATCCGTTTGGTTTGTTTTTGGAAAGGGCATAGTTCACCCAACCTGGAGGTATATTGTTGGATATCTCGAAATCGAGAATTGCTTGCATGGGGGAAAGAACCTGGGAGGAGTTAGATGTTGTATAAGATTATAATGACTCGAAATAAGTAGAAAAATAGCCCATGATTGAAGACAGTGAGCCTCGACAAGAGACGCGTCGCTATCCTACCCAAGGTACCCTATCTCATGGTGTATGGCTTCTTTGGAGTTTATCAATCAAACTTTTAGGGGATGTCAGAGAAACTTCTCTTCAGCTCTTTTTCAGAAATACACTGTCATCCCAACAGATATTAAAATCCTCTTACGAACTCCCGTCTCGTAGTTTTGAGTTAACACTCCAAAAGTTCAGGTGTAGCACCGCGATGAAACATAAAGGAATGATTACTCACGCAAACGCCCCCGATGTCAAACAAAATAACCTTTGGCTGGATTTCTGAAGTCATTATGATCTCGATACTGTCTAAAACAAAGTCTATAGGACAATCTTCTTGTGACATTGGGAAGAGAGATGTTCTGGTGATATATTGGTTCACCAAACTCCTACCATAGACCTCGGCACCCGGGTGGTTTATCTAATCGTCAGTGCCGAAGAATACCCGTAGTATCACTAATCATTGGATCCCCGTGAATCCAGATATCCATTCGCGTCCCTCGAAGTTCAAAGCACGACCATCCATTAACACATTCTATCGACAACTACATAATCTTCCATACACAAGTCAAATTAAATAGGTAACATGCCTCCTGCTTATGATGAAGAGGAAGGGATGGGGCCTCTGGAGAAAGGTCGACATCGTTACCAGAAGAAGAACTATCAAGGCGCATTAACTGCATTCGCAGAGGTATGTCTCGTTGGCACGTGCCAGCCATCTAGATCAGTATCAGTATCGATCACTGACTTTATATCACAGGCTGTGGAAATCAGTACTGGTCATCTATTGCTCACTGCTTTAGATCATCGCGCTGCTACATATGAGAAGTTGAATTTATTACAACCAGCTCTTAAAGATGCGAAAGAAATGCTTGAACTGAAACCAGAACTATCGAAAGTGAGGTTTCTTTACCCGAGGGATAGCTGCTTCAAAAAATATTGATTGAATCTCTAGGGATATCTTCGATGTGGGAAAGTTTTACAGCTTAAAGGAGAGCATCAACTAGCCTTGAAAATCTACGAGCGTGGCCTCAAAAAGGTCAAAGTTGATACTGACAAAGATCGTTTGGTAAGTTCTACCATTCCTGATAGAATTTTATTACTATGTTAACATATCGAGTCAAGACCCTCCAATCAATGTTCAATAAACTACAAAAGTCACTAGCGCCTAGTAAAACTCTAGATCCCCTCTCATACCTACCATTTGAATTGGCAGAAATGATAGTTCAGCAACTTAGCATAGGGGAACGAATGTATGTGAAGAAGGCTTTCTTTATTGATACTTGCTAACCACAAGAAGGATTTGTTTGAGTGTGAGCAAGTCATGGAAGCGAGTATTGGAATCTTCTCATAAGCTCTGGACCACCTTTGACACTAGTCTTACTCGAAGGGGCCTCTCTCAAAAATCTTTGAGGGCATATCTTAGAAGATCAAATTACACCGTCGATGAAGCTATTCTTAGGTGCGATACTATTGATGCCGCAAAATTGCAGTATCTCGTCAGGACGTGTACAAAGTTGCAACGCCTTACAATACGTAACAAAAATAATGCCGTTATTGGAGAAACCTTAACTTCGGCACTTCCTCTGGCAAAGTCATTGCAATATTTGAATTTGCAGATGTTTGAAATCTCTTTTCGGACCATCCTCGAATCATTACGGCATGTGCAAGCAACTATTGTAAAGGCAGTGTTTGGGGTGGCTTATTATACTTCCCGAGATACCGGTTGTATCTGGCCACGGTTAGAAAATTTGCGCGAATTGAGTGTGTGCAAAGGTTTTTATGGTGATATGATATCATTGGTAATAACAATAAAACAATTTCTCTCATGCAATGATCCTAACACTTCCTACAGGGCAACTTAATCGAATCGATTCCCAACATTCAAACGTTATCATTATCAGGATTTGACTTGCGAAATCTCTCTCCATTGGACTTGGGTGGGCCCCTGAAGAGCCTGAAAGTTATTGAACTCATATCGTGTGATTTGAGAACGGTTCCATTGTTTCCTTCAACGCTCAAAACCCTTCGTCTTCATGACAACCTGCGATTGACAAACCAAACAAGCAGTAATGTTCTTTTTCCTTTCTTGGAAACTCTCATGTGCCAGGATACTGGACTCAGCGACGAATGGATTGTTTCTGTTCTCAAAAACGCCCACAATCTTAAGCATCTAGGCATTGGAAGTCGCCTGGTCGGAGATTACACTGTCGCGCACCAAAATTTTCCTGTATGCGAAAAGGTCGTGGAATTGTGTGTTGGCTATCTACAGTATGAAGAAAAGGACTTTATACGTATGGTAGAAAAATGTCCAAATCTGGAAAAGCTAATTATTTGTGGTACAAAGATCACAGGTGTTGCAGTGAAGCGTTTTGTCAATCAAGGTATAAAGTTCCTCGACGTAAAGGACTGCGACAGAATCAGTCCAGACGCTATTGAATATGCTCGTGGGAAGGGTGTGGAGGTCAAATTCACCTTCACTGAACTCACAACCACGTCAAATTTCAGAGACCGAATGACAGCCTTTTGAAGAGTGGTTGAATTCGAATTGGGTTGGGGCAGTCACAAATTCTATGTTGACTAGGGCATATATTTACGCAGCAATTTGCAATAAAAGTATGGCTTCAACTACTCGCTAGTTGGATTTTCACACTACTTCCCTGCACCATGTGAGCGAGAGCACGATTTACTATCACACTACAAGTCCATTGATTTGAATCACATCAATCCAGAAGTTGAATGCATACCTTGCTCTCTTTTTGAACCCCCCAATATCCCCGAAATTCAAATATTCCAAGGTGCCAATACCTCTTTCCCTTCTATAATTATCTCTCCTCTCCAAACCGCGCCATTCTTCCACCAAGCCACCCCTTAACAAAGCTCATGCACAACTCGCTGCACCATGACTCTTCGCTCGGAGTCTGGGTGCGCAAACTTTGATGTGCACTCGTATACGCACGTAGGTTTATTTCTAGACCGCTCGCATCTCATCATGTACCATCCCGTCCCATCCCAGGTCACTCCAATTATCTATTGTCAACATCCAATTACGCAAGCAGTGAATTAAGCAGTCAAACAGATGCGCATTTAAAGATCAAAACAGAGATCGATCTCCTCTCATCTCCTCTCCTCTCTCTTCTCATTATACATAATTCACGAACTTGCAAAATAATGGTTCATAGCTAAGCTTAGTCCGCTCCACCTCGCTTTCTAGATTCCCTAGTGGACTTTCCTGGAAGGGAGTGATGTGACGTACAAGTGAACACAATTGTTAAATTTCTTAGTCAACATCTACCCAGACTCTAGCGAGCCATTGTTAAGATTTCACGGATTTTGATTTCTGGCATGATATGATTCGAGAGCTTGGGTTTGGTATGAGATAGGATTTGATGGGTCTACAGATGGGAGGTATGGGTGGTTTCGGGAGATGTTTGGTTTTGGGGGGTGACAGGATGGGAGGATATATGTTTTTACATCTTTTCTACGTATTTACCATGAGCGAATTGCAATCTTATAAGCTTACAATCGTACGGTCAAATATCTTCCCATTGAGAAATGTTTGATAGTGATATTTGAAGTGCATACTGTACAAGCTATGGCTGGGAAGATAGCTAGATACCTAGCTAGTGAGCTCCTGATTTGGCTCTGGTTCTTACTCACAAGTCTTCGTGTTGCTTGAGTTTGTTCTATCTATGTAGATGTTGGGATGTGCTAGTATTGTAGGAGGTTGGGATGGGCATCGAAAGTAAGAGTGAAAGTGAAAGTGCATATTATTTGTAGGCTTTTATCTTGTAGTTTCATGGATTGGGTCATCATGTCATAGGACACCAGATCGTTATGAAGATACTTACTGATTGATACTACAATGTTTCTGATAGATTGAACCACAGTCTGAGAATGAGAGATTTGTTATTATTGAATATGATTGGAACGTTTGAAGCATTTTGAAATGTGTGAATTTATTTCGATATTTCAGGATTTACTCACGTCTAAGTATTGAAACTCTGCACCGAGTTTGCTACGCTAAACTACTATTCATATTGAACCTTTTGAGGGCTCCCTCGGATAGTTTCATCTTCAAAACAGAATTAGAGGTGTTGATGAAGATAATCCAACCGAGAGACATTTACAATCTCGTTTCGTCCGCTTGGATACTTATCATGTTAATCTCCATGTATATGCAGACTCGACATCTGTTGACTGGTTCACTGGATAGTTAAATAGCTACCCAGCTACTCTCAGGAGTATCTATGAGAGTATATCTCTCCATTCTAGATTTTCCTTACTCGAGTTGTAGAAGACCTAAGCCCAGACACAAGTTGAAGACAAACATGTGATTGTCTCAGCAATATCGTTCACGAACTTTGAGGATCTAGTGGAAGAAAATCATTTCCACTTGTCAAGACTTGTGGTACACAAAGATAGTGGTAAATTTCTTGGAGTTTTGGGCTAAATATGTTTGCGTCCCTCCTCAAATGAAGATTTTCGATGATGAAAAGCCTTGCAATGATGTTACGTAACTGCTCTGTCCAGACTCTTCACTTGAATATCTGATCTTGGCTACACGAGGACAGAGGTCCCTTATATAAAATGGTACTTCTTTAAGCATGACATCCATGTTGCTCTGATAAAGCTGGCCTTAAGGCTAATGAGTAAAAGTAAAATATGTATGCCATAGCCCAAGAAAGACGGGAATGAAATTGGGGTTTCGAAAGAGCAAAAGCGAAGTCTTGAGGATATTTACCGTGCTTGTGTGTGTTTATGATGATATAATGATGTAGCATAGAATTTGTATCGCAGAACTGAAGACTACAGCTGGCTATCACCGGACCCATAGGGATACGAGCCATTGGGAAGAACAATTACAACTGCCGATATAGGAACACCTCGGAGCGTTGGCATCAGTTATACTCTCTATAGGGAGTATCCGGAGATACAATACAAAATTAGCTACAAGTAATGAACTAACGTACAAATAAACTAGGAACTAGCAAGTTATTATCGACAAGGTGTTCGTAAACGATGCATGGATGCCGGATGAATGTGGAACCAAATGAATGACTGATATACCAGTCTTGCATCTCAGCTCGAGAATATAGTCAAGAAGCTGAATAGTTGGGGTTCCGAATCCGAGTACAAGAGACAACCGATATGCATGCATGCCTTGATTGAATGTGCGTTTGTAACGCTCGGTGTAATGTATCGGGCTTGTCTTCAGAACCAAACTCGGACTTTGACATATCTGATGTGTTCTAGGCTTGCAACATCTGGCGTCTAGCTTCTGATGGATTTGGAAGTGTGGTAACATGTTCGGATGAGCTTGAATATCAGGCCAAATATTACATATGCGATGCACGACCAGTAGACCGGTTCGATGTAATAATCGGTTCTTTTTCGTTCTAGGATAATGGACTGGGGTGTGAAAGATCCCTGGCTTGGGACTGTGGCTGAATGCCGGCTCGCCGTTTCTTTCGTTTGAGCTGTCATGTTGTGGATCGCGGGTGGATCGTATTTCGCATGTGGAGGTAGGGATAGTGATAGGGATAGGGATATACTGTTTGGGGAACGGGATCGTTGGTACAGGTAACGGGAGTCAGTAGAGAGAACCTTGGGGAATTGTGCGCGCGAGTGTTGAACAATCGATGAAACGAACTCAATCAGTCGTACGCTCGTAAGCAATTCGTATCAAAACCACCAATGATGAAATCTCACTGCAAGCGAAAGAAAGCGACAATACTACGAGTAGAGTCCAATACGACATCTAGATAGGCAGGTACCTGGGGGTAAAGAACCCGAATCCGTGCTCACATGATACCTACGTATACTCGATATGGTTATCTTCCGTATTAACATTCGAATTATAAATTATTGAGGCAGCAGTTCTCCTTTCGTCCAATGTCAATTGATTCCGAAAGCACCTTGTCGTCAACTCTTCTCTCGTGACGAAATCTCGGAGTCCCCGTGATACATACATGACCCTAACATTCGTACTCCATACTCGTACCCACCTAGGGGATTTAGATGACATAACAAGTTTGTCTTACTGTACGGTGACGATATCATCTTTCTCAAGCTTTGACAATTGAAATGTGGGTGAGAATGTGTGAATGGCTCGACGGGGTGCCAAAAAGAGGTGAGCAAACACTAAGTAAGTCACAGGTGAGCCACAATGAGGCAGTGCTAGACTTAGTTTGCATCGGGTTGCAGCGGGGATGCAAATGGGGCGTCGCTTCAATAGGTCGCCTTACGAGATTCGGGTTGGTTAGTGCGAGGCTGAATGATGTGGGTGCAGGAAATGGGGGTTCTTGCTGTGAGGCAGATTTTGGATGTTTTGATGATGTTTTTAGCTTTCGGAGAGAGATGTGAAAAGAGATTAGGGATGGAGAGAATGGGGATTTCCACAAGTTACGGTTGGTTTGATGGAATTGAATGATTTGTATTGGAGGGAGCGAGGTAAAAGAGAGAGTTAGAGTTTCATTCCTGCTATCGCTGATGAAGACCTAGATCTGAATGCCATGTTGCAGTATCAAGATACATCCAAGAGTTTGCCAATGAATGTTTCAGTCGCAAAAGTGCAATATCAAGCTAAGCAATTGACAAGTTTCACAAAGAAGCTTCGTGTTTCAATCCGTAAAAACTCCACAGTAGCTATTCTAGACTTCCAAATGACTCTTACACCGAAATCAGACGGCCGCAGAAGAATCCTAATGCCACAACCTGTAACCAGACACGAAATATCTACTTTGGGTCTTTTTGATGTATAATTTTATTATGGTTGAATGATGGCTTGAAATGTGGTAGGTAAAGGAGCCCCAGTCCAGCTGAGCACAATGACCTTATCCGAAGATGGGAGAAGGGGTTATGTAGCTTGCTCTCGTTTCCCCTGTTGCGACGAGAATCCTTCCGATGTACGAGTAGAGTAATTCAAGGTTGATGGTCAGACATGAGGTCGTTGCCGTTAATATCGATGTTGATGAGTGAACAATTCTATAAGGTTTAGAATAGGGCTTGATGTGAGTCCTTAGGCACCCTTGAGTGATATAAGTGATTGCAATATAAAATTATGGAAGGGGTCGTGGGAGAAGATGGATGGGTAGAGAGGGGGTTAGGTGATTGGCAATTTTACGGATGTATCATTTCGGTATACGACAGAGGTTCAAAATAGAAATACCCAGAACTGAGAGTTACCTAGGAACAAGACCTGAGTATACCAGAATAACTCGGATGAAAGTTTAAAAAAGGAAACGAGAAAGCGATCAAACTACATCGTACAGTCAATCCCGTTGACACTACAGATTTTCCTGTACGAGCATCTAGCCGCCTGAATGGCCATTTTCTTGTTGATTACGTACAGATGTCAACGATCGTCTAGTGAAACCGGTTATCATCAAGAGATATAGAATGGGATATCTCATTCTCATTTGTCCGGTAGTTGAAATGATGAAATGTTGTTGGATCTGACAGATCAATTATTAGTAGCTCCCTAGCTACCTGACTACCTAGCTCGTACAAACTGTACTTCTCAGTCTCTCTCAATCTCTCTCAATCTCAGTCTCTCCTGCTCTCAGTCTCTCTGGGAGTGTCCCTCCACCGGTTTCGAGTAGATGATCCCATTTTGTTAAGTATCGGACGTTCAACCTTCTTTGGGAATAATAAGAATTAATTGTTGATTTATTGGATGGTAGGGATCGTTTTTCATCCAATCAAATTCTCTCCATTTTAAGCGAAGCAAAAAAGACATGGCCATGAGCCACGAGCCATGTCATCAAATTCCAAGCTAGTGATTTTAGTGGGAGTTTAGGAAAAGAAAAAGCCGATTTTAGATTTGCTAAGCTATGGATATGCTGACAACATGATGTTTTCCGATGGCTCTTGTTTCCCATCACTTCACCATACCTAACCGCACCTCACCTCACCTCACCTCACCACACCTTACTACCTACACCTTACCTTACCACAGACCTTGAAACGATACTGCACTCCTCCTCTTCATCTGCACAACAGTTCCTATCAAACAAACAATTTGACTGATCGACCAATCCCTTGCCCAAAATTGAATCGGGCTGCTCGTACCTTACTTGCAGTAGGGTAACCATGTCATCAACATGGGGTTTCAATAATCCGCGGCAATTTGTTACCTGTACGCGCGATCATCAAACTAGTTCCTCATCATCTCCCAAGTTCTTACTCCCTACTATTATTGCACTGCTCGAATCATCTACCTGGGTATTTTCATGACAGTGAATCTGTTTCCAAGCTCGTCCACCTGCCCACCGCTAGCTAATCTATACCTACCTACTGACCTGCGTTTGCATACATCATTTATCCTAGCAATGCTTACCGACTATTCAATGTTGTTGAATGTCCTTCCCGATTGTTCCATCTCCGTCCCCTTCTCCATTACATTACAAATTCTGACCACTAACCTCCGTCACTAACCATTAGCTTACTCCGGTTGACTACTATCCTCTCATATCGTACTAATCCACCTTGTCCATTTATTACACTTCGTAGTGGTCACTAAATTTGCTAGACAGTTGATATTCAGAAAAGCCTACCATGGTACTTACCGTTGCACAGGACCTCCTCTCGACCAAGCCATAGTGGATATCTGTCAATGAACATGGTGGGTTTTGTTTTCCCTGCGCCGCCAAGCCTTGAATTCACGTTCCACTATCTTATTCCTTCTTTAGCAACCTACTGCCATATCCCGGTATACCCGTCTTAACCTAAATCGATCTTCCGTAGATCAATTATCCCGACTTTTCGGAACTATCCTAGAAACAAAGTACTTGTTACTTACTCGAGGCTGAGGCTTTACTCAGCGCTTTCAAGGTTTCTATTTCAGCCCATCCATGAGAGGCCCGGTTCCTTTCCAGATACCTTGTCTCTCTCGTTGTGAGGGTAAGCCACCTCGTGGTAGGAGACCATCCATTTGGGACTTGGTTCGGGATATGACCAGGCATGACTTTCTATTCCTGCAACTGTGTCTGTACTGAGGCAGGCATGTTTCCAACTCTCCACTGCGCCTACGACTCATCATCCCATCCCATGTATAGGTTTCCTGCATGTTTGTTGACCTGCATACCCTACATGCAGGTTCATACCAGCCCATACCCACTGTTGCCTTATTTTTTCCATCACGGCAAGACTCACTCATTCAAGTGGCAGAGTCTATAAGGCAGTCATGATCCTCCGATCAATGACTCCCTTCTTACATCACAAGCTTCATCATCTGTCAAGTTTAGACTTCCTTTGTCCAGGCATCATCTCCTTTCAGTCTGCTCGTTAATATATTTCATTGCCTCATTTCTCGTTGATCTCATATTTTTTATTATCTCTATACTCAATCACAGTTACCCCTCTATCTGGAACCAAGACCCCGCTACGCTATATAAGAAATTCGAATTCGACAACTACCAAGTCTATACTCGAATTATCTTTCAAGATGTGCTATCTAGTGGTCGAAAGATACTCAGTCTGCCGCTGCCTCTACTACCAGCACAGCGTTGATATGTGCGCCGCATATGGTACTCAAGGTCATGGAATTCAAGAGAGAACGGTATTAGTTGGATATGCTTGCGCTAAACACTCAACTCACCAACCCTACCAAGATCCATATGCGCGGGAAGACTACTCAGATTCTGGCTACCACACAGCTAGTCATAGTTCGCATACCCACTCATCTAGACAACACCGCAGATGAAATATACTGTCTTCGATAACTGGCTGTTCATGGCAATCGCGACCTCTTGTACGCTTCGAATTCGATCAATGGATTAAATATCTCTTCTCACTCCGCCGCAGAACTTCTTCTGCTTCACCATCCGGTCTTACACTCCTTATGATGGGCCACAATCGAACAACCTCCGCCTCTGCGCATGGTCAAAATCGCATGCGACAATCTCTACTTCTGATACCCACTACCTTCAACCATACCATTACAATCGAACAATAAATCCACGCGATACCATACTCTCCGCGAAGTTATTGAAGGCACGAAAGAACATTATATACACATATATTACAAAGAGGTCAGGTCTTCATTGACTATATATGGAGAACCTCTACAATCATTGAATTCTTTGGCATTGTATAGTGTGCCTAATACGGCATGGCGCGTTGAACATCTGGTAGATTGGGCATTGCGATTTTACTCAGACACTCTTGTTGTCTGCGATCATCTATTTCTTTTGTCACACTGATTTTATGCATTGGGAAAAGGGAAATATACCTGGTGTTTGGGAGGGAATTTTCCTACCGAGTTGGATTGTCTTTTTGGGGATAGTTTCTCGAGGCATTCATCAAGTTCTTTGGATCTGTGGTTCATACTTGGTTTGTCTGTCAAAGAGATTCTTTTGTTTTCGATACCTGGGAGCTAGACTCCAAGCTCAGGCAGCAAATCTTGTTCCAATAGGTTGGACGAGAAGGATTTAGTCATAGAGGCTGCGCCTACTTGGCTCATCTATTTGCTGTGGTTTTTTCTTCTAGGTTTCCTTGGGGTTTATTTTTGTTTGGCTTCGCGTTTTTTTGTTGTCGTTTTAGAAAACACATGTGGATCATGTGTGAGAATCATGTATTCTACTCACAGCTCAATCCCAGGACGGATCATTCAATACTGGATATTGCAGGTATGAAACTTTTAGAGGGCTGCAGGGAAATTGGGACATTACAGGAAGAGTAAGAGTCAGAGGGGGATAGTAAACTGGTTTTTACTAGTTCTTGGGGCATTTACGGATTTATGGATGATGGATTATGGAATATGGATAATGTGGATTATAATATCGAATGGGAGGTTAGAGGGGTAAGAGGAGGAGGAGAAATAAGAACAGCGATAGCAAAAGAAACAGCAATAAGAATAGCAATAGGAATAGAGAGAAATGATTTCAAATTGAGTTTGCTTCATTGATGAGACATCATTTCGGAATTCGCAAAATACAGATGGATGTCCAATTCTCATTATCAATCAGTCGCTTGCCTACCCTACCTACTGTAGTACATTTCTTGATTCGTTCTCGTCGTCATGTATCTTGATCTCGGATTTGACATTCTGGTCGGCACGTATCGCATCGCATCGTATCGTATGTACGTGGGTGTGCATGCATTTTCATACATGCATACTTTCTCGCTCATGTGATTCGTAATGCATGCAATGCATGCACGGGGTTATGCAAGTGTGAGTGATGATCGATGAGATGAGATGAGATGAGATAGGGATTTGGGGGCGGGTTTCTGAATGGGAGATGGGGATTTGGGATTTGGGGGCTGTTCTGTTCTGTTCTGTTCTGTTCGGTCAAGAGTGGGTGTGGATGTATATGTAGTGTGCAAGGCAGAGGGAATGTTGGAAAGGAAGGATGATTATTTTTGGGGGTGTTTTGTGCAGAGTTTTTTTTGGGGATGGGGGGACGGAGGGAGGGTTGGATGTGATTTGATATGATATGTTTTCACGGGCTTTTTTTTTTGGCGATTTCGTATGATTAGTTACGTCATTGATTTTTTTTCCTTCTTCTTTTCTTTTTCTCTCTATTTATTTGAGAAATGTAAAAGTTGGTGATGATGGAGAGCTAATTATTCCCTTGAGGATATAGTAGTACTGATAAGACTAACCTGACCTACCACTAATACTTCCATATCGTCCTCAATATTGCCGACAATCAAAGTCGATAGGATACAAAAATGAGTGCTTTATGTAAATATATTCAATATTCAATACATACATAGGTAGTGGGTATCTACAATAACGAGAACATCTATCTGCCGATGGTATCCTCGCTTTTTGATTCCCAAGTATCCTCCGGTCCTCAAATTCCTTCCCGTAGGTTTTGGGTTTTCCCATTTCCTTATTGATCCTTCGACTCCCTAACCACCCGTTCCGTATCCTTTGCATCCATCCACATTTGGTCATTCCTCTCAGGCGTATTTCCCAAAAGAATTTACTCACTCGGGCGCCCCCACAAGGCTTAAAGCTCACCCCAAGAATACTCATAATCTTCTCTCTTCCTTCTTTCCCATCTGATCCAAAAAATTATACCATGGAGAATCAAACCCCGAAATTTATACCCAAAAAGTCATTCCACTCAACTATTATTCTGACCCCCATCAATACCATGTTTCAGAGTTTTGAACCAATCTGAATTTTGATCCACCATAAAATTCGTGATATTGAATTCATTCGCTCCATTTCCCATCTCCGGCATCTGTAGATCACCCACCCCGTTCCCATTCCCACCATTGCTATTCCCCTGATTTTCACCCGGAGCAACCGGTAATCTGGGTACATTGAAGAAATCAAAAATATCCAAATACTCCAACTCATTCGGCGCTGGAGTTCTGGCCGGAGTGATACTCGGCATCCGTGAAAGTCCAACATGTTTCGGTTGTCTCGAGATTAGAAAATCCAAATCATATGCACATCTCCTCATATCCGCAAGTATTTTAACGGAAGAAGGAGTTACACGTTCACCATGTGTGCCAGCAGCATTTTCGCTATCGCGATGTTCGTCAAGTACCCGTTGAAGAATGGTTGTGTAGCGTTCAGCTACGAGCCAGTAGGTGCCCATGTCTCGGAGTGTGTCAACGAAGAATTGGATTTGAGGACTAAGTTTGTGTTCGATGGTTGAACCATGGACGAGGAGTAAGCGGGCAGCTACCCAGAGGGTGAATGCGAATGGTGGGCCTAATTTAGGGAGCATACCATTTTGGACCACGTATCTACAGGGCTGTGTTAGTAAATCTTACTCAAAATTTGTTTTTGTGAAACGTCAAAGTTTACAAGAAGATCCAGTCAATTATTAGAATTTCAAGGGCAGGGCTCAAGGGTAAGATATAACAAATATACTGTACGTACTCTCCTAAAGCTGCAATGTTCTCAACAGCACCATGACAACGCTGACTCGCACTATACGAAGGGGTGAAAATAGGTGATCGAGTTGTGGGATAAGCGGCCGATGAATGAAGTCGTATTACTGCTGTATGATATGTCGCGTGTAGCATAACCCAGCCACAATTGATGGATTTATTGCTTCCTGGTTGGAAAAGCTTCGCCATGTTTCCATAATCCCCAGGCAGATTAAATTTCCACGAAGTGAGCATATTATCCAGTTCTCGATATTCGCCTTGCCATTGTTCAACGTCGGACAAAGCACTGATATCTACGGGCTTCTTCAGAAATTTATGAATTCTTGAGAGTGTTCCTAGGATTTCGATATAATACGAGAAGGCACCAAGATTCTCTGGTTTGTCAATGTCATACTCCGTCCTTTCGCTCGTGCGGAACCATCTAGTCTCCACATTCTGGTTTTTATTCCAAAGATCGTCTCGGCATGGTAGAGTTCTGTCAATTTCTTTTTCGTCCAGGGCAAATTCAAAAGCTGTGGCAATTGTGGCATATCGATCCAAGAGGTATACCATCCAGAAAAGGCGTCTCCGTGATTCCTCTTCAATCCAATTCTCCGGTTCTGGTAAGACCATTGCTCGAAGTGTGTAAATCGAAGGGTAGTTTGGCGAGACAGAGAAGGAAGTAGTCTCTACAGCAAGTCCCAATTGAACTACCGAACGTGTAATTAAAGCCAATAGATTCCATCCTGGTGGTCCATTGCTACTACCTACAAGATCCAAAGCCAAGATGACCAGAGCCTGTAGAGCTTTAACCGAAGAATTTTCTAATCCATACAACAGTACCTTCTGTTTGGATATGTCATGATAATGTCGTCTTCTTTCTTCTGTAAGTCGTTGGTCCGTGGAAAATCTCAAAGTAGTAGCTACAATGGCATGTAGAAGTATTTTATCTGCTTCATCTAAAGCAGATGGACCGAATAATGAATCCAGTGTAGATCTTCGATGTAATATTGGACACCAAGTATTGACATACTTAAAATAGAGGTCAACTAATGCATATAGCAAATCATATGGCGGTAACGCATGATCGGAAGAGACTTCATTTGGATTTTGGTTTATGTTCAAGCTAGGTGATTGTAGAGGTGGTTGGTTCGTACTATAGAAATCTGATGCTTGACTAGTTGGGATCGAGTGAGTTTGTTGCATATCCATGGATAGATGCGATCCTTGTGATACAGGGGTATGTTGCTGATGGAAGATATCGCCATGAATAGATGGCATTGAGGGGGTTGGAGGCATTGGATTGCCAAAATCCATGGGCGTATTTTGTTGTCCGAATGTAGACGGCTTCTGAAGAAATAGGGCCGTCTCTGCTCTGGCAACATGCCCTCCACGATGATTAGAGAGCCCTTCATTGTGTCTGAAGCTATGAATACTCTGTGGTGTACCGTGATCACTCGGAACGCTATTGGGAACACTATTGCTGTTTTGACCAAAGGATGATTCTAAAATTTGAGCATGCGAGCGTAGAATTTCCTCGAGTCGATCCAATCTTTGTTCCAGTTCTCGACCGTAGCCAGCTCTTAAACCTGGTTTCTTGCGCTCTTTGTATTCACATACAGCGCCATTACGACTACACCATCCACATGATGGTTGGCCGCGATCACATTTGACCTGTTCAAGTCAGAGTACAATTCATCAAATTTTTGAACGAACAATCTGAAGATTTCGGAAGTGTATCGTCAAAGTCACAGTGAGACACATGGAAGATACATTAGCGTCGCGCACATGTATTTTCAGCAATCTCGTATATGACTTTGAACCAATCGATACCAGATTGTAGAGATAAATTCTGATGAATTTTGAAGTGAAAAAATGACCTAATACTAACGTACCTTTCTTTGCTTACATAGCTCACACCTTCGACGAAATGTCAGCCAATCATGTCCAACATTTTCTGTATCATTAACTGGGGGATGATCTTCCGATTCCTTGACCGGAAGGGAATTGACAACAGAGGACTCCTCGTCGTTATTGTTGGTATCAGGATCATTTGGGACATCAGAGACATCCGGGACATCAGGGAGAGAAGAATGAGACATAATTCCTTACGAAACTGACATCGGCCGACGTTGCCTTTTGCGAGGACCGTCTCCATTTGCATCAATACTATCCTCCTCCCCGCTATAATATTGGTCATTGTCTCCATCGCTCTCGGGTTGAGTTGCACCAGAACGTAAGGACGTTCTAGGTGATTGTTGGATATCCATATGAGCCGACATCTGATTCCGATAACAAAATGATAATATTGATAACCCACCTGTTTCGAATCTCGGTGAAGATGGGAACGAAGAAGAAGGACCAGCTCGGTATTAAATGAGCGAGGAGGTGGAGGTGTTGATTTTTTCTTACCAATAGCCAAGTGAATGTGATGGATGGTAAGATTTCACTAGGGAGGGTGGTAGGGTGGTAGAGTGGTAGAGTGGTAGGTAGGTAGGTATGGAGAAAAGACAAGACGAGGGAAAAAGAATATGGTGGGGCACGTGTCCATGTATTTCTTCGAATGCAAAGTTTTATGGGTTGTGGTTTATGGGGAAGCTTGTTATTGTCATTACCCGGGAATCCTTGAAGAGAGAGAGAGGCATTAGGAACTGTGTTGGTTGAACACAAAGTGCGGACTCTGGAGTATCTACTTGGGCACCAGGTAGTTTGTACCGATCAGAAACCAAAAGATACACTCACTCACTCTCACACTCTCACACACACACACAATACACACAACACACACACTCTCTCTCTCTCACACTCTCCTCTTCGTTCTCTCCTCGGTCGTCTCGGTGAATCATGCAATCCAATTCAACCATGAAACAATTGTTTTCATGCGAGACTCTGATTGATCAATTCAACATCAATGCTATCAATTGCAAGGGATTGATTGATTAACTCCACACGCTTTGAATTGCGTTTTGTGGGGTAACTTTGGGTTAATGCACCTCCCATCACCCGTCACCAGCTGACTCGTTCATTGATCATTCAGTTGGTTCATTGGGTTAGTTGGGCGGGCGACTGAGTATTCAAGTCTTTCTGTGCAATGGGCGATGATGGTGCATTGCTGACAGTCCAGAAATAATTGGCATGTGAGAGAACGTGGTGAGAGAACTTGGTGTGAGAACCTTGAAATGCTTCTACCTGTGTACCTGGGGTATTATCATGTACATGGCACGGAAGTGTACATCTGCTGCAAAGGTATACTTTGTTTACTGAGATGAATCAGATGAATCGGATGAATTGACGTGAGTGATAAAGTAGTATATTGAAGTCATAGAATATATTTGCTTTACTGGAAATACAAACCCCTTGTACTCGCAAACCCCATTCGTTCATACTCGTAGTTCTGCAAGAAAAACTTCCAAATCTCTCAGACTTCATCGTCACATACAACATCGGCAACATCCACGACACATAATGACCGGAAAATACTTCTTCAACAAACATCATTCACAACCATTGATGCCTCACACGCCAAGAAAACTCCGATACTTTAATAGGCCCAGATCTATCTATGCTCGTTCAAAAATTATGCAATTGTCTTCACATTCCGCTTCAAAAATAGCTCGGTCGATATTCTCCCGGCTCAATTTGGAATGAACAATCCCCCCCGCCAAGGTGTTTCTCATGAAATGTACAAAGTAGACTCCCAACCCATCAATCATAAGTAGACAATAATACAATCCTGACTTTTCTCTTCACTTCCATCTGTCGGTCTTTCTGCTACAGTCCGTACCGTTATTCCTTTCTGCCAAATCACAATGGCTTCTTCATCAGCTCGCAGTTTCCCCTCCATCAAAGCTATCCGAACCTTTGTTGTGGATGGTGTTGGATCTGGAGGAGATTATCACAATGTTAAAGGTGGCCATTGGTAAGTTGGACCAAAATACACCTGATGGCTTGTACTAATTAATGTCAGGTTGATTGATACACCAATTTCCACACCTATGTCAAGATGGGAAAACTATAGAGCTTCAAGAACTAGTTGGGGCATCAATGTGCTGGGTTCATTCTGTGTTGAGATAGAAGGTTCAGATGGCACAATTGGATTTGCTACAGGATTTGGAGGTAATTGTTGAATGTTTCCTGTCTTACCGGCCAAAGCTCACCATACGTTCGCAGGCCCACCAGCATGTTGGTTAGTTCACCAACATTTCGAAAGATTCCTTATCGGTGCCGATCCAAGAGATACCAATCATCTCTTCGAACAAATGTATAGAGGTTCAATGTTTTATGGTCGAAAGGGTCTTCCAGTTGCTGTCATCTCAGTTATTGATTTAGCGATCTGGGACTTACTCGGAAAGATCAGAGGAGAGCCAGTATACAAGTTGATTGGTGGAGCTACAAGGGAGAGGCTAGACTTTTATTGCACAGGACCAGAACCTACTGCCGCAAAGGCCATGGGTTTCTGGGGTGCTAAAGTTCCATTGCCATATTGTCCAGAAGAGGGTCACAAGGGACTCCAAAAGAACGTTGAATTCCTCAGAAAACATAGAGAAAGTGTGGGCCCTGATTTCCCACTGATGGTCGATTGTTACATGAGTCTCAACGTTCCATACACCATTCAAATTGCTGCAGCTTGCAAAGATTTAAATATCAATTGGTGGGAAGAGTGTTTATCTCCAGATGACACTGATGGATTTGCACAAATCAAACAAGCTCACCCACAACTCAAGTTCACCACGGGTGAGCATGAATACTCGAGATATGGATTCAGAAAACTTATCGAAGGTCGCAATCTCGATATTATTCAACCTGATGTTATGTGGCTTGGAGGAATGACGGAATTGCTCAAAGTTGCAGCAATGGCGGCCGCTTATGATATTCCAGTAGTGCCACATGCAAGTGGACCTTACAGTTATCATTTTGTGGTTTCACAAACAAATTGTCCATTCCAAGAGTACCTTGCAAACTCGCCAGATGGAAAGAGTGTCTTGCCCGTCTTTGGAGATTTATTCTTGGATGAACCAATTCCAGTGAAAGGATACCTGGATGTTTCACAACTCGACAAGCCAGGTTTTGGTTTGACCCTCAACCCAGCTGCACGACTTATCCCCGCACAATACCTCTTAACACCAAACCCAGAGAGACCTCTTGGTCAACCAGCAGTTGAGCAAAAGAAGTCTGAAGGTCAGGGTGTTGTGAGTGGAGTGGTGGAAGAAATCAAGAACTTGTCAAGCTCATAGTTTGAATCATAGCCATTTTGTTTTATTAGCCTTTTAATTTATTTATACAATGCAATGCAATGTTACCTATTTACGTATGATCATGATCCACGACTTTTTAGAGTTCCATATACAAATTTGCATAAACATGATAATACCTTGTGAGAACATGTGGACGGCCAACTTGCCCCACATTTACACACCACTTCGGCTTCGGTGGTCTTTAACTCGAGAACCGAATCGCGGGGTCCTTCCACTATTGACAAGGGCCTAATTTTTGGAACTATTGATTCACTTACAACACAACACCAATCTGTACAAAAATAATTTGATACCTCTCACATACTACTCGTACCTAGGTACTTTTTGAAGTCACTTTGTATCTACTCTTTACATTACACCAATTGAAATACTCTACCATCTTCAAAGAAAAACAATCATTTCATATACTCATCACAAGCTTTATTCCCCAGATACCCCGCCATATCAGTAAACAGCATAACATTCATTTCATCCTACACATACGTATAGATTCTACATATCTACGAATTTCAAGCTTTACATCCAAGCCATGAGTCTCAAAGGCGTGCAGCTTCTCGCCGGCAAAACCGCCGCTATAACCGGTGGAACCACAGGAAGCAAGTTCCTTCCCCAATTGCCCAAAATCTCTCTTACACACCTCAACTAACACTATTCTTTTCCCGCAGTCGGCCGCGCAATCGCTCTCCTTTATCTTCGTCAAGGCTGCAATGTAGCAGTCAATCATCTGGGTCTTGACTCCGATATCCCACATCTGAAATCGCTGCATGCGGAAGCCAAAGCCCTGCGAGAAAATGAGAAGGCGGGGGAATTATTAGATATACCTGGAGATGTTAGTAAACCGGAGACGGGGAAGGAACTGGTGGAGAGGGCGGTGGGTAAATGGGGACGATTGGATGTTTTTGTTAGTAATGCGGGAGTTTGTCGGTTTGCGGAATTTCTGGAGTGAGTTTCTTAATTTATTTGTTTGTTTGGGAGTATATCTGGGCGGGAGTGAGAAGGAGAAAGGATGATGAAGGGCGAAGAATACTAAACTAACAACTCCAATAGACTAGAACCCGATCTATTTTCCCACACCGTCCGCACCAATCTCGACGGCGCTTTCTACACCTCCCAAGCCGCCGCCCGCCAAATGTCCTCCCAATCTCCCCCCGGCGGCTCCATCATCGCCATCTCCTCCATCTCCGCTCTCGTAGGCGGCGCACAACAAACTCACTACACACCTACTAAAGCCGGTGTTTTATCACTCATGCAAAGTATGGCGTGTGCGCTGGGCAAATACAGTATTAGATGTAATGCGCTCCTACCCGGAACCATCAGGACGCAATTAAATGAGGAGGATTTAAAAGATGAGGAGAAGAGGAAATATATGGAAGGAAGGATTCCGTTAGGGAGAACGGGGGTTCCGGAGGATTTGGCGGGGCCGGCGGTTTTTCTGGCAAGCGAGGAGTTGAGTGGGTATGTGAATGGGAGTGGACTTTTGGTGGATGGGGGGCTCTTTGTTAATTTGCAGTGAGGTGGTGTGAGGAGGGGAGAACGAATGTAAATAGATAGATTAGATACTCGGAATTGGATAATCAATACGAGAGAGATCGACAAATTCTCGTATTCCACAAGATTGGATATGGTATGCACTTCTCGATGCAGAGGTGAGATGTTTAACGTTTATCTTCACACAAAAATTTCATGGTCACTGATCACTGATGTTCACATATCAGTCAGTATGATTGATGTCTTTCGGGTATCAACCAAGTTCTATATCTTCTAGCGTACGAAATACTAGTCCAAAAATTGAATGGCCACACAAGTGTAATGTCGACCATCATGTTGTTGAAACTTTTAGCAAAATACCTGTTGAAGTCTAGTTCAGAGACTTGAGCTGTATTTGTTACCAAAAGTTTATAGACTAATTGTAGAAGAAAACAAAGAAGAAAAAGCGATGTCCTTTTGGCCTTAGATTATTGTATGAGCCAAATCGAGCTCCATTCTTGCTGAGCACGAATGCACTCGAACGTGTTTCCAATCAATGACTTTCCTCCACGAAGTCTCCTGCACCACGTGCTTTCAGCGTCTCTTAAAAACGTTAAGTTGGAAGCCATCGTTCGTTCAGCCGGAGTACCCCACCGAGAAACCAACGCCAGGATACTTGTCGCAGCCATAATCACAGGTGCATGGTTAAGCGTATCTGCTTCTCCAGGCCAAACATACGGCGAGTATAAAATCGCTAGCACCCACGCATTCCACAGCATCGTCATGGCCTGAAAGAGCATACTTAGCCTGTCTACGCTCCAAGCCGGTTTGAGAAAGGTCTTGAGCGTGCAGAATAGACGTCTGAGATATATGGGACTGTAGGCAGCTGGCTACTGATGGTATTCTGGCTGTAGAAACGAGGAGGTGAGATGTTACAGCCGAGGGTGGGATGGTACAAGTTATGATGGATAATACGCCCAGACTATAAGAACTGCGGTTCGGGGTCGGTCATCGACGATTTTGGATACCCAGTCTGAAAAGGGCAGGACTCTATCGCGCGCGACGGCAAATACTACTGTAAGCGAGATGCAGCTAATACTGCAATTGCAGTATTGATCCAAAGAGAAACGATACAGATAGTATTCAGGAAGATGTGTCCGCCATCTCCAAGAATAACGGCATAACGGCATACAATGGGACGAATGGCTGCGATCACCAAAGGAAAAAATGTATCGGCGTCAGGGTGTGGAAAGATCAGAACCGTGAAACTTGTCCCGTAGGTTAGATTACGCCAGCGGCTATACCTGTCGAGAAGGTAACACGAACACCGCAGGGGAAATAGAGGGCGGCTTTCGAGGTGGTGGTTTGATCATTTGGGAGGAGGAGTGAATGGACATATTTGCATACCGAACGAGGTTGAAAAGTTATGGAATATAATGAAGGATCGATGGAAAACCCATGTTATTGAGTTACTTCGATTGTATAGAGAAAGGCACATGACAAATCACGTTTTCCGTACAGGTTTGTAGCCAAGATTTTCTTGTTTCGTGATGAGCTTTGTGGTAGCGATCGCTTGAGGTTCAACGTACCAAGACAATGGTATCTTCGGGTTTGCTACTAGGGTCTCCTGGATTATCCACTAGGCCTTTGTCCATAGACTCTTCGATAGATCTTTTCTTCCCATCATACAATGCTCTCACAAATCTCGATTCCGTACCTTAGACTGCGTCCAAATAAGTGACTGACTGTATTTCAATTATGTATCGTCTCAATTGGATTCCGATTATTCATCGTATGGTTGGATAACAGCTACGGGAAACCTTTAATATGTATACTATATGCAGATCGAAGGTCTGAATGTTTTCATATCCGAACTCATAGATTCACAGGCCGTTTCTAGTAAGACTGAATAGCACGTCATTGCGCCCTCGTAATTGTGCTATTGGTGGTTTGAACTCAATAGCTTCAATTTGACTAAAATGAATATATCCCACCTGTCGCCACTTTTTTGAACTACACTTGATACATAAGGTCTCCGGTCTTGACGAATTAATCATTCGTTTTGGAAGTGTGAAAGCGTTTCGTGAATCAGAGTGTGTACGGTTGAAAAAAGAGGCCTCGCTTATTTGGTGGCAGGGATGATATGACGGCATGTTAGAAGAAAACGTGTTGATCGTGATGGTGGATCCCCAAGATACACAATCTAGTATTATTCCCATACATGCTTGTACATGGCACTCACGAGATATGCCGCAGTGACTTTAGGGAGTACGTTCAGACGAGTTTCGATTTATGTCTAGATTCTCCAGGAGATGAGCCAATCAGACTTCATTCGCATATGTTCCTGATGACTTGTACTCCTTATCTGCTGATATGGAATGGACTGAGGATCTAGCTGAAAACATGAGTTTTCCCGAAGCTACATCAATCACGCAACTACCGGTCCCGACAATGCGATACCACCCCAGTATGGAATGCGGCGCCCTGTATGCAGACACGGCTTCTTTAAACAAAAGTTTATGTGTAGTTGTACTTCTTCGCGTCTGATGTCGCTGCCTCTTGTATGTTTTCTGGAATGAGATCAGAATACTTTGGCCAAGAAATGATGCCGCTCCCGCTCTCTCTCCTCGCTGGATACACGGCGTTCATCCTTGTCGGACTTTGCCTCATCGCAAGTCATGCAGTTTTCCTCCCTATGACAGTATTGCAAACGCCTAACTCTGCAAAGAAAATTCTTCGCGAATACTTCTCACCATTATCATCTATCCCCAATGCAGGAGTAGGTGCACCGTACTCTCGTCTGTTATGGGCTTTCCCAACTGAATTCAGAGGACGCATAACTTTGGATCTCCCTAAACTTCATGAGAAACTCGGTATGCTGAATGATAATAACTCTAAGAAATTGACCAACTTACATATTCGCAGGTCCTCTGGTTCGTATTGGCCCAAATGAAGTCTCATTTTACTCCATGGAAATGTATGATGCAGTTCACAAGGTTAACAGCAGATTCAAGAAAGATCCGCGGGTGTATGGAGAGTTTGTACAAGGTGGCAGTCCGGCTTTGTTCTCAATAACGTATGAGTCTTTCGAACTTCATGACCGGATATCAACTAATCTTCTCAGTGACCCCGTGGAACATTCGAAACGTAGAAGACTCATGGGTCAATTGTTTAACCGCAGCCAAATGCATAAACTAGAAGGGCTGATGTTGTATCATATCGACAATTTTGTGCAAACTGTTGCATCAAGCAAGGATGAGGTGAATTTGTTGCCAGTATGTCGCGCGCTCGAAGCGGATATTATGTGTACTACTGCCTTTCCTGTAGAAGTCTTTTGGTGAAAGCATGCTGATGAAAACTATCCAGCTGATTTCTCATTTGGTCATACGATCGGTGCTCTTGATGCATACTCTCAAGGAGCTGAACTCGATATGATAGCAAAGAATGATGAAAAGGCGACTTGGATGCCTCTGGTAAGCTCAGGCCGAGCCAGCTTAAAAAGTTCTCATACTAAATTTCCGGATAGCTGACTAGTTTTCCGGGGGTTTGCAGTGCGTGGGAATGGGTGGAACAAATTTTGTTCTCGATGACAGGCTACAGGACTCCATACAACAAAGCAATGCTCGACTTTCATCAGGTAAGTATAATTCCGAGGGTATAATTCCAGTCCACAAATGCTAATAAGTATTTATCAGTGGGCAGAAACAAGTTGGCGCACAACACTTTCAGATAACGCAAATCGGGAAAAAACGACTTCGCCTTTCCCAAATTTGGTCCAGACCATGGTCAATTCAAACCTGTCTCCTTCGACAGCATTGTCAGAAGCGACAGAAAATCTAGGTCCAGGCACGGATACAACCTCAGCAACTTTAGCTCACATTTTGTGGGCTTTAGGAAGTAACACTGGTTTCCAAGACGAGCTGTTCCAGGATCTTGCTGAGGTGAG
Organism: Botrytis aclada; assembly: GCA_014898285.1. Lineage (NCBI taxonomy): Eukaryota > Fungi > Ascomycota > Leotiomycetes > Helotiales > Sclerotiniaceae > Botrytis > Botrytis aclada. The sequence goes on from RCSV01000008.1 coordinate 1,371,059, forward strand.
TTTTTCCACGGATATGACAACCTTAGAGGGCATACCTAGATTACGGGCGTGTGCAAAACAAGGTATTCGATGGACTAGTGCAGCTACCGCCATGCTTCCTCGTCTTGTACCCGAGGGCGGAGCAGTGTTTTATGGGCACTTTTTACCGGAAAATGTAAGTACCCTCGCTTTTCTTTCTAGTTGATAAAGGTTTTCAACAAACGCTAACTGGGGATCCTGTCGTAGACAGTAATCAGCTCATCGCCAATTTGGTATCTTCACGACCCAGTCGCATTTCCAAGGCCAAAAGAATTCGATCCGTACCGATGGCTTACATCTGACGGACAGAAGATTAGAGATGATCCTCTACGGGATAAGTTCTACATACCATTCTCCAAGGGTGCACAGTAAGTCCACCACTCTTCATTTGACGCTGCCCGAACTTGAGACTTATATGGATTTATTACGAAGCTTTGCATATTTGGAACTGTTCTTGTCAGTATCACAAATCATCCGCAACTTTCGCGTACACGTGCATCCTTTACCCCAGCATCGATATTCAGACGAAGAGGAAAGGTCTAGCCCCGGAGTATTCCGGCGTGTCGAAGTACAAAATCGAAAAGAGTGGGTTGCAGCTGTGCCTACTGAACGTTTAATGGCAGCGCTTGAACCAAGGTTATAAATGTAAGCTCAACTTACAGAGCGATCTTGGGCACATGGTCCTTCGTGGAAGAAGAGCCTAGATATTATCCTCCTACGACTGGTACCCTAATCGTGGGACAACAATTTCTTCTCCCAGTTTTAATTTGAGGTCAAACCTTTTTCAAAATGGTGTATATAGTTAGCCCTTCATGCAGTCATTCTCCGTCTGCACTGGTAGAGATATCCTGGATTGTTACTCACATTACCTTGCTCATCAATAATTAGGTAAATATTTTCTTCCTCTTTTCTGCCTAGTAATTGTGAGCAGTGGGTTGGTATATGTGGGCATTTCAAGTTGAGCGAAATGGAAAGGGGGTGGCCGTAAGCTGTTGGGGTCATCTTTAGAAGCGCCGTGATTTCTTAACAGTGAATATCGTCCCAGAGTCAATGCAGTGCCGTATAAAAAAAAAATTATTTGCTATTCTCACAGGATGACTTCTGATTGTAAGTAAATGCGCCACGTTGATGTGGTAAAGCATAGCACGATACGGCGCGGTGTAATATCCAAATTGCGACACATGCGACACATGCGAAACTGTCTCAATTCTGTTCTAATTTTTCAACCACTTACGATAATCATGATAGCATGTAAAACAAACGTCGTATTCTACCAATACACTTCATGTACTCTTGTTCCACGTCTGTGCTTGAATGTTCGTCCGCATTTTTTCCATGGCTCAGCTAGCTACGCCCAAATGCAGAGGCCCCTTTGCAATATCTGTAGCGTCAAGAGAAATTTGCGCTGGCTTACGAACTCCTAGTATCACACCGCCACCTTCGTGGAAAGCTGAATGGTAGTAAACCCATCTCAGGGCCGCTTTTGAGGGAGTGATGCCGCAGTACTGAAGTAAAGTCATGAATTTCGTCCAGTTGACATAAGGCGTTGTAATTTACAATTTTAAGAAGCATTTGCTAGGTGCTGGAATTAGCAACACTTGCTACTAGTCTCTACGCTAGTACAGAACTCCTAGCCTTTACTCAGTATCTCCATAATACTATCAAGCACTTGAACCACCTCCAATAACTATCTTACCAACATGTTTGAGCAAATTCATGAGCAAAGTCATGAGCATGTATCTTCATCCGTAGTTGTAACCCATAGTATGTATGTGATTTTATTGGAACACTAGATCCGTATACAGGGAGTAGAACAACCATGGATGGGTTATAATGTGGATGAAAGTCCGATTATATCCATATTCAATGCCTGCATATTGTGAAGTCAAATTTATTCAAGTAGAATGAGGAATTTTGAACCCAATCGACTTTGGACGAGGTTAGAAACATTCGCAGCAACGGGCGCAACCTAATATTGGCCAATACCACCAACGCCCAGAGCGTCTTTTCACTGATGTGATTGCAACTGGCAATTAGCACACAAAAGTTGTTCATTCCAATTTTCACCGAGCTTAGCTCTCTGATACCTACTGTTAGAGAAGAGCTCGCAGCTGTCCTCGAAAAAAGATCCTTGGTTGTAGCAAATAATGGAAAACCACTGAGATCTGTAAAGTTCTTAGACATTTTGTTTTCCAGACATCTGCTCGAGTATATGTTGGTCCAGATCTTTGCTGTAATGGGAATTAGCTCTATGCCATGATACTTCTGCTACCAGAGATTTACCATATTCAGCAGCCATGTAGTAGAGCGGATATGCTATACACTGTGGCTCAAAATTGAAGTATAGATTGTGGAACTTGCCCCAGCTGAAATTCAATATTTAGTCACGTGCAGACATGTACTATTGCATCGCATTCTTCCAATCCTTGGGAATACCTAAAAGTAGAATAATAATAACAACCTTACCATTCATTGCCTATCTACCTAGTACTGACCCGTATTGAGTGAATATTGTAAGGCTGTGTACTCTTGAACCATTGAGTAGAGACCAAAGTTGATGCAATGACGGCACACAATTACCTAGGTAATTGTACAGCACTCATCTGTTGATTGTATTCAATTTGACCGTGATTGTTGTTGTAGTATGGGGACGTGACCGTGAGTAGATTAAATGCCTCAGGCATCAAAGAAATCAAATTTCTCTCCTGCCGCTTAACATCGCGCCGTACGGACATCAATTTATTTACATAGTCGCCATTTTCTTTACAACTCGAGTCTCTTCTATTCTACGCCCATTCCATTTACAATCGTTTCGACAATCACGATAAAAACGCGACATCTCAGTCTTCAACCAATGTTAGATATGAAGAATACTGCATACTAAGATAAATTACTCCAAGTCTTTGCAGTCGAACCCACATTTTTCGCATGCGACTTCCCTAAATACCCAATACTCATTTGATATTAACTTCTTCATCTCGAGTTTGCGCATCATTTTGACAACATTTCCAACAATCTTGTTTCCCTGGCGATTCAAGATTTATCGACTCCATCCGAGAGGACGCGACAATCATTGTAATCATTGATCCTCGGTCCTGTCGATCACCAAGTCGCGTCATCTAAATTCTCAGCCTTACCTTCGCGATGAATTCGCCGCAACAAGCAAATGCTGCTCAGCTGGCAGCACGCACCATCAAAGCAAAACCTAGAGGCAGATTGGCAGGCCAAAAAAGTAGTGGCTTTCCACCCTTACAAAGTAACAACTCTAATAATAATGCTGCCGTTGGCGGTGGAAGCGGTGGTGGTCTGTTTGGTGGAAGTGTAGCTGCGCCCGGTGCATTCAACTTTTCCGCGCCGGCTGGAACACCATCTTTCAATCCTTCATTTGGAGACTCGACGTCAAATCCGTTCGCACAATCAGCTGCATCAACCAACCACGATGACCCACGTGCAGATACGACAGGTGAAGAAGCTCTAAGAAAAAGCAAGGTATTCAACGGTGGCTTTAGAGCAGCCGGTGAAGATGAGGAATCCTTATTTGCTTCACACTCTCCATTCCATCATAATAATCAACAACAGCAATCAAATACTTTAGGTTCTTCCAATAATACACAACCACAAGCCATGTTCGGTGCAGCAAACGCGACACAGTCGAACGGAGGTGGATTCCAGTTTGGATCTTCAACTTCGCAGAATCAAACACCAACTTCAGGTTTCGGCGGCTTCAATTTTACACCTACATCTCAAGCAACAGATAACAACAGCAGTTCTACTTTTGCCTTTGGTTCCTCGTCACAAGCTCCAGTGACTAATAGCACCCCAGCCTTCAACTTTGGTGCAACAAATCCAGGTTCGACAGAAAATTCTTTGAATTTTGGTGCAAATTCACTTTCAAAGGTACAAAATCCTCTCACCCTTGAAAACCAAAAAGCAAGTAATTTTTATTCCGATCCTTCTCAAATTCTCTTTGGCTCCAATAACTCCCCAACAACCTTTTCTAATTACCAACCCAACAACAATTCAACCTTTGACCAACAGTTCTTTCATTCAAACGAAGACGCTGGAAAGATGTTTGGCAACTACAAAGTCGAGCATCCCCCAGAAGCTGGGCAAGCGCCAGTACAACATTCTCAAGTTCAATTTCCAATGGGCCAACTAGGATTGTCTGCCAACATTAATTATCGTGGAAGTTTCTCAGCCAGACCAACGGAGTCCCTCTTTGGCAATGGCCATATGCTTACGGACTATCGTGCTAACCAAAATCAATTTGTACAGGAAAACTCGAGTACCTCATTCGGACAGAACAATACCAACAATTCTTTTGGTGCGCAAAATAACTCATTTGGCGGTTCCTTTGGTGGTGGCTTCGGAAATCAAGCCAATACGAGTTTTACTGGTCTCAGTTCTACCAATGCTGCACCTTCAAACTCTCAAAGCTTGTTCGGCAACACTCCTGCAACCACATCTGCTCCGTCTTCCTCTTTCACCTCATCCTTCACTGCAACTTCAGCTGCTCCAAGCACCACGAATTTATTTGGAAGCACTTCTGCTTCATTCCCCACTACATCAGCACCAACCACCACCAATTTGTTTGGCAGTGTTAACTCGTCATTTCCTCCTGCGACTACTTCGAGCACTCCACTTTTTGGTGCTGCTAAGCCTGCCGAGGCTACCCCAGCTGCTCCAAACAACTCACTTTTTGGGAGTGTCAAACCTGCAGAGTCGACGCCATCTACTTCAAACACTTCCTTCTTTGGTAGTGTCAAACCTGCCGAGTCAGCTCCAACAGCTCCAAGCAACTCATTATTTGGTAGCCCTAAGCCTGCCGAGTCAACTCCTTCAACTTCAAGCAATACACTCTTTGGCGGATTCAAGCCTACTGATTCGACTCCAACTTCTTCGAGCATGTCGAATCTCTTCGCCAAGCCCCCAGCAGCGCCTGCCTCTTCAACACCTTTTACCGGCTTTGGCAAACCAGCAGAATCAACTCCAAATCTCTTCAACCCTAATAACCAGACCAATGGCCAAAGCAACAATCTTTTTGGATCAAAATCTGCAGAAGAGCCAAAAGATAAGCAAACTCTTGATCTATTCAGTCCGAACAGACCGGCCAGCCAACAACTTTTCGAGTCAAATGCAACGAACAATTCGCCAGAGAAGGCATCTGCACAGACTCCAAATGCTCTCTTCGCAAGCTTTGGCAAGCCAAATTCTACAACAGAACATCAACTGGGCGGTGCAGCCAAAGAACAAACTGTAAGTTTCTTTCCTGATTCATCGAAAGATAAAGCAATTCAAGCTAACATTCCACAGTCCACTGCTCCATCCACCAGCCAATCTGAATCTACGTTCAAGATTCGCGGTACTGCTGAGGCGTCTAGTTTCAACAAAGCTTCTTCCCTTTTTAAATCGGCAGACACCCCAACAGACGCAGCACAACCCGTTACAAGCAACCTCTTTGGTAGCTTCTCTTCTAAAACACAAGACGCTCAGCCCTCTAACGGATCTTCGAGCAACGGCCCCGATTCACATTCAATGGCTCTCACTGCTCCTTCAGACTTATCTTCGCAATCTCCACCCTCCAATAACAAAGCACTTGCTCCTGTTAAGAGAGCACTTGCTCCTGGTAGATTGTCAGATTTTGAGTTTCAGGTTTCTGAACCCACAGACATGGAGATGGATACTAATATGCCTGTTAATTTCAACACGGTTCAAAGAAGAGAATTCAAGGCACTTTGGCGCATTGCATCTGTGCAAAGATCGATGGCAGCTTACTTCCAGCATTTGCCCCCTGGAGCAGACCCATCCAAAGGATTGGCATGGATGGAAGCCAAAAAGAGAGAGATTCTTGCAGAATATAACATTGATCATATTTCCAACAAGCGAGACAGGGCAGAGGCTGGTCTTGAGAATGACGAGAACCAAGAAAACATGAGCCCCCAAAAGCGAGTTAGACAAGATAGAGAGCGCTCACACCGTGTTCCCAGCCCAGAAAAGCGATCGCGAAGTAATCGTAGTCCAGAAAGACAACGCTCACGTGCGACACATGATTCCGAATCTGAGATCAATGGCAACTCAGTATTAAAAGCACCAAAACTTCAGCCTGGCCGTTCATCCAGTCCAAGTAAATCGCCTTCCAGAAGTGCAGCTCCAGAACCAACTCCAAGTAAGAAGAGAAGAAGTGATACTCAATCGGAAATCGGTGGTGGAGAAAGTGGCGGACACAAGAAGAGAAGACCTGAGCAATCGAATCACAACGAAGGAGTTGACAGTGTTAACAGCAGGAAGAACGAGGAAGTTGACACTAGTAGCAGCAAGAAGAGAAGAGCCGAGGTCTATTTGACTCAAAATGATCCTGAAGGTCTCGAAGATGGCAAGAACAGCAACAAGAAAAATTTGAACGGTTCTAGTTCAAGCACTTCTAACATGTTCAAGACCATCTTGGACAGCCCAGATAAATCAACAAGATCTGTCAGCCCAGAGAGAAAGACTCGGGCATTGCCTGGAGCTACTAAGGAAGCTGCATCGGTACCAGCAGCAGCACCTGTTACAAATCCATTTGGAAATTTGGCAGGTGCTCCTCCCATCAAGCCTAATACCGCTGCAACCTCTACTACGCCAAGCAAGCCTCCAGTTTTCACATTCGCACCTACATCTACCACACCTACTACCTCCCCAACCAAACCACCTGCATTTACTGGTGCTAGCGGTATTAAGCCACCTACTTTTGCCGGCGCTCCTACTGGTGGTATCAAGCCACCAACTTTTGGCAGTGCACCCGTCAACTTCATGGCTCAATTTGGAAAAAAGGCCGTTGCATATGCAGAAGATAACGAAAAGATCTTGATGCAAAAAGCTAAGGATGAAGATTTTGATTCCGAGGACGACGACGAGGCTGAGTGGGAGGCAAAATACAAGGAGAAGAGAGCTGCGGAACTCAAAGAATTGGAAGAGCTTGCGAAGGTCAAGGCTCCTTCTTTCCTCGTCAAATCCACCGATACCCCAAAAGCCACCGAGCCAAAGGAGACTGTAAAACTAGCGGGTACAAATATGTTCGGACAAGCTAAACCTGCTACCGGGGCTGCTGAGAGTGTCTTTAATTCCACAAATACCTCGAGAGCATCAACTCCTAACTTGTTCTCTAGCACTGGATCTGTCCTTGATGGTGCTGCAGGTGCTCCAGGAAAACCCCCTTCATTTTCTGGTAACCCATTTGCGCATCTCTCTGATGCAGAATCCAAAAATCAGAATGATGAGGACGATGGAAGTTCTGATGGCGGTTCTAACAGTGACGGGGAGGGTGAAAAGAAAGATCCAAGTTACCAACCAAAGTCAAACAATGCAACTACGAGTACACCTGGTACTCCTGTTGATGAGAACGGCTCCAGTATCTTCTCCAAAAAAGCATTTACTGAACCACCAAAGTTCAATTTGTTTGGTTCAGCTGCTAAGGCTGATGCAGCTACACCCACTCCTGGCACTGGCGGAAGTCTTTCTAGTCGTATGTCTTTTGGTGCTGCTCCAGAAGAGAAAGGGGATTCGGCATCAAAGCCAGCTACAAATATATTCGGTAGCTCTTTCGGTGCAACTCCCAGTACTTCTGAAGATAAAACCTGGAAGCCAAACACACCAATTAAATTTGGTAGTGATGCACCTTCTGCCCTAGTTTTCAACTTCACTAGTGCTACACCATCCTCTTCTACCCCAACCAAGCCAACAACCGAGCCATCGGGAGGATTGTTTGGTAGTTCTGGAACCTCCGCTTCCACTCTTTTTGGTGGATCTACCACCACTACGGGATTCCAGTTCGGCGGCCCACCATCTGCTCCAGCTTCTTCATTTCCTTCCGCAGATGCATCTCGCGCCAATTCACCCGGTGCGACTGCCGATGGCGCTGATAATGATCCCGAAAAGGTTCATGCTCAGGTGAACCTTTTGGAATATAGTCCTGGTGAAGAACATGAAGACGCTATCTACTCTGTTCGAACTAGAGCTTTGAAGTTCAATCCAGCAAAGGTCGGCGAGGAAAAATCTAGTCCATGGGATACCAAAGGTGTTGGACCATTGAAAGTACTTTGCCATAAAGAGACAAAGGCTACTCGAATTGTTTTGCGAAGTGACCCATCAGGATCTATCATCATCAATAGATCACTTCTTTCGCAATTCAAATATGAGGCCAGTGGCAAGACTGTCAAGCTTAATACCGTTGGTGATGATGGAAAGTTGGAAACATGGGTTCTTCAACTCAAAAATGTTGAATTGGCGGAAGAATTTGCCAAGTCTTTGGAGGAAAACAAGATCAACAACAAGTAAGAGTCACTTATATCACTTTACATCATACTTTTTTCAGCGGGAAACGATAACATGTTCATGGAAATAATTTGGGCGTTTGTATTGCATAGCGCGGAATGGGAAAAAGAAGATTACGATTGTACTCGTATCGCGATTTTGATTGTGTTTTTACCTTTCTCCTTTTAAGATTCTCAATGTTAATGGCAATGGAAGGAAGGAGGAGTAATTTATGAGCATATTATTCAGTGGCTCCAGCCTATTCGAATTACTTTACACATTTTCGTTCAATAGATAACATCACTTTGTGGGTGGGGAACTACGACTGTGGAATTTTGATAAGGGTTGTATATTGATTGGGCTGTGACCCCTTCTCTTTTCAAAATTTCCATGGGGCATCTAGAACCTTGATGTTGATGGATGTGTGGTTTAGGAACTCAAATCTGGCAGGAAAGGATTGTAAATAGTATAGGGCATCCTTCAGTACATTTGTACGAGTATATAACGAAAACATTAGACATTATTTGTTCATTGCGTTTATTATTAGTGTATGTGTGTGATGGTATTTTCTCATTCGGTATGAGCGTAATAGGTAGGTATTTGGTCTATGATTACTTCCTCCAGTGAACTTCTCTCCGTCCCTTAAGATTGAAGAAGATTGGAGAAAATGATAACACAACTTGAGTATGTTTGCCAAAATAAAGGCTTATGTTTAAAGTTTCAGCTCGAAGTAGGTCCTGGAAATCTCTCACTGGTTCAATGATTTGTTTTTCCTTTAGTTGCTTTTTGACACCTGGATAACTTCTTGTCGTCCACCATCCAATCTTTGTGGGCACCACTTCCTAGGACTATCCCGTTACACTTTTGCGTTTAAGTGATTGCTTTATCTTTTTCATTATATTTTTCATATCAAGGAGCATAAGCTCCGTACTTACTAGGTATCTGACTTACAAAAATATCAAAGCACCACGAGCACGACTAATAATAGGTTCTCAAGATCGCGTGGGTACACAGCACGTGCTGTAACACGCAAACTCCTCCTTCATCATAATCCTCTCGGACTCTGAGTCGAATACCATACAACCCAAATCAGCCTTCCAGATAGTTCCAGCATCATATGTTCAATCACGAGTGCACAATCTCCACTCTCCTAGAATTGTTACACGGTGGCTTCTTCTCACATGCAAAAGCGACGCATCAATGTCGTCGTCGCTCTGCGGTAGAAATTTCTCGAAATGTCGCGAATGTTTTTTTGTCCCACCTGTTTTTGGGTCCCACATCTTGAGGCTTCATGTATTCCGTGATAATGGATTGTGCTGTGCCCCCCCTTTTTTTCTTGATATATATAGGGAGATGGCTCCAATGGATTGGGTTATGTTATGTATGGTATTGATCGGCGAGAGGGTTATTAACTTTATTGGTTTATACTGATTTTTAGTCGTCGGCGACTAATTTCTTATTTCTATGATCTTTTGTTGTGAGTGGTAGTCGGTGGCTGTGTTGCATATCGGCGACTGGACGATCTTCCATATTCTTGTTCGTATATTTATCGGTTGAGATAGGATTTATATACTTTGTTTATTACTGGAGAGAGAAACAATGTCTTCAGCACCGTCGGATCTCTCTCTAAACCCGGATCAGAGATATGATAATGATCAAATGATCATGGCTTGGATAGCGGCTTTGGTCGCTGCAGGATGTCCACCCTTCGCTTTGGCTTAGGATGCTACATCTTCGATTTATAAGTCAAGTTCTGAGGGGAGAAGATAGTGTAGACTACTTTGAGCGGTGGGCACCGTGTGAGTATGATATTAGATATTAGGGTTTGTGTGGGTTGAATCGGTGCGCTTACGGAAATTCGATCGAGGAATTCTGCAGCGCTATTTTGATTATCGCAATTCCCTTTGTTGGCGTCGGCTTGGATATAGGAGTTTGACATGGAGGCCAACTTCGCTTGGTCTATTACGCGCTTTTCTGTTTCTCCTATTTTGTCGGCTTTCGTATGGATATACCGGCACTGCAGCACTTGATTGCACCAACACACTAATCATCACGACTTATGGATTTACATACCTTCGCTTTCGCATTTCGGCATCTGGGAAGAGAGAGATTAGTCGGAGGCTGATTCCCCACCGCTTTATCCCAGTCGAGAATCCACAAACGAGCATGTGGAGAAAGCATCTTGACTTCAAATTTACGTCTCGACATCTCAGAGGAGGACCCCTGTATGGGGAGAACCATAATGATCGTGGATGCTGCCATCCGATCAACGCCTTGAATGGAAGAAGGGTAATGCGTATGCCAACTTCAGATTATTGATACATGAGTAGTACTAAAGAAAACAGGGCTTTGCGATATCTCCCCGTGGAAAACGGAGGATGATACGGTATCGGCTTGAGATTTGGAGGTCGATGTCTTATCGCGGACATGCCTTTTGAGAACTCCTGAGAAAAGAACAATTCTTTCTTGTGGCTGCGGTGTAAGAATCTTTCTTCTCGTCAACCGCACACCTACATACCTGGGTATGAATCTTATCTACGCGCCTATGCAGAAAAAAGGAAATATAGTAACGAATGGTAGACATAGTACAGTGGAACACTTCGCACTTCACACTTCATCATCTAAACCCCAAAATCTTACATTGATATCAAACATCATTCGCACTGCGTATAACCATTTATGTACTATACATAATAACATTTCTCAATGCATTCTGCAAGTAACTATACAATACAATACACCATAACACTTCACACTTCACACCTCCGAGTTGAAACTCCTTCCCTCCCGCCCACTTCAGAAACGATAATTTGATAACAAGTAAGATAAGTATACAAACCGACCAAGTTACCTCTTTCCACAAAGTACAGCACCATACTGTATTTACTACAACATTTCGCTGAGTTAGGTAATCTACCCGTAACCTACCTCCTATCAGCGAAATGGAAGAGTTCGTCGTCCGTCGATCCATCTATTCATTCGTTACTCCATTTCATTTCCTTTCATTTCCTATCAGGAATCTAGACTAGAATCTAGATAAAGCAATAGCAAATCATTCCGGCCGGTGTATGTTGAGAGAGTATCTTTTGTATCTATCCCCTTTTTCCTTCCTTCCTGTGTTTGTTTGTTGGGTGATGGATGATGGATAGGTGATTGGCTGGCTGGCTGGCCAGGTGTAAATGTGATTGATTGGTCATGTTGTTGCTGGTGATGCTGGGGGGGGTTGGCTTGGGAGGGTGGAGGTCGTTTGATGGGTTGGATAGCTGACTGACTGTGGTATTTAGGGGTGAGGAGAAGTGAGGATTTATGTTTGATGGTTGCTTTGTGGGGAGGGTTTAGGATGGATGTGTGGGATAGATAGATGGATGTGTGGGCTGGATGGACGGATAGATAGATAGATGGATGGACTTGTCTTGTTTTGCTTATTTGATGTTGGGTCTGCGATAGTATGTATGTATGTCAATGTAAGATCACTCGCGTTCCTCCTATCCCACACAATCATAATGTGATGATTAACTGTCCGACTGGTTGAAGAGAAATTGCAAGCAATGAGAAAAAAGTATCACTGCGTGTCGGGAAAAGTGACAATTTGACAGATGCTCAGTTGATCAGATGTGTTGAGGATGTGTATATTTTGTGTGTATTTGATTTGAGTACACGAGTAGCGCTAGTGATTTTAGATGTTCAGAAAAAGATAATACAACCAAGCAAGCAAGCTTTCCAGCAAATGCAGATACGCCATATCTATCCATGAATCCTTGATCTCGCAGTATACAGTTTCTGTCGATCAAACGTTGTATACTACATACGAGCACTGTATCGAGGGGGTTTCGGATTTAAGAACCTTTCTATTTGCACATATTTTGTTAGCCGGTGTTCATTCAACTCTCTCTTCTCACGCCAAACAACCCCCAAATCAAAAATCAGCCAACGGAAAGGGGGAAGAGGGAAAAACAAAACAAAACTCACCCCGCCCCTCTCATCCTCCATCCCAATAACCGGCCCCCTCTTCGCCGCCTCCGGAAACTCTATCTGCACCTTCTTCTTCTCATCCTTGCTCTGTCCACTAGGCTTCTCGTTCAATCCGGCACTGCCACTCTCCCCCTTCATTCTCTCCTCCCTGCTCTTCTGCGACTGATCGTGCTGCACATTGTGTTTCTCCGTCTGTTCCTCCGTGCCTGCATTTTCGGACGCGGGACGGCCGGTCCAGGGGGTGCGGTAGGCGGTGCTGGTGGAGTAGGAGCGGCGGCGTTGGAAAAGGGGGGCGGCTTGGTGCGGGGAGGATGCTTGCGTGCGAGATTGGGTGGGGGTGGTGCGGAAGAATTGGAGATGGAGACGGGGGTTGGGGGTTAGGTGACGGATGCGCGAGGCGGGAGAGGTGGAGAGCACGGGGGACATGGTGGGGAGATTGCTGGTGATGGTGCTGGAGAGAGTTGGAGATTGGAATTATGGATTGAGGGAGTGATTGATTTGTATATTAAGTATTGCAAGTATGCACCAGGGAACTTGTGTAAATTTCTTTGTTGTCTCGAGAACGTCTCAAGAAAATATAAAAGGAATGCTCGAAAGGGATACGCGAAAGGAAAAAGAAATCAAAGCAGACATCCAGAGTGCGGTTGTGCGAGAACCATATAGATGTCTAGCGAGGCCGGAAAAGCTAAACCTACATAGCTTCCAGAGCTGAGGTCAATAGTTCACCATCGAACTTTCTCCTTCCTTAGCTAATCGTTCAATGCTGCATTAGTGGTGACTTGGCAAACGGTAATTAGATTGGATTGGATGGGATGGCATTTGATGCTTCGATCACTTCAATCGATGTCGTCACAACTCGTTATCGAGATCTAGAATGCGGGGTATGGATGATGGAAATATTCGCCTCCCTTTTCCCGGATGAGCTAGGTATGACGATTGTGCGTGAGTGATTGGTCAATTCGTCTTTGTGCTGTGTGTTATTAATGCCCTGGGATCGGAGAATACCCAACGAGAAGAAATATATCAGGATTTTTGAGCGACCGTTTTCTAGTATATTTGAGCTAAGAGCTTAAAATTAATACTTGTGTACTGTTTCTTGTTTGTGCTAGAAAATATCATGGAAAGGTAGAAAAAATCAATCGCTGTTATCCATTCGCTTATTGTTAAGATCTACTGCTAAGGGAAATCTACGGCGATGTCATCTCATGACAGCAATACTTTGGCACAAAATCAATACCTACCTAGTCAAAAAACAAGTATGGTGGATATCAACAATAAATTACTCAAATAGATTTCGAATATGTTGAATTTTGAATAGAACCTCATGAACGCCATTTGCTATGCTAAATCCCTCTTCCTAAAACGCCAGGCCCACCAGGCCTATAACATCATGGATAAATTTTGAAATGAAAAATTGTAAGCTTCTTATGCTCTGCCAACTCTGAAGGATAGGATCTGGTAGTTGTTAGTAAAGTTTCTTTCAGCATGAAAAGGAATTATACGCACATCATTATGACCAACAGAAACAATAGCATCTTCTGAAACTCTTACTCCACCAGCTCCCTCGACATAAGCCAAAGGAGCATCTCCCATAACCTTTCTCGCACACTCTGCGACTGTAGTATTCTTCTTGACCAATACACAATCTCTAAACACCTTCTCACTTCCAGATCCACCACTTCCTGCTATTAAACTTCCTACGTTCCTTACAGGAAATACTGGTACTAAGCCTAGTAGTTCTGCTGCTCGAGAAAGTACTTGTACTACTCCCGTACTTCCAAATCTGTAAAGAACCATATCCTTCAGATTCTCAATTCTATTTTTGAGCTTTTCGTCCAATTCTTTCAGACCTCCTCCAGTTTCATCACCATCAGCAATTAAATCCTCCCTCGTATCCACAAACTCACTTCCCTCCGTATACTTCACAAAGCCTTGTTTAGCCAATCTCCTCAAGAAAACCTCCGAAACAGCACTGCATAGCACTATACTCTTTGGATCCTGCATCTTTGCGATCTTGCTTATGTTCTTATCCGCATCCGCATGATCAATCTTATTGAGCGCGATGACTGTTGGGAATTTTTCATCCGTAAAAGCATTCACCACCAAATCAATCGTTTCATCAGACCAATGTTCCAATGGCTCCTTTAAAGCCAATTTATCCAACGTCCGCGCAACCACCACACTTGTACTTCCATATCCAGAGAATTGTCCCTGTAATGTCTCAACAGCTGTAGCTTTCACAGCTACATGTCTCCGTTTTATCGATCCCCATTTTTGCATCAGATTTCCTCGAATCCATGCTACTATCTCTGAACGTAACCACACAATATCATAACTAGGGTCATAGCCTCTTGTTGCTTTTCCTTCTGCATCGGTTGTACCACTTACGTCCACGACGTGAATGAGTGCATCTGCATGACGTAAATCGTCAAGAAACTTATTTCCGAGACCTTTTCCTTCGTGCGCGCCAGGGACAAGACCAGCTACATCGAGGAGTTCGATAGGAACTGAGCGACGACCGTCTATACAGGAGCCGTAGTTGGGTTTGCAACGTGATTGAAGATTATAGCGAGCGCAGGCGCAGTCGATTTGGAGATATCCGATTGCGCGTTGAGGGTCGATGGTTGTGAATCTGGAATTGGCTCAGTATTTTGTCTTTCTCTCTCTGCTCTTGTGCGATTTCTCTAGATTCTTGTACGAGATGGTGGGGTTTTGCGCATATAGTTAGTAGAGTGAGTGCTTACGGAAAATTGCCTATATGAGAGAAGATATAAGTAAATGGAGGGGTAATTTTGGGTCGGATGAAATGATGTGGGGGGTATTTACGTACCAACTTTGGAGGTAGCATCTGTAAGACTGTTGAGTGTTGTACTTTTCCCTGAAGAGGGTTTGCCTACGAGGCCGATGAGAGGATCTCGTGGCATATCGTGTGGTGGTTATGTGATGGGTTGAGGAGGATGTTCTTTGGACGTGCATAAACATAAAATTTGTGTATGGATGCGCTGAGGATGGTGGGGTTGATACCTGAGGCATGATACAAAGGTCAATTATCTTTCAATTCGGCTTGTCAAGGACATCGTCGTCACTAGGGAGCTCTCGGATTTCTATATTATCATCTACAATTGCTTCTTGTCATTGAGTTTTATACTAAAAGCTTCTGATAAAGTTTTACAGGTTCAGATTTTTCTCTCTCGAATTGTTAAAAGCCTGGTTGAGTCTAGGCAATTGACGACCTACTAGGTAGTCATTGATGACAGTGTCATTTAAAGAATCGACGTTTCTGAGAGCATCAGTCAGTCCATCCAGAGTTCGGATGAGCATCTGTAAAATCCAAAGTCTTAAATGTCCAGCGAGATTGTATTGGTGTCACCCAACTGTGAGCAGCTTAGGAGTAGAAGCACACTCATTGTGTACTCCCATCTTCACTTGAAAGATTGATATTTCCGGACCGTATATTCGTCCATCATCCAGCATCGGAAATGATGTGTACTCTTACTTTTTCAGCCCCAAATTGATACACAACAATTGTCTCATACGAAACTGTACCTACTCAAATCAAGAAATATAGCTCCTTCTTCGCTCGAGTGTGCAGTACAATTAGGTTAGTCATGAACTTCTCAACGCACTCATTCATAAGCTAAACGGTCAAGATTCTTCTAGAACGGTATGTAACAATGTGGTCTTATTAGAGGGGATTCGAGGGGTTACTTCGACTACGTGTAAGTCCAGTTAAAGCTGCAATGAAATGTGAATCAATGTAACTTCTCTCAAACCTATTATATGTGATCTTTCGTGCCGATACCGTGACACCGTTTGTGATACTCAGCCACATAGCAGATCAAATAGACCAAGCTTTCTAAATGCAGGATCTAGAGTCTAGACATCGCTTTGACTCGTGTAGCCTTATACGCACCTGTACAAGAAATACTAGGATACTTTCTTTGCAGAACTCAACCCAACCTCGCCATTTCAGAGTGGCTTTGAATTTGAAAAAATCGGGGTTCGGAATGTCGAGATAATCAATTGGGAGAAATGATGAATCACAAGATGAAGTTGACAGCCAAGAGTTCCGAATGTTCCATGTGCATATCCTTTGCCGTGTATGCGGCTTAGCAAAGTGTAGATTAAAGAGAGAGACGAATGATAAACTGATTTTACAATCACATGAAGTTATTCCCCGAACCGCCACAGCTCAGCCACAGTGCCACACCTGAAGGTCCCCGTAGCAGCAGAAGAAACCAATCGGGATGCATGCGGCACTGAGAAAAGTCAATTTCCGACACTCCCGGCAACTACCATGATGCTACTTCACATTTGTGTTCACTCGTTTTGGTTGTTGAATCGTCGCAAGATGTACGAGAGCCATACAAACGAGAGGAATCTATTTGTTGAGCACAAGAATATTAGTATCATGCAGGTTCCTAGATGTGCATTTATTATGCTTCAGATTGAATTATATCGGTAGGCAAGATTGGCTGACTGGTGTTTTAATTTCCCTTGGAAGATAAAAAAACATGATGGCTGAAGCAAGTGGAGGTGAAGGGAGAGGTGGAAAAGATTACATGACGTAATTTGGTTTAACAATTTACTGGTCGGTGGTCACCGTGGCTGGCCCTGGTGGCCTTGCAAATAGAATTTCTTGGTTGGGCCACACTTCACCATAAATCCAAGGGATCTAACCTATTTTCAGCCATGAGAGTGCCAACTCTTTTCTTGCTGGTTGATAATAACAGGTGAAATAAGGTAAATTAGTGACGTTGTACTTCCGACTTAAGCAGAATCGGGAAATCGTGCCATTCAAGTTCCACAAGTCCAAAGCCCAAAGTCCTTCTCAGTGCTCATACATAAAGGTCCACTTTCCCTTTGGTTAGCTACTTACTCTTGCAAACATCCATTCCAATCTTCTCTACACCGAACATCGCACCTCAAGACAAAGAACAAGAACTCTTCATTTTCCAAGATACCCATTAATCCATCAGTCAACAACACACATCAAACAACCCTTTTACCAACTACATCCAACATCATGCCTTTCACAGCCAGGTAAGAATCACTCTCCATCCCAATCACTCTAGACTTTGTCGCACGGCCGTCTCATCAATCAAATCAAATCAAATCAGCGAGTATCGATTACTGACATTTCACAATAGCGACATCTGCAAGATCATTCTCGCCGTCATCTTACCACCTCTTGGTGTATTCCTTGAGAGAGGCTGCGGTGCCGATTTGCTCATTAACCGTAAGACTATTCCCATAACCACTTGTGATTGATCAAATTACTAACATGCTACACAGTCATTCTCACCATCCTTGGATATATTCCCGGTATTATCCACGCTCTATACATTATTTTGAAGTATTAAGCTTCTCATGACAACGAATTTCCTCAAACTCAAAAATAAACGATATACCGCACTCGACTTCGATCATACGATACCCTCAATTATCTTCCCACCTCTCTCACATCTTCTCGAAATCAGGCCTGACCAATACGCTTCATGCTCAGACATATTAATGAATAATCAACCTCTTGGCATCGGAAGACTCGGCTGCTGAATACTTCTCGGCTTGGAATTATGATGGCTCGGGAGTTTTAGACATAAACATGCATGGACATGGGTCATTTGGGACGATTATGATTTTCTGATTTATACTTTTTCTTGCGCATTTCATACATGGGTTTTTTATGGAATGGTTTTTTTCGTTTGGTTTTTTGGCAGCATGTCTACGGACTTGCGGTGCAATATGGGTCTTCAGGGGGGATTGTACAGAGGAATAGGTGGATGGATAATATAATGAATGATTACAACCCGATTACAATTATTTCCCAGAACATCAAATATTTAGGAATCTGCATGTCGTGATTATTGCTGTGTTGTCAACTTTTCAACACAGTCTTGTACCCGTTGACCGATTGAGGCATACTAAGGTGGATTGCATGTTCTATATTACTCTCACCGACATGAAAGTTGCAGTAGCCAAGCCGTTGTAGAAAATTGAAGCTTCCCGCTCTTTGAGAGATCGACTTCATGAATACTTACTCAATGCCTAGCTGGTGCTTCATGACGAACAACAAATGCCGAACCTGAGTAATAGACTATCGAAGCTTTCGTTCCCCACTTTCAGCCCTTTCAGTAAGATGCCTTTTTAATAAGGCACAGATCAGCAAGAAGTGGCTCTGTATTACATAATCAGTAAGCGACTCAAACTCTTGGCGGCCCACACAGAAAATTTCAGATTTTCGAACCTCTTACTTCAACCATCTTCAACTCTCAACTCGGCGTAGGATAACCATTTCTTTGCGACCTCACGAAAATCAATCAAAATGCCTGCCAAAGTACGTCCATGAATAAGAACCGCTTTGCTGTTGGCCCGCTCTATCGCAGAGTTATGGCGTGATACAGTAGGCTAACTTATTTTTTCTCAAATAGGCCGGAAACAAGAAGGGACCAGTCGTCAAGCGCAAGTTCACTATCGACTGCAAGCAACCTGCCAACGACAAGATCTTCGATACCGCTGCCTTCGAGAAGTTCCTCCAAGACAACCTTAAGGTCGATGGATTGAAGAGCAACTTGGGTGACAAGGTCTCCATCGTTAAGGAGGGCGAGAGCATCAAGATCGAGACCTCTGTCAACTCTGGTCACTACCTCAAGTACTTGTAAGTTTTCCATCATATTTCTGCTTGAGTCCCTCTTGGGTTGAGGATATATGCTAATCTGCCTTTTTGATAATAGGACCAAGAAGTTCCTCAAGAAGAACCAATTGAGAGATTGGCTCCGTGTTGTTTCCACCTCCAAGGGCGTTTACGAATTGAGATTCTTCAACGTTGTTGGTGATGATGCTGAGGAGGATGATGAATAGATGGTTACATATAACATCTAGGATTGAAAAATGATACCCATGATGGACTGGACTACGGACTAGAAGATCGTGAGGAGGGTTGGGATCTAGCAATGGTAGAAATAATCAATGCTATATTACTGCTCTCTCAATTTGTTTGACTTTGGATGTTGATGTGTGATCGTGAATTTGTGAATGTTGCTGTTCGATATTGGAGGGTTTGGATGCGCAGGTTCGTATTTTTAGCAAAATGATCTGCAACAATAGGCGGGCGTTTTTTTTTCTCGCAACATTCCTGTCAACATGCCTCTTTACTCCATGGAAAGTTCCAGTGTATAATACACGACATATTGGAAATGAGGGACAACTCGAATGCATACACAAAGGTGCCCTTTTCAACCTCTGGGGAGTATGTTCTTCATCAAGCTACCAAAAAAAAAGTTGTTTCTTTCTCTGACGCAGATTTTATGCCTATCGAACATTCTCATACCCCACAAAGCCCTTTCGCTATTTCGCTATAGACGGGTAGTCCTTGTTCATTGGCACAACCAGAGCTATTGAAACGCTTGTTTATGTGGGATATACGAGTAGCGGAAATATATACCATAGTATGCAGTAAGCATTTGAAGTTTGCGGTTGAGTAAACCCGGGAATTCTTGTCTTCGTGTTCCACACAACTTGCTTTCTCTCAGCTCAAACATCAAAGACGTGGGGACCTGGGCCGATTCTTCCTTCTGCTGCACTTATTAGAGTTGGCTTGAGTGATGTGTTACGATTAGTTTATTAAGAGACAGACGAGATTGGTGGAGATTTTGGCTCGGCTTTGGTTCATCACATGGCGTTGGGAGGGATGGATTGGCGTGCACGCTCACTTACTTGCGAGTCGTCGACTTTGGTGTTTGTGGATCGCGAGCAAGGGGATGTTTTGGTCGGATGATATACAAAACCGGGGGGGTAGTCTGCGGATCTCAATCTAATAGGAATCAGCCGGTGATGAGTAAATAACCGTCGAGCGTCTACTGTGACGCATGGAAACTATTGGGCGTGTATCCTGGAAAGGTACACCGATCTTAGTGGATTAGAACCCGAGCATTCAACATGAGCTTGCATGGACACTTCCGTCTGAAATTAAACGCCAGCTATATTGTGTAGGGGTGTGTTTCTTCATTTTTCCCAGGTAAGTTGTATCTGTCTCAAGATACTGATATTTCAAATGACTATCATTGCTATTCAGAAAGGTTGGGATTAGCAGCTGTAGTTACGCTTGCAATCTGCCTTCGCATTCTATCCAGAATTTATGGAAAGGCGTACACCAACAATCCTCTTATATGAAATCGTGTTTTAAAAGTCATTTCAGCTACTCTGAATCCTACCTACACTACATTCTCGATGGAAAACAAAAACCCAACTATCAAATCTCACTCAAGTTTAGAGGCGGATCCGAACATGGTGCTCTCTTCGAAAGATCACACTGAAGTCCCGCTTTCAAAACCCGAGGACAAACAAACCCCAGAGACGATCCAAAAACCAAGAGCCATGAAATCTGTCGTTTGGTTTTGGCTGATCGTGTCTCTTCTCTCCTCAGATTTCCACAAAACATACTTTACAAATTGACAGTGGCTTATTTGACTATACCCAACTGCACTTTTTCTGGCACTTTAGATTGCATATGGATGGTTAAAAGAGCGTGAATTAGCTAAAAGTAATTGAGTATCCTCGACTATCGCAAATAAGTACAGGCCACGGTCTCTGTTCAGTGCATATGCACGGTCAAAGTCACTCCAGCATCAATGATAATTCCTGTGCCGGTTACATAACTTGCAGAAGGACTGCATAGGAAGACAATCACATCAGCAATCTCTTCCGGCTCAGCCATTCTTTTCAAAGGGACTATGGCCTCAACCATCTGCATCACGGTAGAGTTTCTTCTACATTCCTCTTCGACCATAGGGGTACGAACCCAAGTGGGGCACACGGCATTGACGCGAATTCCATCTGCGGCGTGATCAAGTGCTGAAAGAAGAGTCAATATTAGTATGAGATGCACCCGATGTTATGGTAAATAGTTGACTCACCTGCCATTTTTGTAAGTCCCATCACAGCATGTTTGGATACAGTATATGCCATCTTTGCCGGCATACCAGCATACGAGTTTGCAGATCCTACGTTCAAAATAACTCCACGTCCAATGTCTCTCTCGCCGCTTCTGCTAGTAATCTTTCAACTTTCTTGCGCTAGCATTGCATTGACTTCGGCGCGAACACAAAGCATCAAACCCTTAGCATTAACACTCATCACTGTATCAAAGTCCTCGATGGACGCTTCTGCGAATGGTTCATTGGCAAGATGGTCAACCTTCCAATATGAAATTCGTCAGTATATAGGTTTCTTCAGTTTCATACCGCAATGAAAACGAGAAGAAAGAAGAAGAAAATCAAACTAGATGATCTTACCCCAGCTCCATTGACGGCATAATCAATTCGTCCAAACTCTTTGACAGTAACGTCAACCATGTTCTGAACACTCTCCGCATCTGCAACATCGACTACCACAATCAAAGTGCGGAAATTCGCATGGGTGGCATATTGTTTGCTAGCCTCAGCAGCCTTCTTGGCATTTTCTTCATTGATGCCCGCGAGGACTATGGCACTTGCTCCGGCTTCTGCGAAGGAGTAGACGGCTTGTTGGCCGATTCCTCCGCCGGCCTGTGGGAGGAGGCGAATTGGTTAGCTTGGTGATTATGATTATGATCATGATTGATGTTCGTAATGATGAGATGGTGAGATGAAAGGGGTACGTACTCCGGTGATGAGGACTACGCCGTCGATTGAATTCTTCGCCATGCTGGGAAATTCGAGTATTTGGATTGGGAAGGGTAGAGTGGGGTTTCTTCTCTATCTTTGACAGTGCAGAAGAGAACGATATAATACGATGTGATGTGATATCTGGGAAGCAGCGAGATGTATCAACTCCGAAGCCCGGCACCACGTTTACAAGTTGAAACTGTGCCTCCCATACCGGATCGATACCCCGCAATGGAATGCCTGTCGTGTTGCACGGAACTAGTGAATCTGGCGGTGGGCGCCTGCGCTTATGTGGCGTGGAGTGCGGCGTAATGTGGAGTTTGGAGATGAATTTCTGTGACTAGGAGGCGTGACTTGGGGTTGTGCTTTTGGGGTTCTGGTTGGAAAACATTGAGTTTGGAGGAATTTGGTTGGGGGCTAGTTGGTGGTGTGTGCATGGTATTACTTGCTCTTTGTTGTGGAATGATAAGATTCGGGCTGTGGAGTTCCTTTCAAGGATGATTGATGTAGAATGCACTAATCTAATGGTCAAGGTCGATGGAGAGGTAATAGTTAGATTAAAGTTTGATATAACTCAAATAGACAATTCTATAATATGGTGACAGATCTTTTCATATCTATGTCTATGATTTAAGACCTGAAATATGCATGCTGCTGAAAAGCTCCAGTCTCCCTCATGGGTACATTCCTTGCGACAGTTTCTTTTTTGCAAGGAGAGAAATCTGAGAAAGCCCTTCATCTCCGTTCAACACACATATCAACTCGCGGTGCCAGACTTCTGAGTGGGACTCTAGGGAAATTTCTCCATTGAACCGAAAAAAAAACCCCTTTTTTCAAGTTACGTCCACGTCAGGATTTGCGAGATCTAGCTCATGGGAGGGAGGAAGTCAATGTTATGAATCACTCTGGAGTGTGCTGTTTATTTGGGGTGCAAGTGCAAGCAATCTGTTTCTGATGGATGAAGGGCTGAGAGGTGTCTATAGTGATTCATGAATGCCAACCCAACCTTTTCTCTCCCTTCGCAAAGCTGGTGTCTTTAGCAAGATTGGCCTTCCTTAACGCTTTCTCATTTCGTTTGCTCGTTTGATTGTGTTACATATTCTTTTTCAATGATGGGTAATAGAAGAAGAAAATAGTACGGAGATTCGTTCATATATACATGAACACATCAAATGGGTCTGGCTCGATAGTATCGAGTAACTTCGATTCTCTGCTGCTTTGCTCTCTTGGACACGGGGGAGGCTCAACTGGACTTCGAAGCACTCTGTAGAGAGATGCTATTCATTCATCGAAAAGACTTTTTTATGAAAAGATATTATCAGGCTCCTAATGCTCGAAGAGAATCTTGCTGTTACACAAAATCAATATCAAAGACCGTTTCCTGTGGAAATATCTGCAAGCTCAAATGACTGAAACAGTTGAACGTATTGGGTAGTCAACGTTAATTGTAGTGTGATGTTTGAGGATGACGTATAGTTGAGATGAACTCAACTTAGTGAACTAGATGAGATAATAATGTCCATTCCCACTGAATGCCCTAGACACTCTGCTGGCTCTTCAAATACATGTGATATATACGTTGCGAAGCTAGTAATGCGGCGACGTTGACCGCACCCACTGAGAATTCAGATCCATACTCTAATAATTACTCATGTCCAATACTAGAAATCAGAAGACCAATAATTGCGCTTCATCTCAAAAAGTGGATCCAAAACAAGTGAATACAACACTCATCGCATCTCTTACCAGAAAAATTCCAAGTCAAAAATGAATTAATCCCCAACCAAGCCCATCAACTCTCCAACTACACCACCCCATCACTCACCTTCCACTTCATATACTCTCTTGCGCTTCCGTTCTCAACACAATGTGTCCAACCGGTCTTCTGGCCGAGTTGGTGGTAAAGCATAACGCACTGGCGAGTTCGAGAATGTAGGGCGAACCTTTGCCGGCCTTCATACAGGTATGCTAGGGGGACTGTAACAGCCTTCGGGTGAGACCACGGGCCCCTGGAGGAACTTGATCGCTATGTACTACCATTTTTTGCCATTTTGTTCTTTGGGTGCGAGGTGAGTTGAGGTGAGGCGCGGCTGTGGTGGTGGGTCAAGGGAATGGAAGGAGGAAGTGAATATGAAGTATTTTTTGGTAGGCTTTGAGATGATTGAAGTTGCCACTGACATACATGGTTTGATTGCGCGCTCTGGCGCAATTGCGCATCAAAACACCAAGTCTTCAACATAAGTAAAATGAAGAGTGAGCAAGTCTTCCATCGTAAAATCAACTCAAGTCAATTCAGGGTTTTTGTTTTATCATATATGCTTCTCACATCAAACACGTACGCACTTTACACAAGTAATTGAAGCAACAAGAGCAAGATATAAATTGTATAGAAACTGGAGAGGAAAGAGGTCGTTGTAGGCAGTGGTTTGCGCGCGCCACGCGGTAAGCAGAAAGCGCTTCTTAGTGTTTAAGTGGGGCTCGGGGTATGGGGGAGGTGTATCAACCAAACAGATAGATCCCCCTAGGAAGTCGCAGTATAATTTTTATGAATTCATTTTCTATTTCCTGTTTAGTTTTCCTATGATTCATGGCATTTGTTGGTAATTTGTTTCACTGAGGACTTTGAGTACGTGTAAGCCATTCTGGAGTTGTTGACATATGACTTATAATGGAAGTTTCATGAACGATTAAAGCTCTTTTGGTTGTTCTGCAAGCTAAACTAAATGGATCTGGCTATTCGACGATACTACCATAACTTTTTGTCTCGCAGCCAACCTAGGTGTCCTGCCTGTAAGACGATTTTCCATGGTGACAGTCTGGGCGATAACATTTTTTTGGAGCCACTCGCAGACTTCATAACTTGGTTCGTAAGGTAACGCTCATATCTAAGTATTGAATTAGCTTCGAGTAAGTCTTGAGACAGTATTGATGCAATATTACATACATTACAAACGTTTTTGGCCTTGCGTACTTTCGCACGGTATCGATATCAATGAATTGTATACATTCTGGTATAGGGCGTCGAACCAAGGTCGATTCGATTGCCATAAAGCCTATTTTGTTCGGAATTGATGTATATTGATCGAGGGCCTCCAGCTACACCGATCTGCCTCTCCAGATTTTCTGCCAAACAGCCCAGGCATATCAGGTCATGAGCTGTACGGCCTTGTGACGGAAATGCGACATCTGTAAGTGAGAAATCGTCGTCACCACAATAGCAGCAGCTGATAGATTCCTAGGGTTGGGGTGGTCGCTGCTGCCAGCCTTGCGGATTGACCTGGATTTTCTGACATGATGTCGACGCTACTGATGTTTTCTTCTGCGAATGTGAGGTGGTTGTTGATAAGGGAAGGGGTTTATCAGTCTTGCACTAATGAAGAGTGAATAGACGATCCTCGTATACATCTTCCATTGAAAGTGAATTTGAATATCACTTTTGAACCTCATTTTCAACTAGCTCAATCCTCCTAATAAAACCCTTCCGCCTTGATTTCTTGTTACAAATTTTCTTCCCTTCTACATAAATAAACACTGATTGAAAAGTTCAAGTAATCGAAGTTTGCATATACAATTCATACATCTTTCACCAATTCAAGATCGAAAACGAAGCTCTAAAACACTTGAGCCTTTCTTAGTTCCATTCAAGACTTGAAACGGAAAAAAGGATCTCCCAAGACCTCTTCCTTTGGCCTTGTCATCAAGATTTAAGATCCAAAAAGGCTCAACAGATCATTCAAACGTTGTCCTTCGCTGCTTTGCCTCTGCATCGAGGTTCCACAATTCAAACCTTTCCACCAATTTCCAAGCACGTTGAAAAATAGTAAGTAACTGTTGTACCCCCTGAGACTGGCACAGACACTCTGTTGCTCGCGCTACACTTTCTTGAGTGTATATGAATCCAGGCCATTCAGTCTTCTTCTTAATTGTTCCTTGTTCACTGGATACTGACTTATAAAGATCCGATAAAATGAACGCCCTGTTATTATTCGGACAGGTTCAAAGCGCATGGACAGCCTTCCTTCTACGAACCGCGATCGATAAACTGGCCAGAAAGAACTACAACAGCGGTCGAGCCAGACCAACGGAGAGTAAGCAGGGCCTCTACTTTCGACTCGAAGCTCTGCAACGAGAACTTACGCAAGAACAAATTGCTTCCATTATTGCAGAATTCCAGGCCTGCCAGTATGGACCTGCAGAGATGTGTTGTGACCCACAGCAAGAATGCAATTTGCAGGGCCAGCAGCAACAACCCCCACCACCGAACGCGGACATTGGTGCGAGGAATGATGAGGCACAGGATGATGATTCGAGAGACCGCATCTTGAGGCTGGAACTGATGCTTGGAGATTTTCAACACTATTCCTCGATGCTGGAAACACGAATTGCGTCCTTTGAGAATCGCATCACAGCTCTAGAAGCAAATACTACCCGCCGAAACGCACGTCTCGCTAGGCGAGTAGTCTGACGTAGGATTCTGTCCAACGGGGAAAGAGTTCGCTTAAGAAGAGCAAGCCGAAGACTTAGACGACGTGGGCAACGCTTGTTGGATGCAGTGCAAGATGCACAAGACTTGGCTGATGGATGGAGGTGGATTTGATCACCTGATCGTACGATAACTTGAGAGATGGTAGGGGTGGTGAGAACGAGTTATAACGGGGTGGAATAGAAGCATTACGTGGAACGGGTGAAGCATTGGAGAGTTTATTAATCGCGAGCCAAGAAAGTATCGATACCGGAAGGTGAATATCTATCGTTCAATGGATAAATCGGCGGTGCGACGATTCCATGGGGATCCATATCAATGAGTTAGCTCATCTATTAGTTTAGCGTGCAATCGTAATCAAAAGTGCTTTTATCGATAATTGACAGTCCATTGCCCATAGCGAGACTTTACTATGGATCGCTTCCGATCTGACCAATGATACTCTCGCGCTTGACAGATGAATACCAAAAAGGTTTCTATCTCGGCTTAGTCATCTTATCTTTGTACCGAAGTTCACCCATTTCAACAACATATACTTGTGCCACACTAAAAACCGGCACATCCAAAAAATACTCTCTTTTCAAAACTACATATCAAATCAATTTATCAATATTTGAATTAAGAATATAGGAAAGTAATAGAAAAGCATTCAATTTATGATCTATCATAACTTCTAAGATTTGAAATAAATTATTGATGTTTTTGAAAAGAATTATAATAGAAGTACTCTTAATAACTTCTTTAATTTTGAGTGGTTTGGTGTGCCGGTTTTTTCGTCCAGGGTGTGTTGTGCCTAGAATACAGTAGTCTTTAATTTATGAACAAGCACCTTCAAATCTCGCTATGACATTATTTCAAAATCAAACGCTAATTCAGATTCGAGCTTTAGTTTGCCATATAACAAAAGTAGATGTTGAGCTATTTTCTAGCTCAACATTCCCATCTCATTTGTTTTAGTGAAGTCAACACACAGAACTATTTAACTGCTACGATATTCGTACATAGATAAATGAATGACCTCAAGTCATTGCTTCAGGAGACTAGACGAGAGCACGAAACCAGGATAGCTTTTAAACCTGCCTATATATAAATTAGCTCCCTAGACAGAATGCCACATTGACACTCAGAAACTACATTGTAGGTGCTACGTCACATATGCTTTACTCGGTCAACCTGCTATCAGCCGAGACGCATTACAGTGTTTAGGATTAGGTAGGTAAGTGTGTAAAAGAAGCAAACTATGCAACATTCAACGGATCGAGCTTCAATGCTATCCAGGAGGATCGTATATAATAGTAGAATAACAGAACATAAATGATAATACATCTGCTATTTCCTGTTTGAAGGTATCTAAACAAATACGGTTCACTAGCCAAGTCTTCTCACCCGGCAGATCCGCGCTCATTCTATCCTGCTACCAGAAGCCAAAACTAATCTATCCAAGCCGATTCTCGTGTTTGTCGGTCGAAAATCACCCAAAAACATCACTTCACATTATATCTATCGACTCGACATCTAAACCCCCATTACAAAGCGCAGCAAACCCACGCCCCCATTCCCATTCCCCTTCCCCATCCACACCCAGATCCACCCATCTACAACTTCGCCTTCACACCTCCCTGCGCCTTCTTCAAAATCGGTTCCATCTTCGTCGCCTTCATCACATCTCCCTTAACCTTCAACTTTCCCCCCATAAAAAGTCTCTGCGCATTCGCCTTTCCCGCTACCAATTTTCCGAAATCCTCATCACTCAGACTCAGCGTCACTGTAGGTTTTTCTCCAAGTCCTGTTCCGACTTTACCTTCCTTCTTCAAATCAATGTGCCAATCGGCTGTTTCGCCGGCTTTGTTCTTGAGAGTGAAGGCGAAGACGGCGTTGCCTTGTTTGATGGCGTCGGCGCGGTCGGTGGGAGATGACTCGAGGGAGGAAGAGATGGCATCGAAGGCTGCGGAGGAGGGGAATGCGTCTGCGGATTGGTGGGTTAGTGAAAGGACGGTGTGGAATGGGAGGATTGGGAAATGGAGGAGCGTACCGTTTTTGAGAGACATGATTGTGATTGCTGTGTTAATAGGCTTGCTTTTGTTTTAACTTGTTTGAACTATGTGACGTAATATGTATCAATCGATAAATTCCAACAGATTTGCAGGTTCGCTGAGTGGTAAACGATATAATTGTATTTGACAAATCCAGGTACGGGAGTAAGGTACTTATGAAGTCCGCAGCAGTAACGTCTGTTCACGAGTCGCAGGGTCGCATCCACACTCGCATGTGATAATGACCGAGGTCCGGTGAATGACACTAGTCCTGTTTCGGTAAAATCCGGGGAAGCTCATGACATGCGCAACATTCACGAGGAAATTTATGATTTGAGATTCCGGTTGGGACGGTGGGGAAATGAATTGAACTATTTAGGAAAGTAGTAATATTTAGTATCATAGAATTCTCGTAGGTAATATGTGTAGGGTATGTGTAGGGCCGAGGTGCGTGTATCATGCATGCTAGAGAATTGAGCCATTAGACATTTCAAGGAACGCATTGAGTTTTAGCGAGCCTGATTTGAATTTTAGTTTGACATTTATATCTAGTTTTTCACAGGTACTCATCTATCAAAGTTAAAATAAACATATAAGTGTAAGTAGGTCCGAACCAAGTGCACCAAGTGATACAAGTACGCCAAATAGTAACGAACGTAAGTATCAACCATCAACGCCTTAACAACTACCAATTCATACCCAGACCACGCTAGCCCATTCATAGTATCAAATTGTAAGTCTCGCCCTCCCAGATATCTGAACGCCAATCTCACACTAATATGGGTATTCTCAAGACACAACACAGTATAACCTCTCCCATAACCCATAATAAGACTAACAAGACGCCAAGGGCATTTTAAAAAGACGAATGTTCAAGGATACTGCATGAGCTGAAGTATGTATTCATCAATATGTGGCAATGATTCGTGTGAGTACTGCGGGTTTCCGCTCATTCCAAGATCACTAGTGGATAGTTCGTCACCGGAACTATGACTCTCCCCACTGAAACTCAATACACTCTGTGCAGGTCCGGAATTTGCCAAGGGATCGTGAATATATGAGGAAGTCATATCATCCCACATGGTAGCCGAAGCCCAATCTTCATAACTCGAATTTGAAGGAGCACTTTGAGTCGTCTCCGTAAGACTAGGCGGTGGTCCACCATAGATGGCACTGTGTATGTTGCTTTCACCACTTTCTAAAGAAGCGAGTATATCCCACTCATTTTGTTGATTATCAATCTTGCTGTACATTAGGTGAGAGCTATGAGAACTTAATCCTGGAGGAGCAGTGCGCGAAATCGTTGGTGAAGACTGTTGTGAAGTAATTGGCGTGTTGCTCAAGGATAAATAATCCAAATTCGGTGGGTTTGGATTTGTATGATATCGGGGCTTTGATAATTGGGAGAGGGAGCTGCGATTTTCGCGTTTGGTCATCGGAGAATCGCTCCTTGTTCCGTCATAGGATGATCGAGTCGATGTCTGGTTTTGCGAAGTATGATTATATATATTTGGTAACGTAGCTCGTCGAAGCTTCTCTTGTTGTGCTAATATGTCATTCTCACTCATACTAGCACTAATATGCGTATATGGGTGTTGCTGTTGGTTATTTTTTCTTGGAACGACGGAGGAGGATGGTGTTGGCTTTGAGATTTTGGTGGCAGACATAGCCGAAGAAGTGCGTAATAGTGCCGATTTGGTTCGACAGTCTAAACCTTGACTGTCCAAAGTAATTAGAGACGACGCAAGTTTCTTGAAGTCGGTTGCACCAGGAGCATTGGCCTTTTCTAAGAATCTGATAACGGTTTTGACGAGTCGTTGACTTTCTTGCATCAACTTGCCTTCCTGTTTAATATCGAGACCTTGATACAGAAGGCTTAGGCCACACAATGTAAGCATTGCGTTTTTATTTATGCAAAATGAGAAAGTCATGTTTCTTTCTTCAAGAAGCTGTGTGATTTGTATGAGATGTTTGCTGGAATCAGCCAAGGAAATGACGGATGGTGAAATTTTAGGTCCAAGGGATGAACCAATAGCAGGGCGGTGAATCAATGATCGAATATAATAAAATGCAAGAGACTGTGATTTGATTAGAGCAGAACTAAAATTCACGCGCCATTATTCGGCTTACCAATAAAGCTGATCGACTGCCTGTAATATCTGTGGATGGTTTATCTTGCACGAATGTAAGCTTCAGATGAGTTGGTAAATTATCAGACCATTCTTGCAACTCGGCCCCCAGAGCAAAAAGTGTTTGCAACGATAGGTCATGAGTTGCAGCTGAGGGATAAATTTGCTCCAAGACTTTAGATAGAATGCGGGAGCATCGGAACAGAGCAAGAGCACTAGAAATTCTGGTAGGTTCCCCTGGAAGCATGGATTGATACCCTTTCTCATTTATATGTTCATCATCTATATCCGAGGGATATTCTGCGTAGATATCGTCTTCCCTTAATAACTTAGGGAGGCCAAGGAGGGAAGCAGAAAAGCTATAGAAGATTAGCTTTGCAATACAAGCTCTAGCATAGTTCTTACCAATCAACAGTATACAAAGTCCAAAACACCCTCTTTCTCGTCTCAGTAGCCAATAGATCAAAGGGGAATCGCTTCTGACTTTGATGTAAACCAAGTCGGTGAGAAAGAGAAACAGCAACTCCTTTGTAATACTGTAGGCTATTGTTGTCCCCCTTTTGAATGCAATAGATAAGCGCCAAAATCAAACATTGAAGTGTCGATATATTGGTCTGCATCAAAATATTTCTGAGAGCTGTGCGCCATTGGTTCTCACATAATGATATTTGTTCCTTATCGGGGCAATCGGTGGAGAGTCCAGCGATACTAAAGACAAGGTGTAACTGAGCCAATTTATATTGGTCTTTCACTTGATGCGGATTTGATGAGTAGTCATCGTATAGAGTTAAGAAACTCTGTTTATGTATGACGGGAAATAATGGTGCCCATTCTTGGAAGAAGACATTTACACATTTGTCTGAAAATAAGCGTGGGGGTGCAAAAGTCGGGGCAGGTGTAATCGTTGATAACGAGGTGGATTCATTTTGGGGGTTCAGAAATGTTTCTGTGTCGAACCCTACGGAAGATTTGCCGCTGTCTTGGATTTTACGCTTGCAGATATCTACAGAGATATTAGCGAGGTAAACCTTAGATGATAGATTTTTTTATGATTCCTACCGACAAAAGTTCTCCCACTTGATGCTCCCATAAAATATAGGTTGGAATGATCGCCTTCCAATAAATGGGCTGGAGCTTGGACCTTAAACATGTCTTCCTTCGGAGGTGATGACTCTTTTCGACTTTCGACAGGAGGTGAAGTTGACGTTGAAGAGAGTGAAGAACGTCGATTGTCGTGCATCTTCGAGAGCATATCTATCTTTTCATCCTTTCCATCAAGTAATTCCTTCATCTCCCTAATCTCCCCCTCCAACGTACGAATCCTCTCCTCTAGAGACTCAGTGCTACAAGACGGTAAGTCAGCATTTGTGTACGGAAGATTGTCCATAGAGGACGAGGAACCAATACTAGGCAAGACAATCAAGTACCGAGAAAGATACGGATAACGACTGCAAGTATGAAAGACCGTTATACTCACTATCCTCTAGGAAATGCTCGTCGACTCAATTTATCGCTTGTTTTACATTCGAACCCAACACCAGAACATTGTGAACAACATGGTCGAATGCCATCGCACCGTATCTTTTTGCTTCGACATCTATCGCAGGCTTGGGCAATCCGACTCTGTGAACTCGACGTGCCCACCTTTATGATCTTCATAGGTAAGATTCCGGGCATTTCGAAGATAATTTTCCGTCCTCTTTCAGTGTTGTGTTGGTCAACGAGAAGTAGTAAATGTTATTTGCGTCTTGAAGAATAGGTTTCGGTACAATTCGGCGATGCCGATATGCTCAATGTTCGTATGTTCAGCTTATCTTTTTTGCGATCGTGGGTCAATCATTCAATGTAACATTGAGCGGCTTCGTGATAAACCTTACCATTCATTGAGAGGACTGATTTGCCAATCGTGAATGGAGTGGAGATAGTGGAGATGTGATACCGGTGTGATGTTCTAGGTATGTTCTATGTCGTTAGATGAAGAAATATTCGCTCGGATAAGAGGGTGAAGGGGTTGCATATAAACGTGTTTGAAGGCAACTAAACTGAAAGGGCCGCGTCCTTATAACAAATAGACGTGGAGAAGGGATCTGGGGCAAGGTACTTGGGCACATTGTCGGTGTTTATTCATCCATCCAATAACAAACTACTTTGTTGACGTTCGTATGATTGTGATTGGGTGGTAAAATGGTTGACTGCATAACCGGCCGGTGGCTTATCCACAATACCATAAACTCTCAGACTAAAGAGAAAGTTTTTTGCGGGGATGATCTGGAGGAAGGTACGCACAGAGGCACGGTACCTACAGGTGTACAGGTAGCACGATGGGTCACCTTGGCTATCACCAAAGCGGCCAAACGAGCATGATGATTTCCTCAGATCTGGGTAGGTGACCTATTTTGGATGTGTTGGTTTTCCATGGCTTGCGGTTTTGTGCAATCTTGAAGATTTGCGAGAGGCATCAACGTAGATAGCCAATCTCTAACATACATTTATCAACTTTCTTCTTGGCGATCGTTGCACTACAACGACCTAAGTACTTAGCAGTCACTATCGAAACCTAGTTGTACCGGTACGTCAACAAGCACACAAATCGATTGAAGGTAAAGGAAAAGTATTTGACATCGGACTTTTCAAGGTGGACTAAAAATACTAAGAAAGTATTGCCATCGTTCAAAACTATCTATGTGAGGTTAGTACGTTACCCCAGAAAGGTTATTTGATTAGTGTTATAGTTCTGCTGTTATATCTCCCCGTAAATTTCTTTGCGGGGTTTGTACTTCGTAGAAAGATCTTGATGCGAGAGTTCCGAAGAACACACCGACCTTCGCTAGCAAGATTAGGTAAGATTTACTACACAACGTCGACGTTGACCCGAATTTCGGACCTCATCACCCTATCTATATATTGAACACCAAGAGGCGGCTGATTACACCTTGATATAAAATAACAACCATATAGAGTTATTACCATCTTCCCCCATATTCTCTAATTAGGCTAATTGCGTCATATCTCAAACTCCGAAAATGTTAAATACCTGTTAGCAGAACAACGTCATGTGAACCATTTATTGACCCTTCATTTGAAATTGATCTTTGACTTTAATAGCTAGTAAGGAAAGATCAGCAATGCCCGAATCCTTGGGAACATCATAACGGCACTAGCTTTTGGTTGTTAAGCAATTGGCAGGTTGGCAGGCTAGCATGGGGACACAGAGGAAATAGTCGCACACGCACGCTTATCTTATACGCTTTACAGGTGCCGTATTGTTCCAACAATTACAGATATCCGCATATATTTCTTGGTCGAGCAGTTAACAAATACTTTCGTAATGATTGCCGACGCCTTGACTCGTGCTAATGTTAGTTATATTCGGCGATAAACGGAATTGATTGCGCCTCCAACCGCACTAATCTCACTAGTATTCAAATCATAGGCCAACTGGTGCTCCTCAAAATCGAGGTTCTGGAATTCTTCTCCGATAACTGGTACAAAAACGCGGTGTCTTTGCCGCATTTCATTTTTAGTGTACATATATGATACGAATGCTTGACCCCTCCGGACATTATCCAGAATCCGAACTATAATCGTAAATTCACCCTTCGCACATAAACGTATACTCCTACCGTTCGGAAAGGCCAATATCAACTAGTCGTATTCCATCCAATAAAAGATGTCTCTATCTTACATCGTTTGTCGAATTCACGGGCCCTTTCAGAATATCTCTCTCAGCATATGGAGAACTGTAGTTGAGAGACAATGTGTAACTTTTTCAACTAAAGTCGTCCTCTTCGTTGCTTTCTGCGCTGAGATCATCATGTTTCGCATCAACTTGCACTGATGTCAGAAGTTGAGAAATACTTGAGACTTTGGAAAGGTTCGATATCTATGAGCGCTATTAGCATATCTAAAAGACAACAAACACAAGCAAACACAACAAACCTCTTCATTGATAGCCCCGTAAGCAACGCCTAACACGTCAGTCTCTATCTGTCTCAACTCCAATGCATTGGCTTGAGTATTGGGGTCGACCATCTCCCCGTCCAATAATGTTGCCACTATTTCTTCGCTTGTTTGAAGACGCTCTAGTTGCAATTCAATCCTATCTCGTATCAAATTTAACGCTCGAAACTTGAGAATATCCTCGCGTTCATGACCACTAATTAATCTCTCAAACTGATCGGTAGATTCTGTGACGTCTACGTCTTGCCAGAAAACTTTCAATGATTGTGATCCATCGACCTTTTGCACAGTCTTGAACTCCAAGCCGTCTTCTTCGTTCAAACACGCAAGGTAAACAAATGAACAATCCCATGAAGTTTCTCCGTTCGAATGACCAAAGATACGAACGGACGGGCGTTTTCCAAATGCAGCGACCTTCGCTACACGCAAAGGGTCAGTTGCTATTGGCTCTACCTCCAGAATTAATGATGTCAAGGGAACTTCTGAGTCGATGAAACCATAATTGAAGAGGTTCTCGGCATCACTTTTGACTCCGTAACTAATGGTTATTTCGCTTCCTTCATCCAAGAGTATATCTGGTACAAGGACAAGTAAGGCATTGCCATTCGACGTGTGTTCCCAATGTGCATTGGGTGTGAATGAGTGATTAACCATGTCAAGAACAGGCACCATCACTTCTTCACCAGTTTCAATTTCTAGACTTCTTGATCTGTACCAAGCATCGACTCGTATCCAGTCTGACAGTACTAATGGTTGTAACGGACCATCTTCTTTCCACCAACACGAGTGACACCACGGTATTTGGATGGTCTTCTCACGCAAATTTTCGAAATCTCGTGACAACGCGACCATCTTGTTAGCAAGAGAATTCTAAGAAAACAATTAGCAAGTCCCGCGGTGGCCACCATTGCTTACTTGTATCATACTTCTAGAGACGTTCCACCCAGAAGAATTTTCTCTTCTTCAGTCCACATTGTTGGAACTGGAATCTTTTCTGGTAAGAATCTTATATATTCTGACCAAGGATTGTTCACCCCGATGTTGAGGGCAATTTCTGGCTGTACATTCGTATTATTCCTTACAATTGTCATCTGTAGCAACAAGAATAACTTCGCGTCCTCTCTAATTGATTTTCCTCCAACTGCTTCTCTCAATTGTTTGAAATGGGAATCTACCCTCTCCATTTCCAATAGAAAATCTTTACCTAGTATAAGGTCACTAGGGATGTCGAGTAATGTGGGCAGATCATGCGCATCCACTGAACTCAACGTTTTCGTGGTGATAATACCATTTGGGACGCTTATATTTTCTCCTTGTAGACATATCTTAGATGAGGAAACAATAGTATCGAGGAAATCTACATTGTTCAACTTGCACCAGGCAGGTAGGGAAGAAAGAGGAAGAGGAGAAAAAAGCATTTTCGGCGGATGTGTATTTAACGTAGTAGTGAAGGTAATTGATATCAACTTGCTTGGATAACTTTCATTCGATTTCTGAAACAACGAAGGGCAATAGCATTACAATTTCCATCATTAAGATGTTCCTGCCGCCAAAATATTAATTGTTCTGCCAGAAGGCGGTGAAATGTCATTTTCTCATCTAAGCATTCAATCATCCCATCCTCCTCATCCAAGCTTATCCAGCATCTCTACTCTCAAAACACGATAATCTAACAATCTCAAGCTCAATTCCTATCAATCAAACACGTCACTCTATAACACTCTCCTTACAGTGAATCGTCCAAAGAATGAAACGACAATCACTTCCCCCCGTCTACCCCTTCACAGCAATACCCATGCACCTTTTCCCTCCCCCTTACCACTTCACCAATGACTCTTATCCAAAATCATCCCATCCACGACCAGCCCAGCTCTACTCGTACCCCTCATCAACAAGCCCGCCACTCCCTTAGCGTACTTCACCAATTTCACAATCCCTGGCTCCACAACCATCATAACCTAACCGGAAGTCTTCGTCCAAGAAAAGCCACCCGCCCTGCCGCCCAGCCCTCAACGGGATCATCATGACAGAAACCCTCCTTCTCGCTAGGCCTCTCCTTCCCCGTTCCGCTTCCCATGCAGGACTCGTATTGCAATGCAGTCAGTGTCCCGTAGGAAATGACGAGATGTTGAGGTACGTAGATGATGTAAATCAAGTAAAAATGTATTCAAACGTACAGCACTTCCAAAACTCTGCCGTGTTGATTAGCTCCCAGTGCTGCAATCAGGACTACCATTTTTCTAACAGAATGAAGATCCAGATGTGAGGAATTCGACTCTATTCGTAGCCCTTTCCGAACATTCTTGCCATTGCACCTCAAATAACGTGCCCTTCCCTCCCCACCTCTCCCAAGCCCAAGCCCAGGCCCAAGCCTAAGCCCAAGCAATAGCATTTACAAATCTAAGCTCACAAGACCAGGCAGAAGCTGTGACATACATAACTTTCCGTTTTACCCGACTCTTGAATTACCTATCCCACGATACTATATGCAATGTACAAGATAACAGCACTGAACATGCAAAGAAGAAATGGCAGTGAGAATACAACGTAAGGCGTGACAAGAGCAACAGGGTTAGTTGCAATGAGGAATGGATGATGTGTTAAAATTAAGATGCCGCGATATAGAAACGACATTCAGATGGACGCGTGAGTAGTTTAAGATAATAATAGTAGATAGTGCATGAACTAGACCGGTACAAAGGGCAAAAATGCTTCAGATCTGAGTGCTTCACTAACCATTGTAAAGTGCAACGGTCTACTCAGCATTGGTAGTAGATATGGACCCCTCAAACCGTATCCAGCAACCGAATACCCAAATCAAATTCTCATGCCAGATCAAGCCAGATCTCCTATCCAAAGTATTTGAATTGTATTTTCTT
This sequence comes from Botrytis aclada, assembly GCA_014898285.1. Taxonomy (NCBI): domain Eukaryota; kingdom Fungi; phylum Ascomycota; class Leotiomycetes; order Helotiales; family Sclerotiniaceae; genus Botrytis; species Botrytis aclada. Next base: position 1,408,466 of record RCSV01000008.1, read on the forward strand.
CCATATCTTTTCCATACGCCCATGTAAATGCGACAATATCCTAAACCTCTCTATCCATCCTCGTCATAACCCAAGCGCCGCCTCTTGTATCATATAATACATCTTTCTATTACCCCAACCTCTTCCCCTCACCCCTACTCCAACTCAATTCTCTTTCCCCTCAGCCCCGCAAACCCACCAACAAACTTCCCAACTACATACCCCCCAAATGCTCCCGTAACAACCGTAACAGGCCATTTCTGCCATTCCCTATCCCAATCCAAAGGAATAGGTACTGCGCCCAACCAAGCACCAAGCGCACAGCCTAATGCCGCACCAAAAATTTCATCAATTGGCGCGTACAATGATGCTACTTCGAGCCATCGAACTGAATCTACACCATGGATATAGAAGAGGGGGAAGAGTGCTAGAAGCGAGATGTGAGCGGAAGAAAGAAGTGTATGTTCAATGTGGGTTGTAAAAGGAGCACCGAAGAGGATTTGAAGGGCTGTGACGGCAGGGACGGTGGTGGCTGTTAGAATGAGGGCGAATATGGTTGTCTATTAGGCAAAAATGTTAGTAATTGTACAATCATAACACTTGCAGGCAATATCTAAAAAGAAAGACGTACGAATATTTTGTGATTATACTCTCCGCCCTCCAATCCCTTCCGCTTCTCCCCCGGCTTCAATTTCTTCGCCATGTTTGATCCAGCAGCTGGTAAACATACAACGGCATAGGCTACCTGCAACAATGCGACAGGCAATAACGAATGTAATAGGGTGTGTACCGGGTCTGCGACCAAAGCATTGAATCGGAAATAATATGCAGATAAAAGGATAGCTGGCTGGACGTGAGTGATGATACGGGCCATATCAGAAGAAAGGAATTCCGTGGGGAATGATTTGGGTTTAGAGGTATCTCCAGATACGGGGCTGATTCCGGACATGGTGACGGGATCGATCAATGGCATTCCTGGTGTTGTCAATTTCGAGATGTAGTTTATTTTGGGGATTATGAACTTCGTGTTTTAGAGCTCCGTCACTAGCGTCGGCATTTTTCGGTGGGGTGCCGAAGAAGTTTGATATGGGAATTTAAATGCATCATACAAGTACTAGATAGCTTGGACTTATTATAATTTGAGAATATTCACGATTTATTCTGGCCATTCTTTGTTTATTTCGAAGCTTTGGAGCCAATGCCGAAACACTCAAGCAACCCTTTGCTCTTTACCACAGCTCGTAACATTCGTAATAGCAATAATTTACCCAGCTGCCTCCCTTCTCATGAAATTGCCGAACTTCCAAGTAATCTTTCAGTACTTCTTCCTACTCTCAAGATCTCGTCCATGTATAGCAACTTCTTAGTAGCAGACATCTTTAGATCTACCTTCTTCTTATGATATCGAGGAACCATCCAAGCAATATTTCAACCAATGATCCATCACTCAAGATGAAGATTCAGGTCTAGCCACCAAATTCCTCAACGAAAGATCATACACAATATCCTCAATCTTCTTCACATTGTACTTGATCCCATCACTTCTTCTCCTCAGAACATCATTCTTCAAATTAAGAATCTGGAATCCTGCATGTAGATCCTTAACGAATTGACTGATTTGTAGAGGTCTCTGGTAATCCCCGAGAGTAACGGAGTTGATAGCCAGTCGTGAAAGCTCTTCGATCAAGGAAATGAGGGAGAGAAGATATTCTTCGATACTGATGTGGAATGCGTCTCGGTCTTTGAGGTTGACGGGGACTATTATCTCGTTAGCTGTGCTATTCGTGGAGAACCTGTGTGCAAAGTACCTTGGAGAATCTCTCCTACTTCCTCAATGGTGAGAAGTCTTCCTGATTGAGCAGGGTTTCCATCTTTGTTCAGACCACCCAGCCATCCGCAGAGAAGAATGGCAAAGATCACATTCTGCACATCTCTTGTCCAGATCCCATTATATCTATTCCTATTAGCCAGGCATTTCATCGTAGAATCCACAGCGCATACTTGTAATATGGATGGTTTGAAGCAATGCCCGCAAGCTTCTGAATACTTTCAGCTTCTTCCTTTATCGCATTCTCTGCAGAGACAAGAACAGGCTGCACTATGAAATGTTAGATGGAGGGGTTTAAAGCAGCTAGCTTTGGAAGACTTACAGTGAGAAGCTGGTGTTGAATGAGCTCGAGATAAAACTGACTGAGCATTTCTGCATTGCCTCTCCAATGTTTGTAGAATCGCTTTCAGTTGATCTCTTACTTCCGCATCTTCATCAATCTTAGTTTGTAGATCTTCAAAAATCTTTGGGTCAACCATTCCATTGAGATCCGACATTTTGCTTGAAGGTTATTGGAGGGGAAATGTGGTGGGGGTGTTTACTTTGTAGATTTGCTTCAAAGGTTGAGCTTCGAAGAATAAATTTCACGTCACACAAGCAAAATATTTTACCATCAATACGCATAGCACATTTCACAACGCGTCATGGCATCAATATCGCGCACACGGTTTTGAATGCAACGCATGGAAATGGAAAGGTTCAAAATGTGATTTTATCATGATTCGTGATATTAGATTTCACATGCAACTACAGCTACGAGATACAACACATGCCAGTTTCCAGAACAGCATTTACACCACACATTAACGATGAACGACGCGCACCAAATAATCTCATTGCCGCGGAACTCAGGAGATAGCATCATCCTATTCAAAAGAATTCAAACTTCCAAAAACACAACAGAAGACAAAAATCACCTCGACTCTTCTTCACAATCCAGGCAAGCCCAGATTTGTAATGAAAAGTTGTTCGCTTCACCTGGAGGCAGTGTAATACCAGGGAAACTGTGGGAATGATCATGCGCAAGCACAGCGGACCAATCCCGAAGGACAAAAATAAGTATAATCAATGTGACCGTCTATGACGATCTTTCAGAGATTAAACTGAAAAGAACAGATACTACACTTGATCTAAGCCTGTAAAGAGAAAGTCTTGTTAGCAAAGACTCGAAAATGTTAAGAGAGTAAATGGTAGGGGGTAACTTACCAATAGGCAAAGAGAGCTAAAGAAAAAAGAACCAGGAATCAGGGAGGGAGGAGATGTTTATATAGATCTTGGGTAGTGGCCTGTGCGCGCTAAGGAAGAGGCCAGTTGGTGCAAACATGTTTGACGAAGCAACAAATGTGACAAACAGCTTTGACCGCTTATTCTGCCGTATGTGTATGGAGGACAAGCCTACAAGGTAACAAAAAGGAAATCTTTCGAATTCTGTCGACAACCTTTGATCAACCTCTCCATTCGGGAAGCTCCGCTTCGTATTTTGTGCAATGAGGGAGTTGCACTGTACTGAGTACCTAATGTGTATACCTACCAGGTAGGTAAGATCTCACCAAGTGGATATTGTGCTCAAGAAAATCGGGTTCAACTGAACTACTCGAGAGCAATCGTAAGATTACGACTTTATTCGTTCTACTCAACTTACTCCTTACAAGCCTACTAGTAGTCCAGCTACAAAATCTATCACGATGAAGCTGAAGCTCTTAGTACCTATCTGGATGCAGAGGACTTCGAATGCGCATCTACAGTGAGATGATAGATGAGGTCTACGTTGATAAGATTAATAGAGCCTACGTCTAACAACCATCGCATGCAGTCTTTGTGCACTTCTCGAATATGTTATTCATGAATTTCAATTTCGATGTCATGTGTACGAGGTTGATCTGCTCTCGTAAAGTTGCTCGCCGGGAGGCTGCCCAGTTTGATATCATTGGTGTAAAGTATAGGCAATATTTATATTTGTTGGATTTGTAAATACTATAATAAAAACTGACCTCCGCCTCAATTGCTCGTTGCATTTAGATACCCACACATCAATTATACCTTGTCATGATCATTTCATTTTGTACCTCTTACCTCTATTAGTTATAATAAGTGTTGTCCCTCGTCCTTTTCAAAATGATAGATATCATTCACATGCTTGCTCAAATTCACCAACGAAGGGCCTCCACTACCCCACTTCTCCGCTTTACGGCTTGTACTTTCTGGGGGAGGTGTATTAATATTGACACTGTTACATCTCAGTTGGCTTCCTCTACTTCACGAATCTTGCTTTTCATCTTCCACATTCTCCCACTCCAGATTTGCTCTAGTTCTATTGACCCGGCCCATTGAAATCAAACTCATCTCGATATGGAGTTCACCTACCTCTCAGCCGGACTCGAGCACTGCGTTAGTTGAGACGCTGAGTAAGGTAATGAAGGTTGGCATCAAAGGTTGCTGGTCACCTTGCTTTCTCCTACTTTCGACAACTATCATATCTCAGTGTCCATTCTCAATATCAGCCTGGTCGAAGGAAGAGTCAGTCATACTGAGGTACGTTCTTCAGAAGACATTTCGCCTGTGAGATTGACCTCTTCCTCTCGCGAACCCGCAGAATTCCAACAGCTCAGACTAGCAGACCGGATAAAATCTCCCAGCAATACGAACCACTTCAATATTCAGAATGCATGTGGTATTTTCTTCGATCTGAATACTGGAATTGTATTCAAACATTGAAACTTGTTGATTGCCGGACTGCAGCCTGGACCCTGCTTACACAATCGCTGCAGTTATTCTTACATCTCCCTCTATATTATTAGAAGCAGACGTTGTTGGGGTTGGTTTTATAATCTCTGCCTTTCTATTTCATATCGTCGTATGACCAGCCATGCAATATGCTTTCTGAACTTCTCATGCTTTCGTCTCATATTTTGGTTCTTTTCTTTCCCATTCTCTGACCCATTCTCAATGTCACTTCTTAGAACCCTTGCTTTAATAGGTTCTCTGTGTTTGAGCGGTTTTAAAGGTTTCAGTCAAATCAGTTTTTGGTGTAACGCCAGATGTAGCACTCATTCAAGGAATTGCATTTTCTTTACTATCAAACCTTCAACTCTCCCAGGATAGCATCTTCCATTTCCAGTGCTATCAGTCATATCTTCTTTCCATTCTAGAAGCATAGTTTTGTTTAGAACTAGAAGTGAAAAATGCATAGATGTGTTCTTTTTCGAGGGACAATTATCCACCAATTACTTCATTTCGATTATTCGGAATGATTCAATTTGACTTACTATCTCACTGGTCGGCACCAAGATCTGATTACAATTTCAAGAGCTACAAGGTTTACGTTTAGTCAAATGAAAATCCAAAGAGCTCTTGAAGATGATATAATTGATTAACAGTACTCATAATCAAGTAATCGAAACTCCTTCCTTTAGTCTTTATTCCTTTTGACTGTTACACTATCATACTTTTAAGTCTGTTTGGCTTGAGATTCACATAATTCATATGTCATAAGAACAAAAGGATATGTTTGACTTGTTGCACCCTATAAGTTACAGTATATAATTTTGAAAAGATTTTGAGATGTGAATTATCAACATAGAATCTATCGGTGTAAATGATGAGTTTTCGTTTCAAAAAACAATTGATTTAATGGGCGTTTTGTGACAACCTAGGCGGAAACTAGGTTTTGAGGAACTCTAAAGTAGAATCCCCAAAAGAATTGAGAAGAGTGTCAAGGATCCTTATTAACCTTAAATACTACATGCTAAGGGTGGCATTTGACATTATGTGGCCCGAGAGATCTCATTGTATTAATATTGTGTAATATGATTGCCAGTGACAATAAATAACCACAATAGGTCGCTTAGCTCAGTTGGTTAGAGCGTGGTGCTAATATCTAATATTGATTCCGAGTCTTCGGCAGCAAATGGGTTTGGCACGCCAAGGTCGGCGGTTCGAAACCGCCAGTGATCAATTCTTTTGGAGTTTCTTTTTGCTTCCTTTTTTTATATGATATAAATTGGGGTTGGTACAAATATGTACATGTGGATGGGATAGATGGGAGGGAAAGGATTTGTAATAATGCCTTCCTCCTCCTTGTTACTTATGCCCCACGAATGATGATGAAAATGGGTTTGAATATCATATGCCATTTTATCATCCACTGGAAGAAAATCAGGTAAACCACAAGTGATAGCTCTCATGCTTCTCTACTTCATTCCTATCATGCAATAAAACCCAAAGTCCCGTAAAAAAATTGTACATTGTACCCATCTATAAATGACTCCTCTTGAGTTTGTATCGCACGTACATGAGTAGAGTAATAATGTTCATATTAGAGTAACTAGAGTTCTATCTAGGACCATGGAAGAGAGACTCCTTCAGAGAGTGCCCTTGATTACTAAGCTAGTCTGAGCTAGTGGATCATGAAACGTCTAAGCAGTTTTTCTGAGAGGTCTCACTTCCTAATGCGTTTCAGCTGATAGCAGGTTTGATCGAGTAAAGTACATATGAAGTGGCACTTCGATTTAGGGTTTACATGCCAATATGGTATTCTGAGTCCCGACAAAGGGGACGCCAGTAATGGGTGGATCATGGGAATGACTTGGTTCGGTCAATGGAACTTTGGCAAGTTTATTTCAACATTCATGGAGATTTTCATTATTGCATGGCTGGTCGTGTGGTTGGACATTGGGAACAAATGCAATGACTAGGTAGATATATCACGTGGTTCGCTGGGTGGAATTTCTGCATTTTGGCTGCTCAAGGACTGCGAAGGTTACGACAATGTTGTACACAGGAAGGGGAGTCTATACCATACAAAGTTTAATAAAAGTGCGTTTACCGTTAACCGAAAATCCAAGATTCATTGAAAATATTTTACCCCTCGCTTACTCATTTTGAGCGAAGATAATGTAGTATTATTGCGTCTACTACGACACACCACTCTGCAGATATTGCCCGAACCTGGTTCAAAGATAGTAAAAGCCTGGGGAAATCATCCCAGAGTGTCCATAGATCTTTTAGACTCATTAAGAAACAAAGTACAGTAGCCTTACCTGGACCTTTAAATACAGCACAGCTCCTAAGACTGTCTCACACTCGAGTAACACAAACAATGTCAGGCTTGGTGAAGGTATACAATTATGCAACTGTCTAGCGGAAGTTGTTATTTATTCTAAGAATCTTAAGAAAACTCGGAGCTTTATACCGATGTATGAAAGGACGTTGTCTGTTTGAAGACGCAATGGATTGATTCATCCACCATATGCATTAGATGTGCTTGTAGAAACTCATGGAAGCTCCAATTGGTCACTGTTCCACCCCATCTTTGCATAACCCAACTTCCTCATTGTCGAGTTTGGATACTCTATCTAAGATTAGTCATTTAGTGACTATTGGCGATGGAAATATTTGGTGAACGAACCCTTTCCACAGTATCTTCTACAATGTATCTGAAAATTTTGACATCCCTGTTTTGACCAATTCTTTGAACCCGAGCGATCGCTTGAGCTTCAATCATTGGATTCCACTGTGGCTCCAGTATATATACACAATTGGCGACTGTGATGTTGAGACTATGAATGTTAGTCTACAGAATTTCCTAGGGAGTCCAGCGAAACAAACCCTTCGGCCCCCGTCCCAGTTGTCATGATGAGTACCCGTATAGTTTCATCTGTGTTATATCTTCTTAGGATTTCATATCGTTGTGCATGGGTGCAACTGCCATCGATCCGTTCGAAAGGTAGCCCGCAGAGCCTAAGATGATGCCCAACAAGGTCTAACGACGTAGTCCAACAGGAAATATGATACTGATGTCGAATTAGTTTTGTGTTTATACTGGGCCAGGCTCATACGTCATACCCCTTGCCTTCTGTCTGATTTCGGTTCACATCCTTCAGCAGTTCTTTCATTTTGGTGGCGATTCCAGTGCTCTCGAATCTGCTTGATGCTGTCAATGAATGAGCCTTGCGCATGCTTCCAACTTCATCGGCGAAAAAGACATGGTTGATAAATATCTGGCTACATATTGAACAACGTAAGTGAATATCATCTTTACCGGGAATGAGAGAGTTCCTATATCTAGAAACACAATCAAAGCAGAAAAGATGTCCACAAGTAGTGAAGCGGCCACGATGGATGACACTACTGTCAGATCCTTCGATCTCTACATTGCAATAATGGCATCTAGACTCCCTTTTCTCTTGAAGTAGTCCAAGGGCTCGGTCAGGATCAAACTGCGTGTCATTTGAGAAATGGAAGAACATCTCTTGAGAAATGTGCCATGATTACAAATTCGCCGTAGTTGTAGTTGCAGCTGAAAGATTCCGAAGTCGCCCTTTTTATTTCTGCCTTGACTATCTTGTTGTTTCACGGCCTGTATCTCCTCTCGTCGCGTCGTATCATACAGCGACTTTTCTTCGGAAGAGAAATAGACTGGCCGATATCCCTGTACTACACTTGGTAGAGTTAGTAGCTTTTTGGTGCGTCGTAAGCATATTTAGTACAGCAATGTTCGAAGATTGATAGCCCCTTCATCCTCTTCTTTCAGTAGCGGATTTATAATATGTTTCCGGAACACTGGTATAGTTCATCTAGTGGCGAGGAACGAATGAAAGAAACCAAAGCCGCAAGGTCATACAAACTGTTCTGAATAGGGGTACCTGTCAAACACCATCATATGTTTGCAGAAAGTTGGCTCATTGCTCAAAAAAGCTTCGTCTTCGTGTTGCGAATCCTATGAGCTAAGAAATGGTAATTGAGCAAGAAATCTACTACAGCATGCCAAATATTGGTGAGCTACCTTCGTCAAGAACAAGATGGAACCATTCAATGCCATAGACTGGATTTTCAGGGTCTAACGATTCCGCAGAGATTGTATCATATGTACTCAGTACGATATCCGCATTGATTAGGGGCTCACGATTTGTCTCGCGCCCACGGCCATGGTATATGTTAATGTTCACATATTCCCGACAGTGTCTATTTATTTAGCTTTATTTTGCATGACTGAGCCAAGGTGACATCTTACTTGGCGATTTACTCTCTCCATCCATCGACGAGTACTTTGTTTTATTAATTTGGAACAATTTGTGGAAGCAAAAGGATGACATACAAGATGTTTGCACAGTAACGAGTGTCGATCTTGAATGAACCTTGTATTTGAAGTTTCTATCGTGCTCAAAGCTTCGAGGGGAACTATCAAAAAAGTCTTTGGCTTCCTTAGGTGTTTGAATAATACTGGCAAGCACTGTCAGTGTCTTTTCGAGGCCCATGTCATCTGCCAGAATCCCCCCACCACATTCGACTGGGCCATCGTCACGTTTTTGACCTGATATTATGTGCTCATACCTCGGATATAGTTAGAATGGGAGAGACCTCAGTCTTATACGACCTGATCAGAATCGGCTCACTAAGTCTGGTTGTCGTATGAGGAGTCCACAAAGAATATTCGTCAGGAATTGGACCAAATTCTCTCTGCGCTATGAAGTCTAGTGCTTCCGCCTGGTGTCTGTTCATTCGAACTCAACGGTTACTAAAGGTAGTCTCAAATAAAGAGCAAGTGGCTTACTGCATAAGGGGTGTTGATATCTTGACGTCTGCCTCGATCCTTTTCAGGCTCCGGCCCCTTGTTGATGAATTCAAAATCTTCGCGACCTTCTCGTGAAGCTTTGGTTGAAGTCGATTATCCTCCATACCATCTATATCGGTGTCCAGAGAATGTTCGTTTGACGAATTGATGGCATGTGGCCGTCCACTTTCCATGATCATGCTCCTAGGTGCCTTATCGAACTTTAAGAAACGGGGGTTTTGATATTCGGCATATTTCTCGACTTGTGTCGTCTCAGGTGCTGCAAGTATATTTTTTCGGTCAACAATAGTGTACCAACAGCATCACAGATGTTCTGAGAACCAGCTACTGTGATGTCAGAATAAAGATACATCTTTCTCTCGGCTGCTGTTTCATGACTGGGTCTAACTGTTGAAGAAACTGTCTCAAAATGACAACCTAGATTCTTCATCTGGCAAAGTACTCGGCTAGTTTTCTCATTCATAATTGCAAAATCCGCCTGAGTGTCTGATTCATGGGGGGTGGGGGTATGTGGCCAGACAAACAACCCCACTCTCAGGCTGAAAGCGAAGCGTGAGCGAGGGCGCATCCTTTGAGTCAGTGACGATATCATTACCACCTGAATACTTCTGTGTCGTGGCATCGAGGAGTTTTGTAAGACGTGTTAGGAAAATTTCGTTCATGGAAAGCCAAACTCGATGGTAAAACAGCATCAATAATCTTCTGTATATTGTGTGACCAGGATAATGAGGTGGGCAGTTGAAAGTACGATTTCCAATACTATAATCCCACTCCGGATCCGCCTTCAAGTGCAGACCTTGAGATATACAGCATCTCTTATCTTTGCATGACTTAACTACATGAACACGAGATTCTTCATTACATTACCCTCAGTACGAATAAGAAGATAAAAGCTTCATTGCGATTGCGATGCGACGTATTCTTTAGATCTCGTGAGAAAGAAATGATGCAAGACGTTTTCCGCTTTTGCTGATGTCATGTGGTCATGAAGTGCTGTTGGAGGGTTTCTCATAATCGTATGTTCGTTCCGTAGTAGGCCAGTCCTACGATTAAGCGATTATTAATGAGTGAAGTGTGTATCACAGCTTATGTGCTCTTCCGGAGAACTGCAACATATCCAGGTAGGCTGCAATCCCACGATTGCATTGACGCTTTGTATATTATCCGCTAGTATGACGACCATCATCTATGGGCTTATAGATTTGTGTGGCACTCGGGCCTCTTCATGAATTTCTTGTGTGCAAATATTTCACAAGTTCCCGGCACATGGTACGCCGCGCAAATGCCCCAAACATCTCGAGCAGTATACCGCAGTGTCTAGCGCTGCAGTAACAGGCGGAACCTTGTGGGACAGGATAGAAAGGTCAAGTGCGTCCACAGATAGCTTTATCTCTGGTAGTTGTTGGTAAAAATATCGGAGAGAGGTCTTCAAACACGATCTCTCCAAGCCACACTATGCCATCTCAAGACACCCATCATCAAAAAAGATGGCTTTCTGCAGTGAAATCGCTGTCTCTCACACCGCTCAAAAAGACCATACCTCAGAAGACTTCTTCAGCCACCCCACGATACTCTTCCCTCATATTCCCAGTCTTCAAAAAGAGCCGTTTCTCCCCCCTCAAGCTCCTCCAATAATCAGTCGACCTGAACAACCCCTCACACCCCCTAATAACCCACGCCCATTTTCTCGCAAAATTTTCAGTAAGCTCCCAACCGCTCTCATCCCATGGATCTCGCCAAACGATAATCCCATTCTTTCTCCCCAACTTCGCACTCTTGACCCCTCTCATCTCTCGACATAGCTCTACTTCATCAAATTGATTATTCCTCCGCAGTAAATTATCGCGTAGCTGAGGAATGGGTAAGAGATCTATCCATGGATGATGAGGAATCTCACGCTGAAGGGGTGTTGGGTGAAGAGACAAGGGCAAGGAAGATGATTCAATAGTAAAGAATGTGTGTCCGGCTGTGAGATCCACAAAGAATCGAGAGCATGCTGTTCGGGTCATAGAGGAAGTTGTTAGACCGAGAATTTGAGCGTTGGCTATGAAAGCTCGGGTGGTGTTGAATTGGATCAACCCCATTGCGTTATCCGATGACGGTGATGAATGGAGGTAATTCTGGTAAGCGCGAGTGGAGAAATGTAAGAGGAAGGATTGTGTTTCCGGGGAGTCGGGTCGACATGCTTGGATGGAGTCGATGTCTTCTATATCAGTTGATTTTGTGTGTGAAAGAATTTGTTGTGGGTTTGATTGTTGTGCAGTAGTTCTGCACATTTCGGGGGCTTGATAATCACCATGCGAGAAGAGAAATTGCCGTGGCGGTGGAGTAGGAATTAGATCAAAATCTCCATCATAGAGTTGGAACTGCCCCTCTTTCTTTTGTACTTTAGACTTCAGAAGTTTCCGCTTTCCTATAAGTTAGAAACCGCATTAGCCTACAAATACGACCAGATAGTGAGGAACTCTCACTCGCGATTCTCTGATTCAACCGATCTTGCATCTTTTTTCTCCGGCGTTTGTCAGTCACACCCGTCCAATCCTCTTCCAAAGATAAAATGCCATCCTGATGAGGCATAAGCTGTAAAGGGATGAGGCTTTGCTCCATATTTAAGTCGTGTGTATCATATGCAGTCGACTGACTTCTTCAATTTATCAGATTGTAGTCCAAACCCAGGTTTCTGTGAATAATACGAATGGAGTGTAGTTGTGCAGGGCTGCGAAGTTGATTAAATATTCTGCAAGTCACTGACTTACATGCTAGCTTGACCACCTTTGTTTAAGTTTGCTTGAGACGCTATATTAGGTTTACTCATGCCCAAAGCTCATGATTCGCTCAAGGCCTATAAGGTTAACTAGCTTGAGGTCCGTTGATCTCACCCCACGTACACGTACTGTTTCTCTAGCGTACCGCATCATCCGAATAATGTAATGAAATTACTCATTGCGCCTTATCGAGACATGTAAAGGAAGTTTAGTCTCCTCCTTACACTAATAATTGATATAGGTTTAGTATGTTTAAGCTAGATTTGGCGTCCTATGATCGCTAACATGAATATCTCGATTATTCAATTAAACGAAATCAGGAAATCTCTCCCAGAAGAAAACACCAGTCGGTACTTGAGATATTATCTCAGGGGTGACCCCATTTCCCCAAAACGATCACCTGCGAATTATGCAATCTTCAAAGTTTCATCATGAGGATATGGAGAACAAATATGGAGTCATATCAATAAGGTTTAAGCTAATGCAACTGACTGACAACTACCTAGACTTTGCCTCTTATTTTAGCTAGGACGTAAGTTTTAACTCCGTGCGACATAACTCCATCATGCAACAATTTAGTTGCGTACACATGAAGCACCTCATGCAATGTTCTAGAGTTCGAGGTACCTACCTAAACCCATTACAAAAATCAAAAGACTAGATGAAGTGTCAACGTTTAGTAATCAAATAATGATATGATGGAAGCAAAAGTAGTGCAGAAGAGATCGATCTGCATGATGTATATATAAGAAAGACTGTCGTTCAATTCTGTCCCTCCGTGTCTTTACATACCTAGGTTGCAACTCGACACTTCAAAATCAATCTCATTTCAATTTCCCTACCTATCTAAACATGGCTCAAAATAAAGCAGCATGGATTAAGACTTCTGGGGCAAACCCACTGGCTATTGACGATGCCCCTATGCCTCGTCCTGGCCCGGGAGAGTTGGTCATTAAGAATTCAGTTGTGGCTATCGTATGTTACTACAATCTTCTTTTCGTGTAGATTTGTAGATTCCATCGCTAATCATTATTCAATAAGCAGAATCCTGTGGATTGGAAGATACAGTAAGCTCGTTGTGCCAAGTGTTCGGTTTGTAAGGTAGGAAGAAATCTAAATAAACATAGGGATCATGGTCGTTATCTTAGCAAATATCCATTCATCCTAGGAGAAGATGCTGCCGGTACAGTTGAAGCTGTCGGCGAAGGTGTTGTAGGTTTCCAGAAAGGTCAACGAGTCATTGCGTATGTAAATCGCTCCAGAAATTCTGAAATAACACATCTCAGCCCAATTCGGCGCGCAAAGTGTCATGATATCTAACAAAGCACACCCAGGCATTGCCACGCCCTTATGACTCGCGATCCCTCCAACTCCGCCTTCCAAAACTACACTCTCGTCACGGAGAAGCTCACTTCAGCACTCCCGGACTCTCTCTCTTTTGTACAAGGAGCAGTCCTTCCATTGGCTATTTCCACGGCATCAGCAGGTCTCTTCCAGAAAGACACTCTAAACCTTCCCCTCCCTTTCGCCACCAACAAAGTTGAATCAGACAACAAAAACTCAATCTTAATCTGGGGAGGAGCATCTTCCGTTGGAGCCACCGCCATCCAGCTTGCCATCGCCGCAGGATTAAAAGTCATCACCACCGCCTCCTCTCAAAACAAAGACTTTGTGGAGTCACTTGGCGCACAAACCGTGATTGACTATAAATCCCCCAACGTAGTAGAAGAAGTAGTCGACGCACTTCGCGGTAGCGAAATTGCCGGAGTATTCGACGCTATTTCTGAAACCAGGAGCTTCGAAACCGTACGCCAGATTCTGGAGAGTCTAAATGTATTTCCCAAGGTGGCGAGTGTGCTTCCATATGATAAACCTACAGAAAAGTTCTCGCCTAAGTATGGTACGTATTTGCATAATTTATTCTCTTTGAGGAGCATTTTCCCGACTGACTTTTTGATCTTCTGTCTCTTAGTCACCGCTTTCACGATTATCCAGGAACCAAATCAATATGTGGGAGAAGCCGTCTGGAAGAAGTTTGTGCCAGAAGGTTTGGCAAATGGAAAGTTACAAGCAAAACCTGATCCATATGTTGTAGGTCATGGATTGGAAGAGCTTCAGAAGGCATTGGATACCCAAAGGAAGGGGGTATCGGCAAAGAAGGTGGTTGTTACTTTGTAAATCTAGTTCTTTAATTAGTCGTATGACTTTCAACTTTTGCCTTCAGAAAACCCAATATAGAAGCAGCCATCAAAAACGCATAACACGTTTATTATTTTGAAGATAAATTGTGATGGTAGATTGCTCATCGTAAAGGAGTTTATTTCTACTGATGTGAGGGGGGATATCTTTTGAGATGTAGCTGCAAACTTCAGTTCACACCATCAAATCGTCAAGTTAATCCGCGAAGAAGATTTAGGCGAAGCATTCCGCGGAAAATTTCGCCTAAACACTTTGGTTCTCTGTCTTCGTTCCGATAATCGTTGAATCTGGTAACGTTACGCACAACCTCAGAATGGCAAACTTTCTTCAATCTTAACAGTACAAACTGAGCTATCCAAATCTTCACTCGAATGTTGCTTGAAATACAAGTAGGTTACAAATTATCTAGTTAAAACTACATAAATATTCATCATTATCCAAACCTCTAAAATAAAAACCAAACCACTTCCCTCAACAAAATCTACTCAAAACCCAAGCTTTGATCCGCAAGCGGAAGATCCTGCAAATTGTGGCGTTTCAAAAACTGCTTCATAGTAACATTTTTCACTTGAGGATACTTTGAATTATCGAGATTTTTGCTATCTTCCCCTAAATATGCTTTCCCGTTTGTGCACCAGAATGCAAATCCTCTGTTACTTTGATTAGCTTTCGAAAGATTATAACTGGAAATCAAGTATATAGTGTGGAACTTCTTACAGTGCACCCCATTGGGATGTATCTTCGCCGTGTGTATTTACCACCTCCTCGAGCTTCTGTTCCAGCTCAAGCAAAGATCCATGAGACTTGAGATTAAGTGGAGTCGAATAGATGCCTTTAAAGAGTGATTGAAGTTCACAAAGGGATTTTCGATCCTCTAGGACTATTATTTTTCTTGTAAGTTAATTGTCTCAAAGGAACCCCAAAACGAAAGTGGAAGCGAAAAACGAAAGACATACATCTAAAAATTCCCACAGCATTTTCATCCAATGCAACAGCGGCTGTGTAATCCGCTGCGGTCTGATATGTAGTAAACTCCCATTTTTCATCTCCAGTGCCCCAGTATGCGAGAGTTCGAGAGGAGGAATCATATAGCTGGAAGAATTGCGCCCAGAAAGTTTCCATCAATGCGCCATTGAGGATATGCACTCCCTTGACAGTTTTCCTAGTAGAGAGATATTCGATAATCTTCGTAGTTGGTTTGGGAAAGAGGTGAATGCGTGAAGATGGAATGAGTGTGTGGTCAACAGAGAAATCTCCAGCTATGTAGCGGGGTACCTTTGCCACTTCGCAGGCATCGATGAGGTATTTTTGGCCGTCGGTCATTACCTCTGTCGAGGCAAAATAACAACATATGACGACCGAGGTATCGGAAACGAAGTTTTGAATTGAAGGTATGTCGTCGTAGGATCCGGTCACGATCTCGATTCGAGGGTGGGTGGCCAATATTGTGGGAAGTTTGGATGCGTTGCGACAGTAACCTTTGATATGGACGGATGGATCAATGAGGAGGGACTTGATTATACATTGAGCGAACTTGCCGCTTATGCCGGCGATGCCTAAGGTTTTTGCTTCAGATGAGGACATTCTGGGTACTTGAGTTATAGAGGATTTGAAATTTCGGAGGTTCCTGCAGATCATGTATGTTACTGACATGCATGAAATTCTCTTTTCAAATTTTGCAGTCCCAGAATTTAACTCCAAAGTTATTATTAGATACCTGAACTTATTGTCATGGGCGAAACCCCTGGCACTTTGAGCTTGTTAACTCCGGGTATTCAAACCTCAGAAAGATGCAATGTAAACCACAGTATAGAAAAGTCGGAATTAGTATACATTGCTTGGTAATAGTTGATAGCGTTCAAAAACTCAAATGCAAACTCAATGTCAGTATGGAGTGAGCAGAGGGAAGAAGGTATAAATAGAGTTTACTTCCCACTTGAAAGTGGTAAACTCAACATTCAGTACTTAGGCTCACACAACGAAATTGACAACAAGAGCTTAGAACACTTTCCACTCTATCACCCATTACTTCTAGTTCAAGATGTCATCTCTCGGAACCGTGTATTCATACCCCAACAACACTCGTACAATGAAGGTTAGTCAAGAACTCAAAAATTCGAATACAGATACCTTATACCATACCGTACCCTTAATCTAACATACCACCTTCCAGATCCAAGCCGCAGCTGCCTTCAACCACAAAACTATTGATATGTTCCCCGACTTCGTCATGTTCGAAACCAACCGAACTCCCGAATTCCTCTCCGACTTCCCACTTGGTCGTGTCCCCGTTTTCAAGGATGCCACCTCCTCTTTCCAACTCTTCGAATCGGATGCTATTGCCCAATATGCCGCCGAAAGTGGCCCTACTGCAAGCCAATTGCTAGGATCAAATATCAAAGAACGCGCAACTATTCGTCAATGGATATCTTTTGCTAACAATGAGATCTTTGAACCTGTTACCACGCTGATATTTTGGAGATATGGATTTGTGCCCTTTGAGAAAGGGGCAGAGGATGAAGCTATGGGGAAATTGGAGATGGTTTTAGGAGTTTTGGAGAGTCAATTGAGTGAAAATATGTATGTGTCTGGTACGGAAGATATTAGCTTGGCGGATATTTCGGTTGCTGCTGCTTTGTATTGGGGATTTGATCAGGTCATCGATGTAGAGATGAGAGGAAAGTTTCCTAAACTTGTGGAATGGTATGCGAGGACTATTAAACATGAACATCTCAGACCTTTCTGGGGAGAACAGAAGTTTGTTGAGAAGAGAAGAGAGGGGGCAAATGTCTGATTAGGATAATTAGATGAATGTGTGAGCTGTTGATAAGCATGTACTGAATTTTGATAAAGAAGTGATTGGAGTAACCGAATAACTTGTCTTGAGGCTTGGTTCGATGGTATATCGAGATCACTAGAATCGTATGTGAAAGAGTAGTTTTGGTCAGCGGGACTCCAGCTGGACGAAAGAACCGGCACACCACACTCGCCAAACATTAAAACTCAACATCATTTTGAAATCAAATAACACTGTCGAAAACCATTTCAGATATACTCAAGATCGTACGGACCATACATTAAAAGCCTCACTACAGTTCTATCAGAACGTCAATTCTAAATATTGAAAATCGAATTAACAACAAATTTGAAAAATATCACAATTTTCCACCCACCAATTTTCACAATCCCAAACCTCCATCCACATCACGAGACCTCACGCAATAGAATTCCGCACCCAAACGCACAGACCACCCATCAATCTCTGTTCCTCCCCCTCACATATGCAAAAATAAAGAAGCGCACATTCATACACAATTTTGAGTTCACAACCTAGTTATCCTCACTAGGTATCCAAGCTTTTCTCCATCCCGCCTCTTGCAATTCTGTATCCCTTGTCTACTAACGCACCGATCCCATCCCGAGCCGAGCCGAGCCGTCCGAGCAAAAATCTCCCGAGCGGAAAGATTCACAATGGTATAACGACCTAATCACTCCTCCCAAACTAACACCCGCGAGAAAAGCATACCAAGGACTTTATTTCACATCATCTCATCTAATACCAAATCAGTAACTAACACTCCATTCCCAAATCCACAGGTACACGCCGATTCGTCAACTTTCAAAGCCGATATCAACAAAGCGGAAGCTTATGCGCAAGTCTTGGACGAAGCGAGGGGATTGATTGATGGACAGAGGAATTGGGTGTGTATTCTTTCTTTCCCATTCTATTTTTATTTGGTTGGTGTTTGGTCTCAGTATGAACTGTTGATATTGAAGGAGCAAGTAAATTAAGTATGAGTATGCACTAATGGGATATAGGTGTGGTAAATATTCACGTTCTTTGAGTCTTTATATCAAGTGATATGATATGATCTAGTCAGATGACATATACAAGAATATTGAATAACGAAATGGACATAGTAATCTATCAAACACAGCCTCATTACTATGGCACGCATATAAATCACTCCCCTCCCCCTCTTCAGAGGTAAACTGGGCTGGTTCGTCTCTCTTCTCTTCCTTTCCCTTTCCCAAGCCACCAACTTACCCATTCCAGGATTCTATACCCTCGATCCCTCCTCTACCCCCTCCAAACCCTCCCTAATCCTTGGTCCCTTCCAAGGAAAAGTCGCTTGTCAAACCATCGCCTTTTCTCGCGGTGTATGTGGTACCGCCGCTTCGACTCAAACGACGCAGCTCGTTCCCGATGTGGAGAAGTTTGCGGGTCATATTGCATGTGATGCCGCGAGTCAGAGTGAGATTGTGGTGCCAATTGTGGTGGATGGGGTGGTGAAGGCAATTATTGATGTGGATTGTGGGGTTAAGGAGGGGTTTGATGAGGTGGATCGCAAATGGTTGGAGGAGTTGGCGGGGGTTTTGGCGGAGGGTTGTGATTGGTAGTTGGGTGGAGATGAATAGAGGGAGGTGAGGTGAGGTGAGGTGTTGAGTTTGTCTATATTTTCTTTGCGGTCTTCTAAAGGAGGTTGCATTGTGGTACACTCTTGCACTGTGTTGTATATGGATATAGACATTAGATGACAGAAACATAGAGCACTTGCTTTTAGGTCCTATTTCCGCCAACATGCAAATCTGCACGGCAAGCAGATAAAGAATCATCTTCGAGAAAGAGAATCTCCAAATCTCCAAATTCAAGGATTTCCAGATTCTGGGCACAAAATGGTTAGCAATGCCGCCATCATATCATTTTTCATATCAAATCAAGTTATAACAAGAATCTGCCATGGATGGAGAACTAATCCGCCACTCGTCGAATCCAGAGATATTCAACCAGTTGCTCTCCACTTAACCCAAATCCCCCATCTTCAGTCCTCAATTTGAGGAAGGATAGTTGAAACCATCATCTGCTCTCGATCTCCCCAATATATACCTTTCGCAAATGAACACAGCAGCGATACCGGGCACACTACAACCAACCTACTTTGGATATCTATCCATCCATCCATCCATCACTCACTCTCTCTATGCAAGCAAGATATAAGTAAACAAAGTAAACATCTTCAAAATTCAAACAACCACTCAAAATCATTCATTCCATCACATCACATATTAGAATACAAACCACAAAATACAAACTAGAAGAAAAAGAAAAAGAAAAAGAAAAAGGAAAAAGAAACAAAGTTTTGAGACAGGGCAAACTATTTTGCATCATCATCATTATCATCATCATCACCATATTTAGTAATCTTGTATATACAATACAACACAACCCTAAATTACACATACCTATCAAATAAGAACCCGGTGAGATTCAACTCCCTATATATCTACTTCACACCCACCCAGTATATACTACTCTATTCGAATTCTTCACCCGGTATAGTACAGCACGGCACGGTATAGTATGGTATGGTATGGTATACTCATCAAAACACCTATCTACCTAAGTATTGTCTTTCTTGTATATAGAACTATCTATTCATTGTATATAAATACATACATTCATATATTCATATATTTATTCATTATTCATTATTCATTATTTATTATTCATTATTCATTATTCATCATTTATTATTCATTATTCATTATATATTATACATCATACATTCACAACCCAGCAGTACCATACCCTACCAGCCCTCCAGTCACAATCACAATATCTATATCTCTCATCCCATCCCATCCGCACCCATCGAGAATCTTTCCAAAAAATAGAAACCATTCGCTAATATATATATGCTTACTTATATATACACTAATAGAAATGATTAACTGCATACACTCTACAATAATAATAATAATAATATAGTATTCTACAAGTGGAAATGAGATGTCGTTATAATTAATATCTCTATATATATATATATATCTACCCCCTTCTTTTCTCTCTCTATCTATCTAGTTTATAATTATATATCTGTTGGGTGGACTTAGTAAGGTGTGTATACACATATAGCATATAGGGTTAAAATGGAATTGTGTTATTGTCTGCCCCCTTCATACGAAGGGGGCATTTCTAAGCTATATACACATTCTACCCCACATACGCACGAAGGGCGTAAGTGGGGGTAGAACGTGACACGTTCTCAGTCACGTGTTACAACAATATCACATAATACAATCTATCTATAAAGATATAAATAAATATATACATGATCGAGGTACGTGTTTGTAAGATACAAAGTACAAGAAGAGAATATCGTAGGAGATTTTATTTATTAATTTGCTTGTGTATTTGTTCACTTGCTCGACTCAACTTTCTTTTTTTCTTCTTCACTACTACAGTACACCATTATAGCAGCACATCGCACCAAGACCCCCAAGAGAAACCCCAAGAGAAACCCAACAAACTCCGAGAAAAATCAAGGAATCTCAGGATAGGATATTTATTTACTCACGGAATGAATTACCGAAGTTATCGAACTTCTATTGTGTGTTTGCTAATTTGTTTATTTGTTTGTGTATTGTTCTTGGTGCACAGAATTTACCGGTACTTCATTCGATCGATCACTCCCCTTCAATTCAATTCGATCAATTCAGTGGGTGGGCAGGTAGGTAGGTATGGTAGGTATGGTAGGTATGGTAGGTATCCAAGAACGAGAGGTTTTAATGAAGGTTGTTTGTTATGTAAGGTAATGGATAGAGATTGGTAATAGGTAGATAGGTGAGAGATTTGGTTCTTGGAGTAGGGTATGGATGGTATGGTGTGGACTTACTTGCTTGCTTGCTTGTTTGCTTGGGGATTCGTAGGTAGTGTAAATACACTGGTGTTTACCGTGGATGGATGGTGTTGTTATGTAGGTATGTGCGATAGGATAGGATAAGATAGGTAGAAAGGTAGAAAGGTAGAAAGATAGAAAGATAGAAAGATAGAAAGATATGAAACGCGACTACGAGTAAATAAAACAATTTGATTGCTGATCTTCATTCATTCACTGATTCAAGATTTCACATCTTTGCTTCATTATTTATTCAATTGAAAATTTGAATTTGTTGGAGTCTCAATTTTCATGTACTTACTTACTTTCTTATAAGTTAGCTACTTGAGAAATGAATGTATTTGTGGATAGAAATCAGCTTCTAGAATATGTAGAATCAAAGGATTAATTAATTACGGTATGGCATAACTATCACATCAAATCAAACCAAATCAAATCAAAATAGAATCAAATAAAACAATGGAGTAACTTAATCAATCCACACGACTACGACCCCTAAAAACAGCAAATACCTCGTATCAAATCAAGGAGAAGTGAGAAAGAACCCCTTTGAAGATCGGAGGATGCAAATATACGGAGGATTACTCACATGTAACGGAAATCCTTGTGGGAAGGAATCGGCAATTCGTTTGTGGGAATTTGGGATTCGGGAGATGGATGGGGTAGGGGAGGGGAGGGGAGGGGATTGTTGGGTTGGGTTGGATGGAGGATGGTTGTGGAAGGAATAGGGTGGTTGTATGTTGTAATATTTGGGTGTAGATGGTGTGTAGGTGGTAATAAGGAGTTACGCGCTGGTGCGTATTCTTTGGAATCATAACAACACAGCCAACCGAAATGGGAAATGATTCTGATTTGACGTCGTGTTGGGCATGTAGGAAGAGGCTGTTGGGTGTTGGGGTCACGTAGGATGATACAGTGTGGATGTGGATTGCCTTGTGGTTGATGCTGAGGTTGGAAATGATGATTGCCTGGTGGTGGGTTGGTTTGGAGGTTGGAGGGATGGAGATGGAGACCATGATTGTCATGATCATTATCATGAGGATGTGATGATGGAATGTTGGAGAATGGAGAATGGGAGAGTCAGGAGTGGATACGAAGTGTGAGAGTGGACACCCCATTCGGGTGGAATCGTTTGATGATGATGGACGATTTGGTCTTGGATGCAGATGCGCTCTGCTTCTTTTCTTGGGGAATTCTGGAGAGAAGAGTGAGAGGCGTGAGAGGGTGGATGCGAGTGGAGATGAAAAGATGGAGTCGTGTTTTATATTGAGTTTGGGATTGAGTGATTCGAGCGATTGTTTGGTTGTGATGATGATGGTTGTGATGATGATGTTCAAGTAAGGTAGGGTGGTTTGATGATGATGTGATGATGTGTGATTTGAGATGAAAGTTAGATTGATGTGTTTGGATGCATGATATACTCGTATAACCATACGAGAGATGTATTAATTGATGACTAAGGAGGACGTTTCCCACAAGAAATCCACTCATAATCCAATCTCGAAGCAAGTCTTGAAATTGAGGCACTGAGGTATTGAGGCAGTGCTCATTCATTACAGTAGTGGTAAGATAATGAGAGACATTTTCTCAGTCAACACACACAACAAATCCAATTCCATGCTTCACTCTCTCCGTACCCATCTCTCAAAATAAACCTCAACACGAGCCTTTCCCGACCCAGAGATCCAATCAAAGGAAAGTGGAGTCACGGTTGACCGCACACAATCCTGGCCATGTATAAAGTTCGGACCCAGTAAATAACTCTAAACCTTGAATGCCAAGCTTAAACTCCTGACTATCACTATGGACGGGAGAGATCAATACTCTATTAGGCTTAGCTTAATTCAAAAGCAGGGAAGGCATGGCGTACGAACTTCGGATTGGAACGAAGAGAGGCTTGGATGGGCCTTGGATGGGCCTTGGATGGACCTCTGTTATACTGGGTAATTAATCTTGGCTGTGAATAATTCCAGATATTCCAGACGCATCCCTTTTTTAAACTCTCTCTACTGTCTCTCTCTCTCTCAATTCTTGTTTTTTCTTCCATTAACACATCACAACTTTCTTCTCCAACCTCTCCAACCTTCTTCCATTGACTTTTTGGCACTGTCGTTCGTTGTAGTTGCCATTTTATTAACAATCTTCTAATTGGATCCTTCTTGATTTGCTTCTCACTCACTTTGGAGCATTCACCAACCCTTTTTACACTTGTACCCATTTTTCCCTTGACCTCGATCGATTTCTCTTGACCGTCAACTTCTTTCGTATCTCACAACTTCGAATCGAATCAATTCAAAATGAAGACTTTCAACACAATCGCTACTTTGGCCGCTGCTGGCTCTGCTTTGGCTGCTCCATCTCCAGTGGAGAATTTGGCACCAAGAGCTTCATCTTCATCTCTTACTGCCATCACAACCAAGGGAAATGGTAAGATAGTTTGGATCCCATGGACTCGAGAACAAGTTGCTAACGCGCCACAGCTTTCTTCGCTGGTAACGACAGATTTTATATCCGTGGAGTCGATTATCAACCAGGAGGTTCTTCCAAAATCATCGACCCAATTGCCGACAAGAGCACTTGCACCCGTGATATTGCAAAGTTCAAGGAGCTCGGCATCAACACCGTTCGTGTTTACTCCGTTGACAACACTGCCAACCACGATGACTGTATGACCGCTTTGGCAGACGCAGGAATTTACTTGGTTCTCGATGTCAACACACCATTGTACTCCCTCAACCGTGCTACCCCAGCTCCTTCCTACAACTCAGTTTACCTTCAAAACGTCTTTGCTACCATTGATGCTTTTGCCAACTACACCAACGTCTTGGCCTTCTTCTCCGGAAATGAGGTTATCAACGATGACACCACCACCAGCGCTGCTCCATACGTCAAGGCAGTTACCCGTGATATGAGACAATATATCGGAAGCCGTGGATACCGTTCGATCCCAGTCGGTTACTCTGCAGCCGATGTTGATTCCAACAGATTGGAGATGGCTCAATACATGAACTGCGGTACCGATGATGAGCGTAGTGATTTCTTTGCCTTCAACGATTACTCTTGGTGTGATCCATCTTCATTCACCACTTCTGGATGGGATCAAAAGGTCAAGAACTTCACTGACTATGGTCTTCCTATCTTGTAAGTACTTACTTTCTGATTCAATAATCTCCCAACTAATACATTGTAGCCTTTCCGAGTATGGTTGCAACACCAACACCCGTAAATTCGAAGAAGTCAAGTCTATCTACGGTACTGATATGACTGCCGTCTACTCTGGTGGTCTCGTCTATGAATACTCTGAGGAAGGATCCAAGTACGGTCTCGTAAAGATTGATGGCGATACCGTCACCGACAAGGATGATTTCACCGCTCTCAAAGCTGCTTTCGCTGGAACCTCCAACCCAACTGGAGATGGTGGATACAGCTCTACCAACAAGGCTTCTGACTGCCCAGCTCAATCATCTACCTGGAACGTTACCTCTAACGCTCTCCCAGCTATTCCATCTGGTGCTGCTGCTCTCATGTCAAAGGGTGCTGGTAAGGGTGCTGGCTTGACTGGTGCTGGATCCCAAAATGCTGGAGGAACCTCTACTGGAACTGCCTCTGCTGGATCTGGATCAGTTACCGCCGTTGCAACTGGTTCTAGTAGCAGTTCTACTGGTACCTCCAAGGCCAGTGCAGGTAACTCATTAAGCCCAATGGATAAGACACCAATGATCCTCGGTGGATTGATTGCTACTTTGACATTTGTCGGTGCCGCACTTTTGTAGATTTAGAGCGATGTGTATAATTTAATGGTTGGGATGGATGCATCAGATTAAGGTGAAGATGGATTGGATTGCATGTTTCGAATCAGAAATTAGGGCTTTAGAGAAGTTGATAAATTGAGAAGATAACATATGGACAGTGGTAGTATGATTGATACCTTTATTCTTCTACGCTATGGATGGGATAAAAAGAATATAAAACAAATTCTAAACCAAACACTATATATTTCCTTTGTTTTGGGGTTCTTGGATTGCGTTTGTGTGATTTTTGTTTTGTATTGTATTGTAGGATAATTATATTTATTTTTGAGTCTCGAATCTTGAATGAATAATATTCTCTAACGATGATAATAATAATTGGTACTTAGGTAAGTCTTACATATATTTCGTCTCTATTTGATTTAAACTTTACTCTTACGCTCTACTCATCTCACTACTTACTACTTTTCTTTCCCTTCTTTCCCTTCTTTCCCTTTCCTTTGCTTTACATATAATTTCTTTTTCTTCTCTTCTCTTTTCCTTAAGTAGATTAGTTGATTACATGCTGATGTTAAATGCGGGTATTGTATGCTGGTATTGTGTGCTGAATTTGCTGAATTTGCTGATTGTTTGGTTGATTGAAAGAAAGGGAAATTGGTGGGTGATGATGATGATGGCGATGGTGACGATTTGCGGAAAATATCAAAATCAAGAAAATGGTCCAGTGGACATTCAGTGACAACAGTTCCGCAGCTGATGTGGCATGATAGCAAGGAGCAAGTATACAATTTCAGTGCATATATATGGGAGGATCTAAGAGTGTCTTTTGACTTCCTCTTCTGCCCACCTCGTTATCAGTGCGGGCGGAATATGAGTTCCGCGGCATTGAAGCAATGATAATATTACTGATGAATGCTGTCCTAATGAACCACAATTTTGATGGGCGCTTTAGATAAAGATTCGGGCATAGTATTGTCTGCGGTCGTTGCAAATTATTACAGTCTAGTTATTGACACAGACACCTTCACTATCGATTTACAACAATTCATAATACTATAGATGGAAAATTCTGCTCTCATGGCTGACAATATAGACGATCTAATTGCTCAGTTGTCGCTGGAAGAGAGGCTCTCTCTCATAGCGGGGCACTCTACCTGGCGCACGGCAGTAGTAGAGCGCCTTGGAATACAAAACTTGAAGGTGAGATCCTCCACATATGCACGAGTTGACCACATAGCCGTATTGAATTGAGGTATGCTTCTAGTTTTCAGATGGCCCTTCTGGTGCTCGTGGAGAGATCTTCGGAGAAGGTGTTCCGGCAGCCTTTATACCGTCTGGTGTTAGTCTTGGAGCGACATGGGATGAGCAACTGCTCTTCGAAGTGGGTGAGCTACTCGCGGAAGAAGTAAGTGGGAGCCCAAAGATTCCGCATCATCACGCGTTTCTTAATTTCTCGCAACGTAGACCATTTCAAAGTCAGCTTCGGTAGTTCTTGCACCAACCACGTGCATACAGAGGCATCCACTGGGTGGCCGCAACTTCGAGTCATTTAGCGAAGACCCCTTTTTGACTGGAAAATTGGCGGCAGCTCATGTCCGTGGCGTTCAGTCCAAGGGCATCGGAGCCACACCGAAACACTATGTTGGTTGGTGCTGGATTTAATTATCAAATGGAAGGCAAATCATTAATTTATTTCATTGTAGCAAATGACCCGGAGACAAAGCGATTCCACAGCAACGCTGTGATTCCTACAAGAGCATTACGCGAAGTCTATCTACTCCCTTTTCAGATGGTCGTCCGTGATGCTCAGCCATGGTGCATTATGACGGCCTATAACAAGGTGAACGGACTCCACTGTGACATGTCGAAGACACTTCAGATTGATATTCCACGGACTGAATGGAAGTGGGATGGGGTATTCCTTAGTGATTGGGGAGGAACCAATTCATCCGCCGAATCTATCAATGCAGGCCTTGATCTTGAGATGCCAGGGCCGCCTAACAAACGCTTCACAGCGGCAATGAAGGTCTCGTTATCCCAAGGAACAGTTAATCTCAAGCGCATTGATGAATCCGTAAGAAGGATGTTAACTTTGCTAGAGAAGGCAGGAAGACTAGGAAAATTGGTTGACGGAAAGGAGAAGGAAGAAATTTGCTTGGACTTGCCTTCCCAGCGAACCAAGTTACACGACGTCGCATGCGCTGGAATAGTCCTTTTGAAAAACGAAAATAATGCACTTCCATTGAAGCCAACTGAAGCTATCAAAAAACTTGCCATCGTAAGACCAAACGCGAAGAGGGTTGTAGCTGGTGGGGGAGGAAGCTCATATATCAAGGCTCCATATTGGACATCAGTTTATGATTCGGTACGCGCTCGGTTCGAAAGTCAGTCCACGGAAATCGTACATGCAGTTGGAGCACGGGTTAACCGATACGTGCCAACTTCAAAACGGGAGATCACACGAGACCCCGATACTGGCGAGATGGGTGCAGCTGTAGACTGGTTCCTTGGTCACGAGTTTGATGGTGAGATCATCACCACAACCCACATGTAAGTTCTTGTGTTCCAGAGGAAACATGCCGATGCTAAAGTATGGACACAGTGACGACTTATATTATATGTCTTTTGGAGATGTCCCGCCAGAAATGAACAAAGCAGAGACGAAATTCGGCTTCCGTGTTCGTACAGAATTGACTCCGGTCTCTACGGATCACTACAAGCTATCAATTGCCAGTATCGGGCCGTCCAAGACATACATCGATGGAGATCTCTGTGCCACGATATCAGGCGACTTTGAGAACAAAGGCACTCTATTCTTCACCTATGGATCACCAGAGTTCGTGTTTGAGAAAGAGATGATTGCGGGACAACCCTACAACGTCGAAATAAATTGTTGTTCTCACGATCGGCAACTCCAAGACGAGCTGTTAGAACTCATGGATCCGATGGAGGATAAATTTCAAGGGGCCCGACTGGGCTTTGAGGAGAAGACTCAGATCGATCTGCCTCGAGACGCAGCGGAGATAGCACACGGGAGTGATGCTCTCCCCGCGTATATTGATTTTCATCCTCAACTTGCGGAAACAGCGCGGCTGAATCCAGCAATGTATGCAGCAGCGCTGTGCTCCGGCGCTACTGCCTTGAAGGCTCTCCACGAGGCACGCGTTCAGCCAAACGATGTCATCGTCATCAGTGGAATTGCAGGCGCGATCGGTCATCTTGCGGGTGCGTTGGCGAGGAATATATTCCACGCGCGCGTCATTGGGGTTGATTTTGGGTGGAAGCTCGATGGAAACCGAGAGCTTTTTGACGGTGGTATGGCGGCTTTCTGCGATATGGCTGTACCTGCGCCTACGCACGGCGATAAAGGCTCGTGGTTGCAGTTCCAAGAGAAACTGTCAAAAGCGTGTGCTCGAATGCGCCCATCTAGAACTACACCTCACATGGCTGACGCTGTCATTGTTACAGCGAGTTCCTTCGCTGCATTTGATAGATTGCATGAATATATTTGTGATGGTGCTTCAATCGTTTGTGTCGGGTAAGTTCTTCTCTCTACCCTTGCTTCTCCATTGAACTAGCCAAGATGCAGCCATCTTGGCAACTTTCAATTGCTACTACCATCGCAAGAACTGACAAGAAAGACAGCGTTCCTCGCGGAGAGTGCAATATCTCGATACCTCTTGCAGAGCTCATTGAACGACAGCTGAAAGTGCATGGCAATCTAATGGGTGGGCCGGAGGAAGCCTATCGAGTTATGGAGTACATTTACCACGGCGTCATTAAGCCAAAAATCATTGAAATTAGAATTGATGAGATTCCAAAGTACTTGAATTTGATGGTTGAAAACAAGGTTGTTGGAAAGGTTGTAGCAAATATAAACGGGTCTTGTTTCTGAAAAGATAATCAAGAAACACTGTTGAATGGTACTACGAGGACACAGTGCTATACTATACGGTAATTTACTACAATTCAGATTAGTAGGATTGATTCCCTTATCAAAATAATAGTGTTTCATTTTATACAGTAAATAACCCGAGACATAACTTGATTAAATACTCGAATGTATATTTAGAGATGTTGTTTTATTTTCTATTTCAATATTTCTATAAAAAGTATATACTACTTAGGGAGCGAACCCTCTTTATATCAATTTCACCTTAATATTTTGTTTTATATAAATAGTGTAAGACAGTTATACTATCTATTTTATAACACTAAATATTTCAGAGTTATTTTCCACGTTATTTTTATCTTAATCAATTATTAACGGTATCCCCTAAGGTATTCACTCAAGGCGCCCATGTGATTCGTACGATATACTTTGAATAATAAAGCCTGATTGAATAGATTATTAATTTTAATGCTTTTTAAGTTACTTTAGTCACAAAGTAGAATCCTGAGTTTAAAAATAATTTTTTTTATTTTTAAAAAAGAAAAATGATTGGGAATTAAAATAGAATATTAATTAGATTTTCTATCAAAGATCGAATGTGAATATCGAGTCAAATTTCGAGAATCCTGGTGATCTAATTGGTTGACAAGGTCCTGTTAAGCGAGGGCGCCCTGAGTTGGCACCTTAGGGGATAGATTGTGCGGCAAGTTTGGGCTCGGCTGTTTCTTGGATAAAATGCTTCAGGAGTAATATCCAGTTGGTGACAGATCCGTGGCAGAGATTGCGTCGTTGACGGGACCGATAGTAGCCACAGTTCAATAGATATGCTCAATTCAAAACAGCCAAGTTGGAGAAGTAGACTAAAGGTTGTATTGGTTTTGGAGCTGCTGATATTCTGTCAGCTTTGGAAGACGCTGACGTTGTCATATTCTTGATTGGTCAGTATACAAACATCATGCAGGCTGCGGCTCACGTAAGGTAGGTATGTCTATTCAGCGAGAGGTTTGTAGTGACCACCCATACACTATGAATATTATCAGTCATAGTTTATTTTGAATGATCATCACTATTGCGTGTAATTGAGTAAAGGAATAAGTTACTGCCAAAACAAAATGACTATTCTGCACAAGCAAACTTTAGCCAGTCACCTACAACACACGTATCTTCATGATTGCCTATTTCATCTCTTACTTAAACCCCTTTCCCTTGCTAAGCTTTAGCCGATTGACCTTGCTAGATTCTTGGCGTACTCACTTTCCGAGCTGTAGCTCTAATTTTCTACCCATATTGCCTTCGCCCTGACGATCTCTTTCGCACAACGAAGTCAGATACCGAATCGCAGATGGCCGCTTTAATTTTAGAACGCGAAAGTCTATACATCACACTGAACGGACTTGAAAAAAATGAGGATCGGTTCCATTGGGGATTTTATCTATGGAAAGATCTTGCTTCCCAATCAGAAGATATTGGAAAATACTTTCATGTCACTGACAGCAATAGTCTGAATGAGTTTTCGTACGACGATACACACGGTTCTGACATAAGAAGAGCCACGAATGTGCTTGTAGCATTGAAGATTGCTATTGTCAAGCCTACACAATGGGATAGACTGGGAGAATTATTGAGTCGGGTATCCATTCATGAATCAACTACGTGTCGTACTTGGGTTTTGGAAGCACTCAAAGTTCTTGATGAAGAAGGGATTGTAAGGTTAAAGGATGGTGGCATCAAAAGAATCGAACAGGAATGTCTGGGATATGCAAGAATTAGGCAGCGGATCATCCGGCAAAGCAATTACTGCAAATTTTGATCGTCTTTCTTCTGTTGATGAGGTGGTTGGGGGGAGCAGAAGAACAAAGGAAGATGAAGGTTCAGGGACGCAAAGGTTTAAAGCCATTAGATGGCCGGCGAGAATTTCAAATCCATGAACTTATTTAAGATGTTTAAAAGCTTTAAAACAACAAACCGACGTAAAGTAATGAGATATTTCCGGTTCTTAAAGTGGTCTGGTATAGCGACGCTTGTGGAGTCTCAAGTCTACGCCTGAACGTATGAGCATTGAAGGCTTTTCAATAAATGCTGTATCGACTACAGGAAAACACCTGTGCATCATCAGTACCAAGCTTTCATCGTTGTACACAGCTTTCAAATAGAGTGCTTAGCTCTGAGGTAAAAATTCCCTCATATATAATTCAATAACCTAGTGACCAAAATTGATTCATGCCAATCTTAAAGTCTTGGAGACTCAGGATTACCTAGTCATAAGAATTTTCGCATATACCGTGAAGTATTAGACTGGTTCTCAAAATTTCGCAGGTAACATATCCCAGGTTTTCAGCTTCAAAACCGACTCATCAAATTTAACAACCAAAAGGTGTCATCTCCTGTAACTTTATCCCGACCTTCAATTCTTCCTCATACTTGTTCTCAGAAGCCCTCCTCACAAGTTCCATCTTATCTTTGTGCAACAAGATTTTATACATAGCCTTAGGGGTCGTTTGGATGTACAAATCCACTCCGAATCCGTTGAATAATCCGTACTTTTTCAAAGCGGATTCTGAATTAACGTTTAGACATCAAAACACGGATTCCATCAAATAATCTGTTCTTCAATGAATTTAGCATATTTAGCATATTTTGTAGTGGGAAGGAGATAAATCACTCTCAAAATGATGCTAAACAATCCGCGTTTTCTAATGAATTTGTATAAAAAAATGAAAACACAGATTGAAAACGAGAACCAAAAAAAGTAGTCCTTGTTTTAATCTATCAAATAATCTACGTTTTTATAGGTTTTTATAGGCTTCAAAACCTATAAGGAAAATGGAAAGTTGAAGCTATTCTCACTTTCAATTAGAATACCTAGAATTTAAGGGAATTTCAATTAGAATACCTAGAATTTAAAGCATCTATCCCTCAAAATCCTCCCTAGCTATTTCATTAGCTATAATACTATCGCTTTATAATAGTATATCTTCAATTTCACTTTCAATATTTTGACAAAATCATGTGAAATTGAAGAAAAGCAAATAAAATTATTCAATTCCCTTTCGAATTGAAAGAAAACTCTTCAAATTAAGGATCCACTTTGATATCCACTTTGGAAAACCCTGAAAGCTTCAATTTTAGGCCTATTTGACGGATTCAGAACGGATTTTACATCCAAACAACAAAAGCGCGAATTCACAATCCGCTCTTTTTAGAACGGATTACTGCCACCGCAGAATCCGTGGTAGCAGTGAAAAGCGGATTATTCGACAGATTCGAAGCGGATTTGTACATCCAAACGACCCCTTAGTAAACTCCCAATATTCTGGCAGAAATCCTGCGCATTCCCAATCTATAATCCCAGAAAGCTTTCCTTGATCTACCAAGATGTTTGACCAATGAAGATCTGAATGTGTGAATACGGAACGATGATTTCTCGGGACATTTTCCTCCCGAGAGCTCTGGCAGGTGTAGAGTCTATGCGACTAACGAGGAAATTGTTAAAGTCGGCTTCTGTATTAAAAGGACCTCCAATTCCATTATTGGGTATACGATGATCGAATACTGGGCTTCCTAATGTGTCACTGATCATATATGCTGTAGGGTTGGAATCTTCCTTAACTGGGCAACACAGCCAGCCAAATCATCGGCAGGACAATTACGCTCAGTGTAAGACATCAAGTGATATATGCGTCGAAGTTGTTGACCACGAACACGTGTCATCACGAGATAATTCTCATCTCCGTGTTCTGCGACATCGACCAAATGTGGTGCAGGGATAGATGTATACTATTCAATGAGCTTGAGGGGCGTTAGGTTCATTGAGACCAGAACGTGTGGTTTACTTAATGTAAAGTCCAAAACGGACCCGGGTGACCGATACTGCTCCTGTAGGTCCATATAGCCATCTCCCGAATCTTACCAAGTAGTGATAGCAGTATACACGTGCTGTAGACGGCAAACACAGCCATAAGCTACAAAAAAGCCGCCTAATTGGGGGAAATGGAAAACACGAGAGTAATTCTAAGCGTCGACTCTTTGGCAAACCTTTAGAAATCTTGTCATCGACAAAAAATTGATGTAATGCAGTGGCGAATCGGGAATGGACCTCGAAGAGATGAGAGCTCGGTAGTGGAAGGTGTTTCACATCAGGTGTGGATATTTGCGTAAACAATATACTATCTTCCCATTCCGTGCTATCTCCAAGGGAAAGGCCGTAGGAATCTTCGGGGAAGAGCCTATACAGCCCGTACTATTCTGAGACGTTTCAATACAGAGCTCAATTTGTAGATATTATTGCTCGCCACCTCCTTTTCTTCGACTCGCTTGACACTCCGGTAGGGTTTTAAATTCATTGCAACATGTCCCTCCCGAAAAGCCTTATGCATGCTAGGGTGAGGAGCCACAAATTTTTGAGATAGCTTTCGTCATTTTTCACTTGGTCTGACAGAATGGTACTCAGTCGTGCCACATAAGAAGGCGTCCCTGACGCTTGTTAGTAATGATATGTGATTCTTCTTAATCATGAGTGTAGTACTTGTAACCCACTTCATTGGCCAATTCAATCCCGTCAAGCATGGTTGGAGGGATCACGTGCGCCAGTTCTACAGGTGAAATCGAATCCTATGTCGCATTTTGGTCAAGGAACAGCGAGAACCGTCTCGCTCATGGAGCAGATCTTCGTAAAGCTTAGGTATCGGGTTAGATATTGTTACTGGAAGTTGTCAGTTTGATCAAAAAACGGGAAATTATTTTGCACTGAAACACTCACGCCTGCCGGCCAGCTTTCTCCAGTCCAGTAAGATTCGAATAAGTTGAGGCTCAACATTCTGATTAAGATTCAATATCGAGCTCAGATAGTTTGCTGCTAGATCTGAATCGACTGCCGTTTCGATAAAGTACTTTTGGAGCAAATGTTTACTTGGTGATAGATCGCTTGTCGATATTATTTCAAACGCATGGTCAGTAGCCATTTCGTCAAATGAGAGATATATGGATCCTCCAGGTAATGAAGGCACAAACTAATTGTGTGAACATAGGCAAAGGACTTCAAGGTCAAAGGGCTTTGTGACCATATTTAAGCGAAAGCGAAGGCTAGTTCTTTCAATAGCCCTTATATAAGGGCTATTGCACTCATAGATTAGCTAGCTCTTCAGATTGAATACACATTGACCATTAGACTCTATATCATAGGTTCTACATCATCTGTGATTCACTTCAAATCAACACTAATTAGTAATATCACAAATTAATTGATTCTATTTTACTTACATAACCTTACAGAAATCAACAAAGTTACATTACTCTTATTTCAATTCTTTTTCAATTATACCACAATCCAAACCTACCTCTTTTGGTATTAATGCATCTAGTATTAGATTACCTAATCAATCAAAAACACCAGAAGCATACAAGTCCTCAAGCCTAGTTAGTTATAATAAAGCATTCATTAAAAAAAACTTTAGGGATTTATTTGTAGGAGATTTTTCGACTCTGAAACCTTTATTGAAATCTGTTAAAACAATTTAGAAATCTATACCAAATATCGAATAAATCAAAGATGAATCTTTATTTTCAAGTTATTTTCCCTTTTCTTAATAAAAACTTTTCAATCGATCCTTTTATATTTACATTTCCGGAGGATTTGCGAAAAGCTAGAAGGATTTATTAGAATTTTAAATCTCATGGTGGCTACAAAAAACATTTCAAAATATTCTTTTAATACAAAATTGCTAAGTATAAAGACAATAGGATTATAGATACAGATTTGTAAGAGGTGGTTTATAATGATTTCGTTTATTTTTACAAAGGATATTTATCTTATGTAAGGAGGGCAATACTTTTTCGATTTCGAAAGGTCTTTCGATGTTACAATGTATATGTCGATATTGAACCAAGAGTTGAGGATGTAATTCTTGAGGTTTTTTCTAATCCCAGCTATTATGTATGGATTTTACAAGAATTTCATAAATATTAGACAAACGAGATCAAACCATTTCTTTTTGATAAATGGGTTAACCTTCCTATTGGATTAGAATAATCATTATTGTTAAAGGATTTTGATTCTAATTATAATTCAATGGTTCGATAAGATTCTTTACGGTATAGATTTAATACAAACGATAAGAGAAAGGAATATAGAGATAAAGGCAAGGAGATAGAAAAATCATTTGTATTAATGAAACTAGGAAGGCTTCGCTAGAGTTTCAGAGGACCTTCTAATGAACCCAATGATTCTGATGACTTTAGTAATAATGGGAATGGAGACGATTGTGGTAAAGGATATAATTCTGGTAGATCTTATTGATGGGATGGTGGATCTAGGGGTAGCTTATTATTTCGAAATAAAGTTGATAATGATATGATTAAGTGATAAAGATAAAGTTGTTTTTTGATTGATCTTTTAAAGATTTATTATTAGGAAGATATGTACAAAGGTATTAATAATTCTTTCAATCAAAAGATCTCTATTTTTTACAAATGTTGTGAGAAGGTTTTCTTATTATAGGAACTCTTTATTAAAGCTTTTCCTATTATACTATATAGTTCTATTAGAGATTTCTATCAAAACACTTTGAATAATTTATCTTCAGTATACAACGATTTATATTCCATAATGAAACACAATTTCGAAGGATCAGAACACCAGTGGAATATATTACAAAGATAGAATGAAATATCTCTATTAGCATATATTCAGAAAAAACCTATAATAAATATATAATCCTTATTCAACAAAATGATCAAAGATATTCGATTTCTAAAGTATATTATACCAGCGAATATATATAATTATCAAATATATTTCTCTAAGATCATTTCGATATATAATAGAATATCCAATTGCTACACAGCAATCTGTAATCCCCACAAAAACGCTACAAAATTAATCAATCAAATCAAATAGACAATGACATTATACTTGAAGAGTTTTCTTTGTATATCTATAACTAACGAAACTTTCTTAATAGATTAATGGTTTTTCGATAATAGTTCCCGCAATTGAAGTGTATTATTCAACAAATATAATAAATCTAATAACAATAATCAATTTTCTTTACAAGGATTAAACAAAAATGATTGCTATTTTCCCAATTGCAAAAAAAAGGGATATTGATATTATAAGCATTCCAAAAAGGAAAAAGAGGTTGTAAGAAATAAATATCATACCAAATTCAGCAATTATAATGACAAAACCTTCGATAAGAAATTTGATCAATTCATTATTGAAAGAGGAGGAAACAAGCTTTCTATTGATAGTGATAATGATATTAGTAGTATTATTAATCAATACTTTATTAATAATGATAATGATGATGATATTGTTGAGATTATCGATAAGGTTATATTTATATCTATTAGTGTATATAATAATTACAAAATAACTATTGAATTCAACAATAAAGCTATCATTTATATTTTGATAGTTGGGATAGATATTATACCTTGTAATTCGAATACTTAATATCATTCCAATAAATTCTTTAGTATTATAATCGACTTCAATATCTTTACACAATCCACTATCAGCTTTAGTTAATATAGTGTATGGAAAAGGATAGAGGATGTTGAGTACAATTCTAAAATAGCTGGTACTGTAGTAGTACAATTCGATATTAGTATTGCAATTTCTATTGAATCGTTTTCTATTGATTTACTATTTGGCGCTATTGAGTTTCATATTATAAAAGCAGATATTCTATTTTTTTTGAATCTTATAGATATAGATAAATATTTGTTATACTATAATAATATAAAGAATATACTAATCGCTTTTATATATTTGTATTTCATATTTCGATATTTTAGTTATGCATTCTTGATATGAAATATTAATTTATAGTATTTTATTTAAAGTTCGCTGAATAATACTAAATGTTTTTTTATGGAAATTGAATTTCAGTAACTGCATTATCGTTTTGATCATTCTTCAATTCAAAAGTTTTATAAAGTATTGAAACAATCTGATCATAATAAGGACTTTGCAGTGATTCAGTAACTTACAAAGTTTTGTTATTATTATCAAATGCATAACAAGTCCCCAGGGAGATTCAAATTTAAGTTCTTCGACAAAAACTTTAAATTTAATTATACTATATTTGTTGATGTATTGTATATTGATAATAAATCTATTTTATATATTATTGATAATACAATACGTTTTCAAGTGGTATGATGGTTGAGGGATATGATTGCGAAATATATATGGGATATGGTATGGGAATGTTGAATGGATATTTATATCGATCTACCCGAATATATTATTTATAATATTAGTAAGAATTTCGATAACCGAGAATTCTGATAGTATGCTATTTCTATGGCAATCCAAACGAAAATAGTATTGATTAAAGTATACAATTCTATTAGTATGGTTGAGTGGTTTTATATACTATTGTGACAAACATATAATATTATTTGTAATGAGATATAGAATATTGATATTAGTAGAACAATAGTATTACAAATAGTTATCAAAGCTATAAATGATACAACAGGATTTAATGGATTGGTACCTATACTTTTAGTTTTTAATATATTCCCCTGTATGATTGAAATAAATCCATTGATAGCAACTATTTAATAACAAGTTATAGCAATTGTAAAGATTATGAAGAGAATTCGCAAGCTTTGAAGTGCGGTTTAGATTTGTAGTACTCTGAATATACAAAATAGGTTATCTACAACTCTACTCTATAAATTAGCTTTGAATAATTAGGTTCTGATTTAAAGAAAAGGATATAATATATTATTGAGCGAATAGAAGGGATTATATATTCTACTTGTAATGGAAGACGAGATATATGTTATTGATCTACCTTATGGATCTATAAGGTTTCAATCTATTTTAATGAAATTATATTATAATAATAATGATTATAGTATTTAATTTGATTATGATGAATTTGAGGAACCTTTCAATAGTTAAAAGGTAACTTTACTAAATTTTGACAAAATTATATCTTTTTCGAAAATTACTATTATTACACGTAGTACAAATCCTAAGGAATTATTTATTGATATTTCTAGGGATTTACAATTTTATTTGAGATTTTTTTTTTAAATTGTTTTCTTTTAGATTCGAATTTACATTTAGGATGAATGTATTGATGTGATGGGTTGCACTCGTACAAAGCTTGGTCATATGATCTGCGCACATTTGTATGACTCAGTATAAGGATACAACAAAAACACTGTTTGTATGGAAAATCCTTATTTCCTTTTTAATTAATTCTTCTTGTAATATAGATTACCAATTATATTAATCCCTTTATCTTTGGCTTGTAATATTAGAATTAATTTGTTTATTTATATTAATTTGTGAATATATTGTTATACAAAGCTATAAGGGTAGTATCATCGATTTAAAACGAAAATCCTTTATGATTGAGATATACAATCTTATACGAAAATCCTTTATGGTTAGAACATATGATTCTATATGAAAATCCTTTATAGTCAAGGTATACAGTCTTATACGAAGCTTTTATATATAATAATAACTTAATTTATGATTTATATAATATGAACAATTACAAACAATTATAATGGAAGGTATTAAAAGATTGGGTGGAAGAGGCCTCTATATTGACTATCTTACTACGCGTGTAAGCATATTGATCCTCCTCTAGTATTATATGAGGGGACCAATATGCCTGTCTATGGTTCGTCTAATCTAGCCCGTTTAGGTAACCGTATTACTAATCACTACACGTGCTTAGCACCGGTAACTTCTATTCCTTTTAACACTCCCCCATAGGAGTTACCACCTTTGATCTCCCCGATCTTCCGCACTTCTATAGTCTCAATCCTAGCATATCCTTGAACCTTTCGAATGCTACTTTTGCCAGAGGTTTAGTCATCCCATCTGCTACCATGTCCGATGTATTGATGTAACTGGTTACTACCTTTTGCTTTTCAGTAAGATCCCTGATGAAGTGGTAGCATATATCAATATGCTTTGATCGTTCATGTAGATGCGGGTTCTTGGTTAGAGCTATTGCTCCTTGATTGTCGCCTAGCAGTTGAACAGTATCTCCGCGTGCAGATACATATTCTGCCTTTCCAAGATCTTTGAGCATTTGGGCTAACCATCTCCCTTGCTTGGTGAACATCGCCATTGATATGTATTCGGACTCAGCACTCGATGTTGCTACTGAATTCTGCTTCTTACTAGCCCACGATATCGGTCCTCCATAGAACATAGCAACTCCCCCAGAAATACTTTTCCGATCATATCGATCACTTGCCCAGTCTGCATCAGTGAAGACTTTTATAGTATCTGCTGGTAGGTTGTACTCCTTTGCGATTTGGTATTGTACTCCCTCAGGCCCGTATTTGAGTTTCTGAGTGATCGTAGCCCTCAGGTATCGCATTAAGTTCTTTACTCCTATTCCATGGCATTTCGCTGGCTTTGCCATGTACTGTGACAGTCGGCCTAGCACGAAGGAGATGTCTGGTCTTGTGTATACCATTGGATGAATGAGGCTACCTATAGCTTGTTGATATTCGGTAACATCGATCAGTTCATCGTCTTCTGTAGCTGGTCGTAGACATGAGTAATCAGCAGCTGGTATCTTCTTAGCGTGATGCTGAGCGTGTGAGATTCCGAATTTTGTGAGCATAGCTTCCAGATATTCTTCCTGGTCCAATGTGAGTGATCTGTTTGCTCGATCTCTTATAACCCTAATGCCTAGAATCTTGCTAATTTCCCCCAGGTTCTTGGCATTGAAGCGCGAGGAGAGTGTTGTAGAGAACCAATTGAGTTGATCTTTTGAGGTCGAGGAGGCGATTATATCATCAACATAAACTAGTAGATTGAGTTGTCGAGCAGCGTATGTATACAAACACGGATCGGCGAGACTTTGAGTAAAGCCCCAATTGATCAATTCGGACTTTAAAAGTTGACTCCAATCTCGTCCAGCTTGCTTGAGGCCATACAAACTCCGCAGTGCGCGTAAGACGCGTCCATCTGATACATTGACTCCCTGAGGTGGTGCGAGGTATATCTCCTCCTTGAGATGGGATTCTGTGAAAGCATTCTTTATATCAAAATGCCAGCACTCCAAGTTTTCCTTTGCAACGATCGCTAAGAATAAGCGAAGTGTATCGAGTCGCACTGTAGGGGCGAAGGTTTCATTGTAGTCTTTTCCAAGAACTTGACTAAAACCTCTTGCTACTAATCGTGCTTTGAATCTCTCAATCTTATTGTCCTTCGTCTTTATTGTGAATACCCATTTTGTTGAAACAAGATTCCCTCCTTTCGGTAGAATATACTCTTCCCAAGTACCATTTTCAACCAATGAGCTGATCTCCTCTTGGACAGCTTGCTTCCATTTTTCACCATATTCAGGGTCTGAGACTGCCTGGTTATATGTGGTAGGGATGGGGATTCCTAGGATCTGTTCTGCGGGGAAGGCTGTATCTTCGTCTGTAGAGCTCCCCAAGATCACTTGAAGACTTTCGGACACTTTCGTCTTAACGCTCGGGTCGATCCTTGGCGTGAGGGGTATGGAGATCATGGCATGTTCGATAGCGTTTCCATCTGGGTCTGCTGAGAGTATCGCTATCATCGCTCTTATCAGTTTTTGGACATGTTCATCTGGCTCACCATCGTCTCGCTTGCGTTTTCGAAAAGAGTATCTTTCGGGGGGGTCTACATCCATAGGTGTAATTGGGGTTTCTATTGAAGGTTTGTTGATTTCAGGTGTTGCATCTAGCATCTCTATCTCTTTCGTTCCTGGAGATAGGATCGGTTCCGCAGGTGAGTTGATCTCTACGATATTCCCTTCGCTGTCTTCGTTGAATTGCCGAATATTGTCGACTTTGGGTACACTAGGGATTACAACTTTCGGGTGATCAGGGGTAGCAGCATCTTGTAGGGACTCAGATGGGGATTCTTGTACTTCTTGTATCTTCTGAGGTCTGCCTCTAGGTCTCCTATCGGGGACGACGTTTTCTGTACCTTGAGGGCCTGATGCAGAGTTTCTTATTCTCAAGTCTAAGTCTCCTCCTCTTTTGGATTCATCTATAGTCACTCGGCTTGCTCGTACAGTATAGCCTAGCTCTGGTGAGTACACTTTGACGTGTTTGTTGGTCGTATGTGAGTATCCCATAAAGATGCCTACTCGGGCTGTATCTCGTAATTTGTCGTGTCGTTGGTCCTTTGGGATTGTCTTTGGATTGATATATGCATAGCACTTGCTCCCCCATATTCTACAATGGCTAATATCTGGGGTTGATCCTGTGAACGCTTCGATCGGGCTTACAACACTGTCATCAATGATCGGTCCAGTATTCGTTCTATTCCTACAGTGTGCATCATATTCAACAGCTTCGTCCCAGAATTCCAATGGCAATCCAGCTTCTTTTAACATAGCTCTCATATCGGCTTCGGCAGTACCAATGTTTCTCTCGGCAGCTCCGTTCTGATGGGATGATGCTACGGTAGTCAGTTCTGATCGAGTCCCAGAGTTCCACTCTCTCACAGCTTGGATTAACTCTGGTGCATTATCAGTTCGAGCTGCTACTATCTTATCACCAATACCAAGTTCTAATTCGGTTTTCCACTTCTTCAGTCTTGGTATAGCTTCGTCTTTTGTTTTCAAGGCCAAGGTCCAATTCACTCTCGTCCAGCTATCTATGATCAATAGGAAGTAGCGGTTTCCTCGCAGGGATTTTGGGAATGGGCCAGCGATATCAAAGTGAATGAGTTCTAATCTTTTTGTTTTATGGGGACTGAGCTGTTTTGGGATTAGATTCTTCATCTTGGTGAGCGCACATACTTCGCACACGGGGATCTTAGATGGGACTTTGATCGGCTTTCCTAGCGTGGTGACTTTGTGAAGATTTCGTATCTTTTCTGGGCCAAGATGGTTAAATCGTCTGTGCCATAATAGATAAGTCTCTAGATCCCTTTTGGTCTTGTCTGAGGAGGTGTCTAGGGTGATCTTGTTTGATTCAGTGTCACTGATGATCTCTGTGCTCTGGAGAGCGATGTCTTCGTATCCTTTCGCGATCTCCGAGATCACATAAATTCCTCTATCCATTTTTGCTTTGATGATATTTATTCCATTCTTCCGAAAATACATACGATCTGAATTGAATCTGCCTTTGAGCCCAGCTTCACAGATCTTCTTGCCAGAAAGGAGGTTGACTCCTAATCCCGGTACATACAATGTCTTTGAGAGTAAAACCATGCCACCGTTTCCTAGCTCCATTGCAGCTGTACCTATTCGATCACAGTACATAACTCCCCCACCAACTTTTATCGTCTTTCTCTTTATCTTCTTGATATCTCTAAAGAGTGAAAGTTGGTCAGACATGTGTGAGGAAGCACCGGTATCTGCATACCAGCGAGAGGGGGTGGTCTTACGAATGAGTTCTTTAGAGACATGACACTCTTCGTCGTCAGACTCTTCTTCGCTTTCTGATGAATCGAGATTAACTAAAAGACCTTCGCCATCTGCAAGATGAGCCTGATTACTCCCTTTCTTAGAAAATGACACTTTGGTTGTCTTTTTAAGTGTTGCTTTTCGTCGCTGGGCTCTGTGGTGTTTGCGGATCAGAGCTTGTGCGAGTGTGAGGTCTTTGCAATCACGTAGAAAGTGCCCTTCGTGTTCACAGAGGTGGCAAGTATAAGTATTGGCTGTTTCCTCTCGGTCTTGCTGCATTGTTGGGCTTGATCCTCTGCTATCTCTTCGTCGGTTTGGGATTACATACTTTCCGCTAGCAGTATGGGCTTGTTCTATCTCTTGGATACTGAGCTCTTTAGCAGTGAGATACTTGATCTTGTCTTCCACTCCCAGTGTGCTTTGAACGCTCATAGCATCGATTGTCGTTTGGTATTCGCTTGGTAGGCTTCTAGTTAGGACTAAAAATAGGGCTTCGTCTCTGTATGAATCCTTGAATGCAGGGTTGGCGGCACCAAGCTTGCGTCGGTATTCTTTCAATTTATCCCAGGCTTCAATAACAGTCATCTCTGGATGGCTAGTAGGCTTGAAGGTAAATGTTTGGATCATTGTCAAGTACGAATTTGCTGTGATATCGCTGGTTCTTGAGTACTTTGTCTTCAGGTAGTTCCACAGTGTTCGTGCTGTATCGTACTCATCAACAAGCGCTTCATCGTCGTCACTGAGTGATCTGCATATGTACGAGAGTGCACTAGCTTCATCTTTCAAGTATTTGGTCTTCTTGTCGAGGTTGAGCCTCACGTTCACGACTTTGCTTCCTACGAGGATCGGGAAAACTTCGGTACCATCAACTTCCATTCCAATTCCTCCAACCTTAGCATGCTCCTGCAGTGTAGACTCAATCGTATAGAACCAATCCTTTCCTTTCAATTGTATTTTCATCTGTCGAAACCATCGCTCGTGGGTCTCTTGAGTGAGATTCGGGATGTTCTTGGTTTGCTCTTTGATTTCGTCCATTTTGGTATCTATGCAGAGAATTTGCAAGGTTTTCCTCCCCTTTTTCTGTATAGATAGATCCACACAGATTGTAAATATAAGTATAGTTAGCACCGCGTGCTTTCTGTCGTACCGCGTACGTATTTATTCGTAAATAGCACCGCGTGCTCTTTCAACTCCGCGAGTTGGTGGTAGTGGTGATCACAGCACCGCGTACTGGTCGTAGGGTAGTGCCGCGCACTCTTCAACTCCGCGAGTTGGATCGTAGTAATGACCGCGTCAATTATGTCCAGAGGCCGTGCTAACCGGGTCTCATAACCTATTAAAAGATTGGGTGGAAGAGGCCTCTATATTGACTATCTTACTACGCGTGTAAGCATATTGATCCTCCTCTAGTATTATATGAGGGGACCAATATGCCTGTCTATGGTTCGTCTAATCTAGCCCGTTTAGGTAACCGTATTACTAATCACTACACGTGCTTAGCACCGGTAACTTCTATTCCTTTTAACAGAAGGAAATATATTGCTATAATAACTATAAGAGATATTCGAACACTAGATCTAATAAGCAGAACAATAAGTTTAACGAGTAGAGCAATAAGTTTAACAAATAATGAATCTGACTCTTTAATAGGTTAAAGCCATTATCCGATTGGAAATTTGTATAACCTCATACAAAACCCCTTAATAAGAAATATCACCCAAAATCCCAATAGCAATACCTTCGATATTAAATAACATTATACAAAAACCAAAACCTTCACTCTTACACCTCGAAAAGTTCGATGGAAGTAAACTTGCTTATTACCCACAATTCGAAGGCTTTTTGCATGCAAAATTGGAAATTGATAATCCTATTATCGGACAAAAAAAAGAAAGAGTATAATACATTTTCAAAAGATTATTAGAAAAAATAATAGCAAGAATCTTTCCTTGAATAGCTTATGCCGATAAAGAAAAGAAATTTATGATAGAGGAATTTTTGGAATAGCTTCGGATAGTATTCTCTGACCCTCATCAATAACAAAAGGCTTTAGATCAAATCAATTGTATAAAGCAAGGAGCTCATTCTTTCAACAAGTTTTTAAACAAATTCAATCAATTGATCCTTGAAGTAGAAGATTGGGGATGGGCAGATATAATTAAAAAAGGTTATCTTAAAGCTGCTTTTAATACGAAATTGTTAATTACAATAATAAATGTTTCAAAAGAAGCTTCATATAATGGGTACTGCAAGCAATTGCTGATAATCAATAATTAATTAAACAAAATCGCCAAACTTAGTGCTTGGCGTACAAAGAAGAAGTCGGAGATTATTATTGAAAAGACCTCATCAAACATAATACCTGTTTCATTATACAATATAATGGATTAGCAATCAACAATAGCAGTCTCTTCTACTCAAATAAAAGAATTACATTAGGCTTTGAACAAGGTTATAAAAGTATGAAGAAAAGCTAAGTAATACCTACAATATAGATTCGATGGATATCGAATTAGAGAATACTATACAAAATTGTAATTCCCTAAAAAAAAGATTAAAGTAACTTCTATTCAAAAGAGAAATACTTATAATTATATGGAAAAGCTCTCTTCAATAAAAAAGAATCGAATTGATAAACTTTCAGATTCTAAGGATTCAGAAAAAGAATAGCTTCCGATAAAAGATGCTGTTGGAAGCGTACAAAGGTTTCGAAAACAGTAATAGAAGTTTAAACAAAGTTTCAAAAAAGTTCAATAAATAGTTTATCATTTTTGATTTCCATTTTAATTA
The DNA here is from genome assembly GCA_014898285.1 of Botrytis aclada. NCBI lineage: Eukaryota > Fungi > Ascomycota > Leotiomycetes > Helotiales > Sclerotiniaceae > Botrytis > Botrytis aclada. Next base: position 1,453,303 of record RCSV01000008.1, read on the forward strand.
ATAAAGATTGTTTTACAAAAACCCTTCTTGATTCTGATTATCTATCATACAAACTTATAACCTTTGTTTTTACTATTAAAAACAACCTTCAACATATTCCTATTTCTTCTTGAGAACTTTCTAGTTTTAATACTTCTTCTAATAATAAAATCACAAATATAGTTATTATATTTTTTGATATTGATAGCTATTATAAAAAAAAATCCTTTTTGTATATCATCCCAAAACTAAAATCATACAATATAATCCTAGGACTTCCTTGAATCAACAAATAAGATATACAAATCAATGAACCCAAATCGGAATATTTTATTACTTCAATAAAGACTTTTATACAAAATCAAACAAGCTCCCTAGAATCAAATAATAAATCAAACATCGATTATCTATCTATATTGATAAAAACATTCTATATAATAACAAAAAAACCCAAGAAACAAAAGATCAAAGTATTTGTTATTAGTCTTAAGAATATTACTAAAGCACTTGATAAAAAGAAAAAGGAAAAGATAGATTCTCATACAAAACTTCCTACAATCTACTGGAAATTCCTACAAGCCTTTAGTTTTACAAACACCAACAAAGTTCTCCCTTTATGAGGAAAGGAAATTGATTATAAAATTAAATTAATATTGGAAAATGAAAAGGAATTAGTAATTCCCTAGGGGCCTTTATACAACATATTATATAACAAACTCTTAGTTTTACAAAAAACCCTAACGGAATATTTGAATAAAGGATTTATTCGAATAAGCAATTCATCTACTGCTGCTCCTATTCTCTTCATACGAAAGCCCGGAGGCGGTCTTCGCTTTTGTATAGATTATTGAGCTTTAAACAAGATTATATAAAAGGATTGATACCTATTCCCTTTGATTCAAGAAATGTTATAATATACAGAAAAAGCGAAATGATATATAAAGCTCAATATAAGCCAAACCTTCCACCGAATTCGTATTACGGAAGGTAACAAATGGAAAATGATTTTTCGGATAAGGTATAGTCTTTACAAATAAATAATTACCCTCTTTGGATTAGTCAATACCCCTAATACCTTTCAACAATATATCAATCATACATTAAGAAAATATCTGAATAACTTTTTATTCGTATATATAAATAATGTTTTAATTTTTTCTGATGATTCTCTTCAAGAACATAAAGAGCTTATACGAAAAACTCTTTAGAAACTTATGAATACTAATCTCTTTTTAGATATCGATAAATATGAATTCTCAATAAAACGAATAAAATATCTAGGATTCATACTCAATATTAATAAAGGAATAGAAATAAATCCGGAAAAAATAAAAGTAATCCTTGAATAGGAATCTCCAAGCTTTATTAAAACTATATAAAGCTTTTTGAGGTTTACAAACTTTTATAGAATCTTCATTAAAAACTATTCGGATATTGTATGATCACTCACTAAATTGATATACAAGGAACAAATCTTTTATTAAACGGACAAATGCCAAAAAGTCTTCATTCGATTTAAAGAAATGTTTACAACAGTCCCTACTCTTATACGATTTGATAAGGATAAGCAGACAGTAGTTGAAACGGATTCTTTTGAATAATATATTAGTGATACTTTTCTATAATATAATGAATAAGGCCTTCTACACCTATATACATTCTTTTTGAAAAAGAATTCCTCTATCGAATGTAATTATGAAATATACAATAAAGAAATGTTGGCTATTGTATAATATTTGGAAATCTAAGATCCTAAATTACAAAGTATTTCAGAATTTGAGATTTGTATGGATTACAAAAACCTGTAATACTTTATAATAGTACAAAAGCTTACTGAATAGCAAATACAATAATCTTTGGTTTTATTTCGATATAACTTCAGTATTACATATATTCAAGGAAAAGATAATATACGAGTTGATGTACTTTCTCGATGATTACAAGATATGTCAAATGATGTTGATAAAAGGGTAGATTATTATATAAAGCAACTTTTTCAAATAAAGTACGAATCAAAACGAATTACTAAGATTGTTAAAACTATATTAGTATAAGTCTTTTCTACTGAATATATCAATTTGGATATCGAAGTCATATTTAAAGAACTCTAAACGAAAGTAGAAAAGGATAATAATAATCTATAATAAATAAAAGAAGCTGTACGATAAGGACAATGTACTTTTCCAATATCTTTGAAATTGAAAGTCTCAATCTCTGAATACTCCCTATCACCTTAAGGTAAAATGATATTCCGGAATCGATTATGAATTCCTTAAGACAAAAAACTTTATATAAGAATGATTCAAGATATTTATAATTCGAAATTATATAATTATTCTAGAAGGGAGAATATAGTACAAATTCTCTCTCGATAATATTTCTAGTCTCAGATGTTAAACAATGTTCAAAGATTTATATGAAATTATGATTCCTGTGAAAAAAACAAGGCTTGGAGAGATGTATGACAAGGATTTCTGAAACCATTTCCAATCTCTAATAGAATATAGAGTGAAATCTCGATAGACTTTATTATTGAACTATCAGAAAGTAATGGTTATACGAATATGGTGGTAGTTATTGATAGATTCGAAAAAGAAATAATATACAATGGACTAAAAAATATTTCGGTTGAAACAGTAGCAAAATAATTTATACAAAACTTTTATAAACGATACTACTTATCGAAAGTAATTATATCTAATCAAAAAACATAATTTGTTAACTAATTATGGGCATGGCTTTGCTAACTACTTAATATTGTACAAAAACTATCGATAATATTCCATTCCGAAACAAATGGATTTACCAAACAAATGAATCAAATAATTGAAATATACTTACAAATATTTGTTGATTATACTCAAAAGAATTGAAAAGAATTATTACCATTTGCTGAATTAGCAATTAATAATCGTATAATAACAACAACGAAAATTAGCCTCTTCTTTCTTGAATACGGATATTACATTGAATCTCTCGATATATAATACAATCTCACTAATAAAGAAAACCCTCTTTCCCTAATTCAAAAAGCAGATTCTATTGTATGAAAACTGAAAGATGTTCAAGAATGGGTCCAATCTGTTATGGCTAGTGCTCAACAGATAATGGAAGATACTACAAATAAACGACGTCAACAAATACCAAGTTTTAAAGTTGGGGATAAAGTATGATTAAACTTATGGAACATTTGTATAACAAAACGATGTAAGAAATTAGATACTAAGCAGGCTAAATATATTATAATCGAAATAGTTGGAATTTACAACTATCGATTGAATATACTACCAAAAATCCACAATGTTTTCCATTCACAGTTGCTATGATCAGTATCGTCCGACCCATTATTAAGCTAACGACAAGACGATATACAACCAAATCCAAAAATTCTAAAAGATAATAAAGAATATGTAATGAAAAAGATTTTGAAAGAAAAGACTATACAAAGAGGAAAAGGACAATAGCAAAAATTGTTAGTAAAATGGAAAGGCTATGCAAAATCAATATGAGAATCATATAACGCTTTAGGGAATGTAAAAGCCCTAGATATATAGGAATACTATACAAAGAAACGAACAGAAGAAAGGGAATAATATAACGGGTTACATCTATATAAAGCTTGGTTATATGATCTGCACACATTTGTATGACTCAGCATAAGAATACAACAAAAACACTGTTCATACGGAAAATCCTTATTTCATTTTTAATTAATTCTTCTTGTAATATAGATTATCAATTATATTGACCCCTTTATCTTTGGCCCGTAACAATTGATTAATTTATTATTAATCTATTCGATTCAATAAAGTATTGTCATGATACAGGTAAAGACTTATATTATACCATAAGGGTCTAAGAGCTATAGAAGGATGAGGCCCTACTTATAGAAAGTAGGGTACACTAGTAGTTTGTACCTGAGGTATAAGGACAACATAATTGATGCCGTGATAATACCCCCCCCTTAGATCTTGCTTGTCCCAAACAAGCTAAGAAACAACTTAGCTAACTTTGCAGCTTTTCGGCAAAGTTACAATAGGGTTTTTAATTCAATATACCAGTTTACCATTGTATTTAAATTAAATAGACAACGAAAATGATCAAATAGAAACCTAATATCTTCTAAAATAAACCCAAGATCTTTCGAAATAAAATTAGAAAACTCTAATTTCTATTATTGGATTAAAATGAACCTTCCTGAGAGTATTGGTTAATTAACGAAGCTTTTTAGATCTGCCTCAACCTTATTTCGGGGTTGTACTTGATATAAACACTCGCAAAAGATCGAAAGTAGTAAATCTTTTGAAGTTTACCCAGACGAATAGTTCTAACTTATCTGGGTTTGCCAAATGGAAAGCGATGATTGTCTCTTCCTAGTTGCAAAAGTCTTCAACAGATTGCCAAGATGCAGGGTAATGTTTTTATTTGACCTGGTAATGAAATCCGTCTTCATTATAATAATCAAATAATTTATTAAATTCCCAACACTCTGTTTTTTTGTTTGTTTTGTCATCTCTTTCTAGAATGCAATCTTGGTTTCGACAGAACTCAACTTTGTTGATTGTTTTTTGGTTGGCTAATCTGGGGGAACAATGAAATAATCGAAATAATGAATTATAGAATACTAAAAAAATCTTAAAATTAATAGAAAGCTAGAGAAGACAAACTCATTTATAAACTTTTAGAATCTTATAAAAACCATCCCATTTATCATCATCTTTTTTCATCAAACAATTGATTTTCATATTCTTAATACTAACCCACACTTTATCACCTTCTTTATAAAAAGAGGCATCAATACAAATCGTATTGGCGTAATCTTCATATTTCTGAATAAATTAGGTGGTTAAAGCTTTCAATTTTGTTAGAATAATATCAAATCGGTTTGCAATTTTATTAGCCTTTAAGAATTTGTATTTGCATTGGTATGATAGATTCAAAAAAATCAATAAAAAAGGCTCGATACCAAGGCATAGATGGAAATCATAATTAACAAAAAACAAAGATATACTAGTAATCTCTAAAATAATATTATTAAAAACAAATTCTGCAAATAGGAGTCAATTATACCAATTGTCTTAATAAAAGTTCATAAAAGTCCAAAGATATTATTCTATCATAACGTTGATTCTTTTTGTTTGTCCATTGGATTTTGGATAGAATGAGAAGAACCGTTTCAAGGTAATTACTAGACACTCAGATAGATATTTTTAGAATTCTGATATAAATTGTGAATCTTTATTGGATATTATATTGTTTGATGCACCATATAGATAATAAACCTTTTCGACAAACCAATTAGCGAACTCCTTTGTGGACAATCTTACAACCAAAATGAAATGATGCATTTTTGTTAGGCGGCAAACGATAATAACAATATATTGATATTTTTTGCTATAGTGTTTGTTGATTGGTAACGGTGTAATATAGTCAATAGAGATATCGGATTAGGGATGGAATAGTATTGGTAATAGTTCTAGGAATCCGGGTGTGGCAAGATGAAAGGCTTTGGTTCGAAAACAAAGTTGATAGGTTTGTATATAAGTTTTGATTTCTTTTGATATATTGAACCATTAGTATATGTGAAAGACAAGGTTAAAAGTCTTAATTCGGCCAGGGTGCCCAACAAATCCGGTGGAATGTGTTCGGTATATAATCTGGATACAGAATTCAATGGAAAGGGGGATAAAAAGGTGGTTATAATAGAAGATTTTGTTATTGATCAATCTACAATCTTGGAGAGTGAATCGAAAATCTTTTCGAATAGGTAATAGTTAATAATGGGTGGTTGGGTTTCGAAGGGTGTTATATATAATCACAATCAGTTTAGATAATTCGTATACTTTATTGATAAGATTGTCAATTGGCTTTTTAGTGTTGGGAATGATTATATTTATAGGGGTTGCAGTGAGGTCAATATTGTTATTCATTTGTTGGATGATGTTTTTGAATGTAGTGGTGTTGAATACTTTTTTTGGGAGAACTATCTATAGGCGATTTTTGATCCGGTTGTTGTTAGGATCGGTGTAAGCGGGGTAATCTTTTGTTTTGTGGCTTAGTGTATTGGGGCGAATTGTTTTATGGCTGGGGTGGTATATGATATGAAAATTGAAACTAGATAAGAATTCAGTTTATTTAGTTTGTTTTTGATTCAGTATTTTCGTTGATATAAAGTATTTTAGGTTTTTATAATCAGTAATGATTTCGAATGGTTTTTGGGTTCTATATAGTTTGGATTTCTATTTTTTTAAAGATTTGATGATAGTAAGTAGTTCTTTATTATAGATTTCGTAATTGCATTCGATTACACTATATTTCGAGGAGAAGTATACAATTAGGTATAATCGGCTTTCATCATTATATTGAAAGAGCATTCCGCTTGTAGACCAATCTGAGGTGTCTATTTCGACAACTGTGTAGCAGTAATAATCAAACATTGTAAGGATTGGGGTAGAAGTAAATATATATTTCAATTTTTTAAAAGTATTCTTTTGATTAGTAGTCCAATTTTATATATTCTCTTTTCTCAATAAACGATTTAAGAATTCTATAATTTTAAAAAAGTTGTGAATAAAACATTAATAGAAGTTGGCGAAACCTAGAAAACGTTGGAGGTCTTTTAGTCTAATTAGCAACTTCTATTCGAGGATAATCTTGACTTTATTGAAATCTATTTCGATGCTGTTGGGGGTAATGATTAGGTTGAAATATTTCGTTCTTTTTGTTTCAAACTTATATTTTTCGATATCGATTTGTAATCCAATATTGATAAATCTCTGAATAATTTTGTGAATCTATTTTCGATAATTTGTAATATTCTCGAAATAAATCAAGATATTGTTTAGGTAAACTATACAATTCTTATCTAGAAAATCGAAGAGAATATGATTAATATAATTTTGGAACAAGATAAGTGTATTGCAAAGGCCGAAAAGTATAATTAAAAATTCGAATAGACCAAAGTAAGTTGTAAAGACAATCTTTTATTTATAGTCTTTAGTGATCCGTAATTTATTGAATGCGGTGATAATATTCAATTTGGTATAAACTTTGACGTAGCAAAAAGTATCAAAGGTTTCTTTGATTAGTGGTAGAGGGTATCGGTTCTTGATAATAACATTGTTTAGATCACAATAGTCTTGGCAGATTCGTATATCCCCTTTAGATTTTGCAACCAAGAGAAGCGGGGTGGTTGATTGAAAGTAGAATTTGCGAATGAATCCTTTATTTAGATTATTATCAAATCATTTACAAACGATTTGAAGTTCGGCTAGAGATATTGGACAACCTTTGTTATACAAGAGCTCCTCATTTAACATAATCTCAATTTTGTAATTCCAAAAGTGTTATAACAAAAGCTTGTTAACAAAAGAAAATAGGAAACTGGCAAATAGATTGCAAATCCAAAACAATAGTTTTCTTTGAATCTCAACTACGGATAGTATAAATCGGTCAATCTTTTCCATAAACTTTTCGATATCGTTTTCTACAATACCGCAACGTAATTGGATAGAATCCTTTGTTAGAATTCGATATAATTTACAAAATCTATTCAATTCGTTCTAGATTACTCTTATAATGTAGACTTTTTGATTCTTACAAAATTGAATAAAACTATTAACTATAAAAAACTTTATATCATTCATTTCATATCAAATATTTTGTAAAATATCAATCGATTCCTCTAGAAGGCTCGATAAAGACAGGATACTTTATAAAAGTAAAACATTTTTGTTTTGTGACAATCTTTTGTATATCCTCGAGCCAACAATGATCCACACTAAAGCCGATTTCAGAATCGAATGGTTTGATATTATTTTAATACAAATCTTTGCTTTTCTATTGATTGGATAAATATAGCTACAGTTTGTATTGTATAGTATAGGATGAGTAAAGTCTATATCATTAAAGTTCCTTTTTGTATATACTAAAGTTGAAATAACAGATTCTAAAAGTATCGATTGGTTTTGGAACAAAAAGGAAAGGATTTCTAGATTCTTATCGGTGATTTCTTCAGCAAAAACTTGATACAAAATCGAAATGGTTTTCTTTAGAATGGATTTCCTAATGGGTATACATAATATTAGATTGAGTATGGTATCCGCTGGGGTTGGTATATTGTTGTAGTTGGGGATAATAGTTGCAATTTCATTAACTGGACAGTAATATTTAGAGTAATATATAAATGCAAATTTTAGAATCATTACTGTTCAATTGATGATAAGATTATAGTGTTGGAGCTATAGGAAGCTGAGGATTATAAGGTCTACATCAAAAAGATTAATAATATAAAATAAACCAACTTCTTTATAATTATTAATCCATAAATCTAATAGCATATATTGAAATAAAATATCAAAAGTTTTTCCATCTACAAATAATAGATTGCAAATAATAGGAAGGGGGTGTGTAGGAATATAAAGTTTGGAGATAAGGGTTCTATTAATAAATCTATATCCTGTAACTTCACTATCTATAAGACCAACAAACAAAATAATTATATTAAACACAAGGAAAATTTCTGTTGAGATTTTAAGGGATTTGCTATTCATTATTCTAAAATACAAAGAATCCTTAGATATAACTAATCTCTTAATCCACAAAGATAAGTTTTCCTCAAAAAACCTCGATTTGCAACTATAAACCAAGATTAATCTTTTAATATACCCAACTAAGAAATAGAATTTCTGTTATTATTTGAATGTACCAAGCCTTCGATAAATCCATCTAAATCTACATTACTAATGGGGATTGGGGAAATGTAACGAAACAATACTATAATAATTGAAAAACGATTAGTAAATGAAAACGTTTTTTAATAAATAGAATTGTAAGCATTGCAATAGGGTTTGGAATTGTAATAATGATTAGAAACAGGAAAGCAATAAACACTCAAAATATATCGATTCATAACAAAAGAGCAATCGGAGTATTGTATAGTTCCTAGATTAGTAATATATTTTGCATTGTTGCATCGCTTTTCTTTGCAATTGAATTTGATATAACCAGGCTTTTTGCAATAAAAATAAAGACCAAAATCTAAACATTGCTCTCTATTATATCGTAATTGAATTCACTAACCTTAGCAAACAGCATCCAATTACATAAAATCTCCAAAAGAATCAGACATAGATATTATAGTTACTATAACAAAAGACTTCTTTTCGTAAGGTTTTCTCTGGTCACTGAATTTAATACCTTAATTCTTCCATTAATTGTCAAAGTAAGTTTTTTCCTCTAAATCGTTGTAAATACCTTACCACAAAACTACCCACACATCGATATCAACAACAAAAGGTTTATTAAAACAATTAACTAAAATATCGATTAATTCTTAAAAAATTTTGATTTTAAGATTAGCAATTTGTTGTTTAACGGTCTTCTTACATTTGATAGTAAATTGCTTGAATTCGATAATGAAGTTATTAAATAAAGTCTTTTTCATTATATATTTGTTATAATCCATAAAAACTTTACGTGAAAAATCTAAAGTTTGATATTGTTTGTTTAATTCATATCAAATGCTTGCCACTGTACACCATCCAAAAGACCAAAGGTTGGAATTATACAGATTGTTAATAATTGTATCAAAATTTATTTAATTATTCATATACACTGAGCTGGAGAGTAAACTAGTAAGGAATATAATTTTCTAGAACTCTGATTCGTTTTTGTAATCTGCAATCAAATAGCAATTGATTGTGTTACAAAAAATCATATACTAATCTTAACACTTTGCAATATTTTGTTTGTTATCACTAAATTTTTTAAAAGCAACGAAATATTTGCAATGAAATGGAGCTTGCAAATTATTGCGAATTATAATATTCAATATTACAATTGTATCTTTCAATTCGATAATCCTTAATTAAGTATTGGAGACTTAGATTTATACAACAATAGCTTGAGCTTGTAGTGAGCCTATGATTGATTCGATTGATTCAAATACAACCTGAACGGTAGCGAAGTATAAAGCATTTGAATTGTTGAATAAATCTGTGAAAGGAGAGGTATCGATTTTGGTAGAGTTGAGAATATAGTTTAAGAAGAGGAATTGTGGAGGTAGACCCAATAGAAATACTTCTGATACAAATGCTTGATCACCCATCTTTAATAACTTCGAGGTGGAAAATGTCGGCGGTAGGGTATTCGATAGATCAATGGTGGATGCGATCGATGTGATCGAGGCAAGGGCGAGGGTGCTGTCTAGAGAAATAAAAGAAAAATGAAGTTATAATAATTTATTTGAAGATGGTATAAACTGTTATGGTATAAATAAAGACTTATATTATACCATAAGAGTCTAAGAGCTATAGGAGGATGAGGCCCTATTTATAGAAAGTAGGGCATACTAATGGTTTGTGCCTAAGGCATAAGGGCAATGTAGTTGGTGCCGTAACAAGTATAAAGATTTCTATAGGAAGGAAATCGATGGGTTGTTAATAAAAGGTGTATTTCAAATGATGCTTAAAGTAGATATTCCTTTAAGCATATATATTTTCAAATCGCGATTTGTTAACAAAATCAAAAACGAAAGTACTAATAACAAGTACTAGAAATCACAATTAATAATTTAAGCATATAATAATACTAGCATATAATAATGCTAGCATATAATAATGCTAGCATATAATAATGCTAGCATATAATAATGCTAGCAAAATATTTGTTTTAATATAATCACTTATGATTTAATAATTGTATCAACAAATTTTAACTTTACTAATTACTAATACTAGAAAATCAAATAGTATTGAAGTATTTATTCAAGATATTATATAAGTATATATCTAATTCATCTCGGAATTACATTATATATTTTATACTTATTCATCTATAGAAATGGGTTTACCATTGGATATAGTGCTTCTTGTTGTTAAGCTATTATATAATATTCCTGAAGCAGGAAACCATTAGTTCTGGATATATTATATCTACTATTGCGAAAAGTTGAAAATACAACAATCAATCTATAATCCGTATTTACTATATACAAATAAGGATAAAATCGGTCTTAGTATTATCGATTTTCAAACTAACGATATATTAATTGTTGAAGATGAAAAATTTCTTTGTGTAGAGTAGAAAGAATTTGATTGTACTATATTTATGGCTAAGGATTGCGAAGAGCTAATAAGCGAATATCCGTTGAAGTTTAATAGTATAGTTTTTATGCTTAATGATAATAAGATTTATCTTAATTAAAAGAAGTAGTGTGATAATTTATAGTTTGTATTTATAAATTCAATGGATATTTATAATACTTATGGAAAAGTTTGAAAAGATGTTTCAATATATGATCAATTTGTTGTTCAATGTGTATAAAGGGTTTACATTGTGATAATATATCAGCCAAAAATATCTTTCAATCTTTTTATAGTATTATAGGTTATATAGCCTGATAAGAATAATATTGTAGCATTGAATAAATATATCAAATAGCAAAAAGAGAGTTTTTCCAAGGGATTGAATTATATTTTATTTGATTTTGATTTATTTAAGGTTGTAGTTTTTGTGGATATATTGTTTGCGAACAATAAGAATTATTCTTCTCAGATTGATTATATTGTTGCTATGGTTGACAAATATAATAATGCCAATATCGTTTATTGGTTATCTATTAAGTGCAAAAGGGTTATATGTAGTGTACTTGTATTAGAACTTTATAAATTAGTTTAAGGATTTGATATCAGAATAGCGATTATGGCTATATTATCTATTATTCTTAATAAAAAGATTCCTTTGGTTTTATGTACAGATTCAAAGTTACTTTACAATTTATTTATGAAGTTAGATATAATTAGCGAGAAAAGACTGATAATCGATATTATAGTATTGTAGCAATCATATAAACGGAAAGAGATAGTAAAGATTATATGGATTGATGGTTCAACCAATTCTGCTGATATAATAATAAAGGGAAAATTATGTTAGGTATTGATAAATTTAATTAATATTAACAAAATTGAGATCAAGTTGATGAAGTAGATAGAAAGGGAATAGAATAAATTAATATTAATAAAGAAGTTTTTGGGGGTTGATTTAAGCTATGTATCTGCATCTTGAAATCCATAAAAAAGAGTTTCTAGTATGTGAATATAGGTAAAGGACTTTAAGGTCAAAGGGTTTTGTGATTATATTTAAGCAAAAGCGAAGGCTAATTCTTTCAATAGCCCTTATATAAGAGCTATTGCACTTATAGATTAGCTAGCTCTTCAGATTGAATACACATTGATCATTAGACCCTACATCGTAGGTTCTACGTTATCTGTGATTCACCTCAAACCAACACTAATAAAAAGCAAGATCGCAAAAGACTGTTTTCTTGTTGGTATTGATGTTGGTGTTCGTGTTTGGAATGCAAGGTACTGATTCATGCGGTTCCCCTTGTATTGTACGAGTTGGGTGGAGATTGGCGCGAAATTCGCAGGCATAGAAGTCTATTAAATGTGCGCATATGGGAGAATGCCAGACAGAAAGACTTGTATATGATAATACCATACATAATATTTGAGAGCAATAAAATATATATTTAGAACTACCCAACCAATTGTCTACGCACGTATAAAACCACATTTCAACCCCCCAAAAGATATCTTACACAAAAAAAGTCAGTATTGATTCATCATTGAGCAAAATTGCGTAGGAACACCATAACCCGCGCTGTGTCTTTCGCTCACAATCTATCACGCTAGTATATAATGGACCAATGAAAATGCACTTTAGCACGACCACCACTGTGTGCATGAATTGACGGGACACTTTCCAATTTCCGAAAATTCTAACAAATTCATCCTTCAATTATTTGAAATCCCAATTTACATTTAGATTATTTCATTTCTAATGAATCCAATGAACAATTGTAACAAATTTAAAGACAACTATCTGATATCACAAGACATATTCACAAGTCCAATTTTGTCGAGTCCCATCAGTTCGTGCACCCACTAGTAGAAATGACCATTGCCGCGAGGATTTGGAGGCTGGCGTAAGATGCTTGATCCTCTGAAATGGGATGAGTTTCGAGGTTGAAGCTGTACTGGCGGACTCTATTTTCGTATCGATTTGGCTGTTGGTAGCTGTTGGGATATCGATCATGTGATCAGATAGAGGGCACTGTGTTAGCTAGGGTGGCGCTAGCGCTTCCTTATAATTACATAGCCTCTCGTAGTTTTTAATGATCAAGAACGATTACAAACATCAATAGAATAAAGTATCAACCAAGTTGATACCAACAGTAGCCTTCGAGGAATGCATATGTGACATCCCGAGTATGGCGAACTCCGTTGGATCTAGAGTATCATCAGAGTATAATTACTGAAGGCACCGCTTGCTGCAGTTCCTCCCGTTAGCAGCCGTCTCATATTTACTAATGTTTGTCAAAATAGGTAGTAATCAGCTTAGATAAGAAAAGTATCTCTGCCAGAAACAACCGTCGCGGAGTCTCTTTGACACTTGATTATACATATCGCGTGTACGCAAATATAAACTGAAATACATATCGAGGTGAAATTGCATCTTATTTGATATGATATCCAAGCACAAAAATGAAAGACATCTTATCTATATAGAAGCCCTTGCGATGCTTACGCAAGTTCCAACCAATCGTCGAAAGTAGATAGAAGCTGTGACATACGCATATACAAACGAAGCAAACAGAAAGGACAGAAAAAAACGAACGTCGATGTTATCTCCCGGCTCGGCATGGAAAACTCCGTCCGATTTACAGGCATATACGTCTTTAAATGCCAGTTCCCACCCATCTGGTTTCTCGTTTGATAACAAGACCACTCGAAACAACCCATCTGCTGCAAAGCGCTTCTTCTGTTTAACCATTCATTCAGGTAGCAACATTTGGCTTGGATCCATCGTCGGATATGCTATCAGAACAACGCCTTCAGATGGAAATCTCATCGAGTGCAGGGGTCGTGTGTAGTACAAATCTGAAGCCTGTGTAACGCCAAGAATTTTCCGTTTGCAGCGGTACGCGTTTGTGATTCCGCCATGTGCACGATTAATTCGTCCAACGATTTAGGATCAATTGAATGTCTCGCGGGCTTACGAGTCCCGGGAACATAAAATGATGAATCATAAAGCAATTCGACGAGACCCTGGTTGATATTGAACCCCTACTCCCACACTCTTCTTTTTGCTCCGACAAGCAAGCCACTTGTGTCTTGCTGAAACTATCATGAGGCGTCCATACTAGCTGGGTAGATAAATAGAGCAATTCAATCTGTGCCAACTGAAAACTGATGGCCGAACCATATGAGAGTAAAACTTAAAACCTAGAAACACCTTATACTTAATTATCATCATGATGAAATCTAAGGAATTTCCCAAGAACTTTCTTTTCGGCAGCCGTGAAGATTATATCCTCAAAACTCAACTTGAAAGTCTATCCCAGAGAGAAGGAAATGTAGAATCTACCACCCAAAATACTCAGTCGATGGATTACACCTTAGCCCCGCCAATTACTTCTTGGTCCCTTGAAGAAGCATCTCAAGATCACCAAGACTCACATAAGGATCAAGAAACCCATCTGAATCTTGAGAATCGACTTCATGCCAGTATCAAGTCCCAATCTCAGATAGCTTCGTCCTCAGACGAAAATTCTGAACACTGGAAAACGGTCGCCATCAACTCCCAGAGAGAATGTCAGAGATTGAAGTCTCAGCTTATCGAAACCAAGGCACAAAACGCAAATTTAATTGATGCACGGAACCGACGAGAAATCAGCAAAGGTTCAACTGAGACCATTTGGTACGCCCTTCTGCAGCAAAATTGGCAACAAGTTCAACGAATCAAAGACTTGGAGAAAGATGCAAGTTTCAGAAATATGGACGGGCAGCTTGAAGTACGACTCAGTCCCAAACAGATCGATTCGTTCATGGAAAGCATGAGACTGGCCCTGGAGTCCATAATGCACAAGAACGGTATCAGCCTACGCACTAATATGGATATCATGGACACCAATACTGATCTCCAAGATCTTTTCCATCTCTTATATGGTGCAGAAACGAATTTGGGACTCGAGAAACTCATGAAAAAACTAGATCCACAGCTCTTGTTTCGTGGACTCGCATTGGCAGCGGTGAAGCAGTGGATTTTCATGACAGACTTCCCAGGATTCAAGGAAAATCGCTTGTCATTGGCGCAAATGAAAGTTATCTCAGAAAAAGGTATATTGCGAAGTCCCCTTTGTTTGTTGCAGCATGCTAATCGTTCAATACTTTAATCTTCAAGGCGACTGGAAATGTGCTCGCAAACTTACGCTGGAGGGCTACATCAGTATAATACGGGACCCCTCTTTTTCGGAAAATGATTTGTGCGAGGAAACACGGAATCTTGTATCGAGATTTTCAAAGGCCATTGCTCCTCTTTGCAAGTCTCCGCATAATTCTGAAAAAGTTCTCAGTAATATATGGGTCGATTCAGAAGGCACAGTTGGAACGTTGTTTAGAACAGCCTTGACTATGAAAGCCAGTACTGTTGCCTCTGGGCAGCAGTATGAATTTGTCATATACCCACCAGGAACGGGAACAATTGAAGCTACGTCGGATTTGGAAAGCCTTGCTGCATCCGAGCAATCGGGAAAAGACTTGACTTGCGAATTTTGGAGACATGCTTCTCTATATGTTTATGAAATAGAGGCTGCTTCAAAGAGAGATGATCCTGCGGGTATGATGATCAAAACAAGCAATTTCATTATCCTCGAGGCAGGAGTGCGGGAGAAGAAATACTGCCTCAAAAGTGAAGTAGTAGTTTTAAAGGGTAAGACAACACTCATATAATTGGAGAATCATGGACAGGGCTGACAATCGCTCAGACTTTGACGAGAGCTGTGGGGATGCCGATGAGAAATTCAATTCACGAGCAAAAACTGGACTCGGAAAAAAAGAAAAAGCCAACAGAGGTGCAACGGGCCATCAAACCAATGCAGACGTTGCTGATACGGCAAACATTGTGAGGTTTACCGAGAAGAATGGATTGCAGCGGGGTATTGGGCCATCAATCATTGATCGAACAGATAGATATTCCCAGGAATCACTCGAGAAATGTGGTGAGACGCCTAGAGAATCATCATCCTATTGCTCGACCTGCTTGAACTTGTACCCAGAAGCAATTCTCGAAGAGCACCTGAAGAAAAGTAAGTTACCTTGTGTTTGAACTAATAGAACTAACGGAATGCAGGACCTGTATGGTGCCAAGGTCCTTGCTCTGTATGCAGTGGGAATTATACTCGAAAGTCGGACATTGCTAAGCATAAACGACATCAGAAGATCAAAAGAGTCAATGCAAAACTGAGCCGTACCAAGGAAATAAAAACATCCCCCCTTGACTTTTTAGTGGAAGTCGCAAACGAGAAAATTGATGCCTATAGGGTGACAACAGCTGCGAAAGCAGAATTACCACAGAATAATTCTGGTAAATCGAGACGAGGATCCAACAGGAGATCAACGCGGTTGAATGGCGAAGAAGGCAGAGCTCTTGGAGTGAAAGAAAACATGCCTCCCGAAGTGGTGGACGATATTTCTCCTAAGACGAATTACAATGTTCCTCTTGACGTAGAAGCTGGGGATCTCTGCGACACCTCTACAGTAGATGAGAATGGAATAAGATCAGCGACACCGAAGTCTTCATGTTGTGAAAAGTGTGGGGCGATGTTCGCATCTAGTGAGGGTCTTATCAAACACCAAAAAATGAAAAGTATGATAGAGCTACATAATATGTTGAACCATGAGCTAACCAACGTCCCTAGTTTGTAAGACGTGCCCTAAGTGTGGAAATTGGTTTGGCCGCAAGCAATTGCTCAGACATAATTGCAACCAACAAAAAAACACAAATCCAGACTGCGACAAAACGACCCTTACTGAGCCCCGTAGGCTTGGCGGGAATGAAATATCTGCTACAACCATGCAAGCTAGTCCTAAATTATCAGGTGATCCAGAAACGGAGAGCTTGGAAATGTCAAATGACGATTGCCATAAGTTACAAGCGGATGCAATCTGTAGCCAGACAAGCTCTCCTCTCTCCGAGTTTGAAGAGTCTCCTGTCCTTGCAATAAATCCGATACAATATCCATCAAAGCGACCAGGGCTCTATAGTGACCAAGATTCGGAAAAGCCGCAGGCACAGATGGATGGTCTTGGTACTGGAGAAACTGTAGACATGCGGCCAATCAAATTGCGTAAGTGAAATTGAATGTTAATTATGAAAACAATAGCTGACAACGTCAGGTCGATTGAATGTCACCCAAGAAGCGGCTACAATGGCAAACCTCCCAAGTTTCTCTGATCAGAAAACACTCGAATTCAATGGTCATCATGCACAAGCACCGATTCCTTCTCTATCTACTAGTTTCGAGTTTGAGAAATGGCAGACTGTTGCTCCCATTGAATCCAATGAGCGGGGATCGGGAATAGATTTGGAGGTTCTCAACTTTGACAATTCTGCAGGCCTTCGGAACGCTTGGGATTTGGAAAGCGATTATAATGCCTTCGTTTCTCAACATGATAGTTTCTTGGGTTCATTAGGAGACTGCCAAAATCCTTTCAGCATCCCTCAGGACTTTCACAATGAAAATATTGTGCCTTCCTCAAGGCCAGCAGTGTGTATGAACGGATCTCGACCTCTCGACTTTTCTGCCCAGCCCCTTGCCTACGAAGATCATCATACCGTAGCGAGAAGGCAACCCCAAGGATCAACACACCCGGTGGCATACCATGTGACAAGGGAGAGAGATTTTGGTGATGCCCAGCGAAAATCTAGTAACGCCATCGCCGACATTCTTAATGCCGATCTCTTGAATGCCGAAGGGATTGATTATAATTATTGATAAGGGACTCTCATATGTGTGCAAGGGAATTTGTTGGCACGCAGTCAAATTATTGCTTTATTTGGCGTGCGTACTGAGTTGGGTCATGTGTGTACGACCCAAAAACCCCCCCTGCCTATAACGAGGAGTTCTGAGATAATCATGAGGGGAAAAGACATTGAGCAGGCATTAATGAATTGTGATGGCCATAAATCTTTGTACGTCTAGTTGTAAATGCTTTTGTCTCCTGCAACAAGTTGCATACCTAGGTAGTGACTTGAATTTCTGTTGTGAGATGTGGCAAGTCTTCCGTCAGATAAGATTGAGACCAGAGACCCATTATTCTTGGGGCATCAAGCTTCATACATCAGGCTGGTTTCGAAAGGATTTGTGAAACTTCAACATAGCCATATCAGGTCCAAAGGTGCGTAAGCCGTAAGCACAATGAAACAATGGAAGTGATGAATGAGATGCAAAAGTCTGAATGAAGTACTGTCGGAGAAAATTAAGCTTTTCGCTTCTGATAATGCTTAACTTCACGTGGCAAGGTTTACATATTGTTGATGTTTGTACTATGTATGGTTCACGAAGAAGATAGTAAGAGATCTTCAAGCAGTCAAACATGAAGCATAGGTACTCGTACTAGGTCGGTAGATTGGATTGGATTGGATTGGATAATTTCATTCTTCATGGCGGTTAGGCCAAGTCTGGTTACATCCTCCGCATTCACGACCTCGCTTGCCCCAAGTTCCAAACCCTGTCCGATAAGGTGATGCCGACATCTTTTGGATAGACTCCATGTATCCATATACCACGCTCACATAAGAAAGAATACTTAGAATATAATTGAAACTTAATCATTGATATATTTCCTATGCTTCCTCTTTGTTTGGAGTTCGAAAACCAACTGGGCAGTCAGTCGTATTGATTGATTTGTTCTCACGTCATTTGTCTATCGCGATCAGACAAGACTGACAAACATACACGGCTCCCGCGCCTACATCCACATCTGCGGATCCCATCGTATACTCGATTTAATTGTAGGACTACCTGGGTGGATTCTGTACATCGCCGCTACCTCAGACACCACTTCACGCTTTATTGGGAAATTTGTTGCATACGACTGTTCCATCGCATACTGCCATTCTGGCGTTTGGAAAAATTGAAAATCTCTCGGAACCATCTATAACATCGATCACCATTCCTTCTCAAGTCTGCGAAAAGTAGATTACTAAACAAGTGATCGTCTTATCGACTTCCGATATCATCGTTCAAGTAATTACATGGGTTGCCAAAATTCAAGCGCATCACTTGTCTTCCTCTAGGATCAAGGTTTTCGACTTCCTGCACCGACTGAAGCGGCCCGCAGTCAACACTACACATATTTGCCATTCATCTTTCAGCCTCCTAGGCATCAATCTTGCGAACAACTTATCTGCAAACTTAGAATTGGAGAGCCACAAGCTTTGCCGCAGTAGAAAATGGAGGTTCCTCATTGTGAGTTCCTTGCTGAGGGATCCTCGGAATCATGGCTAATATCGCTCAAGCAACATTCACATTAGCCAAACCGGATCGGCGAGGTCGAACATTCCCGCAAGCTATTGCACATCGAGGGTACAAAGCTGCGAATCCAGAAAATACTATGGGCGCATTCAGAGGTGCTGTTGAAATAGGCGCGCATGCGATAGAAACCGATTTACACATCACAAAGGACGGGGTCTTGGTTATTTCACATGTGTGTTGTAACCTTAAGGATTACGTCTCTCGGTGAGAACGATGGCTAACGTGCCTTTCAAGGATCCAAGCCTTAAGAGATGCTTTGGAAAAGACGCCAAGATCATAGATTGCGACTGGTCGTATATTTCTACTCTTCGCACTGTCCAGGCCCCTCACGAACCTATGCCTCGCCTTACCGATCTCTTAGAATACCTCACTACATCTGGGTTAGAGGATATATGGATACTATTAGATATCAAGGTACATTTGCCGCTACAACAATGTTAGGAGAGAATTCGAGCTAACGAGGGTAAAAAGTTGGATGATGATGCAGACCAATTGATGAGTTTAATCGCTTCATCGATTAGAGAGGTGAAGCCAACAAGACCTTGGAATCAAAGAGTTCTATTAGGCTGCTGGGCAGTAAGTCATTTCTTTCTTCTGACTTGAACCTTTCCTTATCAACTCTTTTTCTGCGTATTTTAGAGGGTTACTGACGAAACATTCATCTAGGCCAAGTATGTTCCTCTGTGCGCCACTTACCTTCCTGATTTCCCAATAACGCATATTGGATTCTCAATAGGGTATGCGAGAGAGTTTTTATCCATACCTAATGTAAATTTCAATATGTTGCGGCAGATTCTAGTCGGACCTGGCGGTTCTAAATTTATGGCCGATGCCAAAGCTGCAAAACGATCTATGTTGGTATGGACTGTTAATGAAGAGCAATGGATGAGATGGTGTATCAAAAATAAGATAGATGGAGTTATCTCTGATGATCCCAAGAAGTATCTGGAAGTGTGTGAGAAATACGATTCTACAGATTCGAAAGAGCCTGGCTTTGGGCTCAAAGATTGGGCATTGATTATATGGTTTAATTTATTGGCCATGCTATTTTCATGGCTATTCAGGTACAGATATGGCTTTAAAATAGACAAGGAAAAGGTTAAAGAAGGTTACGAGATATCGAAGCGCAATGCGGCATTGTCTTCGTGACACATCAACCCTAGAATATTTTGAAAATTAACGAGTACGCATGAGTTTTGCCGACTTTTTATTCCACAGGCTTAATATGATTCACCGTAGGAAGGTCGAAGCACTTTGTTTATCAAAGTGAAAGCAGTGAGAAATCGAGGAAATCTGTCGAATGACGATAGTGGGTTCGAGATGCTCTGCCTGACGCCATTGGAAACGCTAATTATGATTCAATATCAATAGCAGAAGTGTACTTGTTCCTTCATTTGTATCTATTGTTATTGGTTCTTTTTTTATAGAGCAAATGACCCTTTGCTCCTTGAATCACCAGTGTCCTAGACTCAATCATCATTTCTTTTAGTAAAGAATCATACTCGCGTTGAATATATGTAATTTTTCACTTGCATGATGTCTTCGAATTCTTTCTCTTATTTAATCTACGCAAAAACCAGAAATGTGCAATACATACACGATAATTCTAAAGTGTAATCACAAACAAACCTATACCTACCGCTGCCCCTTGTACCTAAGTGCGCCACGGCAGAAGTGTGTTAGAACCCCTCCAACTATTGCACATTACTTTGTGAGCTGCCGCAAGTGCCGAGGCCAGGAGAGTGACGACTTTGTGGTACATTGGGTGGAGAAGGAAAACGAGTCTGCTAGTAATACTGTTGGCGGAAAGGAAGGGAACTGGAGAAAGGGTGAGGAGAGCAACTATATGTTGGCCATAGGGACGTTTGAAATTTTAGCGAATGGAGATGAGACTGGCGGGGTGAAGGGTGTTAGGGTATATGAAAATGGAACGGAAGAGACACGACGCGAGAAGAAAGGGCGGAAGAATGTTTCTCTAGATCTTTCTGGAACAAACAAGGCAAGCCTCGACGCTGGACCGTCGCAAGATATATACGATCAGATCAACGAAAGTACGCAAGAACTCAAGCTTGATGGAATGAGAACGCAAAGTCTTCCAGTAAAGGGCAAACTCAAGAAATCCAACGTCTTTGGAAGTCTACGGAAAATGATCGTTCAACCGAAGAGTGAGCAGGACACCGCGGCCACAGGTGAGCATACATCGCCCACACAGGTTACTGTCAAATCAAAACTCAACAGGTTCAATACAATCACTGGCGGTTTTCGAGGAGGCAAGAAGAGTGAAGACATGGAAGAAGAAAGTTCTCTGTCTGCATCGGCAGATGATCGGAGGGTTGATGATGTTACGGGGTATGAATATCTTACACCTAAAGAATTTCTCGACCTTCATTTCCAAGGTGTAGTTGCGGGCAGTAGTGCAGATGTTGCGATGTCACGTGCGATTTCGGCACCTATCGATATACCTCAAAAGCGACAGGGTAATTCATCACAGAAGTGGACTGCCGAGAGGCATGCTGGAGAATATATGAGCCAGATCGGTCGAAATCCCTTTGCGGATAATTCTGCAGTTGCTGTCGAATCCTTTATTAGGGATTCTGCAATCTCCGACGTCGAAAATAGCTACCAGGAAGGGGCATCGGAGCGATGGAGTCATGATACTCACTCAAGTGGACAAGGAAGAATGAGCCGGGAAACCGAGTTCTCTCAGGCCGATGAGGAACAAATGGAGATCATTACTGAAGCAATCGATGGAGACACAATCAACTTGACACCGGATAACATCGATGATGTACTTGCAATTTGGAAAGGAGGATTTGGAACTTCAACGCCTTCGTCACCTATTCACATACCTCCTCGGCCTCATGCTTTAAGTCATTCGGTACACTCTCGTAGTATCGAAGTGTTGCCGATTCCTATACCTTTTCGGTCTCCAGGTTCAAGCTTAGACGTCGCAAGTTATAGTGCAAGCTTACCAAATGCTCAGGTGAACGAGAAAAGGATTGCCAAAGCTCAGTGGACGCAGGAAAATTATTCCGAGAGAGTATCTTCCCCGCCTTCTGCAACTTTGCAGCATGCCGTGGACTTTGTTGAGCCGCCCAGATGTTTTGATGCACCACAGAGAAACAACACGACGAAAGAACATCTTCGGGAATTTGCTTTACCTAAGAGGAGCAATACGGGAGATGAACCACATGCTCGATGCCCCCCAAATATATCAGAGGAATCTCCTTCTCAGGGTTTCGCTTTGCCCAAAAGAAGTAACACAGGAGATGGACCATATTCCCGACAAATTTCAGACAAGACGAATGAACTTCCCCACGGTTTTGCTTTTCCTAAAAGAATTGATACTAGAAATTTACCACAATCTCGACATCCTCTAGCCAATGAGATTATCCCGAGCAACACCCTCGCCAGTAGTCAGGCTCCAACAAAATCCCAACCTACATCACCAGATATACAAAAGCCTGCGACCGAAACTATTCCCGGTACTCGATACTCTTCCCTGCCCTCATCTCCTACGATTCTATCCCCGCCCGGGAAAGGCAAACAAAGCGAGCAAGGTCGGCAATCGCCCCGAATCTGGAATAGGAAAGGCACACCCGTATCAAAGCCCGAACCACGTACTAGTCCACTGGTACCAGAGAGAATTATTGATAGAATATCTACCATGACAACCATTTCCCAATTTATACCTTCGCGAAACGAAGAGCGTGATGAAGAAAATTTGTCAAATGTTAATCCGCTCAAAACATCCATCAAGACACCTCGACGACGAATGGGTAGTTCGAATGTGCAGCATCCTGCTGTTCAGAATCCTATGATGTCTATCCCTGACGTTCCTGCAATCCCGAAAACTTACGCGAAACATGTAACTGTTCTTCCTAGGATTGGTAGAGATGCAACTGGCAGGTTTTCAGTAGAGTATATCAAACAAGAAGAGTCGGCGAGCGTGGATAAGGACGTAATAGGAGAAGTATTGAGGGAAGAACTAGTTGAAGATTCAATAGATATATACGCGAATCATACGATAGGGACTTGGGATGCTGTGTTGAGGCATGGTACGGGTGATGTGAGTCCTCTTAGTTTGGACGAGGATTTGAATAGGGTTGAGAGTCCGGTTAGTCCTGTGGAGGGAAGTGTGAGCGGAAAGGCGAGGGATGGGGAGGAGAGGGGTGGATGTTTGGGTGGGGAGATGTGGGAAGACGGTTCGGGTCTGTTGTCGCAGCATATACATCAGTTTACAGCATCACCTGCACACCTTGCCTCTACATTGCTTTCCTCTAAGAATCCACCTCTCTGTACCCTCACTCCACCACTATCTCCTCAGTCTCTTCATATATCTCCATCTCCTTCTTCTCCTTCTTCACTTCACCCACCACAACAACACCTCCACCTCCACCTCCACTCCCAATCACCCCCATCCCTACAACACACTCCCCATCCAACTCCCTCAAACACAATCCTTCCCCTCAAAATCGACCCCAGTATTGACCCCAGCATCCCCCTCATCCTTCCCCTCCAAATCAGAAAAAAGAATCCCGCACCCGCATGCAGCAAATCCGAAACCGAAAAGTCGCAAGAGATCGAGGCGCGGAGGAGACAGCGAGAGCGGGTGGAGGAGGAATTCCGGAGGGCGGATGAGAGAATGAGACGGTTGAGGGATGGGAGGGGAGGTTTGTGAGGTAGTGTTTGGTTTGGTTTGGTTTGGTTTGGTTTGGTTTGGGAAGTGGGAGCGTGGGATGGGAGATGGGAGTTCTGGGGTGAATCAAGGGATGGAGTTGAGATATGATGGAATGGACAAGGCGTGCGTGCGAGAATGATATTGATATTGATATGTGTGGAGAGAGAGCATGGTATGATATGATATGATATTTTGGTTTGTTTGGGAGAAATATGTACGGGAGAGATATGATATTGGGTAATGGCAGCTTGAGAGTAGATCATATCAGATAAGATAAGATTGGAGTTGGAGTTGGATATTGGGAATGAAGGTTTGGTTGGTATACTTGGTCTGGATATGGGATATTGGAATACGGTGGTATGAAGCTATGCAATGTTGTGAATGATGGACGGATGGACTACATACTGCTACTACTGCTACTGCTACTGATATACTGGCTGGCGACGGCGGGAGTGGAAGACGTATTGGTTGGTTAGTTTTATAATGGGAATGTGTATTTGCTTGAGTGTGAGTTTTTGCTGTATAAATCTGGATATGAAGTGAAGTGAACTGAGTGAAGTTGAATGAGATATACGAGGTTGTGCTGGAGAGATTTGGGGAAGAGCATTGTGCTACTTTCTATGGGTAGAGTGGTAGGTAGACAAGTGAATGAATGAGTAAATGGGTTACAAATCAAGTTCTTGAGATCAGAATTTACTTCTGAATATCATCTACTTCGTAATAATTACTTATTGACTACAGACTACAGTATTGTATAGAGATTCTCCTATTTTCATTGATTATTTGCACTTCATACGTGTTTACATGTAGAGTTGGCTGCATGTACTTACTTTCACGCTCGATCAATACTGGAATGATACACACAGCATGCTCATCTATCATCTCAAGTCGAGTGATTTCGAATCTCGATCCGTAGAAGCGACCCCGTTGAGGAAATACACAAAGGCACATGAGCCGCAAGCACACAGTCGCCATTTTCAAAACTACGAGTTCCGTCTTGAAAGTTGAAGAGTCCATGTCGCTTGCATCATTCCAGTGATGACCCATGATTTTCTTAGTCCTCTAGATCCATGAAACATACGTATCTAAAGAAGCAATAGGAGTACGCCACGGCTGCTTGCGCTGAGAGACGGAAAAAATATACCTAGCTACCTTCCCGTGCAAATCAAATGTATCAATCCTTTTCGCCACCCGCCCACACCATTCTTACCTAGACAGACACATGCCACAAACTTGCGATTGACACTTCATCAAATCCAAATCCAAATTTAATATTGGACATTAACAATTGACACTTGCAAGTCATTGAGGGAAGTGAAACATCATAAATCAAGAACGTCTCTGGAGAATCAATAATTCCGGGAAGTGGATAAAAATATCCTCCAACATGACGATAATCCACAAACAAATCTCAGGTAGGTGGAGTGAGTACTTCCCCCCAATCCCCTCGCCACATTTTGATTTCAGCGAGCATTTCCACCCGATCGATCGCACCTTCCCTCGCCACCGGAAAAATTTCTCGAACGGGAGAATCCTTGCGAGGTCTTTGGGGGATGTCTTAGGCAGTTGCAGCGGGAGAGAACTTGGGTATACATGCGGTGTACTATTCCTGTTTACTTGTGGAGAATTGTGCGAGGAACGGTACGAGGACAGGAAAGAATAGGAGTCACCGTCTATTAGGCGTGCTGGAGATTTGAGTTTTCGTGGTCTCCATTGTCGTCGTCAAAGCGTTCAGTTTCGAATAAAAGACCGATTTGCGAAACGACAGCTGAGATCCATGCCAAGTTTTCAACAACACATCAATATTGGAACACTAATATCCATTCAGATGTAATAATGTCAAGGGTGAAGAAAGTGTATAGACCAAAAACTCAGGTCCTGTCGTTTCATCGTTCACTTCCTTCAAAGTGTGATTATATTCCTCTCATTGCAGGTTTAGCGGCGTCTGCGAGGTGACATTTTGCATATGAGGTGTGTGAATAGATGGAATTGAGAGGGAATTATAAATCATGCAGAGCAGTTAAAAAGAGGGGAGCGTGGTTGGTCTCTCAACTTCTCAAGCCTGTTTAGGTTGATTGTCGCTTTTCCTTTCAGGTAGCGGGGAAGAAGTAGTCTGTGCGCATATTGAATGTCCACTTGAACACTAATGATGATCGAGAAAAGATGAAATCAAGCCTTGTTGTAAACATTGTGATTGTAATCCACTGTGATCTGAGTATTTTGTGATTTGGAAAGCTTGATTAGAGAGACTGCACATACCCATGGCCAACAGAAGGGTCCGCATACTATACGACGTATAAGTATGTGGGTAGGCATGTAGGTAGGTAGCTGTTCAAAAGCTGTGACCATCAATATTTCACGCCGACTATTAGTAAGCCCCTGAATATCAGAATATGGTTTTGTACGTATTTTGTAATAGACGAGGTGTATGAAATGCTACCTACCTATATGAAGGAATATTCAATTATTAAAAATACCTTTGTGTTTAATAAATTGGTATATTTATTACATGGAACATTTGCTTTGAATTCCCAATTGTAACTTTGAGTGTAGGTCGCGGGCCATGATGTGCCCTTAGTGAACTGAGCTCCAATTCTCAGCCCCTGAATTATTCCACATTTTGTACCCCGGTGGCCTACGGATCTCCATTGATACATTCCACCAGATCCGAAGAATCTGAATCTGTGAAACTGGATAACATTACTTCCGAACAATTATTCCTAGCAAGCATCATCGCCATCGAACTTTTTCAAGCAATCGACCCCTAGCGATCTCTAGCGGAAGTTGAACAATGTCCGTCGGTCGACATGGTTGTCTCGGCAGTAAAGTACCACTAGTAGCAGATCCTTTCTCCACCTCTCGGAACCCTAATCACACTTTATCTGAATACATATGCAACTAGAAAATATGCTCGTGACTCAGAAATCACGCGGCTGATCTGCACTCGCGAGGAACAAGATCTTTCTATTGATCGGTGTACAAGATATGCAAGGAAAGATAATCGAAGGATGAAAGAAGTATTTCTTGAGAGTTTTCAGCCACGCAGCCACGGAATAATTACGAGACCATTCGGAGGCTTTATATTTTTTATGTCCTGCACACAGTGTCATCGAAACATTGCGGGACATTGCCTTTACATGGTATAGTCAGTGTCTCAAAATAAATATTCTTTGAAGTCGCAATTTATGGCGGCAAGCTCGTCAAAGAGAAATGGATTTTGGGATGAAGGGTGGAAGGAAGCAAGGAGAAGAGGGAAAGGAAATTGTAAAATTGTAAATCCTAGACATCTTGAAACCATTCACAATCCGGAAACTTCCAGACTTGAACGAAAGTAAATGACATGACAGTTCTTCTTGATTGAGTTCAGCCTTTCGCTGTTCATCCACGCGTCTAACGGTTTGAACAACGGCTTGCGGGCAAGACATAAAGAGACACGATAAGAAAGCATACTTTCGAACTGGTGTCAACGTTCTCTTGACTTTGAGACACGGGCCCGAGAGAATCATGCAGGCGGATAAGGGTCAACATGATACATTCCTGACATCGTGTCGTCGAGCGCTTAATAGCGAGACATTCGTAAGCCACCCTCGGCAAAAATTCTCGTAATCACATGAAATTGGCATACGAACTTTTCATATGAACAACAAGAGCCAATCTTTGTACAAATCTGATGAACTCAAGCCCTCTGTTCCAAGCGACAGACAGTCCGTCACGAGCTTCCTTGCTTTAATCCTTTCCTTGAGGAGAAAAAGAAAACGTACCGCACGGTGGCGTTGCCACGATGATTCTTTTATACGCCACAAAACGTGAAGACTCACACATACGCCACCTTTGTATTTCCCTCAACGTCGTGTTCGAAATACACGTTTATATGCATCTAATCGTTCGAAGGCTGACTGAACCATTCTCGTCCGCACACATCACTTGACATTGCTAAAAATAGAATTTCTTTTGTAGACGTATATTACCGGCGAAGCTGTATTGGGACGAGAATGCAGATGAAACAATTACGTACGTACCTATATCACACACCTTAAACTCAAGATCATTCAGATCGAATGATTAGCTACTAGGTAGGTATGCAAGTTGATAGCAGTTGAAAGACTCGCGATTATTTTTCACTGAATCGTGTCGCAATTTATTGGAAGCTGGCAGGAAAAGAAAAAGTGATTACAACGTGAAGATCCAAGAAGCAAATACGATGACCAGCTAACTCGGCCTTTTGGTGCCACGTGAGGTTTTTTTCTCCTTACTGTGGAGGTTGAACCTTCCGTATTCTGCAATCGTGCCGGACTGGATGTGATGAGAACCAGTAAGGTGATACAATATGTCATTGTATCCCTCACAAATCTAGGCGCATAATTGCGGAAGTACAAAAGTCCGGCTTGTATAAGATGAGATGGTAAGATGACAGGAAATCTTTGAGATCTTAATCTGTTAGATACCCGTTCACCCACACCTGCAGATGCAAGCGCGAGACAATCTTCCGCAAAGGTAATCTTTCACATTTTTAGTACGACGATGCAATCGAGTGATAATACACTGTGAGTGGTGAAAAGGCCTTCAGATGATATCTTGGTAAGCTAGTCAGGCAATATGCAATATCCCAACCATGATCATATCAAATCAGAAAGTAAGCACATATACTTGATTTTTGTGATCTTTCATAGATGGATTTTCATCTTGACATCAATAAACATGGGGAATCTGGTTGAACCCTTGGTCAAACTGCGGAATGGTCCATTCAGATATGAAGATCGATATTTTAATATTCATTGTAGTGTTCACCCAATGTCATCCTGTCACCTATTCTCTTGTGCTGTTGTGCTGCAGTGCATACGTTAGGGTTCTTTGAGGCTGGTAGTTTGTTGGAAAGCGGAACTAAAAGGTGGGATTGGGGATTGGACCACTGTACGAGCCAAACTCAGCTCGGTGAGCAGAACCCCGCAGGTTGTAAGCATATATTCATTATCTCAAGCCTACTCTTTATGCGCCCATCATCTACCTGCAGTGTGGGAGCTTGTCGAACCCGAGTCAAAAGGAATACAGGGCAGGGAATCAAGTTGAAGATAAGCAGATCGTAGATGAAGCTTACATCTCCCTACGCGAGGGTTTTGCGATGGCCAGGATAAACTCCATTCTATGGTTTGAGGTTTCTGGAGAATGAAAAACCTGCATGTCTCTAGATCCTAGTCTGTGACCTATTCGGGGTAAAAAAACGGTTGCTGTGCCGCAAGCCACAATATTAATGATTGAACGGCACTGCATTTCAATATTGATATATTGGGCCACCAAATCCGGATATAGAGACCCAGTTAGACATCGTGCCATGCCCAGAAATTTCATTAGATCTGATGCTTCGTAGGATTGATTTATTGATAGCTCGCGCAGCGAAATCACTTGGAAAGTCTCTGTCACTCCTGGTCATTTTCTGGATTCCTTTACTGGGGTAAAAGTCTCAAGTGGGGAAAACGATGAGAAGTGACTGTTTCTTGCATGTATCACTATAGCCAGGATTTTTGCGTTGCAATACAAGGCTAATAATAAATGGTAGTATCGTAGAAACAATTCTTCCGGGAGAATGATGCACACCGTCCGGCCAAGTCGTGACTTGAATGGGTACCGATGGAAGGGTTCGGTCGGAAATCTCAGGATCATCTTAGCAATATCTCCATGGGAAGAAGACACTGTTCTAAGCAGGCATCAGGGTTTCAACATGCATGAGATCGGTCGATTATCTTTCCCATTTCGATGCGAAGCAATGTTCTTCTCGTCTCGACTGTTTAGGAAATATGGAGTATAATATGGGTTGCAATAGCTTGTGGGACGGTGATAGTGATGAGCAGTAACGTTATAGTGTTCATGCGTTTATCTTGGCCGTCAGATAATAACTTGATCTTCGAAATTGATAATAGAACATCTACAAAGAGGAATAATCCTAGGATAAAAGTAGTCACACGCCGAAATAAAGATACACAATCGAAGTGACGATGCGGACATGAATGAGAAGATCCGCACGCAAAAGGATGGGGAGACTCGAAAGGGAGCTTGGGGAAAACTGACTCGGCCTAATCGGTAACTGTCTACGGAGCATAACGGGCACAAAAAGATGACCTCGATCGACGGATTATTAGACTTTTTCGAATCTCACGATCTATTATCTTGGTAGATTCTTGCTGACCGCGGTGACATGAGTCAACAGCTTTTTTATCATACGTTGGCGCTCCCGCTCCCGCAAGCCTCCAACCCCTTGGTAAGGAAGAATCGTACGACTTACGTCCCTTCACCAATAGTTTTAGCATACTCTCCGAAACTCAGATAGATCATTTGAAGTCTCTTGTCATATCAGACGTCCCAAGCGCTTATAAGGTTGTACGACCTGAAATTGGTTGCAAATAGTCAAAACCTCCGTATCTGAGAGCGATTGGGGTTAATTGTGACTAATTGTGAGAAACATCTGTCAACTCAATGAACTCGAAAATTCAGGGAATGTCCACGTGAATGGCCAGTTTGAAACGGACAAACGGCAAAAGCCCTTTACTAGAACTTGAAGCCTCGACGGGGCCCACCAATTTACAGTAAGAACTGACGAAGATCCCGTCCGAGCCCAAGCATCCACTATATCAATTCTAGCTTTGGTGTCCGCCCTATCCAAAATTTGGCAAATGAGACGCTTTATGTATGTTCATCTCGGAGGAAATTTTGAGATGCAGACATCGATCGAGCTATAAATGTGGCTGACTTGAACTAGGAGATTTCCCCCTTCATTATCGTAACTTACAAGCCACCATCTGATTTAGTGGCTAACATGCAGCATTTAGGTATCAACGAAGAAGTATCTTAGAAACAAAAGAAAGG
Source organism: Botrytis aclada (assembly GCA_014898285.1). Lineage (NCBI taxonomy): Eukaryota > Fungi > Ascomycota > Leotiomycetes > Helotiales > Sclerotiniaceae > Botrytis > Botrytis aclada. Next base: position 1,484,202 of record RCSV01000008.1, read on the forward strand.
TTTTCGGAGGCCCGGATGAAGTTAAAAAGGTGGAGAGGAAGTTTTCTTTGGCAGTTACCTCTATTGTAGTCTCCGAAACTACTGCGAGTATTATTCTTTTGACTAGAATCTAATCGTAATCTGTGTAATCTGCATACGCATCGTGTTGTGAGTACAAGGACTAATCATCTTCTCCCTTTAAAATTTTCTGGATCCGACACGGTGGGGAGGATTTAGATCTTTGTCTACGGGGCACAAGGGTATTAATCGGCGATCCAGTGGCCTTGTCATCCATGAATGATGCGTGTGCGCTACCATAAGATTTTGGAGAGTCGAATGAAAGTGTAAGAAAATGTGCAACGATGTGCATGATCAGGGGGTCTTTGTGCATCATGAAGCTCAACGAGGAAAGTTTGCTCCGTTGTCTTCATCAACGAGGAGGAGGACAAAGTTGTACAAAGCAAGTCTTCTGTAAATTCTAAAGTGCGTATACTGAAAATTTCTTTTAGATTCTGAATCCTAGCAATCGTCTCATTAGGCTCAAGAGAACAAAACCGTTGCGCTTGTAGCAAGGGCTCATCCATGAATTTCACGTGGCGATGATGAACCTCCTTGTTGTGGAAAGACATAATCTTGGATCTGGATGGGTCTAACTTAAAATTCCTGCTAAGATTGTTCGAATCTCGGATCATTCCGATGGGATCAGTTCGTGTTCGGGGAATATGTCACCAGGAGGATCATCACCCATTTTAAACCCCCCCCCCTGGTAATAGCAGTTCTCATATGAATTCGATCTTCAGAGCAGGAATGATTGTAGACATGATTGCATCCTCTTTTTTCAAAGTTTGATTTTATATAAAAAAATCGGGGATATTCTCAGGTCTCAGGTCGCGGATGATTCTGGAAATGTTGAAAATAGTTCCAAAATTATGACATAATATTGGTGCTGATGTAGTTTAATGCCTCGCTCATGTTCTATGATGATGATGCATCGTTTGATCTAAGCCACTAGGGTTCGCTTGCCAATAGAGAGTGCCATATATACATGCTCACCGAGTCACCAAGGACATACGTGCGCATCTACTTCTGCGAGCGTAGACGTTGGAATCCCCACAGGCGGTAAGGTAATGATGGTCTTGGCCAAGACTCAAGAGGGAAACCGTAGATGGATGGGTGGAAGCGGATCGCTTGGGTGTGGGATCCCGAAACATGCAGCTGTCAAAATATTCGCTGGAACCCTTCAGATGCTCAATCGTTTGAGGGACGTTCTGAAATGAAATCTGAAGGTATCTACAAGGACTTAAATTGCTTAGGAAGAGAACATCCAACGATCTGAAGCATTACTCTGCTGGACATCTGTGAGAGATCCGAGCTTTGAAATGCTCAACGTTTTTCCGTAAACGTGGACACTTCGAATGTTCCAACTTCATTTTGGGTTCTTTGCGGCACAACAATAAAATTGACTTCCAACTTTTGGATCAACAAGCTGAATGAAAATCCTTCTGGATCATCTTGGCAAGGGAATCTTTTGGGCACTGTAAGAGGCTAAACTTGCAGTATCTCCGTCGGCAAAGTACCTCGATGCGACGAATTGGGATTATTAGACAGCAGCACAACGATAACCGCGGCCCCAAGCTGTTAGGGGTGAAAATATGCCGATGTCTGAATGAGGAAGATCTTCAATGCAATCTCTGTATCATCAAGGGTTTGAATACCAACAAAGGAAAAGAACTATTAGGGTTGAGTCCCAAAATGGCCGATGTGTTATGAGAACAATTTTTCTTAGTGCATGAGTGCATGAGTTTATGACTGTCGTGATAGGTTTCATCGAAGCAATCAGTATTTTTGAGGTTAATAAGTAGCAGTATGCGAGTATAGCAACCTAGAACTTGCAGATAATTAGTGAATGTAACACATTCGCCCTCCAGATTTAGTGAGAATTCTAGGCTATGGCCCATGGCCTCATCCCTTTTTTCTATCAGCCGACGTTTTCTTAGCAAAGCTCTCCGTAAAGGAAAAACTAAAGTTAGCAATATCGCAAATGGAAGTGATCTGCCGTGTAGCCTTGTCGAAATTGACCTCTATTCTGTAATTGATAGACCTAAGAGATTTGGGGAGATTTCGGCTTAAAGGGGGCGAGCCACTATGTGCTCCTCAACCAAGAATTCAAGAGAACAAATGTTTTATCCTAGACATACATGTGGAGAAGATTCAACGTTCCAGTTTCTGTAAGAATAGAAGGTAAGACGAGCAAGATTGAACGAAGTGGGCAAAGGCCCCGGTGTGTTCGTGTTCCATGGCAATGGTGAAGGCGGCAAGTTGCGGTAAGATATGGCGACTACCCGAATCTATGATGAAAATGAAGTTGGTAGCACAAAGGCAGCCGGACAAGTTGTACAATATGCAAACTGAGGATAAATAACATGCACTTGTGATTTGTCCGTCAGCATTTGATACGGATCATGCAGAGGTTACCTACTGGATAAGTAGGTAAAGATAATCGCGAAAGGGTTAATAGGATACGATACGTATTGAAGTGGGGACAAGCAGGAAAAAGTCACTGTACATTATAATCCAAGTAACACGATCTCACAATTTGTGGCCGCGTATCTGGATACTGCACGTGGTGCAGTAGGGGATGTAGGGATTTGAGGATTTGGGGATTTGATAGGCAACAATGCCAACGATATAAAATACCGGCACTGCTTGCTGTACGATGCACCAGGTGTAGGTATGATGCTTACGTGACTTCTATCTCATCGAGAGATGGCCACGAAGAACAGCCAAGCAATTGTGAGACAGAAACATGAGTGCATCATCCAGGGTCCCGATCTAGGGTGCATTAGTCCAGGGTAATTTGCTGGGGCCACCCACGAATAAATGGCTATTCCGTCTGTACTGTAGATTTTTAAAACTCGTAGCGAGTTGCAGGCTGGTAACGATCGAAAAACTTTAAAATGGCGACGGGATTATCGCAAGTAAAATGGGATTTATGATAGGTAACAATATGGAGACATGTATGCACAGTATTTGTAATGATAAAACTGGCGATCGGCCCCTGAGTGTGATCCCAGAAGTACAGATCTTAGTGATGATCTCGGCGATGTGATACGGGGACTTCTCTGGAGATTTGATTTTGTTCCCAACGGTTCCTGCTATAAAGATAGGTATCACTAGTAGCTGGTTAGGTAGATATGCTTGAGCTTGAGCTACGAGACAACGCCACGGATTTACTCCGATGTTGTCATAACAATAAGCGATCATGATCGTGAACAATTAAGGTATGTAGCGTACATATCACTTTGAGTTTAATGTCAAGCCCGGCCTACAAATTGACCTACCTCACCTACATCAGATCGGACTTGATCAGAGAAATCTCTTGTCTTGAGCACTACGATTAGATTCATTACTACCCCATAGAGATATTATACTGTATCATCTATATTATGATCACAAGGTTTAAGTTATCAGAGCGAACGATACTTGGATTCTACTTCGATACTCAATTTTCTGTCAAGCTATTGATTGTTCGTCCTACGCGAGCAAAATCTACAGATGAAGGGGCTATGGGGTCAATCTATGGAAGCCAACCTATGGAACGTTTAATTAATTTCAACATTCCCTCCTCTTGTGACCGTTAATATTCCTGGTCTCAATAAGCCCTAAACACTTTCACAGCCATTATCATTTTCGTCCTCAAAGACTTTGATACCGTATGTCAAATCCCCTACTAGTTGGATTTGTTTCATCACTCTTCTGGCATTTTCACCACCCCACGACCCACAAATAAACCCCTCCCATCTATCTTTTTTCTCTCTCAGACCCTCCACTCACCCATTGCTCTGGAGATCCATATTAGCATATGGGCCGACCCATGGTAAACGTATGCAAGGATATGCAGTCTGCCACATCTACGCATCTTATTTATAATCCCTGCTGGCTCATCGTAAGCTCGCAAATCTCAAGATTAGCTTGCCCCTCGTCTGGTCAAAAGATATTCGGATTTTATTAGATGCCATATCGTTCGTCCACTTTGAACGACGACCCACCTTCGATTCAACCTAGATGTTGATTAATCTGCATCTAGATACAGATTGATGCAGATTTGTAAGGCTAACTCATCCATGGTAATGCGAAATACTACTCGATATAGATCTGATCTTCTCCCCAACTAGCTGCTGCTAGCTGGCAGATTTTGCCTGTAGCAAATCAAAAGATTAATAAAAGAACATCGATATGATCCATCCCACCCACTCATCTTCCTTGTCGATAGTGCCTTATTCTTGCCTGCTTTGCCGCTACTACCCTGATTCTTGGCGACGGTTTGGGTTTGCCTTAGCTACGACTCTGTATCTTCCTAATCTTCGATCCCCATCCATCATTATTGTCATTAATATTTAGCCATGACAACATCCATCTCATAGATAGTCGAACCTAAAAAAGAAATTATACCCAAGTAAAAGCTCCGGAAACCAAAAGATCTCCTCCCTGAGACTAGCTCTATAAGGCTAAGAATCTCACAGCTAAACCATCGCTAGCCTGACAAGTGACGGCTCGAACCCGCCCGATCAAAAGTTAGTGCTCCGCAGGTTAGCAGGTAGCACAAGCACAGCACGATGCATCCCGCTCCACTAACTCTACCTCTAGTCACAACCACAACTACGACCACAACTACAATTAGTCCTACTCTTCTCACGATTTACTAAATATTTCTTATTCAGCAGTTCAAGTAATCTTGACTTATTATTCCCCCGACATTCTTACTTGCTTCTTTTTACCTTTGCTAGCTTTCTCACCTTTGTGCTTCTTATCTTATACTCCCAGAGTTATCCTATCATTTGCCTTACCAAACTTCGAGAAGCTCGCCTGCCCTGTTGTGTACCTCGTTCCTCCTTCCACACTTCCACAAACTTTTACACCGAGCGAAACCCTAATCAAGCAAGAAGTTAGAGCAAGCAGCCTTCACACTGTTACAGTCTACTGCTTTCTTCCCTTCTTCACTCCTCCCATCCATTCAACATCATCGAAACATTGATCTTGATCTTTGCTCACGAAACGTACCATACGATTTTGCAATTCTTATACTTGGAATTTTCACTTCCAACCTGATCAACACAGACGCAGAGTCAATTGGATTATTTTTCGCCTCCAGTTTATGAACCTAGAGCTTTCATCTGGATTCTAAACCTCTATATAGCTACAGAAAACTTCTGATTCAAATCGAAAAAAGTCTCACTAGCATCAGACAGGCTTTTCCCCTCCAATCTCCCCTTTGTGTAATTCAGCCTCATTCTGATCGAATAAATATATCGGGATAACCGCGCTCAATTCAAATTCTTGGAACGAATCTGCTGGACGTTCTCACCAGTTTCGCCGCTCAAAATAAACTACATACACAAAAACCTGTGGTTGGCAAAAGGGCCCACTCACGTAACGCATCGATTGCCTCACTTTGAGACCTTTGATAGGACAGTCAACAGCACTCGATCGAGTGTATATACATAGCCACGAGCCATAAAACACAAGTTCAACTTCTTTGATAAATCGATCTTCGGTCGTCAATTTTTAGCCAAAGCAATCTGGAAGGCTCGAATCCTTTCTTTCAGCCGCACACCAATTAACCGTTCTGCCTCTTCCTCCTCAAAATCGATTTGCATTCCTGCCAGTGCTCAAGCAACACCAAAGAAATAGTACAGAAATACTCGAGCTGAGGGAGATTTGTAGATGCTTAGGTGAACAGGTGTCACGGTAGCACAAACATCGGAACCGGAAGAGCACGATATCATTCCACGCATGTTTCCGAGCATCTAATCTGTTCAGATTCGTGTAAAATATTTACAGATCTTGCAATGGAGGGTGCGGAAAGTGGCAGTAGGTCAAGGTCAGTTTTTCTGGTCTCATTAAGACCACTGCATTCTATTCGAGCCAATGCAAGTTCAACACAACACAAGCTGACATTCATATAATATTAGTGGCATCCTCTCCATCATGAACCGTGAACATATCGAGCGTATAAATACCGACTCGAGATATATACAATCAAATCCAATGGCTGCACCACCGACTGCCAGTTCTGCGCCAGCTCACTACTCAAACGGTGCACCATACTCCGCAGGGTGGCTCAGTACTTCGCACAGCGGCTTGATCTCTCCTCCAGAGTCGCGGAGGACGTCGAATGACAAAGTACACCCGCATCCACTGCAGACCAACACTCATCGACAATCTTTACCATCGATACAGGAAGCTTTGAGCAGCACTTCTACCAAGCCCAGTCCTTATGCTTCGCCAGTATCTGCCTCTGCGCCACCATCGCATCCGCAGAATTCCTATGCACAATCGCAAGTGCTGCCACCACCACGAATACATGAGCAGGTCGGAGGATTTCAGTCATCCCAATCGCGGCAACCTTCACCTCCGATGCCTATTCAACCACCGCCTTTTTCACGCCCAGATTTGGATTCAAGGAGCTTCGCAGAACCGAGGAGACCATCATTGTTACATCCTTCGATTCCACCACCTCCACCTGCAAATTCATACGCGCCGCCTAGATATGAGGCTCCTAGGTATGAACAGGAGCCAAGAGCCAGTGAGAGATTTGTTGAGAGGCCAATGAATGACTATGGCCAGCCATCTCCTTTACACAATCAACATCCATATGGAAGCGCCCCAGCGCAACCGGTCCACCCTTCTCATCCTCCACCTCATGGGCAAAGTTACCCTCAACCACCTTATCCACCACGGGATGAGAGAGATTTAGGCGGTGCCGGGTTTAAGAATTATAAGACTCAACCTGAGCCATTCAATCAGGGCTTAAAGCGACAGCTTGAAGTGTGGGACGTTGATAATAATTTAGCACAAGTTTGTTCTCCACTCTTTGAAATTTTTATTCAAATCCGCTAACATATCGATCAAAGATCAACGTTTCTAGCGGTGCTTTACAGGATTGGTCACGTCATTTCCACGCAATTAGTCAGGAACAACCACGCTCTCACATTGCAATCCCGGACAGATCACCCGACCGCAGGGCCATTGAAGAAATGTTGGTTCACGGTAATCGAGTTGTATCTTGCCTTCACCGCATGTTGGATACTGCTGTACAGCAGCAGCATGCAGCCGACGAACAATCTCGCGGTGTCAGATTAGCTACTGATTACGATGATGAGAGCATCTATAGCGATGATAGACACCATCAAAATTTTGGTGGACCAGATAATAAAAAACGTCGAGGAGTACGTATTCACTCAATTTGCCCTGTGCACCAGTTTCTAACAATTGAACAGCGCGCTGCTCCACCAGGCAGATGTCACAGCTGTAACAGAGCGGAGACTCCCGAATGGAGAAGGGGGCCAGATGGAGCCCGTACGCTTTGCAACGCATGTGGGTTACATTATGCGAAACTTACCCGCAAAAACACGATGAAGCAGTCACAAGGTTCAACCGGATCATCACTTCGACCCAAATCTTCGGAGGATCATTCACCACGGTCATAACCTTCTCAGCGGTACCTACTAAGTGAACGATAAATCACCAAAGCACAAATCTAATGTACAAAGTATTCAGCGTTACAGAGCATGAAGATCTTTAGCGATCGTCATCATGGAGTTACGGAGAGTTTTGATCAGAGGATCACGGGAATAGGAAAAGTCGCATAATTACACGTCTTTCAGGGCGGAGAGAACACATATTGGTTTTGTTCGAGGGTCACGCATACCAGGGGCATTTTGGCATTTTGGTACTCACGTTCAAAGAAAGGCTTTTATTTAGTTTTGGTAGCAGAAGCATATGGAGATTTTGCTTCCAGGCGTTGTGGTTTGATTTTGATAGCTACAGCTATGGGTACAACAACGAGTTTTGAGACTCTGGTTTGGCATCTGCATAAGATGGCGTTTTTTTTATTCTCACTTACCAGATGTGGATTTTTGAGTAGCACTGAAATATGTGGATATCTCGGATCGTGGGATCTGGATTTGGGCTGGGATATCATTTTATACCATTTTATACCATTTTGTTTTTATACCTATTGCTTGCCTTTTCTACAATATATGATTTTGGGCACCCGGTTTCTGAAAGACGCACACATTTTGTTCTTGGGTTTCTTTTCAGAGGAGTCATCATCATGTGGATCCCTAGGTACATTCATTAGGATCGAGCTGGGCTTACAGTGGAGGCGGGAACAGAGCCAAGTAAGGATACACATTGTGGAATAGGCTGGGTTGGCTTGGATACTTCAAGAATTGTGAGATTCATTGGCAGGGGAGAGAATCCAAATCCAGCAAAAAGACATGCATCTCAGCGGACGTTGTTCGGAGGCACAACGTAGAAGTGGCTGGATAGAAGGGAACGGAAGGGACGGCTGATCTTGCATCTGAATCTGATCTGATCTAACTCTGATCCTAAGCTCTTATTTGCTTGTCAGATGGATGGTCCACGGATCGTAGATGGTCTTAGTGATGTACAAATATTTTTTAATCTAGTTACAATCAGAAAGGCTGGGATAAGCCAGGAGATTGTATTGGACAGAGCAAGACAAGACGGCAATGAAAGAAATTAAGATAATATCTATAAATTTTCCGCTGCCTCATCCACTATTGTGTATGCACTATGCGCTGTGTGCTGTATTGTGCTGTGTCGTGTTGTATTATGAGTTTTATTTGAAGTTTTTGTGTATGGGAGGGTAAGGTGGGTATCTGTTTGGTGGTGATTAACCTCACTGACCTCGATCGTCAGCATATGTGAGACAGGGCCACAGATCGATCCCATTGAGGCGTTGGGGGGTGTGCGCATCGTGAATACAAAAATGGAACCAAACTCGGGGGACAGGACCAAAGCGGCGGGACCTAGATCCTTTGACACTGGCGTACATCGTACATGCAATTTCGCCGACTGGGATAGGTATGCAAGCTTGCTTGTTGAGAAAGAAGAGACCATGAACATGTGAAGCTAAGAAGCTAGGATGGTTGTGATGGTTGTGATGGTATAGGCGATGATCACGTGGGAACGAGGGGGGTGGAGATCGAGAATTTGGGAGTGCAGGGTATGGCAGGGGGTGTCACAAACTCTGCAGAATGTACTCCGTACGGAGAGTTATGGCTATGTTGTTGGTACCGTATATGGTTGTTACCTGCATGCGCTACCATAGTCAGTTTCTGCGGCTTTTCTAAGGGATTTGAAGATGCTCGTGCACTTCATACATGTTCATTGCAGATTGGGTTTGGATACTACGTCACCTCACTCGCTGAGCTGTCACTCGCTGAACTGTGCGGTATGGTGAGAATGTATGGCTACGATAGTGGTAGGGAGTTAGAGGGCAGTGTAGTGTAGTGATACCTAGATATCTGCAAGCTTTGTAAGATGCATTGCAATTACTTGGCTGTCAGAGAAATGTTATTTGTGTACAAGGAGATATCTGAATTCCTGATTTATGGACACAATTGGTGGAAACGATCGAAGTAGAACATGTATACTGGATAGCATCATCGTGCAGATTCTTGATTGTCAGATGCTGTGTATTCACGAATGAATACGTATCGGTAGACTTATAGATCTCTGACTTGACGTTCCAAGACCACTTGGATATACAAGCACGATTAGCCAGTTGAGAGCAGAACATTCTGACCGAGACTAGTCTTTTTCAAGGAGTCATAATTCTGTGTCACTTGAGTGACATTCCCATATTAAAACGAAATGGCTTTACAAGTATAATATTGACATGCGTGCACGGCATCGTGTTGGAGATATCATCATGACGACAGTAAATGCTTGATATGTACACAAGTTGAATATCGATGCACATGCAGTTTTAGCTGTGCGTGTGACGTTGGGTTTCAAGGATATCGGTATGTACATTGGTAAATATGTGCATATCCAGATGATGGACTGCAGAAACGGAGACGCGATAAAGCTTTATTTTTCTGATGTATGCAATGGGATCGATCGGATCGGAGAGGAAGATTCTGTGTGATGGATGTGCTGTGGTTTTAATCTTGTGAAATGGTCTTGTAGGGTTAGAGAAAATAGGTGAGGGGTAGAATGGTAAATGCCAATAGGAAAGTATGTAGTGAAGGGCTATACTGGCTTGTGATGAAGGAGGGCCATAAAATTAAACAAGTTTGGGCTTTTTGTTCGCAATTGATTCATCTGGATAATATAGGAAAAAATCAAAGCTAGTGGACAGGAAAGGTTCCATGAAAATATGTACACCAATGATGATTCCTTCGCACTTGACACTCAAGTAATTACCAATCAAAACTTTTTCATGGAACTATTATCAAATCCAAGTGCGATAAACACCAAACAAAAAGAGTTTAGGGTCTCGGATATGAAGATACACAGCATACATCGTACCTGGGCACATCTACCTGGATAAGCCACACTCAGCGAAGCTATGTAAGTTGCACCTGGGACTACACACACACTCGCGTATTATACATGCACTCTTGCATATGCTTTGTAACTGCAGGAAATTAAACGTGATTCTGTAGGCTCCCTAAGTGCAGGTGTAGATGAACACGAGGTTTGTCGTATGTGTAGAGACGGTTAGGTGCGAAGCCGGCAATCTGCATCAGGTGGGAACACGTGTCGGTGGAATTTGCGGAGACTTCGGAAGACTTTGAGATCGGGGATCTGAGTTCGTGCCACTTAGCGTTGTACAGAGATACGGTATGTTTGCTGGGGTGGTGATCTGAGAGGATCAAGCTGAGTAATGAACATACTCGTGATCTACTTTGATAGATGTAGTGGATTTTTCTCGGAGATCCGGATTTTGCACTAAATCCTTTCTAGATTCTCCGGGTGCATACATCTAATATGTAGGTCGATCCGAATGTATTTCCCGCAGAAGATCAGTAGCAGCTGACAGAAGCATTCTGGCGGGGCATCAAATCCTTTTTTAATCATAGATCCTCGACTCTAACAATTCCATAATTCATGGTAGTATACAGTGTATCTGGACAGTACAACTTGATCTTTTCAAGTGTTAGTATGATATCTGGTAATTGAAGTCAGGTTGCATATTTTTAGACAGTTTTCTTGGTTCATCAGTGGGTGCACAAACTGACGGGACACTACAAAAATTGACTTGTAAATATCTCTTGTTATATCAAATGATTTATCCTGAAATTTCTTGAAATCATTCATTTGATATAAAACAATCTTATTGTACATTCTTATATCAAACAATCAAAAAATCAAAAAATGAATTTATCAGAATTTTCGAAAATTAAAAAGTGTCCCGTCAATCCATGCACCCACTGGTTGTTCGGTTGTCTTCGTCTTCTCTGTGTCCTCGAATGCTCCCCATCTCAAAATTGTGTAGATTTGGTTTTGGATTGTACTAGATCTGCATGTAGTACATGTAGTACCGGTGCTACTTTGAAGGTTCCTTCGCCAAAGTTGGTTGACTCTTCGTGTCTTAGATCGTTTGTCTCGGATCTAAGACTTCGACGTGAGTAATTGTTATCCCCATTGTTGAACCAGTAAAGATCTAGTATATCATAGTAATATGTATCTTGGGTCTAACCTTTGAACTGGCTTTAAGGACAGTGGCACCTAGCAACTCAAGAGCGCTCTTCGCATGTTAGAGAGGAAGCATATCCACGGTATCTCTCGCTGCACATCTTCAATCGCCATCAGTAGCTTGGGCAACAAGTTTGGACCGACTTTACATTATTTAAAATTAATAATGTTGCCTTCCGAGACTTTATCTCCGCCTCATCTTGGTACTTACTTGCAATTGGTTGTACACTATAAAACAATCCAGCCTTCAAGGTATCGAGGTCATTTAGACGTGAATTCTAAAGAGATAAATTGACAGGAGAGTAGATCTGAGATTCATAATATTCACATGAAGGTTTTCTAACACGATCGATATATCGAATTGTGCTGGAACTAAATAGCCTGGAAAGCGTCGATGATCTGGTTCACCTTTAGTTCCAGAATTGTCGATACACTAAATCCCACCAGACGGGTAGCTTCCGTGCAAACTAGATGCTGTCAAACACCTGGGCTGTGGTTATCTGAGACATATTTCAATGCTCTTCTGAGCCTTAACTACCAAGATTCAGATGGAAAGAGCAGTGATGATCTCAGGATTGCGAAGTTATCGTCAAGTACATAAAACGAACTGTTTTGTTCACTTGAGATTTTGGACAGGGCTTGAGAAACTACGCATACATGATTTGCCCCGAATCTACAGGAACTTTAGGTATCACGAAATAAATACAAGATCGGTATCAGAGACTGGAACATTGGCACAGTGAGCGCCGCGGTTTCGTGGAGAAATCAATTCACGCTACGTGTTTCAAAGTTTCTCCCACGATCATACGCCAGGGCCGGTGATCAAAGCCTGTTAACCAACTTTATGGGAGAGACAACTTTCAGATATTACTAGCAATGCCCGTGGCGATTGACGGAAAGCGGCGTGATTTGCGCCCTAGTGTATAGGAGCATATGAGCTGAGATTCTCAAGTGTGTGGACAACGCAGTCGCGCCTTGCAGAGATACTCATTGTACTAGAACAATCAAGTGGGTAAAGATCGCTCGAGCGGCAATGCTGTAAGTAGTTATTCTAAGCGGAAAAAAAAGAAATTCCACGTTTGGATGATGATCATACCAAAAGATGAAATGAACATTCGCGAGGCTTGCTGTTTCAGATCATTGACTAATGAATGAATGAACTATGAAAAATTGGCATATGGTTTTCGGTTACTGAATATCTGCAATCCCCTCGCATGTATCGATATTCGGCTAGAATTTCTCGTTGTGGTCCTTACATGCTATACTTGACATGAACTGCCTTTTGGGGCTGATGGGATGTTTATGAAAAGAGTAAGATTGATCCGCATTTTCTTATATAGAAAAACCAGATATGCCGTGCTGTACACTCGAAGGTTGTTCAGGCGTGATGTCAAGGGGGAAAAAACTCCACCTCGCAGCCTAAGGGGTCGTTTGGATGTACAAATCCGCTCCGAATCCGTCGAATAATCCGTTTTTCACTGCCACCACAGATTCCGCGGTGGCAGCAATCCGCTCTAAAAAGAGCGGATTGTGAATCCGCGCTTTTGTCGTTTGGATATAAAATCCGTTCCGAATCTGTCAAATAGGTCTAAAATTGAAGCTTTCAGGGCTTTCCAAAGTGGATATCAAAGTGGATCCTTAATTTGAAGAGTTTTCTTTCAATTCGAAAGGGAATTGAATAGTTTCACTTGCTTTTCTTCAATTTCATGTGATTTTGTCAAAATATTGAAAATGAAATTGAAGATATACTATTATAAAGCGATAGTAATATGGCTAGTGAAATGGCTAGGGAGAATTTGGAGGGTAAATGCCTTAAGTTCTAGGCATTCAGATTGAAAGGATAATTTGAAGGGGTCGAATGCCTTAAATTCTAGGCATTCTAATTGAAAATGGGAATAGCTTCAACTTTCCATTTTCCTTATAGGCTTTGAAGCCTATAAAGGCCTATAAAAACACAGATTATTTGATGGATTAAAGCAAGGACTGCTTTTTTTAATCCTTGTTTTCAATCCGCGCTCTTCTTTTTCCTATATAAATTCATCAGAAATACGGATTGAAACATGGATTTTATTTAAGGTTTTGAAGAGTCCATAAAATATTTAGATTATTTATGAAATATTGTACAAGAATCCGCGGAATCCGTGTTTTGACATCCAAACGTAAATTCAGAATCCACGTCCAAAAAGAGCGGATTATTCGACGGATTCGGAGCGGATTTGTATATCCAAACAACCCCTAAGCACTTGCCTGGGAGATAGAACAATCATAAAATCATGCGCAACTTCCGTCGTTCAACTCATAATTCAGGGCGAAGCCTACCAGCATTCTACGTCTTCGGTTGACAGGTATGACAGAATCTAGCCTGAATCTCAAAGAAACATCCGATAATCTATATCGTACCATCATCATAATGATGCGTTGGCGAATTCGAAAAGCCCAGAGCTGATAGCTATTCATTGATAGCTACAAACAGAGTGATCACCTGTAGAGCCCGTACTTCAGGAATCTCGATTTGGACTTGAACGTCTCAGAAGAACCTCCACACCACATTGTATCGGCTGAAGAGGAAATCGCAATCTTGAGTATAGTGGTTGAGGGTCGAATTCCCAGAGCATTTTGTCGCCGTCCTAGTTCCTACTGAGTAGAGACGTAAATGAAAACGTAGGTGACAAAGCGACATAGGTATCTAGTATTGAATGGCATTTAGAAGGGATTCGATGGTACAGTAACAAGAAGCGTACGATGTATCCAATTCTTGGTGATGGCACTTGCGACCAATCAAATTCAATCTTCAATTGATCTGAAGCATCAGCCACACCAGCCACAAGAGGCTCACCCAACCTAACCTTATCCACGCGGCTACAGCGCATCTGCCCAAACTTCGAGACCGACACCCCACTATACCATCACAATTAGTAAACAGCCTTACAAATACATCGTACGCTAAATTGGTTTCCCGTTGAGGCTGTCGAGTTTTTCGTTGGAAAATCTGTTGGAAGCATAAATGAGGAGAAAGAAGCCATTGAATACCTTTTCTTAAGGGCAAAGTTCGAGTCCGACATTGTAAAATCTTACAACTGATAAGGATTGAGGGGATCATGAAGCTGTGATAACGCCGTACAAAGTGGGGGCATCGAGTCCTGGATATAAGGATATAAGGAATATCGCAACGCATTAGCAATCAATTGCGAATTTTCCATTATCCTGACAAACTTTCCGTGTGTCAATCGAGTCTTGAGATATGGGTCTTCTGTAAGTATTTGCGGCACAACACTCAACATTCAATTAATGCTAATATGTGTTATAAGTGCGCTAGGAACACCACTTGAGTGGCCGGAAGCCAAACAGAATGCACAAATAGTCAGGGAATGGGGCATACAGGTACGACTCGAAGGGCTAGCTATATGACGAAGAACGTTGCTCATCAGATCCAATATAGCAACTACTAGCGATTTGGAATCGAGCAAAAGGAAAAGAGCGAGATGCCCTGCTATGGGGTGACGAGGTCAGCAGATACTCGTTCATGTATGGGAGATAGTCGCTAAAACATCTTCAGGTCGAATATTTGGTTGTAAACTACAAAGATGATGATGAGAAAGTAACCCTGTCCTTGAGACAGGCAGATATCCTGACCGCGTTGGCCCAAGATGAGGAATTGCGTACGAATGGAGGATGCGTACCAGCATTACAGGACGTCACTAATACCAAGTGGGTCTATCAGATTGAGTTGAGAGGAAACGCTAACAGCCTCAAGGGGTAGCGTATTACCGGTTTTCCATCCAGAATTCGGACGGTTTATGCTTGAAGCTACACCTGGGAGACCTTGGGGGATTGGGTTCAAGGACTTATTAGATGTCGAACCTAACATGAAGTGGAGGTGTGTTGTACAAATTTGAAAGCGAGTCCATGGAGCTGATGTTGTGAAGGCGTAAGCTTGCTAAAGAGCACATGAATGCTGAAGAGTATCCAATTACCTTGACGACCTATCCTAGATTGGGATCACCTGGGATATTTACGTCCCCTTTCTTCCCGCCTTCTGGAGAGAAGTTACGGTCACAATTCGTTCCTGATGAGATTGCTAATCCACACATTCGATTCCCTACTCTGGCAGCCAACATTCGTGCAAGAAGAGGCCGGAAGGTTCAGGTAAATGTGCCAGTATTCCGAGATGAAAACACTTCATGGCCTTGGAAGGATCCAACTGTCGATTACGACATGCACAATTGGCCAGAGGACGACGATGTTCGGAATGGTGCTGCTCCTGACAATTTTATCCATATGGACGCAATGGCTTTTGGCATGGGCAGTTGTTGTTTACAAATCACCTTTCAAGCCAAAAATATCACAGAAGGGAGACGAATGTATGATCAATTAAGTCCTCTGGCTCCAATCCTCCTCGCCTTGACTGCAGCAACTCCAATCTACAAAGGCTTCTTAGCCGACACGGATGTCCGATGGAATCAGATCAGTCGAGCTGTAGACGATCGAACTCCAGAAGAGTTAGGAGAGAAGGTTAGTGGAGCTATACTTAACACATGTACAACGCTAATTCTGGTAGCCCCTTTTACATGATCGATGGCGCATACCCAAGTCACGTTATGCCTCTAATTCTACGTATATTTCGGAAGATTCGCGATTGCGCAAAGAGTACTTGGACCCAAACCTTGTGACCGATCCCGAAGTCAAACAAAAGTTGATGAATGGAGGCATGGATGATCGATTAGCTACTCACTTTGCCCATCTTTTCATTCGTGACCCGATTGTCATCTTTGCTGAAGATCTGAAAGAACTTGACCTAACCAAAACCGATCATTTCGAGAATCTTCAGTCAACTAATTGGCAACATATGCGTTTTAAGCCGCCGCCAACAGGAAACGACATTGGTTGGAGAGTAGAATTCAGGCCAATGGAGATTCAGATCACTGATTTCGAAAATGCAGCCTTTTCAGTATTCATTGTACTTATCACGCGAGCTATCCTCTCCTTCGACCTCAATTTTTATATACCTATTACTAAAGTAAGTGAAAATATGGAAACGGCACATGCACGAGACGCAGTCTTGGAAGAGAAGTTTTACTTTCGAAAGAATCCGTTTCCAACTCGTGCGCCGCGACCATATTCCTCGAATGGTGGAGCGTCTGGCAGAGCATCGGGTACCAACACTCCGCTTAGTATTTCACGGCCACCTACACCATCTGGCCCCGTGGAAGATGAATACGCCCTTATGTCCATCGACGAAATTATGAACGGCAGCAAGAGTGATTCGGAAAATAACTTCCCAGGATTAATACCATTGGTCGAATCATATCTCGACAGTGTTAATATTGATGTACAGACCAGGTGTGAGCTAGCCTCTTATCTGAATTTGATCAGAAAAAGGGCAGACGGAAGATTGTGGACAGCAGCGAAATGGGTAAGAAGTTTTGTTGCAGGCCATGAGGATTACAAGAAGGATAGTGTTGTAAACGAAAAGATCAACCATGACTTAATAAAGACAGTCATTGAATTAGGAGAAGAATGCACTAAGGGCGTTAAAGATGTCGAGAAGTTTTTGGGTCAAGAGAGATGTGGAGGTCGCTGAAGAAGCAGAAAGTATCAAAGCATAAATAGCATTAGAGCGATAGTCTTGGGCGATAGGATATTCGGTCACCATTATTGAGGATGGCCTCCATTAGTCGCAATAAATAGAATAAAATTGATTTCTTGCCATACCTAAATGCCCATCCAACACTCAACAAAAGCATATCACTTTGAAAATGCCAGTTTTCTGTGTTCGATGAGATACATTTCAAGAGTCAAATCAGATTGAGAACCCCATTTATGTTTTAGTATATCTCTTTAAACGAGAATAGTAGTGGGCATACAAACTAATAGAACATTACAAAAATGGACTTGTGAATATCTTTTGTTTCATCAAATAATCTATTTGAAAAATTGTTTTAATTATTTATTAGAAATGAAATAATCAAATTGATATATATTCTGATATCAAACAATTGAAGTATAAATTTATTGAAATTTTCGAGATTGAAAAGTATTCTACCAGTTTGTGTATTTACTAGTGGACACTAATAACAAATATAGAACTGATACTGACTAGCTGCCTACCCACCCAGATCAGTCAGCTAATCATCATGAAGCTTTGGCTGACTGTATAGGGCATTTCAACATTTCTTATTGGAGTTGTGAATGTCGTACAAATGCAAAAACTGACAAATGAAGGTCCATAAATTCCCAAGATGGACAACTGTACGCGGAAACAAGAAAACCCGGTCGCAAAAACAAACCCCTCATCCCAACCATAACTCTCTATCTCGCAAACCCACATCGCCCCTCCACAACTCGTCACTTCCAGTTAGGTTTTTTAGTCTAACTAATCGTTCCGGCTTTTCAGCTGGTTTGGGGGATATGGAATACACTTCGGAACCTGACACTGACCCCAATACTGGTGGTAGCCTTATTGATCGTCGAGATGAGATTAAAGAAGATCTAATTGCTTTGACGTCTGGGGAGGTACTTGATGAGACTGTGGAGGATTTATGTAGTGATACTTCAGGATCGAATGTTGAAAATGAGGATGATGATATCAGTGCAGGGGAAAAGGGAGAGAACGTGATAGTAACACCAAGAACATACCAATTGGAAATGCTGGAAGAAAGTTTGAAAAGGAATGTCATCGTTGCGGTGAGTGTGTCTTATACTATTGGTGGTACCTGATGCTAAAAGTCGTAGATGGATACAGGAAGTGGCAAGACACATGTGTACGTTTTTTCTTACCTTGGTGTCAAGATTGGAACAAATTCATAAGAGATTGAGTTCCAGATGTTATACTTTAGACCAGATGTTTTAATCTCGAGCACTGGGGGATGGTAGTATCCATATTATGAGTCGCAGTCATGTTTTTCTTCCGGAAGCTTACTATAACCTGACCGTTCGACCATTTAGGGCCGTTCTTCGAATGCTAGCGGAACTCGAGCGGATGAGGCCTGACAAGGTGGGAAGAAAGTTGTAATTCCTCATTTTTCCTCTTCCTGATCTTATTATTGCAGATGATCTGGTTTCTTGCGCCTACCGTTGCGCTCTGTGCTCAGCATCACGACTATCTCCAGCTGAATATTCCCTCGGTTCTGATCAAATTGCTTATTGGTGCTGATGGGGTGGATCGATGGACAGAGCAGAGACAGTGGGATGCCATCTTGAAGGACGTCAAGGTAATCGTATCTCCCTACCAAGTTCTTCTAGATGCCCTTACACACGGATTTGTACGCATGGGGCGTCTCTCCTTGATTATTTTTGACGAAGGTCAGTATCATGCACGTCACTACTGGTTGAGTAAGACATCTTCTCGAACTCTGCTAAGTGTTTATAGCACACAATTGTGTAAACAAAGCTCCGGGGGCTAAGATCATGAGGTCTTTTTATCACCAGTATAAATCGATGACCCCACTTCCTTATATCCTGGGCCTTTCGGCAAGTCCTGTCATGAGGTCTAGTCCGCAATCTCTGAGTGATATCGAAGAGACTTTGGATGCCGTTTGTCGCACGCCAAAGATACATCAAGCAGATCTTCGACTTCGAGTAAAGCTGCCACTGCTATCTATTATCTACTACACCCCAGAGTCAAACATCATCATGACAAAGACTGTGGCGAGCCTGGGAAATGTTGTGCAAAGTCTCAATATTTTCGAGGACCCCTACGTTCTGACACTAAAGAGGAGCGATAGCGAAAAAAGTCAGCGTGAGCTGACAAAAGTACTCATAAGCTTCAATACATATAGCCAAATTCAATTGAAGTCAATTTATAAAACTAGCAATGAGATTATTCTTGTCGAGCTAGGCCCCTGGGCTGCAGATTACTATATCTCGGCAGTGGTGACGAGATACTTGAAAGCAATGTCGGTAACAGACGCTTTCACTGTTGAAGATTCACCAGCTGCCGAGAAGCTATATATTGCCAAGGCTTTGAGACAAGTCGAAATCTCTCCTTCACTTCTCTCAGGTATAGACAAAATTTCTGACAAGGTTAAGAAGCTACTGGAGATAATTGTACAACAGAAGCCTCCCTTTTCCGCTATCATATTTGTCCAAGAAAGAGCTACAGTCTCTGTCTTAGCCCATCTATTATCGCATCATCCATTGACAAAAGAGCGTTTTAAGATTGGAACTATGGTTGGTACATCCTCAAACCGCAATCGTACAGACCAAATAGGAGAGCTTGTAGATATCAAGCAACAGAAAGACACTTTGTCAAGTTTCAAGCGTGGAAAGATTGATATTCTTATAGCTACGAATGTGCTAGAAGAGGGAATTGATGTTCATGCCTGCAATCTAGTAATATGCTTTAGGTAAGTTTAATGGAATGTCTTATGTTTCACTCTTAGACGCTATGTGTAGATGTATCATCTTTCGCGCCTTCTTCATTTCCCCATACGGCCTTAGCACAGCGTTGTACCCCGGAAACATCTTTTCATAGGCAATCGCTGATTCAGTGATGATATAGTAAACCAGCAAATCTCAAATCCTTCGTACAGAGACGAGGACGAGCGAGACAACAAGATTCCAAACTGATTCTTCTTGACGCTTCAGGCAATAAAGTGTCAAATTGGCGTGAGCTTGAACGAAACATGCGAGAGGAATACGAAAAGGAAATGCGAGAATTAAAACACATCTACGAAATTGAGACAGCTGATGAACAGTCAGAAGAAGACAGGGTTTTGCGAGTAGAAAGCACTGGTGCTCAGTTAGATCTTGACAGTGCTCTAGCACATCTCTATCATTTCTGTTCCGTCTTGACAACCAAAGATTTTGTTGATCTCAGGCCCGATTTTATTTACTCCTCCAGTCTGGGATCTAAATATATTGAGGCAAAGGTCATTCTGCCTGGATCGGTTTCGCAAAGTCTGCGGGTTCATAGAAGCCGCGGATCGTGGTTGAGTGAGAAATCAGCTGCAAAGGATGCAGCTTTTGAGGCCTATTCTGCATTATACAAGGGGGGCTTAGTGAATGATAACTTACTGCCCCTGATGGTGCACGACAAAGTCATCGATGAGTTGACCTCAAAACCCGTGGATACTCGCGCATCTCTCCTGGAGGTGAAAGAGAGATTGAATCCATGGATTGACATTGCTAGAGCATGGCAAGAGGCAGAGCACCATGCTGGAATCGTTCGCACATCGGTTATGAGCTTCAATGGGATGAAGTTGGAGCTTTGTCTTCCCATTGAGCCACCAGCAATACCTCCACTGAAACTTTATTGGGATTCTGATACTGTGTTCTATGTTGACTTTACAAATGATATCGAGATCGGCACTAGCGAGAATATGTTGGCACAGGCCTTGAACGATACCAATCTCCTATTATCAGATCTTGGTCGTAAAGTTCAAATCCAGTCACGTCGAACAGTTGTGCAATTTATCTTGCTTGAAGATGCGGGCCCACTCAATTCAGGTTGTTTTCCAGTTGATCTCAATGGTAATATTCAAAATACAGGTTTTATCAGAGAGGTCGGCAAACTAGAATCGCCCTATGTCTTTGAGAAATGGTTGTCTAGTAAGCCACCGATCAATCAAGTCAAGAATCCTTATCCAGACTATTCAGAAGCACCAGAAGATGTCCCACATCTAGCTGTAATTAAAGTAAGCCGCCGTGCAGACTTTTTGCACAAGGTACAGAATGAGAAGCCCTCGTCGTCTTCAAAACAATTTTCCTCTGTCCTGCCTGCTTCAAAATGTGTGCAAGATGTTATGTCCGCACAGTTGTCTCAGTTCGGCATGATGATTCCTTCCATCACGCACCACATTGAGGTGCAACTCGTCGTAGACCGTCTATCCAGAACCATCCTCAAAGATCTCGAAATCAGCGACCGGAGTCTTATCCAAACCGCTCTCACACATGCCAGTTACTCACCAGACTCGAACTATCAACGTCTCGAATTTCTAGGCGACTCGATTCTCAAATTGTGCACATCGGTACAATTGGTGGCAGCGCATCTAGATTGGCACGAAGGATATCTGTCCGCTATGAAAGATCGTATCGTGTCCAATTCACGGTCCTCAAGAGCAGCGGCTGAACTCGGTCTGGATGAGTACATAATGACCAAGAAATTCACCGGTGCAAAATGGCGTCCAATGTATGTCGAAGATTTAGTCGCCACAGAACCAAAAACCAGAGAAATGTCCTCCAAAATTCTTTCCGATGTTGTGGAAGCACTAATCGGCGCATGCATGGTCGATGGCGGAATTCCCAAAGCCCTACAATCTCTTCAATTATTCTTTCCCGAACTCGACTGGCTCCCTCTAGAAACCCGCCGACTGTCACTCTACCAACAAGCACCCGATAATCTCCCCCTCCCCATCACTCTCCGCCCCGTCGAACACATCCTCGGCTACACCTTCACCAAGAAATCTCTTCTCATCGAAGCCATGACACACCCTTCCTACACCAGCGGCACGCAATCTCTCGAGCGCCTCGAATTCCTCGGCGATTCCATCCTCGACAACATCATCGTGACCGCCATGTGGTCGCACTGCACCCCCCTCTCCCACTTCCACATGCATCTCCTGCGCTCCGCGCTCGTCAACGCCGATTTCCTCGCCTTCCTCTGCATGGAAATGAGTATTCACCAAAACGTCACCCATCTCACCGAAACAACCAATCACCGCATCCACGAAACACACTCGCGCCGCCGCGTCTCCCTCGTGAGTTTTCTCCGCCACTCAAGCGTATCTTTCTCGATCTACCAAAAAGAAGCTCTGGCGCGGCATGCGCAGTTGCGCGAACAGATCCTCGAGGTGATATATACCGGGGATCGGTTCCCCTGGGCCCTGTTGTCTCGATTGGATGCGCGGAAATTTTTCTCCGACATGATTGAGAGTTTGCTGGGCGCGGTGTGGATTGATAGCGGCTCGATGGAGGTGTGCACGCAGCTGTTGGAGAGAATGGGGGTTCTGAGGTACATGCGACGGATTTTGAAAGAGGAGGTGCGGATCATGCATCCGAAGGAGGAGTTGGGCATAGTTGCCGATGCGGAAAAGGTCAGGTATGTTTTGCGGCGTGAGAAGATGGGTGGAGATGCCGTGGATGTGGATGCGGATGCAGATGGAGATGGAGAGGTACCCAGGGAGTATCGGTGCACGGTATTTGTGGGTGGGGAGGAGATTGTAGAGGTGGGGGGTGGAGTGAGGAAAGAGGAGATTCAGGCGAGGGCTGCGGAGGAGGCGGTGCGGATATTGAAGGCGAGGGGTCACGGGAGGGGGAATGCGGGAAGGGGGGAAAAGATAAAGTCGCTTGATGAAGCGACGTCATCTGTAAGGAAAGAAGGAAAGCATGAGGGAGAGGATAAGATTGATCTTGATTAACTGATTTCTTGAAATCAGGTTACTACTTACTTGTGAGATATAGTTGACACTACTACTTAGGTATATTTTTTGGTCTAGTCGTATATATAATCACAAAATAGCATGACAAATGAGATGGGTAGTTTGATAGATATGAGTTTGATTTTTCATTATTCTTTAAAAATGGAACAGTACTCTAGCAATAACTCTGAAAAGCTCCCAGACTGCTAAAAAGTCTCCGGGGCGAGGATATTGCGAAGAACCAGAGTGTCCATCTGGGAACTAAGATCAACAAACAATTATCATGTTGACTATAATCAATACGGTGATTATGCCAAGCGAGCCGCGAATTCTTGGAGGTGGAGCGCTAGGAATAGGGGGCCGGATACCCATATCCTTATCAAGATCAAGATGGTATCGATATGATAAATCAATGCAATGGAGTTTTATAAGTGACATTCCATATGATTGGTCAATATGGGTATGCACGTTTCTGCGGGACTTCGGCAAGATTGTAATATATAGATTCCATGTCTTTAGTAACTAGCAATAAGACGGATAGGTCAAACACATTCCGCTTTCTCTTTATCATACTCCTTCTCGTATCCATATATCATAATTGCAATAGAACACTGTATCTTGGGTCGTACTAGGAGGTCTCTAGCTTCGACAGCCAGTTGATGATCATCATAGATTGAACCATTGCAACTTTCTCCCCATATCTTTCTCCATCAGTACTGCTTACCTGTATAGTTAGATTCCAAAGTCGAAGAATATCCATGTGTTTGTCAGGGGCAATTTTGTTTAGTTCGTCCTGGTATTTCCATATCTCCATATTTCCCTCATTACCAGATTCCTTTGAAATGCCGTAGGCAGTAGGACCAAGAAGAAGGATTGGAATATTGCGTTCAGCGCCGTTGGTAATGTCTATCCACTCATTTATTGAATCAATGGAGAATTTCATATCGTGAGAGTATTTATGGCCAAGAGAAAAGATCACCGGAGTAGGTCGCCAAGGATCTGGTTTTTGGTATGCTAATGACTTAAAGGTAGCTATAGCGGCGGACGAAGCAGGTGTAGTCGTGAAAGGTATGTAAGCATGGGGAGTTCCTGGGTTCTATGTTAGAGTCCTGTCCTGAAGAAATCCAAATAAACCTTACTTTGACAAGCATACGGGCTTCCTTTTGGGTCATTCGCTTCGTTTTTAACGACCTCCTCAGAGCTCTTCACAGAATATCCGAGACAGTTATCGTCCAAGAATTGAGCATCGCATTTACATGCAATCCGCTCATCATCTGTCATCAACCATTCTTGAAGGCCACCATGCGATATATCCTCTCTCAAAAAAACATTAAGAGCAGCATATATAGTTTGCGCAGTGTCATCACCAAGGAACACAATAGCGCTAAACCTTTCGAGTATCATACATATTTCAGAAGTCGAAAACCATCGATATGTGCAACCTATATAGATGAGTGGTATTCTCAAATATGGGCAAGAGTGTATTCTCACTTTTGCCAACATATGGTTCATCGAATCCATGTCTGCCTCCACTGCTTAAAGCTTCGAGGAGCGTTGCCCTGTTTTTGCAAAAGGGCGAGACGTTGGGCTTGGTGGGGTACGGTACATGATAGATATCTGATTGTATGATTCCACAGTCTTTGCTTCCTAGATACTGTTTGATGGCACTTTTGGTAGTTAGAATAGCTATACCATTGCTCAATCGAAGACATGATTACCTTTCTCCAGGCTCAATCACCTTCGGCTTGGATGAGATCACAACGTTTTCAGATACAAACCCCTTGAATGGAGACCAGACTGCATAAATGAAGACAAATACGATTAGACATATGCCTCCGAGACGATAGTTGCTTGAAGAAATCATGGTTGGCTTAATTGAACTTAATTTATAGAAGATATCTCAAGCTGCAATCGACACTAATTTCATCGAAACGGACTTGTTATCTTGGAACAATTTGTTTTCTTTCGAAAGAAAAGAAAGATTGACGTTGAAGCGGGCAGGTCACCTCACGGGTAGTTGCATCTTCCCAACTGAGTTATCAGATCGTTCTTTCCCCGTTTGTTATTTTTGTGACACGCCAAACAGTCGCCATATTTCATGGTTAATAAAGATATCAAATTCACACTTTGGATAAGAAAATAGGATAAAAGAGCAGCCAAAAGTTTGGATGTTCACTTCTTATATCTGACTTCCTTCACTCGTCACTCTTCTTTCTTCTTTCTCCCTTCTCCCTTCTGCATTATCTTTTCGCCAGTCCCTGTTTCCCATTTTCTACTCTTGGTCAGGACGATCTTCCCAATCAAAGTAGAAATATCAAGAATGTACTGATGAATTGCTCTTTACACAGAGAGACTTCGATGTGAGTCCCACATTCAATACCACGTGAAAGTCTAGACTGTAGATGCGTCACGTGTCTCATGCCTTCATGCCCCTCCACTTGATTCCACTTATCCATCTCCACATCCGATGGAACCTCAGAAGAGCCCAAGGAAAAGTCGAGACAATAAATGTGTCTTCCAAGACTCAGCTCATTTCAAAGGGAAAAGTCTATCTGCCTACCAATTTCTTGTCAATACCTCTCTCTCTATTTCTCCGCCAATTATCATAACCAGGATACGTCCCGCACGTATCCGTAAGATTGAGTTTTCCGGATTTGTCCATGGTTTAGCATCCTGGTGATCCGAGGTAATTGTCGATGCTGATGTATAGAATATGGCGACATGCATGCTGTGGAAAGAAGATTGACATCTTTCTTCCCAAGACCATCAGGTTGACTCAGCTGTCCATGCCAATAGTACAATGCCAAGAACATACAGTAAGATGCACACAACATTAGACCCATCTAATCAAGACGACAAGTACCGTATAGAAAATTGAGAAGATTGTCGTATCGCTACACACCCACGATTTCCTCTTATCATTTGCAGATTCTCAGCTAGACAACGAGCAGGAAAGAGTCTGTAACTAGCATACACGGTGTAGTTGAGGAGGATGTGGTTGAACGCGATGTGTACGTTCAGCAAGCCAGAGAAAGACCATAAACATGTTTCTAGCAAGGGCGGGGAAATGCTCAAGGACAAACAGCGTTGCAACGTGGGTGACATATGGTGCATCGTCGGTAAGGTTATCTCGGTCGTTCGGAAACAAGGGGGATGATGGGGGGAGCTTTCGGTACTCAGAGACACACATCCATACACATTACACATACATACATACATACATACATACATACATACATACATACATACATACAAACATACAAACATACATACACGCCTAGTCTTCTTCCATTTGCTGCAGATTTCTCTTGTACCGGTAATATGGCACTTTTTTATACGATGAGAGCATGACTATTCATTCGATCTAATCATTGCACATGTGCACACGATCAATTTTTAAATAGAGAAAGATAAGATTGGGTTTTGTTTGCAAACAATCAATTGATCCGATTTCTTTCTTTCTTCTCTCTCCCTCTCCCTCTCCCTTGACTATTTTCAATTGTCAATTCACCAATCAGCGCCTTCGTTTTGCCTCGGTAGCATTTGGTTAGCTCTGCGTCATCTGAGTAAAGGTGCTCACTCAACTCCCAGGATATCACGAACGCGGGGAGAAAACTCAACAATTGTTCAAACATCGTAAAGATTTCAACACCGCCAGCGACAGCTAATGTTAGACTGAAACCATAGATAATCGAAGGGGTTAAGATTATATCTCAGGGGCCCTAGGGCCAAAGGAAGTAAACAAGATGTCGTGGAAGACAACAGAGATGTTGATGGATACCATCAAACATTATTCACATTTTCCAGCTACGGGTGTGAGTCTGAGGCAGATGGTACAATTTGGAGAGAGGCCATCTACAGGTAAGTTATGAGCATACATTCGGGGGACTTGGGAGATTCTGCCATCGTTCCTAAGCTAATAAAGTATTGCTCTACAAATAGGTACACTTTTCCGAGCATCACAATTCCTTTCTGAAGAACTTCCGATACGACTTGCGCATCGAGTACAGGAACTATCAGACTTACCAGATGGGCTCAATGAGATGCCCTCAATCAAGAGGGTGAAGGATTGGTATGCACAGTCATTTGAGGTATGACTCTTTATCCACCCACAAATACCTACGTGAATTGACATGTGAAAGGAAATTACTACACTCCCTCGACCACAATTATCGTCAGATGTTAAAGAAAGACTTATGAAGCCTGCGAAAATAAATGGAAAGCCATCCAAGATTCTTGCGGAAGCAACACAAAACCCGAGCGTAATGAGGGGGCAGTATAGCTCTAATGGAAATGGAAAAGGAAAAGAATCAAAATCGGCAGCAGCAAGAAGATATTTTGCCACGGTAGAAGATAGTACCGACTGGCCCCCGGAACTTCACGATTATAACCAGAGATTCGCACAAACCCTCAATCATATAAAGAGGCGGCATGACGGAGTTGTCACAACCGTTGCGCAAGGAATACTCGAATATAAGCGGAAACGGCAACGCATGCAGATCGATAATAATATACAATCTTTTCTCGACCGTTTCTACATGTCCCGTATTGGCATCAGAATGCTCATTGGACAACACATAGCACTCACAGATCAAAGTCACGATAAAGATCCTAATTATGTAGGTATTATATGTACGAAAACCAATGTTCGAGATCTTGCGGAAGAAGCAATCGAAAACGCTAGATTTGTCTGCGAAGACCATTACGGGCTCTTTGATGCGCCAAAGATTCAGCTCGTGTGCCCTCCAAACCTTCATTTCATGTATGTACCCGGTCATCTTTCGCATATGTTATTCGAAACTCTCAAAAATTCTCTTCGAGCTGTTGTCGAAACACACGGACAGGACAAACAAGATTTTCCCGTTACAAAAGTCGTGGTTGCGGAGGGAAAAGAGGATATTACCATCAAAATCTCAGACGAAGGTGGTGGAATACCTAGAAGTTCTATACCTTTAGTTTGGACCTATATGTATACCACCGTGGACAGTACACCCAGTCTAGATCCAGATTTTGATAAGAGTGATTTCAAAGCTCCAATGGCAGGATTTGGTTACGGTCTCCCAATCTCAAGGTTATACGCTAGATATTTTGGAGGAGATTTGAAGTTGATTAGTATGGAGGGGTATGTTTCACAAGTTTTTTATGTTCCCTTTTCAGCAAATATGCAATGGACTAACCAGCCTCGCTTCAAAATAGCTACGGAACAGACGTTTACCTCCACCTAAACCGACTTTCCTCGAGTTCGGAGCCTCTCCAATAACAATCAGCAGTCATGAGGGATACCTGGAAAACACAGTCCCCTCCCGATATTGGCGGAGCGCGCTCAAGGGGGGGAGACGGTATATCCCGAGGATTGACGCTGGGTCTAGGACATAAACAAATGAATTTGAAATTAGGTAAAGGAATAGCAGGAATGGGGATGCGAGAGGTTTCGGAACGGAAACAGGTCGGTGATGCGGAAAGTATGATTAATGAAGGAAGAGGGGGAAGCGGAATGGAAGGGGTCTTTATGGGTGAAGGGGGGGAGGTTTAGAGGAAAAGAAGAGAAAAAAGAATATGGGGTTGTAGACAAGAAAAGAGGGGTGAAAACTTGCGGCGATACTAGATTGAGGGGGTTTAGATCGGATGGCATGGGATGGGATGGGTGGAGTAGGGGAAGAAAGAGAAATGATGGAGTTGGTTGGAGACTTTTGTATATATTTGGATATGCACAACACTGTGTTTATATCCCTTTCATCATGAAACGTGGATGATTTTGAGATTCGAAACCTCGAAACTTGAGCGAGAGCGAGGATAAGGATGAGGATGTGAAAGAGAATGAGGATGGATGTTGGTCGGTTGGTTGGCTGGCTTAATTTATATGTTATGTATGTACGTATGGTATCGATTATGAATAAAAGAAAGTAAATGAGATGAGATTCTACAGAAGATGAGGAGATGAGGAGACGAGATGATGTGATAAGGTGAGATGGTGAGATGGTGAAGTTGTCTGGTGTGAAATTGTCTGGATTGGACTGGATTGAATTGGATTGAATTAGTACATGAAAAGAGAAATCATAACTACAGGTAGTGAGTGAGTGATATCGGTATACATATATATACACATGGATATACATATATAAGTAAAACTCCCAAAAGAATCGTGCACATTGAGATGCACCTCTTCTCTCTCCTCTCCACTCTCCCTCTCTCCCTCTCTCCCTCTCTCCCTCTCTCCCTCTCTCCCTCTCTCCCTCTCTCCCTCTCTCCCTCTCTCCCTCTCTCCCTCTCTCCCTCTCTCCCTCTCTCCCTCTCTCCCTCTCTCCCTCTCTCCCTCTCTCCCTCTCTCCCTCTCTCCCTCTCTCCCTCTCTCCCTCTCTCCCTCTCTCCCTCTCTCCCTCTTTCCCTTTCTATCTAGTCCCAATAGACATAGATATATCACAAAAACAATACATCACAGAAACAATATATCATATATACCCACTCCCCACTCCCCACTCACCAGTCTCCATCCCTCCATCCCTCTACCCTTCCCCCTTTCCATTTTCCCCAACTCAGCTCGGCTACCCCTCCCCCTCGCCTCCTTTCCCCACCCACATCTTCTCCCCAAAAACATAATAATAAACATCCATAACCTAACCCGTCAGTGTATAATCATCGCAGGCTGAAACCCTTCAACTGTATGTATGCATATATGTATGTATGTATATATGTATGTATATATATATGTATATACGTATGCATGTATATTGCAATATGATAAATACAATACACTTCCAGCTCCTCATCCCAGCACGAATATCACATCCACGCAAGCCAGCTCAGACCAAACCGATTCGCATCACAATAAATTAAATCACATCATTCCAACCCAAAATAAACATAAGAAAAGTAAAAACCAAAGTCTAAAAGTCTCTCAAAAGAAACATGAATCTTATAAAAATTTCTGATAATGGTATCGTACTTGCTAACCTGCGTAACCCTAAGAATCTCAACGCTAAAAGACAAACACATACATACATCCAATATTTGATGATGAAGTTACCAAGAAACCATTCCATTCCATTCCTTTCCTTGCCCGCGAATATTCAAAATCCAACATCCAGTTTCCCGATTCCATATCTTATCCCTATCCTTTGCCTAAAATAGAAGAGAGAGCCAGTTATTTTCCAGATCCAAAAACGACCGTATCCAAAACATAAAAATGGCAATGTTAATATCAATCCATAAACCTCGTCTCTCATCTTTCATCATCATATGATATCATATCATCAATAAAAAATCATTCGTTAATATAATCCCCAGAAGTTTCTGTACTTTCCGCACAATACATCAGTAATACATACTATTCCTCATACTCTTATCCAACCCACTACCTCGATACCAATCCTCATAATCAGCGCCGACTGCGGGTTCCATGTACGAGCTCCTAGTCGTGTGTTGTTCACTGTATGCGGATCCCGTAGATTTAGTGGGACGATCACGATCATAATCGCTGCTTCTCGAGTCTAGTCCCTCGTGTAACCTATCCCATTTCTCGGCATCTCTCGGACTTGAGAAATCATTGATATGGGTAGTACTTGAGAAACGATCATCTTCCGGCCCTCTGCGGTGAGACCGGTCATCTCGTCGCCTATCTCTCGAGTCCCGAATGTCTGAAGAAGGTGGCGGAGGGAAGGAATTGGTCGATCCATATGACGAGGGTGCGAAGGCGGGTGGGAAATTGGCGGGCGATGGCACATAAGTACTGGAACCAAGATCAATATTGGTAGGTGTAGAATTACTGTAGCTCTTGAGTTGAGGGCTACGACTGCGTTTCGAAGATGATAGTGGCGGTGGCTTGTAATTATCCTGGCTGGCATTACTTTGCCTACGGGTATGTCTTGACCGACTACGCTCACGTTCTTGCGGGTCTTTTACGCGACTAGTAGAATTCGCGCGTCCAGGCCTGTTCGGGAAATTAGGATTACTGGTTTCGGTGTGAAACTTGCCACTACCAGGCTGAGCAGAATATGGTTTCCTTTCGCGTTCAATCGGTACACTTGATCCCTCGTCGACACTTGATGATTCAGATGGGGCTGAAGGGGCTCCAGCATAAGGCATACGTTCTCGTTCTATAGGCTTGCTAGTGGGCCCTGTGTATGAGGAGGCCCTAGGTTGAGGTGTATCATCAGAACGGGATTGCGATCGATCGGTGGGTGATGTCTGACGAGGTGGTACGCTCGAGGCTGTTGGCTTGCTTCTGTTGCTATGAGGAATGCCAAGTTCATCAGAGAAGTGAGATAATGAAGTCCTCATGAGTTTCTCCAATTCACGATCCCCAGTATCAGGGAATAAGTGACGTGATATCTGTTTTGGTAAACGTTCCGGTTTTCCATCTACCATTTGCCCATCGGCATTAATCGGTAAAGCTAGGACAACTTTGCCTAACCTCTCGGATTCTTCGCTAGGATAAGCGGAAATCTGAATTGTCATCCAATGTGCAAATCCAAGTGGAGTCAAGGCCGGTATCGTAGGAGCCGAATGAAAATCTTCTTGGACGAGGTGATGTTGACATCCAAGATCTTGGTATAGCTTCGAAATTTGCGTATTGGACAAATTTTTGAAAATCGCTAGATCGGTAAGCATGGGTAGAGGTAAGATATAGATTGGGATTTCTTACAAACATATGGATGAATTTCTTTGTTGTTAACAGGGTACGAACTATAATACGTTGCCATTTTCGAAGGTGTAATCACAATACTCCTTCTGGGCGCAAAGTCATCGACCTGTGAATGGTGTCAGTAGGACATTCAACATAGCCTCAGATTGGAGTGAAAATAAAATGATTCGGCGAAAGCCTTGTCACACCGAAATGCCTCGTCAAAGGACAGGAAGACTAACAATATGATTCGCAAGTCCTCTCAAGAACTGTCCCAACCTTTCCGTAGGCCGAGAGTCATTATCGAACAATCGACCCCATTTGTGATCAATTGTAGATAATTCCAAGCTCGAGTATGTGCGATGAACTTTCTGCGCCGGGCGCTCATTATAAACACGATCACGATCTCGATCACGGTCATTAAACCTCACGGAAGGTTTGTCCGAGGAAGGACTTGCAGGAGGAGATCTCATAGGTTCTGTGGGTGGAGGGGAAAAGGTTGGTTTGGTGGTGGAAGTTGGTGAAGGAGGAGTGTAAACTCTGCGGTTGTCTAGAGGGGGAGGAGATTGATTTGTAGAGTTGGATTTCTCCGAATATTCGCGTTGCATATATGAGGCTCGCGGTTGGTCATCAATGGAGCCTGTTTGCTTCAGATGTTCAAAGACTAAGTGAATAGGTTTCAGTAAGCATGGACGACTGGTGAGGCTCAACAACGCTCAAATATGACAAACATGCAACGAGGAGAAGTACAACATATACTCACGTTCTCTTTTGACCTTTTCTGTGATTGCTGCAATTATCTCCGGCGATACTGCATCGTGATCTACAGCAGTGCCACGGTCGGAGCCATAAGCTGTTCCCATATTATTATTGTTTGATGGGTATGACTGTTGTGGTGAATGTGGTGGTACACTTGATGCGCTTTGGGAAGCATAAGGGAAATCTCGAGATTCGGTAGGATATCTATTCGAGGTCGAGGGGACTGAATAGGCAGGCATGTGCCTGTTGGCATCATTGAAATTGTAGGTCTCGTAGGTCTCATAGTCATATTGCGGCCCTGAATCGCCTCGTGGAGGGCGACCATAAGCGTCAAAATGGGCCATCTTCAACGGCGAGGCTATGTTATTTTGGCGTTTGTTACTTCATAAAGGTTGAGTGAGGGGTTGAGTTTCGGTTTGTTATATGCTCTTCTTGTGACTTGTACTTTGCTCGTGGTTCGAATAAATAGTGAGGGTTGACTTGACACAATCAATATGTGATCCGGGGTTTGTAAGACGAGATGTTCAATTTGGGATTTGAAAGCTCTGAGTGTGAGGTTATGGTATGGTTGTATATGGTGGGGGATGGCACCGTTTCTCAACATGTGCAGAAGCTTTATTGGGAAATGTGAGAAAGATCTCGAAGAAAGTCGGGTCGTCCACACTGTTTCCGATGAAGTTAGGTAGGGAAGTCAGCCCGCTCCATACAATACCTTATCACTAGGTACCTACTCGGTGCAGGTGCAGAATCCGATGCAGAACGGAAGAAACAAAAGAAAGCAAGACTTTTTTGACTTCAGATACTGCAATGCCTGTCTTTGCAAGCAAGGACTCTTTCGGTCGCTCTACATCCAATCAAGCCCTGGTCTATGGGGGTTCATTGGCTTATTTGGCGTCAAGAGTCCCACGAGATAATTTCCAACATACATCTATCGGGCAACGGCTATGCGGAAAATTGATTTTTATTGTTTTACTCATCAATGGATGGGTGGATGGATGGATGGGTGTACTTTGACTTCGAGAGTAGACATGGGCACACAAATGCATTTGATACAACGATTGCGATTGCGATGAGAATGAAGATCTACCAAGATGACATAGCTCAGCCAACAGACCAAACTTTGTACCTCATCATCGGTTCGCAAAATATTATATACAAAAATCCTTGCACATTTACTACCTACCTACCTAGTACTTATGATAGTAGGTACGTACCGGTATCTCTAAACTTATAGTAATAAGTGAGTCCGTTACCCATTCCATCTACTCCGTAGCTATATTTATACATACTCTCTGGTTGCAACGGCGCAAGAGAATCCTTATGACGCAAATCACAATTCATCAATTGATTCATCCAAGATTACAGAAGAGAAACATGCATGGGTGACAGATAATAAGAGACTTCCTGCCCTGAATACATCATCATCGACATCATCATCACGCAACATGTTGTTCTCCAGCACCACCTCTCAGAAGTCAATATAGGATGATCCCTATCTCAAACTCCTTCTTCGGGCGTTCTCCCCATCTAGTTTCGACAGAACCGGCTTTTCCTCCGTACGTCTGTTTTGACATCTAATCCGAATGATTCTGCATTTCTGACTAGTCCCTCACTCACTACCTACCAAGCCTACCAACACCAACTCATCCTCTAGTTCATCGCCTCCCCTCTCCATGGTCTCCAACCCCATCCCAGCCAATCTCCATCCTTCACGCTGACACAGCTTCCTCTCCGTTATCCATACATTCCCGTTCACTAGCACATCATACTACCGAGCGCTGTGTGTAATAGAGGGTACATACATGCACATCAGCACACTAACCATCTCTAGACGAGCATTAAAGTAGGGGTACTCGAGTAAAGGGATCAAAGCATTCGTAGGGTTTTCATAGGGCTTTGGAGCTGTCTGTCTACGAGGTATCTACTAATTAGTATCCAACTTCAACAAACCACCATAAATCCAATTCAATTATCAATTGCGAGGTCATCTTTTCAACTCTTTCTACGATAGATATTAACAAGAGATCTTCAATTATTAATCTTCTCGTAAGATTTCAATCAAATACATGAAAACACCCATCCATTCATCCATCCATTACCACATTACCACATAACCAATTACCATCCCACCCACCCACCAACCAACCAACCAGCCTTCCTCCGCATGCCTCCCTCCCTACCTACCTACATCATCACCAAGCACCCAATTCCCACACTCTCCCACACCTTTTCCTTCCCTCCCCTCCTCACCCTCATCACATCCTAACAAATCCATCCATCCATCCCACCCACCCACTTAAATCTTCCAATTCCAATTCTACAAATCAATCGCCGACATTTCGACTACCTACCTACATACATACAGTGGTTATATGGGTAAGTGATGTAAAACCCACTTTTACTAAAAACTTGCTGTTTTTGTATCTTCTACTGCTGCTTTAAGCAATCCAAATACATATTGAGCTATCCCCCTCAAATTTCGA
The DNA here is from genome assembly GCA_014898285.1 of Botrytis aclada. NCBI lineage: Eukaryota > Fungi > Ascomycota > Leotiomycetes > Helotiales > Sclerotiniaceae > Botrytis > Botrytis aclada. The sequence continues at coordinate 1,518,914 of RCSV01000008.1, forward strand.
TTTTTAACTTTTCTTTTGATTGTGAAGGCTTACAAAGCTTTCAAAGATTTTAAAGGTTTTAATAGGCTATCTAACAGAATTGCTGAAGAATAGACCCACTTTAGTATATTAGCGTATTGAAATCTACATTTACAATACTTCGGCCTGCTAGAGTTCATCATATAAATTTTCAAAGAGCGTGACATTTTAATTGGCTAAAGCCCCTGTATATGGGGAAAAGCACGGCCGCCTTTTGGTGTGTTTTACAATACTTTCGCCTTCAACCATCGTAGACAGATAGATAGATATTAGATAGATTTTCCAATCACTTGTTTCGTACAGTTCATTTCATTCATTTCATGCATCACAAGTTAGTTACGATAAATAGCATTTATCACCTATACACTTTACTTACCTACTCACTCACCCACTTGACATCCAAATTCTCAATGTGAGATGTGAATTCGATTATTAAATGATCCATCTGTCTATCTATGTGTATTTCTTTCTTCCCTATCTATTGATCATACAATCATACAATCATATCACTACCTCTACAAATCTCCAAATCTCCAAATCTCCATTCTACATTCTACAAGTAGGTATCTCCCCAAGCGAGAAAAGAAAAGAAAAGAAAAGAAAAGAAAAAAAACTACCCAAGAAAAAGACTACACTATACCTTAACATGTTGAACTACAATCATCACATCACATTCCCAATATATAAAAGTTAAGTCAAGATAACTGAAGACAAACCACTGGTGCTGCAAGACATTTCCATATGGTATTATATTCCATTATACCACATCACATCACATCACATCACATCACATCAAAATACATCATATCATATCACAATACAATCAATAAATAAACATTCTACCTATCTATCTATATACCAATACTATATCTCTTTCTCACATTTCGGATACATCCAACATCCAACATCTACAGTCAGCCACCATACCACAGCCACCAGCCAATCCAAACACTCATGAAAACAACCATAACCCTAGACTCCAATTCTCATTCTCACTTCGCACTCCTGTGGCTCAAATTATCTCAATTTCCATTCCCATTCATAATGTATCTCCCCTCCTATCACATCCTCCTCATCATCTCTCTCATCTCTCTCATCTCTCTCATCTCTCTCATCTCTCTCATCTCATCTTTTAAATCCAACCTCATAACATGCATTCATTCTCACACGTACATCCATTATAAACCTACTCAAAATCCTATCCGAACACATCCTCTCCTCTCTTCTCCCCTTCACCCCCTCCTCTCCCACTCCCCTAATTTTCCCATCTCCCAATCATCCCAATCAACTCATCACCCATCATCATCATCATCCCTCGAAACATACACATAACATAAACACACACAAAAAACATGCACGAACATAAGAAACAAAATCGAAATCGAAACCTCCCGCACAAATCGATAAAACAACCATCAACCATCAATCAACATCCTCTCACCACACACAAACACATAAAATTCCCCCTTCCTCTCCCTCTCTCTCTCCCCTCCATTTTTTCCTCAAACCCCCAAAATCAAAATCAAAATCAAAATCAAAATCAAAATCAAAATCAAATACAACCACCCCTCCTCCAAAACCATACTCCATACCATACCATACCACACCACAGTACATTACACTACACAGCCATCCATTTTCCACCACTATATTCCAACCACCCAATCACATCATCTACCTACTCACCAACCTGACTTAACAACTTGCAAATTCAACCCCCTCTAAACAAGCCCGTCAGCCAACTCACTCTGATAGTATAGTATAACATAATGATAGTCCCATGAAAGATCGTGCGCGTAGTAGGTGATAACTTAATGATCACCCTTCTTATACATCTACATCTCATAGAGATGAAACCTAGAGCCCGAGAATACTATATGTCTCGCTCGCTCGCTCGCTCTCGAGAAATCAAACTGTAAAGAAATCTTTTTCAAAAGATGTCGATGAATCGAAGTTCTCAAAATACCAACATGGGGGTGAACTTCTGTAATGAATAGAGCATACAATAGCATATCACTAACAATCACACTTCATTTGTAAATATTGTAAATAAAACGCTTGTATTAACTATCTAAAGCAACGCATTGTGAGAAAGCTCGCTTGCTAGCATCTCCAGTCGAAGCCAAAGCCAAAGCCATGAAACCACCGCGTACCGTGTACGGAGCTCGAGAGCAAAGCCAGCGTTAACGGTGCTAGGAGAGGAGATGAAGAAGCTGGTATGAATTTGTGAAGAATAAAAGTCATTTTTCTGATAGAAGTCGCTCTCTCAATGAAGAGCCTCATTTTAATTAAAAAATCACAAAGTCGTCGCATATTTTCTATTCTCCGCAGGGAAACATGGTGTCCGGGGGAGCAACCAAGGGAATGGGCAGGCTTCGAACCTTCCAATAGTCATTCCATTCACATTTCGTCATCGCTGGAGTCGTAGGCCGATCTGCGGTAAACCTCATTCGACTCTGGGGCCCATGCAGTGACAGTACCTGGATTGGCTGGTTGTGCAGTACGAGTGCCGATCTGAAAGCAAATTTTTGTTAGCATACTTGATAAAATTGCAAAATTATGCGATGCAGCTGAAAGAGCGAATCAAATATCCGTATCTAGAAACTTACAGGTCTGGCCCAACCAGTGGATCGGTTAACAACCACGCGAGGAGCTGTGACTGGTGAAGGGCGAGAAGCAGTGGCGGCTGGACTTTGGGTAACTGGACGAGGAGCGAGAGCAGAACCACTGGCAACAGAAGTTGTGCTGGATGCACCAACAGTCGAAGTAGCCCGAGAAGTCAAGGCCATTGCTCTTTCTTGAGTATGGCGTACTCCATTGGCATCATATGCATTGTACTGTATGGCAGGACCTGCACGACGTCTTGAGTCGCGAGTAGACCATCCGTCCGAACTAGTTGGCAGATCCGCTGTACGAGCACCTTCGTAGGCGTTACTCACAGATGATTGCGAGCGGTTCTCAATTTGACTACTGGCAGTAGCTGCTCGTAGATGCGGTGCAAGCTGGGAACCGTTTGGAGTGTTGCCTAGGGACAACTGTGAAACGTTGATCAGTACGCCATAAACTATTTCAGGGCTCGAATGACACCCTCTGAATGAACGAAGTCATCTGATACAATGAAATGAGGGCGGCAAGTACTTACACTTGCCATGCTCGCAGCATAAGAAGAACCTGTTGTGGGCTCAGGTGCATCACTGGTTGTATCGAGTTGCTCGAGCTCGGTGCCAGGAGCAGGTGTAGTAATGACCTCGGGATGATGACCTTCCTTCCATTGAACACATTCCATGCACCACTACAAACAACACGTTAGTTATTACACACATGTAAAGTAGAAGCTACTCGTGGAAATTTTGCATATTTACCCCGTTACCCCTAGATCTCTGGGCTTTGCTAAACATATCTAGAGATTTCCACTTAGAGCATGGCCCCTCGCACTGGCGCTCCGTGAGTTGTCCGCCCTTGCAACTAATGCATCGTAGGAGTGAGTTTATAGGGTCGAGTTTCATACCCGGATTTCGAGCAAGTTGATTTGCGTAAGAGTCAATCTCTTTCTTTGAGAAGCAATCCTTGGTTTTGAAAACGTTGCAATAACGGCATTTGAATTTGAATCTGTAGACAGTGTTGTCAGCGGACTCTATGGAAGATAGCACGAAGAGAAGAATCATCAGTCGATTCAGGGGTATTTGATGTGCATGATGAGTATCGTTTGACTTACCCGACTGGAATTACGCCTGCACGCCTACAAATTCTGATTAGCACAAACACACAGCAAAATTTATTGTAATACATACTCAGCAGCAGGAGCATAACGGTTGTTGCGGAATGACATCTTGAGCAGAAATTGACGAATTGATATCGGGACGCTTGCTAACAATCGTGGAAGATAATTGAACTTGAACTTGAGCTTGAGCTTGAGCTTGACAATGTTGTGGGTTCTACTGATAAATTAGAAAATTTGCATAGCGTCTGAGACTTGATATTGTAATTTGTAAACTTATTTCACTTCCCAGTTCATTTCCAGGAAAAGTGAAGTATGGAAGAGGTTGTGAATTGGGATTCAAACAAGACAATCAATCTGTCTGTGAAAAGCCACCGGGTGTGTGGAAGGATTTGGATGATCTCAAAGCTCGAGATAGATACAAGATGGATGAATTCTGGGATATAGCTACTTACTTGTTATCGTGAAAAAATTGCTGTATGGGCGAGACGACCCGTTGTGAGTTGTGAACTGAGGTGAAACGATGCTGAATGAAGACTGCCTTAAAAGATCGGATAAGAATCTGGAAATATGGCGCACAACTCGAGTGCTCAATCTTATCAAGTTGAGGCTCGTTCAACGTACTAGAGGTTGCTCTTGAACTTAAATTTTGAAGTGGTATCAGTAGCAAAGGAAGGAGTTTGGTGGAAGGAGAAGTGGAGTTGTTTTGGAAAGAAGGTTGAGAGACGATAGGAAGTCTTTTATAGCTGGTTGGCGTGTAGGCATCCAGTCTATCTGTATCAAATGAGTGAATATGAAAAGAGGGGAGGTAGTTCAGAAAACAATGAGGAGGATGGAGATCAGTTACCCCTCTTTCTCAAATGAATTTCAAAATCAAATTTGGAAATAATTCTGAGTATTGGACTTTCAACGAACGCCGGTCCAATCGTTGGACTTCGTCTCTTCAAATACCTGTTTCGTTTGCTCGTTCGTTTGTTTGTTTACATCTGCTAGGCACCCAACTCTCATCATTTGGTTCATGCGCCAGCGGGAACCTGCATCAAATCTAACTTGAAGCTTTGTTCATGTTGAGATTTTGATACCAAAGTTTTTCATTCTGCGCGTCACAGTTCATACGCGTCCTTCACATTCTACCCTTTTTGGTGTGGTCTTTCCATCTTCGAACTCATGGTATTTGTGTGATGGATCGAATTTTTGAATTTGATTCCACACAAATGATGTGATGACTATCGACATACACAGGACTCTCAAATGAAGTCATGATGGGAATATATATCATTTCATTATGGCTTTACAAGAACGGAACGGTATCTGAAATTTTGACATGTATCCAGATTGTCACCATGAGAGCACCACTCTCGATAGGTACCTGCATACGACTAGATTGCAAAATACTAAAGAGAAGTAGAAATGATGTCATAAACAAGAGCTCAGTTTCGCAAGTGTGCAGTTCCTTGCGAAGAACATTAACGGTGTCCAACATCTCCTGCTCACTGATAACGTGATGTCTGAAGGTCTTGCAGTCACTTGGTTGCCAGGTATCGCTACTAGCAATTCATCCTCGGCTTCATGGTACAGATTGGCAGACACAGCCAGCGCTGGGTGCAGGTGGCTGAAGAATAAGTTCTTCTCTACACATCAGACATTTTCTCTCATATATCGACTTACTATCGAACCATCTGCAGTCAATCGTCACTTGTTGAAGAATCATCATCGAGTTTCATTATCTCACAGTCAGGGGCAACGGCCTTGTTCGACTTACACTTTGATCCTCCGCGATTGCAGAAGGATTACAGATCTTGAGAGCTCAAAATGCTCGGTCGGCTCTAGTGCTGACTCTTGCATGAGATCTCATTCAATACACCAAATGGTTTCTTTTTGAATGAGGCCGAACGAGACCGACGGAGAGTCAGCTTTCATTTTGAATGCAGAACTTTTATCAATGACCCAGCAGAGGAAGAGCGGTACGGAAATATTATGCTTCCCCCAGATTTTTCATCCTATATCACACCGCTCAGCTCGCATATGCAAGCAACCGTTAGACTTGCGCTATCCTTCCAGCCTCGAATGAGACCCGATAGTGTGGATTACGGACAGGGTGAAACGTGTCAATCAGGATCTTCAGCGGAAGAAGAGGAAACTAGGCTATGACCAGATATGCGAGGGTGTAGAACCTAGCATGGCTTCGATATGCCCTTTTTGTTTTTACTACCGTGAGGTCGCATCCTTCCTATGGCATGATTATTTTTTGATCACGTTGCATCCAAGAAGTCAGGGCACCGCAGTCAATCATGCCAATTCAACCGTACCATCCTGCAGGCGTTTTTTTGTGGAATATGGATACAGGGGCATCATTCAGGGTCTATGTCGACCAATATGACGATGAATAGAATGTACAGTTTTCAAACATTATAACCTGACTCCCAGCCTCCTCGAACAAATTTTCAAGCCAAAAAGCGTGCCGGCCCTTGGATAGCTTTAGGAACCGTCGACAGCGGAAGCCGGGAGAGCTAAAATCGTAGACTCAGAAGACCACGTTTAGTGGGGAATGATACCCGAACCATACCCACAGGACCGGGCAAGGATAGGGTAAGTTAATCGTAAGGACTAAGACAAAATGGGCTGTCAACTGTCACTTTGTCAAAGTCTGATGAAGGTTTTTTTTAAATGGCAAAGAGAAGAAAGGGGCGCGCGCGGATGGTGTTACTGATGCCCATTGGGACGGGTATAATTCGTATAGAAAGCTCCCGATCAATGATAACCAGGTAGGTAGAATTTCTTCTATACATGAAGCACGACGTATCAAGTGAAATTGCAACGAAGAAGCCAAAACAAACATAGTCCATCTGCATCTGCAATTTTCTCATGAATCCATGATACGCGCAGTCAGCTTCCGTCATGTTATTTAAGGGAAGTAAAACATTTCCAGGCTAGGTGTTGGTTGAATTAGGTCACTGTAATGGATTGCACACACAACATAGGGTGCACAAAACACCACTAGATCATCTTGTCTTTCATTAGATAGTTTCTTTTTGCCAAGGCCATAGCGGTATGAAAGCCCTAATTCTCTGAATCTTATCCAGTTAGACATGTATACAACGATCCTACTCTCGGACAGTCTTGCATTGATGGCACGAAACCCGATTTAACATTTCTACGGAGTAGGCATGGGATTATATGGAAGTTTTATACACGGGGCGGCGAAACACGACTCACGAATGGTCCGTATGATAAATTATGAGATATATTAGTGGATTGGAGTGATGATTTATGACTGTACGCATTGTTCAGCATATGGAGCAGGCATTAACATGAACCTTCCGACATTTCTTTTACCAAATTCCCACTTGTTCTCCGAGGTTTACGGGATTTCCCCTATTTTTTTTTTCCCAGGAAAACTCTAACAGTAGATAGGTATTCCCGATCAACATTTGATCAAGTAAGTTGTGGTATTTCTTTGACATGTGCTCGTCCTTGATTGTCACAGCCCCAAAGCTATGCTTTAAATGCTATTTCTTCTAAATATATTTCTAGAATAGCAACTGCAGAATCGGCAGTTGTTCAAGCGTGGCTTTGACACAGAATGCACCTACGTATCTGAATGGCTGGCTGGTGATAAAAATAAAGATTTGTTTGGAACCTGTCATTGCAGTGCTGGGGCCGCTAAAATGAAGGGGGCAGGTAAAGGATACCCTAAATTGGGAGTGTAGCATTTAGACTCTCGAGCAGGCAAAAGAGGTTACGGCGAAATCAAATGAAATCAAATGAATGGTGATGGATAGAGAACCAAATAAGTAAATACAAATTTGATTTGATTTGATTTAGTATAAATTGTGTAATGTGAAGATGTGAAGAGTAAAAGTGCATGACTCGAGGAGGCAAGCGCACATTTACGGTATTTGTCTGTACGATTGATGAAGGAATAATAAGCATTGCTCCCGACTCAATCGAAGAACGGCTGCATTTTCCCTCTCACCTGTACCATGCAAATGTATTTGATTTTCCGCGGTATCTTGAAGTGCAATTGGATGCAGGAGGATTAGCCTCGCCAGTATCATACAAAAGGCGAGGTACGGTATGCATTGACAATCCGCGTTTGGGGGGAAATATGGGAAAGGCATCGGAATCAATCAATCAATCCAACCATCCATTTATCGAGATAGGTAAGCTTTGATGCCATGGTGATGGATTTTGAGTTTGGAGGGATTTGGGCGATCTGTAATTACAGATGGTCTTGTGACAATGATATGATACCCAAGTCTGAAGCGGGTTGGTTAAGCTTCTGAATGGCTTCCCATTACTGTGCTGTGAGTCTGCGACGGTGGAGGATTCACTGGACTGGAAGTCTTTGAATTAGAATATCTGTGGCTGAACTCAAAGATACTGGGGAATTGCCATCTGGGCAGTGAGTGGTATTTCCAGGGCGTGAGGGCGTATTCTAAACAAAGGTAGGTAGTTGTCGGAACTCAATCTTGACACCTGAACCACTAAACTGCTCTAGAAAGCGTCAGAAACTTTCATGATTCATCATTTTCCTCCCACCTCTCAAAGTCACATGCCACACATGCCACACATCCCACACAACTTTCCTTTCCTTTCCTTTCTTATCAGTGTCACCCTCCAACGCCTCGGATTTCATCGCGGCCTCACATTCTGGGGATCTGAGCTGTATCGTCGTATTGTGCTTGCTGATCCCACGAGAAAACGCTCCTCCTTCTGGTACACAGTTATCATGATGGTTATTGAATTGTACATGATGAGATGCTCGCTCAGCGCAATGGAGGGGGTTTCTGCTGCCCTTTTGATCTTCTGCTGCATATCTAGTCTCTCGTTGGCTTCGAGATAAACACAAAACACAAACACAAAACAATTAATAAAATGGCCAATCCATCATTTCCATCTCCATCCACTATTCTGATTCAAGAATCAAGACCCTTTTGACTTTCCTTTAATATAACCTCAATTGATTGGAAAAAGACGACGGAAAAAAAGAGGTCCCAAAGCCCGCCCCGCCTTTAACGCCCCTCTCCATTCATTTTTCGTTACATCAAAATTCAATAATCCGTTGATAATCCGTGGACCGTACTCGTACATGACCGAGAGATATTACTTGAAGTCGTTAGGTACTTCGAGGTGTCAACTTCCCCGGGGCCACCAAGGGCCATTGATTATTGGATTAATCCGCATGCTCGTCGAATCAGCATAATCACACTCTTTACTCGGCCGCTGTGTTGGCATCACAAGAAGCAATCGAAACTTTTTAGCCGATATCTGTCAGGGATTCCAAACCAGCAAAGCACTGGCTCTCTTGCTCTCTTTTCTTCTTTGATTTACAGAATTACAGAATCACGGTGCTCTTCACACTTAATTCAGCTAAACAGCGTGTTGTTCGAGACAAGTCCCCACAATCTCGCATATAACTCGCAGCATCAGTTCCCACACGTACATACCATACCAGACCGTACACACACACGCACGCACGCACACTCACACACACATCCACGCATAACCTCAGATACATCCGTCAGCCAGCATAATCAAGCATCAGCAATCCAACACTGCATTGCACAGGAAGAAGAGAAAGCTCCCCAAATCACTCGCTCGCTAGCTATTTAGCACATACTGTCCATACATACTTCGTCCCGTTATACATACACACGCAACTGACAGACCCTTCATTTCTGACCCTTCTTCCTTCCACGCTCCTCTTCCCTCCTTGTTAATTATAACCCGGTACGAGAGCAAATCAATCAATTCAAATAATGCCAATTATCTAATATCCATTCGAGACTCACCCATTTCTGGCATCCCATACCCCTGAAGGAACTACTAAAAGATCCAATCTACTGTTCGATGTCAAAGTGGATCTTAGCGAAATTGGTTATTACCATCACCCCCGAGCTGTTCATGCCCCAAAGATTGTCTTCTGGAAGGATTTGCGGAACTTAATAAAACACAAACCAGAGAAAGCGCGAAGCTTGAGGTCTTGCAAGTTTCCACGGTTCAAGGCCTGGTAGTTTCGACAATTCAAAGTTCATGCAACCCATGCCAGTGCTTTCCTTTTCGACTGACTCTCATGCGCTTGCGATATCCACCTACAACAAGCAAGCCATCGACTCCCCCACGTCGCACATCAAGAAACTACGAAAAGCCCTTGATCTCTTCCAGCTTCTCCTATCATTCAAATACTAACCAAAAAACGTCACGAGTCGTCCGTCCTTCTATTTGATCGTCGAAAGTCTTCTTGCTCTAGCGGGTCAAGACCCGCACTCCCGATTCTTGGTAACGGCTCCTTTCCTACCCTTGGACCCTTTCTCAGACATCCCATTACATCTCTCTACCTGATCAACTTCTTGATCTTTCAATTCGCTACTTCACTCATTTCCAATCTCACGGAGGACATCCAAAACATATCGTTATCATCTCGATCGTTACCTACTACAATCGACAGCTCCGTTACTTGAATGCTCCGATTAAAGTAAGAAAGCTCTCGTAGAGCTATATACGCGGCAGCATTGGTAAGTGAGATCTGATATTCACTATGGTCGACAGTCAGTCCTTGAACGTGACGAAAGAGATTGCTAACATAGCCAATTCCGTTTAGTATTCACTGTCGTTCATCTAATACCAACGTTTATTATTCAAATACATATATACATTACTTCAACACACATCAAACTAGATCTACAAACATGACAGTCGCGTACGATTTAACCCACCGAGGGTCTTCGACCCCTCAAGCTTCACAAGGACAAGCGTTGGAAGACAGGTTCGAAGTATTGAAAGATATTGGGGATGGAAGCTTTGGTAGTGTCGTTCTAGCTCGAGTACGCGGGGCAGGAGCCAGTGTAGCTCGACGTGGGACAATCGTAAGTTTAGACAGAGTCGACTGAGGAATTGTTAAAGCTGACAAAATAATTACAGATTGCCATCAAGACGATGAAGAAGACTTTTGAGTCATTTCAACCATGTCTGGAACTACGAGAAGTCGTATTTCTAAAGACGTTACCACCTCATCCACACCTCGTCCCAGCATTAGATATATTCCTCGACCCTTTTACGAAAAAGTTACATATTGCCATGGAGTACATGGATGGAAACTTGTACCAATTGATGAAGGCTCGTGACCACAAGTGCCTGGATGTTGCTAGTGTCAAGAGTATCCTCTTCCAAATTATGCAAGGACTCGAGCATATTCACGCTCATCAGTTCTTCCATCGCGATATCAAACCAGAAAACATTCTCGTTTCCACATCAGCACAGGATTCAGGAAACTCGTTTCGACGATACTCTGCTATGGTCACTCCTCCTTCCACACCGCCAGCTTACACAGTCAAGATTGCCGACTTTGGTCTTGCACGAGAAACTCATTCGAAGTTACCTTATACAACCTATGTATCAACAAGATGGTACAGAGCGCCAGAAGTATTGTTGAGAGCAGGGGAGTACTCAGCTCCAGTGGATATTTGGGCAATTGGTGCTATGGCAGTGGAAATTGCGACTCTGAAACCTTTGTTCCCTGGAGGAAACGAAGTCGATCAGGTCTGGAGAGTGTGTGAAATTATGGGTAGTCCAGGTAACTGGTACAACAAGGCTGGTGAGAGAGTTGGTGGAGGTGATTGGAGAGAAGGTACGAGACTGGCCGGCAAACTTGGGTTCTCATTCCCAAAAATGGCGCCACATTCCATGGACACGATTCTTCAGACGCCTCAATGGCCAGCATCATTGGCAAAATTCGTCACGTGGTGCTTGATGTGGGATCCTAAAAGTCGCCCAACATCAACTCAGGCTATGGCTCACGAATTCTTTACTGATGCTGTCGATCCATTAAGGCCCAAGTCATCATCCAGGATACTGGGTCGCAAACATTCCGATCTAAGCTATCGTAGCTCAAAGGAATTCTCTGACGCCACACCAGCTGCAACAGCAAAACCTTCCTGGTTTAGAAAATCCCTTATCGGTAGAAATGATAATTCTAACACTGCAGCAATTCCAACAAAGGAGAAAGAGAACGTGGCATCTAAACCTTCACCGGTGCTTACAGCTACAATCAGTGAAATCCCCGTCGCTAAGACACGTCAGCCTGCGACAAAGCGGTCAACATGGGCTAACGGAGCTACTAACGCAGCGCCAATGCCGATTTTACCGACAATTAAACCAATCTCGCCAATATCTGATACTGCAACAGCACAAGCAAATAGCAGAACATCATCGTACAATGATCTTTATTCTGGACAAAATGATAAAGGTTCGAAGAAAATTGGTCGTCAATTATCAGTTGCCTCGAGCACGAATCATTATGCGGAAATTCATCGACAGCAAGCTGAAATGGCATTGAACGGAAATTCAGGTCTAGTATCTCCTCCAAGTGGCCACAAGGAAAGTTTCTTTTCTCATTTAAGGAAACGTGCGAGAAGGTTCTCTGGTCGACAATCTACAACTCCTATGTCACCGAAATCAATGGACCTTGAGGCACAGGCTGGATGTGGACCTTGGTCGAGCAATAGATCGTCGATGGTATTGGATAGTAATCAGCCTGCGAGTCCTGCTCCGCAAAAAGTCGATTCTTCTGAGGCATTAGACAAGGCATTGCGTAACGTACAGCAAAACTTGGATTCACCACAAAGTACCAATTGCCCTCCTATACCACCAAGTCATCAAATCAATCCAAGTAGCGTTCTAAAGAGACACCACTCTGTGCCTCATCAACAAGCACCGCGCTCGACTGCCGACATTCCAAGGTCTGTTGCACCCATACCTACTAGGAACAGGAGGAGCCAAATACCAGGAGTTCAACAATACGAGACTCCTGATGAGGAAGACGAATTACTTGACGAAGCTTCAATTTCCACAAAGAAAATGGTCAAACGCGGAAATTCAGTACAGACCGATCATCGACAACCATTGAGACAATCACATAGTAATACTGGTTTAAATCCATACCCTACGCCCTCCCCGTCCGCTAATGGTAATTCGGTACTCTTTGGTCAAGGTTTAAATAATGCTTCACCAACTCCAAAAAATCATGGATCCAGCAAGCAATCCTCGACACCACCATACGATTATGAGGAAAATGAGTGGGCAGCATCTGCTGCTGCTAGTATATTCGCGGCACAAAATCGATTCTAGACGATCCTCTATCGTCAATTTGTAAAATACTTGGAGGAAAAGTTTCGGGGTATCTACATTGCATGGTGTTTGGGAGATATATGGCGGGGTCAGTTTTTTTGTTCAAACGTTCTTTGTGACATCAGTTTACTATACACCAGCACAGCTGGGTCTAGCGAGTTCATCTGCGGCGTTTAATGTTGATATCGAAACCTTCTTTTGATTTTATTTTCCAGCTTCATACCCCTGAGCATAGTCGCGCCTATAGAAGCGCTTCTTAGTGTTCATCATTTTTTTTCTCGTCTTCTAAATACCCCTTCATAGACTGCACTAAATTCTATTTTCCGAAGATTCAATGGAAAAAACTGCTTCACAGCACTCAAACAATATCTCATTTGTCATCAAATTTTTCTATGGATGTGGCCTGTAGCAAATTCAATTGAATGCCAGGACCGAATTATATACATGTTATTATTTTCCTATTTTTCAGGGTCAACGTTGATTTTCAGGCGAGCCACGTGGCGGCACTTAATTGGGGGGAAGTGAATCTGTTTGTTCTACATTGGTCGCACATTACTGTACAACTCACATGTTTTCAAGACCAGCTTCACAAAAAAATACGGGCACGGGATATGGGGAAAAGGATCTGGGATTTGCGGCTCTGGCGGGACGGGCAGAGGAAGGGGTTTCTAAGGGTATGCATATTTGTGGCGGGGATGGTACATCTACTTAATTATAACAGTTTCCTTGTTCCTTTTGTCTTTCTTTTGTCGTACATATCTGGTTAGGGCTATCCTGGGACGGAACATTAGAGATTTGCTGCAGGAAGGATTTTCTGGGGAAGATCCTCGTTCCTGGATATTAGGAGGGAAGGTCCTAGGACGAATTGGCTGTGCTTTCATGCATGGATGGAGGACTTGGAAAGAAAGGACGTCATCGCTCTTATGCTGTGTTTGCTAGTGAGGTTGGAAGAAGCCTCCATTGAAACTGCTGGGCGGTATGTTATTGTCATGGAAGCGGAAGGAAATGGCAGAGATCTTAGGGGTAGATAGATATGTGTGAGGTGTGTCGGGAGGTAGATGGATGGGGAAGAGATTTTCAGGATCGTTGGTGAGGGAGGCTGGGGATCCTGTTTTTAAATTAGTGGCGAATGTTTAGAGAAAGGGAGGAGGTTCAATGGGTTGATGAGCAAGAAGGGAAGGAAAGATAGAGTAGTGTGTCTTGTGTGTGTATGTGTGTGTAGTCTGGAAATTAAAAATTGGGCGTGATAGCGTCGCCTTTTTTTTCCCTTTCATCTGATTTTATTGAGTTGTCCACATCTTGCTTGCCTGCTTACTTGCACGTGAATTGTATTGTTTCATCTCTTTTCTGGGTGTGAATTAGTGATGTAATGTGATGTCGTATGTGTAAAACCGGGCTTTTCCTCTTTACTCTAGAGTCTAGGTAGGGTATGGGTCTATCTATGGATGATAGACTGAGATCTGGAGTCTGGAGTCTGGATGGTGATTTAGATGGTGAACTGACTCATCGTGCTAGTGTTGGGGTGATATCATGAGTAGTATAGTATAGTATAGTATAGTATGGTGTAGTGTAGTAGTATAGTATAGCGTGACATGGTATAGTATAGTGTGATATCGTATGGTATGATATGATATGATCGCCAAAGTGGAGTGAGTAATGAGTAATGAGTAATGCATGAGCAACCGGGCGACGGACAGCATGGGAGGGCATTCCGGGATGGATGGACGAATGAAGGGATGGATCGATGGATCAATGGGGAGGGGAGGGGAGGAAAAACCTGTGGGGTTTTTTGGTATGCCCCTCTGGATCATGGAGGATGGGATGGAGTGTCCCTGTGGGTGTAGGGAAGGGGAAGGGGAAGGAAGGGCTTGGGAACTTGGATGAGCTTGTTTGGGTGGATGGATGTGGATGTGTGTGGATGTTGGATCCTGGATCGATCTTGCATTGGATAGATACTTTGTAGATAGATAGATATCTTGTTTCTTGCATCTTGCATCTTGCATTGGGTTTGAACTATGTACTCTGTACGTGTGCATGGAGCTTTGGGGTGTGGAATCTGTGGATAGATGGCTGTGTGGATGGATGGACTACGATATGGGTATGTACTATGGGTATATCGTATCGTACCGTTCTTGAGAATCGGATATACCTATAGGATAGGTTTCAGAGTGGATAGCTATAGTTACGGGTAACGGGAGAGGATGGATGCAATAGGATAGGATAGGTTCTAGGATGCATGTAGAGCGTGGAATGTGGAAGGGGCAATTTGGAGAGATCTTCAGGGTCGATGATGGATGGATGCTTTGCTTGGTATTGTATGGTATAGTGTCTGGGTATGTGTATATGTATATGTGTATGTATGTACCTTATCTTACTTTGGGGCTCGGGAGTCTGGGAGTCGGGGACACTAGGGATATCACTGTAGGTGTGTTTGTGAATTTTCTGGGAGTATAAGGAATGGTAGGTAGTTTAGTTTAGTTTGTGTAGGTAGGTAGGTATGTAGGTATGTAGGTATGTTCTGATTCCTTCTGGTTTTAGATTGTAGATGTCTAGATGTCTAGATGTGTAGAAGATGGATGTGATGTAGTTTGATTCTGATTCTGATTCCCATCTCTAGTTTTCTTATAGTGGCTTATTATACTTTGGTGTATCTTTAGGGTTTTGTTTTCGAATTTTGTAGTATGGATATACTAAAATAAAGTGTAGTAGAGTGAGTATCTTGGTATAGTAAGTGTACAACCCTCACCTTACCCAGACCCTAAACTCTAAACTTTTAACTGTGAACTCTATAAATTCTTTTTACTTTCTAGACCCTTGGATTCTTATTATATGGAGTATGCATAGAGTTTGTAAATATAGTATGTAAGTACCTCGATAGCTGTTACCATATATTAATCCGTAGATATCTATGTAATACAATGCAATATAATATCATACCCATCGTTTCCAACATCTTTCATCCGATTATATCATATCACATCGCAGTATATCGTAAGAAGTATACGTGCTACCTAGCTTCTATCCATCGCGGGACATCTTCCATAATCCCTTCCATACATCATCCCACCCATAAAGCTTCCTCGTAAATCATGCATCATAAACTCCAACGGCCGGCCAAATCATTCCATGAATTAAAACCCCCAACCACCTCCTTTTCTCCCTCTACGCGATATGAATCTGAACATGATAATGATATGCCATGATGTGAAGCGATATTACAAATCAACCAACTACCTA
The DNA here is from genome assembly GCA_014898285.1 of Botrytis aclada. Lineage (NCBI taxonomy): Eukaryota > Fungi > Ascomycota > Leotiomycetes > Helotiales > Sclerotiniaceae > Botrytis > Botrytis aclada. The sequence continues at coordinate 1,535,016 of RCSV01000008.1, forward strand.
GGTATTGACTTCCATCTTGCTAGTGACTTACATACATACGTACAAACACATACATGGTACCGACGCGGCATTGATCTCCAGATCCCAAGTGGATCGAACCCTCTCACTCACGATTTGAATTTGAATTTGATTTCGATGATCCAATTCGTATCGTACGTTTTGTTGATTGAGTTGGCGTGACAACGGTGCCCTGGATGCTGAATGAACGATCGACAGGGACTGGGATGATTACAGATTACAGATTACAGACTACAGTACTTGTACTCTGGACTGGAAAATTGGGAAATGGTAATTCAATCAAGCAATGAATGCGAATGAGTGAATGTGCTTTGTAAATTGTCAGTAACGAAATGGCATGGAATAGATTGGACAGGGATCGGTTTATTCATTTGGGTATACATATTACACATGCTAGTTAGGGGAGTGGGCATCCTAGTCCTTGTTCTAGAATCTTGCCGACGGTTTCGAAATGAACGCGAGATGAGTCTCGGAGGAGGGATGGGATGGGATGGGTAGTAGGAGATGGTTAGTAATTAATAAAGAGTAGGGAGATAGAGACAAGGTTGATACGAGCATCGGATGAATATCAAACGTTAGAGAGGTGTGGAATTGACATGTATGAAATCATGGAATGGACATGGGCATGGTCATGGATTCGTGGGCTGGTCTGGTCTGGCTGGTCCTTGGCTTGGGTATCGAGGGTACGGTATGGATGGATGGATGGATGGATGGATGTACCATTTACGATAGGTAGATAGATAGTGGAGTCGATGAAGTGCTATTATGATGTCCTGGATGGAAAACGGCAAGCAAGCAACTCAGTACCGACAGGAAAAGAGGAAATTGCCGTTGGGAAGTTGGGAGAAGTGTAACGGGTGGAGGTAAGCTTACTTTACATTGCCTTTTCGCCGGCCGGGGAGAGAGAAAGATGATGTTTGAGGCGTTTATATGATGAGTCGTTTTGGGGGGTTTGGGTTTGGATACTTGATTGTTTGATATTCATTCATGGTTTGAGATGGGGAGGGCTGGGAGGTTGAGAATGGGATTGGATTTTGAATTGATTGATGAGTTAGTTGGTTGGTTGGTTGGTTGGTGGCTGCGAGGATGATCTCTTGGGTCTTGGGTACTGAAGTAGGGTACCGAAGTAGGTATGCATCGGGAAGCCCGTGTTTGTGATGAGTTTGTGATTCACGATTGAGACTTCATGGGGAGGTTCCGGGGAAGACGGAGGGAGGGGAAAGGGGAGGTTGGATCAATGGAAGTAAGTGGGAATGGAAATGGAGAAACTTGTTCTTGGGAAATCCGGATTGGGTTTGCGATGTTTACTTGCTTTCTTTTCTAAATGTTTATTTTTTTCTGTAGATTATTACTATAAACTCTGATCTGGTTTATCTTTTGATTTCCTTATTTTTTTGTCCCAATGGGGAATAAATATCATATGATAGATATTACAAGCCTTCGAATTGGGGGTTCTAGCTTCCAGGCGATACTTCGTAGGCTCGGCCCAACCTGCTAGTCTTAGTATCTAGCTGACACCGGCTCGAGACCGGTGACTAGTATAGTTTCCGTGCCGGCTGCTACCTAAGTAGGGAAAATGGGAGATTTAAACTTTTCAATAAAGGTTAATGTTTGGGGGTGTTGATTGTTTGGGGAATTAGTAATTGTGCTAGAGTCTAGAGGTGTATACTTGTGGTGTGCTCAGACACTAGGAGTTTTTCATCCGCTACGAGACATATTTGATAGATGGATGGATGGATGGATGCCCGAAAGCTTAAATTTAAAGTGCGAATCTGTTGCTCGGAACTTTGGGGAGGAGATTGGAAAGGATGGGCGGTTGGGAATGATGGATTGTGAATCGTGGGCTGTGAATCGTGAATCTTGATGATGCTTGAGCTGAGCTGAACTGAACTGAGCTGGGATGTCATAGGAATAAATGGGATGCTTCTTTCGCGACTTCTCCGATTGAGGTTGAAATCAAAACCTGAGGCAATGGTATAGATGTTATGGTATTGAATGCAACTGAAATAGACAGTATCGAAGAGGACGCGAGAGAATGGGACTCGGCAGAAAGAGTGAGGATGTGTTTGCGTGATCTCAATTGCGAATTGATCATTTTCCGCGCAAGTGCGTGGGTGTGTGTCTAAATCGCAAGGAAAATATATCTATCATGTCCTAGATCGATAGAATAGAAACACATATCTCAATGATAACGTCTTACAACCAACGATGTATTGAAAAGATGTGTCTACTGCAACCTCATTCGCGTTTTCTCTCTCCAAGTCCCCTACAAATTTCTTTCATCCCTATTTTACTTCCTTCGTATTACAACTATCTACCGTCATCATTGCATCTGCAATAGCAGCCATAGAGCTTTGTGGCCAAAGAGGGCGGAGATGATTAGGTCATGTATGCTCGGTACGAGATACATCCACGAGTCTTTCTTCTTCGAAAGGAAGTTCCAAAACCTCAATCCACCCATCCCAGAATAAGTATCTTAGAATGAGAAATGGATCCTCCTCACCCGTATCCACGATCTGGCTTTGGTTACGAAACTTATCACAAAGTCTTTCCAACGTACTCGTCGTCACCGTCCTTCCTGCACCACCACCACTTCTGCAGCCAGCGGCAGCGTTCCATCCACTGTAATCACCGCCCGGTTCTACGTTCCCACATGTTAGTTCAGGGGGCCAAAGTACACAAGACTTCCACAGAAACCCAAACACAACCCCTCAACTTACTTAACCAGTTCCGGTGCCTACATCTGCAAATCGTAGATTGAGTTGATGTATGGGGATACTAGGATAGGCGAGGTATCAGCGGCTTCTTTGATCAGGGTGTAGTGTAGTTCAAGCCACGGTGGGCGTGAATTAGTGTCACAATATTGGGTATCCATCAAATCATCTTACCGCATAGAAGATTTGTAATCGCGCTTGAATATGTATTCTTTATCATTGCCCGTTTCTTATTTATCCTGTGGTTGTTCTTCTTTAGACGACGTTTGTGCTGATGTGTAGATACTCAAGAAGTCCGCCAGGAAAGAAGAAGAGAGGGAGATGAGATAGGAAGCATTCAATAGGGAGACTCTGTTATAAGTAAATTACAACTCAATTGTTGCTACGCTAGTAAGACCACACACCCGCGGTGTAGTTTACACATATGTAATCGAGTAAACATGCGAAAAATGCAACAGTTGGATTCCGTCTCCTTTCCCCTCTCGTCTTTCAACGGCAGATACAAAACTCTTTGAATTCTCACGAGCTGGTAATTTGAGCCGGTGTCACACCTTCCAATTGCTGTACTATCAGCCTGTGTTATTGACAGTTTTATCAGTCGCTCTTTCGAATATGTTGAAGAACTTACGGTTTATAATTTCGCCGTCAACTTACCCGCAGCTAGAATGAAAAGTGTGCTTATCAGCCATGTAGCAGTGTACTGACCTCTTGTAGAGCCAGCTATGGCATTAGATGCCCGATTTCAACCAAATATTTGCAGCTTGATACATACCAGCGAAAGCAGCTTATTCTCAGGGAGTAGATAACATCAAAAGACCTTGCGGAATGGTATACATGCCTCCCTTATCACTAGTTCTATAAATCACTTTTGGTCACTGCGCATCAGTTTGTTCGACAAATTTGACCTGTTGGTATTGCTTTACTTGCGCATACTCACTCTTCTCTAGAAGAGATCCCACAGCCCCATTGCAATCAAGCGCAATTCCCAAATAACCTGTCAGAGTCCGTACCTCGCTTTGGACCTATGGAGTGCCTCCTGTAGCTCGTGTGACCATTCCTCATTTCCGAGCTCTACTAACTTGATGGTATCCCTAGCTGTATTAAACTATCGGGCGTACTCTCAGGTAAAGTGCCCAAGAATCCACCATCGTTGCAGCGCACGTAGGAATCAAGCTCTGGAATGTAGAGGCTCAATTCATCCTGAGAATCATCAGGCCAGCAATGTAAAACATTGACTAACTCGACCTTCTGCCAGTAGTCAATAGCATTCTTGTTTCCTTCTTTCTCTATTCCTTTACGATATGATTCGAAGTGCCTGTCGAAAAGGGATCGTGATTTCAGAGTTTTCTCCAACTTTTGATACCTATCGTCCGCATATCCAGACGGGACTTGACGCTCGTCTTTATCCCTAAGGTCTAGCTTCAGCAAGTCTTTGTTGATGCTAAGAAGTCGAGTAGCGGGAGGCAGTATTCTAGGGTAACTATTCGAACTAACAACACTGAGTCTCTTGAGACATGGGTAATGCGAATGGATACCGCTTAACAGCCTGGTCACATAAATACTGACCAAAGGTGTCCTGACTGATAAGTATCCAGATCTACTAACAGCAATATGGGTAAGACTCTCGAGATCGAGCGATCCGCCATGAGCACATAAAAGGGTTAACATATCTAAATCTACACCAAGAATATCTTCAGAGGGTCGCACATAAGTATCATTGAGAAGCTTATAGTCCTGCTCCTTGTAGCCGTAAGGAAGTCTCTTGTTACAGAACCTCTCGTTAAAGAACCTCATGTCAAAGAAACTCTTGTGAGCCTTGTGAGCTACGTGTGAGCAAGTCCCCAGAGGCTCAATCTTGATCTTGGTAAATCCACCTCCACAATAGACTGAGGCATTCGGTGTTGTGCATATTTCAAGTAAAGATAATAGGTCCGTTGCCTTGTTTTTATTCACCCTTAGATGGGCCCATATGATGCCTTCCTCTTCCTCCGAAAATATGACTTCGAGTCTTAGATAGACAATGCGCGGGGCAAGTGATGCGCATTTGAAGATCTTAATCTGTATTTCTCGAGGGAAGTCGCCAAATCTGTTGAGTGTTTTGGTATTTCCAGTGATTGATGTTTTCATGTCGGGAGAGGTGGGGTCGTGTTGACTGAGCCTTGTTAGTGACGATATAGGTAGAGAAGAAAATTTGAAGCTTTACCTTAAAGCTTCTTGTCAGCGGTATCATCATCCTTGAGAAAGTCCATGCCATTGTGTTGCAAGGCAGTTGTATTGGCCGACATGGTGCTGAAATCTTTAGAGTTTTTCTTTTGTGAAACAAGATTTGATGTCCGGCCTGGGGAAGTACCGGAATGTGATGGACGCGAGTTGTCTGTTGTGTTTGGTACGTGAAAAGTTATTAGGATGGAATGTCGAATACCTAGGTGTTGGTATCAACTTGGTTGATAAGAAAGCTTTGTCTGGAAGGTAGAAGGCGAACGATTGTAGCCATTGGTGTGGCTGAGTATGAAGTAAATGGTTGATTCATCAGTGTGATAACAGCACTCACTCCGGATTTTGAAGAGACAGGGTACACCGCAGTGCATATAACAACCTTGAAAGTTGCAAGACTTGTATGCTCGGATTCACCTGCCCACTCCCTTGAAATCATTTGGATGGTTCAATTTTAGAACGAACGACTTGCCCTGGCCCGATGAAACAATAGTTTTGTAACCACAATTTGTTGGATTCAATTAGTCGATGCTATAGAAGAACAAATTCTGACAACTTTTCCTCGAATTTATTCGCTCGCATCCCGTCTCCATCACATTGCGAAATCTGACAATTCAGCTTTATGAATCCATATCTTTGGTAGCACCCCTGGGGTTGATCACCCATCTCTTGTACCAATAATCCATAGTGAGTGTGAGATTGCCGTCCTCCGAGAAGTAGAACCCAGACAGTAGCCCCTTTGAGCAATATATCACTACTGGTATTGTGTAGTATATTATTGGCCGTCGAATGATTTGATCCAAGCTGATTATCAAGCTATACCCAGAAGTAATGCTGTAGTGGTTCGCCACCATTGCAATCAATACTAACCTTCCCCGATGGAGGGAATATTTCCCAATGTTCATAAACCAGGCCGATTTGGATTATTGGAGCTTTGATATGAAGCTTCGAGTCGATGTCGTCGGTCAAGTTCGTGTTTCCTGGATACGTAGGGGACATCTGTGGATGGACATCATGAATATAGGAGTGCGAGTCACCTATAGGGATATCTGAAAACTGGGCCGGCCCATTTGAAGCCCAACACCAAGTAGGAAAACGGTCGTCCCTAGATTCTACGGAGAAATTCGGCAATGCATCGTAAGGACCCCTAAGGGAGTAGTTCCACGCAAGTCCTTGAGCAAGATATGGCCGAAACACGCCATTAAAGTATTCAACCTCGAGTCGCTCTATGATGAGACAAGCAATACCATGAATAGCGTATATCCGATCCTTGGAAAAGGTTAAGCCTTTTTCTGATACCAAACGAAGTAAGCGATGCCAGCCATCATGGGTCAAGAGTTTGTCGTCAGGCATGGCTAGAATATCTCGAGGAGTAGCAGTAGCGGCATAATCATACGTCTCCCACTTCTTGGAACTTCCTTCTAGAAAGTAGGAAGATTTTCATTCGCGATAGAGTCCATTAGAGGTCCAATTAAGCACACATGGCGGAAGCGAAAGCTCCTGTAAGCACCATCCGCGTTTTGATAGTGGCGATTCATCAATAACAGTCCTCAATCTCGCCACGTTCTCTTTTGACTGCAGTTTTATAGATTGCCGATCTGGACCAGCAATACCTGGGTAGGTTAGGAAAATGGACTGGATTGGGTACCGCCCAAGCAGCCTTTTTCTAAAGAATCCTTCCGCTGCATCATTAGGAACTGACGCAGCTATACAGCACTCGGCGTTGGTGTAGCAATCTCGCAATTTGCTCGCCTCCGTTTGGAATTCGCTATAGTCATCGTTCTCTGAGGATTGGACAATGCAAATTGCATCGACCCATAGGTAACGAATTTTCATCATTCTAGTCAAAATTATTGCATCTTGTATGGTCTTAGGAAGGTTAGCAATATCGAAGCTGCGTAGACGACCCTCAAGATTCCCTGTTGTTGTTTTTGCAACATCATTTTCTCTGCCCCAGCAATAACTGAGAATCACGTATGGATGTTTGGAAGGTTCCATGGATCCATTGTTGTGATGAGCCGAACGCTTTCGTTATCCAAAGTTCCCACATCAATGAGGCGAGTTGGCAAGATATTCGTACCAACTGAACGGCCACAATTCTCATGATTTTCTTGGCGATTATAACAGGCTTCAATCCAAGGCTGAATTTGCGTCTTGACCAAGTCTTTTAGATCCTCCAAAGCTTCTCCTTGGGCAAATTCTAGAAGAAGAAAGTATATAAGTATAGTTTGTGGCAAGCTAAATGAAAGACAGTGCGAGCATAAATGACATACGTTTGATATGTCGAGATTCCGGTTTCTCTAGCATTTTCTCTTTAGCAGAATGGACCTCGAGGAACCACATATGAAGACAATCATAGCCAGCTGCCTCTCCCACATCCATTAATATGCCCACACGTTTGCCATATGGTACGCGGATATAAAAATTCAGTGTAGTCTCGGCTGATGGTAGTATAGTTTGTCGATCCATAAGCATCGAGATTATACGAAACCAGAAGGATTGGCAAAAGATACAGCCCGCATCAGCTGATCTTCGAAGAGAGCCGAAGATTTTGTGATGAGGGAATCGACTACTCTGAGTTTCATAGCGTATGTCTCGTGGCCATGGAATAAACTTACAGTGTTTGCACAATTGCGCTGAAGGATGTAAGAATAAGGGTTGATGAAGCATTGTTCTAGCTTCAAAGTTTCTTAGGCAAGAGACGGCAGATATGCATACTTCCAAGTCTGATGCTCAAAATCAGCACCTAGCCACTACTTTATGATATCGTTTGTGACCTTGGATACGCAGCGGAAAAGGGCGCACCACAAAATTTCAACCGCTCGACGATTAGCTCACACTTGTTTATTTCACCTCTATTGGCATTGACTATGATGGATCACTAGAATTTAAGTATGCTTAGCGATAGTGTTGCAATAATCAACAAATTCGTACTCAAGAAAGTAAGTAATCTTTTCCTTACCTGAAACTATCCAGAGACGAAGTAACTAAATCTTACTGAGCATCAACACGTGTTTTTCTGTCGGCCCACCTCCCTATTCAAGCGGCTCTACTATCGGGGCAGAGAAACTATCAAGCTCCTAATTGAGCTGATCACATTCTGTGAAGGAAGACTTTGGGGAGGGAATGCGATGAAATGTCAGAGAACAAGAGACAAAAGAAATAAGTATTCTCGAACCATCGCATCCGATCTCTGGAGCGACAGGCACACTCACTGTCCTGGTGGTTGGTTTCCGTCTCCCTCAGGCAGCATTGTATCTGAGGTCGTGATTGGCACGAAGGAAAAATGGTTGTTCTTGATGTGGGGATATTTTGTGATCAACATGAAAATCGATTATTCAGCCCATTTTGTGATGCATTGATGGATGTTTGAGTGTTTGTCTGTCTACACTCTGCAGGATACATGGTGTGTGTGGGCTGGGGGAAGTTCATCACAAAGCTATTTTGAGTCCGGTGTTTATCCGGGTCCTGGGAAGCCACCTACATTGATAGGTTCTAATCGAGAAATTGTGATGGGTTCAAATGTATTGTTCACTGTACTTGTTTTTTGAACTGGAGACAGGCGATAAAACACTACGCGAAATCTCAAAAGGCTTCAATAAATTGATTGATCATCACTATAAAAATCTAGATGCTCTTGATATCGCTAATACAGGGATGCACGCAACGCAAATGATCATGGCATCATTCCAAAAGATGATGTCGATTTACCTTCATCCAATCCACATATCCTGTTTGTCCGTCTTCTCACGTAACTGACTCTCTATTGTGGGCTTGAACCCGTTATTGATATCTACTCCTCTTCAATGAAATTCGACCTCCACTCTTCCATACCTGTATCCGTCCACTTTCAATTCAAATGCCAGTCCGGCGCTTTCTACCACCATCTCGAGAGTGAAATCTAAATTGAGAAATTCTACTCCCCTCGTGGTCGTCAATCTTGTATACAGACTCTTCGGTACGGCTCCCAGATCCGTGGTGAGTGTGCATACGCTTATTAGGTCTCTCGTGTAGGACGCTGGAGGCTCGCCATCCGAATCGCAAGCAATAAGATCATCGGATACGATTAATGATTGACCTGGGCGGAAATTGCGTGTATAATGGAAAGAGATAGGAGTGTCTGTATTGAGAGTATCACCCTGGATGGGGTTAGTGGTACTGTCGAGTTTAAAGGGTTAGGGAAGAGTAAAATTAACCTTATTCAGATGCCATTGCATCCTATCGCTGACCATCCAACGTTCCCATAACGGACTCCAATATCTCTCACTAACATTGTGCTTATCTTCATCATACACAGTTGCATACGAAGTCCCATAGTGCATCCGTGCTTTTCTGGACACCACTACGCTTCCTTCCAATCCTTTAAGAACAGCTCCACGGACCACGGCAGTCCATGCATTGATAGGCTGCATAATCTCTACAGAATTGCTTTGTGCTAAGGCTATAGACTGTGCGTGAGTTGGTCGTTCACTGTAAGGTGGTGGCGCTGCGCTGTTAAAATGCGATTTTAATCTTTTGTATAAATGGTTGCTTTGTCCAAATCCTCCCACAAGCACAATACCCGAGACGATGCCCCCTTTTTGTCTGATACCGTCAACTTGACCTTGAACCAGATCACAAACCTCTTTGACGACTGGCTCGAAGATATCTTTGACTTGAGCAGTTGTCATAATGAAAAATCCCCCATCCAGACCAGCATCTATATCATCTGCTAAGCCAGGAAGAGGAATATTGAACTCTGTATCATTTTCTTCGTCGAAATCTCGCTTTACATATTCTTCCCAGTATTTTAGTCCCATTTGCCATGACTTGGCTTTCTTCATTTTCATCTCTTCAAATCGTGCAACACCTATCCGACTCTTGCAATGTTCCTCAAATCGATAGTTGAGGAACGCACTTCCGCAAAGCCCTCCGGTACCCACTGCGGACTCTTCTACTTGCAATGGCTTGAGAGATATTATTTTGTAGGCAATGAGATCAACAGTACCACCCCCTGCATCACATACTACAAAGTTATCACCAGCTTGTAGATGATTTGGTTGGATGGCTTTCAAGGTGTAGACAGCAGCGGCTTCAGGCTCACTAATCATCTGAATTGCTGACTTATCACCCATTCCCGCTCTCTCTGCAGCTTGAAGCGTGGTGTTCTTCGCTGCATCAGACCAGACTGCTGGACAAGTAAGAACAAATTCGACTTTCGTAGTTGACATGAATAATTCTCCATATCGACGGGTCAGAGTTTCCATAGTATGCTTGTAGATTTGAGTCAAGTAATCACTGACAGCATCGACAACATTTTTGCTATGCTCTTTCAGCTGGTTGGCAGTTTCAGCCGGACTAACATAGAAAGGCAGTTTTTGAGATCGATCGAGAAAAAGTTTGATACATCGCAGTCGAGGTTCCTCGGGACGAAATTGACAGCCCCATTTTATCGTCGGTTCAGTTCCTACTGGGGATCCTGGAGGTTTGGAATAACCAATTTCTGTTGGCACTTTATCAGAGGTGATTCCATTACTGCCAGGCCAAGTTTTGATGATATCTACATCATCAGGGTTCGATGTGTACACAACAGCAACACTGGTTCAATGTTAGCATTTGTGTAGGGATTTGAGTAAACTATGGTGCGAAGGCTTGTGTGAGGTGCTGATTGAATGAAATTACTTCATTAAGCATTATAAGCTCAAGATTGACAAGACTTATGCATATACAGAAATTGTAATGTCGAATCTGATGAGGACTCGAGTACAAACAGCTGACACGGGAGGTGAATGGCGTAATTATCCAGAAATATAAGATCGTTTTGGTGGTGCCACAAAAGTCTTGGCAAAACAAGCTGTAAAAATAAACATACCCAGAATATGTTGTCCCGAAATCCAGTCCAACAATTAATCTTTCACTGACGGGTGCTGGTTCTCGTATTGGTCCAGCGATTGCCTCGGTTGAAGAGGTAGGAGTATAGTTGCCAGAAATATAGTGGTTTCGACTTTCATCGTTTCTTCGACTAGCAGTCCGTATAGGTAGGTTGAGATTCATAGTGACCATTTAAGATGATTTCAAATGTTTTGACTCGGAGGATGTACTATCCACGACGGTTTTCTACCCACGGTCGTATTTGTATCGAGACTAGGAGGAAAGTCGCTTGATGCCCCTCAATTGAGCCCCGCTGAATCCCAAACCAAGCTTTTCGAGCAAAACAATCAACAGATAGAGGAAAATCAGATGTTTTGTCCTGGTGACTTTCTCAGAGCTTAAAAAGATCGGTCTGAGCCAGCTATTCGGAAGGTGTTGTGATATCGCAAGACTCTGAAGCGTTTAACGATATTCCGGTGTGAAGCGCAAACGTGGGGGAATCAAATACAAAAAGCAATTGCAGAGTTTCTAGAACGATAAAAATAAATTTCGAGGCTATATCTTTTTGAACTTCAGAAGATATACACAAGAATTGAATGGTTACAGCGATGGCTGATCAGGAACAATATTGATCGCTTGGTCAGGACAGGAGTAATTAAGACTCCGCCATAGGCAGCAGTAAAATAAAATTTGGAAGCCTGAAGTAATACTGACGAATACCTCGGGGATAGATTTCCTATTGAATAGGATAAGATCGTCGGATGCAAAACAGACGGTCGAGTATATTGAAACTATTGGGTATGATTATCTCGACGAGAAGCTTGAATATATATATGAAGTTGTAATTAAAAGAAAGCGATGTTTATTTGAAGGCGACGGGTGGATTTGGTCGTGCAGCATAATGTTAAGGTTAAGGTTATGGAATGATACAAATTACTTGGACATCCCACCTACAAATTAGCCGCACTCAGTGTTACATTAGCGAACCTTTACGGACGTACTCGCGTACTCAACCCCTTCGGGCTATCGTAACAGAATCAGATCAACTCCTGTCTTGGTAGGGCTGAATAGTCTCAACGCTGCATCTTGGTGTGATACGTGAACTCAGAATGGAGTTATGGGCATGTGGGTTCAATGCTTGGAATCAACTGCAATTCGAGGGAGATCTTCCTGATGAGCCTGAAGATATCCTTACCTTCAAACGAGTATTAAGAGCAGAGGGAAGTATCGATATTCTTGAAACTTCTTTTTCCGCTTGTTTAGGTATGTTGATATTACTTTCATGGCTTTTTGTATTCTCATTGTTTTTGTGCTTTTAGAGAGAGATCGAGGATTTCCTTGACAACGTCACGTGTATATCACATGAGCATACACATTGGTATCATAAATGAGAATAAAATGGCTCCAGCGAGTTACAAGTCTTTTCAGAGATGTATGTTAGAGTTTTATTTAAAGCACTTTATAGTTGATCATTGCATTCAATTGAGGTCGGATCCAAAACCAGATGCAAAACCCCATTTGGAAAGCTCACTGAGAGGCAAAGATCAGCTACAGCTTCGAAGCCTACTTCGAAAAGGACAGAATCTTCAGATGTTGAATTTGTGCAATTATTAGAACCTGGGGCTGCCCTTCATCTTATTCCTCTATTAGTCAGATAAGTGACGAGGATGGTGTAGACTCCGTACCTAGTATACCTTTTTACACAACGATACATTATCTCATCAAATATGGTACTAATATACTTGCAATTCTAGCAGTAGTATCAGACAATCCCTCTGGTATCCAGGAAGAGATCAAAGTTGCCGGCTCTCCAGATGGCTTTTTACAAGCACAACTAGAACAGATTACTACAAGGAATAGCACGCAACCCCCAGAAGAACAAACAGACATTAGAAGGTCCGAAGATACTGCTAGTAAAGCAACCGCAGCAGGAAACGACAAGATTGCAGGTAACCTCAAATTATCCATTCTCACCCATCAACAATCTACTAAACTCTTCAGCTTTTACACCGACAACTCTAACCCAATACCCCTCTCTTCCAGCATACGTCTCCCAAGCCAGTCCGGATTTCACATTCCCCCTCCCCCACATCACGCAACTCGTCTCCAACACCACTACCTTCACGACTCTTACCCAAGAAGGAAACGTCTACACTTGGGGTGACGAACGCTACCCCTCCTGTCTCGGCCGCGAACCCACCTCTTCAAATCCAGCATCTCAACCTACCCTCCTCAACTCTCTTATGTACCTCCCCACCGGGAAGATTCACAAACTATCTTCTTCCGGCTCCTTGACCGCCGCTCTTACCACCGGTCACGATCTCTACATATGGGGTCGTACCAATACTCCTTCTATTATTCCAGAACTATCAGACTCCTCTTCATTTTCATCCTCGGACGATTACGATCCCATTCCACTCGATATTCACGGAGCCGACATCCTCGATTTCAGCATTGGTGAGAACCACATGTTAGTACTGACGACAGATGGAGAATTGTATGTCATTGGGGAGAATGGAAATGGACAACTTGGGCTCGGAGAGGGGAAGAAAGAGAGGTGCGGGGAGTGGAAGTTGGCTGATTTGGGGTATGAGGAAGGGAGTACGAAGAAATGTGTAGGGGTACGGGCAGGGTACAAGTGTAGTTTTGCACTTGTGGAGGACCTCTCTTCTTGAAACTAGCTTGTGGATATTTCATTTAACGTCATATCGAAGCTTTTGAACAGGAATAAATAGAAGAACAACTCAAAGATATCTCACGATAAATTGGAGAGCAAGAATGGATAGAAGTGAATCGGTATGGTATCTCTTTGCTCGTTTTGCCTTCTTATGCCATTCTATAATACATCATGACCTTGGGACTACGTTAAAGTTCATTGCTATTGCAGAATAAAAGAAAAGCAGCTCATAGATTCGTAAGGTAATCCTCAATTTCTTGAGGGCTCAGTTTTCTAAAACGTGGGCCTTGAGCACCTTCGACTCCCTCAATACCCATTAAATGATCGGCTGGTGGTCCTACAATACCTGAAAAGATGTTAGCGAAGTAGAATATCCATCGAGGTTCTTAAACTTACCGATCTCCACTGTATCGCCATTCATCTCTCCTTCAATGGTCTCCTTCAACGTCAACAGAGCAATGTGTACAGCGTCTTCCAACTCCAATCCCTCAGTGTATCTCTTCTCCAAAAAAGTCTTTGCCGAAGTAGCATTCTTTCCAATGGCAGTCGCCTTCCATGGGAAGTAACTACCACTAGGATCAACTTGATATAACATAGGTCCACCCTTCAAAATGCCACCAGTCTTGCCCGATGGCTTCTTCTCATCTGGATGCATTTCCGCACCAGCAACATCCTCCGATTCTGGCTCAATTCCATCATCCCAACCTGCGATCAACAAACTAACACCATATGGTCGTACACCTCCCGATTGAGTAGCTTCTTGCATCACTCGCGCAACGTCTTGTACTAATATACGGGTTGGTGGGTATTCGTTGTAGATGCGCTTATAGCCAGTATGGGATACTTTGCGGGCCTTATCGACAAGTACGCGGTAGTCAGGTCCCATGCCGGAGTAGACCATGCCGATGTTTGGAGTGATAAGAGAGACTTTTGAGAGGGAGGGGGGATCGATGAGAGTTGATGAGGACTTCTTCTCCGTGGCGAGGACAATGCCGTTGGTAGCTGACGATAAGTTAGCACGAATACGTATGTTTAGTGTGGATATATGTGTACCTTTGATTCCTAATGAGGTAACACCTTGGTTGACGGCATTTAATGCATATTCTGTTTGCGATTTGATCAGTATGTAAAGCTGATGGGATAAATCAACAAGTAAAGCAATAGCTTGGCGCATATTCGAATTAGGTCTTGTTTAATGGTACGAACCTATTTGAACCAATTTCCCACTTCGAGACGTTAGCAAAGTACTTCGGCATGTATTATATATCACATAGTAGGATCTCTGGGAGCTTTGGCTGGTTCAATCGTACCTGGGAGAGAAGGTTGTCAAGGAGAAAGAATATCTATCCGCCATTGTTTCTGTTTATTTCAAAACTTGTGCCGGAGAGTTCTCAAGGTTCAAGATTAAAGAAATGGTTGACGGAAATGTAAAGTATGGGTTCGAAGTTTAGAGAATGAAGCTGTATTTGGGGTCGTTGGACTTTAGAGCTACAGGCAGCTCTGGTCCACGACTACGCGATCAGAATTAAAGCCTTAGATATCTGGCAATGAATGAGCTCAACGCCAGGCACGAAGTGATATCTGGGCAAATGGTAGAGCTCTTCGGATTCCTTAATTATATTCACGAAGAACATGAATCTTATATCATTTTTTACGGCTGAATATTGTCGTGCAATATACTGAACAGATGTTCCAAATGTAAAGGTATTACAATGTAAAGATTTATTATGGTGAGTTTTTGAACACAGTACCTAGATACAGTATGTTTTCAAGATTTTCGGGGATTTTACTAGCGCAACTTTTTAAAGTGCACACACATCAGAAATCTGATTCCAATCAAAAGAAAAAAACTTATTAACATTTTATTTAAAGGTCATCAAGAAGCCACATCTCACCACTGCCGTCGATGTCTCTACATGCTCTCCATCCTTCTGCAAAGAAGTTTTCCTTTGATTGATTTTATTAACCATCTGTTCACTGACATTCTAGTGAATAAAACACAGCTCTTATTGAATTCTCTCTTTGTTCATTTTTTTCTTGAATAGCCGGAGGTTTCAAACACTTGCAGGAACCATTCCTAGCTAGCTAATCATACATCGGAGATCGGAAAGTCAACAAGTAACCTTCTCCGTCATCGCCATAGCTTTGATAGCTTTGTTTCTTCATTCGTCTCTTCATACCTACAAATCTTATCAGCACAAAAATGGCAACTCCACAACCTGCTTGGTCATGGAATGATCTGTCTGCAGAACAAGCTTCTCACCAAAATCAGAACGACATCTTCACAGCGGACGAGCATGGTCACCAAGAAGCTCCTGTACCTGAGCCAGAGCCGGAACCAACACGTCGAAGATATTACTCACCCCGACAATGTCGAATATGCCTGGAAACCGTAGAGCCTACCTTTGAAACTCCCATCGAAGGCATAGCTTCAATGCTCAACCCGACACCCCGAGTGACATATAAATCGGAGGATCCTGAATTGGGCCGTCTAATGCGACCATGCAAGTGCAAGGGAAGTCAAAGATATGTTCATGAAGGCTGTTTGACAGCATGGAGATATACAAATCCCGGATCGAAAAACTATTATGAATGTCCTACGTGCCACTTTAGATATCACTTTCACAGAATGAAGTGGGGCCACTGGATTAGTAGTGCTCTGACACAACTATGTCTTACTTTGGCAATATTATTTGTTACAATTTTCGTCATGGGCTTCGTCGCCGATCCGATCATCAACTTTTATCTGGACCCGTATGATACAGTCTTTTCATTCCCTTCGATGGGAGGGAATGGTCCAGCTCTACATATCGTGGATACGGAAGCAAACACTTGGGCCGAGCATCTTTTAAAAGGGTTGGCGTCTTTGGGAATGCTTGGATTTGTTAAGATATTCTTTGCAATGTCCCCGTTGAGTTGGTGGAATGTAAGACAGACTGGCCTGTTCGGTGGCGGCCGCGCTCGAGCTGGAACAGGTCGGAATCGTCTAGAGAACATTAGTTGGACTCTTGTCATTATTGGTATTGGCGCCTTCTTAGTTGTGAGTCACTACCCACCCTGTGGACTATCAACATCTGCTAACAGCCTTCAGACAGTTTGGAAATGGACCAGAAGCTGGAGTAAATCAGTACTCGAAAAAGCTGGCGAGACCGTGATTGATGTTGGAGGCGACGATGCTGATGACGAAGATGAACAGACACAAGCAGAAGTTAATGAGCAGGTGAACGCAGAAAATACAAGAGGAGAACGTCATTCAACTCCTGTCGATTCCGAAACTAGGAAAACACAGTGAAGATACAAGAACAGAGTTACAAACATACATACATCATCATAAACTTATCTCACTGTTGTATTCTCATTTTTTGTTGAACCCACGGCCTCCAAATTTGTGAGAATATCCAGCAAGTACCTTTTCTCTCCCTATACACCTACACTTTTCCCGCACCTTCTTAAGTTGCCACGAGATCCTTCACAGTATCGTGTCGATTAGTCTGTGTGCGAAGAATAAGCCAACTCAGCTGGAGCCCAGAAATTCGAACGTCTTGTTCTCTTTTTCACATACCGGCGTACCGCGAGTTTATCTGTCAACACCCCGTATCTTACATACGACCGGACTCTTTTGGGAATGGTTGGATTGGGATGCATCATTCTGGTTCCTTCGCTGCGGCACTGGTTGTGGCATTATGCTAGGATGGGGAATTGGAGGGGATGTTGATACATTGTTTTGTAGCTTTGGATGAATGAGATAGGGAGTTGGATATGGCTGGGCCGGTTTGATCGGGATTAGCTTGCAGTTCTTTTACATATTGATGGATAATACTTCTGAGATGTTGCTTAGTATCGTGAATCAAATTCAAAAATCAGTCGTGTCTCGTCTTATTTGTTGTGTGGGATGGCTTGTTCGATTTGGTACAACCTCACCCGAAATTGGCCACTCACTTTGTAATAATATACTTCAGTTGAAACACATCTCATTGCGATTAGAAAGGTTGATCTGAAAGTGAGTATAACTATCTTATATGAGAAAGCTCCTATAGCTGCATTCTATATGCTGTACACTATAATATAACAGCTACTGTACAAATAGCATCATATCGTATTGTATCATCCTTGTGAACATCTATCATCTAGAACTTTGGCTCCCTACGCTTCACAAAAAGCAATATGTGCCTCCAATCCCTCCTCAGCTTCAAACTCCAACTGGGTGCCTACTCCCACAAAGAATACATATCCTTCCTTCACCTCGAACTTCTCTCCTCCCGTTTTCATAGTTCCTTTACCACCGGTAACAACCATGATACTGGGCCCTCCCAGCTTCTCAATCGTTTCCTTTTCACCCTTTTGAAGCTCCAAAACTAACATATCGAACTCGCTCATTGGTGGTGCTAGGACCTTGGTTTTGCCATTCTTACCCTTAGAGCTTGATGTAGGCTTGAGTATACATTCATCTTTTCCGACGGGAGAAAATGTCAGCGCGGCGCTGAACAAATCCACAGAGTCGCGGTCGGCGCGGGGACAGAAACCAGTGTTTAGAACGTTATCGGAGCGTGCCATGCATTCTACGATGTCACCCGAGAGATAGGCGTGGATACCGTCTGCGGGTACGTAGATGGCGTCGCCTTTTTGGAGGATGAGATAGTTCATTGTGAGGAGGGCGACGAGGTTGCCGGGGTCCGAGGCGGAGTATTGATCGGCGAGGCGGGGTAGCAAGGCGGGAATGTATGATGAGGTGGGGAATTTTGAGGATGGGGTATCTTTGAGGGTGTTGTAGATGGATTTTATTTCCTCGTCGGAGAGGGAGAGGATTTTGTGGACGATGGATTTCAATGTATCTTTGTCGATGGTATCGGAGGAGGAAGAGAGGAACTTGGAGGTGAGGACCGGGATGCTGGTGAAGAGCGATTGGATATCAGAGAGAGGTTTCCATCCGACGAAAACCTCAAATTTTCCAAGGGCAACAGCAATTTCGGGTTTGTGGTTTGTGTCGCCGAACTTCTCGGGATCTTTCTCATGGAGCTTAGCTGCAAGCTTCTTGTCAGGATGGATTTGAAGAGGTAAGGCTTTAGCTATTGAAAGGATCTGGAAGGATGAGGTTAGTATGAACATTTGTATGTGAGTATGGTAAAGAGAGAGGGGAAAACACCTTTGGTAAATATGGTAGATCTGCTCCGAATTTATCGAGTGTTGGTTTCCCAATCAGCTTCTCCTTGTTGGCATTAAGATGCTCCTGTAAGTCTTTGCCGTTCGACAAGATGAGAGATGGTGTAGTCGGATAGGTTCCCATCCACATCTCTGCATATTCCTTACTCTCATCGAGCTTGAATTTGCCTCCTGGAGTAGAAGCGGCATACTTTGCTGCTAAAGACTCCTTGCCTTGACGACCCCATGGATAGTTGTTGCATTGGCATTCCAATTGAATAACTGATGAAGATTCTGACATTTTGAAGCGTTTTCTCTTTAAACAAGGTATATATTTACTGTTTTGATACGCAGTTTCCAAAATATGCGGAATATGAAGCAAAAGAACAAACAATGATAATAATGAGATTGAAATATAGGAGAATCGATACCTACCAAGCTTTTAAAAGGATTCCATCCTCTGTCTGGCGTCCCGGAGGTATGTCCTATACACTTACATAGATAATGACGTTGAATTTTGAGCTTTGTAAGTTGACATGTTGTTACATCATAATATTTATTTTCTGTGGGTGAAGGGGATTGGATTCTGCATGTCCGACCGACACCGATCGAAGAATCCATCAGATTATCGTCGCTTGTCTTCTAGACCCCCACGGTGCCACTCTGACAATTTAGTGTGCATGTTCGAGGCTTCGTTGCATGGTACAAAAGCTTGGGACTGACAGCACAGGGCATACCGAGCTCCATTAATAAAATCGATAAGAAGCTTAAAGAGCCTTATTTTTGAAGAAATGGCTGGATGCAAATGTGCAGTCTTCTGATGAGGTGGATAGACGGGTGAGAGGATATGTCGAATCGAAAAGTATTATTAGTTAGTAGAAATCCGGAAGCGTTCACGGGATATTTGAGGTCGGTAATACACCTTGCATCCCTTGGGCGGCATGTAGAACAAAGAAGAGGAAAGAGATGGGTGAAATATAAATGATTTTATATATTTGTTAATCTTGTTTTCCATTCCGTTATCTGTCATATCCATCAAAATTAGGATTCGCAAGGGTTGAACATTCGAAGTTTGATTACATCTCATCTGAGAGAGAGGAGCGGAGGAGAGAGGTTCAAGATTAATCATTTTCTTCAAAACTTCCACCCAACCTCAAGCCAAGAACAAATTTCCCTCAAATAACCTAATCTCTTCCTACTTTCACAAGGACTGCAGCAGCACTTTCTCCCCTTCTCCTCTCATGGTCCCATGAAGTTGACGTTGAAGCATTCTCTTTTGTGATTGATATGCTCCCTAGGTATTTTGTTTGTTCGTAATAACCTTAATCTCGATTCCCCAAAGGACCCTGCTACCATCAACCTGGTATCTCCACTCATCGCGCCAAGTGTTCACCACAACGGTGAAATACTAAAGGACACAGCGCAACAATTTCAGCATCCTGTGCATCGCGATTCAACTGCTATAAAAAAAGTCCCGTACGACGTTGGGGCTACAATAATTGCCAACAGCTGTAACGATTGTAGCAGGTGCCTAAGGGGCCCAGAACATACGACATAATGCATTTGGCATACCCCTCGAGGAAAGCCTCGAACCCTCCAGCATATTTCGCGCCACGATCCTCACGTTTCCCAATGCTACGCAGAAGTAGAGCGAAGACGATAGTTCTAGGTGCCTGTGCCATAGGGGTGGTATTCTTCATACTTTCACGTATACTTGGGGGAGCAAATGGTGTACCATCGGGAACTCCACCAGTTGTAATTGTCACAGTATTGGATACGGTGGGATATAATAAAGAGTATCAGGACAGCGTAAAGGAGAATCGAATTCAATATGCCAGGAAACATGGTAAGCAGATGCTTTGCGAGTGGCTACAACTTTCTGTTCTGGGTTTCAAGCAAGAATTGAACTGATGATTGTTAGGATATGCAACATTTTTCCCCAGTATTGGAGACTATGACATTCAAGGATCGCCGAATTCGTGGTCCAAAGTTCCCGCAGCACGACACGCCTTGTCAAAATTTCCCCACAGCGAATACATTTGGGTTTTGGAACAGAATGCCCTCATCATGAACCCTGCGCTCAAAGTCGAAGATCACGTTATGGCTCCAAAGCGCTTGGAAAGTTTGATGATCAAAGATCAATCTATTGTGCCTCCGGACAGTGTTATAAAGACGTTTCCCAATTTGAAGGGTGAGAACGTTGATTTGGTTCTCACTCAGGACAAAGACGGTCTGTCGCAGGCTAGTTTTATTATCAGAAAGGGGGAATGGAGCAAATTCTTCCTCGACACATGGTTTGATCCTCTGTATCGTTCTTACAATTTTCAGAAAGCAGATCTTCATGCATTGGTAAGTGGGCCCATGTTTCGTTGAGCAAGTTCAAATTCTTACAATAATCAGGAACACATCGTACAATGGCATCCAACGATCTTGTCGAAGTTGGCACTCGTGCCCCAGAAAATAATGAATGCATACAATTCGGATGAGGCGGATGGGTATAAGGATGGAGACTTCGTTGTTCGACTACCTGGTTGCGACCAGACGGGACGAGACTGTGGAAAAGAGGCCGAAAAATACACAAGGCAATGGCGGACTGTCTTCGCATCACGATGATCCAACCCTTTACTACGATAATCAAATCAATCCCTCATCATCAACATATAAGCATAGTTAGGGCCATAGAAGCCCTTATGATCTACGAATAGCGGGCAAGGCGTTTGCAGGCGTACAACACACGAGCATAAAGATAAATGTTTGCATAATTGTACAATACCAGCGATGACGTCTGTAGGAATATGGACATCGCTGATGCTGGCAGATATAGTTTTCTTGGGGAAGCAAGACTTTGTCTTCTGTACATTATTTGAAGCATACATACCCCAGCAGTCAATGTACTGCATTTTCAATACTTGCGAAGCTCTTCGATATAGTTTTGTGTTTTATGATTATTGCAATCTATGATGTCGGAGGACATTAAAGTGTGTCGTTCTCGTCCGTAGCGTTGAATTAGCACCCAGTACCTAGTATATCCATGTAGCATTGCAAACAGAAACGTCTGATATGTATAACATCAAATGCTCATAATGGAGAGATTTGAAAGAACATATCCACTTTTTAATGACGATATATCATTTATTGATATCTTTAAAACTCTCTAGAAATAAGTTTACAAGGGCAGACCTGAAACGGAGCATAAAGAAGCAAGCATGTGATGAGTAACAACATCCTCGGCATCTCCATCAATTGAATCAAGGAAAATGAAACCCCCGATGCAGACGACGACTTTCGGCCTTTTGCCTTAAGATAAACTTGTACTCTTCCACCCCAACTTTTATTTTCCTTCTCATCACTCACCGACCATCCGTTTCCCAAGATGCCCGGCAGTTCGAGAATGCCAGTGAGCTTGCGCAATAGCTTCACCGTCAAAAAGGGTTCATCGAGTAGTAGCCAGTTACTGGCTCTAAACATTGATCTGTATGTACTTATTCTATGCTTCTGGACCCACCGCATATGCGATAAGCTATGCAATGTGCTTGCTTCTTGTGCCTGGTGGAATAATTTTGCTGACAATACTTCTGGTAATGCAGACTTCGAAACATCGTGTTCTTTTTGTTCTTACTGAGATGGACCAGAAAGGGTCTTTTGAAATTGAAGGGGAGGGGACTTTTTGGTAGTTTCGCAGACGCATATATCTCAATTCGCAGAACTCTCTATGGATTATTTCTGCGAGCACCCGGTGTACGATCTCAAGTACAAAAACAAGTCTCAGAGGCAATTACGAAATTACAAGGCAAATTGGTACCGACAGGTCCAGGCGTGGTGCGATATTTGACGCTGCCGAAGGAAGGATGGTCCGAAGAAACGGTTATGAAAGAGTTGGAGACATTGGCCAATATGGATCATACCAGATGGGAAGATGGATTTGTCTCGGGTGCTGTGTATCATGGAGGAGACTCGTTGATGAAGCTTCAGACGGAGGCATTTGGAAAGTTTACAGTCGCGAATCCTATTCACCCGGATGTATTCCCGGGAGTGAGAAAGATGGAGGCAGAAATCGTGGCGATGGTTTTGTCAATGTTTAATGCTCCTCCAGGAGCTGCCGGAGTCACAACTAGTGGAGGTACAGAGTCTATTTTGATGGCTTGCTTAAGTGCAAGACAGAAGGCTTATGCCGAGAGAGGTGTAAAGGAGCCAGAAATGTCAGTAGATCTATGAATACGCCCTTTACACTTTTATACTAACCAGTATTTAGGATTCTACCAGAAACAGCACACACAGCGTTCCGCAAAGCAGGTCAATATTTCGGCATCAAAATCCATCTCGTCGCTTGTCCCGCTCCATCTTACCAAGTCCATCTCCCAAGTGTATCTCGCCTTATCAACAGCAACACCGTTCTTCTTGTTGGCTCCGCGCCAAACTTCCCTCATGGACTCATTGACGACATCACCGGTCTCTCCAAACTCGCCGTCAAACGTAAGATCCCACTTCACGTCGATTGCTGTCTTGGATCATTCCTCGTCCCCTTCCTCGAGAAGGCCGGATTCGAAACCGAACTCTTTGATTTCCGTCTTAAGGGTGTTACTAGTATAAGTTGCGATACTCACAAATACGGCTTTGCCCCTAAAGGTAACTCGACTGTTCTTTACCGCACCGCTGCCTTGAGAACTTACCAATACTTCATCTCCCCTGACTGGTCAGGTGGTGTATATGCTTCTCCATCGATCGCCGGATCTCGTCCAGGTGCTCTCATTGCTGGATGCTGGGCTTCACTTATGAGTGTTGGAGAAACTGGCTATATCAATTCTTGTAACGAGATTGTTGGAGCTACCAAGAAGATCATCGATGCCATAAGCGAAAACCCATCTCTTAACGCCGATCTTCACGTACTCGGTAAACCACTTGTTTCTGTTGTAGCTTTCACTTCCAAGACACTGGATATCTATGATATTGCCGATGCTATGTCAGGAAAGGGATGGCATCTCAATTCGTTACAGAACCCACCGGCTATACACGTCGCTGTGACCTTGCCGATTGTCAAGGTATGGGAGAAATTGGTCGAAGACTTGATAGCTGTTGTGGAGGGTGAGAAGGAGAAGGAGAGAGTCAGAATTGTGGAAGGTAAAGGTGCAAAGGGAAAGAGCTTGGGAGATTCAGCGGCCCTCTATGGAGTTGCAGGTAGTTTGCCAAATAAGAGCGTGGTGGTCGAATTAGCGAGTGGATTTTTGGATACTTTGTATAAAGCTTAGAAGGTCAGTATGATATATGATTATGGAGATTGAGGAAGGCGTCCATATCATTATTTAGGAATTTGCGAATTTGTGAGCGGGGTCTTTCAACATGCCTTTTTATGGGCCTTTCGAAATAGCGTTTCTGTTTATACCTTGGTTCTACAATTTTATGGTTGATTTTCTCCACTCTTCACTCATTTCATGCCAAAGCTTAATTCGAATGTAGAGGTCCTTCAGATGGTATCTAGGATGCAAGATGAAGATTGATGTAAGCGAGCTATATTGCCTCTCATGATAGTCGCTGATTATAATGACAATCAATGGAAATTTGAGAAGTTTTTGATTTTATAATCATAGATTCTTAAAACTAGCAATTTCAGACAAAGGCTTTCACTTCTTATGACCAATAGGCAAAGTTCTCAACCGTGAAGCCTTTGTTAAGAATCTCCATTAGTCTCCTCTTAAAACTAACATAAAGCCTCTATTCACTATCGATAAGAGCTGTTTGTAGATAGCATGAGCCATTGGAACGGACAGATTTAGCTATAACCGATGAATAGATCAGAGTATCCAATAGTCCGGACTATAGTCCAATAATCAAGACTTTGAAAATGCTTAATCCCTCGCGAATATTGATCTCATCTTGACTATTGAACAAATTTTAGTCATCAACTTGATTTAAAACATTCAATTATGAAATCGATAATAATTTCTTCGGGTGTCTCAAAACTAAAACCTCAAAAGAGACTGCAGTCTAGACTATCTATAATATTGGAATACATTGATGATAGCATCGAAATGTCCAGTCACAGACTATGTATCGCAGGATACTACTAATATAGAACAACCCAACCTTCAACAGACAAAGAGTATACCCAAGTACCTATCTTGACCCCATGCGCGAGATGGGTTTTCTCCTCTAGCTCCGGAGCACATCCACATTGATCCACTTCATCCACTTCCTTTGTTCCACTCTCATTCTTCCCTTTATATTATTCTCTAGTCCTTCTCCCTACATCAAAAACGGGCTTGTGGTTTAGTGGTATAATGTTCCTTTAGCATAGGAGAGGTCCGGCGTTCGATTCGCCGCTAGTCCATTGTGTTTGAATTATTCATTCATTTGAGTTCAATTTTTGAAGTTTTTTTTGAGGAATTTTTGAAGGAGGGGATTTGAGGCTTTTGACGTTTTTTCGCTTAAGGGTGAAATTTTTTGGCGAGGAGTGGAGATTTTTCCGTTCCGATGCACGTGCGTGTTGATTTTGAGTAGCTCCCATGTGACTCTCCGCTTCCGCTTTTTTTTTTAACATTGAGTTCTCAGGTCGTTAATGTTCTAATAAATAAAAAGTATTGCGTAGGAGGGTATCGTTATACCGAGCTTTACTTTGTACAATCTATTGTGGTATTTTCCTGATCTTCTTTAGGTAAGATAGATGCGGGGTATAATCAAGGTTGGCTTTCGTTCCTTCCTGGACTCTCTCGAACCTTCGAATCTATTTGATAAGTTTAGTGATAGGCACTTTTTGCTTTTAAGACTATATGGAGTGTTTCAATCTGCAGTATCTTAAGATCAGGATGTATGTATAATCATTGATATCTTGAGGGAGGTGAACCCAGGTCGAGTGCCTGCTGGTTGATAAGCATCAGTCATTCAGTATTTGTCAAATGCAGCTGAACTTCGTGCGGATGAGAAGCTTGATATTTGATCCTATCCTATTCCCTCAACGGTTCGACTGCTTTTTGTTTGCATTGGTATTGTATTCTGTAAATGGTGGTGAAAACTTTGTTAGTTGCAAGCTGTTGTGTCTGTTCATTGGTAATTACTATTCCTCTGCGAACGCTGAGACGCAACGAGTCTGAGGAATCCTTCATCAAAAATGGATCGTAATTAGAATAAAAGAGTAAGTTTTAATTATCTGCTCCTATCTTCTCACGGTGTCTCAGATAAGAGAAGATACCCACAACAGGTGGCGCGAGTCCGATGAAAAGTTTCTGGCGTTTGATACTGGGTGTTAATGGCTCGCCTTTCTCATCTACATATGTTTCTTCCAACGAAATACTACTACACTCTGGAGCCTGCAGGCTGACACAATCTATGGCCCCTTCTCTCTCTTAGAAGTAAATATGCAAGAGATTATAGAGAGGCGATATAGTGGGAATCCAAGCTTTGGGAAGATAACACTATAGGACCTTTGACCAAGGATATGGTTCATTCCGAGCGCCTCTTAACACGAATTGGATTGATACCCTTGCCTGTATTCTTATGGACTGCTGCCAATCAGGGTGGAGAGATACTCGCTGCATATAACTCACGACAACTGAGATATAGTTGCGATGAGAAATCTCGACACCCTTTGGGTGCTTTGTTGTGCCTGATGTGAACATTATGACAATGGTACTGTTGTAATCAAGCGAAGGTTCAACATTGGAATACTCCCAGTCTTTGCCGTCTAGAGAGCCCGCCATTTCCTGCCAGTGAGGTACATTGAGGAATGACCTACCCGTGCCATCAAAAATGTTATTACCAAAAATAAAAATGGATTTCCTCTCCAAGGCTGGGCAACTAACTTTACCTTCACCCTTCGACAGTATATCTAAATGCGCTTGTTGAGTCGAAATTACCGAGGGCTTTGCAACTGTGAGCAGTCATTCCAATTTTGAATTCCTGTAACTAGGCTGTACAGGCACAAAAACACAGCCCGCCACAATGGTTCCCATCAAAAGGGCCGCTACGTTATTGCATTACCTGAAAGATATGAAGTTATGTCTTTGTCTTGGAACCCTAGCACGTGCCTAGTCGTCTTAAACCCAGCGCGATGTGAACAGAGAGTTCACGGTATTCCGCTAGAGACAAAGATCATTCATCTGGGAAAACTGTATCAATAATCAAATTCTTTGAGTCGAGAATTTCATGCGGAGCGCCAAATACAAAATATGGCAGGGAGCAAACAGGAATGGAAGCAGTCCATCTTGAATAACTAGTGATGATTGATTCAAGTACTGCATTTTGATAAACAAATGGCGCAAAAAATCTGGGAAGACAAACTTTAGCACATTGAGACAAAAGATATATTCAGCTCCTCATAGTCTCTTGCGCTCTAAGTTGCACTTTAGATCCTCTCGGAAGCTGAAGCTGATATGACGAGTCATGCGAAGATTTCTGTTAAAAGCAATAAGCAGGTAGTAACCTGACGATTGTTTCCATTATTTTTTATCCGATATTTAAACTATAGATTTCAAACATGAACTTCTGAGATTAAACAATTGTAGATGGAGAAATTTTTTGGGCCAAAAACCCCGTATGAAACGTCATTCATGGCTTGTAAAGCAATTTTCAATGTCCTGACTTGGATCTGACAAACGAATCAGCCAATGGTAATATTTACTGGCTTATATTTTGACGAGTTCCCAATCAAAATGAAAGTAAACTCATCTACTTTGATTTTGAACGTCAAATCGATCTTAGATGGAAATCTTATCAAAGTTTCAATACTGGTGCAATGTTAGATCAGATTTGACAGTCCTCTTCAGATTTTCTCCCCTCAATAGATTCAAAAATTATATCATTAGTTCAATATCCCATTGAAATTTTGATCATATCATTTGTGTTACCATGCCTCCGTCAGAATTCTCATCGAGTACTT
Source organism: Botrytis aclada (assembly GCA_014898285.1). Classification (NCBI taxonomy): domain Eukaryota; kingdom Fungi; phylum Ascomycota; class Leotiomycetes; order Helotiales; family Sclerotiniaceae; genus Botrytis; species Botrytis aclada. The sequence goes on from RCSV01000008.1 coordinate 1,562,497, forward strand.
AGATCCTCGAGGCATCATGAGCCATGTCGCTTTCAACATCATAATGAGAGCTGAAGATCAAGTCTTTCTTCGGGCTTTCTTACCGTTAGGCCAGTGAGCTTATCCTATAAAATATCTTTTAACAATACTGAGACATCGTGCCGCAGCAACAGGCGGATCGTATTAGTCATTGCATCACTGAATTGCGGCCAACTGAACTTGAGTTCCGTTTTGATTTTGATTAGTCGCAACATTTAATGTCAAGATTTCAGCTGGTTTGATCCAATATTGCTCAAAAATTTGTACAATGTTGTATTTTTGTTATAAGTATGCGATGGGTATCGTAGTGTGCGAGAGCGTATTCGAATCCAAGAGTCACAGTCAGCGGCTTTCGCCGATACTCCTCTTGACGAAAAGAAATTTGCGCAGTATTCTTCAGAGAGATATGGAATCTGTTGGATTTAGATAGCCGAGAACCCTCTCAAAGTCCGCCATTTGCAACGTTTCTGACGTTGATGGGATTTCATACTTTCATGCAGGAGAAAGTTGATACGGCCGTGGTAGAAGTTGTTATTGGTGGACGCCATGATTCAACCAATATTATTTCCCATCCCAGTGTCTGTGTCATCACTCGTCTGGGATTAGAACATACGGACCTACTTGGTTCCAGCCTAGAGGGAATTGCGTGGGCTAAGGGAGGTATTATGAAAAAAGGAGTTCCCGTGTTTACGACGCCACAAGGTCCAGCAGCCACGGCTGTGTTGAAAGCTGTAGTGGCGTATGAAGGTACGGATTTACACGTCGTCACAATGCATCCAGATCTCGAATCCATCGAACTTGGTCTCCAAAGTGATTTCCAACGAATAAATGCTAGCTTGGCGGTGGCGGTAGCCGCAAAGCATCTTTCTCGCATGTGATTTAGTAGTATTGCAGACACAATGACTTTCATGCAATCTCCACTACCCGAAAAGTTTCATCGGGGTCTGGAAAAAGCACAACGGCCTGGCCGATGTGAGACGCGGCCCAATCACGGAATCCGTTGGTTACTTGATGGATCTCATACCATAGAAAGTATTGAAGTTTTGGGGCCTTGGGCAGTCAAAAATATGGTAGCGCAGAAACAAGCTCGGCGTGTTCTGATATTTAATCAACAAACCAAAGATGCAACGGCACTACTCCGCCATCTTTGGCAAGTCATGACGTCATCGCGTTTCGCTTGGGCGGAGCCGATTTTCCATCAAGCGATCTTTTGCACAAATACTCTGTGGGAAAGAAATGCAGCTCCTGATACTGAGCGTTTATCTATGATATACTCAGGAGATTCGATTCAGGATCTCAAAATACTACATGAATTGGCAACGAGGTGGGCTGAGATCAATGGAGGAGAATCCGCAGTGACCGTTGCACGGACTCTTGGAGAGGCTATTCGATATGCAGCTCATGGTTGTGACGAGAGCGATTTCATAGAGAAAGAGAGTGATGAAGTGGTAGTGTTGATTACTGGAAGTTTTCATCTAGTGGGGAGTGCTCTGGAGTTTTGGATACGTTTGCTTGATCAGAAATTTGCATAATTCGATTTTGGTGAGCTAAAGGTAGATAGTTACAGAGTGTTTTTGGCGCCCCCTTTGACACTCAGACGTTTTGCATATAAAATCGGCAGGTACACTCTAGAACAAAACTTCTCTCTGCGGTGTCATAACAATGCCGCCACGGTTGTTCAAAATGGGCTTGAAAAGATACTGGATGTTCATGGTGAGCTCGAGTGCACGCTGGAACAATAGCTATCTCATTTGAAATTCTCAAACGTTCTCAAATATCTGATTGCAGCGCCGCAAGAATCGCTTACTTCCTCGCCGCCCTCCATCTTACGCACCACCATTTTCCAAAACATGAGCATCCACAATCCCGCTCTCTGCACCCGAATTCGTCTTTCCACCTCGTATATTACATCTCAAACTTAAATCTCTGAAAAGATCTAGTGCTCCAGCCACGTTTCTTCCATTTTTCTTCCACTAGTCCAAAAGAACAGAAAAAACAAAAAACATACAACAGTAGGGATTCGCTGGTGGTCACCCACCCAACTACTAATCTACCGATCTGAGGCTTGTGTATGGCAGAGCGGACGGGATGCCCAATTCTCCTCAGTCTATGGTCGTATGTGACATAATGTTAGGAAAATGTAGCTATATTTGGCGTTGCTTTAGGTTAGATGTAGGCTTTGGAGGATTTTGGTGAACAAGTACCCAGACTGTTCATGGATTTAATGTGAGGCGGGGGTGCTGAGTAAAAGACATGTCAGTACGCATAGGGAGATACGGGATATTCGTATGCTGATAGGCATCAATGTTCATATTACAAACTCTTCCCCACCACGGAGTATCTGCAAATACTACATACCAAGCTAATCCCACAATGAGATTCCCGAACAGGGAAACCACCTATAAAACCGGAGAGTGATCTCACTACTAGAATTCATAGATTCATAAATTCCAGTGCTCTTAGATTTCAAGAGACAACCCAATCATACAGAAAACGTTTCCGCAGCCTATTCAACGCCTTTACCTCAGATTGAAACAGCTCGAAACTAATTTCGTAATACCAAGTACTATATATATTTCTTGATCATCAAATTATCAAGATAAATTGATGAATCGCCAGCCCAGCAGCCTGTACAGTAACAGTAACAGTACGAACTCGTGTAGCAATATAGATTTGAGAGATTGGAATTTGGAATAGTCTTTGAGATAGAGTATGGCATGGCAGAACTGGTAGAAGCAAGCATTATGAGAGGTGATGACGATGCGGATGGTATTGTCTGGAAGTGTGAGGTTAAATCGTCTATAGTGCAGTAATGGTATTGGTTATAGGGTTGTGTTATATTTGGTACTTTTAGATGTCATGGAGTGGAAGAAGGGCATCGTGTGCCATAGTGTATTCCAATTTCCCGGGCAAGTAAGTTTCGGAATAAAGATATAAATTCGTCGCATCTATTGTCAAAGATGCAGAGCAAGTAATGATGGCGGAGAGATAAAAGAGAAGAGAGACTAGGTCTAGATAATCCCCAAAATCGAAGCAAACCACCAGATAATCCCTCCCATCCTTTTTCCCTCACTACCGACTACGAGTTTTAATCCTATATAGTAACAGCCTATACATGACACATCTCAATCATTCCAAGTATCCTAGACGATTCATAAAACATCACATCGACTATTTCATTTCTCTGCACATATTATACTACTAGACATCACAGCATTTAAAATGAATATATCACATTGATAGCTTCGAAAATCGACAAATATAAACTTTGCTTGTTTCGAATAGTATTGTCATAGGATACATAAATGATTGTTTACACCGATCAATTTGTCAATTCACCGGTTTCATTATCGTATTCCGAGATATAAGAATCTTTTCATAAACACTACAGTCTGTAATAGCGATTCTCAAGAAATACATTCATACATACATATACATACATACACATATAAGTTAATGAACAATTTCAAGATAAACAACAACAACAACAAACAACGAGAAACACAATCCATCCAAACCTATCAAACCCTACCCTCAATCGCTTGACTAAATTTCGCCCCTCCGCCCCCCTGATTAGCTCACCGAACGCCAAGTCCAACAAACGAATGAGGCTGTGTATCATTCTCCACACACATTTAGAGCCCTATAGTCAAGACACAGAGTATGATTGGAAGAAATCCCATGTTACATTGCATAGTGAAAGGTACGCAATGAGAATTATGAAGATCAATGTGCTTCTAGAAGGTCTGACGTGTGAAGTCTGTGCATAAGGTTAAAATTCGTGGCCGGGCTGAAACCCTAGATATGTAGGCTAGGCTCGGGCAAAAAAGTCAGCCCGTTGTATTTTGTCAAGATGAAGAAACAAAGCTCTGATGATTTTTAGATACGAGATTGCTTAGCACTATTGTCATCTGTAAGTTGAATATGGCTGGAAAGACCATAAGTTGGGAGGAATGTCCACTTCTGGTGGCATGATGACAAGGGATTTGCCACTAATCCAATATATGAGGCTGTCGTTGTTCGCCCTACAACATAAGCTTCTCCCAAAATAACTCATATGCATGATTTTTGACGATCTCATCTATCCTAACACATAGATATGATTTTGAATGGCTGGAATACTTTCCCCAATTAGGACATCGGAATGCACGATTTTCTGGACGCGTTCAATATATCTCACTCATCCGCCTATAAGGATGACAAGGTGGCATCCGATCGAACCATCTTCCTGAGAATATGCCTTACCATTTATAGACACCGAAGAATGCTCAGCAAACCCCACACATATATGCACGATTGACAAGAGACAAAAATTGCTGGTGAAGTACTATTTGTTCATAACGACATTAACATAAATCATGAGAAGTGTTGTTCATCATCATAACCCAAAACGTATAGCATATGAACATATGCACCTCCTAGAAACAAACAAAGAAACACATTTGGGTATAGAAATCGTTCAAGAGACTTTTCTTTTCGACCATGATCCAGCATCGCGAAATCTGAAAATCCTAAAAGAGACAAAACAAAACTCCCGATAAAAACCTAACGTTGCGCAATCAAAAATGATTATTGGTCAGTCCCACTCGGTGTCCTATTGGGTCAAGGTTACCGTGCTTAGGCAACAAGCAGATACGCCCTGTCGAAGAGGCGAACGGTGAGAGCCTGTGTTCCTGCATCAAGAAGGGATCCCGCATATAAATTCACTCATTCGGCGAGAGGGCATTTAAATAACACAAAGCACGAAGAATTCAAAACAACTGGAGAGATAAGTTGCGAAATTCGCCCTCCGCACAGCCACAAACCGTTCGGGATTGTATATATAAGGTCGCATAGGTTCCCAAACATTCACTCGGGTTTGGAAGGAAAGTCCTCTGCGCGCGTGTGTGGCAAGCTAGAGAATTTCGAGTGTATTATGGATGCTCGATCGATACTGGCATATGCTTCCTTGAAAAAGTTGAGCTCTGCCTTTCTTTCCCTTTTTGTGCATGGCCCGAACGTTTACGCTGTCGATCTTCCTTCTGCAAATCGCGTAGAATTTTGGACTCTCTCTCCCGCTTGAGTTTTGATTCAGGAGTCTCAAATCCTTTCCGTACGAGACTCGGTACTGCTGGACGCTCGGTATATTTTCCAGCCAAAGTGTAATCCGCTTCATCCATCAGACGATTCTCCCGCATATATTCTATTACTGAAAAGTCTGGTCGAATATTTGTCTTTCCATCAAGGAAATGATCACGACTATGCATCATTCTATCCCACCAATTGCTACTCGAATCATTAGGGTCTTCGAATTCTCTATCACAGAAGAGGCAGAAGCATTTCGGGGGAGGGGGAAGGTTTCCGAAATGCGATAGACTGTGCGCGAGCCAGTTATCGAAATCATCCGGACCGAATCTTATCTCACAATTTATCGATATGAATTCGCATGGAAGGACAATGGTGGTGTTGTTGATTTGGGAGATTTGAGGTATTGGGAGGTTCCATCCAGCTACAGGATTGGATTGAATGGATTGTTGACTGGTCGCTGTCGTGTATGACTCTCGAGACTGCATGCTAAACACACTTTCATCGTTTTCGCTATAGGGCGATAGGGTTGATTCGGAATCTTGGCTGATAGTCGAGCATGTTGAGGCATCGTACGCTTCACTTGCGAATTGTTGAGGAAGACGATTTGTGCTTGAGAGGAGACCTGCGAAAGGATTTTCGGAGTCATTGAGGTAGCGGTTAATGGGCGCATTATCGTCAGTTGCCATCTTGTATCAAGGTTTGCAGGTCAAGAAGCAAGCTTCGTAACTGCTCACTTTGATGATAATGATCAAGGTCCTTGATACAAACGCTGGATCTGATGGATAAGGTTGACAGCGAAGGGAAATGTGGAGCGTCGATAAGATAAGAATAGGCTTGTCGATCACTAGGAACAAACGAACGAACCCCTAAATTACACGACGAGTGTCAGGATGGAGGACTGAAGACGATGAAAACGACGAGAAGGAAGAGTTATGGGAGTAGCTTTCTATATCCAAATCAAAAGCCAACAGATACTGACCTGTAACTGGAAGTCGAATCTGATTTTGAGTTATTTTGAATGGTAGTTATCGCTTTGAATAATTATCCTAGGTATTGATAATGTTTCGCGATATTTGCGGGGAAATCTTGGGAATTGACTCTAACCACGCGGCGTGAAAGTTTTATGGTTCCGTTTCCCTTCCCCAGGTTTTGGTGCAACAAACGACTGCGGGTCTTTTACGTTGCGAAGAACAATCAACAACGAACACCATTAATTCGCAAACCGAATCCGACGATCGAAGGAGTGTTCTTATCATTCGAGGGCATGAAAGCAAAGATTGGTCAGGATCTTATTCGATAAAGCTCGTTGCTTTGAAAGGAAGTAAGATGTGGATGATACTTGATCAAGTTGCTGACCACAGCAAATGAAAGGTGGAGGGGACACAAGTTATTAAAGAAGCAAGTCAACATCTTGATCCCATGCACTTACAGATCTCTCCAGCATAGAGGCTTGAACTTCATGGACTTCGTTTGGGACAGCTTCTCTCTGTTTCCGAGATTGCTTTCCATCGCCTCTTTTCTTCTACGCCCTCTTACGGACAGAAAACAAATCGTTTCTCAGTGTAACCATCACCTATTCGTCACTTCGCGAGCAAAGGTTCCATCGGCTTTAGACTCGACCACATAGCATCCACAATCTCAAGCTACAACACATCCGCATCCCACATCCCACGCTCCCACACAAGGATAACATGGATCTTGGGATTGTTACACATCGATCCTGTAAGCAAAATCGTGTGCGCACATGCGTCGAATTCTCGCCCAAACAAATGGATCATGCGAATTTAGATTACTGTAGCGATGTGATGCGATGGCATGCAACGCATCGCTCTTGTATTTGCTGCGTGTAGCTACCCAACTATCCTACAAATCCAGTGGTTTTTGCGAAGGGTATTGACCAGTTTACCCACGCAACCTCACACCGCTTCTTGATTGCACATTCATACTATGAAATGGAAGCAACTCCTACGAAAACCATGCTGATGAGGAGGTGAGAGGAAATTATTTTCCTAGCGCCGCGGGATCATCAGACCACAACCAATTCAAACGAGCTACGGCAGCACATGGTCAACATTCCTATTCGACGTTCATGCATACTCGGTCAAACGAGCATGGTTTGGACTCATTCAAGCGGCACCTATTCCATACACTAGTCATCTTCCTATCAGTAAAGCCAACTGAGTTTAGAGAGTTATGTCTAACGCTAACACAGTTTCTAGCTTCTACCTTTACTCAAAAATACAAGAGGCTTCCGTTGTGACATGACTTTCTTGCCACCATCGATATATGAACTCGCATAGAGTTCATACGTTATCGCCAAGATTTATTTCCAGTACACTACCTCTCGAGGAAGAACACAACATTTGCATTGCGTGCTGCAGCCTCCTGATTCGGGGTTCGAGAGACAATGATAGCAGCCATATTGATGACCCGGAGCTCCCGGAGCACTGCTCGGGAAAAAACACAGATTCAGTATCAAGGTTATCGTCAATCATCAACCCAAGACATTGACGCAAACACATACGCCATATGTAAAGTTGTGGGTGCGTTCCAAGCATATACATTGAAAATTGGTTATCCTCGCATGGCTGGCTCGTTCCTTAACCCCGCACTTACCAATGATTGTGAAGGATACTGGTTGCTTAGTGAGCAACAGAGCCTCAACGACCCCGCTTTCGGTTTCGAGCTATGATGGAAGTTGAAGTTATGGCTTGGTTGCATATGAAGACGACGATCTTCGACGGTTAATCACAGTATCTGGTATCATGTGCGATCCTATATTGGGTACACGTATGTATGCACATGTATGCATGTTTGTTTGCTGGAATTGTCACAACTCTTCCAATATATCTGTTGGATTTATTATCTGAAGATATAGCCCAACCTATCACTTAAGCCTTTCCATGCCCATTGCATGAATACATGAGTCACATGGCGGCGTAGCAGAACTTAGTTCTCCATCCTCTTCCGTGGGTATCTCTTCATATGTCATCGGTCATAAAGATGTTACTTTTTTCCTCAGCCATCAATCAGGAGCGCAAAGCACCTTCATCTTCGCAACAATATTCACCAGATGGTTTCGTTCTCCATTTTCATCCCCTGCTTTCATGATTCCAGGAAACGTCACGCAGCCAATTTCTCGCTCGTTCAAAGTGTCTTCATCCTCTCCCCCAATATCTTCCATTTTCTCCTCGTCAAACATCGTTTGTTGGTGTTCCTCAATTATGGGCATCATTATACTAAAGACTGCCTTTTGAACTCGCAGCAATCGTGAAAGATCAATAGCGACATTAATTATGGTTTTGAGAGATTGATCTCTAGCTTCAGTACTTTGGACATCAAAAATCGGATCCAGCAAACTATTGAGTTGCGCAACAACGGTATTGACAACAGTGGTGGTCTCCGATTTAAGCTTTTCAGGAGCTTCTTTCAGCAAAATCCCGAGCGTCGTAGATCGCCATTGGTTCATTGCATCTTCGGGTCCTTCACATTTCAATCAGCTCTTCAAACTTCGACTAACAATCAGATGTCTTTTCTCACCATAAGAACCCAAAGTTATCTCCGTCCTCGCGATCTCCATGGCTTGTTGCTCTGGAAGACCGACAAAATATGCTCGGAAGATATCAAACACTAATATACTTGATACAAGGGATTGTATGAAGTTAATTTTAGATGATGTTGCTAGATGCTGATACATGGGTACCCATTGCTCCAACTGTTGCCGTACTTCATCTGGAGCCTTTTCAAAATCTATTACAAGTCAGCTTAAATAAAACATTACTTTACCACATTGTCAATAAAAATACAATATTGACACATTTTCCCGCTCATCAAGCGCTCATGAAATTATTCCCAACATAGCCGTGTCCAAATAAAGCTCCAAACGTACCAATTCTTCCCCTCCTAAAGTTCGATATCACCCAATTCTGCAACGCATTCCCAATCCACTGCATCTTCTCCGCAACCACCTCATCCGTAACCTGTTCCCCTCCAACCCCACCCCGCCCACTACTACTCACCCACTCCTTCAACCCCCTAACCTGACCCCTCAACGCCATAATCTCCTCATCCTTCCCCCTCATCTCCCCCATGGCATCATTATACGCTTCGCGAAACGCATCCCGATCCAACATCAATGCTCCCACGCGACTCTGCACCTCTGCGGCACTGGGACAATTCGCATGCGCGGAGCGGAGGAGGCGCAGCTGGGAATTGGTGGCTAGGTAATTGGTGTGGAGGGTGGAATGCGCGGTTTGTAGAAGATGGAGGGTTTCGCGCGTGTGGAGGAGTGTGGTGGTTAGATTGTGGATTTGAGAGTCGGGAGGGAGGACTTCGTCTTCTTCTTCTTCTTCTTCTGATTCTGATTGTGATTCTTCGGAGGAGGAGGGCTGGGGGTGAGGGGGATAGTCTTCTTCGTCGTAGGGTTCGTGGGGGGGGGGAGACGGGGTTTTGGAGCGTGAGCGCGATCGAGAATGGGGATGGAAATGGGTGGTTGGGATGGGGGTTTTACTTCTTTGGGAATCGGCGGCCGAGTGAGTGGTAGATTGCGGATTAGGGTGAGCGAGTCGAACGCGTGGTGGTGAGGTTATTTCCGCCAAGGAAGATTGCGATTGCGATTGCGATTGGGATTGGGATGTTGTAGAAGTAGAAGAAAGGAAGGAATTGTAATATCCGCTTTGCGAATTTGTGTTTGTAGGCCCGGGTCCAAATGCAGATCCAGATCCAGATCCAGATCCAGATCCAGAGATAGAGATGGAACTGGATGCAGCGCGATGCGCAAGCGAATGCGTAAGATCGAATCGAGAAGATGAGGATTTCGGCGCGTGTTTCTTTTCTCTGGCGCTCATTTTGGCGGGTCGTTGTTGGAGAGGATGGAATTCTTTTCTTTATAGATAGATGGATAGATGGATGGATGGATGAATGAATGAGACTATGTGTACCTCGTAAATGGGTACAGTGTTATACAAACACCGTAATCTGTCGTATGGAGCTACAATCAGATATCTAGATTGGTAGCTAGATGGATGCCTGTCTGCCTGCCTGTGTGAGAGCTGAGATGGAGAGAAAAGATAGGTAGCTCCGGGTATCGCGTAAGTGGGATTTGTCAAACCCTCTCTCTCTCTCTTCACAGAGAACTAGTAAATTCGCAAAAGATGAGATAGAAATGAAGAGGGCATGTTGAGCATTAGATACCCGGTGAGTAGGTAGGTAAATAGGTAAAGAACAACTCAAATCCAATACCCTTTTCTTCTCTCAACAATCCTCGAGAAAATAAAATACAATCATACAATCTCTTCATGAAAAGAAGATGAAGATGAAGAACCTCTTCCGAAAAAGCAAAACAAGCACGAAAAATAAAACACACACACAAACCAAAGCAAATCGTCGAAAAAGGAAATCCCGAAACGAAATGAACCCTCCTCCCTACCTTACCCACGGAGCAAAGCGAAACAAATGAAGATTCGTGTGGTGGAGAGAAATCATTCAGATTGATCAAATGAAGGAAGATGAGAGGTTCTTATTCTGCTGCCTGGAAGTATGAGATGCGATGAGGGATGGATTAATAGATGGATGGATGGATCACTGGTGGATGCATTAATTTCCTGGGTAGATGTAGGCAATCAATTGTGCTCGGTATTATTTGCTAAGCGCTCGGTGCTAGGGTTGTCAGGAATGGACTACTGGCCTTCTTTTCTTGGGGGCGGTGGTAGCGGGTGTGTGCGTTTTGTTTGGCATTGGATGGATGGATGGATGGATGGATGGATGGATGGATGGATGGTTAGATCGATCATCATAGGTGAGATTGATTATGGGTGAGGGGTTGACGGGAGATCTGCAGTGTGTGAGTTTGGTTTTGGAGTGGTGGTGGTGGGTGTGGATGAATTGATATCGGGATTTGGGTTATTGTATATGTATATATGCATACAATGTATACATCTATGTATGAGGTAAGAGCTCTATTCCTTTTCTAGAACATTTGGAAGGAGGATAAGGGTATCGTGCGTAGATATTCAAAGAAAAGATTTTTGACGTCAAATCCCAGGTTGCAAGTGAGACTGCGGGGTTGCAATCATAGGTATATCATACACAAGTACCAGATCAAAATCGATCCAATCCCAAGATTTATACCATAATCAACATCTTGGAAATCTGATCTTCTGATTCCCATTCCCATCACCACACTTATTAACTACGGGACCAGCCAAGATATTTTAAAACCTAAGCCGTTCCTCCCCTCCCCTCCCCGCATCATCTACTTCGCCAAAACAAGAGAAACCCCTTCCCAAAAACATGCCCCCTAAGCCCCCCCGTCCCCGCTTAACGCATTTCCTCTGCATCCCCCTCACAACCCCCTCCTCCCATCCCCAACTCCAACATTCCCTCCGCACCTTCAAAAACGACGTCACCACGCCCCCAACCGACATACACCCCAACCGGATCCCCATCCCCGAAGATGCCATCCGTCCCCTATCAACCCTCCATCTCACCATCGGGGTCATGAGTCTCGAAAGCGCAGAGCGAATCCAAGGCGCCATTTCAGCCCTCCAAGGGATATTCTCCTCCCCTTCCACCGTCACGGGGAAAGAAAACGAAGGGGCCGAAAAAAAAGAAAATTTCCAACTCCCGAAAATAACTCTCACCTCCCTCCATCCAATGCACCAACCCTGGTCTACATCCATTCTCTACACCTCCCCCCAAGATCCGCACTCGCATCTCCAATCCTTCTGTCAATCCCTCAAAGACACCTTCACAACCGCCGGGTTCATGCTTCCTGAAGAAAAGGGTCGAAGCTTATTACTGCACGCTACGATTGTCAACACAATCTACGTTCGCGGGGTACGTCAGGATTCCGGCACCGGCACGAGAGGAACGGGAACCGGGAATGCACGGGGAAACAGAGGGAGAGGAAGAGCAGGAACTTCCTCGGGCCATGGCAAGCATAAAGCTCGTCTCACATTTGATGCACGGGATATCATTTCTAAGTATGCTGATTTCACATGGATACGCGATGTACGGGTTGAGAAAGTGGCGATATGTAGGATGGGGGCGAAGAAGAAGGGGGATGGGGATGAAGAGTATGAGGTGGAGGCTGAGATTCAGGTACCTTGTATTTGAGAGGCTTGTTGCTTTGTGTGTCAGTGTTTATGGAAAGCATATGGATTGAGATCTATAGCATTGGCAGTGGTGCCGAGGAATCACAGAGCTAGGTATATCATTGGAAAATATTATGGTACTTGTGCTCTGTAGATTCTGCAATAGATGGAAGTGCAAGAGAGGAAATACCAAGAAGCATTGTCTTGAAAAGGGTATTTGCGACTGAAAACATGGATAGCCTCTCTCTTCTCTACATCTTGTTTGGTGCCCCGCATCTCCAAATCACTTTTGATATGCAATGTACATCATTAAATGCCAAGGTCTCGGAAGAATTGAACCTTCTGATTTGATGCGTCTGTCGTGGCTTCATGTGCTGAGTAACCATGACATTAAATCTGGTAAACCATCACCTCGTCACCTCATCTAACTAAAATTCCCCCTCGACTTCTGTTCCGTCATCCATAGATAATCTTGAGGGGGAAAGGAGAAGCTAACAGAAACAAACAAAAACATTTCCCTCATGTGAACCAATAAAAAGAAAAAGAAGAAACCACCATAAGAAAACTATGTATGCCATTTCCAGACAACATAAAGTATGTGAATGCAATCCGGGACGCCTGAGCTATGGGGGAGCTGTTTTGTAAGAGAAGTATACTGCTCGTGCATGAACTTCAATGTCGTCACAAGAGCCCCGATAGGCAATACTTTTGGTTGCTTCTGCCACATCAGACTTTCTCGAGCACGAGAACAATCTTCCATCATCGGGATTTTTTGGAGGGGGTATGTGTGCATACGGCCGTCCTTCAAGTGGCATAAAACTTCTTCAAGACCTTCTCAACCTCTTCGTACTCCTCCTTCACTGAAACCAACGTTTCCTTGATCCTCGCCAAGCATTTGTCCTTGTCGGGTTCATCTGTTGTGCCAGCTTCATCTTTCTGCTGTCCATAATGTTGTATCTTCTCACAACTGTCCTTGACCTTTGTCAATCCCAATGTTGCCGAGGAGCCCTTCAGGAAATGACCGAGCGATGAAAGCGTTGCTAGATCTTTCTCCTTGCTACAAATTGTTAGTACTTGCATCCATAGCTGCATCCGCAGATGCCCATCTTCCTGAATATATTATACAAGTCGACCAACACAAATATACGAGCCCCACTTACAGTGCATCATCCATCTTGACAAAAGTCTGCTCGGCCTGTTCGAAGAATCCAAAAACGATGGAACGACTGAATTCCCGCTCATCTTCATCATCGTCCATCTCTAGAATTTGCTCAAAGGTGGCCGAATCGATATTCTCTCCGAGATCTGGTAGACCAACGGACCCATCATCGCTCTGTTTTGCGCTAAAGTCAGTTTCATTCTAATGAAATTTACAAACTTGTTGACAGGCAATGCGCAAGGAAATATTTACCCTTTCATCATCTTGTTCCTCGACCTCGACTTCCTTGGGTGGTGGGATAATAGGAACGGGCGATTTTTCTTTGACCGGTTCTGGTTTAGGTGCGACAACGACTGGTACCGTCTTTGGCGCTGGTGTTGGTGTGGGAGTAGAAGTAGAAGAGGACATTGTGAAAATTAATTTAGTGTGCGAACGACAAAAGTTGTCGCTCAACAGATCATGAAATGGTGTGTAGCAATTTTTTTGTTGTAAAGTTGTTCAGCGAGTGGGTTTACTTGCTTCAGATCGCGATGGTGGGGTGGAAGGTCAAGGCAGGGTTGAATGAAATAGAAGACGGGTAGAATAGAATATCTTCCCTTCGTCTAAATCTTGTTAGAAGTGGGGATGAGGGAGAATGCAAGGTGTGTAGGGAGATAGGACGCTTTAATTGGTCGTTGGTAATTATTTTTCACTCCAAAGACATGAATGTGGATGGTAAGAAGAGTCCTTCATATGTGTAGAGAAGGTGTTTCTCGAATGCGAGTGGATGGGTGAATGTTGGTTGTGAGGTGAATGTGTCGATGGATGTGGGAAAATGGTCCCTCGGAAAATCTAATCCCCACAACAAAGCCCAATGTTGTATTTGCAACAATCTTGATATGGGTTGGGTATTGGGACAAATCTTGGAATTTAACAAGTCACACGTACTGGGCAGCCAGAGATCCATACATAAAAGAGATTGGGTAGGTATCTATGTATATTTGTATCTTTCGAGGTCCGAATCACCACCTGTCTACGTCGGTGTACAAAACATGTTCATGTCCGGAGAGTGAATGTATGTGTGATTAGACCTGACCAAAGCAGACCGACCAAATGGACCATTCACATTCAAACAAGGGAGGAAAGGGATGAACCAGTCACTGCCTGTGACAGGCAGACTGGAAGTAATCATCTATCTATCTAGCCTTGGTGTGCTCAGACTCTGGAGCACGGAGGATTCCATTGAGATATTGAAGATTGGGTAATATCTGTCGGATGATTCATCAAAATCTTTCGACTTGGTGGACTATTCGTTTGTTTTTTCTCCCTCCCGTGCTTTTCCTTTCTCCTCTCCCTTCCCTTGTCTCTCTTCTCTGCTGTTCTCTCTTCCTTCTTTCTTTCTTGAAGGAGTTACGGAGAGGGGTACAAGAAACGAGCGCCCAACCCCCGAAGAGATCAATCTCTTGAAACAAGGGAAGTTGAACGAGATGTTCCGGATCTTCCATTCCTAGGAAGTGGATGGATGAGTGAATCTGGTGGGTGATAGTGGGGTTGCAGTATGTCTTTTACAACCCCCATTCTATTGTTAAATTGTATGATGTGATATCTCTTGGTCAATGTAGCATGTAGGGTCCTTCTCTCCTCAGCCTTTTTCACTCTTGACGGTCACAGCATCGTGAATCTTTGAACATCTATCTATCATGAGAACAAACGGAACGAAGTTTTGGAATGGACGGTGACCAGCTGTTTCAAGTGTTACTTTGATTACTCATTGCCCGGTACTTTGATATATCTGGTAAGTGCGTACGTAGTAGTCATCGGGATAGCAAGGAGCCAGGGATTGTTCTAGACTCCGAACCAATCTGAATTCATTGTGATACGAGCATATTAAGTTCAAGAGAAGAACCTTATCAAGAACCTTTAAGGTTCATCCTTAGGAATGTTTCAGCTAAATCTCGAGAAATCTTTTAGTCACATCTGCTCGGTACTCGGCAGATTCCTTGAGTAGATTCCTTGAGAAGATTCCTTGAGTAGATTCCTTGGTCAGACTATTATCGTGGTCAGTCCTTAATGATGAACAAGAAGGATGTGCTGTCCTTGATGAATGCTATCTCCTACCTGGGTAGGAGTTACCAAGATGATTAATCAGGTGTCTTGATCAAGTAGGCGTTGATATACTTTGCTGCAAAAAAGGGAGACAACATGTTGTGCGTAAATAAAATTTTATGAGCCCTTTTTCCTATTTTAGGCAGTGTCACCGTATTGATGTCCAACTATGACGAAATATTACGGAGGGAAACAAGGATCGACGTCATTTTTCGCATGCTTACTAAACTATGTGAAGGGGATATTTGACCAATTAGGAAAATGATAGCAAGTAAGGAATTACTTAATTGGGATACATACATAAAGCCACACAATCCATCGGACCTTCTTAGGTAGGTACCTCTGGGAGTGAAGGTTGTTTCTTTCCATCATTTCCATCATCTCATGTGATCCGACATGACTGGTCTTGGCAAATCAAAATTCAACCTTATCCTCGTGTGTTGTCAGAGAAAAAGCAAGTTTTCAACCTTCCCATCCAATCTCCCCCCCTGATCACACTATTGCACATTATCTCCAAAGACAGCCTCCTCCCCTTGACAATTCTATATCCTCAACTTTGGTATCACCTGGAACCCTCATCAGCTGTAATTTATTATCCTACTCATACGACCCATTACCAAAACGCGAGGTTTTGAGTCAACAGTTCTAGCATCTAGATTTACTCAGATTCTTTTGGGGTTTGAGGAATCAGTTCATCAGACCTTACACGACCTTATACAACTGTCCATACATTCAGTTGATTACACGGATACAGGTCATTGCATGCAATGGCATCATTTCCCGGCCATGTGGTCCTAAAGTCACAACATTTCCGAGAAACTTCAAGATTCGAAATTCAAATGTACCTACGTACATCAAGCCAAAGATAAGACCTAATTATTTCAAGAAGGGAGGTAGATTGCACGAGTACTACCTAAAAATTTCTCAAATCAAAGCAGACGTTTCTTGGTCATTGGTATTACTACCTATCAATACGGTGTAATATGTCATTCGCTGTAACACATACGTTCACTTAATCCATAAATGCAGTTTTTCCTGCTCTTCCTATCATTTCCTACATATTGAGTCATCCTGCAAAGCGCCCTCCCGGCTGCTCCGAATCAGTATGGCAGCCAGATTTTAAATCCCGAGACGTGGCGGTGTCAGATTAGGAATAATTTACCCTCTCTCGCCAATTGTTGCTTTTGAATTGAGCTGGGGATCAAAGATGAGTTTCTTCACACGTAAACAACCTCATCCCGAAAATATGGATTGGAAGCAACCGATCTGCAGGAAACATGTGCCGTGTTACCGAGGTGTCATCCGAGCAATGTTTGAGGCTCTCAATTTTGTACTTACCCCATAAGTCTCCAGATGATTGACAAGACCATTTAACAGATCATACTAAATTGCATGGAATTTGCAACTTGAGAATGCCAGGCACACGGGAGAATCGTGCCTACACACACAGACAATTATCCCAAATATGGAAATGATGAATGAGGCCTCTGTAGTATCAAGCCAATCAATGGCGAATACCAGAGGGAATACCTAGCTGGTATCAACTACATGGCTATTTTGTGCTTGAAATGTCTGATGTTGGACAATACTCATTGCCACTCACTCAAGGATGACTACCGGCAATGTTCTAGCCGGGCCTTGTCCCCTTCTTAGGGAGAATGCACAGTGGCCTTACTTTGAAATTTTGCAACATGTATATCATGCTTTGAGTTGTGAAACGAGTATCCTCTTAGCTCAGCCGTAGGGTATACAGAGTTCAAACAACTGGGCATTTAGCCCCGACTGGTTGGGTATCTAACCCTCCAGAATGTTGTGCTTTTGAAGTTGCGGAACACATCATTTCAGAATTTTTGGCATGGACTGTTTCGAATGATCCAGGAGTTACCAAGCTTCAAGTCTACATTTGCCTGATACTCAAAGATGAGCCTGTGACCGACACTGCCCAGCTTCAGATACACGATCTGATAATCGACACTATTTTTACAAATCGACACAACATGCTTTCACACGGAAGTACACCAATCAGGAACCAGGGTCGAGGTTGGATAGTACGACGTAAAGGGGACGTCGTATCAATTCTCGACCGGGTAACTATTTACCCGAGCTTTTAGATGAAGCTCGTCGCAATTGAATGTTTAGATGCCACGTTTCCGGCATAAGCCTCTTCCGCATTTTGGAAACACAACTCACCCCAAAAGCGCAGCTTGATCCTCCCCTTGTAGGTGGGCATCCGCATCAGCAACGCGAAAAAAGCCCTATGAGGAGCAAGGAAGCGTTAAGCTTGAGGCTCAGATCCGCAGTGATGTGTGTATCCTCACCACCCTCAGCTACACAAAGAAAGTATTTACTATTTACAAGTCCGAGTAAACACCATCACAGATGATGAATTTCTGTGATATACGGCTCGGCTCGTAAGCGAAAGGCGCAACACAAATAGTATCATATTCCATATCAGAACAAGACTCCTTCGTCTTTGATTTGAACGTATCTTGATACCAAGTTGTGGCGAGATGTACTCTCCCTGTAACACCAAAGTTGCCTGGTTCGAGGCATGCGACTGATAATCTCCACATTCAGTCTAGACTATCATTTGCCATGACGACATAGTGAACTTGAGCTTATTATATGCAACAGCCACCGGTAAATCGGGCTCAACATGCTGAAACAAAACTCGAATTGCCATGGGTGGTGAGGGTTTGGCATGGTGAAGTCATTATATCGATCTTCTCCACAGCTGTCCTAAAAAGTTTGGGAGGAGTCTTAACGACAGAATACTATAAGCACCCTCAAAGGAAAGCTATCAGATACATCAACCTATTTCATCGGAGAGTGTATAGGTGCAAGTGCATCGACTACCTCCCCAACATCTACCTCACTTCAAATCTTCTCTCATCCGAACTCATCGGACTACTGGCTCGCTAGCTCACTTGCCAAGGCAATACTATTGTAATCATAGATTTACTACTTCGCTTTCTCACATATATCACAACGCAATGACTTTCGCCATAACGAAGGCAACCAAAAAGGCTCCATGCCTTAACGGTATGCGACTCGACTTCCGACAAAAAAACAAAAAAAATACGAACGCAAGCGCCAATCCAAAACCAACCGAACCGAAAGAAACGAAAGAGGAAACGCATAGCCCTGTGCAGAATCGACAGCACATTCGACACTACATTCGACCCAATGAATTATAAGTCAAATTGTAATTTATGTAAAAAAAACTATAAAAAACATATAAATAAATAAAATAAAATATATAAAAAAAGGTGGATATCTTCGGGGCTGGTACCCCACCGCGGCCAACCATGGATCCTCTAGTTGAAGAAACCCTATTAGCAGTCAGGTAGTCAGCCTCGGTAAAGATGTAGCCACTCGTGTAGTCATGAGTGGTGAACTTTTTGCATTCTTCTATGTTGGATGTCTACTGGATAATGGGTGTGTGGACTGATTGGTATCTTGCATCGTGGCACAAGGTAGGCAGGTAGGTTGAATGAGTGAAGTGTAATTGTGTGCTTTACTTACTTCTTGAAATGTCAGCATTATAGATTTTTGTCCGGTTCAAAATTGACTGGTAGTTTGCAATGTGATTGTTGGTACATCTTCATAATCTGGATGCGACAAATGTTGTTTAATTGTATGTATGTATAGTACGTAGGTAAGAAGGATGGGTGAGCAAATATCTTGTATTTCGTATTGGATGATGAGATGGATTTCTCTGGGATGCCGAGGCCCGTGAGGCCTTGTGCTACTGAAATTCTTCAGGTACAAGCATGATTGTTCGAGGATTGCGACAGCGACAGCAACTGCGACGAGAAAATAGAGATCAAGTGTGAGAGTTACGTTAGCTTATTAATCTATCATCCTTCCGCGTGATTAGATATGCTTCTGTCAGCAGTACCTGTCCTGTGTGACAACATATTCGTCTCCAACATATTTTATACCTTCATCGTGTAAATATAATGTAGTTGAATAAAGTTGTGGATTTAAACTCCGTGATAGGCATTCATCATATTCGATCTTTCTAATGAGTGAAGTGAGAGATGGTAGATAATATCAACACGAAGTTTAAACCACAACTTTATTTCAACTACATACATATTTAGATGCCTAGATGTATGTATGTACACAAGATTTCAAATAAAGGCTCATTCATCTATTCTATCCGAGTGATGAAACTTGAAAGAAGAAGAAAATGTCGTTCGTGTTGATATTGATATGTGTTGGTTGTTGCTTGAGTGAGTGAGTGAGTGGGAAGACTTTTACCGGCATGAATAAAATTGCGTGAAAGGGATTGAAGATATAGAGAAGGAAATTTGAAGTTGAGATGAATGGAGAGTACGTCGCTATATGAATCATTCATCATATACAGATATTTTTGTTTTCCCTCGTTTGTTAACCGGGCTGATAGAGATATTGACAGAATGATAAATATGCCTGACACGTAATTGGAAATGGTAACACTATATGCATACAAAAAAAATAAAAACTGTTTGATGATTTACTATTTAGGTAATTTGAAAACCATGCAGTTTCATTCGTTTATTCATTCCTTCATAATTTATTGATCCGTATGTCTAAGACGGCCGTGTGGTCCCAATAAACCTAGTACCGATCCGAAGCCATGCCATGCATCATCCATCCACCTCACAGGGGTATCAATCTAAGCTTCCATCTCCATCCCCATCCCCACCCATCTACTTACTCTGCTTCTCCAACTCACTCTCCACCCCCCTCTGCTGCGTCTTCCCCACATCATGCTGTTCCCTCCTCGCCTCCTCCTTCTCTCTATCCCCCATGACCCCAGCTACCGCCCCCCCAATACTCCCCTGCACTCTATTCTTGACCCCACTGCCCAAATCATTCAATTGTCCCTGTGCTTCCTGGCCTCTACCCGCAGCATTCTGTTCGCGACCATCCTTCTTCATCTCCTCGCTTCCGAGAATTCCCCCCACGAATTCCTTGCCCGATCCGATCGTTTGGTTCCAGGATCCTTCTTGGCGCGCAGGATCATTTTTGGTTACTGCGCCGGAAGAGGAGGCGCTGATACCGCCGGCGGAGAAACCGGCATGCGAGGCGTCGTGCTTGAGGGCTGCTTCGTCGTGTTTTTGGGCGGCGGCGTGCTAAGGGGGTGGGGTTAGTATGGGGTTTGTTGTGTTGTTTTTTTTAATAAAAGAGAGGAGGGGAGATGGAAAGGATAGGAAGATGAGAGAGAAAACATACCTTATCAGCAGGGTTACCGGTGATAGAACCCAGCGCCGACTGAGCTGCGCCAGAAGCAGAATCAATGTATGATTGAAGAGTGGAAGTGTTCTTGTCAGACATTTTTGCGATGAGGGTTTCGTTTAGTCGAGTGTTTATTTGCGATTTAGTTGTGAGTTTGTGATTTTGCTTGTGAGTTCGAGTTTGTTGTTGATGGAGGGAAGTTGAGGTTCTTTGGCCTTATTTATTCCAATTTGTAACTCGTGATGCAAAAGGTATGACGTAATGCCCCCAAATACCGGGTCAGGGACTTTCCTAGCCAAAACTTGGATCGTGCAACAAATAAAAAGTGTCCGCCGGAAAAGCTACAGGAAATTACATAACAGTGTAATAAGTTGATATGATGCAATTGTATGATGTACAAACATGCAAAATGCGGCTTCTAAATTTACACCCGCGCGTGATCTCTCTGCCAAGCCTCGTAGAATCCGTTTCTGATATGGAAAGTACAGAATTCCATGTCTGCTGATTTGGATAGATCAGCATCGCAGTTAGCTCCTTCTGTGACAGAATTAACAGTCCAGTTTAGGTTAATACTTCGTGACCTATATTGATCGTCCTAGGTGCCTTGCACTTGCACTTTGATTGAAGCTAAGAACGCATGGCCACTGTTTTACATAGTCTCAACCGCCTGCTAAGGCCCAGTGCTTACATGCTTATTTTGTGGCAGATCATTGTAAGTACAGAGAGAGAAAACCGCACTGTGGCTAGTATGTATGTATGTGTGTATGTATGTGGATTTGGTAAGCTATGGGAAATCTGAAGGCCGAGGGCCTTCGTGTCTGTATTGACCTATGGGTATCAAGAAACCCTCACCAACCATTCAAGACTCCTGACCATAAGTGTTGAAAAGTGAAGAATTCTCCTTTGCGCCAACCATAACTCCATATCTGGGTATCCATAAGAGCAAAATATCCGTCCACCACAAATCCATTGCTATTCATACATTCGTTTTCTAAACCTTCGTATTGTATCGTAAATGTCGTAATGTCGTATCATTGTATGTGCATGCAAGTCGCATACACAAAGAACGAACCGCTAATCAAATCGAGATGAAGGATTACTGGGAAATCGAAAAACGTGATATATTAGAATGTCCATAATTCCTGATACGTTGAAGAGGGTATATACTCACTGTCTTGGCATTAATCAAGCACGCGAGCAAGCCCGCGAGCAAGAACGCGAGCAAGAACGCAAAGAAGCCCGAATACAATTTAAGATACATCTGCTCCTGAAAATTGACAGTTCTCTGCTTGAGTTCGTCAATATATATGGCATTTTGCTGTTCGATATCGGCAATACTCACGGCATTTCGCTGCTCGAGATCGACAATTCGCTGCTTGAGTTCGGCAATATACATGGCATTGGTAATGTGAGGCATCTCGTCGTCGTCGTCGGTATTTGAGGTGATGCTTCTGGAATACTCTTCTTTAGAGTTATTCAAGGCTGATGACTGAATATCGTTAGGAGAAGCCATGATTGAACTGAATGCACGATAGTTGTGGATTAATACATTCCTTGGTTCGTGGAGAAACTCGAGAGTTTTATGTGTATTGAGTGTTGGTCTGTGCCTATGTTCAATCTTTGAAGTCACCTGACAGACACTAATAAACCTAGAAGTTGGATCAGGAACAAAAGCTTTGACCATTTCAGCCTCATTCCTGTGGATAGAACCCGAGGAAGCTAGCCGTATTAAGCAGATACAGGGATGCATAGTTTGGAGGCCAATCAGCTCGCTTTCAAAAAATACTTGCATATGATGGATTGACATGTAGAGATTCATTGTACTACCTACGGAGTACAGCAAGGAGTTCTTTCAATACTTCGTAGTCAAGTTAAAATGGCTTGAATCACCAATCGCCAATCAATCTTGCCGACATCCACTCCATAGAAAGAGTTAGGACTGTATGATCGAAATCATATCAAGAGACTTGCATACTACAAACATGTACGCGATCCCGCCTAGTCATTCCTACTCCAATAGCACATTACAGCAGCTGAGTCGAAATGAATTCCATTTACCCCATATAGCCGTAGAATACCTAGGTAGTCATGATAGACCTCAAGCTCAAGGGAAGGTAATGTCATTCCATCTACAGATTGCGGGGTATGACATCATCATCATCATTTTTTTATCTTTCGAAATAATCCCTGTACACGTGATGACGCCTTAGCAGCTTTCACCCGCAAATTCATAAAGAGGGGTCTCAGACTAGCCAGCCCCAAATGCCCGTTACAAGCAAGGCTGAAAACCCAACGTAGAAAATCTCTGTGTGCTGTGGAGTGGGTTTCAATAAGAAGATTTATGAAAGGCAAATCTAGTTGGCTCATTATCTAGTAGTCGTTACTGTCTGCATCAAATAATCCTACCCAACCCAATATTCAAATACCAACTTCCGTAACCATAACCCCTGATTCCCATCTTGTCACAAACGGATTCTTCATATCTTCCGTCCTTATCTTTTCCGTATCCCTACTCTCCATCGCCCTATGCCTCTCCTTGTCCCACTTCCATATCCCACCCCCACTTTCCAAACTTAATCCCTCTAGACCATTCGCTAATCGTTCCGCAACTTCATCCCTCCCCCTCTTGACAAAAAATCTTCTTTCCCAAACTATCCCCTTGGCCTTTTCCTTCCTCCTCAATTCTCTCTGTTCATTCTCTATCTTCCCTTTCTCTTTCCCAATCTTGAAAACATCATTTTCATTAATAGCTCGTGTAACATGTCGCCAGGCTCTTCTCGATTCATACTCCTTTTGCTGCTCGATCGGCTTAACTTTTAGCGATTTCCTCTTTAATGAATTCGTATTGAATTGCAATATGAGTTTCCCACTTCTCATGTCCTTGATGTTGAATTCTCCACTCCATTGTCCTTCGGCTTTATACATTGGAGTACTCTCACGTCCGTCTTTATAGATAATCGCGGAAAATGTGTTAGGTGTCCCACTAATCCACCCTTTCGAGGAATAGGATATCCGAGTTGTGAAACCGGATGAGGAACGGATGTAAGAAGTGCCGCTCAATTCGGGATTAAGAGAACCAGACATTATGCCGACAATATGTACAGGCGGCATAGTAATCAGATGTGTTTCGTTGTGTTGAGATAGGGTTAGAAGAGAGTAGCCTTTTCGTTCGATGTGTACCGTTGAGCTAAAATGGGATTGTGGAGCGATGGTGCCTTCGAGCTAGATGGAGAGTATTAGTATGAAACATAATGAAATTAACAAGAAACAAGAATATGTACCTGTACACCATGTTTTTCATTCGAGATATTATATGCTGTAGCTGGTGGATGATGACTGTCAATCGTTAGTATTGCTTTCCCACTTTTCTTCTAAAATTATCAAAACCTACCTAACTTGCTCAGCAACCAAGTCCGTTTTTCCCGTGCCCTCCCCATCATCCTCCCAAGAACCCATAAAACACTCTCCCAAAAACGGATTGAGGGGTTTCATTCCCTTCTTCTTTCCATTCTCATCTCGAGCACTATGCTGCCACTTCAATGTACTAATGAACCATTTTAATACTAATACCGCCCTTTCTTCGGCAGACTCGGATTTTGTAGGTGCGATGAACAGAGATGGGTGCTCTGCCCAGTAGGAAGTATATTCGACGATTGATTGTGGAGAGAGAAGAAATGGGGGCGCTGTGAGCGTTGAGAGATCGCCTTTGAATGTTGCTATGGACTAATGAATAGACCATTAGTATGCGTTTAATATGAACATCTCGAGGGTATATTTGTGCAGTGATACTTTGCTCGTTGAACGCTAGGAAGCTCGTGACGGGATCTCATCCATCAACGTACAGCTGAAATCTGTGCCGTGCATGACCCGTCCACTGACCAGACATCGAGAATATGGATAATATGAGAAAGAGGGGAGATAGCATACCTTGATGAATCCAAACCACGCACTTTTATGCTGTGGCGCAATCCTCTCCTCTGTGCACTTCTCCATATCTTCCAAGCCGACTGTGCTTGAAATGTGTATTTATTTAGAATGTCTTCCTGACCGAATTCTCCCAATCGAATTCTGCAATGAAACTTCAATTGAATGCGTATAAAAAACCAAAATCTACGAACAATATAGATTCAGAAAAGCAACCCTTATTAATAAACGTCGTCCAAAGATAAAAGATAGAAGTGCTCGGACATCAATAGTTCCATCTTCTATTATGAAAACAGCATAGCCTACCTCCTTCTCACCTATGATCTGGGGTCATTGACTCGGAAAGTAGATTGCATAGCAGCATGGGATGGTTTTGCATCAGATTCGTCTGGAATGTATGCTTTCGAAACGGAATCTGCTTCATCCGAGACTGAAAGTCTGAAACCAACGTTTTTGCAGGATGACATATCCGGCATTACCTAGTATTATTGCCTCGGTTGGAATTTGGTTCAGACGGTGACATTTGGAATTCTCCGTATATTTATTAATACGAAGTAGACTGCGATAATCATTGGTAGAGTGACATTCATCGCTGTAACAACAAAACTTTCTTTTGTTGATATTGGTGGTGGGGTAATAAAAAAGAAACAAAAGTTGGGTGGAGATAAAGATAAAGATAACCCGTGGAGGAGGCGGAGCTTTTCTCTTTGTCTGCCGGCATGGCCTACGAATTCATGAAGGACACTCACACTCCGACTCACCGAGTATCACACAACATCTGCAAAATCATAGATCACATTCGTGAAGACATGTATATAGATGTACATTAAAGTCATAGAATTGAATAATGCTGCGACAAACAGCGTAGGGGTATCAAATAAAACCCGGAAAGCCAAAGATCCTTCCTCCCCTCCTAAAACGCCATTTTAACCGTCTCCATCCTGTAGATATTCGATACCCATTCTGAGCAATCATACAATACCGCCCGTTAAACCAACCACTCTATCGGGATATCAATTCCCCTAGTCCTGTTATCCATTTCATCCTTCGATCTCTATGATCTCTTCATAGACTCATGTCTTCGCTTCTTCTCCTCTCACAGCTTCTCGTTCTGCGCTCCTTCAATTCTTTTTCAGTATCCATCAATCGTGTTTGAACCCATTTCCTATATCTGAGATCGCCCCTCACACTCTCACAGTTGAGTAGATCAGTCAAGGCAGTCTTGATTTGCTGATTCACATCCTTCAATTTCTGTTCATCCTCCTCAATCACTTCAACGACTGTTTCATCGACAATCGCTGGTAATGAGTTGATTCTTTCCTCGCGGTGAAAATGTTGTGTATGGCCGAAAGAGGGCGGGAGACTGCCTCTGCGGGAGCTGATGTTGGGGATAGGTGAACTGAGGGGTGAGGTAGATGCATCACTACCAGTACTCGAGTCTGAAGAGACGGAAGAGTTGCGGTGACGATCGGTATATCCAGCGGGACTCTCGGGAATGGAAGCAGTGACTTGATTGATGTGCTTCTGGAGAGCATCATGCTGAGAGTGAAGGAGCAGATATTTCTGCAGAGCAAATGCTCTTTCGGGTGACTTTTGCATTGTAATCAATGGTGCCATTCTGTGTTTGCAATTGCGTTGCGTTGTGCTGATGAGGCTTGATGTTTGTTGATATGTGTTCTTGTTGTGTATTTGTAGACTTGATAGTGGAGGGGAACAATTTTGAGTTCGACTTATCAAAGAGCCAAGACAGGGTTCAAGTGGCTATGTTGTACAGTTTAAAGTTAAAGTTTAATGTGAATGCAGAATAGAAGATTTACTTATTTCGAGGAAACCTCGAGTGAATGGCAGCAACATATATCCAAAACATTATGATGTGACGTAGCCGTATTTTGATACAAGTTACAACTTCTAACGGGAATCCCAACATACCGGAGCAAAGCTCCGAGGAGTCTTTCTTCATCTATTTCTTTCACTGATGTTTGTATAGTGTGTAATAAGACATCCATTCTCCAGTAATTTAAGTGCAACAAATTGAAAGAGAGGTCAGCAAATGATTTACATGGCATTTGAGAAGTTTCTTGTTTACCATCATTTCACATTACACAATCCTCAAACTTCTTGACCAATGACGATAAAGGAAGATGACAACTCGGGCCACACGCACCGCCACATATGGCCCGTTACCTGTGGCGTCATTTCCTGTGAGGTCAAAAAGATAACAAGTTTTCCCTTTATTTCGCCTTGGTAGTGGATCTTGATGTGTATGCATGACGATCACTTACCCGGTTCTTTTGCTTTCTTTGTCGAATAGGCTTCTTTCGTCCTGCCATACGATCAACACTTATTCCCAAACATGGTCCTGGTAATTTTAGAACATGTCTGATTAATTCTTTGAAATGGACTTTAAGGGAAGGATTTGCGGCGACGCGTAGTAGATATGTAACACATCGATCGATCGCAATATGGTTCATCGAGCCTTTCAACCCTTGTTTTCATAGCGTGTCGCTTTTGATATCATTCAGGAGCAAACCTCCTCAGACTACAGAGGTTGTAACGGTAAGTAATGTAAAACCCACTTTTACTAAAATCTTGCTGTTTTAATAAATTCTGCTGCTGCTTTAAGCGAGTTGAATAGATAATGAGCTGTTCCCCCTTCAGAATTCAATATTCGAAGCTTTTACTTGCTTTTTATTAACTTCAATAGTTTTATAGTATTTGAAGCTTTTGAAGTTTTCTATAGATTCTAAATAGGCTGAAAATAAAGATTCAAGTTTAGGATCCAATCAATACTAATGATTTTGAATGAAATATAAATATTTTCGAATAGAACGTGACTTTTACAATACTTCCACCGCCTAGAGTTCACTATATAAATTTTCAACCAGCGACGTGATTTGATTCGTCCAATGGCCTAAAGTGGGGACACATTTAGGTGCGTTTTACATTACTTACCCTTCCAACCTCTGTAGGAGCGACCCTCCACCGTGTTGCTAAAAAGAATCCTTCTAAGAAATCCTAGTGATGCACATTTCGGAGGAGAGGTCAGGACTCACGAGTGCTTAGTATCGTTGTGATGTGTGCCTAGATGACCGGTCTGTAGATAACGACAAAAAGTCGGAGGTCTCACGAGTTCGAGACCTCAAATGTGAATGTTTGAGCACTTGCCCATGGTTCTTCTGCAGCTAGAGGTTCTTCTGCAGGTAGAAGCGTCGAAGTGTGTATGGAAGGAAGAGACAGCGATCTGGCGCATTAGCTGAAAGTTTAATACCTGATATGCTTCCTAGCGGTAACAATTTCACACCAAGCCTATTCGCGTTGTGAGGAAGTATACAACTCCGCCGCCAAGAAAGTCAGGTTAGTCTTCTTGTGGTTCATTGCCTTGTGGAATGCCCATCTAGCTCCGGAGTTGTATACTTTCTGGTAGCATGAGCAAGTCGTAGGGCTATGTGCTAGACTGCTAGTTTTGATGACACCAATCTATGGTATTGAGCCACTCCTGTCTTTTACGGAGAACCTTAAAATCCAAATTATTCTACACACATCTAGATCAATCACATGGAAAATTGAATATGCTTGTGTGTTTTCCTAGGCCAAATGTCATCGCATGTTTTTTGCTAGAACATTCTGCGAGTTCCTTAGGATCTAGAAATCTCACCACTTATGAAGTCCCTTCTAGAATTATATCACTGAAACCTAACAATTCTTCCAACCAATCTTAAGGCAAGAGGTTCTCTTCTACCTCTAACCACTAGATTGTCTTCCAGCCAGGTAACCTAACAAAAAACCCCTACACTATACTTCCGGCTCGTTCCCGCCTCAGTTCAAGATCAGAAGCACGTGCCCTTCTGTTAATCTCACCTGGGCTCATCTGTACCATGTCACGTGCTTGTGAAGCCTTGCTCCAGGAACTTCTGTTCAACTCAAGTTCTCCCATTTTTCCAAGTTTGCAATTCCATTTCCAACGGCACCACGACATTTCGCCAAATTGCTTCCCTGAAATCAAGATTCTCCAGACTTTTGTTTACAGGCATAGGTTGGAAAAAACAAAAGATACAACTACTGACGGCTTGAAAATATCCTGCAGGCATATTTTCCAGATTTCCATTCTCTTTCACCCATCTCTCAGCCACAATAAGATCGGTGCTTGAATTTGGAACACCGTTAACTAGATCGCTGGAGATTCGACGACATTCGATGGGTTCACCGAACCAGAGTTCTAAGAGCATGATTCCGAGGCATAAGACACTAAAATGTTTGGGTGAGTGGGAGCGGGAAGCGAAATCCGCGGAATAGGGCTGGTAATACCGCTTGAAAAGAACTTACGGGCAAGTAGCGGATGTTCTATATCTACAGGACGCATGCTTGGATTGCTTCTGTCAGACAAGAACAGAATCTCGCTTTTATTCCATCGCTCATTGAACCAAGGAGTGGCATGGAGTTGAAGTAGTGATGAGGCCAAGTTCACACCTAATGTGATTCTCTCAAGTTTGAAGAGTGTCGTGCTACTTGTAGGAACGACGGATAAAGTAGGCCCAGAGATTCTTTTGAGTAGGTCGCCGAGGTTAAGAATGCTGGATGGGAAGGACTTGTGCCATCTTAGAACTTCAAACGTGCCTTTGAGTTTTCGCGCTTCATCTACTACGAATCCGAAGCATTTATGGATACTTTGTGGGCTATTTGACACCTCGCAAATAGTGTTGATAGCTTTCAGATTCTGGTAATCGATCTCTTTGCTTGAATCCAAGTTAAAGCTTGATGTTGAACCTCTTGTTGTACTTGTCATCATAGCAGAAGAACTTCCACTGGCGGGAAGACCCGATATATTAGGTAAGATGGGTTCAGTATTGGGGTCTAGAGGACTCCAAAGTACCGTAGAGGATCGTGTACTTTGTAAAGATGATTCAATTTTCCATTAGCGATTGTTCTTGGCGCAGGAACACATACTAACCTCTTTGGAACCACTACAACTTGCATTTGTTTCCATGCCGAAGAATCGCCAGCAGAACTTGTTGCATCGTTTGACACAAACAATAGGTCGAATCGAACGGTGTCTTTTGCCTTTCTAATTATTCGCGTCTGCCTGTTTTCGATTCGAAGAAGTGTATCATGGGCGGCGCAACATTGACATTGCCAACACTTGAGCAATGCACTGTGAAGACAGCCAGCGAATTCTTTCACTTTAAGTAACGGTTCTTTGTTATTTTTCTTCCATGAATCAAGGAACGGTGTCGCAGCGTCGACTTGGGCCCAGGTTCTCCGCAGGCTTTCATTACACTGATCGATCTCTTTCAATAGGCGAACCCTTCTTTTCTCGTTTCTACTAAACCTTATCCGCCTCTGCAAACTGCCTCGCCTCCAGTCTATATTGGAAGCCTCATTATAAAGAGTTCGAAGTTGCTCTTGATTTGACTGCACATGCCATTAATCAATGGATCGGTGAGTGACATGGTCATATTCAACTTACAGCAGAGTTGAGCTTGAGGCTTTTGTCCTTGATAACATCCACAAGAGCAGAGACGATGGTATTTAGAGTATTCATGTAGGACACATAAGCAGCACCAAGAGCAACTTCGAGCTCCTCCTCTAGCTGTTTGTCGCCCCATAAGCTGCTCAAATCACCATTTGGATCGCTCAGCGCTTCCTTTTGAACTGCGTTGAGCGATGGCAGTTTTGCGAACAATGGAATCAAACTAAATCGGAGACTAGTTTGCTGTTCATTCAAGGCCATGGCAATCTTTCGCATCTCATATGGTACCCGGAAAAAGCGCCTGATGAGGTTGAGGCCCTCATTGTAATGTTCGGCGGCTGAGATGGAGAACGGGAGAACCGCCAAAACAAGCCCCGCAACTTCGATACCTGACATCGATAATGGTTATATACTATACTTCTGCAAACTACGACTCGAAATCTCGAAATTAGGTTTTATTGAATAACACAACTCATCAGGGAGTTTCCTGTCAGCTCAAATGTTGTGATCTGTTGTCGTAAGTTCTACTCCTGTTAAAGTGTGATAGCACAAGAACAGATACAGAATGTTATTGGCTCGGCCACGCAGATGATACAGTAGTTTCCAGAAGAGGCTAGACTACCGACAATTCCCATTTCAGCCTGATGTCACAACGCCGTGTACTTTACTTTGATACAATATCGCACAATTGTGTGTCCCTGTCGTCCTTTTCAAAGCTTCTGATTTACAGCGCACAGTGGCCTTAACTCCCTTAGCTTTTATTCGGCAGCGAAAATGTTTGAGGATGAACTTCAGCGTAGAGGTTTGAAACTCAATACTTCCTTCTCAGAGGGTGGCTCGATTGTCTAATTGTGTTTTTAGATTATTCGATTCACAATGGCTCTTCCTATTGCTTGGGAGCATTTGAACGCTTGCTATCCTCTATCAAACAGTCTGACCTTTCATCCGAACTTATTCCACTACAGGCCATTGAAGATCAGATCGGACGATTCCGGGCTTGGATAAGTAATATTGGAGCTTTGAAATCTGATCGGAGCTCACTCGATTTTCGGCTTAGAGACGTCACTTTCCTCGCCGATGATGTTGTCAAACTTTTAGAGACTCTTTTTAACACTTTTCCAGAAGGTTTGAGCTTGATTCCATTAATTTTTCAAAGATTTCACTGGGTTGCCTAACCCATGATCAGTAGTTGAACTTCACTCGAAGAAGATTACCATGACGATGACGAGAGCAATTCTTCTTCCGACTCAAATATCTGCGAGCAACCTTCGTCCCCATTACCAGAAGTTCAACAGTGTTATCTTTTGATTGTTGATGTTATAGATCGGTTGTACAAGCTATTAGTAATTATTAGACATCCACAGCTCCAGAATCGCTCCACGAATGCCGACAGTTTTGTAGAGAAAGATGAGGAGGGTAGAGATTTGAGTTCAGAATTCGAAGCATATGCAATAGTACGAGCCAAGTATCAGATGCGAGCTTTGAAAAAGGTCACGAATGGAATGGGCCTGGAGAAAGATGATGAAGATCTTGCGATTCGAATCGGAAAAGCTAATTCTAGAAGAAGGAGACAATTCATGTATGATCGGAGGCATCGCTGTAGATTCATCAGCATTGAGAAAGATTCCAAAGAGGAGAAGCAGAATGAAGAGTCTCTGCAGCATATCGGAGCTGTAGAGTCTCCAAGCACTTTAAAAGCGAAAAGTTCAGAAAGTCCGGCATCAATTCTGAAATCATTCGCAAGCCCGACCATTGCGACAATGATCTCCGAGACAACTGCGACTGAACATGGTCAGAAATTTGAAGTCATATCTGATAATAGCTCTATGACTTCCAGCTCAACGACATATAGTGGATATCGATTGAGTGATGTCGGCATTCCAGAAGCACCAGAGAATGAATTTGGCAAAGGGTTCCAATGCCCCTATTGTAAGTCAATTATTGCTTCCTCAATGTCAAGAAGTCTATTCAAACCTCTATCACAGGCTATATGATTCTTCCGGCAAAGATGGGGAAATCAGATGCGTGGAGGTGAGCTTTGTTCCTTAGCTCATCACTAATTATAGAGGGGAAAACTTGCACCCGGAGCACATTTTGTATCCTCCTTAGCTACATTCCGTTCATAAAATTGCTTCTCAAATCATAAGCCATGAGAGTGGTTTTCAAAGAACGATTTGTTTTATTTCCGAATTAATTGAAGAAGTGGACTTAGTCCGATCGTCTTAAAGTCAATCTCAGTTTGCAGTAAGCCAGTCTTAGTGGACAGCATTTTACTGATGGGTGACTTGGCCATAGTTTCCTCGTGCCTGAGGATGGTTCGGGCCACTTGTGACGCAGCAAACCAAGGCCGTTTTTGATACAAGAGCCTGGAAACCAGAACCTTTATTTTTATTTTTAACCCGGGTCCAATGTGAGTTATAGGACTAACCTCTGATAGAAAGCACGTTTGGAAGGACTTACAGCCTTACATTTGCATTTCAAAGGATGCTCCACCCAAGATATTTTATATGATAGCCAATATACATGGCTAAAACACGAACAGTGGGAACACGCTCATCAATGGTGTTGCAATTTTGAAGGCCACCACCTGGCTATGTTCTCGGATGAAAATGATTTCAAAGACCACCTAAAAAGCACCACTCTGAGACTTTTGAAAGCCATCAACTTCAAACTTTAGCAGACGCCAGCAAAAGACCTCCTTTGACGGCATTTAGTGTTTGCCCCTTTTGTCGAGCCGCGCCAGAGGATTTGGTGAAATCTGATCATGATATGCCAGTAAATTTGAGTACACATATGATTAAAGAGCGAGCCAATATAAACACGAGACATTCAAGATTCGTCACAAGCAAAGCAGTCGAGACTCTACAAAGACATGCTGTTGACCATCTCAGACAATATGCTATTATGGCTCTTCCAAGTCGTGATGATCTTGATAACAGCAACTCTATGGCCAGCACGGGGTATCGACAGTCCAAGAGCGAAATATTTGACATCTTCGACACTAAGGGGTCGTTTGGATGTACAAATCCGTTCCGAATCCGTCGAATAATCCGCTCTTCATTACCACCACAGATTCTGTGGTGGTAGCAATCCGCTCTAAAAAGAGCGGATTGTAAATCCACGCTTTTGTTGTTTGGATGTAAAATCCGTTCCGAATTTATCAAATAGGCCTAAAATTGAAGCTTTCAGGGCTTTCCAAAGTGGATATCAAAGTGGATTCTTAATTTGAAGAGTTTTCTTTCAATTCGAAAGGGAATTGAATAGTTTTACTTGCTTTTCTTCAATTTCATGTGATTTTGTCAAAATATTGAAAGTGAAATTGAAGATATACTATTATAAAGCGACAGTATTATGGCTAGTGAAATGGCTAGGGAGTATTTTGAGAAGTAAATGCCTTAAATTCTAGGCATTCTAATTGAAATTGGGAATAGCTTCAACTTTCCATTTTCCTTATAGGCTTTGAAGCCTATAAAAGCCTATAAAAGCCTGTAAAAACACGGATTTTCCGCGGAATAAAAATGAGGACTGCTTTTTCTAGTCCTCGTTTTCAATCCACACTCTTCTTTTTCCTATACAAATTCATCAGAAACACGGATTGAAATATAGATTGAATTTAAGGGTTTGAAGGGCCTATAAAATATTTAGATTATTTATGAAATATTGTATAAGAATCCGTGGAATCCGTGTTTTGACATTCAAACGTAAATTCAGAATCCGCTCTTTTTGGGCGCGGATTATTCGACGGATTCGGAGCGGATTTGTACATCCAAACGACCCCTGAGATCGATGAGATTGAGCCATCGCCATTTGTTGAAACATGTAAAATATCAGCAGATGTTTCTTCCAAAGACAACACATTGCTATGGCGGGAAGTTTTCGCCCAAATACCAGGAGACCGACGTGGCGAGGGTCTCAAATTGAATGAATTTAAGGTCCAGCCTACGTCATTAACAACATCGCGAACTTCGCCACTAGACACAAATCCATCTAGAAGCAAAAGAAAGGGCACAGATCTCAGCACCGAATGGTCCGAATGGACTTGGGATGATCGGGGTTATTGGTGGTCTTGCCGAGTCAATTCCAAAGGAGAAGAGGAATATGATCATAGGTTTCCTGAGCCCAAGAATCAACCAGCTGTACCGAGAGACTTTACTTCAAGTCAGCAATCAACGGATCACCCACAAACTGAGTTTGATAATGCTGTCTATACGATTGCGCAATTGACAAGCATCGATGACCATGATCATGGAGCAACACCACCAGCTCTTCCAAACGGTATGATTCCGAATCTAATTTGCAAAGAACCTTCAACTGACAAGAGAATAGGCGCATATGACGATCAGATAAACAATAAATTTAATTCCAAGACCGCGAACAGTGGCGATACAGAAACATTTGACAAGAGTTAGTTTCCTCTGCCCTTTCAAGACAGCATTATGTGATAACACCTTTTAGGGTACAAAGTTCATGGGGGTCTTGCTCAAGATGAGTTTTGGAAAGTTGGTCGTGTATTCATGGTGCTAGTGACGGAGCCAGCAATTCCTGAAGTTGGAGAAAAGCAAAGTCACTCCCACTTTGGCTACACTTACCCTGAAATGCGAGCCCCCAGCGAAATGGGATATGTTGTGATGCTAAAGGGTCATGGGAATGCTATTTGCTGGTATGTGTAAATCAGCAACGTTTCAATAAGTATGCTCGCTCATATAAGACTCTAGTCCTATATATACGTACTCAGGCCAGGCAACTTTGAAACCTAACCTACCCGCGCCTCATTCACACGCAATCATATACACTTCACCAGTTTGTCCCAATGAGCATTACTACGTAACCAATGACGGGTGTTTGAAATACGAAAACCTTGTTATGAGTCCTATCCGTGTTGATAGCGAACAAGACGACATCAGTGGCCAGTTGCATCCATCGAGCAGATTAAACTACGGCAGGGTCTACACCGTAGAGCATTATGCTCGGGTGTTTATTATTGGGATGGTAACTTCCGAATCAATGGATACATTCAAAGAAAATCTAACTAGGACCGTTAGCAGCGCACAACGACCACGGTCAGATGTCCCTCCCAAGAAAATTTCAGGACATTCATCCCACCAGCGTAATAGAGAACCCAAACCTCACGAGCTTCATCAGAGTAAAGAATGAAGCCTTGCAGCAAGATGACTCATTGCTACATTGCATAGTTATGCATACGAAAGCTCTCTTGCGCCACGGATTTCTTTCTTATTCATTTTCTTTACACACATGTTTCATATCCATTTCCTCATTGAAGGGCCCAAGGAACACGGAATTCACCAAAAGATTAGGAACATTCTATCTTTTTGGAGGGGGGAAACATCCTGCGCTATTTCTGAAGCAATTCTCTTAACGATGTGATGGATTATTTTACGCATATTCCTGGGTATTAAACTCTACCTTGGCAGGCACCGGGCTCAATTTGACTCACCTATTGCCTAGGGACAGCTATTTAGTAACTGGGTTTGGACCTTCTATGCTGGTGATCCTCAAGGATAGCCCGCAAGCTTTGTTCCTATATATATAAGTAGCACTTCTCCTTTGATTATCTAAAATCGGTAGTCTGTAGTTTTGGATGTGATGTGATTCAGTACTAATCAATTTTATCCCTTAAAACCTCGCTAAGGGGGGAATCTGCCTAAAAAAAATTTTACCATCAAAAAGATCCAAGTTTTTGTGTAAGAGTTCATAAAAGATGCGTTATCCATGAGAACCGAGAAAAACTAGTAATCGTATACTATGGAGAAGTACCTAAAGGAAACATCCTTTGTACATAATTATAGATCTGCAAGTATGTGTTCACAAATTCGCACAAATGATGTTTAATTATCTCTCTTTTGCAATTAGTCAAATATCAACTATCTAGCCAATTCCAGCTCTCTAAATCTAAAAATAGCTAACATGTCCTCCCAATCCGATTTAAAAGTGAACTAGTGAGCAAACACTACATCTTCTAAACACCTGAATATGCTTCAATCATCTTCTATCTCTTCTGGAAACATTGTGTCATTACCACTGCTTATCTGTCTTTTGATATCTTTTCCACCGATACGTATAGTTCTATCGAGAGATGAGAAGTTTCTATCTGATTTCGATCCACTAAATGGCTGAGGTTTTGTGAACAAGATTTTGCGATGTGGTTCGAGGAAAGAACATCCTTGAGTTGCTCTTGATGAATCGATCTGAGAGCCTGAGACAGCCATCATGGAAAGCGAGTCAGTTTTTGGAGATGAGGATGTACTGAAATCTGGGATTCTGGAGGCTGTTGAGTCTACTACAGAAGTACGATTGTTTGGACCCAAGTCCCTATTGTTTTGATGGTGTTTCTCTTCGTACGGATATGGAGTACTCTTATTTCGGGCAACCGCACCTACAGGGTCGTGGTTGACACTGGACTGATAAGCAAACGTTGAGTAATTGGAGGACTGTCCAAGTTCGTTCCTATGCGCGCTGCTGCTTTCCTGATGTGGACCTTGCCAATTGATACGGCTATTCCCTTGCGCAATATATCTAGGTTGCAATGGACTTTCGGAATCGACGGAATTGTGCACGAAGGTTGGAAAAGTTGGCGAGGGCTCTCTTTTTTCGAGCTCAAATCCAGTGCATGTATTCTTTTTGGGGATAGTGTCCTCCTCTTCACTGGCATCATCAAAAACAAACTTCATCCAGAGTTCATTTGGGTCTGCTTTCTTCTGGATATTTTCGGTCGCACAATCGTTTCCTTTGCCGAAAGTGTGATCTGGCATTATGTTTTGGTCGTGTCGTGGTACGGTTTCCTCAAGCTGTGTGGTTTGACTTATAGAAATAGGCAGTTGCTGAACAGGGGGAGCTATGGACCAAGGACTACTGAGAAACTTGCTCTGAGAAGGTCTGGTTATACCAGGACTTGGGCTTCTAGGGGGATTCCATGGAACGCTTGAAGATGTTCTCTGCGACGATTGAGCGTCTCGTGATTCGATCGTGATATCTTCCTCATTTGCATATTTTAGGGATATTGATGATGTCTCTCTCTCGTTTCCAGGCTCGCGTCTATCAGACGAGAAAGGGTGATCGTATTCATCTGAGTTGTACGGCGTACCGTTGTATGAGATATTTTCGACGTCGACTGAAGGAAATGAATCTCTTTTATAGACTGCTCTAGACTGCTCCTGTACTATCGAGCTTTCGCAACCTCCCCAAGACTCGGACTGCTCATATCGTCCACCTGAATCCTCATCATTAGATCTTGAGCTACTAGGGGATTTCTCACGTAATGCTGGAATGGCACTTATTCCCGGGCTTATCGACACACACCTATCCTTCAAATGTTGTTCCCCTTTATCATCATAATTTTGGTGCCCTGTGCCCTCTGTAGGTGGTGGTATCCATGCCTTCCACATCTTATTGTCCATCAATTGATCTTCGGAAACCACACTCCTCAAGCCCCCGACCTGTGCAAGCACACTACTGTTATACCTAGGCGAGCTTAATTGGAGAACCGGATGCTGTGCAGGACGAATGGGCATTGGTTGTTTCATTCTAGTATCGCAAATTGATCTGACGGCTGTGCGAGAAAATGGTGATGCTTTGCCCCCAAACTCATTTAACATTCCATTTCTATCGACTGTGTTAAGGAGCGGCTCATGCCTTCTATTTGCACGCTTCTCTTGGTTTCGGTGTATACCGTGGCTATCCGGACCTCTGCTCGATGGAATTGATCTCGCCGAATTGTCGTCCTCTTCATTGCCATGTATTCTTGCTTCGAAAACAGAAAGAAACCTATCACTATTCAAATCTTCCTGGTACTCCATGATATACTCATCGTCAAGCAACATATCATCCGAGGACAACGCTCGGTACTTCATGCGCGGCGTAGATTGACGGATCACTTTCGTCGGCCGTGAACTCGAACTTTTACCTGGCGGAACAATCCTACCACCAATCGAAATCCTAACGTCATTTTTCGGCAGTCTTTCTTCCATGTAACCTGCTTGTTGTTACTCCCGCATTTGAGTATTCCTTGGGGAAAACGGCGAGCTGATTCTTGTTTGAAGTTTGGAATATCGTGCTCTGTGTCCATTGTTGACCTTTCTCCTTCGTCCAATATCTTGATCGTGCCTTGGCTGCTTGAACTTCAATTTCGGCAAGTGATTAGTGTTTAGGCCAACCCAGTCTTTCTGATTCAATAGATTTCTTCTCCTTTCTTCCATAGATTCTTCTATTGCTTCTTGCGCTTCATGATTCTGGGGATTATCTCTAAGCTCTGACGATGCGGCATGCTCGCGCTTGATTCTCAACGGTGGAGGTGTAGCGTTGTATAAGTCATCGTCGGCAATGGAACTTCTTTGAACGAATTCAACTGACGAAGAACGACTGTTTGTATGCTTATCTTTAACTTTTCTGCATAGCGGGGTGGATTTGAGATCATTGTGTTTGTAGAAATCAGTGAAATGTTCTTGCTCAGCTTCATTTCTCCCTCTTTCTTGTCTTGCACTGTACTCGGAATTGTTCACAGAACCAATATGGCTTCCAAATGATTGTCTTTGGGGCTGTTCCACTACGATATTGTCGAAGATTGTCCATTTAGTAGCAACGTTCTTTTGACTTCCAGTTCTTAAGTTGGCCTTCACCTTTGCGAAGTGTTCCTTTTGTCGTTTGGTCAAGGCACCACCGCTGCCGCCACGAGAAGATTTTCCAGAATGCCTTTGCAGGCGCCCTCCTGTCCAATTCATTAACAATAATTGTTTGATTTATTCAATAAAATGATACATGGTTGTTGAAACAATATTTGGATGAAATTTTGATAATTGGTTGATGTTTGTTGCAAGTAAAGCATTCAATGCGACAAATTGACAAAATGACAAAATGGTAGCGAGGTGAATTTCCAGCTCACTTTCATATGATTAATAACTCAACAATACGGCTTAACAAGTACGTCGTATGATGAGGAGTGAATTTCTTCAAAATTTTGCTCAAATATTCCTTGAACCTCCTCTACTTACTAATTAAGTTCACTAAAACTTTGAAGAGCTATCAATATTTATTCTCGTCAAGTTTCTCTACTACAGTGGCTCACCACCCGGATCGAACTTCTCATAGTTGACAGCTTTTCGTTATCTGCGACAAGACTTTAGCTCCTTATTGGGTTGCTATTCCAAACAGTCAATATAATTCTCTTGAAAGGTTCACTCTTCCAAGACGCCTGCTATTCCAATCTCACAATCCAAATTACTAATGTGTTTTTTTCTAGAATTTTGAACATGACTCTTGTCTCTGCCCCCGTCGTACCCGATCGCAATGCGACATTTCATCCATTCCCACACCTACCCTTGGAAATTCGGCGGATGATTTGGACAGCTGCACTTCCTGGACCAAGAAATGTGGCGCTGAAATATTTTTATTTGAAGAATCCCGAGTATCCTATTGTTCCGTAAGTCTTTCTTTGCCTATGATTCAGGGTTCTTGGACCTCGCTGCGGCTATGTCACTTACCAATTTCAAGATCAAAATCCAGCAGCTGGCGCACTTTCCTTGGCCGGGAGGCAGGATCCATTAGAGGAATTGCGTCCAGAGATTCAAATCCAACAGTCTTCTACACTTGCAGGGAATCACTAGGGGTTGCTTCCGAGACCTACACGCTGACCTTTGGCTCACTGGGAGTTGGACCGCGAACATGATTCAAGTATGACATAGACTCAGTTCATCTTGACACGTCATTCACGACTCAGAGATTACCACATCATGGTGTTATCGACATGATTACCTTGGCGCCCAGATTTTTTCTCTCGTTGGACGATATTGAAGGTCTAGACGGTGTTCTTGAAGTGGTTTTCAAGATACCAGAGATATTTGGCATGGCTCCTTTAGTGCGTCTTGACATCAACTCCAGGAAAACGTACTCGAAACTCGAACTATATTGAATAAATGGCATCGCGTCTTTTACAAATAGAGTGATTTCACCATAGTTGATTTGAGCCACCAATGTTCTTATGGCCAGTCTACGGCATCCGAAAGGAGGATGGCTTTCACATTTCACAATTATCGCATCAAAGGTTCTATCTCGAGAATTGGCTGGTCCTAATAGCTTGACATGGAAA
Organism: Botrytis aclada; assembly: GCA_014898285.1. Classification (NCBI taxonomy): domain Eukaryota; kingdom Fungi; phylum Ascomycota; class Leotiomycetes; order Helotiales; family Sclerotiniaceae; genus Botrytis; species Botrytis aclada. The sequence goes on from RCSV01000008.1 coordinate 1,602,636, forward strand.
TATTGGGCTAAAGGGAATGAAAGAATGCCACAGGCTTCAAGCATCTAGCAGTGTCTGGGCTCTCGAGGTATACTCTGAATCCCAGGTTACAAAGAACATTTAGTTGTCCAGGAAAGAGTAGCTGAATTGAATAGAAAATACAAACCGAATCAGCCCTGAAGTATGTTGTGATATATTCCTGATTCCATTCCACATTAGCCGGTATTCCTTCCTATGTGACTCGCTATCTGTGTTGTTAAATAATCTGGAATTATCGTGCTCGAAAATATCTGATTAACATCCAAGTGCTCGATCGTGTTACCGTCATACCATCGCTTGTCTTGTCTTGATTGCCTGCCATCCCGCTACCTACTTGGGAACGAGTTTGTGGGGAAGAGTGTTTCCCCAAGTTTCGCATCGCGATAGTTTAGTTTAGTCTTGCCTTATGTTAAACATTAGGTTGATTCTCGTCCAATAACATTTGAAGCATCAACTTCAACTTTAACGATCTTATGAAGCAAGCTCTTCTAATCATGACTGGGTACCTAGGTGATGATACCAGATGATATTGATATACTGATACTGAAAGGGAGACTCTCCGAGGCCATCAAAAATTTATCTGTTAACGTTGATTGATAAATTTCGATACATCAGAAAGCCACAGCTTCTTTTCATAAATAAATACCATAAAAATACACATCCAATTCCGCATTAAGCCTTCCACGCAAGGCTGAAGAAAATCCCAATCTCGGCACTCAAACCCCCTGCATAAACCCTGCATATGCCACGCACGAGCCATATGTCTCAAAATCCGACCCGCAAACAAACCATCCAGGAAGCACGCGGCTGAGCTACTTCCAAGACCTCTCTTCATCAATCTCACTGTCAGCAACGAGCAATTATTCAACCCCGACCTACGATATGTGAACTCGATGTTCACATAGCTCACACTGGCATCTTCAATAGATATTCCACTCGAAACAATGGCATCTTCTACCGCCGAAGAACCTCTTCTGGCCAATCACCACGACGAAGAAGAGGAGAACGAGGTGGATGATGTTGTCTCATTACTTCTCGAGAAGAATTTGAGTAAACCTGGGCTATTTGTTTGGCTACTTGCTTTTTCGGCAGGCATTACTGGGTTATTGTTTGGATGTATGATCTCCTCTCTACTCTATTCTCCCAACTCCTTGCAATTCACTCCAAAATCATTTCTAGAAATATATCGTAGCTAACAATTTATGAACCAGATGACACTGGCGTAATATCCTCCACCCTAATAAGTCTTCACACTTCCCTCGGCCGCCCCCTAACAACTCTCGATAAATCCCTAATAACATCATGCACCTCTCTCTTCGCCCTCATCATCTCTCCCCTTTCCGGCGTTTTCGCCTCCTCTCTCGGTCGCAAACGTGTTGTACTTCTAGCAGACTTGGCTTTTGTTCTCGGCGCACTTATCCAAGCGTTTACAACCACAGTATGGGGTATGATACTTGGCAGGAGTATCGTGGGACTCGCGGTTGGAGCAGGTAGTTTCGTCGCGCCGTTGTACATAAGTGAATTGGCACCTACTATGTGGAGAGGCAGATTAGTGGTGCTGAATGTATTGTTTATTACACTGGGACAAGTCGTGGCTTATATTGTTGGCTGGGCTTTTGTAGAATGGGGGAGTTTAGAGACGGGGTGGAGGTGGATGGTTGGTTTGGGTGCGGTGCCTGCGGTAGTGCAGATTTTAGTTATGATGTTTATGCCGGAGACGCCAAGGTGGTTAGTACAGGTCGGGAGGGTAGATGAGGGAAGAAGTGTTTTGAGTCGAGTTTTTGGGAAAGGGGCTGAGATGCAGAAGGTAGTAGATGAGGTTCTGAAGGGAATCGAAAGGGAAGTGAGAGAGGAAGATGAGGCAAAAAGGTTGAGAGAGATGGCGCGGAAAACCAAGGGATCAGAGGATTCCTGGGTAAATGACGCTAAAGACAGCTGGGAAGAATTGATAGGGGTCGGAGGAAATAGGCGAGCCTTGACAATTGCCTGTCTTCTCCAAGGTCTTCAACAGCTGTGTGGTTTCGTAAGTATATTCTCTCTGCTCAGCACAAACTCAACTAATCCAAATCTCCTAGAATTCCCTCATGTACTTCAGCGCCACAATCTTCACCATCGTGGGGTTCTCCTCCCCAACTCTTACATCCCTCTCCGTCGCACTCACAAACTTCATCCTAACCTGCGCCGCTCTCATGCTTATCGACCGCATCGGTCGTCGTCGTATCCTCCTCATTTCAATCCCAATAATGGTTATAGGACTCCTCCTCTGCTCCATAGGCTTTCACTTCATGGATCTCCCTTCCACCCTCTCTTCTACTACTGCTATATCCTCCCCTACCTCCAGCTCTACCTCCAGTGTGGCACCCCTCACCATCCTAATAGCAATAATGCTCTATACCGCAGCCTTTGCCCTCGGTCTCGGGAACGTCCCATGGATGCAATCCGAGCTCTTTCCCCTTTCAGTTCGTTCCCTCGGCTCTTCTCTCTCTACTTGTACAAATTGGTCGGCAAATTTCATTATAGGACTTACGTTTCTTCCAATGATGGAACAATTAACTCCAACGTGGACGTTTGTTGTGTATGCGGTGGTATGCGCAGTTGGATGGTGGGCGATTTGGTGGGTGTATCCGGAGACGAAAGGGTTGGGATTAGAGGAGGTGGGTTTGTTGTTGAGGGATGGGTGGGGTGTTAGACAGAAGGAGCGAGAGGGAATGTGTGATGAACAAGAGAGGGAGGAGAGAGGGTAGACAAGACTAGACGAGATTAGACGAGATCAAATGGGTTTTGGCATTTGTATCTTTCTGATGGGTTGATGTAGATATTTCTTGCAGGCATAGAATACACAAGAAGTTCAACAATAGGAATACCCAAGTATTCGAACTGAAATAGATTGCACATAATCACAGTTGCACAAAACAGGGACTGGAAGTTGGGATTTATGACTTCTTGTGATTGTAAGATCTACTGATTAATCAAGCAAATACTGACTCACTAGTTTCATTTCCCATAATTATTTGTTGGATTTTCCTCGAGACCCCCAACCCCTGAGACCCGTAAATAAGCGACCTGACTATCCGTTTCCTTTCATCAAAAGCAAATTAGCCTTGAGATCCCTGTCTCATATTCATCCATGCAAATACCAGCTGCAGAAAATCCATCCACGCAATATGTATAGAAACATGGGTATATCCGCATTTCCTCATACGCAATAAAGCAAGCAAGCAAGCAATTCAAGTTCACACGTAACACATATACCAGCAAAAATACGCGCGAAATCCCATCGGCTCTTCCACGTGATCAATTTTTTTTTTCATTTGGGGATAGAAGGTGTACCTCTTCCTCTTGCTGCGACCGGGGACTTTAAGGTTGGAATAGCCGCCGGTGATGTACGGACATGTTTAACAGTTTTAACAGCAGGAATGTCATCATCTGAACTCGACCAACCTTCCTCATCTGATTCTTCGCTAAGACTCTCCTTTCTAGCTGATTTGGACGGACCTGAGTTTTTCGTTCTCAAGTCATCGTCATGTTCGGATTCCGACTCCGATTCTGATTCTATGAGTCGGACGACTGTGGGACCTTTCTTCGCTGGCTCCTTATCGTTATCGTTATCAAGACGCACGACTGTTGGTCCGTTCTTGACGGGTTGTGCTGAAATACTTCTATTGCTTGATGATGATGCGTGGCCATTAGGAAGAGGTGAGATGACGCCTTTCAATGAGCTGTTCTCGACATTTGTTGTTGGGTTAATCACCGTACCGGCCATCTCATTGTGGCTCAAAGATTGTTGGCGTGAAGGTACAGTTGAAGATGTTCCAGAGACTGTCTTTGGTAGAGGAATCGAATTGCTAGGATATGTGCCATTGACGGGAGTGAACAACGGTGACTGTTGGGCTGAACTGACCGCCTTGGATGACATATCCTTGGCGCTTGGTGTAACTGATTGTCTTTGTTGCTGCTCATCGATCTTCTTTTGCTTAGATTGTTGCGAGACAATCTTCAACTTCTTCCCTTTGAGGGCAAGTTTTTCACGAAGTGAAAGGAACTGGCTAGGTTTACCGACTATAGAGTTAGAGCCGCCGGGTGGTGGAGGTGATTTAGACGATGATGGTGATCGCAATTCGGGCATTGCTTGGACGGGGCGTGTGCTTTGCGTCTTCTTCGGCGGTCGGCCTCTACGTTTCTTGACAACTACTGGCTCCTCAATAGATGCATGAATAGACTGCTCCGATAATCTTGTTTTGTTTGCTTCTGGTGATGTAGCATCATTTTCAGCATTTTTGGCTGTTTTATCATTTTTTTGGTCTTCATCTTCAGACATGTCAGGGCTAACTGGACTAGCGACTTGTTCTGCATCGTTTCCAAAAAGACTACCATCACTGATTTCCCGGCCATAGTCGTTACCAGATCGTTTAGACTCGTCATCTGAAATGTTAACGTGCAACTTCGGCTCTCCCAACACCATGTTTTGGCGAGTTCCTCGCGTCTTCCTAGGCTGATCCTCAAATGGATCATCACTGTATGCTTCGGCCTCGCTTTCGTCTCCGAGCGCATTAGCAAGAGGTTTTCGAGTAGCTCTAGACTTTCTTTCTAATGGCGCACTGTTGCGCAAGGTTCTGGTCCTCGTGGCTGATACTTCAGAGCTATTATCCTCTTTACCATCCACGCCATCATGTCTTGAAAGCCATTTAGATTTTCGAGGATGTTTGATAGATGCAGGTGACTTTGATGGCTTAGAAGAGGAATCAACACTAGAAGAAGCCGCCATTTTGGATGCGAGGCTTGGACGACCACGCTTTCTCTTGCCATTGGTGACAGGTGTAGAGCCAGCTCTCTGAGTTGTCTGCTCTCTGGCAAAATAATTCAAAGCTTTTGCGGCGAGATCAACATCGCCTGTTACCTTACCAGCGCCGCCAACTGAACTCTGCCCTGAAGTTGGCTGTGGTTCGTCCTCTTCTTCCGAGCTTAACAAATTTTCTACATCCGCCAATGATGGCTCAGTATAATTTTGTCGTCTGTTAACACGCGAAGGACGATATTCAGGTTTAGAGATACTATCTGGCTCTTTTCCTTTATCGACTGGTTCCTTGGGTTTGACCTTTCTTTGACGCTTGGGAGCGAAGAATTCCACATCCTCTTCGTCATCCTCAGGAATGCCTTCAGAATTAAGGCGTTTTCTCTTCTTTGTAACACTACGGAACTGATCAAGTGACGCTAGTAGTTCTGCAGGATTTACAGTTGGTTCATCAGTTGGCTCTGAGTCAGATTTCGGAGAATCATAGAGAATGCCGTCCATGCCAATTTCTGTCGAGTAGTAATCACCACCCATCATGTTGGCAGGTTTAGGTGTTTGAGAATTAGGTAGCGGAACCTCCCTAGAAATCATGGGTGCCACTGGTGCCACTGATGGGGCCAAGAGTCTTGATGGGTATTGTGCTACTCTGCTAGGACCGTGCATATCAGCATGATAATTATCATCCAGGTCGTGGTGTGCATCAAGAGCTCCTAATTGCTGATGAAGCTGTTCTTCAATACTAAATTCACAGGGCTCCTGAGTCTGATCCCAAGATGGATGGAATCCGTTGGTTTGATTTTGAGCTGATTGATTTGAGTCATCACGAAGTGAAGGATCGATGTCTGCCATATCGTTAAAATGGTTATCCTCTGGCTCGTCCGCTCGATAGAAAGCTTCTTCCTCATAACCCAGGTAACTATTATCAATTATATGCTCCTGTGCTTTATCTTTTTCAGCTTTCTCACGCAACCTCCTCATTCTTCCGGTCTCTTCCAAATTTGGCAGATTTCCATCTTCGTGCCTCAACCAAGTAAGGTTTGTTTTGGAAAAGTCAACTAGACTCTCAACACTCCTGTAGTCAGCCACCTTTTTGGTATCATGCCCAAGAAGTGTTCCCTTGGGAGTATATGGTGTTTGTTTCGCGTCTCTTCGACATCTTGCGCATGAGCACATCTTCAAGCATTTTGGACACTCCCAACTTTCCATCTCCATTACTGTTTGAGGCATCATGTCAAAGGCTCGCCATAAAGTTCCATAGCAATAGGATGAGGGACAAGTGGTACAATGCGCGGATTGCCAATTCCAATGATGATTGCAGCAGATATGACAAGCACTTGTCTTGTTCTTAGTGGCTTGGATTCTACCTCTTCTAGAAGGCTTTCTATAGGGTTTCTTTAGACGCCCTTCATCGTCAGCTTCTGGCTCAACATCCGACTCACCATTTAACGGCTCTATTACATCTGGCTTAGTAATGTCTTTCCATGGCCGGATGGCAAGTTGTTCTTGACATATTTGAGCAACAGTTTTCTTGCCAATTCTGTCTCTTTCCTCCTCTAAAGTTTTAGGCGAATCTTCGTGAAGGGGTTCAAAATTTAGTACCACACCGCGCCAAAGTTCGTAGTTTTCTCTAAGTTCATTTTCCTTCCATTGCTCGACCCACTCCAAACAAGAGATGCAAGCACATGAACGACCCATGGCGTAACACTCCATACAAATATCATAGGTATCTTCCTCCCCTGTAGGAGCTGTGAGAATACATGACTTGCATGTCAAGAAACGATTGAAGATATTGCATCGACAATATGAACAAGTGACGTTTGAATCGTATTGAATAAATTCAACGTTCTTCTCAGGACGCGAGCGAGAGAACAGCTCGCTGACCAGTACTTCTGTGTATAATTTAAATAGGCGTTTGAAATCTTCCATAACCTGCCGGATTCTACTTCCAGGTCTCATCCACATCTTCGGCTCAACCGTATCTCGTGAAAGCAAGTGATAATACTTGTCTAAGGTGTAATAAATAATAGCCTTGTTCTTGTATTGCTCATCGCGACAAACGAGACGGGCACGAGGAAGAGCTTCATGGATGGCAAGCTCAAGGGTATCTACGGTGGTTCGATTCCATGCAGCTTTCATCGTTCGAGTTCCGCGGTTCCAAACCTGGTGAGGAGCAAGGGGCGGAATCAAAATTAGATCGCCAGCCTTTTGCTCCGTGACCCAGACATTGAATGGGGCTTTTCTCCAGGCGTTCAGTTGTGCAAAATGCTTTTCAACCTCTATATCGTGGCCAAGTTTGGAAACGAACCATTCGGATACCATCTCTCTTTCTTTAGATTCCGTCATAAACCAAATCGAACTGCCAGGGATCTCCCCATCAATTCCGCCCGAAGTTTCAACCATAAGATTATGTCCCAAACTTGCGCACATTTCTCTGTGAGCTGGGGTGTAAGTACCTTCGTGACCAATATAACACATCATATTCAAAGCTCGCATATCTGTCGGAAGACTGCTCATTAGGTCACCTGCGGGCGCAACTCCTTTTCCAAATCGCATCTGGCCAAATTCATTAGGTTCGCGTATTGCTCCATCCCCACCAGTCCGCGACTCGATACAGTCGTTTAGGTAAAAAAAAGCTTCCGGCAAAACGTCTTTTAGATTTTCTTCCCATTCAATAGGGCAATCAATATCTTTTAGGTATAATCGCTGTCGTTTGGGGTCCCGGTAAGTTTGAGGGGTAAATTGATTCGCTAGTTGACCCATGGAACGTAGGTAATGTCCCATAGTCATTTCAACATCAATGCCGCTGGTAATATCTCGAACCTTTTGTACTGAAAGCAAAGTTAAGCTTAGGAAATGTTTGACTGAAAAGAAAATCGATCCACTTACCCTCTCTGCCCAAATTCTCTTCTAACCATTTCGACGAGTATAACCAGGGTGGCATGTATGAGCCCCATCCTTCAAGAATCAGAGGTCGACCTTCTTGGACAACATATGAATATACTAAGTGTTCCAAACTTTGTACAGTGTGTGCTTCTAGATCAGACTGAGGAAGTCTGCGGACGTGGTCGAAGCTCGCATTATCCTCGACTAAAGCATCGAGATCAATATTAGGTGAAAGAGGTACGAATTGTGCTCTTGGATGCTGTTGAGAAGGCATGGCGACAAGCTAAATTGAACCCCAGTTGGATGTCTTAGATACTACAAAATAGATCCTATAATAAAACCAGCTGGTATCACATAGTTGTCATTGCTCGGTACCTGGGGTATAACGTATGCTGGGACAATATGGACGTCGGTGGTAATCGATGCCAGAGTCAAGGCCGGTCGCGTTTGTATTACAACTCAGTATCGCAAGCTTGATAAAGGGCGGAAGTAGCTGAAATAGGTGAAAATCGATAAGTGAAGATGATTGCGAAGTGAAAATTAAAAATCGCAGCTATTCAATGTACCAAATAAGTATGCAGGTACCATGATACGAAATTTATAAAGAGCTCCATGTGTACGGACACGCGAGGCTGCTTTGAATTTCCCAGCGATAACGCGCTAGTGGATCAATTCCACCAATTCCGGCTACAGTACAATCATTTATCATTCATTGTTAGTCAGAATTTTCTGGCAAGGGAAGAATTATAAAAAGTGGATGGATTGAGGATAAATACAATAAGAATTGGTATTGATTGTGTCAAAGTGAGTTTATTCGTTCAATTGCAAATAAGTTGCCATCTTCTTTCACCAGCTGTCCTCAAGTTGTGGTTTTATCAGAGGAGTGAGAAGCACCATCGTAATTTCTATTGAAATTCGGCGTATCAAGTGATATATAGAGAGCTCTTGGTTTACATACAAGAAACAATGTACCTTTTTGGTTTCGAAGAATGTCCGATTAAGGTAGCATAGAGTTTGCCATTGGCTTGGCGAACCTGCCCAAAAAATTCTTCGCCCTGAGCTTCAATGGATGTGTCCCCATACTTGAGATTGACACATTCGAGTGTAGTTTCAAGAAAGTTTCCTCACTGGAAGCTACGGGAGAAGCAGTGAGTTTATATCAAACTAACGAACAGTAGTGGTTATTGTCCATCTCAGTCAATGATGTCTAGAAATGGCGTATTCAGCTTGCCGAGAGGCTGCCGGAATGCATTCTTTCAAAACATTTCATGGAGTAAGAGGCCCTCGCTCAAAATCCCAATCAGCTATTCCAAGATCACCACCTCTTCATATCTTAGTAGGAGAGAAGCAAGAAAGAATGTCGAAGCTCGACATGGAAGACATCACAGTATCAAAGCACACGCCATTTCGACGAATTTGAACGACACAAAAATTTCGAACACAAATAACCATACACCATCACCGGTTATCACACCTTATGTACCGCCAACTACCGGCCTATTATCAAAACTTCCATCTTCTTGGGTACCATATGCTGAGCTCATCAGATTAGACAAGCCAGCAGGAACTTATTATCTATTTTTCCCATGTCTGTTTTCAACTCTATTGGCGGCACCATTAACGAACCCAATGGTCTCGCCCTTGACTGTCGTGGGAACTTCTCTTTTGTTCTTCAGCGGCGCCTTAATTATGCGTGGTGCGGGATGTACTATCAATGATCTTTGGGATCGAAATCTTGACCCCAATGTTACTCGAACTCGACTACGCCCTATCGCGCGAGGAGCTGTCTCTCCATTCAAAGCTTTAATCTTCACTGGAGGTCAATTGTTTGCTGGCCTTGCAGTCCTTCTTCAATTTCCATACCAATGCTTCTTCTATGCCACCCCGAGTTTGCTTTTCGTGGCTTCGTATCCACTAGCTAAGCGTGTGACTCATTATCCGCAGTTTGTGTTGGGATTGACATTTTCCTGGGGCGCAATCATGGGGTTTCCTGCTCTTGGAATTGATTTACTCTCTAATAGTGCCGCTATGACCGCAACTGGACTCTTGTATGCGTCGAATGTGGCATGGACAGTTTTGTACGATATGATATATGCGCATATGGATATCAAAGATGATGCTAAAGCAGGAATCAAAAGTATAGCATTACGACATGATGCTCAAACCAAAGAGATCTTGACCGGGCTCGCCATTACTCAGGTTGGATTATTGACAGCTGCCGGCGTTGCTGTTGGTGCAGGACCAGTCTTCTTCGTTGGTGGATGTGGAGGTGCTGCTGTTACTTTGGCTGTCATGATCAAGAAGGTCAACTTAAAAAGTGTGAAGGATTGTTGGTGGTGGTTTGTTAATGGATGTTTAATAACTGGCGGTACGATTTCCGCTGGTATTGGAGGAGATTATCTGATTCGATACGTACAGGGGGCTGACAGTGAGGCATCCGGGGTTGAAAATGAACGAAGAAAGTCATCCTTTACTGTACTCTATGAATACCTGTTTTAGTATGTAATACGATCAAAGCCACTTCGCTGGTATTCAGGGACTTGAACTAGGGGAGTGATAGGGCCCGAAACTTGTTCTGCTTACTGTACCTATTAGTTTCTCGACATAGGGCAAAGGAAGCTTTGTATATTACCAGCAGGATTGATCAAAAGCTTACCCTCACCAAGTACTGGAATTCCCTCCGTCTAGAATGCTCGAGACTCGAGCCTCGAGATCGTGGCTCGGCAACAGAGCTCCGATCAGCTCCGATCACAACAGGTATCTAGTAAGCTTATAAGCATAGACTTTCAAATGACATGCATCGAAACAGCACACAATATAGCATTAACAAACCTGTTTCAGTTATATCCATACACATAAGTTAAGTTCACATGGAATTAAGTTACTCATATTCCAGTAACGTTAATCGAGATATCCAAGCATCAATCTCTTATCAGCCACCAACGTCAAGGGTATCATAACTGCCGAGAGACTGGTGGACCCATTGCTTCCTCGCGCTCTCCAGATCTTCCACCCAATTGATGATGAAAACGAAGCTTGGACGATTTCCTGTTTTTAACATTCTCACACAGTGCACACACACATGCAGGTGGGGTGGTCTGGGCTCATTCGCATCGATGAAATCATTGAAATCATTGAAATCGTGGATGGAAACAAAGAAGAGAGAAGGATTATTAATTGGAATGTGCTAAAGTTATACTACTTGGGTATATACACAACAGGTGAGGGGATGTTTTCAGCGAATAGCAATGCAGCGAGGGAATCTCTCAAGAAGGCAAGATTTAAGTTGGCATCACAGTATTTGTTGCTGCACGAATAAGATGTAAGAACCAGGTTGCCGTAGGGCAGGTGGTAAAAATATGACGCCACATGAATGAGGGGAATTGGGACGTACAGTCAATTGCAGTTTATTTCTTTCAGCAACAAAAGAGAAAGAATCATTCCCATCGAACATCACAAATATGAAGGACATAATATAAAATCACTCGAGCCATCTTCATCCATCCCTTATTTTCTTTGATACTTTCGATATCATTCATTGTGTCGAAACGCAACCAGAGCATACCGAGCTATCCAGTACCTACCTACCTACCAACATCAAATACAAATACTCCACCATTCCGTCCCTCCCGCATAATCCGGATCGTACCCTTTCCACCATTTCCTTACGTTAATTAATATTCCACGCTGTACTCGATCCAGTAAAGCTTTCTTCAACAATCGTCATAATCTCTTAGGTTCCTCGCCAGTGATAACTCGGTCTTGCGTTGGCCAAGGAAGGTAGTTTGGGAAAAAAGCATCATTGGAGATTTGACATCCTTGGAGTCATCACCGATCATCATCATCGTCACACGAATTACAAACTGGATAGCGTAGAGCTTATTCAGAGCTCTCATATACATTAATCTACCTCCCTGAGACCTTACTTCTTCATCATTTTACTCTTTTATATCGACAAATAGCTTTCGTATCAAAAGTTCTCAGACACCAATATCAACATATACCCTTCTCGCCACATTCAACACCACAAAATCATTTCAAAATGTTTTCACTACCACAACTACTTTTGAGGGTTCTCCAATTCCTCTGCGTCCTCATCGCCCTCGCTCTCGTCGCCGCGGCCATAGATGACCAATTTTTCGGCAACTCGAGTGTGAACTGGGCCATGTTTGTCGCCGTTTTCTCAATGATCGTCGTTTTTTATGGAATGGCAGCTGCATTCGTAGAGTCGCTTGCACAGCCCATGATTCTGGGTGCTATGGACGGTCTTGCCACCCTTTTCAACTTCATCGCTGGTGTTGTTCTTGCCGCCAGACTCGGTGTACACAGCTGCAGCAACAGAGTGAGTTTGATTTTTCAAGACGTGTTGGTGATCATCTTTGCTAACTAGCATCTAGGGCTATCTTGTCAACAACAGCTTGACACAAGGAATGTCAGAAAGATGCCGGTTACTCCAGGCAGCCACCGCATTCTTCTGGTTCGCTTTTGCCTTGTTCGCTGCGTCCATCGCCATGGACTTCATGGGTGGAGGTTCCAGCATGGCTCGTCGCAGCAATGTTCGCAAAAGTGGTCCAACCATGTCCCAAGTCTAAGCAAAGAATTGGTAAACAATGGGTTAGTACTCTCATATTTTCACTCTTTCGATAGTTTATTCCATCTGTGCATCCCAACTAACAAATATATCAGATCGAGTGGCAACGAAAGCTTGCTATTCGCGGTCAGGGTAATAGGATATCAGGTAGGGCGGAATGCCCATTTTGAACTGCGTTCAAGCGCAAAGCCATGTAAACGATGATAATGTCGTTACGATTATAACATATGAAAGGCAGAAGAGTTCTGGAGCGCTATCGTTTGATGTGTACAATATGTTCGGGGACATGGATTTAATAATATCATACTTAATAATAAATGTACATTTTCGATGTTTTCTGATATATCGTCTAACTGCTTAATATTGTGCACAAGATGGTAGAGTGTAAGCAACAGATCATGTCAAAAAGATTTTAATGATGGTGCATCGGAACGAGATGTGCATAATTACGGATGGACCACCGATCAAAAGTCGACACTACTTGATTTTATCGTCATGAAAATAATGCAATTGTTGAAAAATGTGTAGATTCATTACCATATGTACTGAGTAAACTAAATCATATACACTTCCTGCTTGTACTCAAGCGATCTTCTTTATGCGGTGTGCCCAGCCGATGTACCACATTTCGGCAATATACCCATATACATCATCTATAAACGCCAATACCCAATGCCATGCTCGCTGTAACTGAACATATCCCCTTTGATTTACCTAGAACTTTCTTATTGTATGAAGCAACCGGTGGATGGTGTGTCTGATATCTCTCCAGTCCACATGTTCACTTGCCCACGAGCCTTGTGTCCATAACTTCACACGAAAGTATGTCTCGAATCTGCGACTTGCATTCGTAAATAAATCTCCTCTGCTATTAACTAGCTTCGCATTCGCAGGCGTGAAGGTCGCTAGCTCGCAGATTACTCAATTCCTGGCTTTGCTTATAATGTAGCTGCGGCTTCGATAGCTCCGGCACCCTTAAAGGTAGGGTTACTGGTTATTTCGACGGTGACTGGATACTTCCATGTCATATACTTTGCCCAACCTATTTGCAGATACGTGGAATCATTAGCCAAAATTCTTTCCCGTCTACATTCACATTATTCGAGGAGCGGAGTTGACATAAACTTCTCCCCTCATCTCCCAACCAAAAACTAGCAAAATGCAAACAAACAAAACAAAGACAATAGCAATAAATGGGAGAACATACTCCAATAAGCAAATTTCCTTCCAAAGTATTTCCCACACCACGGTACAATTACCATCGTAAGCATCATTTCCAACTGCTGCAAACTGGCTTCCCATTCTTTCTGTGCATCGGATTCTTCACCATCGTCTGAAGATGCGTAATCTGAACTATCGACAGAGGAAGGCAGAGAATCTAATTCGTGGAGATCGTCATCTTGAGTGTGGGAGGAGGCATGCATATAGGAATCTGAGGCGGAGATGGACATCTTGGGGTAATGTAGGGTTGATTGAAAGGCGGATGAGTGGATGGTCGTAGAGAGTTAATTAATTTCCTAGGGAAAGCATAGAAAGAATGTGAAAATCGCTATCGCCAAAGTAGAGTCTGGCGATGCATTGAAGTGCGAGAAGAGTCTATAGGAAAGGCTGATAATTGCTTAGCTATTTCATACTTGGAGTTTGAAGTCGGCGCCGATTTGCTTGTGGCGCCGAGTCACGTGATATAGCCTTTGACCTTTAATTTTTAAGGCTAAAAGCTGGCTTTTGAGTCATCGAATCAATTAATATATAGCGAGTGAGTGCGGGCAACTTTTATTTCAAACACACACAACCACATCACATTTCGAACAACAACGCCAAAGGAATATTACAGTTATTCCCATCTGAAGATAATATCGAAATAATCACTAGCGCAATCATGGCCGACACAGTAAGTTAACAATCGCTCTATGCTTTGTGAATCAATTTCACCCCACCTAAATCTTGATTGTTCTTATTTCAGGCCCGATTTTAACAACGTGCCACAGGAAGTTGACGCCAAACCACGCAAATCCGTAGCCTTCAGCGATGGAACCACGATTGTAGATGAGAACGGGGAAGTCACAATGAAGGAAGACGGTCACGACGATACTAAAGAAACGGCGCAGTCACATTCACCTAGTACGCCGCCACTTTCTCAAGCTTTGGGCGCATTTACTGATCCTTTCCAAGGCAATGGCGATGATGCGACCGCAACCAAGGAAGATGATGGATTGGGCGATTTGTCGTTGATGAAAAAGAAGAAGAAGAAGAGCAAGAAGGTTGAGGAGGGCGAGGAGGGAGGTGATGAAGCTGCTGCAGATGGCGGTCTCGATCTCTCGACAATGAAGAAGAAGAAGAGAAGCAAGAAGCCCAAGGATGCCGAAGATGATTTCACAGCCAGACTTGCAGCTGCAAATCTCAACGAAGAAGGCGAGGGTGAACAGGCGGCAGAGGAAACCCCGGTCGATGATGGTGATATGATCAAGGGAACAGGTATCTGGGCGCATGATGAGACCAAAGTAATTTCATACGAACAACTCCTCTCCAGATTCTTCACCTTGCTCGCAGCCAAGAACCCAGACCACGCATCTTCCGGTTCCAAGAGTTATAAGATTCCTCCTCCACAATGTCTGCGTGAAGGAAACAAGAAGACCATCTTTGCCAATATCCCAGAGATTTGCAAACGTATGAAGAGAACTGATGAGCACGTTACTCAATATCTGTTTGCTGAATTGGGTACCAACGGTTCCGTTGATGGTAGCAGACGTTTGGTTATTAAGGGTCGTTTCCAACAGAAGCAAATTGAAAACGTTCTGAGGAAATATATCAGTACGTTTTGTTACTTATTTTTATAAGCTCTACTAACATTCTTTACAGTGGAATACGTCACTTGCAAAACCTGCCGATCCCCAGATACCGAACTCAACAAAGGAGAGAACAGATTATTTTTCATTACCTGCAATTCTTGCGGATCCAGACGTTCCGTCACTGCCATCAAGACCGGTTTCTCTGCACAAGTCGGAAAGAGAAGAAGACAACAGGGTTAGAATGTTGAGGCAAAGACTCGGGCGCGTACATGAATTGTTAGTTAGCTACTGGATTCTCTACGCAAGTTGACAGGAGAAAAAAAACAACGGATATAGAGTACTGAGGTCGAAAGTTGGGATTTTACATTATGAGCTTTCCTTACGTCGGTGTTTCAATCCAGGTTTGACAGTGAAATGATCTTTTGGGGTTCAAAGCTTCACAGCAGATGTCCTGAACAAATGGTCCTTTCAATTTAACTACTTTTCAATGCTTCAACTCGGATCGGAAGATTTCTTAATTGATGTCTATATCCCGCCAGACGGGAAAATGTAGATGATAATGACTGAAAATTGCTAGAACGGTTTGAATTTGGATCTCTGTTTGAACATCTAGTTTTATCGAATTCTCGTGCTCTTATTTGAATTATGTCTCAATGGGAATGATGATGGGTATATGGAATTTTATACCCCAAATTAGATCAAGGAAGCTAGTCAAGAATAAAGTTTTAAGGGTCATCGTGGGACGTGTTGAGGGCCCTCTACCCAAGAATAGTAGAGAGTACGCGTCGTGTTATCGCTCAAATCACCAATAGTTATAGGGAACCAGATCGACGATGGAGATTTAGGGGTAATTCTTTCATAGATGTATCTTGCAAGAGAGTGTATGGTGGTTGGTTGTACCGAAGATGCGCGGAGGGGAAGTGTGGTGTGGTTGGAAAACTATATGTGGATTACCGATCGGGATAGCTTTTTGTGATATATATATACATACATACTGGTAGTTAGGTATGTATAAATGTTCCTACTCTGTATGTGTTTACTAGGTATGTAGGTATGTGAAGCAGAAATAGAGATTTGTATTAGGTAGTACCGATGTAATATAGATGTCTTTTGAAATAACATGAGAAAGAATAGATATTGTACATGAATGCCAAAGATAGAATCTGGAATCTAGATTCAATATATTGATATATCTCATCACCTAGTGTCCGTACCTATTCATACATAGGTAAAAAGCACCTAACGCAACCATCATCTAGTCTACTACCCTCACCAAATTGGCGAAGATATAATACTTAAGCGCTCGGGAATTTTGAGGGCTCCATTTTTGATCGATGTCAATATCGCAACGTCCAAGCTTCTATTTGCATCCTGGAGAAATGATTGGTGGGCAGAGCAGAAATGAAAATAGCATAGCCCGCACCAAGAACCGCGCTGGCCAATCCGGGGCGTGAGGGCGTGAGATGAGATGTGGGAGCTTGAGTGTGAGATGCATGGGATTTTGCATGATGGGAGAGGAGATGCGTAATGGGTGGGTTTATATGATGAGAGGGGGCTGCTGTTTTCTCGGGGGCTTGCGATGAGTTGATGTTTTGAGTTTTTGATGGATTTGTGTTTGATTGATCGATTGATTGATGTTCTTGTGATATTCGTGAGCTATTGAGTATTGAGCATTGGGTCTATTGAATCTGGATTGGGATTTAAACTGGTGAGTCAGTTCTGTATGTTGACGGGTTTGGATGGTAGAAAATAACTGCGGGGCAAGCTTCAGAGCTTCGTGAGATGCGATGAGATGAGCTGATATGCTGACTGGAATTCAGCTTTGCAATAACAAGTACTCAAGCATAGCCTGATAGACCTTTGGATCTTGAGATTGTTCATTTGAGATTGTTTGATTCTTGAAATCAATCAAGATGTCTACATATTATCCTCGTAAGTATTTCTGATCAACTTGTGAGAAAATTCAATTGCTAATACGTTGATAGCTCCTCCTGGAGGTAATGCAGGTAAGGAGATCACTCATATGCCAAGAATACACATCTGACCTCCCGCTACAGCTTCAGCTCCAGCTCCCCAACAACAACAATATGCACCTCCGCCAACCTCTCCTCCACCAAACCAAACCTCATTCCAATACGCCGCTCCACCAACCTCTCCACCACCAAACCAAACCTCGTTCCAATACCCTGCTCCACCTGTTTCTCCTCCAGCTCAATCCTCGCATGCCTACTACCCACCTCCCCCTTCCACCTCCACAACAAGCTATACCCCTCCTCCTAACCCCCAGCCTACTCCTCCCCAACAACAACAACAACAACAATATGCGCCTCCCCCAAATTTCTCCCATCGTCCCTCTTATTCCGGCGGTCAACATACTCTCCCCATTCACACACCACCACCCCAACAATCCCAAGCCTATTCCTCTTCCTCCGCGGTTTCCCCCCAGGAAACACATCATCCCAGCTTTGCACAACCGAGCTCCAACCCCACTACAAATACCTCAGATTATCCGCCCGAAAAGCCAGCTCTCAATACAAGTCTCACAACCAATTTGGATCATGGAGCGCCCAGCGCAGCACATTTCGTAGGAGCGAGTACCACGCAAGATGATGTGGGAACGTTCAATGGGGGAAGTTATCGTGTTAGTCATAGAGATACGAATAGTATTGTGACGATTCAATTAGCGATGGGATGTCCATTGACTGTTAAACCTGGTTTGTTTTCCATTTTCTGTTGTTTCATCGGATAATGCGATGTTTTTTGTGGACGCGAAAGCAAAGGGAAAAAATAATAGCTAACCCAAGCAAAGGGGCAATGATCGCAATGACCCCCACCATAACCCTCAAAGGCGCCATCAAATTCTCCATGAAGAAATTAGTTATCGGAGGCGAAATGGCACATTCGACGTTTACAGGTCCGGGAGAACTTCTCCTCGCTCCCTCGGCTCTAGGCGATATCACGAATATTCGACTCACGGGTAATGAACAGTGGAGTGTAGGACGGGATGCGTATCTAGCTTCCACTCAAGGTGTTATTAAAGAATACAAGAGACAGGGAATTGGAAAAGCGATGTTTAGTGGAGAGGGCCTGTTTGTTTACAAAATTAGTGGAGTGGGTTTGTTGTGGATTAGCAGTTTGGGCGCCATTATTAGGAAGGATGTATGTTTTCCCTCTCGTTTCCTCCTCGCTTCTTTCGTTACTCAGGTCTTATTTTTTTCTATTTCTTCCACATGAAAACTAATACCACGGAAATAGCTACAAGAAGGCGAACGATACATAGTGGATAATGGACATCTCGTCGCTTGGAACACAAAATACGTATTGGAGCGCGTGGCTTCGGGAGGAATCATTAGTGGCTTGGGTAGTGGAGAGGGATTGGTGTGTAAGTTTACGGGGCCGGGAACGGTTTTTATTCAGACCAGAAATCCGGTTGCGTTTGGTCAGTGGATTGCGGCACATTCGGGTGCTTGAATAGGGAGAGGGTGAGGGGGTTGGGGTGGGGGTGGGGGTGGGTCAGGGGAGGATAGGATGAAATGGAAGACGACTGTGGGATTTGCGCGTTTGGAGATTTTCGAAAGCCTGAGGGCATATGATTTGATTTGGTTCGATTTTATTCTGTTTGATGATACCTTGTCCTTCGTTTTTTCACGACTTTAATATTACGAATACTATTGGAGAGTTCTGTCTCGAATAACAAAAAGTAATATGATACTTTTGTGTCCATCTTTCTCTGAAGTGAACCTAGGTGATGAAGAGATGTGAAGAAGTGTATCTAAAACTGTTTATAATTTATGCTAATTGGCTGTATATTTCTTGAGTGGGTATATTGTGTTCAAGGTTAGTCTTTCCTTTAACAGAGCGTAATGAAGTGAAATGAAATGACAAAGACAGAAAAGTCATATATGCAAATGTCGGTAGGCAGGACAAAAATAATAATACTTCAAACCCCAAACTCTACCCATCCCTCTCCCTCTCCCTCCCTCCCACACCACAAAGACCACAAAAGCCCCCTCCCTCCCCAACAACACCCCCGGACTCCCCACCTCCACAACTCTCCCCCCCTCAAGAACAACAATGCGCTCGCTACCCATAATACTCTCCAGTCTATGCGCCACAACCAAAATCGTATATCCCGTAAACACCTCTCTAACAATCCTCTGCATCATCTCGTCGGTTTCCCGATCAACATTACTTGTTGCTTCATCGAGGAGCAGTACTCCTTTTCCCGACTTATGCGATGCGGCGAGAATCACGCGCGCGAGCCCAAAGAGTTGTTTTTGGCCTTGGGAGAGGAAGTTAGAGGAGGCGAGTGTGTTGAGACCGTGGAGTGGGGAGAAGAGGGACCAGAGATGAACTTTTTGGAGAGCGCAGATGAGCTGGGGATCGGTGTATTGTGTGAGCGGATCGAGGTTGTAGCGGATGGTGTGTTGGATGAGAAAGGAGTCTTGAGGGACGGGAGGAGTCGTTCGCGAAGAGTTTGCTGGGTGATGCGGGAGAGATCTATACTGTCGATTGTGATGGATCCGCTGGAGGATTCTAGGAGTCGGAGGAGGGAGGAGAGCAAGGAACTTTTGCCGCTGCCGCTGCGGCCGCAGAAACCGATTTTTTCGCCGGCGCGGATGGAGAGGGTGATGTTGTTGAGTGCGAGAGTTGAGGGGTGTAGCTCGCGTTTAGGTTGTGGATTTCGATGCTGCCGTGTTCGGGCCAAGTGGTGGGGAGGGAAATGCGAGAGAGGGGTTTGGACTCGGAGGGAGTTCGAGTTGCGAACTGTCGAGTGCGTGATATGGCTCCGAGGGAAACTTCTAGTTGTGTCCAGTATTGGAGGAGAAAACTGAGGGTTTCGTTGAAACTTAGGACGTTGTTTAGGGAGAGCCCGAGAGATCCTGGATCGGTGGATTTGCGTAGTTTGATGGATAGTGCGATGACGATGATGGCTAGAGCAGCGACTACTAGATCTAATACTAGTTGAAGCCATCTTTGAGCACAGAAGAGAAGATAATAAGGAACTTGAGATTTGTCGACTTTTTCAATCATGGAATCTGTGAATTGTTCTTGCCATCCCAGAACCCGAATGCTTGGAAGTCCGTTTAACGTCTCCATAAATTGAGAATATATTGGACTTCTCAATTCTAATTCGATCGCTCGAAGACGTCGAGATGTTCGAAGGTAGACGCGTTGAATGCAGATAAGTGTAATGAATACTGCGGGAATTGTTATTGCCATCCATGCTGAACCAAGAGATATGAGACACAAGGATCCAATTGTCCATAGGCAATACATCAATGTGCACATGACTCCAGTAGGTAGTTGAGACTCGATAAGCGTCATGTCTTGACTGAATCGATTGAGTATTGTTCCAACATCAGTTTTCGTGAAGAATGAATAGGGCGCATTCATTACTACATCAAGCAACATCAGGTGCAGATTGGCGGCTGACTCTGGTACTAGTTTGAGAAACATAATCCATGCAGTACATCCGTACATGACTCCATTCCCAATAGCCAAGATGAGGTATGTTGGTAACCATTTTTCTTCATTTGAACCATGATCTGCTGCCCACCAGTTGAGAATTGCTTGAGACATGTAAAGACATATAGTCTGTGCGGTAGCAGACAAGAAAAGCATCAATATTGTTGGCCATCGAACACTCTTGAAATAGTATACATGATCTCTTGAATCGCTTTCGTGTTGAGGAATATCGACGATGTGGGCCTCGTTCACTATCTGATTTTCTGAGAGTCTATCATTCCTGGCGTCAATAGCTTGTGAAGTTTCTCCTCCAGATAGACTATTAAAGATCTGGTCTGTCTTTACATTGTCTGTCAAACTCGGGTCCACAGAACGGCGCAAATCGAATTCCGTCGGGAACACTTTCGCTTGAAGATCAGGCGTCTTTGAGTGTTTTGCCGCATTACCAGAACCATCCAACGTAATTACATTATCTGCAATTGTTTCCCAGCGTGTTGAATGGGTTACAAATATAACTGTAGCTCCAAGCTTTGATAGTAAACCATCTCTTCCAAACAACCTATTCATAATTTGTATCTCAGTCTTCATATCCAAAGCACTAAGAACATCATCAAACAGAATCAGTTGTGGCCGACGATACACAGCTCGAGCGATATTGAGACGTTGTTTCTGACCACCGCTGAGACCAGAGCTTTGTCCTTCCACGAGAGTATTGTCACCATTTGGTAAGCCAATAATCATTTCGTCAAGTACACAAGCGTGAAGGACAGATCTATACCAAGCATCATCGAATGTGTCAACTTCCAAACCACAAATATTCTGCCGAATAGTACCTGTAAACAGCCACGCAGCTTGAGGGCAGTATGCTATTTGACTGGCATTGATGGAGATAGTGCCGTTGTACTTCGTTCCGCCAAGTATGGCTCTTAATAATGTTGATTTTCCAGATCCACTTGGGCCCAAGATCATAGTGAAGCTGCCTTGGAGAGACACCAAATCAAGATTGCGCAAAAGATGATCCTCACTATCGTTCACTGAGATACGTACACCTGACAAACACGCGATAGAAACACCTATATCCTGTTCATCCCTAAGGTTTTCCTGAATCAGATTTCTTTTAAGATTCAGTACTCGCTTCTCATGCCGATCTGGTCTTTGCAGGTGCTGTTGAATTCTTTCGACACAACCAAGACAAGAAGCTGCAGATGGAAATGAAGTTATGAGTTCGGAGGCAGGTGTTGTAACAAGATTTATCAACGCAAGACTTGTGAAGACTTGGGAAATATTGAGTGGGCTAGAGTTTGCCACGCGTGCTTTGATTGAGTACACGATAAAAGTAACTGCAGGAGCGAGGGCCGGAGGCATGTTTCTACAACCAAAGATTAACTCTTGATCCTTCAGATAGTTTGAATTCAATTGAAATGTGACTGAAGACATCATGCAGAATACTTCTGCGCAGTACCAGCTTAATTAATTGTGGGCATATGTTCAAGTCTGACTACAAGCTGTGTAGCTAATGTCTGATACTGTTCTATGAGAAACACCCGCTTATCCCACGCTTCAAGACATAGTAATGTGATTCTAGCTGCCAAGCTAAAGGAAAAAACGATTGCAAAATGTAGTTGACCGCGAATACTATACAATGTGCGAGCTTGAGGAATATCAAGACCTGCCGAAAAAGCAAGATACAAGCTGATAAGTGTTGATGGCTTCACAGAACGATACTGCTCAAGGTGAGAGAGCGGCACAATAATAACAGCAGCCAAAAGATCCAATGTAGTTGTGGGTATCGAGAAGCGTGTTCGGATGGTGATTGACTTAGTAGAGAAAACTAAAAGTGCTATTTGACCCGAGATCAATGCCACGGATGCTATCGGTTTTGCAATCGACATCCAACTCGATTTTGTCTTTTGACTGGACAACCGAAGAAGCCAAATTCTCCATGGTGAAAGAAGTAGAAAGATGGCGCTTGGAACAACTGAAAGGATAGCTTGCTCGAAGAACAATGTGAAGTCGAAAGTACGAGCACATGCCGCCATCACTGGACCAAATTCATTGTCGGCGTCGGGTTGACATCCCTCAATACCGTAAAAATCCATCACGGTCGTATGATTAGAGGTCAACGTTTTGGCAAAAAATGTGAACCTCCCTAATTTGAGGTAATGAGATAAGAAGAGTTTCTTCAGGATCTTGCTAAAAGAGTTAAAATTGATTGTTGATAGTAATTTTATTCCAACTGTTGGGACTTTGAAGCTCCGACTCTTGAAGGCAGATAATGCAATCACCGCTACATGGAAGACAGTAGTTATGTCGAAGGGAGAGAATCTCCGCCCGTGGCGAAACCCTGCTCACACAACAGAAGCAGGAATAGGCTCGTCGAATTCCGACATCCGAAGCTGCGAATAGCATGACTTTGAAATGCATCACAGACTTCGGATCTGAGATTGCAGTTTCATTTCATCGCTTGAATTCCAATACTTACGTGTCGTATACGGAAGAAAGTAGTAATATGTAATGGATGACGCAATTTGTTCAACCGATTTCATGCTAGAGTTGTAGATCGGAATGCTCCATTTTCTGATTCTGATTTATTGTATTCTTTATTTTATGAGTATCACTAACACCTCCCAACTTTCCAAAGTACCGGTTGAGTGTAACGGTTAAATGTAAAAAACGTTTTGGGATTTATTTATCTTTTATGTTTCTGCTCAACTAATGATGGGAGGAAGAACAATTCTTATGGGCATTTTACAAAACTTTTGAGACGTCAGACACATGTTTAACGTGGCTAGTATGCAGATAGAACATCTGCTTCAAGCTCAATCCGAGATAGTACCTTGAAATACTGTGCCTTATGCCCGCATAATATCCTTATCTTTGGCCATACGTTATCTCGTGCTTAAGAGCGTTCTACACGTAAGAATGTCACTTGCCTAACTAGGTAGGTGGCCGGGATGGTGGCGCCTTGCTTTCCTATGCACTTCACCCTCACAAATCCACATTTGAACCAATGGATGATCATGTAGTAGATATAAAAAGAGGAGATTTGGGGAAA
This sequence comes from Botrytis aclada, assembly GCA_014898285.1. Classification (NCBI taxonomy): domain Eukaryota; kingdom Fungi; phylum Ascomycota; class Leotiomycetes; order Helotiales; family Sclerotiniaceae; genus Botrytis; species Botrytis aclada. Next base: position 1,626,233 of record RCSV01000008.1, read on the forward strand.
GCGACTACAATACGAGTGGTTGCCAGTATGTTGGGACATATTGCCATAAGATCTTATTTCAACAAGCCCCCAGCTCTTTGAGTTTGGACAATCTGTACATCAAACATTGAAGTATCTACAAGTAAAGACCCCACTTAGTGACTGTCTAGAGTCGTATATGAATACCCATCAGCGCTACAGTTTTTCTATTCACGTAGATCTAGATGCTAAGAGAACGGAGAGATCTAGAGCTACAGGTGCACTTAAATCTGGTCAGGATGGCTCAAGAAATATTTTTATTCGGCGTCGTGGTACTTGTGAGTATTGCGCAACAGCTTGCTCTATCTCCAGGGACATGTGATAAACCATCTTGATTGTGAAGGCGTTTTACCAGCCATGAGAAGATAGGATGGCCAAACCAGACAGAAAATCAAAATCTGTTTGAGTACATGCTTCATGGTATAATAACGAACGTGAGACAAATGCATGGAGGAAAGTGTGTGAAAAATACCGAAAACTTCGCAACAACATAACAAAATATGTTTAAAGAGATGCAAATGAGAATTAAATGACTGGAACACATTGTAGGCACGAGTTTTTATAACCTCGGGTTCTTCGACACTTGTAGTCAGATCACAGCGTAATACTTCAAGATGTATCTCTTCTTACTCGAGGCTTTTTGGCCATCATAATCAGCACGCTTGCGACGATTACGAAACAAGCCGCAGACACTAGAAATGGCAAACCCTGCAACACTCTGTCTAAGTTTAAGCTCGATGCAAAGGCATAGGAGTATACAGGTCCAGAGAAGGTACCGCCCACGCTCTTTATGGTAGATATCAACGTCGTAGCAAATGCTGCACGCTTTGGTGGAAAGAGTCCCACGAAGATAGAACGCAAAAGACTACTGAGGCCAATTCCGGTGCCAAAAACAATGATACCTTTTCCAGATTAGCCACTCTCAATCAGAGTAGCAAGACTGTCATAGTTACCGAATAAAGCTACTGTCGCATTTGGAGCGAAACTTAATAGCAATGCCCCAACGAGAGATAAAGCGCTGCTAATAAGAGCAAGTGCTATATCTTTGTAGCACGAGTTGAAGCTCCCCCAACGCAAAATCAGGGCATTTCCTAATGGCAAGCCTATGAAAAGCACGAGTAAATTCGCTACATGATCAAAAATGATAAATTGATTAGCCTAGAGGCGAACCATGTCAGTACTGGGGTTATGGAGAGATATGAGAAAATTCACCTCCGAGAAACTAATGCTGAACTGCCCTGGCATATATTGGAGGATCGAGATCTGGACTCTCTGACCGAGTGTAGCGAAGAATCCAGCAATTAACAATGGGATAGCACCTCTGATCTGCAGGAGATTATTGAATGATCTAATCACCGCACGCCTGCTGCTAATACGCTGCATTCTGGAGTCTGAGATATTGGTATATTCTGAAGCAGAATCAATCTCCGGCTCAGAAGCTGTTGACTGAGCTAAATCCCCCGTTGGAAGAAGGAGGCTTAAGCATAAAGATAGAGACATCAATGCGAGACCAACCGGCTGTGCGGCATAGTTCCCCAAAGATTTCATAGTTACGGAACTAACTCCAAAGCCCAGAATTGCTGCTACCAAAGCTGTACCATGTATCAAAGAGAAGACCGAGACTCTTTGAGTTGATGGCGCGACGGCTGCGGCACTCGTCATGAGAATAGCAAGGGGCACACTTGCGCCGCCCCCAATGAAGGTGAATATAGGACCTATCCAAACGAGTTTTAATGAAATCCTAGGAACAAGCCAGACCACACCAGTAGTCCACATTGAACTCAGTACCAATCCCAGATAGCCCAGAAACAGAATCGATCGCCGGCCATACTTATCTGCCATACTGCCATAGATACCCGACAAAAGAAGCATGGGTAGGCATTCCAAAAGTTGGAAAACGCCTAGAATCAGCGCCAGCTCACTCGCAATTGCATGATCTTTTTGGCAATTTATTGTAGGTCTGTCTGCATCCTGAGATGCTTTGTTGCATAAGTATTCTTTATAAGATGCGATTAAAGGAGTCGTTCGCATCGCCACACCAGTTTCGAAAGTGAGTTCCAGAACACCAACCAGGCCCCAGACCAACCACTTAAATCTCGGTCTTCGAACAGAAAATGATGAAGGGTCCTGCGTCCCAGAAATCTGCAAAAAAGGAGTTTGCACACCTGCTTCCCCCTGCTGGTTGCGGCTGCCACGCATCATGTTTTTCTCTGATCTAACAGATGAGATCTTGAAAAGCGACTTGTAAACATAGGTATTTATCGAACGAGAATCTGAAGTTTAGACGTATGGATATGGATATCCACAGAGCAACATACGGATAACTCGGTCTAAAAACTGGTCATACATCCGCTAGATGGAATGAGGGTCGCTCACTGTTCTCCGATCTCAACCAAACAGTGAAAAGGCAAATGAGACTTCACGTCAACGGGCCGAGTATTCCCCGAAGAAATGGAATAATGTGGAATCAAGTAACGTGATTAAAGGGACATAGCTTTCATGATCAATGAATAAAACTTAATCGACCAATCTTCTCTAAAGGAACCAAAAGCTCAGTATTCATAAATGTCAGTCAATTATGAACATATTTGTGAGTATCAATTCAGACATGTGGCGACGTCACTGTCACGTGACCTTCAAATGTACATAAAACGGAAGGCACAAGCGAGTGGAATCCAGCACATGCAAACTAGGAAACAATACTACCATTTCAGGCAGGCAAAGGCAAACACGGCCTCAAAATTTTCGCCCTTCAACAGCTTTACAGATCATAACATTAACCAAAAACTCTACCTTCATCCATAAATATCAGAAATCATTGCAGAGAACACAGATCTCATAGTCAGAAACGGTCACATCGACAAAGCCACAATTACATATGGCGACTTCCGATGGGGTTGCGGTGGAGGTGCACGGGACAACTCAGCTTCCAAATTCTATTTTGAGCTGGTACGATGAGACTCGTCCTATGTGGATTGACCTTGTAGGGGATTATGCTGGAAAGGAGTTATTTCTCCTCGAGGGAGATTCTTTACTAAGAGAATGTTTCGCAGATGAAAGGATCGATTTTCAAGGTAATGCTTTTTATGTTTCTATTGATGTGTTGTTTTTTTGATTCTCCAGATTGATTCTCTTCGGAGAATTTGACGTCGGGGACTTTACCAAGTGCTTGGAATACTTGCTTTGAGTACAAAATATGTGTAACATCACACACCAAGGATGAAAGTTTCATGCCATTATGGAGTCGACATCAAAGCGATATAGGGAATTCTAGCAATCACGTTATTCACAAAAAGGACAACGAGCTAACAATGTTCAACAGATGGATTTCAATTACTTCATGCTGTATACGTAGTGGAGCTATTCCTTGAGAATTTAGTCAAGAGACATTGCAACTTCCACATTGCATTCTTTGAAGGTATGTTTTCCCTTTCCAAAACCATGCTCTTGGTCTTCAGAATATCACCCGAAAATTCAAAGCCTTCATAATCCTTGGGGCCGATTGATGATTCTAACTTTAATGGTAGAGAATCGGCAATTATGTGTACCACCAGGAGTGAAATCCACACATCGAGCTCGGTATCTTCTCGCTCGAACAGCAATCCGACAACATTTACACCACAAATTACCATTATCACACCCAGAGATTGTGGTCAACACTTTCCCTTCTTTAGAGAGTGAAGAATTCTCTAATTATCTTCATGTTACACCAGTGCACTTTGTCATGTCGCACGATGGGGCTGCCACAGCAAAGCAACCTCGCTCATCGAAAGAAGGAAAGACCATCCTTCGAGGACTGATCTGGTTTTTCAATTCCCATAAGCTCAATATTGCTCTCATTAATCGCATAGAGTTCAGAGATTCAAAGGTTTTCACCATGATCGTGGAAAGCATGACTGTCTCAAGCCAACGCAAGCTTCTTATTGGTTCTGAGTTTACCAAAGACATTGAAGAAGCTCGTGTGGAGTTTGCCAAAGATTCGCAATCCGACAACTCTAGTGGAACGCTGTCCATCGACGACGAAATCACCCAAAAGTTGTCTGCTGCATCGGCAAAGATTCACTTGAGTGAAAGATCATGCGTCTCTGTTCTTTCTGCTTCTCATATTCTGAAAAAAAACACATCTGATATATTTTTTGCTTCTGCCCTCATTTTACACAGCGTCATGCTTAATCAAATCCCTCTTTCAAAGCGTCGATTTCCATCTGTTGAATTCGACAATGACTTCGAAGAAGAAATTACTAGTTTCTTGTCCTTATTTGCAGATGTTGCTCAGGTTATCCTGAACAATTCGACATGGAGCAAATTTGTTGAAACTAATGAAATCACAAGAGATTCTCATGATCTTGTCGATGGCCGATTATTTCGTGTCGTCATTCAAGCTATGTGCGACGAATCTTTAGACCCATTTCCTCAGTCAATTCAAGACGAATGGCTCGTGCTTTGCAATTTAACCAAGGAGCTGTCAAGTCAAGAACTTTCCTTGGACAAAAGCATTGATTTGTCCTCAGTCAAAGTTACCCCGTGCGAAGATTCCGACTTAAGCTCTGATGATCTTACAGTTTTACCTTTCACTAATGCTGTCTTCAACAAGCATTTGGAGTGTATCCATGTTAGAACGGATTCATCTCTGTCTGCACAGTTTGGCACTATGAAGCTTTACAGAGAAACAAGTCATTGGCATAATCACAAAAAGCCTCTTATCACAAAAGCTCCTGTGGCACAAAAAGTGTCCAAATGGCGGTAAGTAACGCCAATTCAAGCTTTATTTCCTGGATGTCTCAATTGCAGCCAAGTAGGTTCTAACTAGTCTACAGTAATCCCCTTCGAACAAATCAATTCTATATGAGTGAAATGACCTCATACGCCGCGAGTTTAACAGGAGCAAAGGGAAAAGCACTCGAGCCTGAGACAATTGTGGTGGGACCCAAGCAACTGGTGAAAGTTGCTGAGGAGAAGCCGTCAAAGACGAGTAAAGCCGAAAAGCCAGCGCCTAAATCGAAGAAAGAAGTCCCAGCTGATGTATGATTCTTTTAAGTTTGGTCAATTGAATGATGCTGACAATAACTTCTAGAATAAAAAACCTGCATCCAATGCCAAGAAAGGTACTAAAAAGGGTGGTGGGCTTTCAGCTGCTGATCAGATCCGTGCTGCAAATCTAGAAAAGAAAGGAGATACAGAGACTGATAAAGCTTTCCTTGCGTGGTCTATGGTTATGAAGGATCTCGATTTGACCTCTAACGATGAGAATCGCTATCTTCGGGCCAAACAATATCTTAACAATCTTGACAATGCCAGAACAAAGATTCTTGAAGGAGATATCAACACCTTTATCCTGCAATGCCTACTGTCTTGGTGGGCAGGGTACTGTAAGCAAAACAAGAAAATTGATGGTTATCATGTAGTCGCATTGATTTGGACCACTGTAAGATCTATATGCACTACTAATGCACCCACCACAAAAGAAATTATTCAGCATGTCGAAAAGATATGCAAATTGGTTGGTATTTCGGACGCTTTCTTGTCGCCGAAAGTCCTTGGTGCTGATCGAAAGCTCTCTTTTGCCTTCAAGTATCCTCCTCCAACTTTGTCCTTGAAAATTGATATTTCTCAATCAGAATTTCAACTGGAACATTGTGGTCCTTACATGGACAGAATGCTTGATGCAAAGCCAGATCCCCGTGTTTCTAGCTTCGTTCCTGATGGTTGGCAGAGAGATGTGCTCGATCAGTTAGATGCCAATAAGAGTGTATTCGTAGTAGCACCAACTTCCGCTGGTAAAACTTTCATCAGTTTTTACGCCATGGAACAAATTCTACGAGCTGACAATGATGGAGTCCTGGTTTATGTTGCACCAACAAAGGCACTTGTCAATCAGATTGCAGCTGAAGTTCAGGGTAAGCACTCTCGCATTTGTTCTCCTCTCTTCTCTCTCATCTTTGGAAGACTAAGGAGTAAACTTTTCCCTATCTCAACCCAAAGATATAGACCAAGAGAATTTTTTCATTCCTCTCTTTTTTTTTTTTTTTTTTTTTTTTTTACAAAAGTAACCACTAACAATGCTGTCTTCTAGGTCGGTTCTCCAAGAGATTTCCTCAAGCCGGTAAAGGAGTGTGGGCTATTCACACTAGGGATTATCGTGTGAACAATTCTACAGGTTGTCAAATTCTCGTCACTGTACCCCATATTCTTCAGATTATGCTTCTATCACCAACAAATGCGAAATCATGGGCTCCAAGAGTGAAGCGTATTATTTTCGATGAAATTCATTCTATTGGACAATCTGAAGATGGTGTGGTATGGGAGCAACTCTTGTTATTATCACCATGCCCTATCATCGCTCTTTCTGCAACTGTGGGCAATCCTGAGCAGTTTGCAGATTGGCTAGGAGAGACCCAAAAGGCAAATGGATCCGAGTTAAAGATGATCAAACATTCAACCAGATACTCCGATTTACGGAAGTTCATGTACGAGCCACCTAAGAAATTCAACTTCGAAGGTCTCGGAGACTCATTCGGTCTAGGTTTGGGTCTGGATGGTCTACAAGGCTTCGAATCCTTTCACCCTGTGTCAAGTTTGGTTGATCCTTCGAGAGGCATGCCTGAAGATCTTGCACTTGAGCCTAGAGATTGCTTATCGCTATGGAAAGCCATGGTCAAACATCAGAGCAAGGAGTACAGCGTCCCTGAATCATTGAATCCTGAAAAGGCATTGCCATCCTGCATTCGAAAAGCAGATATTTTTGCTTGGGAAAAAAATCTTAAAAAAGTATTGCTTCAATGGATGACAGAGTGTCAATCACAATTTGCCAATGTGGTGAAGGAACTGACTCCAGAAAACGTTGAGACCAAGAACGATATTTCAATCGACAGCACCTCTGATTCCGCGATTGAATCCATTGACCCGTTGGATCTACAAGCTACAACCCTGCCATTACTTTATCAATTGCACAAGCGTCGTGCCCTACCAGCTATATTGTTCAACTACGACCGATCTGCTTGTGAGAGCATTGCAAACACTCTACTGAACCAGCTAGTTCAATCAGAAGAGCAATGGAAGAAAGGATCAGCTTGGAAAAAGTTGATGGACGGCTATGAGAAGTACCAGGAAATGAAGGCAAAGAAAGGTCGTAAACCGGTCAAACCATCCAAGAAATCTACCCAAGATGATGAAGGTGGATCAAAGATGGACCGAATGCGTGAGGATGCAACAGATGGATCTTCTTTCTACGACCTCTTCGATCCAACTGCCCCCCAAGCCGATTTCTCATTTGCTGATCCAAAGCGTCTGCAAAAAGAAGAACTTGATGGTTTCATTCGACAACTTCGTCGCAAGGAGATTAGAGAAGACTTGATTGATTTGCTAAGGAGAGGTATTGGTGTGCATCATGCTGGTATGAACCGAAAATACCGGCAGTGTGTAGAAATGTTGTTCCGTAAAGGTTTCTTGAAAGTTGTCATTGCAACTGGTACACTTAGTCTGGGTATTAACATGCCGTGTGCTACTGTTGTATTCTCTGGAGACTCTGTGTTCTTGACTGCCTTGAATTTTCGTCAAGCTGCAGGTCGTTCAGGTCGTCGTGGTTTCGATCTACTCGGTAACGTCGTATTCCAGGGCGTCTCTAGAGAGCGAGCAAGTCGTCTTCTCAGTTCTCGACTCCCTGAGCTCACTGGCCACTTTCCAATTACGACAACATTGGTATTACGATTGTTCTCCCTTTTGAACGATTCTAAGAACTCTCCATATGCTGTTAGAGCTATCAACTCTCTTCTTTCTCAGCCTAGACTGTATCTTGGCGGTCAAAGTTTCAAAGAGCAGGTTCTTCACCATTTAAGATTTTCTATTGAGTACTTACGCAGAAACGCACTCCTTGGACCTGGCGGTGAACCTGTCAACTTTACTAGTTGTGTTTCACATCTTTACTTTACCGAAAATTCGAGTTTTGCATTCCATGGTAAGTGACCCTTCTACTTCGTATAAGTTCAGTGAAAAATGTTTGTACGCGAGTGCTACCTTCCATCGTCATTGACATCTCTGTTAACCGAGATTATGCGGTTTTGTATTGTATTCAGTTGCAATTTGTATACTAACGGGTGCCTAGCTCTTCTCAATGGAAAATACTTCCATAAGCTCTGTGCAGATATCGACACCAACTCTGATGAAGTACTCCGTACAATGGTTCTGGTATTGAGTCATCTATTTGGTCGCAAAGTTGTTAGAGAAGTCGATGATCCCGAAGAGGCAGAGAAGATTCACCGTTCGCCGTCGAATGTGTACCTCGACCCCATGCCAGAAGACGCAGCTAATATACTTCGCGATCATAATAAGAGTACTTTAGAGGTCTTTTCAACATATGTAAAGACGTTCGCCGAGCAACACATTACTGAAGAAGAACATGCTTTGCCATTTACTCAAAGTCCAGTCGGTCCAAATGAAACAAGCGAGACGAGTGGAAATACGGCCATTGATTTTCTCCCTTCTTTGCCTAGTCCGCACGCTAGATCACCATTTGTAGCTCTATCTGGTCTGGGTGACTCTTTCACTACCATTGAAGATCTTTGCAGCTCCACTCGCCAAGGTGTCTTCCTTGAAGCAGCGGTAATTCCACATCTAGAGCTTCACCCTGATGAAACAAGATCACCTTTAAATTCATACCTTCTTGATTTCTTCAAGCACGGTTCTCTACAACCTCTAGAGCACGCCAATGGTATCCGCAGATCAGACGTCTGGTTTGTACTCAATGATTTCTCTATGGTACTGGCTACAATCGCCACATCCCTCGCCTTACATCTCGGTCTAGGTCAAGATACAGATTCAGAACTCCTCGATGTAATGGGAGCAGGAGATTCCGTTGAGAACGAGAACGATGAGAAGATGGCTGAAGATTCCATTCCACAAGCTGTTTCCGGACCATCCAGTGAAGTTCAACAAGCTCAGCCAGTACGTAGAAAAAAGGTTGTCGACGATTGGGATGCTGGTGAGGATAGATTGGCTGCTGAAGAGGACTATTTGGAGAAGGAAAAGGAGAGTGGTGCGGGTGCGACAGATGATGAAGAATATGAGAAGTTGATGACTGTTTATCGAGCATTCAGGAAGTTGAAGACGGAATTTGATGAGAAGTTTAGAGCTATTTGGGCTTAAATGGGCGGATTTATGGAAGGGGTGTGTGGATTGGTCAAAATTATTTTGATCATAAAGAGAAATCACATTCCTGGTTTGAAAGTTCTATCACTCTGGATAAATTGAAAAGCTTTCGATGGAGAAAAATTTGTAGAGTTTTCTTCTCGAGTGGTTACTTTGAAATAGCATGGTTTGACTGCAAATCAATACAATAAAATCGCCTCAATTCAATCATGCCAATATCCTCTCCCTCTGAATTCGTATCGATTGGTCATGAGAACCCGAAAACAAGAGTCATGAAAAGAACCAAAAATGTTTTCGGAAATTTTCACTCCTGATGTCTGGCTTCATGCAAATAATATCTACTGGTGTTGCAACATATATAAAATTCATTGTCTATAATGTCAGAAGACGGTAGCTTGCATTGTAACATGATCTTGGTCAGCGATGAGAAATTTGCAAGACATGATACACGAGAAAAGTAAAAGTTTCTTTCACAATTGTGACTTCAATGCGGAGCACGCCGAAGAAGCCAGCCAGCACTCAATACCCCGCGCCTATAGTAACCCTTGTATTGATAATATGCACGGAACGTAATACGGCTGAGATCCGATGGGTTAAAGAACACCTTGGTATCGACCGAAGAAGCCCTCGGACTCGACCTATGTCGAACTATCGTGTTAGTGGGATTGCCGTTTTTAATCACTAGAATCTGGGCACATTCTTACCCCACGGTTGCCGATGAACTAGGCCTTTCTTTTTAACTTCATTCTTAAATTCCACCGAGATTCTTTAGATGTAGAACTATTGAAGTTCGAAGCTCATCTTCTTACTCTGGACGGTATAGTCGAACGTTGTGATGAACCATGGAGTCCGGACCCCTTAACCTTAATATGACGTCTCATATACGTAGGGCGAGAAGCAGGAATGCCATCATACTTTGGATCTGGATGAATTATCCGACCTCGACTAAAGTTACCTTAGAATATGGTCCCGGATGTTATAGTGATCTGCCAAGCCACTCTGAACTCATCGAAGGAGCTATTCGAGAAGAAGGTCACTCGACTCCTCTCTGCAATGAAATCTAGAGCTCTATTTAGAAATTGGCAAGTATTGACAATCATTTCTCATATCGTAGCAACCTATATCAAGAAGTCAAGATATTTCTCATATCTCTAGTAACTTGAGCCTTACCAGACGAATGATATACCATGGAATCCCGCTGTGATTGGTGACATCTTCATGGTCGAATTGTAATTGTGATCTGAGAATGAAGAGAACGCAGAACATGTTACATACCTACCTACGTATACAGTACAACAGCATCGAACTTCAATACTTCTCCTCGTGTTTGCGGGGAATTTTTTTAGGGCACGCGGGGAAAGTTTTCTTACATAAGCACACTAGAGTGGTGTTGTCACTAGAATGGTGTTGTCTTGGGGGTGAAGTCTTATCATTTGATGTTTAAGCTTCCTCCAACTTTCTCCAACTTTTACACCGAACCAAAACTGCCGAAGTTTAGAAATTCCCCAGTTTCTCCAGAAAAGAAAATTCCTTGAAGTCTCATCACCAATAGAATACTGTCTCTCTTTTGCATATGGAGAGTCTCTAAGTTTTTGTGACCGGGCCAAGAGAGTTTAATTGGATCCATTGCCATGTCCTCTGGAGAAGTCACTCAGGATTTGCGCACCACCTTCCTAAATCGTTGGCAGTGACCTTTTTAGTTGGTTGTACAGTATCAAGAGAAACATCAGCAGCATGAGCTTTCTTTCCTGCTTAGTTCCAGTGCATGTGTATAAGATGGGTGAGATCTGCTGCCCATATGTCTATTTCATTTCTCGTCTGTCCTACTTTACTCTTTCTCATTTCCTGTGCCTCCTGCATATAAGCATATATGGTTGAGAAGTACTTTCCAGCATCCTCATCTCATATATCAACATACGCCGAGTATATACTTCAAAGTATCAGAACTTCTCAATCATGGCTTGGGGTATAGGTAGAAAACGCGAGAGATATTATGGCTACAAAGGTAAATCACTGAATCGTTTGATCACCATTGTTTCTGGAATAGATTTTCTGTGAGTGTTTCTTTTTCTTTCGTTTCCAGATTCTACCTTGGCAGCAAAATAATTACTCAAAACCTGCTACTGTGCAATATTGTGGAGACGGCCCGCTCTGGAGAAAGGCGGAGGCGGAGGTGGGGTTGAATGCTACCATCGAAGGCCACCTTCCTTATGACGAAGACGTTGCATTTCCGATGTTTTCCCGGTTCGAATTGCGTAACAAGAATTCACAGCTAACTCATTCATAGGCTTTTTGGTTACGATCAAGGTGTCATGTAAGTTTGTATTTCAAAAGAATTCCAATTCGCGATGGGCGTTGGGCGAAATAAATCGCACATCGAAATGAGATCTCAAGTACATAAACTTCAAGGACCATTTGATGATTGAATCTGATGTGGTATATTGTAGGGTATGCTTAGTCTTGGACTCGATATTGGTGTGCGGTTTACTTCGTCCATGATTCGCAATCTGACAAAAGCCCCAAGTAATCGAGCTAATACTTTGACAGGGGAGGACTGTTAACTCTCCCATCTTTCGTAAAAACGTTTCCAGAAATCGATACCGTCAATGATCATTCATACCAGACAGCTCTTTATCAAGGTTTAGTAGTGGCCTCTTACAACCTGGGTTGTTTTGGCGGTGCTGTTATAACTATCTTTCTTGGAGATCGTCTTGGTCGTCGTCGGATGATATTCCTTGGTTCCTCAATTATGATTATTGGAGCTATCCTGCAGGCAACTTCGTTTAGTGTTCAGCAATTCATTATTGGGCGAGTGCTTACCGGTTTTGGAAATGGCATGAATACAAGTACAGTCCCTACATGGGCTTCAGAAACGTCGGAATCACACGAAAGAGGGAAAATGGTCATGTTCCAGGGTGCTATGATTACAGGAGGTATTGCTTTATCGTATTGGCTTGATTTAGGAACATCACGCGCGGGAGCCAATAGCGTGTCTTGGAGATTTCCAATTGCTTTCCAGATTTTACCAGCGCTCATCATACTCTTGTGCATCCTCGACCTTCCAGAATCCCCTCGGTAAGTATCTCCTCCTATGTTGGGCCTTATTCGATCTAATGAATCTTTTAGTTGGCTCGTCCTGAAAGGTGATATCGAGGAGGCTAGAGCTGTCCTTGCAGCACTCGAGGTTCCTTCCAAAGAGTCTAGCGAAGTCGACGAATCGGCCGTTGAAATTCAAATCGCACAGAGAGTTGAAATCAAATTGAAAGAGATCACTAGTCAAATTGACGAAGCGGCAAACTCTGGCTGGCGTGATATGTTCACCATGGGCCCAGATCGTAACTTCCATCGCGTCCTACTCGCATATTTCGTCCAAGTCATGCAGCAAATCTCCGGTATCAATGTCATCACCTATTACGCGGCTACAATCTTCGAGCAGTATATCCATTTGAGTAGCGAGACTTCCCGTTATCTCGCAGCTGGAAATGGCACGGCATACTTTGCTGCTTCCTTCATTGCTCCCTTTACAATCGAAAAGTTTGGTCGTCGTAAATCTTTGTTACTTGGCTCAATTGGATTGATCGCAAGTATGGTCATCCTCGCTATCATGACACGCTTGTCGGAAGAGGGTATTGGTGGCAAAAAACCGGGAATTGTCTCTACCACTTTCCTCTTTGTCTTTAACACCTTCTTCGCAATCGGATGGCTCGCAATTCCTTGGCTATACCCGGCTGAGATTGTTCCCCTCAAAATCCGTGCACCAGCTAATGGTTTATCCACATCTGCTAACTGGATTTTCAACTTCATGGTTGTGATGATCACACCAGTTGCATTCAATTCGATTGGTTATAAAACCTACATTATTTTCGCTGTCATCAATGCCGCCATGTTTCCAGCAGTCTATTTCTTTTATCCCGAAACTGCCTATCGGTCTTTGGAGGAAATGGACACGATATTTCAGAAAACAACTAGTTTCTTTGACGCAGTTAGCGTTGCAAAGAATCAGCCGCATAGATATGGGGGCGATGGAAAGTTGTTGGTTGCTCCTGAGGCTATAGAAGAAATGTCGGGTGGGGGAGTACTCGTACAGCACGATTTTGGAAAGGAAAGTGATAACGGAACTATAGTCCACAGGGAGAATGTTGCAGATGATAGCGGAGGAAGTACGACGAGCCCAAAAAATGAGCATGGGGTTGACATCAGGTAGTTTGCGATTCTGACGGCTGGATTGTAAAGCCGAGAGAAAAAGGTGGCTTTCTTTATATACCCAGTTTTTGCAGTCGCCGGTGATTTTGGATCAAGAGCTATTGTCTTTCTATTGCTAGCTCTTTATTTAGATATCTAAAGATTTAACACTTGTTAGAAAATAGCAATGGCGTTTAGAGTACCTGAATTTCATCGAGGTTTTTAAATTTTTTGATATCTTTATGATTCCTATTCGTGATCGTGAAATAGAAGCTCACTCTTTACCTCGTCAAGAACCCCAAATCGACCACCCTACGAGCCTACCCAGGTATCACACTAAATATTGAAATCGAAATCCCCAAATTTCCCTCCCTCGTATTGCAAATCCATGAAAAAATTACCAGCCAGATACTCGAAGCTCGATTGTTTCGAAAGTCAAGCAACTAGAAACATCTTCCCCACTGATCATTTGAGTAGTTCATCTAAAAGAATCATAGATATGTATAATATTCTGAAAATAAGATAAACAAAGACTCGATTGAATTGTTTCATTCTGAGGACGACGAGCTGTAGATTACTCTTTTCGATAATTGATAGCAAATCGAATAATCGGGAGTGCAAAACGAAAATCGGAGAGGAATGTTCAAATGTTGCTGAGGTACTATGTATGTGTGTACACGATAATTTCAAGACCAACATTATGCCTACATGCTGATAGGGTTTTCGATAAACTCATTTCTAACATCTCGAATTATGGCCGTAGGACGGTTCCGCCCCACCACCACCCCGCTCTGCGAGGATCACACCATTTGTCCGCCCACCTGCGTTATCTCTATAATTACAAAAACCTGGTTCTCCTCCATAAAATACAATAGGTGGTGTGGTGTAATGGTAGCACGTGACGTTGTGGCTCATCCTTCACCGGATATATCACGAATGATCCGTTTCAATCTGGGTTCGATTCCCAGCACCGCCAAACTTGACAGTTTGGATTGAAAATTAACAAGGTGGTTTGATTCCATCTATTTCCCTATTCTTTTTGCATTTTTTTTTTGGTTACTTTTGGATGGGGTGTGGTGGGTGGGGTTGGTGGGTGGGGTTGGTGGGGTACTGGTAGATTGGTAAGCGAGAGGGTGTGGTTTTGGGGGGTGCTGGTGGGTGGAAGGGTGGAAGGAGGAAACTACTATAAGGATACCTCCAAATATCCTTAAATTTGGCCCTAAAAAAAAATATCCTTATAAAGAGATTCTACTGTATAAACACGAGTGAAAATATTGGCGATGATGAAATTGCGTAATACTCGATTTTAGGTGGGACAGTTGTTTACCGGAAGGGAGATCACAACTTCACAAGAAACCGACAGGAAGATCTATTTTGCGTACGTATGTGAGGAGTTTTTCCATGCATTCTTGGCGGGAGTTCACATTATGAGCGTTGATCTATATTCTGGAGTTCTTGAATAGGTATATACTGATGTTAATTGATATGATGGAATTTTGATTCGGATTTGGATCTGCTAAGCAAGATTTGGTCTCGATCTTGGCTCTGCGAAATCGGCTGTGAGTGTTCCTGTTGCAGACAAGATATAGGTTTGAGTTTGGAATATCAGATCATATGTAGTTGGTTGAGTCATGTGATCTTTGTCGAAACGTGGATAAGTACACACCCTCGACACCCCCACGTTTGCTGAACGGAACTAGATTCAATCATCCACATCTCAGGAATTCATTTGATGTCCGGAATATCCTCACAGAACGGAGAACCGCAGTCGGATTTTACCCATGATGTTATTGATTAGATGGCGGTCACACCATGGCAACGGAACTTTCCTTCTGGCTTGGTATCCTGAGATTAAAAGAGTGTTCAATCTGAAGCTTACTAATAAGGGTTCTCAAACTACACGGGACAGTTTTGTGATCGCAACTGGAGCACGCTTCGAGTTAGCTCTCCTCAATAAGCTTTCCTGCATAATAACCTTAAATCCAAAGCAATTAGAAATGGGTTAAGCAACATCGATTTTCGCATGGGCATTCTTTTTTAGGTGTTTTAGTCAGCTAAGCCTTAACAAATGACACAACCTAGTACGCTCAGAACGCCTCAAAAGTATAAACCACCACCAAGGTGTTTTCGAGAATATTGCGCAGTTCGTCCAGAGCTACAAGCCCTGTGGTGGCAGATTCCGTAGGTGACAAAGCATTCATTTCGTCACCGCAAGGGAATATTCAATACTTTAATACTATATTGAATAAAGCGTTTTTACTATATTAATGTGATTAAACTTTCGTACTATATATGACGAAAGTTTTTTATTCATTGGGGTCTTAGTGAAATTTCAAAAAATTTCTTGATTTTCGAAAGTTCCACTCTTTTTTAGTCGAATTCGAAGAAGAATTCAATTTAAAAAGGATATAGGGTAGAGTCACTATAGTCTCTTGTTTATATAATACATTCTATATGGTATAGCACAGTGGTAAAGCTTGTAATTGAAGAATAATTCAGAAGTGATATGGTTCCACTTCTCTTTAAGCTTTCGACTAATGCCTCTAGTTTATTCTTGTCGCGGGGTGACATTAGTCCTAGCCTATATCCTATCCTATCCTGTCCTGCTATATATATGAGAGCAAGGTAGAACTTCTAATTCTATCTTTTAATCTTTTATACTTTTGTGGTGTAGCGGTATAGCTTTTGAATACTCCCGGAAGTGATCCCACCCTTGGTTATAAGTGGAGCTGTGTGGGGGCCCACTTATAGCTTACAGGCCTTTATTGGTTTGGGGGCTAGTATATATAGATCCGTCAGGCTGCCTTTTAGTTAGGCATAGGTATGGAGACTATATCTTAAGGAGGGGGGTGATATCACAGAGTAATATTAGTCTTAGCTTATATCCTGTTCTATCCTGTCCTGCTATATATGTAAAAGCAAGGTAGAACTTTTAGTTCTATCTTCTAGTCTTTTATACTTTTGTAACATAGTGGTATAGTTTCTGAATGCTTTTGGAAGTGATCCCGTGATATTAAATAAAACTATCCTTGATTATAAGTGAAGCTGTGTGGGGGGGTCCACTTATAGCTTATAGGCTTTTATTGATCTGAGGACTAGTATATATAGATCCGCCCGGGGCTGCACCCCCTCTGGAGCCACTTCCCCCCCCTCCACTACTGCGTACAAACTACACCACACAAAAACTGACAATATAAGGCCCTACAGTTAGCTTCAAACCTGAACTACCCAGCATGAAGTGGGTTGAACAGTATCGACTTTGTAAGTGGGAGACAAGCGGCAGGAGTGCGTATAGCACCCTTGGTTGCTTTTCCTTGGCCTGCATTACAGCTGTAGAAGAACGGAACGTGTGGCTATGCCGGTATTTCTGCTAGCATAGTTTATTTCTAGTACTCTCTGGGAGATTGTAGTGAGCCCCTACGGCTTGCCCCCTAGATGTAAATTAAAATGAATAAATAAATATATATATAGATCCGCTAGTCTGCCTTCTAATTAGGTATAGGTATAGAGACTATAGCTTAAAAAGGGGGGTGATATTATGAGGTGATATTAGCCCTAGCTTATATCCTATCCTATCCTATCCTGTTATATATGTGAGAGCAAGGTAGAACTTCTAGTTCTACCTTTTAGTCTTTTATACTTTTGTGGTATAGTGGTATAGCTTCTGAATGCTCCCGGAAGTGACCCCGTGACAATTCTCTAGCTCTTACACCTGCTCCCCTTAATGTCCTTAACCCTCTCTTAGCCTCTACTCTAGCCCTTACACTCATACCCTCTGTCCCCTTTTTTATAAACTCTAATTTCGAATCCAAAAGCTCTAAGGGAACTCCCCTTGGGCTCGAATTTTCATTTTTTCTATTAAAATTCAATATAAAACGGGTTGCATTTTGTGCCGATATTATTCGTCACTAACGAATTGGTCGTTTCGTCAATGATGAAAAAAGGATTAATATCGTCATATACGCAATAGAAATTACTATGGGGATTTATATTGAATTTCTCTTCGTCCGGAAGATTAACTTTGCCACCACAGGGAAGGTTGTGAATGTCAAATAGATGAGATGAAAGGACGGCCCGTTTTTCTCGAGAACATTCGAGGGATCTTACTTGATCGTCGGATGTCTGCGAAGGTCAATTGAGATGAATACGCGATTGCGTATATGCTCTACCATGATTATGCAAACAGTTTTGTTGCCAAGAAAATCTGGAGCACCCCTTTGTCAGCACTTTCCCTCCTATCGTGGGCTGAGGTTTATGAATTGGAATATGCATTGGAGTTTAAGCAGTGAAATGAGTGACATAGCCAAGCCTTTCTGGGAGAATATACTCACTATCAAGAGTCTGCGAGAAGTCAAGTATATTGTTTGCAGTGGACAGAGAGGACTATCCGCCAAGCGTGTGGCCTTCTGAAACCCTTTTATCTCGTGTCGAGATAATGCTTTACGGGATGGAGATTCTGGAGGGGGAAATGTCCGACTCTTGATGGGATTCTGGACAACATGATCAAGTATCTCAATGGTATATAAGGACGGTGAAAGTCTCGAGGTTTTCTAAATCATCAACTCATCAACTCATCAACTCATCTACTCAACCAACCATCCATTCGTTCCTCAATCACTCATTCACTCACTCATTCACTCGTTTTCACAACACAGCTTACAGTCAAGCAAATCAATCACCAAAGCTCCTTCTTTAAAGTTATATCAATAACTTCATTTCAATCAATCATCATGGTTTCATTCAAGACCCTCGCTATCCTCATGCTCTCTGTTATCGCAGTTGACGCCGCAGGAGTCATTGGCAAAGCTGAAGGTTTCGCTGCTGCTGCCACTGGAGGTGGAGCAGCTGTTGCTGCATCCCCAAAGGACATCAACGAGCTTGTTAACTGGCTCTCTGATAATGTTGCCCGTACCATTGTCCTTGACAAGACCTGGGATTTCACTAACACTATGGGAACAAAGACTGAGAAAGGATGCACACCCCTCTCAAACACATGCAGCAACGGTGCCGGACAGGATTCAGTCGATATCAATGGCTGGTGTGAACAGCCTGCAAACGCCAATCAAGCTCTTGCTAAGCCAACTATCACTTACAACGTCGCCGGTATTCCTCCAAATGCTATCAAGCTCGGTTCTAACAAATCCATTGTTGGCGTTGGAGCTCTTGGAAAGATTAAGGGTAGAGGTTTCTACATTGCAGGTGCTAAGAACATCATTATCCAGAACGTTGAGTTCGTCGAGATGAACCCCAAGTACATTTGGGGTGGAGATGCTATCTCCGTTGATGGCACCGATCTTTTGTGGATCGATCACGTCAAGATCTCCAGAATTGGTCGTCAATTCATTACCATGGGTCCAGGTGCTTCCAACCGTGTTAGCATTACCAACTCTGAGTTCGACGGTACTACTCTTTGGTCTGCTAAGTGCAACAACCACCATTACTGGACATTGTACTTCACTGGATCCCAAGATACTGTCACTTTCAAGGGCAACTACATCCACAACACCAGTGGTCGTGGACCCAAGGTTGGAGGCTTGCACTCATCAGTCACACCAAACGTCTTCCTCCAAGCTGCCAACAACTACTGGTCAAACATCGCAGGAAATGCATTCCAAATTGGCGAAGGAGCAAAGGTACTTGCTGAGGCCAACATTTTCGAGAGCGCTGTTACACCCGTCACCTTCGACATTACCAGCAACCCTCTTTGGTCTTCAAGCAGTGGTGTTGCAGGATGTGCTTCGATCCTTGGTCGTAACTGTCAGGCCAATAGCCTTGTCTCATCTGGGTCATTTGTTGGAACCAACACCAATGTCTTGACTGCTGCAAAGGGATTGTCCCTTGCTGCTGTTGCTGATGTTTCAACCACCAAGGCCAATGTTCTCAAGAACGCTGGTATCGGAAAGATCTAAGGGATTAGCTGAACAGGATATACTGGAGGGGGGACAGAAGGGGGATAGATGGGGGCACAGGAGAAGAGAGTGAGATGGAAATAATCAAGGCAACATTGTACGCGATTCGTTATAATTAGATAGTTTGTTTTTTGTTTGAAAAGTCGTTTTAGAATTTGAATTATAAGTACTGTTTTATATACTGAGTCTTTACATGGATATACAAGTGAATATGATGTATTTTTAAAATAAAATTCTTTATATAGCGAGTCCATTCACATTCAACCATTATCTTTAAGCTATATTTCGAGGAACTCAGGGTGGGAACTCACAACATCTTTCTAGTCACAAACTGGGATAATTATGCAAAAACTGTCGTCATTATGGCATGCTTCTAGTAGTGTGTCCCGTCAAGTTTGTCTGTAAAACTATATCCAATAGTGAACCCCTCAGCATTCAATAACCGAGGCGTTGAGTTCGAGTTGTAACTTGTAGGAGGAACGACCAACCGAACACCTGCATGTATGTCTATTCACAACAATTCGAGGAGAAATACTATGCATGATCTTCATTACTCAACTCTGTTCGTTGAGTGCTTGAGATCTTGAGATGGGCGTCTAGGTGGTTTGATTGTAATGAATTAAATAGAATTGATGAGTTCTGTTCTATTATAGGATTGTTATGATATGATACGATAAGGTAGTAGTTTCATTTATGGGCTTGTGTTTCCTTTGTACTGGGTGGTTATGAGAGGTGAGGAAGGGGAAAGTAGTTTATGGTTCAGTGATTTGTACTTATTAGGATTTGTTTGAATCGATTTTGGGGATGTTTGATGATTATTTGAATGATCAGGATATTGGTATTCTGGTATTTGTTTAGATTAAGATGCCACACGCGCCACAAGAAGCAATATGGGAATAGCTTCAAAAATCAACCATTAGATAAAAGAATTATGCTGAGGAAGAAAAGTCTTCCTACGAGATCAAGACCGATATAGAGATTGATCACGGGACTATCTATTAGTTGTTCACTAAACAGGGTTCTAGGCATGACATAAGTGTATATTTGGATTGCTTTTAATTAAAGCTGATATATTTAGAGTAATATAAAACCACATACAGATTTATAATCGAGGATAGAAAATGTACAAAAATTTACTTGATAGTATTGAAAAGCGATTATTAATCATCTGTTGTTTTAATACATTAGAGTTGAATTTTTTCTTCTTTTTTTCTCAAAATATATTACAATTAGAATCTCCCATCTTTGTGTTTGCGCCATACCTAGTAGCTTTCGTTGCTTCAACTTGGTTTACCCCACAGAGTTGACCTTGTGAGGGGAAATGGGATGAGATCCGTGCTCTCAATGGATTGTTACTGTAAACCCCATAGTGTCTTTCCAGCCTCTCTTTCTTCACTCCCTCAGAGCTTGTAGATTTACACAATGTATGCGAAATAGTCAAACTCTTGGACTCTGTTTCGTCTCTTCAAAACAGGCTCGTTAAGCACACTTGGAAAATTTATTGTTTTTGCTATAATACATGCTGACCTTTTCGTATGCAGTACCTATGTGGTGTGATACCGACCCCGCACATGAGTTTGGTAAGCAATCCAACCTCTGCAAACTCCAGTTTCATCCTACACACTATATCAAAGTCTCCGTTCAAAAGACTGAATAAATTGTAATGGCACTTAATGTTGATCATGTTACGAGTTTGGTGGAAGAATTGAGGGTTGCAGACAAGACTTCTGAGGCCGATAGTCAGGTTCCTGATCACTCAAGCTCAACTCTTCAAGATTTAATCCGATCGCTCGATCAATCTTCCAAAATAATTTCCTCCCAGGCACAGCAAGCTCACTCTTTAGCTGACTCCATTACCCAACCTAGTATTCTGGATATCACACAAATAACCTCACTTTGCAGACTAGCCAACGAGGTTACTGAAGCGATTCGAGTTCTCAATGATACGGCCAATACACTTAAAAATGCCCGGGAACTGTCTATCGTTGCCTACCTGACTTCTCTTGGAGATCAGGATGGGGCTACAATCCGCGACGAGTCTCTGGTTCGGCGTTTGTTGACACACTTCGACGAGAAAATAAGAAGTATAGTCCGAGACGTCCTGGACAACTCGAGCGATATCGTCTTATGGAAGATCGCCGAAGAATGTTACAATCAAGCTACCAGCTACTCCGGCTCATTACATACCGACAACTATTTTGATCTACACGACGAGGCATCTTTAAAATGGCCATATGACCCTGATTACCAGGCTGAGGAATATTATGAACATGAAGATCGTCTGTTAATCGACGAAGATTATGCCAAGTTTATAGAGGAAGAAATGCAGAATAGACAAGAGGCAAGGGGGAGAGAAAAGGAGAGAGGAAATGAGACCTGGGTCAAATTTTGGGTTTTGATACTTGGCAGATGTCCTAATGGAACAACACTGTTCTATCCACCTGCAAGCCACGAGATCGAACTTCAGATGCTTGAGACTGCAGATATCCCACATTATTTATTCCGGACTTTTGACACTGTGAGCTCAGGGAAAAACGACAACAGCGTGGTAGCTTCACTAGCAAGTGTTTATAAGTCACCCCGTGACAGCAGAATAGATCTTCTTTCTCTTTCCGCAGACAAAGCGATAGATATGATGCACACACATCTGAAAAAATCTCTCCGCGGTGGAGAACACACAGATAACCTAGTTTCGTGGACGAGCTCTCTTCTGTTCGCAATTCAATACGCGATCTGGAGACGCCGCAAGTTCAGCTGCTCTGCAGCAAATATTCAGATCTGCGCAGTGGACACGAGAAGATTTCCGCGCGGGCAATTTGCCCCAGATATGTGGCTTCTGCAAGCGTATCGCACGGCTGCAAAAAAGGGTGGGGATGCAGAGAAATTCTTCCGCTTTCGTCTTGAGTACGAAGAATTCCAGAATGGCGAATTCCTTTCACAGGGGTCAGTACACCATGGGGGTCGATCGTGCGTGGTGTCTTTAGAGAAATTGCAGGAGTCGGGTCTTTACAATCTCTATCCCGAGTTCGCTGAAAAAGAGGGCATGAACTGGTGGTCGAAGCGTGTGCTAGCCCTGCGGGGGCTCTGGCTCAAAGAGCAGCTGACAAGCGCTCAAGAATTAGATTTTGCGGAGATGGTGGCGAGGAAATGTTTTCATGCTTTCGAGACTGCTGAAATGATGTTGATACTCTTGACATTCAAGGCCCGGAAGATGAAAGGTGAGAGTCCTAATATCTTTTATTTTGATTAAGTGAGTGAGGGTTATTAATGACAACGCTGAATCCCCCAAAGAAGATCCCAGGGATGACAATGAATTTTGTCCGGAATGGGCTCGCAAACCACATGAGGTCCGAAGATATGTAAGTGCAGCTGGACTGCTAAAGTCGCGAAAGCAAAGTATGAACCAAAGAGGGAGTGCCTCCTTTCGCATGTCGAATGGTGTATCTGGCATTCAAATAGTCAAAGAAATCTTCGACTGCACTTAATTCGCATATACATCTAAATTTCGTCAATGAAATTTGACGCCACTGTGGAGGAGAGTCTGCGCTACATCCAGAAGCTGTACTATTTGGGAACCATGTCTGATTGACTTCTGTAGCACGTACAGAGATTCAAGTGAGGATATAATATGTGAATATCCATCAGCGATTGAAGGCAGTGGACTTTCTGGAATCTCTAATATCACGGGGTGTATTGTGTTGGGGTGGGGTCTGGTGTAATTATTGGAGCTTTGTCTTCGGTTAAAATACGACTTCTTCATCAATTGCGACATTGCTATGCTCAAGCAATTGTACGGTTTATGGCTGCCACCTATATACTAACGGCAATACTTGTACTCCACTTCCTGAAAGCGAGTCGTGATTTGTCTATTCACAAAACCTGTCATGCCACATTCCGAGATTGGGCGGAAGTCTGCAGGTGGGTACAAAACCCGTACTGTAATGTAGGGGTTTGATGGGAGGAATGCTGCTTCACAAAGTGATCCCCCTATGTCAAATATGAATGTATCGTAATGGAAAATAAGGTTAGTAAGGGGATCCGCGGGCTTATAAGCTTTATTAGGGGGGATAAGTAATTCTCGAGTGAGAAAGATAGCATATAACTCTCGCCTGAGCCTTGAGACCTGCAGACAAAAGTGCTTGATAGAAATACAATATTGAAGAATATGCTAGGGTCTTGATTGTTGTTAGGAAGGAATACAAAGTCATTCTCTCACTCAAGTTCTTAGATAAACCATTGAGTATTTATGCTTTTAAAGCCTCACATTAAGGAGGTAGTCTGTTGAGATTGATGAACTGATGTCAATGGAATAATGAATTGCATAAAACTTTGGGATCCCATCTTCTGCGGGACAAATTGGGGTGAGCTGTGAATGTGTCGTAATCGAACTCTGAAGTTGGGCTAGTAATGAGGTTGGTGTTTCGAACACTCAAGCTATCGACATCTCTGAGAGAGAGAGAGACAGATAAATTTTCACCATTGATATCCAAGGTACCGAAGCCAGTCGTGTAATCTGTGCCAAAGATGCAGTTAATCTTTCTTCATCGTTGTGATGACCACGAACGCCCCACAATATATTCACTTGCCTCACGTCCACCAGCAGCAACAACTAATCACTCCGTACAATTTTCGCAAAATAAAGAAAAACCCCTTTTAATTTTCAAATTTCCTACGACAGGAAGAAAAAAAAACTTGGAAGAAGAAACAAGCAAAACCTTACTAACACCCCTTAGTTAGTTAGCAGGAGAATATCCCCCGCTGGGATATTTTTACTCGTTCGATCTTGGCGTTTTACCACTCTACCACCAGACCGCACCATCTATGCGATCTGGTTAATGGTTTTGATTTAGATCTGTATAAATAGAAAACGAAATTCGGGTAATAATAGGGATGAGTGAATTGGAGGGGAGGGTAGATGTTAGTTTGTGCGTTTGCTCGCTTCAAATTAAGCTAAGCTACATCTTGTCTCATATTACATTTCTGTCAATGTCTATAAATCGACGTCTTTGACATTCGCTGTTGAGGGTGAATGCAGATGCAGCTGGGAAACAAAACAAGGAAGAGATTACTTTGATGCGGTCGGTTTATAGATTATGATGTATTTAATGTTGATATTAGAACAACAAATTGCTATGTCAAAATATTAAATCTAAAAAATGGCCAAGACGATGCTCAAAATTGAATTTTGTTCAATATTCAATGCTGGCTAAATGACAACAATGTAATCAACGATAGTAGACTTCTAAATGGTTAATAATTGTATCAGTATCCAAACACTAAAAGGACAAATAGAAATGCCAACTAGACATTCTTGATGTGAAAAACGTTTCATTCTTTTGCTTGCTTTGTGATGCCATATCTTTCAACCGTAATAGTACAATTTCTCCCAACTCCAGTATTTTCCTGAGGTACCGCGCTGTTCAATAGTTTGCATGGCCATTACTGGGATTCGGCAACAGTCTCCAGGGAGCCTATTCATCGAATGCATCAATCTGCCCAATATTCTCATTCTACCGTCCTTTGAACACGAAACAAATCGTCCGCATGATGAATATCCTTAATAATGTACGTGCCAGTAATTCAACCCTGAACGCCAATATCCGTATCATCCCTCCAATTCTCAACTCTAAACATATACCATTATCTGTCTATCTCCTCTCGTCCCGATTTCCCCCTGGTGGAGGCATGCCCGGAAACCCTTGACCACCTGGAGGCGGCATTCCTGGGAAACCCCCTGGTGGGGGAACTGGGAATTGGAAATTAGGTGGCAAACCGCCAGGAGGAGGAAATGGCATTCCAGCAGGCATACCAGGCATACCGGGCATACCAGGGAATGGTGGCATAGGTGGCGCACCAGGTTGTCCAGGTAAAGGAGGCATTGGGAAACCTCTTGCGCCTGGTGGAGGGAATGGCATGCCACCTGGACCGGAGGATGGAGGGAAAGGTGGTGGAACGCCTCCAGGGAAGTTGGCGGGTGGGAAAGGTGGGAATGGTGTCGCGGCTGCTGGGTTGTGGAGCATAGGATTCGAAGAGGATTGACCTTCGGCGGCATAGGAAGATGTGATGGAGTCGATTACGGATTGGGCCTTTTCGTGACCGATTTCTAAGGTTAAGACAATGAATTAGCTTACTTATAGTTTTGCGATTGTGAAGAGGAAGAAACATACGTTGATAATAATCGACAACATTGCGCAAGTGATTACGTCCACTGTTATGAGCTTTGCGCACACTCATCGAGTCGTGAGTGAGGTAGACATCGCAATAATCACCTTTGAAGATGTGTTAGCAAGCTGTTCGCGAAGATGGAGATGGAGCTTGCATAGTCGCAAGTCGCACGGCGCGTTGATTCCAACTTACAGAAGACTGTGAGAGCAGTTAGCATATATATAAAAATCGCAGATGTTCAAGAACTTACATTTTGGCATTTTGGCTGTATTGAATATCTCAAAAATGGTTATTGTCGTTGAAATTGAAGGTCCAAAGATCCCCAAATCTAATTCTAGAAGTTCAAACTTCGGTAGCACGTGACCGGATATTTCACATCCCTGTAGAGTACCCCGAACCTTACACGTCGTCTAAATCTTTGGATTACCGCGATCTGGTTCTTGAGTTTCGAGAGCTCCATTTACACATATCTTTCGGAGCCCCTTGTTTTCCACTCAATCGATTCGGCTTCTACACATCATGGCATACACAAGGTCATTTCTGCAAGCACTTTGCAGTTTCTTTCTGGTACTAGCAGTTGCGGAAGCATTGAAATTCGATATTGACGCTTATCACAAAGGAGACAAAAAGGCAGAGAGATGTATTAGGAATTTTGTGGCTAAGGATACTTTGGTTGTGGTCACTGCTACCATTGATGGCTCAAAGGGGGATGGCATGCAAGTCGATATGCATGTACGTTTCTAAGCAATTGGTCGAAAGAGGTCTAGACGCATGCTAACATGAAGGTAGATTAAAGATGCTGTTGGAAATGAATACGGAAAACCAAAGGATATTGTAGGCGAAAAGAGAATGGCCTTCACATCTCACGCCGATGCATCATTTGATGTTTGCTTCTACAATTACTTTACAGCCTGTTCGTTGCCGCCCTTTCTTCATTCTCATCGCAGCCAGTACTAATTATATCTAGCAAATCGTGTTAACAACCCCCGCCGCCACGTTGAACTCGATATTGATATTGGAGCTGACGCCAAAGATTGGTCTGCCGTTCAAGCTACAGAGAAACTCAAGCCAGTCGAAACCGAATTACGGCGCATCGAGGAAATGGTCGCAGAAATAGTTTCGGAAATGGAATACCTTAGACACAGAGAACAGAAATTGAGAGACACAAATGAGAGCACGAATAACAGAGTCAAATGGTTCGCATTTGGAACCATGGGAATGCTGGTATCACTGGGAGCTTGGCAGGTTATCTATCTGAGGGCGTATTTCAGGTATGTGTTTGAAATTACCATGGAACGGTTACTTGATGCTAATAAATTGGGAACAGATCAAAGCATCTTATTTAGATATGAGTACTATGGTTATTACGAGGATGGCGGCTTTTGGGTTGGGCTTTTTCAGCGAATAAGACCCCTTGCTTTATTAGAGTG
Source organism: Botrytis aclada (assembly GCA_014898285.1). Classification (NCBI taxonomy): domain Eukaryota; kingdom Fungi; phylum Ascomycota; class Leotiomycetes; order Helotiales; family Sclerotiniaceae; genus Botrytis; species Botrytis aclada. The sequence continues at coordinate 1,653,081 of RCSV01000008.1, forward strand.
CGAACACATCTATAAAATGAAATACGACTATAAAAGAGCTATCTATAATCTCAGCATGAAGCTGCTCCTAATACTTGATTCTCGTCGCTTTTTTTCGTTTCAGTTATTGAGAGAAAGTTCCCAGAAGTTTGGGGTTCATATCACCCATGTGTTACTCGAGTCAAAATTGCTATATCCTGGGTAGCATCATCATCTCCACGCAGTAGAAGGAGATACAATCGAAGTAGTACTGCTTTTCTCATTATATAACCACAAGTTGTTTGATTGTATCCTTTCTGATCGCTTTCGATTTTGCACCATGAAACGTGTCGCAGAGGATCCAAGTCTCAAAAGAAAAGTTGGAATTAGGTATCAAAGAGGAACCATACAATTTCAATATGCAGTAACTAAGTTTATAATCATGTATCACAAACTTTAATTGAATTTGATATCCAAGTACAAAATATGAACAACTTGAAAATGAGAGTCCGCGGTAGAGGCCGGCTTATCTTGGAAGGCCATGGTTCCCCACCTAGTGCAACCACACATTGACTGCTCTATCCGGGTACCGATACGCTGATAGTTAGACTGAACTATCACTTCTGCGGGTTTATTCTTTTCGGGCAACCTGCAGATCTTTTGAGGTAAAAAGTTTGGGGTTCCCTCGCAGATCAGATTCTCAGCCTGAGAAGTTGGTTCCATCTTTCCCGCGCGAAGATCCAAAAATTTCGGAGTACGAAATTCTTGGCCACGGCTAAAACTGTTGCGATATTGCATATAGCTCTGGTAGCTACAAACCTAGAATAGTTCCTCTTCCTCTTACTCCTCTTCCTCTTCCTCCTCACCCTCCTCTTCCTCCTCCTCTTCCTCCTCCTCTTCCTCCTCCTCTTCCTCCTCCTCTTCCTCCTCCTCTTCCTCCTCCTCTTCCTCCTCCTCTTCCTCCTCCTCTTCCTCCTCCTCTTCCTCCTCCTCTTCCTCCTCCTCTTCCTCCTCCTCATAGCTATCCTCAATTTTGTGCCCAATATATCCCATCAGGGCAGCTATCATTTCCTCGCGCAAATACCGTCCAGGAGTACCCCAACATTGAGTAAATCTGTCCTTCTCTTCCTTGATCCTCGGCATATTCATCTTCTTTTGGCTAGCTATAGAGATGCAAACTAGCCAGTGGTAATAAAGATATCTCTTCCGAGGGCGATTCTCATTCAAGAACTCCAATTTCTTCCCATGGAGCTTTTCAAACCGAGTGCCGGTAAGTTGATGGACCACTTTGAGAAGATGCTTATCCAAAACTCTCAGCTCCCAAGAATTTTGGTCCTTTAAGCACGGCACAATCGCGAGTTGGAAGTTATCAAAGCATGATTCGATTTGCCTTTCCAACATCAATCCATTCTTGACAGAAAACAATTCGTTGCTTGCCTCGTCGCCAAATATATGTTTCATTTGGTTGTTTTGTAATCTTGCTGGCATAATATGCGCAGCAACAACCTGTTTCGAAATACACCACGAGCTGCTGACAGTACACCAGATCTCATCGATTCCCTGACGTTTGACTCCATAGAAATCTATTAGATTATTTCTGAACTCGGTTTGTTGAGTACTAGATCTTTTTTTCTCTTTAATATAAAGTTGGAGAACAAGATCTGTATGTGCCTTGTGGGCTTTTTTTAATTGTATTTCCTTTTTAGAATCGGTACATTTGCCTTTTCGCTTTCGTCCAAGTAGTGAATCATGTATTGCGTCCAGATACTCGATCTTTTTTCTATGCCAGTCCCTCCTACGAGCCTGGATTTCGCTTATCGGTGTTTCAGGAGGAGTATTTCGCTCTATTTCGTTTTGCTCCTCATTCATTTCTTTCAAAGCCTCCCGAAAAACTTGTGCATCGCTAGGCCATTGGGTTGTATTATTGAAAGATTCAATTGCTTCTTCTTTTGTCTGATTTCTTTCATATTTTTTGCGATCTGGTATGTTGGTGGACATGATGTCTTGAAAATTGATATCTCTATCTTTACTTCGCCGGGGAAAAAATGTAATTTGAATAACCTGAAGGATGGAATCACAATTTTATAGTATTTATAGGTGATAATAACCCCTCAGTTAGTTTCTGGAACTAATTGATACTAATTTATGGTTTGTATTATAGAGGATTGAATCGTAAGTACTAAACCATTTCAAATTCAGATCAACACTTAGGTATTTGTAGATCATTGATTTTCGCCAAGTTTGTGATTTCACCTTAAACTCAATCGCTTAACTAGATAGTATCGTGTGAACTAGTCGTGAACTAGATATAAACTAGTTAGTAATGATATTCTTGTATCAAGTCACGAAAGTCTAAAAATTCTCAACTTAATAATAAATCTCAATTTTACTATTCAAAAATATATAACACTAACTACCCACACTAAAGACTCATACATATTATCATTCCTTTTAAAAAGGGTTATCCGAAAGCTATGCAATTTCAGACTTACCTATCACTCTCCTCATTCGTTCAAACTCGGCACCTATATCCCCTAGATCGCATACACAACATATATCTACTTTGATTATCAATAAACATTTAATTCGTATATAAATATTTGCTTACTATTTGTATTTGTATTAGAGGGTTATTGACAAGATTATAATAAGTATATATTTATCGAATTCAAATATCTATAATCAATCAGATACAAAACATATCACGGTGTAAGAGATAGGTACTAGGTAAGATATATGATATTCTACAAGGATGGAAGAAGGCGCTGGATGAGCGCCGACTATATAGGGCGTGGATGCCTAAGGCATCTACAAGACTACGCTGTTGAACCCGTGACAAAACAATTTTATATATCAAAATATTTATTTATATATATTTAAAATATATTATAAAATCGATTTTCAAAATAATATATAATTATTTGAAATGTATAAAAATAGCTTCCTTCTTTATATTTATTTGTATCAAATCGATATACCATAGAAATACAACGAGCTTGATCTCGATTTCTGAATGGAATCTTTGCTCTTTAGAAAACTAATACTAAATGTTGTATACATAATTCAAGAAACAAAGTGTTACGGGCCAAAGATAAAGGGGTCAATATAATTGGTAGTCTATATTATAAGAAGAATTAACTAAAGAGGAAATAAGGATTTTCCGTACGAACAGTGTTTTTGTTATATCCTTATGCTAAATCATACAAACGTGTGCAGGTTATATGACCAAGCTTTGTACAAGTGCAACCCATCACATTACCTTCTTCCTCCTGTCTGTTCCTTTGTATGGTGTTCCTATATATCTAGGGCTTTTACATTCCCTAAAGCGTTATATGGTTCCCATGTTGGTTTTGCATAGCCTTTCCATTTTACTAACAATTTTCGCTGTTATCCTTTTCCTCTTCATATAATCTTTTCTTTCAAAATCTTTTTTATTATATATTCTTTGTTATTTTCCAGAATCTTTGGGTTTGGTTATATATCGTCTTGTTATTGACTTGGTAGTGGATCAGATAATACTAATTGTAGTAATTATGAATGGAAAATATTATAAATTCTTAATAATATATTCAATCGATAGTTATGAGTTTCAACTATTTCGATTATAATATATTTAGTTTGTTTAGTATTTAATTTCTTATATTATCTTGTTGTACAAATGTTCTATAAATTTAATCATACTTTATTCCCAACTTTAAAACTTAATGCTTGTTGATGTTATTTATTTATAACATCTTCTATTATTTGTTGAACACTAGCTATAACAGATTGGATCTATTCTTGAATATTTTTCAGTTTTTATACAATAAAATCTGCTTTTTGAATTGAAAAAAAAGGGTTTTCTTTATTAGTAAGATTATATTGTATATTGAGAGATTCAATATAATATCTGTGTTCAAAAAAGAAGGAACTAATTTTTGTTATTGTTGTTGTACGATTATTAATTGCTAATTCGGTAAGTGGTAATAATTTTTTTTAATTCTTTTGAGTATAATCAATAAATATTTGTAAGTATGTTTCAATTGTTTGATTTATTCGCTCAATAGATTCATTTGTTTCGGGGTGGAATATTATCGATAGTCTTTGTACAATATTAAGTAGTTGACAAAGCTATACTTATAATTGGTTAACAAATTGTATTCCTCAATTAGATATAATTGCTTTTGGTAAGTAGTATTATTTATAAAAGTTTTGTATAAATCATTTTATGTCACGCAATATCACGTGCTACACACGTGCCCCGATCATCGAGATCGGCCTTTATGATCGATCTCAATTACATTATCACTATATTAGCTACTCCACTCATTACGTAGTCTACTAGAATAATAATCTTTCCCAAATAAGCGCCTACGTCGCCTATTTTGGGTATATATAGAGGACACTAATCATTACGATCAATCCTCAAGTCAATCTAGTCTATTAATCCTTTATTCTATTATCTCTCTATCAAAGGTGACCACTGACGTAGCTATCCTCCGTGATATTTTACTATTGTTTCAATCGAAATATTTTTTAATCCATTGTATATTATTCCTTTTCTAAATCTATCAATAACTACTACCATATTCATACAACCATTGCTTTCTGGTAATTCAATAATGAAATCTATTAAGATTTCATTCCATATTCTATTAGGGATTAGAAATAATTTCAGAAATCCTTATCATATATTTCTCCAAGCCTTATTTCTTCCACAGGAATTAAAATTTCGTACAAATCTTCAAACATTGTTTGACATTTGGGGCTAGAAATATTATCGAAAAAGAATTTATGCTATATTCTCCCTTCCAAAATGACCACATAATTTCGAATTGTAAATATTTTGAATCATTTTTATATGAAGTTTTTTGTTTTAAGGAATTTATAATCAATTCCGAAATATCATTTTACCTTAAGATAATAAGGAGCATTTAGAGATTAAAACTTTCAATTTCAAAGATATTAAAAAAATATATTGTCCTTGTTATACAACTTCCCTCGCTTGTCATAGATTATTATTATCCTCTTCTGCTTTTGTTTAGAATTCTTCAAGTATAATTTTGATATTCGAGTTGATATATTCAATAAGGGAAACTTATATTGGTACAGCTTTAATAATCTTAGCAATTCATCCTAATTCATATTTCATTTGAAAAAGCTGCTTTATATAATAATCTACCCTTTTATTGATATCGTTTAACATATCTGTCACGCAATATCACGTGCTACACACGTGCCCCGATCATCGAGATCGGCCTTTATGATCGGTCTCAATTATATTATCACTATATTAGCTATTTCATTCATTATATAGTCTATTAGAATAATAATCTTTTCTAAATAAGTGCCTACATCGTCTATTTGGGGTATATATAGAGGATACTGATCATTACGATCAATCCTCAAGTTAATCTAGTCTATTAATCCTTTATTCTATTATCTCTCTATCAAAGGTGACCACTGATGTAGCTATCCTCCGTGATAATATCTTATAATTATCAAAAGAGTATATTAACTTATACATTGTCTTTTTCTTGAATATATATAATATTGAAGTTATATCAAAACAAAACTAAAGATCATTACATTTACCATTCAGTAAGCTTTTGTATTGTTATAAAGTATTGTAGGTTTTTGTAATCCATATAAATCTCAAATTCTAAAACATTTTGTAATTCAGAATCCCAAACTTCTAAACATTATATAATAGCCAATATTTCTTTATCATATATTTTATAATTGCATTCGATAAGGAAATTCTTTTTCAAAAAGAATGCATATAAACATAAAAGATCTTATTCGTCATATTATAAAAGAATACCATTAATATACCATCCAAAAAAATCCGTTTCAATTATTATCTACTTATTCTTATCAAATTGTACAAAAACAGGAACTATCGTAAACATTCCTTTGAGTTAAATAAAGATTTCTTAATATTCGTTTGTTTAGTAAAAGATTTGTTCTTTATATATCAATTCAATAAGTAATCATATAATATCCAAATTATTAAAAGATTGGGTGGAAGAGGCCTCTATATTGACTATCTTACTACGCGTGTAAGCATATTGATCCTCCTCTAGTATTATATGAGGGGACCAATATGCCTGTCTATGGTTCGTCTAATCTAGCCCGTTTAGGTAACCGTATTACTAATCACTACACGTGCTTAGCACCGGTAACTTCTATTCCTTTTAACACAAATAGTTTTTAATGAAGATTCTATAAAAGTTTGCAAACCTTAAAAAGCTTTGTACAGCTTTAATAAAGCTTAGAGATTCCCATTCAAAAATCGCTTTTATCTTTTTTGGATCTATTTCTACTTCTTTATTAATATCAAATATAAATCCTAGATATTTCATTTGTTTTATTGAGAATTCATATTTATTGATATCTAAAAAGAAACCAGTATCTATAAATTTCTGAAAAGCTTTTCGTATAAACTCTTTGTGTTCTTGAAGAAAACTGTTAGAAAAAATTAAAACATTGTTTACATATACGGATAAGAAGTTATCCAGATATTCCTTTAATATATGATTGATATATTATTAAAAGGTACTAGAGGTATTAGCCAATCTAAAAAGGGTAATCATTTATTTGTAAAGATTATACCTTATCCGAAAAACCGTTTTCCATTCGTTATCTTTTGTAATACGAATTCGGTGGAAGGTTTGGTTTATATCGAGCTTTGTATATTATTTCGCTTTCCCTACACATTGTAACGTTTTTTGAATCAAAAGAAATAGGTATCAATCTTTTCATGTAATCTTGTTCAAAGCTTGATAATCTACACAAAAGCGAAGACCGCCTCCGGGCTTTCGTACGAAGAGAACAGAGGCAGCAGCAAATGAGTTGCTCATTCGAATAAATCCTTTATCCAAGTATTCTTTTAGAGTCTTTCGTAAGATTAAGAGTTCGTTATACGATATGTTGTATAAAGGCCCCTAGGGAACTACTAATTTCTTTCTATTTTCCAATATTAGTTCAATTTTATAATTAATCTCCTTTTTTTGTAAAAGGGGAACTTTGTCGGCGTTTATAAGATTAAAGGCTTGTAAGAACTTCTAGTAGATTGTAGAAAGTTTTGTACAAGAATCTATCTTTTCCTTCTTCTTTTTATCAAGTACTTTAACAATATCCTTAAGACTAGCAGCAAATACTTCGATCTTTTGTTTCTTAGATCTTTTTGTTATTATACGGAATACTTTTACTGATACAAATAAACAATCGATATCTGATTTATTATCTGATTCTAAAAAATTTACTTGATTTTATACGAAAGTCTTCGTTGAAACAATAAAACATTTCGATTTGAATTCATTGATTTGTATATCTTGCTTATTGATCTAAGGAAACTCTAGGATTATATCGTACGATTCCAGTTTTGGAACGATATACAAAAAGGATCTTTCTTCATAATAACCATCAATATTAAGAGATACAACAGCTACATCTATGATTTTATTATTAAAAGAAGTATCAAAATCAAAAAGTTTTTGAGAAGAAATAGGAATATGTTAAAGATTGTTTTTAATAACAAAAGTAAAGATTACAAGTCTGTACAATAGATAATTAGAATCAAAAAGAGTTTTTGTAAAATAATCTTTATTAATTAAAATAGAAACCAAAAATGGTAAACTATTCATTGAACTTTCTTGAAACTTTGTTCAAGCTTTTACTACTATCTTCAAAACCTTTGTATACTTCCGATGGTGTTTTTTATTAGAAATTATTCTTTTCCCGAATCTTTAGAATCTGAAAATTTATCAATTCGATTTTCTTTCATTGAAGAGAGTTCTTCTGTATGATTATAAGTATCTCTTTTTTGGATAGAAGCTGCTCTAACCTTTTTTTTAGGGAATTGTAATTTCGTATGGTATTCTCTAATTCGATATCTATTAAAAGATTGGGTGGAAGAGGCCTCTATATTGACTATCTTATTACGCGTGTAAGCATATTGATCCTCCTCTAGTATTATATGAGGGGACCAATATGCCTATCTATGGTTCGTCTAATCTAGCCCGTTTAGGTAACCGTATTACTAATCACTACACATGCTTAGCACCGGTAACTTCTATTCCTTTTAACACTTTCTCATAGGAGTTACCACCTTTGATCTCCCCGATCTTCCGCACTTTTATAGTCTCAATCCTAGTATATCCTTGAACCTTTCGAATACTACTTTTGCTAAAGGTTTAGTCATCTCATTTGTTACCATATCCAATATATTGATATAACTGGTTACTACCTTTTACTTTTTAGTAAAATCTCTGATAAAGTGATAGCATATATCAATATACTTTGATCGTTCATATAGATACAGGTTTTTGGTTAGAGCTATTGCTCCTTAGTTATCGCTTAGCAATTAAACAGTATCTCTATATACAAATACATATTCTGCCTTTCCAAGATCTTTAAGCATTTAGACTAACCATTTCCCTTACTTAATAAACATCGCTATTAATATATATTCGGACTCAGCACTCAATATTACTATTAAATTCTGCTTTTTACTAACTCACAATATTGGTCCTTTATAAAACATAACAATTCCCCCAGAAATACTTTTCCAATTATATTAATCATTTGTTTAGTTTGTGTTAGTGAAGACTTTTATAATATCTACTAATAGATTGTACTCCTTTATAATTTGGTATTATACTTCCTCAGGCCTGTATTTGAGTTTCTGAATAATTGTAGCTCTTAGATATCGCATTAAGTTCTTTACTCCTATTCTATAGCATTTCACTGGCTTTATTATATACTGTAACAGTTGGTCTAATACAAAGGAGATGTTTGGTCTTGTGTATACTATTAGATGAATAAGACTACCTATAGCTTGTTGATATTCGATAATATCAATCAGTTCATTATCTTCTGTAGCTGATCGTAGATATAAGTAATCAGCAACTGATATCTTCTTAATATAATGCTGAGCATATAAGATTCCGAATTTTGTAAGTATAGCTTCCAGATATTCTTCCTGGTTCAATATAAGTAATTTGTTTACTTGATCTCTTATAACTCTAATATCTAGAATCTTACTAATTTCCTCTAGGTTCTTGATATTGAAATGTGAGGAGAGTATTATAGAGAACTAATTGAATTAATCTTTTGAGATCGAGGAAATAATTATATTATCAATATAAATTAGTAGATTGAATTGTCGAGTAGTATATATATACAAACACAAATCAGCGAGACTTTGAATAAAACCCCAATTGATCAATTCGGATTTTAAAAGTTGACTCCAATCTCATCCAGCTTGCTTAAAGCTATACAAACTCTGTAGTGCATATAAAACATATCCATCTAATATATTAACTCCCTAAGGTAATACAAAATATATCTCCTCCTTAAGATAGGATTCTATGAAAACATTCTTTATATCGAAATACTAGTACTTCAAGTTTTCTTTTATAATGATTGCTAAAAATAAGCAAAGTATATCAAGTTGTATTATAGAAACAAAGGTTTCATTATAGTCTTTTCCAAAAACTTAACTAAAACCTCTTGCTATTAATTGTACTTTGAATTTTTCAATCTTATTGTTCTTCATCTTTATTGTAAATACTTATTTTATTGAAATAAGATTCCCTCCTTTCAATAGAATATATTTTTCCTAAATATTATTTTCAATTAATAAGCTGATTTCCTTTTAAACAGCTTGCTTTCATTTTTTACTATATTCAAAATCTGAGACTGCCTGGTTATATATAATAGGGATAGGGATTTCTAGAATTTGTTCTACAGGGAAGGCTGTATTTTTGTTTATAAAGTTCTCCAAGATTACTTAAAGATTTTCAAACACTTTCATTTTAATACTCGGGTTGATCCTTGATGTAAGGGATATAGAGATCATAATATATTCAATAGTATTTCTATTTGGATCTATTAAGAGTATTATTATTATTATTTTTATTAGTTTTTGAATATATTTATCTAACTCACTATTATCTCGTTTACATTTTTGAAAAGAGTATCTTTCAAGGGGGTCTATATTTATAAATGTAATTAGAGTTTCTATTAAAAATTTATTGATTTCAAATATTACATTTAATATCTTTATTTCTTTCGTTTCTAAAGATAGAATCAATTCTGTAGATGAATTGATCTCTACGATATTCCCTTCGCTGTTTTCGTTGAATTGCCGAATATTATCGGCTTTGGGTATACTAGGGATTACAATTTTCGAGTGATCAGAGGTAGTAGTATTTTGTAGGGATTCAGATGGGGATTCTTGTACTTCTTGTATCTTTTGAGATCTACCTTTAGGTCTTCTATTGGGAACAATGTTTTTTATACTTTGAAGATTTAATGCAAAGTTTTTTATTCTTAAATCTAAATCTCCTCCTCTTTTAGATTTATTTATAATTATTCAGCTTACTTGTATAATATAGCCTAGTTTTGATAAGTATATTTTGATATATTTATTGATTGTATATGAATATCCTATAAAAATGTTTACTTAAACTATATCTTGTAATTTGTTATGTTATTAATCCTTTAGAATTGTTTTTGGATTAATATATGTATAGCACTTACTCCCCTATATTCTACAATAGCTAATATCTGGGGTTGATTTTGTGAACACTTCGATCAGACTTATAATATTATTATTAATAATTGATTTAGTATTTGTTTTATTCCTATAATATATATTATATTTAACAACTTTGTTTTAGAATTCTAATAACAATCCAGTTTTTTTTAATATAGTTCTTATATCAACTTCAACAATATCAATGTTTTTTTCAGTAGTTTCATTTTGATGGAATGATACTACAATAATTAATTCCACTCTCTCACAATTTGGATTAACTCTAATATATTATCAATTTGAACTATTACTATTTTATTATTAATATCAAATTCTAATTCGATTTTCTACTTCTTTAGTTTTAATATAGCTTCGTCTTTTGTTTTCAAGATTAAAATTCAATTCATTTTTATCCAGCTATCTATAATCAATAGGAAATAGTGGTTTCCTTATAGGAATTTTAGAAATAAATCAGTAATATCAAAGTGAATAAATTCTAATCTTTTTGTTTTATAAAAACTGAATTGTTTTAGAATTAGATTTTTTATTTTGATAAATATATATACTTTGTATACAGGGATTTTAAATAAAACTTTGATTAGTTTTCCTAGTATAATAATTTTGTAAAGATTTTGTATCTTTTTTGGGTTAAAATAATTAAATTGTTTGTATTATAATAAATAAGTTTTTAGATCCCTTTTAATTTTATTTGAGAAGGTATTTAGAATAATTTTATTTGATTCAATATCACTAATGATCTTTATACTTTAAAGAGCAATATCTTTGTATTTTTTTGCAATCTTTAAGATTATATAAATTCCTTTATTCATTTTTGTTTTGATGATATTTATTTTATTTTTTTGAAAATATATACAATCTGAATTGAATCTGTCTTTGAGCTCAACTTTACAAATCTTTTTATCAAAAAGAAGGTTGACTTCTAATCCCGGTATATATAATATCTTTAAGAATAAAATCATACTATCATTTCCTAGTTCCATTACAGTTGTATCTATTCAATCATAGTATATAACTTCTCTACCAACTTTTATCGTTTTTTTCTTTATCTTTTTGATATTTTTAAAAAGTGAAAGTTGGTTAGACATATATGAGAAAGCATTGGTATTTATATATTAGCAAGAGGGAATGGTTTTATGAATAAGTTCTTTAAAGATATGATACTTTTTGTCATCAAATTCTTTTTTGCTTTTTGATAAATCAAAATTAATTAAAAGATTTTCACTATCTACAAAATGAGCCTGATTACTTCCTTTTTTAGAAAATGATATTTTGATTATCTTTTTAAATATTGCTTTTTGTTGCTGAGTTTTGTAATATTTGCGGATTAGAGTTTATGTAAATATAAGGTTTTTGTAATTATATAGAAAGTGTCTTTTGTGTTTATAGAGATAACAAGTATAAGTATTGACTATTTCCTTTTGGTTTTATTATATTATTAAGCTTGATCTTCTGTTATCTCTTTATTGGTTTGGGATTATATACTTTCCATTAGTAATATGGATTTGTTCTATCTCTTGAATATTGAGCTTTTTAGTAATAAAATACTTGATCTTGTTTTCCACTCTTAGTGTGCTTTAAACACTTATAGTATTGATTATTGTTTGATATTTGTTTGGTAGGCTTTTAATTAAAACTAAAAATAGAGCTTCATCTTTGTATAAATCCTTGAATGTAGGGTTGATGGTATCAAACTTGTGTCGATATTCTTTCAATTTATCCTAGGCTTCAATAACAATTATCTCTGGATGGCTAGTAGACTTGAAAATAAATATTTGGATTATTATCAAGTATAAATTTGTTGTGATATCGCTGATTCTTAAGTATTTTATTTTTAGATAGTTTCATAGTGTTCGTATTGTATTATACTCATCAATAAGCGTTTCATCATCGTTATTGAGTAATCTATATATATACAAAAATGCACTAGCTTCATCTTTTAAATATTTAATCTTTTTGTTGAGGTTGAGCTTTACATTTACGACTTTGTTTTTTACAAGAATCAGAAAAACTTCGATACCATCAACTTTTATTCCAATTCCTTTAATCTTAGCATATTTCTGTAATATAGACTTAATTGTATAGAACTAATCCTTTCCTTTCAATTGTATTTTCATTTATCGAAACCATCACTTGTGGATCTTTTGAGTGAGATTCGAAATATTTTTGGTTTACTCTTTGATTTCATCCATTTTAGTATCTATATAGAGAATTTGCAAGGTTTTCCTTTTCTTTTTCTATATAAATAGATTCATACAGATTGTAAATATAAGTATAGTTAGTATTGCATGCTTTTTATCGTATTGTATACATATTTATTTGTGAATAGTACCATATACTCTTTCAACTTTGCGAATTGGTAATGGTGGTGATTACAGCACTATGTACTGGTTATAGGGTAATGCCGTATACTCTTCAACTCCACAAGTTGGATTGTAATAATGATTGCGTCAATTATATCCAGAGGCCATGCTAACCAAATTTTATAATCTATTAAAAGATTAGATGGAAGAGGTCTCTATATTGATTATCTTATTATGCGTTGTCACGCAATATCACGTGCTACACACGTGCCCCGATCATCGAGATCGGCCTTTATGATCGATCTCAATTACATTATCACTATATTAGCTACTCCACTCATTACGTAGTCTACTAGGATAATAATCTTTCCCAAATAAGCACCTACATCGCCTATTTTGGGTATATATAAAGGACACTAATCATTACAATCAATCCTCAAGTCAATTTAATCTATTAATCCTTTATTCTATTATCTCTTTATTAAAGGTAATCATTGACGTAGTTATTCTCCATAATAGTTATAAGCCCAATTTACTTTTAAATAATTGTGTAACAATCTATACGTCTATTAGATTTATTTTAATATTCAATTCTTTCTATCATTCTTGAAAAATTATTATAAATAAAACTAGTATTTTGGATTCAATTATTCAGTTGAATACTCACACACATTGGAATCAATAATATTGCTAACTTCAAAATATCTATATATTGAAAGATATCTGGGATGATATTAAATCTAATAGGGATTTAATCGATCCACTCACTCATGGATTTATATTAGAATATGAGAAAAAAAATTTTCCATATATATTATAATTCCTTAATAAAGATTGATTCACAAAAGATCCGTTGCAATTTATTAGAATCTTCGATTTTATATAAGAAATTGATATACAAAATCAAAAAAAATACGAATATATTTTTGAGAATTGTAAGACTAAATTATTGATTGATTGAAACAATGATATTAATATAATCCTTCCACCAAAATCACTTTTATACATCTTTCAAAATATATTGATTGAATATTTTACTTTTCAAAATGAATATTGTTTTGATAGAAATAAATACAATTATATATATAAAAAATATAAAAAGGTTTTTGATTGGATTATTAAAATTATAAATCAAATTCATTTGATAAATATTATAATCAAAAATAAAATTTAAAGGTTTACACCTATAAGATTTCTTATCAAAAAACTAAAAAATTCTTTTACATCCATATTGCAAATGATTAAAGTTATAGTAGCACAAAACTATCACAACTATTTTTAATAAGTCTATACAGGATGTATTGATTCAATTAAATAATATATTAAATGGTTAAGTGTTTATACTAATACAATCGCCTACAATATCTTAGAAATCAAGTATAACAAAGCAATCAAAAACTTCATACAAACTATAAAAGAATACATAACCCCTGAATAAACATCTGCTATGTTTATACAGATTGATATAAATAACCAATTAAAAATACCAAACCACACTTTAAAGCAATATAATGATATCTTTAGTAATCTTGCTTATTAACATTTTATCAAACCTAAAACAAAAAATGTTTTTATAGCCAGTATTTTTTCAAATCAATTATTGTTTCAAGTGTTTGGTAAAGGCAAGTAAGGTAATGATGGAAAAAGAAATAACAATAAAAAAAAGTTCGCATACCCATACAAACAAGAAAGTGATTGGAAGACTGTTAATCCAAGAATATATCATTTTCCAAAGAAATACTACACAATTGAATTTATCCTCACCAAAAAAAGTAGTGAAAAAAAGACTCCTAAAATCACTAATCATAAACACACCCAAATCATAAATCAAATGAAATCCAACAAATGAAACAATACAAAAAAAGCCTAAAAAAACAAAGAATAATTGAAATCCTTAAATTAAGTTAATTATTATAATCCTAAATCTAAACTGAATACCACAATCATTTAAAATAGATCACCAAACGGGATTTATAACACTACAATAGCAACCCTTCATCATCTATCCCAAAGCATTATCCTAAATACAAATAACACCATACATCTTGTTAATAATATTTTATTTCTTAATAAACAAAAGTATACACCTTCTCCATTATCAGACTATATTGAATCTGGAATAACGATCTTTTCAGTTATTGACCATAGCACACACACAATCAAAGGAATCATTCATCAACCCAATAGTCTTGAAAATGAAAATCTTATACTTAAGAATATAATATACATCCCTAACTTCCATATTAATATTGTTTCGGAAATTAAATTGAAAAAAACCAATTTATAATTTATGGGTATAGATTCTACTCTCCATTATAAATCTATTAATAACAATTCTATTATTATTCAATACACTCATACAAACAATTTCTTATTCCTAGAATACAATTTATTTTCATTTTATTTTCTATCCCTTATAAATATCCCAATAAATCGATCAATAATCATATATCCTTCAATCAATAAAAGGATTAAACAATCTTTTCAACAATCTCGCAATTTTTTAAAACCACAATATAACTCTACCGAATTATAACATAAAAGATCTAGATATTTAAAAAAAGAAACATTAGAACACTTAATCTTCTCTACAAAAAATATCAGAATAAAAAAAATAACTAGATTGGAATACATCGACTATACCCACACTCATACAAAACAGATTATTTCATGATTGTCTAGTGAATATCAATTATTACATCTTTTTTACAAAATTCAATAAAATCTTTTCGATTTTATAAAAAAATATATTAAAGCTTCATAACTTCTAATAATCAAAAAAATATTTAATGGAAAAATATTTTTTTTTTTTTTTATCAAAAATCTCACTTTGAAATCTATAAGACCATTCAAGAATTTTTTGTTTAAGTATTATGAAAATATGGTTTATTTATCATATGTATTAAGTAAAACAATAATACCTCTATAATAGGCATTATAGGAGACATTATATTCGAAAAATAAATAATCCAAGAAGGTATAGAATTAAAGTTATTTCTATTTAATATACACAAAGCAAATAAAGAATTAAAACAAACAAAACAAGAAATTATAACAAAACAAATCAAAATGTGTATTTCTTTAGGATTTTTTGATTGTATGTGGGTAGAAGTTGTGTAAGTAGCTATTTATCTATACAACATCAATCCTCATAAAGCCTGTTTTTTTAAATCTTCAAATGAGGTGTTGAATATATGGTTTTAAGATTATCACCGTTATTCCACATCATTGATTATCGATTATTTAATTTATAATCTTCGATTAAATTAGAATAATATATATCGATATGGATGTTGAGCTTATTTATTAAATAAAGAAAGAGAATTTAGAATTAATAGGAAATTTTATAAGATTAATTTTAGAGTGTATATTGGATATTTTGTTAAATATATCGTAGAATTATTGATTTTCCGCATATGGATTCCAAAGCTTAAGAGGGTTATTGTTATTTGTAATGTTACATTTAATAAAAATCATATGTATAAGATTGACATTTTTAATGGGATTATCGATACATTATCAAAACAGAAATTGTAAGAACTTTTTAAAAAATTTGATATTCCAATTCCAATCGATATCGATGGTATTCTTTCAAAAAAAGAATACAATGAGATTACTTCAAACCACACTACAGCAATTTCCTCATCTAATACCACCATACACACCACAGATATATTTATAAATAAGCAGGATTTAGGGGTGTATCTAAGGAATGGAAATATACCTATAAATTGTAGAAGGGTTATATCGTTAAAGGATTTGCAATCTTTAGTGGTTCAAGATTCAGATATTTCATTTTAGGAATGATTAGGTAATTTGCAATTCCTGGATATCAATTGTTCTATTTCAAATAATTTAAAAAGTATTAAAGAATTACTTATTATTTTAGAAAATATGGATTATGAGTTTATTGGATTTGTTACCAATATTCTACACACAGAATACAAAAGTGATTCAGAATCTCTGCCCACTAATAATCATACAGATTTTTTGATAAATGAAAATAACATATCTGGAAAGGATTTTATTTCTATATCAAGATTAATTGAAGATGTATTTATAGAAAATCCACT
Organism: Botrytis aclada; assembly: GCA_014898285.1. Classification (NCBI taxonomy): domain Eukaryota; kingdom Fungi; phylum Ascomycota; class Leotiomycetes; order Helotiales; family Sclerotiniaceae; genus Botrytis; species Botrytis aclada. Next base: position 1,669,955 of record RCSV01000008.1, read on the forward strand.
TTTTCTAAAATCTTGTACAATAAAAAATACATCATTAGTTTGATTATTTATTTTTAAAAAAAGAGTATTTGATTTATTCATTAAAAACAAAGCTAATCTTCATAAGCGATTATTTAAATAATAAAGAGTTATAAAAATCGAAATTCTATGATCAATTCTCAATCCATCAAAATACCAAACATTCGATTTCGATCCTCCTACTCCCAACACTCCGTTTCTAACCAATCATAATTACTTAATTAAACGGTAAGGTCTTTTGAAACAAAAATTAGGGATATTAATAAACTATATATTTATTGGTATAATTATTACAAATCTATTTAATCAAAACAATAATAAATTAGAAAACTTCCATAAAACATTTTGACCTAACCACCCAACCATAAAACAAAAGAAAAATAACAACTCTTATATCACTATTCACAACATAATCGCCACAACTATTCGAACAAAACCCAATCCTCCTGCTACCCTAAATAAGAATCAGCAAAAAGCATTACCAAAAGTTCATCTCTCAAATTTACCACCACCACCTAAACACTATCATCAACTTAAGAATCATTTCCTAGAACTTTGATTTAAGCATAAATACAAAATTGAAATCAACAACCTAAAGAAAAAAAAAACCTAACACAAAATAAATACAAAGAATACTCCAATCACTCCTATCCCATTATAATAAATATTTACATACAAATACAATAAACAAAATTTCTTATCTAAATACAAAACAAGATTAATAATACAAAGGAATTTTTAATCAAAAGATATTATTGAATTTATTTATACCACAACTCTCGTTAAACAATCATTCAAAATCATTATAACACTAATTACAAAATACAATTTGGAAATCAAACAATTCGATATAATAAATACATTTATTAATACTCACAAAGATCCATCAAATATACCAATAATTTACTACTTGCTAAATAAATTCAAAAAACCAAACAAATACATAATACTTGATCGCACTCTATATAATCTCCATAATTCTTTAGCGATTTGATTCAAAAACTTCAGCACCACATTGAAAAATCTTGGTTTTATTTAATACAAAAAGAAACCCTATCTTTTTATAAACCCAGAACAAACAGTCTTAGTCTTATTCTTTGTAAATAATATACAGATTATCTATTACAAAAAAAATTTGATAATAGCTGATCACATCATCTCTAATATCAAGACTACCTACAAACTCCATAATTTAAATAATACAAAGTAATTTCTGAGCATCCGTATTATCCATAATCAAAAAACAAAAAAATTATAATTAGCACACGATATATATATTGAAAAGATTACAATAAAGTTCAATCTCAATCAAGATAATGTATACACTCTATTATTTTTTATAATATTTATAAAAAATAATAATAAAGCAAATATTATATTTATATGAGTATATTAGGAAAAGATAGAATTTGTGTTATACATTGTAATCATTGTGAGGGTTAATATTACATTTGTTGTATTTCAGTTTAGTCATTTTCTTATTAACCTATTTTTGGATTATATGAAAACAATTGATTACTATATTCAATATCTTTGGAATATAAGATATTATGTTATTAAATATAATAAAGATTAAATCCTTCAATTTTTATCATTTTCAAATATATCCTTTACAAACAATCTAGAAATTTAATGATTATTACAAGATTATATTATTTCATTATTTGAAGGATTAATAATCTAAAAAACTTCGAAATAAGATATAATAACTATATCCACTATTGAAATTGAATTATTAAATATAAAATGTATATCAAAAGAAACCCTTGCAATTCTTTGATTCCTTAAGAAGATTAATCTTTTTGTTAGATTATTAGTCATTATATTTTGTAACAATTAATAAATTATTAGATTAGTAGTAGACGAGAATGAGAGGATTATTATTAAATTAAGATATGTTGATATTTAGAATATGTGGTTAAGATAAGAATATGTAAAAAAAAACTTTTATTTTATTTATTTTCTAATAGTTAAAATGATAGTAGATGGATTTACAAAGAATTTATTTTGTCAAAAGTTCAATCATTTTATATTATTACTAAATCTTCAAGATGTTAGAGATAGGATTATTGAGATTATTTAATTAATTTTCTTTTGAGAGCTTTCCTTTTCTTAATGTATTCAATATCAATTTGCAAAATTTCGGCCTTTCTTTTTTTTTTCAATAATATCATCAATAGATATTCCCTCGAATATCTCACACTCCTCATTATTATTAAAATCTCAAGAAAAAAAAAATTGATCCCTTATCTCCTCATCATCCTCATTAGCATTTATATCCAAATTAAACTAAACCTTTTTTTTCTCTTTACCCTTCAATATAACCTTCCCACACACCTTATTAAAAACAAACCCAGAAGTTATAAGCTTATTAAAAATCTTTAACCATTTCACAACAAATAATAAAGAAAAAAAAGATCTTCGATTTTTAATCAAAAAAAAAAATATAATCACTAATCGAATTGATCAATTCAATTGAGGAGAAGTTCTAAATAATTGCACTAACCAAAAAAAGGCAACCTATATTGATAATAAAAGAGATGTATTAGAAATAAAATCTAATAAATTTAATAAATCTAAATCAAAAAATTCATTATTTTCTTTTTATATCATTAATATTATAGTTATCACAATACAAGTTGATTTTGTATTGGGAATAGTTTTCTATTAAAATGATTATTAGTTTAGTCAAATAATTGATTAAGACTCTCAAGAAACTTATTTAATCTGGTAAAATTATAAAGTTTGGATTCAAAAGCTCAACCAACCTTTTTGCTAAAGATTTTAAAAAAACCAGCAATATAATATAAATATATATGAGACATTTTCAATATTGAGAAGAAAAAGAATCTTTACATTTGAAACACTTTCTATAATCTTTATAATGATTAGACAAGAAAGATCAGATATATTTAGTATACGGGATTGTGTATTGATTATTTCAATCTTTTGTGTTTCGAATTTTGTTTTTGGGACAACCTTTCCGATTTGAAACTTTTGATTCCTTTAATTTGGAATTTGAAATAGAAAAAGAAAAGGAAGGTAATTCATTCAAAGAAGAATTGTTATTTGAGATAATAATCTTTTTTTGGTTATCAAAAGTTTGTACAAAAGGATCTACTTACTCAACAACAATAATGATAGTACAATTTCTCTAATCAATACAGCCACAAAAAAACAATAAACTAGCCTTCTTCAGAACATTATCAAATTCGATAAAGACATCAAAATTAGATATACTTTTTAAAGAACTCCTATTATTCTTTCCAGAAAAATGATTTCAAACAAAAAAGGATATTGATAAAGAATAGAATTCACAAAAAGAACTCAAAGCATCAACATTAATCTCAGCGAATAAACAAATAAAAGAAAGAGAAACAATGTTTTGCTATATAAAAAACACAGAATTAATATAATATAAAAATCGAATTGTATTAACTATTTCATATCAATAAGAATAAATCGAAGAAATTCGTAATCAAGGTAGAGATATATACCTAACAATAGAAAAATAACCCGCTCAAAAGAATTTTCTCTAATAAAAGAAAACATAATGAAAACTCTAATTGAGATTATATAGAATCAGGACTTAAAAAGAGTGAAAATCATCCCATTCTTATCATTACAATCAATTAATAAATATTTTAAAAAACTTTAGAGTTTTCAAATATTCTAATTCTAAACATTTCTATAAAAAAACTACCATACATACAATACACTCAAATCAATTTACAAATTCAACACATTTGCAACACCTTTAATCCATCAAATCATTTCTAATTGTTTATTTACACACATTCCCAAAATATTAGATTATCAATTCGATAATCTATATACATACACACATCAGAAACACAATTACTCGGCTTATCTAGCATATTTCCTTATTTTTATATCATTTTTCACTCCTTTGTTTGCAAAATTTATATACCCAGCAGAGAAATTATTTATGTATGTCATATAAGTGGATACACTGCTATTTGCAACGTTTATTGCCTAAAAAAAAAAAAAAAAAAAAAAAAAAAAAAAATTAGAAAACTTTCTTTTGTCCTTAGGCAGATCGAGATTACTTCGATCTGGGGGGTGTATCACGCAATATCACGTGCTACACACATACTCCGATCATCGAGATTGGCCTTTATGATCGATTTTAATTACATTATCATTATATTAGCTACTTTATTTATTATGTAGTCTACTAGAATAATAATCTTTTTTAAATAAGTGTCTACATCGCCTATTTTGGATATATATAGAGGACACTGATCATTACGATCAATCCTCAAGTCAATCTAATCTATTAATCCTTTATCCTATTATCTCTCTATCAAAGGTGACCACTGACGTAGCTATCCTCCGTGATATGCGTATAAGCATATTAATCCTCCTCTAGTATTATATGAGGGGACCAATATGTCTATCTATGGTTCGTCTAATCTAGCCCGTTTAGGTAACTGTATTACTAATCACTACATGTGCTTAGCACCGGTAACTTCTATTCCTTTTAACAATATCCATCAAATCCATATTATAGATATTACCCAGCTTTTCTTTGTACTTTTATAACCTCATTCAAAGCCTAACATAATTTTTTTGTTTGAGCAGAAAAGATTGTTATTATTGATTATCAATTTATTATATCATATAATAAAGTAGGCGTTGTATTTGATAAGATCTTTTCAACAATAACCTCCGACTTCTTCTTCATACACCAAGCACTGAGTTCAGCGATTTCGTTCAATTAATCATTGATCATCAACAATTACTTGCAATACTCATTGTACAAAGCTTCTTCTAAAACACCTATCATTGCAATCAACAATTTCGTATTAAAAGCAGCTTTGAAATAACCTTTTTTAATTACATTTGTCTATCCCCAACCTTCTACTTCAAGAATTAATCGATTGAATTTGTTTAGAAATTCGCTAAAAAAACAAGCTCCTTATTTTATACAATTGATTTGATCTAAAGCCTTTTGTTATTAACAAAGATTAGAGAATACTATCCAAAGCTATTCCAAAAATTCCTCCACCATAAATTTCTTTTCTTTATCAGTATAAGCTATCCAAGGAAAGATTCTTGCTGCTATCTCTCCTAACAATCTTCCGAAAGTATATCATACTCTTTCTTTTTTTTATTTGATAGCAGGATTATTAATCTCCAATTTTACATACAAAAGGCCTTCGAATTGTAGATAATAAATAAGTTCATTTCCATCAAACTTTTTAGGGTGTAGAAATAAAGGTTTTGGTTTTTGTACAATGTTATTTAATATCGAAGGTATTGCTATTGGGATTTTGGGTGATATTTCTTATTGAAGGGTTTCATATAAGGCTATACAAGTTTCCAATTGAATAATAGCTTCGGCCTATTAAAAAATCAGATTTATCATTTGTTAAATTTGTTGTTCTGTTTGTTAAGCTTATTGTTCTATTTATTGAACCTGATGTTCGAACATCTTTTGTAGTTATTATAGCAATATGTTTCCTTTCATTGTAATCGTTCGTGATTGTTTGTATTGTATGAATCATAAGTTAAGTTACTATTGTGTATAGAAGCTTTGTATAAGATTGTATACCTTAACCATAAAGGATTTTCATATAGAACCATATATTCTAATTGTAAAGGATTTTTGTACAAGATTATGTATCTCGATTATAAAGGATTTTCGTTTTGAGTCGATGACGCTATTCTTATAGCTTCGTACAACGATGTATTTATAAATTAATGTAAATAAACAAATTAATTCTAATATTATAGGCCAAAAATAAAGGGGTCAATATAATTGGTAGTCTATATTATAAGAAGAATTAATTAAAAAGGAAATAAGGATTTTCCGTATGAATAACGTGGTTTATCAGCATGCGGGCCATATCATCATGTGGGCCACTTCGAAAATGCACCAAAATCGAGGTTTTTTTAATATTTATATTTTAATAACTAGTCATTATTTTTGAAAGGAAAAATCATGAAAAATCATAATAAAAATAGAATATTTATAATATTTAGGTTTCTTTTTTAAATAATTTATTTTAACTCGAAATTGTCACACTTTGCGTTACAAAATCTCTTTTTCTTTAATAACTTTAATAAAAATAAAAATTTTGAAAAAAAAAATAGATTTTTGAAATATTTGAAAAATAAGGTTTTATATAATAGATTTTTGAAAAATTCTATTGGCTAATAAAGAAAGTGCACGGTTACGCACAGACGAATTTTGTATACAAAATGAAGTGGCCCATATGATGATATGGCCCGCATGCTGATAAACCACGTTAGTGTTTTTGTTGTATCCTTATGCTGAGTCATACGAACGTGCGCAGGTCATGTGACCAAGCTTTGTACGGGTGCAACCCGTCACACAAAGGATTTAATTGTAATTCTATACAAATTCAAAGAATATCAAAACCTTTTATTAATTACAACTTTAAAATAAAAGAATATTTAATTAATAAGTTTTTACAAATTCTTTATTTTAAGTTTAGTATAATTAAAAAGGAAATTGTTGGTTTGAGGTGAATCACGGATGACGTAGAACCTATGATGTAGGGTCTAATGGTCAATGTGTATTCAATCTAAAGAGCTAGCTAATCTATGGGTGCAATAGCCCTTATATAAGGGCTATTGAAAGAGCTAGCCTTCGCTTTCGCTTAAATATGGTCACAAAGCCCTTTGACCTTGAAGTCCTTTTGCCTATGTTCACACAGAAATAGATTTGTACTAAAATGGATGTCACGGCGCCAACTACATGATCTGTAGTTGCCTTCGTGCCTCAGGCACAGCATACTAGCGCGCCCTACTTCCTATAAGTAGGGCTTCACTCTTCCATAGCTCTTCCACCCTTATGGTACAATATAAGTCTTCACCCGTACCTTGACAATGGAAGAAGGAAAAAGAAAGGTTGAGGTTGAGATTATATTGGATAAAAGTAGAAGAACTTTGGAAAAAAGGTTTCGATTTTTTTTAAAAAAAACAGGAGAACAAAAATGACTTAATTTCAAATATAAAATATTCCAATACCTTATTATATCTTCTCAATATAAAATCCTATCAATATGAATAACTAAATAAATAAAATTGTGGAGAATAAATAGTATTGTTTTGTTTTTAAGAAATAACATACAAAATCAATAACTACAATACGAATACTATGAAGACGTCATAATCATCACCGAGGCGATATCAATAAACAATCTTATAGTATATCTGTATAACTGATATGCTGCTCGCTGTCCTTTAGCGAGGACTATGTGTAGTGAAGATCGGTTGCGCTTAGTATATCTACTTAAAGTGATGGTGAATTTGCCTAAAAAGCCAGTGGCTAGCTGATAGATTTTGTTTGATAAGTGGCTGAAAATGCAACCCATGAAGACAAAAATTTTGTGCTGCTTTGGTTAGACTGCTTACGAGAATGCTAGTGGAGTTACTGAAATTGATAGCTATTGCATATGCTGTGTTGTGGCATCATCGCACTATTCGTGACTCGCGAGAATGAGTTTTGCCTTTATCCTGGCTCCGTAGCTTCCACTTGCCGTTGGAGTAGCTAGAAAGGTCTTCGTTTAGTTTGTGTAATCTATTCGCAATTCGCAATTCATCAAACGGCCGTCCAAGGTTTACAGCCTTTTGACAGCTCAGACAGTCTCCTCTCTGTATTACCAAAATCTTTCATTTAACCGGAAATCAATGTCGTCCATTATGCAAGGCCAAGGGAAAAGGTCGTTTGAGGCGTTTGAATACAGCTGAAGATCAGCTAAACATCGTGGGAAACAATGTGACACAAAGGTGACTCTTTTGAAACAAGTTATTGCATTACCCATTGAGATTGTCTATAAGAAGAGTAAAGTTTCTGAGCTTTTTCATTCTATTGCTTCAGCAGCCCCTTCTACATTGATTTTCTCACCTATTCACGTATCATTAAGCTTTCCAGTATGGCACCTCGAACTCCCGCTCAAATAGTCCAAGACCTCACCAAACTCCCTGCTTATGGCGTTCCATATCAAGTTCCCACTGGGACAGTGGCGTTATATCAGGATCCAAACTACACCGGTACAAGGTCCGACCTTCGCCTCAATGACTACACTCCCAACAAGCGTCATGTAGTCCCAGGTGCCCAGTATGACAAGACCAGTAACATATTATGGAACTTGCCAATTGGTGTGGTAGTCACTTTGGTCGGTGGCTGGGCTCCAGGAGAGGATGGAAAAAAATTCGTCGATCTAAGCTATGGCAATACATGCCTTGATCTTGTCGGTACTGGAACAACGGAAGGGTGTGAATTGTGGACTAGTGGTATCAATGATGATCTATCATTTTTCTTTTGGAGAAATGTCGATCTAAGCATTGGTGCCGTCGAACTCTTCGCCGATGGCAACTTTACTGGCAGACGTACTACAATTTTCCTTAGCGAATGGGAATCTGGAAAGGTCCATTCGTTCAGAGATTAGGGAATGAATAACACTTGCTCCTCACATAAGTTTCAAAGATCCATGACGTGCACTCATACTTATTACCCGATTACATTCCCCAGTTTTTTACTCTAACTTTATTTTTCATTTGTGGCCCTTTTGTTTCCTCTGCAGACATCTTTCCACATTCTTCTTGGAAACGCTCCTCTTAATCAGCAATCACTGAATATACTATCTTGCAGTCCGCTGGAAGTCACTTGGAGATCGGCAAACAGTTACACTGTATGATGCCGAAGATGGTAATGGCACTGCGTATAACAACGTCAAGGGCTGGGGCGATATAAAAGAGGTCCCGTATATGTGGGAAGTCCGCTTCAACGACTGCATCAGCTCTTTCCGATGGGACAGAGTTGTTCCCAAGAAAGAATCATCGCCCCATTCAACATCATGGCGAGCAGTGCAGCCAACACCTCAGGCCTCACCTCCGTTAACGAGGGAACCAACAACAGTAGCGAGGTACAGCCCATATCTGTATCGCTTCACAACTCAGATCCACAAACCGTCACTGTAGAAACCTCAGATCAACATGTTGCAGGCATCTCATCGACATTTTCTCAGACGTTCTCTGCAGGGGCTGAAGGGATTGCAACATCTTCAACTCAATGGTCGGTATCGCTTAGTTATTCCTACACACGAACCGATACTTCGTCAAGGAGTCAAACCAAAACTGTCGATTTGAATATCACACAAACCGTCAACGCACCCCCAAAGACTACATATAAGGCTACTTTGCTGGTGACGATAGGCCAACTCCCCGCTACGGAGTATGTAACGACAGCTCAACGTTGGTATGAGGAGCCGGTTGCCGGCTCACAGATCGATTACGCAAATAATAGCTGGTATAAGAGAACTGAGGAGGTCCGACTCAGTCTTTCTGGTAGCTTGGCATGCAGAACTTTCGTGGACATGCAGGCCACGCCACTCTAGATTGCTTAGGCCTTGTAAGCTCTGCTTAAGGTCTTATGCGCAGACGTGGAAACGCGGAGAATTTAACGGTCTCATATTCTTATTTTTCATTGGTCGAATCGTCTTGATTTTTCTCATTTGATGGAAATCGTGAACTATCGAACTTCAAGCACACAGGGAAAATTGAAAATGTGAAATCACTCACAAGAACACGCTCATTCGTACGCTTAATTAGTTATTCTCTATTTTCTGCAATGAAGTTTTTTACCGGATAAGTAGTAGTTTGCCGCTGTATGAAATGATCTGTTCGAGTGATATATTTCATGGCTTTTGCTGGCTTATATGGATGGTAGTTCAAAAATCTCACCCCAGACCCTCCATTAGAGATCGTCCTTACAAAGGTCTACTCTCCCAATCTTATTAATAATGCGAGGGTCTTGGGGGAGAGAGCCTCGCTTTTTTAAATTTTACTCTCCCTACTGGTTCACATTCAATATGCTCATATTAACTTTAGCAACAGCGTATCCCACGAGTATCGAGCAAGGATATGGCGATATAGGCTACTAACATTCTAGCGCCTCTTTCCCACCAAGTTCCCAACTCCCCATCTCGATATCTGATATAGTGGTTCCAAAAAATTTAAGTTCATATATATAATGTTCCTTCGACTCATAACATTTTCCCTCTCAAGCCCCCAATCAATTCCCATCACATCAGAAGATATTCTTTCCCACACATCACTCTCTCTATTCCCAAGCCCCCTCACCCCCAGCATCTCTCCACACTTCCGGAGCGCTCAAAATCCGACTATACAACCACCGAGCCAACAATACCCTATTATAAATACCCCTTACAATACTTGTCCCTCCAAATCCACACTCCAGCTTGCTGCAGCAAACCAGATACCGAAAATAGAACTAGGACGACGCTGAATGAGTGAATGAAACTCAGAGGTCTAAGGTCTTATGTACTTGGGAATTGGACGGCCTATTTATTAATCTATCTATCTATGTTATGTGGGTTTTCGTTTTCGAGCCGTCCGGGTTTGGTGTGTGTTGGATGGATGCGTGTGTTTGTTGAGATGAAGATAGCAGTGCTGTGCTGTGCAGGTTAATAGAGGGGGGTGATGATGATGGTGATGGTGATGGTGATGGTGATGGTGATGGTGATGGTGATGGTGATGGTGATGGTGACGGTGACGGTGTAGTGATGGTGATGGTGATAGTGATGGATGCAAATTTAACCGAGTTTTGAATATATTACTAGTACTTTATAAATTCTTTTCATGTGAAAATTGTATTATCAATTAGTATTGCCATTGAATACAATCAATGCCTAATTAATTGATACCTGGTAGTCTGTTGGCGCTACTTCAAACTTCAAGCGATTTACCGTTTCGCAGATGTCATAATAGACAGCCGCCTACAACTACACAAGATGAATATCCCTTATACTACGTACACTTGCATTTGTTTGATGTTAATTTTATCACAACAATTACCCACCTTTTTGGGGGCCGCTTACATTTGAATGGAAACCAGCCTTCTCGTGCTGTGCCGTTCGTCCAGGCTTTCCGCCCCGTTAAGTCTTTATCAGATTGGAATTTTCCACGTAGATTCTTTCGAGCATCTCTCTTGAATTACTTGGTCACCACAATAGAACCTTCAGAACAAGGAAATAACCCTTCTTTTCTACACAATGGGTTTCTTTTACCCAACACTCTTTCTCATACCGTTTCTTCTCTACAACGTGTACTCACTGTATTTGAATTACAAAGATGCATCGGCATTGGGCTTGCCCCGCATAATCAGCCCTATCACTCCTGATAACCCTTTGTGGATTGCACTCCAAACGGTATTCAAGACTGTTGTACGGCGATTCCCCTTCGGTGCAGTTTCATTCACGAGACACACCCGTCTGGGATGGGAATTCCACGATAGGTTTCATACTCACGTACGTCTTGGAGACGCGTGGATTCTCGTAACGCCCAGAAGAAACTGGATTTTTGTAGCAAACGCTACCGCTGTCACTGATATTTTCTCTCGTGGTCGGGACTTCGTACGCCCTACATGGATGCTGGGCAATTCTCCCATCATTTGTTGCTGCGAGCGTGCTAATATGAAGTAGAGGCCCTCAATGTCTTTGGACCAAATATCTCGACTGTAAGATATATCTTCAACTCAACATCACTGCCACGAGCTCACAAGTTTTAGGCAGAAGGACACGATTGGCAGAGACAAAGAAACTCACTGCCACTCCATTCAATGAACAAAAAAGCCCTCAGGTGTGGGACGAATCTCTTCGCCAAGCCGAGGATATGTTGCAGTCATGGTGTTCTCAAAGTAGGGATGGAACAAATGTAACGCCGGACGATACCAGAACTTTAGCTTTACACGTGCTTGCATATGTTTCTTTTCAAAAGTCATACCCATTTGGTAGCATTTCTCACCACACAATTCAGGGCCAAGACTCGCTGACTTATCGGGATGCTATCTCGATCATCCTGGAGAATGCCCTGCTCATAATGGTTCTTCCCGAGAAGCTATTCCATCTGCCATTCTTGCCACGCAGCTCGCAGCAAGTTGGGTGGGCAATCAATTCGTTCCGCAACTATATGGCTTCCCAAGTGGCAGCGGAGAGGAGATCAATACAGTCTGGTAATGGGAACCTGGTCAGCAACTTTGTCCGAGCCTCGCACGAAAGCCATGCTACTGGCCTCGATCCCGGCGAAGACAATAAACTCCAGCCGTTAACAAACGCCGAAATCCTGGGTAACATCTTCGTGTTCAATTTTGCTGGACATGACACGACTGCTATCCCGCTTTCCTACGCCATGCTACTTTTAGTGGCGCATCCACAGGCTTAGGATTGGGTTCACGAAGAAACCACGTACTATATTGGTAGTCGAGATCCTAAAACCCTAGCATACAGTGAGCTATTTCCGAAGCTCAAGCGATCTCTTGCGGTTTTGGTGAGAACCACTTTTCGGGAAAAATATCGAGATGGTCATCTAATTACTTGCCTTACTTAGCTCGAAACACTACGTCTTTACAATCCTCTTCCTAGTATACCAAAATATACCGGCTCCAAGCCTACCGACCTGGTAGTCGATGACCAGACCTATCACATTCCGGCCAACTATTTGGTGGTTCCTCATTTGCAAGCTTTGCATACACACCCCCGTCATTGGGGTGGTGACTCCCTGACATGGCGCCCCGAAAGATGGATTGAAAACCCGGGCCATCTTGAGAAAGAAAATCTATATAATCCACCCAAGGGCACCTACTTTCCGTGGTCCGAAGGAATGAGGAATTGCCCCGGCAAGAGGTTTGCGCAAGTGGAATTTGTGGCCACCTTGACCGCACTTTTCCGAAGCCATGCTGCCGAGCCAGTGCCCAACAAAGGCGAATCCCTCGACGCCGCTAGGAAGCGAACTTTGGACACGGTCAAAGATAGCAACGTGGAGTTACTTCTACGAATGGCAAATCCAAGAAGTGTTTCCATCCGATAGAGACCAAGGCCAGCTGGAAAGTAGTACCTGGGGATGAATCGATGTGCGAGGTCTGCAATTTGGACACCATGTTTTTCTACACCTTTCGTCAATAGGCAAGCAGGATTTTTAAGATCCTGAAAATTTTATCACTGAAACCCCAAGACGTTGAAATCTGCACTCAACCCCACAAGTGTACTGTCTTTATGGTGATGCGAATTTGAATGAATTTCCTAACGCTCAATCACAAATCTGCTTGCTTTTTTTTCCTGTATGTCAGTGATTCGACGATTTGACATAAATGATATCATGTCATACCAATAGCCTGATTTTCTACAGAAAAGCTGGTCAAGTATAGATAATTGATAGGGTCTCAAGAATGGAAGACGAGGTACCATGTTTTGCAAATGCTGCAGAAATCCCCATTTTCATTTATCGAAAGGCTTTGTATATAACCGTGGAATCGGTTCGGCGACAAGAACCAACGCCCTGCAGTATTCCTAAGAATGATTCTGTGATACCACCTCCGTTGCAGCTGTGCGTGTCTCAGCCGCTTTTCGCCTATCATTCCGACCTTGACGCCACGGCTCTACATGGGCATCATCTTTCCTCTTCGCGGCTTCAGTCTTGATGTTTCTCTATTCCAACGCCGGTACGCAAACTGCGCTAAAGGCTAGTATATACGGACTTTTCCGCGCGCGGGCGTAGGCTGTGCGGAGAAGTAGGACAGTATCTCTCGAACCGGCGGTAATTTCATCTACTCCTGCCGCACCGGCTGCGATGATGGTTTCAGGATTCAAGCCGGGGAGTACATTGATGACCTCTGTCCGGAGCTTGGATAGGAATAGTGATTGGGCAAGGGGAATAGCAACGATTCGAGGGATGTTAGGACTTGTAAAAGACATGGTAATCATGAGAGAGGAGAACTTACCCGCCAGGTTGGTGGAAAAAGACGAATAGATATAGCAATGTAGTAGAATCCTCCGAGTTGTACTCCTTCCTGTTACTTGTATCTTGGTAGGTGTTAGATGTTAAAAATTAGATGTTAGATTCAAGATTCGAGGTATGCCATATACAAATACAGGTACAAATAAAAACCCAAGACGAAAAGAATCGACATACATAAATAAATAAATAAAATGATTATTCTCCAAGAGTTAACTTAGTATAAATAATGATATACTATTTAGTAAAGTTTAGATATCGAGTAAGATGTAAGATGTATTTATTTTTCAGATTGTGATTCGATAGTATCGAAATAACTTAGTACTATTTTCTGAACACTTATGGAAATAGGAAATGAGAATATGCAGTCTTAATTATAAGGGTTCGATTTTCTGTATCCCCGCCATAACATCACCTCGCTTGAAGAAACTCGACCCATCTCATCTCACCAATATTCTACTACGATAAATGAACACGTTATTCAGTAATATCCGATGCGATTGTTAACCTTACTAACACCAATTGCATTGACGTTGAAGCTGTCCCCCTCAAATGATATCAATTATCAAAATCAGAATGACCACACAAACTAAATCAATCAACAATTCGCAATTCACCATTCACAAAATCTCGATAAACGAATCGTTCAATCTCGATCTCCATCACATCCCATGAATGCCGTTACGCGAAAATTGTGCAGAGTCGCGAACTAACAAGTGCCGTAATGAGCGGAACCATTTACCGAGTGGAATCTTGCAGATTGACGGCGGGCGGGTACGTGAAATGGATCGACCTGGTACAATCTTATCAAACGGAGGGGAAACCGCATCCAGATTCCAGGGAAATCCGAGAGCGGAGACTATTCATCGATAGGGTAGCAAGGAAGGTTGGTGGAGTGATACAAAAAAGCGCATCATTTATAACCCGCTTGTAGCCGCACGACGCAAATGTTCGAAAAACCTATTTATATATAAGTTTTCGTTTCACAGAGTTGTAGGTGGTGGTGTATTTGTTTGCTGTGTTGTATGTAATATGTACGAGGAAATAATCTATACCTTTTGACTTTTGAGTTCGTGAACAAAAAGGAATACGAGATCGTATCAGAAACTCGTGAAGTGAGAATTAAAGCATGGAGCCGTTGGATGCCCTGAGCCCCGCGCCCTGACTGGTGGAACACAATCTGTCGCATGCGAGTTTCTAGAAATTCTCTAGAAAGGTATGTATGGATGGAATCACCGACTCAAATTTCACAAGATGAAAGCGCAGAGGATTGTCTCAAGACTCGCAAACAAACGACAGACCGCCTTGAAATGTAGAAAAACGGTGTGTGTACTGAGAAACAAATACCAAGCAATCTTCAAGGATACTTCCACGAATATTGGGTATGATTTTTCCAGGCCTAATGGCAAGCTGATGGTCTTGGTACCTGCGTGAATAAGGTACAGAAAAGCGTTGAAACATGCAAACCGACTGATTCCGACAAATATATGGTAATGAATAAAGGCAAATATACAAACAAAGAAATGAGTCGCGAGCACACCCGAAAAGTACGACCTCGCCTGTTAGTCGGTGTCAGAAAGGGCTTGGCCTCGAACAGAATAAGTGCAGTTTTGTCATGTACAACTTGAAGAATGTTGAATCGAAGGAGATGCCGATTGGAGTATGCAATTCAGGTACCATTGCCAAGATGTTGATGAAGTACGGAGAGGATCATTCTGAAAAGTCTTCGTTCAGGAGCAGGAGAAGAAAATGTAAGATGTTACTATTGAATCCATTGATAATAAACTTTCGAGGGGATGCAACGAAAGAAATCTAAAATGGAGGGAAAGGGAAAACGGATAATGTCTCAAGCTCAAGGACTTTCCCAATAGGATAAATTTAGAACCGGATTGTGTGTAGATCACATGATGAAACCCGACAAATTGTATTTCCCTCCTATTGGAGATTCGATTCATCCAAGCATCCAAGCATCCAAGCATAAATTCTTCTTCTGAAAAAAGCATAGGCGAGATCGGACGACGGCATCGATGATTAGATGGGACGCTTACGAACTGGGCTTAATCAACCCAATCAGATTCGAATCTTCTTATCAGAATCCATGACTTCTGTTACTCAAGATCTCGGCCAGACCAAAGATTCTTTGACCCTGAACCGAATCATATCGTCCCAACATCCCAATACCTCCATCCTTTATCCCGTAAAAAGCAATCTATTTGTAAAGCCACGCCATAGATTCGGCCATTTCCACTCTTTGTTTGGTCTCGAGAATCATGAATCCCGATTAAGGTCGTGATAGCGTGCGAGCGTGGGCAGTATCAGATAGAGGAAATGATAAACCGGGGGAGTTTAAAAACCCTTTTACGTTACTATTGATTGGCTATAGACAGATTGGGCGAGATGTGCATGTTGTTGTTGTGTGTGGGGGACCTTCCAAGTTCCCACGATGCATGCACGCTGTGTGTGTTTGATAGAGTCGAGAGACCAGGCCTTTTTGGCCATGTCTGCCATGTCTGGGTTTGTAAGACCCTGTTTGCGTGGTTTTATGTGGTGAAACAAGGGATCAGAAAGAAAAAAAGAATTCCACTCGAAAGGGCTGAAGATAATGGTAAGACATTTTATCCATGTGAACGGTATGGAATGGCTGAAAGCTGGCTGAAAATTTCTCCCGTCTTGAAGATATGTACAGTTGACTCGATGAACTTGCTAGACTTGATTGACTCGGTTGAGTCAAATGTGATAATCATGATAGTTGAACCGGCTCGGCGACAAGCGATAGCATGATGGAACCACCGATTATTTTTTTTGTAGATCCTTTGCATTTGTATGGATGGGACACATTTGACAAAACTACTTTTTTGGATTCTCGGACCAGGAAATGTCCTACACAGTCTACGCTCGTACTAGGTCGACGGACTAATATAGTCTGCATTGCCCCTGGATTGTGACGATGCGGAACAATTTGCGAAAAGGGCACGTCAAGATACAAAGAAAGAAGGTACGAAGTTGTATGGGAAGAGCGACAGGAGTATTATTTTTGCGGTTTTTTGTTTTTGACTTTTTCGATTTTCGGTTTTCGATTTTCGATTTTCGATTTTCCAACAAACAACTTAATAGACATGATATGAAGATGATTGCCACATGTAATTTTACATCTACTAGACACACGATACGTGATACAAGAACACTCCACGACCGGGAATCTTTCAAGGATGAATCTTTTAGTAGAGTAATATATGCCTCAAAAGTTGCAACTTTGACCGGAGGATCTGTATCCAAAGAGACTCAGTCGTACATGGGATGTCAATAAACCATAAACGGGACTGGGGATATAGAGTCTAAGACGGTAAAAGGAACAAACACATATACTCCGTTATAGATAGAGAGTATATATTAATGTTATGTTAGTTCGTGGTTGGTGTTGGGCACTGAGTGGATGGATGGATGGATGGATGGACGGGGGAATGGGAATGGGGGTTTGGCACAAAGAAAAGATTGATATCAGATATCCATATTTAGATACTCGAGTACGATGAATGAATGAACTTCTTTCACCTTTCTTGTAGAGGATCCAAATGCATTCCATTCCTGAGACATCTGTTATTCAGAGGGAGAATGTCATGAATGTACATCCGCCTGTCTTTCTTGATATCTCTCTCTGTTTACTCCACATGAAATCATCAATGTCATCACTTAGAAGCACCATGTATCTTTTGCTCCGCCCATGAGA
Organism: Botrytis aclada; assembly: GCA_014898285.1. Taxonomy (NCBI): domain Eukaryota; kingdom Fungi; phylum Ascomycota; class Leotiomycetes; order Helotiales; family Sclerotiniaceae; genus Botrytis; species Botrytis aclada. The sequence goes on from RCSV01000008.1 coordinate 1,687,506, forward strand.
AGCACAAGGAGTCACAGTTCCAATTTTATTCATGATCAATTAGGTACTGAATACTCGATTGATTTACTTAATTTACTCCGTTGCCCTTGAAATTCACTATTCCCACGCCTCTCGACACATGATCCAACCCCTGTCACCTGCCCATACTCAGCCATTTCCACCCAGGTATTTGCGGTCTGCGGCCTGCAGGGCGTAGATATATGAGCCACGAGCGTCGAACGTACCAAGTTCTTCTTCCTTGAGCCGATAGCCCCACTCTTATCTACGCTGACAATCAGAGCCAATTCTATTTCTATTTCTATTTCTATTTCTATTTTCATTTTCATTTCCATTTCCATTTCCATTTTGGCCAGAGGTACAAAGTAGTGAATTAAAAAATCTCTCTCACATACATAAACATTCCCAGTTCCTCTTTCATACCTTCTCTCTTTCTCTCTCTTCCCCAAATCCCCCACACTCTTCTTCCCTACTCTTCGGACTTTTGAAGTCTATCAACAACAACAAAAACAACAACAAAAACAACAACAACCTTTTTTACAACTCTTGATTCTTTGCTTTTGAAGCACTCTTATCGCTTCTTCTCTTTTATTTTTCTCTCTTCCATATTTTCATAATAAATCCGCAATCATGGCTACCTCAACAACTGTTTCCTACACGGCGAACGTAAGTTTCTCCATTCCTCCAAAGAAAACACCAATCTTGGTGGTTCCCAGCCATACCCCGCTATCGGCGCAACAAAACAGATCACTAACCTTTACTTTTGATCCTTACAGCTCATGAAATACATGGCGCTCGACCAGAAGGGATCTGCCATGGCAGAGTAAGCTAATTAATGGAATACTTTTTTCCCCTCTTTCAAAATCTAATCCTTTACAAAGGTACATCTGGATCGATTCCACTGGCGGTACCCGTTCCAAGTCAAAGGTGAGCACAATAATCCAACACACACCCGCGGTTTTGCGCCTCAACTCAATGATCCTCAACAAAAATTCCGAAAATTCCTCAGATGAGTCATGTACTAATACGATTTTTCTATTTACAGACTCTCACCAAGATCCCAGAGAGCGGTCAATTCACTCTCGATGATCTCCCAGAATGGAACTTCGATGGTAGCTCGACAGGTCAAGCCCCCGGTGACAACTCAGATGTCTACCTCCGCCCCGTCGCAATCTTCCCAGATCCATTCCGTGGTGCTCCAAACATCTTGGTCTTGACCGAGTGCTGGGATCCCGATGGAACCCCAAACAAGTTCAACTATCGTCATGAGGCTGCCAAGCTCATGGAGGCACACAAGTCCCACGAGCCATGGTTCGGTTTGGAGCAAGAGTACACTCTCCTCGATATGTCCGACAGACCTTACGGATGGCCAGTAAATGGTTTCCCAGGTCCTCAAGGCCCATACTACTGTGGTGTTGGTACTGGCAAGGTTTTCTGCAGAGATATTGTCGAGGCTCACTACAAGGCATGTTTGAATGCTGGCATCAAGATCTCCGGTACCAACGCCGAGGTTATGCCAGCTCAATGGGAGTTCCAAGTTGGTCCTTGCGATGGCATCGAAAGTGGGTACTCCCCTGTTTCCATTATCAATCTGAATAATCACTGACTCTTGTTTTAGTGGGTGACCACCTCTGGTTGGCTCGTTTCCTCCTCAACCGTGTCGCTGAGGAATTCGGCGCCAAGATCTCTTTCCACCCCAAGCCAATTCCAGGTGACTGGAACGGTGCTGGTCTCCACTCCAACTTCTCAAGTGCTGAGATGCGTAAAGAGGGAGGCATGAAGCACATTGAGGCTGCTATCAAGAAGCTTGAGGGTCGCCACAAGGAGCACATTGCAGTTTATGGAGATGACAACGCCATGCGTCTTACTGGCAGACATGAGACCGGTTCCATCGACAGTTTCACTTATGGTGTCGCCAACCGTGGTGCATCCATTCGTATTCCAAGAGAATGTGGTGCCAAGGGTTACGGATACTTTGAGGATAGAAGACCCGCTTCAAATGCCGACCCATATCAAATTACTGGTATTATGATGGAGACCGTAAGTTTTATTTATAATCAAGTGGCAAATGAAGTCGACTAACCAAGTTCTAGATGTTCGGTGGACTCGATGGCACTGAGGTTAAGAAATAGATTGTTTTTTGCGTGTAACAATGGTTGGGTGGGAGAAAGTTGATAATGGCTTGGCGATAAGGTCTATTTTCGTTGCATTTTGAAGGTCAAATCCTTCTCGTCGATCTTGCTTTCAAGTTAGCAAGATGTTACTTTTTTAGATGATTCACCTCAATGGGAGAGAATGAAACTCAGATAACATTTATTCTTTTCTCTGCCACTTTGATACTTTTTGACACGCTGGCCTGTGCCCATCCCTATCCACCCGACCCTGTCTTTAGCTAAAGCTGGGGATATTCTAATCTTACAGTAGTATTACCCCACAACTTCTCCGGATTTCCCTTCCCCAGATAGATCCTCATTAGAGTATAGTCTGTCTATGGAGTAGAGAATTGCGTGATAATCGTAATACATAATATACATACTGGCGCACGTCATCCTCATCGCCAGACACCCATCAACCCGACAACGTTCTCGTCGTGCTTTCATGTTTCCATGTCTCCACTCCTCCATGTGTCAATCAATACATGTACAAATTCTTTATCATAACCCTTGCCTATTTTCCTTCCCGTCATTTTTGGTGATAATCCATAGTCTAAATTAACCACCTTTTCCGGAGATAGTCCTCACTCCCTCCATTCCCTACCTCTTTTTTCACTTCTAGATTCCTTTCACAGTCCTTCCAACCTAGCTTCCATTAATCTTCTTCTCCTCCTCCTTCAACGCCTCCACCAATTTCCCTCTCAAGAAATCTGGTAATCCGAAGATCCCCTCACGTGTGACTATACGGTAGGTTCCCGAGTCTTGCCAATTTCCGGGCTCTTTCCCCGAATCTCCTTCGACGAATTGTCCGGTCGCGTCGACCTCGAGGGATCCGAATATGTCTTCTGGGTAGGCGATGCGACCGTAGTCGGGGGGTGCGCGTGTGTCTGAGAGGTGGATGTAACCCCCGTGGCCGCCGGAGCCGGCGCCGCCTTAGAGATGGATCAATTATAGGTTTGGGGAAATGGGAAAAGGGGAAAAGGGGAGGAGTGGTGTGTGGTTGATGAAGGGGGATTTGGGGAAAATACCTTGACTAGCACTAGGTGGTGCTCCGGAATCTTTTCCTTTTGAAGACTTCCCGCCTTTGTTTTGACGATAGGATGATGGGGGTGAGAGGGAAAAGTGAGTCGTGGTAGTGGCGAAGGCGGCGGCTTGCGAATGGAGTTGTGGATCTAGATGGGCGTACTTTTGGAGGATGGTGGAGAGGAAGGGGAGGAATTGGGGGTTGGGAGTGAAGGATTGAGGGGTGACGGGGAGGGTGGTGGTGGTGCCGAGGGAGAGGGATGTGGTTGGTGGGGTGGTGGGGAGGAGGGTTAGGGTGTGGGTTTGGGAGGAGGATGAGGTGGGTGGGTGGATGTACTAGGAGAGGGGAGGGGGTTAGCTTTGTTGAGATAGGGGTGGGGGAGAAGGGGAGTTGAATTTATTGGGTTGGAGATGGGGGAAGGAGGAGAAGAAGAAGGGGGGAGGATTTGACAATGAGAGGAGGGGCAACAAACAATGTTAGGATTTTCTTTCAATGTTGAGACTGAGCGTCGTATATTCGAAAATGTAGCTGTGTGGGATCGACTTATTGCGCGCAATGTGTGCGGCAATGCGCCAGAGCTTGAGAGTAACATTTTTGTTGGACGACGAGGAGAAGTTTATTGATGGTGAGGGGTGAGGGGTGACAGCTGGGCATGTAAAGTATTTAATTTTTCGATAAGATATCAAGGTGTGGATTGCTCGATTAGGAAATTAGCTTGAGGGAAGATTAGTAAGCGAATGGACAGGGCTGGTATGCCAGTATTGTTTTGGAGGGTTGAATTTGATATCTTTCTGGATTTATATTTTGATTGCGATTATCCTTTGGACTTTCGGGTCTAACAGTTCTTCTACAGATTAATGATGGTATTTGGCAATTCTGTGAGAGTTGGGTAGATTTGATTTACTTAATAGTCGGTGACTTTACATCGGATGCTCAATCGCATGACGATGAACTTTGAAGGGGGGCAGATTCAGCGATACAGTATGAATATCAATTGAATTATACGGAGATTATAAAATGCTAATAACTACTACCATCAAAGTCGAGCAGGTGTATATAAATCCCAATATATGACGACATAAACATTCCCCAAACTATCTAATTCACTCGAGAGTTGATTACGAGGTATCTACGAACCTGGGTAGGTTTCCTTTCTTTTGATTTCGTCATAACTCTATCACGTCGCCAATTACACGTGTGATCTGTATACTTTGGATGAGTACCGATACATGTCTGGTTACTATGTAGGTTATGCTCAAGGCTGAAATGGAGGTATCTAAAACAAACTCTGAAGTCCTTGGTATTGTATGAGTGAATTAATTGCTCTGCCATACCGCTCGATGATTTGACGCTATAAATAGGTTGGGAGCTTTACCTCGTGAGTTGGGTCTCAAATGTCGATAGAGTGAAGAGTTTGTGTGAATGATATTGTATTAAAAAAAGCCACTAAAATTATATACTCGAGTACTATCATCTCAACACTTACCTTTGTCTCCTCATGACGTGAAGTAACTCGGACGAATTATATGAAAATATATAGATCTTCAGAACTCACCTACCTACCTCCCTCCCATGTTTACTTCTTCTCTCCCCCCTTGCACTGATAAAGCTTCCAATGTTACACGACTACGGTCCCCTTCACTTCCCCAGATATCGCTAAAAGTACCTACCTAGAGCTTCCCGCATCGACCACCTTTGTCGGATTCTGGTTGAGAACGGGAACCACAAATCAACTTTTCCTCCATAAAGTTTCTCGATTTCTTGAATCTCAACGGAAGACTCTTTCAAATTATTCACTCAATAATTCTTATACCCCTTGAAAATATCTCTGACTCGTTCACTTCTGACTCTTCCACGATTACTCACAACAAGTGATTCACATTTGATCTGAAGCTTGTATCAACCCAGTACCTGCTGAAAGCCACCAGAAATCATCTTTGGTGGGGTTGAAGCAACGACAACGGAACAACTACCCCGAGTCAATAAATCACCATTCAACCACATTGAAATACCCTGCAAACGTAGTCATGAATCGTTACGACGACGGCGAGCTAGAGATATCTCTGGCGCCATCTGCAAACGCTCGCGCACAACACCGAGCCTCGGACGCCGGCTCACACTCGCGTCGTGATTCGCAAAATGGAAACAGCAGGAGGATGGAAACGGTTCCGGCACCACAGAGGAAGACGGAGCAGCGAGTGGGCGCATATTCAGTCATACGTACGCTTGGAGAGGGTTCCTTTGGAAAGGTTAAACTGGCGGTCCATCGAGTGACTGGTCAACAGGTTGCGTTGAAGATTATCGGAAGGAGGAAGTTGATCAGTCGGGATATGGCCGGGAGAGTGGAGCGGGAGATCGAATACCTTCAGCTTTTGAGACATCCTCATATTATCAAATTGTGAGGACTACCCCTGTCAAGTTTGTGTATTTGCTAGCTAACTATACTTTCCCAGATATACCGTCATCAAAACAACCTCCGAGATTATTATGGTTCTGGAATATGCCGGCAATGAGTTATTCGACTATATCGTACAGCACGGAAAGATGAGAGAAGATGAAGCCAGGCGGTTCTTTCAACAAATTATCTGCGCAGTCGAATATTGTCATAGACATAAGATCGTACATCGAGATCTAAAGCCCGAAAACCTTCTTCTTGACGAGAACTTGAACGTCAAAATCGCCGATTTCGGACTGAGTAACATCATGACGGATGGAAATTTCCTCAAGACAAGTTGCGGAAGTCCAAATTATGCCGCACCCGAAGTCATTAATGGAAAATTATACGCTGGTCCCGAGGTCGACGTTTGGAGTTGTGGTGTTATCTTATATGTTCTACTCGTGGGAAGATTACCTTTCGATGATGAACATATTCCTTCTTTATTTGCGAAAATTGCTAGGGGTCAATACAATGTCCCTAGTTATATGGGTCGTGAAGCTGCCGCATTGATCAAGAAAATGTTGGCAGTTAATCCAGTCTACAGAGCTACCATCGCTGATATTCGAGATGATCCTTGGTTTACTACAAATCTACCTGCTTACTTGCAACCTCCGGTGGAAGAATTTATCGATACAGGTGTTGACCCCGCAAAGGCTATCAATCCCAGAGCAATTGCGCCTCATGCGAGCCCAGCCATCCAGGAGAAATTGCATGTGCAAGTTACTGAAAAGATTAGTAAGACGATGGGTTATGGCATCAAAGATGTTCAAGAGGCTTTGGCTGCGGAAGAACCTTCGGCCATCAAAGATGCGTATCTTATTGTTCGAGAGAATAAGTTGATGCAAGCTAATCGTAAGTTATCCATTACTTCAAAAACTCCGGTGTTGGCATAAATTAACAGTCAATCAGCAAATCTCCTTGATGACAAAAATAATCTTCTCTTCCAGATTCCTTCCCCTCCAGCGTACGACTCAGCAATTCCCCCCTCATTACCCAATTCGCCTTCAGTCGCGATAAAGGAGCGACCCGGTAACGTTCAACCAGCGGTCGCGCCATTTCAGCCTCGACCTAGCCCCCTTCTTGATGCCGTATCGCCGAGATCTAGTAGTTCCATCGGAACCGATAGATCATTTGGTCGACCATACGTTAGCAAAATCGGAATATTGCCAAGCAGCATTCCACAGTACCATAAAGAGTTCATGGAAACGCACAAGTCTGGCCATCAGGAGAGTACTCTGTCAACATCTCACTCAGAGGCCATCGAACCATCACCTCAAACAGACGCTGAAAAGGCCGAAACAGTTCGCCGCTTAAATCCACACTCTAGAACTCTGGCGAAACTCGATGAGGGTAAGAAACCAGCAGGTATGACTCCCGTTCCATCGAAAAAATCAAAGCCCACAAAATGGCAATTTGGAATTCGATCTCGAAATCAACCAGTTGAAGCGATTGGATGCATTTATAGAGCTCTTCAAAAGCTTGGTGCAGAATGGTTAGTCGACGATGAATGGACACCGGGCCAGAATGAAAGTAACGGGAATAATCGCAATGATAATAACAATGACGACGATGATCCAAATGGAAGCGGAGCCTCTCTGCATCGCGAAACTTCTATGAATGATACTTCATCAAAGAGAAATAGATTTAGTGGTGTAGATAAGCAAGGAAACTACAAGTTACCGGAAGACCCGTGGGTGCTTCATGTCCGTTGGAAGAAAACGGGTAAGTGATTCCTAAATCATTCAAGAATCTCTTCTAACTGTTAATAGATATCCGACGTCATTCCATTGCTTCCCTGAACAGTTCAACCTCTAGTCCCGCACTCCCCTCCTCAATGCCAAAAGATGAGGAATCTGATGCAGGCGTCATCATGCATCTGGATATCCAACTCTATGAAATGGAACCCGGTGTCTATCTAGTGGATTTCAAATGCGCTGGATATGAAACTGCAAAGGGTATGCTGTGCGAGGAAAAAGATGTTACTAGTCCTTTCCCTTTCTTGGATTTGGCTAGCAAATTAATCATTCAATTGGCGGAAGCTGATTAGATGGTTCGCTAATTATTGAATGGTCGACTCTCTTTGGTTTGATAATAATTTTCGTGAAAGATAAAATACGATAATGAGCAATGAAAATTTTATGTGATTATTTCTTTGGTATGGGGAGTGAGTTTGGAATGTGGATGTGGATGGAATTGGCTTCGGGGAATCGGGTATTAAAATTATGGCAAGTGGGTGATTCTATACCTTACTGCTACCACCTCGACTCGGCTGGGTTGGCATACTACCTTGTGTTTATTACGAATGGACTGGCGAATTGCATGGACTGGAACGGACCGCAATGGATGATTGAATTGAAAGAGGCGTAGTGTGGAGTTATATGCAGTCTCGCGATTGACAGATTACCTTTCTGTTTTGTTTTATTATCATGGAGGTATTTGCTACTATTCAGGGAACTTTGGGAGATAAACTTGTCTTATTTGTTTGGCTTACTCGACTTGAATTTGGGAGGGATGATAGTTCAGAGGGGGAAGGAATAGTGGAGAGTGATGCAAATACAAATGTAGCTGAAGAGATTTAGATATTTGAATCTGGCTTACTTGGCTTACTTGGCTTACTTGGCTTACTTGGCTTTTACGGGTGATAAAATTGAATGGGAATATGGATGTGAATACAAAGATCACTATTGAGATTTGTCTAAACTTATAAGTTACGAGCTTGAATTGAAATTGAATTCCGCACTTGACTTGAGGATACAGAGACTTGGTAGTATTTGGGATGGGAGAAAACAAAGCATAGTTGCGAGTGCTCAAAGCGTGATGATGTTGATATCGTTGCGATTATAGGTGGATGGACAAATGGACAAATGGATGGATGGATGGATGGATGGATGGATGGATGGATGGATGGATGGATGGATGGATGGATGGATGGATGGATGGATGGATGAATATATCTCTTGAAAATTCCGAGAGTAATTATCCCAACTCGATGCAAATTTGATCGAAAAAGAGTAGACAGACAGACAGCTAGCTGCATGACAAGTCAGCCACCCCCATCATCTCCTCAACTCCCCCTCTTTAATCCTAACCGCAAGCCACAAGCTACAACGCCATCTCCATCTCCCTCTCCCTCTCCATCACCAACCACCCTCTATCGTTCCCCCAGCGCAAACGTACCTTCCCCGTCATGTCTACCTGCCTGCCTGCCATTACATCTAACAATAGCATTTCTTTCTTTGCTGATCACCACCTCCTCATCCAATCCAATCTCATCTAATACACTCCAAGCCTACGAATCGATATCCAGTACCCTATTCCCCATTCCCCATTTCCTGGTTCGGAGAAATACTCAGTAAGTATCGCGTAAGTTTTTGTTTTTTTGGCAAGATAAATAAAATAAACAGTATATTTTTAGATTCTCTAGACAGAAAGGGATAGATAGATTTATTACTCGTCTATTTTTTTCTTTTCCTCAATCCACGGTAAAGCAAGAAACTCAGATTTCAAAACTCAGAACTCCCACTTCGGTTCTAGCTATTTGGATGAGAGCACTGTATATTTTGCATACTTTGTTGCGTGGACGAATCTTGGACATGAGACTTACTTACCACCACACTTGCATGACATGTACCAGTACAACGGATGAAACGAATCGATAGATAGATAGCAACTCGCTGGGTATCATACACTCAAACACGTAGCATTTTTTCCCTCCATCCTCTTCTCATGCATGCTGTTGGTCCACATCCCCAAATCAAAACCCCATCTACAACCTCCCCTTAACCCACTCAACCCAAACCCCCAAATCCTCGCAAACCTCCAACATTCTACCCAAATCATCTCTGGTTAATGTTCTTGCCTTCTTTTCTTCTCCCATTCTATCCATCACTGCATCCTCTCCCATTCCATTGAGAATATTCTCCTGTACAACTACCACCCCGCCATTGCCCTGGATTTCAAAGATCACATTCGCGCTCCTCTTCTTGAACTCAAATACTATCTCCACTCTAGGTACTGGAGTTAATGTCAAAGAAACATCTAGGTGCGTTGAATCTGCTTTCTTCTCCTTTTTTGGCTCCTTTGAAACCGTTTTTGGAGTCGGCGATGTAGTGATGCTTTTCATAAAGTCCTCAAATTCCTGTTTCTTCGTCGGAGGGTTTACAGTATCCGTTTCGGAGGATTTTGATTCGGTTTCAGGGTTTGATGGTCCTTTCAATTTGGATTTCGAAGTTTCCTCCGCCTCAAAACTTTTCCTCAACACAGTACTCAACAAGGCAAATTGTCTTAAGCATGGCAATATCTCCACCAATTGTCTAGGGTGACTGAACGATACTTCTTCTACCTTCCTTCCATAATCTATCTTCTCAATATACAACGTATTGATATGTTGCTCTACCTTTTTTCTTCCCTCTCTATCCCAAACCGAGATGTTTTTCTCTGTGGTGATAGTTCTGGCCTGTGTCTCGTTAGTTTTCAAAGCTTCTTCCGCACTCAACGGAAACATAAGTCCATCAAAGGTTGTGATTTCTGAAAAATCAAATGGCGTTTGCGTCGATTGGTATATTTGCATCGCGATAGCATATGGTACTATGATTGGCGGATCGAATTTCGCAACGAACATTGCTTCTGGGAATTTTTGTGTCCCGTCGTTCATGTCATTTATCTTGATATCGGGATTTGTCGGTAAAAGAGTATTGTCAGGTTCCAACCAATTCAAAATCGGTCCCCCTTGTAATTGGGCTGCCCTGAATAGATCATCGACTGCCGGATTAGCTTGCTGAACATCATCTGATATCCATTTATCAGATACGCGCAGAGGAGTATATACACCCACCACCAATGAAGGTAATGGTGCAACCCCTACCAATAACGACCATGTCTTTCTATTCTGTTTCTTCCCCTTTGTTGGGATTCGTCGTTTTTCCTGCCAATAATCGAGACTTAACCCTAGTCTCTCTCTTGAATGCATAATCGGTATTCCACTTCTATTACACATCGCAGCCCTCAAGATGTCCTCATCCTCCATTCCTAACATATCATTCTCCTTCAATCTCCCCACCTCCCAATCATGTAACTTGTGTAAACTGCAAAAGATTCCCGCAACCGCCTCATGACAATTGAGTCCAGGTATAACACTCAATTTATCCAGCATAGTTAATCTCTCCAAGTTCGCCGCAAATCGATCCAGCATTTTCGTCAACGGGCTCTCTCCAGCCTCAAATTGTAAGTCCCTCAAAAGTATATCTGAAGCTGTCTTCTCATGTTTAGTTACTGATTCCGGCGCATCGGGAAACGAGAGTGAAACTTTCTGGACGATATTATTCGCAAAATCGATATCGAGTGCAAGAGCATTCCCTGCTATAATAAGTGTGCGTCCATTACTGGCACTTCCCATCATATCTTCCCACAAACATTCCAATCCAACTCTTCGTGCTAGCCGTTCGAGCCCTGCCTCACTGAGTCGTCCTTTATTAGGCTGTTCAAATCGCATTAGCATTGCCCAATTACACCAACCATAAATAACATCCCCCTCTCTTCCTGCCACTTCAATACGACTGAACTTACTTTTAAGATCTCCACACATCCCAACAACCTCCTCCTCTTCTCCTCTTCATCTTTCCCTGGCCCACCACCCAACACCCCAATTCCTTGTAAATCAATGCCCAAATCTCCTACAACATCCGCACCCATCCCCAGTGCCAACGCCGCAGACGGACTATCAAATCCCACCATTCCCATGCTATATGCTTGATTTGACATTGAGATTCCTGCAGGACTAGATTTTTTTATTTGAGAGGGAGATGGCACAACAGAACGCGGTCCATGGGGAGAAAAGGCTAGATGGGATGTAGAAAATGGGGTTGAGACGGGAGGTGTCGCAGCTATACCGGGGTACTTTCCTGGCGTTGGAGTCGCCATTCTGATGGCGGTTTATTAATGTGCGATGACTTGTCATGCAAAGAAATCTATTCTTGTTGAAACGGGAGGAAAGAAGGGTTGAAGAACAAAGCACTTGTAGCTTTAGAGCTGTGAGATTTCGTACGGTTGCGGTTATACTAATTGATTGGACATAAATTATAGTCGCATATAAAATCTAAGCTGGTATATGCGATTTCGTAACTCGAATAGCTCAGATTAATGTAGAGGCCGCTCAATGAACCCATTACGTTTGGAATGAACAAAAGATATTGAGCTCATGATAATGAGCCTGGTGCGGGTATAGCGGCCGCAATGACCGCTTCCGTCTCGGTTGTTGGCAACAAACAAACCATGCACGCCATGTAATCGAGGTCACTCTCAAAAGTCTGTCCTCATGCATGTATCTGATGTCTTGACAGCAGTTATGAGGAGCTATCAAGTGTTGATGAGTTTTTCTAGAGCATCAAGTAAAGATAAGGAAGTTTGTATCACGCAATACATATTACAAACAAACATACAAGCATTGAATCGCAAGTCAAGAAAGGGCTAAGATTCAAGACTACTACAACTATTGAATATACACAAGGGCTTTCTATTTCCTGTTCTGCTCTGTTCTGCTCTGCGTAAGTATCGCCGCTATCTCAAAATAACGCTATCGTCAGAGATAGTAATATACTATTATAATCAATACTCTCGCTTTTTTGATTCATTATCCCATTATCCATTGTTCATCATTGATCACTTAGCAAACTTCGAAGTTTCAGCTCCGCCGGCACCTGCTCCCTTTAATGTTCGAGGTCTAACAGTTGAAAGATTTGCAAAAGCCTTCTTTTCTTTTTCTTGCAACAAAAGGCGTTCAAGCTCCTCTTGAATCTCTGCAGCATTCTTCACGGCGGCTGGAGGAGGTGAAGGTGGATTGGGACATACTGTACCAGTTAATGGATACTTATTGTAAAATCGATTAAGAAGTGGCCCTGCTAGACGAGGGTCCATTGCTTTGGCTACTCTTCCTTCATCGTCTTCATTTGGAGGTGGATCCAGGGTCGTCTTAACCGGGACCTTACGGCCGACATGTGCCTTGAATGGAATGGGAAGAACTGGTGGTGGTATTAATTTCCTTTGCTGAGTCTTGACCCAAACCGGTTCTGTTGGCATTAGGGGCTTTGGGTAAAATATTGGTAACATTTCATTTGAGGTCAGTGTAATTTCGTCCTGTAACGAAAGACCTCGCCGCTCATGGTGGGTGCGGGTAATATGAGCTCTTGCAGAACTAAAGTCTTTGAAACATGCCGCCTTGGGGTTAAGACTGTTATTAGAGCTAGAATCCTTTTCTTTTCTTGGGCTGCATTCAGTAGGGTAGGTAGTCTTTAGATCCTCGATAGGCTTGGCATCATCTTCATCATCAAGTCTTTTCAAAACCTTCAATAGCTTGAGAAGAACTTTACGATCTCCCTTTTCCCATGTAGCCAGAGATTTGATGCAGTCCTCAAGTAAATCTACCTTTTTATTTCCATCTGGGCTTGTAATGCAATCATCATCCGACACCTCTTGCACTGTAACATAAGCTTGCTTCTTGGGACTAACAACGTATTTGTCGATAATTTCAACAGGCTCAATAGGAGTTCCGCCGTCGGTGGTTTCTGTCAAAGGTGCCGATACCTTGGGAGTTTCCTCACTTTTGTTGGCTTTGACTTTTCCATCTCTGATGAGAGGCTGTGTCATTTCTGGCTCAGAAGCACCACCTGAGCGATTTTTGACGGGGTGTCTGAGAGGTTTGGGCGTTGTCTCTTCATGATTACTGAGAGAATGAATAGGATATCTCTTGGCAGATTTAGAACTTTCTCCAGAAGACTCTACAAAGTAGCCAACAATTCTTTTGGTAGGAGTGTAGTCATCTTTGGTCAAGAATTTTGATCCCGCTTCGACCTTGTACGACTGTGGACTATCCCTTCTCTTGGGTTCCTTGATCACTGAATCAACACCTCTGTAGGTCTGAACTTGCGGAGAAGCTGACTGTGACACAACTATTTTGTAAGTTGGGATTCCTGTATTTCTTTGAACTTTTGTAGGTGACGTGCTGATTGAAAAAGGTTGTCGTGAGAGCTCTCTGCAAATTTTGGCTTCTCCGAAGGATTGCGCTTGACTGGAAAGATACTGTGGTCTGTGATGATGGAATTGTGTCTGCTGCTTCAAGGCTCTTCCGCACGAGATAATCGAGGGATCAACTGCCATTGGCCTGTTGACATATTCCGGGTCTGGACAATCTCGGAGGAGACCAGAGCGAGCAAGCTGCTCTCGAATACTAGCTTCAAGGCTTCTGTTGATTTGGGGAAAAATCGAAGTATCAAATGCCACACTGACGCCACGTGAGCTTAATCCAAAAGCATCTCGAGGATAGTGAGAATGCTGAGTATAGTGTGTCTTGCGTTCAAAATTTTCACGCTGTGCACTTGGTCTAAGAGCTTGCTGCATCATAGTGCGTAAAGCAACTCGTGGGGACACTCTTCCAGTGTGTCCATCCCGACGCTCCTCGAGAATAGGAGTACATCCAGCATACATTTCCTCGCCTGCTTCAGGACCTAGGATGTTGTGGGCAGTCATGTTACGATAATGATTCCTTGCATCGACTGTCTGTGATGCCGCATGACTGGGAGCCATATTAACGTTTAGCGGGACGTTATATGTCATTGGCAGTTGAGATTGAAAAGTAGCATATGGCAAAGAGTTAGGAACGACATTCTGATATTGACCATGATAAGGCTGTGGAAGATAGGTTATTTGCAGTGGTAAGCTTGCTGCATTTTCGCCATTTGGGAACGGAGGCTCCGGTCTTTGTTGTCTTAACACTACCCTTGGAGGATTGGCCACTCTAGCTTGGGTATTTCTGAGTACCAGCCGTGGCTTTCTTTGCTCATAATGAACCATTATTCGTTTTGTTTGTCTTCTTGATCAAAGTAGGCGCCCGGAGTGAATATTCTTCTAGTAACGAGTCTGTTGATTCCAATTCAACGCGGTCGTACTCCTTATATAACAATGCCGCCCGCAGTTTTGTCCAGGCGTATTGCAGAAGAGTCAGTTTGGACTTATGCTCTGAAAAAGGGCTTGTCTCGTCTTGAAAGAATTAGCTTCTTAATCTCGGAAACAAATCGGGAATGTCATGGTACTCACCCGTACTCTCTGAATTATCAATCCCTGATATCTGTGAATAATCGGAGGTGGGCCCTTCTACAGAAGAGTCACAGCTAGAAAACCAACACTTTGTGTCGAGTTTGGTTTCTAGCTCAAGCGACAAATGTTCCAGGATGACCTTCTGGCCTTCGTAGAGTTGGAAAGTTTCTTGAGACGGTGTCGAAGATTCCGAGGTTTCTGTGGAGGATAAAGGACTTAAGGCGAAAGAGTCCGATCCAGACGCAGGTTCGAGATTAGAATGAGCAGCGATATCCTTGAGGAATGCTTTTCTTGAATATTCTTGAAAATGCACAATGTCTGCCAAAAGCTCTTCTTTGTATCGAGTGAGAGGATGGGATGCGTTGAAAACGTGGTATGCCAAATCTGAAGGCTTGACACCGATCTTCATGGGAAAGAAAGCCTCAAGATGTTTGAAGGATTGGGACGAGAAGGAATCTTTGTGACAAAGAGCAAGGGGTAGCTTATGTTTAATGTAGAGAAGCAAGAATTGTTTGAGCGTGTATCTGGTGGCTGTGGTAGGTTGAGAGAGCAAAATTTGTAGCGATGTTGCTGTGTGCTTGATTGTTGGATGAGAATTGAAAGAGGATGACAAGAAGAGGCCTTTATTTGGGGTGAACATGTCAATACAGTATGGAAGGAGTAGCTGTGGTTCATTCCGATGTGAAAATGGAAGGTGTGAAGTTGCCCACACCTTTCGCTGAACTCGGAAGGAAAGAACAAGAGAAATTATATGACCTACTAATTATCTTTGCACGACAGTATGCTGAAAGTTGTTAGACAAAGTCATGTATCCATGAAGTCCAACTTGAAGTCCAACTTTTTGGAATAGATCGTGTCTCTCGATGTCTCCAAATCACTGAGCTTTTCTGATCTACCCAAACCAATCTGTTAAACCAATTCGTGAAGAGATAGAAACGAGAAGGTATACGGGAGAGAATCCTCGTTTAGACCTCAGCTCTCAAAGTATCTTGCGCACATCTCTTGAGTCTTGAGACCTCTTTTTCGACAGCATATCGAAGACCATTTTTCACAGGCCAATTGCATCATAAATGCGTGGTAAGGTTGAGAAAAAGCAGAACACAATTATGATATGAATGTAAATAAAAGGTTGGATTTGGAATCGACCTCCAGCAATTTCAGGAGACAACACGACTTTGACGTTCTCCAGAAATGAGAATTTGATCTTTCACCTTGATTATCTACCGAGGCGCCTCCCAAGTTTAATTCCTATTTACCTCGAGACAAGAAGTGGTAGACCGTAGAGACTTGACTCTGTATTCTTCCTTCCAATGTGTTGTAGGAACTTTGATGGCAAACAAGTCAAGAGTCAATTGCCGTCAAGCGTTTGATATCATCGGGAGTAGTGATAGAAGTGGCTTGTCACGTGCTTGTGTACGCTAAGAAAGTGGCTCGGTGGCTGATATTACAAGGTAGTTTTAAGGTCAATCTCCAAGACCAGGAATCTAATGAGTGATTACATCCACAATTTTATATTCCAGGCTACAAAGTTACTGGAACAATATTGGGAGATGTTCAATCCTTCGATATTATCGACTCTTATCAATCTTCAAGATGTTATGAACTGCCACTGACTTTAAACCCAATCGTTATATCAATATCTTATAGTCCATTACGGACGCGCTTTGTGTGCAATAGCCACCCAGAACAACAACGACAACAGGCGGCAACATGGCGAGTATAACTTTGCGCAAGAGATTAGTATTTCTATTTACTGTCTCAATCTTCACCATCGCTCTAGTATTTTATTGGAGACTCCAATATTCACCTCAAATCTCAGAGGAAAGATTGCGGCCAAAGCCCGTGATTCCGGAAAAGCCTGGTCTTGTCAAGGAGCCACCTGGACATGATGATACAAAGCTTCAACTCTCAACGACCTCCATTGATACAAGCACATCAATCAATACCATAACACAAATCTCCGCTGCTCCAACTCCTTCCTCAATTATTTCGTCAAGTCCGAATGTTACAATTCCACAGGGAACGTATATTGGAAAACAAACATCAAAATACCCACAAGTCCTCGAAGAGTTTCTTGGAATTCCTTATGCGTTACCACCAACAGAAGATCTCAGGTTTCGACCTCCTGTCCCAGTGAACACATCAACAGCAACTTTTGACGCCACAAAACCCGCACCAAGATGTATGTCTGGCCCAGACAATCAACCTCAAAGTGAAGATTGTCTTCATCTGAATATTCATCGTTCCAAGAGCACCACGAATTTATCAAACGAAAGATTACCGGTTTTGGTGCATGTTCATGGGGGAGCTTTCAATTTTGGGTACGCGAATGATAGGGGAATTGCATCTCTGGTGGGCTGGTCCGAGCAACCTTTGATTGCAGTCACATTCGAGTATAGAGTGGGAGCTCTGGGGTTTTTGCCAACAAGGCTAATGGCTGAAGAGAACGCTTTGAATTTGGGCTTGAAAGACCAGAAGTTGTTGTTGGAATGGGTACAGAAACACATTTCAAGCTTTGGCGGTGATCCAGAAAACGTTACTCTGATGGGTCCCTCAGCCGGAGCTCATTCTGTGAGTTTTTTTCTTTCTTTTTCTTCATTTTTTAATGATAATTGTGGTTAGCAACTTCAGGACAACTAATCTCAAGCCA
Organism: Botrytis aclada; assembly: GCA_014898285.1. NCBI lineage: Eukaryota > Fungi > Ascomycota > Leotiomycetes > Helotiales > Sclerotiniaceae > Botrytis > Botrytis aclada. The sequence continues at coordinate 1,704,854 of RCSV01000008.1, forward strand.
TGCTTGTCTGCTCACTCCAACAGCTTGGATTGCAACCTGATATAAGGTAATCTGAATTCTTGAAACCCTGCGAGGCGTTTAATCTTGTTGCAATATTGAATGAATCTATATGGAACATGGTTTCTGTTGTCAAATTCAAACCAAAGTTTCTCAACTTTCCGCGATTGGAAGTTCTGTAGTTCGGGACAATGAAAACACTGCCTATGCTGAAGACTTAAAAATACGATCAATACATCATTGTGGATTCTAATAATGATTCAGATCGGTCATCATTTAATGAAAAATGATGGCTCCCCTTCCCTTTTTGCTAAAGCAATCATTGAATCTGGGGGACCAACAGCCCGCGCTGTCTACCCTTACGATAACCCCCTCCATGAGATTCAGTTCTCAGAATTCCTAGACAAACTTGAGCTTTCTAGCACTCCACGTGCTGAAATTCTCTCGAGACTTCGCAGTCTTCCTGTCTCTTCCATCAAAGCTGCCTCGGAGCAAATCTTTGAATCTTACAACCCCTCTCTTCGTTGGCCCTTCCAACCATGCATCGATGGACCTGGTCAAGATAGTATTGTTCCAACACCCCCAATTGAGGCCTTTTTAAACAACACATACCGTCACATTCCCATTCTTACTGGTTACAACACCAATGAGGGGTCTATTTTCGTCCCTAAAATCCTTGATAAAGCAGGTTCCTTCCTCGATTTCTTCCACGTACTCTTACCCAATCTTCCCATGGAAGATCTCTCCATTATCGACTCCCTCTACCCAAACCCTGAATATAACCTAGACTCTCCATATGCCTTCAATAATACTGCTCTTGGAGTGGGAAATCAATATCGACGTCTGGATAAAGCATATGGAGATTTTGCGTACATAAGTCCTGTGCGCCAAATTGCCTATTTTGCTTCCGGGGAACATCCTTATAACCCTCCATCAAATTCAAGTTTGCCTAAATCAGCACCAGTCTATCTCTACGAATACGCAGTTAATAGTAGTGTCCTTCTTGGTGCCTCTCACGGTTCTCAATACCCCTTTCCTGCACATGCATCCCAGGTAGTCGATAAATCGCCAACGACCAAAGAAATCGCAGGCTTGATGCATGCTTATTGGACATCCTTCATAATATCCCCGACGGGAAATCCAAATGCAATTCCGTGTAGATATCCGACTCGCATGGTGTGGCCAGAATACAAGGGTGGGGAAGGGAAACGACAGAAAATGATTTTCGGAAGAGGAAATGATGAGATTGCGGGTGGTAAGGAAAAGGGCGTGGTGGTAGAGATTGAAGAGGATAGGAAGGATATAACAGAAAACGAAGCTTGTGAATTTTGGTGGAACAGGGTAAAGTTGTGGGAAAGTTGAACTTGCAGGAGAGGGAAGTAGAAAGTGTATGGTGTGAAGGATGGATTATCATCGTACTGTTACGTACATAAAAATCGGAATGTTTGGAGTGAATTGGTTCTGATCAAAAGAAATTTTGTCTCCAGGACTGGGAAGGTTAAATTGCAAGTCATTTCGTATTATTTATCTATATTATCTTATTACATCCGTTGTAGTTATACGGAGGCTTGCATTGTAATGACTATCGTATTTATGACTATGGAATCAAGAGAAGATTTATCTCTTGATGACTAATGCTAAGCTAGTGCATATAGGGGCAGTGAATCCATTCAACAACATCTAGTACCTTTGAGCTACAAGTTGTGTCGTTGCAGTGAATGGGAAGCCAAGAGTCATTATTCGCAAAGGTGGGCGAGAATACTAGCAACAAGGGCTAGCAAACTCCATCTCGGAACTTATTATTAGCATCATCATCTAGCGATTCTCAAATATAAGTGAATCGAGGTGAATCTAGATCCCAAATATCACTTTGTTGCACATCTGCTTGATCTCGAAATTGACGTCATCATGCCGAGGAGACCAATAGAATCGCGAGCGCAAAGGGGAAGACTTCGGGGGAGCTAGAAAATTATCATTAGTATCAGAATTATACTTTCGAAGGGATACTGGTGTGTAATATGATGCAGGGTTATGTTATGGATTATAACGGACGATATGGTGTTAACGAATAGGTGAATTTTACAGAGTGATTGGGGATTATAATTATATGCACGATAATTTGATGTGATTCATGTTTTGGAGAAAGGGTATATGTGGTGGTTTTGAATCATCGGGTGAGGACATTCAATGTGTGGCTTCTAGATTGAGTTTTATGTAAATGTACAGGTATCAGACGAGTACTACTCTACTTCCAGGCGTTTTGGTAAATTATTTATATCTCTTATGGGAGTTGATCATACAATATCAGATTACAGTAACTGCTTTGGCTTCTCTGAAAGATTGAGGAATCATTACGCAATTCTGACATGTCAAGATGATATTAATAACTAAATCCATCCCTGTTTGAACCCCCAAAAATATTTTCGATTCTTCTTATAGTGGAAGGAAGCTAGAGGACAATGAGAAACTCATCAGTGGAATCGCTTTATATAGTATATACATGTTAAAATGTGTTGAATATCTGCCATAGGCATAAGAACGATAGTTGAAAAATGGGAAAGTCGTGATCAAGCCTCCAGAATCCATCTTTCCAACAATTTCTTCAAAGCTTACCGAGGACCTTCCGAGATAGTGTAATATGTATTCTATCACTTCCTATAAAAATTTGTGGAAAGTGTTGATATACACGCACCAGGCTTTATCCGAGCTTCACTTTACATATATGATAGGCCTCTGAGACTAGTATATGACCTCGAGTTGGCCGAATAAACTGCTTATGTCTACTCACAGGTTAAACAATGAACATGCATAAATATTTATTGTAAGGTTATATCCCATGGACCTTAAATTTAACATCATTATATTGACAGAATCGAGAGCATCGTAAGTACAAAGAGGAAGCTTCCAAAAGAAGGTCATTAATCACTAGCGCTAGAAATGTACCTTTGATGAGACGCTGGTGTATGTATTGTAAAAGGATTTGCGAAATGGCGCGAATAGCGTATCAGTGATTCGTCAGTGTATTTTGGAGATCCATGGAAAGTCCCAATCAATTCATAGTTTAAGAAAGTGTTATTATGTGTAGCTAACGAATAACAATCTATGGAATATACGCGAGGTCAAGAGGATTAGATCTTCACTCTGGTACTCACGCAACGTGTATTGCTAAGACGCATGTATCAGATCAATGGATAAGCTGTATACCTCGAAACGTGTGTGCTTGTAGAGAAACCTTGCTGTATTTCAATAAATAATTCGATCCCCAATCTTGAGGTTCAAGAATAGATGAATGAGTAAAAATGTTACATAAGTATATTTTCACCTCTAGATGACTTGGCGAAGTATCTGCTCATTTATTTAGAAATTTATATGGGATCTAAAAGTATATTGATTATCTCAGCTTTTTTTTTTGGAAAGGATGGAGTTTCTTGTAACTGATGTGTCAAAGGGACCCTCGCGACCACATGGTCTCCTTCTAAATCCGTGTCCCGCCCAAAGAGGCCAGCGGCATTACGCAGTCCAAGTATTGCCGGCCTGTGTGAGTATCTTCAGAGACTTTGATGGTAACAAAATAATCCTTGTTAATATGGTTTGAAATATATTGGACGTTCTGACTCTTCTTTAGGAAAAGTAAATAGGCGATGGTGAAATCGATCACTTGTAAGAATCTTCCAATGCCAATATACTTATTGGTGAGATTTATGATCTTGGTAGCTGAATATGCATGTTCTTGTTCTCTACATATTAGCAAGAAAAATGACGATATACATGTACTAGAATCTACCGGTTTCAGAATACGTAAACGAAACTCCTCTAGGCCAGTTCGACGGATTGAGGCCGGTCGACCGAGCAGGTCAAACACATGTCTATGAACTTCCGAAATGTTATTTATATATACCTCTCAAGTCAATGTTTATTCCAGATTCATACAATATGCTCAGAGTCTTCACCTCCTCTCAACTCCTAGCCACACAATCCAATCTCAAAAGCAGAGTGAATACCTTCTTAAAGAAGAGCGAAGATTACACAACATAAAACATAGACCCGATATTCTGGAAATATTCATTCCATCGCAATACTATCCAATTCCACGCCCAAATATGAATAGGTCATCCCACCATTTAACTCCTCGTCACAGCACAACCATCCCAGATCGTAAACGCAAAGCTCATAGAGTCGACACCAACCCGTCTGATCGAGATGGTTATACATCAGATTCGTCTACTACAGCACTTTTAGGCAATGGGAAAAAGAGTGGAAACCCCAAGGAAAGGGAATATGCGATCAGGTCCGGAAACCGGAAACAAGACACTGGTACTTCTACAAAGAAAGAGAAGAACCCCCCAGCCTCCAATCATCCCTACAGTCAAATCATAACAACCGAACAACAAGCCCATGAAGAAAAACCACAGTCCTCCAAACACACCAGACATTCCAGAAATATCATCACGTGATGCCAGTTCGGGTATTACAAAAGCAAAATAGAAAAGGAGATAATCGACTATCAAGCGACTATACAGGTGATAGAACAACAGGCGTCGAGCCTCCCTGAATTGTGGGCACCCTATCAGCAAGATATCCAGATCCTTGGAAAGCTGGCTAAGGAGGTCGATCGCATTAAGAAACAGAGGTTGGAAGTATTGGAGGCCAACAAGGCTTCAAAGGAACTTATGAAAAGTAAAGATCATCTTTTCAAAAAGACCGCCTAGTTCCTGGAAAGAGATGTCCTCGGCCATTAAACTTCTATGTAATTTGAGTGATCTCGAGATCACCATAATGATCTCAATGCATCCATCTTATTATAATCTTACTAAATCAGAATACATATTTTGTTTTTAGGATTATTCCCTCCAAAAAATGATAGTTCTGTATTAAAGACACAGGATTTTATGTACTAATTTCTTGCTTTCACACATCCCCTATCAAAAGTACTAGCACAGATACTTGCTTTCCGAGGATACATGCTCTCCCCAATCAGGAACTAGTCGACCGCTTGGAGGAGCTGACTATTACAAATGCAGCTCTTTCGAGGAGTCCTTGATATCATTTAGAGAAATGGGCTCGGCTCATACGATATGGGATGCACTTGCACTTGCAACGTTGGAGAATGTTATTGTAGCTTGAGGCGGAGGTTTAGGGCGGGCGTCAGGTTTGTATGTATTTGCGAGGGTTTGTTGTTAGCGGCGTATTGGATTGATTGTATTTTGTCTTGATGACCTTAAGATTTGTTTTCACAATATTTGTCTGAATGAATAATAAACCTGTGGACCTGTCGCGGGGTGCCATGATACCTTGATCTTATACCTTGATTGAAACTAATGGGACTTCCCGTTTTTGTCTTTACGTGATATCGCCGTCAAATCATTCAACCTAACTCGGATATTTACAGCTCTTCAAAAGTTTGAAGCCCTAAAAGAATAAGCAATTGCATTTCTTGGTCTGTATGGTATTACATCCATTCCCATGTCCTCCTAAGTCATCTGCAATGAACTGGTTCGCCTAATATCTATCTACACAATAAAAATAAGAGAAAGAAAAATTGAAGACCGATGTTGTATCATTTGCCTCCATGTCTTCAAATTGGCAAAAACAAACTGCACCAACAACTCCTGATAATTCCGCCAAACGAATCTGAAAACTTTGAATGGGTATTTCTCGTCTAATGCGGACCAACACATGGACAGTTCGAAAATCGGCCGCTACTTGAATATGCAGAGAAATACGATGATGGTGGTTGGTGGGAATCGTAAGCCAGGCGGCAGGGTACATATCCGTCTGAAGAGTCCATCATTCTTTCAGGACGTATGCCTTATTAACGCCATTGGTGACTCCTTCGACATCGACCATGAAACCCTCCTGCAGTGCCCATGTTCGATATCCATTTCCATTCGCTTTATGCCGTATTTTATCTCCTGTCTCGTCGCACATTTCCATAACCCTCCTATCGAACCCATCTCGGGAGATGCATCTTCTGCATTCATCATATCTAACTCCAATCGTTCCTCCCCTACATCAGAATTTTACTCGACGGTCACATCCTTCTAATGACTTTTCCCAAACATTGCGGTAGGCAAAGCTCTCTTGTTCTTAACTGTTCCCACAGTTCCTTGAATAGTTCCTAATCCCACACTGCCGACCAAAGGAGTAGCTCCAATCGCCCAAGTTCCCAGTGCTGTTGTTGCAAAGGTCTGCGTATATATTGGTATGTATGAGACAGTCGTGACGCTACCCACTGTGTAAAGTGATGGAGCCCCAGGAGTCGTTGTTGCCATCTGGGTGGCTGCTGACGAAGCAACCACACCACCTAAGCCTGCTTGTGCATGTGTGAGGGCTGGAAGAAAGGCGAGGAGGGATAAAGTGTACGTCGAGGAAAGATGCATTGTTGCGATGGTGGGGGTCTTGAGATGCAATGAGGTCTGGTAAATCGAAGACGGACCGTTTTCCTATGTCGGAAAGGCGGTAATGAATCTATCTCAATTCGAATCGTATCGTCAATGTGACGTATTGAAATATCGAAATCTTTAGATGTCTGCTGGCTTGTTTTCACTATGGTTATCGTAATCAATCGATAATTTCGTGTCCGTTGGTTAGGAAGTTCGTAATCTCTTCGTAAATTGTTATGTCGCAAAATGGTCGGAATCTCTAAACTTACTATTCTTGGAAGTAACTAACGTGAAAGGGGCCAAAAGTGGATACGTAGCCACTTTTGTGCATTTGCTAATCTTAGCCAATGTGGCTTGATATATTGTGGCTCATGGCAGTGGCGTTCATCACAGAATCCCTTTTGCGACTCTGAACAAGGTAAAAATTGATTTACGCGTGTCATCATTCATTATCTTGATTTTAAAGTCTCAAGAGAATCAATCTGAATGTATACTGAAGTTTCAGAAGCATCAAAATATCAAATACCAGTGTTATTGAATTTTGAAAATCATTCAAGGCCGTTTCGTTTTCGACGCTTGCGAAGCTACTGTCGTTGTTAAATCGTTGTTAGATCTTCATCTGATTGCTTTTCAATCAGACTAGTGGCTCATACACATACTAGTTGTGTGTATATAAGACACTCTTACTTACTATCAACAGTAGATCTCATGTTGCAAATTCCTTCTTTTTAACTACGAATTAAAAGTAGAAAAGCATTCGTAAAGATGTTATTCGGTCTTGAGAAGGATAGTGGTGCCAAGATCAACAGCTGCAATGAGGGCCAGGTGATATGAACTTTCAATAAATTACCTCCTAAAAGCCAAGTTTCCATTGACATAGCTGCTATACCTTTTCTTCTATTTCAATGGTTTTCAACCCAGAGATGTTTAGACCCTGAAATTTTCACCCTCTTTCAAATTAAGGTCAAGGCTTTTGACGTCTGTCACAGCCATCAAGCGAAATCTTTACTATGCAGATGCCCTTCAAGACAGAGACCTTATCGAAACTCACGATGTAGTATATTCAAGAAGGTCATCATCGCCACCTAGGATTGTTCTGCATCTGAAAGGGTGTGTAAATCTTAAAAGTAACTCTGTCTGTGGAAGATTCGATATGTGTGTGTATGTATCATTCTTCGTTCGAGGCTTCCAATTCCCAAGTGAGACGAAGACACCGGGGGAGGAAGGCATCCAAGTTTTTAATAAGCTACATATAACCTCACTAATAGTGATACAGGCTGGGCACTTCAGTGGGAGTTCTTTCATTGCCAGTGCTCGTAGATTTGATCTCTCAAGCGGGTAATCCAGCCGCCCTCGATCTCTCGCTCTCAGCCCCTTGAATTTTAGCCAATTGCCGGAAGGAAATGCCATACAAGCAGAACGAAAGAAAAATAGAATGAATAAAAAGACTAAGCAACAAAGTTTGGAGTTGTCCTTTGATCTAGGGTATCTTCGGCTAGTAGGAAGCGAGGGCATAACTTTAATGGCTAATTATGAGATCAAGGCCGATACTTAGCTTTACGATCCCTTCAAGCATCTAGGAGTCAATTTATAGCTTCGAAAGTTGTCTTTTCTGAAAAGCCCATAATAGCTTCTCCAGCTTTACAAAAGTGCAAGTGGAAGGAGGAAATTTTTCATTTTTGTATGAGCAAAGTATAAGAGCATTTTCTAGGCTGCCTCGCTGCTCAGCAAGTGCCCGATGAGCAGACGATGTATGACGTGGGATGATCTGTAACGAGACTGCAGGGCTGAATACTATAATCCGCTGTATATCTTAGATATATCTTAGATATATCGAAAGCCATAATTTTCATTTGAGCCCCTCTACCCCTCTTCAATTCATACAGTGTATGGTATTTACCCCGCATAGCCTTTTATTATTGGAATTTGGACGTGTGTCATCATTCCGAGTTTGCCGTGTTCATACTGGGTGTATGGTGCATAGAGCAGGTTGCATAGCCACGATCATGAGTCTGCCTTGTCCTGCCTTATGAGAGAGATATGTGATATATCATGCTGTATCATAAATTTAGCTTAGCTCTGCTTGCGGTTACCTCGTGATAGCGGGTTAGATACCTCAACCCTTGCAGACACCTGCCATAAAGGGGATCTAGTGTCGAGCTAATTCGCCATTCTGTGGTACGTGCTAGTTTATCCGAGTTACCCGTCAGATAGGCGCCAGGTGGGGTGAACATCAGATATGACATGTAGGTGACGCTATGAATGGTCAACGTTGCTCTCCCATCCGTGGTTTTACTGTAGCTTCCTACAGGACTTGACATTTGTGAAAAATTGGCTTTGATATTTTCCATCTAGGGAACTTGGGAAATTATTGGAAAGGTGTAATTCTGAAGTTTTTTGTTATAGAATAGAAATTATATTTCTTGAACCTTTAGCACATTAGAAGCCGTTTCAAGAGGCGAGGAATGTATTGATCGATTGCACACGGATGCATATTTTGGATAAGTATGCAGGTGAGTACCGATGAGGGTCAGGCCACTCTCATTCACGAGTTCCGGCGCCTGAAATACGGCAAGGGAACCGACAAACATTTGAGACGTGGTGTGACTTGTGTGAATTGTCATGCCGTGGTGAAAAAGTTGGGATCTACTATTCAATCAGTGATAGCGTATGTCTATCGTTACTCATTGCAGACTGATGAGCAGTAAAGCTTTCATTTGGAACTGAAGCCTTCTAATCAAAATTCATTTGAACTCCATTCAATGCAGCTTGATTCTTCAAAGGTGACCAACCATATTACTAGGAAACTCGAACCCACTCGGCCTTCCTTTTGAGGCTGGATAACAAGACCTATGAACTTTCATTAAGTTGGTCAAATGCTTCTGACGATCAAGCCCCTTCTGCCACAGCCCAGTCCCTGATTGATCCAATTCTAAATGCCACGGTTGTCTGACGGAAGGATATACACATCTGCGACCATCGCAAAAACTTCACTTTGTATCATAACATGTTAATCGGCAGAAGTTCTCAATCTGGGGCGACACTGCGATTGACTATGCTAAGTTTTCTTGTCAACTCTCATGCAGGTCAATTGACATTGAGAAACCTTTTCCTTGTAAAAATGAGACTGGAGAGCTTCAGTTAATGAAGTGCTGCTCTAGTAGCTATTCACAATCCTGACAATAACATAATGCTAGACTGATCAAAGCTCGCTGAGCTTGAAGAGCTTCTATGGACCAGTCAAATGCACGTGACCTTACACGTGTGCTTGGTGCATATGAATCATCAGGTGCGAGCTCCTAGTCTCAGTGACAGCTCCGGGAGCAGATCGATAAGTTTGTACTATATTTAAATGCCTCGTGTTTCGATGGTATAAAATAGGACAGGATAGATCGTGTAGATCTCAAGGGCTTACATTGTACTTCCTTCGTACGATGTAAACCGCCGATGCTCGTCCTGCTGAGCTCACAACAACCAAGTGTGTGCTACAATGCGAAGTTTGGCTTTCTGGAATATGCTTCTGGAAAAAGTGAGTGTACAAAGTATATCTTGATAGCCAATACTTTCGGGACCTTGCTCTTTCGTTTCATTTTGCCAAAAAGCAATTAATGGTCAGAAGCCTGGTTTTATTGCTATGTCTTGATGTCACTCTGAGGCCAAATGCTATTGAACCGGCTTCTCCGTTATTACCATGCTTTTTAAGACAATCAATAACCCGTCAAAGGTACCCACATGACTCAAGAGACACGCACGATACGGGATCTTATCCGCTGGTAGACCTTCTATGCAGCTTTCTAGAAGGTCTATCCATGTTGTGATACATGATGGGCAGTGATAGGCAAGCTGCATGTGAAAGCTTGGGGCATATATCGCTCTGATTCGTTGTACTTTTCGATGGGCGGCTCACACAGGGTCGCATTTTGGGTGTTATCATCGTCATCTTTTTGCAAACAGGCAAGCTTCGTGCATGCTCCGTACATTGTTAAACCTGTAAGGTTTTGCCTTCAGCCCTGTGTCTTCATCTGCATTTTCTAGTTATCTTGATGTTCAAGACATTTCATGAAGGGTTTCGGAGGAGACTGCCTCTTGAAGAAGTGGCTTGTAAGAAAAAGGAAGTTCACTTCCGTGTCCTCATTTCCTAAAGTTCATATCCGAAGGAAAGCGAAGTTTGTCGTCTTAAGCACAGTACAATTATAATTGGATTGTTTTCATCCGAGAGACTGGCTGTCTCGTTGTGCAGCGCTGGCTTTTTCGACTTGTAATCGGATCTACTCACTGATCGGGTCATTTGAGCCGTGGTCTTTTTCGAAACGCCCATCTACTCGTACCTGCTGCCGCTCAAACCTAAATACCAAAGCGCCTACATAGTACTTCCACAAGTTGTTTCTCTACCTACTTGGTACTCTGTGTACCCAATCATGCATTCTTACCCAACAAATGAGTACATTCTAGTTGAGCAGCAGAGTAGATTCTCCCACTATTCTGCGCTTCTTTGCCTGGACTTGCATAATGTATTTTAGGATTGTTTCAAACTTCTTTTCTGCTCTTTTCTTTCGTTCGACCCCGACTCTAAACCCACAGATATGGTTGTTGGCACCGAATCTACAGAGTAGGAGAGTATGGCAAGTGATAAGAGGATCGAGCACAGCATATTTGACAAATTGATAAAACAGCCAATTAGCTACAGTAATCCGTAAACATTCCACAATCACCAGAATCCCCTTGGCTAGAAAAACAAACAAAATTCCAGTTTGCTGGGAATGGAAATACACACTAGGGTTCTCCTTGGATCATTATGGATACTACCACGACTATCCAAGGGGGTGCACGAAGAAGCCACATTCAATCACCAATCATATCCTCTCAAAATTCGTTTTGCCACATTTTAGTTCCCCAGTCTGCAGCCCATCAAGCCTTCCAATCTAATCCCTGACTCCAGAACCCAGATCCAAACCTCTTAGGGTAGGCCCATCGACAGGTCTAGTACAACTAATCAGGCTAAGGCTGAGTGATATACCATTTATTCGCCCGACTCAGAGTCTCTGGCCGGGAGATCGAAGCCTTCTAGCTTTCAAGGTCTCCCTTTAAAAGGACCGGCCGATTCTCCTAATGCTCAAACGGCATTTAAAAAGCTTCGTCTTAGAACACCCAAAAGCTCTTGTTGATTAATATTCGCGATTTAAATTATCAACTACTCCCATGGTTTATCTTTCGTTACTCAAATTCTTCAACAAACCAACAACCAACACAAGCTTACTCGAGTCAAGTCTCTTCGAGATATCACTATCAAACATTGGTTCATCCAAATCGAAATTACATCACGACTCATTCTAGAAATTAATTCTTGGGCCTGTTAATTTCTTGGTGATTTGAGATTTGGTTCCCTTGAAGCTAACATACTTCACGCCATTTGATGAACACATAAACGCAACAATTTCTCCTTCTGAGACCAATCTTTAATAGAGCTGATCTTCACTCCTCACATCTTCAATATGTTCGAAAATTTTACTTTCGGCGCGGCTCCGGTCAATTTCAATCAATTCGACGATGATGTGCAGCCATCGCCAAGGGACGACTCATATCCTGTATCGTCATCATCTGCCACCAGCTCATATCCTTTCTTCGAGGATTACAATCCTTCGTCGCCGCTTGATGATATCATCAATCAGTTTCGAAAACAATCTCTTTCCTACGAAGATGCAAGAGATATACAGGCTCGGCAATGCGCATCTCCAACGCCTTCCTTATCAGAAGATTCGGAAATGTCTTCTCCATCCAACTCCACACGATCTGTACCAACTACGCCTACTTCCCCTTACCGAGCTGGAGTATTAGCCTGTCGGAGGCTGCAACGCCAAGTTAATGTGCAACTACAATGTTCCACCTCTCATGTTCGCGATATCAGTACATTAGTCGAAGACATGCTTAGCAACAATCCTCAATGCAATTTGCGCAAGTCATCATCAAAACCCAGTCTCGTGCCTTCACCCATCTCGGCTCTGGTAGTCGACCATAATACACAGAATGGTTGGAATGATATTGAGATTGAGAAGGCTAGGAGAAGATGGTTAAATACTGTCGTTAATGACGTTGACGAGGCATACGTGGAAGAAGACAGCTGGGACAAAGAAGAATGTTCTTTGTCACTTAGAGAAGCAAGTGCGCCTAGTGGAATCAGAAAGCAAGGCTTGAGGTGCAGGACAAGCATGGAAAGTGTAGGAGGGAATAGAATGAAGATTGCTAAGGCACCAAGAATGAGGACCAGAAAGGGACAGGCCGGGAGAGTGGCTTAGCAATGGCGTTTTATACCCTGGGATATTTTGATGTGTTTGAGGGTTGCTGTGAATTTCATCAAGGTTCACTTCTAGGTTTTAGGATAGGCGTTTGAGGGATAGGATAGGATGGGATGAATACATGGCTGAGCCACACGGCTACTTACTCTAGGGAAAGGATTGGAATTCGGATTGGTCTAAGGACTAGGTTGATGGGCCAGGCATCTTTCCTTACTCACCTTGCTGGCCTGGGTTTCTCAAACATATACCCCGGGATTTGGAGACAGCGAGAGCACTGTTTAAATAGTGCATATCACGGAGTAGACTATGTATCTACCCGTACGAATAATTTCAGATTCTTATATTCGTACCTTGGTGCAATTAGCACAAGTCAACGAATTCAAAATTTTAATACAATATATCTTACTCTTATGTGCAGCAAGTGAGAGACCCTCGCATTTCCTTCTGATGATTATGTTTAGAGACGACTGTAAACATTGTCTGATACCATTACCACAATTTCATACGAACTTTCAAGATAATCAAGTCTCACATCTACTTAAGTAAATATGGAAATCTCATTATTAGGTACTTTATGTAGTAGACCGATCATATAATTTATCCAATCCATGACTTCTAGCTTGGCCAAGGTCATGTTGAACATCGCAAACGCACTTACTCATTGCCTTATCTCGGTTACCGTAAAATTTCTCTAACCCAATCAATTCAGCCTTGCCAAAATTTCATGGCCTTGCACTTCATTTAGCATTCTCGCCCTCCGATTATTACGAAATACACTACCAATGCGAATTGGACAATAAGAAGCTCAAGCGGAGCTCTCTACAATATCATATCTCTGAAAATGGCAGCGTCTCTACGCGCCGCAAGTTCTAATGTCTCCAACCGCACAGTTCATGTTAAAATATTTCCTTCTGCTAGAACATTTGCGGAGAGAAGAGAGGTGCTGAGGGTTTTGGAGAGGTTTGGGGAGGTTACTATGTTTAGGAGTTTGAAGGTTTGTATTTTCGTTCCCACTTTGTATGCAGAGGGAATGTATCCTGACCCGAATAAAAAGCATCACCCAATATCTCCTGTTCAAAACGCGTTCATATCCATCTTCAGCTCCGAAACAGCGGCACAGGAAGTTATCAATGCAAGCCCGGTGCGATATCGATTGGTTGTCGAGCCGGATCCGCAAGCCACTCCCACCATTCCTTCGGATGGAAATACACCTGCGCAGAAACCAAATGAAAAGGTCTTCTCTCTTTCTCTAAACATTAGTCGCTACACCCACGACCAATATATTTCTCATCCCCTCACCAACCCTCTCTATGGTCCATTCAAACCTATTGACCCGAAGAGATCTGGAATAACGGCACATTTGAACAAAGGTTTAAAACCTAGTATGTGGAGTAAAGGGATGGCGGATTGGGATAGTGATGCGGGGAAGAGGAGTGCATGGAATGATGAGGACAATGACGGAGGGGAAGAAGGAAATAGCTTAAGAAAGAAGAGAAACGATTCGTCAAGTTCGAGTGTGCCTTTGAGATTAGTTGAAAAAGATTTGGAGGCTCGGCGGGAACGAAGGCCGAAGGTCATGGACGGATTGGTGGGGTTAGTTGGGGAGGGAAATCGGTGAATTTCAATGAGAGAAATGGCGTTCTTTTTAAAGTATAAAGTACTGACTGCAGGTACTAGCCACGGCCTTGTGCTAGGAACGAAGTACTTCCTATTCAGGTTTTGTGGGATGAGGAGGAAGATAGTTAGGACAACAACTCAAGTGCTGAGGTTAGTCCAATCAGGGGAGTCGCCAATTGGCTGATATTCAAAGGCCGACAGGAGAAAAGGTACTTTCAGAAGCAAGATGCTTCCTATGAACAAGGACTTCCCGAATTGTACCACATATATACATGTGTACTGCCAGTGTTCCTTGGATCACGAAAGAAACATATACTTAGACTATACATATCTATTGTGGTATGTGTACCATTGCCACTTTGGGCGTTATGCGTCATTCATTCAGGCGACAAGTAATCAACTGTTGCAATTAGTCTTTAGTTAAACGTTGGCCAAACTCTGTAAGATAAGTAGCATCAAATATTGCTCAGGTTGCTTTTCTCAAAACAAAGACTTAAATTCAATCTCTCAAGATGTCTTCTCCAGCTAAGCTTGCGGCGACCACTTTTGAGTTAAATGCAATTCTCAATACACACTTTTCACTTTTCACATCTCACAATCTTCCAAACCCGTCCTTTGACATTTCAGGACCAGCCAGAATCTTCATTTCCCCAAGGAAATGGATGCCTTAAAAGCGTACTCGACCGTTCTCAACCCAACCATGGAACTACAACGATTGATGCTAGAACTAACTGCTGTACTAATGGGAATTTTAATATTCATCTTTCCACCTGTATTTCCGTCTGGCCAGTATCTATGAGATCTAATAAGAGACTGATGAACGGTTTGAATTGGGAAATGGTGGTGAAAGGGATTATTTGATGGAGGTGCTTTGGGAGGGGAATAGCTCTTGTCGTGGCGTATGATTGATATTCGCACGGAGTTTAGGGAGTTCGCTTCGACATCTTAATTAAGATGCACATGATACCAAAGACAAAAGAACTAAAACGAGGGCTAAAACTATGGCTAAAACTACAATATGTAAATGGCCATTTTGAAGTCTACTATTCTGATATTCTGGTGCCAAAGCGGATAGTAGCTTCCATAAGGATACTGGGATCTCAACGTATAAGTTCTACTTTCTATCGACCACGTTAGCTAAGCAGCTGAGTTTAAGGAAGTCACTGTTTGGAACAAAATTCACCGGTAGAAGAAAGTATCCAAAATACTTAATACATATCTTTCAACATTGCGATTCAGAGAACAAATGAATTCATCCTGTTGCCATCTATTACCATCTATTGTTTTATTATTCTATGTTATATTCATAATTTTATAGATTCTCAACGAATTCCATACAAAAATTGATCTACAAAGCTTTATCAGTCAGCTTTGGTATGGCCAAGCTGAAAACATCATTTGGGTCGTACATCCACTTTAACTCAAGCAAGTTACCATAATTCGGACCATAAATCTTAGACAGTGACAGCTCGCTTTGTCGAGTCAAAGAAATATACGTCCCCTCCAATGTATTTTCCGGGTTTGTTCTTTTAAGCTCTCCCAGGAAGTTCTCCCCCCATCTGTTTGCATCTTCGAGACTTTTCATATCAGATACTATCGGCAATATTTCAAACATGAAATGCGGCTCCCTTGCCCCAAAAACAGCTGTGAGATCTGTCTTTGTTGATGTTCCACGGAGTTCCTGCATGGAAAATCCCAAGCAATCCCCCGGCATTCGTCTTAAATTCCTGGCTAAAACTGTCGTGGTCTCTGGTGTTATGCTCCGTACGTTTAGTGTAAGAGGTTTCCCATATCCACCAGGAGGAAGGCCAATATTGGAATCCATCCATTGAGAAATTGTAGTGAAGACGACTTCATTCTGGCTGACAGGCGCAAGTGATTCGATATGAGCCAGCAATTGACGTCCAGTTCTAATGTCTTCCGAAGCCCACATGAATTGAACTACGAATATCTGTCCTTGAGAGCTCGGAAAGATTGATTGTTGGACTGTCAGTTGTAGAGGTAGTCCTCGCGCGGATAGCTCTTTGAATCTGCTGTTAAAGATTTCTACTGTTTTTGATATGTCTTCTGATTGGAAAACGATCTTCCCAGCAAGGACCTATTAATCTGTCAGTTTTGTTTCTTTTATTGAGCCGAAAGGGGTGGTAAGACCTTTTGCAATGGGTAAACCTTGATTCTTAGCTCAACAATAATCCCTAATGCGCCACCTCCACCTCTAACAGCTCTCAATAACCCATCTTCTCCTTCAACGTCATAGTCTTTAATTTCTCCGTCAGAATCAACAACTTTTACACCAATAATCTGATCCACACCCAATCCATAAGCAGCACTAAATGGACCATAGCCCCCATACATCGCCCATCCTGCATAACCCATAGATGGAATAGCTACAACTGGTGTCATCAATCCTTCTCTGCTCAGTTCACGAGCAAGATCTCCCTGGAGAAATCCTCCTCCAATGACTGCAGAATGGCGGGCGGGTGAAATGCGGATCGATGCGAGACAGCGAAGATCAATTGCTAAAGCGGAAGAAGAGAATTCGGAGCCAAAATAAGAATAGCCGCCACAACGTACTGTGATTGGGATCTGATGGTCTGTGGTAAAAGATACCAATGCGGATACATCTGCTGTCGTTGCCGGTTTCACAATAGCAAGTGGGACGGTAGCATTGGATAAGCAGAATGTTGAGCGCGCAGCTGCATATTCCGTAGAGGTGGGAGTTACCAATCGAACATGTGGGAGACGGGTTTGAATGAACTCGCGAAGGATAGAAAGATGAACTGATGATTGCGACATCGCGAAAGTTGCCAACAGGAACAAAAACAGAAGGACCGGGAGATGCCACACTCGGAGAAGAGATTGTCAAGCTCATTTTCCCACGAGATTATGAGGGAACATATATACACTTTTGGGGGCTTTAAGAGCTTGCCTCATGCTTCTGGCACGCTCCTCGTATCCTACAACTAATCGAATGAAGCATTGCCCTACCACGTGAATGCATTCCTATTACAACAACTTCAAAACATAACAAGTCCCATATGAAATAGGATGAAAGTAATCACCAACATTCCTAAACGTTGGATAGTGACCCAAGATTGTATCATTGATCGATGAAGAAAATTGTAGGAACGGAAATAACACGTGTCTTACATCAGGTAAGGCTCCATGCTTACTTTTTGCTTTCGAAGATGACGATGTTCACCTGCGGCGCTTCTTCGCTTCTATCATGACAAATTATTAATAGCACCTTTGCCGCGGCGATACAGAAAAGTTATGGTTCCATTTGATTGCTGCCCGCTGCCCGCCACCAACTTCATCAGCCTTCAATCTTGACCAGTCAAAACAATGTAACTTCCGTGTAGTGAATGGGTTCACGTTGAAATGCTAAGAAATGTTTCAGGTCGTATCGGGTATATATTTATTAACATCCAGCCATGCTACTACTAACTATAGCATGTCCTGAAACCCATTTTGAACCAACACATCCGCGATATTAAATATTTTTTGATTGGAATGATGTGTACGAAGATGGAGGATTAAAGTGGATGAGATTGAAGTTGGAAACTGGAAATTGCTGAGTGATATCGGTCTCAACAGGTTGCTCATACTTTGAACGAACAGACTGGATGCAAGTATTCGATGCCGAAATTAATCAAGATTCGAAGTGCGCTGGTCACTTTGAGCGATTTAATTGTTTCAACTGGAACCAGGAACTAAGGACTTTTCATTCTCCATCTGCATCTTGGACTATTGAGGAATCTGAGGCCGACACGATGGTTGGTCTCCGTTACCATGTTTTCGGTTTGTAGCCTAAGTAGATACAATTCTTTATTTCCCAGAGCCACACCACCGCCGAGAATCAGATATTAGACATTGTGGCACAACCAGTGCGGGGTCGAAATTCAAGCTGATCTTCGATGTTCTGCAATATTTTTTAGTTATCTCATTCGAGTCAAGATATTGACATGTGGAGGTCTCACTTCACCAACAGAAGGAAGCTTAGTAGCAGCTTCTGTTGTAAATTTCGTGACAAGGGGTATGCATTGGAGGAAGCAAAGATCGGTCAGGCATTCTCACGCCCCAATCTGAGCATGTCTGGTGACAATAGAATCTTTTAAATTAATCCTTCATTTCAATTGGTTTCCGCGACAACTTCAATCTCCACTTTTGCGGCTTCCTTCGCCAACCTCACAATCTGAACACAAGTGCTCACTGGGAATGGCTCTTTGACCCATTCGCCCCAGATTCTCTCTACTGTTCTAAAATATGCAAGTTAGCAGAAGGTCCCCTATCATTCTCTTCAATTTGCCAACTTTCCCTCATACGACCACGACCATAAGGACTTCAGACTTGGAACTCACTTCAAATCTCCCATATCCACCAAAAATACACGTCTCTGTACCACCTTATCCAATCCGCTTCCGCTGGCCTCCAAAATAGCTTTCAGATTCCTCATGATCTGCGTAGTTTGCGCGGCTACTCCTCCGGAAATTATACGTCCATCGCCAGGTAAATCACCCATCAAACCACTAAGATAGACCGTAGATCTGTTGGAGGGAATCGTATTACTATGAGAATAATTTCCATTTGGAGGAGCGATAGTTGGAATTGTGAGAGCGGTACGAGAGGGTGCTCGCTCGTGCATCTTGCTGGATCTGTAGGAACCGGTTGTAGACGACATTATTATTACGGTAGTTATTATTTGTTCTGTGTGGATATGTTTGTTATGTTTAATTGAGGTTGAATTTGCGACACATTGAGTATTCTTGTATGTTCTAGACCCTTGAAATTGCTATGACGTCACATTAGAAATTGTGGTTAACGGCTTCTTCACACCATGATTTCTTCTCGGGTACATGGGTATGCTATGTTCCAGTGATTGATATTCTTGATTTATTTCCACGGGCGAGTCCTTGTCAACAACAACAAATTCCAACTATTGTTAAACAGAGAAGTATCAATCTATTGCTGTTCCATTCCATGTATTTTTCGTGGTTTTCAAAGTCATCATCCGAATCCAGAGATGGTCTTAGCCAGGCTGAGATTGCGCCTTTGATACTTGGAATTGCAATCTTGCGATAACATCTAGTCCATGTATCCAAGTGGTGATATAGATAGAACCCAATTTCGAGGAAGAAGAGGTCAAACACAATGGGTGCCGCATGACGCCGCCATGAAATCAAGGATACTTACATCTCCCCGAAAAGTCACGAAGTTTATCCATCAGTATTCCAGCAATACATACCTAGTACTTCCCGAATCATCCCAATAAAACATAGCCGAAGAAGCCACTGTTGGCCCGGGAATGGTCGGGATACAGTATCTTTTTCATGTCGTGGGTGTCAGACTACTTACAATCCGGGCCGCTGGTTAATATTGGAACTAGTTGCTCATATTGATGCAATCATTCTTACCAGTATCGTTGAGCTGTCGAGTATTTGTAGTGTCACTAATACTACTGTTGTTATCACAATTATATTCGACGATGGAACATGCTCGGAAAAGGACCTTGAAATGAAGCCGTTGGACTGAAATTTCCTTGACCACAGAAAAGCTTCGAGGGATTTAGAGTTGGAGGTATTGGTGGAAGGTATCCTTAGTCATCTGTCAGGGCCTAGGACTCTGGTGTTGGGAGCGCTGATAGAAGACCCCCTGAATCGTTAGATATGGCTGAGTATCTTGCTTGGAAGTTCATGATGGACTTTATTGCTCGTTTTTCACTTTTTTTCCACTGAGACTCATCAATGTAATGGTTATTGTTGAGAATAGAATCAAAGCACTATCGGATTAGAGGAGTTAGTGCAATTTCTTTTGCTCAGTGTACATCTTGGCTAATTGGACTAAGTTGGCAATGTGGTCTCGAGAGGGGCTAACAAGCATACGGTGAAGATACCCACGCCGAACTTAGAAGTGTAATATAGTTTTCAGAGGCGTAATTCAGTACCGCTCTAAGTATAAGATCAACTACAAACAGTTCGCGGATGTATGGATTGTCTGCAGACTTTCCGCAAATGCCCACTCATGTACAGATAATCTACTTGTCTGCAAATCACTCACGGGGAAAGATAGGTTTCGCGCAGCCTAAGTATAATCTTATATTTGATAGCCCGCCATTTGATGTTAGGGTATCTGGACCTCTTGCATAAATTGCCCGGGAAATTAGAAATTCCGGTAAGTAGCTTGTCAGAATAACAGGCATTCATTGAATCTTTGGTCTTGAATTTTATAGCATGAAAGAAGTGTATCTAGTCGATAAAGACCCCCTGTTACCGGGGTATATGCTAACCTCAGATGAACATTGCTTTAAGAAAACCTCTGCTAACGGCCGTTCACATCATTTTTAATAAGAATCCGGTCAAAAAGAGAATTTATGTTGATTTTGGTATCGACATCCTTGGTATTCGATCATGTTCAACGCTTTCAGTTGCCTGAACAGCAGTCCGATATTCTCAGATATTCCAGCTTGATTTCATCCGGAGCATTAACTCTGTTGAAGATTCTTGATTCTCTTGAAGAATTAAACTCGCGTGAAATATTGGATTCATTTTCAGTGTTGAATCGCAATCCAACTACGGCAAGCTACGTTTATTAGTCTGCCAATCTAGACCACTGGATATTGGTCCTCAATTACTGGAAAAAGCAATGTATAGTCCTATCATGGATTCATCATTCATTCCTATCATGTCATCGTCAAACTTTGTGACGATTTGTTCAATTCTTGTGTGTATGAGCCTAGAAACTTCTGAATTTGACCATGAGATACAAGTTCCTGGCATCATCTTAATCGACTAGTATTCGAACTTCGGCCTGTCGTGTAAGGTCTTGCATATTCTAAAATGCCACTCGAAAATTCTCAAGTAGCTGCCTATTCTTCTACAAGATGCAGAAAGTGAAGGAAACAACTAATGTAAATTTTCGACATATCTTCCAGGCTCTGGGGTGACTCTTACAAGTATATGAGCTGCTAGCTTTGAGAGTTCGAGCTGCTGAAGACTTTCAGGTATACATTTTCGAATTCTGGAGACTTAGCATCGCTCTTCTGTAACATCACAATGGTTGAATCGCCTTCAGATAGACCTCCCTCCATTATCGTTCATTTATTACGCCATGCTTCGGTATTATTCCTACGTGCCGCTTCCTGTCAAAGGTCTGATTGGCTAACTTTTAATAGTCAAATCACTTGGAGGGTGGACTTGACTTTGGCTTATCTTCTAAAGGAGAACGCCAATGTGACGAGCTCTACGAAAGTATGCGAAAGCATGCAGGCTATATCACTCATATTTTCTCTTCGCCTATGAAACGTTGCTTAGAAACTGCTCGAAAGGGTCTCCTTGAGGTGACGAACAGGGGCATCAGGATCCAAATAATGCCTGCTCTTGCCGGTCGGAATGGCCAAGTACCCTGGAATTTGCGAGAGGAGAATCAGGAAAATGATATCAGTGGTCCTTGGGTCAATGAGGTCGCAGACTCAAGGTCAAAGTCCAAGGATGCTGATTTCGTTATGAAATGGTTGACAGGGAAAGACTTATCTGTGCAGGCGGCTCAAAAAGTGTTGGAGGTTGTGGTTGTGAGCCAAGCTCAACTATTGAAGGATTTGTTATGGAAATTGAAAGGAGGTAGGTTACATGACACCACTTTCTGAGCTCGACCACCTGGGTTCGTCCGCTCACAGTCTGCAGATAACCATGACTGGCCTAATGCAACGATCGTCACCTACATTTTAGATCGTAACGGAAAGTGGAATTATTGTCATCTTCAGAAGACTATTGATAGACAGAGAAAATCTCAACAAGATTGGAAAAAACAAATTGTAGAAGCAGCTAACGAAGAGCAAAGAAAGCGAGAGGAAGAAACAAAGAAAGAGCAGGAAAAGTCTATGAACCTCGAAAAAGCCGAGAAAGAGAAGTTAGACAAACAAAAACGGGAGTTACTGAAGACACAGGTTAGTTTTTCCTGCCCTGTTGACCCTAGGGCTTGCCCAAGCAAGTGATCGATACTAATTCTCCAGGATTTCATGCTCGTGGTTGATCGCGAAACTGATGAAATCGTTACATTTGGGAGATTCCAAGAACTGCTTAAGGAGCGATATTCAAAAGGAGTCACATCAATAGCGAAGCCTGTTGTAAAGAAAGCGCCTGCAAGAGGGAAAGGTAAAGGGAAGCCCGCTGCAAAAAAAGGGAAGTCTGTTGCGAAAAAATTGAAGCCTCTTGAAGGTAAAGTGGAAGCAAAGGCTATATTAGAGAAATCCGAGCCTGCACCTAAGAAAAGAAAACGAGGATGATAACAAGAAGGCAGCTTTTGCTGAACCATCCTGAGCACTATTTAGCCTGTGACTGACGAGACAGATACCAGTTCCTAGTGAGCTTGTAGTTGCTCGCGGTTGTCTCAAATGTCAGTGAGCTTGAGTTCTATTTATAACTTGGACCGTCGTCGGAATCCGGGGTAGCTGTTGATCGTTTGCACTCCTGATGTGGTTTGCAATTGAATCATGTACTGGTGTGGGTTTCCAATACCGTAACCTTCAGTGTCTTTTGGGTAAAGCATCGAATCAATACTAAACACCATAATTGTCTCAACAGGAATATTCCGAGTTCGAGTGACAGTTATGATACGTGAACTGATTTGTTGTATAATACATGAGGTAAGAAAAAGTAAAGGATATGTCGTTCAATTTGTTTATCGGCAACTTTTGCTAGCGCCAAGCTTAATTTCTAGCTCCGAGCGCTAAAAGCCAGCCCCAGAAGCACTAATCCAAGGTCAACATTGATCATTCACTGAGAAGTAATCGGAGAATCCACGACCATGGAGCTTATTACAACTACGAAATGTTGAAGTAGAATTATCATATGGCCTTGAATTCACTATACATGCGTCAATACTCCTGTGTAAATCCTTCAAAAAAAAGTCGTTCAAGGATACATATACGGAGTTACATCAACAAGATGGACGTAATACTGACGGTATGCATTGGATAGTAATGGACACCATTATTCAACAGCTTAGGAGTGGGATCCTATGCCACGAGGGTACCTTGGGGCTGAGTGTGAGGCCTTAGATTCGTTGGAGACTGATTCGAGCCTTTGCAATTTCCTAGTGAGTGAATGGGTAAGCACTATGTTTCGTGGGAGCGGCTATGCGTAAAGTTTCGTATGCGCTGGATTCATTCTTGGGGGTTAAAACATTTCTTCATTTTCATTTTCATTTCCGTTTACTATTCTGTTTACAAATTCTCTTCCTTCCTTCTGAATCTCTCGATCTTTCACAAGTTTGTTTGAGCATTCAAAAAACTATCACTCAGTATGAACACCAACGCTCGTCGAAGAGGTGCGAAAGTCGCACCATCCCACTATCCCCGCATCGCATTCCATGGATTACGTTTTGCACAATTGATTTCCGCGACGATTGTGGGAGGTATCATGTCATACTTTATGTATTATTTGCGTACGTACATATGGATATATACATCGCCGTGAGAATCGATGTGAGAGAAGAACATGTGCTGACAAGCGTCTAGGAGCTGAGCAAATTCCAATTCCATGGACTTTTATTGTGCTTCTGTCAATATCGCTCGCGACAGTCGCTGTCCTAGACCTTACGATCATCCTTTATAATTTTACATATTTGTCGCCAAAATTCAATTGTTTGCTCAACGGTACGACGTCCATTTTTTGGATGGTGGGCTTTGCGTTATTGAGTTGGAATCTCAGTAATACGTTGAAGAAGAGTTGCGATTTGCAGACTTGGAGAAGTGGTGTAGCAATCAGCGTTTGTAGGGAATACAAGGCTCTATGGACATTCACTTTTGTTGGAACTTTGTCAACACTGGCGGCACTGGCCTTGGACATTTGGACACACAGGAAGACTACAGAGAGAGGTGTTTATGTTTTGCCCGAGGACGATAAAAATGCGGCCATGTTGAAGGATATGAATGGACAAAACAGTAAGACCAAGGGGTATGAACCTAGTCGGGGAGGAGCTTTCAAAGAGGAAATCGATATCGCTTACCACAATCGATATGGTGATGACGCGTTGGAAAGTGTGGGATACCATGACAGAGTGCTTCAAAAATAATTGAGGCGAGGTTACGGTGTAACGAAGATGGTCAGATAGGAAAGAGGTTGTGTGACCACTGCGCAGCTTATCTCATGAATGCTAAATTGCACACCTTCGGAATATACTTCATGTTAGTAAGACTGCGTAGCCTTCGGCGGAGGACGAGTTATTGCGAAACAAGACTGTGTAGGTTAGAATATTTTCAAGTAGTGCTGCCACGCAAACGAACAAGAAAATAAAATCATTGCATATATCTATCCACACGAAACGGAAGGCTAAAACCGGGCCCGCCTCTCGAGTTTCCCCAGTACTCAAACTGAGTATCTTCTAAGGCTCATCTAAGCTTTCCCCACATGCATATTCTATTCATAAGGAAATAATAAAGGCAGCTTATGTTCCACCACATATCTCAGGAAATGAACTTCTCCATGGGAATATGGATGATGTTGACCTATCGCTAGCCGCGGCATCGTAAACCTTCAACCAACAACCTCCTTCACAGTGAAATTCAACCCGAGAAGGAAAATCGTCTCGAAAGGCTTGTGTTGAGTAAAACATTGTTCTTTCTATGACCATACCTAGGTACCTTGTCCTGACTCACTCATTGTGCCAAATTGAATACCGCAAACACGAATTGCCAGTTCCGGTATCTTATGTGCAGGTGAAGGATGTGATTTCAACCAAGCATCAACAGCAAGCTTCATTAATGTAAGATCCACTTTGCAATGAGCAATTGGGATCTTTAATCGATGTTACCGGCACGAGCGGGGAGAGGCGTGCCGAGTGCGCTCCATTTTACTGTTCTAGGCCTACAATCATTTAGTATGAGATCAACGAGTGTCGGCACTTGATTGGAATTTGGATATATGCAGATGAGACTGGTATATTGGAAAGATGGAATGGTGAGGTTGGCACCCGATTCACGTCGTAGTATTATGGAGGCATCCGTCGTATGTACCCTGTTATCGGCCAAAGAGAGGCTCTAAACCACGAGGCAGGTCACATTGAAAACGAAAACTCGCATGATTCGTTGGTGGAAATCTCACGTAGAAGGATAAGACTGCCGGTGGAGACCTTTCAAATTTCCTATAGGGCTGCGACGTAGCGACAGAACAGGATTTTTCTCGGTGACTACTAGAATCCATTTCTCTTCTATGATTGGGCTGTTCGGTGTACGAGGGCAAAGGAGAAATTGGCATTATTACAGGATGCATGCGCCATATTAGATCCACCACTCACGAGTCTTCAAAAAGGGGTGATGTTTGACAATAGGTTACCAAGATATCGGATCACGTTAAAGGATGAATAATTGAGCCGTCTTACATTAGTAAAAACGGTAAGCCATGGCCACAATTAAGCTTTCCATCAGGTGAGGGGATTCGAAGCGTGGAGACCAGGTGTGTTGATCAAAGTAGCATTATATATGCTTAATTGCGCCTGTGTAGCTTTATTCTGACATCCTGATGGCAAGATTGACGGTTTCCTTTGACCACACATAGCATGGGGGGCGAAGAAGCCCTAGTATTATATGGTGGTCAGCATTACTCGCAGAACCTTGGAAGCCTATCTAGGTGATCTAAGTGACGAATTAACACGGATGGATAGATATACAATAACCTCAGCAATCCGGTTGCTGCGCAATTATTCATACCTGCCACAGGTTATACTCGTTCTATATTCTTGGAAAACATAAGGTTCTATACTGCAAACATTAGACCTTCATTCATAGATGTCCTCTTTCTGCCAAGCGCAGATAAGCTCATCATCTACAACAATTCACCATAATCAAGCATCTATGTCCAATTACCCCTCATCATCAGGGCCTGGGACGGCAAAATCGTCGAAGGAGGCTAAAGCAAAATCACCACATCGATATAGAATATGCGGAACACCTGTTCGAACGGGTTGCAGGACTTGCAAGTAAGTAAATTCATTATGTAGCTTCTTTGAGAATTCTACTCACATGCATAACAGAATTCGTCGAGTCAAATGTGGAGAGGAAAAGCCATTTTGTAAGAGGTGTACTTCCACTGGACGGCACTGTGATGGATATGAGATTATCACAGACTTGAAAAAGCGAAATGCAACAAAGAGAAAACCTTCCATACCGTCAGGTGTGCAGTCTAATACGTCCGAAGATCCTTTAGAGGCGATTATGCTGGATTTCTTTCGTACGTATACAGTAGCCGAGTTTGCCGGAGACTTCTCTACTGAGTTCTGGGAAAGGAGGATTTTTCAAGCTGCTACCATGGAGCCGTCAATCCGTCACGGTATTCTCGCACTGGGTGCCATCCACAGAAATTACACCGAAACCTACCAGCAACCTCAGACCATAGCAGAAAAGCCAACACCGGCACAGGCTTTTGCTTTTCGTCAGTACACAAAAGCCATTCAAATTTTGCGTCAATCAATAGTTCGTGAGCCTCATTCACTGGACATGACATTGATCTCATGCATTCTGTTTATCTGTT
This sequence comes from Botrytis aclada, assembly GCA_014898285.1. Classification (NCBI taxonomy): domain Eukaryota; kingdom Fungi; phylum Ascomycota; class Leotiomycetes; order Helotiales; family Sclerotiniaceae; genus Botrytis; species Botrytis aclada. The sequence continues at coordinate 1,731,668 of RCSV01000008.1, forward strand.
TCGATTGTCTCGTAGGCGATCAAGCCGCAGCACTGGTTCATCTCAAATCAGGACTTAAGATCCTCGACGACATACATGCGACAAATGCCCCTTCTTCAACAGCAGCACAATGCGCACGGGACTATTCCCCACTGTTGTTAGTACTAGGAGGACAAATTGCCGCATTCATCAACCCCAAGGCTGGAGTAGACAGAGGAGCATTCTGGGCAGCAATGAAACGAGCCGGTTGCTCGACTTCCCAATTCACCCCTTTCCAGTCACTTGAAGAAGCTCGCTATTCATTACGGACTCTTGGTGCAGACATACTGCATGCGCATCACACAAATTGGAACTACGTTACCGAAGAAATAGTCACGAGTGAATTTGGCCCCATGGTACGAAGCCACTACATGGCGTTAGAGAATTGGTCAAATCGTTTAAACGCATTTGTCGAAAGAAATTCAAGCAATCAAGAAACCACAGCCGTTGCCCCCACAAAACCAATCCGCATTCGCGGTGTATCATTACTCAAAGCCCACCATCTTTTGTTCTCCATGAACGCCGCAGAATCGCATACGCCCGGGTCCAAGTTCGAAGAAATGCTCGATTTATCCGAGGCGCTGGTTCTAGAAGACAAAGCTTATTGGAGATCACAATCGATGCCAAGGTTCATGGTCGATACTGGATTCATTGTTCCACTGGTGTATACAGCAGTTCGCAGTTCTGATATTCAACATAAAAGAAGAGCAATTGAGATCCTGGCACAGGCGCCTGGAAGAGAGGGGTTGTGGGATACGCAGTGTGCGATTGATATTGTAGAAGGAGAGCTGGCCGCCGCAAGAGGTCAGATTCCGAGACTGCAGATTCCGTATTTTCATGATTAAGAAGGGAAGAAATGCAATAGTAATACGTCGTGTTCTCTGTGTGGGTTGTAGAGTAGGTCAATCTTTCATATCAGATGGATGATTGGTCGATCGGCCAAAAGGCCGTAGGTGCTTTTTTTATAGGTGCGTGATACCTGTCACTGAACATATTCGTCTCAATTGAAATAACGTGGTTTATCAGTGCGTGGCCCATATCAGTGGGTGGCTCACTTTCATCTCAATTTATACTTTCAAATTCATATTTCTCAACAATCATTAAATCAATTGATTAAAACTATTATAAATCTAATAATCTAGAATTTATTACATCATTTTTACAGATTCTTGTATTATAACCTATCTTTCCACACTTACTACAACATCAACTAAAGGATGCCTCCATATTAGAATTTCCTTCATTTTGATGCCTATCACATCGAATTTGGATATCAACCTTTTATTAAAATAATATATCTACAGTTTCCTATTCAGTAGATATTTCTCCTTAATGTAATTAGGTTTTTTTTGTGCATTGACATTTGCTTAATACCTCATTTGCCTTTCGAAATGTACAAATCTCTGTACTCAAAAGTGTATTCTCATATGCTAATCTCTCTATACCCTTAGCTAAAGTTAATACAATTTGAAATAAAGGTATAGGAAAGTTTGATTGATGACAAGTTATTCGAGATTTAACTAATATTGATTGAAAGAGTGTTTCTGTAGGATTGTAAGGTATTTGAGAGATCCAAAATTCTAAATTAGGAGAAGAAGAAATAGATATATGGATTCAAATATCTAACTTAGAAAGTATTATTTTAGGATCGAATAGGATTAATCCTGTTCCTCGAAATTCTGATTTTATATTTTGATTCGTAATTGATTGTTGATATGTAGCTTTAAAAGCTATAAAGAATTCGACCTTTGAAATATGATTGATATATACTTTTATAAACCCTTCAATTTGTGTACCATACTTTTGTTTTAAGATACTAAAATATCCAATATCAAGAGGCTAGGTTAAATAACTTGAATGCGGTAATAAACACACATATTTGATATTATTCTCCTTGTAATAGTTTTGGAATAATATTGATTTATAGCTCTTATACCCATCCAGCACTAGCATTTTATATTTGCCCTTAATTCGATTTCTTATATGTTTATCAAAGTATTTCAACCATTCTAATCCTGTCTCATTGTTCGTCCACCCATTACTTGTAGGTTTAATAGCCCAATCTGCAGGAAGATCGATTTCTATATATCAATTGGAAAAATATATCTATTCTTGAACTACTAGAAATGGAGATATAATATCTCTTTCACTATTGCTGTATATAATTGCTATAGCCTATTCTCGATTGTCTAACTATATAGCTTTACTTTTGTCACATCTCTCAGCATTAATAACAACTATACCAATACTTATCATTCCTATCATAAAACCTATTTCATCGAAGTTCCATAAATCGCAATCGAGAATACCATATTTCGTTTGCATATTCAATATAAATCGAAACCAGTTTTCAATAAGTGTAGGATTTTTGTAGAGAGCTTTTTGAAAGTTATAAACACATTTAAAACATGTTTTTAGCTTTATATGATGTTTAATAAATCGATGAGCCTAGAGTTTTTCAATTCTTTTTATATTTTGAGATTTAAGAATATGATTTACTATATTTTCTACCCCTTTTTGTTTAGATATAAAACCTTTTGTATCCATATCAATTATATATTGAATAATGATTTCCTCTTCTAGTTTCGAGAGATTTTGAGATTTAGATTGAATTTCTATATAAGGAGATATACTATCAATTCTATATTGTAATATTGATCATAGGATATTATATAGTATTACAACCTTTCGAATACTTAGCTTTTTATCTTTCTGAATAGCTACAATAGCAAGTAATATACGGACTTCTTTATTATTCGAATTCATTGTAGATTATTAATAAAACACATATTGAAATAAGGGAGTTGAATTGAGGTGAAAGTGGGCCACCCACTGATATGGGCCACGCACTGATAAACCACGTTACATGTATTGATCTGAATATGGGTGGAAGGATTCTAGGGTGCATTTCCCGTAGCCCTATGTATTTTTCTTTGTGTTTGTAAAATAGCGGTGTTATGTTCTAGATTTCGCTTGAAAAGTAGATTTCAACAATCTTTTCTTCGTCATCTATCAAAGAATTTTACCATGTGAGATCAATCTCGTTATGGAGTATATCCTGGTGTTAGAGTGTATAAGTGTTATACTGGGCCCTTACGAAGTATAACACCAAATTGAAGCCAAGCGATAAAGCCCCTCCAACCACCAAGATATCCACCCCTTCTTGGCAGTGATACAGACCAAATTAAACACAACACAAATTCCTATTTTCGAATCCTCTTAAACTCAAACCCCCATGACGACAACGGCACACCACTCTGTAGACTACCGGAAGGACCCTTGGACCTGTGTACTCGTCTGCCTACAACGATCTCCATTAAACTGTAACTCACTAACTTACCAAGAATGATTTTACGTAGGATAGCTAGGTTTTCAACAGGGGGATTGTTGACAGAGGGGTGGAATTGGTAGATAAGCTTAAAGAATCTGCAAGGTGATATATACTCCGTAGGGGGTGTTCCTTGATATAGCCGAAACTACAAGCTATCGGTATGTAGATAGCAAGCAGGGCAGCACGCTTGAGCTTTCAAATCTCCAGCTTATGGTATCAAACTATCAATTGAAAACTGCACACTGTACAGTAGATTATCCATATGCGATGTTCTTGGAGCTGTTTAGAGCAAGAGTATCTCGAACATAGCTAACGAGAAAATGAAGAACGATTGGAGTATGCGAACAAACAGCAATTGAATATACGAATACTGTACATTGAGAACTATCATATTGATTTCTTTTAGATACACAACCTACAGCTGCGACATGCCTCACCGTCAATCAATTTCCCAATTGAACCAATGGAAAGAAGATGACGATCCAATCATCGGGAATATTTGACGGGGGTCCTAGTTTCAGTGTGGAGCTTCGCCGCTCAGCACCCTCGCTATAACGTGTTTTGGGCCCTTGGCGTGGTATCTGCAGATGCAAATTTCCAACAATAGCTCAGGAAAGGTCACTGGCCTCCATTTGTTACTAGCAAGAGTGGACTTTTGTGTGGAAAACATTGAGAGAGGAGAGGAAGAGAGAGAGAAGGATTCGATTGTTTTCTTGTTCAGCTACCATGTAGTTTCATTCTGACTATGGATTTTTTTAAGCCTGCAAAGTCAAGAAGCCTGTTTCATCATGGAGCATACCACTCTCAGCCTTCAGCCTTATCGCACTCGTAGAGTTACGTTGCGATTTTGATACTGCTGATAAAGATCTAGAAGTGTGATTGAAATTTGGACGCGCGAATTGGCAGCTCTAGAACTACGCATCTCTCGAAATGGCGGCGAGGTTTTCGAGATTGTTCGATGATTGGGATCAGGATCATAGGGATATAACTATGCTAGAGTATGGGTAAGAGAAGCTTGAATTTCTTCTTAGTTTTAGCGTTTGGCGCAATGACTGAGGAGAACAAATTGTTATCGGATGAACATGAGATTGAATATTTGTTTGCTAACAATTGAATTGGTGGTTTGATAGCCCTGATGTTAATGATTCACCACCCAGATATCATTCTTCGCAAAACAGTATAGAATATATATCTCCATCGGCAGATCTATCCGAAAGACCAGACTTACCGGAATCAGTTCTCGAACCTACAACTTCTTTTTCACCATTCGACGATAGGATATCAACTCGACGTTTACTGGATGGTAGAGGAAGTTATGCCTCTAGTTACAGCCCATCTTTTCCCTCCGCACACGACTACCAAGTCTTGAAAGATGTAGGCCGAGATAGCCTTACAGATGATCCCTCTCCGGGGGAAGCACGTCTACGGAATGACTCTGGCACGACTTCGAATATGAAGAGAATATGGAGCAAATCGACAGCCTTTACAAAACCACGCGCCCAATCTTCATTTGATGGACATTTTGCGGAGGGGAAAGATGGGTGGTGGAAAAAGCAAATGTTGGTAGATCGAAGTTTAAGATCAATGGCGGGATTTACGTTTCTTTGTGCCATTGTCATGTTCATCATAATGGTTACGTACTTGCCTGCTTTTAATAATCGGTTGAATAAACAGAGCACGAGTGTCGGTGGGAAAGACGGGGAAAGCTGTGAGAGTATGGAGAGTAGGAATATTGTGAGTGGGATTGCTACATGGAAGGACTTGGGAAGCTTGCTAATGGGTCATTTGTATAGGCTGTTCATCTTTTCATCAACATTGCAGCGACGATGATTTTGGGCTGTTCAAATACCTATCAGCAGTTAGTAACCGCTCCGCTAGTTGAGGAGATTCCATTCATTCTCTCGAAAAATGGTGATGCAAAATGCGGTACAAACTCACCCTGGAATATCAATGTTAAGAAATCTGGAAAACTAAAGGCTTGGGGATCATGGTTGTTACTTATTTGCACTTCAATTGTATGTTTTAAGCGAGCTCCTGATGAAGGGGTAATTTTATTGATTGTTCTACAGCCAATTCATTTCCTCGCAAATTCGGTCATTGGACCTTCGTTTTATGTTGAGATGCCAACGAATGTTACGTATTTATACAATCAAACTTTCACCCTGGATCCCTATCAAGCCCACTATTATAGCCCAGCTTACTATTTAGACCCGTATGATTCTGCATGCGTAAGTCAATTTTCTTTCTTGGAGCTTTGTGAAAAGCATTACAGTATAGAAACCTGAGGGATTCCATGATCTGAATATGGTCCTACAAGAAGTCTTTTAATAAGGGAGTCAAATGGAATGTTCAACTCAGTCATGGTTGAACTTGATTTCAAGAATCATTTCGGATATCGAAGGGTCCACATCCAGTCTCTTGATTCTAAGCATCGAATATCCAGAACTAGATCTACAACTAAGCTTCCCCAGATTTTCATTTGCCAGACTAACGAAGCTTATATATAGTGGACTGCTTTTAGATCCGGGCTATATGTTTTGCCGAATAACATGTCTCAATTAAGTGACCAATACAATACTGATATTCTAGGAAATTCGAGTAAGTGCTCTTAATTCTATCTGTAGACTCCCGCACACCACTTACAAATGACTTGTAGCTGCTTTCCGATCCGTTTCTGTTACCTACAACCAAAATTGTACAGAATACAAAGGAACAGCCACTGTCGCTGAAGCCCTAACAGAAGTCAATTACACCGGCTCGTATGTTTATGTGGGCCAATATAAAAAAGGGAATTGTGCCTTGCGATCAGGTGTTTACTGCGTATTGGAAGATCAACAACCAAAGAAATGTCGATTGAATGTTCGAATGCAAGCTTGTTTCAGTATGTACACACTTTTGTCCTAAATCTATGGTCTCCAGATCCTGACACGTATCAGCACTTTTTGGCTGTCTTTTAATCAAAGCTATATACATGATCGGTTTGAATTATAGAGCAAGGCATAGGGTTAAGAATCATTGCTTAACATATGGAGATGTGATAGTTGCATCTGTCATCAATCCAGATTTGAAAATCCATAATGAATGTTTACTCAATTCTGGAGATGGTTATCGACACAAGGTGTCACATCAATGTCATAAGCATTGCAAAGATCCAGTTCCTTCGACTACTGGTGATAATATAGGTCACTGCCAGGTAATTTGATCTGACCATTACCTTTTATATTCTACTAAACTTGTCTTTCCACAGAAATGTAAGAAGTTCAACGAGACTGATAAAGCTGCTGGTGAGTTCTATTGATATAGTCTCCATAAATCTTTTTATCTAATCCATCTAGATCTACCACATCCAACCATAGCAATCAAATACAAACGCTCACTTCTCTCCAATCTTGGTTCCACCGCCATAACTCAGATGATCATCCTAATGTTTTGCTCCTTCGCCATGGTGGGCGTCTCTATCATGCTCATTGCCCTCATGGTCAGCACAACATCAAACTACAACCACTACTGTCGCAATCCCGCTTTCACCCGTGAACCCTACAGCCAGTGCGACATCTCACTCTCCGAAACCCTCAAGCAAAGCTTCGGCACCTGGGGCGGTTTCTCCTCCAGCGCCACATTAGCCTCCCTCCCATCCGACAAAATCAGCAGCGAACTAACCGCCTTTGCCATCTCCAACGGCGCCCAATTCCTCTTCAGTCTACTCTACCTCCTCCTCATCTACAACATCACCCTGATATCCATGGAACACGAATGGGGCACCTTCGAAAGCGCACGCCAAAAGCCGCGCGCGACCCTCGTCTCCGGAACCCCCTTCTCCCAATCCTACTTCCTGCAGCTCCCCTCCAAAATCCTCGTCCCGCTCATGGTCTTCGCTTCCGCCATGCACTGGCTCCTCGGCGAATCCATCTCCACCGTCGAATCCATCTACACGGATCCGGCATACGGAGTCGAACACTCGGTCTATTTCGTCACGTATGCCGCCTATCCGATCTTTCTGAGTACCGTGTTGATGATTGGCCAGACGGTGATTTGTTGGTGGGCTTTTACGTATAGGAGAGAGGGCTTTATTCCACAGATGTATGGGAGTATTAGGGCTTGTTGTGCTAGTACGAGTGAACTTGAGGATTTTGGGAGGGGTGGGATTCAGTGGGGGGATTGTAAGTTTTTTTCGTTCTTGTACTTTCGCTTTTACTTTCGTTTTTACTCTTGCACTTCCTCTTCCTCTTCCTCTTCCTTTCCCTATAGACTTTATACTAATTCCTTTGGGCACAATAGTAGGAATGGGCGAAAAATTTCGCCATGCTGGGTTTTCATCAGATGGTTAGTCCCTTTCTCTTTTCTCTCACTCCCACTCCCACTCCCATCTCTCACCTCCCTATTTCACATCTCCCTACTCCACCTACCCTCCCCTCAGATCCCCTCATGCACACATACACACATACACACATACACACACTGACTCCCACCCCACCCTTCAGAACCCGGTAAAATTATCCCCGCAGAACTCTACTGCGGTCGTGGTTAATAACCAATTCCTCAATTCCAATCCCCATTTCCCATTTCCCAATACCAGTTCCTTATGTATAATTATAAATAATAATAAATACAAACAACACAAATCCACAATTTTAATTTGATCTAATCTAATCCACGATCCTAATCCTTACGAATTTGAAATAAGAGAGAGAGAGAGAGAGAGAGATGTTTCGTTGATAGTTGACAGTTTGTAAGATTACTTTCTCTCTTTGTGAATGAAATAAAATAAGATGAGATGGGATGGGATGGGATGGGATGAGATGAGATGAGATGTGATGAGATGTGATGAAACAAACAAACAAATTGAGTAGAGAAGAAATAACTTATATAACCACTAAGAGATGTTACACTACATTCCCATTCTCATTCCCATTCCCATTTCCACCCGAACTACAAAGCCCCCTCCCCCCCCCCAAAAGAGAGAGAGAGAGAGATCTCAGATCTCTAAGAGTATGATACTCGTAGAAAGATAAATAAATGAATAGATAGATAGCAAACAATAAGAAGTATGTGAAACAGTATAGCTACATAGTATTTATGAATTCACTCATGACCCCCCTCCTCTCATACATAAGAACAGAATTCTCGTATTCTTATATCTGTATTTATATATGTATGTATCTATGTATAGATGAATTGACTGGCTTTAAATTTGACATCTGTATCTGTATCTATCTTAATTGAATCAAATTGAATTGAATTGGATTGAGTTTCTTAAATCATAAATAAATACGCACGCAGAGCAGAGCAGAACAGAACAGAACAGAACAGAGCAGGTGGGAGTGGAGTTGTATTGATATTTATTCGTATACATTTATATCCCTCCCTACATCTCTACCTAATCTATCTACAAGCCTCCTTACTATCAAGTAAGTCATCCATATCCATGAATTAATCCATCACTCACTCGATGATTGATTGTCTAGGTTGTTTAGGTATCGAGTGAGACACGATACGATACAATGCGATGGGATGGGAAATTCTCAATGGAAATGGAAATGGAATTGTGTGATTTATTGTTTTTATTATTATTAATTTTTTCTAATAAAGTTTATAAGACAGACAGACGCGACGGGACGGGATACATTTCTGAAATTATTTGATTTGATTTTCATTACGAAGGAAAGATCGACTTCGTTTACTTCTGAGGATGGATGGATGGATGTGAAGAATATGATGTGATGAGATGAATATGAGGAGATATCTCTGATAGGATAATGGAATTGGATCTGCCATTATGAATAATTTGAAGAAGAAGAGAGAATTATGTTAATCGATCCGTCACAGGTAATATAAAATCAAAGTAAAGTCAATTCCATAGAAAATATCGATTATTACTGCGACCTATATCGCTGCTATGAAAAAAAGAGTATGCCAGTAAAGTAGACTACACCAAGCGCCGATATGTAGTATGGTATCTCTCGCTTGAAAAAGTACAGATGGTATAAAGGAAATGAAATGTCGTCGCGGTCGTATCATTAAGTAAGTCGTCCTCTTCTCTCCTCTCCTTCCACTTCCAGTACTAGATTCGTTATCATCTAGTCCATCGATTCACTTCCCAAATTTTCCACTTCTCCATTGCCCTTTCATTTCATCAAATCTCACTCCCATAATATCAGAACCAGGATATTCACCTAGTATCTGCTACGTCTCTGCCAGAAATGTCTCTTAGCAGGTCTGACACCCCCAACATATCCCTTCTCGCCAACTGCACTCCTCGTCTTCTTCTTATGCATTCTCTTGCTCAAACACGTAACAAACACCACGACCGCGCCCAAAAATCCTGAAATCATAGCCGCCAATATACACCAGATGCCCACGCTGAAGTACGCGTGACCTCCGCTTCCATCTCCATTGACATGGTTTTTAATAATCCCAAAGAGTGCAAAATCACACGCCATCGCTACCAAAGCAATGATGAACGCGATACCGGAGACGAGAGCCGCGAGGAAAGAACCAATGAGACCAGCTCCGAGTGCGAGGAGAAATGCAATAAACATTACTCCGGCTGCGACGGGGTGGAGAATCATCACGCGAGTGAGGGCTTTGGTTGTGTCTTCGCTGGCGGTGCTGAAATCGGTGGATTCGATTTGGGACATGATGGAGGCGGGGTTGTAGCCGATGTGCTTTTTGGTGCAGTAGTCGTTTCCATTTCTGTTTTTGAGAAGAGTTGTTAGCATGGTGTTTTTTGAACGGGTTGATATCTCTTCATGTTCTCAATGAGGTGAGACGAGATGAAAGAGGGAAAAATGAAAATAAAAAACTTACGAATCAACATTCAAAACACAGTATCCAAAAGTACCAAATGAAACCACGGAATTGTGAGAATCGGTTCCATTGGTCAATTTGACTTTCATGATTCCGATATCATTGATGACGGGAGCGGAAATGGTGGTGATGAGGAGGAGAATGGAAGATGCGAAGAGCAGGAATGTACCGATGTGATGGAGGAAACCGGTCGCCATTTTGAAGGTTGGGTATTGGTATTGACTTGATGATTAAGTGTTTATTTGACGACGTGGAGAGAAGAGAGAGAAGAAAGTAAAGCAAAGACCAAAGTCCACTAACTTTGACTTTATTCAATCAAGTCTGGATAGATAAATGGAAGGATAGATGGAGAATTACTTTGTCTGTATGGTCGATAGTCTCCCTCCAAAAAAGAAAAAGAAAGGGTCTCTGAGGCTTTTAATATACATATTATATTCTGGTACGCAACCTACTCAAGAGAAAGTGACATATGAAAGTGGTGCGTTGGTCGCATATCTTGATTCTTGATTTCAGACCTATTGAAGAGAAAAGAAAGAAAAAAGGGTAACAAACAAGGAAATCCAAGATTTGCATGGGTCGGTCGACAGGGTGGTGGTGATGTTGATTGATTGGGGGGGTCTTTTTCTTGGGTGGCCCATCGTCATAGCTTTGGCCTTGGTGATGGGATCATGGGTGGAATTGCATGTACCGGTATGCAGGTGGTGACATGAAAATACTACGTAGGTCCCGAGGGTGATGCTAGGAGGGGATGATGGAGTGAAGTGAAGTCTGATATTGATTTATGTGATGATTCTCGAGTTGTCTACAGAGTAGGTAGCTTGTTTTGAGTGAAGTGAAGTGAAATAGCTAGGTAGTGAAGTGAAATAAAGTTTCACATCATCCGAACCTTTTCTTTGACAAGACACCAGTTTGTGTCATCATGTCATGGTCACAGTTACCCACGTGTTACCCACGTGTTACCCTAAAAATTTCAATGTCATAACATCAACGTCAACTACTTTAGCCGATACTGGGGAAAACTACACAACGGGTGCACTAGAATACATAGTAAGTATATCATCATTGTCATTTTCCTGCCAACTTCATTGATTCCTATTCTATGAAACAAAAGTATATCTTCACATTTCTATCAGCAATCCAATCTTTTGTATCGTCATGTCATTCATTCATGACATTCATTCGTTTATTTCTTCATTCATTTATTCATCCATTCATTTATTCATCCATTCATTTATTCATTCATTCATCATCCATTCATTACTAGGTAACTGCCCGTCCGTCCTACCAAGTGTCACCTAACTAATAAATAATAAATCAATCAAAAAACTTGCCGGTCCCCCTGTAAGGCTGTACAACCCTTCATCAATAATAAAGTATAAACTGATAAATGACGAATGACGTAGCAAATTCAGGGGTTCATCTCGTGGCGTGGTCCCTACAGCACACCTAGTAGCTAGTCGTTACTCTTGTCGATTCACCAATTATGATTCGAGAAAGTCTACCAGGAAGAGTTTACGATGGGGGTTTATGAGTTGGGAAGGCAGATGTAGAAAATGTACATGTGTTCTCCTATTATTTGAGATTTTATGTGAAATGGTTTACTTGCTGGAGACAACTCAGGGAGATGCCCCAGATGGTTCTTGGTAGGAATTGGTGAATTCTCCATCTTCCATATTGAATTTGGGAAGTCCATGCTATGGCCAAAATCATTTGATTCTGTACCCACAACTATTCGTCAACCAGGTGTCTTGTTACACATCATCTGTCGTGTATCTAGTAACATCTGTGTTAAATAGGCCAGCTTAGTCATGCGATTGCGACCAGATCATCTAAAGCCGCACCTCAGGAATCGCTAAGATCAATTTGCAATGAACTTTCGTGCTCAATCAAATGACTAACGACGAGTACGCCGTACACCATTTAACACTTGTGGAAGAAAAGAGTCCCCTTCTCTCAAACGCAAAACGTCATTCAAATTATGCATTTGATGAATTGTGTTGAATCCTACATAGGTACCATCCTGATATCGTACTCGAATCCCATCATGATATTGCACCTCAAACCCGAAGCAAGGGGAGTTGGTGGAGCGTTTATTTTCTGGGCCAAAAAATAAAACAGTGCTCTTTCTACAGCTTGCAATACTAAAATAAGTATTGCGGTGCGCACTCAAGGGAACAACGAAAACTTTCCGAACAAGTGGAACAACAGGCAGTTACTCGTAGTCATTCACTCACTCCGCATGGTTCCAAAGAAACCCATCCATCCCCATACATACGACCAGACCCTCAAACCCGTCACCAAATTCAAATCCCCATCAAACCCCATAATAAATCACCATGACCCGCAAGGCTTAGATCAATGTGTCACTTAAAGCTTAAATCTAGAGCCAAGACTGAGGGCCCATCAAAATGAGAAGTTTGATAGTCTCAACCTCAATGGGAGTTTTCAGCCAATATCATTTCATTCCATAGTGTGTGTGGGAGACTAGTGGATGAGAATCCCTACGCAAAGATGCCTACGTATGTTGAATACTCTACAGCTGCTTGTTGAAAATGCCGTCGTCGTTTTTCTGTAGAAACATGGCATCCACCCATTTAACGACAACTTTCTTTTGAGCAATTGCATATTGTTCTTTCCATCACGGCTCAAATTCTATTAACAATGTCGAGTATCGTCAGATCTTAAATCTCATCTCGAAGTCTTATTATGTACAGAATCAAAACTCCCCATTAGAATCAGCAGAACCAGCTCACAGTATCTCGCCCATCAAATATTCAACCGCACGCAACCCTTCACCAACCCTTTCTCAATGCAAACTATACAACATGAAGATCAATTTATGTACAACAAAACCCCCGGTCCCCATTTCTCATGTCAACTTCAGAAGCGCTTTTGCATTCTCGTATGCCAACTTCGTCTTGGTAAGTGTGTTCATCTCCAAACGGTCAAACCATCCCGCAATCTCCACCGTATCCTCAAATGGATAATCAACACTGAACATCACTCTATCCTCTCCTGTTCTCTTAATCGTATCCACCACCGTTCCTGCATCTTGTACACCCGCAGTTGTGACCCAGAAATTGCGGAGCCAGTACTCTTCCATCGTCAGCGTGCTGTTGAACAAATCTTTCTTGAAATGTCTCAATCGCTGATCAATACGCGGAAGAAAAAATGGAAGTCCCTCTCCACAATGTCCGAGCACAATCTTAAGAGTTGGGTATTTATCCAGCGTTCCTGAAACCATGAGACGAAGAGCATGAGCACCTGTCTCGGAGGAAAACCCCCAAGGAGATGATCCCAAGAATTCATAGCCTTTGACGCTGAGAAGTTGGCTAGGGGCTGGCATACGGGGATGCAAGTAGATGGGAACATCTAGCTCGACTACTTTCTCGAGGAAAGGCTCCATGCTTGGGTCGTCGAGATAGACGATATCGTTTGCGGTACCGTTGATACCTCCATTGTTGGTGTAGCCTCCGACAAAGGATCCAACACCCCCGAGTTCTTTGACACAGCGTTCAAGTTCGGTGGCGGCCTTGGAGGGTTCTTGAAGTGCGTTGCTACCTGTTGATTTTATTAGTCTCCTTTCAAGTATAAGAAAGGTAGCTGTATGTTACTTACACCAAAACTCAAATCTCCCCGTGTAATTCGCATTATTCTTATAGTTCTTATACAAATAATCATTCACATATCCCGCGGCATAAGTCGCATAGGTAGCATTGAAAACTCCCTGGATACCCGGGCCTCCAAATGTCAAAACGGAAATGCTAATGTTTGCCGCATCCATATTGGCAATGCGCGACGGAATATCGAGCATTTTCTCACCTACATCGGCGATGTAGACGGAATCAGAGTATTGAGGTTCGTTGGTGTTGGGATAGTAAGGGACGGTATAGAGACCGTTCAGGAGATCATTGCCCACATGTTCTTCGAGCGCAATTTTACCAGGAATGGATGTGGAAGCATCGGAGAACGTTGGACGGCCGGAATTCAAGACGGTTTCTTGAGGCGTGTAGTCTGTAGCTGATATGGAAGAAGGAGCGAGAAGAAGAGTTGCCAAAGCAGCTTTTCCAAACGTACGAACGAACGACATGATTGTAAAGGTAAAGGTAGGTATTGAACAAACAATACACTAATTAAACTCAGACTCAAGCTCAAAACTCAAAACTCAAAACTCAAAACTCAAACACACAATCTCTCCAAACCCAAGACCTCTAGAAAGCCCTCCTCTATTTATCTCTCCCCCTCTCTCTCTCTCTCTCCCTCTTTTCCCTCCACCCCCAAACCCTCTCGCCCCCCATCCCTCCTTAAATTACCCCTTGGACCCGCATTTCCCATCCGGACGCGTCCACCCTCATCCCTACTCCCACCACGCCCCGCATTTCCCCATCCGCACCCTCTGCACCGCTCTTCCCGCACCTATTTCTCCAAATGCCTTTTATTCCCCGGCGAGTCCCCTCTTCGAACATGCATCTTCATCCTTCTCTCTCTCTCATTTGCGGAATTGCAAATTGTTCAATCTTATTGATGGGTAAGTGCATGTGATTTGTATATACATGCTTTTGGGGTTGGGATATTGGGATGTATGGTTATTTATAGTGTTTCATTTTATAGTATTTTATTTCATAGTAAGTATCTAGTCCCCCCTCCCCCCTAATTCGTAGATAGTAGTGCATCCATCATGCATATTAGTCAACATTATTGAAATTTGAAGTTGAAGTTGATCGATGCGTACGGAGCATACTAGACGAAGCACAGATCTCGAAACGAGTGACAAGATGGATCCACAGTTCGAAAAGAAGCTTTGGTCCGAGTGGACGCCGTCGTTGGTTACGGTGTAGTGTAGTTTGATTGATTCATTGGGTTTGCTTTAGCTTGCATTGCATTGATCGAGAATGGGCTGGTGGGCTGGTGAGGTTTTGTGGAGCGCTTCTGAGTTCTGGACATCCTTCCTCGAGGAGCTCCTCGAGGTATTTGTATTTGTGTTTGTGTTATCTAAGATGTATAATTGAACTATATATTCTGGCTCTGCACCGGTAGCTTATTGTGTAATTATCCGGATTTCCCGAAAGTGGACGGCGCTTATCTTGGAAATTGATTATTGATTAATAAACATCAGTCTGAGAAAATTAATATTGTTGGAGGGAGGGGATGTAATATTTGGTATGTCTATCTATCTCTTGCGTTTATGTGGTACAAGGTAAGGGAGATTAGCTAGATTTTTGAATTGTCGGGTCGATGTTTTCCCATCGTTGCATGTGCACATGGTAACCTTATGATTAGAATGATTGATTGGGGTGCATGTTTCATTCATTTTCAATCATGTCTTTGAGACAAAACGTTTTAGTCACAAGTATGACTGTCGTTGCCCTTTTCATGCGAGTTGCCCTCGGATGCTAGCATGTTGCTGGCTTTTAGGTATCAACGCATTTCTGCTCAGCCAATCCTCTTTGATGAGTATGTTACACAACTTTCGTATGCGTAAACCGTCGTATTCATCCGCTGCATCATATATCTACGAGTGTATCTATGATTTTCCTTCAACTCCATCTTCAGCAGCACACATATTTCTTGAGCAAAGGGTCGAATTGCAAGTGCACGAGTATGTCGAGCTCTGTGCCTGAACCAATGTACTCCATTCAAGAGGTCCCAGGCAAGGGAAAAGGACTTATCGCCACACGAACAATCCCTATGGGCACATGCATCCTCTCCGAAGAGCCCATCATCAGGATCCCCGAGAACGCTTCTGATACAGCACTCTTGCGAGCATCTATACGTAAACAAGTCGAAGCGCTTACTGAAAAAAAGCGGCAAGCCTTCCTCTCCATGCACAATATCTATACCACCGACACTACCCCGCCGCACCTAGGAATAATCCGAACAAACGCTCTCCCCTTCGAAGATTCCGTAAGTGAAGGTGGAATATTCATAAACGCATGTCGCATCAATCACGCCTGCGATAACAACGCACAAAAAGGCTGGAACGAAAACACCAAACGCCACACCATCTATGCGAAACGCGATATTGAAGCCGAAGAAGAAATCACAATTTTCTATCTCGGGATCCTCAACAAGCGCGAAACTCGCCAGCAGAGACTACTTAATAAATTTGCATTCACATGTTCCTGTCATCTCTGCACCCTACCTCTCGCCCAAAGCCAAGCCATCGACAAAAAGCTCGAGGAGATTCTCCACCTCGACGATCTCATTAGTCAAGATGGCATTATGGGAATTCTCTCTGTCCCTTTACTCAAACTCCGCTACGTGGATCAACAGGTGCGATTATACAACGAGCTGGGACCTAATGATTCCGGTCTCCCAAGAGCCTTCTACGACGCGGCACAGATCTGCATCGCGAATGCCGATTTAGCCCGCGCGAGCATCTTTGTAGAGAAGGCGGTAAGCGGGTGGGTGCTTCTGGAGGGGGAGAATACTCCCAGTGTGTTGCGGTATAGAGCGCTGCTGGGAAGTCTGGAAAAGCATGAGTTGTATGGGTTGTCGGATAAGTGGAAGATGGCTGTGGGTGAGGTGCCGACGGGGCTGGGGGAGGAAGAGTGGGAGAAGTGGTTGTGGAGGAGGAAGAAGTCGAGGAAGAGGAAGGGGAAAGTGGTGGTTCTGGAAGAGGATAACTAGCGAGATTTAGTTTCGCCTGTCAGCGTTTGAAGGGAGAGGACTATGCTTAGGTTGCAATTTCCACATTTATCGGTTTCGAGTTGGCACCATGATTTGGCCCCAAGTGAAGCTTTGTTCATTATCACTCTGTTTATCATCGTCATCCAACCAAAGAAAACAAAAGCGAAATACAGAGAAATCACTATACGTTTCTCCAAACTCAATGCCAGTCTCCTCTCATAGATTCATTATCCCAAATGCGATGCATAACAGTCCAGACTGCCATTTTGCCGAGATCCCGTCACATATCCTGCCCCCTAATTCTTCATCTTCCACAACCCCATCGATCATGATTTGATTCCATTATACCTTCGAATGAACATTCGAGTCTGTGATTTACAGGTTCTTGTAATTGCTAAATACTGACCTGTATACATTTATATATCCACCATCTCCCGATTTCATCTCAAAAAGTAAACCATTGATTCAAGTGATAGTTAGTACCTACCCACCTACCTACCTACTTTGGTATACCTAGAATATAGATAAAAATATTGTAATTGTAATTGTGATAAAATAAAATAAGACATAATAAGGAATGAAAGTAATAAAGCAATAACAGCGCTTCAATTCCTCCCCTCCATTTTCAAGTTCTTTGGAAAATATTCGAGAGGGTAGTGTAGAACTCACTATCAGATAGATGACCAATCTAATAATAAATATGTATACCATCTTAGTTCCCAGAAACCTTTTTTTTTTGCATGTATCGAATTTTGTAACCTTAGTTGCTATCGCTTATAAGCTTGAGAGGTCTCCGTAATGATCATCCCGAGTATTCGCAAGCAAGCTGACTAGAAACGATTTCAAAAACTGAAAGTATTTAAGTTAGCCCAGTTTATTTGTACCGGGGGGTCCCCTAAAGCCGCTCGTCGGAAGCTTTTACGCGTAGAACTGATGTATACGAGTTCAAATTGCCGAGAGCATAGTATTAGGGCTAAGTCGCACACCCTACTTTTGGGCCACCCCCTTTTTGGGCCACTTTTTCACACCAAAAACAAAGAAAATCACGATTTTTAATTTCTTCATTTATTGATATTATTAATTGAAATTTGGAATATAGATTCTTTATTTAAATATAAGCTAATTTTGAGATTTTCAGATTTTTAGTAATTTTTAGTAATAAGATATAAATGATTGAAATATTGATTTTCAAATTTATATGAGAATCACATACAAATTCGAAATTTTGATAAAAACATTAATAACTTTTCAACAAAAATTACTAAAAATAAATTATAAAGTTTTATTATATCCTTTTATATATTTGTATATAAAAATCTAAGCTCTGAAATTTATTATCTTGTATTAAGATTTTATTTAAGATTTTAAAATTTATAGGGATTAGAAATCAATAATTTCTTTATAAATCGATATTCACTCATTTTCTATAATCTTTTTCTGTATTTTATTATGATAAATATTTGAAAAATTTTATAAAATTTTATAATTTATTTTTAGTAATTTTTGTTGAAAAGTTATTATTGTTTTTAATAAGATTTCAAATTTGTATGTGATTCCTATACAAATTTGAAAACCAATATTTCAATCTTTTGAATTTTAATCAAAAGAATTATAAAAAATCTAAAACTTTTATAATTGATTGATATCTATATAAAGATTATATATATAAAGTTTCATTAAAATATATTTAGTTTTGAAGAAGATATTATTATATCAAAATGGCTAGTTTTGGTGTAAAAGGGTGGCCCAAAAGGAGGGTGGCCCAAAAGTAGAGTGTGCGACTTAGTTTGGATATCAAATCCGCTTAGGATCCGTTGAATCATCTCCCTTTTTGTGCTACACCTGATTTTATTCTATTGTAACACTCTTCCGCCTTAAGGAAGGTTGATTCCTGCTTTATATTTTTCTTGTTTGTATGTAAATTCTACAAGAGGATCTATCGAGGAAAAAAAAAATAGAATATGTATATAACACACACACGAAATTAGATAACTAGTGGAGAAATTCAAATATTCAGCTTGCTGCTGTCATCTCAATAGTTGAATAAACAAATATAGAAATGATATCATTTGAAATTTATAAATTCTAATTTAAAAGAAGCCTAAGGCCTTAGACTATCTCCACTAAAGCTTTAAACTATATCCATCAAAAGTTTAAACTATATAAACCTATTAAATCCTCAGACTTTTCATTTGACTGAAAATAATAACTGCTTTTTCTCTTCAGCATTTTCAGTACACTCTCATATAAATACTAAAACTATTCAATATACTTTTCGAAAATTGAATCCTCAACTTCATTCACCAAGAACAGAAGTATCCGATAAAATCTACAATTTGACATCTAAACAGAACTTCGAAATCCGCCGTCAAAACGAGCTAATAATTCGACAGAGTCTGACCGGATTTGTACATCCAAAGTAGCCCTTATCCACCGTAGTTCCAGCCTCTGTGTAACCTGTGGATCAAAATATGACCCTGTGGGGGCAATATTAGTACCTGACGAAGCGTTTATTTCGTCACTACAAAAGAATATTCAATATTTTAATATTATATTGAAAAAAACATTTTTAATATATTAATATGATTAATATTTTTTTTGTATGTAACGAAAGAATTTTATTATAAAGGGACTTAGTCATTTTCATATAAATTTATATTTTTTATTATTATCTGACGATTCATATTAGATATCGGATAACATATAAAACCAGGTAAGAATCAGATATGTAAAACTAAGTAAGATATAGTTAATATACAAAATAGCCTTTTATGATACTTATTATTTTTATTCCATATAAACTAATATATATATCCCATTACCTTAATATATAATGCTACTATATAAACTACTCATTTTAATAATTCCTCCCATCCCTTATTAATATTCTAGCAAAAGGTCATTTTCCATTATATATTATCATAAAAAGCCTCCCCTCCTCTACCATTATATTTAAATTAAATGGATAGGATTTTACATCATTTTTTAAGATATTATATCCTTCTGAATAGATATTATTATTCTTTTGAAGATTCACATGCTTTATCAACTCCTGTAACAAATTATTCAAATACTCTTTAAAAAAATCAATTTCAAAAACAATCAGAATTTATTGATATATAATTGAATCAAACGGATAGCAATTAATTAAAGAAATTGAGATATTGGTAGATTGATAATAACATTTTGTTATAAATTCTGATGATTTATGATCTATATAGTAATAAAATCTTTAGTTGGTGGAATGATTTGATTATATATAAGAATAAATTTATAGAGTGATTTAATATTTGCAATATACTTATTTCTTTTCTAATTTATTTATATGATAATCTTTTTGCTCGAATTCAGTTATTCTTTTCAATGTATTAGATATCCTATGTGAATGGACTAGTTCTTGTCAATATTCCGAACTTGTTCTTCAGCCTATTGCTTAATGTAGTCGAATCCTTAAAAGGGTTGTATAGTAATTGTTGAATAGTCTTTTTATATTGCTTCTCAAATTGTAGATAAGCCTCTTTAATATTATCTATAAAAGTCTAAGCTTATCCTCCAATATGTTCTAGAATCATCTCTAAGGTTGTTTCTTTTTGATTACCCTGTTTTAAGGTTTTGTTGGGGTAATCTGATTGAGTGTAGTAAAAATTGATTGTTTTTGCTAACTTGATAAGGCAATCTCGAGATCATGCAATAATATGTTCAATTTTATTGGGGAAACTTCGGAGTGTATATATTAAAAAAAACTGTTCAAAGGATCTTAAAAGTTATAATATAACTCGATTAAGTGGGGGAGAATAACTTGTGAGTGTTGTAGTTTATTTACTGATAAGTGAATGGTATGGAACTTTTAGGGCATGTTAATCTGTTATTATAAATCATAATACTTTATATTCAATATATTAGTTTCATTTCATAAACAAGTTATTCCTTTATTTCAACATCCTTTAACCCTGAATCAAGTATTTTATCTTTAGATTGATCTTTATCTTCAATCGAGCTTCTGAATTTACTTTCCTCTTTTATTCACCACTTTGCCCACCCCTTCTGTCATTCTACAAATTGGTTATAGCTATTTTAACCAATCTATTGTTGTCGATAGTTATATAATGTATATCTTATTATTCTTGTTCTCAATTGTAACCAATAATCTATTAACATTCGTAATTCTTCCTTTACTCATTTATAATAAATTGTAATTTCATTACCCACAATCTTTTGAAGAGATATCCCTATTGAAACACCTAGGCTATATAATTCTCGCAAAACTAGCTTATATATTATATCGAATTGAAATAATTCACAACGAGATTTAAAATCGGTATCGATGATTTTGAACATTAATATTAGATCTTGTTATTTTCATTACTCGAATTTACAGATAATATCACATTCTCCATAGAATACGGGATTCATTTTGAAATGGTATTGATTTATAAAGTATTATAGGAATAATCAAGTTCTAGAAAAAGAAGAATACAATTATAGAAACTTCAGAAAATTAAAAGAAAGAGAAAAAAGAGAGTAGAAAATTATTTTGTTTGTTTGCCCCCTTATAATTGTACAAAACTATAATTAAGCAGCTATTGCAACTTGCTTTTTCTATTTATAAACCTTATAATCTTGAAGTCATTTTTCTTTATTTTAGAATATTCTATTCTTCAATCACTTGGCCTTATTATAATTAATCATTCTGTTAGGCAAAAAGAGAAGTTCTTTGAATTTTATAATGTTATTATATCTAATGATATTTTAATATAAATTGTACAGATTATATTTATTCGATTCTAATATAAAGATTTCAAAAGAATATTTAATACAATAATACAAAACTGAATAAGATTGATTAACAAAGGAGAATTTTTTATTCCACCAAGAAAAATACAAAAACGAAAGAGGAAAAAGAAAGGGAAAGGGAAAAAGTGATATTTCGAATTAATCGAGAATACACTTATTATTTGCCTCAATCAATACAAATTACTAAATACCTGAATATCAAATGGTACTATTCAATAAATAGCCCTTCAGATTAAGTAAGAGATTTTCCCTAATCAATTTTCTGTTTTTATAGTATCTTTCTAATGAATAAGAGATTTCAAAAGTAATTATTATTATACTTGCATTAATAAAACTCCAAAAGATATATTAATATATGAAAAACCCTATTTCGAATTTACAATTTAGTAATTCCTTGATTTCAATAGGTATCTTTTTTTCAAATATCATTTTAGTCTGTATAATATATATAATATTGATTACTTTTTATACAGAATAATTATTAATTCTGGAAAATACTATAATCACACAAATATTTCTTGTTCAAAACCGAATAGTAAAGACTTTATAGGGTAGATCTTTTCCATTATTGTTATAATATATACAAATGGTGAAAATTGGGCTAAAATTATTATCATTTTCCAGAGGCTGTCTGGATTCATTGCTATATAGATGGCTATCAAATAATCAAAATGCCCCCCCAATATTTATCTTATTTTTAACAAAACAGGCTATACTATTCGTAAAATTATAATCGAGTGGTTGAAGAAAATATTTATAATCCGCATTTATCCCTTCAATATTAAGCCTACTGTTTATAGCTATATTCTCATATTGATAGATAGCTTTTTTAGATATTTAAATAATCAAAACTCTTTTATTCAAATAATAAACAAATACAAATGTATTCGATTTATTATATCTAAAGGCTTTATTGATTACCTTCAATCTTATGATTTGATTGTAATCCTATCACTTTGTATTAGATATAAAAAATTGGAAAAAAATTGGTATATTCAAAATGTGTGTGAATATTAGAGTCAGGATTATATCTTTGTTTATTGTTGTGCTTATATTATAGAGTTTATATTAGAAGTTATTCTCATTGAATATCCTTTAATTTGTTATAAGATTATAGATTGTTTCAAACAAATTGGTATAAGTTTGAATTTAGATGGAAGCAAAGATGATTTGATATTTATTTAGAGGCTTGAGTTCAAGCTTTTAATTAATCAATTTTGATTAGCTGGTATTTCTAATTGATCAATCCATAATATTGAAGCGTACCGAATTTCTTTTGTTATTTGTAATAGGTAATCTATTATAGCTGCTGAATCTCTGGCTGAATATTTCGATAATTGTCAAATCATAGGTATACAGGATGCCGTAACTCTATAGTAGGCAATAAAGGCTATTTATTTATTTATTTATTTATTTTAATTTACATCCGGGGGGCAAGCCGCAGGGGCTCGCCACGACCTCCCAGGGGGTACTAGGGATGGACTATGCTAGTGGGGGTGCCGGTATAGCCACACGTTCCGTTCTTCTACAACTGTGATACAGGTTGGGGGAGAAGCGGCTAGGGGCACTGTGCACACTCCTGCCGCTTGTCTCCCGCTTGCAATATTGGTACTGTTCAACCCACTTTATACTGAATAATCCAGATTTGCAACTAACTATAAAGCCCTATATTATTAGTTTTTGTATATTGCAGTTTGTATACAGCAATAAAGGAGAGGGAACAACTCCAAAAAGAGATACAGCCCTGGTTAGCAATATGAAAATAAGAGATCAAAGGCTCTCCAAGAAAGCTAAATGTAATTGCTTGAAGTGATTAATAATTACTAAAAAGATTACAAAGTTTATTAGGGTTTTTAGAAGAAAAAAGAAATAATTGATTATACTCTTTGTATCTTACAAAATTGAATCGGATTTGTTCGGTTAATTATTGAATTGGGTATGGGAATATCGGTAGAGTATTAGATACTCAAACTTTTTACTATATCCACAAAAGTATTTTGAAATAATATTGTTATACTAAAAGCGCTAATGATAAAACACAAAATCCCCATATCCGGTTCTAAACATTACCAATCGTTAAAAAATAAAATAAAAAAAAGCAAATTCTTTAGATTTTTTGATTTGATAGTTGAAGTACTAGCAATAATATCAGCCAACAAGGAAAACCTTATTTCGCTTTTATTACCTTTACTCTACCTCTCATTTGAGGGTTTTGACTATTAAGCTTATACCATTAATAATAGGAAGTAATAAATTGTTATTTTCGATGCAACCACTATAGACACCTAAATCAATAAACCAATCGGCCTTTTTGTTTCTAAGGATTCTAATATATTTAAACAATCATCGAATCGCCATTTATTTGTTTCTTATAATCTCATGACAATATAGAAACACTTATTGGAATAAATCGAAGGTATTACTTCTGATATATCAAATAACTGAAATACTATTGATATATATAATAATTTACCCAGCTGGTTTTAGTTGGATAATACATTTCAAACCTTTTAGAATATCTATTATCTTAATATCGAAAATATACAAAAATGGAATAATCATCCCATAACTAAATGCTATTAGAAATTGTTTTTAGTAGATTATATAACTATAGCTAACTATCTTTTGCCCTTAGTGGTATTATTCAATACTATCCAAAAAAACTATAATATGGCTGTCAGGCAAACGATTCTATTATTATGTAAATTCGAGTGCAACTGTTTTTTTCTTTATATCTCTTATAGGGTCGATGCAGTTTCCTACAAAGAAGTATAATAAGGAAAGTATTAATCTCGATATTTCCAGAATTAATTTAATTAGTTTGCAAAGATTGATATTATTTATTTTGTATTGAAATGTCTACACTAGACAAATCGTTAGTGGATAGTTTTCGTCCATTTTGCGGAGTTGGAATGCGAATCTTATTCATACTTATTCGAATATTAGCTTGTTGGGTGATAGTTCAGAATCTTTCAGAATCGCAATAATCGGAATCGTATGTTAAGTGGATAGAATTCCTCTTGCTATTAGAACGATTATTCGATCAACCTTGGTGATGTGATTGCCCAGCTTTGTACTTATTATTGTACTACAAACAACTTCCCTTGCCCGATTTGGCTTCATTCAGTTTATATATTATATCTCGAATTTATAAAGAATAAAAGGTAGGATACAAATGATTATTGCTTTGTATAACACTACAGCTGGTGGGTTGTGATATATCTATACAAACCCTTTGATATACCTCGCAATTTTATAGGCTTTTGCTTTTTGTTTTGTTATATATCTTTTGAAAAATAGTTTCCAATCAAACCAAACTTTCAGTTAGTATAGAACTAATTGAATAATTTTATTGCCCGATTTATTAATAAAGTGGATCGATATTTTATTGTTTATCTTCAAATGCGGAATATATGTCTCTTTTCTTTAGGAAAGGTATATCATCTCTAGCTTTTTCGATGCAAATATTATACGATTTTGTTCACCCTATTAAAAGATTTGGTGAAAATTATATTTGAAAAGGCCAATATTCTTATATACATTTTTGGATACATAATAAATGCAAACATTATTAATATATCCGAAATGCAATTTGATATCTTGATTTAATAGCTTAGCGAGGTATAGAATATATAATACGGATAAAAGCAAAAAGCTTTGCGGAGTATTATACTTAATACAGCTATACTCTATAGTTACATTTTTCAGCTGTACTCTTACTAAACGATCACTCAGAAAGACTTGGACTAATTATAAAAGAGAGTAGGGCTACCCTTGTTGGCATATACATTCCAATAATCTATTCAACAGGAGTGTGTCGAATACGCCTTGTACATCTAATATAATCATTGTAATTTCTTGCTTATAGACGAAGGTCTCTTCAATATTATATGTAAATAAAATGATTAGATCTATTACTATTTGCTTAAAAAACATTTTTTTATATTGAAAATTAAATATACCTACTATCATTACAATTTATAAAATACATTTGGCAATTATACATTCCAAACCTTTCGAAATATATAAGAGTAGAGTTATCGATCGTTAGGATTGTATTGATAATTTATTTTTCTTTTCGATCTTAAAAATCATTACCATCTCTGCACATCTCCATTTGACTGGGAAGTAGTTTAATTGCAAGTATCGATTAAAGATCCCAGTGATCACCAGTTCAATAATATCCCAGCAAGCTTTTAAAAAGCGAATAATGATCTAGTCAAACCCCGGTAAAATACTTGAAACTTTTATAACACTCTTTTCCATTTCTTCGAAGATCATTTTCATATATTATAAAAATTTGTTAGATATACGGCCTAACCGGAATAGATTTGTTTTGAAATCGTTACTACTATCGAAACACTCAAGAACTTCCTTTTATAGGATTCAAACCTTTTCAATAATATCTTCGATCGTTATATTATCAACAATCAAAAACAACACTCTAAGGTTAATAACAAGCTTGTACCAGTCAATCACTTTGTATAGATTTTTATCACAATTTATTTTATCAATAATCCCGTACCAATACTGACGTTTTGCTTTTTTGATTGTAATCATCAATCCCCACCGCCAGTATTCCGTTTGGTCGGTACTCTCAGCTCTAACTATTCTATAATTTTGGTGAGCCATTCTGTATTCACTTATCCACCAAGAGGCAAAACGACCAAAAACATTTTTCTCCTTTTTTGCTAAACAAATCACCAATTCAAACAAAGAATTCAGTATTTCTATTAATTCATTGATCTATCTAGCAGGTATATTCTCTAAACTTGGAAAATGGGAAACCCTATTTTTTATAATCCCTTGAAATATTAAAAGGCTTTTCTCATTGATTACACAACCAATAAACTTGGTAATAAATAAGATGAGGTTTGGAATTATAGTTATCTGTATTTTGTAATCAAAGCCACTTTTCAAATCACAATTAACAATAATATTAATGAAAAGGATATTAAAGAAGATTAAATCAATTGTATAATCTACTTTATGAATAGAAACCCCTAGGATCCTAATAAAATCCATTTTATTCGAAAGAGATCATTCTGCAAGAAGCGCTCCTTAGTTAGCTGAAGCTATACCGAATTCGAATAGATCGTACTTGGCATTGAAGTCGCCACCTATTATTGTGCAATCAGAAAACACTGTGGAAACTATCAAATCCACCATCCCCCTAATATCCGGTTACCAATATATATTAACAA
Organism: Botrytis aclada; assembly: GCA_014898285.1. Lineage (NCBI taxonomy): Eukaryota > Fungi > Ascomycota > Leotiomycetes > Helotiales > Sclerotiniaceae > Botrytis > Botrytis aclada. The sequence continues at coordinate 1,758,452 of RCSV01000008.1, forward strand.
TTTATACACTATTCACTTTTATTTAGAAAAGATCTCGATATAATTGAACACATTTTTGTTAAACATAGATCTGTTTATTCTTGTATACGTATATCATTATTCTTAATCTTTCTGCCTCTTTTTCGGGGTCGTCCAGGCTATCCTAATTGTCTATCAATATAAAAAGGTCGTATCCCGGGTGATTCTAGATTCGAGACCCAAGATATATAAAGAGTTCCTATATGCAAAGAATCTCCAATTCTTATTTATATATTATTTATAATATTGCAATATACACTCCTATCTTTTTTTATACATTCGCCTAATTGATCCATATAGATCTGGCTATAACTATCTAATGGCTGGTGTTGTGGTGCCGGAAGGAATGATTATTTATTCAGATCAATATCGATATTTATACCGATATACTACATTATCACAATATTGAAAAGTACCTTCTTATTCAGGTTGCCCTTATTTGAACACTTCCTCTTAGAGCAACAAAAGTCATCAAACAAACTATCAGCCAGGAAAACATTTTGAGGGGCATATTAAGAACTACTCAGGTTTTCATACACAGTAATACATTCTCTGTGAGAAGAAAGAGGTATCTCAATTATAATACTCCAAGAAGTTGCTGTAGTTAGAGTAATTATTTTATTAACTAATGCTTCAACAGTCAGACAAATCTTTCGACTCTATTTTTTGATTTTATAAATCTTAGATTTTATAAAGTATACAATTTTCCTATTGATTCAATATAGTATTGTAGAGCAGCTATTATATTTAGTTAAAAACAATTCTGTACAATTTGTATATTCAATCTTAATCTTATATTCAGGCCCAAACGGGCCATTGTAATTTGTTTATAGGATATTATAGTTATTGCATCTTGAGATACTCTTATATATCATTAGATTACAGAAGCCTTGATATTCTAGATTATAATAAATAATATATTATTTTGACTTAATATATTGGACTTGTTTAGAACTATCCAAGAATTTAAAGGAAAAGATTTTTATTGATAAATTAATAATCTAAATCTGCTTATAAAAATCGGTTATCCAAATAATAGTTTGGTAGTTGATTAGGGGAATGCCTATTTGTATTGATATTTCCTTAACTACTATTTTTTTAATAATTAATATTCTATTTCTATTTAGATTACAAAGGGAGATCAGAACTTCTTCTAATATATAGTAATACCAGGTTATAAATCATTTCAGATTATTACAATTCAGGATCTTCTTGATTTTTTTTGTATTCTTGACTTCGAATAGTTTATTGTATATAGCACTACTAACAACTCGTATCACCCATTTAATAGCTGTAAAAGTAATAGATATTATATCGGTATCTTTCAAACTAGGGATAGCTTTATTGATTGTTTTTCTTAGTATATAAACGCTCGAACAACTTACTATCGATACAGCAATTTTTATTGCTAGTAGATGAATATCCATTCTAGTTTTCCAAGATTTGATCAATCTCTATTTGTTGGTTTGTTTTTGTATATACACAATTGCATTTATAAATACGCTCAAGTTTTTTGAGGTTTTTGTAATATTTGTATAGATACAATTTGAATTGTTGCTATTCTTATCTTCAGTTATAGGATATATTATATTTTGTAATAATTTAGTTTTGATATTGTTTATTGCTATATTGCAAACTTCTTTATTATAAATTGTTTTCTCTGGTGTACTATTGGCTTTGAATTGGTAAAGTATTACTTCGAATGTTTTATAAATCTTATATTTGAGTTGCGTTTGTTTATCGAGAATATTAAATTGATTTGTAATAAAGGATCCTTTTATTGCTAATGGGCTTGATATAGCGATTCTCACAGCTTTTATATTATAAACACTTGTACTGCTGAAATTGAATGATAAAAGTAAAGATAATAATCGGTTGCAAATGAACTAAAGATCGATCGCAATCAGCGCCCTTGTAAAAATAATTGTTATAGCATTTATATCATTAACAACGATTATAGGTATATCTAATACTAAAGCTTATATAATCGGAGGGTACAATTTAGTGTAATCTAAGCTTGTCAGAAATGAATTGTTTACAATGTGTTTATACAATCGGGTATGTCAAGTAGTTCTATAGTATTTATATTATATTGTATTTTGAATAAAGGCTATCGATCTATCAAATGTACCGATTGATATTATTTCTAATGTCGATTTTCAAATGATAAATAATAGAAAAAGCTCTTTTTAAGTAATATTATTAGAAATTGAAAATAATAATAATATTGATCTTAATAAATCCGGGTTGAAAGATTTATTGGAAATAATCAAACCTTTAGAATTCGACATTAACAACATTAATAAAAGGAAAAGAAAGGTATTTGTTTTATAAATTTGAAATGTTTGAATATTAATTATTAATATCCCAAAATATATTACCATTATTATAACTATCACCTTGTGACTCTATGATTTGCTTATCAATCTAATCGATGAATAAAATTAGATTAATTATATCAAAGGTATCTGAAATCTCGCCCTTTATATCGATTCTATGATTTCTTTGTATACAAAGAATAGAGGGGCCTTAGGCAAATAACAATATGGAAGTATTCACCACTATCCCCTTCCTATTTCCTAGACTATGATAATATTGAATTTAGCAGAAGAAATTCGTCATTGATTAATGAAAGGCTCTCCAATCTTTTTCCCGCAGTGCCCTAAAAGGGTTTTGGATTTATAAAAAAAAAAAAGGAATTGCCAATCTTTATATGAGTTAGTAATATAAAAATGGAGTTCACTAATGCTTTAATTAATTCTATTTCTAGTAAAGATATAATCTGATATATATTCCTAATGTCTTTATTTATTGATTACCAAGAAATCCAAATCCATATTCGATTAGTTGTTAAACTATCTTTTTTTGATATTTTACTTTTACAATCATATAATGAGACTGTCATTTTGTAATATTCTGAAAATGTGAAATAGCAATTGCGATTGCCTAAAACCTTAAATAAGTAATATAACCCTTTTTATTCATCCCAAACTGTAATAATGAAATAGGCTGGTGTGGAATATAAATTATTATACCTCACTCTACTGTTTACAGCTAACAAAGCAAATATGTTTTCTTTATTTATACTTGCCTATTCATGATTGTACAATAATCTCTAGTAGATTCAATGTATATTGATTAACTTCAAATCATGCTAAATAAGATTTCTACTTTAGCTATATTATTAACTCATTGTTTCTTTAATCCAACCCTTGCTTCTTATATCCTCATATTCATTTTTATAACAAAAGAATATTTATATATAAAAGATGTTTTATCAGATTATATAATTAGGGTTATATTCTTTACTATTATTGTAGGCATAATTTGATCCTATGAAGATAATCTTTTCTAAATTCTAATAATAGATACCAATACTACTAGAATCCCTTTATTATTTGGGGTTATAGATTAAGGGCCCCTTTTTATCCAAATAGACTTGCCACATACTAGATAGCCATTCCTGGATTTAGATAAATTATCTTTAATGTTTTATGGCTTTCTATTTATTGGAGTAGTTGGTTTTGGCTTAATCCTTGACTAGCTTGATCTTATCTCTCAATTCTTTTATATATTTCACAATCTCTATATATATTCAAATTATATATAATAGATTTCAATACATTTGTAAGATAAATTCCCACCAAATATATTGAGTCAATATATATATTATAATTATAATAGCACCTATATTAGGCATAGGAATGTCAATCGACTACTATACACCCCAGATCCACTCAGTGGACCCCTAGCTAATGGATATACAACAGCTTTCCCATACAGGCGTCCTCGAGGTGTTAAATTCGCATTAGTGCAGGAGTTCCAAATACCAAGTTATGGATCACTATTGCCAAATCCAGATAGCGATGAAGACTCACACAGTAGTAAAGACTCTCATAAGTTAATGCCCCCTGACAATGATAATAGCGAAGGGAAACCGCCGGAAATTGATGATTTTGATGATACTATTAACCCAGATAATCCGGTAAATGATGAAATAAATAAATCGCCCAGACTAGAGATTATCAATAATGAGATCCTATACCAATAGTTGCGTTAAAGATTATATAAATATTATAAGAGACCTATAAAAAGATATGTATATAGAATTTAAATAAAATCAATTAGGATGGATTTAATAAATATAATGATAATTTTAAATTTCTAGTATAATGTAATCTTTCTTTATGAAAATGAATATTAACTAATCACCCCCCTTCACCATTCCAAACTTTATATCCAACTAATACAAAGCCCTATATTAAATACTAATTAATAAATAGTCCTTCTATTTATTATTCTTGGGATTGCGCAACTTTTATTATAATATATCTAGTACAAATATCTGTACAATTTCTTTCTTATATTCTAATACGATCATTTTTCATCTTTCTTACTTATGTAATTACAAGTTCATCTTTTTGGATCTTTTTTTCTTTTCGAGTCGATGCCCTATTTCGATCTAATGCTCTAGGTAGTACAAGCTCAAATGTAATGTAGCTCTTTTTAATTTGATTATAACAATTATTGTATATTCTCCTCCAATCTTTCCCCACCTTTCTGAGATGTAAATTTTGGTATCCGCTTTGTGTACATTTACCTTCATATTCAAGGGATTCCCTATCGTTATTACCTTTTCCTATTAAATTCGAATATTCTGGTAGATCTTCAATATCCCCTCTATCTTTTCCTATAATAGATAGCAGGATTTCGATTGGGGGAATACTTTTATATAGATTGTAGTTGGCCTTTGCTTATAAAGACAAAATGCTTAACAAAACCGATGGAGCTCTTATTAGACTTGATATAATATTTCATTTATAGTTATTTATATTCTCTATATTCAAAAGAGGTAACAAATCTATTATAGGAAGGAGTGATTACTTAGGATTTCTTTTTTGTTCTATAATTCAGCGTTCTCTGAAATCAGGAATTAGACTTCTATTTTGATTAAATACCCCTAATATTTGTAAAACTTAATATACTTTATTAATTATTATAACAAGATTCATTTTGTAAGGCATAATTATTACGAATATCTTAATACCTTTATATTTTCAAATATTTCAGTTGCTTCTCATTACTCTATCTATTCTGTATAATAGCAATACAAATAATATCTATAAGCTACAAATTCTTGAAATCTTTTAAAACAGGGAATAAATGAATAACTTCATTTCAAATATTTTATTAAAGTTCTAATATTGTGACACTTTGCCGTAGAAGAACTGCGAAAGCAGGGTACAAGATACCTTTAGAATCTACAATTAAGGAATTACGAGCTGAGCACTCATAAAATAGCTATAAATACTAATTACATACATATAAACACACGTATACTCCCGAGAGTATATAACCGATTGCAATGCGATTGAATATAATCCGTAATATTACCCCTCCCTTCAAGTAAGTTTGCTCTCAAACTTTACAATTTATTTTATTTGATATTCTACATTATCGATTGCAATCAATCGCCATTTATTATTAATAAGAAATGGCATGATATCTTAGCATATACACGAATTTTTCTTTTTTATAATGGCAAAGCACATATGGAGTAAAGGAAACTGTTCAGTTGATCTTATTGTCTAACAACAAATTTATTCTTTTGGGATATATAATCTATCAATATATTCATCATCAATCTTAATTCTACATTTAATTTTTTATTCGTTTTTTTTGGCTGTTGTTAATATACCTATCACATCAACAAAGAGTTCTACAAAGAAAAACAAATTGTTGCCTATACAAATACAGCAATTGGAAATAGTTTATGTAGTGGTAAATTTGAATACTTTGTTTACTAATCTTTTTAATACTAATATATCTAAACAAAAAGCTGTGAAGAATTATCCCCAGTTGACCACAACATATAATAAACAAATCGTGACAATGCAGAAGAATAACAATAGGAATGAAAGGGATGAAAGGGATGCTGAGGTTTCTGATTACAATAGTAATAGAAATATAAAGCAATCCAATAATAATAAATAGAATTTTTATTTTTTGATTATCAAAATATAGTTGGCTTATTTAACAAATGCAATTTTACAAATCTTGATAATATAATTGATAATAATATCAATCTTCAATATACCAGATAAATATATCCATACTACTATTTGCCTAAACAAAACTTGGAGAAGGAATATGATTGTCAAGACACGGGTGAGGACTTATATTGTACCATAAGGATAGAAGAGCTATAAAAAAGTAAGGCCCTACTTATAGAAAATAGGATACACTAGTATACTATACCTGAGACATAAAAACAATTACAAATCATATAGTTGACACCATAACAATACCCTTTACTCAAAACAATCGATTTCTAATCACAATACCAATTAACCCTTTAGAAAACAAAATAATATTAAAATACTCTAATTTCTATTATTAAATAAAAATAAATCTTTTTAAAAATAGTAATCAATTGATAAAACTTTTTTAGTTTATTTTGGCCTCGATTTGGAGATATGTTTAATATAAATATTAACAGGGGATTAAAAGTAATAGGTTTTTTGAAATCTATTTAAATAAACAGCTCTAACTTATCTAGATTTATTAAATAGAAAGTAATAATTATATCTTCCTAATCGCAAAGATCTTCAATAAATTGCCAAAACACTAGATAATATTTCCATTTGACCTGATAATGAAATCCATTCTTATTATAATAATCAAACAATTTATTGAATTCCCATCGCTCGATTTCTTTATTTGTTTCGTTATCTCTTTTTAAAATATAGCCTTAATTTCAATAAGATTCGATTTCATTAATCACTTCTTGATTAATTAATCCAGATAAGCAATAAAATAATCAAAATAATAAATTGTAAAATATTAAAAAGATTTTAAAACTAATCGAAAGCTGGAGTAGATAGGTTTGTTTATAAACTTTTAGAATCTTATAGGAGTTATTCTATTTATTATTATTCTTTTTTATTAAGCGATTGGTTTTTATATTCTTAATATTAATCTATACTTTATTATCTTCTTTATATAAAGAGATGTTGATACGAGTTTTGTTAGTGTAATCTTTATATCTCTGAATAAATTGAGTAATTAAAGCTTTCAATTTTATTAAAATGATATCAAATCGATTTGTAATCTTATTGGTTTTTAGGAACTTGTGTTTGTATTGATATAATAGGTTTGAAGGAATTGGTGAAAAGAGCTCAATATTGAGGTATAAATAAAAACTATAGTTAGTAAAAAATAGGGATACCCTAATAGTTTTTGAGGTAATATTATTAAATACAAATTCTATAAATAGGAGTCAATTGTATTAATTGTTTTGGTGAAAGTTTATAAAAGTATAAAGATATTATTTTATTATAGTATTGATTCTCTCTATTTATTCATTAGATTTAGGATGGAATAAGAAGGATTGTTTCAAAATGATTAATAGATGTTTAAATAAATATTTCCAGAATTCTAATACAAATTACAAATCTTTGTTGAATATAATATTATTGGGTGAATTATATAAATAGTAAACTTTCTTGATAAATCGATTAGTAAGCTTTTTTGTAGAGAGTTTTATGATTAAAATGAAGTGATGCATTTTTATTAAACAACAAATAATTGTAATTATATATTAATACTTTTTACTATAATATTCGCTGATTGGTAGTGGTGTGATGTAGTTAATGGAAATATCAGATTAGGGATGAAATGGTATAGGCAGAGGTTTTAGGAATTTGGGTGTAATAAGGTGGGAGGTTTTGGTTTGAAAGTAGAGTTGATAGGTTTATATATAAGTTTTGATTTCTTTTGATATATTGAATCATCAATATATATGGGAGATAAGATCAATAGTTTTAATTTGGTTAGAATGTCTGGTGGGTTTGGTGGAGTATGTTTGGTATATAATCTAAATATAAAGTTCAATAAAAAAAGGGACAAAAAGATGATTACAATAAAAGATTTTGTTATTAATTAATCTATAATTTTAAAGAACAAATCAAAAATCTTTTTGAATCAATAATAGCTAATAATAGATAGCCAGATTCCAAAGGGTTTTGTATATAATAGTAATCAATTCAGATGATTTGTATATTTTATTAATAAGATTATCAATCAGCTTTTCGATATCGGGAATGATTATATTTATAGGGACTGTAATAAGATCGATATTGTTATTCATTTATTAAATAAAATCTTTGAATATAATAATATTGAATATTTTTTCTGGAAGAATTGTTTATAGGCGATTTTTGATTTGGTTGTTATTGGGGTTAGTATAAGCAAGGCGGTTTTTCGCTTTATAGCTTAGCATATTGGAGCAAATTGCTCTATAATCAAAACAGTATATAATACAAAAATTGAAACTAAATAAGAATTCAGCCCATCTAGCTTATCTTTAATTCAGCATCTTTATCGATATAAAATATTCTAGATTCTTATAATCAATAATGATTTTGAATAACTTTTAAATTCCATATAATTCGGATCTCCATTTTTCTAAAAACTTAATAATAATTAATAATTTTTTATCATAAATCTCATAATTGTATTTGATAGTACTATATTTCGAAAAGAAATATACAACCAGATATAATCAGCCCTCATTATTATATTGAGAAAATACTCCACCCACAACCCAATCTAAAATATCTATTTCGATAATTATACAGTAATGATAATCAAACATTACAAAAACTAAAACAAAGACAAAAATATACTTCAGATTTTCAAAAGTATTCTTTTGATCAGTAATTCAATTCCAAATATTTTCTTTTTTCAATAGGTGGTTCAAAGATTCCATAATTTTAGAAAAGTTGCAAATGAAACATCAATAAAAATTGGCGAATCCTAAAAAACATTAAAGATCTTTTAACTTAATTAACAATTTCCATTCAAGAATAGTCTTAATCTTATCAAGATCCATCTCGATACCACCAAAAGTAATAATCAAACCAAGATATTTTGTTCTCTTCATTTCGAACTTACATTTATTGATATCAATTTGTAATCCAACATTAATAAATTTTTAAATAACTTTGCAAATTTGCTTTCAATAATCTATAATATTCTCAAAATAAATCAAAATATCGTTTAGATACACTATACAATTCTTATCCAGAAAATCAAAAAGAACATAATTGATATAGTTCTGAAACAAGACAGGAGTATTGTAAAGACCGAAAAGCATTACTAAGAATTCGAATAAATTAAAACAAATTATAAAAACAATCTTTTATTTATAACCTTCCACAATCCATAGTTTATTAAATGCAGCGATAATATTCAATTTGATATAAACTTTAATATAACATAAAATATCAAAAGTTTCTTTAATCAGTGGGAGTGGATAGCGATTCTTAATAATAATATTGTTTAGTTTACAATAGTTCTAACAAATTCGAATATCCCCCCCAGGTTTTACAGTTAGGAGAAGTAGAATAACTGATTGAAAACAGGATTTACAAATGAATTCTTTATTTAAATTATTATTGAGCTATTTACAAACGATTTGGAGTTTGACTAAAGATATTGAACGATTTTTATTATACAAAAACTTTTGATTTGATATAATCTTGATTTTGTAATTCCAAAAACATTGTAATAGAAGTTTGTTAATAAAAAAGAATAAGAAATCAATAAATAAATCGCAAAGTTAGGGTGGTAGTTTGTTCTAAATCTTTATTATAAATGGTACAAATCGATCAATCTTTTCTATAAACTTTTTGATATCGCTTTCTATAATATTGTAATGTAGTTGAATAGAATCGTTTGTTATTATATAATATAACTCACTAACTCTATCCAGTTTATTCTAGGTTACTCTTATAATATAAGCTTCCTAATCTCTATAGAATTGAATAAAACTATTAGTTGTAAGAAACTTTATATCGGTTATCTTTTATCGAATATTTTATAAAATATTAATTGATTTTTCTAAGGGGTTTGATAGTAATAAAGAATTCAATAAAAGTAAAACATTTTAGTTTTGTAATAATCTTTTATATACCCTAAAGTTTGTAATAATCCACGCTAAAACCAATTTCAAAATCAACCAATTTAATATCATTTTGGTATAAATCTTTGCTTTCTTATTGATTCAATAAATATAGCAATAGTTTTGATTGGATAATATTGAATTAATAAGATTTATATTATCGAGATTTCTATCAATATTTATCTCTATAACTGGAATCGGAGAAGTGTATTCCAAAAGTATCGATTAATTTTAAAGCAAGAAGGAAAAGATTTGAAGATTTTCGTTGATGATTTTTTCAATAAAAGTTTGATATAGGATTGAAATAGAATTTTTCAAAATAAACTTCAAAATAGATTTCCTAATATATATATATAATATTAAATTGAACACAATATCTGCTAGGATCGGTATATTATTATAATTGGAAATAATAATTGTAGTAAGATTAATTGAATAGCAATATCTAAAGCAATATATAAATATAAACTTGAAAATCATTATCACTCAATCAATAATAGGATTGTAACGCTAAAACTATAAAAGATTGAGGATTATAGGGTCTGTATTAGAAAAGATTGGTGATATAGATGTCAAGGCACAGGTGAAGACTTATATTATACCATAAAAGTAAAAGAGCTATAGAAAAATGAGGCCCTACTTATAGAAAGTAGGGCGTACTAATATACTATACTTAAAGCACAAAAACAACTACAAATCATATAATTAATATCATAACAATACCCCTCACTCAAAGCAATCAATTTCTAATCACAATATTAATTAACTCTTTAAAAAACAAAATAATACTAAAATACTCTAATTTCTATTATTAAATAAAAATAAACCTTTTTGGAAATAGTAATTAATTAACAAAACTTTTTTGATTTGTTTCGGCCTCGATTCGGGGATACGTTTAATATAAATATTAACAGGGGATTAGAAATAATAAATCTTTTGAAATCTACCCAAATAAGTGGCTCTAATTTATTTGAATTTACTAAATAGAAAGTAATAATTGTATCTTTCTAATTATAAAGGTTTTTGACAAATTACTAAAATATTGGGTAATATTTCTATTTGATTTAATAATGAAATCCATTCTCATTGTGATAGTTAAGTAGTTTATCAAATTCTCATCACTTGATTTCTTTATTCGTTTTGTTGTCTTTTTCTAGAATGCGGCCTTAGTTTCGATAGGATTTGGCTTTGTTGATCGCTTCTTGACCAACTAATTCAGGTGAGCAATGAAATGATTGGAATAATGAATTATGGAATACTAAAAAGATCTTAAAACTAATTGAGAGCTGGAGTAGATAGGCTTATTTATAAACTTTTAAAATCTTATAGAGACCATTCTATTTATTATCATTTTTCTTTATTGAACAATTAGTTTTTATATTTTTAATATTAATCTATACTTTATTATTTTCTTTATATAGAAGGGTATTGATGCAAGTTTTATTAATATAATCTTTATATCTCTAAATAAATTAAACAATTAAAGCTTTTAATTTTATTAGAATAATATTAAATCGATCTACAATTTTATTAATTTTTAGGAATTTGTATTTGTATTAATATAATAGATTCAAAAGAATCAATGAAAAGGGCTTAATACTGAGATATAAATGAAAATTGTAGTTAGTAAAGAATGAGAATACCCTAGTAATCTCTAAGGTGGTATTGTTGAGTGTAAACTCTGTGAATGGGAGTTAATCATATCAATTGTTTTGATGGAAGTTTATAAAAGCATAAAGATATTGTTTTATTATAATATTAATCCTTTCTATTTGTTCGTCGGACTTAGAGTGGAATGAGAAGGATTGTTTCAAAGTGATTGATAAATATTTGAATAAATGTTTTCAGAATTCTGATACAAATTGCAAATCTTTGTTGGATATAATATTATTAGGTGAGCTGTGTAAACAATAGACTTTCTCAATGAACCGATTGACAAATTCCTTTATAGAAAGTTTTACAATTGGAATGAAATAATGTATTTTTGTTAAATGGTAAACGATTGTAATAATATGTTGATACTTTTTATTGTAATGTTTACTGATTGATAATAATATAATATAATCAATAGAGATATCAGATCAGGGATGAAATGGTATAGGTAGAGGTTTTAGGAATTCGAGTGTAGCAAGGCGAGAGGTTTTAATTTGAAAGTAGAGTTGATAGGCTTGTATATAAGTTTCGATTTCTTTCGATATATTGGGTTATTAATATATATGGAAAATAAGATCAATAGTTTTAATTCGGTTAGGGTATTTAGTAGGTTTGGTGGAGTATGTTCGGTATATAATCTGGGTGTGAAGTTCAGTAAAGGAAGGGATGAAAAGGTGGTTATAATAGAAGATTTTGTTATTGATCAATCTATAATTTTAGAGGGCGAATCGGAGGTCTTTTCGGATCGATAATAGCCAATAACGGGTAGCCGGGTTTCGAAGGGTTTTGTATATGATAATAATCAATTCGAATGATTTGTATGTTTTATTAATAAGATCGTCGATCGACTTCTTGGTGTTGGGAATGATTATATTTATAGGGACTGTGGTGAGATCGATATTGTTGTTTATTTGTTGGATAAGATCTTTGAATACAGTAGTATCGAATACTTTTTCTAGAAAAACCATTTGTAGGCGATTTTTGATTTGGTTGTTATTAGGGTTGATATGAATGGGGCGGTCTTTCGTTTTATAGCTCAATACATTGGGGCGAACTGCCTTATGATTAGGGTGATATATAATACGAAAATTGAAACTAGATAAGAATTCAATCCATCTAGTTTGTTTCTGATTTAGTATCTTTGTTGATATAAAATACTCTAGATTCTTATGATTAGTAATAATTTCGAATGGTTTTTGAATTCTATATAGTTCGGGTCTTTATTCTTCTAAAGATTTGATAATAGTTAGTAGTTCCTTATTGTAAATCTTATAATTGCATTTGGTAGTATTATGTTTCGAGGAGAAGTATGCAACCGGGCGTAATCAGCCCTTATCGTTATACTGAGAGAGTACTTTGCTTATAGTTTAATTTGAAGCATTTGTTTTAACAATTGTATGGTGGTGATGATTAAATATTGTAAGAATTGGGGTGGAGGCAAAGGTATGCTTTAGGTTTTTAAAGGTATTCTTTTAATCAGCAGTCTAATTCTAAATATTTTTTTTTTTCAATAGATGGTTCAAAGGTTTTGTGATTTTAGAAAAGTTGTAAATAAAGTATTGATAAAAGTTAGCGAATCTTAGAAAACATTGAAGATCTTTTAGCTTAGTTAATAACTTCTATTCAAGAATAATCTTAACTTTGTTAGAATCTATCTCGATATCACTAGAAGTAATAATCAGGTCGAAATACTTTGTTCTCTTTATTTCAAACTTATATTTGTCGATATCAATTTGTAATCCAATATTAATAAATTTCTAAACGATTTCACAAACTTATTTTTAATAATCTATAACATTTTCAAAATAGATTAAAATATCGTTTAGATACACTGTACAATTCTTATCCAAAAAATTAAAAAGAATATGATTGATATAATTTTAAAACGAGACAAAAACATTGCAAAGATTGAAAAACATCACCAAGGATTTGAATAAACCGAAATAAATTATAAAAACAATTTTCCATTTGTAACCTTCCACAATCCATAATTTATTGAATACAATGATAATATCCAATTTGATATAAACTTTAATATAGCATAAGACATCAAGGGTTTCTTTAATCAATAAAAACAGATAGTGGTTCTTAATAATAACATTATTCAGTTCATAATAATCCTAACAGATTCGAATGCCCCCCCCGGGCTTTACAATTAGAAAAAGTAAAATAGCCAATCGAAAACGGGATTCGCAAATAAATCCTTTATTTAGATTATCGTTGAATCATTTGCAAACGATTTGGAGTTTGGTTGGGGATATTGGGCGACTTTTATTGTACAAAGGCTCTTAGCCTAACATAATCTCAATCTTATGATTCTAAAAATATTATAATAGGAATTTGTTAGCGAAGAAAGATAAGAAATCAGTAAATAGATTGTGAAGTTAGGATAATAGCTTGTTTTAAATCTTTGTTGTAAATGGTATAAATCGATCAGTCTTTTCTATAAACTTTTTGATATTGCTTTTTATAATACTATAATGTAGTTGAATAGAATCATTTGTTATTATATAATATAATTCACTAGTTTTATTTAGTTCATCCTAGATTACTCTTATAATATAAACTTTCTAATCTTTATAGAATTGAATAAAGCTATTAATTATAAGAAACTTTATATTGGTCATTTTTTATCAAATATTTTATAAAATATTAATTGGTTTTTTTAAGGGGTTTAATAATAATAAAGGATTCAATGAAAATAAAACGTTTTGATTCTATAATAGTCTTTTATATACCCTAAAGTTTGCGATAATTTATATTAAAGCTAATTTCAGAATCAACCGGTTTGATATTATCTTGATATGGGTTTCTGTTTTCTTATTGATTTGGTAAATGTAATAACAATTTTGGTTGGGTAGCATTGAATTAGTAAGATTTATATTATTGAGGTTTCTATTAATATTCGTTTTTATAATTAGAATCGGAGAAATATATTCCAAAAATATCGATTGATTTTAAAACAAGAAAAAAAAGGTTTGGAGATTTTCATTAATGATTTTTTTAATAAAGGCTTAATATAGAGTTGAAATAGAAATTTTCAAAATAGACTTCAAAATAGATTTCCTAACATATGTACATAGTATTGAATTAAGCGCGGTGTCTACTGGGGTCAGTATATTGTTACGATCGAGGACGACGGTTGCAGCAGAATTAATTGAATAGCAATATCTAGAGCAATATGTAGATATGAATTTGAGAGTCATTGTTATCTAATTAATGGTAAGGTTGTGGTGCTGAAGCTATAGAAGATCAAGAATCATAGGGTTTGTATCGAAAAGATTGGTGATATAGAATAAGTCAATCTCCTTATGATTATTAATTTATATATCTAATAGTGTATATAGAAACAAAATATCAGAAATCCTTCTATCTGCAAATAGTAGGTTACAAATCATTGGAAGGAGATGTATAGATATACTAAACTTGAATATAAGGGTTTTATCTATAAATCTATATCCCACAATTCCATTATCTATTAAGTTGATAAGTAGAATAATTATATTAGATGTAAAGAAAATTTTTGTTGAGATTTTAAAAGATTTGCTATTTATTATTCTAAGGTATAAAGGGTTCCTAGATATAATTAATCTTTTAATCTACAAAGATAGGTTTTCTACAAAGAACCTCGATTCGCAACTATAAATTGAAATTAATCTTTTAATATACCTAACTAGAAAATAGAATTTCTATTAAAAGATTGGGTGGAAGAGGCCTCTATATTGACTATCTTACTACGCGTGTAAGCATATTGATCCTCCTCTAGTATTATATGAGGGGACCAATATGCCTGTCTATGGTTCGTCTAATCTAGCCCGTTTAGGTAACCGTATTACTAATCACTACACGTGCTTAGCACCGGTAACTTCTATTCCTTTTAACAATTTCTATTATTATCCAAATGTATAAAGCCTTCAACAAATCCATTTAAATCCATATTACTAATGGGAACTAAAAAGATATATCGAAATAATACTATAGTAATTAGAAAACGATTAGCAAATAGGAATGTTTTCTAATAAATAGGGTTATAAGCCTTATAATAGGATCTGGGATTGTAATAATGATTGGTAGTAGGAAAACGATAAACACTTGGAGTATATTGATTCGTAACAAAACGGTTGGGGTTTTATATAATTTCTAGGTTAATATTATATTTTACATTGTTACATCGCTTTTCTTTGTAGTTGAATTTGATATAATTAGGCTTTTTATAGTAAAGGTAGAGACCAAGATTTAGGTATTGTTTTTTATTGTAATGTAATAAGGTTTATTGATTTTGGCGAGTGGTATTTAATTATATAAAATCTTTGGAGGGATCAGGTGTAGATGTTACAACAACAATAGCAGATTTCTTTTTGTTAGGTTTTTTTTAATTATTAGGGTTGATACCTTAGTTCTTGTGTTGATTATCAAAATGAATCTTTTTCTTTAAGTTATTATAAATGCCTTGCCATCAAACTATCCATGCGTCGATGTTGGCAGCAGAAGGTTTATTCGGCCGATTAACTGAAGCGTCGATTAGATCTTGGGAAACCTTGAGTTTAAAATCGATAACTTGTTATTCAACAATCTTCTTGTATTTGATAGTAAACTATTTGAACTTAATAATGAAATTACTAAATAAAATCTTTTTCATTTTGTATTTGTTATAATCCATAAAAACTTTGTATAAAAGATCTAGAGTTTGATATTGCTTATTTAATTTATATTAGATATTTATTACAATACATTATTCAAAAGGCCAAAGATTGGAATTGTGTGGGTTGTTAGTGATTGTATCAAAGTGTATCTGATTGTTTGTATAAGTAGAGCTGGAAAGTAGACTAATAAGAAATATAATTTTTTGAAACTCTAATTCATTTTTATAATTTGTAGTCAAATAGTAATTAACTATATTATAAAAAGTTATATATTAATTTTAATACTTTGTAATATCTTATTTATTACCACTGAATTTTTCGGGGGCAATAAGATATTTGTAATAAAATAAAGCTTGCGAATTATTGTGAATAATAATCTTTAATATTATGATTGTATTTTCCAATTCGATAATCCTTAATTGAATATTGGTGGTTTGAGTTTGTACAGCAGTGATTTGAGTTTGTAATGAATCTATAATCGATTCAATCAAATCGAATACAACTTAAGTAATAACAAAGTGTAAAGCATTTGAATTATTGAATAAATCTGTAAAAGAAAAAATATCGATTTCAACGGAGTTAAAAATATAATTTAAAAAAAGGAACTGCAAAAATAGACCAAATATAGATACTTCTGGTATAAATACTTAATCACCCATTTTCAATATTTTGAAGGTATAAAACATTAACAATAAAATATATAATAAATCAATAATAGATATAATCAACGCAATCGAAATAAAATATCAATAAAACTTTGGAAAAATGAAGAATAAAAAATAAAAAAAAATAAAGTTGTAATAATTTATTTGATAATAATATAAATTGTTAAAACACGGGTGAGGATTTATATTGTATTATAAAAGTGAAAGAGCTATGAAAGAGTGAGGTTCTATTTATAGAAAATAAGATGTATTAATATATTGTGCTTGAGGTATAAAGGCAATTACAGATCATGTAGTTAGCGCCGTGACAATGATCTATTAATTGATAGGGTTAACAATTATGGGAATAAGTTTACTAACAAGTTAGCTAAGGTAGTAGACTATTTTAATAGACTTAGGGAATCCGATATGGTTATAATTGAAAAGGATATTATGATGGATTTGCAATGTAACCAAACTCATCGCTATTTCGATATAAAATCTCAACGAAAGGTTCACTTCGATAACAATAATAATTGAAGATCTCTTAGCAAAAGATCACCCAAAAAGATAGTGTTTCAAAAAGAAAAGTGTATTCAAAAGGAAGACTGGATTTGTGTGGACTATATTCATAATTGTATAATAGGTAAAGGTAATAATTTCTGTTATCAGATCCCTGGTTACAATGTCGATACTCCTTATTATTTGTTTTGTTTAAATAATAAGTATAAATACAAGTGTTTGTACTTTGAAAAGATTTGTTATCTCTTTTTATAATATCAAGCAATTGTAGATAAATACGGTGTTTTGGTGGAGATAAGTTATAATCTGTATAAATGATTTGTATATAGCTGATTTGTTTTGATAATCAGATTTGAGGGAAACCTTTAAAGATAGAATCTCGAAAAATAGTTTTTCGATTTTGTTAGTTTATGAATAAAAGGAATAATTACTTATAGCAAAGAAAGAATAAAGGGAAGAGATAGAGTAGTAATATCAATTGGCTTTGGACCAAATGGGTTTTGAGGTAAACCTTATGTATAAGTGATTGATAGTTGTTGAATACAAGCTTGAGCTTCTTATAGCTTGTATTATAATTGGTTGTTGCTATCTATAGTATTTAATAATAATTATTTCTTTTTTTATTGTTTTTCTTTTCTAGAATATAAATTGATTCTTTGATTTAAACCATTCAGTTTTTATTATTATTTCTTGTTCAATAATAATGATTGATACTCATATGAATATTTATAGATCTGTTTGGCTAAAATAATATTATTCTTTGTTTATATATTTATTAGGATGAATATATTTATTTAATTATAATTAGCACTTTATATAATTGTGATTTCTTTATTAAGTTAATAAATTAAAAAAAGCTTTTTAATCTTTAGTATTTATATTTTGATTATTATTTACAAAATCATAATTGTTGTGTCCACTTTTATAAAAATATATTCAATCGGATAGACTCGTGGGTAGGCTTGATAAATTTGAATTAGCTTTATAAAAATCGCAAAGTTGATGTGAAACAGTTTTTAGATTAGATATAGAATATCAATCAAAATTGTCATTGATATTTAGTTATGAGATTTAATATTTCAGTTAATTTCGTATTTTTTTAACAATTAGAATTTTCTTCATTTTTTATTTAATATTATTAATGATATTTATAAAAAATAGTGGCTCAAGAATTTGATTAGAGAGTGGATTATCTATTGTTTTGTAAAGTTTGTTGAATGGAAACACAAAGTGAATCTTTATAATTGAAAACAAATCTAAATGGAAAGAGTTTTCAGCCCGATTAATAATTTTAAATCTGTTCTAAATAGGATAATCAAATTTCTTAAAAGATTATTAAATAGGAAAATCTTTTATGCTTAATTATATATAATCTTTAATATCGAAGTCGATTGTTCGGCAATGCGAATTTGTTGATCGAATCATTTTTTCTTATATATATAAAATATTCTCTTTAGTTTAATCAAATACTAGTTTGTTATATTTAATATATTCTCTAATATCATTGATATTCAGATTGTTGATGGGTGTGGTTGAATTAGATTTCCAATTCTAGGAATTTCGGGGTAGATGGTTATATAGTGTTTTATATGGGGTTTGATTATTTAATGATTTATGAGGGAGTATAAGTTGGGTGTAGTCTATTATTGGTAAGAATTCGGACCAGTTATTTTGATAGTAGCTAATAACGGGTCTCAAGTGTTATTGAAGATACTAATTATAAATCTCAGTTTAGTTATCCGTTTGCAGATGGTAAATGATAAAGAGCTTTACTTGTATTCCTAAGATTTAACTGAATTCTTTTCAAAACTTTGAAATGAATTGGAGATTATAATCAGAGATTATAGATTTGAAAGCTTTGTAATAATAGTATATATAGTATAGGTACAAATAGACTTGATTTTTGATATCAATCGATTTATAATAAGGTATAGTAATAACTTATTTGATCAATTGGTTGATGATGATTAATATATTGTTATAATTATACTTGTCCTTATTAAAATTATAATAATCTATAGTGATATACTGTTATACTCTTTTTGAAATGGGAAAAGAATATAAAAGATTTGGAATCTTATCTCTGGGTATAAAGCTACATTTACATTTGTAATAGTTTTGAATATATTAATCGATAATCTTTTCTATTCCTTTCCAATAATATTGTTTGGATAAGAGTGTGTTGGTCTTTTTTATATCAGGGTGTATAGTAGAGATTGAGTTGTGAGCTTTTTGAATCAGGTAAATTTGTAAATTATCGATATCTGGTATAAATAGGTGTTTATTATAAAGTAAAAGATCTTTTTCAAAAGCGAGATGTTTATATAGTTTTATAGTTTGAGTGCGCAATGTTTTCAAATTTGGGTTAGACTTATTGGTTTTTATAATGTGATTGATGATATCGAAAAGGGGGGAAATTGTATGTATATCAAGGTTTGTGATTATATTTGGATTTTTGTATAAAACTTTTTGTATAATCTTTGAATCTATTTGATTATCTTTTATAAGTTGTTAAAGGCAATTCTTTTTTTGTATTGTTTTGTTGGTTTAATTCGTTAGTATGTTGGGTAAGTGTATTTACAAAGGGATTATTCTTTTCAGTACGATATATGATAATGAAATTATAATTAGCGAGCAATTTAATTTATTATATTTATTAAGTATTCAATTGTTTAATTGATATGAAGTATTTAAACACTTTATAATTGATGTAAACTTTGATTTGATGGAGTGAATTGGTAAGTTTGGCTTTTCAGTGATCTAATGATCGAATGATTACTAACATTTCCTTATTGTGAATCTTATAATTCAGTTCAGTAGTAATCATTGTTTTCGAGAAGTAGATAATTAGTAATTATTTGTTGCTATACTTTTGAAAGAGTATATTAGTGATAATATTATTGGATATATTGGTTTCCAATATACAAGGTAGTGTATAGTTATAATACTATAAAAAAAAGGTAGAAATAAATCTGTCTTTGAGTATATCGAAAATGTTCTAATAAATTATATCGAAATGAAATTTGATATTCATTTTGATAAATTCGACTAAAGGTTTTGCTATTATATTATAATCTTTTATAAAGTAGTGGTAAAAGTTATAAAATTCTAGAAATAATTGAATACCTTTTATAATAATAGGGTATATTCAGTTAATAACTATTTCAATCTTTTCTGAATCGATTTATATATTTTTAATTGAAATAATGAATTCTAAATATTTGGTACATTTGATATTGAATTTGTATTTTTTGAGATTTGCTTGAAATCTAATAAATTCAAATCGCTTGAGGATATACTTTATATATTCCTTATAATTGTTTTCGTTTTCAAAATATATTAATATATTATTGAAATAGATAATATAGAAATCGTTTAAATAATCAAATAAGATATCATTTATATATTTTTGATAAATTGCTGAATTGTTTATTAGTTTAAAAGGGAGAATCTTGTATTTGTAAATACTATATTAGATGTGGAAGGTAATGTATTTTTCGGAAACTAGATCTATATTTATATAATAAAATACTTATCGAATATTTAGTTTAGTATATACCTTTGCATTAATGAATTGTATGAGTATTTCATTAATGAAAAGTAATGGATACCTATCTTTGCATGTTAAAGAATTGAATAGTTGGAAGTCAATATAGAATCTTAAGCTTTTATTTAACTTTTTTATAAAAAGAATTGGAACTGCAAATAAGATTTGACTGGATTCAATAAATCCTTTCGCTAGATTATTTGTGATATATTCTTTAATGATTTCAAATTGCTCAAGAGATATTTTATAGAGAGAACTATATTTGAATGCCTTTTCTCTCTTTTTTTTCAATATGATCCTATAATCGTATAATCGGGATAGGGGTAAGATGTTCGAGTTGTATTTGGAGAATACTCGATAATATTGCTGATAAACTTCGAAAATCGGTGGTTTCGCCTCGATATCAGCTAGGATATAATAAAGAGCGGCCAAGGTCTGTAGGTTGGAACTTTTCAAAGTGGTAACTGTAATCGAAATACAGTATTCTTTTTTTCGAATAGATTTTCGAATAGTGATAATATTATCTATCTCTATACAAATAATTGTAAAGATTTTATAATTCTTGTTTTTTTAATAGATGAGATTGAACTGGGATAATTTAAGAGTGTAAATATCGAAAGTGTTTGAAATGCGAAGTGATAAAGATTTGTATATTGTTTGAATAAAAATAATCCTAAGGATATGTGTTTTTTTCAGATTGACTGGAATCTGTAACACTTTGCCGTAGAAGAACTGCGAAAGCAGGGTACAAGATACCTTTAGAATCTATAACTAAGGAACTACAAGCTGAGCACTCGTAAAGCGACTATAAATACTAATTATATACATGTGGGCGCATGTGCGCTCCCGAAAGCACGTGACCGATCACAATACGATTGAGTACGATTCGTGATATTACCCCTTTTTTTTAAGTAAGTTTGTCCTCGAGCTTTACAATTTATTTTATTTGATATTCTATATTACTGATCGTAATCAATTGCCATTTGTTGTTGATAAGAAATGGTGTAGTATTTCAGTGTGTGTGCGAATTTTTCTTTTTTATGATAGCAAGGCGTATATGGAACAAAGAAAACCATTCAATCGGTTTTATTGTTTAGTAATAAGTTTATTCTTTTGGGGGTATATAGTTTATCGATATATCTATTATCAATTTTAATTTTATATTTAATTTTTTATTCATTTTTTTGACTGTTGTCAATATACTTGTTATATTAACAAAGAGTTTTACAAAGAAAAGCAAGTTGTCGCCTACACAAATATAGCAATTAGAAGCGGTTTGTATAGCAATAAGTTTGAATACTTTGTTTGCCAATTTTTTTGATGCTAATATATCTAAATAGAAAATTGTGAAGAGTTGTTCCCAGTTGGCCACAGTGTGTGGTAAGCAAATCGCGATGGTGGAGGAGAATGATGATAGGGATGAAAGGGATAAAAGGGATGTTAAGATTTCCAATTACAATAGTGATGGAAATATAGAGTGATTTAATAATAATAAATAAAAATTTTATTTTTTGATTATTAAGATGTAATCAATTTATTTAACAAATACAATTTTATAGATCTTGATAATATAATTGATAATAATATCGATTTTCAATATATCAGGTGGATGTATTTATATCATTATTTGTTTAGACAAAATTTGAAGGAGGAATATAATCTATTGATTGATAGAGTTAGCGATTATGAGAGTAAGTTTACTAATAAGTTGGCTGAGGTAATAGATTACTTCAATAAACTTAAAGAATTTGATATGATTATAACTGAGAAGGATATTATAATGAATTTGCAATATAACTAGGCTTATCACCACTTTAATATGAAATCTCAACAAAAGATTTACTTCGATAACAATAACAATCGAAGATCTCCCAACAAGAGGTCATTCAAAAAGGCAGTGTTTCGAAAAGAAAAGTATATTCGGGAGAAAGACTGAATCTGTACGGGCTATATCCATAATTATACAACAAATAAAAATAATAGCTTCTACTATTAGGTTTCTGATTACAATATCGATATTTTTTATTATCTACTTTATTTGAATAACAAGTATAAGTACAAGTGCTTATACTTTGGAAAGATTTGTTATTTTTTTTTATAATATCAAGTAGCTATAAATAAATAAAACGTTTTAGTAGAGATAAATTATAATCTATGCGAATGATTTGTATATAATTAATTTATTTTGACAACCGGATTTGAAGGAAATCTTTAAAGGTAAAGTTTTGAAAAATAGTTTTCTGATTTTATTGGTTTGTGAGTAAAGGGAATAATTGTTTGTAGTAGAGAAAGAGTAAAGGAAAAAGGTAAAGTAATAATATTAGTTGGTTTTAGATCAGATAGGTTTTGAGGTGAACCTTATATATAAATAATTAATAATTATTGAATATAAACTCAAGTTTTTTGTGGTTTGTATTGTAATTGGTTGTTATTGTTTATAGCATTTGGTGATGATTATTTTTTTTTTTGTTGTTTTTTTTTTTTGGAATATAAATTAGTTTTTTGGTTTAAACTATTTAGTTTTTGTTATTGTTCCTTATCCGACGGTGATGGTTGGTGCTTGTATGGGTGTTTATAGATTTGTTTGACTGGAATAATATTATTTTTTGTTTATATATTTATTGGGATGAATATATTTATTTAATTATAATTAGTATTTTATATAATTATAATTTTTTTATCAAACTAATAAATTAAAAAAAGCTTTTTGATCTTTAATATTTATATCTTAATTATTATTTACAAAATCATAATTGTTATATCCATTTTTATAAAGGTGTATTCAATTGGGTAGGCTTGTAGACGGGCTTAGTAAGTTCGGATTAGCTTTGTGAAAGTTGCGAAATTGGTATGGGGTAGTCTTTAGGTCAGATGTGGGGTACCAGTCAAGGTCGTCGTCGGCGTTTAGCCACGAGACTCGGTATTTCAGCCGGTTTCGTACTTTCTTAACAGCCAGAATTTTCTCCACTTTTTATTCGATATTACTAGTGATATTTATAGAAGGCGATAGCTCGAGAATTTGATTGGGGAGTGGGTTATTTGTTACTTTGCAAAATTTGCTGGGTGGAAACACAGGGTGGATCTTTATAATTAGAGGCAAATCTAAATGGAAAGAGTTTTTGGCTTGATTAATAATCTATTACGGAGGATAGCTATGTCAGTGGTCACTGTTACGGGCCAAAGATAAAGGAGTCAATATAATTGGCAGTCTATATTATAAGAAGAATTAACTAAAAAGGAAATAAGGATTTTCCATACGAACAGTGTTTTTGTTATATCCTTATACTGAGTTATACGAACATGCGCAGGTCATGTGACCAAGCTTTGTACGGGTGCAACCCGTCACAGTCACCTTTGTTAAAGAGATAATAGAATAAAGGATTAATAGATTAGATTAATTTGAGAATTAATCGTAATAATTAGTATCCTCTATATATATCCAAAATAGGCGATGTAGGTATTTATTTAGGAAAGATTATTATCCTAGTAGATTACATAATAAATAGAGTAGTTAATATAATAATAATGTAATTGAAATCAATTATAAAAACCAATCTCAATGATCGGGGTACATATATAACATATAATATTATATAACATACCCCTCAAATCAAAATAATTTCGATTTGTTTAAGAATAAAAGAAAGTTTTTTAATTTTTAAACAACAAACACCACAAATAGCAATATATCCACTTATATAACATACATAAATGATTTCTCTGCCAAATATATAAATTTTGTAAACAAAGAAATGAAAAATAATATAAAAACAAGGAAATATATTAAATAAACTAAATGATTGTATTTCTAATATATATATACATATAAATCATTGAATTAATGATTTAATATTTCAGGAGTGTATGTAAATGGGTGGTTAGAAATGATTCAATGGATTAAAGATATTGTAAATGTACTGAATTTATAAGTTGATTCGAGCGTTTTGTATATATAATGGTTCTCTAATAGAAATGCTTAGAATCAGGGTTTTTGAAAGCTCTAAAGTTTTCTGGAATATTTATTGATTGATTGTAATAATAAAAATGAAATGATTCCTACTTTTTTCAAGTCCTAATTCTATATAGTCTTAATTAGAGTTTTCATTATATTCCTTCTTATTGGAGAAAATTCTTCTGAGCAAATCATTCTTCTATTACTAAATATATATCTCTACCTCAATCACAAATTTCTTCGATTTATTCTTATTGATATAAAATAATTGATACAATTCAATCTCTATATTATATTAACCCTATACTTTTTATATAATAAAACATTGTTTCTCTCTTTTCTATTCATTCATTCACTAAGATTAATATTAACACTTCAAATTCTTTTTGCGAATTTCATTCTTTATCAATATCTCTTTCTATTCGGAATCATTTTCCTAGAAAGGATAATAAGAGTTCTTCAAAAAGTGTATCTAGTTTTGATATATTTGTTGAATCTGATGGTGTTCTGAAAAAGGCTAGTTTATTATCCTTTTGTGGCTATATTGATTAAAGAAGTTGTATTGTTATTATTGTTATTGAGCGAGTAGATCCTTTTATATAAACTTCTGATAGTTAAGAAGGGATTGTTATCTTGAATGATAGTTTTTTTTTGAATAAATCATTTTCCTTTTCTTCTTTTGTTTCGAATTCCTGATTGAAGGAATCAAAAATTTCGAATTGAAAGGATCATTCCAAGAATAGAGTTTAGGATACAAAAGATTGAGGTGATTAATATGTAGTTTTGTATATTAAATATATTCAATCTTTTTTATCTAATTGTTATAAAAATTATGGAAAGTGCTTCAAGCATAAGGGTTCTTTTTTTTCTTGATATTGGAAATGTTTTATATATATTTGTATTATATTATCAATCTTTTTAAAATCTTTAGCAAAAAGGTTGGTTGAGCTTTCGGATTTGAATTTTATGGTTTTATTAGGTTAGATATGTTTCTTAAGAATCTTGATCAATTATTTGATTAAACTAATAATTATTTTAATAGAAAACTATTTCTAATACAAAGTCGGCTTGTACTATAATAATTGTGATATTGGTAATATAAAAAGAAAATGATAAATTCCTTGATTTGAATTTATTAGATTTATTAGATTTTATTTTTAATATATCTTTTTTATTATCAATATATATTGCCTTCTCTTAATCAATACAATCATTTAGGATTTCTTTTTGATTGAATCAATCAATTCGATCAGCAATTATATCTTCCTTTTCGATTAAAAATCAGAGATCTTTTTCTTCCCTATTATCTATCACAAAATGACTAAAGATTTTTAATAAGTCTATAGCTTTTAGGTTTGTTTTTAATAAGACATATAAAAAGATTATATCGAAGGATAAAAAGAAAAGAAAGATTCAATTCAATTTGAATATAGATATTGATAAGGATGATAAGGAGATAAGGGATCAATTTTCTTTTCCTTAAGATTCTGATAATAATAAAAAGTATAAGATATTCGAGGGAATATTTATTGATAATATTATTGAAGAAAAGAAGAGAAAAGCCGAGATTTTGCAAGTTGATATTAAGTATATTAAGAAGAGGAAGATTTTCAAAGGAAAATTAATTAGATAATCTTAATAATCCTATTTCTAACATCTTAAAGATTTAGTAGTGATATAAAGTGATTAAACTTTTAATGAGATAAATTCTTTGTGAGTTTATCTATTATTATTTCAGCTATTAGGAAATAAGTGAAATAAAAGTTTCCTTTTGCATATTCTTATTTTAATCATATATTCTGAATGTCAATATGTCTTAGTTTAGTAGTAATCCTTTTGTTTTTGTCTATTATTAATCTAATGATTTATTAATTATTACAAAATATGATAACTAATAGTCTAATAGAAAGATTGATTTCCTTAAGGAATCAAAGAATTGCAAGGGTTTCTTTCGATATATGTTCTATATCTAATAATTCAGCTTCAGTAATGGAAGTAGTTACTATATCTTGTTTCGAAGCTTTCCAGACTACTAATCCTTCAAATAACGAAATGACATAACCTTATAATAATCGTCGAGTTTCTGGATTGTCTATAAAGGATGCATCTGAAAACAATAAAAGTTGAAGGATTTGATTTTTACTATATCCAATAATATAATACCTTATATTCTAAAAATACTAAATACAATAATCAACTGCTTTCATGTGATCCGAAGATAGGTTAGTAAGAAAATGACTGAACTGAAATACAGCGAATATAATATCAGCTCTCACAATAATTATGGTATATAATATAGATCCTACCTTTTCCTGATATACTCGTATAAATGTGATATTTACTTTACCATTATTTTTTACAAATATTACAAAGAATAATGGAGTGTATATATTATCTTGATTGAAATTGAACTTTGTTGTAATCTTCTTAATATATATATTGTATGCTAGCTATAATCTCCCCGTCTTTCGATTATGGATAATACGGATATCTAGAAACCACTTTGTATCACCTAGATCACAGAGTTTGTAGATAGTTTTGATATCAGAGATAATATGATTAATTATTGTTAAATTCTTTTTGTAATAGATAATCTATATATCATCTACAAAGAATAAGACTAAGACTATTTGTTCTGGATTTATAAAAAGATAGGGTTCCTTTTTGTATTAGATGAGGCCAAGATTTTTCAATATAGTATTGAAGTCCTTGAACCAAATCACTAGGGAATTACAAAGACTATATAGAATGTAATCAAACATTATATATTTATTTGATTCCTTAAATTCATTTAGTAAATAGTAAACTATTGATACACCTAATGAATCCCTATGAATATTAATAAATACATTTACTATATCGAATTGTTTGGTTTCCAAATTGTATTTTGCGATTAATATTATAATAATTCTGAATGATTGTTTAATAAGAGTTGTAATATAAATAGATTCAATAATATCTTTTGATTGAAGATCCCTTTGTACTACTAGTTTTACTCTACATCTAGATAAGAAACCTTGTTCATTATATTTGTATGTAAATATTCATTACAATAGGATAGAAGCAATTGAAATATTCTTTGTATTTATCTTATACTAGATTTTTTTTTTCTTCAGATTATTGATTTCAATTTTGTATTTATACTTGAATCAAAGTCTTAGGAAATGATTCTTAAATTGATGATAGTGTTTAGATAATAGTAATAAACCTAAGAGATGAATTTTTAGTAATGCTTCTCATTGATTCTTATTTAGAGTAATAGAAGGATTGGGTTTTGTTCGAATAACTACAGCGATTATATTATAAACAATAATATAAGAGTTGTTGTTTTCCTTTTGTTCTATAATTGGGTGATTAGATCAAAATGTTTTATAAAAGTCTTTTAATTTATTATTATTTTAATTAGATAGGCTTGCAATGATTATATCAATAAATATATAGTTTATTAATATCCCTGATTTTTATTTCAGGAGATTTTGTTATTTAGTTAAATAATTGTATGTCACGCAATATCACGTGCTACATACATGCCCCGATCATCGAGATCGGCCTTTATGATCGATCTCAATTATATTATCACTATATTAGCTATTTCATTCATTATGTAGTCTATTAGAATAATAATCTTTTCCAAATAAACGTTTATATCGTCTATTTTGGATATATATAGAGGACATTGATTATTACAATTAATCCTCAAGTTAATTTAATCTATTAATCCTTTATTCTATTATCTCTTTATCAAAGATAACCACTAATATAACTATCCTCTATGATAGTTATGAGCCCGGTTTGCTTTTAAATAATTGTACAACAATTTATACATTTATTGAATTCACTTTAATACTTAATCCTTTCTATTATTCTTGAAAAATCACTATAAATAAAGCCAGCATTTTGGATTCAACTATTCAATTAAGTATTCGCACGCATTAGAATCAATAGTACTACCAACTTCAAAATATCTATATATTGAAAAATATTTGGAATAATATTAAATCTAATAGGGATTTGATCGATTTACTTATCTATAGATCCATATCGAAACACAAAAAGAAAATTTTTCTATATACACTACAACTTTTTGATAAAGATTGATTTATAAAAGACCCACTACAATTCATTAGAATCTTTAATCTTATACGAAAAACTGATATACGAAACCAAGAAAAATACAAATGTACTCTTAAGGATCATAAGGCTAAGCCACCAACTAATCGAGACAATAATATCAATATAACCCTTCCACCAAAATCACTTTTATATACCTTTCAAAATGTATTGGCTGAATACTTCACTTTTTAAAATGAATATTGTTTTGATAAAGATAAATACAATTGTATACATAAAAAATATAAGGAGATTTTTGATTAGATTATTAAGATTATAGATCAAACTTATCTAATGAACATTATAATCAAGAATAAAACTTAAAAGCCTATACCTCTAAGATTCCTTATCAAAAAGCTAAAAGATTTTTTTGTATTCACATTGTAAATGATTGAAGCTACGGTAGTATAAAGCTATCGCAATTATCTTCAACAAATCTACATAGAATACACTGATCCAGTTAAATAATACGCTGAATAATCAAGTGCTTATACTAATACAATTGTTTACAATATCTTGGAAGTTAAATATAACAAAGCAATCAAGAATTTTATATAAACTATAAAAGAATATATAGCTTCTAAATAGACGTTTGCTATACTTATACAAATCGATACAAATAATCAATTAGGGATACCAAATTATACTTTAAAGTAATATGATGATATCTTTGATGGTTTTGTTTATTAACGTTCTATCGAATTTAAGATAAAGGGTGTTTTTACAGTTAGTATTCCTTCAAATCAATTATTGTATCAAATATCCGATAAAGGCAAGCAAGGTAATGATGGAAAAAGAAATAACAATGGAAAAAAGTTTGTATATCTATATAAACAAAAAAGTGATTAGAAGATTGTTAATCCAAGAATATATTATTCTTCAAAGGAATATTATACAATCGAATTTATTTTTATTGAAAAAAGTAATAGAAAGAAGACTTTTAAGATCATTAATTATAAATATATCTAAATTATAAATCAAATAAAATCCAATAAATAAAACAATATAAGAAAAGCTTGGGAGAGTAAGGGGTGGTTGAAATCCTTAAATTAAGTTAATCATTATAATCCTAGATTTAAATTGAATACTATAATTATTCAGAATGGATTATTAAATAGAATCTATAGCATTATATCAACAATTTCTTATCATTTATTTCAGAGTATTGTTTTGAATATAAATAGTATTATATATCTTATCAATGACATCTCACTTCTTAATAGATAAGAATATGTATCTTCTTTATTATTAGATTATATTGAATTTGAAACAACAATCTTCTCAATTGTTGACTATAGTATGCATACAATCAAAAGGATTATTTGTCAATCTAATAATCTTAAAAATGAAGATTTTATACTTAAAAACGTAGTATACATCCCTAACTTTTATATTAATATTGTTTCAAAAATTAAATTGAAAGAAGTTGGTTTATAATTTATAGGCATAGATTCTACTCTTTATTATAAATCTGTTAATAACAATTCTATTGTTATTCAATGTATTTGTGCGGACAATCTCTTATTCCTAGAATATAACCCACTTTTATTTTACTTTCTATTCCTTATAAATATCCTAGTGAATCAATCAATAATTATATGTTCTTCAATCAATAAAAAGATCAAACAATCTTTTCGACGATCTCGCGATCCTTTAAGATCATAATATAACTTTGCTAAATTATGGTATAAAAGATCTGGACATTTAGAGAAAGAAGTATTAAAATATTTAATCTTTTCTACAAAAAATATTAGAATAAAGAGAATAATTAGATTGGAATATATTGATTATACCTACATTTATACAAAACAGATCATTTCACGATTGCCTAGTAAATATCAATCATTATATCCTTTTTATAAAATTCAATAGGATCTTTTCGACTTTACAAAGAAATACACAAAAACTTTATAGCTTCTAATAATCAAAAAAATATTTAATAGAAAAATATTCATTTTCCTTCTTTATCAAAAATCTCACTTTGAAGTTTGTAAAACCATTCAAGGATTTTTTATTTGAGTATTACGAAAATATGGTTTCTTTGTTGTATGCATTAAACAAAACAACAATATCTTTATAATAGGTATTATAGAAGACATTGTATTCAAAAAATGAATAATCCAAAAAGATATAGAATTAAAATTATCCCCACCCAATATACATTTATTTATTTATTTATTTTAATTTACATCCGGGGGGCAAGCCGCAGGGGCTCGCCACGACCTCCCAGGGGGGTACTAGGGATGGACTATGCTAGTGGGGGTGCCGGCATAGCCACGCGTTCCGTTCTTCTACGGCTGTGATGCAGGTCGGGGGAGAAGCGGCCAGGGGCGCTGTGCGCGCTCCTGCCGCTTGTCTCCCGCTTGCAATGTCGGTGCTGTTCAACCCACTTCATGCTGGGTAGTCCAGGTTTGCGGCTGGCTATAGGGCCCTATCTTGTCAGTTTTTGTGTGTTGCAGTTTGTACGCGGCGGTGGAGGAGGGGGAACGGCTCCAGAGGGGGGTGCAGCCCTGGTTGGCAATGTGAAAGTGGGAGATCAGAGGCTCTCCGGGGAAGCTAAGCGTGGTTGCTCGAAGTGATTGGTGATCGCTAGGAAGATTGCGAAGTCTGTTGGGGTCTTCAGAAGAAGAGAGAGATAGTCGATTGCACTCTTTGTGTCTCGCGGAATTGAGTCGGGTTTGTTCGGCCAGTTGTTGAATTGGGTGCGGGAGTGTCGGCAGAGCACTAGGTGCTCAGGCTCTTTGCTGTATCCGCAGGAGCATTCTGAGGTGGCGTTGTCGTGCTGAAAGCGCCGGTGGTAGGACGCAAAATCCCCGTGTCCGGTCCTGAGCGCTACCAATCGCTGAAGAATAGGGCGGGGGAGGGCAAGTTCCTCAGGTTCCTTGACTTGGTAGCTGAGGTGCCAGCGACGGTATCGGCCAGCGAGGGAGACCTCATTTCGCTTCCACCACCTCTGCTCTGCCTCTCGTCTGAGGGTTCTGGCCGTTGAGCTTATACCACTGATAGTGGGGAGCGATGAGTTGTCGTTTTCGATGCGACCGCTATGGGCGCCCAGATCGGCGAGCCGATCGGCCTTCTCGTTTCCAAGGATTCCGGTATGTCCAGGCGACCATCGGATCGCCACTTGTCTGTTCCTCATGATCTCATGACAGCGCAGAAACGCCCATTGGGATGAGTCGGAGGCGTTGCCCCTGATGCACCAAATGACTGAGGTGCTGTCGATGCACGTAGTGATCTGCCCAGCCGGTTCCAGTCGGACGGCGCGCTCCAAACCTTTTAGAGCACCCACTATCTCGGCGTCGAAGACATGCGAGAGCGGGTTGATCGCCCCATGGCCGGATGCCACTGGAAATTGTCCCCGGTAGATCGCGTAGCCGTAGCCGACTATCTTTTGCCCTCGGTGGTACTGTTCAGTGCCGTCCGAGAAGACTGTGATATGGCTGTCAGGCAGACGATTCCACCATTGCGTGAATTCGAGCGCGGCTGCTTCTTTCTTCACGCCTCCTGTGGGGTCGGTGCGGCTCCCTGCGGAGAAGTGCGGCGGGGAGAGTATTGGTCTCGGTGCTTCCGGGATCAATCTAGCTAGTCTGCGGAGGTTGGTGTTGTTCATCTTGTGTTGAGGTGCCTGCGCTAGACGAATCGCCAGTGGGTGGTTTTCGTCCACCTTGCGGAGTCGGAGTGCGAATCTTATTCGTGCTTGTTCGAGTGCTAGCTCGCCGGGCGGTAGTCCAGAGTCTCTCAGGATCGCAATGGTCGGAGTCGTGCGCCAAGCGGGTAGAACTCCTCTTGCTGCTAGGACGATCGCTCGATCGACCTTGGTGATGTGACTGCCCAGCCTTGTGCTCACCATTGTACCACGGGCAGCTCCCCCCGCCCGATTTGGCTTCGTTCGGCCTGTGTACCATACCTCGGATCCATAGAGGGCAGAGGGTAGGACGCAGGTGATCACCGCCTTGCGCAGCGCCGCAGCTGGCGGGCCGTGACGTGTCTGTGCGAGCCCTTTGATGTGCCTCGCGACCTTGCGGGCTTTCGCTTCTCGTTCTGCTACGTGTCTTTTGAAGGATAGCTTCCGATCAAACCAGACTCCCAGCCAGCGTAGGGCTGGTTGAATAGTCTCGTCGCCCGACTCACTGATAGGGCGGATCGATATCTCGTCGTTCACCTCCAGGTGCGGGGTGTATGCCTCTCTCCTCCGGGAGAGGTGTATCATCTCTAGCTTTTCCGGTGCAAACACTATGCGGTTTCGTTCACCCCACTGGAAGATCTGGCGGAGATCGCGTTTGAGGAGGCCAATATTCTTGCGTACGTTCTTGGATGCGCGGTAGATGCAAACGTCATCAGCATACCCGAAGCGCAGCTTGGTGTCTTGATTCAGTAGCTCAGCGAGGTATAGAACGTATAGTACGGGTGAGAGCGGGGAGCCCTGCGGGGTGCCGCACTTGACGCGGCTGTACTCTGTAGTTGCATTTTCCAGCCGTACTCTTACTAAGCGGTCGCTCAGAAAGGCTTGGACTAGTTGCAGAAGGGAGCGGGGCCACCCTTGCTGGCGCATACGTTCCAGTAGCCTATTCGGCAGGAGTGCGTCGAACGCGCCTTGTACGTCCAGTGTGACCATTGTGACTTCTTGCTTGCGGGCGAAGGCCTCTTCGACATCATGTGCAAACGAAGTGACTAGGTCCATTGCTGCTCGCTTGGGGAGCGCTCCTCCGTGTTGGGGGCTGAGTATGCCTGCTGTCATCGCGGTCCATGAGATGCGTCTGGCGATTATGCGTTCCAGGCCCTTCGAGATGCATGAGAGTAGAGCTATCGGTCGCCAGGATCGCACTGACGATTTATCTTTCTTTCCGATCTTAGGGATCATTACCACCTCTGCACGTCTCCATCTGGCTGGGAAGTAGCTTAGTTGCAAGCATCGATTGAAGATCCCAGCGATCACCAGTCCAATGGTGTCCCAGCAAGCTTTCAGAAGGCGAACGGTGACCTGGTCAGGCCCCGGTGAGGTGCTCGAAACTCCTATGACGCTCTTTTCCACTTCTTCGAAGGTCACTTCCGTGCACCATGGGAGTTCGTTGGGTATGCGGCCTGGCCGGAGTGGGTCCGTCTTGAGATCGTCGCTGCTGTCGAAGCGCTCGAGGACTTCCTTCTGTAGGACCCGGGCCTTTTCAGCGGTGTCTTCGATCGCCACGCCATCGACGACCAGGGGCGGCGCTCTGAGGTTGACAGCGAGCTTGTGCCAGCCGATCACTTTGTATAGGTCTTTGTCACAATTTACCCCATCAATGATCCCGTGCCAGTACTGGCGTTTCGCTTTTCTGATCGTAGTCATCAATCCCCGCCGCCAGTGTTCCGCCTGGTCGGTGCCCTCAGCTCTAGCTGTTCTATAGTTTTGGTGAGCCATTCTGCATTCGCTTGTCCACCAAGGGGCAGAGCGACCGGAAGCGTCTTTCTCCTTTCCTGCTAGGCGAATCGCCGATTCAAACAAAGAATCCAGCATTCCTACTAATTCATTGACCTGCCCGGCAGGCATATTCTCTGGGCTTGGGAAGTGGGGAACCCCGTTCTTTATGATCCCCTGGAATACTGAGAGGCCTTTCTCGCTGATCACGCGACCAATGGACTTGGCAATGGGTGAGGTGAGGTTCGGAATCGTAGTTACCTGTGTTTCGTGATCGGAGCCGCTTCTCAGATCACAATCAACAACAGTGCCAGCGAAGGGGATATTAGAGAAGGTCAGATCAATCGTGTGACCTGCTTCGTGAGTAGGGACCCCTGGGGTCCCGATAAAGTCCATTCCACTCGAAAGGGACCATTCTGCGAGGAGCGCTCCTTGGCCGGCCGAAGCTATACCGGGCTCGAATAGGTCGTGCTTGGCATTGAAGTCGCCGCCTACCACTGTGCGGTCGGGGAACGCTGTGGAGACTACCAGATCCACCATCCCCCTAGTACCCGGCTGCCGGTATATGTTAACAATCTGCACGCCGTTCACTTCTATCCAGAGAAGGTCTCGGCATGATTGAACGCGTTTTTGTTGGGCATGGATCCGCTTGCTCTTGCGTACGTATGTCATTGTTCTTGGTCTTTCTGCCTCTCTTTCGGGGCCGTCCGGGCTGTCCCAGCTGTCTGTCGGCGCAAAGAGGTCGTACCCCGGGTGGTTCTGGGTTCGAGACCCAGGGTATGTGGAGGGTTCCTGTATGCAGAGGACCTCCAATTCTTGTTCGTACGCCATTTGTAGTATCGCGATGTGCGCTCCTGTCTTTTTCTGTACGTTCGCCCAGCCGATCCGTATGGACCTGGCTGTAGCTGTCTGGCGGCTGGCGCCGCGGTGCCGGGAGGAGTGGCTACTCATTCAGGTCAATATCGATATCCATGCCGGTGTGCTGCGATAGCGCAGCATTGAAGAGTGCCTTCTCGTTCAGGCTGCCCTCATTTGGGCGCTTCCTCTTGGGGCGACAAGGGTCATCGGACGGGCTGTCAGCCGGGGAGACATTCTGAGGGGCATGTTGGGAGCTGCTCAGGTTTTCGTACGCAGTGATGCGTTCCCCGCGAGAAGGGGGGGGTATCTCAACTGCGACACTCCGGGGAGCCGCCGCAGCCAGGGTAGCCGTCCTGTTGGCTAGTGCTTCAGCGGCCAGACGAGTCTTTCGGCTCTGTTTTTTGATCTCATAAGCCTCAGATTTCGTAAGGCGCACGACTTTCCCATTGACTCGACGCGGCATCGCAGGGCAGCCGTTGTGCCCGGCCGGGAACGATCCTGCGCAGTTTGCGCATTCAGTCTTGGCCTTGCACTCGGGCCCAAACGGGCCATCGTGGTTCGTTCGTAGGACGCTGCAGTTATTGCATCTTGGGGCGCTCTTGCATATCACTGGGTTGCAGAAGCCCTGACACCCTGGATTATGGTGGGTGATACGCTGTTTTGGCTTAATGTATCGGGCTCGTTTGGAGCTATCCAAGAGTCTGAAGGGAGAGACTTTTATCGGTAGGCTGACGATCCAGGTCTGCTCATAGGAGTCGGCTGTCCGGATAGTAGTTCGGCAGTCGATCGGGGGAGTGCCTGTTTGTATTGACACTTCCTCAGCTACTATCTCCTTAGTGACTAGTATTCTATCTCCGTTCAGACTACGGAGGGAGGTCGGGACTCCCTCTAATACGTAGCGATGCCAGGTTATGGGTCGTTCCAGACTATTACAGTTCAGGATCTTCTTGATTTTTTCCGCATTCTCGACTTCGAGTAGTTTATTGCGTATAGCGCTGCTAGCAGCTCGTACCGCCCACCCAGTAGCTGTAGGGGTAATGGACACTATATCGGTATCTTTCAGACTGGGGATAGCCTCATCGATCGCCTTTCTTAGTATGTAGGCGC
This sequence comes from Botrytis aclada, assembly GCA_014898285.1. Lineage (NCBI taxonomy): Eukaryota > Fungi > Ascomycota > Leotiomycetes > Helotiales > Sclerotiniaceae > Botrytis > Botrytis aclada. The sequence continues at coordinate 1,794,865 of RCSV01000008.1, forward strand.
TCGGACGACTTACTGTCGGTGCAGCAATTCCTGCTGCTAGTAGACGAGTATCCACTCTGGTTTTCCGGGGTTTGACCGATCTCCACTTGTTGGCCTGCCCTTGCATGTACGCGGTCGCGTTCGTAGACGCGCTCGAGTTTTTCGGGGTCTTTGTGATATCCGCGTAGGTGCGGTTTGGATTGTTGCTATTCTTATCTCCAGCTATAGGATATATCGCATTTTGTGATAATCTGGTTTTGATATTGTTTATTGCTATATTGCAAACTTCTTTGCTGTAAGCTGCTTTCTCTGGTGTGCTATCGGCTTCGAATTGGTGAAGCATTGCTTCGAACGCTTCGTAGACCTCGCGTTTGAGTCGCGCTTGCTCATCGAGGGCATTAAGTTGATCCGTAATAGAGGATCCTCTCGTTGCCAACGGGCTTGATGCAGCGGCTCTCGCAGCTTCTGCGCTATAGGCGCTTGTGCTGCTGAAGTTGAATGGTAAGGGTGAGGGTGGTGATCGGTCGCGGGTGAACTGGGGATCGGTCGCGATCGGCGCCCTCGTAGGGGTAGTCGCCATGGCGCTCACGCCGTTGGCGACGACTGTAGGTGTGTCTGATGCTAGAGCTTACGTAGTCGGAGGGTGCGGCTTAGTGCGATCTAAGCTCGTCAGAAATGAATTGTTGTTGCACCCAATATACATGAGGCAAATAAAGAATCAAAACGAACAAAACAAAAAATTATAATAAAGTAAATCAAAATATATATTTCTTTAGGATTTCCTAATTATATATAGATAGAAATTGTACAAGCAGCTATTTATCTATACAACATCAATCCTTATAAAACCCACTCTTTCAAATCTCTAAATAAGATATTAAATATATAATTTTAAGACTATCATTATTATTCCGCACCATTAATCACTAATTATTTAACTTACAATCTCTAATTAAATTAGAATAATATATATCAATACGGATATCAAACTTATTTATTAAATAAAAAAAGAGAATTTAAAGTTAATAGAAAACTTTATAAAATTAACCCTAGAACTTATATTGAATACCTTATTAAATATATTATAGAATCATTGATCTTCTATATATAAATTCCAAAGCTTAAAAGAGTTATTATTATTTATAATATTACATTTAATGAAAATCATATATATAAAATTGATACTCTTAATAGGATTATCGATACATTATTGAAATAGGAATTACAAAAACTCTCTAAAGAACTTAATATTCCAATTCCGATTAATATCAATGGTACTCTCCCAGAAAAAGAATACAATAAGATTACTTCAAATTATACTACAGTAACTTCCTTATCTAATACTATTATGTACACTATAGATATACCTATAAATAAATAGAACTCAGGGGTATATCTAAAGAATGGAAACATATCTATAAATTATAAAAAGATTATATTATCAAAGGATCTGTAATCTTTAGTAATCTAAGATTCAAATATTTCATTTTAGGAATAATCAAATAATTTGTAACTCCTGGATATCAATTATTCTATTTTAAATAATTTAATAGATACTAAAGAATTATTCATTATTTCAGAAAATATGAATTATAAGTCTATTAGATTTGCTATCGATATTTTATATATAGAATACAAAAGTAATCCAAAATCTCTATCTACTAATAATTATATAGATTCTTTGACAAATAAGGATAATATATCTGGAAAGGATTCTATTCTTATATCAAAATCAATGAAAAACATATTTATAGAAAATCCGCTTTTTTTAAAATCTTGTATAATAAAGGATACATTATTAGCTTAATTGTTCATTCTTAAGAAAAGAGTATTTAATCTATTCACTGAAAATGAAATTGGTTTTTATAAATAATCATTCAAATAATAAAGAGTTATAAAAATCGAAATTTCATAATCAACTCTCAATCCATCAGAGTATTAAACATTCGATTTCGATCCTCCTATTTCCAATACTCTGCTTCTAGCTAATCACAATCATCTAACTAAACAGCAAGATCTTTTGAAACAAAAATCAGGGATATCAATAAATCATATATTCATTGGTACAATCATTGCAAGCCTATTTAATCAAGGTGGTAATAGATTAAAAGATTTCCATAAAACATTTTGATTTAGTTATCCAATTATGAAACAAAAGGAGAGTAACAACTCTTATGTTACTATTCACAATGTAATCACTACAACTATTTGAATAAAATCTAATCCTTCTGTTACCCTAAATAAGGATTAGCGAAAGGTATTGTCAAAAGTTCATCTCTTAGGTTTACTACTACCATCTAAATACTATTATCAACTTAAGAATTATTTCCTAGAACTTTGGTTCAAATATGAATACAAAATTGAAATCAATAACCTAAAGAAGAGAAAAACCTAGTATAAGATAAATATAAAGGATATTCTAATTGCTTCTATTCTATTGCAATAAGTATTTATATATAAATATGATGAATAAGATTTCTTATCTAAATGTAAAGCAAAACTAATAATATAAAAGGATCTTCAATCAAAAGATATTATTGAATCTATTTATGCTGCAACTTTTGCTGGATGATTATTTAGAATTGTTATAGTATTAATTGCAAAATACGATTTGGAAACCAAACAATTCGATGTAATAAATATATTTATCAATGCTTATAGGGATTTATTAGGTGTATTAGTAGTTTGTTATTTGCTAGATAGATTTAAGGAATTAAACAAATGTATAATATTTGATTGCATTCTATATAATCTTTGTAATTCCTTAGCGATTTGGTTTAAGGATTTCAGTACTACATTGAAAAATCTTGGCCTCATTCAATACAAAAAGGAACCCTATCTTTTTATAAACCCAGAACAAACAATCTTAATCTTATTCTTTATAAATGATATATAAGTTATTTATCACAAAAAAAATTTAACAACAACTGATTACATTATCTTTGGTATCAAAGTTACTTACAAACTCTATAATCTAAATAATACAAAATGATTTCTAGGTATTTGTATTATTTGTAATCGAAAAGCAGAAAGATTATAGCTAGTATATAATATATATATTGAAAAGATTGCAACAAAATTTAATCTCAATTAAGGTAATATATACACTTCATTATCTTTTATGATATTCGTAAAGAATAATGATAAAGCAAATATTATATTTATACAAATATATCAAGAAAAGATAGGATTTGTATTGTATACCACAATCACCGTAAGAGCCGATATTACATTCGCCGTATCTCAGCTTAATCATTTTCTTACTAACCCATTTTCAAATCATATAAAAGTAATTGATTACTACATTCAATACCTTTAAAATACAAGGTATCACACTATTAAATATAATAAAGATCAAATCCCTCAATTTCTATCGTTTTCAAACATATCCTTTACAAACGACCCAAAAACTCGATGATTATTATAAGATTATATCATTTCATTATTTGAAAAACCAATAATCTAGAAAACTTCGAGACAAAATATAATAACTATTTCCACTACTAAAACTGAATTATTAGGTATAAAATGTATATTAAAAGAAACCCTTACAACTTTTCGATTTTTCAAGAAGATTAATCTTTATATCAGACTACTAATCACCATATTTTGCAATAATCAATAAATCATTAGATTAGTAGTAGGCGAGAACAAAAGAATCACTATTAAACTAAGATATATCGATATTCAGAATATATGATTAAAACAAAAATATACAAAAAGAAACTTTTATCTCATTTATCTCCCAACAGCTGAAATAACAATAGATAGATTTACAAAGAACTTATCTTATCAAAAATTTAATTACTTTATATTACTACTAAATCTCCAAGATATTAAAGATAGAATCATCGAAATTATCTGATTAATTTTCCTTTGAAAGCCTTCCTCTTTTCAATATATTCAATATCAATCTGCAAAATCTTAGCCTTCCTTTTCTTTTTTTCAATAATATTATCAATAAACATTCCCTCAAACATTTTACACTTCTTATTATCATCAGAATCTCAAGGAAAAGAAAATTGATCCCTTATTTCTTTATCATCCTTGTCAATACCTATATCCAAATTGAATTAAACCTTTCTTTTCTCTTTACCCTTCGATATAATCTTTTTATATATCTTGTTAAAAACAGATCCAAAAACTATAAGTTTATTAGAAATCTTTAGCCGTTTCACAATAAATGATAGGGAAAAAGAAGATCTCTGATTTTTAATCGAAAAGGAAGGTATGGTCACTAATCGAATTGATTGATTCAATTAAGGAGAAGTCCTAAGTGATTGTATTGATCAAGGGGAGGCAATCTGTATTGATAATAAAAAAGATATATTAAAAATAGAATCTAATAAATCCAATAAATCTAAATTAAAGAATTCATCATTTTCTTTTTATATCGCTAATATTATAATCATTGCAATACAAACCGACTTTGTATTAGAAATAGTTTTCTATCAAAATAATCATTAGCTCAATCAGATAATTGATTAAAACTCTTAAGAAACTTATTTGATCTAGTAAAACCACAAAATTCGAATTCAAAAGCTTAATTAACCTTTTTGCTAAAAGTTTTAAAAAAACCGGCAATATAGTATAGGTATGTGTAAAACATTTTCAATATCGAGAAAAAGAAGAACTCTTACATTTGAAATACTTTTTATAATCTTTATAACGATTAGATAAAAGAGATCGGATATATTCAGTATACGGGATTGTATATTGATTATCTCGATCTTTTGTATTCCGAACTTTATTCTTGGGACGACTCTTCTGATTCGATATTTTTAATTCCTTCGATTTAGAATCTGAAATAGAAGAAGAAGAGGAAGGTGATTTATTTAAAGAAGAATTGTTATTCGAGATAACAATCTCTTTTTGATTATCAGAAGTTTGTATAAGAGAATCTGTTCGCTCAGCAGCAGTAATGATAGTACGATTTCTTTGATCAATATGGTTACAAAAAGACGATGGACTAGCTTTCTTCAGAATATTATCAGATTTAACAAATGTGTTAAAACTAGATGCACTTTTTGAAGAACTTCTGTTATCCTTTTTAAGAAAATGATTTTGAGCAGAAAGGGATATTGATAAAAAATGAAATTTATAAGGAGAATTCGAAGTGTTAGTATTAATTTTAGTGAATGAGTGAATAGAAGAGGGAGAAACAATGTTTTGTTGTGCAAAAAGCGTGGGATTAGTATGATATGGAGATCGAATTGTATTAATTATTTTATATCAATAAGAATAAATCGAAGAAATTTGTGATTGAGGTAGAAATATATATTTAGTGATAAAAGAATGATTTGCTTAGGAGAATTTTCTTTAATAAGAGGGGGTATAATGAAAACTCTAATTGAAACTATACAGAATCTGAATTTGAAAAGAGTGGGAATTATTTTATTCTTATTATTATAATCAATCAATAAATATTTCAGAAAACTTTAGAGTCTTCAAATATCCTGATTCTAGGCATTTCCATTAGAGAACTACTGTATGTACAATACACTCGAATCAATTCACAGATTCAGTGTGTTTGCAATACCTCTAATCCATCGAATCATTCCTAACCGTTTATTTATGTATACTTCCAAAATATCAGATCATCAATTTGATGATCTATATGTATATGTGTATCAGAAGTGTAACCACCCAGTTTATCTAGCACATTTCTTTGTTTTTATATCACTTTTCATTCCTTTGTTTGCGAAATTTATATGTTTGGCAGGGAAATCATTTATGCATATTATACAAATGGATATACTGCTATTTGTAGCATTTGTTGTCTAAAAATTAGAAAACTTTCTTTTGTCCTTAGGCAGATCGAGATTACCTCGATCTGGGGGGTGTATTATGCAATATCATATGCTATATACGTGCCCCGATTATCGAGATCGGCCTTTATGATCGATCTCAATTATATTATCACTATATTAGCTACTCCACTTATTACGTAGTCTATTAGGATAATAATCTTTTCCAAATAAGTGCCTACATTGTTTATTTTGGGTATATATAGAGGATACTGATCATTATGATCAATCCTTAAGTTAATCTAGTCTATTAATCCTTTATTCTATTATCTCTCTATCAAAGGTGACCACTGATGTAGCTATCCTCCGTGATATTGTAATTAATTGGAAGTAGAGTATTAGGAATAGAAGGATTGAAGTTGAATGTTTGATATTCTAATAGATTAAGAGTTGATTATAGAATTTCGATTTTCATAATTCTTTATTATTTGGGTAATTGTTTATGAAGATTAACTTTGTTTTTAATAAATGGATCAAATACTCTTTTCTTAAGAATGAATAATCGAACTGGTAATGTATCCTCTATTATATAAGATTTTAGAAAAGATAGACTCTCTATAAATACATCTTCAATTAATCTTGATATAAGAATAAAATCCTTTTCAAATATATTATCTTTATTTATCGAAAAATCTATATAATTATTAATAAATAAAAACTCTGGATTACTTTTGTATTTTATATATAGAATATTGATAACAAATCTAATAAACTTATAATCCATATTTTCTAAAATGATAAATGATTTTTTAATATCTATTAGATTATCTGAAATGGAATAATTAATATCTAAAAATTGTAAATTACCTAATTGTTCCTAAAATGAAATATTTGAATTTTGGGTTACTAAAGATTACAAATCCTTTAATGATATAATCTTTCTATAATTTATAGGTATGTTTTCATCCCTTAAATGTACCCCTAAATTCTATTCATTTATAGATATATCTATAATGTGTATAGTAATACCAAACAAGGAAATTACTGTAGTGTAATTTGAAGTAATCTTATTGTACTCTTCTTCTGGGAGAGTACTATCGATATCGATTGGGATTGGAATATCAAGTTCTTTAGAGAGTTTTTGTAATTCCTAATTGTGAAATTCTATAATAGGTATAGTAAATCACTTACTAATATCTTATTAATAAGCTATATTATGATTTATAATATATGAATAATATGATTTTATATTATGAAATTATATTATCATATTATAATATAGCTATATCTCTTATCAAATTGATTTATAATGGAATAGAATGGAATGGAATCATATGAAAGATTATCGATAAATCAATTCAATTTGATTGGTTATACTTTCTATTTATTATATAAATTGATTCTATAAGATTCGATTTAAATCAATCTTATTTATAAGTATAGAACTTACTAGAATTTCATTATAAACTATATAAACCTAGGATATTCTTTAAAGAAAACCTAGGAAAAAGCAAGCAAATTAGATATAATTCATTCTTTTATACTATTTTGACTTCAATTCAACTATCTTATATATTCGATTCGTCCCTAAGCTAAATCTGACTAAGTCTTCCACTAAATATTATAATAATTATAATATTATTATTATAATATAATTTCATAACCTCCAAGACTAATTCAATAATACATTGATAATCCTATTAAGAATATCAGTTTTATATATATAATTTTTATCAAATGTAATATTGTAAGTAATAATGATTCTCTTAAGCTTTGGAATTTATATGCGGAAGATTAATGATTCTGTAATATATTTAATAAGGTATTTAATGTGAGTTTTAGGGTTAGTCTTATAGAATTTCTTATTAACTCTAAGTTTTCTTTTTTTATTTAATGTGTAAGCTTAATATTTGTATTGATATATATTATTCCAGTTTGGTTAGAGATTATAAATTAAATGATTAGTAATTGATGGCGTGGAATAACAATAATAGTTTTAGAATTATATATCTAATACTTTATTTGAAAACTTGAAAGAATAAGCTTTATAAGGATTGATATTATATAGATAAATAGCTACTTATACAATTTCTATTTATATACAATTAGGAAGTTCTAAAGAAATATGTATTTTGATTTGTTTCATTATAATTTCTTGCTCTATTCATTCTAATCCTTTATTTGCTTTGTATATATTGGGTGGGGATAACTCTAATTCTATATCTTTTTGGATTATTTATTTTTCGAATGTAATGTTTCTTATGATATCTATTATAAAGATATTGTTGTTTTGTTTAATGTATATAACAGATAGGCTATATTTTTGTAGTATTTAAGCAAGAAATCCTTGAATGGTCTTATAGATTTCAAAATGAGATTTTTGATAAAGAGGGAAAATGAATATTTTTTTATTAAACATTTTCTTGATTATTAAAAGCTACGAAACTTTTGTGTATTCCTTTATAAAATCGAAAAGATTTTATTGAATTTTATAAAAAGGATGTAGTAGTTGATACTCATTAAACAATTATAAAATGATTTGTTTTGTATGAGTGTAGGTATAGTCGATATATTCCAATTTAGTTATTCCTTTTATTCTGATATTTTTTGTAGAAAAGATTAAATATTCTAATGCTTTTTTCCCTAAATGTTTAGATCTTTTATGTTATAATTTGACAGAGTTATATTATAATTTTAAAGGATCACAAGATTATCGAAAAGACTATTTGATTCTCTTATTGATTGAAGGATATATAATTATTGATCGATTCATTGGGATATTTATAAGGGATAGGGAGTAAAATGAAAGTGGGTTGTATTTTAGGAATAAGAGATTGTTTATACGAATGTATTGAATAATAATAGAATTGTTATTAACAGATTTATAACGAAGAATAGAATCTATACTTATAAACTATAAATCGGCTTTTTTCAATTTAATTTCCGAGATAATATTAATATAAAAGTTAAGGATATATACTATATTCTTAAATATAAAATCTTTATTTTCAAGATTATTGGGTTGATGAATGATTCCCTTGATTATATGCATGTTATAGCTAACAATTAGGAAGATTGTTGTTTTAGATTCAATATAATCTGATGATAAAGAAGATATATACTTTTGTTTATCAAGAAGTGAGATGTTATTAACAAAATGTATAGCGCTATTTGTATTCAGGATAATACTTTGGGATAGATAATGAGGGGTTATTATTGTAATATTATAAATCCTGTTTGGTGATTTACTCTAAATGATTATAACATTTAGTTTAGATTTAGAATTATAATGATTAATTTAATTTGAGGATTTCAATTACTCTTTATTCTTTCAGGCTTTTCTTACATTATTTCATTTATTGGATTTCATTCAATTTATAATTTGGGTGCGCTTATGATTAGTAATCTTAGAAATCTTTTTTTTACTACTTTTTCTAATGAGAATAAATTTGATTGTGTAGCATTCCTTTGGAGAATAATATGTTCTTGAATTAGCAGTCTTCCAATCACTTTCTTGTCTGCATGGGCATACGAACTTTTTTCCATTGTTATTTCTTTTTCTATTATTATCTTGCTTGCCTTTACCGGACGCTTGATACGATGATTGATTTAAAGGAGTACTAACTGTGAAAACACTCTTTATCTTAGATTCGATAGAATGTTAGTAAGCAAGATTATCAAAAATATTACCATATTACTTTAAAATATGGTTTAGTATTCTTAATTGATTATTTATATCAATTTGTATAAGTATAACAAATATTTATTCAGGAGCTATACATTTTTTTACAGTTTGTATAAAGTCCTTGATTGCTTTGTTATATTTGATTTCCAAGATATCATAAACAACTACATTAACATAAGCATTTAATCATTCAGTATACTATTTGATTGAATTAGTGTGTTTTATATAGATTTGCTAAAAATAGTTGTGATAGCTTTGTATTATTGTGGCTTCGATTATTTGCAATATAAATGTAAGAAAATCTTTTAGCTTTTTGATAAAGAATCTTATAGATATAAGCCTTTGAATTTTATTTTCGATTATAATATTCATTAGATAAATTTGATTTACAATCTTAATAATCTAATCAAAAACTTTTTTATACTTTTTATATATACAATTGTATTTGTCTCTATCAAAGCAATATTCATTTTGAAAAGTGAAATATTTAACTGATACATTTTGAAAAGTATATAGAAATGGTTTTGGTGGAAGGATTATATTTGTCACGGATCGCACTCAATCGCATCGCGATCGGTCACATGCTCTCGGAAGCGCACGTGCGCCTATGTGTACATAGTTAGTATTTATAATCGCTCTACGAGCGCTCAGTTTGTAGTTCCTTAGTTGTAGATTCTAAAGGTATTTTATACTCTGTTTTCACAATTCTTCTACAGCAAAGTGTTATATTATCTATAACTTACTATATAATCATATGGTCATCTGGTGGCCATCCAAATAATATCTTATAACCATAATATCTTTTTAGATAAATCGAGGATGTTTGATATCATTTATAGGAAGAGGGCTGATTCTGAGTAAAATCTATTCGATGGAGGACAATAATATTTTATATATATTGAGTTACAAGTATCGCTATTATGTCCGACCTATTCATTAAGAGAGGATTTTAATGTATTTCTTTTTTTGTTGACCTGGTTTTTTAAGTCGATGATGATCGATTTCAATAGAGTGAGGAGCATCTTTTTTATGGTACTGGTATTAATATTGGTAGATATGGAAAAAACAAACAGCCTGGAAACGACTCCTCGATCGAGGTATTAACTCTCGAGGGCAGTATATCTACATATTTCCTCTTTGTGTACGAAAAGCGAGCGTTGATAATGGATGATTTTAGAGAATTGTAGAATGAAAATGTAAGATTTAGAGACAAATTGCTATAGTGTAGTTTTAGTATTGCTGGTTTATTTCAACTTTTTAAATAGTGATTACAATATTATACAGATTTCTAGTAGAATCGCGGAGTTCGAACTTCTGATGTTTTAGTTGTCTTTATTAAAAGGGTATTTTTTATTATCGGAAAAAAGAAGAACAAGAAAAACCTTTGATCGTGTAGTTAGTCTTTGTAACAATCTTTTTCGAGTTATAATAATAAACCCCTTTCAAATCTAGTTGCTTTATTGAATGATTTATCTTCCCCTCATAAATCTCATTTTCGTTTATCTATTATTGTAGTAGAGTGTTTGTACATTTTGAAACTTATTAATCTCTTATCAAAATTCAAAGATGATGTGGAATCGAAAACAAATCTCTGATAGTTATTGATTACCAAGTGTTTTAAACTTTACAAAAACTTGCTTATCTCGGAAGTGCAATACTAATTCTATATAATAGATTAGATAGAAAAGGAAGTTTAAGAATATATATATTTTTTATATATATAAGTCTCTTGTTTGATGGGATAATAATTGATTAATAAGCTGGTAGTTATTTATAAAAATTCTGCTGAAGTCGATTATATACGGATTAAATATGAATACTAGATTATGCCCAACAGTGCCCAAAAAGATAATTTTATAGTATGATATTGAAGATTCCGATTATTTGTTATACAAACAGAAATCATAAATAATAGAACGCTTTTCCGCGATTTGGAAAGAAAGATATCCGATTTCCTCCAATAAGTTATTGGTTTATATATTAAGGATTGTATTAATATCCAAAACCTTACTAATAAACTTACAGAGATTAATAAACTCAAGGTTATTATTTGAGAATGTAATTGGTATAGGCAAATTAAGGAAATATTGGTAAAAAAGGTAAACATCAATATCTATATACAAAACACTCCTCAAAATAATTTCCGAGTTTACGATGGTGTCAATTTATCTATCTAATCCCAAACCAATTTTCTTTTTTGCAATGTTTCTATTGATTATACTAAAAGCTTTAGATTAAGTTTTATTCCATCTCTAAATAATAATTTCAATTACAATTTTAGTATTTCTGTTCTGGGAGCTAATCATAGCGCAACGCCGCGATTAGTTAGTTTTGCTGATGTAATTGAAATTCAAGAGACTAAAAAAGGTAAAGACTTTTATGATACAGAGGACGATATTGAGGATAACCTTAACTCAAAGGTCCAAATGGAAACTATTGATGCTACTCAATATACTGAAAATCAATGTTTAAACACTGACGCTTAGAACGAAGTTCCCTTTTAAGTACAATTCGGGACATAAGATTTCTCGATTTAATAAAACTAATGGGAAGTAATTCTTTAATCTTTTTATATATAATATTGAAGAATGATTATTTATATTAAATCTAATCTCTTATAGATTTTGAAGTGAATGATTTCGTTTTTATCAATAATATATTTATTTTACAACTATTTCCTATATTTAAATCTTGTTTTGTTTTGTTTGATTATTTTATCAAAGGTAAAGTTATTACTTATTATACATTTTTTAATTTCATTATCGATATCTGATAATAGTTTTATCTATTATTTCTGATTATCAATTTGGGATTATATAATATAATTCTAGATCGATTTTAATTGATAGAAACAAAAATCAAGATTGATTGTTTCAATTGTAAACTTGATTGATCTGCCGAATATTCTTCTATTATTTCTTTATCAAAAAACATTCTTTTAATTAGGGAAAGTTTTTAAGATTTTAGAATAAATTGTTTGAAATAAAAAGATATTGATAAATGGGATGCTCGATTAAACGAAATGCATAAGCAATTAAAAAGAAAGATTTATCAATTAATCAAAATAATTCTAAAAATATATTTAACATCTTTTCGAAAAGTTAAAGTAGAATTTTTGATATTAATCGAAGTTTAGGTTTCAATCAATCTAAAAAAGATATATATTTTTAGGATCATTTCCATTCAAGCGGTGTACAAATCTTTACCGCTTTGCATTTTAGATACTTTCAACATTTACACTTTTAAACTATCCCAATTCAATTTTATTTGTAAAAAGAGTAAAAATTATAAAATCTTTATAGTTATTTGTATAGAGATGGATGATGTTATCACTATTCGAAAATCTATTCGAAAAAAAGAATATTGTATTTCGATTGCAGTTGCTGTTTTGAAAAGTTCCAATCCGCAAACCTTGATTGTTTTTCATTATATTCTAGCCGATATTAAAACGGAATCATCGATTTCCGAAACTTATTAATAATACCATCGAGCGTTCTTCAAATATGATTCGAATATTTTATTTTTATTTTGATTGTACAATCATAGGATTATATTGAAAGGAGAAAAAGAGAAGGTATTCAAATATAGTTCTTTTTATAAGATGTTTTTTGAGCAATTTGAAATTGTTAAAGAATATATTATAAATAATTTAGCAAAAGGATTTATTGAATTCAGTTAAGTTCTATTTGTAGTTTCGATTCTTTTTGTAAAAAAGCTGAATGGAAGCTTAAGGTTTTGTATTGATTTTCGATTATTCAATTTTTTAATGTGTAAAGATAGGTATTTATTATTTCTTATTGATAAAACACTTGTACGATTTGTTGATATAAAGGTGTATATCAAATTAGATATTCGATAAGCGTTTTATTGTATATGTATGGATTTGGTTTTGAGGAATATATTATTTTCTGTATTTAGTATAATGCTTATAAATGCAAGGTTTTTTCTTTTGGATTGATAAACAGTCTAGCGACTTATCAAAGATATATAAATAATATTTTATTTGATTATTTAGATGATTTTTGTATTATTTATTTTGATAATATATTAATATATTTTAAAAACACAAACGATTACGAGGAATATGTAAAATATATTTTCGAACAATTTGAATCTGTTGAACTCTAAGTAGATTTTAAGAAATATAAATTCAATATTAAATGTATTAAATATTTAGGGTTTATTATTTTAATTAAAAGTATATAAATCGATTCAGAAAAGATCGAAGTAATTATTAATTGGATATACTTTATTATTGTGAAAGGTATTCAATTGTTTTTAGAGTTTTATAACTTTTATTGTTGTTTTATAAAAGACTACGGTATAATAGCAAAATCTTTAGTCGAACTTATCAAAATGAATATCAAATTCCATTTCGATATAATCTGTTAGAACACTTTTGATATATTTAAAGATAGATTCATTTCTGTTTCTCTTTTATAGTATTATAATTATATGCTATCTTGTATATTAAAAATCGATATATTTGATAGTGTTATCGCTAGTGTACTCTTTTAGAAGCATAGTGAAGAATGACTATCAGTTGTTTACTTCTTGAAAACAATGGTTGCTGCTGAATTGAATTATAAGGTTTATGATAAGAAAATGTTAGCAATTATTCAATCGTTAGGTTACTGGAAAGTCGAATTTACTGGTTCATTCCATTAGATCAAAGTTTATATCGATTATAAAGTGTTCGAGTACTTTATATCAATTAAATAGTTGAATATTTGATAAATACGATGAACTGAATTGCTCGCTGATTATAATTTCATTATTATATATTATACTAAAAAGAATAATTCATTTGCAGATGTGTTTATTTGGTATACCAACAAATTGGATTAGCAAAATAGTATAAAGAAAAGAAATCGCTTCCAATAGTTTATAAAAGATGATTAGATAGACTCAAAGATTATATAGAAAGTTTTGTATAAAGACTTAAATGTAATTGTAAACCTTAATATATATGCAATTTCCTTTCTTTTTGATATTATCAATTGTATTATAAAAACTAATAAATTTAACCTAAATTTAAAGGTGTTGTATGTTTAAGCTATGAAATTGTACAAGCATTTTGTTTTCGAAAAAGATCTCTTGTTTTATAACAAATATCTATTTGTACTGGATATCAATAATTTGTGAACTTATTTGATTCGAAAAGCTTATGATTCAATCTTTATTATACATTTTGATATGAAAAAGATTAATGTACTTTTGTTTAAATAATATTATTAAAAAGGAATGGAAAAGATTATCAATTAATATATTTAGAATTGTTATAAATGTAAGTGTAGTTTTATATCTAGGGATAAGATTCTAGACTTTTTGTATTCTTTTTTTATTTCAGAAAGAGTATGACAATATGTTATTATGGATTATTATAGTTTCAATAAGGATAAGTATGGTTATGATAATGTATTAGTTATTATTGATTGATTGATCAAACAAGTTATTATTATATTTTGTTACAAATCGATCGATATCAGAGATTAAGTTTATTTGTATTTATATTATGTATACTATTATTATGAAGTTCCCGAATCTATAATCTCTGATTGTGGTTTCCAATTTATTTCAAAGTTTTGGAAAGAATTTAGTTAAATCTTAGGAACACAAATAAAGCTTTCTATTGCTTATTACCTATAAATGGATAGTTAAATTGAAATTTATAATCAATATCTCCAATAGCGCTTGAGATTTTTTATTAACTATTATCAAAATGACTAGTCCAAATTCTTACTAATGATGGACTACACTTAGTTTACATTCCCTCATAAATCATTAAATAGTCAAACTTTATATAAAACACTATATAACCATTTACCCCGAAATTCCTAAAATTGAAAATCCAATCCAACCACACCCGTCAACAACCTGAATATCAATAATACTAGAGAATATACCAAATGTAACAAATTAGTATTCAATCAAACTAAAAAGAATATTTTACATATACAAGAAAAAATAACCCGATCAATAAATTCGTATTACTGAGCGGTCGATTTCGATATTGGAGATTATATATAGTTAAGTATAAAAAACTTCCTTATTCAACGATCTTTCAAGAAACTTGATTATTTTATTTAGGGCAGATTTAAGATTATTGATTGGACTGGAGATTCTTTCTGTTTAGATTTGTTTTCAATTATAAATGTTACGGGCTAAAGATAAAGGAGTTAATATAATTGGCAGTCTATATTATAAGAAGAATTAATTAAAAAGGAAATAAGGATTTTCTGTACGAACAGTGTTTTTGTTGTATCCTTATACTGAATCATACGAATGTGTGTAGGTTATATGACCAAACTTTGTACAGGTACAACCCATCACAATAAAAATCTATTCTATATTTCCATCTAGCAAATTTTATAAAATAGTAAATGATCTACTCCCTAATCAAATTCTCGAGTTATTGTTTTCTATAAATATTATTGGTAATATTAAATAGAAAGTAAAGAAAATTCTGGTTATCAAGAAAGTATGAAACCGGCTGAAATACTAAGTTTTGTAGCTAAACACTAATAACAACCTTGATTGGTACCCCACATCTAATCTAAAGATTGCTCTGCATCAATTTTGTAACTTTTATAAAGCTAATCCAAACTTACTGGGTCTGCCCGCGAGTCTACCCGATTGGATATGTTTTTATGAAAGTGGATACAACAATTATAATTTCGCAAACAATGATTAAGATATAAATATTAGAAATCGAAAAGCTTTTTTTAATTTATTAACTTGATAAAGAAATCACAACTACACAAAGTGTTAGTTACAACTGAATAAATATATTCATTCCAACAAATATATAAATAAAAAACAACATTATCCCAGCTAAACAGATCTATAAACGCCTATGCGAGTACCAACCGTTACCGTCGGACAAGGAACAATAGCAAAGATTAAATAGTTTAAACCAAAAAAACTAGTCTATACCCCAGAAAAGAAAAACGATAAAAAAAGAAACAATCACCACCAAACACTATAGACAGTAACAACTAATTGTAATACAAGTTACAAGAAGTTCGAACTTGCACTCAACAATTGTCAATCGTTTATATACAAGGTTCGCCTCAAAACCTATTTGGTCCAAAGCCAATTAATATTACTGCTCTGTTTCTTCCCTTCGCTCTTTTTTTATTACAAGCAATTATTTCTTTTGTTCATAAACTAACAAAATCGAAAAGCTATTTTTCGAAATCTTATCTTTAAAGGTTTCCCTCAAATTCAATTACCAAAACAAATCAACTATATATAAATCATTTACATAGATTGTAACTTATCTTTGCTAAAACATTCTATTCATTTACAGTTACTTGATATTACAAAAAGAAATAATGAATCTCTTCAAAGTATAAGTATTTGTATTTATGTTTATTATTCAAACAAAGTAGACAATAAGGAATATTGATATTGTGATTAGGGACCCGATAGTAGAAGCTATTATCCTTACCTGTTGTACAATTACGAATACAGTTTGTATAGATCCAGTTTTTCTTTTGAACGTATTTTTCTTTTCAAAGCATTGTCTTTTTGGGTAACCTTTTGCTAGGAGATTTTTGATTGTTATTATTATCAAAGTGAACCTTTTGTTGAGACCCTGTATCGAAGTGGTAATAAGCCTGGCTATATCGCAAATCCGTTATAATATTCTCCTTAATTATAATTGTATCGGATTCCCCAAGCTTATTGAAATAATCTATTGCCTCAATCAATTTATCAGTAAACTTATTTCTATAATCGCTAATCCTATCAATCAGTGGATTATATTCCTTTTCCGAGTTTTGTCTAGGCAAATGGTGGTATGGATATATTCACTCAGTATATCGAAAATCGATACTATTATCAATTATATTATTAAGATTTATAAAATCGTATTTGTTAGATAAGCCAATTACGTTTTGATAATCAAAAAATAAAAATTCTATTTATCATTATTAGACCACTCTATATCTCTATTACTATTATAATCAAAAACCTCAGTATCCATTTCATCCTTATTATTATCCTCTTCCATTGCCGCAACTTGTTTATTATACACTATAACCAATTGGGGACAACTCTTCGCAGCTTTCTGTTCAGATATATTAACACCAAAAAGATTGGTAAATAAAGTATTCAAATTTATTGCCACACAAACCACTTCCAATTACTGCACTTGTACAAACGATAACTTACTCTTCTTTGTAGAACTTTTTGTTGGTGTGATAGGTATATTGACAATAGTCAAAAAAACGAATAAAAAATTAAATGTAAAATTAAGATTGATAATGGACATATTGATAGATTATATAACTCTAAAAGGATAAACTTATTGTTAGGCAATAAGATCAACTAAATAGTTTCCTTCAATCTATATATACCTTATCATTGTGAAAAAAGAAAAATTTGTGTATATATTGAGATACCACACTATTTCTTATCAACAATAAACGGCGATTGATTGTGATCGATAATGTAGGGTATTAAGTAAGATAAATTGTAAAGTTTGAGAGCAAATTTATTTGGAGGGGGGGGTAGTGTTATGGATTGCATTCAATTGTATTGCGATTAGTTATATGCTCTCGGGAGTGCATGTGTGTTTATGTGTATATAATTAATATTTATAATCGTTCTATGAGTGCTCAGTTTGTAATTCCTTAGTTATAGATTCTAAAGGCATTTTGTACCCTGCTTTCGTAGTTCTTCTATGACAAAGTGTTACAATATTGATATCATTATCTTGATCAATTAGTGGCTTAGTGTAACGGGTTGCACCCGTACAAAGCTTGGTCATATGATCTGCGCACGTTTGTATAACTCAGTATAAGGATATAACAAAAACACTGTTTATACGGAAAATCCTTATTTCCTTTTTAATTAATTCTTCTTGTAATATAGACTACCAATTATATTGATCCCTTTATCTTTGGCCTGTAATATTAGAATTAACTCATCTATTCACATTAATTTGTAAATACATCATTATACAAAGCTATAAGGGTAGTATTGTCGATTCAAAACAAAAATCCTTTATGGTTGAAATATACAATTTTATATAAAAATCCTTTATGGTTAAAATATACAGTTCTATATGAAAATCCTTTATGGTTAAGATATACAATCTTATACAAAGTTTTTACACACAATAATAATTTAACTTACGATTCATACAATACAAACAATTATGAATGATTACGATGGAAGGAAATATATTGCCACAATAACTATAAAAGATATTTGAATACTAGGTCTAACAAACAAAACAACAAATTTAACAAATAGAACAACAAGCTCAACAAATAATAAATCTGATTCTTTAATAGGCCGAAGTTATTATCCAATTGGAAATTTGTATAACCTCATACAAAACCTCTCAATAAGAAATATTATCCAAAATCCTAATAGTAATATCTTCAACATTAAATAACATTATACGAAAACCAAAACCTTCACTCCCACACCCCAAAAAGTTTGATGAAAGTGAACTTGCTTATTACTCATAATTCGAAAGTCTTTTACATACAAAATTAAAGATTGATAATTCTACTATCGAATAAAAAAAAGAAAGAGTATAATACACTTTCGAAAAGTTATCAGGAAAAACAATAACAAAAATCTTTCCTTGAATAGCTTATATCAATAAAGAAAAGAAATTCACAATAAAGGAATTTTTGGGATAACTTCGAATAGTATTCTCTGACCCTCGTTAACAATAAAAAGCTCTAAATCAAATCAATTGTATGAAACAAGGAGTTCATTCTTTTAGCAAGTTTTTAAATGAATTTAATCAATTAATTCTTAAAGCAAAAGATTGGGAATAAATAGATATAATTAAGAAAGATTATCTCAAAGCCATTTTTAATACAAAATTATTGACTGCAATAATAGGTGTTCCAAAAGAAGTTTTGTATAATGAGTACTGCAAACAATTACTAATAATCAATAATCAATTGAACAAAATCGCCGAATTCAATACTTGGCGTATGAAAAAGAAGTTGGAGATCATTATTGAAAAGACTTCATCAAACACAACACCTACTCCATCATACAATACAATGGATTGACAACCAACAATAACAATCTCTTCTGCTCGAATAAAAGAATCACATTAGACTTCGGACGAGATTATAAAAACATAAAGAAAAGTTAAACAATACCTACAATATAAACTCAATAAACATGGAATTAAAAAATGCCATACAAAATTGCAATTCTCTAAAGAAAAGATTAAAGCAACTCCTATCCAAAAGAAAGATACTTATAATCATATAAAAAAGCCCTCTTCAATAAAAGAAAATCAAATTAAAAAACTTTCAGATTCTAAGAATTCGGGAAAAAAATAGCTTCCAATAAAAGATACCATCGAAAGCATACGAAGATTTCAAAGATAGTAGTAAAAACTTGAACAAAATTCTAAGAAAATTTAATGAATAGTTTGTTATTTTTGGTTTCCACCTTAATCAATAAAAATTGTTTTGCAAAAACCCTTTTTGATTCTAGTTATCTATCGTATAAACTTATAACCTCTGCTTTTGCTACTAAAAACAACCTTCAACATATCCCTATTTCTTCTCAAGAACTTTCTGGTTTTGATGCTTTTTCTAATAATAAAATCATAGATATAGCTATTATATCTTTTGATATTGATGGCCATTACAAAAAAAGATTCTTTTTATATATCATCCCAAAACTGGAATTGTATAATATAATTCTAAAACTTCCTTAAATCAACAAACAAAATATACAAATTAATGGATTCAAATCAAAATGTTTTATTACTTTAATGAAGATTTTTGTATGAAATCAAGTAAGTTTTCTAAAATCAGATAATAAATCAGATATCGATTGTCTACCTGTATTAATAAAAGTATTTTGTATAATAACAAAAAGATTTAAAAAACAAAAGATTAAAGTATTTATTACTAGTCTTAAGGATATTGCTAAAGCACTTGATAAAAAGAAAAAGAAAAAGACAGACCCTTATATAAAACTTCCTATAATCTACTAGAAGTTCCTATAAGCCTTTAGCCCCACAAACACTGATAAAATTCTCCTTTTACAAGGAAAGGAAATTGATTATAAAATTGAATTAATATCGGAAAATAAAAAGAAACCAATAATTCCCTGAAAACCTTTGTACAACATATCGTACAACGAACTCTTAATCTTATGAAAAACCCTAATAAAATATTTAAATAAAGGATTTATTTGAGTAAGCAACTTATCTACTACTACCCCTATTCTCTTTGTACAAAAGCCTGGAGGCGGTCTTCGCTTTTATATAGACTATCAAGCCTTAAACAAAATTATACAAAAGGATCGATATCCATTCCCTTTAATTCAAAAAATGTTATAACATATAGAAAAAGTAAAATAATATATGAAACTCAATATAAACTAAGCTTTTTACCGAATTTATATTGCAGAAGATAACAAATAGAAAACGGCTTTTCGGATAAGATATAATTTTTATAAATGAATAATTACTTTCTTTAGATTGATTAATACTTTTAATATCTTTCAATAATATATCAATTATATGTTAAGAGAATATCTGGATGATTTCTTATCTATATATATAGACGATGTTTTAATTTTTTCTGACGGTTCTCTTTAAGAACACGAAGAGCTTATACAAAAAGCTCTTCAGAAACTTATAAATGCTGATCTCTTTTTAGATATCGATAAATGTGAATTCTTAATAAAACGAATAAAATATCTAGGATTTATATTTAATATTAATAAAGAAGTAGAAATAAATCTGGAAAAGATAAAAGCGATTTTCAAATAAGAATCTCTAAGTTTTATTAAAGCTGTATGAAGCTTTCTAGGGTTTACAAACTTTTATAGAACCTTCATTAAAAATTATTTGGATATTGTATGATTATTTATTAAATTGATATATAAGGAATAAATCTTTTGCTGGATGGACAAATGCCAAAAAGTTTTCACTCGATTCAAAGAAATATTTATGATAGTCTCTATTTTTATACAATTTGATAAGGATAAGCAGACAGTAATTGAAACGGATTCTTCTGGATGGTGTATTGATAATGCTTTTCTATAATATGATGAACAAGGCTTTCTATGCCTATATACATTTTTTTCGAAAAAGAATTCCCCTACCGAATACAATTATGAAATATATAATAAAGAAATGTTGGCTGTTGTACAATATTTGGAAACCTAGGACCCTAAATTACAAAATGTTTCAGAATTTGAGATTTGTACGGATCACAAAAACCTACAATACTTTATAATAGTACAAAAGCTTACTGAATAGCAAATACAATAGTCTTTAGTTTTATCTCGATATAACTTCAATATTATATATATTCAAGAAAAAGATAATATATAAATCGATACACTCTCTTAACAACCACAAAATATACCAAACAATGCCGACAAAAGGGTAGATTATTATATAAAACAGCTTTTTCAAATGAAATACAAATCAAAACGAATTGCTAAAATTGTTAAAATTATATTAGTACAAGTCTTTTCTATTGAATATATCAATTTAAATATCAAAGTTATACTTGAAGAACTTTGGATAAAAGCAAAAAAGGATAATAATAATTTATAATAAGTGAGGGAAATTATATGATAAGGACAATGTATTTTTTTAATATCTTTGAAATTGAAAATTTCAATCTCTGAATACTTCCTATTATTTCAAAATAAAATAATATTTTGGAATTGATTATGAATTTTTTAAAACGAAAAACTTTGTATAAAAATAATTCAAGATATATATAATTCGAAATTATATGGTCATTTTGGAAGGGAAAATACAGTACAAATTCTCTCTCAATAATATTTCTGGTTTTAAATATCAAATGATATTCGAAGATTTGTATGAAATTATAATTCCTGTAAAAGAAACAAAGTTTGGAGAGATGTATAATAAAAGTTTCTGAAATTATTTTTAATTTTTAATAGAATATAAAGTGAAATCTCGATAGATTTTATTATCGAATTATCAAAAAGTAATAATTGTACAAATATGGTGGTAGTTATTAATAGATTTGGAAAAGGAATAATATACAATAAACTAAAAAATATTTCGATTGAAATAATAGTAAAATGGTTTATACAAAACTTTTATAAACGATATTATTTATCAAAAGCAATTATATCTAATCGAGGAATGTAATTTGTTGGCTAATTATAAATAAAGCTTTATTAACTGCTTAATATTGTATGAAAACTATCGACAGCATTCCACCCCGAAACAAATGAATCTACCGAACGAATGAATCAAACAATTGAAATATATTTACAAATATTTATTGATTATACTCAAAAGGATTAAAAAGAATTGTTATTATTTACTAAATTAACAATTAATAATTGTATAGCAACAATAACAAAAGTTAGCCTCTTTTTTTTCAAACACAGATATCATATTGAATTTCTTGATATACAATACGATTTCGCTAATGAAGAAAACCCTCTTTCCCCAATTCAAAAAGCAGATTCTATTGTACGAAAACTGAAAGATATTCAAGAATAAACCCAATCTGCTATAGCTAATGCTCAATAAACTATGGAAGATACTACAAATAAACGATATTAATAAGTATCAAGTTTTAAAGTTGGGGATAAAGTATGGCTAAACTTATAAAACATTCGTACGATAAGACAATATAAGAAATTAGATACTAAACAAACTAAATATATTATAATCGAAATAATTAGAACTTACAATTATTAATTGGATACATCACCAGAAATCCACAATATCTTTTATTCACAATTGCTACAACCAGTATCGTTCAATCTACTATTAAGCCAATGATAAGATAATATATAACCAAACCTAGAGATTCTAGAAGATAACAAAGAATATATAATAAAAAAGATTTTGAAAGAAAAGATTATACGAAAAAGAAAAGGATAACAACGAAAATTATTAATAAAATGGAAAGGCTATGTAAAACTAATATGGGAATTATATAATGCTTTAGGGAATGTAAAAGCTTTAAATATATGAGAATATTGTATAAAGGAACGGATGGGAGGAGGGGGGTAATATGACGAATTGTATTTATATAAAGTTTGATTATATGATCTGTATATATTTGTATAATTTAGTATAAGGATATAACAAAAACACTATTTATATGGAAAATCCTTATTTCCTCTTTAATTAATTCTTCTTATAATATAGACTACCAATTATATTGACCCCTTTATCTTTGGCCTATAACACTTAGTTTTACAATCCTTAAGAGTATATTCGTATTTTTCTTGATTTTATATATTAGTTTTTTATATAATATTAGAGATTCTAATAAGTTGTAGCGGATCTTTTATAAACTAATCTTTATTAAGAAATTGTAGTATATATAGAAAAATTTTCTTTTTGTATTCTGATATGAATCTATAGGTAAATAAATTGATCAAATCCCTATTAGATTTAATATTGTTTTAGATATCTTTTAATATATAGATATTTTGAAATTAATAGTATCATTGATTCTAATACATACAAATACTCAACTAAATAATTAAATCCGAAGTATTGACTTTGCTTATAATGATTTTTTAAGAATAATAAAAAGAATTGAATATCAAAATGAATTCAATAAATATATAGATTATTGTATAATTATTTAAAAGCAAATTAGGCTTATAACTATCATAAAGAATAGCTATATCAGTGGTTATCTTTGTTAAAAAGATAATAGGATAAAGAATTAATAAATTAAATTAACTTAAGGATTAATTGTAATGATTAATATCCTCTATATATACCCAAAATAGACGACGTAAACACTTATTTAAAAAAGATTATTATTCTAGTAGACTACATAATGAGTGGAATAGCTAATATAATAATAATATAATTGAGATCGATCATAAAGGCCGATCTCGATGATCGGGGCACGTGTGTAGCATGTGATATTGCGTGACATAATCTTAAATCTGCTTTGAGTAGGGTAGTCAAGTTTCTTGGAAGGTTATTAAATAAGGAAATTTTTTATGTTTAACTATATATGATCTTCAATGTCGAAATCGATCGCTCAGCGATACGAATTTACTAATCGAGCTATTTTTTCTTGTATACGCAAGATATTCTCTTTAGCTCGATCAAATATTAACTTATTATATTTGATATATTCTTTAGTATTATTGATATTCAAATTATCAATAGGTATAATTGAATCAGATTTCCAATTTTAGGAATTTCGGAATAGATAGTTATATAGTATTTTATATAGAGTTTGACTACCTAATAATTTATAAGAAAATATAAACTAAACGTAATCTATCATTGATAAGAATTCGAACCAATCATTTTGATAATAGTTAATAAAGAATTTCAAACACTATTGGAAATATTGATTATAAATCTTAGTTTAGCCATCTGTTTACAAATAATAAGTAATAAAAAGCTTTACTTGTATTTCTAAAATTTGATTGAATTTTTTTCAAAATTTTGAAATGAATTAGGAATTACAATTAGAAATTATAAATTTGAAGACTTTATAATAATAATATACATAATATAAATACAAATAGGCTTAATCTCTAATATCAATCGATTTATAACAAGATATAATAATAACTTATTTAATCAATTAATTGATAATGATTAATACATTATTATAACTATACTTATCCTTATTGAAATTACAATAGTCTATAATAATATATTACCATACTTTTTTTAGAATAAAAAAAGGATATAAAAGGCCTAAAGTTTTATCCCTAGATATAAAGTTGTACTTATATTTATAACAATTTCGAATATATTGGTCAATGATTTTTTTTATTTCTTTTCAATAATATTGTTTGAACAAAAGTGTGTTAATTTTTTTTATATCAAAGTGTATAATAGAGATTGAGTTGTAAACTTTTTGAATTAGATAAATTCGCAAATTATTGATATTTAATATGAATAGATGTTCATTATAAAGCAAAAAATCTTTTTCAAAGATAAGATGCTTATATAGTTTTATAACTTAAACACATAATATTTTCAAACTCAAATTAAACTTATTAGCTTTTATAATATAATTAATAATATTAAAAAAAAAGGAAATTGCATATATATCAAGGTTTGCAATTATATTCAAATCTTTGTATAAGGTTTTTTGTATAATCTTTGAATTTATTTAATCATTTTTTATAAACTGTTGAAAGTAATTCCTCTTTTTTATATTATTCTGTTGGTTCAATTTGTTGGTATGTTGGGTAAGTGTATCTACAAATGGATTATTCTTTTCAGTATAATATATAATAATAAAGTTATAATTAGTAAATAATTCAATCCATTATATTTATTAAATATTTAATTGTTTAGTTGATATGAAATACTTAAGCGTTTTATAATTGATGTAAATTTTGATCTAATAAAGTAAATCAACAAATTCGATTTTTTAGTAATCTAATAATCGAATAATTGCTAATATTTTTTTATTATAAATCTCATAATTCAATTCAGTAATAACCATTATTTTCAAAAAGTAAACAATTGATAATTATTCTTTGCTATATTTTTTAAAAAATATACTAGCAATAACACTATCGAATATATTGATTTCCAATATATAAGGTAGTGTATAATTATAATACTATAAAAGAAAAACAAAAATAAATTTGTCTTTGAATATATCGAAAATATTCTGATAGATTATATCGAAATGGAATTTAATATTCACTTTAATAAATTCGACTAAAGATTTTACTATTATACCATAATCTTTTATAAAGCAACAATAAAAGTTATAAAACCTTAGGAATAACTGAATACCTTTCACAATAATAGAGTATATCCAGCTAACAATTACTTCAATCTTTTCTGAATCGATTTATATATTTTCAATTGAAATAATAAACTCTAAATATTTAATACATTTGATATTGAATTTGTATTTCTTGAAATCTGTTTAGAGTCTGGCAAATTCAAGTTGCTTAAGGATACGCTTTATATATTCCTTATAATCGTTTTTGTTTTCAGAATATATTAATATATCATTAAGGTAAGCAATATAAAAGTTGTTTAAATAATTAAATAAAATATTATTTATATATCTTTAATAAATCATTAAACTGTTTATCAATTCAAAAGGGAGAATCTTATATTTGTAAATATTATATCAGATATGAAAGGTGATGTATTCCTCGGAAACCGGATCCATGTGTATACAATGGAATACTTATCGAATATCTAGTTTGGTATATACCTTTATATTAGCGAGTCGTACAAATGTCTCATCAATAAAAGGTAATGGGTACCTGTCTTTGTATATTAAAGAATTGAGTAGTCGGAAATCAATATAGAATCTTAAGCTTTTATTCGACTTTCTTATAAAGAGAATCGGAGCTGCGAATAGGACTTGGCTGGATTCGATAAATCCTTTCGCTAGGTTATTTATGATATATTTTTTAACAATTTCAAGCTACTCAAGAGATATCTTGTAGAGAGAACTATATTTGAATGCCTTCTCTCCCTCTCCTTCCAATATGATCCTATAATTGTATAATCGGGATAGAGATAAGATATTCGAGTTGTGCTTGGAGAATGCTTGATGGTATTATTGGTAAGCTTTAGGAATTGATGGTTTTGCTTTAATATTGATTAGAATATAATAGAGAATGACTAAGATTTATAAATTGGAATTTTTCAAAATAATAATTGTGGTTGAAATACAATATTCTTTCTTTCAAATAGATTTTCGAATAGTAATAATATTGTTTATCTCTATACAAGTAATTATAAAGATTTCATAATTCTTACTCTTTTTATAAATAAAATTGAACTGGGATAGTTTAAGAATATAAATATCGAAAGTATCTAAAATACAAAGCGGTAAAGATTTGTATACCGTTTGAATAAAAATAGTCCTAAGAATATACGTCTTTTCCAGATTGACTAGAATCTAAGCTTCAATTAATACCGAAGATTCCACTTTAACTTCTCGAAAAGATATTAGGCATATCTCTGAGATTATTTCGACTAATCGATAAATCTTTCTTTCTAATTGCTTATACATTTCGTCTAATCAGGCATCCCGCTCATCGACATCTTTCTGCCTCAAACAATCTATTCTAGAATTTTGAAAGCTTTTCCTAATTAAAAGAATGTTTTTTGATAAGGAAATGATAGAAAAATGTTTAATAAATCAATCGAATCTATAATTAAAATAATCAACCTTGACTCTTATCTTTACCAACCAAAATCAACCCAGGATTATATTGTATAATCCCAAATCAATAATCAGAAATAATAGATAGAATTATTATCAAATATCAATAATAAAATTAAGAAATGTATAATAAATGATAGTTTTGTTTTTGATACTATTATAACTTTTGATTTCGATAAAATAGTTGAGTAGAACAAAGTAAGGTTTAAATATAGGAAATAATTGTAAAATAAATGTATTATCGATAAAAGCGAAATTATTTGTTTTGGAGTTTATAAAAGATTGAATTTGATATAAATAATTATTTTTCGATATTATATATAAAAGGATCAAAGAGTTATTTTCTATTAGTTTTATTAAATCGAGAAATCTTATATCCCAGATTGTATTTAGAAGGGAACTTTGTCCTAAGCATCGATATTTAAATATTAGTCTTCAGTGTGTTGAGCGGCATCGACAGTTTTTGTTTGAACCTTTAAGTTAAGGTTATCCTCAGTACTGTTTTTTGTATTATAAAAATCTTTATCTTTTTCAGCCTCTTGAATTTCAATTATATTAATAAAACTGATTGATTGCAGTGTTGCGCTACGATTAGTTTTTAGAGTGGGAGTGCTAGAGTTACAATTGAAATTATATCACGGAGGATAGCTACGTCAGTGGTCACCTTTGATAGAGAGATAATAGAATAAAGGATTAATAGATTAGATTAATTTGAAAATTGATTGTAATGATTAGTGTCCTTTATATATATCCAGAATAGGCGATGTAAACACTTATTTAGAAAAGATTATTATTTTAGTAAACTATGTAATGAGTGGAGTAGTTAATATAGTGATAATGTAATTG
Organism: Botrytis aclada; assembly: GCA_014898285.1. NCBI lineage: Eukaryota > Fungi > Ascomycota > Leotiomycetes > Helotiales > Sclerotiniaceae > Botrytis > Botrytis aclada. The sequence goes on from RCSV01000008.1 coordinate 1,823,262, forward strand.
AGATCGATTATAAAAACCAATCTCAATAATCGGGGTATGTGTGTAGTATGTAATATTGCGTGATATATTCTTTAGATTGAGGTAATCTTGATTTGCTTAAGGACAAAAGAAAATTTTCTAATTTTTAGGCAACAAACGCTGCAAGTAGTGGTGTATTCATTTGTGTAGTGTATGTAAATGATTTCCTTGCCGAATATATAAATTTTGTAAACAAAGAAGTGAAAAATAATATAAAAACAAGGAAATGCACTGGGTAAATCAGGTGGTTGTACTTCTAATATGTGTATGTATGTAGATTATCAAGTTAATAATTTGATATTTTGGGAATATATATAAGTAAGCAATTAGGAATGATTTAATGGATTAGAGGTGTTACAAACATATTGAATCTGTGAGTTGATTCAAGTGTATTGTATGTATGATGGTTTTTTAATGGAAATGTCTAGAATTAGGGTTTTTGAAGGCTTTAAAGTTTTTTGGAGTATTTATTGATTGATTGTAATAATAAGAATAGAATGATTCCTACTCTTTTCAAGTCCTGATTCTGTATAATCTCAATTAGAATTTTCATTATACCCCTTTTTATTAAAGAAAATTCTTTTAAATAGATTATTCTTCTATTACTAAATATATATCTTTATTTTGATCATGAATTTCTTCAATTTATTTTTATTGATATAAAATAATTGATGCAATTCGATCTTTATATCATATTAATCCCGCGTTTTTCATATAGCAAAATATTGTTTCTCCCTCTTCTATTCATTCATTTACCAAGATTAATATTAATGCTTTAAATTTTTCTTGCGAATTCCATTCTCTATCAATATCTCTTTCTACTCGGAATCATTTTTTTGGGAAGGATAACAGGAATTCTTCAAAAAGTGCATCTAGTTTTGATGCATTTATTAAATCTAATAGTGTTCTAAAGAAGGTTAGTTTATTATTCTTTTATAACTGTATTGATTAGAAAAATTATATTGTTATTATTGTTGCTGAGTGAGCAAATCCTTTTGTACAAGTTTTTGATAGTCAAAAAGGGATTGTTATTTCGAATGATAATTCTTTTTTAAATAAATCACTTTCCTTTTCTTTTTTTGTTTCGAATTTCCAATCAAAGGAATCAAAAATTTCGAATTGGAAGGATTATTCTAAGAACAAAGTTCGGAATACAAAAGATTGAGATAATTAATATATAGTTCTGTATATTGAATATATTCGATCTCTTTTATTTGGTTATTATAAAGATTATAAAAAGTGCTTCAAACACAAAAATTCTTCTTTTTTTTGATATTAAAAATGTTTTATACATATTTGTATTATATTACTAATCTTTTTAAAACATTTAGCAAAAAGATTGGTTAAGCTTTTGAATCCGAACTTTATAGTTTTATTAGGTTAGATATATTTCTTAAGAGTTTTAATCAATTATTTAACTAAACTAATAATTATTTTGATAGAAAATTATTTCTAATACGAAATCGGCTCGTATTACAATAACTATAATATTAGCAATATAGAAAGAAAATAATAAATTTCTTAATTTGAATTCATTAAATTCATTAGATTCTATTTCTAATATATTTCTCTCATTATTAACACATATTACCTTTTTTTGGTCAATACAACCACTCAGAACTTCTTTTTAATTGAATTAATCAATTCGATTAGCAATTATACCTCCTTTTTTAATTAAAAATCAGAGATTTTCTTCTTCCCCATCATCTATCACAAAACAATTAAAAACTTCTAATAAGCCTATAACTTCTGGGTTTGTTTTTAACAAAACATATAGGAAAGTTATATTGAAAAGTAAAAAGAAAAGAAAGGTTTAGTTCAATTTAGATATAGATATTAACAAAAATGATAAAAAGACAAAGAATCAATTTTCTTTTCCTTGAAATTCTGATAATAATGAAAAGTGTAAAACATTTGAGAGAATATCCATTAATGATATTATTGAAAAAAAGAAAAGAAAGGCCAAGATTTTGCAAATTGATATTAAGTACATTGAGAAGAGGAAGACTCTCAAAAGAAAATTAATCAAATAATCTCGATAATCCTATTTCTAACATCTTAGAGATTTAATAGTAATATAAAGTGATTAAACTTTTGATAAGATAAATTCTTCGTAAATCCATTTGCTATTATTTCAATTGTTGGGAGATAAATGAAATAAAAGTTTCCTTTTATATATTTTTATCTTAATCATATATTCTAAATATTGATATATCTTAATTTAATAATAATCCTTTCGTTCTCGTTTATTATTAATCTAATAGTTTATTGATTGTTGTAAAATATGGTGATTAATAGTTTAACAAAAAGATTGATCTTTTTAAGGAATCAAAAAATTATAAAGGTTTCTTTTGATATATATTCTATACCTAATAATTCAGCTTTAATAATAGAAATAATTACTATATCTTATCTCAAAGCTTTCCAGATTACTAATCCTCCAAATAATAAAATAATATAACCTTATAATGATTGTTGAGTTTCTGGGTTGTTTATAAAGAATATATTTGAAAACGATAGAAGTTGAAGGATTTGATTTTTATTATATTTAATAGTATAATACCTTATATTCCAAAAATATTAAATACAATAATCAATTGCTTTTATATAATTTGGAGATGGGTTAGTAAAAAAATAACTGAGCTGAGATGTAGTGAATATAATATCAGCCCTTATAATAATTACAATATATAACACAGATCCTACCTTTTCCTAATATACTCATATAAATATGATATTTGCTTTATTATCATTCTTTACCAATGTTATAAAGAGTAGTAAAATACATACATTACTTTAATTGAGATTAAACTTTATTATGATCTTCTCAATATATATATTATATGCTAACTATAATCTTTCTGCCTTTCGATCACAAATAATACGAATACTCAGAAACCACTTTGTATCACCTAAATCACAAAGTTCATAGGTAGTTTTGATATTAGAAATAATACAATCAACTATCATCAAATTCTTTTTGTAATAAATAATCTGTATGTTATTTACAAAGAATAAGATTAAAACCATCTATTCTAAATTTATAAAAAGATAGGGTTTCTTTTTGTATTGAATAAAGCCAAGATTTTTCAATGTAGTGCTGAAGTTCTTGAATCAAATCGCTAAGGAATTATGGAAACTATATAGTGTAATCAAGCATTACATATTTATTTGGTTTCTTGAATTTATTTAGCAAGTAGCAAACTATTAATATATCTAATAGATCTTTGTGAGTATTAACAAATATATTTATTATATCGAATTGTTTGGTTTCTAAATTGTATTTTGCAATTAATATTATAACAATTCTGAATAATCGTTTAACAAGAGTTGCAGTATAAATAGATTCAATAATATCTTTTGATTGAAAATCTCTTTGTATTATTAGTCTTGCTCTATATCTAGATAAGAAACCTTGTTCATCGCATTTGTATATAAATACCCATTATAATAGGATAGAAGCAATTGGAGTATCCTTTGTATTTATTTTATACCAGGTTTTTTTTTTTTAGGTTGTTGATTTCAATTTCGCATTTATACTTGAATCAAAGTCTTAGGAAATGATTCTTAAGTTGATAATAGTATTTAAATAGTAATGGTAAACCTAAGAGATAAACTTTTGGTAATGCTTTTTGTTGATTTTTATTTAGAGTAATAAGAGGATTAGGTTTTGTTCGAATAACTGTAGCGATTATACTATAAACAATAACATAAGAGTTATTGCTCTCCTCTTATTCCATAGTTGAATAGCTAGACCAAAATGTTTTATGGAAGTTTTCTAATCTTTTATCGTTTTGATTAGATAGGCTTATAATGATTGTACTAATGAATGTATGGTTTATTAATATCCCTGATTTTTATTTCAGGAGATTTTATTATCTAGTTAAATAATTGTGATTAACTAAAAACAGAATATTAGAAGTAGGAAGATCGAAATCGAATATTTGATATTTTAATAAATTAAGAGTTAATTATGGAATTTCAATTTTTATAACTTTTTATTGTTTGGATAATCGTTTATAAAGATTAGCTTCATTTTTAGTAAATAAATCAAATACTCTTTTCTTAAGAATAGATAACCAAGCTAATAATATATCCTCTATTATATAAGATTTTAAAGAAAGTAAACTTTCTATAGATATATCTTTAATTGATCTTAGTATAAGAATAAAATCCTTTTCAAATATACTATCCTTATTTATCAAAGAATTTATATAATTATTAATAAACAAAAACTCTGGATTACTTTTGTATTCTACATGTAGAATATCAATAACAAGTCTAATAAACTTATAATCCATATTTTCTGAAATGATAAATGATTTTTTAATATCTGTTAGATTGTTTAAAGTGAAATAATTGATATTTAAGAGTTACAAATTACCTAATCATTTCTGAAATGAAATATTTGAATCTTAGATTGCTAGAGATTGTAGATCTTTTGATAATATAACCCTTCTATGATTTATAGGTATATTTCTATTCTTTAAATATACCCCTAAATCCTACTTATTTATAAATATATCTATAATATGTATAATGGTATTAGATGAGGAAGTTGCTATAATATGATTTGAAATAATTTTATTATATTTTTCTTCTAAAAGAATGCTATCGATATTGATTGGGATTAGAATATCAAGTTTTTTAGAGAGTTTTTGTAATTTCTGTTTCAATAATGTATCAATAATTTTATTAAGAGTATTAGTTTTATATGTATAATTTTTATTAAATGTAATGTTGTGAGTAATGATAATCCTTTTGAGCTTTGGAATCTATATGTAAAAGATTAATGATTTTGTGATATATCTAATGAGATATTCAATATAAACTTTAGAATTAATTTTATAAAATTTCTTATAAATTCCAAGTTCTCTTTTTTTATTTAATAGATAAGCTTGATATCCATATCAATATATATTATTCTAATTTGATTGAAGATTACAAATTAAATAATCAATGACTAATAACGCGAAATAATAATAATAGTTTTAGAATCACATATCCAACACCTCATTTAAAGATTTAAAAGAGTGGGTTTTATGAGAACTAATATTATATAGGTAGATAACTGCTTGTACAATTTCTACTCATATACGATTAGAAAATCCTGAAGAAATATACATTTTGATCTGCTTTGTTATAATTTCTTATTCTGTTCATTCTAATCCTTCATTTGCTTTATATATATTGAATAGGGATAACTCTAATTCTATACCTTCTTAAATTATCCATTTTTTGAATACAGTGTCTCCCATAATGCCTATTACAAAGGTATCGTTATTTTGTTTAATATATACGATAGACAGACTATATCTTCGTAATACTTAAATAAGAAATCCTTGAATAATCTTACAAACTTCAAAATGAGATTTTTGATAAAAAGGGAAAATGAATATTTTTTTATTAAATATCTCCTTGATTACTAGAAGCTACAAAGCTCTTGTGTATCTCTTTATAAAATCGAAAAGATTTTATTAAACTTTGTAGAAAAGACGTAATGGTTGATATTCACTAAACGATTGTAAAATGATTTGTTTTGTATAAATACAGGTATAATCGATACATTCCAATCTAGTTATTCCTTTTATTCTAATATTTTTTATAGAAAAGATTAAATGTTCTAATACTTCTTTTCCTAAATGTTCAGATCTTTCATGTCATAATTCGTCAGAATCATATTGTAATCTTAAAGGATTGTAAGATTGTTGAAAAGATTATTTGATTCTTTTATTGATTGAAGGATATATAATTATTGATTGATTTATTAAAATATTTATAAAGAATAGAAAATAAAATAAAAATGGATTGTATTCTAGAAATAAGAGATTGTTTATATAAATGCATTAAATAATAATAGATTTATTATTAATAGATTTATAACGAAGAGTAGAATTTATATCTATAAACTATAAACCAACTTCTTTCAATTTAATTTCCGAAATAATATTAATATGAAAGTTAGGGATGTATATTATATTCTTAAGTATAAGATCTTTATTTTCAAGATTGTTGGGTTGATAAATGATTCTCTTGATTGTGTGCATGCTATAGCCAACAATTGGAAAAATTGTTGTTTCAGATTTAATATAATCTAATAATAGAGAAAATGTATACTCTTGTTTATCAAAAAATAAAATATCATTAATAAAATGTATAACACTATTTATATCTAGAATAATACTTTGAAATAAATAATAAAAGATTATTATTATAATATTATAAATTCCGTTTAATGATTTATCCTAAATGATTGTAATATTTAATTTAGATTTAGGATTATAATGATTAATTTGATTTGAGGATTTCAATTATTCTTTGTTTTCCTAAACTTTTCTTATATCATTTTATTTGTTGGATTTCATTCGATTTATAATTTGGGTACACTCATAATCAATAATCTTAAAAATCTTTTTTTATTGCTTTTTCTGGTGAGAATAAATTCGATTGTATAGTATTCCTTTAGAGAATGATACATTCTTGGATTAACAGTCTTTCAATCATTTTCTTGTTTGTATGGGCATGCGAACTTTTTTTTATTGTTATTTCTTTTTTCATTATTACCTTACTTGCCTTTACCAAACACTTGATACAATGATTGATTTGAAGGAATACTAACTATAAAAACATTTTTTGTTTTAGATTTGATAGAACGTTGATAAGCAAAACCACCAAAGATATCATTATATTGCTTTAAAATATGGTTTAATATCCCTAATTAATTATTTGTATCAATCTGTATGAGTACAGTAAACGCCTATTCAGGAGCCATACATTTTTTTTACAATTTGTATGAAATCCTTAATTGCTTTGTTATACTTGATTTCCAAAATATTGTAAGCGATTGTATTAATATAAGCACTTAACTATTCAGCATATTATTTGATTAGATTAGTGTATTTTGTATAGATTTGCTAAAAACAATTGTAATAGTTTTATACTATTATAGCTTCGATTATTTGTAATGTAAATACAAGAAAATCTTTTAGCTTTTTGATAAGGAATCTTATAGATATAAGTCTTTGAGTTTTATTTTCGATTATAATATTTACTAAATGAGTTTGATTTATAATCTCAGTAATCCAATCAAAAACCTCCTCATACTTTTTATACATACAATTGTATTTGTTTCTATCAAAACGGTATTCATTTTGAAAAACAAAGTATTCAGCCGATACATTTTGAAAGATATATAAAAGTAGTTTTGGTGAAAAGATCATATTGATATCATTGTTTCAATCAGTCGATAGCTTAGCCTTATAATCTTCAAAAGTACATTCATATTTTTCTTAATTTCGTATATCAGTTTCTCGTATAAGATCGAAGATTCTGATAAGTTGTAATAGATCTTTTATAAACTAATTTTCATTAAGGAGTTATAATATATATAGAAAAATTTTCTTCTTGTATTCTGATATAGATTTATGAATAAACGAGTCGATCAGATTCTTATTAGATTTAATATTATCCCAGATATCTTTCAATATACAAATATTTTGAAGTTGATAGTATTATTGATTTCAATACACGCAAATACTTAATTGAATAATTAAATCCGAAGTGCTGGCTTTGCTTATAATGATTTTTTAAGAATAATAGAAAGAATTGAATATCAAAGTGAGTTCAACAGATGTATAAATTATTGCATAGTTATTTAAGAGTAAACCAAGCTTATAACTATTATAGAGGATAGCTATATCAATAGTCACCTTTGATAGAGAAATAATAGAATAAAGGATTAATAGATTAGATTAATTTGAGGATTGATTGTAATAATCAGTGTCCTCTATATATACCTAGAATAGGCGATGTAAACGCTTATTTGAGAAAGATTATTATCCTAATAGACTACATAATAAGTGGAGTAGCTAATATAATGATAATGTAATTGAGATCGATCATAAAGGCCGATCTCGATGATCGGGGCACGTGTGTAGCACGTGATATTGCGTGACAAATTACTATTTGAAGGTAGGGTAGAGCTTGATCTAAAGCTTCCAATATAACCAATAGAAACATTGCGGAGGGAAAAGTTGGTCCGGGATTGAATAAATAGATTGGCATTATTATAAACTCAGAAATTATTCTAAGGAATGCTTTATATATAGGTATTAGTGTTTATCTTTTTTATTAATATTTTCTTGATTTGTCTATACCAATTACATTCTTAAATAATAATTTCGAATTTGTTAATCTTTATGAATTTATTAGCAAAGTCTTAAATATTAGTACAATCCTTGATGTGTAGGCCAATAATTCATTGAAGAAAATCAAATATCTTTCTTTTCAAATTGTGGAAAAGCATTCTACCATTTATAATTTCCATTTGTGTAATAAGTAATTAGAATCTTCGATATTATATTACAAAGTTATCTCTTTGGATACTATTGGGCATAGTTCAGTGTTTGTATTCAGTTTATGCATAATTGACTTCAGCGGGATTCCTATAAATAATTATTAGCTTATTAATCAATTGTTGTTTTATTAAACAAAGGATTTGTATATATAAAAAATATATATATTCTTAAACTTCCCTTTTTGTTTGGTTTATTATATAGAATCGATATTATACTTTCAAAATAAGCAAGTTTTTGTAAAGTTCAAGATACTCAATAATTAATAATTGCTAAAGACTTACTTTCGATTCCATATTATCTTTGAGTTTTGATAAGAGATTAATAAGTTTCGAAATGTACAAACGTTCTATTGTAATAATAGATAAGTGAAAATAGAATCCACAAAAAAAAGGTAGATCGTTCAGTGGGGTGACTAGGTTTGAGGAGAATCTATTATTATAACTCGAAAGAGATCGTTGCGAAGATTAGTTATGTGATCAGAGGTTTTTCTTATTTTTCTTTTTTTTGGTAATAGGAGATACTTTTTTAATAAAAGTAATTAGAATATTAGGAATTTAGATTCTACAATTTTACTAGAAATTTGTGTGATATTGTAATTGTTATTTAAGAGATTGAAATGAATTAGTAATATTAAGACTATATTGTAGTAATTCATTTCTGAGTTTTGTATTTTCGTTCTATAATTCTTTAAAGTTATTCATTATCAATGTTCACTCTTTATATATAGAAAAGGAATGTATAAATATATTGCCCTTGAGAATTAATATTTTAATTAAAGAGTTGTTTCCAGGCTGTTTATTCTTTTTGTATTTATTAGTATTAATATTAGCATTGTAAGGGGAATATTCCTTGTTTTATTGAGATTGGTTATTATTGATTTGAGAAGTTAGATTAATAAGGGGAGGAATATATTGAAATCCTTTTTTGATAAATAGATTGGATATAGTAGTAATATTTATAATTCGATATATATAAAATATTATTATTTTCTATTGAGTAGATTTTATTCAAAATCAATCTTCTTTTTATAAGTAATATCGAATGTCCTTGATTCATCTAAGAAGATATTATGGTTATAAGGTATTATTTGAATGATCACCAGATGATTATGCGATTGTATAGTGAGTTATAGATAATATAATACTTTACCGTAAAAGAACTGCGAAAACAGAATACAAAATGCCTTTAGAATCTATAACTAAGGAATTACGAGCTGAGTGTTCATAGAGCGACTATAAATACTAACTACATACACGTGGGCGCATGTGCGCTCCCGAGAGCACGTGACCGATCGCAATGCGATTGAATGCGATCCGTAACAGAATATAAGCTTCGATTAACACCGAAGATTCTGTTTTAACTTTTTGAAGAGATGTTAGGTATATCTTTGGGATTATTTCAACTAATCAATAAATCTTTTTTTTCAATTGTTTATATATTTCGTTTAATCAGACATTTTGTTTATTAATGTCTTTCTATTTCAAACAATCTATTCTAGAGTTTTGAAAACTTTCCCTAATTAAAAGAATATTTTTTGATAAAAAAATAATGGAAAGATACTTGATAGATTAATCGAGTCTGTAATTGAAACAATCAACCTTAACTCTTAACTCTGCCAACCAAAATCAATTTAAGATTATACTATATAATTCTAAATTAATAATTAGAAATAATAAATAAAACTATTATCAAACATCAATAATGAAATTAAAAAATATATAATAAGTAATAACTTTGCCTTTGATATTATTATAACCTTTAACTTCAATAAAATAATCGAATAAAACAAAACAAAGTTTAAATATAGGAAATAATTATAAAATAAATATATTATCAATAAAAACAAAACCATTCGCTCCAAAATCTATAAAAGATTGGGTTTAATATAAATAACCATTTTTCGATATTATATATAAAAAGATCAAAAAATCATCTTTTATCAATTTTATTAAATTAAGAAATTGTTAAAAGGAATAGAAGTTACCGGTGCTAAGCACGTGTAGTGATTAGTAATACGGTTACCTAAACGGGCTAGATTAGACGAACCATAGACAGGCATATTGGTCCCCTCATATAATACTAGAGGAGGATCAATATACTTATATGTGTAGTAAGATAATCAATATAGAGGTCTCTTCCATCCAATCTTTAATAGGTTATGAGATCTGGTTAGTATAACCTTTGGATATAATTGATATGGTTATTACTACAATCCAACTTGTAGAGTTAAAGAGTGTGCGGTACTATTCTATGATTAGTATACGGTGCTATAATTACTACCACCATTAACTCACAGAGTTGAAAAAGTATACAATACTATTTATAAATAAATATGTATGCAATATAATAAAAAGTATGTAATATTAATTATATTTATATTTATAATCTATATGGATCTATTTATATAAAAAAAGGAAAGAAAAACCTTACAAATTCTTTATATAGATATCAAAATAAACGAAATCAAAGAGCAAACTAAAAACATCCTGAATCTTACTCAAGAAATCTACAAACAATGGTTTCAATAAATGAAAATACAATTGAAAGGAAAGGATTAATTCTATATAATTAAATCTATATTACAGGAGTATACTAAGATTGAAGGAATTGGAATGGAAATTGATAATATCGAAGTTTTCCTGATTCTTATAGAAAGCAAAGTTGTAAATATAAGGCTCAATCTTAATAAGAAAATCAAATACTTGAAAGATAAAGCTAGTATACTTTTATATATATGTAAATCATTTAATAACAATGATAAAATACTTATTAATAAGTATAATATAATACAAACATTATAAAATTATCTGAAGACAAAGTATTCAAAAACTAGTGATATTATAACAAATTCGTATTTGATAATAATTTAAACATTTATTTTTAAATTTATTAGTTATTCAAAGATGACTATTATTAAAACTTAAAATAAATTGAAAGAATATTAATACAAGCTTGGTACTACTAACTCTGTATTCAAGGATTTATATAGAGATGAAGCCCTATTTTTAATTCTAATTAAAAGTTTATCAAATAAATACCAAATAATAATCAATATTATAAGCATTTAAAGTATATTAGAAGTAAAAGATAAAATCAAATATTTTATTGTTAAAAAGTTTAATATCCAAAAAATAGAATAAGTTTATATTACTAATAGAAAGTATATAATCCCAAATCGATAAAGAGATAGTAGAGGATCAAATTCAATAATATAATAAGATTGAGAGGAAATAGTCAATATTTATATTTGCTATCTCTATGAATACAAAGAATACTTTCTATATAATTGCAAAGATCTTATATTTATATAAGTTTTGATCCACAAATATTATAAAGCCCAGCAACAAAAAGTAATATTTAAAAAGACAACCAAAATATTATTTTCTAAGAAAGAAAATAATTAGGCTTATTTTGTAGATGGTGAAGATCTTTTAATTAATTTCAATTTATTAGAAAATGAAAAAGAGTTTGATGACGAAAAGTGTTATATCTTTAAAAAATTTATTTATAAAACTATTCTTTTTTGTTAATATACAGATATTGGTATTTCCTTATATATATCTAACCAACTTTTATTTTTTAAAGATATTAAGAAGATAAAGAGAAAGATAATAAAAGTTGGTGGGGGAGTTATGTATTGTGATTGAATAGGTATAGCTACAATGAAACTAGGAAATGATAGTATGATTTTATTCTCAAAGATATTGTATATATTGGGATTAGGAGTCAATCTTCTTTCTAATAAAAAGATTTGTAAAGTTAGATTTAAAGATAGATTCAATTCAGATTGTATATATTTTTGGAAGAATGAAATAAATATTATTAAAGCAAAAATGGATAAAGAAATTTATATGATTTTGGAGATTGTGAAAGGATATGAAGATATTGCTTTTCAGAGTATAGAGATTATTAATAATACTAAATTAAACAAAATTATTCTAAATATTTTCTTAAATAAGATTAAAAGGGATCTAGAGATTTATTTATTATAGTACAAACGATTTAATTATCTTAGCCCAAAAAAGATATGAAATCTTTATAAAGTTATTATACTAGAAAAGCCAATCAAAATTCCATCTAAGATTCTTGTGTACGAAGTATGTATACTTATCAAAATAAAGAATCTAATTCTAAAACAATTCAGTCTTTATAAAACAAAAAGATTAGAACTCATTCATTTTGATATTGCTAGTCTATTCCCAAAATCTCTGTGAGAAAATTGTTATTTCCTATTGATTATAGATAATTAGATAAAAATGAATTAAACCTTAGTTTTGAAAACAAAAAACAAAACTATATCAAAATTAAAAAAATAGAAAACCAAATTAGAATTTGATATTGATAATAAGATAATAACAATTCGAATTAATAATATATTAGAATTAATCCAAGCTATAAAAGAATGAAACTTTAGAATTTGATTAGAATTGATTATTGTAACATTATCCCATCAAAATAGAATTACTGAGAGAAACATTAGTATTGTTGAAGTCGATATAAAAGCTATATTAAAAAAAACTGAATTATTATTAGAATTCTAGGATGAAGCTGTTGAATATAATGTATACTATAGGAATAGAACGAATACTAGATCGATTATTGATAACAGTATTATAAGCCCAATCGAAGCGTTTATAGGATCAACTCTAGATATTAGCTATTATAGAATATGGGGGAGTAAGTGCTATGTATATATCAATCCAAAGACAATTTCAAAGGATCAATAATACAACAAATTATGAAATACAACCCAAATAAGTATTTTTATAGGATACTTATATACAACCAACAAATACATTAAAGTATATTCATTAAAGTTAGACTATACTATACAAACAAGCCAAGTGATTATAAATAAATCCAAAAAAGAAGGAGATTTAGATTTGAGAATAAGAAATTTTATATTAAACTTTCAAGATATAGAAAATATTATCCCCAATAGAAAACCTAGAAACAAATTTTAGAAAATATAAGAAATATAAGAATTTCTATCTGAATCCCTATAAAATATTGCTATCTCTAATCATTCAAAAGTTGTAATCCCTAGTATACTCAAAGTCAATAATATTCAATAATTCAATGAAGATAGCGAAAAGAATATCATAGAGATCAATTCACCTATGGAATTGATTCTATTTTCAGAAACGAAAGAGATAGAGATACTAGATGCAATACTTGAAATCAATAAATCTTCAATAAAAACTCTAATTATATTTATGGATATAGACCCCCCCAAAAGATATTCTTTTCAAAAACATAAGCGAGATAATAGTGAGTCAGATGAGTATGTCCAAAAACTGATAAGAGTGATGATAGCGATATTCTTAGTAGATCTAGATGGAAATGTTATCGAATATGTTATAATCTTTATACCCCTTATGTCAAGAATCAACCCGAGTGTTAAGATGAAAGTATCCAAAAGTCTTCAAATGATCTTGGGAAGCTTTACAAACGAAGATACAGTTTTCCTTGTAGAATAGATTCTAGGAATCCCTATTCCTACTATATATAACCAGGTAGTCTCAAACCTTGAATATAATGAAAAATAGAAGTAAACTGTTTAAGAGAAAATCAGTTTATTGATTGAAAATGGTATTTGGGAAGAGTATATTTTACCAAAAAAAGGGAATCTTGTTTCAACAAAATGGGTATTTATAATAAAGACAAAAAACAATAAGATTGAAAGATTTAAAATATAATTAATAGTAAAAGATTTTAGTCAAATTTTTGGAAAAGATTATAATGAAATTTTCGTTCCTATAGTGTGATTCAATACACTTTGCTTATTTTTAGTGATTATTACAAAAAAAAACTTGAAATACTAGCATTTCAATATAAAGAATGTTTTTATAGAATCCTATCTCAAGGAGGAGATATATTTTGTACCACCTTAGGGAGTCAATGTATTAGATGAACACATCTTATATGTACTGCAAAGTTTATATAGCTTTAAGCAAGTTGGATGAAATTGGAGTTAACTTTTAAAATCCGAATTGATTAATTAGGGCTTTACTCAAAGTCTCGCCGATCCATATTTATATATATATACTGCTCAACAATTCAATCTATTAGTTTATATTGATAATATAATTACCTTCTCGATCTCAAAAGATCAATTCAATTGATTCTCTATAATATTCTCCTTACATTTCAATATCAAAAATCTGGGGGAAATTAATAAGATTCTAAGTATTAGAGTTATAAGAGATCGAGCAAACAGATCATTTATATTAGACTAGAAAGAATATCTGGAAGTTATGCTTACAAAATTCGGAATCTCATATATTTAGTATTATACTAAGAAGATATCAGTTGTTGATTACTTATGTCTACAACTAGTTATAGAAGACAATGAATTAATTAATGTTATCGAATATCAATAAGCTATAGATAGCCTTATTTATCTAATGGTATATATAAGACCAAATATCTCCTTCGTGCTAAACCGATTGTCATAGTATATGGTAAAGCTAACGAAATGCTATGGAATAGGAGTAAAGAATTTAATATAATATCTAAGGGTTACAATCATTTAGAAACTCAAATATAGGTTTGAAAAAGTATAATATCAAATTGCAAAAGAGTACAATCTATTAGCAAATATTATAAAAATCTTTATTGATATAAACTAAACAAATGATTAATATAATTGGAAAAGTATTTCTGGGGGAATTGTTATATTCTATAAAGGATTGATATCATAGGTTAGTAAGAAGCAGAATTCAATAATAATATCAAGTACTGAATTTGAATATATATCAATGATGATATTTATTAAATAAGGGAAATAATTAGCTCAAATATTTAAAGATCTTGGAAAGATAGAATATATATTTGTATATAGAGATATTGTTTAATTGCTAGGCAATAATCAAGGAGTAATAGCTTTAATTAAGAATCTGTATCTATATAAATGATTAAAATATATTAATATATACTATTACTTTATCAGGGATTTTATTGAAAAGTAAAAGATAGTAATCAATTATATCAATATATTAGATATGATAGTAGATAGGATAACTAAACCTCTAGCAAAAATAATATTCAAAAGGTTCAAGGATATATTAGGATTGAGACTATAGAAATACAAAAGATCGGGGAGATCAAAGGTAGTAACTTTTATAGGGGAGTATTAAAAGGAATAGAAGTTATTGATACTAAATATATGTAGTGATTAATAATACGGTTATTTAAACGGGCTAGATTAGATGAACCATAGACAGGCATATTGGTCCCCTTATATAATACTAGAGAAGGATCAATATGCTTATACGCGTAGTAAGATAGTCAACATAGAGGCCTCTTCCACCCAATCTTTAATAGAAATCTTATATCCCAAATTACATTTAGAAAAAAACTTTATTCTAAGTATTAGTATTTAAATGTTAATCTTTAATATATTAAATAACATTAACAATTTCTATTTGAACCTCTAAATTAAGATTATTCTCAATACCATCCTCTACATTATAAAAATCTTTACCTTCTCTAACCTCTTGAATTTCAATTATATCAATAAAACTAACTGATTGCGATATTACACTACAATTAATTCTCAAAGCAGGAATACTAGAATTGCAATTGAAATTACTATTTGAAAATAAAATAGAACTTGATCTGAAACTTTTAGTATAACCAATAGGAATATTGCAGAGAGGAAAGTTGGTCCGGGACTAAATAAATGAATTAATGTTATTGTAAGTTCGGAAATTATTTCAAAGAGTGCTTTATATATAGATATTAATATTTACCTTTTTTATTAGTATTTCCTTGATTTGTTTATATCAATTATATTCTCAAATAATAACTTCGAATTCATTAATTTCTATAAGTTTATTAGTAAGGTTTTAAATATTAATACAATCCTTGATATATAGATTGATAGCTTATCAAAGAAAATCAAACATCTTTTTTTTCAAATTATAAAAAAGCATTCTATTATTTATAATTTCTATTTACATAACAAATAATCAAAATCTTCAATATTATACCACAAAATTATCTTTTTGAATACTATTAAATATAATCCAATATTTGTATTCAATTTGTATATAATCGACTTCAGCAGGGTTCCTATAAATGACTACCAATTTATCAATTAATTGTTGTTTTATTAGGTAAGGGACTTGTATATATAAAAAGTATATATATTCTTAAGCTTCCCCTTTTATTTAGTTTATTATATAGAATCAACATTACATTTCCAAGGTAAATAAGTTTTTGTAAAGTTTAAAATACTTAATGATCAATAGTTACTAAAGGTTTGCTTTCGATTCCATATTATCTTTAAGTTTTAATAAAAGATTGATAGGCTTCGAAATATATAGGCATTTTATTATAATAATAAATAAGCAAAAATGGGGTTTACAAAGAAAAGGTGGATTGTTTAATGGAACGATTAAGTTTGAGAGGGGTTTATTATCATAACTCGAAAGAAATCGTTGTGAAGATTGGCTGTACGATCAAGGGTTTTTCTTATTCTTCTTTTTCCCAATAATAGGAGATACCCTTTTAATAAAAGCAATTAGAATATTAGGAATTTGGATTCTACAATTTTACTAGAAATTTGTGTGATATTATAATTGTTATTTAAAAGATTGAAATAAATTAGCAATATTAAGATTATATTATAATAATTCATCTCTAAATCTTGTATTTTTGTTCTACAATTCTCTAAAATTGTTTATTATTAGTGTTTGCTTTTTATATATAAAGAGGGAGTGTGTAGGTATATTACCCTCGAGAATTAATACTTTGATTAAGGAATCATTTCCAAACTGTTTGCTTTTTCCATATCTATTAATATTAATATTAGTATTGTAAAAAAGATGCTTTTCGTTTTATTGAGATTGGTTATTATTGATTTGAAAAGTTGGGTTGATAAGGGGAGAAGTGTATTAGAATCATTTTTTAATAAATAAATTGAATATAATAGTAGTATTTGTAATTCAGTATATATAAAATGTTATTATCCTTCATTAAATAAATTTTATTTGGAATTAGCCCTTTTTTTATAAATAATATCGAATATCCTTGATTCATTTAAAAAGATATTATAATTATAAGATATTATTTGAATGATTATTAGATAGCTATGTGATTATATAGTGAATTATAGATAATATAATACTTTGTTATAAAAGAATTATGAAAGCAGGGTACAAAATGCCTTTAGAATCTATAACTAAAGAACTACGAGCTGAGCGCTCATAGAGCGGCTATAAATACTAACTACGTACACATGGGCGCATGTGCGCTCCCGAGAGCACGTGACCGATCGCAATGCGATTGAGTGCGATCCGTGACAAATATAAAGGTCCTTCAATTAGGTAAAGTGTTTTCCTCCCGAACGCATTTCAATTAATTTTGTATATACATTCAAAAGAAATAAAACAAACTAGAGTAAAATGTATTTTTGAATCTCCAATCAAGATATTTATTTATTTTATTAAAGATTGCTTTGAAATCTATTATTGTTTGCTTTTTATAAGTAGATATCATTATACTTGAAATCAATATAAATGGCGACCCATTACTATAAACATAATTTAAGAGGCTTCATTAAATATATTAACATCTTTGAATTGAAGTCTATAAATGTATTCTATTATTTCTTACTAATATCATTAACAAGTATAATATTTCGAGTATAATTTTATTAAATAATTCTATAAAGAAATGATCATTAATGATAAAGGTAATTATGAACTATAATTAAAAGGATACTATTATATCTAAATAGATATTTTGTCATCACTCTTTTCTTCTCAGAATCTAATATATTCCATTATTCAAATTATTATTAATATTAAATATATTATGGATTGTAATAACACATTTGATTATACTTAGTTCAATTTAGCTTTAGGAATAAGTATTTGAGAATTATATAATAATATAAAAACATATAAAACCTTAACAATGTTAAGAGGGAAAATAAGGGAAAAGTGATTAAGGATTTAAGTCTTGTAGCCAGTAAAGCCTTGGTTCGTTGGTGTAAAACCAATATCGTCAATGCCTATAGCCTTTTTCAATATGCGCTGTAACAACCCTGCATCCCTCCCCATAATTATGGTTCGATTAGCATATCGGGCTATATCCTGAAGAACTACAAGGGATTAATGATTGCATTGAATATAAGCCGAATGGGAACCTATTATTAAAGCGTATTACTAATATCATTTCAACTGCCTCTTGTAACGCCTCGATTATTGAGACTTTAAATCGAAGATTATATCGAATCAAATATGCTATCTGTCACACAAGTCTCGCAAATGGCGCGCGGGGTATAAGATTTGCCTAAGTGTTTATATAAAACTGTTGAAAGATTGTGTGGAAGAGGCCTCTGTATTGACTATCTTACAATGCATATCAGCATATTGTCCATCCCATAGTATTATATAGGGGTGACCAATATGCCTGTCTATGGTTCGTTTAATCTAGCCCGTTTAGATAACTGTATTACTAATCACCATATATATAATGCATCAATAACTTCTATTCCTTTTAACATTTCCTTATAAAAGTTATCACCTTTGATCTCCCCGATCTTCTATGCTTTTATTATCTCAATTCTAATATATCCTTGAATCTTTCGAATGCTATTCTTATTAGGGGTTTAGTTATCCCATCTACTATTATATCTGATATATTAATATAATTAATTATTACCTTTTCTTTTTCAATAAGATTTCTAATAAAGTGATAGTATATATCAATATACTTTAATTGTTTATATAGATATAGATTCTTGATTAAAGCTATTGCTCCTTAATTATTGTTTAGCAATTAAACAATATTTTTATATACAGATATATATTTTATTTTTCCAAGATCTTTGAATATTTAGACTAATTATTTTCTTTGTTTGATGAATATCGCTATTAATATGTATTAGGATTCAGCATTCAATATTATTATTGAATTCTGTTTTTTATTAATTTACAATATCGATCCTTTATAGAATATAACAATTCCCCCAGAAATGCTTTTTTGATTATATTAATCATTTGTTCAGTTTGTATTAGTAAAAACTTTTATAATATCTACTAATAGATTATATTTTTTTACAATTTGATATTGTATTTTCTTAGGCCTATATTTGAGTTTCTGAATGATTGTAGCCCTCAGATATTATATTAGGTTTTTTATTCCTATTCTATGGCATTTCGTTGGTTTTGTTATATATTATAACAATCGATCTAGTATGAAGGAGATATTTGGTTTTATATATATTATTGGATAAATAAGGTTATTTATAGTTTATTGATATTTGGTAATATCGATTAGTTTATTGTTTTTTGTAGTTGGTTGTAGATATGAGTAATCAGCGGTAGGTATCTTTTTAGTGTAGTGCTGGGTGTATAAGATTTCGAATTTTGTAAGTATAGTTTTTAGATATTCTTTTTGATCTAATATAAATAATCTATTTACTCGATCTTTTATAATCCTAATACCTAGAATCTTACTAATCTTCTTTAGGTTCTTGATATTAAAATGCAAGGAGAATATTGTAGAGAATCAATTGAATTAATTTTTTGAGATTGAGGAAATGATTATATTATCAATATAAACTAATAGATTGAATTGTTGAGTAGTGTATGTATATAAACACAAATCGATAAGACTTTGAATAAAGCCCCAATTGATCAATTCGGACTTTAAAAATTAACTCTAATTTTGTTTAGTTTGTTTGAAACTATACAAACTTCTCAATGTATGTAAGATGTATCTATTTGATATATTGATTCTTTAAGGTAATGCGAGATATATTTCTTTCTTAAAACAGGATTCTATGAAAATGTTCTTTATATCAAAATGCCAATACTCTAAGTTTTTTTTTGTAATAATTGTTAAGAATAAGCAAAGTGTATTAAATTGTATTGTAGGGATGAAAATTTTATTATAATCTTTTCCGAGAATTTGACTAAAACCTTTTGTTATTAATTGTGCTTTGAATCTCTCAATCTTATTGTCTTTTGTCTTTATTATGAATATCCATTTTATTGAAACAAGATTCTTTTCTTTCAACAGAATATACTTTTTCCAAATGCCATTTACAACCAATAAACTGATTTCCTCTTCGATAGCTTGTTTCCATTTTTCTTTTGTCACGCAATATCACGTGCTACACACATGCCCCGATCATCGAGATCGGCCTTTATGATCGATCTCAATTACATTATCACTATATTAGCTACTCCATTCATTACATAGTCTACTAGGATAATAATCTTTCCCAAATAAACGCCTACATCGCCTATTTTGGGTATATATAGAGGACACTGATCATTACGATCAATCCTCAAGTTAATCTAGTCTATTAATCCTTTATCCTATTATCTCTCTATCAAAGGTGACCACTGACGTAGCTATCCTCCGTGATATCTTTATATTCAGGGTTTGAGACTACCTAGTTATATATAATAGGAATGGGGATTCCTAGGATTTATTCTGTAAGAAAGACTATATTTTCGTCTATAAAACTCCCCAAGATTATTTAAAAACTTTTGGACATTTTCATCTTAATGTTTAAATCAATCCTTAACATAAAGAATATAAAGATTATAATATATTCAATAGCATTTCCATTTAGATCTATTGAAAATATCGTTATTATTACTCTTATTAGTTTTTGAACATACTTATCTAACTCACTATCATCCCACTTACATTTTCAAAAAAAGTATCTTTTAAGAATATCTATATCCATAGATATAATCGGAATTCTAATAGAAGATTAATTATTTGCAAATGCAATATCTAATATTTCTATTTCTTTTGTTTTTGGAGATAGTATTGGATTTTTGAGTGAATTGATTTCAGTGATATTCCCTTTATTGTTTTTATTGAATTGCTGAATATTGTTTATCTTGGGTGTATTAGGGATTATTACCTTCGGGATTACAAGGGTAGCGATATCTTGTAAAGATTCAGACAAGGATTCTTGTATTTTTTATATTTTATGAGGTCTATTTTTAGGTTTTTTGTTAGGAATGATGTTCTTTGTGTTTTAAGGTTCTGATATAGAATTTTTTATTTTTAAGTCTAAGTCTTCTTCTTTTTTGGATTCGTCTATAGTTATTTGGTTTGCCCATACAGTATAGTTTAGCTTAGGTGAATACACTCTAATATACTTATTAATTGTATATAAGTATTCTATAAAGATGTCTATTTGGGCTATATCTTGTAATTTATTATACCATTGATTCTTTAAAATTGTTTTTGGATTGATATATATAGTACTTGTTTCCTTATATTCTATAATAGCTGATATCCAGAATTGATCCTGTGAACACTTCGATCAGACTAATAATACTATCGTTAATGATTGATCCAATATTCATTCTATTCCTGTAATATACATCGTATTTAATTGCTTTGTTCCAAAATTCCAATAGCAATCTAACCTCTTTTAATATAACTCTTATATCAGCTTCAGTGATACTGATGTTTCTTTCAGCAATTCCATTCTAATAAGATAATACTATAGTAATCAATTCTGATCGAATCCCAAAATTCCATTCTCTAATGGCTTAAATTAATTCTAGTGTATTATCAGTTCAAGTGGCTATTATCTTGTTATTGATACCAAATTCTAATTTAATTTTCCATTTCTTCAATTTTGGTATAACTTTGTCTTTAGTTTTTAAGATCAAAATCTAATTCATTTTTGTTTAATTATCTATAATCAATAGGAAATAACGATTTCCTCATAAAGACTTTAAAAATAATCTAACAATATCGAAATGAATAAGCTCTAATCTTTTCGTTTTATAAAAACTAAATTATTTTAGGATTAGATTTTTTATCTTAATAAACACACACACTTTATATATAGGAATCTTAAATAAAACTTTGATTAGCTTTTCTAATATGGTGATTTTATAAAGATTTTGTATCTTTTCTGGGCCGAGGTGATTGAATTGTTTATACTATAGTAAGTAGTTTTCTAGATCCTTAGATTTATTCAGAAAGATTTCTATTATGATTTTATTTGATTTAATATCATTAATAATCTTTATACTTTGGAGAGTAATATCTTCATATCCTTTTTGTAATATTTGAGATTATATAAATTCCTTTATTCATTTTTGTTTTAATAATATTTATTCCATTTTTTCGAAAATATATATAATTTGAATTGAATTTGTCCTTGAGGTTAACTTTACAAATCTTTTTGTTAGAGAGAAGATTAACTTCTAATTCCAATATATATAATATTTTTGAAAGTAAAACCATACTATCATTTTCTAGTTCTATTGTAGTAATACTTATCCGATTACAATATATAATTTTTTTACCAACTTTTATCATCTTTCTCTTTATTTTTTTGATATCTTTAAAAAGAGAAAGTTGGTTAGATATATATGAGGAAATATTAGTATCTACATATCAATAAGAAGGAATAGTTTTACAAATAAATTCTTTAGAGATATGGTATTTTTCATTATCAGATTCTTTCTCACTTTCTAATAAATCGAAATCAATTAAAAGATTTTTGTTATTTACAAAATAAACTTGATTATTTTTTCTTTTAGAAAATGATATTTTGATTATCTTTTTGAATATTACTTTTCGTTATTAAATTCTATAATATTTGCGGATTAGAACTTATACAAAAATAAAATCTTTACAATCACATAGAAAGTAATTTTTTTGTTCGCAAAAATAGTAAATATAAATATTGACTGTTTCTTTTCAATCTTACTATATTATTAGACTTAATCCTCTACTATCTTTTTGTTGATTTAGAATTATATACTTTCTGCTAGCAGTATGGGCTTGTTCTATCTCTTAAATATTAAGCTTTTTAGTAATAAGATATTTGATCTTGTTTTCCATTACTAATATACTTTAAACGCTTATAATATCGATTATCGTTTGGTATTTGTTTGGAAGATTTTTAGTTAGGATTAAAAATAGAGCTTCGTTTTTATATAAATCCTTGAATGCGGGGTTGGTAGTATTAAGCTTATATCGGTATTTTTTCAATTTATTTTAAGCTTCAATAATAATCATTTCTGGATAGCTAATAAATTTGAAAATAAATATTTGGATTATTGTTAAGTATGAATTGACTGTGATATTACTAATTCTTGAGTATTTTGTTTTTGAATAGTTCTATAGTATTTGTACTGTATTATATTTATTAACAAGTACTTCATCGTTATCACTAAATGATCTGTATATATACAAAAATGTATTAGCTTTATTTTTCAAATATTTGATCTTCTTGTTAAGGTTGAACCTAACATTTACAATTTCGCTTTTTATAAGGATTGGGAAAACTTTAATATTATTAACTTTTATTCCGATTTTTTTAATTTTAGTATATCTCTGCAGTATAGATTTAATTATATAGAATCAATCCTTTTCTTTTAATTGTATTTTCATCTATCGAAATCATTGCTCTTAGGTTTTTTGAGTAAGATTCGGAATGTTTTTGATTTGCTCTTTAGTTTTATTCATTTTGATATCTATATAGAGAATTTGTAAGGTTTTTTTTCTTCTTTTTTTGTATAAATAGAACCATATAGATTATAAATATAAGTATAATTAGTATTATATACTTTTTATTGTACCGTATATATATTTATTTGTAAATAACACCGCATACTTTTTCAACTCCGCAAATTAATAATAATAGTAATCACAACACCATATACTAATTGTAGGATAATACTATACACTCTTCAACTTTGTAAGTTGGTTTGTAATAATAATTATATCAATTATATCCAGAGGCCGTATTAACCAGATCTCATAATTTGTTAAAAGATTATATAGAAAAAACCTCTATATTAACTATCTTATAATATATATTAGCATATTGTTCATCCTATAGTATTATATAGGGGTGACCAATATGCCTGTCTATGGTTCGTTTAATCTAGCCCGTTTAGGTAACCGTATTACTAATCACCACACGTGTAATGCACCAGTAACTTCTATTCCTTTTAACAAAAACCTTATTTCTTTTAATAAAAGCTCTTAATGATATCAATATTATTATTCATTAATTAAATATATATATCAACTCATTCAAATCCTTCACCCTTTTTTCATTTGATAACACTCTTACCGATTTATACTTAAATATAAGGATCTTAACATATTTAATACTTTTCTTTGGTGGTTTATAGTTAATGTCACGGAACGCACTCAATCGCATCGCGATCGGTCACGTGCGCCCACGTGTACGTAGTTAGTATTTATAGCCGCTCTACGAGCGCTCAGCTCGTAGTTCCTTAGTTGTAGATTCTAAAGGCATCTTGTACCCTGCTTTCGCAGTTCTTCTACGGCAAAGTGTCACAAACAGTATCGATTTTTGATATAATACTTGTATTAATCGAACTTATACTACCTACTATCTTCGATTTCTCTTCAGATCCCTAGCTGATTACTTTTGCCAATAACAGATTTCAATTTGATTGGATCTCTAGCTATTCTTCCCCATTTATATTCCCGGTAATAAATACCAGCTAGATAAAGAGTATACTAGTGAAAGTAGGGAATTTAAAAAGGTTGTAAAGAGAATATGATTAAAATACAGTTGTTATAAAAATTATGCTTGATCTACGAATTCCAACACTTTAAAAATGTTGAACGTTTGGCGTTTAGCGTTTGGGTATCATAGTATATACTGTATCAGGCCAAAGAGAAGAGCTTAGGTTAGAATCAGGAAATTTTCTGTGACACTTTGCTATAGAAGAACTACGAAAGCAGAGTACAAGATGTCTTTAGAATCTATAACTAAGGAACTACAAGCTGAGTGCTTGTAGAGCGGCTATAAATACTAATTACATACACATAGGCACATATATGCTTTCGAGAGTATGTGATTGATTGCAATACAATTGAATGCAATCCATAATATTATCCCCCCCTTCAAGTAAACTTGCTCTCAAGCTTTACAATTTATTTTATTTGATACCTTATATTACCGATTGCAATCAATCGTTATTTATTGTTAATAAAAAATATTATAATATCTCAGTACATACACGAATTTTTCTTTTTCATAACGGCAAGGCATATATAGAACGGAGGAAATTGTTTAGTTAGTTTTGTTGCCTAACAATAAATTTATTCTTTTGGGGGTATATAATCTATTGATATATTTATTATCAATCTTAATTCTATATTTAATTTTTTATTTGTTTCTTCAACTATCATCAAT
The DNA here is from genome assembly GCA_014898285.1 of Botrytis aclada. Taxonomy (NCBI): domain Eukaryota; kingdom Fungi; phylum Ascomycota; class Leotiomycetes; order Helotiales; family Sclerotiniaceae; genus Botrytis; species Botrytis aclada. The sequence goes on from RCSV01000008.1 coordinate 1,848,822, forward strand.
ATACCTATCACACCAACAAAAAGTTCTGCAAAAAAGAGCAAATTGTTGCTTATATGAATACAGCAATTAAAAGTGGTTTGTATAGCAATAAGTTTGAATACTTTGTTTGCCAATCTTTTTAATACTAATATATCTGAATAAAAAACTGCAAAAAGTCATCCCCAATCAACCACAATATATAATAAACAAATCGTAGTAATAGAAAAGAATAATAATGAAAATAAAAAAAACAAAAGGGATACTAAGGTTTTCGATTACAATAGTAATAGAAATGTAAAGCGATCCGATAATAATAAATAGAATTTTATTTTTTAATCATTAAGATATAATCGACTTATCTAATAAATACAATTTTACAAATCTTGATAATATAATTGATAATAATATCAATCTTCGATATGCCGAATGAATATATCCATATTACCATTTGTTTAAACAAAACTTGAAGAAGGAATATAATCCATTAATCAATAGGGTTAGCAATTATAAAAATAAGTTTATTAACAAATTAACTGAAACAATAAACTACTTCAATAAACTTAAGAAATCTGATATAATTATAACTGGGGAGAATATCATAACGGATTTGTAATATAACTAGATTCATTACCACTTCAATATAGAGTCTTAACAAAAGATTCATTTTGATAATAATAACAATCGAAAATCTCCCAGCAAAAGACTATTCAAAAAAACAGTGTTTCAAAAAGAAAAATACATTTAGAAGGAAGACTAGATTTATACAAACTGTATTCATAGTTGTATAGTAGATAAGGATAATAGCTTCTACTATTAGATCCCTGGATATAATATCGATACTTTTTGTTATCTATTTTGCTTAAATAATAAATATAAATATAAACACTTATACTTTGGGGAGATTTGTTGTTTCTTTTTGCAATATCGAGTGGCTATAAATAAATAAAACATTTTGATAGAGATAAGTTACAATCTATACAAATAACTTATATATAACTGATTTATTTTGATAACCAGATTTAAAGGAAACCCTCAAAGATAAAATCTTGAAAAATGGTTTTCCGATTTTGTTGGCTTATAAACAAAAGGAATAATTACTTGCAGCAAAAAAAGAATAAAGAGAAAAGGCAGAACAATAATATCAATTAATTTTAGATCAAATAGGTTTTGAGGTGAACCTTATATTTAAACAGTTAATAATTGCCAAATACAAACTTAAGCTTTTTATAGCTCACATTATAATTAATTGTTGCTGTTTATAGTATCTAATAATAATTGTTTCTCTCTTTATTATCTTTTTTTCCTGGAGTATAAATTGGTTTTTTGGTTTAAACCATTTAGTCTTTACTATTATTCCTCATCCAACAATAACAATTGATGTCTACATAAACATTTATAGATTTACCTAACTAGAATAATATTATTCTTTGTTTATATATTTATCAGGATGAATATATTTATTTAATTGTAACTAACACTTTATACAATTGTAATTTCTTTATTAAGTTAATAAATTAAAAAAAGCTTTTCGATCTCTAATATTCATATCTTGATTATTATCTACAAAATCATAATTATTATATCCACTTTCATAAAAGCATATCCAATCGGATAGGCTTGTAGACAGGCCCAGTAAATTCAAATTAGCTTTATAAAAATCGTGAAATTAATGCGGAGTAATCTTTAGATCAGATACGGGGTACCAATCAAGGTTGTTGTTGGTGTTTAGCTACGAGATTCGATATTTCAGCCGATTTTATACTTTCTTAACAGCCAGAATTTTTTTTATTTTTTATTCGATATCACCAATGATATTTATAAGAAATAGTGACTCGAGAATTTGACCGGGGAATAGGTTATCTGCCACTTTACAAAGTTTGTTGAATAGAAATACAAAATGGATTTTTATAATTAAAGGCAAGTTTAAACGGAAAGAGTCTTTAGTCCGACTAATAATCTTAAATCTGCCCTGAGTAAAGTAGTTAAGTTTTTTGGAAGGTTATTGAATAGGAAAGTCTTTTATACTTAATTATATATAATCTCTAATATCGAAGTTGATTATTTAACAATACAAATTTACTAATTAGGCTATTTTTTTTTATATACACAAAATATTCTTTTTAGTTTAATCGAATACTAGTTTGTTACATTTGGCATATTCTTTAGTATTATTGATATTCAGGTTGTTGATAGGTATGATTGGATTGAGTTTCCAATTCTAGGAATTTCGGGGTAGATGACTATATAGTGTTTTATATGGGGTTTGATTATCTAATAACTTATGAGGGAGTATAAACTGAGTGTAGTTCATTATTAGTAAGAATTTGGATTAGTCATCTTGATAATAACTAATAAAAGATTTCAAATACTATTGAAAATACTGATTATAAATCTCAATTTGGTTATCTATTTGCAGATGGTGAGTGGTGGAGAGCTTTACTTGTGTTCCTAAGATTTAACTGAATTCTTTTTAAAACTTTGAAATGAATTAGAAACCATAATCAAAGATTATAAACTCGGGGGCTCTATAGTAACGATATACATAGTATAAATACAAACAAACTTGATCTCTAGCATCAATTGATTTGTAATAAGGTATAGTAATAGCTTGTTTAGTCAATCGGTCGATAATGATTAATACATTGTCATAACCATACTTATCCTTATTGAAACTATAATAATCTATAATGACATACTGCCATACTCTTTCTGAAACAGAAAAAGAATATAGAAAGCCTGGAATCTTATCCCTAAATATAGAGTTGTATTTGTATTAATAACAGTTCTATATATATTAGTCGATAATCTTTTCCATTCCTTTTTAATAATATTGTTTGAACAAAAATACATTAATCTTTTTCACATCAGAATATATAATAGAGATTAAGTTGTAAGCTTCTCGAATCAAATAAATCCACAAATTATCAATATTCGATACAAATAGGTGTTTGTTATAAAGCAAGAGGTTTTTTTCAAAAACGAAATGCTTGTACGGTTTTATAATTTGAATACACAATATCTTCAAACTCGGGTTAGATTTATTAGCTTCTATAATACAATTGACAATATCAAAAAGAAGGGAAATTGCATATATATCGAGATTTGCAATTACATCCAGATCTTTATACAAAGCTTTCCATATAATCTTTAAATCTATCTAATCATCTTTTATAAACTATTGAAAACGATTCTTTTTTTTTGTATTATTCTGCTGATCCAATTCGTCGGTACACCAGATAAACATATCTACGAATAGATTATTCTTTTTAGTATAATATATGATAATAAAGTTATAATTAGCGAACAACTCAGTTTATTACATTTATTAAGTATTCAATTATTTAGTTGATATAAAGTACTCGAGTACTTTATGGTTGATATAAACTTTGATCTGATAAAATAAACCAACAAATTCGGCTTTTTAGTAACCTAACAATCGAATGATTGCTAATATTTTCTTGTTGTGAACTTTATAATTTAATTCAGTAGTAATTATTATTTTCGAGAAGTAGGTAATTGGTAGTTATTTGTTGCTATGTTTTTAAAAAAGTATACTAGCGACGATATCATCGAATATATCGGTTTCCAATATACAAGATAGTGTATAATTGTAATACTATAAAAGAGAGATAAAAATGAGTTTATCTTTGAATATATCGAAAATATTCTGACAGATTATATCGAAATGGAATTTGATATTCATTTTGATGAGTTCGATTAAAGGTTTTACTATTATATTATAATCTTTTATAAAACAGTAATAAAAGTTATAAAACCCTAGGAACGATTGAATACCTTTTATAGTAGTGGGGTATATCCAGCTAGCGATTATTTCGATCTTTTCTGGATCGATTTGTACACCTTTAATTGAAATAATAAATCCTAAATATTTGGTACATTTGACATTGAATTCGCATTTCTTGAAATCTACTTGGAGTTTGATAGATTCAAGTTGTTTGAAAATATACTTTACATATTCCTTATAGTCATCTTCGTTTTCAAAATATATCAATATATTATCGAGATAGATAATACAAAAGTTGTCTAAATAATCAAATAAAATATTATTTATATATCTTTAATAAATCGCTAAATCGTTTATCAATCCAAAAGGGAAAACCTTACATTTGTAAGCACTATATTAGATACGAAAAGTAATATATTCCTTGGAAGCCGGATTTATATATATACGATGGAATGCTTATTGAATATTTAGTTTGGTATATACTTTTGTATTAATAAGTTGTACAAATGTTTTATTAATGAAAAATAATAAATACCTGTCTTTGTATATTAAAGAATTGAATAGTCAAAAGTTAATACAGAACTTTAAGTTTCTATTCGGCTTTCTTATAAAGAGAATTGGGGATACGATGACTCTCACCTGTACGTGGTGTATCCTACGAACCTTCGGTCGTGCGATCGGAGAGCTAAGTAGAGTCAGCTGGAGCCGGGTGGTGATTGTACACTAATCGGAGGCCGTACTGGGAGCGAAGGTACGTGCAGCTGATCATTAGAGGGTGATTGCGAAGATACTCGGAATAGAGGATTACCAACAAAACGGAGATGAAAACCATTCAACGATAAAAAAGAGATGAGAGCGGGATTGATATGGAATCATGCCTTTACGAATCTATATGGGGAGCAGAGTTAGAGTATATTGCGGCAAAGCATCTGCAAAGCGGAACTAGCCCTTGAAACAGCAGATAATGAAGTTTTTATAATATAGCTGAGTCTGACTGAAGCCTGTGTTGAAAGCAGGGCCGATATTCTTAACTTGACAAACGAAAATCGATAGAACACCTCTGGGGCACTAGCGTGCAGAATTTTCACAATCCAACAATACATACGATCTGCGGGTATACTGAATCGGATATTTACAAATGGTGAAGGGAATAGTAGGAAGTATACAAAGGCTAGAACAGTATCTACTAAAGCCGGCGAAAACATATATAGAATAGGAAGAGGAACGTTTTTAGTATCTTACCTCCGAATGTATGGGAGCAGTATAGCGGCAGAGGAGCTCCAGTATAGAAAGGACACTTTTAGCAAACCACACTCGATATTACTCGATCAATATTACAATGGTAAAGGATCTCAGGTAGAAGCCAATCCTACAATATACATATGCAATACACTCCTAACGTTCTACTTTCGACTACAAACTATACATTAGGAAAATAGATTCTACAAACAAAGCTTTGATTAGTAGATTGGAAACACTATAAAAAGACTGTTTGGCTAGAGATCTGAAATAGCAAGCCTGCAAGACATAATCGGCCTTGTTGTGTAGGAGAGATCCGGCAAGGTAACACGAAACGGCTACTAACCGCGAGGCATAGCATATAATGACAGCGACAGCGACACTGTCTATATGGCTCGAGAGGACGGATGCGTGTGTCGGTCTATAATCGGATACTATAGGGCAGAGGGCATGATGGAGATATCAGATAGACTTAAGGAGCAAACAGGAATGGAGGCGTGAAGGAATGGTTTTGGTTCTGGCCGGAACTTCCGAAGGTAATCACACAATAGATGGTTTAATGTAGTCAGAAGATTCTACAGAAGCCTAGTACTAGTGGCTTTATCACAAGTGAGCCGGGAAAGCGTCTGTAGGTGTAGCGAACCTACTTTGTATTATAACATATTCTAGAAAGTAGTTATAATATAATTCATTTCTGCCTGCGTCCTACCCTCTGCCCTCTATGGATCCGAGGTATGGTACACAGACCGAACGAAGCCAAATCGGGCGGGGGGAGCTGTCTGTGGTACAATGGTGAGCACAAGGCTGGGTAGTCACATCACCAAGGTCGATCGAGCGATCGTCCTAGCAGCAAGAGGAGTTCTACCCGCTTGGCGTACGACTCCGATCATTGCGATCCTGAGAGACTCTGGACTACCGCCCGGCGAGCTAGCACTCGAACAAGCACGAATAAGATTCGCACTCCGACTCCGCAAGGTGGACGAAAACCACCCACTGGCGATTCGTCTAGCGCAGGCACCTCAACACAAGATGAACAACACCAACCTCCACAGACTAACTAAATTGATCCCAAAAGCACCAAAACTAATACTCTCCCCACCGCACTTCTCCGCAGGGAGTTGCATCGACCTTATAGGAGGCGTGAAGAAAGAAGCAGCCGCGCTCGAATTCACGCAATGGTGGAATCGTCTGCCTGACAGCCATATCACAGTCTTCTCGGACGGCACTGAACAGTACCACCGAGGGCAAAAGATAGTCGGCTACGGCTACGCGATCTACCGGGGACAATTTCCAGTGGCATCCGGCCATGGGGCGATCAACCCGCTCTCGCATGTCTTCGACGCCGAGATAGTGGGTGCTCTAAAAGGTTTGGAGCGCGCCGTCCGACTGGAACCGGCTGGGCAGATCACTACGTGCATCGACAGCACCTCAGTCATTTGGTGCATCAGGGGCAACGCCTCCGACTTATCCCAATGGGCGTTTCTGCGCTGTCATGAGATCATGAGGAACAGATAAGTGGCGATCTGATGGTCGCCTGGATATACCGGAATCCTTGGAAACGAGAAGGCCGATCGGCTCGCCGATCTGGGCGCCCATAGCGGTTGCATCGAAAACGACAACTCATCGCTCCCCACTATCAGTGGTATAAGCTCAACGGCCAGAACCCTCAGACGAGAGGCAGAGCAGAGGTGGTGGAAGCGAAATGAGGTCTCCCTCGCTGGCCGATACCGTCGCTAGCACCTCAACTACCAAGTCAAGGAACCTAAGGAACTTGCCCTCCCCCGCCCTATTCTTCAGCGATTGGTAGCGCTCAGAACCGGACACAGGGATTTTGCATCCTACCACCAGCACTTTCAACACAACAACGCCACCTCAGAATGCTCCTGCGGATACAGCAAAGAACCTGAGCACCTAGTGCTCTGCCGACACTCCCGCACCCAATTCAACAACTGGCCGAACAAACCCGACTCAATTCCGCGAGACACAAAGAGTGCAATCGACTATCTCTCTCTTCTTCTGAAGACCCCAACAGACTTCGCAATCTTCCTAGCGATCACCAATCACTTCGAGCAACCACGCTTAGCTTCCCCGGAGAGCCTCTGATCTCCCACTTTCACATTGCCAACCAGGGCTGCACCCCCCTCTGGAGCCGTTCCCCCTCCTCCACCGCCGCGTACAAACTGCAACACACAAAAACTGACAATATAGGGCCCTATAGCCAGCCGCAAACCTGGACTACCCAGCATGAAGTGGGTTGAACAGCACCGACATTGCAAGCGGGAGACAAGCGGCAGGAGCGCGCACAGCGCCCCTGGCCGCTTCTCCCCCGACCTGCATCACAGCCGTAGAAGAACGGAACGCGTGGCTATGCCGGCACCCCCACTAGCATAGTCCATCCCTAGTACCCCCTGGGAGGTCGTGGCGAGCCCCTGCGGCTTGCCCCCCGGATGTAAATTAAAATAAATAAATAAATAAATAAATATAAAGAGAATTGAAACTATGAATAAGACTTGACTGGGTTCAATAAATCTTTTCGTTAGGTTATCTGTGATGTATTCTTTAACGATTTCAAGCTGTTTAAGAGATATCTTGTAGAGGGGGTTGTATTTGAGTGCCTTTTTTTTCTTTTTTTTTAATATGATTTTATGATTGTATGATCGGGATGGGGGTAAGATATTCGAGTTATACTTGGAGAATGTTTGGTAATATTACTAGTAAGTTTCAAGAATCGGTGGTTTTGTTTTAATATTAGTTAGGATATGATAAAAAACAACCAAGGTTTATAGATTAAAACTTTTCAAAGTAGTAATTATGATCGAAATATAATATTCTTTTTTTCAAATGGATTTTTGAATAGTAATAATATTGTTTATCTTTGTACAAATAACTGTAAAGATTTTATAATTCTTATTCTTTTTATAAATGAAATTGAATTGGGATGGTTTAAGAATGTAAATATCAAAAGTATTTGAAATACAAAGCAATAAAGATTCATATATTATTTAAATAGAAATAATCCTAAGGATATATATCTTTTTCAAATTGACTAGAATCTGAGCTTTGATTAATATTGAAGATTCCGCTTTAACTTCTCAAAGAGGTGTTAGATATATCTTTGGAGTTATTTCGACTAGTCGATAAATCTTTCTTTTTAATTACTTATATATTTCGTTTAATCGGGCATCCTGCTCATCAACGTTTTTCTACCTCAAACAATCTATTTTAAAGTCTTGAAAACTTTCTCTAATTAAAAGAATGTTTTTTGATAAGGAAATGATAGAAGGATATTCGGCAGGCTAATCGAGTTTGTAATTGAAATAATTAATCTTGACTTTTGTTTTTGTTAATTAGAATTGACCTAGGATTATATTATATAATTCCAAATCGGTAATTAGAAATAATAGATAGGATTGTTGTCAAATATTGATAATGAAATTAAAAAATGTATAATAAATAATAGCTTTATCTTTAATATTATTATAATCTTTGATTTTGATAGAATAGTTGAATAAAATAAAATAAGATTTAAATATAGGAAATAATTATGAAATAAGTATATTATTAATAAAAACGAGATTATTTGCTCTGGAGTTTATAAGAGATTGAGTTTGGTATAAATAATTATTTTTCGATATTATATATAAAAAAGTCAAAGAATTATCTTTTATCAATTTTGTTAGATTAAGAAATCTTATATTCTGGATTATATTTAGAAGGGAACTTCATTTTAAACATTAGTATTTAAATATTGGTTTTCAGTATATTGAGTGATATCAATAATTTCTATTTAAATCTTTGAATTAAGATTATCCTCAGCATTATCTTTTGTATTATAAAAGTCTTTACCTTTTCTAGTCTTTTGAATTTCAATTATATTAGTAAAACTGATTGATTACAATATTACACCATAATTAACTCTCGGGACGGAAATATTAGAATTGTAATTAAAATTATTATTTAGAGATGGGGTAGGGCTTAGTCTGAAGCTTTTAGTATAGTTAATAAAAACATTATAGAAGAAAAAGTTGGTCTAGAATTGAGTAAATGGATTAGTATTATTGTAGACTCGGAAATTATTTCGAGGAGTGCTTTGTATATAGATATTAGTGTTTATTTTTTTTATCAATGTTTTCTTAATTTGTCTATATCGATTACATTTTCAAATAATAATTTCAAGTTTATTAATCTCTATAAGTTTATTAACAAGATCTTGAATATTAATATAATTTTTGATATATAGACCGATAGTTCGCTGGAGGAAATCGAATATTTTTCTTTTCAAATTGTAGAAAAGTGTTCTATTATTTATGATTTCCGCTTGTATAACAAATAATCGGAATCTTCGATATTATACTATAAAGTTATCTTTTTGAGCATTGTTGGGTATAGTCCAGTATTCGTATTTAGTTTGTGCGTAATCGACTTTAGCAAGGTTTCTATAAATAATTATTAGCTCATTAATTAATTGTTATTCTGTCAAATAAGGGATTTGTATATATAGGGAGTATACATATTCTTAAACTTTCTTTTTCATTTGATTTACTATATAGGATTAATATTACACTTCTAAGGTGAACAAGTTTTTATAAAGTTTAAGATGTTTGGTGATTAATAACTGCCAAAGGCTTGTTTTTGGTTTTACATTATCTTTGAATTTTGATAAGAGATTAATAGGCTTTGGAATGTATAAATGCTTTATTGTGGTAGTAGGTAAACGAAAATGGGGTTTACGAGGGGAAGGTAGATTATCCGGTAAGGCAATTGGGTTTGAGGGGGGTTTATTATTGTAATTCGAAAAAGATTGTTACGAAGATTGATTATACGATTGGGGGTTTTTCTTGTTTTTCTTTTTTCCGATAATAAAAGATACCCTCTCAATAAAGGCAATTGGAACATCAGGAGTCCGGATTCCACAATTTTATTAAAAATCTATATAATATTATGATTATTATTTAAAAGATTAAAATAAGCCAGTAGTATTAAGACTACACTATAACAATTCGTTTCTAAGTTTTACATTTTCGTTTTATAATTCTCTAAAGTCGTTTATTGTCGGTGTTCACTTTTCATGTACAAAGAAAAAGTATATAGACATATTACCCTCAAGAATTAATACCTCGATTGAGGAGTTGTTTTTAGACTGTTTACTCTTTCTGTATCTATTAGTATTAATATTAATATTATAAAAAGAATACTCCTTGTTCTATTGAGATTGGTTATTATTAATTTGAAAAACCAGATCGATGAAGAAAGGAGTACATTAAAGTTTTCTCTTAATAAATAGATTGAACATAATAGCGGTATTTGTAATTCGATATATATAAAATATTATTATTCTTTATCGAATAGATTTTACTCGGAATCAGCCTTTTTTTTTATAAATGATATTGAATGTTCTCAATTCATTCAAAAAAGTATTATAGTTATAAGATATTATTTGAATAGTTACCAAATAATCATATGATTGTATAGTGAGTTATAGATAATATAACACTTTGCCATAGAAGAATTACGAAAACAGGATACAAAATGCCTTTAGAATCTACAACTAAGGAATTACGAGCTGAGTGCTTGTAGAGTGGCTATAAATATTAATTATATATATGTGGGTGTATGTGCGCTCCTGAGAGCATGTGACCGATTGCGATGCGATTGAGTGCGATCCGTGACATTTTCCACCAACCATAAATGAGTCCTGATAATCCCATTTCGAGCCAATGACGTAGTAGTAATATGCTTAAATAGTTATATTGACTAAATAAGAAATACCCGAAACAACACATTCCTCGATCTTTAATAATCATGGATTTGTTCCTTTCATTTTTCCTATACTTATTTAGTCTTTTACTAAAGATAAATGTATTCAATGAAACCAGCTCAAAAATTGTCAACTATAGTAGAGTGCCAAAAGTATTACGCTGGTTCGTGCAGGTCCATTTTATCTAGCCAATGAAAGGGTTGCTGACCAGCCTTTTGCAGATCTCGTTTTACTTTATGTGTGATCATATCGATTGGTAGATGGATGAACAGGTGGATGAGCAGGTGGATGGAAGACTTGACGTGGTGGATAATGAATGCCCTAGAATTTGGATGATATATGACAGCGCACACCTGAGCTTAGTTGATAGACTTTGTGAGGGTACAGGCAGCCGCCCTTACCCTGATATGATAACTTGAGTCTTTGCGCCTGATGATTCTGGAAAATGCTAGAAACTGAGTAGCAATTTCAAACTACTTTAAAAGTAAGAACGCCCCTAAGACCCTCTTTGTAGTAAGATAAAATGAAAAAGATATATAATAAGATATTATAAGGAAAATATGATTAAGAACCTATATTGTAAAAGAGTACAAGGTGGTAGAGATCGCATAAAAACAGCCTTTGCATATACCGTAGATTACTAAGGGCTGATGACTCGTAAGCTCGCTCAAGTGCGGGGTAACGCATTGATCTCTTGGGAACGTGCACGTCGATATCGCTTCCATTTCATTTACAATCTCATCGTTCTTATGAAGACAAATATTCAAGGAATTCTTTTGATACATTACAATATTATCGATTGATTTTTCACCTGCCGTTTTTCAGCAGAATGATTTTACGCTCAGGGAAGATTATCAATCCGTCGATCATGCCTGCTGCAGCAACCACGAAATCATTTAGTTGCCTCCGTTGCAGCCTCCAGTTCCCCCAAAAAAAGCAAGCCCTCAAGCATGAACGGAAGAAGCATGCAAAGTGCAAGCAATGTAAAGAAAGATATCTTGGTCTGGCTGAACTGCAAAACCATCAACAAATTACAGAACATTGCTATTGTCGCGAGTGTGATATCTACTTCCCGAATCTTGAAAAGCACCTCACGCATACACGAAGTACCATGCATACAACTCCATACCACTGCTGTGATTGCGGTCGAGAGTATACCAACCAGGAAACCTTGAGTTACCATTGCTGCGAGTGCGATGAAGTGCTTCGAAATCAAGAGTTCTTGCGAAGACATCTCTCCGGGAAGAAGCATATTCGCAAAGTCGGAGTTCTGACGTCGAAGAGCTCTCACAATGACCCACACAAGTGTAACAAGTGCGATGAGACATTCCAAGACAAGAAACAACTAAAAAGGCATATGTTAAGCCATCGTAACATTCCTTGCCCAACCGGTGGAAAATGCAACAAGAAGTTCGCGATACCATCTGCACTCCTGAACCATCTTGAGAGCGGCTGCTGTCGCTCGGGAATGACTCGAGCCAAGATGCACCTACTCGTTTTCGCCCACGATCCTAATCGTTATATTACATCGGTTGAGGCAGTCAAATCGATTTGCTCTTCTGAACATATATCTGCTAAGTACTACTTCCTCCAATCCCAAAGCATTCGGTTGAAGCTAATAATCAAAGTCAAACTTCACAACTCTCAGATTTGGTCGAGCCTTTATTCGAAAATCCATCTAAAGACCAATTCACACCATTGCCTCTAGTTTCTGATGACGATGATAGCCTCAGCGAGTGGTCCGCCGTTGGCCGCGGACCATTAACACCTACTACTAACGATAGCGACTGGTCAATTATCGGTGAGGCTATCTTAACTCCTACATATAGTGATAATGCCAGTGAATGGTCGTTCGTGAGCGAAGACCATGTATCGTCGAATGCGTTTCCGTTTGATACGGATCGCGATGCTAGCTCACATATAAGCACCATATCTCAGGCACGTCATTGCCAACTCTGTGAGCCCAACCAAAAACCATTCCGCAGTGCGAGAGCCTACCAAGCGCATGTAAATTCAGCAGCTCACGCTCCGAAGATCTTCCATTGCCCCTTGTCACTCATTCCAAAGGTCAAAGCACTAGACCTATCAAAAACTAGGAGTTTCTCGACTTTGGGTGGATTGACTCAACATCTAGAGAGCGGGAAGTGTGAAGGCGGACTTGAGATGTATCGTGAAGCGATTACCTTTGTGGAGGAGCAGTTGAAAGTTCTCGGATTTAGTGGTTTCAAGCTATTGTCGAATTAAAATGTTATTGCCATTGGTGGAATCTCAATTCCATTTTAAGTGTTACAACTTTATAACAAAATTGCAATAGTCTAACTTAAGTTTCAGGCCATTACCCATAACATTAATCGTGATGTATAACTAACATATTACTTGGTTGACCTACAGTGTGTGGCTCGTTTGTGAATCCCATGCATACATGTATACGTCATTGATTCGATTAAACAGTATTCGCAGCTCGAATCGGTGTTTGTATAGTGTGGTGGGTAAGAAGAAACAATAGTTGTTCTTAAGAACGCTCCTTGTTTGCTATTGTTGGGATAGGATTGGGAAGCCGTTCTTTTCGACTCATAGTAAAAGTATGGTATTACCAGGGAAGGGAAGGTGGAAGAAGCCAAATCGGAGGCTGTATTAAGAGACGTTAGAGGTCATATTCTGGATAGCACAGAAGGATCTGATAGTATTAGAGGAATCATAACTTCTTTGGCTGAATGGAGAATGTTGTATTAGTTTTTAGAACCCTATCTAATTTTATAGAAATCTTCAGGTTTCTTCAAGCCACTCAATTTTTTCGAAGTGATATCTGACATCAAACCTGCCCATAGCAAGAGTACTAAGATTAAAGCCGTAGGCGTAACACATACTCTTTTCCCACCTGCACACTCTAACGTATTGTCCAGTCTTATAAGTCAAAGGAAATGGAGTTTTATCAAATTGGACAAGTGGATATATAGCGATGAATATTTCGTTCAAATCTAGTCATAATTAGATTAGCTCCCATTTAGGTGTGACTACATCAAAGGTGGGAGCTAGCTGTAATGTGACTACACCAGAGTATAGGACTACATAGGAGTCTTGTGAAATTTCACAATATTCGCACTGGAGAATTCCAATGGTAGGGAATCAAACTGTTGGGATCTGAAGCATCTAATAGAATAGATTGATAACATAGATTTGAGCACGAAGCTCCATATGTACAAGAAGCTTGGTTACATCTTTTATTTATAGATCTTCATTTTCTTGGAGAGATAGTTCATCCAGTTACCATCACGTGATCTTGTAGCTCAGAGTTTTGCGGGAGGTACCTTATTTATTGACCATTTTACAAACCTATTGTGGTTCTATCCTTTATTTCATTAGTAAAGTCCTAGTATTAGGTGCGGGAAAGGTGATAGTGCTCATGCCTGAGACCTCAAAGTGCTCACATAATCATTCTTGCAGCATGAAAAGTCATTGGTTGGAAAAAATCAACCCGAAGGAGTGCCCTGCTTCTCGTATACGACCGTTTCATTACAAATGATCCCAATATCTCAAACTTGCTTCAAGGATTAACGGCTCCCTGAGCATTTATCGAGTGCGCCTCACGCTTGTTTGCCTGACAGGTCTTTCCTTTCTTCAGCTTTCTTTGTTTCACGCCCCGTTGTTTCTCTGCTTTCACTATGGCAGACGCTGCTGCTAGCGTTATTGCTTTGGTCACCGTAGCTATGCAAGCCAGCGTCGCTTTGTACACAGTCATTCGCGACCTCCGGAGCCAAGACCCCAGAGCGTGCGCACTCAAAAGAGAGCTGTCTGACCTTAAGAGCGTGCTCATGTCTCTTCGCGACACAGTCGATGCCAATCCAAACCTTGATTTCGAGCCGCTTCGGTCACCGCTACAATGCTGCGGCAAAGCATGTGATGGCTATGCAAAGCTGGTCGTTCGTTGCACGAAATATTCTAACCCTGCACGGCCAAGCATTCGGAACTGGCTGACTGAGAAATATCTACAAGGAGACGTTGACGACTTCAAAGATATACTAGCTAGCTATAAGTCAACCATCAATATCGCGTTAGCTAACTCGAATTTGTGAATTATAGTTGCAAAACGAGCCCCGTACATTTTTGCTGATCAGGATACAGACGAGTCGCCTTTATTACTGCCCAGGTGCTCGAGAAATATAAGGACTTGATATGTGATACAAACAACGATTTATTACAACACATAGCACAGATAGATACCAAGATTGATCAGCTTGTAGCTAGCACTGAGCGAGACACTGAGGCGAGCACAATCGAAATAGCAATGTTAGAGGAAAGAGAAAGCATTAAACAAGGAATTCGTTTCTGCGAAATATTATCGGACTAGATAGTTCAGATGGAGAGTCAATCAATAAGAAAGCCTTTAGAATTTTCACAACGCCCTTCTGCCTAGAAAGTCTTCTATGCTGGTCTGGATACTGTCAAACTGTCCTTGCAAACTGTAGTTTCTCAGCTGCAGGCTCATAAGGGAGCAATCGCTAGATATATAGAAACAGCTTATACAGCAGAATCAACCGATACCTATACAAATGAACAACTTGCACAGCTCAAAGAAGCTTAGAAAGGGTTACAACAATACACTAATATTATAACAAGAATGCATAAGGATTTTCACACTAAACACCGGAATTTTTTCGAGGATATAACAATAATAGACAGTTCATATAAGATTTCAGTTTCAACAATTAATAATCTAATCATTATTTGAAAGATTAAGCTGGAGGAGCAATTAAAGTATATCAATGGGCAAATGAGTGACGAAAGCTATCAGAAGACTATTTCGGCCCTCAATAACTTGGATGTTCGAAATGCTAGTATCACTGATTAGCCATCTGTGCAACAAAAGTGTGAAATTCTATAATAGGTATAGTAAATCACTTACTAATATCTTATTAATAAACTATATTATGATTATATAATATACGAATAATATGATTTTATATTATGAAATTATATTATCATATTATAATATAGCTATATCTCTTATCAAATTGATTTATAATGGAATAGAATGGAATGGAATCATATGAAAGATTATCGATAAATCAATTCAATTTGATTGGTTATACTTTCTATTTATTATATAAATTGATTCTATAAGATTCGATTTAAATCAATCTTATTTATAAGTATAGAACTTACTAGAATTTCATTATAAACTATATAAACCTAGGATATTCTTTAAAGAAAACCTAGGAAAAAGCAAGCAAATTAGATATAATTCATTCTTTTATACTATTTGACTTCAATTCAACTATCTTATATATTCGATTCGTCCCTAAGCTAAATCTGACTAAGTCTTCCACTAAATATTATAATAATTATAATATTATTATAATATAATTTTTAACCTCTAAGAGAGATAATAGAATAAATAAATAATAGTATTACGGCATCAACTACGTTGCCTTTGTGCCTCAGGCACGGACTACTAGTGTACTCTACTTTCTATAAGTAGGGCCTCACTCTTTTATAACTCTTAGATCCTTATAGTATAATATAAGTCTTTACCTGTACCTTGATAATTTATATCATTATTAAATAAGTTATTATAGCTTTATTTTTTATTTATTTCTTTAGATAGTATTTTTGCCCTCGTTTTGATTGTGTTGATTGTATTTATTATTGATTTATTGAATACTTTGTCACTGATATTTTCCATTTCGAAATTATTAAAGATGGGTAATTAAGCATTTATATTAGAAGTACTTTCATTGGGTTTACCTTTGTAGTTTTTCTTTTTGAATTATATTTTCAACTCTGTTGAGATCGATACTTTTCCTTTTATAGATTTATTCAACAATTCAAATGCTTTATACTTCATTATTGCCTAGGCTGTGTTTGAGTTGATTGAATTAATTATAGGTTTATTATAAGTTTAAGCTACTGTTATATAAATCCAAACCTTTGATGTTTAATCAAAAATTATTGAATTGAAAGATATAATTGTAATATTGAATATTGTAATTTATAATAATTCACAAACTTTATTTTATTATAAGTATTTTGTTATCCCCAAAAAATTTAATGGCAATAAGTAAAATATTGTAAAGTGTTAAAATCAATATATAACTTTTTGTAATACAGTTAATTACTACTTAACTACAAATTATAAAAACAAATCAGAATTCCAAAAAATCACATTCCTTGCTAATCTACTCTCCAATCCAGCATATACAAATAATCAAATAAATTTTGATACAATCACCAACAACCCACATGATTCCAACCTTTAGCCTCCCGGATGATACACAATAGCAAGTATCTAACACAAATTAAACAAGCAATACCAGATTTTAAATCTCTCACATAAAGTTTCCATGGATTATAATATATATACAATGAAAAAGACCCCATTTGATAACTTCATTACCAAATTCAAACAACTAGTTATCAAATACAAAAAGACCGCCGAACAACAAATTATCGATCTTAAAATCAAGGTCTTTCAAAAACTAATCAATACTTCAATCAATCGCCCTAATAAGCTTTCTACTGTTGATATCGATGTGTGGGTAGTTTGGTAGCAAGGTATCTATAACGATTTAGAAGAAAAAACTCACCTTAACAACCAACAGAAAAACCAAAGCATCAAATTCAACGATCAAAGAAAACCTTACAAAAAGAAACCTCCCATTACAACAACTATAACACCTATATCTGATTTCTTTAGAGATTTTATACAACTAAATACCACTCGTCAAGACCAGCGAATTCAATTATATTATAATAGAAAGCAATATCTAAATCTTAACCTCTATCTTTACTACAAAAAGCCTAATCATATCAAATTCAACTACAAAAAAAAAACAATACAACAATACAAAATATAACACCAACCCAAAAACCATACAATACTCCGACCACTCTTTTGTTACAAATCAATATACTTCAAACATCCACCGCTTTTCTACTTCTAATCATTATCACAATTCTGGATCTTATTATAATACTTACAACCCTACTTATCAAAAAACATTTCTATTTGTTAATTATTTCCCAACTACCACAACACCATTTCATTACACCTCTCCAACCCCCATTAATAATATAAACCTAAATGAATTCATCAAAAACTTGATATATTCAAATAATAGCAAAAATTCTATTTCCCAATCAAATATATTAAAAAATTAATCTCAATTCACAATCACAAATCAAAATCCTTTAAGGAAAGTTTATCTTTGTAAATTAAAAAATCAATTATATTTAAAAACCCTTTATACCTTAGAATAATAAATAACAAATCCCTTAAAATCTCAACGAAAATTTTTCTTATATCTAATATAATTATTTCGTTTGTTAGTCTCATAAACAATGAAGCTACAGAATATAAATTTATTAATAGAATTTTCATCTCCAAGCTTCGTATCCCTATATGCCCCTTTCCTATTATTTGCAATCTATTATTTACAAATAGAAAAACCTTTAATATTCTATCTTAATATATATTACTAAATCTACAAATCAATAATCATAAAGAAATCGGTTTATTCTATATTACCAACCTTTCTAATACAAACCCTATAATCCTTAGCTTTTTATAACTCCAACACCATAACCCCATTATCAATTAGATAGTAATGATTTTAAAGTTTGTGTCTACATACTACTTTAGATATTGCTATTCAATCAATGAAATTGCAATTATTATTCCCGATTATAATAATATACCAACTCCAGCAGATACTGCGCTCAATTCAATACTACGTACGCCTGTTAGGAAATCTATTCTAAAAAAAACCATTTCGATCCCATATCAAACCTTTGCCAAAGAAATCATTAATGAAAATCTAGAAACCTCTTTTTTCTTATTCCAAAACTAATCGATATTTCTAGAATCTATCATTTCAATTTCAATATATACAAAAAGGAATTTTAATGATATAAACTTTATTTATTCTATATTATATAATACAAATCACAGCTATATCTATTCAATCAATAAAAAAGCAAAAACACGAGCCAAAATAATATCAAATTATTCAATCCTGAAACCAATTTCAATATAAATCATTGCTGATTCGAAAATATATAAAAGATTATTACAAAACAAAAATATTTTGTTCTTATAAAGTATTCTGTTTTTATCAAATTTCTCAAAAGAATTGATTGACACCTTATAAAATATTTAACAAAAAATAAATAATATAAAGTTTTTTACAGTCAACAATTTTATTCAATTTTGTAAAAATCAGAAAATCTATATTACAAAAGTAATCTAGAATGAATTGAATAGATTCTACAAATTATATCGAATTTTAACAAATAATCTTATTCAATTATATTACAATATTATAAAGAACAATATCGAAAAGTTCATAGAAAAAACCAACCGACCTATACTATCCGCAATCGAGATTCAAAACAAACTATTGCCTTAGATTTGTGATCTGTTTGCCAATTTCCTACCTTCTTTCGTTAACAAGCTTCCACTACAACACTCTTAAAATCACAAAATTGAGATCATACTAGATGAGGAGTCTTTGTATAACAAAGACCACCCTATATCCTTAGCCAAACTTTAAGTCATTTATAAATGGTTTAATAATAACCTAAATAAAGAATTCATTTGCAAATCCTACTTCTAATCAGCCGCCCCATTTCTTCTAGTTGCAAAGTCTGAAGGGGGTATACAAATCTGTTAGAACTATTATAATTTAAATAATATTACTATCAAAAACCAATACCTTTTACCACTAATTAAAGAGATCTTTGATGTTCTCTATTATATTAAAGTTTATATTAAATTGGATATTATTGTTATATTCAATAAATTATGGATTGTCGAAAACTATAAATAGAAAACTGTCTTTACAACCCACTTTAACCTATTCGAATCCCTAATCATACCCTTCAATCTTTACAACACACCCGCCTCGTTTTAGAATTATATTAATTACATTCTCTTCAATCTTCTAAACAAAAATTATATAACTTACCTAAACAATATCTTGATCTACTCCAAGAATATTACAAATCATCAAAAATAGATTCACAAAATCGTTTAGAAACTTATCAATATTAAATTGCAAATCGATATTGAAAAATATAAGTTCGAAATAAAAAGAATGAAATATTTTGATCTAATTATTATCTCTAACAATATCGAAATGGATTTTAACAAAATCAAAACTATTTTTGAATAAAAGTTGCTAACTAAATTAAAAGACTTTTAACATTTCCTAGATTTTGTTAACTTCTATTGATACTTTATTTATAACTTTTCTAAAATCATAGAACCTTTGAATCGTTTACTAAAGAAAGAAAATATATGAAATTAGATTATTAATCAAAAGAACACCTTTAAGAAATTGAAATATATATTTGCTTCTATTCCAATCCTTACAATATTTGATTATTATTGTTGTATAGTTATTGAAATAGATATTTCAGATTAATCTATAGATAGAATACTCTCTCAATATAATGATGAGGGTCGATTATGTTTAATTGTATACTTTTCCTTGAAATATAGTGTAGTCAAATACAATTACAAAATTTATAATAAAGAACTATTTGCTATCATCAAATCTTTAGAAAAATAAAAACCCAAATTATATAAAATTTAAGAGTTATTCAAAATCATTACTAATCATAAAAACCTAGAGTACTTTATATTGATAAAGATGTTGAATCAAAGATAAGCTAAATGGACTGAATTTTTATTTGGTTTCAACTTTTGTATTATATACTGTTCCGATTATAAAGCAGTTCGCTTTGATATGCCGAATCACAAGATAGAAGATTGCCCCGTTTATATTGATTCTAATAATGATTGGATTAAAAATCGCCTACAAACAATTCTCCTAGAAAAAGTGTTCGATGTTATTATATTCAAAGACTTTATTCAATAAGTGTATAATAATATTGATCTTATTGCAATCCCTATAGGAATGATTATTCCTGATATTGAAAAGTCGATCGACAATCTTATCGATAAAGTATACAAATCATCTGAATTGATTACCATCATGTGCGACACTCTTCGGAATCCGGCCGCCCGGCATTAACCACTACCTATCCGGAAAGACCTCCGATTCATTCTCCAAGACTATAGATTAATCAATAGCAAAATCTTTTATTACAATCGTTTCTTCGTCCCCCTTTCCATTAAACTCTACATTTAGATCATATATCGAATATACTTTATCAAATTCGCCGAGCATTTTGGCTAAGTTAAGACTTTTGATTTTGTCTCCCATATATATTGATAACCCAATATGTTGAGAGAAATCAAAACTTATATACAAATCTATCAACTTTACTTTCAAATCAAAGCCTTTCGTTTTATTATATTCAGATTTCTAGAATTGTTATCAATATTATTTTGTCTTTGGTTTGATATTTCTATTGATTATATTATATTACTATTAATCAGCAAATACTATAGCAAAAAGTATTAATATATTATTATAATTGTTTACTACCTAACAAAAATATATTATTTCATTCTGATTATAGAATTGTCTATAAAAGAGTTCGCCGATTGATTTATCAAAAAAGTTTATTGTCTATATAATGCATCCGATAATATAGTATTCGATAAAGGTTTACAATTTGTATCAGAATTCTGGAAATATCTATCCAAATATTTATCAATCATTTTGAAACAATCCTTTTCGTTCCATTCTAAGTCCGATGGATAAACAAAAAGGATTAATGCTATGGTAGAACAATATCTTCAGGCTTTTATGAACTTTTACTAAAACGATTAATATGATTAGCTTTTATTTGTAGAGTTTGTGTTTAATAATACAACTTTAGAAACTATTGATATATCTTTATTCTTTGTTAATTATGGTTTTCATCTATACTTTAATATCGAGCTCTCTTCACCTGTTCCCCCGAATTTGTTATATCAATGTAAATACAAGTTTCTAAAGACTAATAAGATCGCAGATCGATTTGATATTATTTTAATAAAACTGAAAGTTTTAGCTGTTTAATCTATTCAGAAATATAAAGATTATGCTAATAGGATTTGTATTGATGTTTTTCTATACAAGGAAAATAACAAAGTATGGGTTAGTATTAAGAATATAAAGATTAACCAATTAATAAAAAAAGGTGATAATAAATGGGACAGTTTTTATAAAATCCTTAAAGTTTACAAATGAGTTTGCTTATTTCAGTTTTCTATTAGTTTTAAAATCTTCCTAATATTTTACAATTTATTATTTCGATCATTCTATCGCTCATCTAAATTAGCTAATCAAGAAATAATTAATATTACCAAATCCTACCGAAACTAGGATTGTATCCTGAAAAGGGATGATAATATAAATAAAAAAACTAAATAATAGGAATTCAATAAATTATTTGATTATTATAATAAGGACGGATTTCATTATCAAATCAAATAGAAATATTATCCATTATTATAATAATTAATTAAGGATCTTTGAGATTAAAAGAAAACAATCATTACTTTTCATCTAGTGAATCCAAACAAACTGTTACAGGCCAAAGATAAAGGAGTCAATATAATTGGCAGTCTATATTACAAAAAGAATTAACTAAAAAGGAAATAAGGATTTTCCATATGAACAGTGTTTTTGTTGTATCCTTATACTGAGTTATACGAACGTGCGCAGGTTATATGACCAAGCTTTGTACGGATGCAACCCGTTATACAAACCGGACCCACCCATATGGATTGGGTTCAGAAAACCTATCACCTCAAATAATCTTATACCAAATGCAATTCTAAAACGAAGTCGAAACAAATCAAAAAAGAATTATTGATTGATTATAATCCTTAAAAGAGTTTATTTCAATCTTATAATGAAAATCAAAGTTTTCTAATATTATTTTGAAAGATTTTAGATTTTTTCAAAAGAAACAGGGTTCTTATTTAATCAAATTTGCTATCTAATTAATTTAAATACAATAATAAACCAGCCTAATAAACTAAAACCCCTATTATAACTTTGCCGAAAAGTCACAAAATTAACTGAATTATATTTTAACTTATTTGAAACAAACAAGCCCTAAGGAGAAGGTACTGTTACGGCATTAACTACATTGCCTTTGTGCCTCAGGCATGGACTACTAGTGTACCCTACTTCCTATAAGTAGGGCCTCACTTTTTCATAGCTCTTAGATCTTTATGGTATAATATAAGTCTTTACCCGTACCTTGATAAATAGATTAGATTAACTTGAGAATTGATTGTAATAATCAATATCCTTTATATATACTCAAAATAGGCGATGTAGACACTTATTTAGGAAAGATTATTATCCTAGTAGACTATATAATGAGTGGAATAGCTAATATAGTGATAATATAATTGAGATCGATTATAAAGGCCGATCTCGATGATCGGGGCACGTGTATAGCACGTGATATTGCGTGACAAATATAATAATTGATATCATTATAGTTCGAATAGATTCATAAAATTCTATCTAATTATCACCCTTAAATATAATTAGAGATCCCCATTTTGTTTATACTATATCAATAGTAGCTTAATCTACTATATCTCGAAATAAGAATTTATAATATTGAATATGTTTAAAAAACATAGTATAAAAGAAGCTTATAATAATACGGAGCTTATAATCTATTAGAAATAGATAGTAAATTACATATAAAAAGTAATATATTGAAAAATGTAATTGAAGTCTATATATCTGGAAAGCCCGGACGGAGGAGTTTTATAGTGGTGTGCACGTGCCACACACGTGTTACACATGTGATTTCCAACAGAATTATAATATTAAAGAAAGTTCCTCGATTTTCGCTTATTTTACTAGTAAAACTGATTATTTTGAAAATACTCCAACTTTATATTGATACAACTTGATCAATTAAAATCTAAAAAATAATTGGTCTTTATTTTATTAAAATTTTATTAAAACTGAATTAATTTTAATATGAGAATGTCTATATAATATTGATAATAATAATAAAAACTATATATGAAAATGATGCATTTTGGTGTGAAAAGGTGTTTCGGCTGATAGCAGTTGGCACTTACTGTAGTATGTTAATTAATACAATGCATTTTCACTGAGTAACATTCTGAGCCTAAGGTCCTTGAGCTGATATATGAATTGAGTAATTATAAGTAAATCGAATCATGACAAGGATCAATTGGACTATGGGAATAAGCGATGTAAACAATAAACTGTCACAGATCGCACTCAATCGCATCACAATCGGTCACATACTCTTGGGAGTGTATGTGCGCCTATATATACATAGTTAGTATTTATAGTTGCTCTACAAACACTCAGCTCGTAATTCCTTAGTTGTAGATTCTAAAGATATCTTGTATCCTACTTTCACAATTCTTTTATAGCAAAGTGTTATATTATCTATAACTCATTATACAATCGTATAACTATTTAATAGTTGTTCAAATAATATCTTATAATTATAATACCTTTTTAAGTGAATCGAGGATATTCGATATTACTTATAGGAAAAAGACTAATTCCGAGTAAAATCTATTCGATAAAGAATAACAATATCCTATATATATCGAGTTACAAATACTATTATTATATCCAATCCATTTATTAAGAGAGAACTTCAATACACTTCTTCCCTTATCGATCCG
Source organism: Botrytis aclada (assembly GCA_014898285.1). Taxonomy (NCBI): domain Eukaryota; kingdom Fungi; phylum Ascomycota; class Leotiomycetes; order Helotiales; family Sclerotiniaceae; genus Botrytis; species Botrytis aclada. The sequence goes on from RCSV01000008.1 coordinate 1,873,137, forward strand.
ATTTCTTAAATCGATAATAACTAATCTCAATAAAACGAGGAGCATCCCTTTTACAATATTGATATTAATATTAATAGATGTAGAAAGAGCAAATAGTCTAGAAACAATTCCTTAATTGAAGTATTAATTCTCGAGGGTAGTATATCTATACGTTCCCTCTCCGTACATAAAGAGTAAGTATCAATAATAAACAATTTTAGAGAATTATAAAACGAAAATATAAGACTTAGAGATGAATTACTATAATGTAGTTTTAATATTGCTAGCTCATCTCAACCTTTTAAACAGCGATCACAATATTGTACAGATTCCTAGTAAAATTGTAAAATCCGAATTTTTGATATTTCAATTATCTTTATTGAAAGGGCATCTCCTATTACTGGAAAAAAGAAAAACAAAAAAAACCTTCGATTATACAGTCAATTTTTGTAACAATCTCTTTCGAATTATGATAATAGACCCCCCTCAAATCCAGTTGCTTCACCGGATAACTCATTTTCCCCTCGTAGACTTCATTTTCGCTTACCTACTATTGCAGTAAAGCGTCTGTATATTCCGAAGCCTATTAATCTTTTATCAAAACTTAAAGATGATGTGGAATCGAAAACAAGCCTTTGGCAGTTATTGATTATTAAATATCTTGAACTTTATAAAAACTTATTCACCTCGGAAATGCAACACTGATTCTATATAATAGATTAAACGGAAGGGGAAGCTTAAAAACATGTATACTCTTTATATATATAAGTCCCTCGCCTAATGGGACAACAATTGATCAATAAGCTGACAGCTATTTATAGGAACCCTACTAAAATCGATTATATACGAACTGAATATAAATATTAGATTATATTCAATAATGCCCAAAGAAATAACTTTGTAATATAATACCAAAGATTCCGATTATTTGTTATACAAACGGAAATCATAAATAACAGAATGCTTTTTTGCAATTTGAAAAGAAAGATATTCGATTTTTTTTGACGAGTTATCAGTTTACACATCAAGGATTATACTAATATTCAAGATTTTGCTAACAAATTCACAGAGATTGATAAACTCGAGGTTATTATTTGAGAATACAATCGGTATAGGCAAACCAAGGAAACACCAATAAAAAAGGTAAACATCAACACTTATATACAAAGTACTCCTTGAAATAATTTCCAAGCCTATAATAATATCAATCCATCTATTCAATTCCGAATCAACTTTTCCCTCTGCAATATTTCTACTAACTATACTAAAAGCTTCAGATCAAGCCCTACCCCACCTTTAAATAATAATTTCAATTACAACTCTAGCACTTCTACTCCAAAAGCTAATCGTAACACAATACTACAATCAATTAGCTTTACTAATATAATTGAAATTCAAAAAACTAGAAAAGATAAAAACTTTTATAATACAAAAAATAATACTAAGAATAATCTTAATTTAAAGATCTAAACAAAAGCTATCAATACTATTTAATATACTGAAAACCAATATTTAAACATCAATGCTTAAAACAAAGTTCCCTTTTAAATACAATCTGAGATATAAGATTTCTCGATTTAATGAAATTGATAGAAAGTAATTCTTTAATCCTTTTATATACAATATCAAAGAATAATTATTTATATCAAATCTAATCTCTTATAGATTTCAAAACAAATGATTTTGTTTTTATCAATAATATATTCATTTCACAATTATTTCCTATATTTAAATCTTACTTTATTTTATTTGATTATTTTATTAAAATCAAAGATTATAATAATATCAAAAACAAAACTATTATTTATTATATATTTCTTAATTTCATTATCGATATTTAATAATAATCCTATCTATCATTTCTGATTACCGATTTGAGATTATATAATATAATTCTGAATCAATTTTGGTTGATAAAAACAAAAGTCAAGATTGATTGTTTCAATTGTAGATTCGATTAGCCTGCCAAATATCCTCCCACCATTTTTTTATCAAAAAACATTTTTTTAATTAGAAAAAGCTTTCAAAATTCTAAAATAAATTATTTGAGGTAGAAAAATATTGATAAACGGGATACCCGATTAAACAAAATGTATAAGTAATTGGAAAAAAAGATTTATCGATTAGTTAAAATAATTCCAGAAATATATTTAACATTTTTTCGAAAAGTTAAAGTGAAACCTTTAATGTTAATCGAAGCTTAGATTCTAATTAATCTAGAAAAGATATATATTTTTAGGATTATTTCTATTCAAATAGTGTACAAATCTTTACCACTTTGTATTTCAGATACTTTCGATATTTATACTTTTAAACCATCCCAATTCAATTTCACTTATAAAAAGAGTAAGAATTATAAAATCTTTATAGTTATCTGTATAGAGATGAACAATGTTATTACTATTTGAAAATCCATTCGAAAGAAAGAATACTGCATCTCGACTGTAATTATTACTTTGAAAAGTTTCAATCCATAAACCTTAGTTGCTTTCCATTATATCCTAATTGATATTGAGGCAGAATCACTGATTTCCAAAGTTTATTAGTAATATTATTAAGCGTTCTCTAAGCACAACTCGAACATTTTATTCTCATCCCGATTGTACAATTATAGGATTATATTGAAAGGAGAGGGAGAGAAGGTATTCAAATATAGTTTTTTTTATAAGATGTCTTTTGAGTAGTTTGAAGTCGTTAAAGAATATATTATAGATAATTTAGCGAAAGGATTTATCGAACCCAATCAAATCCTATTTGTAGTTTCGATTCTTTTTATAAAAAAAACCGAATAAAAGCTTAAGATTCTATATTGACTTCCGATTACTTAATTCTTTAACGTGTAAAGATAGATATCTATTACCTCTCATTGATGAGATACTTGTACGACTTGCTAGTGCGAAGGTGTATACTAAACTAGATATTCGATAAACATTCCATTGTATATATATGGATCTGGCTTTCGAGGAATACATTACTTTCCATATCCGGTATGGTATTTATAAATGCAAGGTTTTCCTTTTTAGATTAATAAACAGCCCAGTGATTTATTAAAGATATATGAATAATATCTTATTTGATTATTTAAATGATTTTTATATTGCCTACCTTAATAATATATTAATATATTCTGAAAACGAAGATAATTACAAGGAATATGTAAAGTGTGTCTTCGAACAATTTGAATTTATTGGATTTCAAATAGATTTCAAGAAGTGTAAATTCAATATCAAATGTATCAAATATTTAGAATTTATTATTTCAATTGAAGATGTACAAGTTGATCCAGAAAAAATCGAAATGATTGTTAGCTGGATATATTTTATTATTGTGAAAGGTATTTAATCTTTTTTAAGGTTTTATAACTTTTATTACCACTTCATAAAAGATTATAATATAATAATAAAACTTTTAGTCGAATTTATTAAAATGAATATCAAATTCTATTTTGATATAATCTGTTAGAATGTTTTTGATATATTTAAAGACAGATTTATTTCTGTTTTTCTTTTATAGTATTACGATTATACGCTATCTTGTATATTGGAAACCGATGTATCTGATAGTATCGTTGCTAGCATGCTCTTTCAGAAGTATAGTAAAGAATAGCTATTAGTTATTTACTTCTTGAAAACAATGATTACTGTTGAATTGAATTATGAGATTTATGATAAGGAAATGTTAACAATTATTCGATTGTTAGGTTATTGGAAAGCCGAACTTGTTGGTTTACCCTATCAGATCAAAGTTTATATTGATTATAAAACGCTCGAGTATTTTATATCAACTAAATAATTGAATGTTTGATAAATGTAATGGGCTGAGTTGCTTATTGATTATAACTTTATTATTATATATTGTATTGGAAAGAATAATCTATTTGTAGATACATTTATCTAATGTATTAATGAGTTGGACTAATAGAACAATATAAAGAAAAGGAATTGTTTTCAATAGCTTATAAAAGATGATTAGGTAGATTCAAAGATTATATAAAAAGTTTTGTATAAAGATCTGAATATAGTTGTAAATCTTGATATATATACAATTTCCTTTCTTTTCGATATTGTTAATTGTATTATAGAAACTAATAAATCTAGTTTGAGTTTGAAAGTATTGTATATTCAAACTATAAAACTATACAAATATTTTGCCCTTGAAAAAGACTTCTTGCTTTATAATGAATATTTATTTGTATTGAATATTAATAATTTGTGAACTTATTTGATTCGAGAAGCTTACGACTCAATCTCTATTGTATATTTTAATGTGAAAAAGATTAATGCATTTTTGTTCAAACAATATTATTAGAAAAGAATGGAAAAAACTATCGACCAATATATTTAGAATTGTTATAAATGTAAGTATAGCTTTATATCTAGGGATAAGATCTCAAACCTTTTGTATCCTTTTCCTGTTTTAGAAAGAGTATAATAATATATTATTATAAATTATTATAGTTTCAATAAGAACAAGTATAGTTATAATAATGTATTAGTTATTATCGACTAATTAATCAAACAAGTTATTACTATATTTTGTTACAAATCGATTGATACCAGAAATCAAGTCTATTTGTATTTATATTATATATATTGTTATTACAGAGTTCCTGAGTTTATAATCTCTGATTGTAGTTTTCAATTCATTTCAAAGTTTTGGAAAGAATTCAGTCAAATCTTAGGAATGTAAGTAAAGTTTTCCATTGTTTACTATTTACAAACAGATGGTCAAATTGAGATTTATAATTAATATCTTTAATAGTGTTTGAGATCCTTTATTAGCTATTATCAAGATAATTGATCTGAATTCTTACCAATAATGGACTACGTTTAGTTTACGTTTTTTTATAAGTTATTAGGTGATCAAACCCTATATGAAATATTATATAGCCATTTATCTCGAAATTCCTGGGATTGGAAACCCGATTCAATTGTGCCTATTAATGATTTGAATATCAATAATGTTAGAGAATATACCAAATGTAACAAACTAATATTTAATTGAACTAAAAAGAATATCTTGTGTGTATAAGAAAAAATGGCTCAATTAATAAATTCGTATTATTAAGTAATCGATTTCGATATTAGAGATTATGTATGATTAAGTATGAAAAACTTTTTTATTTAATAATCTTCTAAGAAATTTGATTATTCTATTTAGGGTAGATTTAAGATTATTGGTTGGGCTGGAGACTTTTTCCGCTTAGATTTGTCTCCAATTATGAAGATCCATTTTGTATTTCCATTCAGCAAATTTTGCAAAGTGATAAATAATCTATTTCCCAATCAAATTCTCGAGCTACCGCTTTTTATAAATATCATTAGTAATATCAAATAGAAAGTAGAGAAAATTCTAGTTATTAAGAAAGTACGAAATCGACTGAAATATCAAGTCTCGTGACTAAATACTAATGATAATCTTGATTAATACTTTACATCTAATCTAAAGATTACTCTACACCAACTTCGCAACTTTCACAAAGCTAATCCGAATTTACTGGGCCTGCCCGCGAGTCTATCCAATTGGATATATCTTTATAAAAGTGAATACAACGATTATGATTTCGTAGATAATGATTAAGATATGAATACTAGAAATCGAAAAACTTTCTTTAATTTATTAATTTGATAAAGAAATTACAACTGCATAAAGCGCTAGTTACAATTAAATAAATATGTTTATTCTAATAAACATATAAACAAAGAATAATATTATTCTAATTAGGTAGATTTATAAATGTTTATGTGGGCATCAACCATTATTATCAGATAAGGAATAATAGTAAAGACTGAATGATTTAAATCAAAAAACTAGTTTATACTTTAGGAAAGAAAAACGATAAAGAGAGAAACAATTATTATTAGATGTTATAAGCGGTAATAATTAATTATAATGTGAGCTATAAAAAGCTTGAATTTGTGTTTGGCAATTGTTAATTGTTTATATATAAGGTTTGCTTCAAAATCTATTTAATTTAAAGCTAATTGATATTATTATTTTGTTTTTTCCCTTTGTTTTTTTTTTATTATAAACAACTATTCTCTTTGCTTATAAATCAATAAGATTAGAAAACTATTTTTCGAGATTTTATCTTTAAGGGTTTCTTTCAAATCTGATTACCAAAACAAATCAGTTATATATAAATCATTTATATAAATTATAACTTACCTTCGTCAAAACGCCTTATTTATCTACAATCATTTGATATTGCAAAAAGAGATAATAAGTTTCCCTAAAGTATAAGTATTTATATTTATACTTGTTATTTAAGTAAAACAAACAACAAAAAATATCGATATTATAATTAAAGATTCGATAATAAAAACTATTATTTTTATCTATTATACAACTATAAATATAATTTGTACAGATCCAGTTTTCTTTTCAAATGTATTTTTCTTTTCGAAGCGTTGTTTTTTTGAATGATTTCTTGCTGGAAGATTTTCGATTGTTATTGTTATCGAAATGAATCTTTTGTTGAGATTTTATATTGAAGTGGTGATGAGCCTGGTTATATTGCAAATCTATTATGATATCTTTTCTAGTTATAATTGTATCGGATTTTCTAAGCCTATTGAAATAATCTATTGCCTCAATCAATTTATTAATAAACTTATTTTTATAATTGCTAATTCTATCGATTAATAGATCGTATTCTTTCTTCGAGTTTTATCTAAACAAATAATAATATGAATATATTTATTTAGTATATCGAAAATCGATATTATTATCAATTATATTATCAAGATCTATAAAATCGTATTTGTTAGATAAGCTGATTATATTTTGATAATCAAAAAACAAAAATTCTATTTATTATTATTGGATCGCTTTATATCTCCATTATTATTGTAATTAAAAACCTCAGTATTTCTTTTGTTCCTTTCATTTCTATTATTATCTTTTTCTATCATTGCGATTTGTTTACCATACGCTGTAATTAATTGGGGACAACTTTTCGCAGCTTTTTATTTAGATATATTAGTATCAAAAAGACTGGCAAACAAAACATTCAAACTTATTGTCGCGCAAGCTGCTTCTAACTACTGTATTTGTGTAGATGACAATTTGCTTTTCTTTATAGGATTCTTTATTAATGTGACAGATATATTGAAGATAGTTGAAGAAACGAATAAAAAATTAAATATAAAATTAAGATTAATGATGGATATATCGATAGATTATATATTTTTAAAAGGATAAACTTATTGCTAGACAATAAGATCGACTGAATGGTTTCCTTTGCTCCATATATGCCTTGTTGTTGTAAAAAAGAAAAATTTGTATATGCACTGAAATACCACACCATTTCTTATTAACAACAAACAGCGATTGATTGCGATTAATAATATAAGATATCAAGTAAGGTAAATTGTAAAGCTTGAAAACAAGCTTACTTGGAGGGGGGGATAATGTTACAAATCACATTCAATCACATCGCAATTGGTTATGTGCTCTTAGAAGTATATGTGCGTTTATGTGTATATAGTTAATATTTATAGTTGCTTTACAAACGCTCAGCTTGTAGTTCCTTAGTTGTAGATTCTAAAGGCATCTTGTACCCTGCTTTCGCAGTTCTTCTACGGCAAAGTGTCATATAAACAAAACCACAAAATTAATCCATAAATCAAACTGTATAGAAATCTAACCATAATGTAAAAACCAATACAATACTAATTTTTATAGTCCTCGAGCACTTCAGGGAGCTATAGTCGATTTAAGATCTCTGAATTTCTTGAGATTCTTTTGTGTAGTATCAAGCTGCTGTTTATATCTTACTAGATCACTATATAGATCGCCAGAGCTCATTCTCAGCTCCCCTCTCAAAGCCAACAGCTCCTCTGCTGCCAAAATCTGCCATTTTAAGTTTGACTTCATTTGTGACGATTTGAGTAGTACTTCATCGAAGCTTCGTCTGAGCTCCTCGTCAATCCTCATCATTTCCTCGTTGTCATCTTCCAAAGATGCATCCAGGACTTTCATATTTTCTTTATCAAGGTCCGTCCTTATGGGTCGCGGTTCTATAGATGTATGCTCGTTTCTGAAATCGTCGGCGTATCTATCTCTGGATGGGCGTTTGAGGGGACCTTCTAGGTCCCTGAGTTTAGTGTTTGTCATATCCAGTCCATACTTAGGGTTATCTCCTATATCGTCTGTGTGCCTTTCTATTCTCTTAGATTCGGTTTTGGGGAGGACTTCTAGGCTTTCGAGATTTTCCCCTAGCGATAAATTTCTTTTTGATTCGGGATGCCTTTGATGAGTACTTCTTTCATCTGAAGGTAAAATTATGGTAATAATTTTTTTGATTTGATCATACTGGTGAGAAGAAATACAGAGGTTCATGCTGAAATTGAAGAGCTTGTGATGATCTCTTGATGATTAAAGTAATATGGCAATTGCTGAATTGATCGGGGGAAATATTTGTGGCACTCAATCTGCTATTTAAATATGGAAACAGCCCAGTCAGGTATCTAGTCTCTGCAATAACAATTCTCTTTTTCGATTATCAGGCAACCTCCTTATTAGTGTTCTACCTACATGTTACCGACGATAGCTACAACACAGAGCGGCTATCTGATTACTGCGCATATGCGAATCATCTGGATACCTACTATAAGTATTTTCTACAATCTAGGTGTTTCAATCATAAGATTAAAGAAACAGACCCAAGTAGCTTTATGTTACAAATACCTATTCTCGCAAATATATTATTAACATCAGAGTACTATACATTGTGTCTAGAGAGCTGAACTACATATTGTAAAAAAATAAAAAAAATACGCAATCCTTCCACAAATAATACTTCCAGACTAACGCCCTCGATACATCTATGGATACCTATGAGGCAGAATCCTAAAGATCCTTGTATTGATATACCAGGCGCTAATTGTGTTGTTCCATATCACGTGATCACGAACTGCCGACGAGGATGACCAAACACAGCGAATTTATTAAGAAGCTTCTAACTTAGAATGTATTTGTTTTTAAATATAGCAAAGCCTCACGAGAATCAATCACAGCTTGTGTAAAGGCAGGTGCCTTGCTGCCAATTCCTGCGGCTTTTGTGAACTTTTCTGTAGCTAAAAGAGGGTATGAAGGACTGTCAGGCTAGACTTTTTCACCTCCCAAATTCGGTTGATTTATGGAAGACAATGGCTTTTGCGTTCATCTTGAATGGTCATCGGGGTATTCGAGAAACAGTTTGGATAAATTTATGCTAACGAAGATTTGTTGACTCACTTAAGCCCCCAGTGACTACATATTAATATGTACAATGTTCTTATCTAGTACTGTTGTTTTCTCTATTTCAACTTATTCCCCTGATCGGACAACTAGAACAATTAAACGACGACACAACCGAATTCAAACCCCCCTGAATTTCTGATTTCCCCAATCAATCGCGAATTTCAAGACAAGATTCGCGTAATCAATCTCGCGTAATTATCTCCTCTTGCCCCGCCGCTCTCTCCTGTACACTGAACTGGTACCATTGCACCACATTAAAACTCCGATAGTAAACACATATTTTCTTATCTTATCATTATCATTCAATCCCTTTGCCTCCTGATCTAATGAGCACTTATCACTATCTTGGTCTGGTAATCTTTAGCGCGCCGACTGGTTTTGCCTCCGAAACATGTCGTATCGTACTACAATACTCCTAGCAACGCAACACCTGTAATACTAAAAATCGGCACCCATAATGGGATTGAGGTTTGAAGAATCTGCATTTCTTTATGAGTAGGTATCTAAGAGGTTCTAAGTAGGTAGGTGAAATTTATAGGATTCAATAACGCTCGCTTCCACTCCAACATCTGTCTATTGTTTCACAAACTCAGGTTTGCTTTTCATCTTCTGCTCTACCTTGAGGACATATCATCCACAATTCTCAATCTGTTCTTGCCATTTGAAATTCACACCGATCCCATGCCATCCCATGCTATCCCATGCCGATTTCAAGCAACGAATCCCGCCCGACTTGTCTAAACAATCTGTACATAATTTGCCGGCACACTCTTGATATGCCCTCCCTTCTCAACCTCCATCCATCCATCTCCAGGATCATCCTTGATAAGGACAAAGCGCTCGCCTTCCACCATATTGTGTTCCGCATCAGTCCGCGCCGTATACTCATAAAGCGCTTCTACATATTTCAACTTTTTGGCTCCTCTTTTTGGTGCCACAACTGGGCCCTGCTTCTTACCAGTGGAGATGGAGGAACCAGAGGTGGAGATTATAGAGATGGGTCTATTTGTAGGGTTTGGAGGGGAAGAAGGAGGTAGAACTTCAAGGTAGGCGGTAGGGACTAGACCTTCCTTTGAGCCATGTTTGATTTTAGTCCAGCCGCCATCTAGCATTGGTTAGTAATTAGTTAAAGAAAAAATGGTGGGGCCACTAACCATCTGGTTCCAGTATTATAATTTCTTCGCCTTCGCCGACTGTGACTTCTTCGCCACCATTAGCGTCATAGGCATATAACATTCTCCCTCTCGGTTCTTTTGATGCCGATCCATCAGCCACACTACTACCTGGTAGTTCGCTAACATATGCTGTTGGCGGAGGAGCCACAACTCTGTTCTTCTTTAAAAGACCGCCGGGCTTGAGACTCGAAGATATACTTCTCCTTCGATCACCCGTCGCATCTGGAGGTGCTTCCTCGGTCGGAGATTTTGCCGAGATGGATCTATGTGCACTAGCGGCGTAACCTGAACTTAATGAATTCATGGTATTAGATCGACTCATGGTTGGAAGTTCCGCAACACTATCTGCAAGACCTGTACCTGGGGCTTTGACCGCATTGGCAGCTTCTTGACGTTCTGCTTTCAGTTTCTTCTTTTCGTCTTTGGTCTGCTCCCCTGGACATTCAGCTGGGACCTTCATCTCACATTTACTGTGACACGTATAACCACAATCTCTACAATCGAAACCCTTTGCTGAGAGTCCCCAAATACGTTCACCACACAAATCGCAATTAGTGGGTATTTTGAAGGTTTGAGATTTGAAGTTGTGACTCTTCGAGCCTAACGTTACATCTCCCACGGCTTCCGTGATTGTTGATGTTTCAACCTCTGCAGTCAGCCTCTTGTGATCAACCTGATGTAGTTCTTCTTGTAAAGCAAAAATGGCTCTAACAACTTCAACTTCGTCCCGCTTATCTTTACCCTCTCTGATTTGCTGCTTCACACCTTTCGTGCTCTCAACTTCCCGTCGTTTCAAATCCACTTCTCTCCTCAAATCTCCAAGTTGGTTTTTAGATTTACTAAGAACGTTTCGAAGAAAGACCTTAGCAGTATCTCCCACCATCATCGCATCATCGTCGTGCCACACAGGACTCGGTTCGAAAGGCTTATCCGGAGGCTCTTGCCAAGTTCCTACGTTATGTCTGACAAACATCATGCAATCCAAAGTAGGTTGATTTCTTGGAATCTCAACCAATACGTGATTGACAAACTCTGTGCTACGTTCCAGCATCCCTTTTTCTAATTGCGCCGCTAGCGACCATATAGCATTGAGTTTGATTGTGCGCGATTCGTAAAGGTCTTGTAAGCTGTCGAGAAGATCCGGAATATACTCATGATAGTATTTCTCCTTTTGTTTATTCGTGACATTTATGGCGATTAAGTAGCTATTCTTAACGTTGTGCATCTCGAGGATCTGTTGTTGGTATGCATTTTGTGCTTTTGTCTTTGAATAATCAAATGAAGATTCCGCCTTCTTCCGTTTGTTCTCGACTTCCTGACATGCAGCATCATATTTCCCTTTCATCTTGCGCAGATCCGCATATGTAGCATCTCTCTCCTTTTCCAATTTATCCGCATACTCAACGTGGCGCTTCCTTATCTCGTCGTAACGTCCTCCAAGTACCTTCAGTGGTTCTGCCACTTGCGTAATCAATTCCCCTCCAAAGCGATCGTGTTCCGCTGCGCGAGATTCGAGAGTGGTGAGTTGTGTAGTCCATGTTGTTAATGACGCACTACATGCGGTTGGTTAATAGCTGCACACCGATTTCTGGGAATAGTATCTCAAACCTCTCAAGTGACCCAGGGGTCATAACAGGTGTGTCGCCGACACTTAAACTGCTCGACTTCTTCGTCTTCTTCTCATAATACTTCTTTGCCAAAGCCGCAAGCTTTGCGCTGTATTCCTTCTCAATGACGCTCCTCTCGCGATAGAATCCTTCTATGTCGCTGCCTATCCAGTTGATACCGTTCGTCACCCAAGCATTTGCCGATTTGAATCCATCCTGTGAAAGAACCAAAAGTCAGAAAAGGCATTGGCCCAGAAAGCATGCGAACATGCGTGTCTACTAACCTTCAACTCCAGGCCGAATTGGGGAGTAATATCAACCTCCGCCATTGTTTGAACCGCAGTAATCTGTCAGTAATCTAAGTATCATGGACAACGTGAAAGAGGGAGAAGATTCATGTTAGATTAGAGAAGCAAAGAACAAGAGAATGAACATAAAGGTTGGATCTTGGACATATGTCATCAGGACAATAACCGTAATGAATAACCCGTACGCATAAATGCCCCGCCAAATTACGGAGTATTTAATAATACCCAAGTAGGAACCTTATTACTATGATAATTATTATTATTATTAGTTGGGCTGGCTGGGCAGATTGGGAGATTATCAGATTCCGGCGGAACACACGGGGTGACCTAAACGTTTTCTAAAGCAGCGAAACGTGCCTAATTAGGTAAGGTAGGTGATCGATTGTGGCTGTAAGGCTGTGCATGTGTGGCTGTTTACTCGTACGATTTGCTTGTGGGAGGTTTGATCTTGAGTCACATGTAGATTAACACAATTCAGCATGCACTAGACGGTTATAAGTTAGTTCAACCCTTATCGTCTCCTCAATATCTCAATATCTCTACCAGGTAATCCTTTACAACAAATCAACCAAATATCTTCAGAACAAAACAGTTTACCCCTCCCCCGCACTTAAATCATTTATAAAGAAGAAACATCATATTCGCAGTATTTTAATCTATTACACCAACACAACATTCCAAAATGTCTGAATCCAAGAGCACATCTTGGGCAGATGAGGTTGCATCACCCACTACTGAAAAAAATGAGGGAAACCCTTTGGAGGAGGTGCAACTTGATGGTGCTACTGAGCCTTTGGGAGGTGGTACTCTCCAGGACGGTCAATATGAGGTTGAGGTTAAACTCAGCGATATCCAAGGCGATCAAAGCAGTCCCTTGTATTCTGTAGAGACATTTGAGCAATTGGGAATGTAAGTCTGAGCTTCACTTTTCCAGATGCTAAAGCTGATCGATCCTACTAGTGATGCCTCGATTCTTAAGGGTCTCTATGCAATGAATTTCAAGAAGCCTTCCAAAATCCAAGAAAAAGCCCTTCCACTCTTACTTCGCAACCCGCCAACAAATATGATTGCGCAATCACAATCAGGCACAGGGAAGACTGCCGCATTCGTTATCACTATTTTATCACGTCTCGACTTTTCGAAGCCAACTACTCCCCAAGCATTATGTTTAGCACCAAGTCGCGAACTTGCCCGCCAAATCGAGGGCGTCATTAGAAGCATTGGGCAATTTGTTGATGGCTTGACTGTACAAGCAGCAATTCCAGGTGCGGTGGAGCGAAATACTAAAGTAAATGCAATGGTTGTTGTAGGGACACCTGGAACAGTAATGGACTTGATCAAGAGAAGATCGATCGACGCATCTCAGATGAAAATACTATGTTTGGATGAGGCAGATAACATGTTGGATCAGCAAGGTCTCGGAGATCAGTGCATGCGAGTTAAGTCGTAAGTTTGGTCTTTTCGACGTTTGAGTGACATGTCCTAATTGATTTTAGGATGATTCGAGTCGAGCAGATCCTACTCTTTTCCGCGACTTTTCCAGATGAGGTCTACGGCTTTGCTCAGGATTTTTCGCCTCGTGCAAATGAGATCAAGTTGAAGCGCGATGAACTTACTGTGTCCGGGATCAAGCAGATGTTCATGGATTGTCCCAACGAGGTCGGGAAATATGAGATTCTGGTCAAGCTTTATGGTCTGATGACGATCGGTTCCTCGATCATTTTTGTCAAGGTATTTGATGCGGAATGTACTTTCCCGATAATGATACTAATCAAGATTACAGCGAAGAGATACAGCCAGTAACATTGCTGAACGTTTGACAAAGGAAGGACACAAAGTTGTTGCGGTTCATGGTGCTTTTGAAGGTTCAGAACGTGATCAAGTACTTGAAGACTTCCGTCAAGGAAAGGCCAAGGTTCTCATCACTACAAATGTTCTTGCTCGAGGTATCGATGTTCAATCTGTCTCTATGGTCATCAACTATGACGTCCCTATGAAGGGCCGATCAGATTCAGAGCCAGACCCAGAAACCTACCTTCACCGTATCGGTCGAACCGGAAGATTCGGACGTGTCGGTGTCAGTATCAGCTTTGTCTTTGACAGAAAGAGTTATGATGCACTCAACCAAATTGCAAATCATTATAATATCGATCTTATCAAGCTAAACCAAGATGATTGGGATGAGACGGAAGAGATTGTGAAGAAGGTCATTAAGTCAAGCCGTGCTGGTACCAATTTACAGTCTTGATTCTTTCCAAGACGAGCTTTCATATGAATCCTTCAATTATCCACATCTTTTTTTTAAGTTCACTTTGCACAATATTGGGAGAAAAAGCAGGCGTTTGCATGTATGCATAAGCTCATATTAAAAGGGGAGGCTCAAATTGCTTACGAGGATATTTTTCAACAATGGATTCGCTACAGCGGGGTTATTCTGGGTTGCATACACAGCCGCGAAACGTGCTTTTGAAATCTAATCGTGGATGAATCACGAGGAAATGAACATGATGAATGATTTCATAAACAAAAATAGCTGCAACAAAATGAATTCAGAACGCAGTGAAGATAAACTGCAACAAACTTGGAGGTAATCAAAATTTGACACGTATAAATGCAATGAATCGTTGAACAATCAATATTACTAATAAAGGTGTATCTCCATCGCAGGCTCGAATAATGATTCGAATAATGAAATGTGAAATTGTTGAACATCTTCCACGACACTCGGTAGCTTACACCTTACGAACCTTTCATGAACTGACACTAGGCAGGTTTGAATTGGGGTCTCCAAGTTATACTGGAACCTAAGTGGGTAAAATAGTTCGAGAATTCATAATTTTGATGATCATATGTAGCAAACGGCCTCGAGGCGGGCGTAGCGACTATCTCGGATGCGAAATGTCACTGTCTCCGATCAAATTTTGACTTCCTTACTTCCTTTCTTGAAAATGATCTACTCATATCGACGAGAGGTGTAGAGATCAGAGACGACAAGGGAACGAACATACTTCTGCTGTACAAACCTACCTATCTACAATTGCAATCATCGTTTCAATCCGCCCCGTCTACGTCAGGTCACGTGGGTGTTGAACCTTGTAACCGCCAGGGTTAATTTCTTCAGCGCTTACTTGCAGAGCTAGACAACCACCACCATACAGGTAACGAGGCTTATCATCACATCAAACATGGGGTCAACTATTCTGGCAGCGGCTATGTATCTTGAGTCCAGCGGTAGTGTCATGCAGTCTCACACCGTACCTGAAGAATTGTGACGCCATGTATATGGCCCATAAGCCGGCTGTTGGAAAGACTCTATTGGTTTTCAGGGTAACATTGCGGGGGTCGTCTGGTGTTGTGTGAGCATATCGCTGATTTCTCTTGATGGAAACTTTCTACATCATTATTTCAATTTTTTCCTTCAGTTTTCTCACGTATTTCCTTACCGTCGAGTTTTTTCCTTGATTTTTTCTATTCCATTTCTTCTATCAGTATCATCAGTGCCATGGGTTTCTTTGAAGTTTATCTTAGATTCGTATTATAATGATGTATGAGACGCAGGACGACTCGGAAAGTGATTTGTTTCCATCTTCGAGGTCAGTAAAATCTATTTCTGGTTCTTTTACTTCTCATACATATGCCACCTGAATCGAGACCATGACTTAGAGCTCTTGTGTCCAACAGATTGAATGACTCGAAGAACTATGACCTCAACTCTTCTATCATCGCAAGCATCATGGAGTTTCAAAATGCTCGGAACAATTTGGAAAATGTATATACAAAAACAATGCTGACGTCCCCATTCCTACAGTGTTTCCCAGAATGGCAATGTTACCATTGAGCCTCCTCATACTCATACACGCATTCTCGACTTGTGTTAATGCTGAATTTTCTTTACCATCTCAGATAACAAGTTTTATTCCTTCGTGCGCTCAAGTCTGCTTTGAGTCCTTTGTACAAGACAATTATCCAACAGATGTTTGTGGCGACACACCTACATTTGACTGCTTATGTGAAAATGGTAGCAAGTCTACATACACGGTTGGAGAGGGGGCAGTACAATGTATAATGTCAGAAGCCAGTGTGGGCTTCTGTAATGGAGATGACTCCTCTAGTAAGTCATTGTTGAGGTTTGTTTGACGGAAGTTTCTAATTTGTCCTGCAGATGACACAGTACTAAAGGCATACAACATGTGTAATTCCGACAAGAATGCACTGCCGAACACACATAGCACTCTTACAGCAACTCTCGTTCTACAATCAGGCTCCGCAAGTATCGTCCAAATTGCTCCAGTGGCAACGACAAGTGCTAGTGATTCAGTAGCCACAACTTTACTCACAACTGCACCTACAGCTACAGCTACAGCTACAGCTACTCCAAGTTCAACCACGAATTCAAAATCATCGACAGGGGTACCACAACCGGCAACTGCTACGAGTGCCTATTCATCACCGGAGGAGAGTAAGCCAGTACTATCGACTGCGCAAATAGCTGGAATTGTGGTAGCGGGAGTTGGTGGTGTGGTTTTGGTAGTTGCAGTTATATTGCTGTGTGCCTGTATGAGGCGAAAAAGGCAAGCAAATCGGGATAGTGGATATCTCCCATTCCAGCAAGAGCCTTCTTTGAGCATCAAATCTCAGTCTCACTTCGGTATTGCGAAGCCAATGGCGCCGTCACCAGCTTCCATTTCAACCCGAGGACCAACACCAATAGGACCATTTTTGGGGGCTCGAATGCCTCCGAGGGGGGGCCAGCCAAGCCCCGATCCTTTCTCTCAAAGGAACGCTATTCCAGAGAATATCGGTCTTGCCATGACCTCCGAGAGCCCCCAAAACAATATGTTAACCCCTATAGGTTATACTGAAGAAGTGTTCCAACGTGGCCCATCTCCACTTTTGCCCGAAAGACCAGCTCTCACCCTGCAGGTTCCTTTCCAGCGAAACCCCAACGAGATCCACACTGCTGCCTATCAGCAACCATCAAAATTCACGGGAAACAATCGGCAATCTATGGATACACAGTTCGAAGATGAAGATTCATGCAGCACAGCTGTAGCATCCGAAGCACCGTGGAATGCGGCCTCCTATGGGTCCATATCAAAAGACAAGGTTCTCCGGCAGCCTGATCCCGCATATTATCAATCGCCTCGTCTCCAAGGTGAGCTCTCGCCAAATGAAACAGAATATATCATCGATTCCTACAAGGATCCTTCAGTAGAACCTGACTTTTACGTACGCCCCCTTAATCTCCAAAGAAACTTTTCACAACCTCGTCGGCCCGAAAATGCAATGAACCCTTCTGTTCAACGCAATCCATCTGCCAAAGATCCTCTTAGAGCAGCCTCATCTGTGTACTCGGCAAAGTCCCACAACCGTCGACCCTCTTCAAATGAACTTGAGAAGCTAAACTCACTCATGCAATCTAACCCCTCATTCCGCCGCGTGCTAGGGAAATCCGCATACAATCCCGTAGGACCATATGATCAAAATCGCACCTCTAGGGCTTCGTTAGGATCTATGACATCCTTCGAAACCATGGATTCTATCAATCCCGAGCCCCAAGAGCTTTTTGGCGACACTAATCTCAGCCCTGTCGTCGAATCTCCCACTGACAAATCAAACGTTATTGGTAAATCACCAGTCAAGTACCCCAAAATCAAAGGAAATCCAAGCCAACGCCATTCTCGGACTCGTACCCGCACATCGATCATAACCAATTTTCCCGCACCACCGCCAATATCTATCGAGTCACCCATCCGTCCCCCTATAGCATATAGTAATAAACCATGGCAAGAAGCCGAGATCGCCGCTCAGAAAACGCGCATGGCATCTCTAGGATTATCGCCCGGAAACTTTCTCTCGCCAGGCTCTCACAACTCTGGCATCACTATTCGGAAAAGTAATGACTTTTTCAGTCCCACCAATTTAGCTTCAAGGAGTCCTCCACCACCAATACCATTACCCCTACCACCAACCTCTAAACAGAGAGATATGAGTCCAAGAACTGCGAATGGAACTGGGAGTAAAAGAACTGCCCCGCCCCCTTCTTTAAGTCTCGCCACTTCTCCGGATTCATCACAAAAATGGAGAGTACTTCCCGACACCAACGCTAATGTTAACACTACCAATCCCACCAATACGACTTCTTCCCACCAACAAACCTCACCCACCGTCGTTTCTCCGCACTGGCGGCCACAAATACTCACCGGGATATTAAGAAAAGATAGCGTCCAATCCCTACACAAACCCACCACCACCGTCTCCTCTTCCAACAATAATTCCTCTCAACCCCTCTCTGTCCCCCTTCACATCTCCATAGACCCCGAGATATCCTCCATCTACAGCCAAGAAACACGCAATTTCACGTTCGATCCGCGTCTGACGCAAATGACTACCATGTCTGAAATAAAAGCTCAGGGATAAGCCCCTGTTGATTCTTCGAACGAAGATAGCAGTAAAGTTACAGATACAGATATGAATGGTAGATCAGTTGTATATACCAAAGACGATGGGTCGGGCGAAACGATCACTATCAATATCGATGGAGATAACCCCAGTGGTTTACCCAAGACACCGGGTTGGCTACCGAGATTGACGCCCACGAGACGGGGGAATGATTTATTTTTGAATGTGCAATAGTGCGATTCACACAAAGTATATTCGGAGAAGTGGATGTACGAGTATGTAAGCGTGAAGGCAAGTAAAGAGGAGGGCGTCGGTTCATTATTTAAAAATATATCAGTAGATATTATTTTCGCGCTCAAATTTTCCTTTGTGGTTAATCCTGTACGAGTATGAGTATGAGTATCATGTTTTGCGTCGTATGATGAATAGGATGAAATGGGATAAGATCGATGCTGGATGAGGCATTTTCAGGAACAAATCTCACGTTCTCTATTTCTTTTGTTGAAGAAAATACCCAAATCAGGAATGCAGGATATGGAGTTACAGAGACATTGTAGGAGTTTCAGCTGTTACAGGGAGGGGCGTTAGTTTTGTTGTTACAATGTACTTGTAGAAAAGGGCCTGGGGATTCTTTGCATGTATTCATATCGAAGTCAAGCCATGAGACTTGGGGGACATATTTGGGGTCTACTATATTAGTGGTAGTTATTTAAATCTTGATCCGCCAATGTTTCTACTCTCTGTATGATGGTATTGCTATCCATGTAGCTGCAGCTCAACGTCCAAATTGAGGTGGATACATAAATGAATGAGAAACAAATTAAAATAGTTGCAATGGAGGAATGACAGGAGTTCTGATTATGACCCCACGTGAAATTTTTGAGGGAGAGAAACAAAATGGAAGGACAATGACAAAGGGATTGAGTTGAGGCCAAGTGAGAGAAATACAAACGCAAATCTGAATATACCGATCTTGACCATTTACCATCCCAGGGTATCTCATAGCTTCGTAAAAGTCGTTACATCCATTCTAGAACCCCAGGCTCCTGTATGCTCGCGAAATACACCAATTTTCCCACTCATCTAACAAGCGGCTTGTATGCGAAGAAATTATAACATCCATACTTTTATCGGCTCGCTAAGTATAGGAACACGGTAAAAACGTATAGTCGAAATTGCTTGGTAGATGAGTTAATCCTGCCAGTGAGTAGGAATCACTGGCTCGACTGCCTGGTTTTACAGATATCTTATCAGCCTAACCCTCCAATTTTCACCTATCCATTCGACGATGTGCTTACATATTGGTCTGATTCGAAGGGGTCATCGGTAAACAATGACTCATTCATGATGCTTGGAATTGGTTTGGGCTTCTCGCCTGTTCCTTGAGATTAGCTACGTGCCACAATTAATACGCTGAATGCTGGTAATTTACCAGCGGAAGATATACGGCGAAGTTCTTGGATCTTCGATTGCAAGTTTTGTGTGTTGACTTTGATCTTTGGGGCGGAAATAGTAGGAAGGGATTCTGCCTGTAGATGTAAGTGTTCGGGGGATTCAATTGGCGAAGGGGAGTTTTGGAGAAGGAATTGTCTTTCTGGATGCATGCCTTGCTCGAGGGCCGATACAACAAGCTCGCCTTGTGGATGTATCTCTTGTACCGGTACGAACGTAGACTTTTTGAAAGAAATGCTTGAGCGCTGGCTAGATGAGATAAGCATAGGGGGATCATTGAGGAAGCCTTGTCTCTCTGGGTGTATGCCTTGATCTGAAGCAGACAAAGGGGCCCCGCTTTGTGAGTGCATTTCTTGTAATGGTGTGGGCAATGGAGGAGTGTTTGAATGCTGCGCAGATGATTCAAATGATTTAGCAAAGCCAACATCTTTCTCCATTTCCGTCGTAACATTCATCTTGGGTTCAGTTGCCAGGATTTGTCGAGCTTTTCTCTTGCGAGGGTACAAGAGAGAGGATATTTGGTGCTGAATATCCAAGCCCTCCGCTTTGTTCTGCATTCTTCTGTTAACCAACAATGATCTCTCGGCTCTGACGGGTTGGATGGGGGTATCTTTTGCCACTGATGTTGATTGTCCCAAAGTTATTGTTTGCTTAAGGGATTTCGATTCTTTTACGGAAGTGGCGAGTGGAATGTATTTCGAAGTGGTTATTCTACCTGCTTTAATTGCCATTAATTCTTTATGCTTAGGACTAGCAATCTTCGCCCATGATATTTCAATTGGACTTGGCGGCTCAGGAGAGTTGCAAGCAGGAACCATGAATTCTCCGTGCTTGCGACTGGAAAGTTTGGTCCAAGACTCTGTAATCAGTGTCTTGAAAGGGTTAGAAGCAGGAACTTTCAATTGCATATACATGGGGGCGGATAAAAGCTACCTCTTCGTTATCTAAAGACTCTCTGAAACTAAAAGTTGATGCAAGAGGAAGGGCTCGAGTTTTGTACTCAGAAGACATACTCGTATTTTGAGTGGAATACGATGGTCTATAGTAGGAACTAATTTGGACGCCCCGATCCGTAGGAGTATCTCTGTGAGAAGACGGTCTGTAATAGGAACCTCTTGAAGCGCCTTCATCAGTATGAGGATCTCTACGAGGGGATTGCCTATAGTAGGAGCCGCTTGGAGTGTCTTGGCCTCTATGATGTGGAGATCGAGATCTATAGGAATTGGAGCTTGATACCTTTTGCGCCGAAATAGGGGAAATGGAGCGGCGGGACTGACGGGACTTGTGCGGGCTTTGAGAACGAACATGACTGATACGGGAGCCTTTTGGGCTTCTGGAACGCGGTCGATAGTGACTGGAATCTCGACGGGTTCTAGAAATGGAACGATAGTGTTCGTCAGGGCTTCTGGAGCGGGACCGAGGGCGGGTACGACGGGGGGACTGATGGGTTTTCAACGGGGAGCAGGAACGGAAACTATACTCGCTGTCTTCCTCTTCCTTTACTGAGCTAAACATGTAGGATGAGCCTTCGGCACGAAAGTGAGGAAGGTCCTCGTCGTCCTTTTCCTGCTTGAGTGGACTTGAATTATGAGTTGGAATTTTGGTGCGAGAACCCAGAGGCTCCATATTGGCGTTTCCAGCCATCTTCTTTCCCTTGCCCATTGCAGCTGAATTTGATTAATGATTAACTTTCTGTTAGACGTAAAACTGCTGTTAGTAGGTAAAGTAATTGTGATCGAAGTGGCATAGAGCAACTTGAATTTAGCACTGTATCTCCTGGGAAAAGAGAAAGTCAAGACAGGCAATCTTGGAAAAATCTTGGTAACGAAAGATTGCTTGTAAAATTTTCAAAGAATTCGAAGATGCTGTGGAATTATTGTGTTTATTGTTGTTTACAAATGGTGTGGAAAGAGATCTGAATGTAAATATCGGAGGCACTTCGGGAAAACAAGGGTGGTTGTCTCTGTCTCCCGAGAGAAAGACCCCTCTTGTGGCTGTGGCTTGATAAAGTTTTCCTATGGGAATTTATTACTACTCAGCGATTCACCAACATGAACGTGAAAATCTGTATCCAGCATTATCCATCTCATCAGTATCTAACAATGTTAAGCCTCTTTAAAAGCTTGGTCGTGAACTACCTGTAGATTGGGCGATCACAAACATCAAGGTCTCGTTTACCTACCTATAGGGGAAAAGGAAGATTGTCATGGAGCCTCAACTCATACATCTGATAGAGCATCTAGCACCTACCTATGAAGTGGAATCTGACATAATTTCCGGTCCAAATCTAAATCAAATTTCTTGGCAACAGTCTACCTGGATCAACCTAGGTTACGGAGTTGACTTGCATGAATGATCAATGATCAACATTTTATCTCTTCAGCCTTACCATGAATTTCGCAAGACACCGACAGCTGTCACAACCTGCTCGCAACCAATCCAATAGGATTTGCATACCCAGCACCCCATTCTGTTGTAGAACTTTGGCATTTTGTATTGTTTTCATTGTGACTTTTGGGAGGCCCCCCATTGTTACCTCTATCGCTCGCCCCCAATGGTTTCATGAATATGAAAGGCGCAAGGCTTGTCTTCAAGTATTCTTTATATGGCAAAGTTACCATCCTCTGGGGTCCTTAAGATCTTCCTATTCTGCTCTCCGAAGATGAACTATATTTGTGGCTGTCCAGTGCTGCCTTTCCGTTCGCATTTTTACATCTACTCGGGCATGTGTCTGACCTGCATATGCCCCTCGTAAATGCCTCTGCAAGCCTCACAAGAATGCTTAATGGCAGAGATGATGCGAAGTCTGTGTACTTCTCATTTCCTGTAGCCAAGAACGACCAATGATAGTAGTGGCTTCGTCCTGGTTTGAGTTTTGGGCATCCGACAGGCTTCTCAGATCCAACGAGGCCAACGGCCAACGATCCATCATAAATCAGGAACTAATTTCCTGAATCTACCAAGACGTATTGTACCAAGCGATACTTTATACAGGCTTTCGATGGCTGATTCAGCTGAAGCCTGGTCACTCCCACATCCCAGCGATTCTCTCTCGTGAATGATCGCACTTTTGGTAGGAGAGAAAAAAGCCGGGGCTATCCTACACTCTTTTACTTTGGGTTTCATGATTGCATTCAGCCCTTGAAAGCCGGTTTTTACATGGTTTGATGTTTGCCGGCATGCAGATAAGGATCAGTAATCAAGATCTCTGGGAATTTTTTACGTAGACGCCTTTACCAATCGTACTATAAATTGCGTTTCGTGCCGGATTTGATTACTGCGGCGACATCTGTGGTAAGATCTATCCTTCTTATGAAGTTCCGCCGACTGATTCTACATATAAGTGACATCATATTCAAGTCTTCCCGCTCCCATATGCCCGTGGTCACAGGTTTATAATATCTCACAAACCGCATATTCTTGGAATGGATTCTACGAGGCCTAAGGGCCATTTGTTATGCGGGCAAAATCCTTTTCGTCTGAGAATCAACCCTTGAAATTGAACTACCGCTCTTATTCCTGGACGGCTACCTTACCCAAGATCTCGGTGCACCAACTTTTCACCTGCATCACCCTAGTGGTCAACTCTTCTCTCATCCTGCAATGATTTCTTAGCTGATGGCGTCGAACTCTTCCTCAAATTCTGGGTAAATTGCAGATTACCCTTGAGCAATCACAATTCTATCCAGTTATATCAAAGATACTTCTTTGGCTTATAAAGCGTCTCGGTACTTTCTCTATATTCATAACTAGCTACCTCTTCTGACTACAGGATCGCCTGGTCCTCCGTTTCTACCACTTTTAATAGATTTGACAATTTAGAATCCTGTTCAAAACTCGGGGTCTCTTCTGAGTACATAAACATGGTGATAATTGACAACGAGATGGCAAACAACATGATGAGGATTGCGATAGCAGGCTCGGGCGGCTTGGCCCAGATTATCGCTCATGAGATCAGCAAGACTGTACATCCATTCATTATCTTATCGAGACAGGTTAGTTAACTTCAGCACGTCGACATCACTGAAAGAAATTAACCAATGTTTTCAGGGTCGACCAGATCTAGAGACACACGGATATCAAGTGGCTGTAGTCAATTATGACGACCAGGATGATCTTCGCTTTAATCTTCGAGGAATAGATATAGTCATTTCCACGGTGTCTGGGAATCCCCAAATCAACCTCATTGATGCCGCCGCGCATTCCCGTGTTCAGCGATTTATCCCTGCAGAATACAAAGATAAGTTGGCGGGCGACCAACGAATGACCCCTCAGATCGTGGAAGGGCTGCAAGTATTGAAAGGCTTCGACACTGGGCTCACCACCCCCGTCACCGAATGCAATATACTGTTTTTGGATGCGGGGTTTTCTATGAACGATTCGCTCCAGGAGGTCTAGCTTCAATGGGCATCAGTACCTCAACTGCACTCGGCTATCAAGGTTCTTATCTCATGAATATGGAGACAAACACAGCAGAAATAGTGGAATATAACACTATGGGCCAGGCCATTTCGGTATCAATGACATCTGTAAATGATGTGGCACGGTTCCTCGCAGCAGCTCTGTATTTGGATCAACGGATATGGCCGATAGAGTTCAGAATGCAGGGAGACCGGAAAACTGTAACTGAAATTGTGCAGTATGCCGAAGCCATCAAAGGACGTAAGTACTCTTTTGTTTATTTTTGATAGCACCTCTAAAGCAAATGCTAATAAGATGAGTAGAGCCGTTTGCAACGACAGTAATTGCAACTCCAGAATTAGCGTCAAGAATTCAGGAAGCAGCCTATTACCAGGACAGTGCTAGAGTTGACCGCTTACAGGAGCTGTCTGTTACAGCGGAGAGAAGATACGACTTCTCGCAAGGCAATCTGAATTCATTGGTCAACATCCAGCCAATCTCATTTTGGGACTGGCTGCGAACCCATTGGGCACCTCAGTGAACTTTACACTAGCTTGTGATCAAGGACGTATATATAACATGAAGATCTCAATGACTCCAGTCCCAGAAATGACATTATGTGAGCCGATATGTAGGATCATACTGCATGGCGATCTCACTCAATCTTGGAGTACTGGACCTCAACAGATATAAACTATGAAGGCAGAGGAAGTGGATACGAGATCACGACTGAAACAGCATAGAGGGTAAGAGTATTATCGCAAGCAAAGATTGAGCGCTGATTCACTTATGATATGAATACTGACTTATTTCCTTCATTCTTATCTACTCAAATTGTATTTTAGATATGTTACTCATATAGACAGATCTTCTCTGGTGAATGTGACGAATGTGATCGGCCTTTTTTGTCCTTGCACTTACATATGCACTGGGTTGTATATAGACAAAGCTCTTGAACTATGTTTCTATTACCAGTATCTTGCTAATTGAGAAATCACTCAAAAATTTAAGTACCACAATAATAATGAGATAGCTGAATAGCATTGATGGGATATTAATGTTGTATCAATGGAATAATCTCTTCCATGCCTTTCTCCAGAAAATGTTGACCTTGAAGACTGTTCTTGACTGTTTAAATCGAGGTGGATGGGGCCTTGAGAATCTACAGAGGCTTTTTTTATACGGATGATAGGCAATAGGAAACAAAGGAGGAAGAGATCATTAAATTTGATTTCTTGTGGCAGCAAAAGACAAAACGAGCTCAAGGACTGTACTATCCTATCATGTAATCGGAATACTTTTTTGTAAATACACAAACAGATACATCAACTTAACTGTAGTGATTGTTCAAGAACATCAGCACCTTTATGTAGTGTCGTGAAAGTTCTTGAGCGAGGCATTGGATTGGCTATGTGTCACATGATCTGTATATTTCCGACGCTAGCGAAACGTAAACATTGAAACCCCAATGATATTGCCAACCAAACCAACGCATTCAATCACTCGACCCAGCAACCCGCCATCCCCCGCGAATTTCCCTCTCAAACGATCCTAACTCGAATACCAATATTTGTCAATTGACGCGACGATACACGAGATAATCACGCGAAATCTACCTCGATCTCCAGTTCCAAAGCGACAATCGCCCCGACAACAAGAAAATTAAGAAAGCAAATGCACTACTAGGACATCAATGACTACCCTCGTAAGAGCTCGGAATCCTCTAGAAACTCTGAAAATGAGCCAACAACCTGCGGCGCGAAGAAGGAGTAAAAGATTGGCTGGTGGGTTGCGATATTTCTTAGTTTTTGGGTTTGCGATTGTGGGGAAGGATTGATGGAAGCTGGATTTTTTGGAGTGTATTAGCCAGAAAGCAACTGACAGAAGTACAGGTTATGAGGAAGAAGATGGAGATTTTCAATTCACGCGTGTATCCAAGAAGGCCAAAACTACTGTATCTGTACCGGATCCAATACTAGAGGCACCGCCCCTAACGACGACGGTACCTAGAAGAACTAAAAAGGTAGCCCGCGAGCGCGAAAGCCAGAATGTTGCACCGGCGTCATCACCGCCTGTTAAGAAAACGAGAGCAGCACCCAGAACAACCCTTTCAACGCCGAAAGAATTGAGGGTAGAGAAGATACAGAAACCCAAGAATGAAGTCGAACCGAAACGAGGAACTAGGAAAAGTACGCGTTTATCTACTGAGAAGTTTCAAAATGGGGACGGTAGTTCCAAGAACGGAAGCAGGGATTACGACAACAGTATTGATATGATTGGCGGTGCACCTTTACCAGAGGAATCGAACAGGTCAACTATAGAAGTTCCGAATAACACGCACTCTACTGTCATTGCCTTGCCATTTAGCGATACACCAATTATAAATCGGAATAAGGAATTACGAAAGAAAGGCGGGACGGGCCAGAGGAGGAGTAGCTTGGGTATGCGTGGGAGGAGGGCAAGTTCACTCATTGACAGTGGATATAGCGCAATACCGCATAAAGAGGTCGAAACCTCGCAATTTTACAAACATATTGAGGATGGATTACCTGAGCCGAGAAGGATGAAACAGCTCTTGACTTGGACCGGCGAAAGAGCTTTGCCGGAAAAACCTGCGCATGGCGATCCGGATAGTGGTGCAAAACTGGCAGGTTAGTAGTTTGATCACATATGAGGTTCAGAGACAGGACTGACGAGTACAGCGAGAGCAATATCTGAAGCTCTTCTCAAAGACTTTGGAACTAATAATACATTCTCGAACTGGTTCGATCGGGAAGAAAAACAGCCAACTAGGATAACCAAAGTGGTCAAGAAACCCAATCCCAAGAACATCGAAGCAGAAGAAAACATACAGGCTTTAGAAGCCCGAGTAAAACAGTATGGGTTGTTTTTCCACCACCCAAGATATGAGCTAACAATCACTAGACTAGAAATAGAAAAATCGCAATGGATATCCTACAAAAAGCCCACTGCCCCTCTCCCACCCCTCTTCCCAGAATCGAATGACGAAACAAACCCACTCTCCCCCGCTCAAATAGATCCTAATCTTCTCGACCCCGAACAATCTGCCATTCTCTCCCTAATAAAGTCCTCGTCATCTCTGTCCCTGCGCGAAAACGCCTCGGAAAGACTCAAGAATATTCATCAAGAAATCGAAGGAAAAGTAGATTGTTTCTTGGACGGCATACACAAGATTGAACGATATGCGGAAACAGTAGGAAGGGTCGCTGATAAGATATTGGCGTTGAGTGCGGTCAGGCTGGAGGAGAGAGAGAGAAGGGAGAGGGAGGTAGTGGGGACGAGGGATGTGCCAATGGTAGAGGTGCTGAGGAGTTTGAGTAGGATTCTTCCTGAAGGGAGCACGAGGTAATCTTGCCTGTGTTTATCGACGCGAGTCTCGATCCATTCGTTGTGTAGTGGAAGACTCAATAATTACAGGGGACGCCGTTCCGCTTCACTAGAAATTTAAGGCTTGACAAAATATATGGGGTCAATGGCCAATCCTTGGGAAGGCCTTTGCCATGGAGATTTCAAAAGGGATAAGAGATGAGTAGAGCGAAGATGGAATGTTCAATGAATGATGATAAAGCGACTTTTGGCAGAAAAATTGTTTTCACCTGTTTTTGGCTTTTTTGGTCATTGTGAATTGGAAGAGTAGATAGTAGGCTTGCTTCTTTCTCCGGGTTTTTTGTACAAATGGATGGGTCAAGCTGTGGAGAACGCAGTCTTCATGGAGTAAAGGGAATGCATTGGAGCATAGGGGTGTTTGTGGACAATAGCTGAAATTGGCATTGGCATTTGCATCTTACGATGGTGACAGTTGTGACGGTGGATTTGATAGATTAAATTAAACAACCATCAAGACATACGACTGGTCTTGACAAAATTGTCGCTGAATTGTTTCATAAATGTGGAATGTGCGGGGTATGTAGTGATGCTAGATAGAGGCTAGCTCTTAGCCTCTACATCTTCACCGTCTATACGATTAAATCACTCATAATTTTGTTTGTATTGATAAGTGTCAGAAACTATAATTTAATACTTGTTTTGGCATTGCAATGAATGTAGTTCTGTCGAAATCTAATCCCGGATCGTTTATACTGGAGAAACATAGTGGTAGGGGTATTTGTAGGCAGGTGGTCTCAGAGGCTGCAAAACTGTTTATTAGTCAAGAGTATGGTTTATGGGGTTCGTTAGCGAGCGAGAAAACGAGGGGTAAAAGAAGAAACGTAGGTGAATGTTTGGTAATGTGGTTAGTTGCGTAGTTATGGTTTATTTCTAGGACGTATTGAATTGAGTAGGGACATGCCATGCTTCTATGCTTTAGAATATTCAACTCATTCGTGCGTTCAATTTGCCTAAAAGCTTGCATTTACTGAAGATTTCAATTCCATCTAGACATTTGCTGGAGTCGTATGTTAAACACAGACTATTTTTCAAAGGTCAAACCCCCATACCAACAGGCTCACGAATCAAAAGGTCATGTCAATGACTTTTCACCTAGACCCTACCCCCCGAGGCACAAAATGTATACGTTCGCCTCCCAATCGACGGCGTGTTAGCATGCAACGTTTTTGCTACCCGCTGGTAACTCGAAAATCTTTCTATTCTATGGATCATACGACTTTGCGTAGATGGCTGATATGGAAATCAGGGGTGGCTAGGAAATGTTTAGACATTTGAAAGGAGAAGAGAAACGGTGGGGATTTATCAAGCCATTCTTTTACTTTGATGGCTGTTTTGGGGTTTTGGAGGAGGGAGTAGAGGATTTCAGTAGGGATTTAGAGATAATGGAAGGAAGTGTGAAGGAGGTGGTGGAAGTGGTGGAGGGGTGTCCGGTAGGGTGCTTGAAGGGGGCGAGATTGGGAGGTTCACTGCATGGAAAGGGAAGTAGAGCGGCGGTCGTGTGTCGGTAGGCAGTCTTGGGTTGATCATGAGGAGCCCCTTGAGGCTCTGAGGGTAGTCGGGGAGAGGGGTATTGTTTGGTCTTTTGGAGGGTTGCCTGATGGTTGTGGATTTTTGGTATTGGTGGATGCTAAGGTAGGGTTACTAGACTATCTGAGTACTTATTGTTTCCAAGGTTTAGTTCGGATCAAAACAATCATTTTACTAACAATGATTATCTTGTTACGAATTGTCTTCTCAATGCTATTTGTCCAATTTAGCTCACTGGGAGCTGAAAGAATGGAGAGCATTTAGCAAGATCTCATTGGAATGCCTAATTCAAACACGAGATGGCAGCTCTACTTGATAGATGATGCAAAGATGAAGTGCAGACTAACACACTGTACAGTAATGAAAATACCTGAACGCAGCTCGGTCATTAGCTTGGGGTATACACTTTGTATTTGTGTCAGGAGCATATTAATTTACCATCAGGAGCCGAAACTGGAATTGAAGTTTTAATATTAAAAAAAGAAAGGCAGGCTTCGGAGAAGACATAAGTTATCAAAGATATCTAGAAAAAGGTTCGAAAGAAAATCGTAAACTTTGCGCAACATAGCTCACCGGGCAGGAAAACCCCCCTTAAAATGGGATTTTGTTCCGTACCCGAAGAGGTCAAGAGGATTCATGAAATGGGGTATCAAGACTTCTATTCCTATTCAATTCCTCTTTTACAGGCCACACCACTATTCATGCGATGTGATATAACGCTATTATATGCATAGCGCATTCCGCCGTATTGCATCGAATCACCCAACAACTGATATCTCCAGAATCATATTATTCCCATACATATGATGAACGCCTCTAACCACCCCAGAATTCCCGTGCACGCATTTTCGATTCTTACATCCTGTCCGCCCCCACATCTCTTCTCACAGCATCTCATCCGACTCCCTCAACCACGCCCTCGCCAAATCCTTTGCTAACCCTAACCTCAATACCCTCAAAATATCCACATCTGTCATGCCCGCATTAATTCCTTTCCTCCAATCCCACCCCCTCTTAATACTCCCCTTGTTCTTCAGAATTCCACTCGCCGTAACCGATTTATGGAATTGCGATGCCATCATTGAACTTCCTACCATCGAGAAGCTCCCAGAGGTACCCGATGACGATTGACTTAATAAGTCCATGGGATTAGAGCCCTTTAGACCTGAAGCGTTCTTAATGACTGTTTCGAGAAAAGCGTTGCAGACGGCATAAATACGCGGACCGACACCCTGGATATCTTCGATCGTGCGGAGGAGAATATCGATTTGAGAGGTGCTGAGGAGGGAGTCGGGCTGGTTAACGAAGGGCATGGCTTCGCCTAAGAGCGCAAGGATGTAATGAACAGGGATGACAGCTCCACGATCTTCATCGTAGATACCACCACGAATGTTGTCGTCGGAACTGATTATCAATGCTAGTAGAGCGTTGGCTGCTTCCGACCTTCGGGTGATTGCACCCATTGCTGGTTTTGAACCTGGTGATGACATGACTTCTTGATCTCTCAGGGTATAAAACCTACGGAGCGTTGCGTATCCGCTCAATGAAGTATGAACAAGTTCTGCAGCTTCGAGGTCCATGCTAGACATCTCATTCAAAGCGTTCTTTGGAGATGAGATTAATCGCTGCAAATGGTCATCGAGCTCGGCCTCTGGAGGATAGGCTATCGAGTATACTAGACATAATTGGATCAGAGTATCAAGGACATCCTTAACCTTGGCGGAATTATGAGCTAAAGCATAATACCACAAGGCTTCACCAGGTGAAATGTTGTCTCGGGCAAGTGAATCGGCATACGACTACACGCTGTTAGCTAGCTGTGTATATTGATAGCGAAAGGTCATAAAACACATACCATTGCAATGGCTTCGGCTTGAGAACTCATATCAAGATCATTGAGTAATCGCCAAAGTTTATCGACAATCCCAGCACTATCTAGCTTGACTGTTCTCATGATTTCACCCACCATCTCTTCAGATCTCTTTTCTGAATCAAGTCGGCCCAATACAGCGATAGCTAGTTCCCATCCTTCTTTTGTTATCTCGGCGTGTCCAATCACTGCAGTCAACTCCGGCAACTCTTGTAATGACCTTGCATATGTAATGAGAGTAAGGTCTTTGACGCCATCCTGTACTGTTGGCGCGCCAAGATTGATAAGATCAAGGTCTTCTTGGTCAAGTTCGCCATTTGCAAGTAGACCTTGAGGTTCGGTACGAGGAAGCCACCCCGCTAACGACGCGACTTCAGCTAAAGCGGAAGATACAGGGCCAGACCAAGCGCGTAAAATGCAAATGAGTGATTCAGTGTCACCTTGAAATAGGCAAGCTAATCCCACCTCAACCATATCATTGCTATTAACATGAAAGTCGGTATTGCTTGCAGCTACAACTTCGAATGCTCGCTGAAGTTTGCGAAGATCATTTTCTGACTCATACTTGATGGCAGAAGCGCGAAGACTATTGATTGATCGCCCAGGAGCTAAACGTCTGTCGTCTTTTTCCTCATCATGCCATACAAGCAGACCGATAGTTGCTTCACACCAATCCTGGGAATTTTCAATGATAGGGATAGACTCTCCCATAACCAAACTATAAAGTGTAAGTAGGTTCTGGTAGATATTCCATGGCACCCTACTTGCAGCCCTCTTTGCAAGCTTACTATAATCTCCACCTAGACTACTTCTCATGGAAGACTTTCCAAATCGATTTGATTCATGGCGAGTACCACCTTCTGCGAATTGCTTTAGATCCTCCGTAGCCTGTGATATCCGAAGTCGAAACAATTTCCAATCATTTCCATAGATATTCCAATCTCCATTTATTGCCGGACATAGAGAGAGAACATTAGTCGCATCCTCTACTACCTTTTCAACATTGGTCAGGGCTACTCCAGTAAAGCCGTCTGCCCCGCCTTGAGCATTAATATCGTCTGCATCAGACCACGAGTACCTCCAACCAGCACTTTTGAGGCAATTAATAACAGCTATAAGTCGCCCACGAACGACATTATTAAGTATAGTAGTCCAGAATAAGTGATGAGAAGCAGGACTCGGTCTGGTAGCCTGAACCTCTTCAAGTTGTTGTGGAAAAGGATCATGAAACTCCTCCAGCCAATCTAGCAGGATTTTGGGAAGAGGCTTGGCCACGGTTGCAAATCCCTTTTCCACCGGTTTTGAGTGATGAATTTGCATTGCAAGATGAGCCAGATAATTGGCCTTTGCAAATTCTGATGCTGCTGGACCTGGGCCAATGATCGAAGCGTACTCCTGCTCATTGTAGACTCCGCTCCGTTCACTGTACTCCTGCCAAAGTGCCGTTAACTCGCTTGGTATGAGTGCCAAAGCACGTTGAAGTTTTTCTTCGTTGTCTGCCTTTCCCACACCCTGTTCGTAAAGTCTTGTAATTATTGCCTCCGTCTTCAATATCAGATCGTCTTCTTCGTCTACGGCTGGTATTCCCTGGCTTTCAGATAGGGTTCTCGCTATTCCAGCAAAATCCGAAGCAGGCACCCTTTTACTTTGTGATTGCGCCAAAGATGCCTGGAAGTCTATCGAATCGTTTCCCACACTCTGTCGCATTTGTCCACCAGATGTACTTGCAAATCGAACCGAATTACTGTGCTGATTAAAGATGTTGCGGTTCATTGACTTTGTTCCGCGATAGTCGTCTATGTCATCGTCCTCGTAGCTGGCATCTTCACTCTCCATATCTTGTTCGTCATCGTAAGAATCTGCGAAGCGATTGCGAGTCTTTGTATCAAATCTAGCGTTTTCTTCATCTTCATCACCCTCTTCCTCCTCACTTCCCGATGGTGATCGTAAATTCCTTTGCGACTTTTGAGATTTATTGCCAAAAACCGCTCTCTGTGGTTTTGATGCCGGTCGTGTGAAGAGAGGAGAGGAGAACTGTGGGCTCTGGAGCTCTGAATGACCGAAATCTGATTGGGAGCGATCAAATTCCGATTGCTGTGAGTATTCTGAATATCCAAAAGCCGACTTGTTTGGGGTTGGGCTTCGCATAGTGCTCTCCAAGAACGACGATGGTGCAGGTCCAGCGGGAGTATAAGAGCCGGCCGATGAAGGAGGGGCTCCAGCAGGTGTAGTCGATGGATTATTTGAGTTTCCAAAACTGAATCGACTATTGGTGCTTCTATTTGGTGTTGAAGGAGGGCTTGAGGAATACTCAAAGCCAGGCATCTTGCATTTAGCTGAACGTGTTCGATAATGGTAAAAAGTTATACTTATTATGCGATTCCTTTATCAAAGCTGCATTCTTTAATTAACCAATTTGAGCTTTGTCGGCAACGTCAATGAAGTTTTTGTATACAGTTGATACCTAGGTATTCATTTATAAAAGTTCATCTACAAACCCCTGTCCAACCATTTTCAAAGAGCTATCGCGATAACTAGCGCAGAACCTTATTTCACGCGTCGACAATAAACAATTTCCAGAACGTCAGATATAAGATATTTTGGAGTTTTAATTGCAAGATATTGCGCACCACGACTGTATTGTTTCTTTGATGCTTCAGTAATGCCAAGGTAATCAATTTGCCTTCCTCTATACATCACAGTTGCTGACGTTGTTTTCTTAATAGAGAAATAATTACGGTCCAGGCCGGCCAGTGTGGCAACAGCAGTCAGTATACCCCTCGTCTGGCCATACGAAACGGAGGAAATTCTAATTGGGAGTTTGAGTAGTTGGTAGTCAGTTCTGGCAGCAGTTATGTCAGGAACATGGCATAAGTCAAGATGGTAATCTTGAGGAATTTGCGACGGAAGGAGGAGACAGAAAAGATGTATTTTTCTACCAGTCGGACGACACACGATATATTCCCCGAGCTATTCTGATCGACTTGGAGCCCCGTGTATGTGCTTCTTGAGCTTCTCTGCTATGTGTTGGTATATTTGGGGTGTTAATTTGTGGTTATCCAGGTCCTCCATGGTATCCAAACCGGTCCATACAAAAATATCTATAATCCCGAGAACTTTTTTGTTGGAAAGAATGGTTCAGGTGCCGCAAACAACTGGGGAGATGGATACCAAACGGGCGAATCTGTGCATGAGGAAATTATGGAAATGCTTGATCGAGAGGCCGACGGTAGTGACTCGCTTGAGGTGGGTAATCGAACAACTTACACGAACGATGAAGCTAATCTAAGCAGGGCTTCATGATGTTACACTCTATAGCAGGTGGTACTGGTTCTGGATTGGGATCTTTTCTGCTCGAAAGAC
This sequence comes from Botrytis aclada, assembly GCA_014898285.1. NCBI lineage: Eukaryota > Fungi > Ascomycota > Leotiomycetes > Helotiales > Sclerotiniaceae > Botrytis > Botrytis aclada. Next base: position 1,907,875 of record RCSV01000008.1, read on the forward strand.
TGAATGATCGCTTCCCCAAGAAGATTATACAAACATACTCCGTATTCCCAGACACTACCAATTCTGGTGACGTTGTTGTACATCCATACAACAGTTTACTCTCGATGCGAAGATTAACACAAAATGCCGACTCAGTTGTTGTGCTTGACAATGGAGCATTGTCTAGGATCGCCGCGGATAGATTACATGTCCAGGAACCTTCGTTCCAACAAACTAATCAGCTGGTCAGTATTCCCCTTTCGAAGCCAGAGTTTGCTTTATTGATGTCTACAGGTTTCTACCGTTATGTCAGCTAGTACCACTACACTCAGATATCCAGGATATATGCACAATGATCTCGTTAGCATAATCGCCTCACTCATCCCAACTCCTCGTTGTCATTTCTTAATGACGGCCTATACTCCATTCACAGGATACAATGTTGAACAGGCGAAGACCGTACGGAAAACTACAGTTTTAGATGTCATGCGAAGACTGTTGCAGCCAAAGAACCGCATGGTCTCTACGATTCCTGGCAAGAAGAGTTGCTACATATCCATACTGAACGTCATTCAAGGAGACGTTGATCCAACTGATGTCCATAAGAGTCTTCTTCGAATTCGGGAGCGACGACTTGCGACATTCATTCCATGGGGTCCAGCAAGTATTCAGGTTGCGTTGACCAAGAAAAGTCCATATATACCCATGAATCACAGAGTCAGTGGGCTTATGCTGGCAAATCACACAAGTATAGCAACAGTGAGTGTCTTTAGAGCCATTTTGCCCCAAATATTGACATATTATAGCTGTTTAAACGTATCGTGAGACAATACGATGGAATGCGCAAGCGTAACGCCTTCATGGAAGGTTACAAGAAAACTGCACCCTTTGCTGACAATCTCAATGAATTTGATGAAGCAAGGGAAGTAGTAACAGATCTTATCGCAGAGTATGAAGCTGCAGAAGACGCAGATTATCTTAGCCCTGATGCTGGAAATAATGCTCCAGCGGGAGAAGCAAGTGATAGAAGGCTTCCTTAATTGTCTGCACATTTACAGCAGATGCGTATGATAGCATTGTTGGAGTCGAGGATTAGGATTTAGGATGGGATGAAAGATGTGCCTACGGGCTGAGGGTATATCGAGTGTCCTACCTACTGGCGCCTAGATATTGAGGACATTGCAATTGGCGTTTTTACAAGGATGATTAATGATACCAAATTATGAAGAAGTTTCTAGTATTTTTTTTCACAACCTTTTTTTACCATCGAGATTTCCATCTGAGATCGAACTCTACCGAATCAAATAATTGAAATTGACGTTGGTTTCGGTTTGTTCCCGGCGGTACCTAGTATCTTAGTCATGTCATACCGGTAGGAGTTTGTGCTCCACCAAAGTTTGATGCTTGACATGATCGACATCATAATTACATCACATCTTTTAGAGCCCCTCAATTTCTCAATTATCTGATGTTCCGGAGCGAATTCTCCAAACTCAACAAGGAATAATTTAACTATGCCTTGGTACAGTACCTGAGTAAGGTGGAGTTTGATTTTGTCATAGAACATGACTTCGAGAGTTCCAACGCCTTTTTAACTCCCCGTTTTCCCCCTCGTTCTTCCTTCCTTCTTCATACTACAAACAAACATCACACATAACATATCAATTCGCAACGAAACCTCACAAATAACTATTCACTCCAAAATCAAACAGTGAGCTTTTCTTCAAACGACATTTCACTCGATCTCATCTAACATCATCTAGAACACATACAACCTTACATACACATATCAACATGCCAGAACAACAATCCAAAGCCGACCTCATCGCTGAGCGTCAAGCCAATCTCCCTCTCCCAGAAGATCCTCCTGTCGCCAGCGACTGGAACTCTGCCGATGCTACCAAAGTCAACGTCGGATCAGGAAGAGACGTAACTAGCCAAACCTCAACTGGCAATGCTCAACAATCTGGATTGGAGGGTGCTGCTACTGGAGGAAGCGGTGTCAGAGAAGCCGGTGGTGTTGATATGAGCAACATCGGACGCGAAGGTGTTGAGAAGAAGAATTAAGTGTTGGACCATTTTGAGAATGGGTGTATTATATTTTTTTAATCATGGGAATGATTGATGATGGGTTATGAATGAAAATAGCATTGATGGACGGGATGGGTGGGACGAGATGCTGTATTATACGCATCGTGTATGAAATAGACATGAACTGGCTCTGTAAAGGCTACGAAATACAAAAACTTCACCAAAACTTTTTAACGTACTAATTGAAAGTGCATTGTGTCCAATTCGCATTTCTAGGCGACGTGTTGATTCATCAAGATCCCTTATTATTTTCCGAATGCTCGAAACTTGTTTAACTTTCTGAACAACTCGAAAGCTGGTAGCGCCTGGGTTGTATATATATTTATTTTCTATTTGAAAACTTCACCATCTACAACAATCTGGAAGGGCTCAAGAGCTCTCCTCTTCACGTGAATACCCCTCTTCCCAGGGCTCTTTTAGATTAGAGATCAGCTAACCATTATCTTTCCTCCACTACGGCTGGTAATGAAATCTCAACCTCATCGCCTCTTTATCACCCAACAACAGCAACAGGTAGTATATTAGAACAGCCAACCGCGAAGGAGTTAGACTACTTGCCAATCTGATATCAGTAATAAAACATGATTCTTAAAATGCAATGACCATGGTGAATAAGCATCTTCAAAGCTCGGGGTCCTTAAAACCTGGGGAATGATTTCCATGCTTGACATGCAATCAAATGCTCACTCAGATGAAATCATTTTTGGTTAGACATTCAGTATCAATTTTTCAATATCCGTAGATCTTTCTGCTTAAATTAACCCTTTATTTTTACGTTAAAGATTTTCAAAAGCATGTGGAAAGTATCTCATCAAGAAATACGATGGACAACTTTCGTACTTGAAGCACGTGATGAATTACCCCTCAATTTCCAGATGCTTATCGCTGACGTCGTCCAAAATGTGCAGAAGTGCCACCACTAACCACTATCTTTTAGAATCTCCACAAGTTTAAAATTCCTATGAGTTGATTGACGGGAACGTGCCCAGCGCCATACTTATGTAGCGGAAGTAGGAAGTAGTAGAAACAGGAAAAAAACTGATTAATGTGATTCTTTGAGTTTAAGAATGATGTCATGAGAGCGCCAGCTGTATAATTTAGATTTGAACAAAGAAATGTCAGGAATGAATTAAACAATCAAACTACTTGTCTGTATCTTCAAATTGCAAAGAAATAATTGCTTTAATATTCTAATACCAAGGTTCATAATCATCAATTCACATTCAAGATGTCTGGAGCTGGTACAAAGGTAAAATACTTGCTTAGAATCTTTTATTTCCAGCAACTCAATCATATGTTTTCTATTCGATGAGGATCGTGTTGGGAATTCTTTGCCTCACTCGACTCAAGTTCTATCATGATTGCTGACACAACTGTTAACAGGTCAAAGACCCACACTCAATCATCAAAGAGGGTGCCGGAGCCATAGCATCAGATTCTCTTGCAGCCGAATCTACGAGAGCTGGCGGAGGCTTTGCTGGAAATCGCGACGGCGAACCATTAGGCGTTGCAGGCGCAAACTCCACATTTGCAAATACCAATACATCTGGAGCTACTCGTCTAGATCCTGCTTCCGACGCTGAAGCACGAATGGCGACTGAAGATTGGGCTGAAGAGAAGAAACTTGGAGCTACTGGTTCATACCAGAAAGATGCCGGTAACCCCAATGCAAAACAGAGTACAAGCAATGCGGGTGTCGCACCAAGTTATGTGTCCAATCAGTACCAGTCTGGCGGGAACCCGAAAGGAAAGAATTTGACAGAAGGAGGATTTGAGAGCAATGATGCAAAGAATGCCAGTTTTACTTCAAAGATTGGATCAAAGAATGATCCGAGTCGACTTGCTGAGCAAAAGATGCAGAGAGAGAATGCTCAATCAGCGAATGATGCAGGCTTCCCAAAGGATAACAACACAACGGGTGGAACTCCATATGACGCTTTAGGTGGTGATACTGCAGCTTGAGGGATTACATTTGATAATCCCAGGAAATAGTCTAAGAGAAGTGTTTGGGGATCGCTTTAATGACACGATTTGATGAAAATAAATGACTTTTGTATATGATTTTACTTATGATATCTCTGATTGATTTATTACAGACTTCAAACAACTGTACATCGAATGGCCCATATGGTATCACGTGATTCCACACGCTGAAGAGGAGGTTGGCTCAAGCAGTTACTTCCTCTGATTTTGAAGACTGACAAGACTTTGTGGCAGGAGCACTTGTCTCGCTGGCTTTTGGATGAAGATTGTTGCTCAATAAGAGATTAATTGATTCACTGTGCCCATATGATCTCAATCAATAGAATGGATGAATACAACACTCAAAACTGATCTGCTCGGACTTGCCCTACAAGAAAATGTGCCTGAAATTTAAGGATATGAGCATAAGGATTCGATCAATTCAAGTCAACAACTTCATATCAGAATCGAGTACTTGGTCTTCCTCTTTTCCATCAAAGAAATTTCTCAAGTCCTCAAATTGTTGTGGTAGAAGAAATAACTTTTCGAGTTCTAGGTCAGAGTCCGTTAATTTTTGGAAGTGGCGCTAGTACCACCTCGCTTAGGAAAACCTCCCACCACAATTTCTCAAATATTTACAACTAGCACTGTCACCGTTGCCATTTCGCCCATCCTTCAATTCTCCGTTCACCAGATCAATACTCCAACATGGCGGAACAACTTATCCTCAAGGGCACCCTCGAGGGCCACAGCGGCTGGGTCACCTCTCTCGCAACTTCTCTTGAGAACCCAAATATGCTCTTGTCTGGTTCCCGCGACAAGTCCCTCATCATCTGGAACTTGACCCGGGATGAGACTTCATACGGATACCCAAAGAGATCTCTCCACGGACACTCCCACATTGTTTCTGACTGTGTATGTTAAAACTCACTCAAAAAATCGGCGGCTCTGGGGAATGTGAGCGCAATCTGCAAATTACAATTGAATGCTGAGACTTTGTTTTCTAGGTGATCTCTTCCGATGGTGCTTACGCTCTTTCCGCATCCTGGGACAAGACTCTCCGCCTTTGGGAGCTTGCCACTGGTACCACCACCCGCCGATTTGTTGGACACAACAACGACGTCCTCTCCGTTTCCTTCTCTGCCGATAACAGACAAATTGTCTCCGGATCCCGCGACCGCACAATCAAGTTGTGGAACACTCTCGGTGACTGCAAGTTCACCATCACTGAGAAGGGACACGCCGATTGGGTTTCATGCGTTAGATTCAGCCCTAACCCACAAAACCCAGTCATTGTCTCCTCTGGATGGGACAAGCTCGTCAAGGTAAGCTACAATCAGTCTTTATGGTACTTCAATTGAAGTTGTGCGAAGTTTTCATGATGTTCTACAAAGTATTTGCTACTTCAGAGCTTGGGAGACCTTGCCATGAGACAATTAACACTATTTTTCTGAAAATTGTCTTCGCATAATTCATTTGGTACCAAGTTACTTGCCCAGAAAATGCTAATATTCAATTCTTCAGGTCTGGGAGCTCAGCTCTTGCAGATTGCAAACCGACCACATCGGACACACCGGTTACATCAACACCGTCACCATCTCCCCAGACGGATCCCTTTGCGCTTCCGGTGGAAAGGACGGAACCACCATGTTGTGGGACTTGAACGAGTCTAAGCACCTCTACTCCTTGAACGCTGGTGATGAGATCCACGCCCTCGTTTTCTCCCCCAACAGATACTGGCTTTGCGCCGCCACCTCCAGCAGCATCATCATCTTCGATTTGGAGAAGAAGAGCAAGGTTGATGAGTTGAAGCCAGAGTTCCAAGCTGTTGGCAAGAAGAGCAGAGAGCCAGAGTGTGTCAGTTTGGCATGGAGCGCGGACGGACAAACTTTGTTCGCAGGTTACACAGATAACATCATTCGGGCTTGGGGTGTTATGTCGAGAGCGTAAGGGGGTGGTTAAACAGGCGTGTGTCAATTCATCTTGAGGTTTTACGGCTTTTCCGGGGTTTGTGGTTCCTTGTCGATTGGCAGGATGTACTTCAAAAACATGGCATAGCAAAAGGCTCATGGACATGAAAAATACAAACAACGTAAAAAGTAATTTCCATGCATTATGATCATCTTGCCGTGCGTGTGAAAATGCTATGTCTAATTAACAAGTGATTGTTCATAATTGGGTGTGCACAAGCTGAGGGGAATAATAATTAATAGGTAAGCTAGGGCCACTTTAACACATGCTTCCATGGGCGCGTCCCCCAAGTTTTAAACGCGTGTGTCGAAAGCCACTTTGTGTGATGATCATGAACCAATCCTATTACTTAGAGTCAATTCCCACCAATTGCTCAGCATGGTTGCTTGCCCTATTTGTGAAAAGCAAGTGAAAGCTAAAGACATTAATAGTCACATTGATTCTGGATGTGAAGACTTTATTGACACAGTCTCTCCTCCACTTACTCAGCAGAATGCATTTATTTCACAGAACCCAGCTTCCACGCAGAAGCCTCCCGTCTCCAACTTCTTTTCAACACCTGCGACTAAGAAAGCAGCATTGCATTCTACCTCAAAGATAGAACCCAATCCGACGCCTAGGTTTCAACAGAGAGCTCAGAATGGAAATACAACTGCGAAGAGACAAGTCGATGAGAGTGCGAGTGGATCCCTGACTGTTCAGCGGAAGAGATCATTTGACGATGCCGAGACAGAGATACAGAAGGACAATGATACTGTTGATCCGCCAGCGAAGAAAACTAAGACCAGTGCCTTTCAAAAGGTCGCTCCGCTAGCAGAACGAATGCGTCCGAGAAGTCTAGACGAGGTATGTGGACAAGAGTTGGTTGGGCCACACGGAGTCTTACGCAGTCTGATTGAACAAGATCGTGTCCCATCAATGATACTATGGGGTGGCGCTGGCACGGGTAAAACTACAATTGCACGGTGTGTGGCTGCGATGGTCGGAAGTCGGTTTATCGAGATCAATAGTACATCTACTGGGGTAGGGGAAGTGAAGAAGATATTTGCTGAGGCAAGAGGAGAACTGGGGCTTACTGGCAGGAAGACAATAATATTCTGCGATGAGATCCATCGGTTTTCGAAGAGTCAGCAGGATGTGTTTCTTGGGCCGGTGGAGAGTGGGCAGGTTACTTTGATAGGAGCTACTACCGAGAATCCGTCTTTTAAAGTTCAAAATGCTTTACTGTCTAGATGTCGGACATTCACGTTATCAAAATTAACGGACGATGACATATTGGAGATATTAGAGAGGGCTTTGAAGACCGAGGGACCAAATTACACTCCCACAGATCTTGTGGATACAGAGCTCTTGAAGTATCTATCTGCCTTTTCTGACGGTGATGCTCGGACAGCCCTAAATCTGCTAGAGTTAGCCATGGGCTTGTCTACAAGACCCGATGTCACTAAGGAAGACATAAAAGCCTCTCTTACCAAGACCCTGGTGTATGATAGAGCTGGCGATCAACATTACGATACTATCTCTGCTTTCCACAAGTCCGTAAGAGGTGGTGACGCAGATGCTGCTCTATACTACCTTGCAAGAATGCTTCAATCCGGAGAAGACCCTCTCTACATAGCTAGGCGGATGGTGGTCATGGCATCAGAAGATATAGGACTGGCCGATAACACCATGCTAACGCTCGCAACCAGCACATACACCGCGTGCGAGAAAATCGGTATGCCGGAATGTCGAATCACAATGGCTCATGCTACTGTGGCTCTGTGCCTAGCCCCCAAAAGTACCAGAGCATATAGAGGATTAAACAATGCATATTCTGCCCTGAGGGAGCCTGGAGTAGCTAGTTTAAGCATCCCTATTCATCTGAGAAATGCACCTACGAAGTTGATGAAAGAATTGGGGTATGGAGATCATTACAAATACAATCCTAACTATAAGGATGGAAGAGTAGTCCAAGAATACTTGCCCGACGAATTAAAAGGCAGGAAATTTTTAGAAGATAGGGATTTGGGAACACAGATTGATCCGGGTGCTTGGCCTTGAGGTCAAATGAATCATTGTATAGGATATACCTGGTGCATTGCGATGGTGTTTAGGTCTATGATTGGCGTTACAACAAGCCCATACTATTTCATGAGAATTTTTCATTGAAAGTACGTTGTTTTGGTAAGGTGTATGTAAAGTTGCGCATGAACAGCAACGATTTATGTAGATTTACATATATAAGGAAACACCTCTCGCTCCTGCAAGAGTCCGTCCTTCATTGAGCTACCGGCTCCCAAAATTGTGACCCTTTTGATTGATTCAACCCCAGAACTCCTCGCTGATAATGCATTCCGCCGCCCATACCTGAGATTCCAAACCCAAATTATTATTCGTATTCTTTTTTTTTTTTTTGTTATAATCCATCTTCCTACGGCTCTAATGACACCAAATCCTCATCCATGGGAGAAGGTGGAGGTTGCGGCTGTGGCTGCGTTCTCCTTCTTGCCGGTGCACCTTTTCTGAAATACTGCTTCTCTGCATTAACTACCATACTGCGATCATCTAGCGCCAACCTTGTACTTTCACTCCCACTTCCACTGCCAGAATTTGTAATCCCCAGTTCCAACATGGTACGTTCCCATAACGCGTGTCGTTCCTTACTCTTTGGATCTCTGCCGGCCATTCGTTTCATTTCCCTATCTTTGCCCACCTTTCCAACCTTGATCAGCCGTCTCAGAGCCTCCTCCCCCTTTTGGGCATTCACTGCAGCCTTCTCTCTGATTTTGCGCGGATCTGTTAAGCGTTCGCTCTCTTTGGGCGTCCATTTAAATGTATGTTTACTAGGAAAGGCGGGGAATCCTTTCGGAATATATGATTTCTGTGCCTTTTCCACCTCTCCATTAAGCTCCACTCCCAATATCCTTATGATATTTTTCGTCGTAGGATCTTCCTTTGGTACCGGTTCCAATTCCAATTCAAGCTTCGGTACTGAAATCGGAGGTCGCAGATGTGGTTCTAATGATGCGAGAGGTAATTGATACCGATTGAACGCGTACGATATATCTAAAGGTATGGGAATATTTCTTCTCGCATTATTCATCGAAGAAGTGACTTGAGCAAGTAAATGCGTTGTATCTTAAATCTCGTCAACAAAAGGCTTCTCAGCCCACAGGCGAGGATATACAAACAAGTATCAACTTCGGCACACATGGCCTCCAACGCTTCTTCCGTCGCCCGGTCAAATCCAACGTGTTCCAACGTCTGACATATCGATCGCCGCAACAGCATCCGCACGTCGCTGTCGAAAAGTGAAGACTCCATTTTATTGGGATGCGACAATTCGAGCTCGGGCGGAGGGGTCTGCGGTAGAACGGGCGACATTCGTTGCCTTTTTCGATAAGGCTCTTCCATGTCGTCGTCGCTGGATGTGGGTGTCGATCGTTTTCGTGACACTGGTACCATGGTCGCAATGCTTTTCCGTATGTATGTTACTTTTTCGCGCCCACAGCAAGCTTTAAATAAACAAATCGCGGGTATGGGTGTGGAAAGAATGATTCATGGCCGTAGTGTGAATTCAATTGAATGAACGTTCCGCGTTATCGAAAGCGTAAATTACTGGTTGTGAGTATCAAAGGTTCAGAAGTGTCGATCACGTGGGGCAATCGAGTTGGCATTTGCGGATTTAGCGTTTCTGCCTCAGGTATTAAGAGCGCGCTAAAATTGGACGCTCGGCGAGCGTGGGATGCATCATGCGATTTTGAATCTGAGCAAGCAAATAAGAGATACAGAACCTGATATTCTTCCCCCCGAAAGAAATATACAACATGGCTATCAAACCAATTACTGGAGTACGTTTTTCTCCCTGTCTGCGTTGGGAAAAGTGAGGAGCCTGAAATTGGAGTTGGAAAGTTGGAAGGGCATAATTGAACTTGGAGAATGGAATTGGAGAATGAGCTGACCTTTTGTACTGTAGATGCTCCGAAGAGGGCTCGTCCTTGACCTTAGCGTCGCTTTCGGTATGTGGTGAACGGATGTCTTGTGGGATGTGAAGGGAGTGGAAGGGTGAATGGGAAGGGAGAATCTGCAGATATCGCAGAGGTGAAGCAAAGCAGTCAACTAACACGACCCACCAGGTCTCGGAACCACATTCGGATATGCTTTCTGGTAAAATTCTCCATTTCTAACGGCCTCAAGGAACATAGTATTAACGTGGGAATAGGTACGGATACCACGTCCCAGCCGTCCGCAAGCGCGATGCATTCTACGCCAAATTGGAGGATCAGAGAGCTGCCAATGCTGCTGCATAAGGAACGAGGATAGACAAAAGGACATATAATGGACTGGGTGTCTCGTTATTGTGAATGGTTGGAACAGGTAGAGCTGGAGGGGAGGAAAATTGCATGCTGGGAGGCTGGAATGGGTAGGCAAGCTGTACATTACCAATATCGATGATGCTTTGGCAATGCATGCATTTTTTTCACTTCGCAACTGTGAGGAATTCTTCGGGAAGTGTATGTGTCTGGTTGGAGAAATGCGTGCAATTGATGGGCGGGTGAGACCTAAGATATCTCGCAACAAAAGGCTTATTCGGGGTGCACTGGCTGTCATAGAAAGTGCATTGGATATTCTTGGCCTGATCTTTTGTATGGAGGCATTAAGATCAGGAAGATGCACTTGAAATATACGCTGTATTGGAATCAAAGTGTTGGATGGTAAAGCCGTACCGTCCTCTTTTGATTCATTACTTCATATAAGTAAAGGTTTGATATTCTTGCCCTTTTCATGATATGCCAGACAGCATTTGTTGAGACATACAGCACATGGAAGGCCCTCCTAACTCAAGCCTCTCTCAATGTTCAATTTGATGGTAATTACTGTGCAGGAGCATGACATTCCATCACGTGTACCGTTATCCATTTGAACTCCCATTTTAGGACATGAAGTAAAAGCAAATCCATCCTTCACCAACATTTTCAGTGCATTCTCCATCCTCTTCCCCTACTCCAACTTCCACACAACTTCCCCGCCCTTCTCCCCCACCCCTCTCCATCCCTTTCCCCTAACAACCTCCTCCCTCCTCTCCCTCTCCTCCAACATCTCCTCCACACTACCCCCCATCCCAAACGCCCCAACCTCTTCCCTCTCCACCCTCAACCATCCTCTCCACCCCATCACCACCTCCGGCCTCCCCATCCCCCTCAAACTCCCCATATCCACCCCCTCTCTCCCCTCAACCCTAAAAAGTATCGTCCCCCCAAACTCCCTCCCATAACTATCATGATTCCCCCACAACATATACTCTCCCACCCCCTTCAACGTGCTTTCCAGATTCTGGGCCGAAGGCCTAAAGATATGAAGATGTTTGAGATCCGACTTTTTCAATTTCTCCTCCTGACCAGCTTCAAGCCTCTCATTATCATCATCATCATCATCATCCTGAAACGCCAAAAACGAAGGAGAAAATCTCGAATGCACATCGATTAACACGACGCATTTTCCTCCCTTCCCATCTTTGTTTCTCAAAAGTGTATTTATGATATGAATGAGCAGCGGTAGCTGTCTCCCCGAAACAGACAGTCTCGGGTGGTTTTGATACGAACTAGACCATAGTTCATCTAGGGCACGTATATGAGTTCTCGAAGAACGGGGATTCGCCGTATTGGTTAGAGTGGTCAGAAGCTTGTGTTATACATTTATCAGCATCAATTTCTTGTGTGGAATTATTAGTTGCAAAACCGGGAAAAAGAATTCGAAAGGAGGAGAGATAGATTCGTTATCGATAAGGTTAAGCAGCGAGATGTAATAAAGATACTACATACCGATTCCAAACTCTCTTCGCTCTCACCAACTTCTCGTAATAATCTCCCGCCAAATATCTCTTCGCTGGACTTGATATCCATTTTATCCTCACTCTCCCCTGTCTTCTTCGCCAATCCTCACTCAATCCTTCCCAACCAAAGACCAAATGACACCACCCCTCCTCCCCTTCCCACCCAGTGCCCTCCCTTTCGAATCAACCCTCACGTCCAAGTCCCAACACCGAAAGGGGTTCGACGGGAATCTCAAAAACTGTGAATTGCTGGAATTATGGCAATACAATTGCGATTTGCAAAAGGATAGGGATGGGAAGGTTGGGGAAAATATTGTTTGTAGACCCGTGGAGCGGCTTTTTCGTCGGTGAGTTTGGTTTTTTGTTTTCCTTGGGAGAGATTTGGTAGGAGTGGATATTGTGTGTTTACTGGAAGATGAGTGATGAATGTTGATCGGTTTGTAGGTGTAAAGATCGAAAGGGAACTTTTATGGTGGAGACTACGGTTTGGGAGGGAGAAGGAAGTGCAAAGTGATGGTCGGGGATTTGAGGCTGGATGCTTGTGGTTAGCGTAAACCATTGAGTGGTGAGGGTATGTTACTGCGAAATGGGGTTTGTAGATGAAGAGGGCATTACAATGATGAAGTCGATGATAAATTGGATTGAGGTCTACATAAGTCATTCACGTTCTGGCATTAGATGTTTTGTGTATTTTCAATTCTCTACAGACTGTGAGACATTGGTTTGTCCCCATATGCTTCCAAACACCACCATTTCATAACCCATCTTTGACACCAACTCCTTAAGCCTCTCATCTTCGCTCCTAGTACCCAATGACGAAATCACAATCTCGAAATCGCATCCAATAGCTCTTCGATCTCCTTGCTCTTACTCTTGCCCTTCTCTTCCTCTTCCGCTGCCAAAGAAGAGTGGTCCTCACTGTCCTCTCCTTGCAAATCCTCATTATCCAAAGCATTAAGTTTCTGCCGCACGGCACAAATCTTAGCCTGATCCTGCAAAGCCTCTAGATTTTCGTTCGGCAGAACCTTCCAAAAACTCTCCGTCTGAACCATCATCTTCCAGTAAACTGCTAAGTTTTCATGTGCCATACGATCACCCCACACCTTACTGACCAACTCAAATACCGGCATGATTGCAAAATCTGCAAGACCAATTTCATCGCCTGCTATGTATTTTGCCTCTTGGGCGTAGATATCCCATTTGGCGAGTTCGGCACGGAAAGGCTTCACGCTAAAGGGAACTGTTCTCCAGATCTTGAGTAGGGTGTTTGCTTCTTCGAAACGGGTGTAATGACGTGCGAAATGACCCGGAGGTTTACAGTTCTGTGTGGGATTATAAACAGCTTCGATATAAAACATGATTGGCATGCATCCTTCGACAGTAGTTCTGTCATGGTCATTATCAATAAACTTGATCACTGGTGTTTCTGGTACAGGCAAATCGTCAACTTCAGGATCTTCTCGTTTCCAATGGAAAGGTGGCGAAATGGTTGCTTCTATCCAAGGGATGCCGTAGTGGTTGAGCATAAACTTCACCCGGTGGTCGGCGATAGGATCTCCCGATAAGAAAAGCTTTTTATGGTTCGACATGTGCAGTACGTCGAATCCTTTGCCGTAGATCTCCTGCCAGTCGAAATTGCTGTCATGATTCTCCTTCCCAAAAGCTTGTAGCATTTCTTGGGTCTGCGGTGTATCTCCATTGATGACCTGCACGGCGTCTTCTTTCCTCTTGGCAGTTGCCCCTTGGCCCCAAATCTTTTGTCGACTTTTATCCAGGTATGTACCAATGTGTCTGAATGTCAAAGATATACGTCCGCAATCGTAAGCCAGTTCAGCCTTGGATTTCTCACTCGCCATTCTCTTGTCTGGTCGAATGCCATGTAACCACTTCTTGTTTGTTTCCAGGCCCATTTTGCACAATGAATTGTGTGGCAGAGCTGCCCTGCAAGATTCTCGAGGGACGCTCTGAGACTCTGCACATACCGCGTTCTTCACGGGTTTCTTTGTGCGAAATATCATCGTTCGTTGAGCTCCCAGGCTCACATTAGCAATGAAAGTATTAGGAATGATATCCAATGTTTTGTCACTATGCTCAGAAATATTATCATTCCCATCTCGATAGAATTGAATCAGTACGTGGTTTAGAGAATGACCAAGTCTTTTCTCAACTATCTTCTTGATAGTTTCAACTGTGGGTGAAAATGATAGGAGAGCAGGCGATTCATCCGCCGGGTGACGATATATCGGAGTACTGCCATCTTCTCCAATTTGACCCTGTACCGCTACAAGCCTCGGTACCTCACCACCCTGATGGCCCATCTTCTGCCACAGGACCTCGTCCCGAATTTTCTCAAATATTCCGCTTGCCAACGTAGCAGGCAGAAGGTTTTGGATGACCGCTGTATCACCTTCACAAAGACCAGCCCTGTCGGCCAATGCATTGTCTTCGTCTTTTTGCATCTCTGCGAGCGAATTTTTCTTTGATGGTGATTTTAGTTGGATTTTCTCCTCTTCGATTGCCGGGAGCTTTGGACTAGGCAGAGCCACTTCAGCTAGGTTTGGCAATTTTGACGAGTCAGGTGACGGAATTTTTGAAGATGCTAGACTGCGTTGCTTTGATGGGATAGAGGGGTCTTCTACTTCCACAGGTTTTGCAGTATGCCGACGTGATTTCACTTTCGACTTAACCTTCTCTCTCTTCTTAGCTTCTGCTTCCAGTTCCGCTGGTGGTTTCGCTCGTCGAATTTGTGATCGCAGGAGCTGACTAGTGATTTCGAAATCGTCTTCGATGGCTGCCGTCGATGATGGGGCTTTGACGGTGGTGACTTGCGGGTCTTCTGCTTCTAGCTTTAAAGTCCCCATTAGATCTTCAATCCCAGTATTTCGAGATTCTTTTGGCTGTGGCTCTCTAGATTTAGGACGAGATTTCTTACTGGAAGTCGTTCTCCTTTCAGCGACCTTCTTTTGCTTCTGTAAGCATTCAATGAGGTCCCCGCTACTTATGACATCGCACCCCGTGTAGGCTCTGAGCTGACGTAGAGCTTCCTCATGTCTGGCTTTACTCCTGTACCCCAGACAATCCTCAATTATGGTTATGGCATACCCGTGGCGGGCAGCATCCATTGCCGTGGCAAACACACTAACATTCGTAAGAGCACCAGCTATGTAAATCTCGGTCACAAACTTGCCCCGTAGTTTTTGGACTAGATTGCCATCTTTGAATGCGGAATAGTATGTTTTGTTGAACACCAAGTCTTTCGTAGAGATGGGCGCAAATGCATCTGAAATGGCTGAGCCTCTCGAATTGGGTTTTAGCATGCGTGCTTTGCCTTCGGAATGAATTGTCAAAAAAGCTTCCGCTGCATCCCCCTCACTGCTAGCTACCGAAGGCTTGCTCTCTTCATTGGAAGCGGGCTCACTTTCGGGCGTCACTTTGTCGCGTCGGCGTCGTAGAAGCTCGTTATCCGTTATGATGGCCTCGCTATCATTGTGCGGTTGATTGACTATCCTCGAAACCCCCTCCGTAGAAATGCTGCATATCCATATTATGTCACCAGAAGGACGGAAAGGCTCGATGAGATTCTTTATATTGTCGACATAGCTCGTAGGGGTTTCGACGGGCAGCAGGCTCTCTGCTCCTATAAAATCGTTCTGCAGATCTAGGAGTAGTAGGGCCTGGCGCGTTCGTATGAACGGTATAGTTTGTTCGTCAATTTCAAACATTGGGGGCAACCTATGATGGATATCAACCAAAGTGTTTTCAGACGAATCGACTTTGCTGGATATAGAAGATTTAAAGGTTGGCACTGTGTGCTACAAGCTGCACGACTCTATATGTGGTGTTTACTAGCTAAGAAATGTCCATTGCTTACATCGGTCATTGTTCAGAAAGACCACCGAGAGGTAGGAGCAACGTCGATGCGTATGTAGCACCGCATGATGCTGTAAGATTCCGTAGGCAACCGGCACTGCAAATAATATGCACGGATCTGGTTTCAATCGAATAACAGACAATGTGACATTGGGTAGTACATAGGCGAATGCGAGAGACGGAATCCTCTTGGTTAGTCGATACGATGGAACAGATTATTGTTGTATGGATGGTTTGGATCTTGACATTTAGAGTTAGAGTGGAAATGAAACAAATACAAGCAAGCAAGCAAGTCGCTGGAAGGTTTCTGTTCTGATGGAAGAAAAAAGAGGATAAGGAACACGGGCCCCCCGGCAATGATGACAAACTAATCCTTTTCCGACCATTTTACCACCATTTTTGATGAGGATATACTAGATACTAGGCGATTTGAGACATAATCTATCGACCAGCTATCGAACAGACATGGAGACATGGGTGACACATGGTTAGAGTGAAAGGTAGGGAAGAAGGGGTGAGGAAAGAAGTCAATTGAATGGGGTCTTGTCTTATTTTTCCTTCTTGATGGTTCGATATTATCTTAGCCTACACAATTTAGATTGATTGACTGTTGAGAAAAGAGTTAACCGTTGATCTTCCCTCCCGGCCCCCTTCTCCCCTCCACTCCCCCCTTCCCTTCCCTTCCCTTCCCTTCTCTTTGACAGTGGGCTAAGACAATGAGCTAAGAGCCCTATCTACTAGGTATACGTAGTATCGGTTGGCAGTTGGACACTCGTAAAATGACCTCCAACGCTCAACCCTCGCAACGTTGCGAGCATGGCCCTTTTCAACATCGCCCTGTTTCTTGGGCTTCCTATTTTCCTGCAGATCAACGCATAAGGAACAAATCCCATGTTGCATATCAGTATTATCATGCCACTCGCATCTCTCACCTATAGCCATTGACCAACGGTACGAAGAACGCGCACACAGAAATATGTACTACAACATATAAGCAAGTTACAAAACCCGAAGCCGTACTCAGCCTACGAATCAAATCATCGTGTGATTCAGTCTACACACTCTCTCCGTAAATCCATTCACCGTCACATAGACTTCAATCGAACCATGGGATTCCATACGGTCCTTTGTGCGAGCGAGCATTGTAGTCTGTACGTTCGTAAGGAATAATCTCGGAATCCTAGTAGCGGAGATCGTAAGTGAAAATAACGGGGTCTGATTTGATATAACAGGGGGAATTTGTCCGACGGAATAAAGCGAAGCGCCAAGAAGAACCTTTCGATGATACCGTTAAACCATGTATCTGATAAGGGGGGCGGGAGAGAAGACATCAGAGAATATTGATTGGTTTCGTATTGTGAAGTTTGTGCTTTCTTGCATGGCACCGGAATCCATTTCCTTTGCATTATAACACGCACTTCTAGTGCGCGTGTAGGTAGGTACAGTCACTTCACACGAAAAAACATCTTCCGAGGTAAGGTGTCTTGTATGTATGACGGATGTCTAATGGAAAAAGAAACATCCGTCCAACACTACCCAGTACCTAGTGTTTCTCTTCTTTCTCCCTCTCGTTCTTGTTCTTGTTCTTGTTCTTGTTCTTGTTCTTGTTCTTGTTCTTGTTCTTGTTCTTGTTCTTGTTCTTGTTCTTGTTCTTCTTCTTGTTCTTCTTCTTCTTGTTCTTCTTTGCCCCGCAACTTAATGATACCTAGCTACATAGAGCTTGAGCGTTGAACCGTTGAGGAATCGAGAAAAATCCCTTCGACACAGCCATCGGAAGTTTTCACTAATCATCCAAGACTTATTTGATAGACGATAGTTAAATCCCCCCACAAATCAAAACCCAAAAAAAAACCTTGCACTTACGGTCTGGTCTGTACACTGAAGCATCATATGATCAATCATCAAGATTTCATCGAAACAATTTCATTATGATCTTCGCACTACTGCAGTGCTGTTGTCGATCTCCCTGCAGCTTAAGTTACGGGGCTCGAGCGGGGGGAAAGTGTGGTGTGGATGATACTGGATATATGTGGATGGTCATTGATATGATTAAAGTTTTGAACATATTGGTACATTTGCATGAAGGTTCGACAGGCACAAATGCTTATTGCCAACTGTCAAAACTACTCAGCCGTCCACTTGCATATATCTCGTCGGCTATCTTCTGACAATCGATTGATATGGAAATATTTACCTTATTTAACAAGTAGAGTTAGCACGCTTGATAGACCAGGATGGTTGATTGTGCTACTGAGAAATAGAGTATCGCCAACATTCAGAGTTTATTCCTACCAAAAGCCTCACATTCACATGGACAACATTCCTCGCAAACTCTTACCTGCAGAGTCGTACTCGGGGACCAAACGGCTCAAAGGGACCTTGAATAGCCAGATGTGAGGTTGTAGTGGACGGAATTTTAGTGCTTTAAGTTAAGCATATCACTTGATATTAACATGAATTTTATATAAATTCTCTTGACTTGATTTTTCAACTTGAACGTCGAACATCAATGTCTTCCTCGATAATGAGGGGGGAGGAAGAGCTTGAAAAGCTACCCCGCGAAGAGACGAAAAGTATAATCACGTGCCATCGGGCTTCAAGATGCCGAGGCTCGGTGATGTTGAGGTCAAGTCGGCCGACCATCCATCTCAAGCTTCAGTATTACAGTTGTAATTCACAAAGAGCTAATTGATTTACAACACTTGTCTCTGAACTTCCATACCTCGAAATTTATATCTATCTGTATCAATCTTCTTTAGAAATATATCCCACAAGTTAGTGACTTGATTAGCAATTCCAATCAGCAATCCAAGATACAAGCAAGAGCAGAAGCCTGTCCATTGCATCTTCCCAAACATACAAACAAAATGGCATCCTCAAAACCCACCTACAAATACTTTCTCGTCACATACCCAGCGCCATACATAGCACATGTGCAAATCAACCGTCCCGAGAAACTCAATGCGTTTTTCGAAGCAATGGTAAGGCGCCCCTTCTCCATAACCCGCACTACCATCTCAATCATTCGCTAACCCCTAAACCCAGTGGCTTGAGTTCCGCACTATTTTTGATAACCTCTCCTATTCTCCCGATGTCCGCTCTATCATATTATCCGGCGCCGGCGAACGCGCATTCTCAGCTGGCTTGGATGTAGAGGCCGCCGCACAGGATGGCGTTTTGGCCGAAAAAGAAGGAAGAACCACAGATGTAGCGCGAACTGCGCAAGCTATCAAGCGTCACGTCGAAGAATTCCAAGCTTGCATAAGTAGTGTCGAGAAATGCGAGAAACGTATGTACCTCCCCCCTCCTATTCTTTTCTTTTCTTGGGATGGAAATTCAATCAATCTAATCGCATCAAATAGCCGTGATCTGTGTTCTGCACGGCTACTCCCTCGGTCTCTCAATCGATATATCCACCTGCGCCGATATCCGCATCTGCACCTCGGACGTCAAGATGGCCGTGAAGGAAGTAGACATCGGACTCGCGGCTGATATTGGGACTCTCTCCCGCCTTCCAAAGGTCGTCGGTTCTTTCAGCTGGGTCAAAGACGTATGTCTCTCTGCCCGCGTCTTTGGAGCTGAAGAGGCGCTGCGAGTAGGTTTCGTGACGTATGTTGAGCCTTCGAAGCAAAATGCGATCGACAAAGCGCTCGCCATTGCGAAACTGTTGGCAGAAAAAAGTCCAGTGGCAGTGCAGGGTACGAAGGAGCTTTTGAATCACGCGAGGGATAATCGATTAGCAGATAGTTTGAGATACACGGGGGTTTGGAATAGTGCGGCAATCCAAACGAAGGATGTTAAGGATGCCATGTTGAGTGGATTGCAGAAGAGAAAGCCTACTTTTGAGAAACTTTGAGAGGGGTTGGAGGACAACGGATCGTACTATTTGAGAAGCCAAATCTCAAACAGAAGGAGAATGGACTATCCCCTTCAAAACTCTTCGTGCGGCGTTGCTGCACCAAAAAAAGATGGAAATCACATGCAGTTCTCAAACTTGCAAGCTAGCACACGAGATAAATCTCTAATACATGAGCTCTCAGATGAGACTTTCAGGAAGCAAGAAAGAGATATACTCGAACGCACACTACCTATATAAACATATTCAATCTCACATCCACATACCACAACGCTTCAACGCAATTTGATCTTCCCAAAATTGAATGCATAGATAGCATCGAAGTACTAAGGCCACCAATCCCTCTCATTCTCTCCCTTCACTGACAGTCCATCACTCTTCCCACTTCACCACCGCTTCTTCTCCTTTCCCTCCCTCTCTCCTCTCCCTATCATCCCAAAATCCTCCCAAGACAAGTATAAACAGCCCTCTCCAACCAATTTCCAATCTTCCATATCTTCCATATCTTATCAATTTCAAATTCACATCCCTCATCCCCCGTCCCTCATTCCCCATCCTCCATTCACCAGCATCCAAACAATCCAATAACATGAATCTCGTTAATCTCATTAATCTCACTAGTCTCACCAATCTCCCTCAAATTAATTGCTGTGCCTTATGAGGCCTTGTGTTAGCCCCGAAGTAGCTTTCTTCATCCACTGACTGGTATTTCAAAGAACTTCCGTTATCTTTCTCTCAAATTTTCTCACGAACAATATCCTGGCACAGCTCTGATGCTTCTTCTTTCGACATGATTCTACCTAACTGTCTTTTCTGGTTTGTCCAGGATATCTTTAGACATGTTATTTCATTATAATTATCTATTTCTTTGTTGCTTGCTTGCTTGCTTGCTTGCTTGCTTGCTTGCTTGCCGGCCCTTTGGCTGACGATTATGCTTCCCAAGTCACTTGTGTCAAGACTCAGGTGGTATCATTTCAACTTCTATATCCAGAGAAGTCAAGAAAAGATCTACGTTTTTCAAAAATGTCTCAAAATAAAATTATCAAGTCACCACTGTCAAGAAAACTCAATCCCTTTATGATGTAAATCAGCTTTCGATTGTATCTCAAATATCTAGTTACGAAGTAGCTATCTTGTTTGAAATCCCAAATCGCAGCAATATTTTTTCATTTCCGCCCTGTGCTATTAAAACAACCATGTGCTTTCATCGATTTTTTGATGGTATCCTTGCCTAGTCATGCACAAGTATCCATGAATGATCGCAACCAATGGAGAAAAAAAGAAAATCTGAACAAATACTGCAGTAGCACCAGCCTATTTACCTGCGTTCAACAACAGAGTGTTCTTGAGCTCCTTCATTTGAAATCCGAAGCTCATTCTGCCACGCCGAAAAGTGAGCGAGACAAGCAAGCAGCTTTTCTTGAGAGAAGTCGAACAAACTTGTCATCTACCAACCACCATCGCCTGCAACCTCTTGACCACCACCAGTACCCCAGTTGTAATCATCGTCACCAGCAGCAGGAGCAGAATAGTCATCGTTAGCCGCATCGCCACCTCCATAGTCATCGCCATTAGCTGTGGCACCACTGTCACCGTAGCCGTTGGCATCGCCAGCAGCGTCCTCCTCGGCAACTGGCTCCTTGCAGCGAACCTTAGTGTGACCCACTAATCTATATTAGTACATTGCGAAGAACAAAGAGCTGAGATATTCGAAGATTTACTTACTCTGCTTGCAGTTTTGGCATTGAACGCGAGAATAGTCACGAGGCTTTGGGCATTCCTTGCCGGTATGTCCCTGTTCATGTCAGTAGGCTTTTCCAAATTGGATGAAAGGAGATTAAACGTATTTAACTAACCTCTGCGTCACAGTTGCGACAGATCATGACACGCTCATTTGAACAATCCTTGGCTATAAGCAAGAAAATCAGCACATTTGATAGCCATTAACAGATTGCTACATGACTTACCCCTATGACCAGGTTGGTTGCAATTTCTGCAGAGACCCCCATCACCTCCACCACCGGTTGGGCAGTCACGAGAGAAATGACCAACTGTGTCGTGTTAGTAAGATCAGAGCATAAGAGAAGGTTGAAGAACTTACTCTCATTGCAGTTCTTGCATTCAACACCCTCGGCGGAGCGTGGCTCTGGGCCTAATTTTGATGTCAGCTTGCGTTGTGGAACGCGAGAATATTGCTGAACTTACACTCCTTGGAACCATGACCAGATTTCTTGCAGTTGCGGCAAGCGAATTTATCCTCACGAGGAATTGGGCAATCACGAACACGATGGCCGCTAATCTAAAGTTAGTATGCTTAAAGGATAGCCAGTGTAAGAAAACTTACATTTCATTACAGTTGAAACACTGAACTTGAACACGGTCACCGTCAACTCGCTCTTCAGTGCAATGCTTCACGGTATGACCAAGCTCGTTGCAGCGGGAACAAAGAGGAACGCCACGATCAACAGGCTCACCAGCATTGGCAAGTCGCTCCAAGTTCTCCTCTGGGGTTGCTGGCCAGCTCTCCTTCTCCTTTGGACGACTGTGTTTACTCGACTTGCGCCAAGAAACAGAATACTTGCGATCAAGGTTGCCCTGTAAGTCCATGTTGGTGTAGGTCTGGGTGAGTTCCTTCTCCATGGCAATGAGATAGATGGGAATGTTTTGAGTACGGAATGCATTCTCCAATTGGACATAGGTAGCATCTGGAGAAGCCTTGATGTATTTCATGACCTCATCCTTCATGTCGTCGAAGTCACCTTCTTGAGATTGCTTGATCAGATGTTCCCAGGCAACTTCGGCTGCGACATCTTCGATATCGTTGCGCTCGATCTTGCGAGGATTCTTGCACTCAAGGATTGAATGTCCTACAATAAAAGTTAGCCTCGGTGAAAGTGTTCGAGAGATATGGAACTTTAACGTACCTTCCTCCTTGCAGTTATTGCAAAGCTTGGGTGGAGCAGAAGGGCAATTGGCTGCGCGATGGCCCGATTGCTCACAGATGCGACAAATGCCGGTGAACTCGTGAACAACTTCGGGAGTACTGGCGTCATCATTGAATTCATCTGCTGCATCATGTTTGGAAGGACCAGTTGCAGGAGCGTCATCCCACTCTCCACCGCCTCCGCCACTGACTACTGTAGTGTCTCCAGTACCCCAATCATCGCCACCGGCAGGAGTCTCCCAGGACATCTCGAAGGACTTGAATGTTGCAAAGATTTGATTTTGATCTGTGCGAAAAGAAATTAGTGGTGTGTTGAGAAAGAGTGGTCAAAGGTGAAAAAAATGCGCAAGATGTACCAAATTAGGTATTTCTCCAATCCAAAGATCTTCTTAAAGTTGGTATCAAGAAGTCAATCGAGAGACAAGTAATGAACCAAAGAGCTTAAGAGGTCAAGCTGATAAGCAAGACTACACAAGCGCAGGCGAAAGGAGTGTTAATAAGAAAAGAGAGAAGGGTGACGAAAAGTTTGTAGTTGTGAAGGAAAGAAAGGTCGAGAGGATGAAAGCGAGCAGTTAAAAGGGTGGGGTCCAACTCAAGTGAATTGGCTCTCAAACAGGAAAGTGCGACTCTGATTTTTCCCCTCTCCCTAACCGATCTTAGGTGCCCCTTCAAGTGAGTACGCACTTTAGATCGTCGATTGCGTCGTTCGAAATTTTAAGAAAGTAATAGCAGCAAATCTAAAGTGGCTTTGAAGTGTGCTTTTGAGTGAATTTGAAAGGAGATGGTGATGGCGATGGTGAGGAGATTCTGATGGAGTTTTCCCCCAAAAATTGAGAAATCAGGAGAAAGGTGCTCGCAACAAGAGGAATACATGCTCGAAGGTGTACAAGATGTGATAAAAATGAAAGGATACATGAAGGCTTTGTGTGTGTTGTGGGAACGCGAGGTGAAAGTTTTCTGTTTGAAGAAGGAAATATTGGAGGGTTATGATTTACTTACAGATTTTGTTTTGAATTAACAGATAAGAAGATCGTGAAGGACTCTGCGATCTCAATATCAGTTGCAGAAGGAAGTATCTTGATAGATACCTTTTGCTTGAGTGGGAAAAAGAGAAATTTGAGGAAGAGGAAAGTGTGAAGAAACGGAGCAGGTGCTTTCTTTTAAAAGGCGGCGGGCATCTAGCGAATCTATTTCCTGTCTCTTCCAATCAGAGCCTCAGGTGAATATCAGGAAGGAAGCTAGTCAAGATCTGTCAATTCTTATTGAGATTACAACAATCAAGAACTTGATCCTCGCAAGATTATTGACGGGGTACACCCGGAGTCGAAGTTGTGACGAGATTCTATCATAGATCATGGAAAATGAGACTCAAAATGGTACTTCAAAGTCTTTGTGGCCCCCTTCATTGTTGAAAGTCTCCTTACTTTTTCGGTTCGAGGGCCAATGAGCATCTTTGTCAAATGTGTGATATATTTCAGACAACCACTTCACCAACACTATGTTTGAGCACTTGCTAATAGGATTTTACTTAGTTTTTATTGAATGTTTGGACCTCTAAGAAGCTACATAAAAGACTTCCTTTTACCTTCCTGTTCTTCCACTGGGGTAATCGATCAAATGAGATTGTGTCAACAAGTAAATTTCACTGCTTGAGTACTTGAAGGATTGTTTGACAAGACATCTATGAAGTTCCTCTGACTACAATCTGCATAGTTACAGAACTTCAATTGAATTATACTTACCAAGGCAGTGTATCAAAAAGTCTCAACCTTTGATGCCAAACATTTCACACACAGAAATGCCTCTACTTTTGTTATCCTGTCACTTCACTTGCTTACCTTAGTATTCAGGTAGAGCAAAGCATACCAGCAGAATGATATGGGCATGCAAGACAAGAGATATTTTTGGGATGAGATGGAAGTCCTAATGCTCTAGAACGCAGCAAGTATCCTCCATTTCCCTTGAGTTTGGAATGACAACCAAACGATACGGTAGTTGCGCAGAGAAGTTGTCGTTACAAAATCTGATCCTAGGGACTGCCAACTGAATCTAAGAAGGCCTACCGAGTACTTATCAATACCTAGTTGGCGGAAACCTAAGATTTTGAACGACTCTTGAGTCTCGTTGATTGATCGATGGGTCATCGGCTTCCTCGGCCATTTCAGAAAGAGATCATAACACTACCGCATCGAGAGCACGGAAATCATATCAGGGTTGAACACTATTTTCCACATCTCTTTGCATATAAATAAGTTCCCTACTGATTCTTCTAAACAGGAACGCGCAATGATCGACTTTGATGTCTAAAGTTTCCGCATTCCATCAGCGTCGTTGACCTTCTCCTCCTCACTCCAACCCTGCTTATGATCCCTGAATGTGGAAATTTGAGGACATAGCGAGGAATTGTGAGGGACTGCGCGAACTGGAACCTGGCTGGCTACATTACTAGATACTATTATAAGTGTCCAACAGATACTCTGAGTTGTGTCGGCTTGTAAAAAGGAACAATCTGTTGGTGATATTGTGCAGCAGACTTATTCCTGTAGTCTAGCCACCATGACAGTTTCCGGACAGCATAGAGTGCCCATGAGATGATTGTGAATTCGTCGGACCTCCATCGAGGTTAAAAGAAGGTTTTCGACCCATTTCGACGCCGTTCCTAAGATATGTGGAGATTGTGACTAAGATTAGTTCTTCTGTCACATTGGCTCGATTGGCTACTTAGTTCAACAGCGTCGGTGCATGTTCATCCGAGCTACCTGACGGCTAAGGTAGAATCTCGACGCCCAAAAGCTGATGACATTCATGAATTGATCAAAATGATAGCATCTAGGTAGGCTCGGATTATCCCATTCTTCGGATAGCGATAAGCAATTGGACCTAGGTAAGTTTTGATATCTAACAATGAGAGAGCCCCGCTTCGACATGCCCCCGCTATATCACGACATCTTCAAAGGGTAAATATTTTCTGCAAATTGGATTCTGTTCCTTTACACCTTGAAGTCTCTCCAAGAATCTCTCAATTCCTCTCTCGCACTTTCTATTTTTCCGAAGAAATAACACAATCATCCTTCAAAATGGTGCCAGTTCCAGAAGACCTCCCAGAGATGGAATACAGATACCTAGGCCCATCTGGTCTTCAGGTATCTGCCATCTCTCTTGGTGGTTGGCTCACATATGGTGGCCATGTTGAAAAAGGCATAGCTTCTCAACTTCTTTCGGTTCATTGCAGAATTAACGTACATTAGAAAACACATTTGCATGCATGAAAGCTGCCTATGATGCTGGGGTCAACTTCTTTGATTGTGCTGAAGGTTATGCTGGAGGAGAGTCTGAAAGGGTAATGGGCGAGGCCATCAAAAGATTTGGATGGAAAAGAAATGATCTTGTTATCTCGACAAAAGTACCTTTCCATATCCCTACATTTTTACCCCATAAGCTTACAAGAGGCAAAATAGATTTACTGGGGTCAAGCCAATGGCGAGAAACTTGCCAATAACATCGGTCTCTCCCGCAAACGTATCATCGAAGGCACTCACCTCGCTCTCGAGCGTCTCCAATTGGAATACGTAGATCTCATCTACGCTCACCGACCGGACCGCGCTTGTCCTATGGAAGAAACCGTCCGGGCCTTCAACCACCTCATCAACACCGGCAAAGCATTCTACTGGGGAACTTCCGAAGTAAGCCCCACAACCCCTCAAACCTAATTACCATTCCACCCCCAGAACTAACCCCCCCTTTAGTGGACCGCCGCCGAAATCGCCTCCGCCCACGCCGTCGCTCAACGCCTCAACCTCATCGCCCCCATAATGGAACAACCACAATACAACCTCCTCGCGCGCCAAAAAGTCGAGGGCGAATTTCTCCCTCTCTACAACGAGTTCGGTCTCGGTCTAACCACCTTTTCCCCTCTCAAATTCGGATTCTTGACCGGAAAATACAACACCGGTATCCCCTCCGATTCCCGTCTCGGAACATCCAAAGACGCTTTCGCCGAACGCATGAGAGCGAAATCCGGTGACGATTCCTGGAAAGAAGATATTGCCGCCGTGGAAAAACTCATGCCTATTGCGGAAAAACTCGGTGTCAGCATGGCTAATTTGGCTATGAGTTGGGTGCTGAAGAACGAGAGGGTTAGTAGTGCGATTACCGGAGCAAGTAAGCCGGAACAGGTATTTGAGAGCGTGAGAGCGTTAAAGATTAGAGAGAAATTGACCCCAGAGATCATGAAGGAGATTGATGATATTTTGGGTAATAAGCCGGAGCCATTGCCTAAGAGATATGTTTAGATCTATTCACGGAAAGGTTAGGTTAAGGGTTTAGAAAAGTTATATTGATGATGACGATGAAGGTGTGGGAATGATAGATAGCGATATCTCACACTACACATTCCCTTGGTTTCCCGCGTAGATACAAAGCTTTGAATAAATACGTACTACTCAGATGAAATCAAGTGAATCTCTAAGATTTATGGTATTGCCTATTTCACATGTCATTCGGCCTGGGTACCAAAATCTACCTAAATATGTGCAAGAAGTTGCGAATAAACTTAACCGAGCTATCTCCTCCAATTCGACTCCAAATCATGTCGTATTGCTTCATTACTTCGACCACTCTCGCACCCTGCAGATACAATCATACAGATCAATAATTATACACCACCAAAACCTCTCCAGTAAAACTCATCTCTTTTCCACCCTAAGATGAATCAAAAATTTCCACCAAAAATCCACCACCTATCTATCCATTTATTTTTCCCCCTTCTTTGCACTAGCACTCGCCTTCTTGGCTGGCTTCTTCTTGGGTTTCTCCTCTTCCTCATCTTCGTCATCAATCATACTATCATCTTCATTACTTTTAGCCTTCTTCTTCGCTGGCTTCTTGGCCGGCTTCTTCTTAGGCTGCTTAATATATTTATCCTTTTTCAAATCGGCCTCTTCATCATCATCGACTGGTTCTGCAATGACTTCTCCATCATCTTCTTCCTCGAATGCTTCTTCCAAATCTGGTTTCGCGGCGGCGACCTTGGCAGGCTGGAAGACGTTACTTGCTTTCATAAATGGAACAGGATGGGAACGTGCGTTGTAGCTTTGGTTCATTAGTATTGTTCAATGTGAGAAGACTTAGTGAGACTTACGATCTTGTAAAATTGGCTTTTGTTTGGGTTTCCAATTTGACATTTTCCATATCTTGTTCTCCAACACCCAGTTCCATGATATAGTCCCAGTCCTCCCTGGTCAAGAAATAACTGTCCATGAGATCGATCACATCTTCTACGGAATCTCTGCCCTCGACATCGAGTCGGCGAATGAGTTTGTCCCAGAGAACGGGTAAATATTGTTGACGAATTTCATGTCGATCTCCAGAGGATCGCAGTCGCATATGTGATTGAATTTCCTTCACATAACGAGATAGCTTTCCGTACTTGCTATTGTTACCAAGCCAAGATGTAAAGTTGGTTCTTCCGATCATCGAACCAGATATAAAGCTTGATGGTCGAACTGTACTGAAGACTGCGTGTGTAGGCATAAGAGACCATTGTTGTTGGGACCCGTGAATCATTCGATCAACTAAGTCACCGTCGCTAATACTCTCTGCTGCTTGGTCTACAAGCTGGAGTACTTTGAGTCTGTGCTCTCTAGGTGTATCAGAGCTGCTGGCTAGTTGTGGCTTGGTATTTAAGTAGTTTTCTTGGATCATCAAGGGTGTAAACTCATGATCGTTGAAGTAGAGCTCAATCTTGTCGTTTAAGGTAGACTTGCTAGAAGGAGAAAACATGTGACCACCAAGGAGCTGACTGGTTATATCCCATGGCTTAAGAACAACATGCTTTTCCCATGCTTTTGACATTTCCTTGCCTTGGTCAAAATTCATGGCTGTTTGATCAAGTTTGACAGTAGATATCATGTTGATGATCTGTCGGATATCCTTATTGCTGCCCTCGATAAGAGCATCAATGACTTGAACGGGGAGCTTCATGCCTTCTCGATGACAGATGGTGGCAATACGTGAACGAACCATATCGACCGTTGGTCTCCTGAAAGGCATGTCAAACGTCACAAAATCAAATGGCTTCATTTTCGGAAGCTTGCGGTCATTGCAGATCAATATCATGGGGATATCGGTAGTCTTGCAGATTTTGGCGAGAGCTCCTACACCACCTCGATCTCCAGATGACATACCATCGACTTCATCCATGATCAAGACCAATTTCTTCTTAGTCTTATCGACATCTTTCCCATCGCCGGCGAAATAACCTAGAACGGAGGTGTTGTTCAGTACTTCACTAAGCCCAGTCTCAACAAGTTTTTTGCTTCGAACGTCACTAGCGTTTCTCTCTAGTATGTCATAACCAGCAAGTTTGGCAGCCAAATGCGCAGCAGTCGTTTTTCCGATTCCTGGCGGACCATGGATAATGATGGCTCTGTAACCTCCAAGCCCATCCGCACCTCTCTTTTGAAAATTGTACTTGTGCGCGGTTTCCCACCCCTTAAGCCAAGCCTGAATCTTCTCAACTTGACCTTTATTACCACAAATTTGATTCATTTGCGTGGGGGCATATTTTGTAGTCCACAACTGCGATGACGTTGGCACTATCGCTTTGCGTGGAGCGGCTGGTATAGAAGATTTTCCTTTTTCTGCAGCAAGCTTTTGAGCCTCCTTTTCTGTTTTCTCCAACTCCGCAGCCTTTCTCCGCTCCTCTCTATCCATCTCAGCCGCGTCTTCTCGAATCTTCTTCTCTTCGGCTGCTTTTTTTTCGTTGTTCTTCTCCGCGGCCTTTCCATCGCCACCATTGGCAGGCAGGGTTCTTAAAAGATGAAAAAGACCATTTTCGTCAATAGTCTTGATTTTTGAAGTAGTTTCTAAAGTTTTTATCTTCCTAAGTTTACTCGGGCCAGCATCATTTCCAAGCACAACGAAATTTGTTTTGCTGCTCGGTGCACCGGTGATTTTGCCTCCATATCGCTTGACGAGCTCTACTCCCTCATCTCTTGAGATTGTTTCAAGCATTCCCGTAAAGACAAATGTCAAACCAACCAGGCAGTTTTCAGCACCTTCAGGAATTTCGGCACAACCTGCAGCTGGCGGGGCGCCCGAGTTGCCACCACCTCCACCAGCTCGCCAATCGAACTTGACACTATCATCTTTCGGAGGAGGGGTCGGGGCTCGAATTGTTGGAACGCTGTCCAGAATTGCCTGTATGCTCGAGCTCTCTGGGGCAGATGCTTTCTTGGGCGGGGCACGAGGTTTTTTGGCGGGTGGTGGCTTTGAGCTCCTGCTATTGGAGGATTTCTTGGCAGGAGCAACGTCTTCTTCGTCCTCGGATTCCAAATCGATAGATTTACGCTTCTTACCACTCACAGCGGAACTCATTCCTGGTTTTTCAACGATCATCATGTCGTCATCATCATCGTCATCATCAGGTACAACAAAAACGTCGTCGTCGCCTACATCTTTCATTTTGATATCTTTATCCTTTGTGGTTGGCGCAGACTTCGACTTTGACACAACTCTCTTGGGCTTTGGTAGGACCTCTTCATCGCTGTCAATTTCGACATAACCGTCATCCTTTCGCTTGCCTGTCTTTTTTGCATCTGCTGCAAATATATCATCGTCTTCATCGAAGTCATCATCTTCTTCGATTACCTTGTACGTTGTAGGCGCCGTTTTCCGAGTAGAAGATCGAACATTCGCTTCAGCTGGCGGTGGTTTTGCCTTAACAGGAGTCGACTTCACTTGTTTAGCTTTGGGTTTATTGCTCGAAGCAAAGAAGTCATCCGCGGTCGTTTCCTTTCCTTCAGGCTCTTCATTTTTTCTAAATTACCAGGTCAGCAAAGCAGAAATAGTAGGAGCTGGGCAAATCATACATTGATTTCTTAGGCGCAGCTTTTTTGGGCTCGGGCTTTTTTGGCCTGCAGACATTAGTAGGAGCTCAGCAGGATTGCTTTGAGAAGCATACAATGGTTCTTCATCTTCGCTATCTTCAATAACCTTGCGACTTTCTATGCTATATCAGTACCGTTCATATCCCAAGAATTTTGCGCAACTTACTACTCTTCTTTTTCTTGGAATCTTCCTCCTTCTTGTTTTCCTTTCCTCGAATGGGTGTGGCCGTAGAAACTCCAGGTTTCCCTCCAAAGAAGCTTCTAATATCCGCAGGCATACTGGGCGGATTCAGCAATAGCTCGCTTTGGAAATACTACGAGTTTTACGGGGAAAAAATCCGTTGATAAAAGCAATTGCTAGAAGAAAATGATGCTGTGAAGTAGCTTGTATCTTTTGGTTACCTACTGTACGGAATACGCGACGACCCGACGCGGAAGTAACGCGTTGCCACTTTAAATTGATTTTGCCCAAAAATACTGCTGCCTCGAAAATTAGGTAAACACATT
The DNA here is from genome assembly GCA_014898285.1 of Botrytis aclada. NCBI lineage: Eukaryota > Fungi > Ascomycota > Leotiomycetes > Helotiales > Sclerotiniaceae > Botrytis > Botrytis aclada. The sequence goes on from RCSV01000008.1 coordinate 1,938,759, forward strand.
GAACCATCGAACTTGAGGATCTAGGATTTCTTCAAATTGGTCGACAATAACGTCCATAGCCATCCACCATGAAGCCTCAAAGTTTGCAGAGCTTCACGGCTCAATTTGGGAGGCTTTCATTAGCCTCCAATACAATCCGACCTCTTGGTCCCATCTTAGCCCAAGCCTCAGCTTTCTCCTTACCTTCGAACTACACTTCTTCTCAGTCCCGTCGCCCGTTTTCTAGCACAGCCGTCAATTCAGGCAATTGGCTTCTGCCTACCATGCCAGAAAAAAAGAGATCACGGAAAGGAAGACCCCGTGTGCCGACAGGAGGATCAGCTAGAGGTACCACTTTGGTATGGGGTGAATATGGTTTGCGAATGTGCGATCACCATCGCCGTGTTAGTGCGCAGCAACTGAAGGTTGGAGAGGATGCTATTAAGGTCAGACTGAAGGGTATGAGATATCGGTTGTATAAGAGAGTTGCTGCCCAAATTGGTGTATACAGCAGTGGTAACGAGGTAAGCACATGCGCCAGGAATATGTTCAAGATCGCAAGAATGGAGGCCTAATGGTTTCACAGGTTCGTCAAGGTAAAGGAAAAGGTTCCTTTGATCACTGGGCTTCCAGAATTGCTGTCAGCAAGATTATATTTGAGTTGAAAGGAGATGTGCACGAACAGGTCGCAAGAGATGCGTTTCGATTAGCAGGTAATAAAATGCCAGGTCAGTAAACAATACCCTCGTGTTCTTCTCACATGCTGATTTGTATAAATTCAGGCCAATATGAGTTTGTCAAGAAGGGTGACCCTCCAGTTGTTGGAATCACAAAATTAGATGGAGTCACCATGGAGGAATTGAAGAGACCAAGAAGAAAGATACCATTAGACTCGATACCTGTTGGCTCTACTGCAGATACTTTACCATCTAGTGTGTCGACGTCGACCTCACCGGATGCGTAGGACGAGGAAATGTTTATTGTATCATAGAGCGTATTGGCATTTCTAGCCCATAAATGAATGGAGATGTACCAAATCACACTTCAGATTGCAGTAAATGTTCGACCATAGTAAAGCTGTACGTTTTCATTTAGGGGTCTCAGTATATTGTTAGCCCCAGATGATTTATTAGAACAGTCGACATACTGTTTTCTAATTATGTCAAATGCGGCACAGCCATGGAGCCTCAGATCACAATGTCACTACAAATTGGCAACTCAGGGCTTCCCAAGAAACAGAACTACGAGTTTGTATGTTCCGTTGTGATGTCAATGAAGATTATTTTTGATAAAGTAAAATACTCCATTCCAAAACCGAAAGTATGTTGTAACAATCAATCATATTGAACGCCACAAATCCCTGTCTGACGCCAGTGCCTTTAACCCAACGTGATTCTCTCCGCTCTATTCAGACTCCGATTCATCTTCGACTTGCGTCTCCTTAAGTGCCTAGGGAGTAATCCAGTCAGCCACACCAAACAGACCATAAAAGTAAAGGCACACACACCTTTTCCAGAAGCGCCTTCAAATGCACCAGCTTGCTTTCTTGGATCAGCAAAGTCTCATCATCTAGATCCTCGACGATATATTCATGATGCGACTCTGCATCTATCTTGACAATGAGAGATTTGATCGATGGATCGCACTCCACAAGGGTGCCTTGATTTCTCGTTAGAAGGGTTACATTTATGTAATTCGAAGCAAACTTGTACCGGACACAATGCGCACTTGCATCATCTGTCGGTGTATACTCTGAAGTGTTCTAGAACACTGGATAGATGATCAAGGATCAAAGGAGCAAGCTAGTGAAAGCCAGGTAAATGACATGGTGAAAATTTGCTGAATACATACCTCTGATAGCTCGTGTCATTGTGGATATATTGATCGTTTCCTTTCCTTTTGACTTCTCGGATGTCTGAATCCTCGTGATATTTTATGTGCCTCTTTGATAATTGATGGAGGTCTGTATCGATATAAAGTAAGTCGATTGTAGGTAGTGGCCCGTGCAGATGTGGATGCACCCACCTTTCCTATTACGTATTTTTGGGACAAGAGCGCAACAGGAAGTTTTAATATGAATTTACAAACTCCATGGTAGAGTAGTATGATTCCCTGTATAGACAAATCTTAGAGCTCGAGATATTACATTGAAGTGCTGTACCGTACCCACAGCCGTATATGAGCACTTTGCAAATTCTACGGTGTCCAGCCTACATGTGGTATTGTCCTACCCTTTCACATACGAATACACTTCTCTATGATCTACTAGATACGGTCTAAAGCATTGAAAACAAATATATGTACAAAATGATTTCAATTCCGCATCAAACACTCCTTGCGATTTGGATTACCAGTCGGCTACGAGAATTGACTACCCCAGATCTACAAATCAAAGTGTCCTGGGCTGATGGATCTCGGTAATCATCCCCCTTTTACATGGTGTACCAGTTGCGCCTACTTATGAAAGCTTAATGGTTGCTGTGCATTCTTTCAACAAAAGTAACTTGCATGTTTGAGGAATACCTGAGAGGATAATCCGGTAATCGGTCATACTATCAATAGATAATAATTTTCTGCGTTTTTCTTTTGGCGAGGGCGAAAAGGAGGAGGGGGTCTTTAGTTTTCATCTTATGATCATATGTTACTACTGTAATCTGAAACTGCTGCAAATATTCGTCGGAGCAAAGAATCCAGGCTAAATGAGTCCAATAACTTAGACTTCAAAGGAAATGCAGCTCGCAGCTGGACAAAATCTTTGATCAGTTGACTCAATATTGCAATAGTTGCTGAAGTCTAGACGGCCAAAGACGTCTTCGAAATGAGAGTCATATCGAGGCCCGTCAGCCATAGATATACCTACAAAGCGTGTTATTTTCCATAGTCAGTACATACCTTTTTGGTCAACCACCAACTTTGAAAGCCTTGTTCGAGACATCGGGTCTCCTGTTGGATCTCTCATGCGGCGCTGCAATCTGATCTTTCACTGTTGATGTATTTTTTTAATTGAAGATTGGGAAAATGTTGATATAATGAAGAGTTTCCGCTCTAACACCACCCATTTGGTCATTTGGACGGTAGGGTGCTTGCCAAATGGTGTACAACATACCCAGGCAGATATAGGTTATGAATGCTCGGCATCAACCTGCATCTATGATTCCTTGACGAGTATTTCTATCAACAATTGATCATCAACAACCGGTCGTCGAAGCCCAGCCTCCCAATCAGTACCCACAAAAACATCAACAAAATCTTGAGTATGCCCCTAAGCCCCTCCTTGGAACCCTCCAGCCCACAATGGCCAAATCCCCAATTTTCCCATCTGCATTCTCTTCATGGTCCCCTTCAATCGTTTTCTTCTCTTTTCTGTCTTCACCGTGTGCCTGATGCCATGCAGATATCCCAGCACTTTATCATCCCCAGCCTCACGACCCCATGTATGCACTGCCTTCACAAATTTACGCCCGACGAGCGAAGCAAAAGTATCGCAATGCCAGCTTCTTCATGATTTTCAGCCTCCTTCACAACCTCTGTGACTCATTGCTCGATTTTGTAAGTTATCGATCCGCTTTACACCTCTGCGTTTTAGCCTTTGATGTTGAAACGTCTGGCTTCGCGATTGCCAAACTAAATTCATGACGCTCATCTTTCAATTTGTGGGATTTGGTAGTTCTTCCACTTGGAATTATAATAACAACGAGGGCTATTCTTGGATTTATACCTCTTTTTTTATGTTGAAGGGTAGTTGTAGAATTAACCAAAATAATGAATGTTCTGTAGTTCTGTGCTTGTCACTTGCAATTGTTCTAGTCCATTGCGAAGAATGAAAATCGTCACGGAGAGAGCGGAACCCACGCCGAGCCCGCTTATCCGAGAGCTGTTTCCTCAACTCTCTTCCCATTGGCTCATCCCAACACAAGCTCCCTGGGCCACCGTCACCGGCTATTTCGGAAAGGGAAGGACCAAGACACAAGGGGAAAACTGACACACTTTGAATCCATTTTGTCTAGAATGTACGCGGCAGCAGCAGCAGAATGAGGCGTAAGTCAAGTGTGAGGATTTCTGGTACATGTGATATTACGTATCCTGGGTATCTGGGTATCTGGGTATCCGGATATCCTCAGTGATTTCTTTCTTGTTTAACTTGTAGGATTCTTCTTTTTCTCTTTCAGAAAAAGTATCCAAGCAAGGCTTACTATCTTATCCATCCTTTCCTTTGACTCGCCCGCGTGCTTGTTTATTGTTGGAATTCGTACTCGTACAAAAGCGCGGGGATACCTTGCTTGCCACTGTTTGCGACTGCGAGAAAATAGCTCATACAATTGTGACAATTGCAATTCTTATTAATACAAAAGAAGGTTTGGAATGACGAGTCTACCTTAACAGAGCCATACTTCATACCTTTCTGTTTTCCAAGGCGACTTGGTTCCTTTCTTACTCGAGATAATCATCAAACATATAGATATGCCATCAACATATCAGAAAAATGTCTGCCAATGTACCAACGGTCAACGTTTCTCCTCATTTCTCCTCGTATTTTCGATGATATTTCCCAAAGTCTCCTGCGCACAGATCCCAAACGCAGTGCCGACGACATTCATCACTTCGGCTACCCCTCCTTCATCAACCCCTCACATCTTAAAAATCCGACAAATCTCCTCCGGTACTGAACCCGACGGGGAAGAAACATCAAGCCATGTCTACAACTACTATTTCGTAATAGTCGCTGTTTTCATAGTTGTCGTTTTCTTCCTTCTATTATATATTACCCAGCGACGGAAACGAAAGGCGCTACTCATGCGAAATAATGGTCAGACTGCTTTGGCTCGCGATGTACAATCGTTTGCAGATTTTAGAACGAGGTTTGGACCGAGAAGAGCGGGAACGGGGCTGATGGGTATGACGATGGGGACGATGGGCGCAAATAGAGAAAGACAAGAGGGGTTGGATGAGAGGGGTGAGGCGCCCCCGGCGTATGTGGAGGGCGATAAACCGCCGAGTTTGAGGAGTGAGGATGGGGTTACCATAGTGGCTTCTCGTGAAGACCATGCCAATGGAAATGGCACATCTAGTGTACCGGCTGAGTCTACCAACAATTCCATGGAACGAAATATATCGAACGTAGAGTCGAGACTATCTGCGGAGCTCTCTCGACCTACCGCTACGACTGCGAGTGATCCAGCAAGACGGACATCGACAGAGGGCTCATCAACACCAATCACAAGCGCAGCAGATTCGAATGAAGAGGCGGGATTAAGGCCGTTGAGTCGAAGTACATCGGCGCGTCCGCCGTTAGGACCGCCTACATATTCCGAGACCTATCTAGGCGGGCAACCTGATATAACGAGGCCAGCTGCCGCGGTGACCCATAACTGAGTTTGTTCAAACAGGAGATTGATGAATGAAACTAGAACTTCATCTGAGATGCAATGTGGACAGTTGTAGTTGCAGGATAATTGGATTAGCACACGAACGATTTTTATATTGGATATTTTATATGGGTTATCATAGAACGGCAGGCCGGCTAATGAGGATACGGACGGCACGGCGGGATTGGACGAGGTTCTGGGTATGGAATTGTAAATGGATATCCACAGGAGCTTTGTGAGGGCGTATCTTGACGATTATGAATATTTAGGTATGAAGGATCATTGCGATGTGGTTATTGTGTACTATAGTCGGATCATAATGAATATGTATATCAAGGTCAAACATCTCTTATTCTAAAACTCGTCAATGGTTAGAAGTCCAATGGTTGATGGTGATGTAAGGTATTAGAACACATTCCCATATTATAAATTCGCCGTCTCTTTCTTTTTCCTTCCGATACGAGTGATTCTGAACCTCTTTTCCCTCATCTGGAAGATACGGCTATAAAACACTACTAGGAATCCAACATCTCACAGCCCCAATAAATCGAAACAAAATAACCAACTCCCACATTAATTTCTACAATCCAGCATTCAAACCCGATATACAACAACAGAATAAATAAATCCGACCCTATCCTATCCCAGGAACTACTCTTCACTATACACATTACATACCAGGTGATTACGCAGCGCCTCATAATTACACAGCGCCTCCAATACTCCTACATATTTTTTTATTTTCCATTTAAAAGATCAGTCAAACATGAATGAATTGTGGAGAGTGAGACGCAGTGTGAGACGGGTTGATATACGTTGTGATGGGGTATAAATGAAAAAGGGGCGAAGACGAGATAGGCGAACGGCGAAAGGCGAATTAAGGGGGTGGGAAAGTGGGGGAGTCTAGAGGGAGGGATGGATGGATGGAGGGGTAGTTGATGGGTTAGATGGAGAGGATTGGTGAGATCTATCCAACAATCCAAACAAACAATCCAACAAACGATACAGAAATTTGAATTTTCTAGAAGCAGTCAAAAAAAAATAAAAAAATTATACTTTCTTTACGATTCTAATCGAACTCGATGTCTTGAATGTTTTCAATGTTTTGATTGGTTTTGGGGATTTGATAATTTAATCTTTAGGGTTGAGTTGTGGTTTGCATTATTGATTGGATACGCTGTAACAGTTGGTTAAGTGATGGATGGATGGATGGATGGAAGGAAGGGAGGAGTGGATTTTCGTTTGTATTTGCAGTTGATTTCTAGAGGGGTGAGTTTTAGGTTTGGGGTTCTGGAGATGGATTGGGATTGGGATAGTGTGGTTGGGTGGAGTCGGAGTAGGAGTAGATGGGATGTGAGGGGTAGATATTTCGCGAGGTTGTTGGGACAGAAGTTTTGGGGGTAAAGAGGAAGGGGGGGTGGAGAGTGTGTTTTTTATGTGTTTTGTGTTTAGATGGGGGAGATGGGAGTTGAGAAGTGGTCAGTGATGAAGAATATAGGTGAGGTTCTACACCACCTTAGATAGGGCATTTTCAAATAAAGGAATAGTGGTAGATTTGTGGATATTGGTAAGTTTAGATACGTGTGGTGAGGAGAAGTGATGCTGAAGAAATTGTGTGTGGTTATTGCATGGCTATTGTATAGCTGAGGTTACATGCCTTTCACTTCAGTGCAGTCAAATGGGAATTGTATGCATGTAGAAACCTAGGTAAATTCGTTGGAAGATTATGAAACTAGCTAATTCCTGAAAACGATTTAGTTGTAAGAGAAGAGTGTGCGGTGAATATAAGTATTACAGATGATGCTATGTACCTCCGATGAAATCCATGAGATGCCAATCCTTCCTATCTGAATCACGCCATGAAAGACCTCGAGAGTCGAGTTCTTCACGTACTGCAATTGCCCTGTAAGTTTTAGTCTTCACATAGGAGTAATAGTCCCGCCAGAGTACGCTCGGGATGAGAGAACATTCCTTCGCCAAGAGATTCTTGTGGGTAAGACGATCTTCGAGTAATACTTCAAAGATATGGCCATGGTACTCATGACTCAACTTGGCCTGGTAGTCGATCTTTTCGACGCCGGTGTGCACAAGACCTACCACCAAAGGAATCGACGCTCTTTCAAGGGTCAAATGATTCACGATTCCATCAAAAACTTCTGCCCAATCGACAACTCTCCCCTTCAAGTAACATCCTGGGAGTTTTAGACTTCTTAAAGTTCTAGCATGTCTCTTGAGAAACTCGATAAGTGACGATGGTTTGCCCGTTGTAAATGAAAATTGCAGACTTTTCAAATTTGGCAGTGTTAAGCCCACTGTGATAACGTCCCAGTCCACATCCAGACATCCAGACAAAACACCTCTTTTGCCGATGGATAGATGTTCGAGGTTCGATGTGGCTCGTAGTAATTTTTTCAGTCCGCGACCAGCATTCCGAGAATATAAATCCATTCCCTCAAGACTGAGATAGCGAAGATGCCGAGCATCTGGTCCATCTGAAAATATGTTCGTGCCGATCGAGGCTTCCAGTAGCACATCAAAATTTATCATATCAAGACGAAGATACTCCAGTTTCGTGCCAGCAGTAGCAGCAGCAGCAAGAAATACTAGAGCTTCTTTGTGACAGTCCTCAGGATAACTCCTATAGCCGCGCCAAAGTGGCATAGGATTATAATCCAAGTTCAAACGATCGGCTTGCTCGGAATAGCAGCCTGCCACGATGAACTTTTTCAGAGATCTGAATTTTGGCAGCACTTGGGGAAATACCCATGTACTAAATTTGCTCTTCGTCATCAAAGCCTGTTCTTCACAAATCTTTTTGTAAGCTTCGAAACCACGGGCTCTGTCTCTGTCGATCAGAAACTCGGGGCTTGGCTCAGATTCATCTGGGCCATTTGGAATGGAGATCAAAGTCGACATGACGTTATACAGATATACATCTGCTGGGATACATTTAAATGGGTCATAGTGTATAGCTTTGACATGCTTTGACATCTCAGGATGATTTGAGATGTTGAGTAGTTTTTCGAAACTCTCTCTCGTAAATATAACATATATGTCTTGGACAAGACGATCCATACCAGCTGTGGCGCAAATATTGCTCGTTAATCGAAAGTTGGTTATGTCTTCTTGAGGAAGGTGTTCGCAGACGGCTCGTATCATTTCGATAGGTAGGATGTCGACAAGTGAAGGTCCAAACCCATCTTTCGTATTCGTGCTCATTGTGGCTCCTAGAAAAGGGTTAGTAAAAGCAAGCCTTAAGGTGAGTAGGAACATGATACCATTAGATATAGTTTCTGATTGTCTGCTTGATGACAGAACATCAATTTCTTGATCAGGCATTGTGCGTGTGTCCAAGTGACGTCTTTCAATCCAATGTCTGTTGAAATTCGAGATGAGAAATGAGGAGAAATGTGAAGTGTTTAACACAGGAGACAACAGAATCTTCAGCAGAGTCTTTACACTAGACAAACTTATAAAGAAATGGGAGAGATGGCAAGAAAACGAGGCTGCTGTATGCTTTTGAAAAACTTATCCGAAGAAAGAAAATTCACTTCAGCTTCCAACCATATGGTGCAATTGAAAACCATGTGGGAGAGGAGAGGTAAACGATCCACTTGAAACTATTCTCGAGGAGTACTTGATCATCTAGCAATGTCTAACTTTAATACCAAGAGGCCTGAAACCATTGGGAGCAAACAAGTCGATTCACTAATCTCGTAAATCGTATTTTTGAACCAACCAACCGACTGCTGATTCTATCCAGAGATTCACTCTCGTTATTCAAATTTGTATTGAATGAATTTACCACGGACCCGAAATCAACCAACAAACGTAAGGTATAAGAAAGCTGTATGTTCACCTTAAACCATTTCAAGAGTCCGAACATCCAGTAATGGGTGCAATTTTGGTATTGCAAGCTTCGGAGTTTCATAATATGAGAATGGGAAAGAGAAAAAACTTCTGCAAAGAATTGAAATCACACAGAATGCCAATCCTGCCCCCAAGTTTATTGAAAGCATAGTCCCACAATTCAGCATATCGATGAAATTCATGTGGTAGCGAACGTCGTCGTCGCGAGTGAGATATCAAGTCAAATATTGAGCGACACCGCTTTCCGTAAGTATATTCTGCCACTTGATCAAAACATGTGGAGGGACGTGAAATGTTGTGTAACCAGAAGTCATTGTTTCTCAGAGTGACTCATCCTCACTCATCACTCGCGTATCCCTTCTTCTCTTTCGACCGCCATCTCCGCCGAATCTGGTGATTTACTCACCATTCTCTACCACGGCATTTCGGCGGAGAATTGATCATGACACAAAACTTATCATATAATATCCCATTCATCTCATTATCCTTTCCTTTTTGATATGCATAAGCATGCTGACTACACGTACATCAGATGAGGATTCTTTGACGAGAGCGGTAAGTTGAGGTCTGACAGATGTAAGCGGTTGAAACTTGGCCCAATGGGTAAGCATTTGCTGGGTTATGGAATGCACTTTCGATTGTTTTACAAGATATGGCAGCATCTTTGATGAGGTTTTGTTAAAGTTTCGTTGTGATTCATCGGCGGAAGTATTGCATATTATATTGCAGAATATGTCAGCGCATATATCGACTACCCTGCGTGATTGGGATGAGATCTAAGCCGTCTCCGTTACACCATCTCCGCAAGGCGGTCTTTGAAAGGGGTTAGCGTCTAATACCCGAGTGTGGGTGAGTTCAAGTGAGATGAGGAAAGAGGCTTTATATAAAGGGATCCCGTTTTTGCTATGATGAAAGAAAATAATTTTGAGTGTCAATCGAGTTCACTTTTATACTCTCTCATTACTTCTTCGAATTCTGATTGCCATTGATTTGCAATTGTTTCTTCTACTTTGACCAAGATAATAAAATAATAAGTTTGGTGTCTCGAGACGACCGAGCGAAGATGGAAAGCTCAAGGCCAACAACATTGGTATCTGATGCCGAGTTGGAAAAGAGTACTGTGCCTTCAATTAATGATTCGATATCGAGAGAGAAAAAGAATAGCACAGATGTTGCAGATTTAGAAAGTGGAGAGGTCAATAATAACGGCCAAGGAGAAGTTGGTTTAGAGTATCCGCAGGCTTTTGCAATGGTGATGATAGTGATTGCTTTATCACTCAGTATCTTTCTTGTCTCTTTAGACATGACGATTGTGGTATGTATATCTTCTCTCCCTTTTGCTCTGCGACCAGAAATCACAATGCGTCATCATCATATAGTCGAGTGTATAGCTAATATAATTACAGGCTACAGCAATTCCAAAAATCACCGACCAGTTCCACGGCTTAGATCTTGTCGGCTGGTATGGCTCTGCATTCTTCCTCACAGTCGGCTCCTTCCAGTCAACATGGGGAAAGGCCTACAAATACTTTCCGCTGAAGATAACCTTCCTCATTGCCATCTTCATCTTCGAACTCGGGAGCTTAATCTGCGGTATGTTGTCTCATAGTCCGAATTATAGCACAAATACTAATTCGAGAACTCATAGGCGTCGCTCCCAATAGTACCGCCTTAATAGTAGGCCGAGCCATTGCTGGACTTGGCGGTGCTGGAATTGCCTCTGGAGCATATACCATTATAGCATTCGCAGCACCTCCCTCCCAACGCGCAGCTTATACAGGTATCTTAGGTGCATCCTATGGAGTGGCATCTGTGGTAGGGCCACTCCTTGGAGGTGTATTTGCAGATAAATTGACATGGCGTTGGTGTTTCTACATTAATTTGCCAATCGGTGGACTCGCAGGGGCTATCATCCTATTTTGTGAGTATTTGATCCATACTCTTTACTCTATATGTTAAAAAATACAAGTGCTAATACATCGACTTTCTAGTATTTACTACACCTAAAAACGCGGTACCAACTCCCGCTACTCTGAAGGAAAAGACCTTGCAAATGGATTTCCCCGGAACATTCACAATTATGGCCAGTCTCGTCTGTTTCTTCCTGGCTCTTCAATGGGGTGGTCAAACGAAAGCCTGGAAATCTGCCGACGTCATCGGTACTCTCATCGGCTTCGTCCTCCTCCTCATTCTCTTCATTGTAATCCAATATTTCCAAGGCGAGCGTGGAATCATTGTCGGCCGTTTGTTGAAAGAGCGTACAGTTTCTGTCGGAATGGTATATGTATTCTTTCTCTGCGGTGGATGGTTCCTCCTCCTCTACTACCTCCCCTATTACTTCCAAGTCGTCTCTGGAGTTTCGGCTTCTCAATCCGGTGTGCGAAATCTGCCAATGATTATCGGTACCACCATCGCAACCATTGTTTCCGGAGGATTGATATCTGCATTCGGCCATTTGTAAGTTTCATCTCCGCACAGCATCTCACTATATTCCCAACCCTACTAACCCATTCTCCCAGCGTTCCATTCATGATCATCGGCGCAGCCGGCGCAACCATCGGTTGCGGACTCCTCTACACCCTCGGCGTCGATTCCAGCTCCGCACAATGGATAGGCTACCAATCGCTCGCCGGTCTCTCCACCGGCTTCGTGTTCCAAATCCCCGTCATCTCCGCCCAAGCTACCGTTTCGCAAGCCGACCTCTCTTCCGCAACAGCTATGGTGTTATTCCTGCAAACCATCGGCGGTGCATTCTTCATCTCCATCGCAGAAGCCGCATTCGCAAACCGTATCTTACACGCTCTTCCCCGGTATGCGCCCTCGGTATCTCCAGCCCAAGTATTATCAGTAGGGGTTAGCGAATTGAGAAATGTGTTTGGGAAAGAGGGAGACTTGATCGCGGGCATTATAGAGAGTTATTTGCAGGGCCTAAAAGTTACATATGCGTTGGCGATTACCTGTTGCGGAATCGCAATGTTTGTAGCGCTCGGAAGTCCCTGGCCGTGGAGGAACTTGAAAGGGAAGGCATCGATGGGTGGTGCTGCCTAGTCTGGGAGCTTATGAGTACATTGTTCACAAGGGGGTACTTGCTCGAGGAATTTTTCAAAGTTAATAGGCGAATTAATGACGAGGACTGACACATATAGAATTGGGCATACATAGACTACTACGAAGTAAAATGGATAGCACTTTTTAATCAAGACACAACCATATAATATTTTCTCCTCTCAAAATCCATCTACACAAAATTCACAACTACTATGTAATATATATCTCTGATGAGTATTCCTCCACTCACTATTTCCTACCTCTCAACACTTTTCAAAAGCAAGTCATGTGCTTCTTCTCAAACTGTTAAGTATGCCGAGACCTGTCAAACTAGACTAGACGTCGACTACGACGTTAGACCCGAGATAGCGTCTTGAGCCAAAAAAAAATAGTTCCAGGGCTTTCTACCTTTCTTCCCAGAAGATCAAATCTCCAAATTTCTTTCTCGCTTCAATTTCTTCCTTCATTCTCATTTCCATATCAAAACCCAGAGATTTCTCGAGAAACCAAACAATAACTTTTCTTCCCATTTCGATTCATTTATTCGTTTCATATTGGTTATCCATCTTAGACGATCGATCATATAAACTCGAAATTCCACAACCCGATATAGAAAACTGTCCTTTCTCGAATACCGAGAGTTTTCGAGACATCGAGATTCGAATTCAGATCAGAGATCTCTTGAGAAACCATAAACTCTTCTTCCCACTTCCATTTATCCATTTGCTGTATCTCAAATATCCATCTGAGACGATCACAACGTCGACATCTTACAACCCGATATTGACAACTGTCCTTTCTCGAACACAGAGAACTTTCGACATATCGGAACTCGAATTCAGATCATATTCTTGACCCTGACATTCGTACGTGTAACTAACCTTAGATAACCATCACAACCTAGCCGACGAGCTTTAAACCCTCCTCTAATCCCCGTCCCCATCCCCATCACCAACCTAAAAAGGAAAAATGAGCGGAACAAACGGTTTCAACCCGGACAATACCGCGGACAACTCTATCCCCAGTCCCCAGGCGGCACCACCCGTCCGATCCGACCCCCATAACGAATTGGACCCTTACGACATCCCGGCTCCCGGCTCCCCTCCCCCAGCTTACTCCCGCTACCCTCCCCCCAACACCCCCAACGCCCCCGCTCCTCCCCCATACATCAACTGCACCTGCCTCAAATTCGAACAGCCCAGGATCCTCGTAAATATGGGTTTCCGCCCCGAACTCGCCGACGAAATTTGGAACAGATGGCAGCTGCACACGCGCCACCACCCGGAGGTCTACCAGGGCCTGAATCCGCAGTCGCGCCTCTACACCTTCTTCTCCTTCGTCTTCCAAGCCACACAGCTCCCGTTCGCAATCCCGGACTACGATCCTCGTCGTTTCCAGGTGGACATGTATGTGTACTTGAATAGGTGGGGAATATCTTTTCGTGAATACTGTCGGGGACAATGGGACGAAGCCCAAAGAATAGCGAGCTGTGTTGATGCAACGGCACGATGGGTGGTTTTGGTTTTGACCACGCACTGCTTGGGCCACCCTCGACCTGCTTGCAATAATATGGATGTTCTCCGATTCCGTGACTTGCGGAGGATGGCAATGGCTGCAAGATCAGTACTATGAGGAGATGTTTAGAATCTTTCGCATGCTCGCGAGATGGATCTTTCGCATACTCGTAAGATAGATCACCACCTCATCGACGGCAAATATTTCTAACACCTGGGTAGTGACACTTTTCGGAATACCGTAGATCTACGGCGAGCGCTGAGATTGTAAAGCTTCAAGCCTTTAATCGCTTAGCATACAAGTCAGTATCGTAGTGTGCAGTCAGAGCCGCTACATTTCCCCTATCGTATTCACGACGTTTAAATTGGGACGAGGTCAAACAGAGATCCATATTTTCACCAAGCGAGGAACAACAAAATTCTCGCCTCCACCCTCCACGTGGCCCCAGCGTCTTATCCAAAGTCTCAACCGCAATCCAACAATCAGCGCCTCTCAATCCACGAATCCCCTCCCCATCCTCGTCCCATCCAAAAGCTCGAACATATTTCGAACATCGATCCCTTCCCAAATACCCAAACACCCTCAAACATTACAAGCACCCGAATTCTCAGACTGCGATACGGACAATCGCGAGCGCATGTCTATAGCCCGTCATAACCCTATATATATTGGAGATGTCAAGGATCTTAGGTGCTGGAGTATATAGATATAGAGGAACGTTGTTGAATATATATCTACATGATTCGACATCTTGAGTTGAAAGGAATATAAGAGGAGAGAAGAAGGAGTGATCTTGAGAGGAGGACCCGTCGAGGATTATACATCGGATGGATCTGGAGTATTGGTGTTGTTGTGCCACAGATGAAGAGAGGGAATTGAAAGGCTTGCTTCATTGTACCATCCACTACTTGTTTTTTTAAAGGTATTAGGTAGTGAGTTGGATACAATGGAGAGGGATACATCATTGTACGTACATTCGCTACTTGTTTTTTAAAGGTATTAGGTAGTTGGATACAATGAAGAAGGATACAATGGAAAAGGACATAAGGCAGAGAAAGAGGGAATTGAAAGGTTTGCTTCATTGTACCATCCACTACTTGTTTTTTAAAGGTATTAGGTAGTTGGATTGGATACAATGAAGAAGGATACAATGAAGAAGGATACAAGGCAAGGAAGGAGAAAGGGAAGGAAAGAAGAACACAACTGGCAGATTCTCAGACAGAGAAACGAGTCGAGACCGATGGAAATGAAATAGAATATAGGAATAAGACCAGGCAATTAAAAAAAAAAAGGTTGAAAGTATCTTCCAACAAGCTTTGTGAAAGAAAAATGCGCCGTGTATCACAGGATAGATTCTCATTGTCACTCGACAAGAATACCTAGATATGCATATCTGTATTTCCTTACCGAGAGATGGATGAATCACAACTCATCTCATATTCGAAATCTCCGGTCATTTTTCATTGTATTCAATTCATCATCATCATCATATCATGTACCCCAATCCCCCAATATCCCTCTTCAAGAATCAAAAGTCAAGAAACGCCAGGTATAAACAATCTCCCCCCCTCTCTCACTCCTAAGCCCCTAGCTCTCCACACTCAACGCCTTCGCTCCAACCAATCTCCCCCCCTCAACCCCCACAACCCAATACTCAACTCTCGCTCCCTCTCCCGACACCCTATAAACCCTCACATCACTCCCCTTACTAGCATCTCTCACTGCCTGTATAATTTGTTTGTATTGTCCCTGCGGATCCCACTCCCCAATATCCATGATCTGTATTTCTTCCGCTGCATCTGCAGGAGCAGGATGGGCTATGAGTTTCGCGAATGTTTCTATTTTTCGTTAGCACATATACCAAATATTTCCCAAACTCCTCAATGAAGAGCAAGAAGACAACAAACCTTCATCCGGCATTCCTCCCTCACATTTCAGCGCCACGACAACAAATGGTTCATCGGCATCACTGGTGTACCATGCATCCTTGGTTGCTCTAACCAACACGCTAGGTACATCCACATCATCGTCCATCGTCTTAAACTCAGCCTTTTTATTATTGCTAGTAGCTTTTGACGTGCCGGCACTGGGATCCTCGTTGGCCTTATCGAGGAACGCCATGTAATCTTCGTCTGCTCCCATTTTGTCTGCGTAGTTGTTCGTTCGTTCGAATAGGATTCGAGGTTGTGTACTTGTATTTAATTTCTCCGGAATTTTATTCTCCTTCGTATATTTGAAGATCGCGGAGCTATGCAAGAAACGTTGCTCAATTCTAGATCTCTTCTCAAAAGCAGCCTCTCCAATTCGTTCTTGTCGAGAGAATAACGCAAAGGGAATCGCAAGCTTAATCTTTCCGTTCAAGCAGTAACCTCTACTTGCGTTGTAGTTTGCAATGCAAAATCTCTCTGCGACGTTGTCCTTAACCCCGTCGACAATTTCTGCAGCGAAGCCCCTTCGATTTCCTTTCCCTTTCCCTTTCCCTTGTTTACTTCCTTGCCCAACTCTGCCTCCAATTCTGCCAGAGGCGTTTCGGAGGTTGGTGAGTAACCTAATGATTGCGATCTTCCCTTCTCTGGACTAACTCTTCCTTCTAACCTCTCTGTTCTCTGTGTTCTTCCTCCCGTCTCACGATAAACACTTGGTGTGCGACTTCCCGGTGCAGATTTTGTTTGTTTATTTACTTGCTTATTTTTATTCTTCTGTTTGCGACTTCTCTCAATAGATTCTTTGATGCTTCGATAAGGGATGGCGAGGACGGCGGAAAGTGCACCCATTGATATTGACAATGTAGTGAAACTAGTAAATAAAGCTAGGAAGAGAAGGGTTAAGGAAGGACCAGAGGATGTTGTGTGACTTTGGTGACGTGGGGTAATGGGGAATCTCTCTTTTTCTTGTTTGTGCAACTTAAGAATCTATATACAGGGGTGTTTGATGGAATGTCGATTTTCACGATTGAAGGAAGATAGGGAGGCGATGGAAGGGAAAGAGATAAAAAAGAAAATTACTTGAGATGGGTTTATGAATGCAAAACCATGTTAACTATTTTGCAAAGAGAGTTTATATACGATTCAAATGATTGCTAATAAAGCCAACTCATAATTGTTCCTAGGGTCTCAGTGAAAGGTCTGTTAAAATTTTTGTTGGAAAATACAAGGAAAAAAGGGGTCAAGAGGTCGAAAACGAGGTCCGTCAAATGCTAGTTGTAAATATAATTTAATGAAGACCAGCTTGTAAAATTCTTTCACTACATTGGGGCCAACATTGCCTGTATCAGAGTTCTCAGTTCTCACAATTGGCTGCGCTCGCCAAAACATCATCAAATGTTTGAATCATTATTGAAATTATTGGATATCATTGACATTTCTTCATTGATGGAATGCTAGTATATCCATAGGTAATCATGGACTGCTTTATTGCACATATGATACCCCCACCGACTACACCTATCGAAACGTAAGAAACCCAGAATGCGAACCCAATTTTTAAATTTACGAGGATTGAGCAATGTCCTTCTTGAGAGTACCCAAGAATTGGTGCTTCTCCTCGGCGGTTTGGTAAGCACCGTGACCGAACTTGGAGGATGTATCGATCCATTTCAACTCAACCTTCTCCAAGGCCTTTCTTGAGGTGTGAACGAACATGGATTTTCTGAGAGTCATGACACGCTTCTTAACACCTGGAACGGAACCCTTGAGCATGATGAAGTCGTTCTTGACCTCACCATATCTGACAAAGCCACCCATACTAAAATTACGTTAGTCATTGTAACACTGAAAGTAGTAGACTTAAAACTTACGGGGTGATGGCCTTCTTGGAGACATCGAACTCGGTGGCGGCGTTGTTGGGGTCGTCACCACGTCCGATACGGTAGACCTTGTGGTTGCAAGAGGTACGATGATGGTATCCATCTTGACCAGCACGGGCAACAGTCCATTGGACGTGGGCTGGATGCCAGGCACCGATACAGGCGACCTTACGGAGACCCTTGTGTGTCTTTCTAGGAAGCTTCTTGGTTCCCCATCTGCTGGTGACACCAGAGAAACCGTGACCCTTGGTGACAGCGATGACATCGATCATCTCATCTTGCTCGAAGATGGAGCTGATCTCAACTGGCTTCTCGAAGAGACCGCTGGCGAAGTCAACCTTTTCGGCGACGCTACCTCCGTTAACTTGGATCTCCATCAAATGAGCCTTCTTTTGCTTGAGAGGAGTCTTTCTGATTTGAGTGTGGGCGAGGACACGGACGACGGTGCAGTACTTCTTGATACGCTCGAGTTCACGGGTGATGGAAGATCCGCTGTTCTCGGAGTGCTTCTTGGCGTACTTGGTGAAAGCCTTCTTCTTGCTCTTGTACCAGTTCTTGTAGAATCTGCGCTTAACTTCGTCGCTCAAATGTTCGGCCCAGACAGTTGTAAGGGATCTGAGACCACGAGGAGTCTCAATGTAACCCACTAGACCAACAACGATAACCTAAAAAGATATTAGCCATTGGCTTAAGCCAAGCGGGCTGCGTTGCTCGTACCGGTGGTGTCTCAATGACAGTCACTGCCTCAACGACCTCCTTCTTGTGTGTCTTCGCACCAGGACGGTCGAGGTCGCGGACAATGGTAGTCATACCAGCCTTATAACCAAGAGTGGCAGTAAGGTGGACTGGCTTGGTCTTATCATCCTTGGGGAAACTGTTCGCAATTGAGAAGTTAGTAAATGGGATCTTCCCTCAAAAAAATAAATTTGCAGGCGGATATTGATAAATTCGTAAAATCCTCAATAATCGCGAGAAATGAAAATTGGGGTAAATGCTTCACCTCTTGACCTTTCCGCGGTGACGGCTTGCTCTCTTTCTTGGGAGATAAGCAAGGGATCCGTGACGGGGAGCTTCGAATTTACGGTGCGACATGTTGGCGGTGGTCGACTTCTTTGGGTGTTGAGGTTCAAAAGTTCAGAAGAATTCAATGAGAAAAGTTCACGAATATTGAGAGTGTGCGATTTCTCGGTTAGAATTATCTTAGTGTCCCAAAAGTGGCTTAGCGTTCAATTAAAAAAAAGTTCAAAATGTTTGCCCCAGCGAGTCTTGGCATAACAGTCGAGACCCCCCAGTACACGTGATCTAAATTCTCGGGGTTTTCTCAACCTCTTGTCTCATGAAACTTTAGAGAAGTCTTAATACAGATGTATTAGTACGATTGGTCATTTGTATTGTGTATATGGTATACTATGAAATTGTAGAGTTAGATCATAGCCGCTATATATAGGACGCGCTTCTGTGTCTCTCATTTTCATCGTCTGCTTGTTTTGACTTTCCATACTCCGAATAGTGTAATCATAAGTAACAACTGAAGTGTGATAGTTCAACATTATGTAATATCAGAAACACGTGAAGAGGCCCTGTGAAATATTACTGAAGTCTCTCTACTATCATGACATTTGGTATTGGTATTGGTATATGAGTACACCCTCTAAAGGTTTCCACTCCTCGCTCCTCAAACACGCTCATTGCCTCACGAACTCTTAACCCCAATTCCCACCTCTCTTCCGAGTTTCTCTTAAAACACCCATTCATTTAACTTCAGCCCAGTCATTCCAAACTATTCATATCAAAGTCGATCAAAGGATCCCACCCGCATTGCAAAATCCAATCAAATACAATATCAAGCCAGAGACCAAGCCAGCCAAGCCAAAACCAATTGATCCAATCCAATCAGTTAAGTCAGTTAGTCAATAAAGTCAATCCATTCATTCGTTTATCCTCACTTCCACTCCCCAACTTCCCCCCGCCTATTTTTTTTTTTGGTAAAGATACCCATCTAGAGCTCCGTTATCTCTCTTTCTAAATTAAACACAATAATCGAGTTGTGAAGGTCACTCCATCTATCAACTCAAAAACTGGAACCGAAAACTAAAAACTTGTAGAATATGAACCAGTGGTATTTTTGTACAACAGCGATAGCACAAAGGCTTCAAAATGCACTTTGAACATAACCAACAACAGTTGGTGTGAAGCTAGAAAGGCAAATCAATAAACGTGCTTGATGCTGAAAAGTATAAAACGCCTACGCCGCTATGCAATTGTGTATTTGGGAGGCGAAGAAAACAAGATTAATAACAAAAACGCGCGCTCTTTTGTAATATTCGGTGAAAGAAAAGATGAATCGAAATCGCCAGGCGCCGCCATGTCCGACCGCCTTCTATATGTCCTTTGGCGCGTGAATATTCGTGCCACGTCTCGAGGGGTATATGATTCGCTTTTGCGCTTTTGCAAAGCAACGTACGTCCTTTATACAAAAAGTTTGTGAAAGAAATGAAGAGTCTTTAGCATCCGTCGACAAAGTCATTTGTAGGCCACGAGTAGCCAGCGGCTGACCAAGACGTATGGTTTTGATTTTGCTGAATTGATTAGCATGGTACTTTGGGCGAATGAAGAAAGTGATGAATAAACTTACATATGCCTTCGGGAAATTTTTGATGTATTCGGTGGTTGGGTATCCTGGAGGGTCACAAGTAATCGATTCGGATCCTTCTTCTTGATATATCCGGAGGTAATCAAAACGCATCGTAGCGGGGAATAGAGTGTTCAAATTAGGCATCATAACTTGGGAGAAACTGGTACCCATTCCTAAATTCATGATGACAGCCATAGGCTCCTCCGGCATTGTTCGTTGGCCAACGTTTCCGTTTGGCCTCAAGGCACGGGCATCCATTTTCCAAGTGTACTGATCACCAACGAACCATGTCACCTGTCCCTCGGATCCAGGGGCATATTCAAATCCATACGTTTGATATCCGTTGCCGTCATACCAATCATTGTTGAGCCAAGTCACCGAAGACATAGCTTGTTGATAATTTCCACCTCGGTAGGCGTTCACGGAACTCTGTTCGTTGTCATAAACCTCAACATAGTTGTAATCGGGCATATAGAACACATCGAACGGGGCAATCTGGTAAGATTGAGATGCGGAACCTGTAGCTGTTCCCCAGTTCTCCGTCATGAATGCAACACTGCCTTCTATTCCATCGATTTCAGGTGCTGACCGAGAATTGCCTTTTGAAGGGTGCGTTTGGCCCGGACACGTACAAGATGGCAACTTCATACCGGGTAGCCAATTGATACCGTCCGGTGAACTTTGATTTGCCGTGATTCCGTAATCACAACGATCCCAATAGCTGTAGGGCCACATTCCTTCTGTGGTAGCTAGGTAACCGGGTCGTCCCAAATTGCCCATAGTCCAGAAACCGGGCCAGAAACCAGGCCAATCTCCTCGACCAGGTAATGAAATACTAGCTTCCACGCGACCCCCCTTAAAGCACAATTTATTCCACGATTGGACCATTCCGGAGCGATAATTCAAGTTGTGACTTTGGAAAGCGTCGAATTTGAGGTTCAGAGTGCCGTTTCCGGTCGTTACAGCATCGGGATCGTACCATTCCAAATCCTGAGTAGCACCATACCAAATGTCCACGGCTTGGAAGAATGGGTCATCGCCATCGTAGAAAGTTCGTCCGTCAGTATTGAATTCGTCAGAAAACTAAGATTGTTTAGCATTAAACAAAACTCCATGATGTAAGAAACCTACCACAAGCTTCAATTTGGTGCCATCGTGCGCAGTTTTAGTCTTGACGGAGTCTGGAGTATCCGGATCTATGAGACCCGTTCTCACGTTCTTAAGAAGGGAAATTTTATCCGATAAACAATCTGCTGCTGCCGCACAAGCTCCATGAGTCGGATCGATTTTGTCTTTCACGAATGTACTAGATGATTGTTAGCAGAAGTTTTCGCAGCGATCAATTGATAACATACACAACTGGATATGCAATGAACAGGGCCAGCACGCCCAAGACGATGAAGATCAATCCTCCAACGTTTGTAAGACCTCTCCGATTCCATATATCGCACTTATCTAGGTCTTTATCACTTGGATCCGGGTTGTGCAGGTAATCATCTTTCTCAACATCTTCTGGAAAGAGTAATAATCCTGCAGATGGCATGATGTTATATTTTTCGGAAACAGTTTGTGTATTGATATTCTCATCATCGCTGTCGCCTGCTCTCGAAGAAGCTCTCG
Organism: Botrytis aclada; assembly: GCA_014898285.1. Classification (NCBI taxonomy): domain Eukaryota; kingdom Fungi; phylum Ascomycota; class Leotiomycetes; order Helotiales; family Sclerotiniaceae; genus Botrytis; species Botrytis aclada. Next base: position 1,960,597 of record RCSV01000008.1, read on the forward strand.
AATCATCAAAAGGTGAGCCAAATGGTCCTGCTCGACTGTCTCGGCTTCCCGCCTCTGAGCTCCAACTTGTTCTGCGTGATGAAAACCCTGATACTGATGGAGAAGGTAAAGGATAATCGGAGTATGATGATGATTGATTGTTCGCTGTAGGCCGTGATCTCGAAGGAGGAAGTAGCATTTCATTTGACTGAGCCACATCGGGTGAGCTATATACTTGAGGGGCAGCCATGCGTGACTGTTGCGAGCCTGAAGTCGGTGGTCGCGGCGGCGGAATTAACTGCCTCGATTGACCGGGAGTTCCTGCAGTAGAAGGAGAGGTAGTAGATGAATTGAGCAGATCTCCACCACTGCCCGAATTGACTGTTATGTGAGGGGGCCTTCGCCCGGAGCCACTGTAGGAGTGGTCCATATTGAGGATAAAAACGAGCCCAAATTAAAATCTTATGAGTGCAATGGCATATGCTACGTCAGCCAAGGCGGTTGTGGTTGATGTTCTGGAATGTGGAATTCGTAACGGGTTCGTAAAATGGAAGAGTGAAAATAGATCGAGAACACGCTCAATTCCTCTCAAAGTTCTCGGGCGGCAATCAACAGCAAGCTCAGATCAAATCGTGAAGTTCGAAATTCATAGAATATTATCGTAAAAGGTATTGAGTGTCGTTAGTTTTAACAGCTGAGAAGTGAAGGATGAAGATTGAGGTCTTCCAGATGGCCAGCAGAATTTACAAAGAAAGGAGGTGTATCCAAGAATCCTTCTTGATCGAAATAAGAAGGGAGTGTGTACAAACGAATGTCGGTATTGGAATCAAGGTCGAAGTCGAAGTCGATTGTTGGATTAGACTTTCTCGATATCCTTGCGAGAATATCTCACGAATTGTGATTCTTGTGTAAAAAAGGTGTTTTTGTTGACAGTGGTTGGTTGTGATTGTGATTGTGGTTGTGGTTGACAAACTAGGGCGTTTGATTCAACATGAAGTAGAAATCTTTTGGCGTTAGATGGATGAATGCTGGTTGGGTGGGTGGATGGATGGATGGATGGTGGCGCGGACGAAAAGGAAATCAGCAGGCTTCGGGCTTTGAATCAAGTTTGCTTTCTTTAGAACATGCAGAGGTAGAAAATGCGCAAGGCAAGTTGACCGGGAAGGTTCAAATGCAGATTTCTTGGGGTTTGTTTGAGACTTTGGAGAGATGTTCTTGGGTTGTTCTTTTCCTCGCACGTTGTTATCTGTGAATCTGTGAATCTGTGAATCTTGGAATCTTGGAATCTGTCAATCTCTCCAACGTTCAGTCTTCCTTCCTAGCACCGCCTGGGTATGCAGGTATGTACCTGGGTAGATAAAGTCAATGAATGGATAAGGTTGGTTGATTGTCGAGTCGAGGCGATGGGATTGGATTTTGACTGATTGATTGATTCAGATCCGAAGTGTCCAGGTGCTTTAAGCAATTCTTTTTCCCTTCCCAAATTCACTTGTAACTTTCAAGGACCAGCTTTCGCCGCTAAACAATATTGGGGATGTTACAGCACATGCGGAGACAGGTTATTACCCAGGTGGCATCAACCGATTACTTGCAGTTAAATTCACCATCCAAAAGAGGGGCGGAAGCACATTCTAATTTCCATGGCCCATGGCACATTGCACATTGCACATTGCACATTGCACAAGCAAGATTGCTGATTGCCAAAGATTAGCTAGGGTGGCTAGCTTGTTACCATATCCCTAAAAGGGGGTCTCTCCTTGGGAAGAAAAAAAAAGGAAAGTCCAAGGGTTTTTTTTTTCCTCATCACCACCATCCTGGACGGACTGATTGAAGAAACAAGGGTTGTTGGGCCTTTTTTCTGTGGATTTGTCAAGAATTAGAATTAAGGTACGCATGTGAAATCGAATTAATACGGCAGAACCAATACCGTCTCTCGATTACAATATAATCACATTGGCCATCGACCTATATATCCTCGAGTATTGAACATCCAATTCACATTATACCATCTGGTAAGACTACAAAGGACTCTCTTGATACTCGGTTTGCCATCGTGAATCCATGAGCCGAATCCATCCTAACTTCTAACACACCCATGCCGTCCGGGTTAGTGCTATCATCTATGTCAAGTCTGTTTCCAGGCCCGTTTGCGGAAAGGTGAAGCATAATCGCCGGATCTATTCTCAAAAGCTCCTGGTCGATCAATAAAAGGCTTCTAGTGATTTTAGTTTGATGAGTCTGACCAGTTCTTGCCCGAGAAGACACTATAGTCTCCTCCAGAGTACCTACATCTCACGCTTTCTCACTCTTTCTCACGCTTCCTCACCCCCGACTATAATGTTAGTGTGTTGCCTACTATAGGATGATTGATCTTGATTACAAGCGCAGCTTCAATGCCCTTTGGTGTCCTTCCCGTTCATCGCTTTCTCTCCCCTTAACGCTGGGAAGGTGGGTTGTTCTTTTACACCTCAAATGACTATGTCGATATCCCATAGGATTGGTCGACTTTTGGTTTGAGCCTGCAAGTCATGACTTTCTCATATTCCTCATCTTGGCTACGGTGATTGAGTCAATTCCCCAGTCGAGCGCGCCGCTCTTTGTTGGCTGACTAGCATGCTAACCATAAGCATTCTTCGATCAATGCAAAAGGCTACCTACCTAGGTAATGCCTTTTCTTTCTTTTCGTGCCTCTATTTCCAGTGATCTGTTACTCGGCTGGAATATCACACAATAGTTCTGTTGCACTCTAAACACCAACAAAAGATGCCCAACCTCACCGAATAGTGGCAACTACGGTCTGCCATCTCGCACAGCAGCAGCAATATAGCTTATCGTAGGATAAATTTACAACTCCCAGGCTCACAGCCTCAACTTGTTTACGCGTCCAAAATAATTTAAGTGGCACCTTCGCCCCGGCTATCTATTAATACCCCTAGCTACTATCAAAATTCAGTGTGGCCCGCTTCTTGACCATCGTTGGCTTTACGCGATTAGGATTAACTTGAAATGCAGCATCCTGGAAAGCATGCATGTAGAGCGGACTTTTCTTTGATTCCCAGATATCCTGGAGCAATGGGCATGCTGCAATCTGAAATCCCCTTCATGACCTCATCAATACCGCCGAATACAAAACTCTCTGGTGACTTGTCTTTTTTGCTGACCTCCTTTTTGGATTCTCGACCAATTACCTGACCTCATTCTCTTGCTTCTCAAGTGAGCAATATCCAGTCTCCAGACTTACTCAGCGAAAAATAACGGCGATCACAATAACGGTTTTCCCATATCCACACTTCCACCAATTCCGAAGATCTCATGGAAGATCCAAACTGTCTTTTTCACTCAGAAACATGAAACCCCAATCAATTCCGGTGAAGCTTACCTGGCAAGCTTGGCCGGTCGTTACAACTTACGGAGCACAAGACGGAGTATCGTACTCGTAGAGTCTTTTGAGTTCAACTCGTTCATCAGGTTGCATTTGCATGATGGATCAATTTCGGACCAATTTTCCCAAGGTAATCCACCAACTATCATCAGACTTTCAAGGCGCCTTCTTTCACGTGATGAGTTCCCCCATCAGGATGCAAAAATTTGATGAGATCCACTGCTGTGATATCTCTGTTATCTTTCATCTTTTCGTGTAAAGCTTGGCGGCGCAGGTACCGGTCGGGATGATGGAATGGGTCACGGGTGGCCGTCCCTACATGCGTATTTGATATCATTAAAAGCGTGCGTACGGAGTTCAAATCTATATCGGTAAAGGGGTGTGATTGAAGGATTCGGGTCTTACAGTTACATCGGGTTTTGCATCGGGTTTTCCAAAGAGTCTCGTATGAATATTGATATATACCGCAATTTCAGATTCTAGTACCGAAAAGATACCTAGGTAATGGTACTTATAATTTTAAAGGATGGAAGGAGGCTCTGGGATCTCGAATAGTTTCATATTCACAAAGCTACTACTATTGAAACATTATAATCTGCATGTTACTGACATCCAGTACAGACTATACAAGACCTTCTTCACCACCAACGGTACCTACCAATCATTGTACTTTCTTTAATTGTACAATTTTACGCCTACAATCTTTACTTTATTTTCATATATTAGCCATCCCCAAAGCTTCAAGAGTCAAGACACTCGATGCCTAGGTACTTGAGCTTCACAGTCCTCTGGAAGAACCGTGAGAGTCTCACATTTCCTCAAGTAAATCATTTATGTCATCATACTTTGTTCAATCATCAATCACCCAAATGTCAAGGATTTCTCTTACCTCACTCTGATCCTATCGGTCTGGACCAAGTGTAAGGGTATATAAATTGAGGATCTACCGTAGATTACAATTTATGAAGATTTGATTGAAAGCCAATATGGTGGGCTTTCAAGACATATGAAGCATCCAAATGGCATGTATGTATTTTGTTTCATGTTTTTTTTATGTCGATTACTTTTGCTGCTCGTATTGAGAGAGTTAGCATAGAGGCTGTGCAAGGGAAGGCCCGTTTTTACTCTCGAGTTGAGTTGATTATATCGCGGGTGTGTGCAAGCATAAAGTTATGCTTGCAGCGTTGACCCACGAGCTCCATTATAAATCGCTTAGCAAGGAATTAATACAAAGTTCACTCTGTACATCAAACTTTCAACGGTTTACCAGAATTGTCCTTCCATTGTGTGGAGCGCTTTCATCCGAAGTGAATACGTACAATTCGTGGACGTACTTGTTAATATATTCAAAATTGTTGTTACCAGATTTCGAGCTCGAATGCCCGGACATGAATGAGAGAAAGTGCGACAACATGGGAGATTCTGGACATCAAAAAGATCGACGATGGGGTCAATTATCTAGCAGTGATCTATTGTCTCAAAGTAAAGAAATCGTCACCGCTTTCTTGACAAGTGCCAGTTTTTACATCAGAGATATTGTTTCATGCTTCAGGTAAGATGGGCTTCACAGTCTAGACTCGAGATATCAATACCAGATGCAAGAGTTTCATACTTTCTGTCAGACTCAATAGACTCTTGTTCTCCATGTTCAATAGTGTGTCTAGAGAGCGAGGTTTCAATTGAGATACACGATGGGCAAGAGCTCCAAAGAGAATGAGGATGTATACACAACCGCTTCAATCGTTCCACATTGATATGAATTACAGCTCAGTAGAATGGATCTGAACATCGTATCTGCAAGTTATTGGCTTTTACAATACAGTTTCTATATAACTCTGGTTATATATATGTATCTAACCAGAGAAATTTGCATTGTTCATATGCTCTTTACTGGTCATTGCGAGATTTTCTGCGAAAATTATAGACCGCTTGGATTCAACGAGAAAGTATACAACGCGATGATGAACTATTTAAAGTATAGATTATCATTCCATTCCGTTCCATCACTCGCTTCTGTTGAGATACAAAGTTCAGTCTCGAAGAATCAGAACGATATTCTGGAGTTTGTAGATTCTCTCTCAACCAAACCTCAAAATGTTAGAAGAATACTTTTCCATATCACTTCCATGGTTTCTATTGGCCTTATGGTCTAGAACAGCAATTGGTAGAGACCATCAGTAGGTGCACGAACTGACAGGACACTATAAAAATGGACTTGTGAATATCTCTTGTTTTATTAAATAATTTATCTTAAATATTGTTTCAATCACTTGTTAGAATTGAAATAATCAAATTGTATATTCTGATATTATACAATTAAAGAATAAATTTATTGAAATTTTCGAAAATTCAAAAGTGTTTTATTAATCCATACACCCACTGGTTGTCTCGAAGAATCAGAACGATATTCTGAAATTTGTAGATTCTCCTTCAAACAAACCTCAAAACATCAGAAGAATACTTTTACCATCATTTCCATAGTTTCTATTGGTCTTACGATCTAGAAACACAATTGGTAGAGACCTAGCCGCAAGGTATGTGCCCCAGCATCAACCCAAGCATAGACATATCACACAGCATCGCATGGGACAGCGAGACAAAGAACAATCACTCGTATCATCAAAGTACACAGCACCAATTTGATAAATAGGCAATATTAATATTCGGGTATCCAATTTCTATATCCATAAAGGATATTATCATAACTTCATAACTGATCCATCATGCCACACCCATGGCCGGATTGGCACCAACGCGATGCTTCTCAAGCTCGCCTTGATAGTGCTCAACGTCAACTCCGTTCTTGTCGCTAATCTCTTGAGCTCTTCGCTCGATATCTGCGGCGTAACCGGCGTTGTACGATGCTTTGTCTGTTCCAGGAACCTGTTTTGCTGTTAGTATTTGGGCTTCTTGATTGTGTAGTGCGAGTCAGTGATAAAAAGGAAGAACTTACGAGAATGGGTGCATGAGTAAAGAGATAATTCATTTCTTCCAAAGGCTTCCTCGCGGTTTCGGGCAAGAATAGGTAGAAGAATAGCGCATTGGTGAAATTGCAAATGATGAAGACGAAGTAGAATTTGTATCCAATGTTGGTCATGGCCATATCGGTGATTTGACCGATCAGCGTGTTAAAGGCGAAGGAAACCATGGTTGCGATCGAGACACCCTTAGAACGGGTACGGGTGTCAAAGATTTCGGCAGGAATTACCCAAGAGAGAGGTCCGCAGGTACAGGAGAAGGAGAAATTGTACAGCCAGGTCATGATGATGAAACCCCAGGAGGCGCCGATATTGTGGTTGGTGGCGGGCGGAAAGCTGGCGATGAGAACACAGGCAATGAGGAACGTGAGCTGGAGTGATCGTTAGTATTTTGTGATACCATGTGTAGAGGAAGTGAAGAATTGGATGACTAACCATATTAAACAGATTACCCCAAATCAAAGGCCATCTTCGTCCCAACTTATCAATGAATAAAACACAACACGCTTCTCCAAGCAAAGCAATGATATTGTTAATAGCTTGATATTTCAGAGCATCACTTCCTACAATGCCAATCTGTCCATAGATCTTTACGGAATAGTACTGGATTGCGGAAACACCAGTCATTTGAACCGATGCTTGTAAGGCACACGCGATAAACAATCGACGGAAAGATGACTTGTTTGTGAACAATTCCAAGTAAGATTTTGCCTCATGTTCATGCTCATACGTGATGCTGTCTTGGATTTGATCGAATTCGGCTCGGACCCAGGGATCATTTTCATCACCATGGGCGTGCAATCTGGCGAGCGTCTTGAGTCCCTTGTCTGGGTATCCATGATCGATGAGCCAACGTGGAGATTCGGGAAAGAGGAAAATGAGACCGGCGAGAACGACGGCGGGAAGCAACTGGAGTCCCAGTGGCAAGCGCCATTGTGCAGAGTTGCCTTTGATGCCGACATATGTTCCGTAACTGATCCATCCGGCGACGAGCGCACCAATTCCCAACATGAATTGCTGTAAGGAGGTGATGCGACCTCGAATGCTGGGATGTGCGATTTCGGCTTGGTATAGGGGGATAATCATAACGAGGAAACCAACTAGTGATTGTTTGTTAGTGATAGGTCGTTAGAGCAGAAGGCTAGATTTTGATAGCTTACCTCCTAATCCGGCAATCCATCTACCAGCCCAAAGATGATGAATATGCTGTGCACCGGTTTGGAGACCGCCTCCGAGTATAAAGATAAGACATCCTGCAAAGATGGTCCATCGACGACCGAATCTATCTCCAACTGGTCCTGCAAGACCGGAACCACAGAAAGCTCCACCCGTGAAGAAAGATACTACAATACCACTGAGCCAGTTAGTTTTGTATCGTATCACTGGAAGATGACCGCTTACACTTCTGTTGAAGTTGGATGGAATTTTTCGACGAATGTTTCACTTGCAACGACTTCTGCGATAACACCTAACTACTGTTAGCGCCGGTATATGAAGTCTTGAGTGTACAACATACGTACCTAGATCATAACCATAAAGAATAGAACCCACAGAGGCGAAAACACCCACGAGGAACTGTGATTCAGCATTAGCGAAGATCAAGAACACAGAGTTTCAAACACATGAATCTTACCTGATAGACTTTTGGTGACAGAACCATGGCTGTAACGATGCTCGAAAGCTTACAGTATCAGATAAAGAAATGTTCTCAAGAAGAGATACTGATCAAACGGGATCAGCACTTTGCATGGGAAATCTTCACATCTTATATTCTTCACTTCACTTCACAATTTACCAACACCAACAACATGCCATATGATAATACACTAGTTATGCGGGGATCCTGGGGAAATGGCGCCTGGGACCTTCCGACATGGCACTCTACAATACTCATTTAGCTCTCCGCGTTCGGGAACCAGCCACTGCCTTGCTGTGATTCGTTCTTGAGCACATCCTATGCATCTTAGTGCGCAAGGGTACATCGGGCTCGCACGCCCATTGGCACGCATCTGCATGTTCTCTTCAAGTACGGTAATGAGATCCCTCTCCCAAGTTTCCAAGCACTTTTTTGGAGACTGACCGCGGATTGCTCTTGCGCTGTTGTAACTTGTGGAGGGCGTGAGCAGACCAGGGTGCGTGTGTGCAAGTCCCAGCGTGGGGTGCGGAGACGTACGTTCTCGCTTGTTGGTGGCTTGAGATTTTCCATCCATTCAGAGGGGCTCGCTTGTTGCGCGGGCGCGTGCAGCGTCGGATTCAGTGGTCCAATGGCTCGGAGCAACGTATATGCGCGCCAATGAGCGGGCAGAGTGGTGACCGACTACCCGCACTCTTTTCTTGTTTGTGCGGGTGGATTTGTTAGATGCGGTTCCGAGGTTTATTAAGATGGCAGGATTCCGTGTGCTGCGCTTTATGTTGTTTGTGGTTTCATCCCGTGAGGCTCTGATTACTATACGCTTCTGAACAAGGGAAGAAATATTGACACGATGACGACGTTCACGAGAATACCCGATGGGGAGTCGCCTTCGATTAGTATTGATGCGTCAAGGAGGTTGTCGAAAATCGGTATGTTGGAGAGAGATTCTGACGTCGCTTGATACAAGTATACTGACTTTGAGAAAGACCCTATGATATATGGAGGGTTTATGGAGTGAGTGGTACTTTTGTATATCTTCAAAGTCTGGTGCCGTTTGACTACTTGACAGCATCCTCATGAGGATATGATTTTTCTCTTCTAAAACTAGAGTCTTATCTAAATTCGCATGGTTTGTGGTTAGAATTAGAAGATCTCTATGTGGTGGTGCTCGTTGAAAAGTTGAAGCGAGAAGCCATCATGTGAATCATGCTTTGGCTATATTTCAAGAGAGTTCAGATATCAAATATTGTCAGAAATGCCATTCTGTGCGAATGTTGTCATCTGCTAGATGTTAGACCTTCTCGAGTGGGAAAATCTGTGTATACACTACTACCGGTTGAATATGCAATGTCATTCCCACACCATTCCATTCTACACCACCTGAAAGTTCCTCATGTCATCAGTGTGTGGTCTGCAAGATAGAATACATATATCTCAGCTGGAGCTATTTCCCCTGTCTGTATACCTGCTCACACGTAGTAGACACATGGGCCGTTGCATTTACGGTGGAATATACGATCCTGGAAACCCTCTCTCGGACAAACATGGTTACCGCACGGATGTCCTCGGTGCGCTCCGCGAACTCGATATTCCTGTGATTCGTTACCCGGGCGGAAATTTCATCGCTACATATCACTGGGAAGATGGTATCGGACCTAGAGAAAATCGACCTGCTCGACCTGAACTTGCCTGGCTAGGAACTGAGACAAATGAATTTGGTATTTGTCCCTCTTGTTTTGTTCGCTTGAGCGCCGAAGCTAACAGCATTCAGGAACTGATGAATTTATGCATTATCTCAGTGTTCTCTCAGAGGGAAAGGAAAAAAGAGTCGAACCCTATTTCTGTCTAAATATGGGAACAGGGACATTGACCGAAGCATTGGCATGGGTAGAATATTGTAACGGTACTCGAAATACTCACTATGCCAATCTTAGAAGGAAAAATGGCCACGAAGAACCGTACAATATCAAATACTGGGCACTAGGAAACGAAGTCTGGGGACCGTGGCAAGTTGAGCAAATGACCGCTGAAGACTAGTACGTTCAATCTCCTACCCCAAGAAGAAACCAATACTAAACAAATCCAGCGCCAAAAAAGCCCTCCAATGGTCCAAAGCTCTCCATCTCCTCGACCCATCCCTTCAGCTCATTCTCTGTGGTGAAACAGGTCTCTCACCATGGGATCTCACTGTGCTACTACCCAATATCCATCACATAACCATGCACAGCATCCACATCTACAGCACCTCATCCCAACATCTCCCCAACGCCCTCTCACCCCTGCAAGCCGAAACCGCCATCGAATCCGCCGCCTCCCTCATCCAAATCGCACGCATCCAAGCCAAGGTCCCCCCCTCGGTACCCGTCCCCAAAATCTGTTTCGACGAATGGAACGTATGGGATCCATTACGTGCACCCGGAGAAGAGGGAGCCGAGGAAAAATACACTCTAAGTGATGCTCTAGCCGTTGGTGTATGGCTGAATGTTTTTATTAGACAGAGTCGATATGTTGGGATGGCAAATCTGGCTCAGAGCGTCAACGTCATTTCTCCATTGATGACGAGCAAAGATGGGATTATCAAGCAAACGACTTGGTGGCCATTGTGGCTGTATAGTAAGTATATGCGGGGATGGACTCTGGGGCTTCATGTGAGAGGTAGGGCGTACGAAGGAGTTCAGGAACCCAAGTGGTTGGGAAGTGTAGTGGGTGAACAGGGAGGAGCGAGCTGGTTGGATGTGGCAGGAAGCATAGATGAGGATGGAGTTACTAGTTTGTGTGTGGTGAATGTGAGCGAGGAGGAAAGTTTCGAGACGGATTTGTTGGGGGTGAAGGGCGAGGTTGAGGTTTTCACTATCACTGGGGATAATGTTAAGGTGACGAACACGGCGGAGAAGGAAGAGGTGGGTATTAAGGAAAGTAAATGGGATGGAAAGGGTAAATATACTTTTGGAAAACATTCTCTTACGATGTTGAGATGGGCAACGGGAGAGAAAGTTGTGGAAGTTAAGAGGGGTGAGGGGGAGAGATTGGATACGAGAAAGTTGGCTTGGGCAGGTGATAGGGAACTTGAGAGATCCTAGATATGTTATAGAAATATAATTGTTAAAGGAAAACTGTGCAAAAAGTCTAGTGGGCTATTCGCGAATTACTGATGCTAATCCCTTCTTCAAACAGCCTATTCGTAGAAATAAAAACAGACGGGATATGATCATTGAAATCTCTATTGAAATCTTTTGAATTAATTGAATCAAAAAACAATCACAAATGATTGATATGAATTCAATCAACCCAAAAGAAAAATAGATTTCTTATTGTTCGAATAAAAGTGAGAGATTTTATTTCATATAATTTCCAAGAGAAGTAATTAGATTATAAAGATAACGTAGAAATAATCAAATTTCGTCTGTTTTTTTCTCCTATGAATAGCCAGCATACCTGAGAAATCATAGGTTCCTGCCAACTTTCAGACGTCTTCTCTCGGTCCATTCCCCCTCTTAAATAAAAACTCTTTTCTCTTAAATCTACACGAATAGTGTTGACACAATCAACGACTTGGGAGATCTAGTTGCCAGCTCCCAGTCAAATCCTTCTATTAATCCACTAAGGTGATCTAGGTGAAACATTAATCCTGACTTTATGAACTCTAACAATTTTGGTAAGTGATTTCTTAGAATGGAATGTCATTCGCATGGCCCATATAACACGACCGGCTTTGCATATATAGTATCTAACCAACCATCTACACGAAATCAATATAACTCCATCGCACGTCAGTAATCCTCCTACATAACAAAACTCTCATTAACCCGCACAATTAAAACATTCCGACTAGATATTCAGAACAATACCCCTTTATGAAAATGTTGCCGTTCCCTCCACATCCACTTCCCTCAAAACAACAACCGCCTACCCCATACTCACCCCAATCTACAAACAACCCCTATCGCCCATCACAAAACGCCCGCAGCCATCACAGCTCCAGCCGCTACCAAAGCCACTCTCCCGGCATTACACGATCCGCAGACAGCCCCCGCAATTTCCGTTCCCCCCGCAAGAATCGGTTCATGCCTAGTCAGCCAAGTTAGCATTTCTTTCTCTTTCTCTCTCTCCAAACCAACATCCCGCCTCCCGCCTCCCACTTCCCGCCTCCCACTTCCCTTTTCATCTCGGCCCCCAAAAACCAAACGCCAAATAAAATGACTAACCCCAACCCACCCCAACCCACCCCAACAATCCATCCATCCAAAGCCAACTCAACCACCAAACAACAGAAAAAATACACATACCATCCACAATGCACAAATGTCTGCAGCGTAACACAACTCCAATACGTAGTCAGATGGTATTTTTCCTGAAGCCGAATCTCTTCTCCACTTGGCGCGGCTGTGATTAACGGATTCTCTTCCCTCGTTTCGCTCGGCCTCGAAGCTTGGAATCCCTCCCTAGGATTCCTATTCCTCCAATCTTTCCGAACCAAGAACGGAATCGATGATGGTGATGACGACGCAGAAAGCGTAGCTGTAGCCGTGAGAGTCGGAGTAGGCGCCGCCAACAACAACGAAGCGATTACAATCGGCAAGAAACTCAAGACGCTGAGCAGTGAGATGAAATTCATATTTCTTCGCCGTATCCGGGTCTTGTACTCGGTCGAATTTGTATTCTGCACGTTGAGAAGTCCAAACTTAGACTGACTCGAAGACGACTTCGAGCTCGTGGTCTTTTTCAAATGTACGATTGTTTCACACACACTCAAACTTTCAATGCGGGAATCGAAACGTCGAGAAAGAGAACGGAGTTTCGAGGACGGAGTATGCGATACGAGTTCAAAGATAGGTTTCTTTGGATAAATACGAATGATGACTAGCGGGATAGATTCTTTATATATACGACACGGGATGATATTGTGGCTCGCTGGGAGTAGACGTATTGGACTGACTGTTTAGAACAGGGAAATATGTACTTGGGAACAAGTGATATATAAAATGTACACCAAAAAGCATCCAGGAATTCATATACGAGGGTATGCAATCGAAAGTAAAGGAAAAGAAATTACGATGAGAGAGATATTCGCAGTATCGTATAGGGAGGTAAGATTACATTACATGTGTTTGGTATAACAAAGATATGTAAACCCATACTTGCGAATCAATATATCACTGGATGAACCTTTCTCATCTTGAAATCAAGAAAACGTAACTTCAAAGAAAATGAGTGGAGAGAGGGAGAAACAGTTCTAGAAGAAATATTCTAAGCCCTATCAGCAATCAAGAACGATCGAGAGCCAGTCTATTCGTAGGAGAAAAAACAGGCGGAATTTGACCATTTCCATGTTAGCTGTATATAATTTGATTACTTCTTTTGCATACTATATGAAATAGAATCTCCAAGTATTATTTGAACAATAAGAAATCAATCTTTCTTTTAATCTTATTGAATTTATACAAATCATTTGTGGTTGATTTTTAATTCAATCAATTCAAATATTTTAGTAGAAATTCAAATAGTCAAATTCCGCCTGTTTTTTCTCCTACGAATAGCCCAGTGCATTGTTCTTGGCTGAACACTCACTAAACGAGGTCTTGCATACGTCAAGGATGAGATGAGATGAAACGAAACAAAAAGAATTCCATACAACTAGATCGGAAATCAAAAGAACATTGTAGAATGAATCATTTGAGTATGGTTAATAACGGAAGGGAAGATCCAGGAGAATATAACTCCTGAAATATTGGAAACAAAACATTCAAAGGAAGGATTACATCGAATGATTGCAGCGCACTTGTGCCCTTACCACGAGAGACAACCAACTCGAAAGTGGAATGAAGTCCGATATAAACAAAGTTTTCAAGGTCCGCGAATGCAAAAACATAAGTCAAGAATGATTATCTGTTGTTGTATTAATTTTCGTAACTAACTGTTGTACCTTGCTATTCTGCTAACTGCTACATAATCCTCTGCTACTTCTCTCTTTACAAATAAAATCTGCCAAAATTAGCACACCATTCGAAATGAATCTTGACATTGACTTTCCGGTGTCTAACATGCTCAAAATCTTTTTCTGGAAGTTTTGGTGTTCAGAGAAGTGTTTGTTGCACCTCCCAAGCTATCACTCCCTTGTCTCTTCAAACCTCTCAAATGACTTTTAGTCTTTGATCCCCATCCTGCCTCAAAGTCTTCATCCCTGTTTGAGCCTTCGCCGTTCAATTTCTCCTTTTCAGGTTCGGGCTCTATATCGCTTGAAAGGGTCAGATCCATGTATTGCGAACTTTGTGGTGCTTTAGACGTTCTAGGCGTGGTCTGATCTTCTTCGCCAGAAGATGAATCAAATACAGCAACGGACTTCTTTGATTTAATTCCAGCTCCCTTTGGTTCAAGCTCGGCTTTCACCTGCACTGTATCCGACTCTGAGTCTGAATCATCAAATGCCACAAACGCTTTCTTACTCTTATCATCTGCTGGGATTGCTGAAGACTGTGTATCGTCGAATGCTGCCAATGTCTTTCTGGTTCTAGCAATAGCCTGCGAGCTTTTTGCTGGAGGCTGCGAAGCGTTCTCCTCAGGCTTTTTCAAAGGCTGGCTGAGCAACTCTTCAACAGATGGAAAATCGTCCGATAAAAGTACAGCCTTATCGTCGTCCTCAGTAGGTTTGCTCGATGAATCAGATCGGCGTGGAGGAAGTTCAGGCTCATCACCATCATGTGTTGCCATATCCATAATTGTAGCATCTGTTCTGGCGTCTTGAAGTTCCTGAATTCGCATGTTCTCAAAACTGAAATCTGGTTGCCGTCCATGGTCAGTGACCAAACTTGCGAATGACGATTGCCCCGACAGCTTTGGATCTGCTGCTCTACAATCTACCTCGATCGTGTCAAGTGTTTGGTCTGTCTCAACTGGACTAGATGCATTTCTACGTGGCTGAAGGGCTTCCCACGACGCCTGAGCTTTGTTGACATTGACTTTCTTGGTGGTTGGCTTGGTGTGAATACTGGGTACATTCGGAGTTACCTGTGGTACTCTTGTTGTTAAGTCTTTCTGAATAGTTGATTCGGATTCTAGATTTGTAGACACTTCTGGTTTATCATGATTTAAAACGCTTGAAGGTTCTTGAGATCCTACCGTGTGCCAACTCGATTGTTGCCTGTCAGGAGAAGTGCTTGACTGTGGTTGTCGGGTCGGTGAGCTCGAACCAAAACCATTGAATTTTGGTGAAAACGAGGTTTCTTCAATTTCATCCATTATTTCTCTTCTCATTCCATCGTGATTTAGCGCTTCATCGCCATTTTCCAAATCGTTGAGAGCAAAATCTCGAACTATGGAGGAGGGCACATTAGAGCGAAAGCCAGCCTCCTTGATAAGATGTGAAATATTCTCCTCTGCACTATCAGTGATTGATTGCGGCAATGCTTCAGCTTGCAGATACTCTAGCTTCGAGTTACGTGGCGTACTAATTATTTCTGCGGTTTCCGCGGGAGCTGGTGGGTCTGTATCATAATACTGCGTCTCTGTGACATGGGAGCATTGTGTTTCATCTACATTTTGGTTGCTTAAAGTCATGGATTCATCAGTCGCCATGCCATTTTTGGAGATTTCGGTAGACAGGCTTACTGGGGCAGGCGCGACAATCTTCGGTTCGACAAGCTCGTTGAAGGTGATGACAATTTCTCCATTGTCCTCTTCCTCTTCATCCTCATCTTCATTAGGCATTTCGAACTTTCCCCAAATCCTTTCTCCATTTTCATCGTAATTCTTCACTGGATAATCTCTGTCTCTTCGTGCCAAAGAAACTGTAATATCACCATTATCGTCGACGGAAAGAACGGAGGCTGTGCGATATGCTGAAATCTGTGGTTGCCACTTTGTAGACTCGTCCATAAGCATTTGCTTGAAGGCAATGATCATCCCAGATTGCACCGAGTTTGGTTCCAGATTTGGCAGAGTAGCTGGATCTTCTGGAAGTTCGACTAGATCAGGGGTCTCTTGGATAAGATCTTCCATATCAGTCCTGAGCTCCGCACTCTCAACCTGTCTCTCTGGCGGCTCCGTCGACTGTGTTTCCATTACATCTTCCTCGTAGCTTGGCTGGTGTGATTCGTCAAAATACTCCTCCTGTCCCTCAGAATGGGGTTGCTTTCCATTGCGTCGCTTTCGTTTCTTTGAACCTTGTGAATCTTCATTATGTTCTTGGGCCTGGTTCTTTCTCTTGCCACCTCTATGATTTTGTTGCTGAGGATCCCATCGCTGAACGAATGGAAATGGTGGCTCACTTAATACAACACCTTCTTGACAACATTCGACCGCTCGATAGACAGCAACCTTATCTCTCCATCCATCGTTATCAACAGCGAGAATGTCAGTCTGCTGGGCAAGAACTTCTTCAGGCGGATCAACAGTTTTAGAAACACGGACATCTTTCATCAAGTCATCGCGAAGCTTGTCCTCGTCCTTTTTCGTCTTAGGGTTCTTCATACCAAGTGCACCAAATAATAATCGACGACCGGCACCCACGTCTAATTTCGCTCGTCGTGACTTGGCTAGTTGATTTGCACTTGTTGGCGTCGAGTCAGAACCCTCTTGTGAACCCGCATTGACGACATTGGAATCTTCAGTAGGTTTCTCCGATGTATCTTTGCCAGTTTTAGGAGCACCGCTTACCGTTTCGGGAACATCGATATCCATAGTATCAACCACAATTTTGCCAGTTGTTGGAGACACCTCGATACCACCGGACGCAAGTGACGCAAGCAATTCACGTCGCCGCGCCTCGAATTCGTCGGCTTCGGAGAGTGCCTTTTTTGTTCCCTTCTGAATTTTGACAGAGTTGGCGTTGGCTCTCAATACTGCTAGCGCGGCAGATGCGTCTTCGGGGTGGGTGCTATTATCAACTTCTAGCTGGTTAAATTCAGATGCTTTAGTGTCCTCTGGAAGAATACCTCGTTCTTTAAGCTTGGCAAGAGCGATACCCTGTTTACGACGCTGATTCCTTGAGTGTGTTGCTTTCTTGCCCTGTCTAGGAGGCACAGGGACTCGTGATTTTGGAACAAATTTGTCGGTAGATGGGTTAGGCTCTAGCTTAGCAGCTTCAAACACTGGCGCAGCCTGTTTGCTCGATTTGACTTCGGGTGCTTCATCATCACTCGAAGAATCGCTCGAGGAATCGCTCGAAGAATCGCTATCGCTATCACTATCAGACGACGAGGATGATGCGTCGGCAGCCTCACTAGAATCATCCCCGCTAGACGAATCATCGCTATCATCACTACTGCTGCTTGAATCGGCCTCGGAAGACGAATCTGAGGAATCGTCACTACCAATTGATATTTCATCATCATTCGACTTAAGATCTATTGCTGGTGTAGAGGTAAGCCCGCTGCTCAAACCTTTACCTGCAAAGGTGCTACCATTACTAGTAGAAATGGCTGTGGAACCGGTTTCAAACTTGGTATGTTTTGGCTTTGAGTTGGGAGCACCCTCTATAACTTCAGCCATGTAAGATAGTGCTTTGCCTGAAGTAATTGAACCTGACGGTAGACCGTGCTGATCATAATGTTGAAGTAACGCGTCTTCCTCCTCCTCCGAGCCGGATTCTTCATCGTCTAAATCCATCTTATTGGTTAATGCCGGATCAGTTTGCTTGGATGCGATTCCTGCTTTGCTGCCTTTAGAGACTTGGGCTTTAGACGAGACCCTCGGTGACTTGGGATGATTAGGAGATAATTGTAAGATAGAGCTCTTCGGTTTAGCAGGAACGTATCCTCGAACCAGAGCTTCATAAGCGTGTGATATGTCTCCATCAGAACCTTTTAAAACAAAGTTGACAACAGACATGGAGGCGTTGGGAAAAGCAGTATGCAATTTGCAAATTTTTGCTCTTGTTGATGGGTTCTTGACACTTGAAAGAACAGCCTGGTCGGCAGCAGATAGCTCGTCAACATTGCCTGGATTTTCCGTTTCATTGTCGGGAGCGGTCGAGTTTGGCTGGTCATCTTGAAATCCCTCAAAATCTTCCTCCTCATCCTCCTCATTTTGCTCCTCTAATCCTGGCTCAAAGTCTTCATCGTCTTCTTCGTCATCATCTTCAAAATCTGCATGAAGGACGAGTTGTCGGTCGTCTGTATTCTCAACTTCCTCATCACTCTCTTCATCGTCATTCTCAAAATCTGCATGAATGACTAATTGTCGACTTTCTGTATCCGTAACTTCCTCGTCGCTTCCTTCCTCTTCTTCTTCCTCATCCTCGTAATCGTCTGCATTTGGATCAAAATCATCGTCGTCTTCATCTTCTTCATCTTCGTCAACTTCTGATCGGAAAGCAACCCTTTTAGCTGCTGGCTCAGCATCTTCGGCATCCTCTGAATCTTCATCTTCATCGATTGTAATTCTGCGTCGTTTGCGAGGGGGGATCTCAATTGCTGGGCGGTTTATTGGTCTCCTTAACATAGGTCTTCCATAAGCGACACCGTCAACCAAATGTCTCCCGTCTGCCGAAATTTGGTGCCTTCCAGATATTCTTCGAGCTCGCAGATCATTAGTAAGAAGTGGGCGAATACTGAAGGGTATAATGTTAGTATATTTCTCGTAGATGTGTGATAAATGCTGGCTCGAACTCACATTACTTCATCTTCTTCCTTCATTACTTTATCAACAGGCTGAAAGTGTAAGCATTCATAATTAAGCCCTCCCTTCCCCTTCACCTCGACAGCATAGTCCTCCATCCCCCATTCTGTAGATTCGATGGGGATTACATCATTAATTTCATTTAGTAGTTCTGACACTGTAGGTGCGGATGTTGAGGTATTGACATCCCAGACAATGGGGCAGTCAGGAAGATTGTGCCTGCGCACATTTACACGTAGTCTCATGTCGGCGATGAGGAATGTAAATCGACCCGACCCGTTTGAAGCTTTTAAGACTTACCTAGCTAGGAAATGCAATGCAGAGAGGGTGTGGGGAAGAAAGCACGGCGTTTGACGCGAAAATAGTTTCGCGAACTCCAAAAATAAAAAGAAGGTACGGGCAATCACGTGTCAGACTTAGATATTATTCACCTGGGATATTTTTCCTGGTGAACTTGATAGACGCTGTAAGTGCACGGAAATCTCTTTCTAGGCTCGTTCCTGATCTCTCCGAAAGAGCCATTTGATATTAAGAAACTTCTTCACATGCTGTACAGATTTCAGGGCTTGTATAAAGTGGCAAATACACATAGAATGCATCACGCGTAAATTTTAGCTAAGATAATATCATTATGAAGAACCCTGGTATCCACTAACGCCATATAATACTCAGAGAACATCTCAATCTCTTCGCCTGTGTTTCTTCCCTGTGTCCACTTCCGTGGCAGAGGGTTCAACAGTTACTCCTAAGCTAGTTGCACCAAGAGCTTTTGCACCACCAAGACGTCTACCGGCACTGTCTTTGTTTCCAACTCTGTCCTGTTCGGTTTCCAACAATCGCATCTCAGCCTCCTCATCCAATATCGTTCCGTCAATTGTCAAGAACCCTCTCTCCTTATCATGATTTGATTCAATCTCCTTGACTCGAAATTTCACGGTGCCTTCAATTTTCTTGCCCTCTCCATCTACATAATAGCCAATTCCATCTGCGGCATATGTTGCGCTTTCTTCGGCTTCCCCATCCTTCTCTTGGTCCTCTACACCGACCCATCTCCATTCTTTTGGTAATCTTGCTCTCTCGATACTTGCATTGAAGAGATTCCAACAGACTAAACCCAGATGCCCTTCGTTTTGTAAATTGATGTAACCCTCTAACCAAGCTCCCTTTTCCGGTTTGAAAAGTAGAAATTCGGCAGTCACCCAAGCCCAACTGACCGCATATTCGTCCAAATTTTGTAAAAGAGTAGAATCTCCATCGTTACCAAAGGCTTTTTCGGCAAATCGTGGGTTGCTGTAGGAAAGAATAACTCCATTGAATGGAGGATAATATGTAAGGATGAGTGGAGAAAGGTGTTCGGCGCATAAACCTTCCAGAGGAAATTTCTGAGATACTGGTGCTAAGGGCAAAAAGATGGAAGATGTCTGTAAATGGAATGGCGATACTTCAGCTGGTGGTTGTATCGAGGAGGAACTTAATGTGGCCGTCTTTTCGGATCTGTGTTTCTTCGATCGATGTCCTTCTTCCCCATTCTCACGTTTTCGTTTTTTCTCGCTATCTGTTGACTTATGCTTCTTTTCCGACTTGCTCTTATGCTTTTTGGGCGAAGCCTCGGCGATTGTTGATTGTGAAGGCATTCCAATTGACATTCTGTTGTCATTGACTCTCAAGGCTATTGATTTTTTTCGTCAACGTCTCCCCCAGAAACTTTTACTGCGGCCGCTAGCGTGCTCCGATAAGATAAGCCTTTTGTCGCAAACAAACAAAGGATAAGTGGCTTTACTCTTGCCGATTGGGATACATTTCCAATACATAACATCTACACAAGGAACTACAGCTTTCTCTTCTTTTGCAACTTTATGTCTTACGTATCCTGAAAATACAACAACGGAGAGGGTAGAGCTCTAAGAGATGTCGAATAATCTTCTTTCTTTAGCTGGTTGGACATTCCTCCCTAATGTAAGTTGTCCCCTAACACAACCATGCAATTCATATAATGCTTCCTAACACGATTCTCTAGTTAGTTACGGGTTGGGTCCAAACTTTATGGTACGGACTGACAATACGTGTTGGCGATCCAAAACCTCAACCTGGTTCCCCCAAATGGGTCCTACATCGCCGGCGCATAAACATATTAGTCATATCTACATATCTCCTGTACACAATCTACGAAGCCGACTGGGACATTCGCAAAGCAAGAGACTTCTACCAAGATCTGGGAGTTCCTCATACGGCGACTGAACGAGAAATCAAATCGAGATTCAGGCGGCTGGCGGCCATTCATCATCCTGACAAAGTTTCATCATCTTCCCCTTCCTCCGAGGGTTACTTTGTCCATTTGAAATTGGCACAAGACACACTTCTTAATCCCGCGAAACGATTTGCATACGAAAGATTCGGGCCAGAAGTGATAGGGTGGCAACATTGTTCAACAATCAGAGACTACCTTGCCCATGGCATGCAGACGATCGCGCCTTATTACGGCATCGCTGGTATATTCATGTACGGGTTGAGTCTTGCTGGTTATTTAGACTGGGGCAAATACTGGCGCTGGATCACTATAATCATGCTCTGCGTGTTTGAACTGCACACAGTTTCGCGTCCATACTTCCCCGTTGTTGCAACGAACATACTAAATCCAATCCTTACGAAATTCACATCGCATCCGCCATATCTTCCATTTCAATTAATACAGCTCGCTCGAAAAGCGAGTCTCACATTATACATTGCGTTTTCCCAGCTTGGCCCATTATTACAACCACCCACAGCTCCACAAAATGGAACCCCAGAAGCTGTGCTGAAGCAGCAACTTGACCGTTTAGAACAAGTTGCAAAAGCTGCAGAGGTCGATGCGTCTCGACTTCACGCATTAGAAATGATTCCATTCGCCAATGATCCACAGGCGATGAATGATGTAAAGGGGAAAGTCAAAGAATGGCTTGTACAAAACACTATAAGGTCCGATCCTGAGGTGAGAGATGCGATGGGGACTGTATTGAAACGTAGGAGAACGGATGCCCCAGCCGGCGCAAGGGGTAATCGATAAACTCATATCGGGCTGATGTTTAGCTAATAAATAAATTACACGGTACATAATTCCAACCTGGTCCACGAAAGTTTCGAATGCCATGTTGTTCTTACATACACTATGAACAGCATTTCCAGATGGTTTTTTCCGTCTGAATCTTCCTAAGTTGAGCCGGAATACAACCTTCTTTTTCTCAACATCGGTGGCCGAGATGCCCCTCCCTGCTCAAGCGAGTGGATCTTCTGCAAATTATTCATTTCTGCCCCCTTACCTTATCATCTAATTGTCTTGTCTTGTTGCACATCTACTCAAGCCGCACCTACATTAGGTCTTCATTACTTGGCTTTATATGACTGCCACGTTTTTTTCATGTCGACAAACGGCACCTATCACTCGGTATGTTGGAAATTTGTTGCACATCGTAACAGGGACAAGGGTCATCCCGTTGTTACTTTAGTCGCATATGCCGGTAGCCTTGCTTTATTTTAAGTGAGATGATCTGTCCCTATTTTTGTTGTTGCTTGTCTACCTCTGCCGTGTCCACGTGGCTGGATACCCCTGTGCTTAAAACTCGCTTGACAATGCTGTCGTTGTACTAGTTTATTTTCTCGAATTTAGTATAATGGTTTCCGATTTGTGCGTTGTCTTTTTGTTGACAGGGGAACAAACCACAGAATCGGTTCTTTTGGTGCATGTCCCCGAGTTTGAATATCTTGAGCTGTCTTCAGTCAAAAAAGACTAGGTGCGGACTGATTAAAGTGTTGAGCTCCTCTACTGCTACAGCTGTTATCGTTTTTTATTCCATAAGGCTCCCGCCTGTTTCCAGTTCATTTGAGCCAGATGATAAGCTTGATGAACACTACGCCCAACGCTACCTGTCCACACAGATGCATTTCCTATTACCCATATCTATCAAAGGGAATCCACAAATTGATTTTAATCAGATCTTGACCTCTCCTGCTCGTACCGTAGACACTAGAAGGTATGGCTAACCCAATATGATGATATGAATGAAACTATGAAAGTAGTTCGAACTCGAGCCTAGTTCAATTCACACCATCTAATAAAAGGACGACAATACAGTCTGTGGCCAACACTATGTTAGAAACACCGGTAATTCAGTAATCCAATGTCGGTATGAATTCAAGCCGAAACTTCAGCAAGCCCTTTCATTCACAATAATTGTCCACTCTGTTTCATTGACAGGCTTGCAATTTCCATCTTCAAAAAACTACCTGGATCCCCACTCAAATTAGTCTAACCCTATTAAGCTCCTCATCACCTCCTGGTCTTCTCTTTACTCCCAGCCACCGAATCCAGTTTTCTATATGCCCTCCTATGCGATGCAGACCTAATGCCCCCCCCCCCCCCCCCCCTTCTCGATCTTTGTCCATCCAAATCATCCGCAAGACAGATCCCACAGCCCTACGGCCACTCAATAAATGTCCCGCTCGGCGCGAAACTCAAGAAACTGAGACCTGCACTATGTTCACGACCTCGTCGCCTCTCTTGTAGACTCCAATGAGAGCGAGAAGACAACAAAACAGATTTCTGTTTCAAAGCTACCTTTTCAATGCTTATGGAGAGAGAGCCGGTAATTTTGAATGTGTGTTACTTACACATGAGGTCGTAAACCTCAAGCTCGCATTGATGTAACTGGGCTGTAATTGTCCGGTGCCGGCCTGATATAAAACTACTGCCAAAAAGAGCAAGTCCATTACGGGAATCATATTCGACCATTTACGGAATCAAAAAACCATCTCCACAGTGGATTTAATCTCAATCTAAAAGAGAGAGTATCGCAAAGTAATACTTGTTTTACTCTAAAACAAACCATTTATAAACTGGATCGA
Organism: Botrytis aclada; assembly: GCA_014898285.1. Classification (NCBI taxonomy): domain Eukaryota; kingdom Fungi; phylum Ascomycota; class Leotiomycetes; order Helotiales; family Sclerotiniaceae; genus Botrytis; species Botrytis aclada. The sequence goes on from RCSV01000008.1 coordinate 1,984,061, forward strand.
TCGAGCAGCGAGGTTGATTTGTCGATTTGAAAATGAGATGATAATGCAGAGAGAATGTCATTTGATCATTTCTAAGCTGCGAAGATGAAAGTTGAAATACGTTTGTAGTGCGTTGCGGTTGCTTTACAGAGGAGCTTATTTACTGATAACCGATATTTAGCTTTTAGCTGCGGATCTATAAGACAGGGATTCTGGTGTCTCTGGGTGACTTCTTACTAGGTGATGTATGCATCGATGGAGAACGGAGTAGAGTGTGGAGTTTGGGAAGGGTTTTGTTGTTTTGTATCGTATTATATTTTTTGTAGTGACTACTTACTCAGTATCCATCTACTCTTTGTTGTCAGATATCTACATCTATATCTAATATACCACCCCTCGCACTAAACCCTACATCCACTCCCACTCCACTATACATTACATCACAGTTCTCATTCCCGATACCTAAACCTCTCTAAAGTTCTATATCGTCATTAGATTAATAAATCCACGATTCTTTTTTTCTTCATATTCCATCTAACCCCATTCATTATAGTTATATTACTGCAATGAGTAGGTACGTATGGCTCATTCACAATTGCTATACATTCTACACATTCTACACATTCTACACATTCTACACATTCTATGCATCTCATACATTCTCTATCCACAACCCACTCCATGTGTTCGTCCCGCGCATCAACATACATTGCATATCAGACGACTGGAATCGATGATAGTGTATCAAAGTATGAGAGTATCCTTTGCCAAATATGTGGGGTAGATAGTTTGGAGGATGAATTATAAGAGTGGATTTACAGATTTGAGGATGAGATATGTATCTGTCTTTTAGACGGTGGTGAGAAGGTCAGAACATTTGGACGGGTTGGTGGAATAATGTGTCGTTTGTGGGCGCGGATTATGGGGATACAGGTGAAGATGCTGTCTGACAGGAGAATTGTGGTTAAACGAACATTAAGTGAATGGATTAGGGGGTGTTTTACCAGAAATACAGTGTAATAACAATGGCATAGTTGATGATGAGTCTATTGTGATGCGTGCTTGTGCATCATGAAACAGTATGTCACTTGATGGTTTTGCAAATTAGAATAATATATTGTTTTACAGAACATTTAAAGATGTGACTATGTACAATATCTTCTAGACCGACCTCATATCACATCTACAATGTTCTTGAAAAGATATATGACAAAAAATTAACTTACTATACGATATCCTCCGTAGTTACCTCTGACTGCGGTTTGACCGCCCTTTCTTCTGCAGTCTTAGCATTGGCCTTTGTAATTAGACCTCCAGTCCAGATTAAACATGGTACAGCACCAGTCAAGCTGAATAATCCCAATGACAAGGCCATTGTACCCCATCCTGCAGAGTCTTCAACATAACCTGCCCAGATTGGACCGATCATAGTACCAGCCGCGTAAGCGGTGATGAAGAGACCATACGCTTGTGCATATGCTCCATTCTTTCCAAATCGACCAGGTATCTGCTTCTCCTTGGCTTCGACAATGTATGTAATCTCGGCCATCAACCCTGGCATGACACACGTCAAAGAGACACCGATTAGTGCTAGTAATGCACAGAGAAGAACTTTCTGTTTTAGGGAATTATGCGTGACGAGTCGTAGGAGAATCCAGAATGGTGTTGCAAAACAAAATCCCGCAACACATGGCCAACGTGGGCCATAACGATCACATGCCCAACCGACAACAGGTGCGGCGAAACTGGGAACCATCAAAGCAAGAAAGATCAATCCTGCACCAATAGAATTCCAGTGAAAAGTATCTTGAACGAATAGGGGAACAACACTGTCAAATGATGACATCAGAGATGCTTGAACCACACAACCCCACAGTCCAGCACAGAGTCTTCTAGACTTCAGAAGAGTGAACATTGCAGGCCATTTACTGATCTGTGGGGGACTAGTTGGCGCAGCTTCGGTGATTCCCGAGGGGTTGCTTTGTACTACCTTCTCCTCATCCATGTTTGGAATACTTTTATTCCGTGCATCTGTAACAACTGCATCCTCATTGCGATCGGGCGAGATTGACAAATCTGAACTGCTGCCAGAATTGGTGACTTCATCGTTTAACCATTGCCGAGCAATTTTCTTCTCGATCAATACTAAGCGAAGAATAATATCCAAAACTAGTAATCCAAAAGCCATGTAGAAAACGGCATAATATCCAGCTTTCTCATACACGATTCCTCCCAACAAGGGAGCCACTAGAATCCCAAGCGTCATACTCAAGCTCACCCAGCCTAATGTTTCTCCAATTTCGGCTTGTCCAACGGTATCGACCAACAAGGCTTGTCCCACGGTCCACACAATGGCGGCACTCAGCCCTCCGAGTATGCGTCCCACAATCAACAATGCTACCGACTTTGCCAGGCACAGCATAACCGTAGAACCAACCATTGCGAACAAACCTATCAGTAGTGGCAGACGCCTTGACGATGAGTGGTCGGCGTACCATCCTGAAATCGGGCTTCCAACAAGTAACGCTGCGCCATAAACCGCTAGTAACACAGATATCCAGCTCTGGACCGAATGTTCAGGCACACCTGCGCGTGAGGTGAGTGAGAAAGGCACGACCGGCACGATGATTCCGTAAAGAAAGATATCGGTAAATACTGCGACGCATATTGTCGAAAGGATAAATATTTTCGAGGATCGAAATTTCAGTAGATGAGGCGGTGGCGAAGATGGATCGACTCTCCTGCCTGAGATGAAGTTTCGTAGATGACCCATATTCTAACTTTGAAGTCGATATTTTCTCGAAATAATCTGCGACATGCTGTACAATGGTCAGTGTTCACTCGCAAAGATGTTACCTATATACTTTGTAAGTAATGGCAAAAGTCGCCATCAGGAGAACGAGTCGACGGGTGACATTCCATTTATTATTGAACTCCGTACTGTACGTAGGATAACGGAGTTCGGAATGGGTCGCTGCAAAGTTGGAAATTTTTACGAGGGACCCTTTTTTCTGGCCCTTTCAGCAGGGATCTAACTCTTTTGGGTTAGTGCTAGTTTCTCGGGTAATCACTCTGCGACAGAATGGAGTGTCACGTGCGATGCACATCGTATACTTCATCTCTATCACATGTGAGTTCCGGAACTATAGCGAAACAGGAAGGTACAACCCTTTTTCCTTGGGGGCATGTGTGAACATAGGCAAAGGACTTCAAGGTCAAAGGGCTTTGTGACCATATTCAAGCGAAAGCGAAGGCTAGCTCTTTCAATAGCCCTTATATAAGGGCTATTGCACCCATAGATTAGCTAGCTTATTAGACTGAATACACATTGACCATTAGACCCTACATTGTAGGTTCTACGTCATCCGTGTTCAACTCAAACCAACAGGGCATTAATAAGCTTGGTTCTCTCAGTGTACATGTCATGATCTCCTTGGAATTACAGTACTCTAATGCTTTACCTTTACCGATTATTGAATTCATCACAACGACATATCGTACGAGGAACCTCCATCGGACTCCCAATTTCAAAGATCTGAGTGAGCTGGGACGGGCCATCTTGTAAAGGTCAGCAAGAAGGTGAGGTTGACAGTATGGGAAATCTCGCTCTCGAAAAATGATGCTATTCACATGTCCCTGCATCACTAAGTAGAGATGGCACTATCGAAACTGCTCGGGCACGCTTGGAAAGAGGTTTGTCAGTTGCGAAATTGTCCTCGTTTTGACACCAGCGAAGAGCAATCTTCGGATTTCTTTTGGCGGGGCTCCATCCACCCTTTGAAATCCGAGCTTCTTCTTGGCAATGCAACTCAATCTGACCGATTCTGTTTTCGTCTCAGATCTGTGTTGACTGTGGGTTTTGGAAAAGTTGCCAGTGCCTTTGGTAGTGCGGCTCTTATCATTTCACCGCCTGTTAAACTGTTCGATACAATGACCATTTTTGAGCCTCACTTCACCCCACTTTCCCTCGGTCACCGATTTCATTGTTTTGTTTCCGTTCCAATTTGATATATTAATTTGATGCTGCTCCCTCCAACCGTTTCAATTTGAGCCTCAACATATAACTACACCATATTTCCAATATGTTACATTGTTATAGTTCCGGACTTGTTACAAGGCACAGCAGACATTTGCAGGTATGTAAGTCAAACTCAATTCGTGTCGTATATCACTTGGCTAGTGTAATACACCATCTCATCCGACCCAGCCTCAATATTATTTCATGAACATATTAACCCCTGCATTGCCTCATGCTAGATGAGGCAACGAGATGCCTCGTGGGTACTTTGACAAAGGCGACACTCCATCGTGTTTGCGTACATGTGTATGTATATGCGTCTCATTTTGCATATTTCGGGACCGCTCACCACAAAATAACGAAAGAGCAGTAGACTTGGCCATATGACCTTTTTTCGCCCGATTTCTGAGGAACGTATAATTTAATGAATGCAGAATCTGGAGATTAGACGGAAAGATTGAGCCTCCAAAACAGGGGCCGGAACATGCATTTTAACCGAAGGATGGATGATCGCTTTATCATAATGGCAAATCATCCTTGTCTTGTTGAATCTGCACTAATGCCTAGGTATTGAACCTAATCAATCAAGATCGATGGAATGTGAGGCTCTTTCCTAGCAACATGCGCGATTTTCGTGTACTGGTATTTTATGTCTGCTTTTGGGATGCTTGCAGTACAATGATATTCGCACTATGAATATCCCGAAGTTCTTGTATCACTCTGAGGCTCTGTTGAGCTCGCCCTATAAGTCCACAATGGGGCAGCCTCCTTGTAAGCCCGTCGACAGTCTTTTCTCTCCAGATACAAAATCTATTTCTTTATTCCGGCCCTTCAATTCTCGTGCGCAATTTGCATGTATGTATCAATTGCCCCATTGTCTTCAGGTCAAAAGCTAATATCGGTTGTGCAGCTAAACTTCCTAGCGCCATTGCGGAAACATCTCATGTTTAATCTGCTCTCCCTTCCATATGAAGTCCTATCCAATATTATAACAAACATCAATTTCGACGATGTTTTTAATTTGGGCATCTCTTGCAAAGCATTGAAGCACCTACTTACTGAGGAAAGTATATGCAGATTAATTGTACAAGTAAGCTACCCGCTTCGTCATTAACATGACTGTGCGTGCCACGTAGGTGGCTGACAAGGACTGTATAGAACAAGATACCCTTTTGCAATGAAGCGTTGTCAAATAAGCACACTGCTGGTCATAGTGCATCAGCTCTTCGGAGAGTTGCGAAAAGGCGAGAGGCTTTCGCTACTGTCAATCCATACTCAGTAGCAACTATTGGTTTCGGAGATGCGTATCTTTATTGCAAAGGTGTCTTGTGCTATACTCTCGATGACCAACTGAGAGTCTTGAAGCTCCATGATTCGGCGTGTCGTGAAGCCGTTGTCAGCATCCCTGAAATGCTGAGTAGTGCTATCTCAGGAATTGCTTGCAATACTAAAGGTGTATTCCAGGTGTTGTATTGTTCAAACAGTATAATCTCATGTGTTTACAAAACATCAGGTCTAGATGCAAATTCGTGGCTCATTGCATTTAGCATTGAGACTAGTGAAGTTCTTGTTGTGAGAGAATTGGACTCTATAGAGAGATTATTTGTTCGACATAACGGGCAACATCTCTACTATGGTACACATTCGGAATTGGGCTCGGACAATCACAAGAAATGGGTAATACGTGGCTACAATTTTACCGAAAGAGAATGGTTCGACCACAAAGTCCGTCTTCCAAATATGGTAGGTTCGGAAATCGGTTCGACTGTCTGTTTTGAGCTTCATAACGGTTACTTTTATGCTCTCTCAAATCAGACATCATTTGAAGTTGAGGAGATAGACTGGACTTCATTCTATCATTGCATTAGATTCCCTCTCGCTTCCCCTTGTGAAAAGTTGACCGAGAGAACTAAGAATCAGAGTATGTGGCGGCGTCAGCACGAAGAAGGTCCAATCGATGACCGATGGACTAATGTTCGACTTGATATGGATGAGGATACCGGAGAACTCAGAATTATTGAGTCTCGAAAGGAGTGGTATCATGGAGCAAGCAGAAGCCAGCGCACTTACTATACTACCCCTATTGTTTTCCCGTCAGAATTTGATGCTATGGATGATGATCTATATTTTGCGACCGACGCCTCCTCTTCAGAATCAACAGCATCGTACTCTGTTGTTTCGGCTGGCCCTTCTTCATCAACGAATACACAGTCAAGTACCTCGGAGGATTGCAACAGCTACAATGACCGCGATCTAAGCGCTTACCCCGACGATCCTCTTCTACGGCTACTTGTGGATGACGACAATCCGAACTATATGCCTTCGCAAAAGAGGCTCCCGCAGTTTGTTCATCCAGGCCACGATGGATCTTCTAATCAATCATTCACACTTGCCAAATCCCGGATTCGATATTACGACTCTTCTTCGTCCACATTTCTAGACGTCGTGGATGACCCTCTTCCCACAGACTGGCAAGGAAAACAAAGATTGCGGCTTCGCGCCGGATCCCGAACAATCGGTCCACCCCTGATTTACCCTCTCGATCACCCCTCTAAAGCTGGACTATTGTGTTCACCATGTGATGTTGAAGACGCCCTGGGCCAAATGTATAAGCAATCAGATATTATGTACTGGCCCCCTGCACAAGATCCCGAAGTAGCAAACGAATCCTTGGATGAGCTGTACAAGCTGTTAAATCCGCCCACGCATCTCGGCAATGTGGAAGGCACTGCCGATGAGAGAAGTCTGGTATATGTAACAGGGGGGTATGATAGTCCTCAGGCTATTATTTTTGTCAGTTTCGATCCGGCAATCAAGTTGGCGGGGCTGAAGAAATGGGGTGGGATGACAAGGAAGGGAGTGGGTGAGGGGCCGCATATTGATGGGAGAGCTACTGGTCATACGTTTGATGTGAGTGCACAGATGAAAGATGCGGATCTGCACGATCCTCAGATGATGCACAGGGATGTAATGGAAGCAGACATGGCAATTGGAATCGACCGAAAAGGAAAGGGTAAGGAAAAGGGAACGGAAACAAGGGGGATAGCCGGAGCTGCTGATGCAAGTGGACATACACATCTCAATATACATGAAACGTTCAATCCCTCCACTGCAAAAGCATCATGGATGTGGCACGAGAAAGCCATGTATCAAGACATCGGGCTCGGATATTATTTCGGAAAGGACCGAAAACCGGCAGTCCTTCACGGTGGGGAAGAGGGGAGGCACACTCTTTTTACTTCTTAGTTCAGATCTAGGGGCGTACATTTCTGGCGTATATCATACTCTATACATATCTAATGCACATTCCTATTTCGATAAGTACACACATTAACTTCCACCTCGGCATGTCGAATATGCAGTGTCTTGAAGAAAGATCCATACATCAAATCATGTTTCAACGCATATGGCGGAAAGTGTAGCTATGCATATCGCATGTCGAACATGAATCTCAGTAAGTGTATAAACGTGAGTGAGGGGTAAAAGCCATGTTTCTTCAATAGCACGCGGCATATATATAGGCACCAACATTGCACATGTACCGGGCGAGGCAAACAGGACTAGGTGGTGTTTCGAGGATGCGGGGATATTGTTCTCGGGCTATCTATCGAGCATGGCCGCAGAGAGGCATGCATACTGTCATCGATAGCTAGCTAGGTAACTAAAATTTTCTATCATACCCCTCCTTCCCCTCGTTCTAGTTCTGTCCAAATGTAACATCTCAATGTGTAAATCGTGCATGAGGATACAGCCATCATACTCCATGCTGTCAAGGCAGATTTTGTCTGTAACCTATCCTCAAGTTTCATACGTGAAAAAACCCCAAGCCTTAAAATAGCCAGCACCAGATTCACATCCCGAAATAGACGTATTCATAACCATACTCACGTTCACATTCACACCCATTATCATACACACGCTATTCATCTATCCATCTATCCGTACACAAGAGGCTACCTAGGCTACCTAGGCTAGCCAACCCATGCAGTAAGAGCCCCCCCCCCCTCTCAATCTCCATAAAAATCGGGCGTAGAGCTGCGCAGCTTACTTACATGCATATGTCAAATAACTATCATGTATCGGACCCCTCCGAAAAGGATAGATACTATTCCCGATATTTAGGTTAAAGATAGCAATGTAAAAAATAAACCAAAACACATAAAAGAACAATTTATCAGATATATATCTCATCATTCCAGTTATTACTACTGGAGTAGATAGACAGATAGACAGACATGCAATGCGGTATTTAGCCATGTAACCACGAATAGTAACCCAACTACGAGTGAGTGCCTACCAGCTACCCCTCATGATCACTCACTCACCCATCCATAACCTCAAATCTCAAATGTCAAATCCTCATTAACTCTAGTCCGCTCGCTCGCAGTCAATACATAATTCTCCTCTCCACACACGTGCGCACACAACGACTCAAATCACTCAAATCACTCAAATCACTCAAATCACTCAAATCACTCAACGAAAAGACTAGACATGGTATTCGGTGAGCAGATTTAGAAAGTAGAAACCGGGGTCTGTTCTGTAAACTGTTCTGTTCTGAGGACGGAGTATGCAGCAAGCTAGGCTAGGGCAGGGCAGGGTGGTATGTAGTGAGAGCCAAGACTCTATTGCAACGAGGCTGTAGGAGGCGGGTTCACTACTCGAGTATACTATACAGACAGGTAGGTGCACAATCGTCATTCGTCTACGATACTCAGCATACATCATGCACTAACTCAGTAGTATGCCATCCTCAAATTCATATTCATATCCATATTCAGCCTCTTTCGATTTATGTATAAAAAAAAACTAAAAAAAAGGAAGGAAAAAAAGAAAAAGAAAGAAAACCAGTTCTGGTGTATCATCATCCCAATCTAAAGATGTATCACTCCAAGTGACCTACCTACCAACGTAAGTATCTACAGCGCAACTGATAAATAAACCACAACACAAACACACTCACTCCACAAAACATCAAGTACGAGTATACACAAACAAAATACAAATACTCGATTGATGTGCCTAGGTCCTAGATACCACATACACACACATATTTATCATATTTATTTATATACCGGTACCTACCATTCATTACTCATTCGTACCACACACACATACACACACAAACATATCACCGACCACCTGCATTTTAATTTCAATCGAAAAGATATTTTCCGCATGTGTGTGTATCTCATGTCATACACATCATATCATATCAAATCATGCCGTGTAGCCAGCCATATGCCGTGCGTGCCCAGATTCTCACTTACGTACACGACACGAATGTCCGAGCCGAAACTGTTCTTGTACACTGAATGCATGTGCCGATGGCGGGTAAGATATCTAGAAAAGAATATTGATCCGGTCTACTTGTGTGATAGGTATGCTTTTGCTTGCTCTTGTCTGCGGCTGTTCAATATATAATTTGGGACCGAAGTATTTCCCTCAAGACTAGCATCCTCTTCGTGCATATTGATGCTGCTCAGAAGGCGCCAAACAGAAAGATATCACATTAGCCAAGAAGATTTGACCGCAAGCTCTCAATTCATTCATCAGAAAGTAAGCATCGTATTAGTTATTTGGTATGTAAGTACATGCTCAGATTCACACCCGTGTCTTTATCCGTCGATTCCTCTGCTCCGAAGTCCTACTCCGATGCACCGTGTTATTTTTCAAGTAAACAGAGTTACTCGTCTAAATGCGCAATCCCAAAAGGTCCCCGGGAATATTATGATTCAAAAGTTTTGCCATGTAAGGGTATTGATAAGAATTATTGTTTTTCAGACTTATAATCTTAGTTGACTTTGACATAGTTTCCTGAATATTGGTGTTAACTTGGGTAGTAGATTTGTGAGTGATACGGAAAGACTTACCAGGGAATTGCCCTTGTTTTCCGTGAATCTTTCCAATCCACCATTCGTTCTCATTACTAGTTCTCGTCACAATCTCAATTGTCTCTCCAGCACTGAAGCTTAAATCACCCTCTGCTTGTGCCTCATAATCATACAGTGCGGTAGCAGTCTCAGCAGCTGGCGCACCGCTGAGCCTCGATGGCTTCGGCTTTGGTGGTGGAGGTGCCGCTTTTTTTGCTTTAGCGGCAGCACCCCATGAACTACCTGTCGACGCCGATCGCATCACGCTGTTACCAGGATTCGTAGGAGATAACATCGAAGAGTAAGGTGGTGGTGGTTTTTCCGATGATGAGAAGTCGGTGGATGCGCGGCGGTTTGGAGTCGTAGTCAGCGCTGTAGATGTAGATGGCTTGTTCTCGATGGCAAGACGGTTGGGTCCGCCGAGAGCAAGAGGTTTTGGCGGACGTTTGGCACCTGTCGTCTTGAACTTCACAATGGAAAGGGCTTCTGCCTGGTCTCGGATATCGCCTCGTTTCGCCTCAAATCCTTCCTCGATATCGAGCTGGAGATTAAAGTATCCAATATCACACCCTTGCATCCTCTCGTGTAGGGTATAAAAGACGTTCAGTTGCATATAGTAGAACGATTGAAACAACGGACGAATAAACTCGCGCTCCAACGTAAAAAGTTTAGGTAACTCGTCCTTCAAGAGGTCATTATAATAATTGAACTCCTGAGTTGCTTGTTCAACATCATTCTCCGCTTTATACATGGCTTTCTCATCCTTCAAAGTCTTCTCTTTCTTGTCTTGTAGTTTCTTGAGTGTAGCTCGATGTCTGTCATAATCTAATTGCTTGTGTTGGCGTTTGAGCGCAGTCTTCCTGATCACCTTGATAATCTCTAATAATTCATCGGCAGGTCGAATCACTCTTGTCTCGATCATTTCCAGCTCTGGTTGTAGGGTTGCCAAGAGGTCCTTGCAAATTTCTTCGTATTCTTCGCATGCCCTGATTCCCTCTGGATTTCCTTCTTGAACCAGGGAATCCGGATCGGACATTCTTCCTGAAATTGGCTTGTATATTTCGGCGATCGCTTTAGAAAATTCAATCTGATGGTTCATCATGCCATTAATAGCTTCAAAGTATTTTTTACTCTCATCGTGCAGCTTCTTCGTCTCGGTTTCCAACTCCTGGAACCGCCGTTCCGCATCGATATAGACGGCATCTTTTGTTTGTTCCCCTAGATTGAACTTGGCTTTGAACGTTTGAGGCGCCTGTCAATCAATCAGTCAAAATTGCAAGAACCCCGCGATCCGGCTTGATAATGTTCACTCATACTCACTCTGACCAGGGATTTTTGAAAGCCCTTGAAGGACATTTCCCAATTTTAGCTTCAAAACCTATCAAGAAAAAGCCCAGTGTAATATTTTTGAGCCGATTAACAGGAAGTTTTGTTTGTAGTGTTGTATGTTTGTTGTGATGAGTTGTAATGTTTGAAGTAGAAAGATGCCTCTGGTGGTATTTCAGGGTTGTTTTCTGTAGTACAGACGATGACGAGGAGTGGCTGAGCAGATCTTGTTGACGGCGGTTTCTATCAGCCCCGATATGCTTGCTATTTTAGGTAACAATAACAAAGGAAGTATATGAAGGTATTCCCAGGTCTAAAACGTCGGAGTGGAAGAAAACTTGCTTTGGAGCGCATTCCAAAGTCAAAATGTTCATGAATTGAATCGTCGGATCGTTTGCATCAACTCACATGGGGGGGGCATAACACGGCATTCTCAACAAGCATGGGCCCTTTACATGGCAGGGTAAGACGGAATGCATAAAATGTTTATGAAGTCATCCCAGCTTTTATGATAATTATGAAAGAACCTTGTCTTCCAGGTTGCTCTGCCACTGCTACTTCTGCCACTATTAAACCGCCACTTTTTGATTTTATTACTCAGCAAATGATTAATTGCATCTGTTTTCCAACCTTGATTGGTTGTTTCCACCAAGAATGCACTCAGATCATACTTTGATGCCTCATATCTATGGCTAGGAAGCCCATTAATCCGATGTCCTGCTCCCGCTCTTTTTAACAAAGGTGGCCAATTACATTTCACATTCCTTTCAAATTTCGGTGATTCGCAGGACAGCACGGAGTTAGGACGAAATCTAGTACAAAGAGAGTTTAGCTTATTTTAATAATCCGGTAGAATTTCAAATTCAAAAGTCTCCAAATAAGAAGCTCAATAGTTTCCCCTCAGTGGAATTGCCTTCCACTTCGATATCATCAAATTCACCATTTATCATTCATGATAATGTCGAGTTTGGCTTCAAAATCATTGAGGCAGGCCTCGCGCCTTTGCTTACAGCAATCGTCTCCAGCTGCTGGACTGCTGAGAACCTCCGCCTTTGCTCGGGTGGCGTCCATGTCAAGGAGGGGTTATGTTTCCGAGACGAAGAAGGATAGCGCTCAAGTTACTGTTGACTCTGCGATCCGATCAGAGCAGAAAGCTTTCTTTGAAGAGACCGGCAAACACGCTCAAGACCAATCAATATCTGGAACTTCCGTAAACGCCGATGCGATGATGAGTCCCATGGCTGGTAATTACCCCTCGCACAATTTTCCGTATGTGAAGAAGCTTCACTGACATCGAATTAGGCGTGCTCAAGCAAGCTACTGTCATGGACGAAGGCAATAGACCAATTTACTTGGATATGCAAGCTACCACTCCATTAGACCCACGAGTACTGGATAAGATGCTGCCTTTCTATACTGGCTTATACGGCAACCCACATTCGAGAACCCACGCCTATGGTTGGGAAGCCGATGTGGCGACGGAAGAAGCAAGAGAACACATTGCTACACTGATTGGAGCTGACCCAAAAGAGATTATTTTCACAAGTGGAGCTACTGAAAGTAATAACATGAGTGTTAAAGGTGTAGCAAGGTTCTTTGGCAGAGCAGGAAAGAAGAGGCATATTATCACAACCCAAACGGAGCACAAATGTGTATTGGATAGTTGTAGGCATTTGCAAGACGAAGGTTTCGATGTTACATATTTGCCAGTGCAGCAAAGCGGCCTGGTTGACATGGCCGAACTTGAAGCCGCCATTCGACCCGAAACAGCCCTTGTCAGTATCATGGCAGTCAACAACGAGATTGGTGTTATTCAACCACTTGAAGAAATAGGTAAACTCTGTCGCTCGAAGAAGGTCTTCTTCCATACCGATGGCGCACAAGCTGTTGGAAAGATTCCTTTGGACGTTAATGCGATGAATATTGATTTGATGTCAATTTCATCTCATAAGATCTATGGACCAAAAGGTATCGGTGCATGTTACGTACGCAGAAGACCTAGGGTCAGACTTGACCCGATCATCAGTGGAGGTGGACAAGAGAGAGGTTTGAGAAGTGGTACTCTCGCACCTGCATTAGTTGTTGGCTTTGGTGAAGCTTGCCGGATTGCAAAGGAGGAGTTGGATGTAAGCTTTGATATTCCTTTCCCACTTTTTGCTTTCATGATGACCTACTTTACATATGCATGGCTTTCCTAGTGGCCTCCTTGATTGCAAGTTGAGGCTTCTTTGACGACTCACAGTACCTTGTCTGATTTTTCAACTCAATTATTTCAATCTCAGCGACCATTGAAACCGGATTTATGCTGACAATACAATAGTATGACCATGCTCGCGTCAAGAAGCTTTCGGACAGACTTCTCAAGGGCCTTCTCGCAATGGAGCACACCACTCAAAATGGCGACCCAAATCATTTCTATCCAGGATGCGTAAACGTTTCTTTCGCTTATGTCGAGGGAGAATCTCTTTTGATGGCACTCAAGGATATTGCTCTATCCTCAGGAAGTGCTTGTACATCTGCCTCCCTCGAACCCAGTTATGTCCTCCGGGCACTCGGTAGCAGTGATGAGAGTGCACACAGTAGTATCAGATTTGGAATTGGACGTTTCACAACTGAGTCTGAAATCGATTACGTCTTGAAAGCAGTCGAAAATCGAGTCACATTCTTACGAGAGTTGAGTCCACTTTGGGAGCTCGTACAGGAAGGTATTGCTTTGGACAGTATTGAGTGGAGTCAGCATTAAATTTTTGCTAAGAATTAAATGAAATTTGGCGGGGTATTGGCGTTTTGTGATATCACTTCAGCGGGATGGAGGCTCTTTTGGGTGTAACATAGCGAATGATTGGGCGAAATAGTGCCCTCCATGTATACTGATTAAATGATAATGAATGCAACAATAGCATATCGAATTTAAGTGCATCTCGCCTTGAGATAGATGGATTTAAAAACTACCAATGCCTTTGTGTCGTCTTGAGAGTCTTGAGAGGTCTTCTGAACTATAATGAATGAATGAACTATACACTGAATGAATGCATATGCAAGTATGTATGTCTCACAACAGTGCAAGACCAACGTCCGCGTCAACGATGATCACCTACCATTCCCCTCCCACGTGCCTCCCTAGCCCTAGATTGTTCTAACCGACACGTCAACCAAGCTCGCCAAGAGAATACCCAACTAGCTCTCACCCTCCCAACCCCACCACGCAGTGAATCCCCCACTTTCTGTCTGACTTTTGGAATCTCTCTCTCCACTTTATTCTGCAAAAGGTAGATTGCTGCTCACTCGCTCGTGTGATTGATGTTGTTTGTTCCCCCGATCTTAGAGCTTGTGTGGATGGAGGTAGCGGGAAGTAAAATGAACGAGACAATATGCAAAAGGATACTTCGACGGGCCTAATCCGGGATCGAACCGGAGACCTCTTACAATTTAGATCCTGAAACCCAAAGCAAGAATTCTACCACTGAACTATCAGGCCGAGGAGAGATGGTGGTCTCTTTGATAGAGGTGGGAGTGTTGTGTGGTAATATTAACAAATGTACGGTAGGCGAATGTGGCTTTTCATAAGCGAAACAAGGACCTCTTTAATTGAATTACAAATTTAATCCAAATGAAATACTAAATTGTGAAATTCTGAAGTGATAAAATGAAAATTTGAGTCTTCGTTATATTAAATATTAGGACTATTTATATTGAATATAACATAAAAGAGAGATCTAAGCTATTGCATTTCTTCTCAATAATACTCAGTTCCGGCCCTCTTGTTACGCTTGCGTAGAGTGTGGATGGAGTGGTTCATTCACTGTCTAATTTAGTGTAGCTGCGTGGTACATGTCGTATGCGATATGTAGATGTTATAGGGTAGTGTAAAATTGTGTGTCTAATCTTTTGGCTCGTGTATACTTGTAGATAGATGGTAGATAGACTCGGTAGGATGTCTAACTATCCAATTCATTATCAGTTTGTCCAATAGTCCAGACTGCAGTCCAGCAATAAAGATTATTAAATCCTCAAAACCCATTGAATCGTTCATATCATGTGAGATGTTGAATTTGAAACCAGACTCTTATATTGTTGGACTGCAGTCCGGAACTATTGGATACACTGTTCATTATCTAGGTGTGTTTATTTTTATTGTTATTGATATATGTTCGATATAGCCTCTCTCTCTTCAGATCTCTTCATTCGTGTCAAAGGGATTATATGAGAAATTCGATAATTTCTAAATTCGGGTAAAGGGGGAGGAGAAGAGGTGTATATCTGTACGTAGTACTTGTATAGGTACGTAAATAAGGGAGAAAATGGGTAGAAGCGCAGAGCCGAGGTTTATTATTGAGTGATAGGTAGGCACGTAGGCAGATGGAGTAGAATGGGGGTGTATACACCCTAACAGAGCAGATATGGATTATGTTTCAGCAATTGTTTATATTGATTTCTGTAGATTTCGTAGGTAGTAATAAGTATATTATGCTGTAGAGTGTGGAAATGTCAAATGTCAATATCTTTAGTGAAGTTAACAGTGGTGTACGGACTGACGGGATACTACAAAAGATGATCTGTTAATATCTTGTGATATATCAACTAGTATATGTTAGGAATTGTTACAATTATTCATTAAAAATGTAACAATCAGGATCTGAACTTTGATATCGAACAATTGAAGAACGAATTTGTTATTAAATATGGAAATTGAGAAGTGACCCGTCAATCCATACACCCACTGGTGGCTCTCTCAAAGGTCAGCACTTTTAGGGGGCACGATAGCGAATGTTTGAAATATGATGAAAGGAAGAGCTGGATTACGAAAGTTTCAATTTATTACATTTTCAATTTTTTTACAATTAAGTGTTCGGTTCTCTACACCTTTGGAACCCCCCTTCGAATTTCTTATTGGAAAAGATATGACAATTTCCATCAAGTCAAAAATTCCACCAATGTTCCCAGCATATCCTTCATCAATTTCTCCTCCCCATCTCCTTCCTCATCTCCTCCTACCACGGTATCCAATTGCTCTCGTATGGTCTCCTTCAATAGATCCAAACCCTCATCTCTCTCTGCCAATAGTTCCCGAATCTTTTTTTCCGCTCCTGCATCCTCCGCCACTAGCCATGCCAGAATAACATCAACAGTCTGCAAGCAAAACAATCCCGCGTCCATCCTTCTCGACAACCACTCGTCTGCCATCTCTTCTCTCTCTTCCGCGCCAAGTCTCGTTTGTTCTTTGCGGATTTCCGTATCTACAGACGATACCCGTGCTGCATAGTCTCGACGAAGTTTCACGAGCTTGCCTATCTTTTCATAGTCTTTCTCTACGAACTTTGCAAGCGTACGGATCCGACCGGCTTGATTGGCAGGCAGAAGACGAAGTAGACTTGAGAATATTCCTAGCAAATGTTCGATGGTTTGACCGTCGATTTTCTTCATAAACATTCCGAATACCACTTTGAGGCCCGCCGCCTCTACCAACTTTTCACAAACTTCTGCACCAGATTGTCCTCCCAATGCATGATCTAATAGTCTGAGTGCGCGTGATTTACTCATTTTGCCCTCTTTGACCATAATCAAACAAAGTTCGACACCTTCTGCTTCAACAAATTTTTGTTTTCCTTCTGGTTCATCAACACAGCAGGTTAAGGAGTCGAAGACGTTTTCTACGAATTCTTCTTCCTCAGTTCCTTTAATAGGATCGCGTTTTCTGTAGGCTGCCAGTATTTGAAGTAGGAGATCGACACCGTCTAGTTCGCAAAGCTTCCGTCGATTCAGTGAGGATGATTGAAGGAGAATTGCCATGACTTCTGCCGAGTATTGTTTGTTCTGGCTCACCGGCGACTCTTTTTTCGGTATTCGATTCAGCAACCAATTCAGTATGTTTGTCTCCTGGCCAATTTTCTCCGCAAGCGTTATTCTCGATGCCAAATTTTCCAACACAGACAACGCATGGTATACACCACTCCTATCCGACTCATTGTTTTCATTGAACCTCGCAAAATTCGAGACCAACAGATCTAATAAATCCGCCTCAATCATAGCATCCACAATTTGGTTCCATTGTTCTTGTTCGGCCTCCACGTCTTCGTCCGTAAGTTCGCTGATAATCTCCACGGCATCAATTGCAATATCTGTATTTTCGTGCGCCAGTAACCCGACCAAGCTCCCAACGCAACCTAGCTTCGCAAATTCTCCGTATAACTCAGGGTGTTCTGATAGAATACTTAGAGCTTTGATGTCTGCATCCAGGTCCGCTTCACTCCCCATAAACTTTTGCGGATCGCTTTCAAATTTAGCTCTCAATTCCGCATTCTTCGTAATCTTCTTCTCAAAGTTTAGGGCCATCTTCCGTAACCATGCCGAATCGATTTTTTCAGGAACAACCTCTGCGCTTTCTTGCCCATCCATATAATCTAATATTTCAGATTCATCCTTCGTGATACCACCACCGAAAAATCGACCTTCTTCATCGTCCGGAATATCTGGTCCATAGTCTTCTTCATCGTCATCAGGGGGAGCGGAAGGTCCAGCTTCTATATCGTCATCCTCTTCTACTGCAGGTTGTTTACCATTGCTTTTCGCATGGCCGTTGGCGGACAATTTCGCGGATTTATAGATTTCATCTAATGGATTGCTTAGCAATGAGTTGGGGTACGAAAGAGGAGAGTTGCTAACTTGGATCTCGAGTAGGTTCTAGTTTGCGCTTATGACTGGGTAAAGCTGGCTTCTACAGAAAATTAGACTGAAGAACATGGGCCTGGAACAATATATGCGCACCTTGAACAAATCATCAATACTTGACATTGTAGCGGATGAGCTCAGCTCGAGGCTGCACGTTTGTATGTGTTTGTCACTACGATTGTGATGTGATACTGTAAGGATCGCGGGCGTGTGTAAAGCACAGTTCTCGAAGAATCGTGCGTAATAAGATCCAATGGAGTAATGATTATTGCATTGGCATTGGAATTATAATTTGTTCATCTACTTGAGAAATCATAACTTTTGAAGCTCCTTGAGCTTAACCTAGGCCTTGCTTAGTCATTCCTTTCCTCATAAGGCTGACTGCACTTCACGTCATCCCTCTGACGACTTTGATATTCATTCTTGCAATTGTGTATTGACCTTTGTTGCTTTTGACATTATTCACCCTGGGGATTAATTTTCCAAGTTAAGACGAATGAGAGTGATAGACAATTTCATTTTTGAATTTAAACCCTTACCACTGAAGAGTACCTAGCTTTGAATAGGAATTCCTGGATTGGCCATACATTGAAACAATTACCTTTTAAGTTCCTAATCCGTGTGAGAAACTTGGATTCGGCAAATAACTTAATTAAGCATGGATTTTTCAGAATCAGGAGGGTTCCTACCAGATGCTCTTCCTTCCCCCTCCCCAAGCACTACCTCGGTCAGCTCCACCTCATCCAATTTACCGCAGCCACGTGCGAAACCTCTTCGTGCTGGTTCAGGAAAAGAACAAGCTGCAAGGCGCTATGTTGAAAACAGACTACTTCACATCTCGAGGCGATACACCAAAAAATTCGAGGAGCCTGAAGAAGGAGATTCGGTAGTCGGCTATGTAAGTATGAAGGAGGTAGCTAAGGACCTTTCCGAGATAATAGATGTGTTGTGGCTCTCAAGTACACGTACGTACCTTTACTTATATATGGTCTTCGGAATCTTGGACTGACTGGAATAGCGAATTTGCAAATTCCTTATTTGCTAAATGTGGCTCTGGTGATGAGTACATATCCCACCAAATTCCCTCCAGCACCGGTTGCAACCTTTGCTGTTCTGAGAAAACTTGATCATGCATTTGCTAGCCTACTGAGAGGAGAAGACTCCGTCACTGGAGAGACCTTACCGGGGTTTCTAGCGGGTAGGAGAGCGGGAATGAGCCAGACTGATATGGTTAGATGCAGAAGTATAGTCGAAGACACCAGAGTCATGATTGTAGACGTCATGAGTAAGGACGTTGAACCAGAGCCCGAACCTGAAAGCGGCGTCGATGATGATGGGGACAACAGAGCCGACGGTATGAATCTGGACGAGGAGGACGACTCGGAATATGACAACGATGAGCTTGCCATGGACATTGCCAGAGTCTATGAGGCAACAATCATGGAGCTCGGCGAAAGGCTGGAAAGTGGTCCTAACATTGGAATTGGGCACAACGATTCATGAAGAGAATAAATCTCACAGTCACGAATGCTTATCAGCAACCCCGGATGAATTCTACTGGGCTAGATTAGCTGAACTGTCAAAAATATGAGGGGCTGTCCCGAATCGGCGATAATTTTCGTCAGCAATGGTTCCGATGGGATGAAGCATGCTTCTCCTAAATTCGTGGCCACCGATATGAAAAGCTAAAGGAAGAAGTATGTAGTTGGGCGTATGGACTACCTATGAAGACTCCAATAGTCGTGAGAGTGCAGGACCAGCCTGACCAATACCATGGCGATGATTCGCCGTGCATGTTAATAGTTTATAGAGGGAATTGTGGGGATAAAGAGAAGACTGCGAAGGTATCTCATGGAGGAAGAAGCCATGAGTGCGGTACTAATGGATCTCAAAAATGAGGGAAATCATCAATCCATGCGGCATTAGGGTCTTACATAACAATGTCAGTCTCCTGTGTTCAGGAGCCTGCACTGTATTTATAACAATCATCGACTTCATTTGAATCCATCCTATTAGTACCATTCAATATGTATCTTGCATGCAAGCTTGCCTGCTTACATCACTGTGTGTGCCAATCGCTCATCTGTGATATGTATTCAAGATGAAAGACCCGCATTGACTACCACAATCTGGAAAGAGATTTTCAGATGTTCTCAAGCTCTTTTGTCTTTCGTGCTTGTTGATTAGCATGATCATTAGTCGCCTTGGTGAAAATCATCTGATCAAACCGGACATTTCCCAAAACTAGGACTTCTGTTGCATGTCTGCAAACTCTAACAACTTAAATATCACGGAAGTTAACGAAATTAACTTGGAAAAACCCCCTCATGTGTAGCCCGTCTTACTATTTCCCTTCTATCAAAGATCCATGTCAAGCTATCATTCAAGTGACATGTTAGAGAGAAACGAATAGCTCTGCTTGTAATGACTATGGATTCTGCTTACAAAGTAATATCACAACTGTCTCGTCGTATCGTTTTCCTCTTTTTCACTTCCCACATTAAGTTTTCCGAACCCAGAGAATCTCAATTCCCTCCCCCAACTCTCCGTACCACGGCCCTTTCTGTTCACTTCTTTCCGCCACTTCAAGCCCTACCCTCTCCATTTGCCACTGTTTGTTTTTACATATCTCTACAAATATTGCGTACGTCCCGGCGTTACGTACCGTACTTGAGATTAACACTTCCACTTGTGGGTACAACTCAAAGAGATCTTCAAGTGTTGCCATTAAAGAAGGGATTACAGCGGGGGAGTAAATTACATCTGCAGCAAGAATTAGATCCAATGGAGTCTGGTTTGATCCTTCGGTTGGCGTTTGGTTGGATGGTGGGCATTTCGACGATAGAAATTCGGGAAATGTTTCAAACTCTCCTGTTGGAAGCATGTGGCCCCAGGTAAGTTCGCATGTGCTTATTTTGGATGTCGTATTTTGAGACGGTATAGGAGTAATAGCATCTGTTATATTGTTGAGGAACAGGCTTGTGTTCATCAGAGTCAATGTTTCAGGGCTTCCATCAGTAGCCAGAACGTGCTTCGCAGAAAGATACTTGGCGCAGAGGATTGACGTGAAACCGGTGCCACAGCCAAGCTCCAATATCGTTTTGTTGGAGATAAGATGAGGATTGAGAGAGATGTAAGTTGAGAGATGAAGAGCAGCTTCCCATGTCCGAAGGCCTGTGGTTCCGGAACCGGATAAAAGGGATGCGGATTCGAGGATGGTTATTGTTGGAGTTTGCGAAGCTAGTGAGGTAGAGGTAGAAGAAATAGGAGGTAGAGAAGAGAGAGTATAGGTCACATAAGATTGTTGCTGAGCAGCTGTAGCTTCTGAAGGAATAGGAGTAGAGAGGAGAATGGATAGTTGGCTCATGAGATTATCTGATATTCCCTGAAGAAAAGAAAGACATTGTCAGAAATTGGGAAAAAGAAACGACATGAGCTTAGAGAAATTTATGACATGTATCCTCACTGATAAAAGTGCTAAATATTGGTACTAAACAACAATTAAACTAAGAAACTGCATCTTATGCATACCTACTTGTTCTTCCCAATCGTGAATACTGTTCTCGATTCTTTTGGTGAGCTCTTTCAGAGTTTTCAATTGATATCTCTGAGGTGGAGGATACTCCAAAACATTTTCCTCAAATAACCTTGAGTAGATGGCTTCCTGGAAAGCATCATCCCGGAGATACTCTTCATCTGGGTATTCGAGATTTGGTAGAAGCTGAAGATATTGACGGCAAAACCTGTCCAATTGATGGTCCTTGGAGAGAATAGGCATTTCCTATTTCTGTCTCTTTGAAATTTGACTTTGAGCTTGAATTTATTTTGAATTCCAAGATGAGATTTGTCAGAATATTTCACAACTTGATGAAATACTGTAGTCAAAGACAATCACTGGATCATTTGAGAATGATTAACAAATCTTTGATAATGAATGACCTTGGGTTGCTCAAGGACAATCCGAATAAATTACCACCATAATATTAAGGCACCAACCTAGGGTTTCTGACCTTTCGGATCCACTGCTTCGCACATTTTCACCGCTTACTAATCAATTTGGCTAGTGTTAGCGCAATTTGACTTACCGAATCTGAGAGCCACTCGAACTTTTTTGCAATCCTCCTACGACAGCGACATCCATCGACAATCTATACCACGACAACTGTCTCGAAACTTCGCAGACAGGCTGATCGACTTAGATAATCGCAAAAATGGCCGACAATAACGCCCCAGTTACGCTGCGAACCCGCAAATTCATTCGCAACCCTCTCCTCGGCCGAAAGCAAATGGTCGTGTAAGTCAACATCATTCTTATCGAATCCGCCACCTATTTCGAACAATTACAGTATCGAAGGAACACTATTTAAGTGCCTTTGGAGTACAATGAGGAATGCGAAAATTCTTGAATTGGAAGGCTGATGATGGATTTTCTTAATATAGTGACATCCTCCACCCAAACCGTGCCAACATCTCCAAGGATGAGCTCAGAGGCAAACTCGCCGAACTCTACAAGGCTAGCCAAGACCAAGTCAACGTTTTCGGTCTCCGTACCCAATTCGGTGGTGGAAAGACAACCGGTTTCGCCCTCGTCTACGACTCCCCAGAGGCAATGAAGAAATTCGAACCCCACTACAGATTAGTCCGTGTTGGATTTGCTACCAAGATCGAGAAGGCCAGCAGACAACAACGTATGTTACAGTCCTTGTCCTGGTTTGCGAAATTGCTTGGGTGGAAGCGAATTTTGCCTACGAATTGATACTGACATGTGCTGGAATTTAGGCAAGCAACGCAAGAACAGACAAAAGACACTCAGAGGTACTGCGAAGGTCAAGGGTGCCAAGAAGAAGAAGGAGTAGAGCACTCGCTTCATCTTGGGGTGGGAAACGGTTGGTGTTGTTGGACCTGGGGATTGGCTATGTGCTTTGTACGCATCTGCATCGATCCTCCATCGTATCATGCTTTGGTGTAATTAGGGAACGAAAATAGAGGCATGATGGCATGAAACCTCTAATCGGTCTCTATTAGGTCCACACTACAAACTTCAATCACGGTGTTTTGCTCGTTCATTACGAAATCTGGTTTATGTGCAGCATGGTCATGGGTGATATAAAAATGGAAATATGCGTTTGCAACCTGGAGGTTGCTATTCCTCAAATTTTACTTTTTCTTACATGGCTCTCTCCCACCTCCCATGTCACCATTGCATCATGGACACAAATAATCATCTGCAAAGATGCCTTTGACCGTTTCTGCAAGCGCTTTTTGACATGTCATTTTATGCAATTTACCTTCTGTCAACAAAGTTTGCCTCGTGCGCTACTACAAACTTTATATTGACATTTCAAGCTGAACTGCCCCAATTTCCCCCCTTTTGATGTTACAAACCACATTGCGTCCTGCAAGCAAAGCCATGTTAGGTAGGTATCGATCCGTGCTTCGTTTCGGTCCGTACCTTCTTCAATCGCTATTTGAATCTCGGTTTCTGTACATGTTCATCTGCATTGATTGTGGAGATGACGGACGTCTCCCCGTTATACAAGCACTTGTACCTTCAGCTAGCTTGTGGTTCTTTGCGTTTCACACACTTGCTGGAGATGAGATAATGGCATATTCCACATGCTGGGCGAACACAATTGACTTAGGTGACAAGAAAAGAATGAGATTATCAATACTAATGAGCACAAAAAGAACGTTCTGGATCCAAGGCGACAAAGGTTCCTATGTCATGGACTTGAGGCTCGGCTCGTGGGCTTCCCGAATTGCTCCTCGGGAAGGAGATTTCGGAAGCCTAGCCTCATTTACCACGAGGTCCAAATAAGTTACAGATGGAGGATAGCACTTGAGTGTAAGTCGGAGAGTAGAAGTCTAAGCTTGAAGCATGAGATATCATATATCACTTTCCTATTGATAATCGAAGGGCATTCAAACATCAGGTATGGCACTATCTCATGTCGACCTTCAGCAACATATCGATTGTGATTGATTTTAGACGGTAGATAACGGTGGATGTGATTGAGAGATTGGCCACTGCGCAAGGCAAAACCATCACCATGTTGACACCATATACTGTACAATGACATGAAGTTCATCCTAAGTATCTGCTGTGCTTCGCTAGTACTGAGAAACCCCAAAAATGAGACATCAATTGTACAAGTAGATGCAGTGCTCATCCGGTCTTCAACGTTCAGCTTTCCCTACCATGACCCTGATTTCTCCCCCAGAAACAGAGAGATGTAAAGGAGCCAGGCACAACGCTTTATTCTTCACCGTACCTCAAATCATTAGGGTGGGTGGGGTCTATTTCCTGTCGTGTAACATTTGTGATACCTTTTGTGTAACATAAACTTCAACTTAAATGCACTTTTTGTGGCACGAGGTCGCTTACGCCTCGCAGATTGCATCTTTGAGATTCCCAATGCCGTGACAAGGTCAATGCATCTGTGATTGGTTCAGGAAGGATATCTGAGTTGCATCCGGAAATCTTCCTTTTGCTCCATCAAAGCGAAAAATGCAAAAGTCTGGTATGGGTATCATTGCCAAGGGCATAGGATCGTCTCGTTTCTTCCTACTTTGGCACTTGGGAAGGATCCCTGCATCATGGCATAAGCAGGGAAAATATTTTGGGTCGATATTGATGATTGTGACCAGGAGACACAGTCAGAGATATGTTCAGATTGGTCAAGTTGGTCAATGTTTAGGCCAAACTGGTCGAAGATTGGTCTCATCTGATCGAAATTTTGGCCAAAGTTGGAAGGAGATATGATATTAGAATGATGATTATAATTATTATTAAGTCTGACTGCTATCAGCGTTTTGCTGTGACTATCCGATAGTACCCAGTACTGTATGGTGTATCCAACACTCTAAGAAGCGCATACACTGCGCGTTAGCAATCAAGTAGTACTTGATAAACTTGAACATTGAATGTATTGATACCAGTATCGTACGACAAACACTCTGATCACCATCAACCACACCACAACAACCCAAAACTTCTGAATGTCAAACAACATTTGCAAGTGAGCTCGAGCTAAAGACGATGCCCACATTTTCTCTCCCATCTGCCATAAGTCTTCTACCAGATTTTGTTGTCTCCATGAACGTATTTGTGAATCGAATAGAAAAACATAAGATACGTTAGAAATAAAAGGGAAATATTGACCAACTACTTCTCCCCCGTTCTTGCTCACGTTTTGCGTCTTGCCTTGCCTTGCCCATTCGCCTCGAATTAAGAATCAGAACCAAAGGAAACTTTTTTTAATAATGACAAAATAAACACAATATAGCCACACAAATTTTCACCACTGCCTAATAATCTCCATTTCTCTGCTTCTCCTTTCGAAGTAAACACTCCCCCACCGAGAGATCCTCAACACACTTGCCCCAAACCTAAAAGAATGTGCAGTCCATCTCCAGCTCAATGTACGCCCGAGCCCATTCAATCCAACCCTCAACCGTACCAGCGGTAGTACTCGAATACCCATCTATTGCCCCCATTTCCCACTTATTCTTTCACTGTGAAGTGTGCAAGCTCTAGCTCATCCGATTGAGACTTTTGGCGTATGAGACTACTGCACCAGTTATTCGCCATTTCCTATCCATTTTACCCACAATTCTTTAGCCTGCAACACTGAGCAGTTGCTGACGGTGATTTATTCCCCTGTTCTTCCAACACGTATTACTTTCCTTAACCGAATTCTCCCATACCATTGTAATTTTCTTCCTTGTCCGATACAAGTCTCATCTCACTAAATTTCTCATGTTCAGTGGATATCTGTGACTGAATCGAAAACGAACTCTGAAAGCAAAAAGAATCAACGCCATTGAACCAAGCCGCTCCTAATGAGCGATCTTGAAATATATGAACACAATGCACACAATGAACAGTAGATAAGAACAGAGACAACAACGCCCGTCTTCTTCCACCTCCCGCCGATTCAAACCCTACCCCCCCTTTTAAAGTATCTTTTGTCTTTCCCCCATTTCGCCATTTTCATACCAAACAAATATGACCAATGAATAAATACTCGCACGATTTTAACAAAAACAAGAACCAAAATGAAACAAAATAAACGAAGTGAAACAAAGTAGTTGAGGTGTCAGGCTCCATGTCGGCGATTTTAATGTCTTCGAGGTTTGATATCGTCCTTTTAGTCAAAGTGGGTGATATTCCGTCTGTGCTTTGAACAAACATTCCATGGATCCGAGCGTCGAGCATAGAACCAAATTATCTCGATGAAAGACTTGAGATATATTCTCTCGAGGGCGCTGGAAGGCCATCATGTGAGACTGGGGGCATTTGAGGAGGAAGCTGCAAGAGCCCATGATTCTGCACCTGAGTGGGCAGATTGGGCGTTGGATAATGGCCGGACGTGTGTGGGACATACGGCTGTCCATTTGCTAATAGACTGCTTCCGCCGCCGCTAGACTTTCGGTTATTAGCCGGCCATGTATTATCAGTGGTATTGGTCTGACTATTTTGACGACTTTTGCTGGCCTCGCTTCCACTGCTTGTTCCATAGTGGCTTATTTCTGTGGTCGAATCATTGGGCTGGGGGTAATATAGACTGCCGTTCATAGTTGATGCATCATACATTTCCGAATCATGCTGTGATGACGAAGATTGCTGTCCCGATTGGTAAGCAGCGGTAGCAGCGGCTGTGGTGATTTCGTGAGGGCTGCTAGTGGAAACACTCATATACGGATTTGTCAGGGGCATTTGAATCGAAGTGTTGATTTTTGCCGAGCTGTTCAAGTTTGAGCTCATATATACATACGGCTGAAGTAAGTTCTGAGAATTAAAAGCACTGTCATTTGTGGACCCGTATTGTCTGTTTGGGTATGGGAGTTGCCTCTCGGTGGTGGTGGCGACATTGAGGGCAGCTTGGACACAAAAGTTCTTTGATTCCGAGTCAACCATTGAGCGCGCATTATAACTTTGGTATGCCGAATTATAATTGGCTGCTGCTTCCGAGTCCATATACATTGGTGCCGGAGGGTCCACGCGTGTGCGCCCGTTGCTCTGAACCGGATAATTAGACACAGAAACAGAATCTTGTGCTGCCACTTGATACGGGGTTGAACTTGACAAATTGAATTCGGCAGGTTCTTCGGTGAAGTTTTCATAAGAAGAATTAAGAAATTTCGGTCCTTGGAAGCCATAATTGGAATAACTTGGTCGATAATTAGTACTATCGGGACCCAAGTTGAGGGTCTGGTACGTCGGATAGTAACTGTTGTACGGGGCGTTAGAAGGCATTCGGTACATTGAGCGCAAACTATCATCAGAGCAATCAGCCGGAAGATCCTTTGCTTGTTCTAGCCGCATAGCCGCCACCTAAATTACTCGAGTTAGTATTTCTCGTTATGAACAATGGGCTGATCGGACGTACTCTCAAGAACTCGCATGGTTCTGAAGAGGACTGTTTGCAGTGGTAACATGGCCTGCCATTGTCTTCGCCGCTGCACCGAATCTTGCGCTTTCGGCATCTTTGGCACTATGAGAAAATTTGATCAGTACATACACTCAAAGCGGCGAAAAGTTTACATGGCGGTACACAGAAGTTTGGGTGGCATACTGCTACCTGAATTCTGCGTCTCATTTGATGATGTCCCGGTTCGGTGTTTTCTGGTTCACGATCATTGCTTCGTCCATCGCCATACGTCCGAGATGGGTATGAGTGCTCGGAGCGCTCTTGAGCCAGTGGATAGCTTTGACCGCGCGGACCGCATCTACGGAAGGTAGGCTCCTCCTCTAAGTAGTATCCTCGAGTGACCATCTGAATTCGATAAGCAATAGATCGGATGTTATTTGGAGCTTTATCGGTGCACTGCCTGGCTTACCTTGAAAAGATATTGGGAAGATTTGAAGAATTTGAAAGCAGTTGGGTTCAACTCGTGTACAAAAACAAATGTGTCAAGCTTCAATAGGATCCGAGATGAATCAAGGACCTGGGGTTTATCAAATCTTGGGGCTGTCAGGCGAGAGCAAGCATATTATAATGGGTACAACAGAATTTGTGATGTTTGTCTTTATGAAAGATTTCCTGCACACTAGTACTGCTAAACTTGAGATATGATTAAAATAAACAGAATGAATATTTTAGCTTTGTGGCCCCTCTGCGGACTGATGCATCTGCTATGTAATTTGGAAGATCGACAAATGTTTCCGGCACTTAAGCAAACAGCATAAATTCTGGGGTATAAATTCCAGCTTCCTGGTTAGCTTTCAGGGTTAAAAATTTCAGAGCTTACAGTGGTGGATGCAAATATTCAATTATGATGAGACTGTCTCGATGACTGAAACAATTTCACCGTAGAACAAAGAACTCATGAGCCTCAGTAAGCTCATCTTACCTCCTATTTAGGTAGCATATAAATTTGGAAATTCATGTAGCTTTCCGTATTGGCCCCCATTTATGTTTTTTTGACACCTACCAGGCTAGGAGCAACTTTACTCCTTCTAGACAGAGCTACATATCATTGTGAATGACAGATAACGACAATTGCGCCTGGTAGCATTGCAATGAATTCAGCAAACAACTGAATAAAGATACGAATTATGGAACAATTATGAACTTGCAAACGATGTATCACCGCTGGTGCTTGTCATACTCTGCTCCTCAAATCTTGCGCTACTTTGCTCCCCAATTCGTTACAGGTAAAAGAGTCAATACGCATCCAAATTGTCAATACGGGGTACGTAGCACATATTTTGATGCAGGAGAGCAAGGTCTAATCAAGTCCATGTCAAAACCTTGGAAGTCTAGCACTATTCCAGCACTATTTGACTGAGCGCGCCACCATCAGAGAAGAACCTCAAACACTTTCAGAGTTTAGCTCTGATTTACATGATCATTCAATCACATTCAATCAAAATTCGCTCCTTCCAATGGAATTGGAGCAAACAAACCCAGCCTAACGAATTTTCATTCCTAGTTTGTTTGCTTCTAGCCGAATTCTGGCCACAACCAAGCAATGTTGCATAACTTCTCTCTGCAGTATGTTCCATTTTTCTTTGGAAACCGATTCAAAACGGCTGGCAGGGTATCTGAGTTCTTTTCTAACAAGACGATGCTCAGGCAATGCAACGTGACTGGTACGAACATCAGTTTAATTGCATCAATGTAAATTCTGGTGTTACAGATGGAATAGCATAGATGAAGAGCTTGGGCTCAGACGCTTAAGAGAGACTCTGTCGCTTCGCACAATTTTCGTTACGTCAATTCGAATAGAAAGCAAGTGAAGTCTTCGTTGTACCGATGATGATGTGCGAAGTGGTGTAATAGAAATAAAGCCGTATCAGTTAGTCACTTCGAATACTGAAAAAATACAAGCCAATCATCGGGATGCCGATGACTACCGGCTTCCATTATGTATCTCGAAGCAAGATCTTAGAGAAGATAGTCTTCCCGTAGAATGCGTATATTATGGGGACAAAGGGCTAAATATCGAGATAGCTAGCAGTTGTTAAAAGTGTCACCAAGCTATTGAGTACCCCCCAGACTTTTGGTGTTAGATCTATTTCGATAAGATACAGTCCGGCCAAGCTGTAAACTCGTGAGAATCGGACCATCGAAGCCCTGGCATGGGCATCAGATTTCGGCTTACTCGTTGTTGATTCTATAATAGCGTGACATTAAAATCATTTATAAGAAGACGCGGCGGGAAAACTACTTCCCCGAGATGGGCCAAATCATAGGCGTGCATACCATGCAACATTATGAAAATTGTGGGCAGTTATTGATAGATCATGACGGGTGGCTGCTTCGCGTGCTCTGCCAATGCCTGTGCGTTATGCGCGTAGCCGTTACGCATAGTTGACGAGGGCCAATGAGAACCACTGAAGTCCAATGACCTGGTAATGGATGTTTCTTCAAATAAAATGTAGTGATATGTTACTCCTTCCAATGCAGGCTGAAAATCTTGAGTAGACAGTAATAGCCACTTTCCTCGAAGATGAAGGCCAAGACGTTGCGCTGCCTCGATGGAAGCCAAAGGGAATGGTGTTTGCACAGATCGCATTAAGGAATGTAATCTATAGTACCGAAGTGACGGTGCAGCCGTGCGGTGGAAGCTGCAGGAAGCGATCGAGATATAGATGTCCTCAGCATGGAGACTTATCAACTGCTTCTCGGACGTTTTATTTTCATCTACCCGCCCCTTTGTCTGCAGCCCTTTCGGATACGAAATCTGCGAGTCCAATAGGAAGAACAAATCTCTTAGCGACAGCATGTTGACCAACAACTGACACCTACTATCTTCAAGGCTGCGCGAAGATTGGATGAATGTTCGGCGGTGGCACGTGATATGTGAGGCAAGCGTGTCTCCGTTGTTTCTGCTTTCTTCATCAGATGAAGAGCGAGTTGGAGGATATACATCTCACTTACTCAGATATTTCCTCGGGCATTGTTTCCACTGAACCAATTGAGCCGTACTTTAATTGGCTGGAGTTCAATTGATTTATGTAATGCTGGATATGAATGGAGGAATCTTCCCTCCTAGACTCAACACAATGTTTGAGACCATGGCTGTCGAGGAGGGTGAGGAGAACAGTTAAATGATGAAGTTGATAAATATGATATCGAGTATACAGGAGCTCCGACGGTCACTTGAAGAGGACTACTATATGTATATGAAAATAAAGAAGCTAGACCGCCATACTGCTGTGATTGGTGATTTGCGCTTTTAGTTTCGCAAAGTGACAATCTTGTATTTTAGCCGCGGTTCCGCGCTTGTACGATGATCAACCCACCTGCATCACAGCTTCACAACCCGGCATCGGTATTTTCAACAATCATGAGTGTCCTTCTTGAGACCTCTGCTGGTGATATTGTTATTGACCTATTGGTCGATTATTCCCCCAAACTTTGTGAAAAGTAAGTCTTGAATCCCAATGCCTTCCCATGTCTTATGAAGTAGCTGAACACATAGATACTAAGACGATCGCGGTAATTTAGCTTCTTAAAGCTCTGCAAAATCAAATACTACAATTTTTCTCCGATCTATGGCGTACAGAAGAATTTCTCGTGCCAAACTGGCGATCCGATAGGACCTGATTCTAAAGATGGCGACGGAGGAAGCTCGATATGGGGGTTATTAGAAGGCCCGGCGAAAAAGACGTTCAAAGCAGATTTTCACCCAAAATTAAAGCATGCGGAAAGGGGAACTGTTAGTATGGCGACTGCGCCGTCAACGAGAGATCCAGATGAACGTCTCGCAGGCAGTCAATTCATAATCACCTTGGGAGACGACCTAGACTATCTGGATGGCAAGGCAGCTATATTTGGCAAAGTGGTAGAAGGGTTCGATGCGCTCGAGAAAATCAACGATTCATTTTGCGACGAGAAAGGACGGCCTTTGGTAGACATACGAATCAAGCACACGGTTATCTTAGATGATCCTTATGATGACCCAGCAGGTCTTGTCGAACCACCAGAAAGTCCTGTACCCTCCAAAGCGCAACTAGCTACGATTCGTATTGGCGAAGACGATGATTTGAATGAAGAAACGGATGTCGAAGCTGTTGAGAAACGGCGACGAGAGCGGGAAGCACGAGCGCAAGCCTTGACTTTGGAGATGGTAGGAGATCTTCCTTTTGCGGAAGTCAAACCACCGGAGAATGTTCTTTTTGTGTGCAAGCTTAATCCGGTTACTACAGGTAATTTGCACAGGTTAAATTGATTATCATTTGAATGCTAACTTTCTATTTTCAGATGAGGATCTCGAACTTATTTTCAGTCGCTTTGGCAAGATCCTCTCTTGCGAGGTGATCAGAGATAAAAGAACGGGGGATAGTCTACAGTATGCGTTTATCGAATATGAGGACGAAAAATCTTGCGAACAAGCATACTTCAAAATGCAAGGCGTTCTCATAGACGATCACAGAATTCATGTCGACTTTTCCCAGAGTGTATCAAAACTGTCTGATACCTGGCGAACGGCAACAAACTCTAAGCGAAGGCAAGGAGGTGGCGGCTTTGGCGGTGTTAGTGGACTGGAGAAGAAGAGGCAGTATAGAAATGCGGAATATAGCTCGGGACCAAGAAGGGACAGATACGGTATGGTTATCGATGAGGATGAGCTGAGGAAGAGACATGAAAGGGAAGGAAAACCCGAAGAGAGCAGAAGAGAAAGAAGCAAAAGCCCCCGTGAGGAAAATAGAGATTATAATTCTCGGAACGACCGACGAGATGGTGGTCACAACAGGGGAGGTAGATACGACGACAGGGACCGGAGGGATAGGGGCAGATATGATGACCGTGATAGGTACAGAAATGACCGAGGCCCACGAGATGACTATAGACGGCGATAGTGATTCCTGGAAAGATTGGTAAATCCGGCGTTATGGAATGTCAGGAGACACATGGAGGAAGGCTCACATGATCCGTATCCAAATTGACTGTATTTTCCGTTTTCAATTTTTTGACGGCAAAGCAAAAGCTCAAATACATACATACATAATAATGTTACCTCAATAAGTATTCAGAAATGCTTTACCATTGCATACCACCACGTAAAGCACTTACAATTCGAGGACATTCGAATATATATCTATCCACTTTAAGGTATTACGCGAAGCGAAGATCATCGAAACATTCGAATATAGATATAAGTGTAGATGTATTCGATATTTGCATGCCAGTATGTCAGTATTTAATATGATATCATCTTATTTCTCAACAGGTTCCTCGGTGGTCTTCATATTGGGTCAAGTTGGGACGGTCCTGTAATAAGTATAATATCTGGGAGCGGAGGGAGAACACAAGTGGGATAGGTAGAACGAGATGAGACGGAATGAACAACCGAAGAATGCAGGTGTGAAAGTATACAAAGGTATTCAAAGAGAGAATCATAAATGAGAATCATGTAGAAAGGAGAAGATATCTGGATACCTCATCTTTTGAAATTCAGTACCATTTATTAATACTAAAGTATTGTCAATGTCAATCCTCCCCTGGGTTGAATATTTGAAAAAGAATCTCCAGTTCTCAGTTCAAACATAATTCGTTGGTAATTAATCTCTCGTTTCATTCTCTCCTCCGTTTCCCTCACTCTAAACCTGTGCTGGTTTACTAGTCTGTCGGCCCTTTGAATTTTAACGCTCTAGATATCCTTTCCTTCATTGCCATAATAAAGCGTTTTACATGTCTTTCAATGCTCTCTCCCTCAATATGTCATAAATGTTCTATGACGTATCCGTAATTCGTGACAACTGCATTCTTGATGAATATCGCTGAAAATTGGGCTCTTGTTAAACTTTGCTCGGAGCTCAGATTTTTGAACTTCGAGATAGTTCAGTAAGTACGCAACCAAAGCTCTCAGTTTAGCGGTCTATTAGATATTAAATGATTCAAAAAACTTCCTTTACGCCTTAATTAATTGCTTTTTGTCATCATTGAGAACGAAGGGGCGTTTGACCATTTCCACAAAATCAGCCTGTACGCGAAGCCTCGCCCTTTTGATGCCCACTACTCAAGCCTCCCTTCTCATCAATACCAGGCGCATTCTCGTTCGTAACACCACTATACGCAGGTCTCGAAGTGCCATTCGCCTGGGTAATATCTTCCGCCAAAGCATCTTCATAGGAAGGCGGAGCATCATCTAGAGCCGGTGCCCCTGGCGCTCCAACTTGAGGTGGAAATGCCGGATCAAAAGGTGGCGGTGCGGTGTTGACTGGGGGTCTTACTGGAATAGGGGGATGAGCTGTCATGGCGTCTAAAAGTGCCGCTGGTGGTTCAATGCCAGAGAAGATTTCAATTTTGAATCTGAGAGGAATTGATATTGTTTGCGACTGGGTTTGTTAGTTTTCATTCACGCATTCCTGAAGTAATTCATTATAAGACATACCTGAATCTCTCCTGGGTAGCCATAACCTAATCCAATCCTCACCTCAAGTTCATATCGACGAGCAAGATTGCAAGTGACAAAGGAAGGGGCAACGGTATTTGGTAGAGGAATTGCATCCCATAATTTACTATCTATGGCTGTCTCAGTACCGATCGGATCGTCCGGTGATCCGATAGGAATGGATAGTCCAGTCAAACTCATCACAACCCAAGTACTTGTTTCAACTCTAATAACATCTGAAGCCTTTACTTCAGTGGTACCGAGAAGGTTTACTTGCAAAGACATGAGAAACACATGCTCAGGGCTTGTGTTAGTTCTTCTAAGGAGAATTCTCATTGGTAAAGGCTTATTGCAAGTCAAGATAGGAGGACTAGGTAGTCTAGCATCGACTTCTCCTTGCGGGGACGTATTCGATAGCTGTTTAGATTTCTTCGTGAATAGACCCTTTTTCGCATAGGCTGGCCCCCCATTTGAGAACATATACGGCCGTTTTGCAAACGCTTCATTTGTGGTTTTTGGGGGCCTTGGAGCTTCGATCGGTAGAAACTTAAATCCAATAGTTGATCTTCTATTCTCCTTAAACATTGAGGGTCTTTGTACAGTGACTTTGACATAATATCTTATCTCGGCTTCCCCCGGAAATCCAGTAAGTGAAGGAGGTAATGTCCTTTTAACATGGGTATACTGCATCTGTTGCATGCCCTGAATTCCAAGACCTCCAAACCCACTACCAGGACCCATTTGTTGCGACGCTGGATCATTGCAGCCATTGTTAATGGGCAACTTGATGCGGAAAGGGTATTCATGTTGTCCTGCTCTTAGTGTATATGAACTGATGATTGCTTTGTTGGGAAACACTTCTGCGACCTTGTATAGAATTTTGTGGTTCTCCTGACATATTTCCTGTCTATCTCGCCTCGAATAAAGTGCAGGAGGATTGTTGGGACCTTGTGTATATAACATTTGCGGTGGTCTCGATAGACGGGTTTTGCTCTCCCCCTCGACCTTCACGACTATTCTGCTGACCGTTTCATCGCTTGTAAGGTTCAGAATAACTCTGCCGCTGATGAAATCGAGATTCGTGTAAAAGCTATGAGGATTGTCGAGTTGTATTCGAACGGACATTTTTTGGTCACTAGATTATATGGTGCGAAATAACAGTTTGGAGATCAGTATTTGATTATAGGAAATGAACAACCTTTGAAAGCTTTCCAACGGCTTGGTACTATTCGCACTGTTGGATGATTTGTGGCTAGGCAGCTTTCAAGCGCTCAGCCTCGTTGCCTTGATTGAGAATGCGCGTCCGAATGTCTTGGTGTTTGTAGAAGTCTCGTACAAGTGAATACGAGATCCGAGAACTCCGAATACGCTCGTTAATGGTCAATCAATTTATGTACGGAGCATGTATGGAAGAAGATCCATCCATTCTTTGGAGAAAGCTACTTGGTAGTTCGCACAGCCCTGTGCGCTATGCAAGATGATGCTGTTTTAGGAATGACGCTCAGCTCACCGGGGGTTTCTTGTAGCTTGTCCGTCAGCCCACATCCCCCATCCCTGTTGTTTACTCTAATCAGACTTCATCCCGTAGAAGTTATTGGATTGACATGATCGATATAATATCAATGAATGCAGTGGCAGGGCAGAACTTTAATGGCTTCAATATTATGTACCAGGCCGCGTAACGTTTTATTCCAGGCTTCATTGAGATTGGGGATAGGAAAGAATCATGGTCTATCGAAGCTGGTACTGGAAAGACTGATAGAGATCACAACGTTAGTGTCAGGTTTCTGCAGTTACATGGTCAAGAACCGGGCTCTCCATCGCCGTGTGGTACATTCAACTCGTGGCACATCTAAGTTAATTCGTGCATTGAATTCATTCTACATAACGAGTAGTACACTTGGTATACGGGGGCTGTCCCCTATACTATGCCACCCTCTTACAACGACTGTCTATGCTGCGTTTCGATTCTCAGACAACACATGGCCAAAAATGCTACAATGATCAGACTTCCACTGACATAAATAGGGATGCTTGTATTGGATGCTCCAACATTCGCTGCGATGAGAGGTGCAATTATTCCACCAAGTCTATTCAATGAGTGGGCAATACCACAGCCAGTTCCTCTACTGGATCCGGGGAAGGTTTCTGGAGTATATGCACTACATGTTGTTAGTACAACATATCAACTTCTACATTGATAAAGCAGATAGACTCACTAAAGGATTCCAAACATGATATTCTGGAAAAATGATGCTGCGCAGCCAAAGCCAAGTTGGAAGCTGCTGTCGTTACGGAGAGTGAAAAGGAAGA
Source organism: Botrytis aclada (assembly GCA_014898285.1). NCBI lineage: Eukaryota > Fungi > Ascomycota > Leotiomycetes > Helotiales > Sclerotiniaceae > Botrytis > Botrytis aclada. The sequence continues at coordinate 2,020,088 of RCSV01000008.1, forward strand.
AACATACTCCGGCAATCATCGTTGCAAAGGCCATCGGTTTCTTACGGCCGGCCACGTTGACAATATAGCAAGCTAAAAGGGACCCGGGGACAGCAGCTGCACTTATTATCAAGTAATTTCGATAAGTGACGGATTCGCTTTCAGTTTTATTACCGCCTTTCAAATACTGTGGTAAGAAGGAATTGAACAATGGATATCCTATTCCAATACAAAGCCAAACGATCCATAATAGAGCCTATATAAAATTAAAATCGGAGAAATTGAATACCCAATACACAACTTACAGTATTCACACCCAATTCAGCAGTTCCAAACAGTGGAGAGATCTGCCTTTTTGTCTCTGGTCCAAAAGATACCATCGCTTGACGTACTCGCACTCTGATGCTAGAATTCACTACGTTGGTTACCTCTGCCGTCCCTCCTATCTCGTTGAGAATCTCTTCGGTGAGCCACGTTTTGGTACCGTTCTTATGCGCCAGTGCACGAACAGATCTTACAGCTTCTGCTTGCCTGTTCGAAGTAAGGAGGAATTTCGGCGACTCTATACTATCAAAAAACCAACGAGAGAGAGCCATTGCCAAAGTTATAGCACCCATGGTGAATAAGAAAAATCTTAGACCACGTCTTGCTTCAAAATTTGATCCAAGGAAGAGCCATGCAAAAAGTGAAGCCACAACCTGCCCAATTGGCCACCATACCGACAGAAGTGTCAAGTAAATACGATCTTTGTGTGGTAGAAATTCAAGCTACTAAGGCATCAGCAAGCAGCACCATGGAATAGTAAACAAACGCAATTTCTCGAGTTTGAGGCGGAATTCCACTTTGAGAATGTCGACGTACAAACATAGTTCCATCTACTGGTAGACTACCTCCTACTCCAAGTCCAAGTACTCCGAGAAAAGCTGCCTCGGCGATGAAATTTGGTGCACTTCCTGCCAAGAAAGCAAATGCTCCAGCTATGACTAATGTTGAGTTGAAACCGAGTCTTCTCCCTATTTTGTCCGATCCAAAACCCCAGCCAAAGGCACCAAGTGACAATCCAACGTTCAAGAAGAGAGTTGCGTATCGAACATGCTGATCAGATACACCATAAACAACGGAGGAGGTAGGAAGGATTAACGCTACTCCCTGGAGCCAGAGACTAATTTTTATCAGGTTCTATTATTTTCAGGTAATGGGAGGAGCAATATACTTATCCGCCGCCCATCCCATACCACATAGTACAAACAAAAACCATTGATACTTTCCCATGCCAATATCACTGATTGCAAGCTCCAAAATTTTAGATTTTACTGTTGGGGAGTCAGTATGCATGTTCTCTCTGATAACTTAAAAGATCAACGACACACATTCTAAGTCTGAAGCTGATGACCTAGTTCCTCCAATCTCATTCCTCAGCTCTTCTATTGTACGGGCGATTCTTGGTGTCGAGCTATCTGCACTTTCCTGACTGCTTACATCAGATGATGGCAAACTTCCATCGCTCTCTTGTCCGCTCAAGCCATCCTCAGTCGATCGATTCTTCTTCTTGGGGGCATCAGGGAGCTGCGTTATGTGATCTAGAGGCTTAGTAGCATCCAGATATTCGGGCTTTGGTTCCCCAATTCGCAGACCGAGAAGCTTCATTTTCACTCTGAAGTTTTTGTGTGTAAGTTGCTTGGGAAGTGGTGCTTTTTGGTTGGTTGGTCGGTTTTGCGGTGTCAGAGGTTGCTTTTTGTGTGAGTGCGTTTGACCGAAAGATTGAGTGGTGTTGAAAGCTGCAAGTTGCAAGTTGCTTTTGGTTGGTTGATTGTGATTTCGCGATTTGACACTTTCACCTTGAGAATAGTATTCTTATCTTGAAAAATAAAAACGTGTTTCGATTGATCGATTGATTGATTGATGCTACTATCTGATGTCAGAGTTGATACTGTCGATTATGTTTAGCGGATGATTTATTGAGTTCCCATAATGTAGGCAAAGGTGTATGTGTTCTATTGTTATGTTTTCTGTATGCATAAAGGCTCAATAACACAGGTGTTATGGGCTTTGTATAGATATGTATGAAAGTATGTTGAAGGAGGGAATATCGCGAGGATGGGGGCTACTTTATATGTTTAAAAGGAATTTGATCTTCGACTAGCGTCATCATAGTGCTTATGTCTGCGCTACTTTAGTGACTATTCTGCAAGTCATTACGTTACTAGACTCTTCTTGGCGTCAACAAATGCTTCGCGTGAGCCTCAGTTGCGTGAGGGATATTACATGTGCTATGGAAAACCCTGTATTTTGAGATGTACGATCTCATGTGGAAAAGTAAGGCCTTTCGAAGACTTTAAATATATAAAATTCGGGGGGATGTAAGTCTATATCTTTTGAGGCTTTCGAGGTGTATTCAAGCGAAGCAAAGTCAAATCCTCAGACTTCATTTCGTATTGATTTTTTGTTCTTCTCGCCCGGCGACTGCCTTAAATTGACTTGATTTAAAAATCGGTTTGACTGATTGTACTACAAAAGAAAACAGTCAATCAGAGTTTGTTGTTTCCGAGAGAGATACTTTTAGCATTTCTTAGGTGCCTGTATGAATGATGTCAGTATTAACTTTTCCAGGCATCTCAAAGTCAAATCCTTGGATTACTGGCACTTCTATATTCCAAAAGCGTTGATGGGCAACTAAGTTATATTGAAAGTTTGTTCGAAAAAGCTTACTCGCATTAGCGAGCTAAATGTAGTAAACTTCTTTATGATCGACGTCTATTTGGAAAGGACGGCTACCATCGCATCTCCTACCCTTTTCTGGTTCGGTCTTGAGGATTTCTTTTCCTTTTTCGTTACTGTGGTTGATAATTAACGATTGCAATCATGCAAACTGTCTCTGGGGTTTCACACTGCCGTATAATTCTTCTTGGGGGAGGGGAAACCAAGGGATATTCTTACTCTATGTTGTGTTGTGTTGTGTTATGCTTTGTTTCCTAGTCCACTAGTGAGTGCATGAATTGAAAGAACACTTTTCAAATTTCGAAGATTCTAATACATTCATCCTTCAATTTTTTGATCTCAGAATGTACAGCCTGATTGCTTTGTATTTCATAAACAATTGTAAGAATCTTAAAGATAAATTGTTGAATACAATAAGAAATATTCACAAGTCTATTTTTGTATTATCCCCACTGGTGGTCTTCAATTCAAACTCTTTACGTTGTGATTGAACGCATACTTCATTGCTATTGGATGGTATACCCATTCTTTTAGAGTTTCCTACCGTTTGCATACCACAAGTAAGAATAAAATACGTTAATACATAGTCCCTAACCTTCTATTTTCTGTCAAGAATCATGAGCCTTGATATCAAAGTTTCATTTTCTTCCTAACCAAACTCCCACACATCCGTTTACTTCAAATCATGATCAGCAATTGTCATGCGTTTGAATACTGCATCTTAAGCTACGAGAAATTCACATACACATTATGTGCGTGTATATTTGGTAGTAGATTATTCTATAGCGAAACATAGCACATGAATAATGAAACATCGAAATTGGGTCTTCGTCTATGCTTCCAAGTTGACTTTTCGTGGTCAATTCTCAGGATAAGCACTGGTGAGGTAATGCTCATCAGGTTCCACTCGCTGATATGTTACACACTTGTTGATATTTATGTCGCTGGTATATATTTCTTTGACGCACTCCTATCCAACCTCCTCCCCTATTCACACGACGATCCTCTTCACACTCCCCTCTGTGTCACTGGCCACTCACCAGCGACCATACCCCGTCACCAACACCTCCGTCACCATTCCTCCTCGTCTTCCTCCTCCTCCTCCCCCCCAAAATAATAAAAGCCCTGATCCGTCATCTCCAGCCCCACAAGATCGCACAACCTATCAGCCGAACTCTATACCATGTAAAAATTAGTCCCAGTTGGCAGTTTGCTAGCATGATACATTTCCGTATATCCAAGATTCGGATTGCCATCTCTTGCATTTATTGGATTGTCACCGTGATGATCCAACCCATCTTTTCAATCTATAGAGAAAAGAAAAGAAGAGAAAAGAATCGGGGAAGAATGAGAGACAAAAAACTAACCAACACAACCTCCGCAATCCTAGAAAGTACTGTCACGGAAAGATTCTCAAAACTGTAATCGAGCATGAAGAACGTCCAGACGGAAGCGATGAGCAGGACGCTGGCGACGGTGAGGATCATGGTGAGGATGTAGAGGATGATGATGAGGAGTTTTTGGAGGAGTTTTTGGGGGCGGAGATGGAGGGTTAGGGTTGCGAGGGGGGGCATGGTTGTGGGGGAGGGGGGTGTGCGTTGTTGCTTCTTGGTTGCTGGTTGCTGGCTTGGAGGATTGGTGGATGGATGGATGGATGGATGGATAGATGTTGGACTGGACTGGACTGTACTGCAGGTGCGAGATTGCGAGGCGGGATGCGGATAGTGAAGGGTAGGTAGAATCTCGATGCTGATGTTGATGTTGATGCTGATATCGATGTCGAAACAAAATCAATATTAATATCGATAGTCGAGGTCGTCAATGAGCTAGCTAGCTAATCTTGATATTGTATTGAGCAATTCAATTAATTGCAATGGATATTGAAATAATATCAAAATCAAACTCAATATCAATACAAACAAAAAAGAACAATACTAATAACTCAGAAATCCTAATCTCCAATTCCCTATATCTTCTTCTTTCCCTTCTATCCTTCTATCCTTCTATCCTTCTATCCTTCTATCCGTCCATTCAGCTCTTGCCCAACCCACCATTCCAGAGTCGAGAGATCTTCCCCTCTACTCTCTAATTCCTTCCTTCCTCCCTCTTTCGTCATCAAACACGAATGGACTTTCTCCCATCATGCTTTCATTGCATATTTTATATGTATTTGCCTTCAATTTGAAGTTGTGATACTTTATTTCATTTTACTGTATTGTATTCTAACGTATACCTTTCGATCCTATCCAATCCTCTCGTATACCTTTCTCCCCCTACCTTCCTCCACTTCCTCTACATCCTCCTCCTCCCTTCAGTATTCCAAGAAAAAACAGCACAAGAACAAAAACAACACTTTTCTCAAACCCCATTAATTCGGATACCAAAACCGGTTCCAATTCCAATTCCAATTCCAATTCCAATTCCAATTCCAATTCCAATTCCAATTCCAATTCCAATTCCAATTCCAATTCCATTTCCAATTCTCAATCTTCACAATCCAGCCAGATACCTACCTACCTACCTACCCACCTACCTATCTCTCTCTCCTCCCCTCGCACATCTATCTACCAACAAATAGATCAAATAGATATACAATGTGACCATGCAGGACCCCAAACCCCAAGACCCAAAGCCCAAATCCAAGTAAGACCTAACGATTCAAATCAAAAAGCGACATCAAGATCAAAGTCAAGAATAAAAGACAGTAAAAGAATACGCACTCCCTTACCTACCGTACGATTGCCCATATAAATTCAAACACCTTGCCACACTCACCCTTATTAATGTCGCCAAATACCAATACCAGAATCCAAAAATCCAAAATCACAATCAGAATCATCACTTTCTCCCTACCTCACTCATTCCAATATATCAAATTCACAAATTCTATTCTCATTTATTATAATTACTTCACATGACTGCAAACTAAGTCTTGCAGCCAAATATCTTAGCTCATCATTACAAATGTACACATTCCATCCATTCTAGGCCTAGTAGTCTATTACCAGATGCAATCAAATAGACCAATCCCTGATCATCCATTCAAATTTCATGATAATCATGATCTAGGGGTATTTTTCCACCATGAAAATAAAAAAGCCATGCCCTACCATATGCCACCCTACCATGCCATGTTCTCTCATGCTAAGAAACCACACCCTACGCAGCAGCGTTCAACAGAAGATTCATACGCCAAAGACATGTTGTGAGATTTCCGAAATAAATTGTGAACGCCTTAACATGAAGAAGTAGCAAAAATTAATGTACGCCAAACGATTGATTGTGTTCGTCCTCCGTCCATTTTCCCTAAAATCAACGCCGCTAATAAGCACCTATGCAAAGAAGCTAATCCATCCAACCCCCAAAAAGCTGGGCAATTTTGCAAAACTCCACACCGCATTGTGCTCGTGTACTCATGTGTGATCGTAACGAAAATTCAGTAAAGAAAAGTTTAATCATCGTCCAATTCAATGATCTCTACCACGGCATGTTTAACGCCATTTGTTGATTTCTTTCTTGGCCTTTCTTCATCTATCGAATCGTTGTCATCGTCTCCAGTGGTTGACTTTCGTTTATGTGAAGGTTGCGACTCCAATTTTGGACGCCAAGTACCATCCGCCGCGACTAGGATGGTTTTCACGTTAAGCTTATCTTGTTTCTGTAGTTCGCCTCTCACAGAAGCTAGGAATTCATCGTGCCGGAGGCTGTATGGTCGTGCATCCTCAGAGCACAGCGGGCACTTCCAAACGTCAACCATACAAGGTTGATCTGGTCGTTTCGGTTTGCTTGGGCGTGTCGACAGGAAAGTTACCAGATCAAAGCATTCCTGATGCAAACAATTCTTACCGCGCACAGGAATTTCAAAGATCATCGAGGTAAAAGGATCAGTAAGACCAATGGAAAGATCAGTGACCACTATCGAGAGTTCATCGTCATCATCTGTCGGACCTGCAAGCTTCTTCTTGATATCTTCCACGACCGTTGCTGCAGAAATGCTTTGTTCTTTACACCTGTCCATGATTTCATTGTGTTGTAAGATCTCAATCTCTTCCACAGCCAGAAAATATTCTTTTTCTTTGGCGGCTGTAGGTAACTTGGGCATCGAGATTGTAATCTCGTTGGTTCCCAAATTCAAATGAGTTGTGATATCGATTGGAAGATCTCTCCCATGGTTCCATTTGCGTCTAGCCTCTAACTCATGACTATTGATATCCATGAAGATCATTTCGGGCCACACCGTATCCGAAACAACCCATCTCGAAACTGGGATTTCGTTTGCATCTGCGACTGCTGATACACATCTTAATCGAAATTGAAGAGATTGCGATTTCACTTCTCGGATCATTAGATAATCTTTGGCATCCAATTTATCACGAGAAATACGCGCGAATGTATCGGCAGAAATCTGAAACTCTAATCTGTTGAGTGAGGATTCGAAGGGGATCTTTGTTGGAGCCATAGTAAGATCCTTCACAAATTGATAAAATCTGCGAGAGACGCCATCACGCCCAAGGTTAGGAGTATCGATAGTAACAAGGCGAGGACTGCGAAGATTCGCTTGATGAAGAGCTTTCATATCCGGATCTGGAAGTCCCTGGGGATGTATAAAACCAAGGGGGGGAATGAAAGATCTTTTCATAGGATCAGGCATGTTGCCATATCGTATGCGCTCTTGCTCTTCAATGGTCATCGGCGTTGGGTACGGAGGTCCTTGGTTCCCTTGAGGATTATTTCGCATATAAATAGAACCACTCACCAACGGAGATATATGCTCGCCAGAAACGCTGTTATTTCTGGTACTATTTCTGCTGGCATTTCTTGATAAAACTTGCTGCTGTTGTGGCTGCCCATTGATTGGATGGCTATCTCTTCTTGGAAGAGCTTGACGCTGCAGTGCTAAAGGTTGATGTTGGGCTTGCTGCTGTTGAGGCATCTGATGCTGTAACCAATGTTGCTGCTGCTGTTGTAGATGCTGCTGATGCATTTGGACTTGTTGCATTTGTTGAGAACTCATTTGTTGGGTGTTATTGGGGCCATACTGCGCTGGGCCGTTCATCTGTTGCATATATGGTTGTGGATAATGCTGTTGTCTACTGTCGAATCTTGGGTCAAAATTATATTGTCCTTGAGGAACTCCCTGATTTTGTCCTATGATTGGTGATTGAGAACCATTACTCTGCAAGACCGATGGCGGGAATTGAGAGCCATTACTACGTATGATAGGTGACGAATATTGAAATCCTTGTTGGATTGGGGATCCCATGGATAAGGCTTGTATGGGAATTGCACCAGGTGTGTCTACACCAGTACGTGGTGTAATACTTTGATGACTACCGGTCGCACTTGTCATGGTTAATGGTGGTGAAGGTCTAGTGAACGACGTTCGTATCTGACTTAAAGTTTGACCAGGTTGACGACCATGAACATGATTTTGCTGAGGATTATTCTGGTTGGAATTGAAATTTGATCCCATTATGTGAGGGTATGGTCCATTTTGAATCCTTGAGATTTGGCCGATGCTCGAGGGAGTCGCTGGTGCTGCTACTCTTGACGGCTGCGGGCCAATATTCGGCATCATCTTCTGGCGCGATTTCAATGATATCAGCATATACTTTTGCACTATGGTTTTAGTTCTCTCTTGAATCTCCTTTTCCGAAGGTGGTCGAGAAGTATTGTATCGAGCGGCAAGTTCTCTATGTCCGGTTCTATCTTGTTCAAACACTCTTTCCATTTCATTACCATATTCATCATCCACAATATTAAGATTGCGCCTAGTCGCAGTGAATACAACATTCTGTAAAGTCGGTGACAATAGCCCTAATTCATTAATCAATTCATCAACTAGCGGCGGGTAGCCTCTGCTAGTGCACATCCTCGTTAGTCCCGACCAATTAGAAACTAACTTTGACAGAAATGTGCCGACTTCTTGAACGATTCGCTGATATGGCTCGGAATTTTTCATCAAATCAGCAAGTGGACTTGGAAAACTAGCAAACCATCGAAGGTGACTCGGTGCCATGCTTTCATTGTCTCGTATCAGCTGACCAAGTAATCGAAATGCATGATTTAAAGTCACTGAGTCTGGAAGCTCAGTTATGCCTGTAATATCTTTACGGCTTGTATCCCACACACAGAACAGCTGGTGTGTTGCAACATAATGGGCATCATCAGACTTGCAAGCAGTTTCCATCAAACTGAACCTTGGCTTTTCCAGCGCAGAATTTAAGCTGGCCATACCCCCACATTGTTCGATATACTTCTTTACCATTTCAGCACGGGGCTTTAAAGAAGGCATGGTAGGGCGAAATGACGACCGCCGCTGAGGACGCTGCGCATGAGAAAGCATTGTCTGACACACTTGACCCTGGACTGCTGGTAATATTTCCGAGTTTCTTTTGGTAACAGACGGTACCCGACTGCTTATATTTGGGTCTGAAGAGGACTTGGGCAGTGAATCCCGGGATGGGTTTCCAGTTGAAGTGATGTCAGCTGAGGTCTGCAGTGGAGAGACTTCTTCGGACAGAGGAGGCCTTCCAGGTATTGTCACTGTGCAAGGTTCGTCGTTTTCGCCTCTCGCTACGTCAGGGAGAACTGGAGGCTGGACAATATCGGGATTTGAAGGTGTAATACATGCTTCTTGCAGGGCTTGGCTTGTTGCGATTGTGGCATTCACCCTCGAAGAACCATGCGTGCCGGAGATGGAGGCGGTATGTGTGTTTTGAAGAGGGACAGAATTCTGCGCCAGTCCAGGACTCGATGATTCGTTGCTTGTTACTGGCGAAAGTAAAGTAGTGGTCGAAGTTCTGAAGATTACTGTAATTAGCCTCAAATCATTGAATGGAGTTTTGTTTGTGATGTGTGCCTGATACAAGCAGGCATTCAAGGATCGCAAACAGCATCTGGAAATAGGGCCAGGATACCTGGCCCATAGCAATGATGCGAACTTCTAAGTCTGAAGCTCACGGGATACCCGTCCATATCTATCTATGAATAAGTCGCCCTTTGCGCCAGCCACCCGATACAATATTTTTGTGCTCGCGTGTGTGTTCTTCAGTCAGTAGATTAGATGTAGCGTACCTTTGAGGATTATTCGCATTGCTCTGACCCGACGGTTTAGTGATGCTAGGACGTCGTGGAGTCGGTCGAACTGGTGCCTCTCCTGCGATCATCCAAGATTTTTGTCGAGACCCGCCCAAAAAGGCGTTTAATGTGGCATTAGAGGAGACAACATCTCGTTCGGTCATGGCAGAATTGGCCTCTTTATCGGGCGGTCGGCGCATGTCTCAAGTTTGACGTTGTCGAGATTTCATCGAATCCGTTTTGGTAACAATTCAAGGTAGATTTGGAAAGCATTAGAGACCTTTCATGTATGAAGGTGTATCGAATGTCTTCTCCTCAATCCCTCGCCTTTACCTTCACCCACGTCCACGCCCTCTGTTCCAGATCTTGAGAGGTTCGTTTTGTGGAAAAAGAAAAAGAAATCGAGCCCTGTCTTATACCATACTACCGTATGTGAGATGAGATGTTCTGAACAAGGATTCCGTAAGGGACGTGTGATGTTTTCTTTCTTTCTTTCTTTCTTTCTTTCTTTTACTATATGAAGGAATTAAATTATAACAGAAAATATGACAACAGAATTCAATGCAAATTGAAGAGGTTGCTTATCAAAAGTTGTTGTTGATGTGTGAAGGAGACAAGTCGAGGTCGATGGATGGATGTTTGATGAGGTTCAGTATCAGTATCGAGAAGGCCGTGAGTACCGATAACAAACAACCTCCTCAAAGGTGAATGGATGGTGAATGAACTCTGCAAGGTCGAAATCGATCATAACCAATGAGCATGAGATATATCTATTGCAACAATTGGAGGTCAGGAATGCATCAAAGAGGATGTCATCTTTTCAATCAGATTTATTGACATGAAAAATGATCAGTTAAGTTTATTGAAGAATGGTTTCTTCTATTTTTCAGGTATTTAGGTGTACTGGACTGGCTAGATGATGTGAAGCAAAGGACAGGAGGGTCGAAGAATAGGAGGACAGAAGGACGATAGATGGACAGGAGGATGGGAAGATCCAAGGACCAAAGGACCAAAGGACCAAAGGACCGAAAGACACAAGGAAAGAAGAGCTACCTAGGTACATAGTAGTCATTTCCATAATAACATCATTCCTCTTGAAAAGGGTAAAGATTCAAGCAACGCTGGATGAGTTCATGATATGAGGGGCTGAGGGGGAACGAATGAGGGGTTACAAACAGACTATACGACGTGCAGACTTTACAAACTTGATAGACTCCACAGACTCTCAAGATTGATACAATGTAAATAGTAAGAGTATTGACCTCGTGTGGACAATGAATGTATAACATGCTCACTTTTTCCTGGCCTGTCTTCGTGGCTTGTTAGTGAGAGTTGCTTCACATGGACAATATTAGCTATCTAGGTAGTAATGCGGTACACTCTTGCCTGCATAATTGATATTGATATGATATTATGTCGCATCCAAGTTGTTTGGTCATGTGGCTATCATCCTTTCGCGATATATTGGTGGCACCGCTACAGACGGTATTGTGTACGAGGTACTGGAGGCTTGGAGCGTGTGTTGAGAACAAGCATGGATTTTGCAATGAATGAATGAGTGACGATAGAGGTAGAGGGGAAGGACACACTTACTCATCGCCAGAACAGATAAAGGATCGTGAGCATCTCTTTACGTAGCCACAAGAAGTATTTGCTCTCCACGTGGTATGATCACTTTGGAAAGGCGAATCTTGGTGGCAACGCAATGCAATGGCTTTCACGGCTTTCTCTCTAGACTACCGGGAAGTGGGATCTCAATTCCCCTCCAAGGATGGTGAAGCGACCGGGGATCACGGTGATGGAAGAACTCATATTTATAGATCTCCGGTTGGCTGTTGTCAGCGGCAAGATTTTGGGTCAGCTCTTTCTCCAACCATGCATTGTTGCTCCGTAGCGGTACTCCGTGTATCCTCCCGACGCTCCCAGATCCCCTGTCCTGTGTCGATGTATGGAGTACTTGTGAGGATGTACCCAGGATGTATGTACACTTCCAGGTTATCACCCACTTTCCCAAAGCAGTGAGCAGTGAGCAGTGAGCAGTGAGCAGTGAGCTGGGCAATGGGCAATGGGCAATGAGCACTTCACTTACCTATCCTCACTCACGTACTTATCTACCCAGGACCTAGTACTTACTTCTTACCCAGTATGTATTCCTGATCCGATGCTGAAAAACTGCTCGACAGCTGAAAGGAAAGATCGAGCCAATTACCCATCCTTTTTTCCTTTTTTTCTCTTTTTTAGACTTCCCTTGTTAACCTCACAGACCAAAATTGCAACAAATCTAATCCCCAAAACTCACTTAAATCACACTCCACTTGCTAAACTAAAAAAAAAACCATAAACTTATAGAAATTTGATATTACATACAAGTTAGGCCCTTCATATATATATTATATAGGCAACTAGTAGCTACATACATGACCAGGTACCCTCTGCATTGCGATACGCCGACAACTCTCATCTCAAATCTCAAATCTCAACTTTCAATCCCCTCCCCTCCCCTCCCACTACCACTCAATTCTCCATTCTTTTTTACTATCATTATCACACTTCTCTTCACTCACCCTCACACCTTACCTTACTTCACTCCAGATAACATTCGTCCACTCACCCATCACTTCAATTTCTATTTTATATTGCACCACTCAATTATGTCCCCCTGATTCAAAGTCACCTTCAATCCACTTAATCAGGACGTTATCCTCTATCCATTCCTGTGCTTTGCACATCGTGGTGCACCAAACATCCAGCTAAACCTATCACTGGTTGTACTATACCTGCTACTCATGTTGCGACAACGAATTCACTTTTGTTGTTGTTAATGCAACCCGAAAACACACCTCTGCAACGAAGATTCGAGTCAACCAGCCTTCAATTTTCATTATATCATTCTGCGACTACAATCTGGTTTCAATAAGCATATATCAACTCAAAAGATCCATCCCACAAACGAGTTCCGATGGTTATTTTGTAAATAGTGAAGGACCCTTGGGAGGACAAGAATTTATTGAAAGAGCAGGATAGATAGAACTGAACAAGATGGAGCCCCCAAGGACAATGGAGTCCAATCATCGGCCAGATGCAATGCGACCAGAGCCTGGGTCAACTTTGATTGTAATTCGTAAGTTATATCTACCTTGGTTATCATGGAGAATGGAAGTATGATGAATATGGAAGACAGAAACAAAATTGCTCCAATAAATCGTCATGTAAGGGAGTTCTGCCACTAATCTTGAAATTAGATGATTTTTCTGCCCGCAGTTCTGATGAGCTCAGCTTATCAAAAGGAGATCGGGTCGAATTGATAGAGAGAGATGACGAATTTGGAGATGGATGGTACCTTGGAAGGAGTTTGGTAAACGGATCGAGTGGTTTATTCCCAGAAGGTAAGCTTCCCACAAAGGAATTGATGTCGCATTGGGTATCGAAACTGACATATCATTAAAAGTCTATACCCGATTAGCTCCTCGAGGAAACGCTTCCCATCCAAATCTTTCGACAATTTCGATGTCTCAACCCGGAGTTCTGCAAAATCCGCTGCCTCAATCATCCCTTCAAAAGCCTCTTCAGGCGATTGCGCAGAGTCCCTCTGGTGAGACGACAGCTCTGCCCGAGACCTCAGGAAACATTCCAGATATCCTGTCTGCAGGTCTATTATCCTCATCTCCAACCTCGATCGAATCTCCAACAAACGTTACCCCAAAGATAATATCACCACTGAGTGCAGTGAGTGCGAGTTCGGCTGCCAAATCTCATGTCCACGGTCAGGATAGTCCAGTCATGAACGAAACTTTGAGTGTGATTGATGAGCACATAATAGATATGAACCATATCGTTGGTTCTGTACCGAAATCGATCCACGATTCAGGAAGCGAATATAGTAGCCATCACAATGATGCAAGAATGTCATATATCAATGGCGAGGAAACGGATGAAGAAGAGGAAGACATACACACGCTTGACGAGGTCAATATATGGACACCCGAGCAAGTCGCAGAATACTTGTTTACTGTTGGGGTTGATAAGAAGCACTGTGAAGTGTTTCGAGATCAAGAGATCACTGGGGATGTCCTCTTGGGCATGGACCAAACATCGGTTTTTTTGAAGGAATTTGAATTAGGTTCTGTTGGACGAAGACTCAAAACATGGCAAAAAATAAAAGCCCTCCAAGACGAAGTAAATGGTGAAACTCCAACAAGAAGGAACACTGGTACATATGCTGGTAGTGAAATTGGCTCTGAGGATGGCGGCCGCCGCGTTCGTAGTGGTGCTTCGTCAACAATGCTACCAAGAAACCTCAGTCTGAGTAACCGACCTGGGTCATCATCAAATAATATGCGGCAATCTCATCAGCGTCCCTCAAGAAATGACTCTGTCACAACCTCATCTCCAATATCTCCAAAAACCCCGCAAGGCAGTCCAAGAGCTCCAGGGGAAAACAGACCTTCTGCTGCATCAATCAGGGATTTACATCACTCTAGACAAAGTTCTGTTGGTGAATTCAGTACCACTAATTCACTCATGGGTACAATTGCAGCAGATAAATCCCAAGGTGTATCTTCACACCGGAAACAAGCCTCATTTAACAAAGATTGGTCACTTGGCGATGCGACATCCGCCATATCCCAACGGCCTTTATCTTCGAATCGCCCGTTATCGTCGGCTGGTCTCACGGAGATTACCACCAAGGGATCTGCCGATCAACCATCTGAAATTGTAGCCCCCCCAACTAATTTAGATATTGATCGAGGATATTTCTCGGGTGGTGAATTGGAGGGTCGGCAGAGGAACGTGCTACGTAAGAGAGGTAGCACAGCTGGACACTCTCGAAATTCCAGTTACACTGATGAGCAAAGATTAAGGACTGCAACAACAAATTCAAGACACTCGAGATTCGGCAGCGCCGATTTAGTGAGAGAGACGACACCACCTACCGCATCACAAAAATATTACGGCTTATCTGTAAATGGTCGTCGAAGAACCCCCTCTGAAAGTTCCGTCAATTCACCTCCTCGACCAGTACCGCCCCCGAAGGACGATTTTCCACTTGTTACCAGACTTCAACCAGAAAGATCTATGGATAGTATAATGTCGCCCAAATCACCAAGTCTCCAACAAAACGATCGGTTGTTACCTGTTAAACCAACAGGATCCTCTAGCCATTTCAGCATGCGCGCAATATCTGATGCTGTCACTGGCCGTGAGAAATCCCGCATTACTTCACCAACAGACACGGTATCATCCTCGACAAAAGAATACCCACTTCAATCGCCGTCAAGAACTGGTTCGAGCACACCTTCAGCTGGTCCAAGCTTTGAACTTGATCCTGCAGATGACAAAACGGCTATGATAAATCCAAAGGCATCGAGAAAGAAGTCCAAGAAGGAAACTAGTGCCTATACGCGGGGGCTCGAAAAGAAAACGCCTCAGGAACAGATGGTTGGTGCAGATTATAGTGGATGGATGAAAAAGAAAAGTTCAAATCTTATGACAACATGGAAGCCTAGACTTTTTGTGTTGAAGGGCCGCCGGCTGTCGTATTACTACTCCGAGACCGATGATCAAGAGAAAGGATTAATCGATATTTCATTCCATCGAGTCTTGCCAGCCGATACTGATCGCCTTACTGGTCTTCATGCCACTCTCACCGGTGCAACAAACAGCCCTACAAGTCCTATTAATGCACAAGGGACTATTGCATCAGCGGAGGCAGATGCTGAACCAGAATCCACACTGAGCAAAAGTGGCGGTGATTCTATGTTCATTTTCAAACTTGTACCACCACGAGCTGGTCTTTCCAGAGCTGTAAACTTCACCAAACCTACTGTGCACTACTTCGCAGTGCCAAATATCAAACAGGGTAGATTATGGATGGCCGCACTAATGAAAGCTACCATTGACCGAGACGATTCCAAACCGATAACCACAACTTATCAACAAAAGACAATTTCTCTTGCAAAGGCCCGACAAATGCGACACCGTCCTCCAGCGCTCATGAACCTTGATGAAAAGGTCGAAGAGGAGACTTTGAAGACTCCGGCAAGTGACAAGCATGGTCTAAATATACATGGTATCATCTTCGATCGCGACGAGGGTGACAGTGGTGTTTCTGGGGTTTCCAAACGAGAGAGTGCGAATACAGGGACTAGTCATGTACCGGAAGGTGCGGGCATAAGTAATACCTATTCGCCAGATACCGATGTTCTAGAGCCACAAACTGCTTAGGGTAGTACTTCGGAGGTTGCAAGAACAATGATGATTTAGATGTTCGCACGCATGCGATTGATTACGACTGATGGACGAACACAAAGAAACACATCGAACCCTTTTCCTTTTTACTACTTCACTTCACATTTCTACTTTTTATCTAATTTTTTCGAGCAATTCTTCGTTGCTGGCTCGATACCAATGAATATCCGCCAGCACGTCGAAAGATGCATACAATTTCGGATATCTATATAATATACCCCATTCTAATTCTGGTGTGGTGTGCATATGGTGGGAATTGGGTGGGATGTGGGTCGCTTTGACAAGGAAATGGAACGGAATTCAGGTCGGCTTGGGGATTGATCGAAAGAACAGAATGGGTGAGGTTGGTGAGGATGGGATGGCTGGGTTGGTTGGATGGATTGGGAAATAAAGTAACATCAACCTCCTTTTTTTCTTTTTTTCCTTTACAACGCACGTTAGCGTCACACATACCCTCTCGATAGTTGAAGAAGTTGTTTGAATGGGAGACAGATATGGAGGGGTTGATGGAGAGAGAACAAATCAATGGCGTCAAAGGATGATAGGATTGATGATTCGCCTTTTGGAAAGGTTGCATTATCAAAAGTTGCAGGTTCTGAGGGTGGAGAGAGATGAGTGTAGAATGGGGAAGGAGGAGATAAAATATGAAAGGTATGGAGAATGAGATTATGTAGCGAATCGTAGCGACTCGGAGCGGAATGAATGAAATGAAATGAGCGAAATTTCAATTTAAAGGCTACATTTGGGCATGAGTTTGAGCGGGTGACAGTGATTATGAATGTGAATGCGACTACGAAACTGAAAGTGATGAAGCACCTACCTAGGTAGGTATCTTGTGAAGTTAAAAGGGGGGGGGAGAAGAGGATAGATGTATGGATGTGAAGAAATAAGTATAGGGGATTAGGGAGGCTCGCTAACGTAAGATACTACGTGTAGTGCGTATTAGTTTGTTTGTTAGTCACTTGAATGGTTCTTGTAGTGTATTTGTTTGTTTATTGATTTGTTTCTCTTGTTTGTTTGAGAGATTGATTATATGGGAGATTATATGGGAGAGTATATGTGAGATTGTTTCGGAGCTTTCGCTCCAGAAACTTCTGCGTCGGATTTGACGGAATTGTGTGGCGTATAAGTGTAACGTATCTGGCGTATGTAGCGTATCAATCATTATATATATAATATTTTTCCAAATTCAGGAATCTGTTTGTGTGTAGTATTGTATATGAGTGAGTGAGTGAGTGAGTGAGTGAGTGAGGAAATGAACAAGTGTAGATAATATGATTAGATTATCTGATTTCTTTTATAGATTTATTTTACATAAAGAATTTAGAAAACAAAGTACAAGAGAAAGGAAAGAGAACTATTTCGAATTCTTTCCAGCCGTTGGATACTGAAGGCTTGTTAGATGAGTCGTTCAATTTGAATATACGATTGAAGGTGTGTAATATCAGGACTACCTTTTCTAAGCTCTGAAATGCTAGCGAGCTAGCGAGCCCTTACAATGTATATGCATGTATACACTAGTATACTAATGTCCTTGTAACGATTAAAGATTCGAGACGAGGTTCTTAGAGATAGAGGAGTAATTGAGTAAATTTGTAATTTATAAATTTCCTCGTTTATTACGAATGAGGACGCCGACGCCTTCTGCGTGAGTCATTAGAGAGTTAGAGATTTGAAATGTAGATCGATCTGCAATTTGTTATTTATTATTTGCTATTTGTTATTTGTTACTTTTGGAGAGGGAGAGAGGAGTTGAAGGGGAAGTTGGGAATGTGAGTTGAAGGGGAGTTGGGAGTTGGGATTTGAATCACAGATAGATAATGAGAATCGTGTTTCGTCTCTTCTCTTCTCTTCTCTTCTCTTCTCTCCTCTTCTCCTCGGATTCATTGGGAAAAATTGCGTGAGAAACAGATACAAATACAAATATCTTGGTGCTGGATAGGTGGGCGGGTAGATAGGGAGGTGGATAGGTAGGTGGATAGATAGATAAATAGATAGGTAGGTAGGTAGTTATTACAGATTTTATATTTTCGAATCGGAGGTTTGTGCTATTTGGTTTCTATTTCTCTTTCGTTTCTCTTTCTCTTTCTAATGTATAGCATATTGAATGTATGTATGGATGGTTGTATGTGCGATTAAGTAACTGTATTGCATTGTATTGCATTGTAGTGCATGCAGTGCTTGCAGTCTTCCAGTCTTGCAGTTTCGTGTTCATTGAATGGGAATGGGAATGGGAATGGGGATGGGGATGTGGATTAGAAACAGGAGAGGAGATGAGATGAGATCAATATGAAGGGTTGGAGGGTTGGAGGGATATTCTACGAGTGCGTGGCTGGTGTCTATTTGCGGTGGTGGTGGTGGTGGTGGTGGTGGTGATGCAGACTGCTGGATTAGAATTGGAATTGGAATTGGAGTTGCGGGGTCGAGGTTGGGGGTTGGGGGTTAGAGGTATGTCTGAGATGAGTTAAGATGAGATAGATGAGATTGAGATCAAACAGAAATAAGATTTCAGAGATGAGTAAGTGGTTAAGCTAAAGACACACTTTGGTAGGTAGGTTCTCTACTTGAATTTTGATGATCAAATAGGATAAGATGTGCTTGTCATGAGAGTTGAACGAACGAATAGTTGGGTTAGGATGATGGACAAGGATTTTCTTTGTGAGTTGAAATATGGGCTTGTTATATTATGTGCAGTGCGAGATTTGTATTTGACAACCAGCCGGCCTATTAGATAGGACAGAGTAGGAAAGGAAAGAATAGGAAGGAATAATTACTAGGTAGTGCAGAGTCTTCGGATGATTTATTAGCGTAGGAGTATCGATGTTGCTGCTCCGTTCGTGTAGGGAAAAAAGAGTATTGGTCTTGAGCCTACTCTAAACGCTCACTCGTAACGTTTCCACGAAGAGATTTCTGACTGGGGATTGTGGTCCAATTTTATGGATATATAAAATAGACAGCGTGAGAATGTGTAAAAAGGATCACTAGTAATTTAACCTAAGGGTTATTGAATGCTCTTCCTTCCCATTAAGTCACAAGAGCTCTCCGAATTTCTCAGATTTGAGTTTACTAAAAGCACTTGCTTGCATTGCTCTATTGAGCTCCATACCAATATAAATCAGTTCTAGATTCTCAGCATTACTCACCCCAGAGAGGTTTAATTTGCATCACCACATCTACTCTTTCCATCATAAAAACAATCGCATATACATAACCTACCCCCAGCCAAACCACTCCCACAAGCACAAGCGCATCTCACAAGAAACACCCATTACAAATCACAACCACACCAAGAACACGGTATGTAGGAAGTAGAGATCCATTCATCAATAAGTATCAACGCCTCTTTTCCATCCCGATGCATACGCACATACACATGCCGAGTTTTCTGGATATCTTCAATATCATATCCCATCGTTTTCATATCCGTCCTTCATGCATCCATCCTATCATACACTTCTCCACTGCTGTATTCATCTGCGACCTAATCCATTGTACATTGATGTCGTCATTAAAGGTATCCCCTCTCTCATCATCATCATCTCTTCTGCCTCCCTTATCGATTCCGCATATCGACATTCCATTCCCATGCATACTCCCGCCAATCCTTATATTCTTTACAAACTACACACACATAATGCATTAGCCCAATTCTTCTCAATCTCAATACCCATCTCAATCTCAATCCCAATCCTATCTCAAATCCCCCTCCCATCCCATCCCATCCAAAAAAAAAAAAAAATACTTGTAAAAAAATACTCACGGCGGCAAAAGATACTCGCTCCAACTGCTCGAGAAAAACGCAACCGCAATGCCAAAAACCCCAATACTTCTAACCACGCTCGCATTTTCCGGCGCCGTCAACGCAGTATACGTGCTTGCGAAATAGCCTTTTGATTGAGCGGGGCGACGGCCGGAGCGCTCGACCACTACGCGTTGGGCTTTTGGTGCCATTTTGTAAAGTGTTCGATCGTGGAGCCGTAGAGTAGGGGAATTTTGGGGGGTTGCTTCTGTGCGAAGATGGGTGCGTGGATTGTGTGGAAGTAATAAGTGTGTTTGAGGAAGAACTTGGTGCGGAGCGACCTTGAATATTCTTTGATGCTAGCTAGTTGGGTATGGAGGAGTTTTTGGTTATGATGATGATTAGTAAGCTTGTGGATTGAGTTGAGCACGTGATTGGCGGGGAGTTTGGGGTGAGAATGATGATGTGAATTTTGGCTGTTTAATTAGGAAACGTTAAGGAGATTTTTGAGGGGGAATATTCCAATAAGAGGGGATATATACTTGGGAATACTGCAATGGCTGGATATACTTGTCATGCTTCTCGTCAATACTTGAAATGGGACATGAAAGCACCGTTCCTCAAGCTCTACTACTGCATCTTTGTTTTACCTACGATATGCAATTGTACGTATACATATATATAGCACATTCAAAAGTCATCAACCAATACAGTGACAAACTTCAGCTCTTCAACCCCTCAACTCTTCAACCATCAAATCCCAAGCCAGCTTTCCCATAATCCCAGCCGTAGTAATAATCAAACATTATATATGAAAAAACACAGCTCAGAAACAAAATCTCCAATCTCTACTCATGACCATGATGACTATTACCACCACAGATATCAAAGAATCCAGCTCTCTCACACACATACACCATAAACAACGCATTTTCTATCCATCCCATCAATTACGGAAATATATACATACATACATACACTACTTTCTTGACCCTTCACCAGAACCCTGAATGTCATCTCTCCGAAAACAATTCTAGTATACTACCCTGCCCTCATCCAAATACCCACTTCACCGTATGTCGACAATGAATATTCTCCTCTCCTCTCCTCTCTTCTTCACTAACAAACCCCGAAAATGCAATTCCGAGACAGAATTTCCGAAAAGTGCCCGAAACAGAGAATAGAGCAGGACCTGAAATGTGAACTTCCATACCCATCCATCCTTGTAGAGAGATGCACAACTCCCAATCTCACAATCTTTCTGAGCACCTACCTATCTCCATTTTCATTTTCATTTTCATCTCCGCAGTATCATACCTCATCCACATTGCAGATGTGATATCTTCAAGCTCTTCCTCTCCTGAATCTCTCTTGTAAATCCTCAAGTCTCTCCCCTCCTATAACCTCATTCCCCTTCCCCTTTCCACTTCTCCTATCCCGCAACACCACTCCACCATCTCAACATTTCACTCCAGATTTGAACCTTCCACCAACCATCTGTCCATCCATCTCTCAGAATCCTGTAATCCCACCCCTCCCCATCTATCCATCCATCCATCCATCCATCCAATCTTTCACTCTTGTCTCACACGATATCCCCGCGGGCAAAGTTCCCTCTACTCCAAATCAAATTCAAATTCAAATTCATAATATCATTACCCATCATACCTCATCCCTCATCCCTCATCCCTTATCTCTTATCCCTCTCACACAAATAGACAAGAACAACCAAACCAAACCAAAGCAATCCCAATCTTTTCATTCTTTTAATCCCTCCATTCCCTTTATCCCCCCCCCCAAAAAATCAAAAGAACATCCATCATCCATCATCCATCATTCATTATACCCTCTTTCCCCTTCCCCCTTCTCCTTGCTCTCTTCCCTAATCCTATCCCTATTTCTCTCAAAATCATATATATTTCTATCCATCCATCTATACTCCTTCTCTATCCATCCATCCATTCATTCATCCATACCCCTCCCTTTCTCCCTACCTTTCTCCCTTCCTTTCTCCCCCTTTCTCCCTCTCTTTCTCCCTACCTTTCTTCCCACCCAAAATCATACCCAAAATCAAACCCAAAACCAAGCCCCATCCCATCCCATCCCATCCCATCCCATCCCATTCTAAATCCAATCCAATCAAAATCATCCCTCTCCATCTATAACACCTATCTATCTCCCATCTTATATATATCCTTCTACACACACCCACCCACCAACTCACTCAACAAAACATCAATCAATCAATCAAATCAATAAATACCTCCATCCATCCATCCCCCCTCCATCCATTCCATCCATTCCATCCATCCATCTCCCATCACTAAACCAACTACACCAAACCACACAACCACATCAAACACAAATCCGAAACAACCAAGTAAGCAACTCCTCCCAACCCCCAAACCATCAACCTCCTTACCAAACCACCTACCTACCTCCTTACTACACTACCTATACAACACACCATACACCCAAGTAATCCATTCCACAACCCCGAAATCTCACAACCCCAATTTCCTTTCCTTCCCTTCTCGCCAAACAAACAAGCACACACACACATACACACACACATACAACAAACGAACAAATGAAGAAAGAAAAAAAAAAGAGTGGGCAAAAATCAGCCCCCCCCCCCCCAAAAAATAAATCTGCACGGCACGGCACGGCAATGCATGCATACCAATCACCCACCCACACCCACCATCCCCACAACTCCAATATAATCCGTGCTGCAGCTAGGCAATCAATCTACATCCTTTGCATAACCGAGCCCCTTAAAACCACCCTTGAACGAATTGCGTCAATAGTCAATACTCCCTTTCAATCTTCATACATAATATAATCACTTTATGAAAAAGGAATTCAATCATTGGAAAACAAATATGTGAATAATCTTACTCCAAATTTGCTTTGGAAAATAAACAAACGTCTTCTCGAGTCTCGTAGTAATAAAACCCGCCCTGTAATAAAAGAGAGAGAGAACTGGACCCATCAATGATAAATACACAGGATTCCTCCCTTTCCCCGAGAGATCCCAATATCCCTTCCAATACAAAAGAAATATGGTGGATAATAAACAAGATAGACTAATCATTTAAACAAAGTAACGCCGATTCCCATCTCATAACTTTGCCCAGTAAAAATATGCCGAGAAAGTCATAATATGAGGCAAATAATTAAGTACGTCCTTTGACCGATCAAAAGTATAATAGCGTAAACACAAAATGAAAACCTCCATTGATTCCTATCCAACGTCACACGATCGTGTCATGTCTTATGTAAAGGGAGTTTTTTTTTAAACACTTGCAACAACCACCACCCCTTTCTAATCCTTTCTGAAGTTCCAGATTCTTTTTCACATTTGAGAGTCCATGCGCCAGGAAAGCTCGAAGTGGTATGATCCGATAAACGCCAAAGTATGCTCGAAAACGCCGGAAAATTGACCCTATGCACCTGAATTGCTTCAAACAGTCTCGGATATTTCATTTTCTCCTAGATAAGGATCAAAGTTGTAATTGTCATCTGCACCACCAGTAGAATCATTCAAGAATGAATCGAAGTCAAAGTCGGTAAGAACATCCGAATTTCCATTCATAGGATTGTTGAACTCGAGCATATCAAACTATTAAAATTTTATCAGTAAAACCCAGAAGAAATGATAACATGTGACAGGCATACCGGTTGATCATTCATTGGGAATGCATTCAGAGGATCAGGCTGTGACGAGGCAACTCCAACGTTCGGGGCAGTCGCCATAGGTTGACCGTTGACAGGCTGAACAGCACCGTTTGGATTTGGACCATTGTTGAAAGTCTTCGCGTGAACCGGGGTGATCGGGGTCGCTGGGGTGGGGGTAGCGGCTTCTTGGGTTGGGTCGGCGGAGGGTGTAGCACCAGCGTTGAGGTTTGCGGCGGATCCTTTCTTTGTAGCCCGCTGTTATCAATGTCAACATTTCTACCAAAAAATCCATTAAACGCTAAGAAATTTACCTTTGTTTTTGTTTCCTTGGTCTCATTCTTCTTCTTGGGGTTTGCCTTGTTCGATTGCTGGGGTGTTGGAGGTGCAGCAGTGCTACCTTGAGGGGACGATGGTTGTGTTCGGCCGTTCGCGCCAGCGTTAGCAGGAGCTGCTGGTGGAGGCATATTTCGTTGTTGAGGTGTGCCCATAGCTTGTGGAGGGCCTTGGGAAGGATTGGCAACCATAGGAGCGCCACCGTTTGGACCATTTTGCCAATTGCCTGCTTGCTGTCGTGCCATCATCATTTGCTGCTGCGACATTCCTTGAGGGAATCCCGGGTGGGAACTAGGGGGTCGCATGCCGTTTGGCATCATATTACCGTTCATCTCGTTCATCTTGTAGAATTGTGGGTTCATGCCTGCATCTATTTGCCCAGGCTGTCCCATGTTAAAGTTCATTGCGCCTGGCGATCCTCTATTTTGACCTTCGGGGAGGGGAGATGGAATGCCTGGGTTATTCATGTGAGGTGTTCCTCGCTTCATCTGCTGCTCGCTTGGGTTTGGCGAGTTTACTGATCGAGGACCACTTTGTGGTGAGGCTCCTTGTGGGAAATTTGGTCCATTGGGTCCCATACCAGGTCCTCCGGGACCTCCTTGGCCCTCGGCGGCACCCTGTTCTTGACGTGCCATCATTAGTCTCTTCTTGTTTTGTTGCTCAAGCAACATCAACTGCATCTGATAGTCTTGCAAAGCATGGTTACCTTGTTGGCCATTTTGTTGGCCACCTGGAGCGCCTCTGACACCATTTTGACCCATTTCACCTGCGCCGTAACCATATGTAGTCATTGCATTAACATCAGCACCTTGCGTCATCATGGGCGATCCTTGATTGGGGGGGCCTCCAGCGGCTGCGCCAGGCATTTGCTTTTGTTGCTGATGTGACAAACCAGCCTGGTATGCTTGGAGATTCTTTTGTGGATTTTGACCTGGGAAACCCTGGAACTGCTGAGCTGTCAGATTTGAATCGATACCATTTGAAAGTGGCAAAAGAGCTGCTTGAGCAGTATTGCTGGGGGCGGTTTCTCCCACCTGTTGGCCTGGAATTCCAGTAGTTTGTCCTCTTCCATTAGGGCCCATGCCACCTTGTTGATTGAATCCAGGTCCTTCAATTCGTGGTCGCTTGGATGGAGATGGAGCGTTCTCGGCAGATCCTCCTGGCGATTGAGCTCGTTGTGGATGGTTACCGTCCGAAGGTTCTCTTTGCATTGCTTGTTGTTTCTGCATCTGTTGCATTTGCTGCATTTGTTGCATCTGCTGTGGGGTGCTGTGGCGATGATTTGATTAGCATTACTCTGACAAGCAATGATGAGTACTCACGGTTTGCCTCTACCACCATTCATTATTGCTTGGCGTGCAATTTCATTCTGCATTATAGCTGGGTTCATACGGCCATAGGCTGCACCAGGATGCATTCCATTTGGGTTCAGAGCACGAAGCGAAGCCTGCTGTTGCTCTACCTTTTGGCGTGTTTGCTATCAAGAATTTAGTTAATGCTTTGAGTAAACCTCCAATGGTTGAAATACCTGTGTATGAGTGACATAGTTAAGAACGTTACGTGATGGATCGCCCGAGTTTCGCTGAGCATTGAACATTTCCCAGAAGAGGCAAAACCATTCGTAAAGAAAACAGCCACTTTCAGGAGATTCCTTGGGAAGGTTTGGTAGAGGAAGATCACTGGGCCTCTTTGAATCGATATCATCTTTCGAATCGTCTCCATCTTCCGCGTCGCCCCGATTAGGGCTATCTTTCTGGACGTTAATTTGTTCATTCAACATTGTTCTGGCGCAATCAAACATGCCACTCTTGAGAAAGTATTCGTAAATGTAGGTGTTAAGTTGCGATCGAGGGCTAAAAGCGGTGCTATCTTTCATCGTAGGATGTCGAGCCGCTCCACCAGGTACCCCATTATTCATCATGGGGATACCAGTTCCAACTGGACCACCCATATTTGGCATACCGGACATATTGACGTTATTCATCGTCGCAGACTCTGAACGCGATCGAGTAGTGATAAGGGAAGGGGAGTGTGAATTTTACAATCCAACACTCGTGTAGAAGAAAAAAAACCGTCCGTCAGCCACAGCTCTCTGACGCGAAGCGGCTGTAAAGCGAAATGTCGCACGGCAGCACGGTTTTGAATTGAACGAAACCGAAAACTATCGTTGTCAATATTCCAACCTGTAAATTATTGTAACTGTACGTGGCGCGCCAGTTTGATGTAGATTGAATGGGTTTGAAGGTGTGATTTTTGGTGTAACTGAGGTATCTGTGTCTGTGTCGGGGGGGGACCTTTTTTAGTGGAAGCCAAATGCGATAAACTCCGGGGGCTCGTTTGATGCGAGAAGCAATAGCGTCTGGAGGTGGTTATTGCAGAAGGATAAGAAGGAAGAGAAAGATTGAAAAGCTCTCTGTGTGAGATGAGATTGCGCCGATGAAGATATTCACCATACAATTATTAAAGGCAACTGATAATGATACCGTGGACGAGGCTTTTCAATTAATCGAAATGGGGCGGTAGTGGTGGTGATTTATGGGTTGCAGTTTGTAGTTGTAATTTGTATAAAGTTTCCAAGGTGGGTTTTTGGGGGGTGTGTTGCAAATAATCGGAGACTAGAAAATACGCAGGGCGTGATGGAAACTACTTCCCGAGAGGAAGGTGCGTTTTCTAGGTGCCGGGAGTGTTTCTAATATTTCTTTCCTCACACACACACACACACTCTCTCTCTCTTGTTTTTCTCTTGCTGTTCACAGTTGAATGGTCGGAGCTGGGAGAAAGCTTGGGGGGAGGGGGGAGCGATCGGAACGAACCAGGATTCGCCACAAAAAATAAATAAGGAGTGAAGCGTGAAGATTAATAGCAAAAGGAAGAAGTAATAAACAGGTCAGGATAGGATGGGAAAAGTAAAGATATTAAAGAAATATATGGGTTGATTTCGAATCAGATGATAATTGATCCCCAATTCTCTTCCGACTTGTCACGGCGTAATGTGAGGAGTGGAGGGCGAAGAGTGAAGAGTGAAGAGTGAAATATAAAAGTGGTCGAATTGGGAGAGTAATGGGAAGAATAATAAGTTGGAGAGGGGGGGGAGAGGAGAAAGACAGAGAGGTAAGGTTCGATAGAGAAGAGAGAAAAAAGTGGAAGATGTGGAATAAGAACCAATCATATCACGGCCTGGCATCGACTAAGCTACAAGTGGCCTTAGCCCCAGCCTACGACTGATGCTGCTTTTGCGATGAAAGATATCACTTACAGATGAAGGACCCTTCACTCCAAACAAGATCATGTTATTTGATTCGGAAGAGAAGTTTGATTATTTAAAATGACAAGTACCTAGGTAGTTCTAATGATTTGATACCCAGTTAATCAATGTTTAACTGTATTGATTGGAAATCGTAAGTAGGAAGTAGGAAGTAGGAAGTAGGAAGTAGGAAGTAGGAAGTAGGAAGTAACCCATAGGTATGGCATGGTATGGGTGTGTAGAGAACTTTATATCTTCTCGAATACCTTCACCGACGTTCATCTTACGGAAGCAACAACGGTACTTCATGTTGATATACCAGATAGTCATCAACTTCCATCCGATTCTACGCTCCTCTACTCTACTCTACTCGACTCGACTCTATAATCCAAAACTTGTATTTTTTCATTTATCTTGGCTTGGATATAACAAGTCTTCCCCTCGATTAAATGTCATTCGAAACAACCATCCCAGATTCGCCTGCTAAAAGTGGCATGCAGAATAAGTGTAAGTGTGACATGATTTCCATCATCACCAGCCCTTCCTTTCATATGGCCTTGGAGGATCTGGAAGAGATGCATATCACATCCAGTTCTCTTCCATCCTCTTCACGCAGGCGTATCATCATCTTGAATGTAGGAAAAGAAAGATTCTAACCAAGAAAAATCACGAATTGGTCACGTGATAATGAATGACAATGACATTGATCATGATGTGAATATACTCGAGTACATCATGCCGTTGTCGTTTGCCATATCTAAGTTTCCAAGGTTTTATATCCAAGTCGGAATCAAATCATACGATACATTGGAGTTTGAGAAGATAGTTATATATTGGAAGATGGCATGAAGCTAAAAGCATCTATTCAATTACTGGGGGCCAAAGTTTCAAGTTTCAAGGGATCAATCAATCAATCAGTCAGTCAGTCAATCAATCAGTCAATCAAACTACTGTCTGCACCCGATAAAGCGAGCACACCCAAGTGACTATGGACATCGATTCCGAATGTTTGGTTTACTGTTGACTCGGTTATGGAAAATGGAAAATCCCTGGTACATGTGAATTGTTTTACAGTATTTATTCCATGCGAGTACTCCACGAGTACTCGTGGACAGAGAGATATGTATGCGGTATCAGAACCATCTTCTCCATTATTTTCACACATCATCCTCATTCAGACACGATACCAAAATCTTCTGCTCCTCCATCCACATCCGTTCATTCCCCCCAACCTGTGCCGTCCAACGGTTTTTAATCTGAGGAATATCTGTTTCACCCTTTTCATGCTCCTGCAGTGGATCGGTAGATCATCTTATTAATCTGTTTAGCTATCCTCGTTGAGCCGTCCGCCCCCAAAACTTACTCCGTACGCTCGGAGAATATTACTCAGCCTTGGGTGTGGGGTCCACCAGTAATATCTCCCCAACATTCCCCCAATCTTCCCTTTCCCCAATGATCAACTCGATCCATCTATCAAGACCATACGTTCATTCTAGGTATTTGCTTTCATCGCTACAGTAATAATGTGTTCCAATCTGTTTACACCATCTCACCATGGGAAATCTACAAGTTGTAGAAGCCAGCCAGCTTGTTCAAAGATTAAAATGGTCTCGTAACGCACGGAATGTTCGAATCGAGGCTCACTTCAGATGGTGAATGAACACGAAAGACAAACTTCATTTCCGAGTGGAATTGTTCAAAACGATTAGATATGTCTTCACATCTCACAAATATCTCGCCAGTCAACAGACCTCCCTATGCACCCCGCATTTTCTCCTAGGGCTGTAGATCCAGTCGGATCTCCCGGAACGTTGGTGATTCATCTCAGGGGTACCCTACTCGTACCCAATACTGATTCAATCATCTCAACTCAAATACGTTCGAGTAACTAAATCTTTATTGATATTTTCGTTCGGTAGTAGAGCGGAATGGTTGCCTAGTGTGAGGATGAGGATGGGTATGTGACAAAAGTCATTCTTGTCTGAATACGTGACATATGTCGTCTGCGAGTCGTTTCAAGTAGAGAGTTTGGCTATTATCTCAATGTGTGTCATCGCATCCAGTTCAAACCATTTACCTTCTGTATAATGGATCCATGATCAATGTAAGAAGAGTTTGCTCTGGCTAGGTATTAATGTGTAGATATCTTCTCAATCTCGAGTCCAAATGCAAGTGGGTATCAGTTGAAGTATTCATGCACACATCACTTTTCTATCCATTAACTATTCTCTACCTATGATCAATCAATCTCGTTCACATTTCCATCTTCAGCATCTACAAGGAGTCGATACAGTTTTCCATGACACTCTTCATAGGTCAATTCCTCCATCAATCTGAACAAGTACTATAAAACAATATCCCCAGTCTTTACGAGTCCATAAACCATAAAATAAAGTAGTAACAAAAGACGTTCCAATATGAAGTTTGACTTATACCTTATACTCATAGCTTCCTGTATACATGTTCGACTGTCTATTGCAAGTACGTTTTTAGAGTTCAATCTGTTCATTCATTCGTTTATTTATTCTCATTGTTCAATCTTCATCTACCCATCACTTCTTCATATCAACCATCTCTACTTCTGCTTTCAATCAAATTTTATTACTTCATTCCACATACATAGTTTCTCATCCATTCATTCAATCATTCATATTCACGTCAAGGCTAGAAGGGGCCTTAAGAAATTCATTCCATTTCATTCTACATATCACACATATAGATCAGGCATCTCATTCTACACATCACACATACAAATAAAGACTCCCCAGCTTCCCAAATTTGAGACCAAACATGATCTCTGCGTGAACATGAATGAATGACTTTAATTCAACGACAATGTATTAAAGCTAAAAGAGACTAGCTCTTCTAGTAGCCCTTATTCAAAGCTTACTATCTTCGCAGAACAGCGAGCTCTTCAGATAGAATACAATTAGACAATTTAGAACCTACTATACATAGGTACCGCATCTTCATATCCTTCCCATACAAACCATCTCCGTATTCCAGAATAGAACAACAGCATTCGCAATTTCGCATAACTATTTATCTTCTTCCACCAGTAAAATTCTGCTCGCAAGATCTCGACCCGATCCGCTATTCCACAGTCACATCGTCATCTATCTCATGGAATCGATCTATCTATTCTCTTATATCTATCCCCCTCTCAGATGAAAGAATAGACACACTTCGCTAGGAATCGAGTAATATAATACAAGTTAGTATAGAATACATTTATATAGTGTGATAAAAGAAAGACTCGGTTAATTTACTCTATGCAATACACAACGAGATTCATACGATGAACTAGGAGAGAAATGCGATAGAGGATGTGAGTGAATGTATGTATGAGTTTGAGGGGGGGGGGGGATATGTGGATTGAAAAATCTGAGCATTTGAAAATTTGAGGATCGAAGGATAGCTAGTGTGAATAATATACTCTTTGTATCTCTATTTATTAGATATTGTATCTAATTATTCTCTAAAGAAGAGATTAACGTGAGGCTTTAAGCGGATGTTTAGAAAACCCCCCCCTCTCTCCCCTCGAAAAAAAAAAGGAATTGAGAGAGAGAGAGAGAGAGAGAGAGAGAGATATGTATATACAAACAGACAACAGACAACAGACAACTTCAATAAATTTAATTCTTTTATCATCCCCCCCTCATTCTCTTCTACATCTCATTCCATTTAATATTTGATCCCTATAATTACAATTACAATTATATTCTTATCCTTATACCTTTATTCAATTTCCACACTTGAGTTTAAAGTTTCAACCCTAGAGATTCCATACATACACACATACATTTCTTTTCTCTCTATGTAAACCCACTCTGAACGAATACATATCAGAAAGACAAAGACTTGCTCTTGATACCTCTCTCTCATTTCAAATGAAAATCTTCCATCTTCTAACTTATAATCACTAGCTCTTTATGTATCAGATAGTGGAAATATTTGGGATCGGTGATAGGGGGTATGATGTCTTTGTATTTTTATGATTGTTGTATAGAGCTGGAGTATTCATGTGTATTGAAGAATATTAAGGTAAGGATATAGATGAGATTCTTGCGGTTTGACGTTTGTTTTGTATGTATTCTCTGATTCTCTGAATATTTTATATTTTGGCCTTTTCTCCTTCTCCTTCTCCTTCTTCTTCTCCTTCTTCTTCTTCTTCTTCTTCTTCATCTAACCCTGTACCCTATTCATCCTAGCCCTCAATTCCTCCCCTCAAATCCCATTATTAAAAACTCAACTCATCTCAACTCAACTCAGCAAACCCCACACACATATCATATCATATCATATCAACAAACCATACACACACACACATCAATCCCCCAACCTCCCCCCCTCCAATCCCATCCAATCCCAATCAAGAACCCTAAATCATCATTCCCCTCCCCTCTCCTTCTAATCCCAACCAACCAACCAACAAACCAGCAAATACATCCCCATCCCTTTATTTCCCCTCATTCCCCCCTCATTCCCTACATCTTACAACTTACAAATTACCACTTAACTTACAATCACAACCTCGCCTAAAATCGAAACCCTTAATTCATTCATTCATTCATTCGATCAATAGATCAATAGATATCTACTTCTCTTTCCTCCTATCTACTTATCTTTTCTCCTATCTATTTTCTCCATATAATCTAATACAACATATTCAACTCACATATAATACAAATAGAACAATCTGTATTTACTAAATTACTATTCTCGCTTAATGTTGTTATTGTTGTTATCATTATTGTTATTGTTATTATCACGGTGATGGTGATAGTGATGATGATAATGATAGTAATGATAGTTATACAAATATCTTAATAATAATAGTAATTGAGAGATAAATAAATAGATAGAAATACAATACAATACAAATGTGAAATCAATCCGTTGTTCGTTATCTATTAATTATTTACTCGATATTCATATCCATTACCCACCCACCTACTCAATATCTATATCCATCAATCAATCAAAGCCCCCTCTATCAGAAATAAATATAGTACTTTACTCCTCTCTCGAATCTCACCTCTCACCTCTCACCCCTTTCTCACCCCTTTCTCCCCCCTTTCCATCTATTCATTCATCAAACTACTAAACCATCAAACCATCAAACCATCTATCTACCCAGTGTAGGCAATAGTATTTCCCGTATTTCGTATATGGGTTAGTTTAGTGGTGCGTATCGAATTTTTTTCGAAATACATTCGTATGTGGTATAGAATTCCATACTACTGAAAGTATTCAACATCATTTAGTTATTTAATATTACTAGCAATATACTGAAATATTGGAATCCAATATAGTATTTTCATTCCTATATAAATTAAACTGGAAATAAGGGATTTCATTTCAATTTGAAATAAGGAATACAATTTTATTGTTTAATTTGAATAGGAATAAAAGTATTCTAATGAATTCCAGTATTTCGGTACATTGCTAGTATTCTTTAGATATATAAATATGTGCAAGAATAATATAACCTCCTTTCTATATGTCCTAGCTGCAATATCAATATGCTAATACGCGCCACAGTTTCACTGTAGTATACTATTACCTACACTGCATCTACCCATGATCTATCCATCTATCCATCTATCTATTTATCCCCGAACCATCCATTCATCCACCAAACCATCAAATCAATCTCAATACTATCATATTACATACACCATTTCCTATGATTTATCTCCCGAGTTCCTCCCGAATTCCTTCCAAATGCCTCCCAATCTCTCATCGATATCCCTATCCCTATCCCTATCCCGATCTCTATCCCCATCATCCATCTAATCACCCATCATCAATCCTTCAATACAGCAATACAGCCAATGAAAATACTCAACCAATCATCCATCTCATCCATCTCATCCATCTCATCCATCTAATCCCTTCACCTGCCTCCTTAGTATTCTTATCATACACTCATATATATACTCATACATATATACATAAACACAACACCCATCCATTCATCACTCAAAACTCCAAAGTGCAAACAAACGCTTCAATACACATACATCACAAGCAATTTCCCAATACCCACTTAAGTACTCACTCCGTTTCATTTCAATCCCTCCAAACCTTCCCTAATCTATTCTTCAAAAACACAAATAGACACACATTTACACACACACACACACATCACATCAAATTTTACAAAACTCATTTTTAAACAATCGCATCACTCAATTCTCATTCCTATTCCACCTCCCCTGAATCTCTACACAACCACTCCATTCAGAAGTTTCCCCAAGCACATAAGAAGAAGAAGAAGAAGTCAACAGACGACGATCGATCAACAAAGTCTTTCTTTCCCTTTACGTCCCTCAATCCACCAATTCAAGACCTAAGCCCCCAGTCCAGCCCAGGTACTCTCAAGCCCAAATCCGTTCCTTTCCTTTGGGATCTCCTCAAATCGTTCATCGCCCGTCCAACTAATTATCTCATCAATTATTTCTTATCGTTGTTTGAAATTCACCTTCAACAAAGACCAACTCTCCAACCATTCGTGCCTCACAGCCTCTTGCTTGCTTTGTGATTAGATCATATGTGAGATTGAACCCATTATTTGTTCATAACATCACATCATTAAAAAATAAGATATAAAAGAACTTTTCGCCTGTTTGCTTTTGCTTTGCAAGTCGCCCAAAAATCTTGAAATCTATCTTGTAAGATGAAAACCACAATATTAATGGTTCCACGTCGTCAAAGGTAATGTTGTAGGTATTTACCGGGTTGCCAGTTCGTAAAGGGTATAGGAAATGGATATCGCGTGCAAAAATGCTTTTTTTAATTTTTTTGTTGAACATATCAAAAGAAACATGGGGAATGACTAAGCGCCGAAAAGAAGCAATCCGTAAGGTTTTGATATAATGCTTATAATGCTGTTCGATCTTCGCACACCGAGAAAACGAGTAGACGGCCTTGGATCAATTGATGTTGTCCAAATTACAAATGAGAGACAAAATACGATGAACCAGTGTAAAAGCAATGATCGATAGTTCATCGAGGCCTATCGAACAATGGCACCCCTGTAAAGGGACCTATGCAACAGGGGCTGCAACTGGAGCAATTGAAGCACCTTCCATGTTGCTAACTATGCCGGCACCACCCTCTCCAGCGAGGTTATCATTGAGTCCCTTTGATGGACAGTCACGAGCAATGTGACCTTCGGTTCCACAGGTATAACAAGTCTTTCCAGCCTTGTTAACACCACCGTTGGGGCTGGTGCACTCACGAGAACTGTGTCCAGTTCTTCCGCATGCATAGCACTTCATGGCTTGAGCCTGGCAATCGCGGGCAAAGTGGTTTGGACCACCACACTATCAGGAGTTAGTTGAATGTAACCGAGGCCCTAGACCGAAGTGTTGCCGACATGGCATGCTACCGGAAGATTCGGGACATGGGGCAACCTGAGAGAAAATTGCTTACCTTATAACAAGTGGCTGGGCGAGGTCCGCCAGCAAATCCACCGCGAGGAGCAAATCCACCGCCAAATCCACCACGAGGAGCACCGAGTCCACGAGGAGGACCTTGCATTCCGTTGTTTGGGTTTGGGCAAGCTCTAGCCAAATGGCCAGGAATACCGCAGTTGTAGCATCGACCGGTGGTTCCAGCTCCGCTGATACGCAAAGTTGGACAGTCGGCTTGAACGTGTCCTAAACCTTGGCAGTGGTAACACTGCTTAGCCTCGGTAGTTCTTGGCAATGGGCAACCATTCGATTCATGTCCTGCGTCGCATCAGTATGACGAAAAGTTGTGCTTCGCTTCTGAAGGCTTACCAGGTTGCTTGCCTAATTACCAAAAGTATTAGTTTCGTTCATTATCAAAGGTTCATTGATTTGTACTCACAATTGTAGCAAAGGCGTTCAGCAGAAGCGCAAACTTCAGCATAATGGCCCACGTTTCCGCACCTGAAGATACCAATGTTAGTGTTACCCTTTGAAACAGGAATGTTGCACAACACCCAAGAAGTGTTGAGTTCTTTGAGATGTCGCCAGGAGGACAAGTTCCAGGGCTAAGCATCCCACAATGTCCGAGAGAAAGTGGAGGCACTTACTTGTAGCAAGCACGACGAGATAATGAAGACATGGCTACTAATTTATGTGTCTGTTGTGTTCCATCATCAGCACGGCAAATAACAAAGGCACCATCCTCCGATTCCCATTCTTTAACAATCCTCCTGCATCTATGCGGCGACTCATCTACTCGATCTGATCTTAACCATTCCTCAACTGTCGAAGTCGGCATATTGGTGATTGTTGCTGTAAGAATGTGTCGATGAGGTAAGTTCGCATTGAAATATCCACCAGAAGAACGTTGCAGTTGCATGACCAGCATCATAGTCAGGCTGCAGGGTGCACAAATGCGGTGCAACCTTTGAGTATAAGATTGATATCGTGGTACTATGTCGATGTGCTTTCGCCAACTTCGTTTGTTCGTATGGTAAGGATAGTCGCTGTACGTAGTATTGAGGATGGAAAGATCGGATGTTGGATAGGTTTGCATATCATCCAGTCGATGTGCCACCTGATTCTTTGGTTTATTCCACAACCAGAAGACATTGTTCAACTCTCGAGGACGTAGGATCGTAAGAGTTACAAAGTCGACGCAGACCTTTCAAGTGGTTCCCTTGTGCTCCCTTCCCAATCTCCCCCCCTCCCCAAACCAAATGCAAGCACCAACGAATCCAAAAGAGGAAATGAAAATAAGCAAGTACTCACAGAATAAACTTCCTTTGTTTTTTTGCTTCTTGAATTCCCGTGCTTGAAAAATATATCAACCTTTCCTTCAACAACAGCTACTTCCTACTTCCTTCTACCTCCCGTGATACAAACGTTTCGCGAAAGAGACTGCAGAATTGTGTGTGATGTGGTTTTTATTTTGTGGAGGGATTTCGGAAGGCAAAACTTCCAAAAGGATGTCCCTTTGTAACCTGGAAAACTCTAGCTTAGCAAAGATCCTACTTCCTGAGAATGATCTAGTCTTGAATAAGGTTAGCTTCTGGATTAGGATACGGCGACTAGCGCCAGACTAAGTTTAGCTCAACCGCCCAATGGAAAATCTAATGGTGAATAGTGAATGAATGGTATTCCAAGGTGGTCTAAGGGTGGGTAGGCATGGGAGGCACGGAGGTAGGATCAGGGCAGGGCACACAAACACGAGTGAATGCTGATAAACGAACTAGTGGGAATGAAATCAATTATCCATGGGAACATGGAAGGAATGGGAAATTGGGGAAATGGACAGATGTGATTGGGTGAATTGGATAGAATAATGGGGAGAAATTGAACACTTGGAATGGGGGGGGGGGGTGAATCAATCAATATCGGTTGGGTTTTAACAATTTATGATTTGACGGGTGCGGTACGGTACACTCCTTCGCTGGGTATGCTAGTATAACACCGCTAAAAGACTACGCGCTATGATACGGGAGGATATACTTTCCAACTAACCACTTGGTATTTGCCATTGAGAAAAGTATGGAAGGGTTGGAATGGAATCTCATCGTACATTCCAACAAGTCAGAAGTTCAGGTCGACTTTGTCAATTCGCCTGCTGATTTGGAGTCATAGAATGGCAAACATGGGCTGATTGATAGCATTGAGTTGTCAGGATAGTAGTCACCTCGTATTTCAGGCAAACACGGAGTAAGTGGTCGAGTGAGCGAAAGCCTCCTCGTATTGAATTTCGTCTATATGTTTGGCTAGCCTCTAGAGTATATTTCACAGAACGAACCATGCACTCACATCAGAGAGACTATCTACGATAGATGTTGACATTTGATAGGATGATTAATGAGGCACACGAGGCTTTTGCGGAGGCATATGTACAGTGTACGGAGTACCTACCCTACCTACAGAGTATACCTACTTTGTATACCTAGCGAGATTCGCTGCGCCGCCCCCAACCTCCACTCTCTTTTCCCTTTTGCCGCCTTTTCCCAATCTTTATTTTTACCCCCATATCATACATATCTACTCCATCAGTTACGCGATGGATTCCCAGATGTCAAGAATGAATGAATCAAGATACAGTCCCCGTGAAATCTAAATACATTTACGTAGATAGACAGACAGATATGCACATCCTAATCTAGAATCGCCAATTTACAAACTTACAATTGTAGGAGATAAAATCATAGGATTTTCCACAGTATCTAGAGAGTACCTAGGGACGTACATACATACATACATACATACATACATACATACATACATACATACATACATACATACATACATACATACATACATACATACATACATATACATTCCCACCCACGATACATACGATACCTACGACATGCACTCCCGCATCCTCACAACAGAACAAACAGCCAAACAACCGCATCCCATTTCGTACCTTACCTTACCTTACCTTGTCTACGAAATTACCCCCTCTACATGCACCCAACAAATCAACCAACCCAGTCAATCCACCTCCACACACCCGGCCATGAAATCTTGCACATGCATGCATACCGAGCGAACCTCCACGCGTCATTATAAACCGATGCGGCTCTTTTTGAAATTTATTACTTGTTACTTGTTGCTGGTGATATTGTATGTATACTGCATATATATGTTTTATATTCACATCTCTTCCAGAATCTAGAATCTCCACCCATCTATCCATCATCCATCCAATCAATCTAGTCATCTATCTCCCCATCTCCACATCTACCCTCCGTCACTACATCAAAGCCAAGACTAATATCTCAACTTCCAATCTCTACCTATCTCTACTCCTACCACACTCCCCTCCAAATACTGTATGTAATACTATATATGTATCTCCACTCCTTATTCAACACTCTTACCACGCTTCAACCAAATATACACAAATAACCATGACCAGCCTAAAAGCCACGAGACACCACTCAAGAAGACTAGAAAAACAGAGGAAAAAGAACTCCAAACACTATGCTAAACGCTATCAATATTCCATAGGTATATGCATCTCAACGCCCCAGATCAAATCAAATCAAAAACTCCAAATCTCCAAGTCCAAAATTGTGAAATTCGATTTTCCCAAACATTTAAGAAATTCGAATGATGCCCATCAAGGGCTCATTCTCTTAGTGTTTTCTTTCATGCCCGTTTACTGGACATGCTTAGTTAGATATACGAGGCCATTCCGATCGATCAGCTGGATGTCGAGGTAACACATCTTCACCCGTAACCGTTGAACGAGGTGCTGCCTCAATTACATAATCGATGCCATCATCAGACATATATGATGGGGGGCGATTAGCTGTCGAGGGTCGTTCTGATATTCGAGAAATGGAGCGATTTAATGCTGCTTCATTTCTTTGCCAGAAAATCCGATTTGGATCAACCCTCTATTTATAATGTTAGATAATCCTGTCACGTCTTCACTACAGATTGAAGTTACTTACCACCGACTCTCTCCATAATCCATAAGCTGGAGGGGGCACTTTCGTAGCTTGACTTTCAATGCCTGCTGCTTCTTCGTCTCTGGCGAGCGCGACTGGTATAGGGACTGAGGTTTCGGCATATCCTCCAGGTCCAACCATTGATGGAAGACGTCGTGGATTTGGTTCTCCCTCTATCGGCGGTTTTAAGATCATCATGCAGAGGCGAATCAAAGAATGGCAGAAGAAGATAGTAACTATCAGAATAATCAAAATCAGGAGAACGTGAAATTCTTGGCTCTCATCCTTATTTGACAATGCCAATGCAAGATATATCGTGAGCACTAGAACGAGAAACTAAAAATTACGTTAGAAAATTGTGGGGGAAAAGAGATGTGGAGAAAAAATGCAACACATACCAGCCCAGATATTAAGGAATGCAATATCTTTTGGCGTATTCTTTTGTTCCGAATCCTTGGCCCACATCCTCTCCCACTTTCTTGCATTCCCCTTGGAGTTCCCCTTCTTCTCCTACCTCTATCTGCTAAGTCGGCTAGATGCTGCTCAGCGGGATCTACACTAAGAAACCTGCGCTCCGATCTTCTCCGCACTCGAGGTGGTATTGTCGAAATGGGAGACGAAACTGCTGGAGGTTGTGTAGACTGTGGGATCCTACTATTGGAACGAGTCGCGACAGGTGGTGGGCGACGTTCTTCATGTTGAGGTAATGTTGATTCAGCAGCTGCAGAGTTTCGGCGCGTCGAGCTTCGACTTGTAGTAAGGCCCGGGATATGGATTCGAGTTGATGGCAGATTGCTGAGGCCAACTAATCGTGGAGCTTTAGGACTTTCTGGGAAAGGACTCCTAGCCTCAACGCTTGATCGTCCCGAAAACAACGAATTTAACCCCCCTCGAATTTCCTCCAACCTCGACTGACGCCTATCTGATTCGCCCGATGGCACATCCCTCTGTCCACTCTCGTTCTGTCGTGGAGGCATTGTCTTATGCTACTTCGAAATGTGTCGCGAAATTAGTGAAGAGAGACAATGTGCCTAGATGAACGAAACAATATCTTTCCTTTTGAAGAAAATGGAGTTGCTTTTGTTGTTTGCGCAACCCACGACGCCCCCGAGTTGTTTTATTTTCCGCAGCGAGAGGTTAGGCCCTGTCAACACGACCTTGTATGATATAACACGAAGACATTAGATCGAATAAAAGGTGAAATTATCGTAGTAAGCAAATCTACCCGTCCTCATTGCACGCCCGAATCGAAAAGCCAGCAATCGTTCGCAAATCAGTATCCACCAACCGACAGGATACGCAGGTAGGCAGCAGAAGGATCCGGAAAGAATATGGGGAAACTGTGATGTAAAGTAGCAAACCCAGGTGCACAAAAGAAAGCGCAAAGACCAAGAGATGACCAAGAGAGTGAAGAGTGAGAGAAGAATACGAAACGTCCGAGAGGGAACTCCTTCGCTCTACGAATGAGTCTCGAATAGTCAGAAAGTGCTTCGAAATTGACCACTAAAAAGGGACGTAAGGGTGAGAAGGAACGGAGAACACAGCTCACGGACTTCAAGCTCAAGCAAGATATGCAAATATAAACAAGATGCGAA
This sequence comes from Botrytis aclada, assembly GCA_014898285.1. Lineage (NCBI taxonomy): Eukaryota > Fungi > Ascomycota > Leotiomycetes > Helotiales > Sclerotiniaceae > Botrytis > Botrytis aclada. The sequence goes on from RCSV01000008.1 coordinate 2,060,113, forward strand.
CAAAAAAGACAGGATAGGAGAAAAAGCTTTGGCCGATGATGATGATTTCAGTGGACTGTACTAGGTAGTTAATTTCGTCCCAGTCACGACACTATTTTGGTAGGCAGAGAAAGAACGACAGAACCCCTCAAGAAGCTGGCTAATGATTATTGATCTCTCATGTCTCATAGAAGACGACTAGAAGATGACCATGGGTAGCAAATAATTTGATACAATACCGGATAAATCTGCGACGAAAATAACAGTGGCCCTGCATATCGAGGTGTTTGACATATTTCCAATTGCGAGCCGCATTTTAGGGATGTAAGGATGTGACTTGCAGTCTAAATTTGTTTGGGTCTAAATGAAGTTTGACCTGGGACATATTTGGTTCGAGGTGAAGCCTTTCAAATCTTAAGTCTGTTTCAGGTGACGGTTGTGACCCACCAATCAAAATTCGTCTTTCTTTCTTTTTTCCAGGGGGGTTGAGCTCGTCTAATTGATTAACCGCGCTGCTTATGATGGAAGGTCAAGACCTTGGAGTTTTGAAGAAAACGCTGTGATTTATGCAGAGAGCACGGATTAGAAACTTTTAGATTACTTAGATAGATAGATAGGTATGTAGGTATGTGGGTATGTAGGTATGTAATGATTTCAGTAGAAAAGAAATATGACAGTACAGTATGAGTATGCACCTCACGGATGCAGTCAATTCACATATGAGGCATTCTTGGTGTTTACATAGGTGTTTGATGATACAATATACACATTTGTCTGTACTTGTACATACTTTTACAGATTAGATCCAGCCACCCAGCTCCATACAAATTTCTAATTTTGCAGATCTCGTACTGTGGCTATTTTTAATCAGCAATATATTGCGTGGCTTGAACCAAATATATCGATTTGGATTGGTGAGGAGTAAAAGTATGAATAGTTTTCATAGCATTTATCCGTGCTTGTTTAGATCTTCCAACTTTCTCGTATCAATTACACCATTGCCGTCGATTTAAAGTATCTGTAAGGCTTATCCTACTGGCATGCGCAATCCCCATTCCCTCAACGCCTTCCGAATGGTTTGCAGAGCTTTTCGTAAGCTTCAAAGTTCCTGATTCCTAAACTCCGAGTTTCTGCAAGATTTTTGTGTTTGGGTATCTTTTCATTGACATTGACCTCCTCCTTACGTGTACTATCTCACTTCAATTCTCCCAAGAGTAATGTACGATCCGAAGAAGCGGTAAGAACTAAGAGATTGTTAGTAACATGAGGTGCAGAGTTGGAGGAGAAAATCTTACTTATAGGATCTTTTCCAGGCGATAGCTCGGCACAGTTAACGGTTCCTTTATGACCAGGTAATTTGTACAATATTTTACCGTTCTCATTGTTCCAAACAACAGCAGTGCCATCTCCAGCACCAGCAGCAATCTTCTTTCCAGTCGGGTCCCAGCTTGCCCGGATCAAATTCTTCTCCATTCCTGCCGGCGCGCCATCAAAGGTTCGGATATGTCGTTCAGTGGGCGCAAATGGTCTGATATCCCATGTTCGAACCGTCGAGTCCATGGAATTTGATAAAAGTGTTTGAGAATCAGGTGAAACTCGAAGTGATGTAATCGTATCTTGATGGCCAAGCATAGAATATACCACAGCCTTTCTCCTCATATCCCACACCTTGATATCATTGTCGATCCCACCGGAATACAGCTCATTTCCAGCTTCAGCCAATGCGACAGCTGTAACAGGGAACTCGGTAGGGATGAAATCGACAGCAGCCTTTGTCCTTGGGTCCCAAATGCCTACATAGCCATCATCTGATCCACTTATGAGAAGTTCCTCTCCTCTTTTACTGATATCCATGCAATTGATTACTTCTTCGTGTCCAACATGTCTTCGTATCCTTGTACCGGTCTCTAAATCCCAACTTGCTAGATGCATATCTGCAGATGCCGAGAATAAGGCCCTCGAGTCGCGCGACCATTGTAAATCTAATATTGCGCCCTTATGTCCTGTCAAAGTTCCGTAGTTTTCGCAATTTCCATATGTTCTCCATAGATCTGCAAAGACTCAGTATGCATGCAACAAAGAATGATACAGATTACTCACTAATTGATCTATCCATTGACCCTGAAGCGATATAATTTCCATTGGGATCGAATTTGGCAGCAAATACCTCTCCTGAATGCCCTTCCAATTGCATTACTGGAGCTTGTAGGCCACTCGTCCGAGGTACCTATTTTACAGAAGTCAGTCAGATGCCTCCCAGATAGCTGAGCATTCCATGAATATTAATAGGTACGTACTGCTTGAATGAGCGCGCCATTGCCTGTTGAACCATTTGTGGTGGATAAAGCCGTGCTCTCATTCCCTACATTCTGCCTCTTCACAACCATTTGTGATGATCCAAAGGACCCAGAAGCTGGTCGTTTTCCAGAAGACATGGTTATAGCTTCTTCCTTCAAGCTACGCGTGATTTTTCGAGAAAAGATATGGATGCTTTAAGCTGCGCGTTGTTGGCACCAAGGCCTAGCAGCAGAACGCAATATGAATTTCTAAAAAGTACGCTAAAGTGCGGCCGCCGGCTTGTGCCTGGACCAGCTTCCAGCTTCAATGGGAATATTATTATGTAGCAAGAACAGCTTCGGAACATGAATTGATTTCACAACCCGATTTCAAGTGTAGTTTGAGAGATTATAAGACACAAGTATGGCTTCCAACAAAGCCGCGAGGATGGGTGAGGAGTAAGTAATCTCTTGTCAGTCATCAAGGCAACACATACTAATGCGCAACTCAGGGTCTGGAAGTAAGTACACCAGCAGCACCAGAAACAGTTGCCATATCTCACGATGGCTAATCAGCATCCAGAAGTCGTGTAGACAAAGTCAATGCCGAGCTAGTCACTCTCACCTATGGAACTATTGTCGCACAGCTTTGCAAAGATTACGAAAATGATTATGTAGAAGTCAACAAACAACTTGATAAGATGGGTTATAATATTGGGCTACGTTTGATCGAAGATTATCTTGCCAAGTCAAATACCATGAGACGTTGCTCGAACTTCAGAGAGACTGCAGAGATGATTTCCAAGGTGCGGCTTCAATCGGTATTGCGCGGACTGTGAGGAGCATAGTGCTGATTGAAAACAATAGGTTGGATTTAAGATATTCTTGAACATCACCCCGGCGGTATCTAATTGGACGAGCGATAATAAACAGTTTTCCCTAATATTCGAAGAAAACCCCTTGGCCGACTTTGTGGAATTGCCAGACGATGGAAGAGCACAAGATGAGTTATGGTATTCGAATATCTTCTGTGGGATTTTGAGGGGTGCACTGGAGATGGTGCAAATGCAAGTTGAGGCTCACTTCATCAGTGATATCCTTAGGGGCCATGATTCAACTGAGATGAGAATTACTTTGGTTAGATATATTGATGACGAGATGCCAATGGATGATGATTAGGAACCCGATTGTTTCAAGCGGGGTTGCATGTTTCTGGCGTTTAGGGATGGGGGGTATCATTGCGAGGATTTCGAAGCCATGGGATTTTTATGGCTCAAGGTAGATTATAAAAATCTTTGATTTTAATGTATGATGTTGAGATTGTGTAAATTTGGCAGTCCAGTAGAAGTATCTACTTCGATGACTTGGTGAGATGTCTTGGCGAGATTGCTGGCCCGACCTGATTTTTATATATTCTCTAAGCTGCTTGACGACTCAACAACTTTCGTCCGGGAGTTTGACACCTTATGAATTGGAGCAATAGTTGGGTTTGGAGATTGGCAAATTATCTTCCATTCTTGCCGGAGAATGGTGGATGATTGAAGTGACATTTCAGATAAAGAAATGAAGGTCACAATGTATGGGGTGAAATGAAGCCGACGAGGTGCTGGGGATGCTAATGAATCGAATCATAGATGCACTTCGACTTCTCGTGGTGTAGTGTTCAATTATAATGAAGAAAGATGGGCTTGATAGAACAGTTTGATGGGTTAATTAAGGGCCGTTCTTCTCTTAGCTCTATAAAGGAGGTAATCGTGCTAGAAGAAATTTCTCGGCGGTGGAGCGGAGGACCGTTGAAAGAAATACTTGATCAATGTGAAATGTCGAAAATGATCATGTTTATCACTGTAAATGGGACAAACTAAAGCTCAGTGGCTCAGAAGATTCAAATTTCGCTCAGTAGTACGTTACAGGTCGCTAGAGAGGCATCTTTTTCTTGTACTAATGCGAAAATTGGCAATATCACTCACGAAACCGTGGGCAAAGTTCTGCATGCAAGGGGTGAAGGAGTGGAATGATGTGGATAGAGTATTCGAGCTGGGTCTGCACAAGTTATCTCATAGCCTTGATCAACCCTCAATCAGTTTTACTGGTTTGCAAAATACGTGATGTATAAACTGGCTCGCCAAACAAAGCTCCAAAACGACCATTTTGCAAACCGACAAAGAAGAAGCTGTCGAATCTGAGTTCGAGGTCATGACCCCACAGCTCTGGTCTCAGAACTCGACCGTGATGAAGTTCCAGGACTGCGTCTTGAATACAAATTTAGTGATGAATGAGACATTTCAATGGACAAGGAGGGAGGGATTACTCTTTCATTATGCGTTAACTACTTTTTATCTCAAATTTACATAACTACCTATTGAGTGGTACTTGAGACGAGAACTAGATGATCCGTTCCCATCATGCTAAACCTTTAAACCTCACATTTTGACCGTCACCTCAGATAATGTACGCCACAAATATCAATGCCACTTCAAAGTTTCAGAAAACATAGCTATGGTATGTTCAATTCTCTTTGTCATTGCACCACGATGATTCAAAACGTGGAATCCTAGACTTTCCGGAGTGTTTGCATCATAGAGGTGGAGTTTTGACTGTCATAAATATTAAAAAACTGGACGACAATCATCAAGACTCAATCCAAGTGTCGAAGCTGATGGTATCATGGTTTCTGATAGCTTCAGTCCACTTATCCTTACGGTCTAGACGGGAAGCAAAGGTTTATATAGAGTCATCTGAATCTGATTCTAATATATTTCAGTTACGAGATGGATGAGACACAGATATTGAGTACACAAGAGTTCTGAATTCGATGCAATCTTCGATTTCAGATAAACAGTGGAGAATATGCAAGATCTACAGATTCTATCCATGGAATCAGACTTGCACAATATCAAGCCCATCGAACGAGTATCTTTCTTAGCAATCTTATGTACAACGTAGAGTATAAGCTTCGCCTAATGATGAAGTCAGGTTCAAGTGATTCCAGTATGTTAATCCTGCCATTGAAAATTGCTTTGAACTTATAGTTTTAGCTAACCCCCCCGTGACATTCCAAACGCCACCCAGCTCATCCACAGACACACGCACACTATGTTTATTGTGCTACAGAGCGGTAGAAACTTGATTCTGGGACATGAGGCATTAAAAAGAGAGAGTGCTTATTGACAATTTCATCCACGAAAGCATGGTTGCCATTACACACATACAAAGACAACGGATCATCAAGGAGATAGGCATAGTAGTTAGGATGCTTGGAGTAGATAGCCAAAAAGCGACAATGGGGCTACTTCATTGAAAACATATGGCGATAGAAATCTTGGAAAACACACTGCGTTTTGATGTATGAACAAGTGAACTGCTTGCAAAGACGGAGTCGGCAAAGGATGCTAAAGTTTCAGGGCCGCAAGCGAGCTGAAAGAGTCAAACACTGCAATTTATGAAATTCTCTAAACCTGCGGTGTCCACTAATGATAGGAGTATTATATATTCTGGCCTTATTAAAGCAAAATCAGCCAGTGCGGTCCCGATCACGAAACCTTGTGCTTAGAGGAATGGAATCTCTAAGCGTTTAGGGATGGGGCATCTTGGGTACATGGCTCTGATTGCTCTGATGCTACTAATAGTTCTCCACTGCAAATTATAGTCACCTCGTCTGTTGCTATAATCCTTCAATCCAATGCTTGCAATATCATGAAAGGGACTGGCTGGCATAGAGATTGTTAGATGCGGCAGCGGCGTGTGCAGCGATTTAAGCGGTGTTTGTTGGCACTTCTATGAGCCCTGTTAGTCGAGGAATCTTTGCTTTCTACATGGATATCGAAATGCGAGACGTGAAAACTCACGATTTGCATGTTTGCCACACGGTTCTTCCATGGGACCTTTAGAGTGAGCGATCAAGATAAAAAACTATTTCTCACATTATCACTTTCGGGTACAATTTGCTAGCAAGGCTTTAAAATTTCTAAGGTACTGCAAATGTGCCAGTATCTATCTTGTTTGCATGCATGGTCATAAACCAAAGCTAATGCTGATAGCATTCTCTCCACAAGCATCAGCTTAAGGAATGAATGTTACAATATGACATGCTAAATAAGATCATGAACCTCACCACCAAAAGATTTCTGTCTCTCGTTTATAACAACTACATCAGCCACCGTCAAAATATCCTCTCCCCTATAAAGCAATCTCTCTACGGCCATAAACAATCTAAATTTGGCACCACTCTCATCTTCTCTCCTTCGACAATTTAGCAGTCTGCTTGATTGGCATCTCATGCTTGCGATAAAAACCTCCCTACATATGATATATGTATAGATGCCCACGCCCTGAATTTGTAGGTACGGAACTTGGAAGGTTGATTATCGATGAAGGATAGATCGATGAAATTCGATATTGGTTGCTGGCCGCACAGAGCAGCGAAGAGCCATCTGTTGATCCGGAAGGAATATCCTTAGTATATCATGATTATGATGTCCTATGAGAATGGACCTTGTCAACGTAGAATCAGTCATAACCTCCTCCAATCTGGCTTGCAAATGCAGTAGAAACACTCTTTTCATCATCATCAAAACGACGACCACTTAGTAGAGAGCTCGTGCCAAAGACACTACCTGCATCGCCAGTCTTGTAATCAGCAATGCGGCCACCTGATTCGACGTATCGTTTCAATCGGTCAGATTGACTCAGGCTAGTTTGCTTTTGTCCTTCGTGAACGCTAACACCGAGACTAACACCTCCTTGGCCAATGCCTCTGCCATCTGTAACACTGCTGCTTGTGACATCAGTAAACTCACTGGCGGCAACGGATTCTCCAGCTATGCTCTCAGGTCCACGCCCACGACCCTTTTGACCATTGGCGCGTGGGCCTCTTGAATCAAGACCAGGCCAGTTGTCAAGACCGGTAAGAGGGAAGTTACCAAAGCCGGCAGGATAAGCGGATCCGACACCCACGCCGCCGAGATGGGATGAGTGAACAGAAGAAACGTCATCCAAAGCAGAACTCATCATCGAACCAGTGTCAGTGAAATCCTGTAGTGGAGGAGCTTTGTTATTGCCATTTCGGCCATTGTGGGGCAATCCCATTTGATAACGTTGTGGGCCACGGTAAGTTGTCTTTGGACGACTAAATTGTAGAAGCGATGTTTGCAAGTTTGAAAGTGGACCTTCAACAAGACAGCTACGATCCTTGAAATGCTGCAGCAAGTAATGCCAGAGAGGATGCTTTGACAAAACCTTTGGATTTCCAACAATGACAAGACCGTACTTGGCACGCGTCAAAGCTACATTGAGACGTCTAGGATCACTCAAGAAACCAATACCTTGATGATCGTTAGATCTTACACAAGAAAGAATAATGAAATCCTTCTCTCGTCCTTGGAAGGCATCCACAGAAGCGACCTCAACCTCCTTATAATGCTCTTTTTTAAAAGAACCCGCATTTTGCATAGATGTCACGACATAACTGCGTTGGCCTTCATATGGAGTGATAACGCCAATATCTCCAGGTTGTACTCCAGCTTTGAAAAACCGAGTAACAATCTTCTCAACATTTGAAGCTTCAGTTCTGTTGAGATAAGAAGTACCCGAAGCAGAGATTTCCTCGTTACCAAGATTGGACCAGAACATCATGGGTGTATCGGCAACAGGCCAAGGGAAATCAACGTCACGACGAAGTCGTTGTTGCATTGTGACACCGTTTTGTAGAGAACCATCGTAGAACATGTTAGACGGGAACTCAGAAAGACATGGATGCATACGATATTGAACGTTAAGTCGGATGGGGTTGAGGCCGAGATGGACTAAACGCTCGAAGAGTGACTGGTTTAGACCTGCCTTTGCGGCCTTCTTGTTCATAATGACAGGTCCCAATTGTTGATGATCTCCAACCAGAACCACTTGTTTGCATCCCAGAACAAGTGGAATCATACATTCCGGTTCTGCGGATTGAGTAGATTCATCGATAAGGACTGTTCTAAATTTCATTTTGGCAAGTCTTGGGTCTCCGGCTCCAACACAAGTACAGCAAATAACATCAGCGTTGCTCAAAATCTCACGTTCGGCAGCTCTTGTCAATGCCTTGAACTTCTTCTCATCTTGACTTGACAATTCCCCCAACTCACTCTTCAACTGAGTAAGCTTGGCCAATTCGTGATTGCTATCATTCATGCGGACCTGCTCATGCAAGGAGAGAAAACCAACAGATGACTCGACATCTTCACGGGATTTGGCTGTAAGACGAACAACTTTGAGTTGGGTTCGATGTATACGCTCACAAAGTTGATCAACAGCAACGTTAGAAGGAGCACACACAAGAACTTGACCGCCATTGACCTTAGCCAAATGATAAATGACTGTAGCGGATGTGACTGTCTTTCCAGTTCCCGGAGGTCCCTGAATGAGACTCAAAGGCTTTTGTAGTACGCTCTTGACGGCGCTGATTTGACTGCTGTTCAATTCTGGTAGGCCAGGAACGCTGAATTTCTTGGGCATTTGAATTTTCATTGGAGCTGCGGCCACCTCGTGACCGAGAAGTTTGTGGAAAATGTATCCTGATACACTCATCTCGTCTACGGCGAAAGTCTTCATGGCAAACTGCATGCGGTCGTAAGATGTTGCTTTCCAGACATAATCGGCAGAAAAATTGTGGGTGCATTCCGTTGGGACTGATTTATCGTTGCCAACTTTTCGGAGTTCGATGGTGACCTCATCAGATTGATTGTTCGGAATCTTGACCACATATCCAACTCCCTCCCAGACAGGTCGTAGCTCGCCTTTGTACTTGAGTCGCATCTCATCGCCTACAGCGAGCTTTACATCGCCAAGCTCTATCTTTGGAAGAATGAAACTGGCCAAATGCTTGTTATTCAAACCATAATCCCAACGAATGATTAAGCCATCTTCAGATTGGGCTTCCTTAAGCTTGCGGTCGTAATCTGCCTCAATCTTGACTAAAGGTCCGAAGACATTTTGATATTGATAGGCATCATCGTATTTAAGAAGGACAGGGGCTGGATCATCATCAATTCCAGCAGCCTTTTCCAAATCTGAAAGGGTAGCGTTGACATTATCCTTCCACATCTCCTCCAACTTCGCAATCATTGGTGGCGTGAGATGTCGGGCGCGAAGCTGTTCTGCGTCCGTAGGAAGAGAGACAAGCCAAGACAAAAAGGATCGATCCTCAATCAACGGTTGCCATTTGGACACATCCCAACTCATATCCTTCGAAGACGGAGCAGAGGCGCAAGGTTGTCGGCATAGAAGAACCACGACTGTATCCGATTTCGCAGGAATGAAGCCGAGGAGGAAAACATTTTTTATACCGCAGTTGTAGCATTCCAGTACAGTATCTCCGAGGGTCGACATTGGGTGCAATTGAACTTCCTTATGCCTTGCGCGAACAAGGTGATTGACAATATGCGAAGATGTAGCGTTTCCACGGGCACTGCAGAACCATTTGTTGCATCCCAAGCACTTAACCACACAGCTTGGAGAGTGAATTCCACAATATCTACACATCAAATCAGCCCAGCTCAGGACAATTTAGATCGTTGATAGTTCAACTTACGCGCATGCGTGTGCTGGTAGTTCCTTCTCATCCTCAAGACCTCGAAGCCCAAGAGTTTTCATACCATCGACTGGAACACTTGCAAGACTCTCGTTATCATCGTCATCGAATACTTCAGTCTCGTTGTCATCATCATCGCTTCTGCGTCTGCTGGATCCTAAGCCACCATGACCTCCGTATTGATATAACAACCCATCTTCCTGATCAATGTTTGAGATATCATCTGCACCGGCGTTTATTGCTGCGGCAGAATCGGATATGAGGTGGTTCCCAACGTGAGCGAAAGCAGTTTCCATGATGACAGTATGTCTAGATACTACACAAGATAATAAAGGTTAGAACTAGCTGTGGCTCAGGGGAATGGCTGAAGGCAGCAAAATCGACCGTTGAAGATTCCGCTATAATACAGAGAAAAATCAATACTTACAATAGATTGGATAAATTCCTTATGTTTGTGGAGGTAGCCTTTGTGGCGGGAGGGCGGCGCAAAGGTTTTGGAGATGTTCTTGAAAGCCGGACAAGACTTTCAAGTCATTATCGTAACTTTGATCGTAATTCACAACTTGTTCTGCAGGAGTTTGATCTCTCTGGTATGATATTGAGGAGCCCAGAATGTATTTTACCAATGTTGGTCGGGTTGGTGGAGTACTCGAGAAGAGATGCACAGTTGCTTTTTTGATTGTGGGATTTCACATTTACTAATAAGTGACATTGCTATTTGGGTGCTTAGCGTGCTGATACCGATACCGATACCAGCCGATAAAGGTTTGTGATAGAAACTTTTTTTTCTGCTTGACTACCTTACAAAAAAGCTTCATACTACCCTCCTCAAAACACAAAGCCTCTTTAAGTTGGAAAAACCATTGTGGAAATGATTGTAAGTTGTATTCATATCAATTATCATATATTTCCCTGCAATGCCTTTCCAAATCCAACCGACTAATACATGTTGTGTTCTACAGCGCAAACAAGCTCGACAACGACGAGATTACCTCTATCGAAGAGCCTTAACACTTCGGGATGCTGAGATCAGTGAAAAGCGCGCAAAGCTTCGAGCCTCTTTAGCATCAGGCAAACCTTTAGATCCATCGATTGCGAATGATAAAAAACTACGAGAAGATTACAAATATGATGAATCACGACCAGATTTGACGGCAAACGAGGAACTCGACTTAGATGATGAATATGCCCAACTTTCTGGAATCGTTGATCCCAGAGTGCTGATCACAACTTCAAGAGATCCTTCCTCAAGACTTTCTGCCTTTGCGAAAGAGATCAGATTATTGATACCGACTTCAATCCGTCTAAATCGAGGAAATCTCATTTTACCAAGTCTAATTACATCCGCCCAAGCATCTGGACTTTCCGATATCATCCTCCTCCATGAACATCGTGGTACACCAACAGCCTTGACACTATCCCACTTTCCGCATGGGCCCACGATATCATTCTCTCTACACAATGTTGTTTTGCGCCATGACATCCCCAATAGCTCCCGTGGCACGGTCAGCGAGTCGTATCCCCATCTAATATTTGAAGGCTTTACATCAAGATTGGGTCTTCGAATCGTCAAAATCTTGAAGCATATCTTTCCCCCAAGAGAAGCGATAACGAACAAAACGAAAATCGGAAGCAGAGTTGTGACATTCAAGAATATTGAAGATAGCATCGAAGTTCGACACCACGTGTTCGTTAAGACGGGATATCAAAATGTGGAACTCGCAGAAGTCGGACCTCGTATGACGATGAGATGTTTCGAAATTAGAGGAGGAACTTTGGAGAATAAGGATGGTGATGTTGAATGGAGGATGAACCAATATACGAGAACTTCCAAGAAGAAGGACTACCTGTGAGAGTCTGGGATATGGTCATTTGCTTGTTTGTTTAGCGTGGAGTTTGGTGGTATCAACTTACTGTTGCGAGGTTCAAAAGATTACGAATCGGGGTCCTTCTCCATCGACATATCTACCAAAGATTGTGACAAAGAAAGAAATATCCGCAGATAACATAGGTAGTAGCAATATGGTCGCTGCGACTCTGCATGCCTCGTCTATCGATATGGAGAGAATCGAGAATGTACCAAGGAGGGGTTGTTGCATCATGGGTACGATGTGACCTAAAAACAGTCTATGGCTGGGCATTATTCAGATCCCCTCATTTCTACTACCTTGTTATGCATTTCGGTTTCTTTGTTCAAAATTCGGTCATGAGCGAAGCAAACAAAATTAGTGTAGGTGTCTAGATGCATGTTCTCAATCACATTGTTCTTCAATTTGTCTTTCAAGCTCTTCCAACGCTTTGTCGTAGTTGGCTCTGAACATGGTACTCGCCAGAGATGCTAATTATCCATCGATAGAAATTGGAATTGAGCCAAACGGCAAAAGTCGAGTTGTTTCACATGTTCTTCATGTTTCTCTGTGCAAACACTTGTCCAAGATAGGAGATATAAAATGATTCTGCGGATGCCCGGAGGCATTCTTGGCTTCCCAATTCAAACCTTGGCATATTTACATCTCTCCACCTTCAAATAGTTCAAATTTTTTTATCATGTGTGTGGATCTGATGCATACCAAGTTTTTCCTCTCTAAATGAATTTATAATTTTGGCCTTCCCATTGTTTACTCGCCGGACACAATTGTTCCGCTCACGATTTAGGACCTTGCGAGTTTCAAAAAGTGAGGACGGCTCCATAGCGAATTCTGTTCCCATCAGGGGCAACGAGTCGAGATTCGCACTATTGCTGTCATGGACACAAATCCTCACAATGTTTTGGGAGTTTATTGACTGATACAGGGGCAACACGAGATAACCTTGCTTCAAAATTTGTTGTAAGAAAATCGATCCATACTGCAGTCTTGGACCCTTTCAAAGTCTTTCCAATATTATCAAAGATAATGCTGACACGAGCAACGGCAACACTCTGTTCCCGTGGTCTACTTTCTGTCCTTCGTATGTAAGCAAGACATCACATAACTTCGTGGTGTTCAGAGTTAAGAATGACAGGCTCAAATTGAAGGAATATGCCAAAGTAACCCTAAACCTATCTTGTTACCTCTGGACGGAAAGGTTAGCGAGATCAATAGTCACTGTAAGAGCTGACAGCCCCTTCACGTTTTTACAGCCGTTCCCATCTGAACAAATAGGTTGCAATGCTTATACCCGCAAGGATTATAAGGACAAGCGCGCAAGTTGAAACCTGATCTCGGATTTAAGCCGAACCACGTTACCATCGCGACTGGTTCATCTGAATGAGATCTTATCTGGATCAGATTCCCTGTGACCATGTGGGATACCCTGCTTCCTTATTTGTGCAGCTTTTCCTTTTGCATTGTTCAACATCACTTCCTTTGGGAGCCGAGAACATTCTTAGTTCAGCTTATCGAATTCCAAGTCCCGAATTTTTCAGCGCGTAACAAAGTGTTATTTACGTACAGTGCAGTTTGTCACAAAGTCTTAGTGATATGTACTTGTAGAAATCTCTCGCAAAATACGAGATGGCAATCCAAACTACCATGGAAGGAATCAAAGTTTTGACAATATATTAAATGCTTTTCATTGTTGCCTCCTTAGTATTGTTGGGGTGATTTCACAATACAGAGTGGGGAGAGAGGGAGGTTCGGTTCGAGGGTCTACTTTTCACAAAACCTTCCGTAAGGAGGAGGAGTTAGTTGTAGCAGTGGCTCCACCATCAGGAAGTAAGGTTCCGATCAATTGTGGATACACGTTCATTGCTTCGTTACTCCGTAAGCCCCATCAATAATGTGGCTCAGTAGTTCCTGAGGACGTTTCGTCTTGCCTTATCAATCATTGAACTCTTAGCTTTATCAGAACGCCTATTCGCTAGACAACACCGTTTTCTTTATGTTCTTGGCATTGTCTTACGGTCCCGAAGCTTGAAGATAATGATACTCGTATGTACAACTTGATATTCACGAATTAATCGAAGTAATCGAACTACTAAACGGAATTGACCTAATATTCCTGCACGATGTATGTTGTCGGTCATTTCTTTCGCATTGAAAATTCCGGTCCGGCTCTTTAACTACAACTTGTGCAATATCAGTAGGTACAATCTTGATTAGGAAGATAGGGAGTCCTGGTATGTCTTGGTATGTCTCATTCAACTACCGGTCCTAGGGTTTCCCTCGACGATACTACAATACTATACTACAATACACTATTCGCGGGGTCGTATCAAAATTTTGATATTGAAAAGCCTCGTAAGCTCTATCAAGTTCCCTAATCATCATCCATGCCAGACAAAGGTGCACAGACGGTCCTCAAAAACCATTTGCTTGCCTTTTTCAACTGAATTACGACTTTTCTGGGGATATTTGAGTAGTACGTGGACTGAATCTGTGCTGTGTCCGGAGATCATCATACATACACACCTTTTTCTCAGAGTTTGATGCATTTTAGGGAGTGATCAATACGGATGAGGCTCAAGCGAGCGGAAACTAATGAAATCTGAAATCTACGTTCACACAAGCTTAATCCTAAAGCTCAAGGCGTGGTCTCGTAGATTCGGTAAGGTACCTGAAAGATTTTATATGCAACAGCGCGATTACGACGTGCAAGGAAAAGGAATCTTTGAGTGGCTCAGAGTGGGTATATTGAGCATAAAATCTTAGCAACTCGATAGATTGCGCCTACTTCTCGTTCGTACACTCACTCATAATTCTGGAACCAATTTTCTAAACAGTTACTTTTATTATCCATTTTGATAACGGCTATGAAATATGGAACCCAAGCCAGGGAGGGAGGGAGCGGGGGGACGAAAGCTTTCCGCTAGGGGTTGAGGAGAATTACCAGGAGACTGACCAACTGTGATTTTTAGTACAAATCTTTAATGTGTGTACCTGCAGCCTCCAGTAAGCAATAGTTGCATCGTGTAAGATCGATTGTGACTGACGTGTGAGGATTTACCGATGAGGAAAAGGTGGCCTGACTACCTTGTGAATCCTTGCGGCTTATAACCACAATGTGAGAAATAATTCTCCGAATCGTTATGCCCACTACTTCCAGCAACGAATTCACGAATTCTTCTATCAGGCCGCGAAAGACCGAGATGAATGTAGATCATTGAATACGCTCAGATGTGGTAATCCTTCCAGCCAAAAGGATTGACGAATGTTAATTGTTTCAACAGCAGATGATCTTTGAATATGTCTCCACGGTTCTCGGCACGAACTGCTGTCTTCCCCTGGAGTGATCTATTAATGTATCTTTGATGGCGCTAGCATAGCTCCGCGCTGCGAAGCACTGTTCATTTCTTCAACCCTTTCATATTTCAGATGGATCTTGAGGTTCTCACCATGCATTTGACTTACCACATTCGTATGCCAAGAGATGTTATTGGCAACAAAAACAAAGAGTCTACAGATATACTGCAGATAGATGGGGTTGAGAGAGTACGTATACCTCCCATGCAATGCAACCCAGCACGGCGACAGAGCATTCAAGGCTACCCGAGCCATCACAGGACAATAACGGACTTCACCATGTTGCCGTCAGCGTCTCGAACCTAAGCTCAGAGGTGGACACGAAGCTGACGGGACGGCCCAATTTCAAGAGCTTCACTTGTCTATAAAGTCAAGATGCTTCGCCATGGAATTTATCTCTTCACTCCTCATCTCATCCTCACCACAGTCTCTTCTTTACAACTCATTCTCTGGAGAACACAATCTTTTCAGTCGTTCTTTGTTTAATTCATAATCATGAAGTATTTCACAGTCTTTACTGCCCTCACTGCATTATTTGCACAGGCCTCTGCATCAGCTATTCCAGCTGTTCGTTCAACACTCACTCCTCGTCAAAATACCACTGCCTCTTGTGCAAACTCAGCTACTTCCAGATCTTGCTGGGGAGAGTATTCCATTGATACCAACTGGTATGATGTTACTCCTACAGGAGTCACCAGAGGTATATGATATCAAATTCTGATTAACTAGTCTATCACTAACTTGATATTAGAATACTGGCTTTCAGTTGAGAATTCTACCATCACACCTGATGGTTATACTCGCTCAGCCATGACTTTCAATGGAACTGTTCCGGGACCAGCAATTATAGCAGACTGGGGTGACAATCTTATAATCCGTACGTCTTCAGTTACTCATAGAACCTCTTTGTCCTCACAACTTGCACTCAAATATCATTCTCTTTAAGCTTTGATTATCCTTACTAACTACTTTATTGAAGACGTTACCAACAATCTTGAACACAACGGTACATCTATTCACTGGCATGGAATTCGTCAACTAGGAAGTCTCGAATACGACGGTGTACCCGGTATGTTTAAAAAAAAATTGTGATGATGTGATCACAAGAATATTCAACCTTTCTCTCTCTCTTCCCATCCCGTGTTCTCTCCTCCCTGTACCCACAACTGTTCCACATCTTCTAGTGAAAAAATAGCTAACATCAGATCCAGGTGTAACGCAATGTCCCATCGCTCCTGGAGATACCTTGACCTACAAGTTCCAAGTTACTCAATATGGAACCACTTGGTATCATTCTCACTTCTCTCTTCAATACGGTGATGGACTCTTTGGACCCTTGATCATTAACGGTCCTGCTACTGCGGACTATGATGAAGACGTTGGTGTAATTTTCCTCCAAGATTGGGCACATGAATCCGTTTTCGAAATTTGGGACACCGCTAGACTCGGCGCTCCCCCAGCACTTGAGAACACTTTGATGAATGGAACCAACACCTTTGACTGCTCAGCTTCTACCGATCCTAACTGCGTTGGGGGTGGTAAGAAATTTGAGTTGACTTTCGTCGAAGGTACCAAATATAGATTGAGATTGATCAATGTCGGAATTGACAGTCACTTCGAATTCGCCATTGATAACCACACACTTACTGTCATTGCCAACGATCTTGTTCCAATTGTACCCTACACTACCGACACACTTCTCATTGGCATTGGTCAAAGATACGATGTCATTGTTGAAGCCAATGCGGCAGCAGACAACTACTGGATTAGAGGTAATTGGGGAACCACCTGCTCAACCAACAATGAAGCAGCAAATGCTACAGGTATCCTCCGATACGATAGCTCCAGCATCGCAAATCCTACCTCTGTTGGCACCACGCCCCGCGGTACTTGCGAGGATGAGCCGGTTGCCAGTCTTGTCCCACACTTGGCATTGGACGTTGGTGGATACTCTCTCGTCGATGAACAGGTGTCCTCCGCATTCACCAACTACTTCACATGGACCATCAACTCAAGCAGTTTACTCCTCGATTGGAGCTCCCCAACCACTCTCAAAATTTTCAATAATGAGACAATCTTCCCAACTGAATACAACGTTGTCGCTCTCGAGCAAACCAACGCTAACGAAGAGTGGGTCGTATATGTCATCGAAGATCTCACCGGCTTCGGCATTTGGCATCCTATCCATCTCCACGGCCACGATTTCTTCATCGTAGCTCAAGAAACTGATGTGTTCAATTCCGACGAGTCGCCAGCCAAGTTCAACCTTGTCAATCCTCCACGTCGTGACGTCGCGGCACTTCCCGGAAACGGTTATCTTGCCATTGCATTCAAGCTTGACAATCCTGGTTCATGGCTTCTTCATTGTCATATCGCATGGCACGCATCTGAGGGGTTGGCAATGCAATTTGTGGAGTCTCAAAGCTCAATTGCGGTCAAGATGACCGACACTGCTATATTTGAGGATACTTGTGCAAACTGGAATGCTTATACTCCTACTCAATTGTTTGCTGAGGACGATTCTGGAATTTAAAGGATTTATATTGCCCTGTGAAATTTCGCATATTTGTTCGGCTTAATTATTCGTTCATGAGGATATCTTTCGTACACCTTTCAACCTCCTCTCGCTTATTACAAACATCACTCAATACTATCACGGATGTCATGAGAAACGCAGAGTACCTTCATTCATACCACTGCACATAGTTTTTATTACTTATTATCAGTTTCTTACTCAATCCTTCATTCAACTGTTTATTTATCTTGTTCTCAACATTATGAACATTTTCCCTTACCTCCTGAGTTATTTCGCGAGCGAGCAGTACATATTGAGTATCTGCATGGTCACTCGTTTAGTTTGGATTTCTGGGTGATTGTCAGAGAAGAAGCATAGGAATACAGAACTTGCTTACTGGCTCGATTAGATTGTCTTTATTCCCTTGGTTTGGATTCTTGAGCGGACGGGATGGTGGTTATTTAACTCAGTGTTTGTATAGTATATGAATGTATTGCTTTGTGGACTTATATGGCTTTTGTATTTTGTGATTTGTGACTTGTGATTGTGATAGATAAGTTGATCCTAATGTAGCAAGCAATGGACTAATAAGTAAGTAGCACTTCAAAGTCATACATTTATTAAGTATGCTGCTAGGTATTGATGAATAAAATTTGAATCGAATAACAAACTATCTCTCTGGTGTCTATATTTCTATAATATGGAAAGAGTCACGGCCAGGCTGGATTCTAAACCTCTCGTCTTACCCTTCGTGCGGGTTAAGGATGAACATTTCTGATGCATAACATGTTATGGAACAGGTCATATTTTCACGATAGGTTGAAATATCGCACAAGAGATAGATGCACAAGTATTTACTTTTACACTGGGTCAATTTTTGTCAAGATATTAAGATTCAAAATAACCTAAGGATATCAGATACCATGAATACAACTGATTGCATAGTATCCGCCACACTCCAAAGGTTTAAAATTGTAATAATCTCCATCATTTTTCGAACCCCTTCAAACGTGTGAGTTTACCCAGCCCTCTGAATGCACAAAGTACCACATACGAATATCTACGACGCGCCCAATCAACAGGCCCCGAACATCCCAGAATCCCTCAAAATCTAGCATCCTCGCACACCCTCGCCGCTCCAAATATAACCCGCCCAACAGTTCAAAATCACCCGATGTTCACACCGTCCGATAATAAGAATACGAATATGTAGCATGCACGAAGCGCCCGCCCGCGTAGCGAAAAGTGCACGGAAAGTTACCCGAAGCGGAAAAAGTGGAAATCGTGGAAATAACGGCACGAAGGTGTAGTGCAGGATCCGCATCTAGGGCCGGCTCCCCATATATTTTCATTCTGTAGAGTTTCTCTAGGAGAGAAAGAAAGAATGTCATCGGCCCCGCTGAAAGATCTTGGAACTACGCCTGCGGTATACGTACGCGGCCGTACGTAACCGATATCCCTGTTACGTGCACGTCCCTGCTACGTGCACGATCTCGTTCTACCATATTGATCACTTTTAAAATTTAACAACAATTCCAATTTATAAGATATAAAGCTAGCATTTTAAATAGTGTATAATAAGATCTAATATTATTCAATAGTGTAATAAAACCCTTAATTTCTTAATCTTAATAGAATCCATAGAGTTCAGCCCCTTGTCACGGTGTGGAATCACGTGGCATATTGGTCCTATCGGATAGGACCGAAGTGGGCGCTCGCGCCGGAGCGCAAGTGAGCTAGGGCCCGATTGGGCTAGCTCGCTTGCGAAAATTCTGTATATCTTCAATTTGGAAGATCCTGTATTGTAGCTCTTCGAGCTACGTCTTAATCATCAATCTGAACCTATTATCTGAGTCAATATAACTTTGCCGAATTAGGGCAAAGTTACTAGAACCCTACTTTTGCCTGCCTGCCCCGTGATACCCCTAGTAGATCGTGATATTATTTTCCCCCTTTTTTGCACTAAATTTTTAATCTTTATAATTCCCGAAAGCTTTATAATCTTTTTAGATATTAGATTTATAGTAAAAGTAGCTTTAAAAAGCTTTTTAACTCTTTTGATTAAAGATTTTTATTAAAAGATTGGGTGGAAGAGGCCTCTATATTGACTATCTTACTACGCGTGTAAGCATATTGATCCTCCTCTAGTATTATATGAGGGGACCAATATGCCTGTCTATGGTTCGTCTAATCTAGCCCGTTTAGGTAACCGTATTACTAATCACTACACATGCTTAGCACCGGTAACTTCTATTCCTTTTAACAATTTTATTGATTTCTAAGTTTTTTTCATTTCTTTTTTTGTATCACATGCTATTTGATGATTAATTTCCCTCTGCAATACCCTTTCTTTTGTTTCTATAGTCTTTTTATCCTTTTCAGCTTTCTTTTCAGCTTTCATTTGAAGTTTAGCTTTTTTGTCCTGTTTTTCTTGTAGTGCTTTATCTACTTGTATTAAAAGATTGGGTGGAAGAGGCCTCTATATTGACTATCTTTCTATGCGTGTAAGCATATTGATCCTTCTCTAATATTATATGAGGGGACCAATATGCCTGTCTATGATTCGTTTAATCTAGTCCGTTTAGGTAACCGTATTACTAATCACTACATGTGCTTAGCACCAATAATTTCTATTCCTTTTAACATTCCCTTATAGGAGTTACTACCTTTGATCTCCCCAATCTTCCACATTTTTATAATCTCAATCCTAATATATCCTTAAATCTTTCGAATGCTACTTTTGCCAAAGATTTAGTTATTCTATTTGCTACCATATCCAATATATTGATATAACTAATTACTACCTTTTACTTTTCAATAAGATCCCTGATAAAGTGATAGTATATATCAATATACTTTGATCGTTTATATAGATACAAATTCTTGATTAAAGCTATTACTCCTTGATTATCACCTAACAATTAAACAATATTTCTACATGCAGATATATATTCTATCTTTTTAAGATCTTTAAGCATTTAAACTAACTATCTCTCTTACTTGGTGAATATTATTATTGATATATATTTAGATTCAGTATTTGATATTACTATTGAATTCTACTTCTTATTAGCCTACAATATTGGTTTTTTATAAAATATAACAATTCCTTTAGAAATACTTTTCTGATTATATTGATCACTTGTCCAATCTGTATTAATAAAGACTTTTATAATATCTACTAATAGATTATATTCCTTTGCAATTTGGTATTATATTCCCTCAGGCCCGTATTTGAGTTTCTAAATGATTATAGCTTTCAGATATTGTATTAAGTTCTTTACTTCTATTCCATAACATTTCGCTAGTTTTGTTATATACTGTGACAGTCGGCCTAGTACAAAGGAAATATTTGGTCTTGTATATACCATTAAATGAATAAGACTACCTATAACTTATTGATATTTGATAATATTAATCAATTTATTGTTTTCTATAGTTGGTTGTAGATATAAGTAATCAGCAGTTGGTATTTTCTTAGTATAATATTGAGCATATGAGATTCCGAATTTTGTGAGTATAATTTCCAGATATTCTTTTTGGTTCAATATGAATGATTTGTTTGCTTGATCTCTTATAATTCTAATACTTAGAATCTTGCTAATTTCTCCCAGGTTTTTAATATTGAAATACAAGGAAAATATTATAAAGAATTAATTGAGTTGATTTTTTGAGATCAAAAAGGCAATTATATTATCAATATAAACTAATAGATTGAATTGTTGAACAATATATATATACAAATACGAATCAATAAGACTTTAAGTAAAACCCCAATTAATCAATTCGGATTTTAAAAGTTGATTTCAATCTCGTTTAGCTTGCTTGAGGCCATACAAACTCTGTAGTGCGTATAAGACATATCCATCTAATACATTAACTCCCTAAAGTGGTACAAGGTATATCTCCTTCTTGAAATAGGATTTTGTAAAAGTATTCTTTATATCGAAATGCTAGCACTCTAAGTTTTCTTTTACAATAATTATTAAAAATAAGTGAAGTGTATCAAATCGCATTATAAAAGTAAAGGTTTTATTATAATCTTTTCCAAAAATTTGATTAAAACTTCTTACTACTAATCATGCTTTGAATCTCTCAATCTTATTGTTCTTCGTCTTTATTGTGAATACCCATTTTGTTGAAACAAGATTCCCTCCTTTCGGTAGAATATACTCTTCCCAAATACCATTTTCAATCAATGAACTAATCTCCTCTTAGATAGCTTGCTTCCATTTTTCACTATATTCAGGGTCTGAGACTGCCTGGTTATATATGGTAGGGATAGGGATTCCTAGGATCTGTTCTATGGGGAAGATTATATCTTCGTCTATAAAGCTTCCCAAAATCATTTAAAAACTTTCAAACACTTTCATTTTAATGCTCAAATCGATCCTTAATATAAAGAGTATGGAGATTATAGTATATTCGATAGTGTTTCCATTTAAATCTATTGAAAATATTATTATTATTATTTTTATTAGTTTTTGAATATATTTATCTGGCTCACCATTATCTTGCTTACGTTTTCAAAAAGAATATCTTTCGGGGGGGTCTATATTTATAAATATAATTGGGGTTTTTATCGAAGATTTATTGATTTTAGATATTATATCTAGCATTTTTATCTTTTTTGTTTTTGGAGATAGAATTGATTTTGTAAATAAATTGATCTCTACGATATTCCTTTTGCTATCTTTATTGAATTGCCAAATATTATTGGCTTTGAATATATTAGGGATTACAACTTTTGAGTAATTAAAAATAATAATATTTTGTAGAGACTTAGATAAGGATTCTTATACTTCTTATATCTTTTGAGATCTGCCTTTAGATCTCTTATCGGGGATAATGTTTTCTATACCTTGAGGGCTTGATACAGAGTTTCTTATTCTTAAATCTAAATCTTCTCCTCTTTTAAATTTATTTATAATTATTCAACTTATTTATATAATATAGTTTAGCTTTAATAAATATATTTTGATATATTTATTGATTGTATATAAATATCCTATAAAAATATCTATTCAGACTATATCTTGTAATTTGTTATATTATTGATCCTTTAAGATTGTCTTTAGATTAATATATATATAGCATTTGCTCCCTTATATTCTACAATAGCTAATATCTAGGGTTGATCCTATGAACATTTTGATTAAGTTTATAATACTATTATCAATAATCGGTTTAGTATTCGTTTTATTCCTATAGTGTACATTATATTTAATAATTTTGTTTTAGAATTCTAATAACAATCTAGTTTTTTTTAATATAGTTCTTATATCGACTTCGGCAATACCAATATTTCTCTCGGCAGTTCTGTTTTAATAGAATGATGCTACGGTAGTCAGTTCTGATCGAGTCCCAGAGTTCCATTCTCTCACAATTTAGATTAATTCTAGTGCATTATTAATTCGAGCTGCTATTATCTTATTATCAATATCAAGTTCTAATTCGGTTTTCCATTTCTTCAGTTTTGATATAGTTTTGTCTTTTGTTTTCAAGGCCAAGGTTCAATTCACTTTTGTTTAGCTATTTATGATCAATAGGAAGTAGCGATTTCCTTGCAGAGATTTTGGGAATAGATTAGCGATATCAAAGTGAATGAATTCTAATCTTTTTGTTTTATAGGGATTGAATTGTTTTGGGATTAGATTCTTTATTTTGATAAGTATATATACTTTGTATATAGGGATTTTAAATAGGACTTTGATCGGCTTTCCTAGTGTAATAACTTTGTAAAGATTTCGTATCTTTTCTGGGCTAAAATGGTTAAATCGTTTGTGTTATAATAGATAAGTTTCTAGATCCCTTTTAGTCTTATCTGAAAAAATATCTAGAATGATCTTATTTGATTTAATATCATTAATGATCTTTATACTCTAGAAAACAATATCTTTGTATTCTTTTGTAATCTCCAAGATTATATAAATTCCTTTATTCATTTTTGCTTTGATAATATTTATTCTATTCTTTCAAAAATATATACAATCTGAATTGAATCTGTCTTTGAGCCTAGCTTTACAAATCTTTTTGCTAGAAAGGAGGTTGACTCCTAATCCCGGTATACAATATCTTTGAGAGTAAAACCATATTACTATTTCCTAGCTCTATTATAGCTATACCTATTCGATCACAGTATATAACTCCCCTATCAACTTTTATCGTTTTTCTCTTTATTTTCTTGATATCTCTAAAGAGTGAAAGTTGATCAGATATATATGAGGAAACACTAATATCTACATATCAACAAAAGGGGGTAATCTTATGAATAAATTCTTTAAAAATATAACACTTTTTGTCGTTAGATTCTTCTTCGCTTTCTAATAAATCGAAATTAATTAAAAGATCTTTGTTATTTATAAAATAAACCTGATTACTTCCTTTCTTAGAAAATAACATTTTGATTATCTTTTTAAGTATTGCTTTTCGTTGTTAGGCTCTGTGATATTTGCAGATCAGAGTTTGTACAAATGTAAGGTCTTTGCAATTACATAGAAAGTGCCCTTTATGTTCATAGAGGTGGTAAGTATAAATATTGACTGTTTCCTCTCGGTCTTGTTGTATTGTTAGGCTTGATCCTCTGCTATCTCTTTATCGGTTTGGGATTACATACTTTCCGCTAGCAGTATAGACTTGTTCTATCTTTTGAATATTAAGCTTTTTAGCAGTGAGATACTTGATCTTGTCTTCCACTCCTAATATACTTTAAACGCTCATAGCATTGATTGTCATTTGGTATTCGCTTGGTAGGCTTCTAGTTAGGACTAAAAATAAGGCTTCGTCTCTATATGAATCCTTGAATACTAAGTTGGCGGCATCAAGCTTACGTTGGTATTCTTTCAATTTATTTTAGGCTTCAATAATAGTCATCTCTGAATAGCTAATAGATTTGAAGATAAATGTTTAAATCATTATCAAATATGAATTTGCTGTGATATCACTGGTTCTTGAGTACTTTGTCTTTAGGTAGTTTCATAGTGTTCATGCTATATCGTATTTATCAATAAGTGTTTTATTATCGTTACTAAGTGATTTGCATATATATAAAAGTATATTAGCTTTATTTTTCAAATATTTAATCTTTTTATCGAGATTGAGCTTTATATTTACAACTTTGCTTTTTACAAGGATCAGGAAAACTTTAATATCATCAACTTCCATTTCAATTCCTTCAACCTTAGTATACTTCTACAATATAGACTCAATCATATAGAATCAATCCTTTCCTTTTAATTGTATTTTTATTTATCGAAATTATTGCTTGTAGGTCTTTTGAGTGAGATTCGGGATGTTTTTGATTTGCTCTTTGATTTCGTTCATTTTAATATCTATACAGAGAATTTGCAAGGTTTTCCTCCCCTTTTTCTGTATAGATAGATTCACACAGATTGTAAATATAAATATAATTAGCATTACATACTTTTTGTCATACTGTATACATATTTATTCGTAAATAATACCGCATACTCTTTCAACTTCGCAAATTGATAATAATAATGATCACAGCACTGCGTACTGGTTATAGGGTAGTGTTGTGTACTCTTCAATTTTGCGAATTGGATTATAGTAATAACCGCGTCAATTATATCCAGAGGCCATACTAACCGGGTCTCATAATCTATTAAAAGATTGGGTGGAAAAGGCCTCTATATTGACTATCTTTCTACGCATATAAGCATATTAATCCTCCTCTAATATTATATAAAGGAACCAATATGCCTGTCTATGGTTCGTCTAATCTAGCCCGTTTAGATAACCGTATTACTAATCACTACACGTGCTTAGCACCGGTAACTTCTATTCCTTTTAACAACTTGATATATTCTAGCTTTAATGATTTGAGAGGGTGATTATAAAAAAGCTTCATTTCCCTCTTCTCTAATAAGATTTAAATGCTTTAAATAAGTCCTCTTCCTTTTTTCTATTTTCAGAATTAATTCTAAACCTTTAGATCTATGTTCCTGTATGCTAGCTTCAGCTTCTAATATGATTGCAGCTTTGAAAAGCTTTATAGTAATTTTATAAAAGGGAGCTCATCAAAATTCCAATTTCATTCTATATATTGCTTTTGATGAATATGGTGTAGCCAGAGCATCCCTACAAGTTTTAAATGATATAAATAATGTAGAAGAAATCTTTGGAGTAATGGTATCAATAATGAGAGCTTTATTGATAGGATATATGCCTGTTTTTTCGAAGGATTGTAATATATTATGCCTCGTATAAGTCCGCTTCCAAGCCTCTTTAAATATGCCTCAGAACATGTGTTTGGTTATACCAACAATATCGCTACTATTGTGCATTAAATTATTCAATGCTGTACTATAGTTTGTAGTAAGGGGACCAAAGGTTCCAACATTGAAAGACTGTAAGCGATGTATAGAATGGGGGGGGGGGAGAATTAAGATTATAATCTTTAATTTATTATATTTCGAAAGGAATTCTATATTGATATAACTAGAATAATCATCTACAATGAGTAGATGATACTTCCCACCTGCTTTACGATGTATAGTAGGGTCAAATACATTTATAAGCTATCACGCTAAAAGTGATATCACCAACAGCGTATAGCTAATTGGGTTTATATAGGCTTATTTCCTGCGTGACAATATCGTATTTCGTAACTACTTTTATCAACTAAATTAAAAAAAGAGAGGTATTAGCAAGAGTCTTTTAAATAATATAAATCAACAACACTATAAAATAGCTTGAATCAAATTATAAAAATAATCAAATATAATAACATTATCAGTTTTCACACACAAATTATCAATACAACAAAAATATCAACTTTGAAGACGCTTTGAATACCTCTTAACAAAATTGCCTATTTAATTCTTTTCTATCTCCCTATCTAGAATCTCTTTTATAAGGTTTCTAATTATGCGGCTTGTAGGAGGAATAGATCTTTATATTAGCTTATGTTAGAAAAGGTGCTTATACCGTATACCACGCTATGCTATATCAGGATTGACCTGCACATGACTTTATCGAGTCTACACATATATATCGTATCTCTATGTAGAACTTAATAATATTAAGGCTTTTCCACCAACTTCTATATGATCTTTTAATAGCTTATTGATTTGATCAATTAAAACCTTTTTTTGATCATTAGAAAGTGTTTATTATAAATCGGAAAGGAATTCCTTTCTCAAAGTGGTTTTGCCTTTATGTTGTTGGGAGAGTGTGGATCGATGGATTTTAAAGATTTTAGCTGTTTCAGTGTATTGAGGGACTTTAAGCCCTTTCAAATGATCTAATGCAAGCTCTATACGTGTCGGAACGTACGATCACGTGCTTAAGCGAATCACATGATTCTCCCCACTATATATATAATGGGAAGAATCATACCTTATTCTAGATTATCTCAATTCATATTATTCATTTTATATAGGCTATACAGTGCTGTATACGGTGATTCGAGTCGACGACACCCCCCCCCCCCAAGTGAATCCAACAATACGAGCCTCTGTAGGCATATCATCAATGTTTAAAACCATGATGTCGATATTATTCAAGTCGTGCACGTAGCAGGGACGTGCACGTAGTAGGGATATCGGTTACTGTGGTATGCTTTCTCGTTTAACCCCTGGTGATGATCGCAGATGATGGATGGGCGGGTAGGATTCTTTACATAATTAAAGTTTGGAGAAAGAAGTAGCTGCAAGGTTGTCCATACGAGGAATCCGATACGACGCGAAGGATTTTTTATTTTCTGCAGTCCCGGATTCCGGAGCCCGGAATGAATGAATGAGGAGCGTGGAAGGTCCGCGGGGTGGGTATGCTTGCTTGAAGATTTTTGGGACCTATTTTTTAGTTGATTTTGGGTGTCTCTTAGTATCTATCTGTACGAGATATGAGGAAGGGATTCAGGGTGCGGAGAATTGCGGTTTCCGAGCATTGATTGTCAGGCTTGCTGCGATGGGATGGATGATGTGATGCTAGCTTTTTTGGGTTGCTTGGGTGTAGCCGAGATGATGGGATGTAGGATTTGCGTAGGGCAAATAGATGGTTGTGGAATCAAATTGGGTGAATACTACTCGTGTGATTGAACCCCTTTATTCTTCAACATCTCTGGCTTTCTTTTTGAGACATAGCTCTCGCGGTTTTTGTGTGGATTGCGGCTCTAGCTGCGAGAACAATATATGTTCGTGCTCCTCGCTCCTCTTTCTTCTTCACACTAGCATATTCTTTATGGCATTATCCCGAAATATTTCTATAGGATCTTTTATATGGTATTCCAATCTTGCCTCTTTGCGCAACTTATCTGCAATTGTGCTTCTTCGCATATCCTCTATTCTTTGCTTGTTGAGCTGCTTTTTGGATAGGATCCGCCATTGCATCTTCATGTTTAGTTTACCCTCAGCAGCATCCTGGGTCTTCAGCATTAGATCTGTAGCTTTATCTCTTCTAGGCCAATTTGCTCTCCGATCTCTGTAAAGTTCTGCCTTTTATCTTTCCGAGTTCTCTCTTGTTCATTTTGAGCATCTCGTTTGGCCTTACTATCATTTTTGTATTTGAATCGATACACCATTTACCTGGAGTTATATTCTGCTCGTAAAGCAGAATCTTCTCTTCGTGTTTGTACCAGCTTAGCACGATCAGTTTCACGACGGCTTATCGAGCCTGTTCTACAGTCTTTCATTCCAACTTCTCCACTGGTGATTGATCTTTGATTCTATCAGTGAGGAACCAATACCATGTAGACAAATGATTTGAATGCTCTAGATCTTAGGGTTTAAGTTGCATTCAGGAATCGAGAGATTCTGAGTGATGTGTCGCAGTCCGGTCTTTCCGACATTCTGGAGTAAATAATATACCGTCGTCCTCATTTCACTGAAGTTCTGACCATATCAAACCATAAAAAATTTAAATGCTACTCTGATTGGTGAAAAGCTCTGAGAACTCGCTTTGAACTCCGAATCTATCACATCAGTCATGGGTTTGTAACTTTGTATTCCGTGCTTTGCTGGATAATTCTTCTGGGAAGCATATCCTATGATTATTTCCCTCTTCCCGAACTCCCTATCTCTTAGTGCATCCTGCAGTAAGTCGCATGGTGAAAACATTAATCGAGAAGATTTATCAATATACATCAACTTTTATTACGACCTGCGCTTTCATCGGACACTATATGCGCCGCATGCCTAGAATGTGAACAATAGACTTGAACGACCACCCTCAAACCAGTTTAAATTCTTCCCCCATGGCCATAAGATTTCCAGAGTAATCACTTCCATTCGTCTGCTTTATGACCCTTTCAATGTCCTGAGCTGGTACAAATGCCCTACCAACAACTCTCCAATTCCCGAGTTCTTTCTCCTTCCTTAACACAACTTGATGCTTACACCCAACCAAATAACAAACAACATATCCCTCCATAGTTCCTTCAGTACTCATGGCTACAAGTCCATTCTTACACACAGCGATCTTCAATATCTCCTCCAAAGGTATACATGAATCCACCAAGTTCGTTCTCTTGCAACATTGTTCAAAAACCATGACCTCATCGTCGTTGAAACTAAACAGAGAAGCGCACCTATCCCTCACGGCGTATCCTCTAACCAGCAATACAAACACTAGCAAAAGTAATAGTAGGATGTCCCTCCCAAATAAGTCTGATTATGATCAATACATTTGACTTCGAGTTGTTATGTGGAACGAATAAGTGCAATGGCCGCAACTCCCATGAGGATGATCAAGGAAAATGTGAGTTTACGGTGTCGAAAATACCAACTTAAGTGCCGTTTCTTCCAAAATTTCTTTTTGCTATAGAGAGCCCATTGATCCAAGCTCTTTCCATGTATTAGGAACGGCTTTGAGGCATGCTGTGACCTAGATTCGATATCTCGGGGTGATGTTCTTCACTTGGGGATCTTTTTCGTTTGAACGCAAGAAAATGCGTACCAAAGAAGTCCTAATATAGTTCCATCTTCATGTTTGAAATCTTCTTGAAGAAAACAAATAGACAGCGAATTCAGTATCTGAGCTTTGTTATAGTTTATTGGTTTGACCCGTGAGCGATCAGGCTGTTGAAAAACGTAACCCAAAGTCAAACTCATTTGTGGGTTGGCCGTCCATACAGTATCTTGAACAGTACCCAGTCGTGTTCCCATGAGATTCGACGTTTTTCCGTCGAAGCTTCGAGTATACAACCCCGGAATTACATGTCCAAAATGGACATTCACGATGGGTCGAATCATTTCCGCCCTTTCCAAAACGTGAATGTGGCTTTTCCAGGATGATGTGGATATCCAGTTAGGGGACCAGGAAGGTAGGAGTAAACCTTGAGATCTGAACTTACCAGACCAAGTTGAGATAATGTCGAA
Organism: Botrytis aclada; assembly: GCA_014898285.1. Lineage (NCBI taxonomy): Eukaryota > Fungi > Ascomycota > Leotiomycetes > Helotiales > Sclerotiniaceae > Botrytis > Botrytis aclada. The sequence goes on from RCSV01000008.1 coordinate 2,090,013, forward strand.
AGAGCTTTTCCTTCGAGCAAAGTTATTGGAACAAGTATTGAACCATCGCTAGAAAAGTCAACGAGGGCGCATAGATTCGATCCTGTGGCCACCCACATACTGAATCCTTGGCCAAAGCCATTGCTCGTCGAAGATCTAAATTGCCATTTTGATAAATGCTGCAAATATTTGCCACACGTCGGTAGTTCGAAGCTGCCAATGCCACTTCCCCCTTCCAACATTTCAGTTCATTCCTCAGAAATCCAATGGCTGTATCTAGTTGGTCGTATGTAATGGATGCAGTATCGCCGCACAGAAACCGGACGTCGGATGCTACAGCAATTTCTTGGATGGTCCACATCCTTGCCCAGTATTCCTAATTGAAAAAGTCCCTGAGCGAGGCGGTAAGCTCTTTACATCCTGGAGTATTGCAACGATAACATACGTCGCAGTTAAGGGATGTGAATGATCTCGAACGTGATGTTCGAGCGAATAGTGATTCGATGCGACGTGGATCTGATAATGCCAGGCCCTTCAAAGAATTCATGGCAAATGCTGAGAAACCTCTTGAATCTAATCCGAGCCACGTATAGACTACTTTCGCCTTTGAGTAAATCTGTGTCATAAGCCGGACCTGAAAGCTTTTCTCCTGGTTGTCACTCTGTTTGATGCAGACTGCATCAGTCCATACCAGTTCAATACCCATTCTTCGGAGCCTGACAAGAGCATTGGCAAGATTAATACCGACACTGACTCTGATATTATCAATCCATATTACTGATTGTTCCGGATAGCTACCCGAACAGCAGGACAAAGCGGTGTAATCTTCCATATACTTGTCCACCAGAGACATAGTTTTCATCTTGCATTGAACCGGCGACTCATCAGGACCAGCCAGAATCGACAGTACTCGTATTTCGTACTTCTCATTCTTCAAAGGTCAATACTCGTAGACTGATGGGGCTGACATAACAAAGAATATTAAAGTACTCGACGAGTAGGTAATTAGTACGAAATTCCAAGGTAGGATGCCCAGTAGGTATTGAGAAAGCGCTCTAAAGAAGATTTTTCAGACATTTCACATCTTGCTCCAAGACTTTCTCTGCATACTGTAGGCAGAAATGTAATAAGTCGGAGGTAGCAAATCCGAGAAATTAATGTGGTGGAACTTGTTGATTCTTTCAGAGGGGGGTCCAAATTTCACCAAAACTCTCTGGGGGGGATGCACCGAATGAACACTCTTGAGATGTGCAACAAACCAGGTCCAAAGACAATTATCACGTGATACTTCGAGAAAGACCACCAGTGGACCACCAGTGGGTGCACAGACTCACGGGACACTTAAGAAGAAAGCACAATTTCACACCAAAAAAAGCGATTTTAATAATTCAATTAAAATTCGAAAAATCAATATTTTGCTTTGAAACTAAGATTTGTAGCTTTTAAGCATAAGAAGTTTATATCATTAAAATGTTAAATTAAAAAAGCAAATATTCAAGCTTATATAATCAATTATATAATTTCCCACCAAATCTTTTTGTCAGCGCAGGATACGATTAGTCAGTCTGGGAGGTGCTGGGGCCATCAAGGGCCCGGGCCTTGGCAAAGGATCGGGAAGTTGGTAGTAGTAAACCTTAGCCTTAAGGCTATTAGCTTGGTTTACAACAAGTCTGTAATCTATGATGAAATGAAAAGAATTAAAGGAATCTATGATATTAGGATCTATAATAAAGAGTAATATATAAGGGACTGGATATACCCTGGACTGATCGGGGTATAAGATTAGTTTTGATTAGAATCCAATATACCTTATTATTTAATCTCTGATAGACCAATTGGTATCTTCCCGGTATATTCCCTACTACTGAGCCCTGACACTTTTGGTGGGAAATCGTACTACTGAATTTTGAAGTTCAATATTTCTTTTTGGAATCCAATTTTCAGATGCTATATTATTCTTATGTTTAAGAATCATATAATTTAATTTGAATAAGATTATATAAAATTTCGAATCTTGATTGAATTTTGAAGTTGATAAATTTAGGTGTGAAATTGTGCTTTCCTGTCACGTTGTCCCGTGAGTCTGTGCACCCACTGGTGGACTGCTCATTGGATGACTAATTCGGAGTATCATCGGGAAAGGAGAACACTGGAATGTACCATTCTGGAACAGAACCACGTGCTACCACAAATCATATGTAGGTAATAACCTAGGTACAGCAGTCCGCTGCTTCCAACTTATAGAGAGTGAGGTCGGCTGCAGTGCAGAAGAAGAGCGAAAAATGTCTACAGAAAATGCATGGGAAGAAGTGCATGAACTCAGATCTCTCTGGAGGGGGACGAACCCCACCTCTTTAAGCACTTTCGAGACATCTCAGGAAATCCCCATCAGCGAAACTCGGGTTCCGCAACTCGCGATCGTCTCATATGGACGGCAAGCAGGAATCTACATCTCAAAAATGATGATTATACGAGATGGCAAAAAGTTCCGTGCAAAAGCTACTATTGGTGGCGTGAATGCGAATCAGGAGATGATGAGCATATTATGTACATTGTAGGTAAGTAAAAGGCTTATTATTATATAATACAGTTGAGACAGAGAGGCTCAGCAGGATAGGCATCAATATAGCGAGAAAGCGGAATGCGCAGCAATAATCAGTACGCGTACTTCGTACCAATGCAAGTCGATATTCGGTCTCAGACCAAGCCGATAGATAGGTGCATCGGCATTTGTAATTGTATGGTAGGTATGGACATTCTACTATGTGTCGCCGTCTAGATGCCTTTGTAATTATCCCGTATTGATGATAGCATTCTTCTATTATAAGAACATCAAGACAGGAAGGCGAAAAGATCTATGTACAAGATCGATTGGCCTGATTGACCTGATTGACCTGATTGACCTGATTGACCCTTTGACACATCACTTGCTCCGTACATGTACATGCATATAAACATACAGACCAGACATACATACACAGCACAGCCTTCAAACGTTCGCTTAGACAATGAAAGCGACATCCCCTCATCCCATCTCTGAACCCAACTGCGGCAATGGTGGGAACTACACAATAAAGAAAATAGATACCAATCAATCGTTCAGCTAATTTTCATCAAATCTCTTGATACACCAGATACTCATTCTCAAGTCCGCCAACGATGAATAGAAGCTGTTGTTTTGATATCCAATAGGACTACCGATATCTTACTCCACTCATATATCAATCTCATACAGTCACACCTCATCTCACACTTCGCTTTGGATTGATTCCAATCTCTCTCATACAATATACAACATCCATTCAATACTGGAGAAAAAGAATTCGATTTCCATTCACCTCACATGCATTTTCCAATATAATATACAAACCTACCATCATCAAAGATTACAGTTCGAACAAAAAATCTCTTCTTCTTCAAATTTTCTTGGAGATCAAAATAAAGATTGGATTTTAATTTAATTTCGCTTTCCCCGGCTTTTTCTTCTTACATAGAAACCAACAAGGCCATATTTCCACCTAACGTCATTCGATTTTCGACCCCGGGTCTTTTTAACTTTCTCTTAACTACAACAACAACAACAACAACAAATCCAATCCTGCTTCTTTCCTTCCGATAGCCACACACCGTCTACCGAAATCCTTTCTTATCATTTTGATCGCAAACAATTGAAATTACAGTATTGATATTTTGTATCAATTGATTCAATCAATATGTCGTACACTCAACAATATCAAGGTATTGGTGGACATCCATATCAAAATTCGGGTGCTGCTGAAGCCGGCTATGGAGGTGTAAGCAAAATTCAGTTCCATACTCATCCTCTCTTCGTTGTCATTATCACATACTATACTTGCGCAAAATTAATATAGATATACTAACGTTCATGATAGAACAATGTAGGCCAGCCAGGGCTTTCTCACGAAATGTCAAATTACTCTGAAGGATCCAACTATTCCTCCGGTACACCCGGCGCCATTCCACCTCCAAGTAGCAACGTCCTTACTCAACAAGCCTTCCTCGATCGTGTTGACTTTGCCAAATCCGAAATTCGTTCTCTATCCTCTAACATCTCCCAAATTGCAACTCTTCACCAACGCGCCCTCTCTTCACCCGATTCTTCCTCCACCGCCTCCCTCGAAAATCTTGTAACACAAACCCAGCTCAAAAACACTCAAATCCGTGATCAAATCAAGTATTTGGAAGGCGATGCGATCAAGACTCAAGATGGGACCAAGAATATCAAGAGTACGCAAGCTAAGAAGCTGAAGACGGAATTTGAAAATCAGTTGCAGCAGTATAGGGAAGAGGAGTTGAATTATAGGAACGAATATAGACGTCAAATTGGAAGACAGTATCGTATTGTTAACCCTGAAGCTACGGAAGCAGAGGTCGAGGAAGCTAGCCAGATGGATTGGGGTTCGGAAGGTGTTTTTCAAACTGCTGTATGTTTTTACCTTGCTTTGATTCCGGGGTTCCCCTGCCATCTTACACTTCCAAGCCTTGATTTTACACTTCTGAAGACCATACTGACAAACTATTCAGCTCAAATCTAACAGATCTGGACAAGCATCTTCAGTGCTCGGAGCCGTTCGCGCTCGTCACAACGAACTCCAACGTATTGAAGCTACTCTCACCGATCTCGCAGCTATGTTCGCCGATATGGCCCAAATAGTCGAAGCTCAAGATCCAGTTGTCGAACATACCGAACAAAACGCCATCAAAACCGCCGAAGATGTCGATAAAGCAAATGTTCAAATTGACAAGGCGAATGAACATGCCCGTCGTAGAAATAGACTCAAGTGGTGGTGCTTGTTGGTTACACTCATCATTATCCTGGCCATTGCGTTGGGAGTCGGTCTGGGTGTTGGGCTAGCGGTCAAGGGATCCAAGACTGCTACTAACTAGAAGCCTGCATGAACGCGGAAGCAGTTGAAAATTTCCAATGGAGTTGACCTCGGAAAATTTTCGGGGCACGAGGTTTGATGGAGGGCTGGGGGTTCGAAAGCGATCGAACAGATTCAACCAATGAAGCGGTTCCACAGGACCATGAAAGGTATGGGACGGAATCTTGTATGTTGTATATTTGTTTGGGGCATCATTTTTCGTAGTTTCTTTTTTTCTCTATCTGCGCGCGTTTCTTTTCTACACTTTCTACGAATGAATTGGGGTCTTTAATGCACAACGGGATGGACGACTCACATATCATGTTATGCAAAAAGCTTGGGGTTTTTTACATAAGTATTTTAATATTATGACGACGGGATGGGCTGGGGTTTGAGGTAGGGACTATGACTATGACTATGGCATAGTTTGAGGAGAACGATGGGAAGAATGAGAGGAAGAACGGAAGAGGAAAGAAGCTGGCGAGATGGTTGGGGAGGGGTTTTTAATAAAGCATGGTTGTGCTTCCAGTAATTGGGAGTGGAGTTCATGAAGGAGGGAGGAAGGAAGCCAATGTAATGAAATGCAAGAATAAACGAATGCCCTTTAGTAATCAACCAATTGTACATGTGTGCTTGCTTGATGGAGTGGTTAGAATTCTTCTAAATTTTTAGGAGTGAGCGGACTGTCTTGAGGTTGCAGATCTGACGATCTTGCAGGTTCTACTCTTTACATCAAGTCGCCTAAGCTTTGATACAGATACCTTGTGCTACTTCTCATTATCTGAGCCTAGAGTTCAATTGAATATATTGTTAATCGTATATTCAACAAAACCCTTCTCGCTCTTTCTCTCTATGTAGCTTATTCGCCAATTCATCAATCCACCCATTCTTATAATGCTTTCCATATTGCCGTATACCAATCGACTACAAGACACCGCACCCACCTCATGTTCATGCACTTTCCACTGACACCACATAGAACCCGCTGCACGAGCCCACAAAACTCCAGCCCTGAACCCTTACCGATGAATTCGTCAGCCTTGCACTATCAAAACTAGATTGGCCAATCACATCCCATCGGTATATCTTCGGAATACTTCAAGGACAGCTTTCAACTGCCAATTCTAGGCCTGAGCACATCTTCAAAGCACTGAACTCAATATCTCCAAATTTCGAGACTTCTTTTGTTTTCTTGAATTTCAAGTGTGAAGTTTTCGATGGATTGTGTTGGTGCTTGAGGTTTTGTTCACTTCTTATTCTTAGCCTCATTTTTCGTACTTGTTTCTCGTTCTTTAAGGAGACTTTTTATTGAGGAATCAGTCGAATTGAGCGGATCGAGAGGATAGCACATGTGAACATTGCAAAGGAGGAAGAGATTGATTTGGAGAATTGTATGCGCAAGGAAAAATAATAGAATTCCAAACGAGCAGGACGAGCAAAACGAGTCTCTGGTAAAATGAATGGATTTTCAGATCATGGGTTGGATGAGGGGTCATTTGGGGAGAAGGGGGGGATTGTGAAGGCTTTCGATGCTTTTCGTATGTTTTATTCTCTTGCTTGTGTACCTTTTTGCTTGCGATCATTTACTGGCTGCAATTGAATTTGAATGCCCGTTCATTTTGAAGCATACAATCAACTTGGAAGATCACCAGCTAACTCGACTCCCACTCAAAAGCAAAAGCAAAACCACAATACATAACACAAACGTCTGGGGGTGGCAAATGGACCGTCGCCATGATGCTCGTATCCTTCGCTCTCCTCATCTCGGAATTCATGCGGTGGTGGGCCGGCCACGAAACCCACACCTTCGTAGTTGAGAAGGGTGTTGGACATTCCCTACAGATAAACATGGATATGGTTATCAAAATGAAATGCTCGGAGATCCATATTAACGTACAAGATGCGGCTGGTGATCGCATATTAGCTGGAATAATGCTCAAAGAGGATGCGACGAATTGGAAACAATGGGTGGATGCAAAGGGTGTACATCAATTGGGTAAAGATGCACAAGGAAGAGTGATTACCGGAGAGGAATATCATGAGGAGGGATTTGGAGAGGAACATGTTCATGATATTGTGGCGTTGGGAGGGAAGAAGAGGGCGAAGTTTGCAAAGACTCCGAGAGTCAAGGGTGGTCCTAAGGGGGGTGATAGTTGTAGGGTTTTTGGAAGTTTGGAGGTTAATAAGGTGCAGGGTGACTTTCATATCACTGCAAGGGGTCATGGATATCCAGAAATGGGAAAGCATCTGGATCATAGTGGTTTGTATTCCTTTCATTTGTCCGCATTCGATTGTTTTAGTTAATTACTGACATGATGTAGCTTTCAATTTCTCTCACATAATCAACGAGTTATCATTCGGTACCTTTTACCCCTCCCTTCTCAACCCTCTCGACCGCACCGTTGCCGGCACACCCAACCATTTCCACAAATACCAATACTTCCTCTCCATCGTCCCAACTCTGTACTCCCTCTCGCCATCGACATTCTCACCCTCCTCATCTCCATACCTTCTACGCACAAATCAATATGCTGTTACATCGCAAGAACATATTGTAGGCGAGCGCAGCGTACCGGGCATATTTTTCAAATATGATATCGAGCCGCTTCTTTTGACAGTAGAGGAAAGTAGAGACGGATTCTTGAGATTTGTGGTTAAGGTTGTCAATGTTGTGAGTGGTGTGTTGGTAGCGGGCCATTGGGGATTCACGATTAGCGAGTGGGGATTGAGGGTTTGGGGACGGAGGAGTGGGAGAGGTGTGAAGGGTATGTTGGATAGCGGAAAATACAATGAGGATTAGATAGTTGTGACAATTGGGGAGAATTTCGTCGCATGCTTGCGAGTTCAAATGCGAGGGAAGGCAAGGGAATACAGGTAGAGCTTGAGGCGGCAAAAGCGAAATGGGAAGAGAGTAAGAAGGAAAGAGGGAGGGGGAAGACAATTGAAGAATATAGGTATTTATATATTCACACACATCAGGAGTTCAGGTAGGGAAACGGGAATGGGAAATGGATGTATCAAATCTAGATCGAAATGCAAAAGACTAAAAAAAACCAAAAGTAATTTCGCATGATGGAGAAGGTTCACAATTGCTATTTTCATTTTCTTGTTCTTTCTGCAGATGTCCTGTTTTTTTCTGCCTTGTAGCACAGCTTTTCACTTCCCGCATTCTGCACTCTGAAGAGAAATCATACTTGGCTGTGAAGGGTGGTGCCAATATATATATTACCTATCTAATGGGTAGTCAGTGTAGTTAATTCACAGTTCATGTTCATCTAGTATGCGTATTCATTTTCATCTTCATTCGAATCTTGTTGAGCTTGGATATATCTAGATCTAGATCTGGATGTTGGATTTTCGTTTGCTGTTTTTTTTTTCTTCTTCTTTGGGGAGGGGGAAAGAGGGAAGAGGGAAGAGGGAAGAATATGGTCAAGGGGCGTTTGGATGGGGATGGGGATGTGGAAGGTGCTGTATGATGGATGTATGATGTGTAAGAGATTAACAGTTGAGATATCGGAGAGAGGTTTCTTTCTTTCTTTCTTTCTTTTTCTTCGGCGATTGGTAATGCGGGATTTGGGATTGTACTGATATTCTCAATCGCGGAAGGGAAATCTCGGATTTTTGCTCGGCTTCTGAGATGGAGGAGAGGATAGATGTATTGGGTAGGTCAGGTAAGCGAGGGTGCAGGACGGGGGTATGGTTTGTAAGTTGATAGTCGGATACTTGGAGATGATAGCGTCTTGAGTTTACAGATGATAGAAGGTGTGTAGACGTAAGTATTGGATTGGATGCGAAGGCTTCTGCGTTTTGGTAGTTCTTTGATGTGAGTTCTGTGTTGTAATGTAAGTACTTTAATGCTATTCTCCCGCCCCCCCCCGTCCATATTCGTCTTTGACTCTGAGCTTTCTTCCACACCCCCAGATGTGCTTCATAGTGCATAAGATCACATCTACAAGTGATTCCGATCAAGTCGTTTCAAACTCGCTTTTTCGGACTACAACTTGTGAGCTTGATTGGAGTTACGGCCTAGTACATGTTCTGGCAGAGCAAAAAAGCAGATCAAGGAGAGCCATGATGGGAACATGAAGGACGAGAAAATACAAGAGATATGATCTAGTTTCGTGTTATCAATAGTTTCAATTTTTGTTTCAAATTCGGCCCTTTTGATGATTCGATGGCTGATGAAAGCGTAGATATTTCTCGGCAAAGCAGTGAGATATCCACGAGGTGAGATGTGGCTCTTCACGGCTGTAAGATTCTGGTATTTGTTGAAATTTGGGGGAAATCCGGGGTATGCTCTACCAATAAGAACAGTTTCCATTGTTGGGTTTCTGGGATGCCAGATGGGGTAATAACTTGCTTCTTTCGGTCAACAGCATGACTCACGCGTACATGGCGGGGTAGAGTGATGATAACCCCTTTTTGGCTTCCGTCACTAAGTAGGTACCTTGCTAGTCGAGCATTGTAGAAGTCAGGTTGAAGAATGAGTTTGCTCCGCAGTTCCTGGTCTCCAGTTGGTTTAAATTTGTCTTCAGTCATGGATCTAAAATTCACATATCAAAAACAGAAGCGGAAAGCATCAATGCCGAAGATAGATTGATGGATTTTCTGCAGCTGTGTATCAGACGATAGATGTGACAGGAGCCAGATAATACGTAGTCTCATTTGAACGGCATGAGATACAGATAAAATTCATAGAGTTCCACTCATATAGTATTGAGTTATAAATGACAGTTATGAAGTGAAGATACTTGGACAAGGGAGAATTTGAAGCCAATGACATAAGAAAGTCCAAATATTGGGAATAGGTAAATATTCAATGAGGGACATATTGAGTTGCCACGTCTTCAAATAGTGTATAGTATATGGCATACTGCATCCTGTTGATCTTTTGGTTGAGAAGCAGCATTGAAGGTGTTAGATGACTGGTAATGATTCTTCGGAGAGATCTTCTTTGTATGAAATTCGGTCCGAAGTTTGGATGTCAAAATGGACACAGAACACTAGATCGGCTGAGGTAGTACTAGGTGGCTGATTCCCCACCGCGGTTAAAGTCCTTGATCATTTCCCCAGACTTGGCTTTTTCTTATTGAAGAATCAGCCTCCAACCCCATCATGCTGTGTAAGTCATAAATCATCAACCTGGCGATAAACTTGTAACTTCGCATAATTTCAGAGATCTGCCAAGTTATGGAACACGAATCATGTACAAAGATATTTATATTGTGCGGCGGCGGATTGGAAATGCTTCCACAGCATAAATTCTCCGTCACGGGCTTCGACGTCGCCGTCACTGTATAACATCTTACAATCAACGACACAATGTTAATGCCACATCACACCTCTTCAACATTTTGAACTGAAAATAAGCCTGAACGCATTTTGATCTCGTACAGAATTGCACAGCATATGTCATATGCAAGATCTTGGATATTCAGTGTATGTGGCATTCTACCGTCCCCACGGATGTCAAATGATGTGACACCCATCACCGGCAGCAGGGGCCCGTGGCACACGATATCAAAACGAGCTACTGGTATATCGTATTCTTATTTTTATCAATGTGAAAATACGAGATATCTGTAAAGCAGGTAACAGACGAGGTGATATCACAAGGTGTTACTAGAGCACTGTCTGTACAATGAGAAAGCATGAATGACCTTTGAACATTCAAATCCTTACCTGTACCCCTTTGGCTGCCCTGCGAAGACGAGACCCACCGATCAGTAGTAAAGATTCGTGTCACTCAAATCTTGGAACATACCAACCATCCGGTATTAACCAGTTCTCGGAAGATATTCATCTTATGTTGAGCTTTAGACTATTTTGTGATAGATATTAGGTGGACTTTAAAAACTCCCCTATCATCCCGCCAAATATCCGAGACAATCTGATGGGCTCTAAAATCCAAAATCAAGTGACAATTTTTAGCTGTTTACTCTAATGTTGTACAGATCGGATAGCTGCAGCGGGTCGCATTTCTACCTGCCAAGATTCGAAAAGTGTCAAATCATTAATGAACATCTACTACCAAGAGTAGGATCAATGCATACATACCTAGGTAGCTCTAGGAATTTGACATGTTCCCGTTTAGAAGTTTGAGCCACCCGAATACTTCATTTATTTTGTTGATATTTGGGCAACTTTCCTAGTACAATATCCTTGCTGCTATGGAGAAAGATCACTTTCCGACTTCACTTCAACCAACAGAGTTGAAGCTTGATATTGACGTGAGTTGTTTATCGGCCCCTTTTCAAGATCACATTGAACAATTCAATATCTTAGAAACCTGAGCACCAATAGATATAATGCCAAGTGCATTGTTCTATCCTGGAGACAATTCGACAAGAGGTGGAATGACTTTCATCATTCACCAAACAACTCGTACATCTCACTAAGATTAATATCTCAATACCTTCTTTCACTGGCTCGGTTAGTTTCGCAGAGATTAGTATTGTTCTGCTTCTGATTGCACTTGTAATGACAGTTCCTTTAAATACTCCTCATATCTTCAAGTCTACATGGACTTTTCAATCCAGGCCCTTCCAACAACTCTGTGTCTGTGACACTTCTTTTCGATTCAATCATTCAAAACTTCACTTCATTACCATCTTGATCTTAGAAGCTGGTCTCACACTCTTTGGATCAACCCATTACATTCATCTCTTGCAGTTCAAACATTCAGCATGCAAACAAACACCTTGCTCCAGTTGGCTTTATGCCTTCTCACAATCAGTATCAATCCTGCGCTGGCATTCTGGCGTCTACCATGTCAGAATCCAATTGTGGTTCAGAGGTCTGACCCAGTTGTCTCTCCAGGTAGTGTCTCTGGTCATGTTCATACCATTATGGGGTAAGTTCAGTGCAATTCAGTTCTTCATCTTTCTCTGAAATTTTACCTTGCTACATAATACTGATCCTCTTGACCTACAGTGGCAATGGCTTCGGTTTCTCAATGAATTATGCTTCTACACAAGCTTCAACTTGCACTTCCTGTACTGTCACGAAGGCAAGTTCTCACAAAATATGTAGGTATAGATCTTCAACTGACCGAAATACAGGATCTTTCCAATTATTGGACTCCAACTTTGTATTACAGAGCTCAAAATGGTAGTTTCATCTCTGTCGGTCAAAACGGTGGCGTTACAGTTTACTACTTGTGTGTCTACTTTTTAATCCTCTGTCCATGTTGAATAATTGCTAACCCTGGTTTCCTAGGCAGCGAAGCGATCCATTAGATCCCGAGTACTCCAAAGGCTTGTTGGCCTTTCCTGAAGGCTTCCGTATGGTTGCAGGAAATCCATTCCTTCGATCATACAACGCAAGCTCTTTGGAGCAACAAGCAGTCACTTATGTCTGTCTCGGTACTGATAAGCCTCAAACAAATGGATTCCCAAATTACCCATGCCCATACGGACTCCGAACACAAGTCTTTTTTCCATCATGCTGGGATGGGAAGAATTTGGATTCTCCTGATCATAAGTCTCACATGGCTTATCCTAGTCTTTCAGATAGTGGACACTGTCCTTCTACCCACCCAAAACGTTTGGTGTCTATTTTCTACGAGATTCTCTGGAATACTCCAGATTTTGCTGATAAAGTAAGTGCATCAATTTTCTCGTCTTGTATGTGCGTGAAGAAGTGGATTTGCATTGCCCGACATTTAACACAGCACATTTGAAGGAACTCCAAACCTTACTTTTACATGTAAGAATCCGATGCTAACAATAAACTTTCTAGTGGTACGGTAATTCACAACCATTCGTCTGGTCTATGGGAGACCCAACTGGCTACGGATTTCACGGTGACTTTGTCAATGGCTGGGATGTACCAACGTTACAAAGAGCCGTCAATGAATGCACCGATGAAAGTGGAGTCATAGAAAAATGTCCCGTCTTCAAACTCACTACCAACGAGGTAGCAAACGGTTGCCGAGTTCCTCCATCAGTTCATGAGCAAATTTCGGGTGTTTTGCCCAAGCTTCCTGGCTGCAATGAAGTCCAAAATGGTCCTGGAAATGCCAGTCCACAAAGTGGATGCGGTGCTACCACCACGATTGGTACACCAATGTGGCCTTATACTGACGTTACGAAATCAAAGAGTTTCGCATATATGGGATGTGGCTTGGATACACCAGGTCAACCTCGAACTCTCCAAGGGGATTCACTTCAAGATAATACAGGCATGACGATTGAAAAATGTATCGATTACTGTAACAGTAAAGGCTTCAGCATCGCCGGCTTGGAGTATTCTACCCAATGCTTCTGCGATAACAAAATGCTTGTTGGTAGAGATCCGGTTCCTGGTCTCATAGGAGGCTGTACGATGCCTTGCTCAGGAAACGATAAACAAATCTGTGGAGATGCTGGTTTACTTTCACTTTACAAGAAGTGTCCAAATTCCAAGAGTTGCACCAATATTCAGTAAATTTACTTATATTCTTCACTAAAGCCTCTTGCTAATCAGATATTTCAGATACCCATTCAATACTGGACCCAAGAAGCGCAAATCTGAAGAAAGACGCGAGAGACGTCAAAAACGCGATAGCGAGTATGTTTGCCCTTCAAACAGTGTGCTGGCTTCTTCTGCTCATACCTCTGTTTCTCCTTCTGGTTCTGGTTCTAGTTCTGCTTTTTCTTCTTCTTTTTCCTCTCATTCTTCTTCTGCGTTTTCATCTACAAACTCACTGGCGTCTTCAACATCGCCAAAATCAGCAACAGCAATATCAAATTCAGGCAATTCAATACTATCATCCCCAACTAACAATTCTCCAGCCTCAACCCAAGCATCTAATGCATCGAGACCAGATCTCGCAGGACCCTCCTTAAAGCCCCCCGTCGATTCAAACGTCAAGTCTTGCGACAAAGAAACCAAACCTTCATCTCTTTCTCATGCTCCCGGAATCAAAATCATCACTGTCATTACCACAACCACTACTTTCACAACCGTGACCGCAACAGCTTAGTCCTTCGTTTTCCTTACACGCAGATAGCCGTCTTTACATTCTCCGATATTCCACAGTTGCACCCACCATTCGATGCTAGCCATGGAGCTAGCAACCACCAATGCTCCCGCAGTACCAATCTAGTTTCTGGGATAATTGCACTTTCGCATCCAGTGCTAGACTAAGTATTGCGGAAAGCGTTGGTAGGAGATGTCTACAAATTAAAGCCAACTTGAGCCCCCGAGTTGCATCGATTTTATTGGTGCAAAAACTTCCTTCATTACTTACTTGCTCATTCATTTTCTCTCTCTCTCTTTTTACTTTACTTGCTGGCGTAGATATTTTCTCTGGAAGGAAGAATCTTCTTATTGGGAATACGACATGGCGAGATGATGTTTCCGCAGAGGAGGATGGGGTTAAGATTGACTTGCTGGGATTGTGATTGTGCGTTTAGATTCGAGTCTTAGATTATTTTCTTTGGAAACTTTTCCTAGGAATGACATTCTGAGTCCTGATCTTTTTTTTTTTAAGAAAATGAGTGAAGAGTGATGAACTAATTCGCATGTGGTGAAAAGAACGCTTGATGATGAGTAGTGAGATCATGGCTCTGCTTTCATTTGAGATGGTTGTATTTTTCATTTATTCAATTCAATCACTTCATATCTACGCGAACTATGCTCACGAAGCCCCCTCCTTATAAATGAATCATTGCATCGCAAATAACCACACCAATCTACAAACTCTTTTCCACCTCCTCCAACTCCCCAATAACTCCCCTCCACTTCTCCCACTCAGCGTCTCCTCCCGGAATACCACCCACAAGCGGTAACCTCGTTCCATCTTTCTCTCCCATTCCCAGTATCCTAGACACGCATTCCTTAATACCCACCGTCCCATACTTCACCACAATCTCCTCCACACCACTCAACTTCCACTGCAACAATCCTCTCTCCTTCTTTTCTTCCGCCGTGACATTATCCTTAACGCTCAATTCATATAGTCTAACCACACTCTTGGGAAAGAATCCAGCACTACCATCAATAGTTCCCTTACATCCAATACTCATCACCGGCAACAATTGTTGACCCAATCCAGTAAAAGTATGGAAATGCGAATGGTCGATGTGAGGAGAAAGTGCTATCTGCGCATGATATGAGATATCTCCATGCGAGAGTTTGCAACCGACGATATTGGGGTGTGCAGCGAGAGTGGTAAAGGTTTGAGGAGTAACGCGCACAGAGTTCGAGACACCGGGATAATGGTATATCATGACTGGGATGGGACTTTGGTCTGCGACTGCTTTGAACCACTATTTTGCACGAAGACTTATGATTAGTATTTCATTCATCTGGATGCAAGTTCCTCCGCAATGAACTCTCCATGATTCCCCAATAACCAAAAGAAACTCACCGCGATAATCCCCTCCTGTGTGCTAGCCCCCGAAAAATACCCCGGCACAAGCACCAAACCCCATCCACTCCCGGCCTTCTTCGCCTCTCCCAATTGTTCCACCACCTCCTGAACATTCTGACTCGCGGTCCCGGCAATAATACCCACGTCTCCAAATCCCTCTTTATCCAACGCATCTCTGCATCCTTTCAACACCGTATATCTCTCTGAATTCGAAAGATGTACTGCTTCCCCCGTACTACCCAAAACAACTAATCCCTTAATGCCCGAGCGAGCAAGGTGGAGGGAGTGTGCGGCTTGGGTTTCGGTATCGAGGGGTGAGGCGATTGATGAGTAGGAGGGGGAAGAGCGGGGGAGAAAGAATGTAGGAACGGGGACGTAGACGCCGGGGGGTGGAGGTTGTGACATTTTGGATTGGGGTATGTGAATTCTAGGGTTGAGAGCAGAAGATGAGGGTTCAAGAAGATTCTTGGAAGATCACAAGTAGGAAACGTATGTTTTTATTGATCTGGTTGAATGTCGCAATGATTCCTCAAGGTATATTCATTCGGGGTATCAATGAACGAGGGCCCCACTAGGGATTTATTGACCCGAAGCGAGCCATGGCGGGGTACAAGTTTACCAGACTAGACCATTGGCGGCGTCGATTAAATATTTGAAATGGATAAATGAAGTGGAAATGATTCTGACACAGGGTCATTTAATGTGGACGGAATGGAGCCTTTTTGAGGTTTGAAATGTGTGCTTTAATTTGGAACAAGAAGGTGGATACGATACATTCATTGCGCAACCTCCCTTCATAGATTTTGTGAAGACAACAGATCGTTCAATATCGCTGTTCCTAGGATATCTAGACTTATACTTGGAAGAATCAAAATACAATAATCCCAACTATGGAATGGCATTCGCTTGCTTAGTTAGACCTTTACTCCTGATAATACCTTTTGCTTCATCCTTTCTGGGATCCAGAACCCATCTTTCATAGCTCCCCTCCAATCTTATACGCTTTAATTGCTGTACCACTCCATATCATAATCTGATTCTCCTTACTCAAACTAGCCAAGTAGCAAAACCTCATAACCACATCTCTCCATTTTCCCCAAGCATCCTCAACCCCAATCGTGCAAACTGGCCAGTCAGATCCAAACATTGTTCTGAAGGGACCAAATGTAGCAAGAACCACGGCTAAATATGGTTGTAGTGCCATGACGATTTCATCTACAGGGGCTTTCTTTAGAGAATCCGGCATTTCTGAGAAACATCCGCTGAGCTTCATGTATGTATTGCTGTATTTGCTGAGTTTGAACATGGTGGTGCGCCAGGCAAGGAAAGAGGGATCAGTTTGAGTGTTATAGATCGAGAAGTCGGGTTTGCAAAGGTGATCTGTTCAAGGGATGTTATTAGCATGTCTCGCATATGATAGCACAAAAGTTAAATGAATGAACTCACTTATGATGACTGTAACTTTTTCTTCTTCCTCAACTCCCTCGTGAGCCTTCTCCATCATCTCGATCGCCTCCTCCAACTGCCATCTTCCACCTGAATGTAGGTCGACCCCTAAGTCAAATACAAACCCCTTCTTTCCTAGCCACTTTAATCCCTCTATAAATCCTTCTGTGAGCATGGTCCCCTTCTCCTTATCCTGTACCAAATATCTAAATCCCTTCACCAACCCCCAACTCCCTTCCGCCTCCCTCTCAACTTCCTTTACATATCTCTCCAACGCCTTCTCTCCACTCGGTACTGGCGCCCATGGTATAATCGCTTTACAAAGCTTTGCATGTTCTGCAGTGTGTCCCTCTCCTTCACGAGGTTGACCTAATACTATTCGTTTAAGCCAAGACACTTCTCTGAGTGGCATTTCCCATCCCGAACCATTTTCTTCCCCGCGTTTCAGATCATTCTTGCGGTCTGTCTCGAGAAAAACGAAACCTTCAAGTGCAGGAGCAGAAGACGTAGCAGCTGTGTATTCATCGAGAGACTGTTGCTTGTACAAAGGATTTGAAGGAGTATTCCAGGCGAGGGTATCGAGCTCGCTTTCGGGGAAGAGGTGGATGTGGGAGTCGATAATTGGATACGAGATCGAGGGAGTAGAGGTATCGGAATCCATTATACTATTCGTGTACAACTTCTGTATCGATTTCGTCTTGGTTCAAGCGGACAATGATAGAATTGAGTATGAGGCAGATGGTAAGAAATCCGGTGGTATGTTTAGGGGTTGGAGAAGATCATTAATGAACAATGCAGCATATAGCATAAATCGAAGATAATAAAACCCCACATTATTGATTAAGAGGTAGGTACACTTACATGCTCACTTACCGCAAAATTGAGGATATATCTCTTTACCTTACTATTCGATTTCATATTAATGGCTCTTGTTATTGAGAATCCTCGAGTTAAGTAGCTCTTATTGATGAAGGTTGTTAAGGAGCAAGACATCAATTTGCTTGAGCAAAAATTCAGGGTCATTGTTAGCGTCGTTTCCCCATTTCTCCAGTCTATCAAGCCCCTAAACCAACACCAACACATGACGACCGATATGATTCTCACGCCAAATTCAAATTCCACAAAATTCCAGTTCAGATTTGATATCCCAGTGCTTTTCAATGTCTCAATTTAGATTTGACGATCAAATAGGCCTTCACATTTCTAAGCTTCTTCGATTTGCATTTTTTTGTATGCAAGCTATTTCGCTCATGCTGTGGTCTTGGACATCAAACTGAGCCTCTCAAAGACTCTCCACGAAAAGAGCCTTTCGATCACATCTTTGCATTAATACCAGCGAGTAGTCTCTCATATAGTCTTTCATGAGTCTTGGTTTCATAGATTTGGATTTTTAAAAGACCGCTTACATGCACATTGGTAGTTCCTATGGCAATTTAAACAGAAGGCTCTGCAAATGAAATCCTGTCAAGATGATGAGATGTGAAATCAACATCGAGGTCCCTGCGATAAATGGCATGTCAGTGGTTACTGATGCATATTGGTGAACGATGTACGAATTGTATTTTACAAGGGGGCTAAATTTCATTGACTGATATCCTTTGACTGGTGTCATAGAAGATTACCATCATAGACCGATCCTCATCCCTCCACTGCCTCGTTACCTTCACACACGACAAACAGATGGATATCAAGAGATAGATTAAGCACCTTGATCATCTGTCAGCTAGCAATTCTTTTTCGCATTCGTATATCAGGCCGAATGGCTATTGCTCCAGGAAATTTCACAACTGCTGGGACTGGCTCGAAGCTGTTTGTCACATCGTTGTTTGTTGTTGTATAGTAGCAACTTTCATAGTCTTCCCAAAGATACATGTATTGGCTTGAGGGTCAGGAGGCGTTTTTCGAATTTGCAAGTAGAATCTGGATTCCAGTAGTGCGAGACACAATAAAGATCTGCCCAATTGAGAATCCTCTGATCACCTAACCATCACCTTCTGTCGCACCAATATCTCTTTGTGAGATAATGCTTTTATCATATATCCGTCTTTTCTTCTACATATCATCACTTTTTGCTTATGGTTTCCTTCTACTTCATAACCTCTGGTGTTATGACTTATAGGATCGGCAATGGACTCGCGGCAAAATCGTAAGACGTTCGTCAGCTTTCTTAATTCCTTTCCTTAATCCCCACTTCCACCTCCACCTTCAACTCACACCCCCGCTATCGCCAGTTGCAGAAAGGCTTGATGCTATAGTTGTTGTAAAAAAGTGAAGATCTACTTGGTTTCATTCTCCTTTACTAGTACACCTAGGTGATATTAGGGGAACTTTCTCGTAAATTGTAAATACATATGCAAGGTCTAATATCCTGCAACCCTTCAAGATGATACTTTCTTTGCGCTTGTTGGCACAAATTATACATAATCATTGTTTCGAATTGAAAGATAGTAAGGTATTGAACATTTTATCAACGTTCAATATTTGGTAACCAACATCAAAAAGCATTATTTTAGCCACCAGTGGTAGTATGGTTCAGGAATAAAGAGTAGGTATATTATGAATGCTAGTATGCAGAACCTGTAGCAACAGAGAAGTATAACAATCCCAATCATATCCCACAATTAAATTAGATTCCGAGATGAGATCGAGTCATCCAAATCTCAATGTCCCTTCCAGAAAAACATTTCGCCCCGTCTGTGCTTTCCTTCACAACGCCCTCCCAGTCAAGAAACTCTATGTCCCTTCCCCCAAAACCAATGACCACCTATCGAAGCCGAAACATGAACAGTTGTCGTCGTAGAATACTACAAAGCGCATTACATTTGTTTGGATGTGGATGCAGCAAGTTCGGCAGAATAACAAAAATATTGACTATTCATCAAATATATCAGCATGAAAATTCAGTTTTGATGACAAATGAATGAAAGCATCTATGCTCACTAAGAGACAAATTCCGATAAGAATATTAGCACGTCGTTGCAGACAAGATATAACGTGGTCATCGAAGTTTGCATAACTCATGAGAGTAACCGCCCCAAGCTCGAACATAAGATAACATGTCCAGTGCACCAAAAAAAGGGTAACAGAGAAACTTTTGATGCTTGTTTCGTTCTCCTTGGGAAGAAGAAGTACAAGAGAACCAGCTGCTATTTCTAGAAAGCGGGTCATCAAAAGACTCTCAATCAATTTTTTTTTTTGCGGAAGATGTCTTTCAATAGAGGCGTACAGTCATTTGTGCGTACGCATTGGCTAATTCTGCGAACGAATTGGCTGGCTCTCTCATCAGTTGGAAAAACATATGGATATCGGCGAGAGTGACAGAATCTGCCATGGCGTAGTAAGAGAAGACAAATAGTGCCGAGAAGAGAACAATTTCAGGGAATCTCAAGAATCTGAGAAATCTGGTATTTGACTTCTTGAGGGAGTTGTAGGTGAAAGCGGTTGTTATAACGTTGGCTAGCATTGCAGCTGCCCACAAAATTTTCGTGCTCCATTCCATGATGACTTATTTAGGTGGTGAAGTCTGGTAATTTGATTGTTTCTGAGCTTTGCTGAAATTCTCTCGGTTTTCGGAAAGTTGGATGTGGGATTCTGAGTAAACAAGCTGATGGATATTAATAAAACCATAAGCCAAGTGATAATTTGTTCCCATATAGAAAGAAGGATACTGTTGGATTGATAACAGAAAATGTTCTATATTTATTACAGTAGCCTTAGAAGTCAGAGTGCAGACCTATCCCCTACTGCAATGAACTAGAACTGTATTTCTACTCTTCTAATTCACTCCATCCCTTTCAAAAACGACTTGTCACTACCTAATATCTCGATAATGGATTGATCTATTTGGGGTTTCGTTCTGAAATCTGCTTTGTCTTTCATGTCTCTTTCGTGAATCATACTTGATACCTTTGATTCATTCCCATTAGCAAGCCGAGTACGTACACTTGGGAGAAACTTTATGTGACAGTACTATTGATGTTTGCGCGAAACTACTTGACTGTATACATACGGTAGATCACCTCCTACTCATTACATCAATTCGCGTAGCCACTCAGTGTGAATGAAATGGAACAATTGATGAATCTATAGACATTTATCACATGGATACTTCCACAATCGTTAGAGAAGCCGTACGTCACACACTTGTTCATTTAAAACCACAGCGCCAGATCCATAGAATTCAAGAAGTCGGCAATAATAGTATTGCTATACGCGCCAGTATGACAGGTTACTACAACGTCAGAGCAAATAAGATTCGTTTGGTGTTAAGCGGGCTCGAGTCTTGAATACTTGGGAGGTATAAAGAGAGATTTCCCCTTATACCCATCATACCTCCCCCATTCAAAAATTGGAACAAACCAATGGTACGCCACTAGGTGCACATATTGATGGGATACTTCCCGCCCTTCAGAATATGAGCCAATTAACTTTCTGATTGTTTGATATCAAGATCTATGACTTGATTATCTGGTCTAGGATCATTCATCAGGTAGAAATTCAAGGAGTCTGAATTGTTTTCAGGAGATATCTTTAAGTCAGTTTTCGCAATATCAGACCAAACCGCACACCCACTGGGTATGTGGGCTCTCGAGAAAGATATATCCACTTTACCCATCTATAAGATACCGCTCTATAATGAAATCTTCAAGGCTATTCATGGACAGGAAATAGAGGAGGGGTGGACTGGGTAAGTTTTGGATACTTGGCGATTGAGATTCTTGTTTTCCTATCAATCGCCACCTTCAAATGCACCCATATTTAGCATGAGAATCTTTGAATACACTTCTATCCAATACAATCTCCAGGCCAGCCAGATGCCAGAGCCCAGTGAGAGGCTAAGTGAGAGGCCAAAGAGCTAAAATAGAACGAAGAGCTGCACACACAGTTCATATTATATTTTGGGAGATATCACCGTCTTGGTTCCACTGACGTTGACAAGATCATTTGAGTGTGACTCGTAAATAAAGGTATGTTATGTACGCCCGCATGGTCCGGTTTTCAACTCCGAAGCTTTGATTGATTTCTACTTTTTGGTTGATTACTACCTTTTTGAAATGAGAAGGGGACGGGAAAAGCTGGAGATGTCGCAGATATAGATGCATATGTAAATGGAGATCAATCGAAAGGCCGTTGTGAAGATGGTAGAAGCGAGTGCCGCTTATGCAAAGTTGGATAGATTGGTATGTGTATGTCTGGAATGATAGGAATCAATACTAGTAACTTTGATTTCAGGTAGTTTTGTCTAGAAGATGGTGAGGAGGGAATGAAGTGTTTGAAGAGAAGTGGATGTCGTGAACAAAATATCTGATCACGTGGCATTCTTAGCTACAGGCCCTCTTTGTGTAGTTTAGTCAATGTGTTTGTTACGTGTGAAATTTCATAGCCTTTGTTTCCTCCCTTGCCTCAAAGATGCTACACGCATCTTTGTTCTGCCTGTTCTATGTAGTCTTTAAGACCATGTCTACGGTATGCGAAGGATTGCCTGATAACCTCTACCACTGTCTGACCCCTTAAAATATACACTCATTGATTATTTAGACTCGAATTACCGGGTCATACTAAAGTATTTGAGAGCATTAGTGGCTCCTTGAGATGTTTCAAAATAGTGGTTTCCATGCTCCAAACTATAGCAAGAATAGTATGGGGGTGTTGCAGCCAACTCGGTACTTGAAGCAATCAAACTTAGACGAAGATGTCAAATCAAGCGACGACGGCATTCTGAGAACCCACATCAGCTACTACAACAGCCTGCCATCCTTAAGTAGCTAAATGGTGTTATCTGAATAACTTTTTAGACTCCTTCGCTAATACCTCAAAACATCATACCCTCAATTGCAAAACTGAACCATAGACATTAAGACATGCCCATTGCTCATTTATATTCTCGACTGGTTCTCGGTGATCCTCGCTGTGCTCGGATTTCCTGATTCATCTAAGAGGGAGTTTCTTGCACGAGCACCGGAATGCGGAGTACCCCGGATCATCTCGATCACTGACTTTTCCTTCTTGGTCTTTAGCTCAAGGGGGGCCATCAAACGATAGGTACATTTGTCACTAGTACAAGTTCCTCTGGACGACCACTATACCTTTACTCGAGGTAGGTGTGCATCCAGCAGTCTCGTTGAAGCCACCCGAATCTATGACACCAGTCTTCCCCAATGAATTTAAAGTTTTCCGTCTTTGCCGAGTGTAGATATCATCGCATTTCATCTCAACTCGAAAGGAAGTGAGACTGCTCTTTGAAATTCATCAGTCCCGCAGTAGCCCACCAGAACACTGCGAGGGGTAAAAATCTGGGGATTATAGTTGATACAAGGATGCTTCAAGTTTTGCGTTACATTTCGATACTGACTCGTATTTGCCAGCTCCACTGATTTTTCTGCAAGTCGCCGTGTCAGGTAATTGATTTCATGGGTTTGAGGGTTTCCCCAGATAATTTCATCCTGGCCGGTAAGAAATTTGTGGAGAAGTTTGGAGAGAAAAGTGAAAAGTAATCACAACTATTGAACTTTCCGAAACTGAAATTCAAGAGAGCGTGTTGTTTGTCAGTAGATGAACTCTCGGGCACTTGCCGTAGACTGGATGAAGAATAGTGGCTCCTCGGCAGTTCATTGGTCGTTTACTTTAAATTCACTCAGCTTCAGTTGTTTTCGTTTGACATCGAACTGACGTAGTCTTTGCGTCATTTTTGTTGTTCCATCATCACCTGGGATTCCCCTGATGGATGCATGTTAACGAAAATAGGTGACACGGAAAGCTGACAACAACTGACACCCTTTTTAGCATCAATATGTGCATGTGAAAATCGAATACGTGAGCACGAAGCACATGCGGAAAGACCCAATTATCCCTGAGAAGTTAAGTTGAGTGTCTTGATTGTTTGAATACTCATCATGTATGATGATGCTGCTGATGTGGAAATGCTGACGAGTACCTCTGTTGAAATTTCAAATGCATATGCAATGCAAATTCTGGGTATATTGGCCCTCAAAAAGCCCGCTTTCTTCCCATTGTGTCTCAACGTGGGAGTGAATCGGTGGGCCAGAAAGCACGTTCACATGTTAAACCATGGAGTAGAGTTTCAAAAAATAATGGGGAGGGGAAAATGTGAGAGGAAGTGTTCATAAACAAGAAAATAAAGCAACTTGCTTGCTTGTGTAACTCGTGAAAGCATAAGCCGCAAGAATTCTTGATAATGTGTCTACAAATGCTTCCTTGGCAAGATGCAAACTAATCAAAACATCCTCAGGGAACGGCGGTGTTTTTCGGCCAAATTTGATAATTGGGAAACGATGTCGAATGGTTCACTCGGATTGGAGGATTTCTAACTGATGTGAGAAATATTTGTGATTTGAAGAGATTCCTTATCAAAGTCCCTAATCGATACGATGGCGCTCCGTACATTTAACATTGGGGCTATTTCATCCCTTTTCACTGGTCAAATAGACGAGTGCGTATGTAAGCGCTTACCGATGAAGTTTAGCTTGAGGCTGGCGAAGGCGAAATGTTGGTTGGATCGATGGAAAATACTTTTCTTTCCGTATCCACTTCCATTGCAAGACGCAAGAGACGATTGAAAACAATGATTGAGTCTGAGCATTTGCCTTTCACGGACAAATCCCATGGTAAAAAAAGCCCGAGTCACGACTATCAACACGTTCTTCTTTCTCCGTACCGAGCACAATCTTTGGGACTCTCTACTCTGTAATGCAAAACTATATGGCATGTTTTATTACCACCTAATCATTCTATGCAAACAAGGGGCGTTTCGATGCTTCTTCCGAAGGATTCATCAAAAGAGATTATAGATCTGTTTCAATAGCGCCAATCGATCTGATAACGATACACATTGTTCTATAGCGGCAATCGATTGGATCTTTTTTTTTTCTCCTCCCAAAAACCTTGTATGCTCAACCGCCATGAAGCACAAAGTGATTTCAACTAACGATTCATGACCGATGATGCGAGCATCTCGGCCTCAGACATGGACAATGGCTGTGTTAGGTAGGTGGCCGTGCAAATGAATTGACTCCACCGTTATTCGTTGCCTACAAAGCCTTGGAAACAGGTACACACGAAGTTACGAAGTAGAGTGGATTGATTGTCTGAATGGCATCAAATTCCCTGCAATTGGAAACGAGTTGATAATGATTGTTGCCCCGGGTAGAGAATCGAGATTGAATCTGACTGTACAGTATACGAAGTACGCTCCCATCGGCACAAATTGCAGAGCAAGTTCTTTCTTTCTCGATTCTTTTACGTGGTTAAGTGGAACTCTGAAGGGGCCTAGACAAAATAATGTTATCTCCACACCCCCTCCAACCCCATCCATCCCACCATGAGCCATGGCACAATGGCACCACCATCCCACCTACTCATACTTTCCACGCCTTCCAAAATTGGGTTTAGTGGAACCATGTATGCACAACTGCGTCATGTTTATCATCCCTAGATCCAAGACTTTTTCCTTATCAGTAAAATATGTTGATGAAACGTATTCGGGTTTGCTCTTAACCAAACAAGTTAACAACATCGACAATTAAGCATTCAAAGTTTCGGTCCATGTAACAGTCGACGGTAAAAGTCGGAGACACTTTCACAAGGATATCAAGGCAAAGGCAAATGCAAATGCAAATGCATTTCTGTACAAGAATGTAGACCACCGAGCCGATCCTTCTAGGACGGGAACCGGTTGATTTGAAGAGATGGAAAAAATCCCCTCGAGACACCCGAGCACCCCAAGCAATACCATTGTGCTTTACTATTCGACAACACCAAATACTTACAGGGTCTACAGCAGTGGGGGCGAACCTTGCGTGCCCTAATAGTTGGGGGATCCACATAATGAAATCCCGATCAATATGGACCAGGTAACAAGCATGAAGGCAGGCACGATGGAGCAAGATGTAGCTCGATGTCATACTAACAAAAAGCGGTTTCACCAATTCACCGTCATGTTCAGCTTTTTCCCATGATGAAGTTGAAATCATCATTGAATGATTGAAGAGATATTCAAGGCTAAAAGACACTTCACTTAGTCTAAGGCCCGAACATAACTAGAGAGTAGTTTCCTCTCTAGTCCAGAGACGGATCTACTTTATTTGAATCAAGACATTTGCCTTTCTGCTTGTTTAAAACTAAAAGATTCCCCCCCTTTTAAATTTTGGTTGATCACTATCAACTTATCTCTCAACTTGTCGTCTATATTCTTGATATCTATTGTCTAGGATCGTTCAACTCTTCGGTCACATCAACCGTTTAACACTTCAAGGTGTACGATTATTGAATAAGATTTAAGCGCATCTTACCTGACAATCATAACCTTTCCTGGTCAAGCGTTTCAGGCCGGCATAGCATATTCGACCCACAGATTTATTGCTCCTACGCAAATAAGAGAAGCGCGCGCAGTTAACCGCAGTTTCCTGATCCAAACAAACCACAACAAACGGGCGAAGCAGTTTCCGTTACTCCAATTTTCTATTACACTTATATTTACTTAAAATGGCGCCTTCTTCCACCCTCAAACCTTCTGCAGCTGCCAGACCCAGACCTGGAATCCGCAGACTTTCAAGTATGACTACCAACGTAGTAGAAGTTTCAACCGGTGGACCGGTCGTCGTTGTTCCAGAAAGATTGATGAGAGAACCATTATCTCGAGCAACTTCATACCAAGGTGGAAACTTTGCAGCTTCATTGGAAAATGCCAGAAATGAACTCAGTGCTATGAACCTTGAGGAAGAGGAATCTTCGTCAAGTTCCCCAGACTCACCGGCAACACCACTCACCCCTGCCGATGTCCCCACCACTGATTCTTTTGCTTACGCCTTCGATATCGATGGTGTTCTCATTCGTGGTGGTAAACCAATTCCAGAAGCTATTGAAGCTATGAGAATGTTGAATGGAGAGAATGAATATGGCATTAGAATGTATGTTGCTTTCAAAATAAATAGTATGAAGAGCCCCTTGCTGACAGGTCTTTAGCCCATACATTTTCTTGACAAATGGAGGTGGAAAGACTGAAGCAGAAAGATGTATTGATCTTTCAAGACAACTGGACATTGAAGTATCACCTTCACAGTTCATTTGCGGTACGTACCAAAGCCCAAAATCTTCATTTGAATGGTTCGACGAAATCTATTTGCAGCTCAAATACTAATTCTTTCCAGGTCACACTCCTATGAGAGAAATGGTTGAAAAATACGAAACTGTTCTTGTAATTGGAGGTGAGGGTGAAAAATGCAGGCAAGTTGCCGAAGGTTACGGATTCCGCGATGTCATCACTCCAGGTGATATCATTAAAGACAACGAACATACCACTCCATTCCGCAAACTCACTACCGAAGAATTGAAGAATTCGCGTGGTGGTCGTGATTACAGCAAAACCAAAATCGAAGCCATATTCGTCTTCGCTGATAGTCGTGATTGGGCTAGCGACGTTCAAATTATGCTCGATCTTGCCATGTCCAAAGGAGGATACATTGGTACTCTTTCTGAAACTTTCGATGAAGGACCACCAATCTACTTCTCCCACAGCGACATTGTCTGGTCAGCTGCTCACGAGAATGTTCGCCTCGGTATGGGAGCTTTACGAAAAATGACCGAAATGCTTTTCAGAGACCTCACCAAAGGTAAAGAGCTAGAAACCATCGCTTTCGGAAAGCCTCAAATCGGGACCTTTGAATTTGCTACCAGGTTGTTACAGCAATGGCGCAAAGATGAACATCGCTGCAACCGTCCTCCCGAGACTGTTTACTTCGTCGGCGATACTCCAGAATCTGATATCAGAGGTACCAATCAATTCAACGAAAAGTCTAAGAATGATTGGTATTCTATCTTGGTACGAACCGGAGTGTACCAGGAGGGAACTGAGCCAGCATACAAACCTAGAGTGACCGTGGATACTGTACTGGATGCGGTCAAACATGGAATCGAAAGGGAGTTCAAGATGAAGATGAAGGAGAACAACCCAAGAGGATTGGCGCTCAATAGCTTGGGTGGATTGAGCCTCGATGGAAAAGCAATGATGGGAGGCATACCACCCAAGATTATGGAGGTTTCCAGTCAAGGTGTTAGCGAGACAGCTACTCCCGAGGCTACCGATTAATAAATTTGCCTTCATTGCCTGCGATTGATCATTCCTACACTCGTTTTACAAAAAAAGTCTTCTTGGGTTATTTCTACTGGTGTTATGATGGAACATAATTTTGTGATGGATGGATTAAATGGGTATTGGATTGATGGAGTCTTGGACATATTGGGGAGGGCGTTCAATGAGACCACAATATCCTGAAAGCGATACATAAATTTTCCTTGGAGAATTGCAAGAGCGAAACATATATAAGGGGTGGATGAAAGATGGGTACAAATGATAGAATTTCAATGAACAGCGAGATCAGTAAAATTAAGTATCCTCATTCTTCCAAAGTTTCTTGCTCTAATTCAGTGCCGAATGTCCATTTCATTAATCGAGTTCCAATAACAAATATATAATTACAAAGAGCTTCTCGTGCTCTTGCTCGGAAGCAAGATGAAAGTTCGTCAAGGGGAGAATGGATAATGTAAAAGTGGAGAGTTGCGCAAAGTACTAGGAGAACCATTCAGTCATGAACTCGGAGGTTATGATGTAACCCCTTTCAAGCTATAACCCTAAGTAATTGATGTGTGTTAATGTATCAAAAAGTTTGAATTGAGGCCAAGGGCCTATTACGCTATACTGAGACCCGGCGGATGAACTAGCGCTATTGAAAACCGTTGAATTCGGGTCATGGGCAATATTCTCCATTCACAAACTAACACAAACTAAAAGCTAACCTCTCAACAAGGAAGACAATTTCGCCGACGCCAACCCAATCTTTTTATAGCTCATTCCTGATCAAATCCGCACATTTCTCTGCCACCATGACAGCAGGTGCTTGTAAGTGTCCCGATACAATTTGCGGAAAAATACTCGTATCGCAAACTCTTAAGCCTTGAACACCATAGACTTTCAATTCATCATCTACTACTCCTGGGGCTTTAGGGTCATGCTCGGGTGCCATTCTGCATGTAGATGCATAGTGAAAAGTTGTTCTTATTCGTTTACGGATGAACCTATCCATCTCCTCTGTAGTATTGCTTTTAACATCAAGTTCTTGTTTTTCTGCAGGGAAGGTAACGTTTCGAAGAAGAGGGAACCCAGACTCTTTCATTTTATCTGCTATGGAAAGTGTGAGTCGAACAACGCTGCGAGCAATGGCGTAATCCGAGGCGTCGGACAAGATTCCAAAATTCACTTTCGGCTTGTCATGTGGATTTGACGACGCCAGGCGGACCGTTCCATGAGATTTCGGCTGGAGAATCGTGGCCAGGACGCAAAATATGGGGGTTTTGGAGAATATGTTTATGAATTCTGGCTCGTCGAAATTGTCCATTCCACTTGTGGAGAGTGGCATGAGCTCAATGTCGGGGATGAGACTTTGAGGATCAAGAGATTTGGACGAAGCTTCTTCGACAATTCCAGTACTGTCTTCTTTGATCATTCGAGAGCGAACATAGAGACCTAAAGTCTGAACGGGAATGCTAAAGAGGCCAACTTGGAAGAAAATGTACTTGAAGAGTTCAAGTGCGATTTTAAGGGGGCTGGTTGACATAGAAGTTAGTGGTTCAGCTGCTGGTACCTCCCAGGCGACTGGAATACTGTGGTGGTCAGTCTGTATCATATTAAGTTAGTAAGTATACACTGCTGATGAGAATGACTAGAAGCATACCAAAGTAGATCCGACCCCCGGTAGGTCATGTACCACTCTAATACCATGTTTCTCTAAATTCTCTCGAGGGCCAATACCACTACGAGATTGACACATTAGTTCTCTATTTCTTTCCCGGATTTATTCCTTCTATTCTCCTTCATGCATGATAGCACCGGGAGAACGAGGGAACACACCTGAGCATAAGCACTTGCGGTGAGCCAATAGCACCCGAGCACACTACGACTTCTTTGTTAACCTTTACTGAATAACTGCTTTCAAATTTTCGATCCGAAGATTTAAAAAGTATCTTTTCAGCACGCGGAAGCCCCTTTTCCTGCTTGAATTCAATACGAGAGACAAGAGTGTTGGTGCAAATCGTGAGGTTTCGTCTTTCAAACACAATCTTCTTGGGAAGAAACGCTTCAAAACTGGATACACGCTCTCTGCGTTTACTAAGAGAGAGTGTTGCGACTCCTTCGGGGGGAGCATCTGGAGCATTGCAATCTGGGACGGCAATGAACCCCATCGCTTTGGTACAGTCGGTGAAACTACGGAAAGTCAGAAGTGAGATTATAATCGAAGGGGTTCAAAGAAAGCGAACGGTCGGTAGGCTTGAAATAGCCTGTTGAAGTAAGTAAAGGTTTGAGTGATCCATGGTCCTATGGAATGCATGGTTCAGTTTTAGAAGAGAATGAATGGTTTATTTGAGTTTACTTACCCGTGTTTCCATGATAAGTCGAATCCTGATAGTCAAGGGAGGTCTCGCTTTTAACAAAGTACGGCAGCAACTTCTCATAGCTCCACTCAGAATGGCCCAAAGATGCCCAAGCATCATAGTCAGCAGGAGTCCCGCGTGTATAGATCATACTATTAATTCTAGAAGTCCCACCCAAAGCTTCTCCGCGGATTACTCCGCTCTGACGATTATCACAATATTTCATGGGTTCGGATTTCCACCTGGTAGCACCAAAGGTTGGACGAGTCGGATCGGAAGAAATGAGGGGATTGCGGGATAACCATGTGTCATTTGCGGGACCGCATTCGAGCACAAGAACCGAGATATTGGGATTTTCACTCAGCCGAGAAGCTAATGTACACCCCGCGGTGCCACCTGAAACCATCACAGATGTTAGCTAGGAGATCGATAGGGAGTTAAGATATTGGAAAAATAGTAGAAACTACCCACCTCCAACTATAACAAAATCATATGATTTGGAATCAACCTTTGCGGGTTGGCATTCTGGATACTTTTTGCTTAACGGCCACCACATGTTGATGAGTGGAAGAATTCGGAAGTACTCGAGGTCTGCTACAAGAGATGCAGGAGATACGCTTAGTCAAAGAGATCTTGCGGATCAAAAGATCATTTGAATGGTAGGTTTGCTTGTCAGTTATTGATGTCAAACAGATGCATGGGTAGACTAAATAGACAATGCAGCTATGTATCCCCTCCCAACATTTCCAAAAGACATGTACATATAATGCAGAAGTGTGGCGAAGTCGGTTAACAGAATTGAGCCTTGATATTCAACATTTGTATTCAACACCTGGATCTTTGTGGACACTCCGGTATTTAAGCAACGCAATGATTTGTAGGTTGCGGCACTGCAAATTGCGGCACATGTTTTTCACGGTATGTTTGTTCCTCGTCTCCATCAAAAAATTGATGTAGTCGAATAGGGTAACATTATATTCATATAATAAGTATCCAACCATCGGAATTAAATTCAATGCGTCAACCTAAGCAATTAATAGTCGGCTGACTATTGAAATCCGAACCTTTTATAAATTCCAGCATATGAGCCAAGCACAAAAGTAACCGAACTCTTCGAACATCGCAAGATATCTGCGTGAAGTTTCATTATTCTGATATATAGCAGGAAATTTTACTATCATATCCACTTCCTAAGGGCGTATGAAAGACTGTTAAAACATTGGTCAAGACCTTCCTGCATCTGTTCTCTTGAATGCCAGCATAATAATATAGTCTGCAGGATGTCCTATCAAACCTTCCACTTGCTCTATCTTTGTCTCCGGCAGTATCATACTTTGGAATTCCCCGAAAACTGCTACGATTACCGCTTTCATCACTGCCCTTTTGTCAGCAAATTTCTCAAGTCTCATTAGTAAATTCTTTCATTTAAGGAGAGCTCACATACTACGAATAGCTAAATGGTTCCCAATACACATTCTCCCTCCACTACCAAAAGCCCAGTGCCATCGCAGCATGTGTTTCTTTGCTTCTGGGGATGCATCCAACCACCTATCTGGATTCCACATCAGAGGACCAGGAAAAACATCCGTGTTCCTATGTAAAGTATATGCAGATGCACTAACAGTAATACCGCCCGGTACCGAATATTTTCCAATCATGGCTCCCTTTTCCGGAACTTGTCGAGTAAATGCTCCTAGACTAGCGGGATACAATCGTAGTGTTTCCATAAGTATAGCATTTAGTAACGGTAACGAATCAATTTCTTGCGAGGGCGTTGTGTCCAGATTCACAGAAAGTAATTCTTTCTGGAGACGCGAGATGATAGATGGATGCCGAGCGAGCTCAGCCATTAGATAGCTTACTGTGATAGCTAATCCTTCATGTGAAGCTGCGATATGATCTAGCATTTCTGCAGCAACTACTGTGTCTAATTGATCTGCAGACACTGTTTCCGAAGCCTCAAGCTTTTGACGTAGTTGTCCATAGACGGTTGGATACGATTCTACCTCGTTAGCGTCTTCGGATTGAAGAGTGTCTCGTGCTCGGTTGGCCATTGTGAGAACGAAGTCTTCCATCGCTTGGGAAGCAGACACTATTCCTTCATCTAACGGACTCATGCCCAAACGACTCATCCATTTCGTAAAATTGGGAAAATCAAGTCTCCAGAATAGGCCACTGAGACCTAGCTCAAAATTTCTTAAGACCATTTTCTTGTCAGGATCTTCAACAAGATTCGAGGCGTTTTTGAGACCAAAAAGGTATGCAGTCGTGAGATCCATAAAGAGTGCTTTGTTTTCTTGAAATATATTTACTGATGTGCCTTTCTCCGCCCAAACACGCATCCGAGGAATAAACCTGTTGTAGGTGATGTTCCTCAAGATCTCCGTCAAGGCTTCGGACGTCTGGATAAAAGAATTGGAGTAGACATGTGATAACATACGTTTGCGTTCAGTGTGTACTGGTGCCTCCTTCATAGAAAACAAAACGCTATGGCTGAACGTGGAGACAAGTCAAAAGAATACTTAGAGAAGTAAGAGGGATGTGATAACGTACCCGTAATTCAAGAACATCGAATACCACTCCCCTTTCTCAAATCCACCACCATAAACTGTTTTAACACCATCTTCAAGACAATTGATACTCAGTTCTCTTGGTGCGATTCTAATGACAGGACCGTACTTTTTGTGAGCAGCATATCGAGCTTTGTGCTCAGTATCATTTGCTCGATGCCAAAACAACCAAAGGTTTGAATATGACGTCGTGAAATGTGCATTGGGAATTGGAGATAAAGGTGA
The DNA here is from genome assembly GCA_014898285.1 of Botrytis aclada. NCBI lineage: Eukaryota > Fungi > Ascomycota > Leotiomycetes > Helotiales > Sclerotiniaceae > Botrytis > Botrytis aclada. The sequence continues at coordinate 2,122,919 of RCSV01000008.1, forward strand.
GAGGATAGCGGTTTGCAGATGCCTGATGAACCACATACATGATGCTATAGTTACAACTGTATAAGTTATGAGAGGTAACATGATGTATGTATAAATTTTAGTCGAGCAATAATAAGTTACTTGTCTTACAGTTCATAGAACCAAATGGGAAAATTGGGGATGGTGAGGGGTTTAAAGAACTATATACTTCACAATGAACTTTGCATATGGTAGCATTGGCGCAGCAAGATTTTGCAGGTCTGCCGTTCTGGCACTTCGCTGCGCTGGTTCATCTCGTTGTAGCGCAGCTGCATTCATTGTAACACAGCTGTGAAATTATCGGTCATGATTCCCATATTGGTGATTGATGCACAGTGAACCAATAAGAACTTCATCTACCACGGAAGAATATGCTCGATGAAGGTATGAAGACCCGCGCTCTTCTTTTCTTCGATGATCAGATGCAGACTTCTTCAGCCACAATGTGATTGTCACCATAAATCGCATGTTCGCATGTTTCGTGGCAGCCAATTAAACGCCGTTATATATCAAATTGGGGGTTGCATTATGGCATGATGAAGAGAACCTTATTATACCCAATTTCCAAAGAGAATCTTTCACATTGACAATTAATTATTAATTATTGACATTTAACATTTAACTTTTAACTACAATTTCCATTTACAACTTTCTCAAAGTTTGGATTGTATAGATGAGTGGAATTTTCGAGATATAATCATCTAAATCATCCAAGCAGGTTGGGTTCAATAAGTTCTCCAACTGCTTTGGTTATTCTAACAAGCTCAAAAAGTGTAACTCATTTGAATAATTGATTAAGATGAATGCACTAAGATGTCTCAATCAAGCTTGCTTTTCAGTACTGTCGCCCCTGTCTCCAGCCCTCATAGCTGAGGTAGGACTGTAGTGCTGATTGTTTTCCTGGGCAAACATCTCATGCAATTTTGGCCTCTCAACATCCATTCTTAAGACATGTCGCCTGATAGGGTAAGTGAATTGACTCCATCCATATGCGGCGTGCTTTCTCGTAGGAACGTTGAAAACTTGGTCCAATTCTTCCAGTGTTTTATTTTTAGTCTCTGGGACGAAGAGAAGGGTAAGAAAGAATAAAACAAGGTTGAAACTGGCGTAGAAAGAGAAAGCGCCTTGGGCCTTAAAGGCTCTCAGCATTGATGGCCATGAAATGGCGAGCACGAAGTTGAAGAACCAAGTTGTTGCAGTTGCCAAGGACATTCCTAGTGAACGAACATGGAGAGGATAGGCCTAAAGATGTGTTAGGCTCAGGCTATTTATATACAATAAATCAAATTCCTTACCTCTGCGGAGTATGTAAAGGGAACAGGCCCGGCTCCCGGGCTGTAGGCCAAACAAAAGAGATAGATGCCTAGAGCTACGATGGCAATGCGAGTAGTTCCCTCGGGAATCAGGAAGCTCCAGCCGGTCATGAACAGGAAGACTGACATAAGCGGGAGGGTAAATAGTAGAAGCCATCTTCGACCGAACTTGTCGATTGTCCAAACTGCAGGAAGCGCTCCGAGGAAGTTAAGCATGCCGAAACCCAAGGACGCACATAGAGCATTGACTTCCGAAAAGCCAGCATCAACGAAAATTACGGATGAATAGTAGGCGATCACGTTGATGCCACAGAACTAATACGTGAATTAGCTGTCATATTCAAGGCCTTTTTAATGTGAAGGGTCACGAAAATTGGAAGCGGGGGAAAGAAATATGCATCTCCCCTTTTCATCACTATGAGCCAACCGATAATAATGTGTTTCAAGGAATTGAAGCTGGGCATATGGCCTACCTGCTGCATAAACATTGTAATCTCTGACGCAACCATTGCTCTTCTAATCCGAGGCACTGTAAATAATTGCTTGAAATGATTTTGTCCAGAACCCATGTTATTCTCAGCTTCTAGAAGCATTTGCATCTGGAAAACATCACGTGCTGCCTGGACCTTGGTGTATCTGATTCTGCACATTGCTCGATATGCTTCTTGGTGTCTTCCTTTACTCATGTACCAACGAGGCGACTCGGGGCAATAGAAAACAAAGAAACATACGAAGAGAGCAGGAACTCCGGCGGATCCCATCATTAGTCTCCAATTAAGTCCATGGATGTTAGATGCCGTATCGGGAACATAGTAGAAGGCTAGATCAAATGCGAAGCCTAACATAATACCAAAAGCAGTAAATACTTGCCATTGCATTGCCATAGCCCCACGGATTGATGCTGGAGAGGTTTCACAGGCATATACGGGTACAGTGGCCGACCTAGGTAACGTTAGTATCGATATTAGAGATGGCTAGGAAGGTATTCAATAGTGAGGAGTGCCCTGGGTTTACTGATATCATGGAAAACAAAACAGGTAGCAATACATACTTTGCACCAATACCTATTCCGAGCATGAACCTAGTCTCAAATATTAGAAATTGTCAACTTTTTTTTGGAAAATTTAGGGGCTTCTCTTAATTACCTAGCAATAAACATGTGCCACCAAGTGTTAGTGAATGCCTGCCAGAAGCAGGTTAGTCCTGAGATCAGACAGGTGACGAAGATGGTGCCTCTACGCCCCCACTACGAAGAGTCAGTATTGTCTATCGAAAAGTATTTGCGTAGGAACGAGAATCTGAAAAGAAAAGAACTGCACTTAGCAGTAAAAGGGATGTATATGACTTACCCAATTGTTAAATGGAACAGTCAGCCAGCAGCCAGCAATTGCACAACCGAGATATCTTTGAAAGTCTGAAGTCAGTAATGGCTTGAGCAGCTATAGTAGGAAATAGAACCTCGAAGGGAACTTGGAGATTGGGCACGTACGGGGCACCATTTGTGATACCTAATAGCCATGGGTCTAGAGAACTGGTCTCATCATCAATTCCAAACAAACGGGCGTAGAATATCTGCGCTCCATTTACGACACTCTCGTCTACTCCTTGAACGGCTGCGCAAACTGAACAGAGCAAAATGACTTTGATGAAAAGCGATGGCAGAGACCATTTACTTGTTCTTTCTTTTTCCAGATAATCTATCTCGTCCCTGGAAAGCTCGTTCCTGGCTCGAACACTATCTGAATTTTTTGCAAGTAATGCACCGGCCTTGAATGCGGAAATATCGACCGAGTCGTTGAGCCCATGTCTTATAGCGTAAGCCTCAGCAAGTCTTTCTAATTCATCCTCATCATATGATGCTAAAGGATCGTTCAAAATTCTATTTCTGGCTGCAAGACGTTCGGCGTCAGTAGTTTGCTCGACGTGTTTGGAAGAGGAAACCCTGTCTTCGGGCTGCTCCTTTCGATCAGAGCTTGTAGTAGAAACCATAATGAAATTGGGGCTTTTGACATACAAGAGTGAAGAGAACTGAAGTGGGAGGAGAGGAGAGACAAACTTCTTATTTATAGAGAATACTCGAAGCATATACTAAGTCGTGCATAGTATGCTGCACTTATTACTAGCTGCACGAGGATGACATCGACACAGACGATCGAGTGACTTAGACCATGAATTACTCACCAAGTGGGACGATTTGAGTTCGGCAATGTTAGTAGCTCGGCAAATTTTCCAAAAGCAAGGAAGTGGATGACTATTTCGAAGAGCATTCAAACAACTAGTTCGCCTTGATATCATTTCCACTTGGAAATTACTTAGTAGCTAGGCAGAAGCATGGAAAACTGATTTGCTTATCCAATATTAATGTCATGACTTCTTCTTTGTTTGCTTGGTGTGTAGATCACATTTTATCAACTAGGGAAGGTCGGTCCATGGAATATCCACAATCGTAGCTTGATAGCTTCACATCTTCAGTTCCCACCGATGACTAGAGTTGAATGGTCAGCACGAATATCGGGTACCTCAGTCTCCTTAGCAGGGTGAGTTGGATCATGAATGGAAATACCTAGTACATGCATGAGATTATGCACGTTTTAGTTGTCCTTTCGTATACCTACCTACTGTTGAGGTTCCGTTGGAGGATCAATTTGGAGAAGAATCTCTTTTTCGTCATAGATCTACATACAGGTGATGTTGAAAACGACCGTCTTATGTAAGCAATCGATCAATTCTTGGCCTAGCCTCGGCAACTACTCCACGTTACATATAAACGTCGACTAGACGGCTCCAGAGTCCGGATCATTTAACAAACGTTCAAGCTATACTAGCACAACTAGGTAATGCATACTCGAGTATTAAGTAACAACGTTCAGCACTAATTTACCCAAGTTTCTATCCTACTCAACACGTTGGTAGTTTGCCGACTATTGCCTTTTCGATATCGTTATACTGCTTGGCGTGTCGCTCGCGGGTCATTGCCGTTAAGGTATACCCCGCAGGAATTATTAGGCTAAGTGCTCTCGTTTTGATGATCATGATGATCAGGATGAATGACAAATTGTCGTCAACAACTGAGATATGCAACAAAAGGTATTGGTTTTAAGTCCTTGGCTCAATTGATACGGCATACCTCATTTCCTCACATGATCCAACCCCGTGGGACTGAAGCAAAAACATTGGCAGAGCATTGGCAGTACTTAATAGACACTAAAGGTTACGTTTGCAAGATCTCGAAGTTCACCAAAGTTGGAATATTGAAGTCAAATTGGACTATTAACTTATTTCCGGCAAAGACCCACAAAGTCACCGCACATGGAGACAATCACCGGTACAAGATAGAATGGAATTCTTCCGCTCAAGATTATCTCATACAAACTCAAATGTTAACCCTCTCGACCGCGGCTGGATAACTTTTATCCACCATTTCCAATATCTCTTTCCAAACTTGCGCCTGCATTTTTTGGCCTTTGTCTCCAGAGATGTTATGCTCCACAGACCTACATTTCTTCTTAGCTCAAGTATGATCACGGGAGTTGTATGGAACCTACTTCTTATACTTTTCCTCCGTTTCATAATTTGTGTAGTGTGCGCCATGTTCCGATGAAGGGGTGAGAGCCGCAAGGACGTAAGTTCGAGCACCAGCTTCAGTAGTCTTAGCAGCAAGACCCATCCACAAATTGATCATGATACGCATTGCTACACTGGTTTTGTATTCTCGTGAGAGACCTGATTTTACCATCCCTAGAACGAATTAGGATCGAAATGCATCACTCTGGATAGGGTCAATGAGATAACAACCTGGACAAATCGAGTTCACAATGACGTTGTGCCTTGATGGTTATCAGTACATACTATTTGATTCCAAATTCAAGGGGTGGGCGTGAGGGGAACATTTCATACTTTCCATCAGCGCTCAGTGCTAGCTTGGCGATTTCATTGACCGCGTACTGTTGGAGCAATTTGGCTATAGCATAAGCGTCTTGCCCGCCTTTCCAGTTCTCCTTCGCGCTCCAATATTTGAGCACATTATCTTTAGGCCACTTGGAGATGTCGACGGCTCTATGAAGACCACCTGGAAGCTCTATGTTAGTAAAACCTATTTAAAAACCAAGCGAGTTTCTTTGTGGAGTCGATCGACGACCCGTCAAGGTACAAGTGTCTTGATGTCACTCACTTGTTACTATGCTCAAATGAGCATTTCCTCTTCCAACTTCTTTGATCCAAGGCAGTAGTAGTAACGCCAAGAAAGAAGTTCCAAGAACACTTATCTCAATCATGGTTTCATATCCTTGCTTGCCTAATGTGTGTTTAGTAAACATAGCCCCAGCGTTCAAACGAAATCGATCTCTTGAATATCCCTTGTCACTTTCCCTGCGAATTCATTTATAGCTTCAAAGGTGCTCATGTCTAACCTGGAGTCTCCAGTTAGTGTGTGAACCAAGATACAATTATAGTGATAATTTCAAGCTGTCCAATGATCTGCACTAAGCCATTATATGTCACCTTTCAACATCTGGAAGCATATAAATGAATTGAACTTACTCCATGCATTTTACAATGTTTTTTCCTACTGTGCTTGTCTCGGCTTCTATTCTAGCCTTTGCCAGTTCCCCATTTGCAAGCGACCTTCCTGTTATGGTCACTGATTTTGCACCCAAATTGATAAGATGTACTGCAGTTGCATAACCTATTCCTGATGTTGCACCAGTAATAAGGATAGATTTTCCTAAAAAAGTATTGGGTGGTGGAAGGGAGGGAAGGTTGAACTTGTTGTTCCAGATAAGTGATACAATAGATTCCATTCTGAAGGATTCTTGAGATAATGATTGGTCAGTAATAAATGACTTGGAATTTCGAGAGACAGTACAGCTTTGATTGGATCATACTAAAAATTAAATTCGGGCATATAAGATGCTCTCGGAGACTTTTTGACCTCAAAGCATGGGTAATGGAGGAATATCGTGCCGACTGTATTTCTAATCCTCACATGAGACATTTCGATATACGTTGAAGCTTGAAACTATATATCCTAATAACGTGACATTTACATGGGTGTCAACGCAATATACAAGAACTCATGTGCTACCATCCCAAAACTATACCTTCGTCAACGAGTCGCGGAATCGACAAGCTATTGTAAATCATTTTTATATAGGGGTCAAGCGAAGAATAAGTAGGGTACGATACCATTGCCTGGAGAAGAGAATTTCGATCACTTTTATAATACTTTTGATAACTTGTTTTATTCTTCTTGGATAAGATATACAGTATCTTCATGATTTTATACACGAGTACTTGTACTTCATTAATAATTGATTATTAATTCAGTTTAATGCCAAAGATTCCAATAAGTTGGAGTTTTGAGTCATTAGATTCCGCCGCTTTTTTCCCGAATAGACAGCCTTGCTTGCATGCTAGCCTCGTCTAAAGAATTTCCACTAGGCTGGCTCTTGTAAAGAAATATTGCACAACGTCGTGAACAATCCAATCACCTCACAACCTCTCCCCAGATTCCCAATTTGGTCGCTTCTGAAGAGTTCTAACTCTAAAATGCCACCTTCTTCTACACAGCCTCTTTTACTCTCGCCCGCCGAACTCTCTTACCTCCACACATCCCTCTCTCTCAACCCTCCAATTCGCCCTGACGCCCGTACGTCTACTCAATTCCGTCCTCTCATTGCCGAATGCGATGTTCTCCCTGGCACAAATGGTAGCGCACGCATTTGTTTTGCAGATGGCACTGAAGCTATCGTAGGCGTAAAATGTGAAGTCGAAAAATCGCGACCAACTTATCAAGCTGCAGAACTTAGTCCTTCGGAAAATGATGACGATGATGAGGAGGATGAAGATATGAGAGAAGCAATAGAAAAAGAGAAGCTTGAGAAAGAACAAAAGGGAGAAAGAGATTGGCTGGAGTTGAGTGTGGAGATTCCGGGGTTTAGGGATGACGATAGTATGCCTGTTTTTATGGCGGCCATGCTGAGTGAGGCGCTACTAGCAGATGCCGAGTTTGTGGGGAGATTATGGATTAATTCAAGGTTTCATTGGAAGATATATGTTGATGTGAGTTTTTCTCTACTTATTCATATTGAGAAACCTCTAATTGTTGAAAAATTTATCCTCGCGACTGACAACCATACAGATTTTACTACTTTCACAGCCATTATCCTACCCACTACCCCTCCTTTCATTAACAACACATCTTGCGCTTCTATCTACTCGTCTTCCGCGCCTCAAGTCCGAAGGTGATGAAGATCCACTCTTTGACGATGACTGGGAAGCTTCCGTCTACTTATATCCTCGAACACCGCAATCCACAAATTCCCGACCTCCAATCACACTTCTCGTCATATCCGTTGGCGATAATATGATCTTCGACCCGAATAAAGAGGAACTTACAGTTGCCGAAGCTGTATTAGCCATTACCATTGGTGAGCGAAGACGTAAGGATGGAGACGAAGATATGGATTCTAGCTCTGGAAGAGATCTGAGATTATTGGCTGTAAGGACTGTGGATCTACCAGCTAGGTTAACAGCGCCTGGTGTGCCTAATGCAATGAATACTGCAACTGGAGGTGCGGCAGCTGAGACGACGGATCTAGCATCGACTCAAAGAGAGACGATGAATGAGGGAGGTGTATGGCAACCGCCGAGGGGAGGAATCAAGAGAAAGTTGATCGCGACGATAATCGCAAAGGTTATGGAGAGAGGAGGTGTAGCAGAGGAGGTATTAGATGGATTGGAGACTGTGGAGTTGTCCTAATGTCGCGGTTTCACAAGGAGATTTCTACAATGATACCCTTCTTCTCCCAACCATGTACAATATCTCGTCTCATGTCGGCTCAACACTAGAACAATGTTCTAATCCGACTTAAAAAAAAAACTGGTATTAAAAGATGCGTCTGGCTCCTACCAAATTCCCAACCATTTCTTTCCTGAGAATTGTTTCTCATAAACGACCTTCTTCTCTTCTTCCTTGCCCTTTCCCTCCACACCCCCCATAGCAGTCTCGGCAATCTCAGCTTCCTTTTCATGTCCCAACTTGATTCCCGGCCCCAAAATTTCTCTATCAGTCTTAGCAGTCCAGCCACCAAAGCCTTCGTCTTTATCCAATCCATGCGCTTTCCTATAAGCAGCCCTCTTCGCAACGTCTTCCACCTTGTGTTTTCTCCTTTCCATTGTCTCTGCTGTTACATGCGCAGTATGCAGCTGTAAAACTTCATAACATGTTCTTGTAAATGCGATTGGGTGTAGAAATAGTTGTGGCCATTCAGGTAGCATATCTCCGAATGGGGAATCGCGCTTGAAATTTGTGATCCAGACTCCTCCTGCAAGGGTAGAGAGTGTGCCCTGGAATTGAAGGTTAGCTGTATGATTTGGGGCAACTGAAAAATACTGGGTTAAGTAGTACCAATGCGATGTAGATATGAATGGACTTGTTGTTGAGAAACCAATGCATAAATGTTCCTTCCGGTGGCATCATATTTGGATATTTCTTCACACTTTGTCTAGCTATTTCTTCGGCGCTCAATTGGGGACCTGGATACCGGGGAGGTTCTTTGCGGAGGCGGGCAGGATGAGAAGGGGGGTTGAATTTGGTGGGTTTCTCGAGAACGAGGGGTTTGGGTGACTTTTTGGACGCATTGTTCTTCGATTTGGTAGAAGCATTGCGAATGGTCGTTTTTGAGGACAGAGACCAGAGAGGAGATCGAAGTGGTAAAAGAAACCTGGGTATAGAGGCTGTGGTCGACATTATGGATGATAGACTACGAAAAAACTCTCTTGATTTTGGTTGATAGTGTGAACAAACAACAGGCAACCTACCTTGTACCTAAGTAATCAAAAAATGAAGCTTCTCACAAATTCATGATTCACTCCCGCAATACGTTCACCAACAAGTCTGCATGACGCAAATTAAAAATTTCATAAATCCTCCGTAAGATCCCGACCTGCGCCACATGACCTGACCATTTCAATTCTTCCTATTGGCTGGAGACGTTCGGGAAGTGTGGCTCAAAAAGACCTCGTCAATTTCGGAATCAAAATTAAGCTACGTCTTATTCCTGCAGGTAGACTACATATTCAAGCAAGATTATTTTTCCTTTTTCTTTTTTAAACCTTCATACAATACTATTTTGAAAATTTCTACCACTTTTCCTCTCACGACCTTACGTTCAACCATTCATACATAATTACCTTCAATTCTTTTTACATACATCCTCTTAATTAGTTAAAATGGGTTTCAAAGCAGGTACGTTTACTTTTCCCTTTTGACGGGCTTCCCACTTTTGGCATATGCGAATCGTCCGCAAAGAAATTTGCCATTGGGAATTGGGAGATGCGAAATAGGGCTCGACTTGCACAACGACATGGTCAGTGGTTCGGGAACGCTTGGGGCGTCTTCAATTGAGGGCGCACTTGTATCTCTGGTTTGGGGAGAATTTGTTCGAGCCGTCACTCGACATTTTAACTCCATCCGCCGCTCCGCCAGACTCTGGTCGCTATCCATAGTCTTCTACAAACACCCAAGAAGCTGACAGCGTCTCCCTCCTAATTTGCGGCATTGGATTCTCCGTCTCAAATCCCACTTGCTCGCCACCTTGTCCGACAAAGACTCTTCTATGCCAATATGTATAAAGAACAAATACTTACAACTTTCTTCTACAGGAGACGCAAAGAAGGGTGCCAACCTCTTCAAGACCAGATGTGCTCAATGCCACACTCTCGGTGAGGGTGAGGGAAACAAGATCGGTCCTAACCTTCACGGTCTTTTCGGACGTCAAACCGGTTCCGTTGAGGGCTACTCATACACCGATGCCAATAAGCAAAAGGCTATCACTTGGGACGAGAACACACTTGTATGTTTCACCGCACCGCCACCAGAAACTTTATTGTATGAAGAGGGCCGCATCTAACATGAAGCAGTTCGAATACCTCGAGAACCCAAAGAAATACATTCCAGGAACCAAGATGGCTTTCGGTGGATTGAAGAAGGACAAGGACAGGAACGACTTGATCCAGTACGTTTTACTTCCCATTTCTCTCTAAAACCTAAGGGTTCTTCTACATATCACTGCTACTATGATGATTTTCTTATTCGTTAACCTTCTTACGTCTACCATGACTATGAGGATATAACATTATTATTCCAATTGTTCCTTCTGAAAGTTCAGCTCACTTCATCTACCTTTTTGAGATATTTGAGTCGCAGTGGCTAACCATCATCACAGACACTTGAAGGAGGCTACCGCATAAAGGATTTCACGACCAATGTATACATAGAATCAGACACGGCGCCTTGTACTCTAAGTTAGACAGATGCTCTCTGGGTAGAAGGATTTTGGGTCACACGTTTTTCGACCTATTAAAATACAAACAACAAATACTCCTCTTCATAATTTCTCATCAATCATGTTCACTTTGATCTATCATGAGTCCTTCTTTACCTAATGTTTCATAAATTTGATTTTATCCGAATTTTGCAAATCTCTAGTGGTGTGTGGGTCTGACCGACATTCACAATATGCATCTGACGGTCTATCAACGGTCGGGTCGATCTCCGTGTCAAAATTGCCTACATCAGATGGGCACGGACCACACCTTGCACAGACGATATAACAAACTTTGCAAATGTATTCTACTTGAGTCTTTGATTTTGTCTTTTATCAATCTAAGCAAGCCTGATATTCTAGCTTCCACAACAGTCAATAGACTCGTATCGTATGTCGAGTTGTTTTTAGGCTTCTTCGAGATAAGTGCCAAGCACGGCCTCCTTCTAACTAACCCACCAAGACTACCAAACTCGTTCGTCTATTTGACCCACCATCTCAACTTCAATGTTCAATTGATCAAAATTTATTCGGCTGCGAAATCAATATGTGCCTTCTCCTCAGATTTTACGGGTAATGAGGCGTCCCTAGTCACAGGGCTAGGTGTGGATTTAGATTGAATATTCGAGTAGATTTTCTCGGCGCCGGCTATACATTGCATGTTGGCGCCAAGTTTGTTCATAGTTTCCATCCATTCGTCGTAAGGGTCTGAGTCGAAGACAATGCCGCCGCCTGTATGTTGTGTTAATGCATAGAAGAAAGCAAAGGATGAAGAGGTTTGCTGGCAGTGTGATTTAAAGAGACAAGCTCGGCGCGAAAGAGAAAAAAAAACATACCAGCTTGCAAATAAGCAACTCCATCTTTGACCACCATAGTTCTCAGAGCAATACATGTATCCATCTCACCCTCAAATTCATTCCCTTCCGCATCCACACTTCCATAGCCGAAATATCCGACTGCGCCCGCATATACACCTCTCTTTTCTTTTTCCAATTCGGCTATCAATTCCATGGCCTTAACTTTTGGGGCACCGGATACAGTACCCGCGGGGAAAATAGAGCGGAAAGCGTCGAATCGAGTCTTATCCTTCCTTAATACTCCCGAGACTTGTGAGACCAAATGTTGCACGTGACTGAACTTCTCAACGACCATCAATCGATCTACGCGAGTGGTTATGGGATCGCATATACGGTTAATATCGTTACGTGCAAGATCAACCAACATAACGTGTTCAGCGCGGTCTTTGAGAGAGCTGCGAAGTTCTTCGGCAAGAGCTTCATCGATTTGAGGGTCTGCATTGCGTTTGACAGTACCAGCGATGGGGTGGGTTATCACGCGACCCTCTTCGGCTTTTACAAGAAGTTCGGGAGAAGCCCCTACAATTTGGAAGTCGCCACAGTTGACGTAGAATAGGTAAGGCGAGGGGTTGACGGTACGGAGGTGACGATATATATTGAAGGGGTGGAGAGAAGTTGGTCTTGCAAAACGTTGTGATGGTACTGCTTGAATGATATCACCAGATGTGATGTGAGTCTTGAGAGTATTAACATGCCCCTCGTAGCCTTCCTGCCCAATGTTTGACGTATATTCATTGTCCAATTTTATAGGTGGCTGAATAGGTAAAGGTGTATCTGGTGATTCAAGAACGGAAACAACTTCATCAATGATCTCTTTTGCTTTCTCGTAATCTGCTGCAATCCGTGTAAAATCTCCCGGGACATGAAGGTACGTGATAATTTTAATAACTCCAAAAAATCGATCGAATGCGACAATAGTATCGAATAGCATAAAGAGTGACTCAGGGACTTGAAGGACATCTTTCATAGGTCGTGCGGTCTTAGGCTCAAAGTATCGAACACAATCGTATCCCACATATCCGATGGCTCCTCCTGTCAAAGGTGGTAATTTTTGTCCCGGTATTTGTGCTACCCTACATTTGGACAACTCTGCCTCGAGCGCAGGCAATGGGTCCACTTGCTCGCCATGTCCTTCGCCAGTTTTGATAATCTTTCGAGGTCCAGCTCCTACAAAACTATATCTGCCAACAGTTTCTGTTGCAGCACTCTCGAACAAGAAAGAGTGGTCGGACTTTGAATGCGAGGATATCTTGAGGTATGCGGCGGAGGGAGTAATGAGATCGGAGGAGATTTCTTTATAGATAGCAACTAGATTGGGGGCATACGACTTTCCTCGAGTTTTGGAAAGCACATCCGATATTTCCGCCAAAGAAGGCGAGATGTCCTGGTTACTTTGTGAGCTTTTTTCTTGTCAATCCTGGGAGGAGTCATCTTTTCAACATACCCCCACCACCATTTTGTTTGAGAGGAGTAGATTGAAAGTAAAAAGAATGAATACGGGGGAATAAAAGCCGATTGCAACTAGAAGAAAGTACAGAAAGAGTGTGAAAGAATTCTTCCGATTGAGTCACTAATGATTCTTTGTGAGTTTGTCACCTTGTAGAATGTAAATTGTCCCGCAATGTATTTCACTATCTACTAAAGCAGTAAACAAAAGCGGTGACACATGGCAGAACCTTCCACTGAACATGCCAACAACAGGACATTTCCACCCCACTACGCGCGACATACCGCTACTTATGTACGTTGTATTGAGATCAACCATTGGTTTGTATGAGGATTTGTGCATTTTGAACTGCATTTCATAATGCATCCACGTGAAACCTTTACAACAAAATGAATTCTTGGATGCTGCTTAGGTCATAGCGCCTATATAACTTCCTGCATGTAATACTCCAAAGAAAGATGAATATCCTGGGTCTTCGGCGCCATTTTACTTCCCCTCTCTCATTCACGAATGTCGATGCTTCAGCAACTGCTCCATCAAATTCTTCGAATCAGGACTCTCAGGACAACAAGGATGTCCTACTACAAAGACTCAATGACCTTGTGGTCAGGTTGTCACATGATGACGCCGAAGACGATGCCATCACTGCGTTGCACAAGAAGACGGACGAGATGGAGACATTATTGAGAGTGGAATACTCTATGGATTTGGACCCGAAAGTATCTCATAGTAAAGTCAAACCACCGCCGCCGCGAAGGGATTCCAACGATATGTTCTGGGGACGACCACTGAACACTAGAAGAGAGAGCTACTTACGAAGATCTAATTCTCCGCCACCAGTATCCCGTAGCTCTTCGTACAATAGGAATGTAGTGGCGGTCACGAAAGCTGCGGAGATAGCAACATCAGCTGAAGCGCTGAATGTACGACTTGCAAAAGCAGTTGGCGAACTCCAAGCTCATAGAATAGAAAGTGATGTAAGTTTATATGCATCAGACAACTTTCAATCTGAAGGTACGATTGCTCATGTGTTATATGTAGAAGATTCTGGCCTGGCACGTCTCCAAGTTGGACGAATGCACGGAAGAAATCACTAATTTAGAACAACACATTTCGCATCTGTAGGTGCTGCCTCTCATTCTCGTTCCCTTTTATCCTCTCACTTTTCTGGCCTTTTATTTTCTTGAGACTAAGCAATATATCAATCAAATCAGCCAGGAAGAGCTTGGGACCAGTCAATCATTACTTAACCGTACCCAAATCGAAATGCAAACTATGGCAGCGAAGCACGCGAGAGCTCTGGACGATATAAGTTGGAGGGAAGATTGGGATGAACTCAATCAGGATGTGGATATGAGAGGTAACAGTAGTATAGGGGTATGGGATAACTCTACCGAGTATTTGGGCGAATAAATATCAACTAGGTTAATATTTTCATGCCGAATATCTCTTTGAGGATAAGTGGCAGTTTTGGCTCTGCGCTCATACGAAAGTTTGCATAGAGATTAGGAGCTGGAAAAATACCAATTTTGCATGACAATTATCAAATAAAATTGGGGAGATTGATCAATGTTGAAATGTCTTCACTTTGACCATCTAAGTACCTTGACCCAGCGGTCACCGGCTGCAGAAACATTCATGCTTGCAGGTCATAAGTGAAGTTTGAATACAATTAAATCATACGCAATTTGAAGAACAGCAATGCCTCCTTGTCAAAAATCAATCTTCAATGTATTGATACAACTGAGACAAATATTGCTTTGGGGGTGGGCTGCTATGATGTTGCTAGCTCTATTTTTCAGTCGCACACTGATCTTACTTTCTAACATAATACATCCACTCCTTCGCCATCCTACCAATTCTCGCCGTAGCGATAATGAAAGACGGTAGTATTTCCTTCCGCATACTCATAGTCTCAAAAAACCAGCCACTCGCTAACAAAATGCGACAAAGCTATCACATAAGTCCACAAGGTCATGATATAGATCTCCCTGTTTTCCTTATCGTACGTAGTATATGTGCAAAGGATGAAAGATACCAAGGTCCAAGATTGCGAAATTGGACCAGATTAAGTTCGACGCATTTTCGTCGAAGAGCTTTAGCATCCTATGGTATTGAAAAGGGAAGCTGCTGAGGTCTAAAATTGGATAAGCTTTGTACTTTCTGCCTGAGCAACAGGTAATTCACGGCAAGAATCCAGTATGGTAAAGCGCCATTGTGTTTGAAGAGGAGGGAAGACATGCTTCTTTGATATATTTGAAGTTAAACCGTAATTCGGGACGTTTGAACTGACACGAGATTGTGCATGATATTCGGCATTAATTGGAAAAAAAAAACTATAGAAACACTCTCAGAAGCTCTGCGATGTGGAAAGGAGATTTCTACAATCGAGATGATTGGTGCCATCACGACCTTTTTTCAATCATCCCATTTTGTCAGCTCCAAAATCCGTACAGCATTAACCAAGATCTCAGTAGACAACCTATGGAACGGGTCGTTGTGGCAGCTTCTTAATGAGTATGTCTCATTGACTGGACTGCAGCCTTTTGGGGGGACATCTCGATATTCGAGAAGCTGTGAATCTTTGAAATTGAATTGACTTTTCCGTGGATACAATATGTCACTTTGGATTATTCCATATGATGCAATTGCAAATCGAAATCTCTGATTATCGGATTGTAGTCCAAAATATTGTAAACGCTGAACTTTAGATTTGCTTTCTATTTTCATGAAGATGGGGTTATTCAAACTTTCACGTCGTCGGATTTAAAATTCAAATTCACAATGAGGCCTGATACTAACATGCAGAATTAGGTACATGCGCATATACTAGCTGCGCAGAAGTTGTTGCTTCAACATGCAACTCCGAGTCTTATTGAGCATGAATCTATGCGTGTAGATGAACAAGCTTTCCTCATTACCAACGATGAACACATTCCTTTCTGGGGATTCGCTCGAGCGATGGGTGATGCGGCAGGTCATCCAACGCGGATAGAAGATGAAAAGTCGATACCGAAGATTGTCGGATCTGCCATGGCTATTGTTGCTGCGTGGGTGGTGTGAATCATGTCTTTGGGACGGGAGCCATCGAGGGTTAGTCGAGTGAGTATTGCGTATAGCTGTTTGACGAGGACATTTCGGATTGACAAAGCGAAACGGGCTCTGGGTTATAAATCTCGAGTAGATTGAAGGAAGGGAATAGATGGAGCGGAGAATCTTTCGCGGTTAAAAATCAGAAGACGGATTAAGTCGCTGGGTGGTTTCCTGATATGTTTGCTTTTGGGTTAAAAATATTATGCAGTTGTTCGGGTGGCCAAGAAAGAACGTCTATGATGCTACGGGAAATTCCTAATAATCAGGGTGAGTGAACGGGGAACTAATTGATAATCGCTAAGTCCATGTGTATCACTAAGGTCGCATTATGCTCCTCGATAAGCTGGTGAGACCTCTCATGGCCTACGTCAAGATAGAATGTTTATTTCTAACACCTATCTGGTAAACATGTCTGATAACCTTATGTCCAGCCCACAGGAGGGCAAAAGACAGACGCTTCTAAATGGCAGTATACTGAAAGGAACGAAGCAAGAGATCCACCCCCAGAACTCACGTAACAGATCTATACCCCTCTCTAGAAAGAGAGAGGAAGTCTTCTATCAAGTGATAATCTCATTGCGCGATTTGAGATACAGTATGTCACACTCGTTCTAGCTCTCGTTTTAAGCAAATACATGTCCTTTGCATCAACCCCCACCCAAGAGCGTACCTGCACTTTTCGGCTCGTCTCCCTCCCTCAGGTGCCAAAAATGCAAAAAAAGAAGGAACATACAACAGTGGGGATTCGCTGGTGGTCACCCACCCAACTACTAATCCACCGATCTGAAGCTTGTGTATGGCAGAGCGGACGGGATGCCCAATTCTCTTCAGTCTATGGTCGTATGTGACAGAACGGGTGTATGGTGAGAATATATTGAAGTCTAAACAAATGTCCCTTCTCGCTTGATTAAGCTTGCGCCAAATGACTCCTGCCTAGAGCTTCCCTCAACTTTCACTTTCACCTTCGATTCAGTCTTTGAAAACTCCACAGAACTTCACATTTGATATCCTGCATCTGTATACCCGAATATTGTCTCGAGAAGTTCATCCCTTCAACATTTATTTCAATCAAGTACACATTCGCGTGTCTCCGGACTGAATTTCGTTCGTTGCCATACCTCAATTGTTCCCAACTTCAAGATAGAGTCAATTATCGTCTCTTCTCTTGTGGATCTTTGTATTGGTTCTTAAGTTTGATTCTTCTAAACAGTGAGTATTGCTCTTCCCGAATGATGATCCTGGTGTGATAACGAAGATTTCGGAGCAATCCGAAGTGTAGTTACTGAATCATTATATCCAGCTTCGTTTTCAACTTCACTTTCAACTTCACTTGAAATTTTTTATCGTATCTTATTATTCGGGTCTTTCTTCAAAAATCTCAATCCTCAGCCTTGATTTTAATGAATCGTCGATATGGCCATCGCAGCTTCACTTTGCGGTGATGCGAATGAGCAGGAGGTAGGCAGTTTTTAGTCTCATGCGAGAGGCAATTGACTGACACATGTCTTTAGAGTAGTATCATCGATATCGATGAGATCCAAGCGCATGGTAATCCGCAAAGTGCTCTTGATATTTTGTAGTTTTGGGTTCTAATTGAAGCAGGTATCTCTGCCTCGGACATCGCAAAATTGAGATCGAACCTCATTCATACTGTCGGAGTATGAACATTATTGCATTCAGTCATGAAAGACTGACCCAAGACGTGAAGCTGACCTCACATCAGACTCTTATCAATACGCCCATCCGAAAATTGGTTAAAATCAAAGGTTTCTCCGACATCAAGGCTGAAAAGGTGAAGGAAGCTGCAAAGAAAGTAGCCGTAAGTACCGAGCTCCGTATTGCTTTGTCCTATGTGCTAACAGAATACAGGGCCCTAACACTGGTGGTCAATTCGTCACTGCCGCTGAGCATGGCCACTTCCGAAAGAAGTGTATCAGAATTTCTACTGGTAGCAAGCAGTTGGATGCTTGTTTGAACGGGTGAGTCAATATTCTTAATTCGACCAGAACTGGAAGGACTTACACTTTACAGTGGCTTCCAAACTATGAGTATCAGCGAGGTATACGGGGAGTTCAGTGAGTTAGCTGAGACCCTTGAGATGTTTCTCTCGCTAACAATTTGCAGGATGTGGCAAGACTCAATTAGCACATACAATGGCAGTCATTGCCCAGCTTCCCAAGGAGATGGGTGGAGCCGAGGGAAAAGTGGCCTATATTGGTAGGAAAACAGTAGCTTGCGAAGTTGAGATCTGTGGTGAACATCTACTAAACTTTGAGTGAACAGATACTGAAGGCACATTCCGTCCAGAAAGAATTATGGAAATCGCAGAGCGATTCGGTGTCGACCCTGATCAAGCTCTTGAAAACATCGTTTATGCTCGTGCACACAATACTGAGGTATACCTCGTGGTTCTTTCAGTTCAAACTATATCCTTTACTGACCATAATAAGATGCAGCAGGAATTACTTGAGGGTCTGGCCCAGAACTTCGCAACTGATGAATATCGTCTCCTCATCATTGATAGCATTATGGCTCTCTATCGTAGTGACTTTATCGGACGTGGTGAGCTTTCCGAACGACAAGGCGCCCTCAACGCCTTTCTGCGTAAGGCAACACAAATGGCGGAAGAGTTCAATCTGGTTGTCTTCATGGTATATATGTTCTTCTTTTCCATATCAGAGATCAAACTGACACTTTATAGACCAACCAAGTCATGTCAGATCCAGGTGCCAGTGCCCTTTTTGCAGGAGCTGATGGGCGCAAGCCTGCTGGAGGACATATACTTGCACATGCATCGACAACCAGAATCCTCTTGAGAAAAGGTCGTGGAGAGGAACGTGTTGCCAAAGTTGTAGATTCTCCTGGTAAATTATCCTTGATCAATCCTAGTCACTTGTACTAACAGGAGAAATCAGATTGCCCGGAACGTGAAGCAACATATATTATCACAACCGGCGGTATCAACGATCCTGAAAAGGCCTAATGATATACATCTGCCTCTTAACTTCAAAGACAGACATACCTACCAAAGTCCTCATACCAGTACTTATAACCTTGTATTATTCGATAACACATTGCTTTAGGTGGGCGTTAATATTATGAAAAGACTTAATGAATAATTTCTGACATCTTTCAATGTATCTTCCAGCTGCATACTAGGAAAGGATGAGTTCTGGCGTTGCTTCAGTTGATGGCTCGAGGATGGTCAGTGATCGGGTGTTTGTGGTACCCCGTAGCTTCGGGCTTAGCTTAGCGTCCTCCGATAAGACACAAACCCCTGCCAAATATTTTTGCTTCAAAAAAAGTTCCCTAATGACAAGCTGAATTGAACAAACCACTTCAATTTGATTTCACACGCAGAATCTGGAATTTTCATTACACATATGTAAATTATTTAGAGATAGATTACAACATGTCGAAAGCACTAATTACCATTGGTGACAACTATACCGTCCTTCCTATCGCAATTCCTTCTACACCCGCATACCCCGTTGCGACGACGCATCACATATATTTGCGACAGCATGCTCCAAAGATTCCTTCCGAGAATGATTCGCGGAGTCTCTTCGCAACAAATCTACCTATAGATTCCACAGATATTCATATTCGAAGCATATTCGCGGCATTGATAGGTGTTGGCCGAGTTGAAGATGTACGATTCGATGGGGAAAAGGAAGAAGTCGTCGCACAAAAACAAATCGAGAATACCTTGCAGAGCAAGAAAAGGAAGAGAGGAAGCGAAGTCGAAATTGATACGAGTTTACCACAAGGATGGGATAGGCAATTGCGCATCAAAGGAAGGACAGCTGTGGTATTATTGGTAGATGAGAAAAGCGTAGAATTTGTTTTAAAAGCTGCACGAAAAACTTGCAAATCAGGAAAGGAATCAAAACACCCTGTTTGGGGTGCAGATGCTGAAGGCAAAGTGCCCGCTTTGGGTAGCGCACGTTATGCAATGAGGCAGGAGTTACGATTCCCTGACAAATTAGCAGTACAGAGGAGTGTAGACGCTTTCATGACGAAATTTAACAGCAAGGAAGAGGAGAGAGAGAGGGAAAGGAAGAGATTAAGGAATGTACCAGACGAGGATGGATTTGTGACAGTAGTGAGGGGTGGAAGGACAGGCCCGGCGAGAAACGAGGCGGCGGAAGAAAAGAGAAGAGAGATGGCCGAGAAGGAGGAGAAGAGGAGGAAGGAGTTGGAGGACGCAGGATTTTATAGATGGCAGGGACGAGAGAAGAGAAAGAAGGAGGTTGGAGAGCTGGTCAAGAGATTTGAGGAGGATAGGAAGAGGGTGGAAGGCATGAGGGAGAAAAGAGGAAGGTTCAGACCTGAGAGATGATCAAGCCCGAGAAGCTTGAAAATGCTACCTTATACTGGAGATTGGATGGTCTCCGCTACCAAAGGTATGTGCGATAAACAATTTGCTTGTTGGTTCGTCTCCTGTTTCGTGATGACACCGCGGGGCCATAAAAGCATATTCTTCCAACGGGCCAATTCCTGGTGGTTTTGAATATGCAATGACTACGAAAACCGCATTAAAAAATCTTCTCAACATTGTCTGATATTTCGCATAATACAACCTTTCATCTGCCACTATGCTCGAGTTATTCAATTTACTAATTAGTGGCGCGAACAGACTCATTCTCAGGCACGCCGCAATCATTGAATAGGCTTATGCCTTTGATCTCATCTGGATCACCTCACTCACATGCCTCAGACAAGCATGTACAGAATTTACACTAGCGAACAGTCCTAGCTTAAAACCATGAGTTCAGTCATGAAATCTATAAATAATTTCGAAGTTCAACAATAAACCAAAGGATTGTTCTCCTGTCCTTTCACGCACAAAGAAGTATTTCTACTTGTTGTTTTGAATTTGTTAAGCGAAAGAGCTTTGGCTGGAATTCCAGCCTCCTTTACAATAAGAGTCGATCTTACTTGAGACCATTCTTCTTGCCCTTTATCCGTTGCTCTTGGGTATACACCAGGTGATTTATTGATCCAAGAGGCAATCGGAGACATTTGATCATGTTCAAGTCTTGACATGACTTGATAGCTACTGGAGGCCATCTCACTTTGTCCATTGTGTTTTGTGTAGTGATACACACGGTAGTATAGTCACTAAACGACAGACACCAAACCAGTCCAGGTACTGAACAATGCAACAAGTTTTGAGAGAATGTTATTTATATACAATGATTTGTACCGCAATGTTGTTCCCCTGTTATCCCCTACCAATCGTATCTTCCAATCACACTTCCAACTCACTGAGCATGTGCCAAAGTACCAGCGTAGTCTTCTCTTGCAATCACTGGGGCCCACGCAAGATATCTCGGCCCTGCCCATGGGCAACAAGCGAAAATATGAAAGCCGGCTGCTTTCTCACCTTGGAGCCAGAAGGAGTCGAGCACCTCGATCGCATGTGTGACTCTTGCAGAATCAAGGAAGATCTCGAAAGTACATCTACACTGACGCACGTGGGAATAGATGGAATCCGACGACCGTTCACGAGAGTTGGTATAGTAGCGAGTAAGTTACAAGCAGCATTCAGTGATAAGGTTCAAGACACCAAAGCTGACGAAGTAAATCAGGCAGTCGACGATCTTGATGAGAAGCAAGGGGAAACTGAGCAAATCAAAGAAGAGAGGAGAAGGAGACTGTCCCAGACTAAAATGCTGGAAGAGAGGAGACAAAGAGAACTGGTGTTGGATCAAATCCATGAGCAGCGCATGGCGCAGGAGAGAAAAAGACACGAAGAAAGGAAGAGGAAGCTAAAAGAGCGATACGAAGTATTAGAAGACGAGGATTAGACGGGAAGCTAATACATATCTAGCTGGGTAAGTGGCGACAAGTAAGGGAAAAGTCATGCGGCTGGACCGCGCTGAATGTTGTTCCCCTCATCTTCGCTTCTCCTTCTTTGGAGTTAATTCTGGTCAATCTGGTCCAGGTAAGTGCTCTTGTTTGGCTTATACGTCCTGCGATATCACTTCATTGCTTTCAGCCTCAGCCTTCGTTTTTGCAGTTTTTTGGCCGGCCCAACGAGAATAGCCTTGAATGGCACTGGAAACTTAACACTTATTTAATTTATTCACAGAATTTATACAAAAACTCGACGTCTACAATTCTACCAATAGTCATGAACATGCAATTACCCTGTGAATGGAAATAAACGAATCTTTAAAAGTACAAAGCGCATGCATGGCCCCTATATTCTGTTCAGAACAGAGCAATGAAGATTACAATGTTATTGATGAATCTTTGTTTCCTTTGTTAAAATATAATCATTCATACAAACCATCCGAACATAGAAAATGCGTACAACGAATCGCTCAAAACATGCTAGGTATCCAATACCTCTCATATCCTTCCATATCCGCAGACCAGTTAGACCACAACCATCAGTCAAAATGAAATCTAAATGCATAAACCCAAATCCCCTCCCGTCCCCAGAATCTAAATAAAATCTCTCTCGTAATCTCAAATAGCCCAATGAACAAAATTATAAACGCGAAATAAGATAAATATACCGGCATCTCGTGGCACACCTGGTCCTCTGTTAACCCTGTCGATCGTTTCTCCCCTCAGTCTTATCGATGGCCGACGTGATTTAGTTTGCACTTCTATATACTCAGCTTGATTAACTGGTTATCTTCTCTAAAGTGACTGGATTCGCTTTTTGTGAATTCTGCAAGGCAAATGAGTCTTTCTACTCATCCCTTCGCTTACGGACGCTTTGGTGGAGCAATGTTTGTGAAGCTTCTGAATGGCATAAATAGAAAGGGTTTTATTCGTCTTCTGATTCACTTGTCAAATTCACATTCAAAATTTTCCCGATTAATCCCGCTGAATAGCAAATATTGACCTATATCGGCACTGAATGGTATATCTTGACAGCGAATGTGATTATAATCGCCGTATTCGGCACCCAACAGCGAATCTTTTCCTGATATATATACTAGTGACAACTTCATTACAGCATAACTCTTTACATTATTAACGGGGGAACCTCAGCAATATCCTGATACTCCCACGGAAAAAAACATCATCTCTTAGAAGATCGAAAGATCTCACCTCAAAACCAAACTTACCTATTCTTACTCTCTCCCAAACGCTCACATTTCCCAGTATCAAAATGACCTCACCCCCAAAAATCATCTTCGTCCTCGGGCCTCCTGGTGTCGGGAAGGGAACCCAATGTATGCTTCTCGCCCAGTTATCGAATGCTCATCGCTACATCCATCACATCAGCATCGGTGATATCCTACGCTCGGAGCTGCAAAAGCCATCTAGTAAATGGGCATCCATCATCCGAGCCAACATGGCCGAAGGCCGAACAGGTCCACCCGAAATGTCTGTTTCCATGTTACAGGAAGCGATGGCACGAAGAAGTGAGGATATAGAGCCCGGAAAAGAAGTGGTATTTTTAATTGATGGTAAGTCACTTGTATCAAGTACTGAATATGGTTACTCAAATGCTAAAAAGAACATAGGATTCCCTCGCGGTATCGACCCCGTCGCTCACTTCGAATCCACAATCTGTGCGCCATCTCTCGTGCTCTCTCTACATTGTCCGCTGCAAATTCTGCAAGAGAGACTTTCGTCCCGAGCTGAATCCTCAAGCCGGATTGATGATGGGACTGAAATTATGCATAAGCGTTTTAGACAGCATGTCTGTGCTACTGGGCCTGTTATTGAGCATTATAGGGAGCGAGGGTTGCTGGCTGAGATTGATGCGAATAGGAATGTTGAGGAGGTGCATCGGGATATCTGGGAGGCGTTGGAGAATATCTTGGGGGGATGTTAAGGATATGACAGATGGATTGTGTGATTTTGCGAGACTTTGATAGATGGTGGAGGAATGCGAGATAGAGCAGTACAGCGATGATGCCACTTCGGAATATAAAATGACATCTAGGTATGCGCCGTAGTATGAGTAACAATAGAAGCTGGAATGTCTACGTAGATGAACATGTTCGCTTTCAATGAATACATTCACTTTACCATCAAGGTACGGATTGTAGTAGCTGCAAGGTTGCCGAAAATTTGAAATGTATCCTCGTTTTCCTAGATTCTACTGCCGTTTCCAAATGCTTTCAGAGTTGCAGAACAAATTCCCAGTTTGGGACAAAGTAACTGTACTATCCTGTTCACCTGTATAAGGCTAACAATGACAATGACAACTTCCATTACTGACACCCGGTTGTCTGGGTAGAGACTTCAAATCATCCAGAGAAGTCCTATTGTGAGGCCAATTCCTCTCTCCTCTAGAGCTATCCATCTGTCCAAACAATAGATGAAGACAAAAAACAATTTATTACGTCATGCCAACATATATACGCTTCACTCGCGGTTCCTTGAAACATATAATGGAAGGGTTTCAACCCTTGAGCCGATTTCATCTGAAGATACTTGAAAATGGAGTATGGCCACGTGTCTAGCGTCAAATTAGGCAATCGCGCTCGAGTTAAAACAGGCCACTGACCAAAAATTCGTTATGATTCACCATCGTCGTTGGGTACGCTCGCTTATGGACATATATAAACTTAGCCATCCTCCCAGTCACCGCAAATCTTGAATCCTCTTACAAATAACCACGACCACTCAAACAATATTCCGATATCTGCTTGCGCAAGATTATCATTTTACACTTGTACACACAATTATCCAACAAACAAACAAACAAATAAATAAATAAACAAGCAGGCCAAACAAAACTACCGCACTAGTCCTCAAGATGGAAATGGACTTGGAGATTTCGCCCCACGCCGGACAATCAGAGGTTCATACTCAAGTTCCTACCTCGCCTCACTTTCAAAACCCCATGCAATATCTTCATGGCGCATGCAGTCACTGCTATCGCGATGATGGAGTGGATATTCGAGACAAACAATTAGTTCCCTGTTATCAAGATGGAGAACTGGATCCATTCACTCTTTTCTTACTGACTCCTAGATGGTGTGTAGATTGTTTGGCTCAGCGAGAACTGGCGATTCGGGCTTCATATTGTGATCGCTTGATCGAGATGGAATCGGTGGAGTTTCCGGTCGGTACCGTAGAGGAGGCTTATATCCGTGGTGTAAGTTTGTGGTTGTAGATTCCTCTTCCGTGCTCACAATAGTTGTGGGTGTGGATGAGGGTTGAATTTGTTGATTAGTCACTAACATGTATTAGGTTCATGATGGCCGAATTAATGCCTTGTCCCAATCATTCGAAGATTGTGGAGTATACTCGGCTGGAAACAACAGTCCCGTCGTCGATGATTTCAACGAAGTGTTGGACACATTGACCAATATGAGGCTCGGAACTGATACAGCCAACGAAGATAAAAAGATTGAAGAAATCGTCCGAGATTTCAACGATCAGATGATGCTAGAGGAGGACGAACTTAAGTACGAAGTTTATTGGCACTTAGCATACATGGAAGGAACGAAAGATGGCTGTTATATGCAAGCACAGATGGAGTACAAGGCACTAACGATGGATGATCCGGAACGGAGTGAGATGTTGAGGAGAGCTGTGCTTTGATGATTGACCTAGTGGTTATTGGAGAGCTGGGAGCGTTTCCGCACCAGTATTTTTGTAGCGGGGTATATGGAATGGACGTTCAAGTTGGGTCTGATCCTGGAGTTAAAGGGACCTATCTAGTATCTGAGCATCTTTGTATCTGGGGAATGGCCTCGTGCACCGACCTTATCGATTGCGATTGATAGAGTCATGGGCGATGTCCGTGACATGGACGAATGGACAAGAATACCATAACAAGGACAATAAGAATAAACTTAATTTATTAGGTGATGTTGCGCAAGCTGAATTTCTAGTCATTTCAAGGTTGTATCTATAAATGGAACGGGTTTTCTGGCTTTCTCGAAAACCTCGCGAATCTATCAATATCGACTCAAGCGAGTACCGTTCAAAGTGTTGAATGAATGAAATTAAATCTAGACGCTGTAGTTGTGATATGATCGGCGAGTCCATAAAGGAGTGAATATTTATCTGCCTTGCGCGTGAGATTTGTGCAACTCGATATTTCTTCAGCAAGCTGTGGAATTGCCAGGCAAGGAGTGTAGGGTGTAGGGTAGGAAAGGCAGGAATGGGTGTGCATGTGTAATCGATGGGTTGCTGTGCCCCGAGATGAGCCTGACGCCCATTGCAGACACGGGACATGTACTCCCATAAGATATAAGACCGAGATGAGTACGGTGAATAGGATGGAGGGAGGTAGGCATGCAAGTATGTGATATACACGTTTGCAGGTACGATTATATTAACAGGCACCGACTTGGATTTACTATGGGAATCATCATTGGACGGGATTGACTTTGCGCATAATTTGTGATGTGCTTTAGGACCCTGTGTGTGTGATGTGAATTTTGCTACATCTGAAGTATTGTACATAGCTAAATGAAGGCTGTCGACCGAAAGCCTTCTAGAAGATGGCCACGATGACTCCATTTGGGATTGTGCTACTGTCATCGATGCAAGCATACGGCGTAAAGATAAAAATGGAAGTCCATGTAGGTTGGAGGTAAGTCTCACATCGTTCTTAGTCTCGTTTCCCATCCATTTTTCTTTTCTTTTCTTTTTGCGCCTTGTTAGTGCTTTTTATGCTGGCATGTCGCTAAGAGAGATTCTTTCCCTGCTAGATTGCCATGGTCCCCCATACAATTTGCTTCTTGCGGCTGCTGACTTGCATACATCCCAAAAAGCAAAGTGAGAAAAATTTCCGCGAAGAACGTTAGAGGAAGGGTTAGCAAGTGGTCCGATAGAGAGGGGAATAAAAAAGAAACATGAGCTACTCAAGGTCTTAGTTGAGAAATGTTTCATTATTGAATGTGTTGTTACGGGCGAGCGCGAAGTCAATCCAAGATGCTGCACTGATAAGGAAAGGTGGAGTGTATCATATATGGGTGCATGGAATACATATGCAGGTGCAAAGGTATTTTTTTTCTCCATTTAAAGAGGAGCTACAAGCAAGCTACTGCAACATCGTGGAGGTCTTTCGCAAGCTAAATCATTCTTGCACAACCTCACTCCTCAGTCCTCCCTCTTCACTGAGCTGATCTTTCTTGAAACAGAATGTTGCAGCCTCAGAAAGCCCCCATGAATACTACCAGTAATATAGACATGGTTCTTCACAAGTAGGTATGTATGTTGACTTGTTAAGACACTATATCCGATCTAGGTGCTCGATATCGTGACGATGATTGATTGGTACAAGGAATGACCCGAGCATGTAGAAGCTTTAATCATCGCCAACAAACTCTATGACGGTTGTTAGAACTTAGAAGTCGCCTCGAATAGATTATTGAAGATCGTTTCTGTGATTGCCGAGGATGGACAGGAACAATTCGTGTTAACACCGGTAGTTCGAAGATATCAGATAAGTTCTCTTTGCTTTCGTCCCTAACCCGGAAGTATGCTGGAAAAGGAGTCGAACGTATTTCCTTCTTGAGTAACAAGTAAGACACCAGTAACCGGATTCAGCACTCACATTCGAAAGACTCTAACGGAGCAGTCCAGATCACGTAAGAATTCCGCAAGATTTGTTCCGACGATCTTCAAGGTGTATGGATGGGGATGGATTACTGGGATATCAAAGTGACTGGCGATAGTCTGTCTTCATCCACCAAGTACGAAGTAGCTGCAGTAGAATCTATGGATACTCGTTAGATCATCAAGCTCAGTGGAGTCTCAAGACAGAGCACTTTATTTTCGAATTCATCGGGATATCTGGTTTCCTCGTCCGCTGTCACCTCAGTTGATACAAAAGCCTCAACGGGTAGCTGTATAGTTTTGTGGTTTGATCAGGCCGTCGAATGAATGTTTTCGCTTATGCGTAACCTGTTGTCGAGAATCAAATCTGATCAATCAATATTTGTTGTACTCTCTCTTACCAAAGACGTTACTTTATGAGATTGATTACTTAAAAAAAGAGTTTGCCATGGGGTTGTTACCTTGGAAGTTGTAGAGAGGCGTCTGCGTGCTTAGTACGTTATCCGCTCTATATTGCCTAAAACAGTGCTAAGCCTTCCCCAGAATCCTTCTAATCAATTATCAGCTTCAGCTCTGACGACTGGGGGGCCTTTTGACGCACATAGAGTAATCATATCGTCAGTCATACACCAACTGTATGTATGCATATATATGTATGTTTGTATGTATATCTAGGTATCTTTAGATTCTTCACACATACTCAAGGTAGCTTCGATAGTATTCCGGATCCGGACATCGGATCGTCGTTTGTCCAAAGTAGATAAGGGGAGTAGTAGAGGATTGCATTACGAATATACTGGCGTAACAACAACGACTGCAATGCCGACGACACTGTCGCTCTCTCATTCCTGATTCCCATTTCACAGTAAAGTTCTTCTATCACTCCACCCAGTGACTCCACCTGCTCCACCAAATTTCTCCTCATTGCCAAATATACGGTAAGTTACAACCCGATACTTCGGTAATTGATATTTTCTTCTCTCTCACAACAAATCATCCCATCATATATGGACCAGCGTGTGGCATGGTTCATTCCTTCCTCCTATTCTCCACCTTACGCAGGCGTACACTTCCTCCCCCGTGTATCTACCATCCAGGAATCCACGCCTCAAATGAAAAAGCATGCACCCCTGAATGTTTGACATTCACACACCAGTGATCATACTCAGCAACACTCAGGGTCTAGTTATACTCCGGAGTACTCTTAAGTACAGGGGTAAATTACGGATCCTAGACTTGTCTAGTTCCTCCTGCCCGCTGGTTCCTCGCTGGAAGAAAAAAAAAAAGTGCGACTGGTTTACTGAACTTAATTCTTATTTTGATTTTGAATTCGATTTCGATTTTGAATTTGAATTTGAATTTGAATTTGAAACCTCTGGCTCTAGAATCCTCTTCCTGGAGTCTCTCAATCATCCACACACAACTCATTCTCTCTTGGGGATGAAGGGTTTCTCCTTGATTGTTATTAACAAAAACAAAAACAAAAACACTTCATCAACTACATTTTAATCTCTTGTAACTAATATAACCATCATTATTGTCCATTGTCATTGATCTTAACATTCCAGCGCTTTTGGGACCCCCAAATATCTCATTGGCAGTTTCCTTTCTCGGAACATTCGAATCCCTCGCTCTTTGGATCTTGCTTCATCACTCAGGTACGCTCAAAACAAACTATGTTCCATTTCATCACCACCACTCTTCCCGTTTTGTGGGTATCCAATTTGGGACGTTGCGTCTAGATACCTCTGCTTGGTTTTTCTTTCCCAGTTTGTTTACCTCAATTCCAATGTTATACTCCTTCCTCTGGGATAATTCCCCCGTGTTACCATCTCCAGCTTTCAATCTGTATGTGATTCGAGGCGTATGAATTGCCTCACCCCCGAGTCAGTTGTTGTGCATTGACTGCCTACACGAGCCCCTTCTGAGCCAACTGCCACAGTCTTACAGTACATATCCACATATTCACACATCTATATTGTCATATGTTCTCGCCTTGTTACCATCTCTCTGCTTATACTGATTTACGTCGAAGAGCTCTCAATACAGGGGGCTTGCTTAGATTTGACTACACTCTCTCAATGTCCTACTCGACTTGATCAATTTACTAC
Source organism: Botrytis aclada (assembly GCA_014898285.1). Lineage (NCBI taxonomy): Eukaryota > Fungi > Ascomycota > Leotiomycetes > Helotiales > Sclerotiniaceae > Botrytis > Botrytis aclada. The sequence continues at coordinate 2,152,580 of RCSV01000008.1, forward strand.
AGTCATCCGACTCGCCCTGTCCTGACCATTTTCCCACTCACTAATACTTTTGCTGGCCATAAACAAACAACTTGGAGGATCAATTGGGGGAGGATCAAGGATACCAACCGAGTCTAATCGAATATTAATTATGCCTACTTCACAATTGGCACAACAATCTGCACGAATGGAGAGTCCAAGTCCGCGACTTGCTAGATCACATAGCGTTTCGAGCGATAAGCATTCAACAGCTAGCACTTCCGCAGGGCTACTCTCTCCACCTCTCTCAATTTCGCCAGAACCAGTCTTCATTGCGCATTCAGCAGCTTCACAAATCGTTACAAACGACCATGATAGCAGCGCGGATGCTTGGCTCGATCAGCATGGCATTGAGCCTTCTGGAGAAACGGCATTGGTATCACCCGCTGCTCTGAAACTTGTCAACACATTTCTTGATCAACTTGTGTTCAATTTTCTCTCGGTTTCGAAATCAACGTCATTGGTATCATTACGCCCTGCTGTTGCCGAGGTCTTGAAGTCGAGGCTGGCAAGTGATGCGATCAGCGGAGCGGATGCCGAACTTCGGGAATATTTGGGGGGAAGTGATGATGATGAATTGTTGTCATCGGAGAGGGAAGGTCAATCCAGCCGAGATTGGGATCTTGAGCTGGTGTGGAAGCGCACGAGATTGAGATGTATGGTTTATTCATCATTGGGAGATATGGAAGAAGAGGATGAGGATCGATACACAGCTCAAGAGCATCTCAATGGATCTTCGGAATTTGCGGGCCGCGAAAATGAATCTGGAATCGTTTCTCCGGCTGTTGCTATCTTCTTGACATCCATTTTGGAATTCATGGGCGAACAAATCCTTATTGTGGGAGGACAGGCAGCGTATTCCCGGCTTCGCATGAAGTATGAGAAAGATGAGCGAGATGGCGTAATCAGACAAACTGATATTGCGGAACGTGTAGTTGTAGAGGAGGCTGATATGGAACGGGTCGCATCGGATCGAAAATTGGGAAAACTTTGGAGAGGTTGGAAAAAGCGCATCCGCTCGCCCACAAGTCCAGTGTCAATGGGTCACCTCTCCTCGACAGAAGCAGTAGATAAGCCATCACAACCTGCACCGGCAGTAGCCCAACTGGCTAGCATACCTCTCAGCGATGATAAGCAACCACAAGAGAAACCATTGAACGCACTGACCGAGTACGAACAAGCTGCTATTATTCCTTTACCAATGTCCGTGGATGATGTTAGGGAAATCGAAGTACCAGGACTCGCCCCGCAAAGCGAAGATGAAGATGAAGATGCGGCATCTGAGACGGAAGAGCTGCCATTATCTCGACGACCGAAGAGTATGGTTGTTTTCACGAATGCATCCCACAATCTTCCCACGCCCAATTCTTCCCAACCACCAACCCCCATTTTCGCCGTTTCTCCTTTGAAATCGAGGAAACGTGCGAATTCATTGCCACCTCCAAATCCATCCACTGTCACGTCACTTTTATCCCGAGGTCCCAAAGAAGCAAACTTGCACCAGGAGGATTGTGTCAGCCCGACGCAAAGTCGAGCCCCGGTCTTGAATGGCACCATCACACCTGCAGAATCAGAGAAAAATACCGGGGAAGAAGTTGAGGAAGGGTTAGATCAAAGAAAGAGTGATGTAATGGAATTGAAGCACAAACCCACAGACGGCGCTATGAATTTGGATGACACCAGTAAGGATACAGATTCTGACTATGAATTTGTAGAGGAAGAACCACAAATCATGACTTCGTCGCGTATCTCTTTCGGTGGTCGTATTTCTCCCGACGACAAAGATTTTTCATCACGCTCTAGTCTCCGATCACCAAGCATTCATTCCTTACGCCTGATCGATGTCAATACAGCGAAGGGTCCTACAACAAGATCACGCAAAAGCTCGTTTGACGCAACTGATTTTATTGCAGGCCGTGGTGTCTCGATGTCTCGACCTAATAGTATTCATTCACCGATCGTCTCGGAACTTTCATCTCGAGGTACAAGCCCACACCTTAGAAGCTCGAATAGTTCTCCATTAGGTCGAACCGGCTCCAATCTAAGCTCACTGCCTCTCAACACAACTGCTGATTCTATATCAGAGGTAGATGAAAGGGAGGTGGCTGGTGAAGAGTCCCCTTTGACAGCGGTACCATCAGAGCTAGCGGCTGCGATGCAAGGTGTTGACGTAGATCCCAGTCCTACGTCTCAAACCTATCCTTCCTTTAAGCAAGCCGGTTCTCGGCCGGCACCATTCGTGCTCGCTGCTCCTCCCACCCCGCAACATTATCGAGAAAGCATAAAAGGCTCGGCCAGACAACAATCTAGCCAGAGCAAGTCATCAAGTGGGTTCTCAAACTCAAAGTTTCCCGCAAGTGAGCAAGATGGTCAAACGACATATCAAGGTGCCAAAAATTCATTTGAGCCACCTCCAAGGTCCGTCTCTCGTCCAATGGCCACTCCTATGAACGACAATCCGGCGATTTTACCTGTTGTAAAAGAGGGCAACTCTCCAGAAACTTTCAAATATATCCCTCGTTCATCCTCGGTGCGCCGTACGTCACCAACAAGCTCTAGAGGCGAGGAAGTATCGCGCAAAGCTATATCAGAAACGCATCAAAAAGCAAATCGCCCATCCTATACATCTACCTCTAGCTCATCCTCTGTTCATCGTGTCAATCAGAGAAGAGTATCGGAAGAAAGCGGTGTTTCTGCGATGAGCAGTGTAGGTGATTCCAAATCATTTGAAGAATTGATTCGAGGAGGTGAGACCATTCAATACACATTGACACCGCAGAATATGCGGGCCATTGAAAGTCCGGATTCTCCAATGAGTTTAAATGCCATCCCTGTCCCTCGGCCCGCTACAAGCCGTACGCATTCAACTTCAGTGAGCAAGCATACTGGATTGCACTCGCATCCTCCAAGCGATGTTTCGAAAAATAGTGCTTCTTTGAAAGGCGCTAGTCGCCCTTCGACAAGCACGACGAGCAGTAGTCGCGTTCGTGCCAATGTCCAACCGAGAGATGCAAGAATAGAACGAGATTCACTGGGTGATCTCTCCGATTTCATTCGAACTACAGGTCCTGCAGTTCCTTTCAAGAAGGAAGACATTCACTCACGATCGAATTCAAGTGCCGCTAGTGAGGTTTCCCGACCAATAACCAGCAGTACTTTTCACAAAGGAACCAATGGAACACCGCGAAACGTCAGCAGCTCAATTCCCCGCGTGGGTCCCGTTGCCACTCTTCCAACACGCTCAGCATCATCAGCGGGTAGATCTGGAAGACCAAACAAATTACAGGCTCGCGATGCCACTGTAGGCAAAGATTCTATCACAGATCTTATCGACTTTGTAAGAGCTGGTCCTGATGAGGTTGGTGGTCATCGTATACCGCGAACTGTGGCTCCATTCAGATCCACCATGGATTCCGATCAAATGTCTAGTTTTGCCGGTGGTAAAGCTATTGATGCATCCCTGCCCGATGCTAGATACAGTCAAGCCTCTACTTATACATCCACAAACCATTCTGTGTCCTCGCAAACCGGACTTTTGAACGGTGCCAGCAGGGCTAAAAAGCCAATGCCCACACCAAGTGGTATGAATTTTGATGACGAAGAAGAAGACATGATGCCAAAACGAAAGACACGAAGAGTTAGAGATCCGTACGCCATAGATTTCAGTGATGAGGAAGATGATGACGAATTTGAGCCTTCTTCTAGGCCGGCACCTATCAAAGAAGAGTCTTTGGCCGACTTCCTCCGCAATGTACCTCCACCGCCTTCGCCCAAGATGACGTCTGTTTTCACCGAACCTCCTAAGCCGCCTAAGAAGAAAGCCAGCTTTTCTTCACGTTTCACTCGAAGTGGCTCAACTTCTCAAGTTCAGCCACCCAAAACATCACATTCTGCAAACTCCCGCACCGCACCTACAAAATACACGCCTCTTGCGCCAATCAATCCTCAATTCAACGCTCCCCCCGGTGTTGGCAGTAGCCAGGGAAATTATTCTCGGCAAACCGAACTTCCAAGAGCAACCTCGGGCTCAAATGTTGTCCGTAAGCCCTATGAAAGTCGCGAACCCGCTCCAACTAGATTCAGATCTCAAACCAGCGATCTCGCAGACTTTTTACGAAACTCGGAACCACCTCCATCAATAGAACCTAAACCTTTCGTTCACGCAAAGGAGGAGGGTGGATTCGCAAGCCGATTCTTCGGTCGGCGGAAGAAGAGCACTGCTGGGTTTTAATACTTTGGATATTTATTGTACGACATAACGCTCATCATCACTTTACATGACAGCGAACAACATATACGATATTGCTTACCTCGGGGAGTTTGTTTCGAATTCAGTTTGTGAATTAAAACACCTAAAATTCTTACTCGAGTCTCACCCGAGGCTTTTTACATATTGAAATGAACTTACCTATTCAATGTCAATACACATTTGGGGGATTTGGTTTGCGCTTGCTTCATTTTCGATTTTAGATACCATACTGAGCATGACTATTGCTCTCGTTCCAAGTTCGGAAGGAGAAGAAGGAAGGGAAGAAGGATGGAGGCTTTTTAAATTTGATCGACCTTCTGAATACATATTTGGGCAAAATGATTTTACTACTTTCACTGGGATGTATTTTACTTGATAGGGATTGCATGAGTTTGAGGTGGATTGGAGATTGTTTTTTCAGGACTAGATAGATATATGGATTGATAGATGGATGATACGGAGTTGAAAACTTCTGCTTGTGGGAGAAGTTTGGCCTTTGAATGTTGAGCACACTGTATTTTGTAAATAGACCTTGAATGGAATGAAACAGTGTGGGAAGTAAATTCAACTTGATTTGTACTTGGATTAATATGTAATATTCGAAACTTGTAAGAGATTGTGAGAATCAGAATCTGGATACAAAGTGTACAACCCCCTATTATCTTATAAGAATGACAGCGGTATGCTTCGCTGGAAGATCCTATGATTCCGCTCAAGATTATCCAACATCTCACCAGTGACGGAGACCGGATTTATCTCATCACTCTACTCCCCAACCCATACACTCCGATCCCAGCCCACCGTCCCCCTCATCCTATTCCACCCCGCTCCCGCCACCGCCTCGGCTTCGATACTATCCACCACCGTCTTCGAGCTCAGCCGATGCGAGATTTCCGGAAACGAAATATAACCTTCTTCATCCAAAACACACAGGGTAGATTTAATCCAAGTTCTACATGAGATATCCGATTCCGAGGACCCCGCATCTTCTTTCTCGCCTCGCGCGTGCTTTTCATCTTCTTCTCCCTGGTCATCTTCTGTGTCCCCGGGGGCATCTTGCGAGGGAGAAATAGTGGATTCCATGCTCTTCAGCTGTGCTTGCAGCCCTAAGATCCCCAGACGTTCGGAGAGCGCGGGGTGCAGAATGGTATCTATGGGGCTTATTTTGAGGATGAAGAGGAGGGAGGGGATGAATTTCAGCAGGTGCGCAAGGGGGAATGTGGGGGCTTGGTAGAGCCAGGGGCCGGTCATGTTGGTTATGTGGACTGGGGGGGTTTGTGAGTTGGGGGCAAAGAGGGGAGAGGAGAGGAGAGGAGAGCGGGAAATGAAGATGGGTGAGAGAGATACTTACAGATGGTGCCGGTCACGGGGGTGAGAAAAGGGGTACGTGTAGCCGGGGGAGGACCAGAGGTGAGGAGGTATCCCCAGTGGACTAGAGGGTGGTGTTTATGTGTAAGTATTTTTGCATGTCTATCAATTGTAATGAAATTGCCCATTTTTGAATTTTTGTGATGGATTAAATGTGTGCTTCAATTCCATGTATAAATAATCATGACAAATAAACAGGGAAATGGAATGAAAAGTTCCCTCAACAACGTTCGTTTACCAAAACAATTTGAATGACAAAAAGATACGAAATGAGATGAATGGAACAGAACGTACATTGCGACTCATGGCCTATATCGGCAAGGAGAATATACAAAGTCGAGGGAGCGAATGTGAAGTTTGCGGGAAGAGATGGGGGACTGGTCGTGGTCGTGGTCGTCGTAGTGGTCGTGGTGGTCGTGGTGGTGGTGGTTGTGACGGGTGTGGACATATTTGATAACGATCCTTCCTATTCGATTCGTGAGGATTGTGATAGGGTTAGTAGTGATTTGACAATCTAGCGCAACTTGCAGGTGGAAGGTCGGACGGGTCTGGAGCAATAGAGCGGAGGAGTTTAGGGAGGCGGGATTTGGGTACTCGGTATTGGAGGGGCTCGTTTCGTGGTGGAGTAATAGGGTCAAAGAATAGAATTTCCATGCACGTGAAAGAAGTAATGGAGTTTTAAACAGTTGGATGGGAAAGTTGAAAATTATGTAATTAGAATTAGTAGTAGACAATACAAGTGGAAAATAAGGGGTTAGAATGCAGTGTGTTGTAAAATGATGAGAATGATTTCAATGTTGTAGTGTTTCTAGAAACTCAGTTGATGCGACGTGAGGAGGAGGTAGGCGCTGGCACAGGCCACATGCGAGAGCTGTTGAAATGATGCCAGCTCACCGGGAGCAGATGCGCAAATCCGATGTTGGATTCGCCACGAAGAGATGGCAATTTCAATTCCGTTATTGAAACTAGAATTAAAAAGAGAAATGAAAAAGTGCTACAAGGTTATGTATATAATTCACAATGTTATTATATGCAAAACAAATCCAATGACCTAAGAACAATAAAATGCACGATTTGTGACTCTTAACTTGAATATTGAATGGGGCATCTATGCTCTACATTCCCCTATCCCTCAACCTCCTGTATTTCCCCGCATCCTTAACGCTTGCCTTGATCTTACCCAACGCAACCTCCCAATCCGCCCCTCCAATCTTCAACTCATCTTCCATGGTCGCCTGTCCCTGTGCCACCATGCTCATCTCCCTCTTCAACGCTGCCACCGCAGCAGCTTGATGTAAGTTACCCAAATCCGCTCCACTGTAGCCATTGCACCTCTCATCTCTCGCTACTGGGCCTAATGCCTCAACTTCTTGTGCGCTGGCAAGTGGCAGTGCTTTTCTATAGAGAGCCTTGAGGATTTCCACACGTTCATCAGGAGTTGGAAGATCGACGAAAACTGATGTTCCAAGACGACCCGGACGGAGCATAGCGGGATCAATCATATCAGGTCGATTGGTGGCGCCTACAACGTAGATACCAGCTCTATTGCTAAGACCATCAAGCTCAGTGAGGAGTGTATTGACGACTTTACTGCTAGCTTCTGACAAAGAGTCTTCACGTTTAGGAACCAATGCATCCAATTCATCAAAGAAGAGAATGCATGGTACGGATGATCTAGCGCGCTCAAAAACTTGTCTAACGGCCCTCTCAGATTCTCCAACATATTTGTTGAGAAGTTCAGGACCTTTGATGGAAATAAAATTGGCCTTAGATTCGTTGGCGACAGCCTTGGCAAGAAGGGTTTTACCACATCCAGGTGGTCCCCAAAGTAATACTCCCGTTGGAGCTGTGATACCAACTCGAGCAAAAGATTCTGGTCGTTTGATTGGCTCGACAATGGCCATTTCGAGTTGCTCTCGTACCTCGTGTAGAGCGCCAACGTGAGCCCATGTTGTATCTGGAATAGTTGCAAACCCCTCTCGTTTAGCCGATGGTTGAACTTTGGGTATAGCTGCAAGAAAATCGGTATATTTGATAGAAAAGTCACCGTCGGGAGCTGAGCCTCCAGCATTTGCAACAAGAGACCTCAGAACAAGAAGAGCTTCGGAGGTGCTATCCTTTAGTATTGGAGTGTCAAGCTCCATGGATGTAGCACTTCGTAATGGAGTATCAAGTTCCATGGTAGAGGCAGTCCGTTGTTTCAAAGCTTCCATCATACGCTTCATCGCTTCTGTACCTGCAACAGACACAACATCATTCAAATCAGCACCCACAAATCCGGGAGTCATCTTTGCCAAAGCTTGAAAGTTGAAGTCATCAGTCAATACGAGCTTCTGGGTAAGAGCACGAAGAATCTTCTCTCGAGCAGCTTCGTTTGGAACCCCTAAATTAATTTCCTTGTTAAAACGGCCCGCTCTTCGGAGAGCCGGGTCAAGACTGTCAGGTCGATTAGTGGCAGCAATTATAATGACTGGTTTACCACCAGTTTTCTCCAAAGCCATGTCATCCATGGATGTGAGCATTTGAGCAACAATTCGTTTTTCCATCTCCCTCTGAGCACTCTCACGTTTTCCCATGATGACATCAATCTCATCGATGAAAACAAGACATGGTGCCATACGTTTTGCCTCGTCAAAAACATCCCTGATTTTCTTTTCTGATTCTCCAGACATACCAGCCACTAAAGAAGGTGCAGATATTGGTATGAATGATACTCCTATTTCTGCAGCAAAAGCGTTTGCGATCATCGTTTTACCACAACCGGGTGGCCCATGGAGTAAAACTCCTCGAGGTGGTTGAATTCCCGTCCTTAAATATGTTTCCGGATATAGCATTGGCATTGCCACAAGCTCGTTCAATTCCTCAATAACATTATCCACTCCTCCAAGATTGTCCAACGAAATGTCCGTCGGCGGTGCCCTATCCGCATCTTTTTTAACTTCTCGTTCTGCTTTCCGACGTTTCGATTTTGGTTCCCCATTTGCTTGTCGATCTGATTTCATGGGTGATTCAACTTCCCCGTTGCCGAGAGGGTTGGTCTGAAGTTGAGCCAAAGGTGTAGTAGCCCCACTCGCAGAAGGCGTACCGTTCAGAGAGTTCATTGTAGGCAATGCTGCTGGTTTTCCCCAACCTTTGGTAATACTTCTATTCATTATGTTATGTCCCTGAATGAAAAGTCAGTATATCACTTCGACAGCTTGCGACTTGTTTACTTTTAGCGGTGGTGCCGCCTCCTCCAATCCTTCAAAATCCCCATCTACGGAATCACTATCATCTTGTTCTTCCTTCAACACCAACAGCACTCTATCAATTGAATCTTCCAGCAATTTTTTTGATCTTCTCTTTAGACTTGAATTCGAATTTTTGATACTATCATAGACAACAGAGATTGTGAGACGCTTTGGTCCTTTCTGGCTTTGTGCCTGTTCATCTGCCAGTTTCTTTACAATCTGATATATCTGCACAAACTTTTAGTAAACAAGGTGCAATTCGAGTTCATGTTTGCGCCGTGAGCAATCCATACCTCCTTGTCCAGTCCTTGACTCAAACTTGGCCTCCCGCCTCTAGAAATCATAGTGAACCTTCCAAATAACCTCAAGTAAAGTGTACTCAAAGTTATTCGAATTCCCAAGTTGCATGAATGTATGAAAATTAAAAAAAATGTTGACCTCTCCCAAAAACGGTAAGTCCCGCGCGGAATAATTCTTATCGCTTATCAGCGCCGACCGCCATGACGCCGTTTCCAAGCATTCGAGTCCTGGAGCAGGGTAACACGGAATGCATCTCTCGAACAGTGAGCAAGTAGTTTTGACAGATCAACGATGGGGAATACACCCAGTACTCATAAGATATCCGCTCAGGATAAGTGAGCAGCTTTTCAGTCATTCCTTAAGTCTGCATTCACTGACTCATTGACTCCAGAGCTATCCTGGACATGAAGAACCAGCGGGACAAGCTTCACCAGTATCAACGACGTATAACTGTACTCACCGATCGCGAAACCGCTATCGCAAAGGAAATGTTGGCGAAAGGAGATAAAAAGCGAGCCCTCCTAGCTCTGCGACGGAAGAAATATCAAGAATCTTTGCTGGCAAAGACGGATGCGCAACTCGAGCAACTGGAGAAATTGACTAGTAGTGTGGAGTTTGCGCTGGTACAAAAGGATGTTGTATATGGCTTACAACAAGGGACAAATGTGCTGAATCAGATACATAAGGAAATGGGAGGGTTGGATCATGTGGAAAAGTTGATGGGAGAGACGGCGGATGCGATTGCTTATCAACAGGCAAGCACTATTTAGTGTGAGGTGTGGCTATATTGCTAACTTAAATTCTAGGAGGTGAGCGATATGTTGGGAGGGATGATGTCAAACCAGGATGAAGATGAGGTAGAGGATGAATTGGCTGCTTTGGAAGCAGAAGTCACAGGTGTCCCGCTACCTGAGGTTCCTACAGCGGGATTACCATTGAAAGATTCCTTGCCTGATGTGCCGAGATCAGAACTTTCGAGCAAAGACAGGGCAAAAGCAAGACAACGTGAGCGAGATGAACAACGGGTTGCAATGTTGGCATAGGAGTTATATTTTATTGTTGGGCATTTAAAGGAGTTACGCGAGCATTAGTTGGATACCCGAATCATACTTTCACACTCTTTGAAATCATCAGATGCATATATAGATTCAGTAATTACTGGGGACTGACTGGGAAGAAAGTCATACAATTACGGTTGTATATATATTATAGACTGTATACTCATCGCTTAGGTCACGAGTACTGATATCGATTAAACCAGGCTTTCCTGAAACAACTCGGCGTTGCCACCAGGTTCAAAAACAGACTTTCCATCTGCCAATCTGTGACGCCGTTCTAATGCAGATCATTTTTGTCCCTTAATGCGATTCCAATGCTCCACGCTCATGCAGGTAAATCCACGCAGCCAGCGGCGCAAAACAATGGCACCATGTACACCTTCTATCCAGATACAAACCCTATCATCCACCGATGAATAAATGAATCGTGCGCCAGTTCCGCCCAATGCAAGATATATGTGAATCCTAATTGCGGAAACAAGCTACAAGAGCCTCAAAAGCTCGACTGTTCCTCCCTCAACACACCTCATCTCTCGAAAATCACTCCAAAACTAATCCAACACAATAACTTGACGCCCCGAATGCATAACCCGAGGATATGTCTGGGAAGGAGGGTCTGGAGGCACTGAACCACGCATGGTATTCGGCATATGTCGCTCAATGGTATATGGATCACGCCTCTCATAGTATACTGGTGGACCAGATCTATCACCAGATCTTCTAAAGTAAAGAAAGTTAGCAATTCCTATGTCACTCTTGATTACTCGAGCCCACTCACTCTGCCCTATCTAAATATCGTACTGGAGATCTTGACTGAACAGGACGCATGACTGTGAATGACCTAGCTGCTTGATCTAGCGACTCGCCTTGACGATGTACGTTTGGAGCAAATCTCTGATAAGAAACGGGACCATCTTGTGGGCGAGAAAGGGGAGATTCAAGTCCAGATTGAGAGAAACGTTGAATGAAAGCTTGGTCTGCAGGACCATCCACAATTCGAGGATGAGAAATTCTTCTGGGCTCATGCACATCAGGTGACGCTGGTCTTTGCAGATAATACCTCTGACTATGTTCAACTTGTTCTCGTCGCACAAATTGATCACGCTTAGCAACTCTCATACTATCATTAGCCACTCGCTGAGGATTGTAAGTCTCATCAGAATTGGTCAAATAAGGACGCGGCGGAGCCATCTCTTGTCTTGAGTAAGATACGGGTTGCTGGTAAGAGAGCCTCTCATCTTCTCGCCTAGAAAGACTCGAATGCATTTCATATGGTCTGGAACCAGGCGCATCATGAATAGGCACTCGTTCTGAAAGCATAGGTCGTGAAGATGCTAATGGCAAGTTTTGTGACAAACCTTCAGTGTATCTGGGTAATGCAACGGAACGCCTATCGGCGTTCCCGTAAGAGAGATTTGGGGTGGTGTGGGCATTCTGCACCCTGGAAGGATAAGGCCTGAATCGCCCATGATCATCTTCAATCACACGACGGCGTTTAGAATGTGAATTATTATCATCATCATCATCATCATCATCATCATCAATGAGAATAACTTCTCGGGGCCTAGGTGTCAATCTACTTCCTTCAACCACGTGTCTTGGATATGACTCTTGATGGTGGCCCAAGTCGCGAACAGTACCTCGATCCAAGCGAGGTGAAACATTTATACTATCATTTTGGGTTTCAATGGATAAAGCAAGCAAGTCTTGGAATCCAGCCCTAGTTGGGGAAGCTCTGGCAACTCCTTGGGATCTTGGCTCTCTGCTCACTTGTGGGGCAGTGTCAAACTGTGGAGGTTGAAAAGCTGGGCGGTCATGCAGGGGTCTAACTGTTACCTCATTTCTGCGAAGCAAAGTCCTTGAAGGTGCCTGCTCCTGTTGGTAGTAATGGCGAATCTGTAAAAATTAGTCATGAAGCTTTCTTGTACCTCTCTCCTCCAAACTGGACCTACTTGTTGTTCAGGCGGAACACTGTGCCGAGGTTCTGTGTCACGATAGGTATACTCCAACTCCGTACGAGGACGCGATGCAGCGATATGCGCTTGTCGTCGAGGCATCTCTTGGTAATGTGGTACATCATTAGGTTGAGTGGGTCTCATACTTGCCTCATATCCTTGTATACTTCGCCCGTTAGATTCAGAAGCGTTATTTTGACCTCGATTGACAGCCTCATCCCATGCAGCTTGGTATCGCTTGAAGCGAGGCTGAGGTCTTCTTAGTCCTTCATTTTGTCTTGCTCTAGATCGTGTATGAGAAGAAATATAGTCTGATGGGCCAGCAAAGTTCGCGTAGGAATTTTGCGCCGCCCCCAAAGGTTGCCGTCTCAGTGGATCATCTTGAGGGGCCAGAGCAGCAGAGCCGATGGATGTCTCTTCCTCTTCTGAGGATTCATCCGAATCATCGTCTTCATCAGAGTCGTCATCTTCATCGTCAGAATCAGTAATAATGACAACCTCTCGTAAGATCTCATCCATTTGATCACGCCCAGTTTCCTCGTCTCCTCGCCATTTGACAAGGACATCTAAGCACACAGGCTCAACTACCTTTCGTGCATTTATCCAACTTGTTTCCTTGAGTAGTTTATCATATCTAGTGTGTGTATGACGAATGTGAGCAAGAACAGCGAGCTGGACTCGACGCGCCAAGGGAAGGTCGGCTTGTAGGCCGACCGTAGGCTCTCCATGAAATTTAACACCTTTTTGGAAAGCATGCTCAATAATCCTCTGTCGATCAGTGTTAGGGATTCTTGGGAAAAGATCGCGTATTGCAGCGTCCGCTTGTTTGTTTATCTCGTCTTGGGATTCTGGGATTGGCTCAATCAATCCACGGGCCGTGTTCGAAATAACGGTGTCGCCGACGGCCTTGCGTGCTTCATCCACGATGACTTCTCGAAAGTGATATCCGGTTCGAAATACATGCTCGGAAATCTTCGAGTTGTCTTCTTTCGAGCGCTGTGGAAGGAGTCAGTAGGTGTAGCCTTGCGTTCAACGCAAATAGACCTGTCGGTCAATCTTACCGAAACAATAAAGATCATAGCATTCTGTTCTCGCGATAATTCTTTGCAAGCATTCGTCAAAGTCGGATCTCCAATAGGGACATATGCGAATCCTGGTGGAGGATTGGGATCATTTGTGACCTGATCGTAAGTCAACATGGTAAAAACACATTGCAAAACTAAATACCTGAAACTCCAACTTCTTCTTCTTTTCTGTATTCTCCGCAAATTCGAAATACGATTGATACTTAGAACTATGCTTGGGAAGCTCTAACTTGGCAATCAAATGATCTGGGGCAGGCTCTGCCCAATCTTGTGCAGTATATGATCTCTTGTCTTTCTTCCGACGTTCCAATTTTTTAGCACGGCGGTCTTCCTTACCAGCTCGAGCCGACAGACCCTTTTGAGCGAGCTTTTTGGCCTTTGAAGCTTCTCGGGCAGCTTCCGCTTTCGGATTTTTGAGGACTCCTTTTGCCAGAAGGGCTTTTCTTCTTTTACCCACCATATCGAGTACTATCCTCGACTTACCATAAGAATCTTATGACCTATTGAAAGAAAGAGATTAGTGCGCAAAAGCGCTGATTAAAAGGCACGATAACAACTCTCTCAAAGTGAAATCAGCAGCTTTTGCTAGGCTGATAAGAAAATAGAGAATCACGGTACGTCCTAACAATACATCCAGTGTTCTGGTGTTAGAAAATGGAAAAGGTTGTTTGCGTGTTGTTTCAATGAAGATGATTGAGATGGAAGAATGAAAGTCTTATGTGTCGCAAACTCTGGAGAAAGAGCAAACGGTTCTCGGGGTGGGCAGCGTACAATAGGTAATCGCAATCTTAGCGCGCGTGTGAAACGAATGGCAGGTCCCGCAAAATCTTGCCGCGGGGCAGTGTGAGATTGATTTGATACGACAACCACATCAACTATTTACCTCTGCTGGATATATATGGACTTCGTCGAGGCCGTATGATTGTATGTGTAGATTTTTTCACACTTCAATGAAATCATTCCGACATTATCATCTCATTTACATGAAAGGTGGTGAATTGTCCAACACCACATCTCAGTCAGCATTCGGGGGGAATGAATGTTTTTCCCCCTGAATACTTATATAGACCGGGCCATACTAGAGTTACTTCAAGTCACGTCGCACTATATAAAATATCCCTGGAGCTCTTGCTCAACATGGAAAATATTACAAGAGTTCGTATGTATCTTTTATTGGTACAGTCGCAGACATAAAGCATACTTATGGGAAGTGTCCAAAACAGTACTTGTGTATTCTAAAGTCAGCTTCTTCACGAGTGTGGATTCGAGGCTTGCTATGCATTATCTTTCAGAACATTGTTAAAATCCAGACAATAATGGTTGTGCATATTTACGGGGTGATATTCCATTTGTGTAAAATATCGTTTGTGTTTTGGAAGAGAAAACTGTTCTGGTACAACACAAGCAGGGCAACAGTCATCTGCTCTTGTCATTGCATCAAGCAGCAGCGAGCTAGAGTCAGTGGCTGCAACTGGAACATCAGCCGCTCTAAGAGACAAAGTTATGTGCTTGTGATAAGCCTTATTCGAACAACATTTGGCGAGGCTCGACGGCTCAAAAGGAAGGACTCTGTAGCTAACAATAAGCCTGTGGTGGCGTCTCTCTTCAGACCAAATTGCGTAAAATTACAATCGGCGACTGTAACCTTTGTTCTGACTTTCGTTTCGATATCTTTCTCTGCCACAATCTCTCATTCCAAACTTTGCTTCATGGAACTCATGCTCAGTAATAATCCCTTCCCATAAGATCTCAAGATCACCATTTCACTCGCGTAGTTTCTCTATTATACTCGAAGGATCCATATCAAGATGAACGCAATCCCATGATGTTGCTCACCAGGGTACAATAGGAACAGGGCAAGAAATGCTTATGTAGAGATAGATATATTAAACATTAATTGTCCAGTAGCTAGAGGAGTATCCTTGAGGAATTGGATGAAAGCTTCAATCACAAGATTTATTATTTCAACTGGATCTTCTGTCATTGAAGTTTCTTTCCGAGACTCAGTCACAATGTCTACTGTAGATACACTCACTCGCTAGACACCATGCAGTACGGACAAAACACCCATTAGTTCAACTTTTGTAATGAAAAATACTTCACAGCTTGTCTATAGGCTAAACTCAATATACTCAACAGCGTATCTTCAGTATATCAATCCCATTCTTTATCCCCCCAATTCAATTCTCGCCAATATACACAATCCATAAAATTGAAAAGGGAAGCAAAAAAATGCACAAAGCACCCCAGATTCGCTCATGTCTCCTAAGTATCCATCCATCCATCCATCCATCCATCCATACCAATATTCCACACCCAAAACCCCACTATCTATAATCCCTCCCTCCCAATACTCAACATCTAGACCTCGCACTACTACACAGCAAGCACACACATTGCGGCTCCGCGACCACAAAAAAACATCCACAGAATTCCAAAAAATTGTTGTCAGGAAGGAGACAAAGACCGCAATTCCCCAATCTCAGCTCCCACCCACTTCATCTCTAACCAGACCTCCCGTATCTCTCTCTCTCTCTCTCTCTCTCTCTGGAGTTTGAAAAAGGTATCTACGATCTACTAGAGACCTACAAAAACAAAACCAAAAACTAAACCACAATCCCGAGGGCCAACTTAACGGAACTGCCACAAACGCGTTGGAATACCACACGCACACGAAAGTAAAATTTCCATCAAAACCATCGAGCACCTGAAGTTATCTGAGAGCCATTGAGTCCCTTCTATCTCTTACCAATACTGAAGTCTGAGTGTCTTTAAAACTTATAAGCGCAGACCACGGAGTTACAAATGCGTATTTGGAGATTGACAGGTTCACTGCTCCATCTTCTGACACCTTCCACAATACCTATTACTATCTATACATGCAGTACATGGATCCGTCAAGCGAGAGCAAAATAGGGGAAAGAAGGACTGAGAAGTAGATAAGTTAGATAATTCTTTACACAGAGATCGACCCCGACCAAAAGAACTCAACTGCAGCCGTGTGTGGTTTGAATGTCATCCAACTACAGTTTCAAGCCAAATTCCTTATATTCATTATTAACTACCAATCTAAGACTCGGCGAATGCATAGCCTTCATTAAATCTCCTACTATTGCCATCCACTTATTTAGCAAACCTTGCTCGTTTGAGTGCCTTCATATCAAACTTAAAGTTCAGACAATTCTCCTTGTTCCATGCAGACTTGACCGTAGCCTATATGCTCCCTGAAAACTCCATTTCCTTAATGCTTGTGCATCGCCAAATTGCCATACAAAAAGAGGATATTTACAAAAAACTGTACCCCCCTCTCCAGATATTCCATCAATCTGGAATCGCATTTACATTTTTCTTGATGACTATACCTTGTTAGTCGTGTAGGTGTCGAGTCAATAGAATTCACTTACATTCAAATACCGAGAAAAAAATTGAATTTACAACGCACGATCTGCCCATGGATACACCCAAGCCTCGGTACATTTTCTTGTCGAAGAATCTAATTTTGGGTGCCTTTTGAACGGTCTCGCCTTTGCAGCAAGTCAGGCAATTTCGCTGATAAATGCTTTTAGCAGAGTCGATTGGGTACTATCTATCGTTAGCTGCTTGGCTGACACCACACGACATGTTTCTTTCACGCACAATCAATGCCCAGCTCGCTACGCCGCAGAAACCGCCAGCGACAACGATAGCAAAGGGACTCGTTGAGCCTTTTGACCCTGTATATGTAGTCAAGAGTTGCTTACAACTTTCGTAAGTCATAAAGTAAATAGCAGTTCCGAGTGTATCCCGAACTGTATACGACGAGATTAGTCTGTGCCAGAAATGTTGAGTTGGAGATTTGTCTCACGGAGGTGAAGGTTAAATCCAGAATAAAGGCCTGACACCCCACGATTCTTGACGATGTTCATAGCGGTTTTAAATGTCCCCTTGTCTTTGTAGCTTGCTGCAGTCGCATTCTGCATAGGAGAATTTCTAACAGGATCAGAAACGCTCGTTTGCCGTTTAGTAGCCATCAATACCGATACTTGAGCACTAAGCTTCGTCAACTCGAAGGGACCTAAACATTGTTAGAAATGTGAAAAAAAGTAATCGATTTTGTCGATCCACCCACAAGCTACAAGCGTTATAAACGATCCAGCTGTGGCGCCAGCAGCTCCAAAACAAGCAACCGTTGAAAGGGTAGGATATGTTCCAAATGTATTGATATGCACCAATGGATCGACGTCAAAATTTCTCTTGAACCAAGCTGAGTATGTGTATTTTGAATGCTGATAGACCGAGAAAGATATTGTTCGGACCAGAGTTACTGAAGCTAAAGGTGCCGCAACACCACGAAAGAATCCTCGTAATTTTTCCGTTTGATATGTACGTCGGACACAATCCGTAAAGTTGTTATATTTGTATGTCTGCATTCGCGTTTTTACTGAGTCCAGTGGAAACTACAGGTAATCAGCGGTTGTATTGAACACATAGCACGGAGAAACCTACTGCGCAGAAAGTAGAACAGATGCTGCTGACAGATGCAGCAACTTCTGTTCGGTATTTTTTCAGCCATTTTTTCTGTGCCTTCGATCTCTCTTGATGAAGAAGTAGTAGTTGTTGTTGGTTGATCATATCATGTTGACCAGGCTTAACAGGCATAATGGAAGGTATTATTCGTAGCGAGCGCTGGAAGACAGTGGTCAATCGACCAGAGTCCTCAACGCGATCGCGATAAGGGCGAATGCCAATGATCGTCCATGAGTCTTCTGTCGATTATAAAATCGAGCGGAAGAATTCACCTGCAAAATGTGGCAGCCGAAAGAAGATGGATAGTCTGGGGAAGGAGAGGTATTGCGAGAAGGCGGGGTTGAGAGATATATAATATATGGAGAATCGAGATACGGGTAGTGCGAAAGGAGGATTAGAGCCAACCAGAGGCGTCACAATGATTTGGCTTAGGAATCGATACTCAAGCGTGTCAAGTACCTTCATTCAAGTTACGTAGGCTTGGAAGTTGGTTTGGATTTGACGCAAATCATTTCTTCATTGGAGAAGTCAGTGTCAGTTTATCAATCTCATGTTTTGGGAAGAAATTCGCTAAGAGCGGTATCCACTCTGTGCAGCTTCTCCGTACGGCTGCTTCGTACAATACAAATACAATCTACGGAGGACCCAGGTGAGGGCAGGACTCTTCATGAGCTTGATGAGCTTTGGAACAAAATCACCCAGGAGATCTCAAGTATTTGAGTACTGACGTGCTTACTTCTCAAATGCTACTGGCACGCCTGGGCAAGTGACTATATCAGAAAAGGAAATCTATCACGATGGGCGTTTGCTCTCGAACAAAGAATCAACCCTCACTCGACTTGACGCATCATTTGATTCAAAGGAAAAGGGAACAAGAATGTAATGGTGCATTGCAGCAAGGGCAGTTTGTTTAGATTGGGATCATTGGAATTGGATAAGCCCCGCAGTGATACCATTACCTTTCGATAAGGGGAGGGAAACACGAGAAACGAAAACCACCACCACCTGGGCGTTCATATGCATGGGCGTGCAGAGACGTTGACGACAGGGGACATCCACCAGCCACTCTATAAATGAAGAAAAGCATGGAGAAGCACTTGTATAGATCGATCGTACTTATTTGTATTATTAGAGTCATGCTTGCTCTTAAACACACCACTTCGGTGGCTATCGGATGACATAGGGCGGCATCGGGTACTTAACCTCGGATACAATCAGGCTATTCATGATAGTCATCTGAAATGATCTCATCAATATCATTCGTTATACATTATTGCTTGCTATGAGATAAGTCTGTGAGGCTGTAACGTAAGTAAGCCCTTGCCAACAATCCTTAAATAGAGCTTGCGGACTGCTTCTCCAAGTACAATCCCCAACCTTCGGTGACATTGGGCAGTCATAATATAACCGTCGTCTACCATACGACCCACTAAGCCATGCGCCGATTATACTGTCGACTCTCCCAATATCATGTATAGCTCTTGGTTCTTGAGTGTCAAGGTATATGGCTATCATCCACGAGCCTCTGCTTGTTGGGCGGCATTGAGATTTAAACTTTGGCTAAACGTACTGTATTCCGCAAAGGGATTCGTTCTAGAAACTGCTTTAGGATGATGATAAGCGTAAAGTCATGAAGTCGATAAATTGCTTTTCTCTCCGGAACTTGTGATGCCCTTAACGTAGACATAGTCCCATACTTTCGTTGAGCATTTCAATAGTTTTGTCGTAATGTGTCATGCTGTTTTTCCTCAAATGTATCTGCATGGGATATTTTTCCTTGAGTTGCCTACGAAAGGATCAGAATTGCAATATCGATATCCATATCTAGATATTGAAGGAATATTTACGCTTTCCATTGAATCTCGCGCTCGTACTTTACCCTCAGTAGATTCTTGACCAATTTGTGCTCCAGACCAGTTTCTTTCTCCGCAAGATTCAAAAATTTGATAGTATTGTCGATTCGTCCTTGATCGAAAGACTTTGGATTTCCCTTGCGAAACTCGTCCCTCAGCATATTTCTTCCCATGTATCGTGCTGGCTTTGCATATTGTACAGCATGTAGCAGAGCTCGGTAGAGACCTCGATAGGCGTATATATAATCCTTCTGTGTAGGTGACATGATCGTTTGAATGATCCTTTTGCGTAGGCGGGTTGGATTTTATTTGGCGCAATTCACAACAAAATAAATTGATACCGGCACATCTGAAACTCCGATCGCATGTGAAAATCTTACGGGACATGTTTCGGATGCTTCCGAGTAGCGCGTCATCGGCCTTGCCTCCAAAGTTAGACTAGACAATCTGATAATCTAATTCTATCCAAATTTGGACATTAAATATTTACTCATCAACTTTCCGAACTTGATATAAGTTAAACAAAATTACAAAATAGTTTCATACGAGCAAATGTCACTAAATGACCTCTCTTGTTTCCGAGTTTTTGATTAATCCAGTTCTGAGACAGGCCAGACGGTTTTCACGATCCGAACCTGTTCGTGCCCACGACTCGAATGATACATTAAGCACGCATCTCATCTCAGGAAGCAGCAATAATGAGATTGACGAGGCCGTCATAGAAGATGCGACGGCAAGGGAGCCAACTATGAATCTGCCGGATACGAGGGAGTTTGTAGGCGGCGGTGGCATAACTGGGAGTTCTCCGAATCAAAACTCAACTCATGAAGGAAGTTCTTCGGGCGATATTGAGAGCCTTCGCCATAATGCCAACCGTGACGATACTGATGCGTTGGCAACCTCCCATTCACAGTCGAATATAAGTCCACTTGATAACGATATGTCTAATAACGCCTCTTCCAGAGGAGCATCCCTGACTCGGGGCAACATCACAGAAGGATCATCCAGCAGTGCCGCTCTCAACGCCGTCAATTTCCCTATGAGTTCTATCGAAGGTTCATCCCAGGACTCAAGTCAAAATTCTACTCCGGCACCAATGGGACTTGATGCAGGAAGTGCTGCCCTTCCTGCGGATGATGGCATGGGTCCTCTTCGACAACGCATTATATATATACAAGCTATGGACATTCCTACAGAACGAAAAGCATTATTGATGCATCAACTTTTGACTCAAAGTTACACTGAAGCTCATGAAATATTTAATGCGAAGAATTTTGTACCAACCACGACCGCAGACAAAATGATCAGCCAGGAAAGGCCTGCGATTCCAAACTCATTGAGCTCTTTCATCTGGCAAATGAATGGTACCTTGGACCAAGCACCGGCAACTGAAATCCATACTTTCCACCTTTCCCCAGATGACTTAAAGAAGACTTATGCACCCCTTGATCCTCCTGATGTTGACGATGGAAGCGAAGAATCTGAGAATACGGAAGATTCTACCCCCAAGCTCGGATGCAAACACTACAAGAGGAATGTGAAGCTGCAGTGCTCCACATGCGATCGATGGTACACATGCCGGCTGTGCCATGACGAGGTCGAAGACCATATCTTAATTCGTCATGATACTAAAAATATGCTGTGTATGATATGTGGTTGTGCTCAGCGGGCCGGGGAATTTTGTGTTGAATGTGGAGAGAGGACTGCTTGGTATTATTGTGGGGTGTGTAAGTTGTGGGACAATGATTCCAATAAAAGCATCTATCATTGCAATGATTGTGGAATATGCAGAAAGGGTCGTGGTCTGGGCAAAGATTTCTTTCATTGCAAGGTAAAGTCTACCCTTGACAACCAACCAATTTACATTCTGCTCACAATATTATCAGACCTGCGGCGTGTGCATGTCTATGTCACTTATGGATGATCACAAATGCATTGAAAGGGTATCTGATTGCGATTGTCCTATTTGTGGAGACTACATGTTCACATCACCAAAACCCGTTGTGTTCATGATATGTGGTCACAGCATTCACTCAGCTTGTTACATCGAGCACATGCAAACTTCGTACAAGTGTCCAATATGTAGCAAGAGTGTCGTTGGGATGGAGACACAATTCCGGAATCTTGATCGAGCCATTGACAACCAACCCATGCCGCCTCAATTTCGAAACACTTTAGCGATGGTTTCGTGCAACGATTGTTATGCTAAAAGTGCGGTGAAATATCACTGGTTGGGACTGAAATGTGCCATATGTGATTCATACAATACAGCTCAATTGTCAATCTTGAGTGACCCAGATGTCGAGACTTCGGCCACAGGAGCAGGGGATTCACAGAACGATATGTCAACAGGCCAGGAACTACAAATGTCTTCATCTACACACTTGATACCCGGTGCTCCTAGGAACCGCAGGCATTCTTCTCACATACCATCCTCTTTGTCACAAGCAGAATCCGGTCGATTTTCTCCATATCCCGTGCCATCTCGGCTAGGAAGATCAGTATCGCCTGCTCGAGGAATGCACTTGTTCAATAACCAATCAATGGCTGGCGGCGAAAGTGATGGCTCTGGAGATGAAGATGATTTAGATTTCTGGGGAAGAGACGAACCACGAAGCGGTATATTATTGCCAGCGACACAAAACGCAGATGCGCAAGATGATTACGATGTTGAATATGAAGATGATTCCAGTGACTCGGAATCTGGAAATGATGATGACGAAGACGACGACGGTGAAGAGGAACCTTTTGCCATTTTTGGACACCGTTGAGACTAGAATGGATTGGTAATTGAAAAACTTGCATTTTTGGGCGTTGATTCTAGCGCTACAGCATTGTATGACAAGATTTTGGACGGAGGGTTGGAAGGCGTACTGGATATTCTTCTGGGCATGGGTAAGGGGAGGGGAAGAAGGTTGATATATGTATACCTTGTAGTTATATGGAGTAGTGAGATTATTGATTCCTCGATCGTTTACCTTGATCAGCTCCTTGATTATCCTCGTCCCCTATTGCTCATGGTTTAATAAGGGCCATATATGAGATATTCAAGCTTATCTTGGTGCCCATTCGCCTTTAATGTCTAGATTACAATCCACCTCACATAACTCACAGCTTCCTGAGATTGCTTGTGTCTCACCACGCACTCAAACACCGGTCCCTTCATCGCATCACCACTATACTATCTACTGAAGATTCAACGTCTTCTCGTCTGGCCTTCGTTATTGAGGGTCGTGGCTGCAATTCTTACTTCAAAACCATCTTGGTTCAATAATCAAATAGTGCCACACCCAAACTACTATGCGAATCCTTCCCGCCCTCATACGAAACTCCCAGAACCATACATCACATCTCCAGTAACGCCCCGGTATATCCTCGCAAACGCCTTATACCAAACGCACACCAAAGCTGCGCATGTTGAAAATCCCATAGCGTAAACTCCCTGCCCCAATCCCATTCCTCCTAGTACCTGCACATTCATTCACCATTGCGAACACCCCCCTCGGCAATCTGTCTTCGTACTTCGTCGGCGTCCTTTTTGAGTTCTCTGACTACTGTCTTTTTGGTGATGTTTGTTAGCTTTTTTCGCGTGCGTGCGTCCCTCTATCTACCACCCTTCCATTCTCTTATACTATACACTCCCCTCACCCTCCCTCCCCGCCACCCCAATCCACACGTAAACAGAAAAAAAAGCTCCAGAATCCGCGAACAGGGGGGAAAAAAACTCACAGCAAGCGCCTCGGGATTAATCCCATTCTCAATAAGACTAATACAAATACTCAGGGTTCCGCGATCGAGCTCTGCATTCTATTGTGCGTTAGCACAAGCTCTCTCTCTATTCTCTTTCCCTTAGTCTTCTCATCTCTTCCATTCCCCTTCCCCTTCCTGTCCTTTTCTTTCAATCCTATTTCCCTACTCTCCTTTTCCTCCCTTCCCTCTCTCATAACAAGAAACGCGGAAAACTAAAAGAAGAACCTACAAGTAGTGTGGAAATCTCGTGGAAAACATCGATAACCTGACGAGCCTGTGCCGCACTGGTAGCTTTATCAGGCTTTTGGGATGTGTCTGCCATTTTGGGGTTGTGTGGTTGTGTTCGTGGTGTCGCGTTTGTTGTTTATTTTTGGGCGGAGGTCGATTGCGGGGGTTTGGTGATAAGGAAAATTGGGTTTGGGTACGGTGGTGAAGGAATTTGGCTGGATGAGACGGGAATTATTTGTGTATTACGTAGAATTATGTCGACGCCAGGCCTCTTGTTTTTATTATTGGGTAAAAGCTTAATTTATGAGGAAGTCTGGTGCAAGATTCTGGGATGATGTAGGTTCTATAATCAAGCGGCGCAAATACAGCGGAACTAGACTCATTTGAAAGAAGGTAATTCGAGTAAGGTCGAGAACAGTACAAAGTAATAGTATCCAAAATTAAAGTCATTATCATTAGAGCACCCCAAAAATCAACATTTTGTGATACCTCCCCGAACTCTACACTCCCCGTCTTCAATTCTTTACTGCTTCAACGAACAGTTCTCTCATACCCTTCAACAATACACGCAAATCACGAGTTTCGTTCAACTTATCCACCACCCTTTCAATCTGTTCTTTTTCCAATTTTGGCTTGCAATACGGGATGTCGTAGTCCCTCTTCGAAGTATCAAGCTCAAACCAAGCCTCTCTATCATAATCATTCTCGTCAAAATTCGTAAAAATGAACTTCAAGCGATCATTTTGCCCCGCTCCCTCAATCATAAGTCCCAAATTCGAAATCCAAAAATCGAGTTCTGGTACATTGAACCGAGCTTGTTTATCGATATATTGGGCATGGGATTTCTGTGCAGCAAGTCGTCCATTTATAGCCTTTTGCGTTTCAGCAATCTGGGCCTTCAAGGCTTCACGTGTTGCAAGTTGGGCATCGCGTTGAGCGCTTAGTGATGCGATTGCTGCTTGCATTTCGGCGGTTTCGGCGGCCTCTTTCGCAAGGGTTTGTTGATGTGTACTACTCTTCGACGTCAAGACTTCAATGTCTCTCTTCTTCATACGTTGATCCTCTAATATGTATTAGTTGAACGCGCATTGCATTAGGTAAATGACTCTGGTTCGTACCCAGTAATTCAGTTACATTCATGCGGAATTGGTTTCTCTCTTCCAAGACACGCTTTCTTCCTTGCTCTATAAAGGCATCAAATTTGACTGTAAACTTTGCCATCCTGTCGCGCAATTCATCGAAGCCAAAATTAATACTTGGAAGTGTATCTGCCATTGATGGGGCATCGGCTGAAGACAAAGGTGGTCGCATCATACTGCTAGACATGCTGGTAGACAGCGAGGGCTCGAACATTGTCGACATTGTATCGTGATGATTAGAACACGGTGGTATAGGAACTGTGATTTGGGAGTCGAAGTGATATTATGATCGTTGATAAACTTCGTGGGGTTGATCGAGTGTCCAGGTGCTATTTCATAGGTATGGTGGTGGTGATAAGGAATGCAAAAATGTCAAACCAGAAATGGGAACGAAATGTTGATTCCCGATAAGCGGGTTGGCAAGGAAACCAATATTTTAAGGTCCCGCACTATTTGTGGTGGAGCCAATCCGACATAATCGCCGTCTCGAAAAAAAAAATGAATAATTAATCATTTAATTTTTAATTTTTGCCTGACCAGCCTTTTTTGCTTTTCACTTTTATGATAGAAATCCTACCCCTTCATTCACTTCACTTCACGCCTTACTCTTGATTCTTAAAATCACTTCTCAATAAGTTTGCGAAAATACGATGAGTGGAAGGGTTTATTGTGCAAACAGAAGTCCGCGAAAACCAAATGACTGACCACAGGGCAACCGACCTGGTACATGGCCATTTTGGTGAATTCTCTTACAATATTACTGAGGATCAATGGTCGTTTTCGCAAGATGTTAACAAAGGTAGCTTTGGGTCTTTGCTTCAATTGAATATTCACTAACTCGTTCGCGCAGTTCATCGATTTCAGCAACTCCTTTCATCCACACAGTGCGTTCCTCCCTCGATTCGAAATATACCTGGCAACGGAAAAGTAGGCTCGAAGATTGCTCGAGCTCAACAGAGATGGCTCGCAAAAAAGCGACCCGAAACATTTCCCGGGGGAAGTCTTGCTACACATCTGTCCAAAGATGCCTCCGATGCGACACTGAATCGATTCAAGACGAGTACATTGATGGCAATTGGAGGTGCTGCGGATACCAATCATACCTCTGGTTCCAAAACCGCATTCATAATAGCGATTCCATGTGGTGAGGCCGGTCATATCCTGAAACTAGTTAAACCTCGCCCAGAGAAACTTGGGTGGGAGTCGCAAAATGGAGTTCGACTATCCTACATGAGTGCTACCAATACAGATCAAGGACATTGGTTTGGCACTGGGGGGACAATTTTACAGATTGCCTCTGTCGACGATGGCAATGAGCTTAGTACCTGGTTCGCTGTCAGACAGGCAGCTATGACGACAATTTTCAGACCTGTCTTTCGAAATATTCCCAAACCTTTCATAGCCCCCGCTAGGCACATTGCTACCTATCCTTCATCCTGTCTAGATCCTAATCCTATCGCAACTTTAACGTGCCAGCAGTCTGGATCAGAGGAACACGTGGATGTCAGTTTCAACCCGTGGTACGCTCGACAGTTTGCGATTGTAGACCGCGCTGGTCAATGGAGTAGTTGGGACATTGAAGGCCGACAAAAGAAACGCTCAGCATTTAAACTCGTGCCAGGGAAGAAGGGGCTTATTTACGACGATTTTGGCGAAGATCCGACTATCCCTACATACAAATTACCCGGAAACGTCGGCGACTGGCACCGAGTCCTCTGGGCAGGCAGCGTGAGCACTATGATAGTCGCAAACAGAAAACATCTTGCAATTTTTGATACGAAGTCCAAGCCAACACGACTACCCTCTTATTCATTTAATACCTCACTACTGAGAGACTGGATACTGGACATCAAGCGCAGTACGGTTGATCTCTCACACTTGTTTGTTTTGACTACGACTCGGATCTTCTGGCTAAAAGTCATACCGACTGGGGAGGATGGCCTGAACAGCGAATCTGGAATCAAGGTTATTCTCTCGCATCGCCACTACAGAACTCCAACCGACGAGACAATGAAGTTGACAATGTCTAGGGACGAAAATGGAACGAACTTGACAGTATTTATTTCATCCACCGAAAATTCACGTCTGAATTCCTACACTTTTTTTATGGATGGAAATAGCCCAAGGACTTTTGAGGGAGGATTTAGGCTGTCCCCTGGGATAAGCGAGGAAAAGACACTCAAGGCCGAGAGTATCTCTATACGTTCCGCCTCTTATCTGATACCCAGAGACTCGGCTGAGGGAATGGGATTAGAATTCATGGAAACGGGAGTGAAGTTTCACCAGGCATGGATGCTAACGCCAAATCTTGAGCTGGTATCTTCCCTATGGGCATCGGAGATTCTCGATTCTCAAACAAAATGGACTTCAAGGCCCACCCTGTTTGCGCCGATGCACAAAATTGCGGATAATGCTATCCGCATGACAGCTAGCCGTCTTACAGATGACTTCATTGTTCCCGATGAGGAAGACGAAGATGCTTTAGCGGATCAGATGAGCTTCCTAACAACACGAAATGATCAGTATTCATCAAAAGTTAATAAAGTCTCCACGGATTTGCTTTTCAGAATCAATATGCAACCGGTTTTCCAACGAATATTCAACAAGCCATTGTCCAGCGATTCGAATACCGATATGGAAGCGGCATTTCGAGACATATCAATTCAGATGCAAAATGGCAAGCAAACGGATAGCATGCCATTAAAAACTTGTTTCGAGTTATCGAATTATGCATCTCCTTCATGTGACCTCGACGAGGCAGCCAAAACTGTGACTGAGTTTTTGGATTTTATGAACACCTTTGATGAGGGCGAAGAAGAATCATCTTCCAAATTTCGCATTTCGAAATTGATATCTTGTCCCGGAATGACCTTTTCTGAAGATCAATCATCAGATGATACGTGTCCTAATTTACTGCAAATATATGATGAACTGATCAATGTCTGGGTAACAAACCTCCCTCGCAAGACTCCTGGGCCAGTTCGTTTGGAAAAAGCGAGATCAGTACGCAGAATCGCTATGGAAATATGGCTGAGCTCTGTTGGTATTTCGCTACGAAATGAACAATTCGAGCCGAGACCTCCACCAGCCATTGAGGATGAAACCTCAATGCACATATTGAAGGACATTGACGAGGCCTCAAGGGCCAGTTCACCTCCATATTTCAGTTCCCAGATTCATTCCCGAGCAATGGTGAACCCCCAGTTCAGCTTGCCCACGCCCACTCCTTCAGTGATATCCGCCCCTGCAGTCGTACAGGACCCTACAATTTCGCGACTTCGCCAGTATGCCGTTAGCATCGAGCCGAAGAGAGAATTTGGTGCGGCAAGAGCTTCACTATTATTCCAATGGCCATCTGTCCCAGGCGCCGACCCAGCTAAATACTCCTGGGAGGATGTTCAGAGAGCTGCACTTGCGGAAGAGAGTGGGGACGATGATTACCGTAGTCGACGAGAAAACGCTCGGCGTAAACGAAGAGCAGAAAGATTTTTGAGTCGAGATCGTGCGAATGCAGCTGCATCTTCATCTCAAGCTATGGCTCAACCATTTGGAAGTCAACCGGCTGGCTACAACACTTACAGCTCACAGCCTGTTAATGAATTACCAATGACCCAACCAAGCAAGGGAGCTTTCGGTAGCCGAATGGCTGCACCCGCCACCCCTGGAAAGAAAAGGCCTAAAAAGCGTAGGGCTGCAGGATTTTAGATTAGAAGTTGGAATTTGCTTTTGTACTATTTCAGAGACTTTTACTAGGCTCGAATTTCAGTCCAAATATGGTTGGATTCTGCAATGTGAGATTTGGAAACAGTTCGGAAGATCTATTTTGTATTATTTGTGTGATGATTAAAGTAGTTTATGTTAAGTATCTGTATACACCCGTCAAATATGAATGTTTCCAATTTAGTTTTAGCACCTGAAGAACCATAGTAAACTCTTCGCCGATTACATGTCACTACTCGTCAACAAGATATTTTAGGAATATGGATCCAGTGATTGGTAAATTTCCCTTCAATAATTTTACCGCCAGTGAGCAAACAAATAAAACAACCTTTTCACGGCCCAACGCAGAACTCGACACAAATTCTTCTTAATTCTTCATAGTCAAGCAAACATTGAAAAAGGAATCAAATGTCTAGTCACTGTCATGATGAGCATGACCACGGTCATGGCGGACATTCTCACGAAGGTCACGATCATTCTGATGATATTACCCCCGCACTTCAATACTCACTCTACCAACACATCAAATTTGACGACATAACCACACTGAATGAAGCCACTCCTGGTTCTGGAAAATCCATTGTGAAGAAAACATGGGATGAACGAATGAATGAGCAACCGGAGCTCGAGAGCGATGCTGATGAACAACTATTGATGCACATCCCGTTTGTTTACCCCGCCATTTTACCCCTCCAAACCACTCTCCGTCGCGACCGTAGCTAACAATACACCCCAACACCATAGGTTCACCGGCCAAGTGAAACTCCACTCGATTCTTATCCGCACATCAAACTCTGAATCTGCTCCTAAGACCCTTAAAGTATTCATCAATCGCGATGATATTGATTTCAGCACCGCGTCGGAGCTACGGCCTACGCAGGAATTCGAATTAAGTCAAACATCTGAGATTCAGGACATAGGGGTTAAGAGGGCCTTGTTTGGAAAAGTACAAAATCTGACGCTGTTTGTGGAGGACAACCATGGAGAGGATGTGAGTCGCATTTGTTATATGGGCTTCAAGGGCGATTGGATGCAATTGGGGAAGGCGCCTACGAATATCATATATGAGGCTGCGGCAAATCCAAATGATCATAAGGTTAAGGGCACAAGTTTGAATCAGATGGGTAGCAATATTGGTCAGTGAAGGATGTCATGATAGTAGTCTGGCTGGGTGAGAGTGTGCGTCTTGGTAGAAGGTTCAGTATGTAAAAAACCAGAAAGTGGAGGAAATGTCTAGCTGAAGACAATGGGACTGGAGGAATCTCCACGAACACAGATATCAGCCAGAGAATGGGGTCATAAAAAGTGCTTTCGACAATTGAAGATTTGAATATCGTTCTTCATGGATTGTATTCCGAGGAGATTGAAAGTATCTCTTTTATCATGTGGTTTCAGAAGCGCAATGATATACAATACAGCAAGTTACATGAAATCATCTAAGAAATCTTCACCTCTATCTTGATTGTTCGCCTCTTCATCATCATCCTGCACGAATAAATCATCATATGCATGATCCTTTTGCCACTTCTTATCCTTATACTCCTGAGCCTGTCTCGCTTCTTGTTTTCTCTATACCCGGATTAGTATGTTTCAATGCCAGCATGCACACTACGTACCCGTTCCAATAAAGTAGCTTGATCCTTCTTCCTCGCAGCCTTCATTTTTTCTTCCTTCTCCATTGCCAAATCTGGGAATTTTTCAACCTTGGTTTTGTTCAACCGATTGACAATTGGGTTCTCCCTGGCGGGAACCAAAATTCTTTTAACCTAATAGAATGAATCTCAACATCACATTATACATTCCAATACGAATCTCAAAAATAACTGAATGAAGTACTCACAGTCTTCTGATTCTTGAAACTGACTTGTCCCACCGCCATACTTCCATCTTTCTTCAAATTGGACCATGGTGTGTAGATGATAGTAATATTATCCTTCTTATTTCCTAACCCCAAACCATCAACTCACATGTACTCATACCACTCTCCTTTCCCCTTCTCAGACTCTCATTACCACCTACCTTCAATAGAATTTGCTTTGGTAAGTTGAGCACAATCCATCAATAATTCCTCCGGAATAGACTCCCACGAATCTCCCTCGTTCATTCGAAGATAAATATGCGCACTCGACAACTTGTCTACGTGAAACCATACATCTTCTTCCAATCCATGCTTGATGAGATCCTCATCTGTGGGTTGCGTCAGCATGTGTTTTTTGACTTTCAATCAATGGAAATTATTTCTTACTTTCGAATTTATCTTTTCCAGCATAGATGTAAGCCGATGGCGAAACAGTGTTAGAGGTGTAATAATACACCATTTTGTTATATTGTAAATCTTTCCATAAAGTTGTGCTAGTAGACCAGGAACTAGGTAATATAATGTCAAGGTTGAAGTTATCGGTGTTTGGATTCTGATATTGACCGCGCTCCCGACTCGTTTCGGTCTCCGTATAAAGATTTTCTCCCCTCCCCATCCATAACCAAATCTCCAAGTAAGCTTCCACCCCAACCCAAACAACATGGCACCCAAACTCCCCACCAGCTGGGCGCAAATTCCGCCCTCCTTTCTCCTCCCCGAATCTCTCCTTCCTCTCATAACCAAACGTGGTGTAAAATATGGCTGGACAACCGCCCCTCCTCGCTCCCACCCCGAACGCTTTAACCAGCAAACTGCTGGACTGCCCATCCTCTCCGCCTCCTCAACCGCTGCTCTCGCCCGCAAAGACTTTACTCTCCCATTACGCACCGGTGCCCTCGGCATCAAAAAAGGCATGACCGCCCTCTATGATCCTGAAACCGGCGTTCGCACACCCTGCACCGTTGTGCAACTCGATCGCGTGCAAGTTGTTGCTCACAAAACCCGAGAAAAGAACGGTTATTATGCAGTACAGGTTGGCGCTGGCTGGAAACACCCTAGTAATGTTACGAGGCCCGAATTGGGACACTATGAAAAGAGTCAGGTTGCGCCCAAGAGACATATGGCTGAGTTTCGTGTGAAGAATGAGAGTGGATTACTAGATGTTGGAAGGAGCATTGGAGCAGAATGGTTCATAGAGGGACAATTTGTGGATGCGAGGGCGAATAGTAGGGGAATGGGATTTGCAGGAGGAATGAAGAAATGGGGATGGAGTGGTCAACCGGCTAGTCACGGTAACTCCAAGAATCACAGGACGATGGGTAGTGCAGGTGCAAGTCAGGGAAGTGGTTCGAGAGTTCATCCAGGAAAGAGGATGGCTGGGCGAATGGGAAACCATCAGGTCACGATTCAGAACGTTAAGGTGTTGAAGGTGGATGCTGAGAAGGGTTTGGTCCTTTTGAATGGATGTATTGCGGGCCCAGATGGATGTGTGGTGAAGATTCAAGATGCCATCAAGAAGCCATGGCCAAAGGTAGCATTGATACCCGCTTTGTTAGAAGATGTTAAGGAACCAGCGAAGATAGCTGCTACTGCGGCATGAGTTGAATGTTTTTACATTGTAATATTTGTATGAATACATGGCACATACAGGCGTTTCAGACCTGAACCTTTAACGCCAACCCAGTGCCATTTTCCCTGCGACTGTTAAGTTTATCCTCATTGTCTTGAAACATCCCAGTGTGCTTATACATACGCTCGGCGCATGACTAATAGTCTGTCATCGCCATCTTCATAATTGACTGGAGCCAACCAAAGTTTTCCCCCCTCGATTTACGAGATCCCTATACTCTCTCAACACTCCCTTCATCTCTCAATTTCACTCAAACCACACCCCAACTTCTATCCTGACAAAGAAGGCGCATAACTTCCTCTTCCTGGTTTCGCTGACATCTCCTCCACATCCTCAATTCCCTTGAATGGATCCGCCCCATCCAAAAGATCAATCTTCACCTTTTCCTCTCCCTCTCCGCCCTCTAAACTCCACTCCGTCGTCTCAAACATGCCCTGTCTTGTGGCTCTATGACTCGTAAACTTCATTGTTCCACTTCTCTTCGTACCCTTAACCTCAAACTGAATATCAATCCTGCCATGCAATTGATTCATTTCTCCCCAAATCCACGGCATCTTATGCGCAAAATATATCTCATCGCCGAGAAACTCACGCGCTTTAGGTGATGTGCGGAGGGCGTAGAGAGTTGATGATACAACGGAGGACGATGACTTTTGGTAGTTGAAAATGGCGAGAGTGCTGGAAATTAGGACGACGAGGAATATGGGGATAGATCTGACCCATTTCATACCATTTTCAGGAATGTCTTAAATTTTCTGTCAGTACTCTTCTCAGTCATTACTCTGTTTGTGCAAAGGTACCAGGTAATTCTCGATCCCCTCTTCTCTCCATCAATGGACCATCCCCAGCTTTTGGCGCTGCAACTAAGGTTCTCCTCTGTACTAGGTTTCTCGCATTGTTTATGTTGCTTACTCTCAATCTAGGCAAGACTCTCGAGCTTCGTAGTAATCGTGGTAACATTTTGTGTATGATGTATGGCATTGACCGCAATAATAGTTACTTGCAAAAGGAGGGGGGAGCTTTGAATTAATCGTGCGATTCGAATTGACCAGCTAAAAAGTTTAGTGTGGCGCAAATGCGAGGCTGATAGCCATGCATGTGCAAGGCTCCAGCTCCAGCTTCATCTTTTATCTCGACAGTCTATTTGATATTCGATCAAGATTCTGTGCAACAAGTCTGCATTGAAATCCTTGCAGAAATGGAGCAAACTACTTCTCGTCTACGCAAGACATTTCGATATCCCACAGATAACGACTCTGATGACTCGTTACCTGAAGCTCTTGATGAAGAAGGTATGCTCGACCCCGCGATTCGTCTCTTAACATATTAAAATTAACACACACTCTCTCTAGAACAAGACAACCTAATCCAACATCTTGCCACCCTCCATACACAATACAATACTATCTACACACGATTCCTTCTCTGTCTTCCCCTCATAAGCATCATCCCCTACCTCCTCACCCTCTTCTCTCCAACTACCTCTCTCCTCAGCATCCTCTCCATCACCTCGCTCCTATCTACCGCTTTCCTCATTTACTCTTTACCTCCTGAGAAAACCTCGATTTCCCTCCTCGATAAGATCAATCAGCCATCTAAAGATTCCCCTCGGTCAAAGATAAAAGTACTGGGAGCAAATAGCGTCGACAATGGACCACTCCAAACCTATCTTCCGATCCTCAATCTCGTCCTCAGTCTCATACTAGGAATTCTTGGAACGATAATCAAGTCTAAATATCAATCCAAATCCAGAATGTCTGAAGCAGAAACCAACATCTGGTGGACTGGTTTCGAATGGTTACCCCTGGGGATTTACGCCGTGGTACTCTTGGCGAAAACCGTAATGATTACGAGATCGAGTACTGCCCTGAAGCACTACGCCTCAATATTCTAGTTTTTTTTTTCGATCTTTGCATTTCAATTCTTCCCGTCAAAGCTAACTTACTCCCGCCCATAATCCCCAGTAATCCTGTCATCTAAGCTACGTTACCCAGCCATCTACATATCAATGCTTTCATTAAATCTCAACACGCCATTTGCCTTCAAAACCCCATCCACCCCATCCGGCAAACGTGGGAACGGATCACTAAATAACCTCTTTTCGTCGACCGGTTCTGCGGATTTATCAATCACCAAAACAAGTCCCTGTGACTTTATGGCTTCGATCAATGCTGGTACCATATCCTTATTTTTTGTTAGTTAATCATCCATCATATAAGTAACAGTAAAGGAAGACGAGATGGGGTTATGGGGTTGAGACGGATTTCTCCAGAAGAAAAAACATACCAAAAGTCTGGAACAGCAAATCAAGCCCATGAAATTATTGTTCTTTGCAACTCTAACCGATTCCTTGATAGAAGTAGTCCTCCTTCCACTAACTTCTACCGCCAGCTGTTGACCTGGTTCCCCTTCGCGACCCAGATCATTACATAAGAAAACCGGGTAATTAGGTTGTTTCCAATTTAGAGTCGTGCAGATAGTATGGTTGTATGAGCTAAAAACAATCGATCTAATTGCGTCTGGGGATTGTTCTCGGAGAGTTCTTGCGTGGTCAAAAACCACTCTTAGAATGGCGTCACCAAATGCATTGATGTTTACCGTCGGGCTAAGCTGCATGATTTTCTCTTCTTCCAAGGTTGGATACAAGATTTGTAGGTTAGCATGCATACCTTTTGGGAGTAGAGAAAGCGCATCTTCCAGTGATACAGTCGATGCTGCAAGTATATCATGTATTTCGGTAATGTTCGCCAAAGGCATTCCAGGTAAAGCAGATAAATCCCTAATTGGTTTTCTTTGGGCCGATCCCGCACTCAAGAATTGCGCATAGGTTAGGCGGCAGACTGGAAACTCGATGTCATTGTAGGTAATGTTCCAACGTGGCCAAAGAACTGGGACTCCATCACAAGTATGCTGGACAAAGAGTTGTATATAATCACCAGATAAACTAGACCCGGTGATGAAAGCACTTGGCCTGGAATCAAATTGGCTCGTAGCTTTCCAGTAAGTTTCGAAATCGGTAATTTCCAGTGGCTTTCCTTGAAATGGTTTGATTACTTGGAAATTGAAAGTGATTTGTCCAATAGCCCTTAAGCGTGGGTCAAATAGTGGCAAGCAACAACGACCGGAACTGCTTTCTAATGCTCGAAATGTGCTAGGTAACGCGACTGTCTTTGCAATCACTTTAGCACCGTATGTAGGGAAAACATCGAAATCGATGGCGAAAGAATCTAAATTATCAATTTGAAATGAAACAAGTCGGGTATCTTCCTGAAATGGAAGTAAAATATTTTTGGGTATCAAGTCCGAAAGTTTGGAAGAAATAGTGAGTCGTGCTGCAGGATATTTGCTGCCATGGAAAAAGATCATCGGTTGCTCTCCATTTTCTTCCGCAAAGCTAATCTGTATGAAGGTTTTCGTGTCGAGGAAATTATGACCGTATCGTCGTAATGGAATAATAGGAGGTGGCAGTTCTAAATCCGGAATACCATCAGCATCAATGCTCATTGGCATTGGGGCACTGCTTCCCATGGTGGATCCAATGATTGGGACTGCGATGGCCTTCCCACCAGTAGGTGGCTGTGGAATCATGGACAAGAGCCTCATACATTCGAGATATCCTTCCCATGCCGCATAATACATGGCGGAAAGATCTTTTTCGTCACGAACATGAGTCTCAACACCAACATCCAGTAAAGTTTGCATACATGGTACATTTCCTTCACTAGCTGCGTGGAAGAGTGGTGTCCATGAGTAAAGTTTGTCGATTTGATTCAGATCCGCACCATAACTCTTCAATAAAAGAAGTAATTGCGGTGTCTGACCAGATCGTGCAACAAGATGCTGGGGGTATAGGCCTTCAGCATCTGGAAGAATTTTGGCGCCGTGTTGAAGCAGGAGTTCAACAATTGCGATGGAGCCATTTTCGCAAGCCAGGTTTAGAGGCACATGATCCGCCTCGGATACCGGGTCAATTCTGGCAGATCGCGCAAGTAACCTTTGAGCACATTCTATATGGCCATGAATGATTGCATGTATAAGCGGCGTGAAATTGTCGTGATCTATTAGATCAATGGTAGAATGATCCGCTGTAGTAGTAAGCTCATCAGTATTTGAAAATGAGGCATTTCAGGGACCAACATACCATTCAGCAGCTCCTCCATCATATCAAGTCGACCATGCATACACGCATAATGCAATGGTACCCGCCCATACACGTCAGTTCGGCTAATCGTCACTCCCTTAGAAAGACCAACGGTCAAAACAAAACAGTTTCCGTAGATCGTAGCTTGATGAAGGCAATTGCGTTCGTTTATATCATCTTCAGACTGTACATCGACCAAGCCAGTATCCAAAAGCAATTGCAATGATTGTTGGGGGCCTTCATTGATCGCAGCAAGGAATGTTCGAGTAATTCTTTCCATCAGTGCCAGATCCCTGGTACCGTTGGGGCCTGCTGCGGAATTCATGCGTTGAAGAAGATCTTTCAAAGAATCAAGATTCCCGGAAATGACAGCTTCCAATAATAAGGTATCGGCATCACCTTCATCGGTGCCCAATAAATGTTGACTGCTAACAATGTGTTCTTGACCCCTTTCAAAGTTAACATTGTCGCCTTCGGACCAAGCTCCAAGTTCTTGTAAGCTTGTAGTGGCCTGGTCGGATAATTCGCTGATAGCAGTTGCATCGAAAAATGGTTGTACTTCAACAGCTCTTGAAAGATACAGCTCCTTTGTCTTCGACTTGGAAGTTTTGTCCCATTTTTTCAAGATTTTAGAAAACGCCATGCCATTGATCTCGACGAATTGTTGAAGCTTATTCAAATCATTGCCAAACTGTTGGAAGCCTTCTTCCAAAGTGGTGAATTTTGCAGATCTTCTTGAAGTATTCTGACTGCGGGATTGAAGAACCTTCTTCTTGTCCAGCAAAGTCTTCAAGCGAATTTTAAGCTGTTCTCAATAAGCAAATGGT
Organism: Botrytis aclada; assembly: GCA_014898285.1. NCBI lineage: Eukaryota > Fungi > Ascomycota > Leotiomycetes > Helotiales > Sclerotiniaceae > Botrytis > Botrytis aclada. The sequence continues at coordinate 2,189,495 of RCSV01000008.1, forward strand.
TTTTTGACCCATTTCCGATGATTGACATACCTCAGCTTCCTTCTGGAGGTAAAAGGCATTGACTTTCTCTAGTTCTCGCTCCTATTGGATATTTAGTACAGCTTGTGTTTACAGAAAGGAGGATAATGTACCAATTGAAAGAAGAAGGTAGCTTTATTTGCTTGTAACGCGGCCTGGGAATCAAGGACCGGTGCCGAACGGTGAAGTTCATTTTGCGCAAGAATTATGGGAGTAGCAGAGAGCTTCTTGATGAGCTATTGTGGTGTTAGTGAATGGTAAAAGCTCCTTCATCAAACTACCGCAAGTATCAGAAGCTTGAAGCTTATTACTTATTGCGCTTCAGATTGAAAAGTAGTTCAGACGAACCTTCTTCAAAGCTTTATAGTTGACAAAACTAGCTGCATACTCGGGCACTTCGAGCTGCCTCTTTTGGATTTGCTTGCCAAACTTCCTATGCAGGCAAAGTTTAGTGGTTACGTCTTCAGGAAAGGGTGAGATGGCTTGAATTGGGGTGAGACGTACATGGTAGACTGGTTGCAGTCTTAAAGCCCTTGAGCAACGAAAACAGAACTGACTGGTAGAAGAAGTAAGGTCTTTTCAGATCAAGGCTTGCAGGTGGCAGGAGGTCGAGCAGATCACATGCAAATCATGACTGTATCTCATGCAAAATGCCACATTCGGAAGCCAACAAGAAATGACGTTGAGTATGTGTGGTGTCGTAAGGTAGTAGATATGGAGATGATCAAAGCCAAATGGTTTCTTATGTGATACACGTGGACCTGCACGATAGCTGTGGTGATACCGTAGTATTGCTTGCTACCTTGATATAAGAGTAGACGTTACTGGATGAGAAGGAGGACAGATCCTAGTGGGTGGTGAAGAAACAAAGTCGGTCGTGCAAGAAAGTCTTCAGCTGATGTAATGTGAGTCTGCAAACTGAACACAATGAAAACAATCTTCGAGATTAAATAAGTACTCCGTATATCGAATAGAAAATTGATGCAGGTTGGGGAAGTCCAGTATTTAACGACCAACTTTATTTTTTTCTCGAATTTCCCTTTAGAGCTCTCGAACAGAGAAGGGTTTGGCCAGAAAGGGACTAGTGAGGGGCAATAGTAACCAACACCCACAGTAAATGTCTAAGGATGCCTTTTCTTTTTCACCTGGTCGATCGTAGTAGCTGAGTACCTAGGTGGTTATTAGTGTTGACACTTCTATGGTCTTGGAATCGGATGTCGATCATGTTACTTTGTTTAACTATCAATGATTTAGAACGGGATCAGTTTATAAAGGCTTTGATCGGGTATATTTGGCACTTTCTAAACAAGTTGATTGTCTCGTTGTCGCTGCTTATCATCGCCTGCTTCTTTGCTGACTTTACTCGCCGAGACTCGAGAGAACGGGGGAGCTATGAGAAAGTATCGGCAGGTACCGATCGATAGGTTTTCATTTCATGCAACGTTCGTACTCTCTACCTTTCACGGCCATTCGTGAGCTATTCCTAGCAAATCATTACCCCACGTGTTAAAACGCAAGGCTCAAGAATGCTGAGCCGTTGTTGAAAGGTGGGGTGGAGTGACGGGACGTTGACATGCAAATGTTGAACGATGAGACAAGTTAACAAGTCATTATTTATTTAAATAGGAACGTCACTGGGATACGCCGGCCATCATCATCACTAAATCTTACAGGTGAGCAATTATTAGGTAATAATGTAGAAACGCTTCGTGTCAGAAATTGTGATTATTATTGAATTGGCCTGTCTAGATATTGTTGCCGTGCCCCCTGACAAAGTGACAATGGCTGTTGTAAAATACTCTCAAGCACCGAAGTACAAGTGTCAGAGATTGTGAAGTTAGACCTCAATGCAATACTCGAGCGACATGATCTCGCGTATATTGACGTTGGGGGGAGACATGGTAGATGCTATTTCAAGTTTGTAATGAAATGGATTTGGATATCATGGAAAGTACGAACAAGATTATCCAACCTCCCTTTGAGAAAGTTCCGAAATTAGGATAATGGATTCTTCAACACTCAAGGCTTGCTAGCCAGCTCCGCTGCCAATTTATCCTTCGTACCTGATGTTTCGGCTGGTTCAGGTTTTTTTGCAGGCTCAACAATGTTCTCGGACATCGCTTCAGCTGCTGCTTTTTTGAGCCTCTCTGCATCATCCATGCGAACTTCTTTACCACCAACTCGATCTTTAGACTCCTTTTCGTCTTCACTATCTCCAAGGCTGAATGGATCATGATCGTTATCAGCGTCACCGATAGGGCTGGGCTCCATTGCATTCAATGGTTGCCATTTACTCTGCTTGGCTGATGGAGCATTTTCTTTTCCGCTAAGTTTGGGTGAGGTGCGATAAAGATCATCTTCTACCGTAGCAGTTTGGAATGATACCTTCCGACCTTCAGCTTTTGGAGCAGTAGGAGTAGGTTTGAAAAGATCGGGGTTTGCAAGTGGACGTGTAGATCGGCGCGCTGCAGGGGCGGGTTGATGGTAAGCATTTGAAGGTTGACTTGCGCGAGAAGCATTACCTTCATGTCTACTGCCATCCTCATTAAGCTGGATTCCAGCGAAATCGTCGCCGAGAACCTGGGGATCGGCATCATATCGATTATAATCTCCACTCTGTCTGCCTTCCCCGCTTCTCCGGGAGCGATACTGTGTGTGTTGACTGGAATTGTAGCCCTGGGCGGCCTGGGTGGAAGGTCTCTCTTCTGTATCATCTCCATCAAGCTTCTTCTTCAGATTGGTAATCCAACTATTGACTGTACTCTGTGTCTCAAGGAACCCCTTTCTAAGGTTCTCTTTGATAACTGGGAGATCATCATCAAAAAAGCTATGTTCATCCTCCTCGCCGTACGTTTCATTTGGTTTCAAACCAGTTTGTTTGCGACCTTGAGGATATGCACCCCTGGAGCCGCCTCGAGCTCCATGTGGGCCATATGATGATGATCCTTCATAATGTTCTGCAAGTTGACGTGCATATTGTTCATCTGATTCCAGTTGTGATCGTGGAGTAGAGCCGGCTCGTTGCGCCTGGGGACGAGGGGGTTGTGGAGGGGGAACTTCAATTGCAGCATCTGGATCTGACATGCCTATGGATATCGAATGTTAGGAGTATAATATAATGCGACAGAAAAACAAGTTTACCTAGAAGAGCATTGAAAGCAGGCTCAACACGACCTCCACTGGCAATCAAAACTGCCTTGACGACTGCTGCATCAATGCTTGGGAAAGCTTCTTTCAAAGTATTTTCTGCTTGTTGTTGTGGGCTTAAGGGGCGCGGTGGTTTTTGCGGAGGTAGCTCATCTGCGGTCTTATTGTTCGTTGCTGGTACATCACCGCCAGTAGTACCTTCTTGAGCATCGTCGTCGTCCATATCGAATGGCGCTACAGTAGTTGGAGACTCTGGGGGAGGGCTTCTACTCTGAAAAAGGAAGTGAGTTAGGAATTAATTATTTCATAATCTATGTCGGAATAACGCATAAATTTGTGGAATCAGGGAATGTATCATGTATTAGCTTACAGGGCTCTCTGGTTTTTTTGTTGGTGTAGACATTCTGTAATGTACCGAAACCACCTTATCAAATGGCTATCGAGAAGGAGGAATTTAGGTGTAGCGTGCGTGTATGAATTATGGAAATGTGTTCAAGATCTTGGGAATGGAGTTAATTAGGGATGATAGATAGATAAATGGTTTCTTGCCTAATCAGATTCTGGAAGCTGTCGTCACCCCACTTGCAATTGTGGCACATTTCTCCGCCTTGTGGCTGAGTTACATACATGTGATTCCCTTCAAGTTTGTCCAATCAGGATGAGATGTTCATTGGGCTGGTTCCTAGTAGGTATTCGAACCACCAGTGGGTGCACGGACTCACGGGACAGTCTGTATAACTTCAAAAAACCCAAAATGAGATAATATTACAACTAAATAACTAATAACTACTATAATTTCGATTGTACACATCCCTTATTAATATCAATAAGAGTTCTACATCTATTAAATAATTCGGCATATCTTTTTTGAATTTCTTTCTGTGTGATCTTGCTTTATTCATTCTGTATAACCTCCTTCAACTTCTTCAACATTTTCTATTATCTTTTTCGAATTTGTTGTTTTAATATATTCCAAATACTTTCTATTGGATTCAAATCGAATGAATTAGAGGGGTGAGATAGATTTTCGATATTGTGTATATCTCTAAACTCTTATACAAAATCATATTTAAGAAATCTATAAGAATTATTACTATTGTCAGAATTCAATAATAAAGAATATACCAGGAAGATACCAATTAGTATATTAGAGATTAGATAATAAAATATATTGAATTCTGTCGGAACGTACGATCACATGCTTAAGCGAATCACATGATTCTTCCCACTATATATATATAATGGGAAGAATCATACCTTATTCTAGATTATCTCAATTCATACTATTCATTTTATATAGGCTATACAGTGCTGTATACAGTGATTCGAGTCGACGACACCCCCCCCCCCAAGTGAATCCAACACTAATTAGTGTTTACCTTTATTTAAAGGTATTCACAAATTAGATCACTATTCTGAGGATTCGTATGAAGGCATTCATACGAAGATGAAGATGGTGGTTGAGACCATTTGAAGAGATATCTTTTGAGAAGACGAATAAGATCGTACTAGACTGAGTTTACGTACGATCTGTATGGAAGAACTAGAATACTACGTTCCCCATACTATCTTTTCGAATTATATGCTAAGAAGAGATCCCTGATCACAGTTGTGTTTTCTTCAGGATTGAATGGATCATTGATTTTATAAATTAGATTACTACATTTGTATAATTCAATGGATTGTCAGCTCAATTCGCGTCCATCACGTCCTGCTCAGAGCCCAGTACGCTTTTCGAATTCGGAACTCCCTCCTTTCGTACGAAAAGAATCACTCCGTTTCCCCCCCTCCTATTAGGAACCTTTTATTAGGCCCTCCTTCTCCATCTCATAAAACGAAACGTCCTCCTTCGTATCAAAAACAACCGCTCAACCTCATTTTCTTCATAAAACGAAACGTCCTCCTTCGTGCCAAAACAACCGCCCAACCTCCTTTACTTCATGGTACGAAACGCTCTCCTTCGTACATCTGTTAAGTCAGAAAAAGGCCTGCCTACCAGAAACAGTAGACCTAATCCAATCCGATTCGAAAGGAAAAAGGAAAAAGGTTATAAAGTTGAAGAGCCTACTACAATACGAGCTATTTGACGAAATAGCTTCACAAATTCTGTACGAATTCGACCTCCATTCGTACCCTTGGGAGGACACACTGCTTTGAAACCTTGCAAGCTTCAAACCGCCATCCCCTCACCAAGAAGAATCCAATCACCCACATATTTCAAGTTTTGCGAAGGAATAGAAGAATGGCCCACTTCTATTTATCTTTGTACAATGATTGGATACCCCTCTCTCAGTTCCATTTCAAATCCGACTGAATACGAAGTTACCCCACTCGATCGAATCGATTCAACATCCCCCCCCCTTGATCACCCCACTCTAGCGAATAAGGCTCTTCCCCACTTATACGCAACTTTCAATTCGATTTATTCTTCGAACCCCACCTTTTAGTTCGATTATAGAATGAAGGAGATAAGGAGAAGAAGGAGAAGGAGTGTTTTAGTTCGAGGTTTTAGATTTCAAGGGATATAGCTAGTACAATTCATTCTTTATGTCGTACGTTCCGAATTTTCATCGAAAAATGGAAATTCTGCCTGTGTCGGAACGTACGATCACATGCTTAAGCGAATCACATGATTCTTCCCACTATATATATATAATGGGAAGAATCATACCTTATTCTAGATTATCTCAATTCATACTATTCATTTTATATAGGCTATACAGTGCTGTATACAGTGATTCGAGTCGACGACACCCCCCCCCCCAAGTGAATCCAACAAATTCTAATCAAAATTAATTTTATACTCTAATCAATCCAAAATATATCTGGTTTCTTATATATTACTTTTTATTATAAATCCTGATATTATAGATTTCTTTAATTCTTTTTATTTCATTATAGATTATAGATTTATTATAGACCAAACTAATAACCTTAAGGTTAAGATTTATTACTACCAACTTTTTAATCCTTTATTAAGGCCCGGGCTTTTGGTGGCTCTGGCACCTTTTAGGCTGACTAATCGTGTCCTGCGCTGACATAGGACTTTGATCGGCTTTTCTAGTATAATGACTTTGTAAAGATTTCGTATCTTTTCTAAACCAAGATGGTTAAATCGTCTGTACCATAATAGATAAATCTCTAGATCCCTTTTGATCTTATCTGAAGAGATGTCTAAAGTGATCTTGTTTGATTCAGTGTTACTAATAATCTCTATACTCTGAAAAACAATATCTTCGTATTCTTTCGCGATCTCCGAGATTATATAAATTTCTTTATCTATTTTTATTTTAATAATATTTATTTTATTCTTTCGAAAATATATATGATCTGAATTAAATCTATCTTTGAGCCCAGTTTTACAAATCTTTTTACCAAAAAGAAGGTTGATTCCTAATCCTGATATATATAATATCTTTGAAAGTAAAACCATACCACCGTTTTCTAACTTTATTGTAACTATATCTATTCAATTATAATACATAACTTTTTCATCAATTTTTATTATTTTTTTCTTTATCTTTTTGATATTTCTAAAAAATAAAAGTTAATCAGATATATATGAGGAAGTATTGGTATTTACATATTAGCGAAAGGAGATGGTTTTATAAATAAATTTTTTAGAGATATGACATTTTTTTTTGTTAGATTTTTTTTTGTTTTCTAATAAATCGAAATTAACTAAAATGTTAAAAGGAATAGAAGTTACCGGTGCTAAGCATGTGTAGTGATTAGTAATACGGTTACCTAAACAGACTAGATTAGATGAACCATAGATAGACATATTGGTCCTCTTATATAATATTAAAGGAGAATCAATATGCTTATATGTGTAGTAAGATAGTTAATATAGAGGCCTTTTTCATTCAATCTTTTAATAGGTTATAAAATCCGGTTAGTATAATCTCTAAATATAATTGATGCGGTCATTATTACGATCCAATTTGTAGAGTTGAAGAATACACAGCATTACCCTATAACCAGTATATGGTACTGTAATCATCATTATCATCAATTCGCGGAGTTGAAAGAGTATGCAATACTATTTACAAATAAATATGTATGCAATACAATAGAAAGTATGCAATACTAATTATACTTATATTTATAATCTGTGTGGATCTATTTATATAAAAAAAGGGAAGGAAAACCTTGCAAATTCTCTATATAGATATCAAAATAAACGAAATCAAAGAGCAAATCAAGAACATCCCGAATCTTACTCAAAAGATTTATAAGCGATGGTTTTAATAAATGAAAATATAATTGAAAGAAAAGGATTAATTCTATATAATTGAGTTTATATTATAGAAGCATACTAAGATTAAAGGAATTGGAATGGAAATTGATAATATTGAAGTTTTCCTAATCCTTGTAGAAAACAAAGTTGTAAATATAAGGCTTAATCTTAATAAAAAGATCAAATATTTGAAAGATAAAGCTAATATATTTTTATATATATATAGATTACTTAATAACAATAATAAAGCATTTATTGATAAGTATAATATAGTATAAATATTATAGAATTATTTGAAAACAAAGTATTTAAGAACCAACAATATCACAACAAATTCATATTTAACAATAATTCAAACATTTATTTTCAAGTCTATTAGTTATTTAGAGATAACTGTTATTGAAGCCTAAAATAAATTAAAAGAATACTAATATAAGCTTGATACTATCAACCTTATATTCAAGGATTTATACAAAGACAAAGCCCTATTTTTAATTTTAATTAAAAACCTACCAAACAAATACCAAATGATAATCAATGTTATAAGCATTTAAAGTATATTAGAAATAAAAAACAAAATTAAATATCTTATTACTAAAGAGTTTAGTATTTAAGAGATAGAATAAGTTTATACTATTAGCGGAAAGTATATAATCCCAAACCAATAAAAAGATAGCAAAAAATCAAGCCCAATAATATAGTAAAACTAAAAGGAAATAATTAATACTTATACTTACTATTTCTATAAATATAAAAAGCATTTTCTATATAATTGCAAAGATCTTACACTCATATAAACTCTGATTTACAAACACCACAAAACCCAGCAACGAAAAGCAACATTTAAAAAGACAACCAAAATATTATTTTCTAAGAAAAAAAGTAATCAAACTCATCTTATAAATAGCAAAGATCTTTTAGTTAATTTCGATTTATTAGAAAGCAAAGAAAAATTTAACAACAAAGAGTGTTATATCTTTAAAAAACTTATTCATAAGATTACCCCCTCTTACTAATATACAGATATTAATACTTCCTTACATATATCTAATCAATTTTTATTCTTTAAAAATATTAAGAAAATAAAAAGAAAGATGATAAAAGTTGATAAAAGAATTATATATTATAATTAAATAGATACAACTACAATGGAGTTAGGAAATGGTGATATGGTTTTATTTTCAAAAATATTATATATATCGGGATTAGGAGTCAACCTTCTTTTTAATAAGAAGATTTGTAAAACTAGACTTAAAGATAGATTCAATTCAAATTATATATATTTTTAAAAGAATAAAATAAATATTATTAAAATAAAAATAAATAAAGAAATTTATATAATCTTAAAGATTATAAAAGAATATAAAGATATTACTTTCTAGAATATAAAAATCATTAATAATATTAAATCAAACAAAATTATTTTAGATATCTTTTCAAATAAAATCAAAAAGGATCTAAAGATTTATTTATTATGGTATATTTATTTATTTATTTTAATTTACATCCGGGGGGCAAGCCGCAGGGGCTCGCCACGACCTCCCAGGGGGTACTAGGGATGGACTATGCTAGTGGGGGTGCCGGCATAGCCACGCGTTCCGTTCTTCTACGGCTGTGATGCAGGTCGGGGGAGAAGCGGCCAGGGGCGCTGTGCGCGCTCCTGCCGCTTGTCTCCCGCTTGCAATGTCGGTGCTGTTCAACCCACTTCATGCTGGGTAGTCCAGGTTTGCGGCTGGCTATAGGGCCCTATCTTGTCAGTTTTTGTGTGTTGCAGTTTGTACGCGGCGGTGGAGGAGGGGGAACGGCTCCAGAGGGGGGTGCAGCCCTGGTTGGCAATGTGAAAGTGGGAGATCAGAGGCTCTCCGGGGAAGCTAAGCGTGGTTGCTCGAAGTGATTGGTGATCGCTAGGAAGATTGCGAAGTCTGTTGGGGTCTTCAGAAGAAGAGAGAGATAGTCGATTGCACTCTTTGTGTCTCGCGGAATTGAGTCGGGTTTGTTCGGCCAGTTGTTGAATTGGGTGCGGGAGTGTCGGCAGAGCACTAGGTGCTCAGGCTCTTTGCTGTATCCGCAGGAGCATTCTGAGGTGGCGTTGTCGTGCTGAAAGCGCCGGTGGTAGGACGCAAAATCCCCGTGTCCGGTCCTGAGCGCTACCAATCGCTGAAGAATAGGGCGGGGGAGGGCAAGTTCCTCAGGTTCCTTGACTTGGTAGCTGAGGTGCCAGCGACGGTATCGGCCAGCGAGGGAGACCTCATTTCGCTTCCACCACCTCTGCTCTGCCTCTCGTCTGAGGGTTCTGGCCGTTGAGCTTATACCACTGATAGTGGGGAGCGATGAGTTGTCGTTTTCGATGCGACCGCTATGGGCGCCCAGATCGGCGAGCCGATCGGCCTTCTCGTTTCCAAGGATTCCGGTATGTCCAGGCGACCATCGGATCGCCACTTGTCTGTTCCTCATGATCTCATGACAGCGCAGAAACGCCCATTGGGATGAGTCGGAGGCGTTGCCCCTGATGCACCAAATGACTGAGGTGCTGTCGATGCACGTAGTGATCTGCCCAGCCGGTTCCAGTCGGACGGCGCGCTCCAAACCTTTTAGAGCACCCACTATCTCGGCGTCGAAGACATGCGAGAGCGGGTTGATCGCCCCATGGCCGGATGCCACTGGAAATTGTCCCCGGTAGATCGCGTAGCCGTAGCCGACTATCTTTTGCCCTCGGTGGTACTGTTCAGTGCCGTCCGAGAAGACTGTGATATGGCTGTCAGGCAGACGATTCCACCATTGCGTGAATTCGAGCGCGGCTGCTTCTTTCTTCACGCCTCCTGTGGGGTCGGTGCGGCTCCCTGCGGAGAAGTGCGGCGGGGAGAGTATTGGTCTCGGTGCTTTCGGGATCAATCTAGCTAGTCTGCGGAGGTTGGTGTTGTTCATCTTGTGTTGAGGTGCCTGCGCTAGACGAATCGCCAGTGGGTGGTTTTCGTCCACCTTGCGGCAGAAATGAATTATATTATAACTACTTTCTAGAATATGTTATAATACAAAGTAGGTTCGCTACACCTACAGACGCTTTCCCGGCTCACTTGTGATAAAGCCACTAGTACTAGGCTTCTGTAGAATCTTCTGACTACATTAAACCACCTATTGTGTGATTACCTTCGGAAGTTCCGGCCAGGACCAAAACCATTCCTTCACGCCTCCATTCCTGTTTGCTCCTTAAGCCTATCTGATACCTCCATCATGCCCTCTGCCCTATAGTATCCGATTATAGACCGACACACGCATCCGTCCTCTCGAGCCATATAGACAGTGTCGCTGTCGCTGTCATTATATGCTACGCCTCGCGGCTAGTAGCCGTTTCGCGTTACCTTGCCGGATCTCTCCTACACAACAAGGCCGACTATGTCTCGCAGGCTTGCTATTTCAGACCCCTAGCCAGGCAGCCTTTCCATAGTGTTTCCAACCCACTAACCAAAGCTCTGCTTGTAGAATCCACTCCCCCAATGTATAGTTTGTAGTCGAAAGTAGAGCGCTAGGAGCGCGTTGCACATGTATATCGTAGGATTGGCCTCTGCCTGAGATCCTCCGCCGCCGTAATACCGATCGAGTAATGTCGAGTGTGGCTTGCTAAAAGCGTCCTTCCTGTACCGGAGCTCCTCCGCCGCTATGCCGCTCCCACACACTCGGAGGTAAGATGCTAAAAACGTCCCTCCTCCTACTCCATATATGCTCCCGCCGGCCCCAGTAGACACTGTCCTAGCCTTTGTATACTTCCTACTATTCCCCTCACCATTTGTAAATATCCGATCCAGTATACCCGCAGATCGTACGTATTGTTGGGTTGTGAAAATTCTGCACGCTAGCGCCCCAGAGGTGTTCTGTCGATTTTCGTTCGTCAAGTTAAGAATATCGGCCCTGCTCCCAACACAGGCTTCAGTCAGACTCAGCTATGTTATAGAAGCTTCATTATCCGCTGTTTCAAGGGCTAGTTCCGCTTCGCAGACGCTCTGCCGCGATATGCTCTGGCTCTGCTCCCCACACAGATTCGTAAAGGCATGGTTCCGCATCAATCCCGCTCTCATCTCCCTTCCATCGTCGAATGGTTTTCATCTCCGTTTTGCTGGTAGTCCTCTGTTCCGAGCATCTTCGCGATCACCCTCTGGTGATCAGCTGCGCGTACCTTCGCTCCCAGTACGGCCTCCGATTAGTGTACAACCACCACCCGGCTCCAGCTGACTCTACTTAGCTCTCCGATCGCACGACCGAAGGTTCGTAGGATACACCACGTACAGGTGAGAGTCATCGTATCCCATTTATTATGGTATAAACAATTTAATTATCTTAATCTAGAAAAGATACAAAATCTTTATAAAGTTATTATACTAGAAAAGCCGATCAAAGTTCTATCTAAGATCTTTGTATACAAAATATATATATTTACTAAGATAAAAAATCTAATTCCAAAACAATTCAGTTCTTATAAAACAAAAAAATTAGAACTCATTTATTTTAATATTGCTAATCCATTCTCAAAATCTTTATAAAAAAATCGCTACTTTTTATTAATTATAGATAACTGGATAAAAATGAATTGAATCTTAACCTTGAAAACAAAAGATGAAGTTATATTAAAACTAAAGAAGTGGAAAACCGAATTAAAATTTGGTATTAGTAATAAGATAATAGCAGCTCGAACTAATAATGTACTAGAGTTAATCCAAGCTATAAGAGAGTGAAACTCTGGGATTCGATCAGAACTGACTATTGTAATATCATCCTATCAAAACGAAGTTGTTGAGAGAAACATTGGTATTACTGAAGCCGATATGAGAGCTATATTAAAAGAAGCTGGATTGCTATTGGAATTCTGGAATAAAGCTGTTGAATATAATATACACTATAGGAATAGAACGAATATTGAATTAATCATTGATAACAATATTGTAAGTTCAATCGAAGTGTTTATAGGATTAACCCCAGATATTAATTATTGTAGAATATAGGGGAATAAGTACTATATATATATCAATCTAAAGATAATCCTAAAGGATTAACAATATAATAAATTATAAAATATAATCTGAATAAATATTTTTATAGAATACTTATATATAATCAATAAATATATTAAAATATATTTATTAAAACTAGGTTATATTATATAAATAAGTCAAATAATTATAAATGAATTCAAAAAAGAAGGAGATTTAGATTTGAGAATAAGAAACTTTATATTAGACTCTCAAGGTATAAAAAATGTTATTCCCAATAAAAAACCTAGAGATAGATTTTAGAAGATATAAGAAGTACAAGAATTTCCATTTAAATCCCTACAAAATGCTACTACCCCTGATTATCCAAAAGTTATAATCCCTAATATATCTAAAGTCAATAATATTTAGTAATTCAATGAAGATAGTAAAGGGAATATTATAAAAATTAACTCATTTACAAAATTAATCCTATCTTTAGGAATAAAAGAAATAAAGATGTTAGATGTAATATTTGAAATTAATAAACCTTTAATAAAAACCCTAATTATATTTATAGATATAAACCCCCTTGAAAGATACTTTTTTTGAAAACATAAACGAAACAATAATAAGTTAGATAAATATATTCAAAAATTAATAAAAGTAATAATAACAATATTCTTAGCAGATCTAAATGGAAACACTATTGAATATACTATGATCTTTATATTCCTTATATTAAGGATCGATCTGAGTATTAAGATAAAAATGTTCGAAAGTTTTTAAGTGATTTTGGGAAGCTTTATAAATGAAAATATAGTTTTCCTTGTAGAATAGATTCTAGGAATTCCCATCCCTATTATATATAACCAGGTAATCTCAAATCTTAAATATAATGAAAAATGGAAGCAAGCTATTTAAGAGGAAATCAGTTCATTAGTTGAAAATAATATTTGAGAAAAGTATATTCTATCAAAAGAAGGGAATCTTGTTTCAACAAAATAGATATTCATAATAAAAATAAAGGATAATAAGATTGAGAGATTCAAAGTACAATTAGTAGTAAAAGGTTTTAATCAAATTCTTGAAAAAGATTATAATGAAACCTTTGTTTCTATAGTGTGATTTGATACACTTCGCTTATTTTTAGTAATCATTGTAAAGGAAAACTTAGAATGCTAGTATTTTGATATAAAGAATGTTTTTATAGAATTTTATTTCAAGAAGGAAATATATCTTGTACCACCTTAAAAAGTTAATGTATTAGATGAATACATTTTATATGTACTACAGAGTTTGTATAGCCTCAAGTAAGCTGGATGAGATTGAAATCAATTTTTAAAGTTTGAATTGATTAATTGGGGCTTTATTTAAAGTCTCGCCAATCCGTATTTGTATATATATGTTGTTTGATAATTCAATCTATTAATTTATGTTAATAATATAATCGCCTTTTCGACCTCAAAAAATCAACTCAATTGGTTTTTTATAATACTCTCCTCACATTTTAATATTAAGAATTTAGGGGAAATTAGCAAGATTTTAGATATTAGGGTTATAAGAGATCAAGCAAATAGATTATTTATATTGAATTAGAAAGAATATCTGGAAGTTATACTCACAAAATTCGGAATCTTATACGCTCAGTATCACGTTAAAAAGATATCAGCTACTGATTACTTATATTTATAACCAACTACAAAAAACAATGAATTAATTGATGTTATTGAATATTAATAAGTTATAGATAGCCTTATTCATTCAATAGTATATACAAAACCAAATATCTCCTTCGTATTAAACCGACTATCACAGTATATGGCAAAGTTAATGAAATGCTATGGAATAGGAATAAAGAATTTAATACAATATCTGAAGACTATAATCACTCAGAAATTCAAATACAAACCTAAGAGAATATAATATCAAATCACAAAGGAATACAATTTATTAGTAGATATTATAAAAGTCTTCACTAATACAGACTAAACAAGTAATCAATATAATTAGAAAAGTATTTTTAAGGGAATTATTATGTTCTATAAAGGATTGATATTGTAAACTAATAAAAAGCAGAATTCAATAATAATATTGAATGCTAAATCTGAATATATATCAATAACTGTCGGAACGTACGATCACATGCTTAAGCGAATCACATGATTCTTCCCACTATATATATATAATGGGAAGAATCATACCTTATTCTAGATTATCTCAATTCATACTATTCATTTTATATAGGCTATACAGTGCTGTATACAGTGATTCGAGTCGACGACACCCCCCCCCCAAGTGAATCCAACTGTCAGGGTTCAGTAGTAGGTAATATGCCGGGAAGGTACCGATTGGTATGTCAGAGGTTAGGTAATAAGGTGTATTGGATTCTAGTCAAAACTAATCTTATGCCCCGGCCAGTCCAGGGCATATCCGGTCCCTTATATATTACTCTTTATTGTAGGTCCTGATATCATAGATTCCTTTAGTCCTTTTCATTTCATCATAGATTACGGGCTTGTCGTAGGCCAAGCTGGTAGCCTTAAGGTTAAGGTTTACTACTACCAACTTCCCGATCCTTTGCCAAGGCCCGGGCCCTTGGTGGCCCCGGCACCTCCCAGGCTGACTAATCGTGTCCTGCGCTGACACCAACAATAACAATATTCACCAAGTAAGGGAAATAGTTAGTCTAAATACTCAAAGATCTTAGAAAAATAGAATATATATTTGTATACAAAGATATTATTCAATTGCTAGACAACAATTAAAAAGCAATAGCTCTAACCAAAAACCTACATCTACATAAACGATCAAAGTATATTGATATATACTATTACTTTATTAAAAATCTTACTAAAAAGCAAAAAATAGTAACTAATTACATCAATATATCGGATATAATAACAAATAGGATAACTAAACCTCTAGCAAAAGTAGCATTCGAAAGGTTCAAGAATATACTAGGATTGAGATTATAGAAATGCGGAAGATCGGGGAGATCAAAGGTAGTAATTCCTATGGAGAAGTGTTAAAAGGAATAGAAGTTATTGGTGCTAAGTATGTGTAGTGATTAGTAATACGGTTACCTAAACGGGCTAGATTAGATAAACCATAGACAGGCATATTGGTCCCCTTATATAATACTAGAGGAGGATCAATATGCTTATACGCATAGTAAGATAGTCAATATAGAGGCCTCTTCCACTCAATCTTTTAATATAAAAGATTTTTGTTATTTACAAAATAAGTTTGATTATTTTCTTTCTTAGAAAATGATATTTTGATTATCTTTTTAAATATTGTTTTTTGTTGTTGGGTTTTGTGGTATTTGTAAATCAAAGCTTATACAAATATAAGGTTTTTGCAATTATGTAGAAAGTATTCTTTGTATTTACAAAAATAGTAAGTATAAATATTGACTATTTCCTTTTGGTTTTGCTACATTATTAAACTTAATTCCCTACTATGTCAGGGTTCAGTAATAGATAATATACCGAGAAGATATTGATTGGTATATCAGAGATTAGGTAATAAGGTATATTGAATTCTAATCAAAACTAATTTTATACCCTGGTTAGTTTAGGGTATATCCGATCCCTTATATATTATTCTTTATTATAGATCCTAATATTATAAATTCCTTTAGTCCTTTTCATTTTATTATAGATTATGGGCTTATCGTAGACCAAGTTGGTAACCTTAAGGTTAAGGTTTACTACTACCAACTTCCCAATCCTTTGCCAAGGCCCGGGCCCTTGGTGACCCCGGCACCTCCCAGACTGACTAATCGTGTCCTGCGCTGATATACTATTTCTTTATCGATTTGGGATTATATACTTTCTATTAACAGTATGGGCTTATTCTATTTCTTAAATATTAAACTTTTTAGTAATAAAATATTTGATTTTGTTTTCCATTTCTAATATATTTTGAATACTTATAATATCAATTATTATTTGATATTTGCTTGGTAAACTTTTAATTAGAACTAAAAATAGGGCTTCGTCTCTATATAAATCTTTGAATATAGGGTTGACGGTACCAAGCTTATATCGATATTCTTTCAATTTATCCCAGGCTTCAATAACAATCATTTCTGAATAGTTAATAGGTTTGAAGATAAATATTTGGATCATTATCAAGTACGAATTTACTATAATATCGCTAGTTTTTGAGTACTTTGTTTTCAAATAGTTTTACAATATTCATACTATATTATACTCATTAACAAACACTTTATCATTATTACTAAATGATCTGCATATATACAAAAATACACTAGCTTTATCTTTTAAATATTTGATCTTCTTATCAAGGTTAAACTTTACATTTATAATTTTGCTTTTTACAAAGATTGGGAAAACTTCAATACCATCAATTTCCATTCCAATTCCTCCAACCTTAACATGTTCCTACAATATAAACTTAATTATATAAAACCAATCCTTTCCTTTCAATTATATTTTTATTTATCGAAACTATTATTTGTAAATCTTTTGAATAAAATTTGGAATGTTTTTGATTTGCTTTTTGATTTCGTTTATTTTGATATCTATATAGAGAATTTGTGTCAGGGTTCAGTAGTAGATAATATGCCGGGAAGATACCGATTGGTATGTCAGAGGTTAGGTAATAAGGTATATTGAATTCTAATCAAAACTAATCTTATACCTCGGTCAGTTTAGAGTATATTCGGTCCCTTATATATTATTTTTTTATTATAGATCCTGATATTATAGATTCCTTTAATCCTTTTCATTTCATTATAGATTATAGACTTGTTGTAGACTAAGTTGATAGTTTTAAGATTAAGATTTACTACTATTAATTTCCCGATCCTTTGTTAAGGCCCGGGCTCTTGGTGGCCCCGGCACCTTCCAGACTAACTAATCATATTCTGCGCTGATAATTTGCAAGGTTTTCTTCCCCTTTTTCTATATAAATAAATCCGTACAAATTATAAATATAAGTATAATTAGCACCATATACTTTCTATCATACCACATACGTATTTATTTGTAAATAGTATCACATACTCTTTCAACTCCACGAGTTAATAGTAGTAATAATCACAGCACCATATATTGATTATAAGATAATACCATACACTTTGTTAAAAGATCATGTAGAAGTTGGTGGAAAAGCCTTAATATTATTAAGTTCTACATAGAGATACGATATATATGTATGGACTCGATAGAGTCACATGTGGGCTAATCCCGATATAGCATAGCGTGATATGCGGTATAAGCACCTTTTCTAACACTCCCCCATGCTGATATCGTATATCTGAAGTTATGTAGCCTATCGAAAGCTATGGGAAGGTTATGGAAGCTATATTGTAAATCGGTGCTATAGTTGATCTCAATCAAGCTAAGCGGTATGATCTATATCGTAAAGATGTGTGTGCAGCATCCGATCGCTCTCATTCGGTGAATCTCGAGAGGCGCTAATAAGTGCTCTGAAGCTAGCGAGTTGACTTCAGAGTACACTGGAAAGCGCTTTGAGGTGATAGTGTTGATCTCAATAGTCTTCAAGGAGCGCTCTGGGATCAGTAAGTCAGATCTCAAAAGCCGCCAGGAAGCGTTCTGGGATCAGCAAGTGATTGACAATGAAGACGCTGGTCGCTGATAATACCTCTTCCAGGAACCAATGTTTTTAACCAATTTTTAAAGAAAATCGTCTCCTCTAGGGCTACCCAATACCTAGTGTAGACGCTTCTCTAAGGGCGTAGGGATCGTACTGATAGTACGATACCTACTGACCTATAGAGCATATACCTCTACAGCTCTTCCCTCTAAGAGGAGCTGGGATACAGTCTCCTACATGATCACCCTGATCATATAGAATCCCTTGATCCTTGCTCTCCTCTATAAGAGTATAGGAGATGTCGTACACCTCTCCTATATGGTGGAACGCCAGGGCGCTCCCCCACAGAGTGTATCCTACAACTCTTCCTCTCCCTCTTGGATATATCCAAGAGGGGACACAAGACTGACGGTGATACCCTTGATCACCTTGGTCTTGCTGGTCTCTACCATAAGGAGTGTAGGAGATGGTCCCACCATCTCCTACATGGTGGAACACCAGAGTGTTCCCCCAAGTATAGTAGTACGCGTTCTCCCACTACCGTAGTCATCCGCTCCTCCTCCACATATGGTTTCGGATCGCCTCCGGTTCCCTTTGGGACCTCCGGCTCCCTACACTCAATGCCTTCGGGTCCCTACAGACCCTCCGGCTCCCTATATACTCTCCCTCCCCCTCGATCGCCAGTGTAGCCATTGTCGACATAGAAGATCGAAGTCGAAATCGTATGAAGACGGTGATCGAAAAGAAAACGAAGATCCCCTCGGAGGGGACCAGGAGAGGACCAAAATGATTGTATACGAGTAGAATACAAGTAAAATTCGATCGCTTATCGGAAGGAGATGAGATTGAGAGTTGAAATGTCGTAAAATGGCGGAACTGGTGAGCGAAATAAATTAAACACCATAAAAATCTATTAAATAAAACAATAATCCAATGATCATTACACTCATCAGATCGTAGGTGTGGATGATCGGAAAACTGTCGAAGAAATGGGGGGGATGGCGGGGAAATTTCTGAGACGAAGAAAATCTTATTAAATTAGATGGGTTTCGTAGCTCCCCCAAAAACTATATCCAAAGCATTCTCAACTTCAAGGTTTTCTACAGGTAACCCTCAACTGTATAAAGTTTGATCGATTCGTAAAGCACTGCCGGTTGCTTATATCGCATCGTTGCTATCGATGTAGGGCTTACGGGGATCGAAAAGAAAAGAATCGAAAGTGAGACGAGGGAATCTTGCTGTAACTAAGATTCTCGAATTGTCGAAAGAAGATAAGAGTGGGTGGCAGTCGTCTGCCAGAGCTTCGTCGCCCTCTTCAACCCCGTAGGTTGGATCGCTGTGATACCGCGTACCTGAGTATTTGTTACGGTCTCCACCGTCTTCAACCCCGAAGATTGGATCGCTATGGTGCCGCGCACCTGAGTATTCATTACGGTCTCCACCGTCTTCAATCCCGAAGATTGGATCGCTGTGGTGCCGCGCACCTGAGTATTCATTACGGTCTCCACCGTCTTCAATCCCGAAGATTGGATCGCTGTGGTGCTGCGCACCTGAGTATTCATTACGGTCTCCACCGTGATAGCGCCGCGCGCTTTACGACACCACACAGGATGCCGGAATCTCACGACGGCACCGAAGCCAGATTCATTCGCCGAGCGGAGCCGCGCTCCCCCAATCGATCAGTTGGATTGGGCCAGATGCCACCTGGTCGTCTTTGGGATTTAACCTTGTTTACGAAGACGACAGTCTCCGGATTTGACGAAGTCGCTACTGTCTGTTGTAGCATTAATCAAGTGACTCCGGAAGACTAATCCTAGCGCCGCGCGAACCCGGGCTCATAACCTGTTAAAAGATCATGTAGAAGTTGGTGGAAAAGCCTTAATATTATTAAGTTCTACATAGAGATACGATATATATGTATGGACTCGATAGAGTCACATGTGGGCTAATCCCGATATAGCATAGCGTGATATGCGGTATAAGCACCTTTTCTAACACACTTTTCAATTTTGCAAGTTGGATTGTAGTAATAACCACATCAATTATATCCAAAGGCCATGCTAACCGGGTTTCATAATCTATTAAAAGATTGGATAGAAAAGGCTTCTATATTGACTATCTTTCTATGCGTATAAACATATTGATCCTCCTTTAGTATTATATGAGGGGATCAATATGCCTGTCTATGGTTCGTCTAATCTAGCCCGTTTAGGTAACCGTATTACTAATCACTACACGTGCTTAGCACCGGTAACTTCTATTCCTTTTAACATGTTCGATTATTATTTCATAAGTTTCGATTTGTAGCTTGTTTTGAGAAAGCGAAACAAACATCTTGCAAGTGTTTTCATCGATTGATATAGATCCCCCTAGATTCTTTAAGAGATTACAAATCTGCCTATAGGCTTTTCTTCCTAATAAATCTCTTTCTTAAAGCCATCAATAAGTTATAGATTTTGGTATGCCTAATCAGACTGAAATGGAATGTACACTTTCTTTCGTATAACATTGATCGAATTGTTAATAAAACTCCGATTTTTTTGGTGAATCGTATTCTCCATATAATTCTCTATTAATAGGAGTAACTTCACATTTAACTGATTGCATATTGAATAGCATTTGGAAATTGAATTCATTGTTTATAATTTGGATTGTTTATTTTGAGGGTATTTTCAAAAAACACGTGTCCCGTGAGTTTGTGCACCCACTGGTGAACATCGTCATTGACTTTATCATCAGCCTGGGCATCAATTCACTTACACTTTCAATGAACACCATCACTAACAACTGATAGAAATGCTAGTTATTTCTAATTGCGATATAAGTCGTTTCTAATAAAGACAATACAAAACACTAGAGATTTCTTACTTTCTTCTTCCTTTTACCTTGTCTCCCTTTCCATACCCAAGCACTTAGATCCACCAAAACATCGCAAACTTTGTTAGATAGACTCGAGAAGTTTATTCACCCAGTACCGAATAGCATACGTGATCTTATATCGAACCAAAGAAAGATAGTACGCAGCGAAGCAACCAGATCAAAGAAATCAACGGAAGCACCTCTCCCAACCACATTGCTGTCCGCAAGTTTACCTTTCTTTCAACCAAATTCTCATCGTAAGAACGGTGTACTTGATTACCGCTCTCAGTACATTTCAGAAGTTCAAAGACGCCTCCGACGATGTTGATACTGTGGTGTCTTAAGTTACGGTACCAATTATGTGACATGGATGAAGATTTCGGATTCTGAAGATGATTGATGTATATTCCAGCGAATCTCATGAGACTAGAGTTTTTGACCGACACGCCATTGTCTGTAGCCAAATAAGCAATGTCCATGAGAAAATCGTCCACATTTGCTTCATTACACATCATTCGTCGAATTGTTCCAATACTGTGACTTAGACATCAAATGATGGGGCATGCTAGGTAACCATCAATGATAAATTCAAACAAGGTTGTATGTGATGAAGCAAAATTTGTATATAAATGTTGTCCAACTTGAGTTGGCCTGATGTGTATCTCTATGAGATTATGGATTTTGGGAATTTCATCCTTTCTATCAAAAAACGATAAATATTAGAATAAAAGTACAAGAGAACGACGATTTATTGATGTCAAAACTATTTGACATATCTAAACCTCCAGTCCCTCGACGCAACGATTTTTGAGCGGAACGTCCACGAAAGGATTGGTCAAAGGATCAAGCAGTGCTATACTATCCTTTGTCGCTGATTTCCTGCTAGTTAATGCTATCATACCTTTCTTGGCTAAATCCCCAAGTTCTCTGCTTTGAATAATTCATGGTTTCAGGTGTGGGCGGCAATGCTTATATTTCGAAGCCCAAATCACCATCTAACTCTCGAATGTCAATGTGACGGAAAGAGAGGGATGCATCGGATTATGATGCCAATGATCCGATAAAAATTAAATGATCAGCCACCTGTTCGATATCCAGTGTCCAGAAGTAGAAGAAGAAGAAGAAGAAAGGGGTCACCCTCGCAATCTCTTCACCCAATAGCTCCAAATAAATGGGTGTGATGATACGCACATCAAATTGCGGTTTCCGGGGATTGTGCTGTATTATGTTGCAAGCCTCGTGTATTGTTGGTGAAAAAGAATGAGTTGGTATTGATCTTTGGCGCCACTCTGTCTGTGCAGACACCTGGGATTCATCATTCATCCTCATGTGGTAGATAAACTTCTTTCTTGATACTTCTTGGGGGTTACAAATTTGGTAAACATTGTCGGAAGGATACGGTAAAGAGAGGGGACACATCGTAGAGCTACTTGACTATCCGGAGCAAAGGGAAATTTGGAACGAGCATGAAAGTCAAAAGGCAAGAGTTGTCGTTATCCATCTCGGCGTAACCTTTCCAAGCATTCAATGTTCGATGGCCAGACCAGGGAGTACGGAAGGAAGGAATCATAAGGAAATTGAAAAAGAGGCTTACCTAGCACCTTACTGAAACTGGAAACGGACGATAACGATGAATAATACATGCTCCTGACGGCATCTACCCAGGTGTTCGTCGATGGATGGATTCATTCCAGATGGATATAGAAGATGAATGAATGCCGTAAAATCTGAGGTTTCCAAAGAAACGTAGACTTCGTAATAAGATGATAAAGAAAATCAATGTCAAGGAAATCGTACCAGAGCAGTGAGCATCCGCCCCAAGACAAAGGAAGCAAAAAAAGCCGACTTCGCGTAGAATCTTCAACATGGACTAACAATAATCTGGGTGAAAGAGCACCAACATTCTCAGCCTGCCTTCACTCAACGCGTATAGTAGAGAAAAAAAAACGAGACAAGTCCATTTGCTCTTAAATTTTAATCATGATTTTCCATACCCCCATAACCTTTCCTTCCAACTTATTATTACTTCGTTTCTCAATTCAACCAAAAAGAAATTATTCACACTCAACACCTTAAATTATTTTCGAAGCATGTTGAATACCATCACCATTTGACCTCCCAAATCATATCCCATCACCCATACCGATACGGTACTATTGATTCGAGGGCTCAATATATCTTTCCTTGACACATCCAATACCTCACCACCCCAATTATTGCGACCGTCAATTCCCAGCCTTCAATCTTTCACGTCTCACAACTTCCACGACTTCTCCATCATGGCTTCAGCAAGCAGACCTACGCCGACTACCTCTGCTCCACGACGAAAGTCGTCGGGTCCGAAAGAGAAGAATTCCATGATCATCACTCTCAAATTATCTCCTGCAAAGTTAAGGGGTGTTGGTCAACCTTTGATCAAAGAAGACTCTCCATCAAAGGATTCCACTTCAACAATTCCAACTACTACTCCTGTCGCAAAGAGTCAAAACGGTGATGCTCCGGCCGAGTCGGATTCAAATACGCCCGTACCAAATGGTACTGATACACCAGTTTCATCATCGATGCCCCCTCCAACGGAAGCAATCAAGAAGAAGGCTGGCGTCAAGGGAAGTTCTACTGCCGCCTTAGGATCAGACACAACTCCTAGGGCTAGAGGCAAGCCAGGTCCAAAGAAGAAGGCAAGATTGTAAGTATATTGCACCCTTTAACTGTCGTCGAGCTTCAATACTATATCTCTTGCCGGGCGGGTCAATGCTCTAGGGAACACCGGGCTCCGCAGTTATCTTCTTTTACATGTGCTAACTCTATCTTAGGGATGATGGCACACTTGCTCCTAACGGAACTACTCCAAGGGCGCCCAATGGAAACAGTTCCCATC
This sequence comes from Botrytis aclada, assembly GCA_014898285.1. Classification (NCBI taxonomy): domain Eukaryota; kingdom Fungi; phylum Ascomycota; class Leotiomycetes; order Helotiales; family Sclerotiniaceae; genus Botrytis; species Botrytis aclada. The sequence continues at coordinate 2,213,187 of RCSV01000008.1, forward strand.
GCCTTGGGCCCAAGGCCAACCAAGGCGCAATCAATGCTGGCTTACGTGCCCTCGATCGTTCTGGTAAACCTTGTCGCAAATGGGAGAAGCGCTCCTTCATTATCAAAACATTTACGGGCATCCCTATCGAAATTCCTAGATGGAGAGCCCCTCCTAAAGTGACAGTCAACCCCAGTACTGAAGGTTCGTCAACTGGTGATAGTAGCAAGGAGAACAAGGAAAACAGCCAGATTGAAAGTGAGAAGAGCACCAGCGCCATGGATGTTGATGCTACCAACCTCGTCAGCTCTCCTCCAGCTATAGCTCCAGCTCCAGCTCCAGCCTCTACATCTACCTCCACTTCTGCTCCTGCTGTCGCACCTACACCAACTCAAGATCAAACTCAATCTCCTACGGTTATCGCCGCTTCCGCCTGATTCCTTTCGCCTATTTTAATCTTTTATCCTGTGTATTAGAACTCGGATCTTACCCGATCAACCTCTTCTTTCTCGTTAATGGGCAATCTTTTCAAGGAACCGGACTACAAAACAAGCCTGCTTTGTCACCAACGCAAGACATGTATAAAATTTCTTTGGTTTCAATTTACTAGGCTTTGGGAAAATCTACGGGGCGTTGTGGATGGGATGGGATGGAGTGGAAATAAATTCCGCCCAAGCAATGGTGTTTCTGGCGTTTCCTCGAAGCAGGGGAGTGTTCATGTAGCATATCGCGGCCTTTAGGTTCACGCATTATTGCTTAAACAATTCTAGATTATGACTACTTTCTTACTTTCATAGCCTGACCGGGCGGGCATACAAGGGTCCATTCACGTGTTTCCTTACCATGACCTCCCGTCCAGAGTTTCAACCATGATGGTAAGCTATTCGCAGATGGATGAGTGAATACTTCAGTACCTTCTACTTTTACACCGGTAGCTGCGACTGGCTGCTCATTTATGTCATCGGCTTGCGGCAACTCTCATTTCTTATAAGGGACCCAGATATCCATGTTATTCTCGGATGTATGTGTTCATCATGGGACATTTACATAGTAATGATATTTTTGTTTGAGGTTGTATATAAATTGACATAATGGATAATACGATTATTTAAGTTTAGATGGGCGTTGATTGATTTTCGTGTGGTCTATCTGATGTGTTCTTCTTAAAGATTCGACCTCAATTGGGTGATATGTGTTTATACTAATAAGTATATTGCTATGGCTGGGAGCCGTGCTTGTTCAAATGGGTTGCAATATCAATACATTGTGGTCTTGTATCTTTGGGATGGTTTCTGGCATCATTCAAAGTAGGAGCTTCAGATGGGATATTGAAGACCTTGAGAGAATATCGATCAACTCCTATATGCATCTAGGTACCTAGCTAAATTGATTAATTGCCTACCTACCTGATTATCATACCGCTCATATTATTTTGTAATAATCATAAATGTCACTCAAATTATGGTGAATTTGTTCATAAGCTGCAAACGATGGAAATCAGTGAAGTTCGTGATTACCGTTTCTCCTCATAATGATTTCCATTCACACCCCGGTCATCGGAGATCGAACCATAAGAGGATTAGCTCACGTATGATGAATGGAAACATTCGAGGAACCTACCTACCAGCCCACCCAGCTACCGTACATTGATGTATTAACGATTCGATAACAACTTATCATTCGTACAAACGACAAACTGACGCTTGATGAGAAATTGAACATTCAGAAATATGATTCTAATATGAATTCTGAACACAACCACATTAACACTTAATGATATTTCGCTAGTCATGAAACAATCCAACTACTACTGGTACATCACACTTCGTCTCCACCTTGGTCCAATCCATCATTCACTACTGAATTGAGAGCTGCAGATAGGTAATAAACACAACTTCTGCGCCTTACAACCTCAAGCTCAAGGAACAAAACAACACAGAACAACTCCATACACAAACAACCCTGTCGACTTCTAAATACTCGCAAGCAACAACGAATCTCTTCTCATTCTAACTACTGTCTACATACTTTCCGAAATGACAAACTCATATCCTTCGGGCTCGCCGGGGGTTCCAGACTCTGGCATGCCTACTGGAGCTCCCGGTTTCATGCCTCGAAGATCTTCATACGCCTCTGTTGTATCTGGCATAGCTGCCGGGAACCCTCAACAATATGGACAACCTTCAAGACCGGGCCATTTCGCAAATCTCCTAAATTCGAACACACACATGTTAAATCAACAACATGATTCCATTTACTACGATCCAAATTATAATGGGCGACATGGATATGGGGCATTCGCCGGGTTTGATGAGGAGAATGGTAATGGCGGGGTCAATCAAGGACGGTCAGGATCATGGGGTAGAGGGGAACAACTGCCTAGCTTTTCAAGCGCTTTTGGTTCACTCGCAAATGAGTTTTCTTCACTCCCAAATGGGTATGGGTATGGTGGACTAGGTGGGAATGCAGACCATTTCTTTGTGCCCTCATATCTGAGGGGATCGAAATATGTGCAAAAGTTAGAGGAAGCGCACAAGGCAAAGGTCCTAGCGCATAGAGATGGGTCAGCCCCATCATCACAACCAAATTCTCTTTCAACTAGTGCTAGCAGTGTTAATCTACATGCAAAGATGGTCCCTTCGCATCGAGGTAGACCTTATGACCTCGTCGAAAAAACTCCCCTCATCGAAGATGAAACCTTATCCCCATTGCCAAGTAAATGGAGTACAACAGACAAATTCGGAGCACTGGAAGTCACAAGTGATGGCTTTGAAGTGAAATTGACGGGTCCGAAATCCATGAACGATCGAGATAATGATGCATCCGCCATCAGATCCGATTACCCCATGCCTCCCCAGTGTGGAATTTATTACTTCGAGGTAACAGTTTTATCGCGGAAGCGAGAAGAGTATGGTTCTCAGTTTATTTGCATGGTTGAAGCCTCACTAACGCCCACCTTAGTAGCTCTATTGGTATTGGATTTTCTACCAAAAAAATACCCTTATCAAGATTACCTGGATGGGAACCTGATTCTTGGGCATATCACGGTGATGATGGTCATGGGTATGCTGGTGCAAGTGTTGGAAAAGCTTACGGTCCATCGTTTTCTACAGAAGATGTAATAGGTTGCGGAGTCAACTTTTCAACTGGTGTTGCCTTCTTCACAAAGAATGGGGATCATTTAGGTCAGTATTTGTAAACTTTTTCTCATACTAAAACTCGATTTTATTCCATTGCTTCTGTTCTGTCTTGTTGGAACACCTGCTAATATCTTCATTCAAGGTATCGCATTCCGAGATGTAACCGGAAGAGGCGAGCTTTTTCCATCTGTTGGTATGAAGAAATCTGGCGAGCATATTAGAGTGAATTTCGGACAAAGTCCGTTCGTCTACAACATAGATGAAATGATCTTGGTCAGTGAAATTTTTTCTTTAATGTCTTTGTGTCTTTAGCCCCAAGAACCCTTGTCTGCTATGCATCATTTATTTCGGACCAGTCGCGCACCGAACTGTTGGAGAGACAGCTCATAGTAAGAAATCGTGACCTAACACTTTTACAGCACGAAGAACGTCGAATCAAGAATGAAATCGCTTCCACCAGGTACTTAATTTCGATCTTGTAGCTTGTTGAGATGCTAAACAGTCTCGTAGTACTACAAAACTTCAACCGCCATTGAATGAAACAGAATTGATTCAATCTCTGGTATGAATTACTCTCAAGACGTTCCACAATCTAATGACTGATTCTGGATAGGTTCTGCAATTTCTAACACATGATGGCTATGTCGAGACCGCAAGAGAATTTGCGAATGAAGTTCACTCTGAAAAGACGGCTTTGAACATGGATCCTAATGTTACTATACCAGGATTCGATATCAAAGATGACCAAGATGCTAGCCATAGGCAGCGTGAGTATTCCCGACTAATGCCAGAGATCAATACTAATTTCATACAGACATACGCACAGCAATATTAGAAGGAGATGTTGACCAGGCCCTCAAACATACTAACGCATATTATCCTCAAGTTCTGAAAGACAACGAACATGTTTATTTTCGATTAAGATGTCGCAAGTTCATCGAAATGATTCGACAGATGGCAGAAATGCATAACTCTAATTCTACCAACGTATCGAAGAAGAATTCGGCGCATAATGGGGATTGGTATGATGACATTATAAATCATGATATGGAACTGGATGATCATCAACCCCAGGCCAACAATTGGGATAGAATGGAAACGGACGGCGGTGATACTTTTGAAACCGATTATCAAAATTTGCTATCAGATACATTGTCATATGGACAGGTCCTTCAAGCAGAATTTAAAGACGATCCAAGAAGAGAGGTTAGCAAAGCTTTGGAAGATTGTTTCTCGTTAATTGCATACAAAGATCCTATCAATGAGAAAAGCGTCTCTCATCTCTTGGATCCTAGTGGAAGGGTTGCTGTAGCAGAGGAATTGAACTCTGCTATTCTTCGTAAGTCATCTCTCTCACTTGCATTTCAGCTTGAAGAATACCTAGTGCTCACTTTCTTGTTTGTGTGCTTGGTTGCTAACACAGGCAAAAGTCTCCCTTGGCAAATCGTCCTCAGCGGCCCTCGAACGTGTCTACCAACAAACAACGGTACTCCTAGAAGACCTTAGGAAATCGGGCGGGCCGGGGGCTTTCGTTAATATTGATAATTATATCAGACCGAGGAGGAATGATGGCGCTAGTAGAAATCATAGTCAGGGTTAATGGGGAAATATTTGTAAAAAATCCCGGTGGTTTCGGGAAAGGATGCGAGCAGAGTATTCTCGAATGGGTCAGGGATCCGGGAAAGGATTGGAGATTGAAGATCGGAGTGAGCAATGAAGGTCGGAGTGGGTAAATGAATGATTAATGATTAGCAACACGGAATGGTATACTATATTTAATGAAGTCATACCCGGCTGCAAAGCGAAGATACATCCATTCGAATGTGTGAGCGTGTGATAGTGGTGTGAATACACTTTTCTTACAGTACTAGTGACGTTGATGACTTTTTTTTTCACGGTATGACAGACACGGCATGATTTTTTGTATGCTTTTTGATGAGGATGGTATTATGTTACTTGATATTGCTTGATATTACTTGATATGTTTGTAACATGTAGTTAAAAGAGAAGGCAAGGGCTTGCTTGAATGAGGGTAGGGGATGTGTTGATGGGTACGCAATATCACAAAGAAATACTAGATAGATATTTCAAACCAAGACGCAATTTGTTTCTGCGAGTCAAACATTTGGTATTATTATCTGGGACAATAATATATGTGTGTAATCCCATTTGATTGTCTTCCAAAATTACGTCTTTCCTCTCCTCGCCTCTCGTCTCCTCTCCTCTCCTTTTGTCTAATAACAATATAATGAATAGTAAAGTGAGTAAGTCAACCAACCAACGAAGCAGATGGTTATTATTAAATTGAGGTGAGGTGGAAAAAAATTGGATTGAATTGAATTGAATTGAATTGGATTGGATTAAGTAATCAATCAATTGACACTCAACAAAAAAAAAGAAGAAAAAAATTGGAAGGAAAAGGAAAGGAAACGCCTAAAAACACCATGTGTGTGTGTGGTCCTGGTATATGCTAAATGCTATACATATCCTAGATGCCCGAATGCCGGAACGCCGCCGTCGCCGTTGCCACCTGTCTGTTCTGTCTTGAACTCGTGGTTTCGTTATTGGGGGATGTGGTGGATAAGTGGATGGGGAGTGTTGTGATGTCATGTCATGTGTGCTGAGGTTTCGAAATCGTGAGAGGAGAGGAGAGTATAGATGTACATTTAGATTTAGATGAAGGGGTTTGTTGAAGGGAAGCGAGATATGAGTGAGTGGTTTGTGGGAAAACTACACAGATGGTAGATTTCTGGTTACCCATCGCTTCTTCTTTTCTTTTCTGCTCTTTCTCTTTCTCTCCTGTTCATCTTGTGTTCGTAATGCGAGTTATCTGACGCTCGGTTTCTGGGCGTTGGATTGATTGATCAAGATTCGCATAGATGGGTAGGCAGGTGTATATGCTACCCATCATATGTATATCGTCATCTTCGCACGTTCATCAACATCGTAATTCTCCATATCTCCAATATTTACAATCCGCAGCCCTCCATGTCTCGCATTAGACATGCCATTTGTGCCCGCTTGGCGGCTTCGGCGACGAGGTTGAAATCTTTGAGAAATGGGGAGGTTTCGTCTTGACTCGAGGAGCGCTGGGGCGCTTGGGGAGCGGGGGGTTGAGGTGCGGATGTTGGGCCGCTGGAGGAGGAGGAGGAGGAGGAATTCGAGGGGCCGGTTGGGAAGGATTGGAAGTAGGTTGATGAGGAGGTGGTGCGGGTTGGTGATGTGAGAGGGGCGTTCATTTTTGCGTTCTGGGGGGAAATAAGGTTGGTTGTAGGTAGATGGAAAAGTATATATTTTTCTTTGTTGTGTTTGGGAGGAAGAGCGGGGTTGAATATGCAGATTTTTGATATGAAGAACTTTCTCTTTTTTCGATAGGAGAAAAATATATATATATATATAAATCGGTATTCAAAATATCTGTATGATCTGAACGGCGTAGCTCGTTTTTCCTGCTCTTTGCTCTTGTGTTTTTTGTAACTCCCAAAATGCGTATACCTCGGTCGAACTAAGACTCAAAATTCTTCAAGTGGTTCTCATGCGGAATTTGGACAGGGTAATCTTAAACTCAAACCCCGGACTTATTGTGGGAATCGAAGATGGTTTGATCGTATATGACGATCGGTCTTGTTTTGGGACTTGGAAAAAGAAGAGCCCGAAGAAAGCTTGACTCGAAGTACGTAAATTGATACCGGATTGGTGACCTGCGATATGGTGATGGACGAGAGGATGCGTCAAGTGTCAATTTCGAAAGAGATAGGGTGAGAGGATATTCAGAGACAAAGATGTCAACTTGATCGAAAGGGATGGAGGTGAGGGGTAAAATGGCTGGGTGAGTACAAGATTGGTAGGAAGGTAACCTGGATTTGAGGTGAGATGGTAGTGGTAACGTGAAGCGGACACGGAGCACTAGTTAAGTACTCGGTAGATTCCTTGTTGTTGGAGAAGATGTGGGAAAGTGGTTCGTGAAAGAGGTCGGTCGAGATATGGGTGATGATGATTTAAGCCAGGTCCTTTGTTTCAAGTGACTTCCTTTGAGGGCAAGAAGGAATTGTTAAGTATTTGAATCAAGATGATCAAGTGACGAAGTTCTTTTCTTTGTTTACAATTTCGGATTGAAAGGGTTCAACAAGACAAGCAAGGTTTGGAAGTGGGTTGAATATGATATTCTCAAGGGTCTTATTGATTCAGAAGGGATTGCTTTCGGTAGACGTATTTTTGACAATTCGTTGTCTAACAACTTGTTAGACAACGAAGGAGCATCAACATCCGAGTTACGATTTTGAATGGGGATAATTCAGGGTTATCGATTATTGTCTCATAGGTATCCTCTTTACGAGGGAAAATCCAAATCTAATTGGCTATTTGTCTCTAAATATCCCACAACCGTTTTTCATTTGATTTTCACCAAAGTATTTGTTATCGGCTACCTACTAGGTACAGATGTTGCTAACTCCATTTATGACATGGGCAAAGAGAAGAGACCGCTTTGTTTTCTCCGCAATTGCAAGGTACTCGTGCCAATTTATCGAAGAACTAATCCATTTTTAGTATTTCCCCATATCACTATCGAGTTAGTCGTAAGTTAGCCACTTCGTAAGCACTTTCCTTCGGGTTAATATTTCATCCCGCCGAGAGCCTTATCACTGTGGACCCGAAACGGATCATACGTTTCTTTTCTTTTCATCCGAGGTACAACGATTTCCATGTTGCGAGGTCGGATAAGAGGTTAAACGCATGGAGGTATGTATGTATATGCATGAGAGTATGAAAGTGCGAGAGTATAAGAATGTCGATTTTCTGGAAAGGGCTCGGCTATTAAGTTGTGGCCCCCTTTTATCTACAGTACACACATATTTCCATCTTCCTTTCCTCTCTTTCTGACTTGCTCTTATGATAAAATGACCTTGTTGGATGTGACGATGTATATCCTTCCCTCTGACACACTAGCACGCTTATCCTGCATGTCAGAAAAAATCTTGCATGCATTTTGTACGCATCGTACGGTACCTGAGCCAAAGACCCATTTCTTATGATTCGGGGGTTCTTCTTCATACCTTGTAGGTTCATGCATCCAAGATCTTTAAAAATATTTCAAGGCAGTTCATCCCATCCAGTATCATTCCATCATTCTTTTCATAAATTCATATATACATGGAGGTTGCTATTTCGGTGGTACTATGGGGCCACACCAAGTACTGTACTGTGTACCTTCACAATGTCTTTTCAATAGTGATTTCTCGATCGCTCAATCCCTCAATCCCTCAGTCCCTCAGTCCCTCAGTCCCTCAATCCACTCAATAGGTACCTAGAACCCAGATACAATCACCAATCTGGCATCCTACGTCTAACGGATAAATCCATTTTTTCCATCAATGAAAAACGGGAGATACTTCGGCATTTAGGTGTACTTTCCGGTAAATATACGTATTGGATCGTATCGTACCTTGGTACTAACAGCTCACACTCTTCAAGACTAGGGAGAGTTGTAACTTGTATGGACCTTTAAATTTAACTCGAAATGCAAAGATGCCTTATCTTATCCTATCCTCCGTCTCCGTCCTTGCCGTTCCTCGGCCCTTTTTTTCGCATTGAAATTTGCTATGTCGCGGCTATCCAAAAAATAGAGTGAAAAAAAACAAAACAAATGAAATTAATTGAGTCGGTGCGGTGAGGCCAGCGGGCAGCGGGCAGCCTCATCATTTCAATTTTTGTCCCATCAGAGAAAAGGAAACTATCGGAAGACGCGCCGAAACTACCTGGTAACGGATTTGTTACGGATTTAACTTAACTCGATCATTATTGTTCTGATTCGATATTACCCTGGTCTGCTCTATCTAAACCCTTCGAGACTGGCAAGGGAAGCTATGCCTCCTTCAAATGAATCAATCTTGTCTGCGAGGCCGAAGCAGAATGAGAGAAATGATGGCTCGACTGCTCAGAAGGATACCACATACAATCAGTCCAATTTCACTCGACAAACAAATGCCGTGAAGGATTTATTCAGTATACCCAGACCGTTTAAGAAATTATTTGATAAAGTTCCTGCTGTTACATATCCAGCAAACGAATTACCACAGAGGAGTCCTGGGGCAAAGAGTCGAAGGAATGATAGAGATGCTAGATTGCCCAGTTTATATATCTTCTGTAGAGAGGGCGAGGAGGAGAATGGAGGCAGACCAAGTTTTAATCCGGGATGTTTGAAATGGCAGGTATGTCTACCTATGTAGAGATTGAAGCACGCACGCAATATCAAATGAAAGATGACGAGGCTGACGGTATGGATAGACATTTTTAAATCTCGCAGGAGTTAATCATAATACTGTCTCTTCAAATAATCATGCTTCACCTACTGGTGTCCTACCTTTCCTCTTGCCAGGCATAAAATCGAATTCCTCGCAAGATGACTACCTTCCGATACCAAGCAATGGACTGGTGAAATATGCAAAGGAACAAGGGAAAAAATTCCCTGAACCGAAAAGCAGAAAACTGGAAGCTTATCAAGCTCTGATAGATCACAACATACGAAATGCTTGGGTAGGTCTCTTCACTTCTCCAATATCAGACTTGACGACCCAACTAACCTTCTCAAGTTACATGCACTCTATCTAACCCCCTCGAATTTCCGCGCGATAGCCGCTCCTCTCTACATCAACCCGGCCTCCTCCTCTCTTCCGGTCCGCCTCTACACAGCTCATCAACTACGCTCCGCAGCCGAATCGGAGTTGCGCAAGAGCGCGGAGATTATTGACGAGGAAATGATTTACAGGGAGGCGGACAGAGCATGGGAAGCACTTAGTTTGTTACTTGGGGATGAGAAATGGTTTGCTGGGGATGCGCCGGGCCTTTTTGATGCGAGCGTCTTCGCTTATACTTGGTTATTGGGTGATGAGGGATTGGGGTGGGGGAAGGGTGATAAGAGGTTGGCGGAGGGAGTGGGCAGGTGGAAAAATCTTGAGAGGCATAGAGACAGGGTATTTAGGAGGTGTTGGGGGGAGGGGGATGGTATACTGGTATGAAAAGGAGCTTCTAGAATAAAAGATGAGCGAAAGGAAAAATGGGTGCTGACACTATAATGCGGATATCTGAGGACACCGAAAAACATTATGATCACCAACAAAGTACGGTTTCAGGGGATCGTGGGATGGTAGAGGGTTGAAATAAATGAAGTTCCCCCACCCCCATGCATAGTAGCATCACAACTCAAGGAAAACTATATTCAATCCAGAGAGATTTAAGTCGGTGGGAAGTATTACTTTACCTATGACTTCTCACAAAATTCAAGTTACTCGTTCAAGTTGTTTTTGCTTCTTCTCTTTTACTCCGCATTTTGCTTACAGCTCCTGCGTGAATACGGCGACGTGGATGCGTATACCTGAGTGGATATATCGGGGTCTGTGTGTGAAATGAGAGATACGATCACTGATGATAGGGGCTTATGGAAGAGTTTTGTTTTTGGGATTCACTGGCTTGGAATCTGGGATTTTATAGATGGTATGCTATGAAGCCGAAAGTTGAGAGGTTGATAAAGGATCTGATAATATTCATGCAAATGTCACGAGGCGATGCATCACTCACATCCTTCATAACAGATGCTGCATTTGTATTCTTTTACTCAAGAATCCGAAACGTGGCGGTGAAAATTCAACATAATTTGACCAAAAGCCCCATTCTAATCCCCAAAAGCTTTCGAATGAATTTTTCCTACCGAGCTTTCTTTGTTCACAGATAACAAAGGCTGAGGCAATAGAAGTATTGACCATTGATATCTCTTGAACAATGCTGTGAGAAATATCATCTTGATGTCATCTATGGGGAGGTTGCATTTGATAGTAACGCCCTCAAGCTCCATTGCTCCGATCAATGCCCAGCAAGAATCTTCGTCCTTGCCAAATATACTGCTCTGCTTGCCACTGAGTATAGACAGCGGAGAGGCATAACTGTACGCGACGAGGGCAGAGGTGACCAGAGCTCGAGGAATTTGTCGAAATTTGTTTGCCACGTGGACTGACTAGCCAATCAATTTGGCGACCTGGTTTTGGGGTACGTTCCCATTGGCCCCCAGCAAGAAGGATTGGGCAATCTTGCGACTTTAGTAACTCTAGCCGTCAAATCGATTACCGAAGCGTGTCCTCCATTGTATATGAACGTATCGTCTTGACGAGAACTTCTTGCGCCATCGGTTAGGATAGTTTCGGAGAGTTGAACACCTTCTTGGAGCGTCCAACCTGAGACGAACCATCGCTCCAATTCCCGAGATTCGGTGAGTATTTTCACAATTCTATCTAAATATGCTCTGGATTTGGTTGGTAGCGTTCCATTGTCTTCTGATCCAGCTAGAAGTAGCGTTTTCAATGCCCTTTGCAAACTCCAGTCTGTTGAATGAAGCCACACGATACCCTTCGTAGCATTGCGGTATATGCTATTAATGAACTGATTATTGATAATTCAGTAATACGGGGAATAAGTGAACAAACGACTTCTTCCCGATCTCTTCGTGCTCTGCATTTCTCAGGCGATCGGTGTTAGTTCAGCGACCATTTAAAGTCTCTTGAGGAACACACATCCAATTCCACCCGACATAACGAGTGCTAATTTTTGCCATAACTTCTCTCGCTCGATCAAGACTGAATCCAGAGGTACTTGGCACGTTCTAAGGAAGACCGCCTGGCAGTTTATCGTCTGGCTGCGGTTTCGAGTGATGCTTTTATACAGAGAATAGCGCAAGTATCGTGGCTGCGCAAAGAAGGTACAGTGTAGTAAATGAGTCCCCAATCGGCTTTATATATGGGGTCTAAGATGGGATCTACTGCAAAGTAGAAAATTGACCATATCTCTGTAGCTGAGTGTAAGCTTAGACTAAACAGACAACTCTTGGCCTTTTGTTTCTTAAACCTTTCCCTTTTTTGTTTCGTTCCATTTGCCTTTGTCAGTTTCATTCTCTGTTGTTGTTGTTGTTTTTTTTTGGATTGGATTGTTGATACTTTTTATTTACTTCAAACGAAGCCATTCGCACTGTATCTCAACCAATATTATCACGTAAATATATGATCAAAACAAACAAGGCTCGAAAATCATCCAATGAGGCGCTGTGGCAGATAGACGCGACCTTTAGAAATGCGCGCTGGTAGATGACAAGCGCCAGTGATATCAAGGAGAAAATTTACGAGGCACGAAACCGAATCAAAATATGCCCAACAAGAGATAATAGCATCAAGGTAACTACAGAAATACTCGACCTTTCTTTCCGTCGTCGATTCAGTTTATATACAACCTTCCACATATGGTCTACTCAGGTTACACCTCCCATCAAAATTTCGGGAAACGCCATTGGATGGATTTGTACCCGTTTGAATAACAAACGACTAGACACGGCAACCAGATAAGCATACAGGATAGAGACTCCAAAAAAATTCAAAGATACAATGGCGCCCGTACAGATAACAGAAGATTATTACGCCGTCCTTGAGATTCAGCAAACGGCTACTCAAGATCTAATAGTTCGATCCTATAGAAGGCTTGCGCTGAAACTGCATCCTGATCGAAATGATAAAGCTGATGCCACGGAGGCGTTTCAATTGGTATGTTGATATTCATTCTATAGTTAGGATATCCTCAGAAGATCTTTCAACCTTCTTGAATACATCTATCGTGCTGTGCTGAATCCAAAAATTGAAGCTTGGAAAAGCCTACGAAACATTGAAAGATGAGAGCAAACGCCGCATCTACGACATCAAATACTCCTCCATCAAAAAAAATGGAACAATGCCCCAGAGCAATTCAACACCTGAATGCAAACCGGAACCACGAGCATCCGCTTCTGCGTCGTCCAAACTCACTGATGCGTCACAAATTGCTGCACTGCAAAAGGCGAAGCGGGAACGTGCGGCGCGATGGTCGACCAAGAAAACGGCATTTGAGTCTGTGATCTCGCAGTTGCAGAACGATATTCATAGTTTGAAGCAGTCAATTGAGCTTTTGAAGAAAAATGACGCTATCGAAGACGTGGAAGAAGCATGGAGAAATGGTTGGGGTGCGTGGTTGTTATCTCCGATCATCAAGAGGGCGGAGTTTAGTGAGGATGAAAAAGAGCGGAAGGATAGGAGCAGACAGGAACGGAAGATTGAGATGGATCTGAAGGAGCGACGGATCGGAGCGAAGAGTGCGGAATTGGATAAGGAGAAAGGTTTGCTGCACACGGCGCAAAGAGAAGTGGAACTTGCGGATCAAGTTGATGATGGGAAGTTAAAAATTATTGAAGATAGAATCAAGGCTAAAGAACAGAGGGAAGCAGATGAAAGAGCGAGGGTATACAGAGAAAGAATGGCAGAGGTTCGGAAAAGGGAGCAAGAAGAGCGAGACAGGAAAGCAGCAGAAGAAATGAGAAAACGTGAAGAAGAGTGGAAGATATATCAGGAAGAGATGATGAAACGCAACGCAGAACGACAAGCTGCATTAGAAAAGTCGAGAAAAGAAGAAGCGAAGCAGCGAGCAGCAGCACAGAAACGTCGGGAGGAGCGAGACAGACAAAGGAAAAACGTCAGCAATGACAAAAACAGATGGAATAACAGCTATGACTTCTCTTTCTCTGACCACGATGATGACTTCCTCGCAGCGAGGGAAACTCTGCACAAACCTCTTAACTGTCGGCATGGCGGCTGGTGGTCGAAGATCGAAGGCCGAGATGAGTGTCCACGGTGTTGTGAAAGTTGGACGTACTTGTTGCAGTGCCCTACGCGGGGGTGTCGTATGAAGGCGTGCCCAAAGTGCCAGGCTGATATACGACCGAGACGGGGACGGCCTCTGTAAGCGAGAGCGAGAAGTCCCAGTCCAAAGTCGTTTAGGCGCCGGGGAGAGAACAAAATTCAGAGCCATGTACAGATTATGATTCTTATCAATGCGGATTTTGAGTAGCTGGCGTCAAAAATTGAGCAGCGAATGCACAATTTGCAGGATAATTGTCCGAATCGCCGGACTTTTGACATGGTAACGATGATGAAATTGGGTTATCGTTGAGATGATAATCTCGAAGTTAGGACTGTGCGCAGTGAGCAAGTGTTAATGTAATATAAGGTATTGGTGACAATAAATTGTCAAGAGCTAAACTGTTATTATGTTGTTAGTTGTTCTGAAATCTCAGGCAGCAATAATATAAATGTCACATGGACGTTACTCAATTGAATAAGCTAGAATATACTGATAAGAAAACAATGTTCCGAATATGTAGATGATGAGCGTGAGAATATCCTATGTAGGAAATTGTATAACTTGGCAGAGCAATTTGCACGTTCAAGGGTTGATGTTCAAGGCTTCTTCAGATGGAGGCTGTGAGAAGGTAAAAGCACGTGCCTCAAAATCAAGAACATTCTCTTCGAGAATAGCTTCCTGTCAACTCTCTTTTGATTGTAGCACTGGGAAGAAGACAGAACTAATAAAGGGTGAATAGTCCTCTATATCATTCTCATAGTTCTTGAACTTGTCTTACTGACTCACCTTCTAGCTTCTAATGTTCACCCCAATTTTGTGAGTACATAAGAGTTGACTCCAAGCTAGAGTTTAGCTGTAAAGAGACAGGAGAAGGAATCCTTAAGTTGCTCACAGTTTGGCTGGTGCTTCTCGGGATGTGACCCCACGCAAGGAAGTCTTATAGTAAAGCTCGGAATTGATCAAAGCACTGAACACATGGCATCGGTATGGCTGTGGAAGTTCAGCTCATCTATGTCACTCGTATTGGACGTTGTGCGTGCATAGATAACAACAAATTTACAAACAGAATCTGACAGTAATAACACTAGAAGGGATCAGACTAGAAGGTAGCACTATGACTGACACACTATAAGCTGTGATCCTCAATTCTGTCGTTCCCGATTCATTATTTCTAATAGCTTGATAGAGCTTTGCGAGAGCAATTCCAAAGAACTTGCTCCGGGTTCCAGGTCGTGTAGAATGTCTCTGGAAAAGTGATGGATAACCCGACTTAGATAGCATATATGAGAAAAAGACAGGGTCCAGATATCATGAAGTGAATGCAAATAGGCTTAAACCTGCATTTGTGGATGACTTGACTAAAACAAGCTACTGAAGAGGTCTCAAGAAAGAATGTAGAGACAGTGAATAAAGTTGGCCATGCTTGAGGAAGAAGTGATGTTGAATAGCTATTCATACACAGGGAATTATTTCGATAATTCATCGGTATTAACACTTGGTAGCTATGAAGGATTAATCTTCCAAGCTAGTAGGAAGGATTTAGACGATTTCTGGCACAAATCATAATCGACTGTTGGTTACAAGATAAACTCAATGGATATTATTTCTTCCATCTTGTAGGTCTTGTTTGGTCATAATTTCTGGTGTCAAGCCAGCTCTGGGCATGGACGAAAGGGAAATGAGGGACCAAATGGATGTCCCGAAGAAAAACAGAATCAACGGAATATAATTGCAGAGTACTGATTATGGGATGGAAACAAGATGAGCATGGAAAATGGTCAAGGTGAGGATAGACCAGGCCTCTGTTCTATTTCAACATCCTAGAACGAGATAGATTGTAAGCTGAGGGCAATAAGATGTGTCGCTACAAGGGGTGATATTGAGATCCAGATCTTATTACAAAAAAGAGAATCGTATCAGATGTGACGCAGTACCCCAAGTACAAGAGTAAGAATTGCTCTGGCTCAACACACCCTGGGGGAAGGCGGTGGAGAAATATTGATTCACGAAACGAAGGTGACTCGAAGCCCTAGATACATACATAAATGTGTGTACTCAAGACGAGAAATAAGGGCTCGTAATATGAATATAGTAATGTGGGTATCTGAATACAGTGAGAACATGGAATATCTACCACTACATCAACATCTACCACCCGAAACAGTTCTGGCTAGCGAATGGTTCCATTTAGAAGTAGGTTATTTGGTACGTGGAAACTTTCTCCCTTGTATCGTTTAGAAAGAAAGATTATTAATGGATAAATCCGGGGTTGAAGAAGTTTCATAGGAGGTTGAAGGCTGGCGGTAGATGACGAAAAAGGGTAAGGTTTGGGGTCTGATTAATTTATTGAAATAAACCTGAAAATAAACCTGAAATTATGCATTGCTGAGAGCATGGGCAGAGACTTCTATTGGGCAATTGGCAATGCACCATTGATTAAGAATTATGGCGAAATACATATTTAGCCATGAAACACTGGAAAGGCCAAGGGCCGGTGACAACAGATTAAAATAACTTGCAATCACATCACACAAATCAAAGGCATCAAAAAGGCATGGTGTGGAACAGATTCAATTGTCCTCTATCCCATCCATCTATCGTCTCGTTATCATGATTTGACACATAATCATTATCCAATCCGTCGTGCCAACATTTCCCATCATCATGAATCATGACCATCATGTTTCATTACCAATAAAAGACCTGTCATATCTCATTCAATCATGAGAATATGTGTCTATCATTATCCTGCAACACCCCTCCCCCCCACCTCCCTTCTGGCAATTTATCGTCCCCTTTTCCTCCTCTTCATGTGGTAACTTTCCTTTCCTTCTCAAAATTGAAGAAGTACAGTAAATAGTTCCATGAAAACTTGTCGTTTGTTGAGTGTACATGAAATTCGCGAATGATTCGCTGATTTCGTTTTGCACCGCGGATTCGGTTTCCTGTGGGACATACATCATGACAAGTACCAGACTTGACTTGATGTATGCATGCATATTTTTCGTGATTTTTGATTTAATTGGATGCGAAAACTTGCAATGAGGTGAAGATTTGAACGAGGTGCGAAAATGGCATATCTCTCTTCGTAGCACTGTGTTTGCGTTCCAGTGTTGTGTTGGATTTCCAGTCCAGGATTAGGTGTTCATTCATCAACGGACAACGATTCCATTTCTGCGGGATGATCGTGAGTAATCAGCCTCATCCTCTGAGCTACAGGACTCTGAGTCGCTGGATCCGCATCGGGAACCTCCACAGTCCAACTTGATTCTATCCCCCTTTCTCGTAATTCCATATCTCTCACAGGTGCAAGATGATGCATTAGAACCTGATGAATAATCGCTCATGCTCGAAGCTGAAGATGGCGAGCTTGTGCCACTGGTGTCGGAGATGGTGGAGCCAACAGATGAAGATGGTGAGCCTGGAAGATCGTAATCGTAATCGTACTCATCCATGGTGGTGGCACCAAAGCGTGCGGTCAATTCATCGACAGTTGGACCAGCAGCGTAATCAGCTTCGAGGATGTGCTTGGTGGCGTGTGGAGACATGGGTTTAGGAGATTTGATTTGAGAGATGGAGAGGGGCCGGCCTTTAGGAATGTCAACGCTGAGATGTGAGTCGCGGCGGGATTCTCTGCGGGAAGATGAATGTGAAGAAGAGTGTGATGACTTGGAACTGGAAGAGTGCTTGGATGATGAGCTGGAAGAATGCTTGGAGCTTGATGAACTGGACTTGGATGATCGGCTTGAGGATTTTTCGACTGGGACATCGAGAATGTTCAAGACGCGACCGGTAGTTGGTTCGGTGGTTGATGAGACAGCAGGGTCGTGCGAGACGTGGTATCCATCGATGATGTAGTAATACCAATATCTTTGACCTGGTTGAAGAGTGGTGCCTTGAAATCTGAAAGTACCTTTCCAGCTACCTGATTTGGAAGAAGTCTTGTCTTTAGCGAGTGGAAGTTGACCAGCATAGTTATCCCAGCTACCAAGTAAATGAACGGTCTTGACACTGGAAGAAACACGGAGAGCAAATGATAATTGAATAGCTGCCATTGCGATCGATTGATGCGAAATACTAAGATGAAAATTCAATGTACTGAAATTGGCTAATTCGAGCAAGAAGAGACTAGTCTTTGGTGGTTAATTCGGATTGTGTGGATTAGGAGATTTGTGAATAAAAAATTAATAAAAAGTTGACCGGCAACTTGATAGAATGGTTAGAAAGTAAAGATTTTGGTATGATATTACAGAGCACAGCTCTTTGGGAACGGGGAGAAAAAACAAAAAGATGAAGAAAAACAAAAAAGGGCGGAAGATGAAGGAGACTAGCTCTTGAGAATGAATTGACTGCTTGCTGAAGAGAAGAAGAAGATATTTTGAGAGGGGGCACAGCGTCCCTTTATGGTCGCAGAGGAAGAGGCATCCTTCATAGCCATTGGGATTGATCATTGTATGGGCCCACCATAGAACTACTCATGGTAAGGCACAGAATTGGTACAATCCTAGAATCCCGCAAATCCCGTCCGCATGCAATAGTGCAATATTGAACAAGGGGAAAGCTGCAGCCATTGATGAGGGGAAGTCAGCTAGTTCGTTCGTTACTCGGCGTAAGTGCATGCAGTCCGGTTAGATTACCGTACATTCGGACTCCACGAATTATACGACCCAATTGACAAAACTCAAGGAAAAAATAAGGTGATTCGATGATCAAGGTGAGCTGCAGTCATTGGGCGCGTAAGCAAGGTGAACATGTTGAATGGACGGGAGCTAGTGCGAATGTAGTATTCTGGCGACTAAATCCTTGCCATTTGTGGCCATTTAGACGTCGAGAAAGACCAACAAAATTTCTTCGCTTAATTTGGGGTGGTACTGGTGGGAGAACAAACGCAAACATCCACCCTATCATAATGAAACCCCCATCACAACATCTTTTTGATCCTTGAAGAGTGATGCTTGTGATGGATGGATACTTTTATCGATAATGAATAGTGGATATGCTTCTTAAGATCTACCCTACTGTATATTATCAAAAACTTGCCAAAGAGTGGATCAATTGCGAGGAAACAGATGAAGTAGAGCTCATCATGATCATAACGAGAAATAGTTGACGACTCGACGTCGTTGAAAGGAAAGTAGAGTCGAGTTAGAGACTGGCATTAACGTTTAAATGAACTGGGTAAGTCAAGTGCGTCGAATGATTCTGCAGGTGTTGACACGGGTAATTTCAAGTTGCGCATCTCTTTCCTATATCGGATGAATAAGTAGTCACCAGGTTTGTCATTAGCTATCAGCCATCACAAGCATTTAGTTCAGTAATGATTCTTCGATGCAGTCAGCAAAGCAGTACGATATTTAGGGGTCACACAAGTGCAATGGAAGAACTATTAGTTGCAGAAGAAATCTGATCAATCATCAAACTAATGTTTTCAGAATAAAGAACCGGTGAAGGAATGATAAAGCAAGCACACACAAGTTAGCACAGCGTCGTGACAGGTAGGAAGGCATGTGGGCAGATCCAAGTTCTGCAAAACTTGCTTGTGGATAGACTACATCTTGAGATATCCTACTACCAGCCTTGTTGCATATCAGTTAATGCCCACTTGAGCACAATCATGTTTAAGACTTCTCGCATTCGATCTCCCAATTCGGCTTCATACGAAGTATGGCTACAAATTTAAGATTTTTAACGGCTTCACTAGCAAATATTCTCCACTTCTTTCGGTCAATATTTGCAATTGAGCACCGTAAATCACAAGTCATCGACGACTCAACCACCGACCGATTATTTTTTTCTCTCCAAAGGCGGCACACTACCCTTGCTCTATCACACCTACCGTGGCTACTTGTGTGCCTCTCTCACCCTTTCTGCTTATATCCAGCTATTTTACCGTCCGTGCTATCTGCAGCCGTCGCACAGACGATCGTTCCAATCAATCATCTTGTCCCCCGCCAACCCTCCGTCACCCATGGCAGAACTACCATGCAAAAGCCCCATTTGAACAGGCATTTACGATCATCTATTTCTCCGCTTGCTTGCTTGCTTTTGTGAATCTGCCCTTCGTTCTCTATTTAGCAATCTTGACATCGAGCCAACAAAATGCATGCACACTAATCCTGTCACGATGTAATGCATCCCGTTCAGCACTCCATATCAGCCCTAGTGTCGGCGGGTATATATAGTGCAAGTGGATCACGAAGTATTACTCGCAGCAATGATTGATCCACTCAGAGTTCGTTCTGGCTGTTAGATTTTGTGCGTACAAGATGCATTTGCATGTTGTACGTAATTGCCTAGCCAATCTTGTTGGCTGCCATTCATCACGAGTAGTTCACGTGATTTGATACCTGACCCTCTATCAAGAAGTCATTGGGTATTTGAGGAAAGACAAAGCCCCACTCAGACTCAACTCCCGGAACGAAATCCGGCTCAAAAAATTAAGTTCCACAATAGGAGGGGCATTATGCATGTTCGCTCACAGTACTGCATTGGTAGCTAAGCAATCTGTCAATCCTAGTCCCAAGTGTTTAACTTTCAAGCCGCTTCTTCAGTAGCAAAAGTCCGCGAGTTGCAAGGAAAATATGAGGTGTGGGTGCGCAAGCTGCAAAGCAGGGCGTTGTTGGTCACATTCCCAGATGATGTATGCGAGTTTGACGGACAAGGTTGACGGGTAATAACAATTTGGAAATGTTGGTCCTGATGGCAGCAGCGTGGGTCGAGCCTCCCTTTCACTTATTTCATTCATTCTCACTAATTTACTTATGTTTTTATACAGTATATGTGCTACAGCGTCTATGTCACACATAGTTTGGTTGGCTGCTGTGTGACGGCTAAGAATCTATCAACTTGTGAGTAGTCGCGTATGATGATATGATTACTTACTTACCCTTATATGATCTTTTACACCAAAGACATGTTTTCTGTTCCATAGGAGTCGTTGCTTTGTACAGTTATTTTCCATTGAAAAGCACTTTATGAACCTCTTGTCGCCCGTTTCAGACTCATACAACATTGTCAAATAAAGTTCTATTGGCTGTGATCAGCGGCTTCATAACTTTCATGATCGAATGTTTCCCTTCAATGCCAAGTCTGGTCTTTTAAGGTTTTATCAGTTGAAATGAGTGCAAGGTTTCCAATTCTCCTGTTTTCGAGAGTTCCAGTGATAGCAACGCGATCAAATCCAAGTTGACTAATATGAATTCTCGATTTTCTGCAGCCGAGCACAGTCACTTTCTCGTTCGGCATCCATAGTGTCACGAGGTCTCAGGTATGTTAACAGCCCTATGTAACTCGTCGATGACAGCCCAGTCTCAGACTTCAAACACTTTTTAGCTTCTAGCATATGGCTGATGATTGATGAGCAATGTCAACCTGAGACTGCATCCGGGACGATGAATCAATGGAGTCTCGCTGTGAATCCAATTTATCGATCTCTGGTCTCATTTGGCTTGTCAATATGAGCAGTGTGGCCTCTGCTCCATAGGGAGGTAGTTTTCACAAGGGACCGCTTTTCCATTTGGCTACCCGGACTCGTTTACGTCAGTATCTCGGTGTTGTTCAATACAATATCGCGATTTCAGAAGTATATTGTCGCATTATTGGATATTTCAAAGGTAGCATTCCCAAATTTACTTCAAAGAGATAGTTCTGCTATTTCATATAGACAACCCTAAAAATCTCTATGACTTAATGAAACTACCAATTAGCGGTTGAATTGCTAAACCAGCCAGTAATATTAATCATAAAAGGCGAGAAGACTGAAGTAGTTGGCAAGGCCCATCTTCATGTAAGCCTAACATGCTAAGCCATAGGAGACTCATGTAAAAAATCATGCACCTTGAAATGTATGCTTGAGATGACTGCGGCGAAGATAGTAGGTAATACTAGCCCCCAACAAAGTAAGCTACCAGCAATGCCCATATCGATTTTTCTTCCAGCATAGCTGCCGTGTTCTATTACTTAGTTGTGGTATTATTTTAGTATTGCCATTCTTTGATATTGTTGTTTCGCGTCAATTGATTTCTCCTTGCATTTGGTCGTCTTCTGAGAGAGCTCTCACGATATGTGGGATCTCTGGCGTACGTAGATTCTGAATAGACTACACAATTCTTGCTGACTGAAATGGTGCCTTGTTTTACAGAACCCAAGGAGAGCAGCATATGTTCTCGACCTTCTTTCGGCGTCGCCAATCAATCCGATGCATTCATAGTTTCGGCATGCAAGTACTTTCCTGGCCGGATACGTTTGGCCAACATTGACAAAACCGAACATATTTTATTAGAAGGCCTTCAGGTAGCTGGAGCAATTGAATTTATTGGTACTTGGGGATGGCCCCCTTTCCGGAGCGTGTCTTCTTCGACGCTTCGGTTTATAGCACATGACTTGACAATTGATAAGGTCGATATACCGAACTCCTGGAGTTTCCCTCGGCTGAAATCAATACACACGTTGAATCTCAAAAACATATCTTCTCCTTTAAAGATCGAATTATCAGAACAGGTTGTAGTGGACAACGCTAATATCGAAGATGTACAATTTGCGTCAGGTTTGCTGCCAAATATGGGCACTGTTGAGTCTCTTCGAGTAGTCGACAACACAGGCCTCAAGCTGGTTGATTTATCCAATACAAGCAATTTTCATATTCAAGCTCCACCTTCCGATTTCTCATTGCAAGTCTACTCTTCTGCAAAAAGCTTTCTGTTATGGGAAATCTATGGGGCTGCTGGGGTGCACATTCCAGCTGTGGAGTTCTGTGGTAGGCTAACTTTGGCATCTAACCACTTCTCGTCGTTTTCGGCTCCGAAACTTGAGTATGTTCAAGAATATTTCGCGATTACTAGCAACGACAATTTGCGGTCAGTATCTCTACCACTTCTGCAACGTGTTGCACTATTACAGCGTACCGAGAGTTTTTATGACAACAGCGACACACCTGTTGGCAATTCATCGCTTAAGGTCACAGGAAACAGAAACTTGCAGAATGTGTCTATGCCAGCCCTAATACGTGCCGACAAAGATCTAGAGATCTCGGGGAGCAAACACTTGATGCATATCAGTTTAACGAGTTTGGCGGAACTTCGTGGTCGACTGGCTGTGATAAATGGCACTTTCACAGTGTATGTTTTAATTGATCTCTTAGTATTACCCGTGGGAAATTACATAGTCGTAACTGTACTAATCTCAACAGAATACCATTGCCCTCATTGAAGATTTTATCTCCTTCGCTTCGAGGCGCAATGAAAAATGGTACTTGGAATTGTAGTCGCACACCATCAGAGCTTGGATCCATCGATACTCCTGGGGGAAGTCTTGCATGTCTTGATTTCGACCCTAGGGTAAAATATGCACCGGTCTTAGAAAACGTTGGTCCGAAACATGGCCTTACGTCTATCTTCATCGCACCTTCCATAATATTCGGAATTCTGTTAGCTATCTGCATTATAATATTCGTCAAAAACCGTATGAGATCGGTTTTCGCTTTCGAAACCACGAAACCAATGTCTTTCAGTATTCTATCCAGTCACCGTACCAGGATTGAAAATATGCCCGAACTCATGACCGTGGAACGGCCGGTTGAATTATCAGACCCATGGCAAGAGATGTATGAACTCGAGGCCACGGAGTACCACGAGTTAGATTCATTGCCGATAAATCCGGCGTCGATGAACACGAGCTACTCGGTAATCCAGAATCCACATTTGAATGACTGGGGGCAAACTGATGCACCATGAACTCATGTATTACAATAAGCTCCAGTACAATATTGATTATAGAACCACTCGAAGTCACCCAACCTCCCTGGGCAAGTAGTAAATGCTCCCTGGCATCTCTGCAACAGCTTCTATAGCTGGCAATTCTGCGACTGGGCCTTTTGGTGACCCGTCAATCTCTTCGGGGGTTTTGGGAGGGATACAATCTGAATGTAGCTGTGCCTTCTCAGGGCCATTATCATCACCAACTCCAGCTACGGCTCTTGATTTTCGCAAATGCCGGTGCCTCCAAAACTTCCAATAGACCATACCAAAGGCAATGATCGACAGTCCCCCAAAAACGGAGCCAAAAACTACACCGTTGAATTGCGCATGGCCAGGTGTCAATTTGGATTGTGAATTTGTCGGTGAGGGGGACAAAGCTAGATGAAATACAATTAGTATGCCGCATTTGGAATGACCAGTATTGTCTTACTGGAACTTGTTTGGGTTGACAATGTGATTGTATTGAAAAACGTGAGGGTAATTGTGCTTCCGTTGAATAATGAGATACCTAGGGTATTGGTTGCTGTAATGGTTGCATATGGTGACCCTGAGGGGGTGGAAGTAGAACTCAAAATAGTAGTCGTGAAAATTGGGAGCGAGGAAATTAGTGAGGAGGCGACACTCAATGTTGTCGCGACTGTTATACTCTCACTCGACGCTATCAAGGATGTATTTAGTGACGCACAATATTCAGAGAACGGGCCAAATTGAGGATCGAAAAAATTCTCGTTCACTGCAGCTGGATCTGAGCTATTTGCTGCAATGCACTCCTGGCAAGAAATGTATGCGTTGTTGAATAATAAGTTTGAGCACAATGCTGGTGTCTTGCCAGTTGTCAACGCCTCGACGTAGACAGAGTCTAGATAAGTGAATTAGCATCACATGATTATAAGGGAAATAATCCTCATACTACAAATACTGTAACACACAGCTGGGACCACTGTTGAATCGCTCATTTTCAAACGACGTTCAAAATAAATTTGTGAAAGAATAAAAGAAACTGGAAGGCGGACATACTTAAAAATAATTCATCTCTGTTGCCCCCAACACCCCTGGCAATTCTCAACCACTGACGCAGGTATTATCTTTGTGGTTGCAGTCAATATTCAAACCCCAAAAAGCATTTTGAAGGACACGCGATCCCAATCGAGTCGGAACCAAGTCTTCAGAGTAACAAATATTACCTAATATACCATACCGCTTTCGCTCTTGGCCTTCGACTTGTATGGTAAATTGATTTGGTTGGTGGCAACTTAACACAATTATTATTTTCAGTGCCGTAGCAAGTGTGTTGCTGCTGCTACTGCAAAGTTGCACAGCTGCACATTTTTGATTGAACCCTACCGAAGAGACCCTTGAAAACCGAGGAGATCGACATGGCGAATCAAATATCGAGTCAATCCTATAGGACCACTTGGTTCAAGATGACTTTCAAGCCGCAGACTCCCAGTTCGGCGACCGAGCAGTAGTACATGGGTTGATAATCTTGTCTTGAAAATGCGCAGGAAACCCAGAGACTTTGTGCTTG
The DNA here is from genome assembly GCA_014898285.1 of Botrytis aclada. Taxonomy (NCBI): domain Eukaryota; kingdom Fungi; phylum Ascomycota; class Leotiomycetes; order Helotiales; family Sclerotiniaceae; genus Botrytis; species Botrytis aclada. Next base: position 2,238,293 of record RCSV01000008.1, read on the forward strand.
GCTAGAATGCATCATGTAGTGAGATTCCCCATTGACAAAATAGCACTCTGATGCTGCTTAACCGCAAAATGGTAGACATAACCAAGCACACAAACATCTTCACGAGCGTATCTGCCACACAGCCCACCCCCAATTCGCAGCTTGGCAACACACGACTCGATGCACTTGCAAAAAATCGTTTGCTAAATTTGCATTCCAATAACACAGATCCGATCGGATGTTGAATGTAAGAGGAAAAATCAAATCTCTTAGTTCTTCCCCAAAGTTTGAGAAGCACAGACCACAAACTTCCAAATACTGCAAGCCAAGGCAAAGTTCACCGGGAGCTAGGATCGCCACTGGGGATTCCCCGTGCTTAGAAAAAACCTAAATTGTCACTTGTATTTTCTCTAAATCAGAATCACAATCACCTTTGTTCATTATGGAAAAATCAAATTGCAGCCAAATTGCTATTAGGAAGATTGAGTAATGAATCGTTAAATATATTTACAAGAAAATCCGTTATAGGGGTTGGAAATGCCAGGGTTCCCGCCTGGTCCCAATGAAGTGTAGAAGTAAAATCATCTCAGTGTACCGAAAAAGTTTTAACCGATCCAAACACATACAAAAGCATCTAATCCTGAACTATCTGCAAGGATACCTTGTACCTTTCAGATCAATCTCCGCAAACTTTAATAAAAATTTCCCTTCGGCAGCGCGACAAATATAATCGTCAACGGCAACGTAATAATCATACTCCAAGCAAGGGCCCCAGTCACAATCTTGTCTTGTAGAAATCTTAAGTTTTCGTCTTGAGTCCAAGTGGTCTTATCGAACACCTTCCTCGCCAAGTTCTTCTTCTTGTACATGTTGTTCCATTTTTCTTCAAATTCTTGCACATCGTTCTTCGGGCCAAAACTCGACATAGTCGAAGTCTCAGAAATCGTGACCCCGTCGCTTTGCTTATCATGATCGTCACCCATGCGAGTTGCCATTTTGATGTGCCGTTCTGATGAACTCTCAAAAGAATGTCGTCCACTTTCCTCATCGGCGGCTTCTTGTTGTAGAATTTGTTCCCAGGGCCGTAGGTTACGATTGTGCGATTGGTGCATGATCAAGCAGAGACCTTTGTAGGCTGCTATTAGGATACTCATTCCTAGAAACCATTGCACGCCTGCGAATATTCTCCACCACCGGCTAACGCTCGATAACGTCAATAGAACCGCAATCACAAATCCAATTATTGTATTACTGACACCCATGGTGCGGACGAAGAAGACGCGAGGTTTGTTGCCGTTGCATATAGACCATCTGATAAAGTTCGGGTGTGATTGGCCTCGAAGTGCAGCTTCAGTTATGGTCACAGCTGGTAGGAAAGCTGATGGATGGGTTGTGTGTTGAAGGGCATGTAGGCATAATGCGCGGTCTTTGTGAGATAGGTTGAGTTCTCGAGCAGAATTGAAAGCAAGATAATGTCGCATTATACGGTTGACCTCTTCTCGCATAGGCTGAATGGTGACTAGATGAAGTTAGTACTAATCTTCTTGTTCAGGAAATTCTGAACATACAAGGTTGCCATCTGAGACCTGCTTGGCTCGGTTTTTCTCCCGAGCGTCCTCCCGTACTATTTGATAAAATCGAAGGGGCTGTTGGACTCCCTAGAGCGCTATCGGCCCTCGATAAATTGGTACGAGACTGGCCATCCTTAGACTCAATATCTGCATCGAAGTCGGCCATATCATTAAAGTCCGAAATGTCCTTTGGTGGGTTTCTTTTCCTCCCTTCATTCTTTTCTGCGTCCCTGGCAAGAGCAGTGGGTTCGTTTGATTCTGGTACCCATTCTGGAGACAGCTTCTTTTCAGAATCTGGGAGAGCCTCGAATCGACGAACATAGTCTTTGTACCATAAGTAGAATTGAAGATTCTCTGCATCGTACTCAATATAAACAAGGAAATCCATGAAGTCACTTAAAGAACATGGCTAAAATAGTTATCAGTAAAAGACTTATCGTTCAATGGAGAGACTCCAAACATACTGGAAGAGATTGATTCTCAATCACGTCTTCAAACCGTAACCCGAGTGGAATTGTACGTTCAGAATCTGGCGAGCGTTAGTCAAATCAAGCTGAATGAGACTGGATTGACTCACTTTTTGCTCTTGCAGCATATCGTTGACATTCCGTGGCATTTAAAGGACCATTTGATTTGTTGGTATAATCTGGTCTTTTGTAAAATAGTACAGACATGGCTAGAAACGTCTAACTTTTTGGTAAGATAGCTCGCGTTTTAGGAGATGGGATATAATGGAAGCTTTTTCTCCTGAATTGAGATATGAATGAGGGGACGGGCCAAGTGAATGTAAAAAGAAGTAAAGATGGCACCCACGTTAGACAATGCATATTGCCATGTGGAGGTGGAGGTGCTATTTATTATGTGCATACTGGCAACTACTGCCCCAGCCTCTGTGCAGAAGAAGTCAGTCATAATATCCGAGTGCTTCTCAAGATAGTCAAGTTAATTGCTCTAGTTTAACGGTACCTGGGTTTTCTTTCGAAGCGTACTGCCCTATGGGGGGCGAGTAGTAAATATCAGGCTTGATTATTTTCTCATAGTGTGGTGTCTTGGCTCAACAAAGCGTACCGTCAAAGATGCTAAAGTTTACCAGTACCAGTTTTATGGTGGATACATCTTAGTACGACCCTTATAAAATCTTTTCCGCGGGATGAAGTGAGGAGAGTACAAAATGAGTGACCAGGTAAAAACAACAAGGGCTCCTGGCTCGACTGAATCTAGATGATCTCCTTGATGAACAGTACTTCGTAGATCCTAGGGCTCGACAGACAGCAATTGAAGGAGATGTGTGGCTCTTTTTTGCCATTCATATGACGTCCGAGCCCGACAAATCATACGGCCGAATCGCACTGCATATGGGGTGAAAGCTGTGCACACTGGTAGCATACCCCGGTTGACTCGTGGAAATTGATCTATGAATTGTTAGTTTCAGAGTTGTGTAAATCCGAAAAGTCAAAAATCAAAAGAAGAATTCTCCGCTGTCCCTGACTCCGTTGCAATCCTTTCAATTCATGTAGTAAAAAGCACCTTGTAGCCACCGTTATGATGGCGTCCCGAAAACAGCTCAAGATACTTCTAGACTCCTAAGAAAAAGTTCTAGTTTTTTAACTCATCTATTCCACTCTCCAGGTCATTGGCTATCAGTATTTTGGTGGGTTGCCGCAATATCATGAATTGAAAAGACTTTGGACAGTGATTGGCAAAAATATCACGTCAATAGAGAAGCAGAAAGGCAAAGGTATATCAAATTGCACAATTGTGCCGCTCGATATCCACCTAGATCGGGATCACCCTTGAGATGTTGAGATAAACGAGCGCAGCATCGATATCGAAGTGATCGCCATAACTTAATATCGCAAGACCCTCATTTTTACACGACGGTGATCATCTAAAGCCAATAGAGTATGCCAATGTGACGGTGATCAAAATACCTGAACAGAAGGAAGAGATGTGCTTATGAAGTTGAGACTCTTTTTGCCATCAAGAGACGCGCTATCGAGCGTTCAGCCCGACAGTTGGCGGTTGTTTCTGCATAACAGATGCGCCTTGGCAGAGTACAATTTCCTTGATTGATAGATTGAGGCTTCTTGTGCCTCGTCTAATAAATTTTTTTGTGGTTACATGGGAAAAATCAGATGAGGGAATATCGTTGCATCAATGCACACAAGAAAGCCCCACGACGCCTCGAACCATGCAGATTAGGATGGATTTATCGACTTCGAATGGTCCGGAAGTGGCTATGAACATGGTATATCAAGGAAATCTCCGATCCAACGAGATTCGAAGACAGATCGTTGTGGGCTATCCTTCTCGAACGGCTAAGAAACAGGTTCTTGAAGTCATGAGGGAAAGTCGAGTGTCGGCTAATTAATTACAAAAGATGATTAATCAATGTCTCACGTTTTGGCACTGTCAGTCAGTAATTCCACACATCAACTGCCGTTCATTGTTTTCGCGGAACGGTAACATCTCTTTTATTCTAATTCGCCAACTATTGGCTGTTAGACAGTACCATTCCGCTGGCGCCATCAATAGTCCTTTGCCTGACAATGTATTCAAACTACTATCAGAGCATCCCCATGACGACACCAATAAAGATTAAGAACCCAAACGCCGAAAAAGGATAACCAGCACGCCAAAATGTTGATATGATAAGACGTGATCCTTGCGCTATTTCCCCTTCTCTTGGTACTGGAGCAGCTGGCCAGGGTGTTACTGTTGGTCCATTTGACGGCCGAACGGAGGATGGTTGTTTGAATAACGGAATACATTGATCTCTGTAACAAGTTGTCGAATTAGGGCAACAACCTCCACCCACGTCCTCTGGGCATTCAAAGTAATTGGGCCTACATCTTGCATGTGCTCTTAAGAGACGACAATTGGAATGTGATAACGTTCCATTGCAGCAGTATATACCTGATATCGTGTGAGTTGTAGGTCGACAGATCATGCCTTGAGGACAGCAAATCTCCTGTAGCAAAGAAGACATGGTCAGCGAAGAAAGGGAATTATGCTTCGAACAAAAACTCACTGGATGGGCGTATGCTTCACAGCTGTTTTGCTGGTCCCCGCAGGTGTACCAAGGTACAGTAGCTGGCATTCTTGGACTCAATGCGAACGTTCGATTGTAGTGTTCCAACTGTCTTGATGGCAGACAGACCTCCGAAAAGCTCTGGACTTGGTCAAATTGTTCCTGACTTCTTCGCTTCAATTTGAGCCAACCTTGCCCTCCCATATCATGATAGTATACATGGGCGCTGCAAACAATTCCAATTATCATAATGATAACCAGTAGACAAGCAAGATAACATAACCATCCACGCCAGCTTAAAGATTCTATGCAAGCCTCTATGCAATATCTTGAGGTCAGCTTTCGTGTGCAAGGTCTGGATTCATTTGGCTCAGACGTCAACTGAGATTCTACCGGCTCCAATGACGATGGATCCTGGTTGAGGTTCAGATGTGCTTGTTGCGGTTCCTGCGGAAGTATTGGCATCGAGATGGTAATTTAAATATATACGAACAACTTGAAATAGGAGCATTAAAGCGAATGTAGGTTGAATCCAGCGGTGTAATAGAATCTGAGGTGACATTTGGATAAGAGAATAGACGGAGATATGATTCAGGATGAAGTGATGAACATCATGTATGGTCATCTCGCAATTGATACAATAGAATTTCTGAAGCTGCAAACACAAGTAACAAGAAATGGAAGGTACGCCTTTGAAACAGAAGGAACGATGGTACTACTTTCCAACCTGTCTTGAAGGCTTCTGAGAATATTTCGCGAACTCATCAACTCACCGGCAACTCTATCACAACAGATTTTGAATATGAAAATTGTTGCATTATCGGCTTCGAGGCAGCAGGTAGGAGATTGCGGCTATTTCTCTTTAGTTATTCATGATTTACCTAGTCTTAAGTCTGCCGGTACCAATCTTCATGTGGATAAACAATAAACTACACACCAAGACGGAACACCAAGCATCTAGTGATAGGTATGCTCTGTACATACACCTGCCTCGCTATTTGAATGTCAAATTTGAATTTGAATATTGAAAATAGCTTGGAGACTCATTATATATTAGATGTTTTTGTAGCTCCATGTACAGCTGATGTCGTCCATTGCGTGCCAACACATCAGTAGATTGCGACTTCTACCCCAACGTCAAACAGCTGCTTCATATATTCATAAAGCTCTTGATCGATTCTGATGATCTTCTAAACCAGGTGTGTGTGGTTGATTTTGAGATGTACAAACAGACAAGGATGAAAATTGTAACGAATGGGATAATAGCATTTCCAACAATAGCCCTGTTCGAATGCAACGGTATATTTTAGCCGTCTGTGTCTCAAGTCCCTACCAAGAGACGGTGCGACGTAATGATGAAGATATAATAATCCGTTTTCTTTCCAAAAGTCTAGCTGTCATATATTTTTATCTTTCAAAGTATGGAGATCAAAATGGAGAACCCCATTTTACCCCCTATTTGTTCCACATCCTCTTACCAATCACAAGTCCGCATTTGTACCTCGGTATCCGGGTCCCATCGTCAAGAAGCTCCAAACTCTACTCATCAATACCGGCGCATGTGCCAAACGCCTTCGAAATTATTATTGACCGAGGGCCGATTTCATTGAACAAAAGGATCTCTTATAACTTTTGATTCCCACCATCATAACCATCTTTCTCCGTATCAACCATTCAAAATGTCACCTCCACAATGGGTCAAAGATCTGAAGCCATCCGGTCCGCAAGGCACTGAGCTTATCAAGGTGGAAAGGGAGAAGTCTAATATACATGTCGAAAAGCTCTCGAACTTCTTATTCACCAAAGAGGTATTAGAGCGCCAGGAACGTATATTAAAGATCTTGCAAGCCGACAAGATATTCGACAAATCAAACAACTATTTCGATGGCCGAGTCGATAGATTCAAGACTTCTCTCGCTAGGGCGAAGAGACTTCGTCAACTACAAGTCAAGCACAACTGGAATCAAGAGGAGTATCAGGTGGCAAATGAGCTCATTAGTGAGCCGACTCCTTGTAAGTAACTCCTGAAATCTTCAACAACCTCCAAATAGAATACTAACATCAAGTTTGGACGGACTTCATGCTTCGATGTACCTTACCACCCTGCGTGGCCAAGGTACACCTGAACAACACAAATTATTCCTCGAACCGGCCGAGAACTACAAGGCAATTGGATGTTATGCACAAACCGAATTGGGACATGGATCGAATGTGCGAGGCTTAGAGACGACTGCTACCTGGAATCCCGAAGACAAGACATTCATCCTTCACTCGCCACATCTCACTGCGTCAAAGTGGTGGATCGGGTCTTTAGGAAGGACTGCAAACCATGCTGTGGTTATGGCACAACTTATTATTGCTGGAAAGCCGTACGGCCCACATCCTTTCGTATGCCAGATCAGAGACATGAAAACCCATGAGCCATTAGATGGTGTTTACGTGGGAGATATTGGACCGAAATTTGGCTACAATACAATGGACAACGGATTCCTGTTATTGAACCAAGTCAAGATTCCACATATTAATATGTTGGCGAAATTCTCAAGCGTCGACCCTGAAACAAACAAATATGTCAAGCCATCGTCACCGTCTTTGATTTACGGCACTTTGACTTGGGTCAGATCAACCATCGTCCTACAATCAGGTGGTGTTTTGGCTCGAGGTGTGACCATCGCAACAAGATACGCCTCTGTCAGACGGCAATTTCAAGATAGGGATGCTGGAGCTGATGCATCTGGGGAGAACCAGGTTCTTAACTACACAATGGTTCAATATCGATTATTGCCATTGCTTGCAGCCACATTTGCTCTGCACTTCACAGGAAAAGCCATGATGGGGCTGTACCAAGATAATCAGAAGCGTATGCAACAAAGTGCAACAAATGCTACTGATAGCAGCAGGGGCGCCGGTCCAGAGGAACTCAACTCGGGAAGCGACTTATTGGCAGATCTACATGCTACATCGTGTGGTCTCAAAGCTCTTGGAAGTACTACAGCCGCAGAAGGTCTCGAGGTCTGCCGTAGAGCCTGCGGTGGCCATGGATACTCAAGCTTCAGTGGTATCGGTAGTTGGTATGCTGATTACCTTCCAACTACCACTTGGGAAGGAGACAACTACATGCTCACGCAGCAAGTGGCTCGATACCTCCTCAAATCTGCTCGCGCTGTGCTGAAGGGAAATGCTCCCAATAACGACACAACTAAAATATTCACAACCTTCCTGCAAAAGCAAGATATGGGTGCTGCTCACGATGTTCTCGGCTCAGACAGTGACATCGTTGCTGCCTTTGCATGGAGAACATCCTTTTTGACCTTTGAAGCACTGAAACATCGCGACGCAGAAAAGGGATCATGGAACTCTCTCCTCGTTGATTTCTGGCGCCTCAGCACTGCGCATTCTCAGTACCTCGTCGTCAAAAACTTCTACGACGCCCTTCAAAGCGAGTCTCTCCGACACGAGCTTGACGCCGAGACTATTGATGTCCTCCACAAACTCTACCGTCTCTATGCTCTGAATACCCTCGAGAAAGAGGCATCAGAATTCTATTCCTCGTCTGCTGTTACCGTGCGTCAAATCCAATTAGCGAGAACCAAGAGCGTAATGAAGCTATTGGGGGAGATTAGACCACATGCATTAAGTCTTGTTGATGCGTGGGCTTTCCCCGATTGGCAACTTGATTCTTCGCTGGGTAGAAAGGATGGAAAGGTTTACGAGGATATGTTCTACAGAGCTAGTCAGTTGAACCCACTGAACGGGTTGACCGTTGATCCGTACGCGGATAACGATAACATTGTCAAGAGGGACGAGACGGAGAGATTCAGAAGTAAGTTGTAAGGAGGGTTCGCGTACTTGTATTATATCATGGTGTAACATTCGGGGTTTGGTTAGAGAAGGAGCGTCAAGCATTTTTACATCACATAGGTAGAGGATTACACACAATAGAAGGTTTAGAGATATGATTACAGAATCTCTACTATTAATTTCGCCGCCCTTAGTCGTATCCTCAGTGCAGTTGACACCAGTATGATATATCTATCTCCTGTATAATTGTATTGCACCAAAAGCACCACAAACTTATAGCCATCGCTGCAATAGTACTCCAAGTTCCTATACCTAGACTAGATGCCACCAATCTAAAGGTTGACCAAGTCTTGACCCGAAGAAGAATTAACCATAACCACGAGACAGTAGGTATAATAATCCACAAGTTCCTCTCCAAAACGCAACTCTCCCTACCTGCTCAAACCACAAATCTCGACCCGCTCATTATCATCATCAGCCGTGTAGAATATCCGAGACCCATCTGGACGGTAAAACTTTGTCATTCTCCAGCTTCTTGAATAACTAGACAATCAAATGCTTGTAGTGATTATGGCGGCTTTCAATTATCAAGACTATACATGCATAGTCACGCAATTTCAAACATTTAAGCCTTTACCATAGGATCATGGTGCCATAGTATCTACTCGTACAGTGAGATGTCGTTCACTATCTAGCTGCTCGTTCAGCCCAAATATGGACTACCAGGTGTTAGGCCGAAACTTCTTAGGGGATGGTCGTCAAATGTTCCAAGTGGAGTTTTTGGAGTTGCATTTGCATCAGATATTGCGTCGGAGTTAAGTGATGGAATAATATTACGCATTTATGGATGAAATTGACATAACATAGGCTTCTTGACGTATGATGTCCTTGGTTTTGGTTATAGCTCTTGAGCTGTTTTTCTTGTCCATTGGCAGCGGATCGAATCCTTCAGAGTTGTCATATACAAGGAACAAATCCCAGAAGTATTCAAGGCTCTTAGAATATGTCAGAGTGAGAATTGGGGTTATAGGAATTCATCGAGCCTCATTTGACAATCGATGATAGAAATGCGAAAGAACCAAGAATGTCAAAGTCATCACATTTTTGAGTCTGTTTCCCAGTCATGGATTTGTATTTGTAATCTGTAATTAAGTATACAAGCTTGATTTCTTGCCTATCCTCAACTCATAGATTCTTTTCTTCCTAAACCAATGCCAGTCGCCATCACGCAGTTAAGGTGTAGCGCCAGTCAATGCAATATCCAATTCAGAGCTTAGATTTGGAGTCTCTCGACCTTATCCTTCAAGCTTCTGATTTGGCCCATCAAGTCGGATGCCTCGTTGGTGGTGATGCTTGCTGCAATGACAGCTCTGCTGACACCACATGCACGTCCCAAAGCAGTCTTGGATGGTACGTAAACGTAAGGGGTGTTCTTGTCTTCGCAGAGAAGAGGAAGGTGGAGAAGAATAGCCAATGGGGCGGTATCTGCGGCGAGGATAACAATTTCGCTGATACCACGGTTGAGGGTCTTGGTGGTCTCGTTGGCTCCCTTCTTCAATTGACGGTAATGTTGAGCTTGTTGAACGAGATCGAGGATCTCTTGGGAGAGAGTGCTATCGGCTGAAAAGTAACATGTTAGTAAGATGCGGGTCGTAGAGTATCTGCATAATTCTTACCGACGGGCCAAGCAGCGGATTCGTTTTGTTCTTCAGCCATTGTGATTTTGGTTTGGAATTGAATTTACTGTAGAAGAAAATGTTAGAAATTGACCTCACCGAATTGAAGACTTTGTGATCGACCCAATTGGACAGGAATTAATACGTACAATTTGTTGGAGGATGTACTGAGATAATAAGAATTTCTTTAGAAATACTCTATCAGGGTTCCTTGCGTTGGCTCGCCCTGTGGGTTGACTTGCAAAAATGGTAGTGATGAAGTTGAAAATCTTCTGGCATTTTTTTCTGAAGATTAATCTTTATCGGGTGCCTCGAAAAGGCTTCGCTTACGTTACGCGCTAATCCATAACTTGATTGGTCGAAAAGCTAAGCTTGCCAGAGAAGCCTCATCAAACAACTCGTACAAACCACCTTGAATCACTGATCATCATCTATCCATCAACTCTCCAAGCTCAACTTTTCATCAACCCAAATCTTCAATCAATTCCCTAAAAGCTTCTTCGAGCTTCATATACCATTTCAAATCCAAGCAACACCTTCTCCAATACCTTCAAAATGGCTGATCTCTGGTATGTCAACAATTATCTCCTTGACGCCTCCCGCTCCTACTACCTACCTACCTGCCTTGCTTTCGAGATAAGAATCTCTAAAAGTTGGCACTGCTATACATGATCGCGATTATTTTCATGCCTCGATTCAAGTACTGACAGCAATAATGATAGTCCCGTCTACGCGGTTAGTTTCCCTCGAAGGCCACCTCCGACGTGCTTTCCAACCAACCGATGATTCGATATCCAACAACTTGAAATCATTATCTGTATCAACGCATCATGCTAATCAATATATAGCCATTCTTCGGCGCCATGGGTTGCACATCCGCCATCGTCTTCACCTGTTTCGGTGCCGCTTATGGAACTGCTAAGTCTGGTGTTGGTATTTGCGCAATGGGTGTTCTCCGACCTGATTTGATCGTCAAGAGTGAGCCATGTTTATCATCGGATATTTGAAAGTCCTACTAATGTGTTACACAGACATTGTTCCCGTCATTATGGCTGGTATTATCGGTATTTACGGTCTCGTTGTTTCCGTCTTGATTTCCGACGGACTTAAACAAAACCTCGCTTTATATACTGGTTTCATTCAACTTGGTGCTGGTCTCAGTGTCGGTCTCGCTGGTTTGGCTGCTGGTTTCGCTATTGGTATTGTTGGTGATGCAGGTGTGAGAGGAACAGCACAACAACCACGTCTTTTCGTTGGAATGATTCTTATTTTGATTTTCGCCGAAGTTTTGGGTAAGATTATAGGTTCTTCTTATTGATTTGAACAGTGACTGACTTGAATGACAGGTCTTTACGGATTGATTGTTGCTCTTCTCATGAACTCCAAGGCATCTCTAGATGTTGTATGCTAAACGCATCATTTCATACAGAGAGAGCCTCGAGACAATCTGAACGCACACCTCTCTTCTGCAACAAACTGTGAATATATGAATGGGTTATAATGATGGCCTTTGGGGATGGAATCGGGATGGAAGCTATGAATTGAACAATTCATGGCTAAAAATATATGTATTGTTGTTATTCTACAAATTTCGGCGTTTCCGACGTGCATTAGAAGTAGAGATGGAGGTGGAGGAGGGTCAAATTGACCGTGTATGCTAGTAGTTTCTATTGTTGGTAGCAATCATATGGTATTGGGTTTTGATTTTAATACAGAGGATCTCACGTATGCAATCTGTTGAACTTTTGAAAATTGAGACATTTACAAAGATTCTGTATTTTGATTCAACACCCGGATTTTGGGGGCGAGATCCAACAATCGAAGCGCTGCGAAAACTTAACTTAGTTGATAGCTTGTAATCACTATAAACCCAACTCATGTGTCACAAACATAAGATCCCTTCGAAATACCTTACTTAGGTATCAAGGGTGTGAGTTACTTTTGATTAAGGTAAAGGAAAATGAAGTGCACAATGTACACTTGGTCGGCTTATCCGTGCTGTACCTTTCCGCGTCCCTCCCGAATTCTCGGTATCATACACATGATGGCGGATCTGCAAAACTACAAGATGCCTACCAATGACATGGAATTGGTACACTCATCCCAGTCAAACACAATTGTTCATAGTAACGTTTTCGGCGTGAACATGTACCATTCTCAGATTTGAAGGTACCGTTTGCATTTGCCTTACCAAACTCCCGGGAAAGTATTCTCCCATATCGGCCGGCTCAACCCCACATCTACGGGGTAGTGTGATGTAGGTGAAACATATATATATACGTCTGTAGCCACAAGTAGTTGTATTGAATCCTCTCCAAGTTTTTTTCGATGGTATGAAGTTTCATGCCAAATATCCCATTTCTCTAGTCTCTTTCTCTCGAACTATCAAGCAAACAACTTTTCGATACCATCGACTCCCCACACAAACACAACTCCACTTCATTCACCAAACCACACACACCAAAATGCGTCTTCCATACGCTGACCCCTCTTCCCCAACCTTCTCCTCTCCCTCTGATCGCGCAATAATCGAACGTGTTGAAGCGCGTCGTGCACCACGACCTCTTCAACCCCTAGACTTGACTCTACTACACAGTCCCCCTGTTGCAGATGGCTGGAACTCATTCCTTGGAGCAGTCAGGACGCAAACGAGCCTGGCGGATGATATTAGGGAGATAGCGATTTGTAGGGTGGCTATCTGTAACACGGCTTGGTATGAGTGGGGACACCATGCGCCATTGGCGAAGAAAGGAGGAGTTAGCGATGAGGGCATGGAGACGCTTAAGAGAGAAAAGTGTGAGAGGGAGGGGAATGGTGATGCGAATGGAGATGCAGGAGGATTAAGTGGGAAACAGTGGGCTGTGATTAAGTATACGGATGAGATGACCAGGAATGTTAGGGTGTCGGATGAGGTCTTTGAAGAGTTGAAAAAGTGGTTTGATCAGAAGGAAATTGTGGAGTTAACGGCTACAGTAGGTTGAATTTTCCTTTGGGTATTATAGAGAATTTCGAGGAGGTGATTGCTAGTAGGAGTGTGGGAAGGACTGGAGTGGAGATCAGGAAGATTAATGAGCATCTTGAGGTTGAGAGTGAAAGCTAATTTTGAAATATAGATCGCAGCATACAATTGTGTTAGCAGATTTCTGGTAGCTCTTGACGGTAAGTCTTCTTATGCACCTTTCATACGCCCATCCTCTCGCTTGCCATTGTATGAATCCATTGCTTCTCTTTTCTAGACTGACACGCCTCACAGTTGGCGAAAGAAATAAGCTAGCCGGCCCGGATGATGTGGCACATTAAACTCGTCTGTTAGTTGGAGAATTGAAATACCGACATAAATCCACAAATATATTTAAGATCCCGAGATTCGTATATCTGGTCATATTTCTCTATCTGATGCAAAATGATAGAATCCAAACATCATGTATGGTATCCAATCCTATTGTGAGTATCAAACAGAGGCCTCTACGCCATTTGGAACACAGAATATGTAAGAACATCTATATGCAGCAAAGTTGGCGAAAGTCAGAGAAAGATCACCATGCGGATGCTGTAAAGTATGACACAAAGCAATGCATTGTATCAGCAGGTTTATAGCGGCTCAACGACGATGCATTATTTGAGCTCGGATCTGATATCGGCTCCCCGACTTGAATCGTACAAAAATCATGCGTGGTCTTCCCGTCTTCTCAGACGGCTTTTATTCTCGACTAAATTCTTCTCTTCCGGATCCGAATGCATACCCCCGCTCCAATAACATGCTTTCTTCTTACCATCAACTCACTCAATATTTCACTCACTGCCAACGCTCCAAGAACCCTCAATTATTGAATGATTACTATACATTTCACTATTACCCCTCATTATCTGTTCAGTGATCCCTTTTCCCCTCTCCACCTGATAATCAGATATTCAAGCTTTTCTCTTCCCCTCCTCAGAATCGATCTCCCCACCACACTCCGAAACCATTTACACCACACTTCATTACATATCAAACTTGCCTGTGGTAAAAATTGCTCATTCTTTGCTCCTTCGTGCGTCTTTCTGCACCTGTGCAGATTAGATAAGATTGGCGTTGTGTTACTTACTGGTCAATAGTTGGCAGTTGAGTGAGCTTGTTTTATGCGTTGTAACGTGTGAATTGGTACTGGGCTTTCTGTGCGGGTTGGAATTGTAAGGTAGATAGGCAGCACTTCCATGTGCATATTCAATGAAGCGGATTATGATAAGCCTCAAGATTTGTAGTATTGCCACTGAGAATACAAAGTTTGTGGTTTTTATGCCATTTACTCGATCCACTTCATTCTATACATTACGGGTGCTATTGGAATCGTATATTGCCGGGCCTATGATATTGAAGATTCAGAAGCTTTGAATTCAGATCTGATACTAGGAGAGACTTAATGTTTACCAAGTACAGGAAATAAAGATGTTCAGAAGTCTAGACACCTATCAATGGTACTCGTGTTCTCCCCCTGCCGGCTATTCTAGTAGCGAGATACAAGACTACGCCTCGTATCATATCAACATACTATAGCAGATCACCCCATAAAGTTCGAACCCCTCGCGCATTCTACCAGCCTCTCGCCACAGATCTCAAGTTCGCCATTGCTTCAAGATAACGCTCTCTTTACCCCTCCTTGCATTCGCATACATCGATTTTGAGGGAATTGGACGTCGACCAAGAAATAGCATTGCTACAGAGAAAAATCTTGATTGTGCTCTTCCACCAATTTCTTTCCCGCACATCTAGACATGCGATTTGCGAGACTTTTTATGCATATGTACTATCGCGTAGTTCTCAAGCCACTTCACTGCACTGCTATACAGATATCTTATGCACCTAGCACTATCCAGAAGACAAAACAGGCAGAAAAAAAACCCCCTCCTATCATTGTCAAGGTCACATCCTACAGAAGATTCCAGTACACAGAACAGACTCATCCTATACCAAGCCGCATCACCCCATATCGTCATTTTCCCTCTGCATTTCCAGATGTCCATGTCATGTATAAGTAAGCCCATGTATGTGTCATCTGAGCCATTCCGCTCCACAAACGGAAGTCCATTTTGTGAGCGGACTTCTCGTTTGGGGAAAGTACATGGCAATGCATATTCGAGCAGTCTTGACACTTCTTTTGACATATGTAAGATTTTGTATGTAAGCGGGATGAGAATGACAAATGTGTCGTGTCACTGGTGTGACCAGGGGGGTGATAAGAAATCGTTATCCTGCTGCATCTTCGTCTGCAGGAGGGAGGGTTGGAACTAGTATGTATACAGAAGTTTCTCGGATTCTTATTTTGGGATCGATGGGGCAGGTCTTATGGTTAGATATGTGCCAAGATACCCAAGAGGAAAATCATGGGGAGAAGTTAGTGATACGGAAATAACCATGATGAGAGCCAGATCTAGTGCTTCAATAAAAATACTTTTCTTGGCTCCTCGTTCCCCAATTTTGTGGGAGATGTATCAAATACACCACGCTGCTGAAATTCAACGGGGGAATTAGCTGGAACTAACGCGTGGAATTGCAAATACGTACACCCTGCCTTCTCTCTCTTCTTTTCAAAATTGGAAACCACCGTCAGGATATACACAATATTTCGGAAGAAAAAACCTTTACTTCATGCCCTGCCACCCATCGCTAGGTCCATGCATAGATAGCGTCGTGTCACAATATTTCGAGATACTACTCTACCCAATACTCGAGCCAATGGTAAGATTACCATTTTGGGCTTGTGCACGCGAAGGTTTCTGCACGTTTGGTTTCCTGGTGGATACGGATTGGACCCTTGACGCTAATATTTCACTGCCAGCATGATATGTAAGGTTATGTACCGGTGCTAGCGTTGAGGACCTGGGTGAGGTATGGTTGAATGCTTCCGGGTAATATATCATATCTCTGCTATACGAGTATCTTTTTATTCCAAAGTACTGGATTGGGAAGAGTCCGGGAATAAGATATGATGAGATGGAAAGTTCCTGGACTTCTTCGTCTGCGAGCCCCCGTAGCTGAGCGATTGTTCCGTCAGAGAGAAATCGAGAATATACCATATGGAGACTAGGAGGCCAGGGGTTTCTCTCTCGAGATGTGCATCGTGCTGGAGATTTTACGAGGAGCGTTGTGTGACACAGTCAGAAGTTAATTGTGGGACAAACTTTGGGGGCGTAGGATTTCCACGTTCTGCCCCTGGGATGGGGATTTGAGACGGATGGAATGGGAATGGAATGGGATAATCTTTTGGGGGTTGTTGATGGATGAGCTCATGAGTTGGGATTTGGCATTTGGTGTCAAGATCCGAGGATGGGAATTGGATGATATGTGTGGTTGTGAAACGTAACAGAGATGGAGATGGAGATGGAGATGTGCATAGGGTGAGGGTGTAGAGTGTAGATATCGATATCGATACCAACAACACAAGTAGGATATTCTCAAGATCGTGACAGAATACGATCTACCACAACGACATTCCAACTTCCCTAAGGTACCTATTGAAATTTCATATCCTCGGCATTCAACCGAAACCTCCCATCTTATGCATGCATTCCCAAACATCCAGTACCATATCAACACGCCACCCTATTAACCCTACTATGTATATATCTCAGCCTCTCTTCAGTAGCACACACACACACAGCGAAACATCTACAGAATAGATAAGTTAGCTCAAAGCAAGAATCCACCAACCATCTTATCATCTAATCAACCATCCCGAGAGAACGCAGATTCGACGAGAAAACAAGCTTCAATCCCACATGATCTCTGCTTGTATATTCGAGTGTGTGAAATATTTGAGAACATATCATAAATGATGCTATCTACGACGCCTGGAGGATTTCCTCGAATGAAGCGAATTCGAATGGAAGAATGGCCAGGGACCTCGATTGCTCGTCCACCACCGCGGCGCTAATTCCGATCATTAAGGAAAAGAATCGGAGCGGTGGAATCCTGGCTTGCACATACATACATACATACATACATACATATATACATACATACATACATACATACATACATACATACATACATACATACATATCTACAGAGATGAGATTCCCCATCCTTCCCGCTGCGGCGGACAGAAGCAATTTATTTTATTTTACTTTTTGTAGAAATCTAGCGAATGAATTAGATAGAAGCCTCCGACCAAAACGACGCCCATGAAAAAAATCCCACGGTACCTATAATGGGAGTTGAGGTGGGAGGATTCCCGAGCTGGAGATGAGATGAGATGTGTGAGATGGGTGTATGTGTGAGATCTGCAAAGTGGGTTGGGGAAAAACCACTTGGGGCGCGCGCGCAGGGACTAATGTGGTAGCGAGCTGGTCAGAATCCTACAGACGTTATTTTAATGTTGGGGCTAGGCTGTGTTGGGTAATGGCGGCGCGGGCTGCGTAAAAGTTTATTGTAAGCCGCAATTTTGGGAGGGTTGGTTTGGTGATTGGGGATCTAGGAGAGATGGCGATGGGTTGTTTTTAGGGAGTGGACTGGACTGTGGGTTGGGGGAGGTGTGTTGGGTTAGGGGTGACTTTATGGAGGCTCATGATATGGTAGGTTGGAGACTCTTGTGAACTAGTGATGTTACGAATAGAAAGAATGCTATGATCGATGTGACATATCTGGACTATCTTTCTGCTCTGAAGAGTAACGTTCCTAGGTAGGGGCACTATGTGCATTGGCCAAACGACGGCCAAACATGGATATGCCGTATCTTCAACTCGCTTGGATAATACATCTACAGATTTCATCATTCCGCAGCCAGCACCCCGGGCAAAGCTCGTCTTCTCTATCTGCAAAAAACAAAAAGAATACAATCATGTACACGCCAGCGTAAGTCCGAGGAACGGCTCTTGGCAGTCAGCCTGCATGGAAAGTACGAGGGACACGAGGATGAAAACAGCAATAAAGCAGAACGAGGGAATCCAGGATGCGATGCGCTAACGCGAGCTAGCGATCTTTACCGACGATGGAGGTGTAATGTCAGCGAGACGAGCGACCGGGGTCTCACTGACTGCTCATAAAGTAAGCACTCCCAATTTTGGTGAGGGTGTTTAGGTAATGAAGAACCGCTGCCCAAGAGGCCTTGTGAGTGGTGGGAGAGACCCCCCACAAGGCCATGCCGTCCGTAACCTTAATGCGCAGTGCAACCTTGCTGTGAACCCCTACCATACCACATGAAATACAAGAAGGATTTGCAATCTGTGACTGGTGGAAGCAGGTGGTGGAGGTCAGGATCGTGGACAGAAGATTGATTGCAGAGGTCATGTAATGTATCCCTAGTAATGTCCATGCAAAGTATTGTACCCATCCCATGTCCCAGCGAAAAGTGGTTACCGCTTCCTCTGAGTCTTCCGCTGTCTACGATTGGTTAGGAGACTTGCCTCAAGCGGTATTGTCTATGATTAACAGCGGTATGCGAGTTGGAATTGTTTGATTCCGCGACAGTGATAGGGCTTGTTCGTTTTGCAAGATTCGGTCCCCACTCGGAATGGGCGTGGAATATCTTTGCCCGAGCTAAATCCTGAAGAGAGAAGATGTAAGATTTAAAGTTACTGATACCCCCCTCCGATTATACTTGTCAGATATCATTTGATCATCATAGTCTCGCAATATTCAAGTCAGACTTCAGCCCCTTTCCATCTCATAAAGTTCCAGTGCTCCCTCACAGTATCACTACCATACTTCCCAAAAAAACGACATATTTCGATATGGCAAGCGGCCACTTTCTTCATCACGACGGCTCTACCGATCCATATTTAATGCACGGAGACATGAATCTATATGACACCTCGAGCGAGTCTTCAGCAAGCTCACCACTCAACAGCAATGTATGTTCAGACTCTACCCATCACTCCTTTTCAGAATCTCATGCTTTCATAGACTTTTGATCATGCATATGGAAACGATCACGTATACGGAGGAAACAAATATATGACATATCCATCATTTCCCATACAATATCAGCCAAACGGTGTACCGGTGGGATTGATACCGGTGGAACTAGATATCGAAGGCATTTACGAGGATCATGATCGACGAAGGAGAAAGGGTGGAAACGATAAAGTTGTTGCTTCACAAGTGCATTCGGTAAGTGGTTCATCTATCTACCGAGCCAACATGATACTGATTCCACACAGCGTCGCCGAGCCCAAAACCGAGCTTCTCAACGGGCTTTCAGGGATAGGAAAGAGAAACACATGCGGGAACTCGAGCAACGATTGGAGGAGCTTGAAGGTCGTCACAGTGAGCTATCGCAGTCATATGAGTCACTGCAAGTGGAGTATTCGGGCGTCAAGTCGGAATTAGATCGAATGCGTAAAGGGAAGACCGATCCCGAACGTTCGGTATCGGGCTTACCGAAAGATTTTGAGCAGCCCAACCTCAGGGGCTGGGATGAATCCAAGGTGGAAAGTATGGATCCGCTACTATTCGACGTCTCTGCGTTTTGTTTTGATCAGGAGGAGAGTGGACCGCAATCCAAGGAATAGGTTGTGGTTGTTTCATTCGGGTGTGATTTCCGGCGTTGGCGACTAGGAGCATGGTTGTTGGATTGTAAAAGACGGATAAGCCTGGCTCTTGGTCGGTTTGGAGGCACACTCTGCCATGAGGAGTTTATGTTACTATCCGCATCTATCATATGCTTCACCTGTATGTACTTTATATACCCAACGATAATAATCTCTCGCGTTTGCATCATGTCTGAGTTCCAAGCGATAGACCTTGATCCCGGCGAAACTTTTCGAGTGCGAACCTCCGAACCCTCGATAGGAGTTAAGATGGCGGTGCCGATAGAACAACATGCTTTTGCTTGGTCGTGCAAGAACTGCAAACGCAATGCCGTTGATAGCATTATCTTACGAATTCTGAATGTTCCAAGGGATACAGTAAGCAAGCCATGGTTTTGAAGATCAATCAGATGAGATACCGTAGCACATTTGTTTGCAAAGATGCTATCTCAAGTCTCGAGGACATTCATATGACGATGCTGTGCTATGTCCATTTTCGTTTACTCCATACATGTAATGTAGCCTATGGTTCCAGAGATGAAGTATTGATGGATACTTCGATATGAATGAGGAGAGTCGAGGGTATTACTACTTGCTGTACCGCGATTCGTTCGTCCTGTACGAGCTTCCCAATCGGATATCTGACCCGTAGGCTGCAGAGATGTCACAGCATATGCTTGCTGGAGACATGCGGGAAATTGACAACTCCGCGATGTTAGAATTATGCCAGGTGATCAATCTCGTAGGCTCAATTCGCCCACTTCATTGGAGATCTCTTTTTTTTTTCAGAGTTCAGGGTCCAATGGTCCTTGGAAATACCAATGCTTGTGAAGACAGCTTGGAAATACCAACGCTCGTGAAGATAGACTTGCTGGTGGTGGAGGGGAAGAACCAAACATCAAGATCGAACATCACAATCAAGATTTGACAACCGGATATTCGAAAATCCAAGATATTTCCAATATTCAAATGTCAATCCGACAATCATACATACATCTCGTGCTTGTAGAGACTCGTATCCAAGGCTCACCTCAGGTGACATAGGAATACTCCGCAGGCAAGTTCTTGATGTTCTGAGAAGTCGAGGCTCGATAGACCATTATCGATAAGACGGATTGTTAACCAGGGATTGGCTAGAAGAGATTGAAAGGCCAATCAGCATTCCACTGGGCCTTCTGCAACTCGGGGTAGCAAAGCAGAACACTTCTGAATGTTGGCTTATATGTCCCGAGTGTTGGTACTGAGTAGAAAGTAACTGTTGGTGTAACGTTTTGCAGGTTGGTATCTCTACGGAGGAATGTTCCTAGCAAACGGATCCAGGAACGGGTCAAACCAACCATGCTTGATGTCTTGGCTCTCCGAATCATGCCCTCTTAAAACCGATGAAGTGAGTGGGTTAAACGTAAGTGTGATGATATTTTCACATTAACAATCTCTGGCTAAGAATATCTCGGGACCATGTGTTGATATATAATCGTTCATGCAAAAATAAGGTCTAGACTAAAAGCATCGGGAGCTTCCCCAGCTGGTGGAAAGGGCCGGCCAAACTAGACTTTTATAGCCGTGAAACTTTGTTGACGACGGATCTCTGGTGATGACATTCGGAGCCGATTGAGATGTCAGAGTCTGGGTGTGAGGAGAGTGACGATATTTTGGCGACAGGAAGGAACCATTGTCCGTAGCTAGATGGGCTGGATTCTTATTGTGATTCTGTTGCTATTCCCAATCCGCGGCCGTTCTCTTGCCATTCTCATTCCATTGCCACTCTGTTGCTACGCAAAGGCTACCTATACATCTGGCCCACAAACACAACAAACTCTTCATCCATGAGCCAAATGAAGAGCATACCTCGTACCTCCCTCGCACCTACCTCAGTACCTTGGATGATATCTGCCACGGTACCGTATGTCTCATCCTACGTACTCGTACTCCATAGAGAAAGCCAATCATTTCTCCGTCGATACGTTCCCAGACTCTTCGATACTTTCCCTACTCAGTTCCACCGGGATATGCTTTTGCTTTTGCTGAATAACACACCTGTGTTGGCATCCATTGGCATCCATTGCCATTGCACGCAAAACCACAATAAAGTGGACCCCTTCACCGAGCATTCTGTTTCGGTGACGCAAATTCCAATTCCACCCCACCATAGAAAAACAGAGCCAGCCGTGCCAGCCAAATACATTCAACAACGTTTGGGTCCGCCCCTCCTTTTTACTTTACACTTCTTTCCAACTCTCGCCCTCTCTCATCTCTTCTTTCTCAACAACCTTCGGTCAAAGAATTCTGCAATCCTCATTATACCCAAAAGTTCTTTTTCGTTTTCATAGAATAGCAATCATGGGTTTCACAGACGTTGACAAGCTCGCCATCAACACTATTCGTGTTCTTGCTGTAAGTTGCCTTTCCTTTCCTTTTCTCTCTCCTGGGGAAGGGAATTTGCCCCGCCATCGGAACCTCAAAGCTTCTCTCAAAAGAACAACTCAACATCAACGACTTCAAAGCAAGTACTAACATCTTCTCTTCAAGGCCGATGCTACATTCAAATCTAACTCCGGTCATCCCGGAGCCCCTATGTGAGTTTTACAAAGTTGGGCACAATAAGAATCGTTTGCTGATGAAGTATCTAGGGGAATGGCACCAGTTGCCCACGTTCTTTTCAACAAGATCATGAACTTCAACCCAAAAAACTCCAGCTGGGTCAACCGCGATAGATTCGTTCTCTCGTAAGTCATTCCTATTTAATAAATATAATTGAGCTTTTTGCGCATCAATGCCCTTTGATACAAGATGTTTCCTTACTGCATTGCATTTGAAGACGCAAAGCTTTGTCCGGAGAACTACAATTATCATACTACTTGGGAAAATTAGTTGTAGCATGCCTTGGCTCTCACATTTCTATTATTCCTAGAAAAATCTAGTACCAAAATCTAAGATTCAAAAGCTAATTGTCCGAAAACTACAGTAACGGACATGCATGCATGCTCCAATATGCCCTTCTCCACCTTTACGGTTACAAGTTGTCCATGGATGACATCAAAGCTTTCAGAGTGAGTAGTCTTATGGTCTGAAATTCCTGGCTTTTAGCTAACCTGCTTCCTCTCCAGTCGATAGATAGTCACACTCCAGGTCACCCAGAATCCGCCGATACCGATGGTGTTGAGGTCACCACTGGTCCTCTCGGTCAAGGTATTGCCAACGCTGTTGGTCTTGCCATCGCACAACACCACGCAGCTGGTGAGTTCAACAAGCCCGGATTTGAGCTTATCAACAACTACACATACTGTTTCCTCGGTGATGGATGTTTGATGGAGGGTATTGCCAGCGAAGCCGCCTCAATGGCCGGTCACTTGCAATTGGGCAACCTTATTGCTATCTACGATGATAACCACATTTCTATTGATGGTGACACCAATGTTGCCTTCACTGAAGATGTCGTAAAGAGATTTGAGTCATATGGATGGCACATCGAGGTTGTCACCGACGGTGACAACGATTTGGAAGCCATGGAGGCTGCTATCAAGAAGTGCCAAGCCGTTAAGGACAAGCCCTCCATGATCAAGCTCAGAACTATCATTGGTTTCGGTTCCAAGCAACAAGGCACCCACGGTGTCCACGGATCCCCTCTTAAGGCTGATGACATTAAGCAACTTAAGGAGAAATTTGGTTTCGACCCTGAACAATCTTTCGTTGTCCCACAAGAAGTTTACGATATCTGCCATGAGCGTGCATCCCACGGTGCCGCCCTGGAGCAAGAATGGAACCAATTGCTCGAGAAGTACACCGAAAAGTACTCCTCAGAGGCTGCCGATCTCAAGCGCCGCTTGACTGGAGAGCTCCCAGAAGGATGGGAGAAGAACCTCCCAACATACTCCCCATCAGATGATGCAGTTGCTTCAAGAAAGTTGTCCGAGATCGTCCTCCAAAAGATTCACGAAGCCATTCCAGAACTTGTTGGTGGTTCAGCCGATTTGACTGGCTCCAACTTGACCAGATGGAAGGAGGCCGTTGATTTCCAACCACCTGCTACCGGTCTTGGTGACTGGTCTGGACGATACATCAGATACGGTGTACGTGAGCACGCTATGGGTGCTGTCATGAACGGTTTGGCTGCATACGGAACTGTCATCCCATACGGAGGAACTTTCCTTAACTTCGTTTCATACGCTGCTGGTGCAATCCGTCTCTCTGCTTTGTCCCAACAACGTGTTATCTGGGTTGCTACCCACGACTCCATTGGTCTCGGTGAGGATGGACCAACCCATCAACCTATTGAGACTTTGGCTCATTTCCGTGCTCTGCCTAACTGCATGGTCTGGCGCCCAGCTGATGGAAACGAGACCAGCGCAGCTTATTACATTGCTTTGACCTCCAAGACCACTCCTTCCATCATCGCCCTTTCCCGCCAAAACCTTCCTCAACTCGAGAACTCCACCATTGGTAACGCTATCAAGGGTGGTTACGTTGTGCACAACGCCGAGAAGGCCGATATCACCCTCGTTTCCACCGGTTCCGAGGTCGGTATCTGTGTTGATGCTGTTAAGTACCTCAAGGAGAAGCACAACCTCAGCGCACGTGTCGTCTCAATCCCTTGTTTCGAGGTCTTCGATGCTCAACCCCAAGAATACAGACTCAGTGTCTTGCCAGACGGTATCCCATCTTTGTCCGTTGAAGTCATGTCAACCATGGGCTGGGAACGTTATACCCACGAGCAATTCGGTCTCAACAGATTTGGTGCCTCCGGTGCTTACAAGGATGTTTACAAGGTATGTTCTCTTCTTCACATAGATTTAGAATCAATGAGCTGTGCTAACCCCCATTTTAGAAGTTCGAGTTCACCCCAGAAGGTATCTCCAAGCGCGCCGTCGCCACTGTTGATTTCTGGAAGGACGTTCCAAACATCCGCTCTCCTCTCAACAGAGCTTTCAAGCAACTTATCTAAATTTCTGGAAATAATTTCGCGATTGGTTTTGGGGCATTTTATGAATAATGCAGGTCCTGGGTGTAGTTCGCCAAATAGACTATGAAAATAAGCAAATGATTTATGAACGAACCATCAATGTTTACAATGTGTATTTGTGTTGCATTGGGCTTTTCCAGAGCTACTTGTGGTCCAAGCTCCTTCTCTTCATGAGAGTCTCCTAAGATACCCCTCTTTTCGCATCTACATGATATCTAACCAACTCCCAATTTGCTTTTATAAGAATGTTGACCTCCACCCAAACGGTTTTGTTTTCCTCGATATGCATTATGAGAGCAGCCTTCCCTTGCTAGTGTATGTTCAATAATCTTCGTATCCGTCCAAGGCATTTACTTCACTTCTCCAAATGACTCAACCCTCTCCAGCCATGCTCTCATCCTCGCCCATCCTTTTCACTTTTGTGTCTTTCAAAAGCTCCCGTTGAAACCCATGCGCGATAATCTCAATTCTATGTGCCGCTTTCCTCGCCTCCCTTACATGCTCCGCTGTTCTCGCTACAATCGTTCCCACTAATAATGGAGCCTGGGCCCCCTCATCCCTTACATCATGGTGCTCTTGCTCAGAATGGCTTCCTTCGGTCGTGCCACTTAACGGTCGCATTTCCTCTCGGGCTGCAGATAGAATTTCTAAACTCCGAATGTTCGATGCCCCATTCAGATTTTCTGATCCATTCATTCGAGTGTCGTGTGCGTTTGTATGTGTAGATCGGCTGCGATGGCGAGTAGTGCAGGTGGAATGGGGGGTAGAAGATGTAGAAGAAATAAAGGAATGGAGAAGGATGGGACCCGATGAGGCGGATTCAACAATTATTCGTTGCGGGGATCCGAGGTTGAGGTGCAGCGAGGCATTGTATGCAGAGAGAGCGGTGGATGTTAAGGTTGTGAGGGATTGAAATTGAGGGGGTTTGGCGTGGGAGTTGGAGTTGGAAGGGTGGGAAGAGGAGGAAGTTGAGATGAGGGGGGTAAGTGATAGATCTGTTAAATGGAGGGAAAGATTGGGGTTGTGATTTAGATTGGAAGAGGAGGAAGAGGAGGAAGTCATTGTTGGTTGTGAGCGAATGTTGGTTGTTTCCAAAGATGTTGTGATGGATGGATGAATAGATAGATAGTTGTCTGGATAAATGGTTGTGTAACGTCAATTGATGGTGACCTTGTTGGTTTAATTGTATTAATTGTATTATAAGAATTGCACAGTCATACAAATAGAAATAGGAGAAGAGAATCCCAGTCTACCAAAACAATATAATAATGATAACCAGAAAACAAGGCAAATGAGATGGAGATGGCAAGCAAAAGGTGAAGGAGATGATAATGAGATAGGAAATTGATGATCAACTGATAAAGGAAACAGCTTAGAAACAAGGCCTAGGGCGACCTGGGCATACGCTATCTCCCTACCTAGGCATCGGGGTATCGGTCAGTATTCAGTGGTTCAGTCAGGTATCCTTGTCGGTAACGCGGGAGCTAAGCTTAGCGTGATCCATAGCATGTGAAGGTTACGGAGGGACAATATTGCAAGCTGGTCTGAACATACATTCCATTTACTTTGAACCTTTGATTTAATATCTTGAGCATTAAACATTGCATTGATGATTGTTGACGTCGCGTACTGGATCAAAGACTGAAGAGAATCAGAAACCCACATCTTGCTTATTGGACAACGAGGAATTTCACACGATACGGGATTCATTGAACATGGCGGACGCGGAGGAAAAGGCCAAGGCTGAAAAGCTGGCTGCGGCTAAGAAAAGGGTATGTTGTTTTATTTGTTCGAGGGATTGGGGGGGTGAGGGGTGAGAGGGCGAGAGAATGAAGTGTGGGGGTTGGAGAGATGTATCGGGGGTTGATAATTGGGGGAGATGGTGAGGATAATTACTTACTGATGAGTGGCATTTAGGTTGAGGAAATGAAAAAGAAAAAGGCAAAGAAGGCGGGGGGGAAGAAAGAAGAGAAAGTGGGCGCGGTAGCTGAGGCTTCGAAGAGTGAGGAGGTGAAGAGCGAGGAGACAAAGGGCGAAGAGACGAAGAGCGAGGAGACGCATGAGACAACTGCTGCAGTACCATCCGAAGCTTCGACTGACATCCCATTCGAGGCTGCCACCGAAACGCCAATCGCCCATGAAGACACAACGGTCGAGGATGAAAAGAAAGAGGAAATGCCCGTAGAAGTTCCAGAGACTAAGGATGAGGAAGAGAAGGTAGCGGAACTTAATTCAGCTTCGAGACATGGAAGATCGCCCTCATTATCGGTACAATCTAAGATGAGGTCGTCGTCTTTTAGACAAGCTTCGGGACCTCTTTCGCCGGAAATTGCTTTTAGCCCTAGTGGTGATACGGCGCCGGATATTTATAGGAAGCAAGCTTTAAGAATCGAGGATTTGGAAAAGGAGAACAAAAAATTGAGTAAAGAGGCGGTAGATGCAGAGAAGAGGTGGAAGAAAGCGGAGGAAGAATTGGAGGATTTGAGAGAGGCAGAAGGGGAATCTGCCAAGGGAGAAAAGAGTACTGAAAATGGTGCTTCAGAAGAGATTGAGAAATTAGTAAGTTCTAGAGGATAGCGCACGATTCAATTTGGGCTAATTGAATATTGCAGAAATCTGAAATTGCAGCGCTCCAACGACAAAATACACAACTTCAGGTTTCTTCCACCCGCAAACATGTATCTTCGCCTTCGACATCAGTGCCAGCACCATCGGAATTGGAAGCCGAGCTTCGTTCCAAATCCTCCACGATTGAGTCTATGGAAATTGAGATTTCTAATCTTAGAGCACAGCTTGAACGTGTCGCATCCGGATCATCTGTGGAAAAAGAACAAATCACCGCTCTGGAGGAAAAACTGGCAAGGAGTGAAAAGTCGGCAGCAAACGCGCAACGAGAATTGGGAGATCTGAAGAAGAATCTCGAACGAACGACTGAAAAGGCTGTTAAGGAAGGTAGCGAACGTATATCCGCAGAAACCAAATTACGCACGTTAGAAAGAGAAACGGAGGAGGCCAAGGCACACAGTGATGAACTTCAGAAGAAGGTGGAGGCACTTGAAAAGAAAGTATCTACACTTACGACGCTTCACAAAGAACACGATGCCCGATCACAAGCTCAGAAGAAAGAACATGAAAGAGTGGAAAAAGAAGCATCAGACCTCCGAGCTCGATTCGCTAGTGTCGAAAATGAGAATTCACGTCTCAAGGAAGAAAAGGAAAGATTGAAGAAACGAGACGCGCAAGGAATCGATGATGAAGGGGTTGATGAATTGGAAAATGAAGAGAGACAACGCTTGGAAAAGAAAGTCAGGGATTTAGAGGCGGAAGTTCATGAATTGAGAAGAGGCGTTTGGAGAGATCGAAGAATAGAATTACAGGGTGAAGGAGACGATGGACTTACAAGTCCCAGCGCAAGATTCACAGATGTGGATTTAGGTGGAAGTGGAAGTCCTCATGCGAGAAAGAGTGGAGTTCCGCAAGGAATGGGGATTGGGGATTATTTGACGAGCGGTTTTAATGCTATCACAGGAGGTACGGCACCCGTAGGGCATGGACATGCAGGAGCGGATGAGGATGATGAATTGTTGGATGATGATGAATTTCTTGAATTCGACGAGGAAGCTTTCAGGAAGGCACAACAGGAGGAGGCGATGAAGAGGATTGAGAGAGTTAAGGAGGTTAAGCGGGCGTTGAAGAATTGGGAGGGTTGGCGATTGGATCTAGTAGAGAATAGGAGTGCGGGCGGTGAGGGCGTAGGAGAGATTTTTGAGATTTAAAAAAGGTTATTTTTTATTTTATTGATAAACTGTGTGTCTGAGGCGAATAAATGAATGAACAAACCATAGAATCAAGTGGTGAAACCCCTAGGTATGGAAAATGGAAAATGTAGATATGGGCTTGTTCTATGAATGAATGAATGAATGATCGCGACTGTATCAGTAGACGTCGGTATGGCATGTATGACGGTATGCGAGATGAATGTCACATATGGATGCCTCATTTGAACAGAACGGTTAACGGTGAACAGTGTGTTTGGGTGATAGATGTGATGCATGCATGTGAAATGAGGAGAGAAGGAACATGTGATTTTCTATATCTTGAATCTTACGATCATCGTATATCGTATGTCGTATATTGTGTCTCCCATCTGAAGATTATTTGAAAAGATTGATTGGAGAGATCGATGGGTTGTTGAATTTGCTTTTTAAGAGAAGAAAATTGGATATATATGTATGTATGTATGTATGTATGTATGTATGTATGTATGTATGTATGTATGTATGTATATACATGCATAGATACCATACTTGTATAGTGCAGTGCAGTACGCATGATGATGTGATGTGATATGAGATGATATGATAGGAGTACATATATACATACATCTGGGTAAACAAATAGATATGTAAGTAGATAGTCAAGTAACCTTAAGTAGCATCCCAAGAATCGAGAAGATCTATCTCCTCGTACAGTATAATAGTATGTAGATAGTCATTCGATTAAATTAAAAGCTCGGGTAGGTAGCCGATGATTTGAGGAGAGCGAGCGAGCGAGCGAGCTTTGTTTGTTTGAAAAGTAACTGTATTGTAATTCAAGAGTGTCGAGATGTTGTTTATTTATTTATTTGTTTACTTGTCTGTTTGTATCTCTGTTGCTCATGTAGATTATAGATGAGTGATTGAATTGAATTGATCCTGTTGTTCGATATACCTCCTCAACTTTTTTTGTTAAAAATAGATATGTTGGTAAGTTCTGATTTTCATTATGATACTACCTAGGTAACCTTAATAAGCTACTTCCATCACAATCCCATCTTGATTCCATTTCATTTAGGGGGAACTGCTGAGCAATCCAGTCATACCCCGCCTCCCTTCTATCTTCCGTCCAATCTCGATATCTAACATTCAGAACCCAATACCTCATCTAATTCCTGGAATCAACTACTCTTCCAAATCATATCATATCACATCGTAATATTTCCAAAGCAAAACAAAAAATGAAATGAGCCGGCCATCCATAAAAAGGGGTATATCCTGAAGAATAAACAGTATTCTGTTCGCACCCTCCCCTTCCCTCCCCTCCCATCCCATCCAACCCATCCAACCCATCCCAATTCCTCGCCTTCCCCCTTCCAGAACCAAGCCCCATTCCCCCCTCTCTACCGCACCTTCTCTCCTTTCCATTTCTCTCTCCGACATTCGTAGATTTCGTTACATGCTGCTTCAACTTCATGATGACGATTGCATTCATTGTATTCATTGTATTCATGAAAAAGTGAATTCGTATTTTCTGCTCTCTGTTTTCTTTTTTCTGTTTCTGATTGCCTCTGATCGTCGTTTCATTCCATTTCGTGTCATTTTCGTATAGTCGTGGTACTGTATCAACCGTATATTTCGTAAAGATTCGTCATAAAAGCATTGTCCAAAGTCGTGTCCCGAATCACACTGCTCCTCACAGGGGCATTGGTGTAGCGATTCAGATTCGTAATATGTTATGTATGTGCAACAATACTCAAAGCATCTGGCTTCTTCCGTCTTCCCAATCAGTTATCAATCCCAAGTGAAACATCCAGTGATTCTCTTTGAGATAGCTGAATCAGTCATTCTTGAGAACCCGAGCCAATCCCCTTAGGGAAAATGAGCAAACTTCTCACTCCTCGGACTTCCGATCGAAGAACTTTGTTCCACTGACGCCCTCCTCTTGTGCATCAATGGACTACTCTGTAACTCACTCACAACTCCCAACCATCCACTTCTTTGTGGACTTCCGGTACCCTCGTTATGTCCTATAGCATTGCTTGTGATTCTCCTTAGCGGTGGTGTACGTTTGAGATTCTCGCTCAAATTATTCGGAAGCGTCCTACTCCGAATAGGAGAGCCGAATATTTTATCCGCATCTTCCTTTTCTCTCTCTTTCTCTTTTTCTTTCTCCTTCAGTACCACTTCCGTTTTCGCAGCCACCATTCCCAGATACACGACGAGGAAACGCATGCGCAATAAATCCAATTTGCGCACTCGCTCTTCGAGATCCCGACGGGTCGTTCCCCATAATATCCGAGACCCGAGTTTTAATCTCTTGTGATCTTCTTTACTAACCATCGTATTTAAAAGTTCTCTTAAATCATCGCCGCATCTTTGGATTTCGCGTACCATGCCCGCTAATCGAAGTTTATCTTCGAGTTTGGAGATTCTGCTGATATCATGATCGTAAGAGGCGTTTTCTTGAACACTGGATTCGAGCACAGAGAGATAGGTGGTTAAGTCTTGAGGTGCGGTATTGTAGGCTGAGAGGTGGGTGAGAAGGGTTTGGACAAGAAGAGGAAGGGAAACAGCGGTCGCGGCGCAGGTGAGAAGAAAGGAAGTGGGCAGACTAGTTTGGAGGGGTGACATTGGTGGGAGGGATTGGATTAATGGGTTGAGGGACATTTTGCTGGGGTTGCTGATGATGATGATGGTAAAAAGGTGGTAGAGTGAGTTGTGCACATATTCAAATTTTGAGATAAGTATTGTCGCATTCGATCTAGATAGATAGATAGATAGAGAGGTTGAGACGAAGAAGGGTGGTGAGGTGATGGAGATGAGGTGAATAGATAGATGCGAGACGGGTGAATCATGAAGTAACCTCCCTTGGCAGGATATCTAGGATAATCAAGAGAGGCAAAAAGAAAGAGGAATACTTGGTCCTGCGTACCTTGCCTAGGTAGTATTTTTCCCTCCGTACCACTTACTCACTTCCGTACATGTATGGAAACCAATAGATCAGAACGATTCCAAAACCAATGGATGGTGGGAAGATGAACCCTTGTACTTGCAGAATCATCACATGCGGCCTTTGAATTTTTGCAAGTTGACGGAGAGAGAGCCTAGGTAAGGAAGGATCCTTGTGTGGTGGTGTGAGCCGATGCAAGTGAGTGAGTTCTGTTGGGAACTGGGAGGGACTGGGAAGAGCTAGGGAAAGTGTAAGGTGTAAGGTCAAAGATGTGTGTAATAGCTCTGCATGATATTTTGTGATGCTATCCCGAATGCTTGAGCTGATGGGTGAGATGGATGAGATGGATGAGATACCTATTAGTAATCCATATTCGACTGCAAATGGGTCTCTGCGTAGGTATGTAAAACCATGATCCAGATGATTGACGATTGACGATTGACGATTGACGATTGATGACTGATGATTGATGATTGATATGCGATAAGAAAAAGGAAAAAATGACAATGCAACACAATCAAGAAGTGGAGAGTTTTTACACCATTTCGTCCCATTGTTGGTCAATTGAACCATTAATTCACCACGCGTGGGGTACGTACATACAGTAAATTCATGTAAAGCACCATGACCTGCAGTAGAGAAAAATCCACATCTCTGAGTCAAATCCACTAATACACCAACGACAATTCTTCGGCGACTTTGATAGGAAAATTTCAAGATCGGCGCAGATTACTTCACTTCACTTCGCTTCACTTCACCTCAGTCCAGTCCAGTCCAGTCCAGTCCAATATTATAAAAAGACAAACCATACCGTCGCCAACCATGGAAAGCTCCAAACCAGAAATCTCCCCGCCTCCGTCTCTCCCCCACCTCTTCACATACCCCTCTTCCACCCCACCCTCGCTCATCACCCAAGGTGCCGAAGCGCTCCTCTACAAATCCACATACTTACTGCCGTCTCTACCCTGCGCACTAAAATGGCGCCCGTCAAAACCATATCGACATCCGATTCTTGATCAGCGGTTGACGAAAGCGAGGATATTGGCAGAAGCGAGGGTGTTGGTCAAGTGTAGGAGGGAGGGCGTTGTGGTGCCGGCTGTATATGCGGTGGATGAGGGAAGGGGATGTATAATGGTCGAGTGGATTGCGGGGGAGGTGGTGAGGATTAGATTGAATGAGTGGCTGGAACGGAGGAAGCAGAAGGAAGGAAATAAGGAGGTCACTGGGGAGGAAGAGGGGAGTGAAGATGCGGTGGACCTTATGAGGAGGATTGGACGGGCGGTGGGAAGGATGCATGGAGTCGGGGTTGTGCATGGAGATTTGACGACGAGTAATTTGATGTTACGGCCGATACAAGTGGAAGGAGAGGAGATTAACAATGGGAAGGAATTAGAGGGAGAGATTGTTATAATTGATTTTGGATTGGCGAGCCAGACTACAGCAGATGAGGATCGAGCGGTCGACTTATACGTGTTAGAGAGAGCATTTGGAAGTACACATCCAAGGGCGGAGGGGTTGTTCAGAGAGGTCTTGAATGCGTATGGAACAAGTTATAAAGGAGCACAAGTGGTTTTGAAGAAGTTGGAGGACGTGAGAATGAGAGGGAGAAAAAGGAGCATGTTAGGTTGAAAGTTTACAATCTACTTTTGATTCTATAATATATCCAATGTTTGTATTAGGATTCTAGATATCCGTGTGCTCTCTTCGTCATCCACCAAGGCTATCCAAACACTATCATTTGCCAACCAAGTAATTTCGTTATTTCAAGTCGTTCCTGTTACTCTAAACACGCTATTGGCGCAGAAAACTGCAATTCGCCATTGCGCCAAAATTCGAACCCTTAATTGCACTTTTGATGTTCACTCTCTCAATTCTGCCGCAGCGAAATATCCCTTATTTTCAATCACGCCACGGTCCCGGACAATTGCGGTATATTTTACCACCCATTCCGGCTTCAAGTCACCTTTCATACCATCAATTCCCCTCTTGGATTCTGACAGCACACCAGCACCTCTGATTCCTTGCCCCAAAAGCTCCCGCAATGTTCCACTAGGCAATATATCGGTGCAATCATTGTGAGTATAAAGTTCGATGTTCTCTTGTTTGGCGATCTTGAGCAAAGGCTGTGGAACTCTGCAACAATCTTTCACATTTATCTGATCGACTTGTGGTCGTACTCTGACGTTCCCTAGAAACTTAGCAAGTTTTGCTGTGCCAAATTCGGCCAATCCCAATTTTTTCACAATTCCTTGCTCATATAGTTCTTCCAAGATAGGCCAGGTCCCAAGTTCTTCGGCTTCGTTTCCTTGTTCCGAGTTCTTCTTGTCTGCTTCCCATTCACAGTCGCCATCAAAGGACATTCCAGGAAATGAAACAATTAGGAGATCAATTGACTCGACACCCAGTTCTTTCATCACCAAATTTAGAGCATCTTTTGTGTATTTTGACCTTAAATTCACATCCGTATTGGCCATATAAAATAGTTTAACAGTGATTTCATAATCCTGGGGCTCTTCTGCGAGCCCAGATAGAGACCAGTCTATGGTAGGGATATAAAAGTCATTGTCTTGTCGAGTTGTCCAGATAGAAACAGGAGGTCGGCTCGGTGATCCATTCTCTTCATCGGATTCATCGTGTCCATTGACTCCATTTGCATACGAAGGGGTGGGTGAATAGTCTTGCTGCGCAGCTAGAAAATTGCTCCGGAGGGAGTTTGTAAGTTCAAGATTTGACCGGTCCGCGCCGGGTTTTCTAATGATGGAAGGACCTCCGGCCATAATATTACTAAATACTCAGTCAGTCAATTGTTTTTTGAGGGATTGGTCGAGAAAAACGTACGACGTGGAAAGAATTAATCTAGTCATGATTGTATCGAATTTGACGGGAAAGTGGGATGCGAATTCCTCTGGATTGATCGAGATGGTCGCAGATACAATACAATTCTAATCGCACGGAATATAATATTTTATAATATAGGGAAAAGAAGTTTAAAGTTCTAGGGAAAAGAGTAAATAGGACCGAAGAGAAATGTACAAGATAATAAAGGATAAAAAGGAAAATTATGTTATTCTATCAATACTGTCACAAGTGTTTGTCGGTACTCGCTCACTAATCCTTTACTTATCTGCCCCTCCATCATTCTTTGTAAGCTTTTGCCGGCGCGGAGATTCCCCGGCCGTTACTTGCACCCCTGCAAACAATCAACAAGGCTCCTCCTTCTGCCCAGACACGACACCCTCAAGGCTGAGATATCAATCTTTTCGAAAAACAATCATAATCATGGCCATTCAGTAAGCAGATACTTCAAAAGATGATATGGTAATATTCGAATAAAGCTAACATCATGCAGCTATCTCATCTTGCTGTCGCGGCAGGGTAAAGTTGTATGTACTTCTCCTTTCTCTGGATGAGAAGCAGCTCGAAACATGCTCTAACTGTCCACAGAGACTCGCAAAGTGGTTTACAACATTGTCGCCAAAAGAGAAGGCGAAGATCATTAAAGATGTCTCTCAACTTGTGTTGGCACGTAGAACGAGAATGTGCAATTTCTTAGAGTACAAAGGTCAGATCGGTTCTACAAGACTATATCTAGAGCTCCATGCTGATTTCATTGATGGCAGATTCGAAAATAGTTTATCGACGTTACGCTTCTCTCTTCTTCATTGCAGGTTGTGCTTCGACAGATAACGAACTTATTACTCTGGAAATTGTTCACCGCTATGTTGAGCAGATGGACAAGTACTATGGAAATGTTTGCGAGCTGGTAAATCTTACTTCGCCAGATGGGATGTGGCATATATACTAACACGGAGACAGGATATTATTTTTAACTTTCAAAAAGCATATTTCATATTGGATGAGTTATTACTAGCGGGCGAAATGCAGGAGAGTAGTAAGAAGAATGTGCTTAGGGTGATATCAGCGCAAGACTCAATTGAGGATACGGAGGTGAGTGGTGAACATCAATTTGGGTCATAGTGGTTATTCTGGACATTTTTCCGTTTGACAACCTTTTGAGGGACAACAACATTCAAACTCGAATTTCTTTCATGCTGATTGAAATTCCGCAATTCCAGGTCGACGAAGAGATTACCAAGCTTATGTGAATCGGTGCTTTTACATATGTATCACAGAAATATATGGGTGGATGGAGTCTGGCGCGAAAATATCATATACCACTTTCAAGCAGTTTCAAGCGTTGTGCATGATCTCTAGTGATGGGTTTGTTTGCTAACTAGGTGATGGTTCCTTTTTCTAGGCCCAAGAAGAGGTGATGAGCGGACTTAGGGAGATCGGTCTTGCCTGATGCCCCTTTCACAACTGCCGACCTAGAGTTGGGAATTCATGTGAATGTTACTGGCGTTCTTATTAGGGTGTGTTCAATGGATGCTAAGATACCCAGGAGGAATCATAAGTTAGGTATGAACTTTGAAATGGCGTTTGTGTAAGTTGAGTGTGGAATTGAATGCGCTGGGTTATTGGGTTGTTTCTCTGTTTTGACCCCTCTGAATGTTAATTGTAGTGACTCTTGCTTGGCATTATTCCGTTTCTCCCTTCAAGTTGTCTACTGCACTCGAGTTACACTACCGGTACTACTTGGCTTATAAGCCAGGTCGTCATCCATGCTCACCATGATACTACTATGTAGCCATTCATGTCTCATAGATTGACCATGCTGTTTGTTACTCACATGTAGAGAGTCGAGATTCCTGAAGAATGCTCGAGATGTGTCCGAGTTGTCCGAGAGGCAATTCTTGATTACGTGATATTTTATGTCATCATGTAAACCCCTTTACGAAGTGAAAGCTGCAAACGTGCTTCATTCTTCAATGCAGATTTGAGAAGATGCCCCTCCCCTCCCCTCAAATTGACAGCCACCCGAACATGATTCACGATACTTTTCAACCTTTGAATCTGTAACAAGCTTCCGGAGTTGATATCAATCGATTCTTCACGCACGAGAATCATTTATTGGTCGTTAGATAATAAAGGTACAGAGGTAAGATATTGATCTCCCCCAGAATCCCAGCCCAGATCAAACTTCATGATCCACTTTGCGCGACATCGTTTATCCATCGAGCTAATGCATATTGAGACTAGTTTATCAGTCGTTCCGGTCACAATCAAGGTTATCAACTTGTGTCTCCACATTCATCATCCGGCTCGCCCCATCCCCCCGAATCTTCTTCGGTATCAACAACCACACACCGTCTATCCCATTACTACGCATCTCAACAGCACTTACACTATCAAACTTAAAATGCCCATTACCTGCTAGACATAAAGTCTAGCTAAAGAACATCTTGATATCACCTCCGCAGCCAGCGCAGGAAGTATCAATCTTGCTTTCTTAGTTCACGCAGGTCCTACAAACACACCGATAACGGAACAAAGAGCGACACGTTTGGCCCATACTTCACCCCCTAAACACCACTCTAAACAACACCATTAACAACACATTCATACCACACAACACACCGTCACCAAGAATAGTCATATGAGGTCTTAAGTACCTGGTTTTCAGTTCAACGAGTCTGCAGAATCATCCGAAAGGTTGTTTATCTCCACAGAATACTCGGGCTCCGTAGCCACATACTTCTCACTTTCTTCAAAGCGCGCGAGTCGTCATTCCGCCTTTTCTTCAACCATCCTTCACCACTATCCACGATAAGAACTTATCTCAATCTATTTCCATTCTCATCTCAGCAAAAATGAAGTTCCTTCCTCTACGCGACTTCGACAATATCACCAGTGCGTTGAATTTCAACACGCCTGATTGCCACGTCATTGGTGGTTGTGATCTCTATACAACCAAAGCTGCTGGCTCCGACAAGAAACTCTACAAAAATATTGAGAACTCACTAGAGTCTCAATATGAATCTCTACTTAAACTATCGGCTTCTGTATCGCCTCCTCTTGACCCTACCGAGGCTGGCGTAAACCTCTCACGTTCAAGTCCTTTTGGACCCTTGAGCCAGGTATCGAGTCGTCGAACTTTCGCGTATCTCATTGCAACACTTAATGCAAGTCATCCTGACTACGACTTCTCGCACAATCTCAGACCTGCCGATTTCCACAAAGAACGAAGTTTGAAGACTGTCATCAATACCATTGATTCGACACTTTATAATCTTAGACCAAGTTCAGGTATGACGCTTCATGTCCCATCGCAGACATCATATAAGACAACCTCATCTGCTGGGGCTACAAGTCAAGCCTGGTGTCCACAGATGTGGGCTTTGATCGATAAGGAGATGACTCTCAAGGACTGTACAGTCTATTCCTGGGCCCCTCCTGATGAACCGTTCGACGGCGAATTAGGATCTATTTGGAGTCTCAACTACTTCTTCTTCAACAAAGAGAAGAAGAGAGTCGCGTATTTCTATGTTCGAGCTGTTCCAGTCATGAGCCATAGTCCAAGTCAAGGCCAGGGCATTACAAGCCGAGAGGCCGAGTACAATGATTCCGGTGCAAACAAACGGGCTAGATATTGGCTAGGTGATCGTGCCGATAATCTTATGATTGATCAAAACGGCGACGATGATACTGATGTCAACATGTGGGATGAGGACGACCAAGTAGACCCTGAAGAGGAATACTACGATGGTTATGATGACGAAGCTGATGATGAATTCGATGATCAGAATTACAAAGCACCTATCCGTGGTGTTAGTGAAGATATGGCTGCTTCGATGGATATTGATTGTTGAACAATTTTTTTCTTTCACACCTCTTTGCATTTTTCGTTTAGCAAGCAGTTTGGTTGGCGTACTGGGCAAGTCGATGGCAACGGCTTTTGATTTCTTTTCTTTTCACTCTTTCTCCTCTCTTTGTGAACAAAATACCACATCTGTATGTTTTGCTTTCTTCTGCTTCTTGTCTGTACTTGTGGGTTTTTTTGGTTGGCTATCTGTAGGAACATGGGATGGACGACGTGATGAACTATTCGGCATGGCGTTCGGCTACGGTTCGGTTCGGTGAGAGCGTACTGGGTTGGCTGGCGTTGTACCTATAGTTTTACTCCCTCTTGCTAGGTAGCTTTTGGGAAGGATATCGGTGGTGCAGCGGATGCATTATACTTGGATGGGTGATTATGCAGGCGTATGCGCATACGTATGCATAGTATGGTTAATACTTTCAACAACATGATACCGTGACAATCCAATAATATGAAAACAATTTCTTCGTAGATATCCCAGGATGCTGTGGCCTTGGTTATATATTCTCCGACTGTCAGACATGTCTTTGCATGTGTGAGAGATGATCGTACTCAATATTGATATTGAACATTTCTCTCGCTGCACTTGATAATGTTGGACAGCGGGGCAGTAACTCAAGTCTGGAGAGAACGACTTGGTCATAATGCTATCTAGTCCGCTTTGGTAAGGTCAAGTGAAGTGAAGAGGAATAATTCACAACCCGATCATTACGGATATGATTTAAAAGGAACATTCAATTGAGAATGTATTCAAGAATAACATACATTCTAATAGTGTTGTACTATATATCCTCTCGTATCTTCATCTTGGATGAATACAAAATGCAAACTTCTCTAAAAACTCATTTTTTTTTTCTTTTTCTCTCTCTTTGGAAGTTTAGACAGATAAAACATCTTCTTTCCCCTCTAGTATCGTCTGAATCTCCATTCACCAACATACAAAAAATACAAACACAAGTAGCAAAAGCAAAAAAAACAAACAGGAATTCCCACGAGACGACAACACACGATAGCGCAAAACATTGTCGCGGTATGTACATCTGACAATCCAGCCCGATACGCCTATCCCAATGGTGGCGCAGCGGCACTTCCATTGTTCGAAATTCGAGATGATGAGCGTAACATACGCTGTGAAATGGGGTATCATTCGCTGAAACAAGAGACAAAAAAAGATGGAAAACCACAAAGATAGAAATCTGATGAGATGATTTAAAGACAGAAAAGATTAGGAGATCAAATCGGAAAGGGGAGATTGGG
Organism: Botrytis aclada; assembly: GCA_014898285.1. Lineage (NCBI taxonomy): Eukaryota > Fungi > Ascomycota > Leotiomycetes > Helotiales > Sclerotiniaceae > Botrytis > Botrytis aclada. Next base: position 2,277,504 of record RCSV01000008.1, read on the forward strand.
GTAGAGTAGGTAGAGTAGATGCTCCTTTTATGGAGGGAGGAGAAAGATGGAAGATGCGTTGAAGGGGTGGTGAAAGAGTGTGAGAAGCTGAGGTGATGTTGGTCGAGGTATAGTGGGAGTGGTGGAGATGAAAGGTTGAGCTACCGATGCGGGAGTAAAATAGTCTAGCATGACTTGTACTGTTGAAGGTCTCTTCTCCCTATCCCAAAATAGAGATATGGATGCTAGTAGAACAGAGCGGGCGAAACTATTTTCTTCCCCACATCTTCGCAAATCCACGTTGTTGCTGCTCGCGCTTGGCAGCACCATCTTGAAATTCGTCGCTGGCTGAGCTTCCACTGCTTTGAATCTTAGTACTGGGTGGGTTGCCGAAGATCTTGAGAAGCACGGTCATAATAACGCTGCTTAGAATACTCAAACAGAGAATACCAATCATAACGAGGTTACTCTTGCGATAGCGATGAGGTCCTGCTTTGGCATCTTCGGGCCATCCAGTATAGAGTGCGTAGGTAGTTGTGATACTTCCGAGATTGCCAAGACCGGATACAAGAGCTGATGCGGCGGCAACGCCTACTTCTCCGTGGCGATGTTGAAAGATCTCGTTGGTCCATGTCATGCAGATGGGAACTGTGGGACCAAGCCCATATCCGACCATGAGGAGACCACCGTAGCGTGCCCAGGGGTGAGAGACAGGGGCAAAGGTGGTGGTAAGAAGACCGGCAATTTGAATGAGTACTGCGGCAGAGAAGAAGAAAGCTCGGTACTTGTGGAAACGGTCGGAGATTGGAGTGACCATAAGAATTGCAATGAGATCCATCTATTGTTTATCAGCCTCTAATCCTATATCATAACTCTGGTGCATTTTACTTACGATCCAAATGGGTGCGGTGAGCAAGCTAAGAGTTATACCTGAGAAGGAGGAGTCGATTCCTTGTATAATGACGGTAGCGTAGAGTTGTGTTCCAATACCCACGCCCACAACACCGAAGTACATCAGAGTAAGAGGCCAAAGACGCCAGTCAATCAAAACATAAGCAAGATCTTTCCAGCCCCATGACCTTGGATGATAAACTCTTCTCAGGTCCTGATAATGAATCTCAGCATCTTCGCCTGTCAATACCGGTGGAGTAGAAGGAAGCCATTTTGCAAGACCTGTGGGGACTCGTTCTTCTCCGGGGGGAAGTGGACGATCTGGCAACCACCAGAGAAGTGAGATGCCAAGTACAATACCACAAAGCCCATACAACAAGAACATCCATTGAAATCCAACGAGTCCGCTGGTCCCATCCATTTTCTGAAAACCAGCGGAAACAAGGCCTACAACAGCAGCGGAAAGCTGAGATGCAGTGAAGTACATACCAATACGCTTGCCAGTTCTTGAGGGTGGATAGAACAGCGTAAGATAATAAGCCATTCCCGGCCACATTCCCGCAGTAACTACACCAAGAAGGAAACGAAGGAGCCTAAACAGTATTAGCAATGGATTCAGACGTGATAGAAGGAATCATCTCACATCAAACTCCAAGCCGCCTTCACAGCCGCAAAACAAGCTCCAATAATACCAACCGCGAGGACAATACGACTCATCCAAACTCTTGGGCTCAGTTTTGTCATGATCAAGTTTGAAGGCAAGTCGAAGACGACATAGGCAACATAGAATAAAGCTAGAGCCGTGGAAGTTTGCTTAGCTGTCAAGTTCAAAACTTGGGCGAGATCATGACCAGCTGATGCATTCATAGTTTGAGCAAGACCAACATTGGATCTGATTGCGGAACAGAGGAAATACAAAATCCAGAATGCTATATATGTATCAATTGCTGTTTGATAGTGGGATCTTTAATGAATTACCTGGAATAATGCGGCGATCGATTTTCCTATAACATGATGTCAGGTCATGTAACCTACAAACTCCCCATAGTTTTGCAAATAATAGTTTATCCTTACCTATAAACCTTTTCGATCCTCTCAATATCAACTTCCTCATCATCATAAGCCCTCCCAGATTCATCGGCATAAACTTCGTTTGCATTCAGACTTTTCCCATCAAGCTGTCCCTCATGTGTAGCTATGGTGGGGTCGTGATCACCAAAACTTCGATCCCCAGCTTGTGCCATAATTCCTGCGAAGCAATGGGAATGCGTGCTAGAAGATATTATGGTCTTTCAAAGATGCTTTTGCAACTGAGATCTCGAAGTTCCTCAATTGCTGCTTTGTTTGGAAGTTTGAATGAACAGAAGAGTAACAAAGACGAGGGAAGGGCAGAGGGATGGAAAGAATATTCTGATTTTTGAAGTGTGGTGGGAGCTCCCGTAGTGGGGTTCAACATTTCCCATCGGGGGCTCTGGGCCCGGTACTAATGCTAATTTTGATTAGCTCATGAGAAATCATTGCTGTAGACCCAATTTTCCATAGAACAGCTGTCTTGGTATCTCAATATCGTGGGTGAAGGTGTCGTTGATGAGACGTGAAGCTTCTTGGAGTTTGTATCAGAGCGAGTCCTTTCTCAAAAAAGTTTCAACTCGTCATTATGTAGTATTTTCGTTTGCATCATGTACAAAGTCCTCATTAAAATTACTTATCTGGCCAATAACACATACTCGGGTCTATCTACACATCCACTTCTATTGAAGTTAATGGGTTGGAAGCTTCAATGTGAAATTCTATTCCACAGTCCCGTTCTGGACAATCGCTACCCTCCCTGCCAATTCCCAAAACGTCCATTCGTAAATCCTTATATAAATGTTTCTGTTGCCCTCAAAATAATAGCATGAGCATCGATACACTTTCATTAAGCCCAAACCAGTTTCTTCACTTGATGTCCCAGCATATCGAATAGTCCCGTGCTTTTCTTGGCCTCGGCCAAACTAATGATAGTACCCTCCTCTACAATGTCCTTGCTCTCCTCTCCAGCCCCCTTTATACTTCCAATCTTAACCATTCTTCTAATCTCTCCACAGACACTCTTCACTTGCTCGGCCTCACTAACTCCTTCATCTGATACCGCAGATCTGGATGGCAGAGCCTTGAATGCGAGAACCTTCACAGCATCTTTAGGTTCCGCTATACTTTGATTTTGTAGACCTGAGATTAAGTTTGCAAACCCGGCGGCAATTGGGGCAACGACAGAATTGGAAGTAGATGTGGATGTGGGCGTGGATGTTTTGTCTTCAAGAGAAAGTTTTGAAGAAGGAAATTCCGTAGCCATAGATCTCGTGTTCACACGAATAATATCGTTCGAACCAGCTTTATATGTGATTACGAAGCCCACATTCCTTTTCTCATCTGCCTGAGCTTGTGACAGAGTACTCGTGATGTATGTCCCAAACTTGATACCGGTCACCTGGTTCAAGTCCACTCTCACGAAAGATGATACTTTCTCGATGTTCCAATCAAAGTGGCACATATACAATGCCGCATCTGTCAATAGGAGGACGGATTCCTCAAAAGGACTGGATTTGATCGTATTCGGTACTTGCGGAGTGAGAAATGTCCATCCTCCAATGAATTCTTCACGATCATCAGCAACGACGAGTTTCTGAGAAACGTCGATAGCTTGTTGCCTCATTTTTTGCATCGAAACTCCAGGATCACCACTCATCATGTTTGCCTCAAAATCTTCGAAAACAAGATAGCTCACATTTCCTAGCAAGAAATCAATGGCGGCTTGACTGAAGTAGTCATTCACAATACTAAAAACCAATTAGTATATGAAGTTTTTAATTCAAAGAGATCAACGTACCCGCTGTAAAATCTGGAGATAGAAAGCCCCATATCTGTGATAGCTCCTTTGTAATCACGCTTTCTGGTCCGAGTAAAGTCTCCCTTCAATGCTGCTGTAGAGGCATATTGCTTAGAAATGGCGTCACCATTGTCGGCCCACAAAGTGTTGAACCATTGCTGAGTTTGATCGACCTGTAGAGTGATATCTAGTCCCTCATTCTTCAACTGTGTTTCAAGGGCTCGCTTTGCTACTGCACTTTGAACAACATTTGTTCGATCCAGACAATCCATACAGTTAGTCCTTAAAACGCCATTCTGTTTCGATACAAGTTTCCCATCGACTTCTATAGTGTTCGAGAACGAGTCAAGCTTCTTGCCCAGTATTTCCATGAGCAGGCTGACGTTCTCAAATTTCATGCCTTTACAAATAGCATGGAAATCAAACCATTCAAATCCAATGGATTTTTTAAGCTCGCTAGCTCGGGAAACGTTAAGAAGAGTCATCAACTTCTCGTACTCTCCGCCAACTATTGCCTCGTTTCCATGTTTCTCCACCAAGGAAGCCACTTGGATAGATCCGTAGCGATCACTTATATTATCAAAATGTTTCTTGAAAGCGTCATAATTTGTTTCGGTAGAGTGGTGAACTTGAGGCACAGGTTTAAAAGAGTAAGGCGACTGAGAGAAGAAGATGGGAATACTGCCACGTATCTGGACGAACGAGTGTATCTTACTCGAAGGGCCCCAAGCAGAATCCGATAAGATTTGCTCTGTTTCCACGCCATTGGCGGTATTGCCGTCCTCATCCACACCCCGGCGTAAATATCTAAGCCCGGCACGTTTGACTGACCTTCTAGATATTAACGTCAATAGATATGACTTTTCTGTATCGGCATGTGCTGTGAAAATTCGTTCATCTGAACTACTTGTTGTAATATCGTTCATCTCCATGGAAGTCTTCCCAGTGTCTGAACCTACAACAGGGTTTGGTGGATTGCTATCCATAGAAAATGCACGCTGTCCTACAAAGCCTTGCATAAGAGGCAAGGCAAGAGAAGACTGGCCAGCATCGATAAATGGTAACACAAGATGTCGATTCCAAAAAAAGAGTGGATCAACTTCCTTATGCAGTGGCAATTCAGAATTTGTATTCCTCTTATTTGCCAAACTTCTTGTTATATCATGGTCGTAAGAGAAATAGTAACTCTTAGAGGCCCCAAACAAAATCTGTGATGTTCGTAGTAATTTTGGCAGCATGCTCTCCGCGATGTCGCTAGTATTTTCAGGAGTTTCAATGTCCTCAGCGTCCTTTCCATTATCGGGAATTGAGAAATCAGGTTTCCCTTCAGTGGCTTCCAAAATTGTAGCTGGTACACCTGTGGCCTTGGCATCTTGCTCTACTGTAGAATACGGCTCAACGCTCATTCCTAGGTTCTTCTTCTGGTCCACTGCCCATCCTTTCTTAGAAAACCATTTTTGTGCAAATCTTCCATATCCCCCCTTCTTCGAGATTACATCCTCAGCCACGCTGCTCGTTCTTTTGTGTGCTTCTACTGCTGTATCGTCATCCACTTCATCGCTAACGACATCATCCTCGCTATCACTCTCGTCCAAGCCATGCTGCCCCTCAGTAGTACTCTTCAATAACCCCGCTTTCGTGCTATCAATCGAGATCTCTGCCTCGTTCTTGGAACTTAATGGGGTTAAAGCCACTTCAGTAATAACATATATAGGTTTCCCTTGTATTTGTGCGACTTGCTCTCTTTTCGTAATCGATATCAAGAAGGAGCTTTTGGAGACCGTCAAAAGACCTAGAGATGATTAGACATGTATACCAAGCTCCAAATCGCAGAAACATACCGACAATACCAAATGCCTCGAAGCTTTTGGTAGGCGACCCCTCTACATCCCGCGAATCACTCAATACTGGCCCGATATGCTTATCTTTGTATGTGATCTTCGTTGCGGGGGCGGGGCGTTGGCCTTTTGACGCCGTTGGTTGCAAAATCAACCCATCGATGGCGGCAAAGATAAGAAGTTTGCGAACGAGGCCAGGCATACTGGCAGTGTCTATATAATTATCATCGAAGTCATATGAGGAAGGATGTGGGTGGATCTTTACAGAGTGGAATTAAAGTTTGGAGAATGAAGGATCAATTGGTAGTTTTAGCTCACAGGATCAACACTACCGGATTAGGGATGCAATCTACCATGGGCATGGCAAGCAAGTACTTGGTTGTTAATCATTCATCACTTCAACCTTGAGATGTTTTAAAACATTAAAATACAATAATAATAAAATTGTACTTATAAATAGTCTTAGTGGCTATTTGTTGGTCGACCACGAACCGGGACTTTGCAATTGTTATTGAGGTTTCGTGAAAAGCAAAAGGCTCACCGGGGACAGACAACGTAGGTATGATATCCTGACGAAGAGCAGAGGTCAGTCAACACGGAAAATTGGTAAGCCAAAAGAATTGCTTTCTTCCATGTCCGACAAACTCAAAATTTGGTTGTTCATCAAAGTGAATGGGGACAGTATCTAGTGAATGTCTTTTCGAATCTAATCAGTCAATTTTGAATTGCAAATAAATTCTGGGGTACCTATGCATATATGGCGCTAGTCTGAAATTTCTCAAGCGAAGAGAATCTCGCACCGCAGAAGATTTCTTCTCAACTGAGCAAACTGATCAAACTGATCGATAACATATAACACTTCGTATTACGCAAAATAACAATAACTTTGAACATCACCTCTCATCATGGGCAAAAACGGGAAATTCGGCAAAGACTATGGAAAAGTGGTTGGAAAAGACCTTCCTGGACGACCCGGATGGAAAGGTCCAGGATTCACAAAAAAGGCCGAACAAAAACCAAGAAAGGCAAACCAAGCAGAGGAGAAAGATCTACCTAAAGAATCTCTTCTCCCTGTGAAGTTGCAACAGCTCTTGTTGAACATTTTCAGAGATGAATATTCAGGAATTATAGATTCTGATGGTTTTCAACAACTTTTGCAGGACGTCAAAGGAGCTTTGTATGATAGGGATTTCAGTCGTGCATTTGGAAACGAGGAATATCTCGATGTTTATTCTGCAAGATGGTCACCTAGCAGGTCATTATGTTATGCTTCAATTCTTTTGGACCTTCAAGAACATTTTGGAGAAATGCTGCCACGTGATAAGAGCGCTCAAATGAAAGTTGACTCTGAGGCCACGACCGACACTGCTCCATCCACAACTCCTTCTAAGTCAACAGCACGAGTTATATCCATTGGTGGGGGTGCAGCCGAAGTTGTTGCATTCGGAGGCTTCTTAAAGCATGTGGCTCAAACTTCAGGCACGGGAACGACATCACAAACCGCTGATGATGCAATGGCTTCCCTTACTTTATCCGATGCAAATGATGGTATCGAATTACTACTTGTCGATACAGCATCCTGGGCAAATGTTGTCGAAAAACTTCACACCGGTATCACAACTCCGCCACCAATATCCAAATATGCAAGCGCATCTGCTAAAGAAGCAAACTCAGCTTTTGTTAAGCCAGAAGATTTCACTACAAAATTCCTGGAACATGATGTTTTAGCAATGAGTCAAGCTGAGCTTGGTAATTTGTCCGGCAAAAAGCCCGTTCTTGTTACGTTATTCTTTACCCTGAATGAGTTATACACGGCATCAATTAGCAAAACGACTGCTTTCTTGCTCAACATAACATCAGTTCTTCCAAAAGGGTCTCTACTTCTAGTGGTGGATAGTCCAGGGTCATATTCAGAAACCACAGTCGGTACAGAAGAGAAGAAATATCCAATGAAGTTTTTACTTGATCATTTTTTGGTTGAGACACAAAAGTCAAGGGGAAAGGAGAGCGTTCCTGACTGGGTTAAATTACATTCCGAAGACTCTCAGTGGTTTAGACTACCTGAAAGCCTCCGATATCCAATTCCGTTAGAAAATATGCGATATCAGGTACACCTTTACCGTCGTTCATAAGCAAGGTGGTTTTAATACCAGCGACCACAATTGAAAGAATGAGTTTGGAGAGTCATAATCATAATTCATTATCCATACATAAGATCGTCAAGGTAATATCAAAATGCCAACTCCATCCTGTTGGCTAACAACGACTAAACATCAAAGGTACCAATGCGGTATTACTTTCATGACCAAAAAATCCTCTGGACTTCTTTGGTGAAGAACAGGAGGCCCCTAGTTGCAAAGGCTTAGACCAGGCTGTCAATACCCGTTCTTTTTTATCTTGAGTCTTGCAGAACTCTTTGCCAAGCTGCTTTAGCACAGCTTCTCTTGCCTTCTTCAATGCCTTTATCCTCTTATCAGGATCATCAATCAATTCCTGTTGAGCATCCTCTTTCTCAAAGTTACGCTGAACGCCTTGTATATTGGGATCAAAAGTCATTGGGTGCAATAACTCTACTGGAGGCGAAGCAATCGGTATTGGAGCCGAAATCTTTAGTTTTACCTCTTTACCAGAATCATCTTCATCATTCTTCTCATTCTCATTTTCCTTTTGCCTATGCTTGCGTCTCCGTCTGCGATGATGCGACCTCTTTCTCTTGAGTTTTGTACCTGTTATCGACGACTCCTTCATACCAGGCAATGTTACGCCAGACATAGTATCAACAACCCCCGGTGCCTCTTCAACATCATACAATTCAGTAGCACTCCGATATTGCAAATTATCAACATCAGATCCACTCGGTTGAGACAACCATTCGTCACTGCTTCGGCTATTTCTCGACGTCAATGGTGCCAATGCTCGTTCCCAAGTGCCACCATTTATCAACGTGGTATTTTCAAAATCGAATTCTTTCACCGTGTGTCGATGTTCATAAAGGAAACCCGCGACTTGCTGCTCCGACATTGTGGCATTCCTCACTTGCATATATCGCAATTTGGGAAATACCATTGGGGGTCTTGGAGGAGCAGCTGGTAATGGCGACATCGGGGACGTCACTTCTCCAAATAACTTGACCGTTTCCTTTGGTGGCGCGAACAATGGATCACTAAACAAAGAATATGGACAAGGACCTTTCCTTCCATGCCATCCAAAACTCACTTTCTCCAAATTCGGCGCAAAGTTCCGAATGTAATCGTCCAAAATTTTCAAATGATCGCGACCAGGCAATAAACTCTGGAAATCCCATGAATCCATCGTGATACTGAGCTTTCTTATTTGTCTCCATCGTCGTCCTGCAGATGGTGTACACCCAAATCCAGGCATATAGCGCAGGTATTGCAGTCCAGATGGATGGGTGTGAATGGACAATTTCTCCAACTTCAAAACAGGTGCTCGCTCAATGGCAATACGCAGGCTAATGAGTGCATAATCAACAATATCCCTTCTGTACCTCTGCGAAGGATCTTGATCTGGACATGAAATCGTCAGATGGCGCAGATTGGGTAGATGAGATAGCGCTTTGATGAACGTGGGGATATTGGTCGCGGCATGGAAGAGAGGTGGATATTGCTGTGTTAATATCTCTCCCAACTCAGGACATCCGTACTTAGGACGTCGGTTGCTAGGCCTTCCGTTGTGAGAAGCCATGCTGGTATGTGGTGTATACAGAAAGTTGATCTCCTGACCAGTGACGGGGTTCAAGAGAGGAGGAAGGAATGTCGCATTGGAGTGAGGCATGTAGAATATTAAGTGTTGAATATATTTTCCGATCCGAGAGAGAGCTTCTAGACGAGAAGGTCGAGTGAGTGAGGTGGGAGTGAAAGTTATACGGGTTCGGATGAAGATCTCGCTGGTTATCAAGCCGCATATTTCAGTGGATACAAGGCGGAGTGAACATTGGGAAGAGGTGTCTAAGTGGGTGAGAACATTGTTGATGATATTTTGGGATCGCCAGAGGCGGTTGATTGTTGGGTTGGTGGTGGCCATAACTTGCGCATATCGCTTGGGAAAGGGATTGGACCGAGTATAAAATCAAGTCTCGCTTGATATTGATAGATAGATAGATACCGTCGTTGATGAATTTTGAAGCGGAATACAAATGAAGAAGGAGTAAAAGATTTGAAAAGATCAATTGAGATTGAGAAGTCGAAGTGAGCTGAATATAGATTCCAGATGAATGAATAAACAAATCTCAACCCACTACTCGCAACTCAACGATATAATATAATCTCGCTCAATCAAGAAGAACCCTGGTCGCCATCAACATCAATCGAGTGTGCCAGTGTGTGTGAGTGTGTGTAACCTCAAATCACAATCACAATCGCAATTGCAATTCAAATGAAACGAAACGAAACGACGCGAATCAAAATCAAAATCAAGAGAAAACCTCAGTCCTTCCCTCCCCCTTCTATATACTATATACCCATCGCAATTCTCGCACAACCACCCCCTCACCAATCCCCCATATTTCCCCTCCTCGAATGCAAATCCCAATCCCAATCCCAATCCCAATCCCAAAATCCCGCATACAAACCCCCAGTCCCGTTTCCCCAAAGAAAAACTTATTCATCGCATCTTCCCTTCCCTTCCCTTCCCGTCTCTCGTCGCACTACTCGTAACCCAAACCAAATCACCTTAACCTAACCTCTGACTCACACTTACATACTATACTATAATATACTATACTTGCTCATCCGTCCGACAGATAAATACACAAGGACCCTCTCCCGAAAAAAGCGCCACCCAAACCCCATCCACTAAACGCGAAATGGACGCGAAAAAAACCCACGAGGGGAGAGCGCGATAGCCGCGTTGAGTGGATGGGTGCAGGTGTGTGCAGCGGCTTATGCGAGGGGATACTGTACTGTCTGTAGGGTTATTGGTTTTGCAGGGGTGGGTTGGGTTGGGTGGTGTGGTTTGGAGTGATGTGATTTGATCTGTGAGTTTAAGTTTAAGTTGTACGTAGGTGGTTGGAGAAGAAGAAGAAGAGGAGGATGTATATACTACATGTGTATAGTATCACAGACAAGGTACTGATTCGACAATACCAAATCTTGGCGGAGAATTGTTAACCATAACATATCCTGCATATGCATATCCATACAGGGAAGGGAAGGAAGGGAAGGGAAGGTAAGGAAGTATGTGCTCCGTACATGTATATATGCATATATGTTTCAAGACCAACAAATAGAAGCAGAAACCCCCAGGAACAGATAACCCTACAGATATCGAACCGTTTTGAAAATTGGAAAGTTAGACAACGTTAACGTTCACGTTGAAATATTCTTGTTTTTATTTTTATTTTTTTGGTATGCATGGGGGAAGGCTGAGTTGATAGGTATAGGTATACATGTATGTGTGTTACTCATATGTCCTCATTTTCATAATAATCTGCTTGTCTAGTTCCAAGTCTCGAGAAAATGAATTAGGAGTCGAAACCTGGTGAATCTAAGGATGAGTGGTGGGTATGATTACTGGTTGATGGTTACTTGCCGTGCTTGCTAGTGTTAATCACAGGGGCGAGCGAGCGAAAAACATGGAGTAGATTACGGAGTGAGACGCCGATGAGTGGCGGGGATGAAGGGGCTGCATTCGTTGCGCATTATACTGTCCTGTACGAGTACTCCATGCTCCATACTCTGTACACATCTGGATTGGATACCCGGTAGTGAATAATCCCTTCCTCTCCCTGTATCTATCCTCTCTAGACCCCGAACAATCAACCCCCAAAACAAACAAACAACGCGCACGATAAACAATCTCTCGATAGACGCGAAGGAAAGAAAGCAACGCGCTTCTTTGAAAAGTCATTATACCATACCATTCCATACTACTATGCTGTGCTATACCTATCAGATGCGCAAAGCTACTCGCGTTTTGCTCCCACAAGCCTCTAGTTTATATTCATATTCATTTCTGTTTGATTAGCGACACGCTCTTCTCTCATTCACTCGCTTATCGTGTCGTGTACATATTCAAAACACGTTCACGTTCACACCATTCATTCACGCACGCACTCACTCACTCATTCAAAAGTTCGCGAAGCGAAAATCACACGAGAGATGACATGCGATTACTTGCATCTACGTTCTTTTCTTTTCGCGTCTTACTTACGTGCCAATGTGATGGACACTATTCCACTCATCCGCTTTTCAACCATTCCACCACGATCAATCTCCCTCCTATCATTTCTGAAATCTCATTCAGATCAAAATATCCAACTCCGTCTGTACCCCATCCATTCACGCGCCCCTTGAAGCACTATGCCGATCCTTCACATCTTATCATCTTTCATTATTCTGCTACATGCCACTTTCGAACATGCTAAGACCAGATGTTCAATCATTTTCCCCATCCATTCACTCGTCCACCCACTCTTCCATCCATCGGATTGAAACTGTCTTCATCCGTTTCGAAAATACAAAGTTTCAAGTATGAAAAAATAAGCCCAATCAAAAACCCCCGCCAGTAAACTTTTATTAAATCGTCTCGTTTCCTGGTCTTTCAATTCGCCCAAACGCCATTATGCAATGTCTTTTAATCAGTACTTTTTGTACCTACAACCAACAATTTCCCCTTGAAAATACAATTCTGAAGGACTTGGGTGAATAAAGAAAATTCGTGTCATTCCAATCGCGCGATAATTATTAAAATGCTTTTTTCGTGTATAATAAGCTGGGTATCCTGAAGAAGCGAAAAAGAAAAAAAATGTAAAATGCGTAAATTAAACGCGCTCTATTTGTTGTGTTGTGATGTTTCATGACGTAGTCATGTAGAGGTAAAAGGTGAGGGGGGTGAAGGGGTCCCATTCATTTTAATGAGGTCAGCATCGGAATTTGATGCCGGACTGGATGTTGAAGTAGATGCTTTTTTGTGTTGTTGTTTCGACGCTTGCCCTTTTTCTGGTGTGCTTTTTCGAGTTACGGAGGAGTCTTCTATCTCTTCTGGGATAGTGGCGAATTTCTTAAGAACTTGCTTGAGAGCTGGTCGTCGAATAGGTTTACTAGTAAAGATTAGTCTTCCGATTGTAATGAAAATGAGTGGACGGAGAACAAACCTTAGAAAATGATCCATTCCGGACTCATAGCATTCTTTGACATTACTCTCTTCGGCAAAAGCAGTTAGTGCTACGATGGGCGCAGAATAACCCATTTCTCTGATCAATCTCGTACTTTGCAGTCCATCCAGATTTGGCATTTGAATATCCATAAAAATCAAATTGAAGAACGTGCCCTCTTCCATGCTTTGCTTTACCTTATCGTATGCCTCCTGGCCATCCTTGGCGACTACCACATCATACACGTCTTCGAGTTTAAGCATGCGAAGAACCACCTCTTGATTAACAAGATTGTCTTCGGCAACTAGAACTCGAATTTTCTTATCCCCCACTTTCTCCTTGGCAGCACGATCGATTGCGGCGAGTTGAGATTTTGCATTATCATCGTTGGGTGGGGGTGTAGGGGATGATGTAAAAAATGGCTGTCGAAGTCCCACCAATCGAGGTTGAGTATCCATTGAATAGCCTGCACCACCAGTACTCTTCCCAGGGGATCCTACAGCAGCCGTGGCATCAATGGAACCCTGTGGAGTATGACGCTCGAGTTCTGATTGCGAAACCATGCTTGCGGGCCGAGAACCAATAACATCAGAACTAGATGTGCTTGGTGCCCGCTCTTTGACGAATTTCAATGGCAACTGAACATTGAATGTGGAACCTTCTCCAAGTGTACTAACGAGGGAGATAGAACCTCCCATGAGGCCTGCTAACTGGGAGCATATACTTAATCCTAATCCGGTTCCTCCATATTTCCTATTTAAACCTAGATCAGCCTGTACGAAAGGCTCGAAGACTCGCTCCTGTAGATGCTCGGGGATACCAGGACCGGTATCTTCAACCTCTATTGAAAACCATAGAGTTCTAGCATTATTTGGTGGCGGAGTTGCCGATCTCTCATTTAATTGAAGACGAGCTCTTGGATCCATAGGATTGATTACTAGTGCCGTACCAGCTTGCTTGGTATTCGAAGCTGTCCTTGAAATTTGGCCCGATGCATGCGTTGAAGTATGCCCTGAAGCATTTGATCCAGAGCCAGTACGGGTTCTAACATTTCTCCTGTGGGAGCTTTGCTTCGATCCCATGGAATTTCGGCTAGTGACACCATCAAATTGTTGTTCCAATTCGCCCATACATCTAATTCTGACTTCTACTTTTCCTCCCGCCGGTGTGAATTTGAGACTGTTGCTGACTAGATTGATTATGATTTGGAGAATTCTGTGCTGGTCACCCCACAAACACATATCTTTCAATCTACCGATACCATTTGGTCCTAGTGCTGGTAGAGGCTTTCCGGTCGGTTTCTCTAGTTGAGTTCCATCGGTACTTTCAGTGCCCAAGAAGTGAACTCCAAAAGTAATACCGCCTTCGTCCACTTGCTTTCGAAATATGCTCTTGATCTGCTCCTTTACATCAGACAGCCGAAACTCTTTCTCTTCGAGATGCAATTGCTGGCCAATCTGGTTCTTGCTGAACGTCAAAAGATCATTCAATAAATTCAACAAAAGGTCCCCAGATTTGTACACTGTCTTCAAAGAGCGTTTGATGCTTGGCAAATCATCCTCGCCCATGCATACGGCACACATTCCCAGAATCCCGTTCAATGGGGTTTTCAATTCATGCGATATGTTTGCAATGAATAATGTTTTGCTCTCATTTGCTGCCTCCGCTGCCTTTTTAGAATGCTCAAGTTGTTCCGTACGTTCAGCAACTTTGGATTCGAGACTCGTGTATTGCAGCAGCAATTCGTCGCTCATTTCATTGAATTTCGAAGTTAAATCCGTGAGTTCGTCTTCAATCCAATGTCTTCGATCAGGTACCTTTCCAGGAATTTTGAAATCTCTTCGTCTATCGGCCTCTGATTTTTCTGCTTTTGACACACGACGCCCTGAATGTGTCAATTTTCTCAGCCGGACCAAGAATCCCGTTTTCTTGTACCCGCTTGAATCGCCCTCGCCGACCTCTTCGTCGCCATATAAATCATCGTCTAAACTTTGACGCGGAGTGTAGCCCGGTGGCTGAACGGATTGTTTCGTGGCATCTCTTAGTCTTCTGATTGGTCGAACACTGAAATGAGCCATTGGTATAACCTTGTCATTGTTAGCAATTTTGGATGGACAAAGTACATCCAATTCGCCAAGAGAGACAAAAATAAAGAGGCATTGAATGTGTGCCCAATAGTCCGAACTAGCAGACTAGACGCAAGCTTTGATAGTTCGAAATTGAATCCTATATCTAAACCAATACCAAAACGTAATTGTAATCAAAACCGAACAGCCTTCCGTTACCGCATTGAAGTCCGGACTATCTATTGGATACCACAGCGGGGAAAAAAGTATTATAAAGAACTTACCACAATAAGGATCAACCCAAATGTACCAAAAACACATGCAAGTAAGATATTCCTAAGCTTGATAATGGGTTCCCAAGCTTCAGAATGAGCTTGTTCTACTATCAAAAGCCAATCAACCAGTGAACTTTGCGGTCTTGCCCAGCCTACCGACACCTTGACTCCTTGCTCGTTGGTGGTTGTGATATAACTACTGGCATTATTGACTTTCGGATTCTGTCGTCTGAAGCCATCTAGAATAGCCGGGTATTTGCCTTCGCTAAAATTCGAGCTTCCATATTTAGTTAAATTTTCATTGTAGACGGAATGCCTATCAGTTTGTCCGTCAAGAGGATATGGAGGGAAAACGTATTTGACACTTGCTTTTGTCAGATTATGGATGTCGGGTTCGTAAGTTGCTGTAGCCGGTCTCGACACGTACGAGAACTGGTTCTCTCGTCGATTAGTTCCCACGACTAACACTATTCCTGTGTTATCCAAGCCTTCCCGAGAATAAATAACATCGATTAGCGAAGTTGCAGCTGCTACCACAGTCATATAACCTAGAACGTAATCGGGATTCGAATTCTCGACAATCGGTAAGGTCAGTGATACTAAAGCATAGGTGCTATTAATCTGTAATGGCCCGAGTAGAAGAGCAGCACTTTTGTTCAGTGGGTAATCGGCAAACGCGTATACCTGTGTGAAATTGGTTCCTGGAGCATATGGGTCGGGATCTGTGGTTGGGATATAAGAGATATTCGGATACAAAGCCGGTGGATATCCCTGATCAGCATCGCCTAGGACAGCGGGCTGATTCAATGGGTTATTATAGGGCAGTTTTATATCTGCAACACCTCCAAGCGATTAGTATGAGTTGTATCTGCGAGGGAATATGACCTACCGGATGCATTGGCTGTGACATTTAATATACCATTGACCGAGCCCGTCTCATTCCGCGAAAATATGATTACCTGAAGCAATGCAGATAGACCACCAGAAGCCAAAGCGCTTTGTACATCTTGCCTTGCTTCATTCCACTCGGGTACTCCCCTGTAAAAGTCGCGAATGGCCTCCTGGATCAGGATTCTAGTGACGATGGTTGAGCATGTGGCCTGGATTAGGAGTAGACCGGAAGCCACTGAAGCGGCTTTGAGTGATGCAGTAAGACTGAGTGCATTTTCTTTCACGTCGACTGTGAAACTATAATTGTTGAACCACGTAGCGAGAGCAAGCACAATCAATGGAACAAGAGCAGCGACCAGGACAACCAGGCCAAGTTGCAGCCTGATGCCAATCCTCATCTCCAGACCGTTGTATGTTTGGTCGTCGACGATGGTTCAGGGAAACAGCCTTGTTGATTTAAGCCAAATCCAGCCTCGCAATCGAACGATTCGCTACCTTCCCAAACGATTCCCTCGATAATATGGTTTTCGACTTGCACAACTTCAATTTGGTTTCTTTGCGATATTTTGAATTCATCAGGAGTGTTGTATGGTCCAAGGAAATTGTCGAATGATTTTCCGAAGGTTGCCGCGCAAGCCTGGTAGCTTGAGCTCTTCCTTCAAGAACTGGTCCACCCCGCGTTGGTGCTCAAGTTATTAATTTTCGGTCAATGTATGCGTCGCATATTCAAAACATGTGCATCATTAAGTAAAGGATCGATTTGGACGAGAATTCGAGAAGGAAAGGTGGTGGTTGATTGATGGTAAGATTTACAAAAGATGGTGGTGGTCAGCTATCACGAAAGAAAAGATGTGGTGAGAAGTCAGAAGTGAGAAGTCAGAAGTCCGAAGTGTGGATTGGAGATTGGAGATTGGAGATTGGAGGATTAAAGAAAGAGAATTGCTTCTAGAGTTTGCAAGTGTATAAGTTTAGACCAGGATTATTTATGATGTGGTACTCCCCGAACCCCACACATAGAAAGATGAAAGTTAAATAAACGATGTAGATTCTTGTGACGCCAGATGGATGGAAATCGATATGGACATCGATGTGAATATCAAAAGTTTATGGAAGAGTTCTTGGTCGGTGCTCTTGCTCTTGCGGACGAGCAATTCGCATTCAGACTGCTGTCCAGACGGTTTGTTCCCTTCAGTCAATGGGATGAAAGTAAAGAAACGTACAGATGACATGCATTATTGTTTACACTATTTACACTATTTACACTTTTTTTTACACTATTTACACACATGACACACCCACGGCTAAAATTCATAATTACCAGTCGAGACTTGCTAGGGATCAATATTTCAATCTAATATATACGAGGGAGGGACGGGAGGAAGGAATTGACAAGCATAAACGGTTCATTGTGGCGTTGTCCGTCCATCTTTCGTCTTGATTGGTACACCAGTGGTAGCGACCTAGTAGGAGACAGGTATCTAATACTTAGTCACTCATTAGCATATTATCCAAGGTATCACATCAAATCATATCACCGCCGTTAAGACATTTGTCGAAATTACCATGACCAAGGGGGAAGGGGCTCTAGACATTCCAAGGTTGGCATAGACACCGACATATCGTAGACATGGACATATTTCTTCGATCGGAAAGGCTCCCCAGAAACCTAATTCTCTCTCGGGATGCGGGACCAGTGAGTTCATGCATACATTCATAAAATTCCACCGTATACGAATCATAACCAACGACCATTCTCCTCCATCGTACCACCAGTACAAGTCACTCTTGCGAATGCGACAACACATCGTACCAACAATCAATCTCGTATCGATACCGAGTACAAGTACAGTACAAGTACAGGACACACACTACCACCCTAACTAACCACCACCACACCCACAGCCACACACACCCTCCCGCAAAAGAAAAAAACCCGCCCTCAGCATGGTAACACAACAACAAGTACAGTAGCACCGGAGCCTCACACACGCAGCTCATTGGTCCCGTGCTGAAAATCATCTCAATCAAAGACAAAAACGGTTCTTTCATCCGCGACTACGCCATATCTGGTCACACCCCCCATCAACTAATCAACTTGCCTCGCTTGCTATATGGAAGAAACATCCAGACATCCCATCCATCCATCCTCCTTGCTTACGGAGCGGAGAGAAAGAATACTTTTTGAATTCCGAATTCGAATGGTTTTCGCCCCCCCTTTGCTTTTATGGTGCATAAGATATGGTATAACTATGTAATGCTTTTTGTTTTTATTATCGTGATCAGTACAACTCTGTACGAAAATTCTAGGTGCAATGGAAAATGATTAGTCAAAGGCAACTGCCTCGGCTGCTACCTACTTACGGTATGTGTATATGTATATCTACAGCCCCCAAACTTCAGTTGCACATCACTCAACAATCACATGATTAATCAACAAATCCCCCAAGCTCCAAACAACAAGATATCACGACCGAGATCATTGATCATTGATCATCCTGCGTGAACGGACCGAAAATATACATATACTTTCCGTTTGTGCAATCACGGGGTAACAAACCTAGATATGTAACCTTCTAACGGATAGACAGACGAGACAGGTATTGTAAGTGCGTATGTACAAATGTAATCTTACCTAGGTAAGATTACATACATATATATATATACACTCAATACACAACTAACTATAAACTCAATTCCACACAAGATTACACATTCAACCCTAGAACTCTTTCTATATATACATATATACTATACAAAATGTATGTATGTAGTATACAAATCAAGCCACCAAGCCTATACAATCCTTCATCCACCATACCTAAGCGAACCGAACCCATTCTCCTCCCTGCCTCCCTCCCTTCCTCCAAATTACAACCACAACACTTATCAATCAATCAATCAATCAATCAATCAATCAACTTCAACCCCAAAAACAGCCATCCACTCAAATCAAATCAACCCTCAAGAAAACTTCATACCTCTGTACATCCATAAATGTCTTTCCTTTCATGAGTAAGTAAGAAGATAAAATTAAATAAATCCCATTCAAATTCAAATCACTAAGGGTATTGTATTCGAAAGTCGAAACGATATATATATACATATATAAATACATAGCATATACCCAGATATAAACTGAGATTACATACATATATACTCGAGTATATAAAATATAAAGACAGTACAGAAGATAGGAAGATCAGTATACTACAGTTTCAATTACAGTAAGATGGAGTAGTAATTGTATTGGAAGATCTTATAATATTGTGCGTTTGTGGGTAGGTAGGTAGGTAGTGGTGAAGAAATAAATGGCGTGCGGGTTCTGTCTGGGTTGGGTTGGCTGAGGGGGATGCTACTTTTGAGAAGGGGCGGGGGATTGTGTACATGTATGAAATCTTACGATTGATGAGTGATGGATGGATGGATTTCGATACGATTTGGTTTTGTTTTCAGATAGGGAGAGGAAGGAGAAATCGGGGTTGGGATATGTAGGTTAGATAATTTTGAGCCCCTAAACACATAGACCCATCCATCCATCCTCACAATATCCACCTCCAAACATACATACTGTACATCCCAAATCTCGCTTCCCAAATCCTCGCTTCCAAGTCACGTCCAGTTTCTCCTCCTCACAACCCATGATCCACAATCTGCAACTCGACCCCCCTCTCCACCACCCCCGGCCCCGCCATCTCCATCTCAAACTCCAGATCCGGCTGTATCTCCGCATACAACGCGTTCTTCTCACTCGCCATCTTGAAATTGTACGCTGCCTCCTCATCCTCAATCACATGCACGCCTTTCTTCAGCTCTCCATTCGCATCGCGCGTTCCTCCCACCGCCGCTTCGACCTTCAGTTGGATTTCGCATCCGCGATCTAAGAGCGCGAAGAGAAATCCGGCTTCGTCGACGGTGGATCCGGTACTTAATAAGCCGTGGTTGAGGAGGATGGCTACTTTGTTGTGGGGACCGAGGGCACGCGCAATGTTGGCACCTTCTTCAGAGGCAAAGACGATGCCGCCATAGGAGGCGTAGACAGCAATGCTATTGTGGAGATTACAGATGTCTTGGTTGAGCATATCGAGGGGTCGACCGAAGACGGACCTTGGTATTGTTAGTACTTGTATTTGGTCAAGTTCTGAACGATAAACTCACCATGCTCGACCAGCATTTGTATGTGCGTGACAAATAGCATGGACGTCAGGACGTGCTTTGTGAATTGCAGAATGGATTAAAAACCCAGCGGCATTTGCAGGACGAGACTATGATTGAGTTAATGAAAACATCTTTCCATGTTCAAAGTCCCTGCTTGCGAAAGGAACACGTACTCTATTTCCTCCTACAACTTTTCCACTCTCTAAATCTAAACACATCATATCACCAGCAGTCATGAGACCGAAATGTCGACCAAGGGGGTTCATCCAGATGTAGTTCTCAAACTCTGGGTCTCGGACGGAAATATGTCCTGCCATTCCTTCGGTGAATCCGCGACGAGAAAAGTCTCGGAAGACGGCCGCCATGTGAATGAGGATATGACGACGGTGAGCAGCATGGTCGGGAAAAGTTGGAATACCTGAGAATATTGTTAATGAATGAGTGAGTGAGTGAAGTGGAAAAAGAAAAACAGAGTAAAGCTTTTGTGAGCGAAGATGGATATAGATGATTATCTTCGTATATTCCGCATACTCGAGCGCAGAGAAAAACCATTCATCCAACAAAATGATCCCATCTTGCACTTGCAAACAGAATCACGCAGTAAAGTTCATACCTCCCACCCCTTCATCATCTAGCTTCACAATCCTCCAAAACTCATCTCAACAATACAAGACTCTCGACTTCCACACCCACTACTCCCACTTTCCCATCCAAAACCCAAAACGTAAAAAATTGATATCTCACCAGCCATAACCACACCTCCATGACTAATCGCCTCCAACGGAGTTAAGTCCTCTCCACCATGAACATGTTCGACCTTCTCATCCTTTGCCACCGAAGATCCCTCTCCCCCTATTTTCTTCTGAATAGGAAGATGTGACTCTGTCGCTGAGGGTGCCATAATTGCAAGCCTATTATTCTTCGATCCTATCTTATCAAGAGACAACTCAAGATGGCGTCTAACAAACAGATGATCAATACTCGTAGAAAAGCTATGCTCTCTCGAACTCTATATCAAGCTCAATTTCAGATTTCGAATATCAAGCCGATTACGGAGTCTCCGGATATGTCAATATATATTCTTTCATACACACACCAGCCAATTCGAGCTTAAGATACAAGTAGAGGTACCGGTACAGTAAATACCGGACAAAGTGGATTCAGATAGCGAAATGATGGATCGACCTGTAACAAACAGATTACCTAAAGGATACTATCTCAGCTATCGAGGTGTGCAACGATAGTGGGATGGCGTGAGATAAGAAGGGGATCACAGAATGGTATTGAAGCGTAAGCTTTTGATAAGAATCATGTATGTAATCAGAGTGAGATATGATTGATTGAGAAGATAAAATAGTGCTTCCGCAGTTATCCCAAGATGCGATGCTTAGATATCGCTCGTTTGATAGAGGTGGGTGTGAGACTATTGTGGGCTCGGTGGGGTTGCTAATTGCGGGGTAAAAGTGGTGAGGTGGAAGAGGAGGTGGTGATGTGAAAACTGGTTAAGGATGATTTTATTATATTTCGACTTGGACTTTTTTTATGAGGATCCATTCTTTATATTCTGACTCGTACATACCCATTCCAACACACTCTTTTAAATACTCACGAGAACTTTCAGCACCTCACCTTGCATTATAGAGGGTAAGAAAATAGATTCTACATTTCACGTTACACATAGTCAAAATCAAAGTCACTCAAACACAGTCAAAATCTTGAGGTATCGGTCCCTGAATTAGGTAAAGTTGCCTATATCTAATCCCCCTCTAATCCTCAACCTTTACGCCCCTTACCCGATACCCATACCAAACGCCTTCCATCAAGACCTCCTATCACCCAACCAAAATCCCCCTAAGCCCCCTCTTCAATCGTTGCGCCCCTTTCCTATACCCATACCAAACGCCTTCAATCAATACCTCCTACCACCCAACCGAAACTCCTCAAAGCCCCTAAATACAACCATGACGCCTATCCCTTCACCCCAAGTGAAAACCCCATATCCCTCCACCCAAAATCAAGCATATATATTAAACAGCAACAGAATCTACGAGCTAATACCCGCTTCTCTCACTCCCCGTCCCCGATTTACCCCTCTCTAATCTGTAGTTGCTACCGAGTGTTGTAACTGAGTATGATGAGTGACATACAGACATATCACCACCAACACTCAATACTCCTGAGGCATATACAGATCCCAACCTTTACCCCTGCAAGTATCATACTCCAATGATACCGGATTCCGGAGATTAGTCGATTGAACGAGAGAGTGCGACGTACCCGAGCATATGCTCTTCGAATAAATCCCTCGAACACCTTTCCGGAACACCTTTGCCGGAACGCCTCTGCCGCAATACCTTTGCCGGAACGCAAATGGTAAAGCGGTCGATGATAATGTTGAATGTGCCATCGATTTCGTCGAAAATTCCGTCCAGAACACCACCAGGAACATCTTTCCACAAGTCATCGACTTACCTCTCCCAACCCATCTTCCTACAAGCATCAGGCATGGCAAAATCCATGTCAATCATGATACTCACACTATGAAGATGGGCCCGAACGAGAGAGTGCGACATGTACGTACAACACATGTAACCTGTACGAGACCCCTATATAAGACCACCACCAGGAACGCCTTTCCATAAACCGCCAAACCGCCAAACACCAGAACCCCATTCCAAAACGCCCCTCCCCCCCATATCCGACTTACCTCTCTCTAACCCGCTGGTTGCAGATCCTAACCAATTACCCCTGCAAGCATCATGCATGACATACAGACATGTCAATTACGATGCCCATATTCCGGGGATTAGTTGATCAGACGAGAAAGTGCGGAGTGTTGAATTCACTTGAACCCCTACTCTGAAAGTCCCCAGTAGCTACCCCTAAAATCAGCATTTCACATTCCCAAACACTTCATATCAATGCATAACGGCCTTTTTTTTATATGGTTTTTGTTTATAAACATTCCCTTTTTTTGTGATTTTCTCCATCTATTTTCCACTTGTTTTTGATATGAGTCCCCCTGAAACGGCTGCTCATGCATACTTTTCATGTTTTTTTCCGTTTTCGATCCCATGGACGTACTTTCTTCCCATTAATAAATATATTTCGAACCGTAACGCCCCCGATACTCAAGCCAGTGGCGAGTGTCCCCCAAACTCCAAAGATATTTCTGAAAGTGATCTGATCGTCTCGTGAGAGACTCGCATCGAAACAAATCAATACTCGCGGACCATTCCAGAAGTTCTCCAAACTCCAATGACATTTCTCAAAATGATCTGATCGTCTCGTGAAAGACTCGCATCGAAACAAATCGATACTCGCGGATCGCTCCAAAGATCTCCGAACATACAGCATCACAGATTCTGGAATCCGTCGCTAATGATCATCGGATCTTTGACGAGAGAAACTGCCTCCCAAAACCCGAGCCCCCTTTTGAACTTTTGTATACCCCGAATCACTACCGTGTCGCTATTATTACTTGCGAGCAACAGCAGGATCTCCGAAACTCCACAAACACCCAAATTAATTGGTCCCCATGATTAGATTGTAATAATAACGGATACATCCTTGCCCTTTTCCCAAAACTGCATTAGAAAACCAACCTCCAAACTCCTCACCCCCAGACTCCTTACCCTCTGTCTCAATCATGATGATCAGAGACAGCCCTCGCGCAACATAAACACTGTTGCGAGAAGGTTGGGAAGGCAGTGCTTACAAAGCCATGGCGAGGGCAGCGACGGCAGCGAGAGCTGCAGCAGCGCTGACGCCGTTGGCAGAAGCGGCACCTTGGAAGGTAAATGGGCCGCTAGTAGTGGGGCCGTTAGGTGAGGTTGTACCAGATCCAGGTTGAACAGCGCCAGGATGACCAGTTCCAGCAGCTCCAGGTTGACTTGCTGGGCCAGCTCCGGGTTGACCTGCCTGACCTGCTTGACCGACTTGAGTCTGACCTGCTTGACCAGCTGTAGCAACAATGGTTCCATTGGAGACACGAGCTGAGGTACGTACGGCAGCTGGGACAGTAACTGCAGTGACAGTTCCATTTCTGAAGACAGGGACGCTAACGGAGGCGACACCTGGAACTGCAGAGGAAACAGGGGCTGGTATGATCTTGATAGTTAAGAGAGTGGGAGTGGGAGTGGTTGAGGAAACAGGGGGTGGCATGGTCTTGAGAGTTAAGGTGGCGGTATTGGTTGAGGAAGCGGGGACTGGTGTGGTCTGGAGAGTTAAGCGAGCGGGAACGCTTGAAGCGGGGCCAGTCATCCTAGAGATGACTGGACCCACTGGGGTTACAGTAGGTGGTGTATCGACCTTGTTGACGAGGACGTTACCACCGTTGGTGTTGCCTAGTGAGGTTAGATTATTCACCACTTGATAGACCCTTTTAGGGAAACTTCATGAGACGACGATATACCTTGAAGGATAGCAATGTTGCTATCAGCGCCTGCAGCAGCACTGGCGCCGTTGCCGTTAGCTCCTGCAGCACCTTGAGCTACGACGTTACCTTGCCCACTGACTTGACCATTGACTTGGCCATTCTGGGAGTTTTGTGCGGTAGCAACTCCGCAGAATGCGAGAATAGCAGCTGCCTGAATTGAGTTGAGCTTCATCGTGACTGAGTGTTTCTTGTGAAGGGAAGTAGGTTTTGTGAAGAGAAGGAGATGGTTGTCAATTAGAAACGATTAACTGTCAGGATAAGCAAAAAAAGCTGAGCTCTTTTTGGGGGGAGGATCGATATTTATGCAAATTCTTCATACCATAAAGTTTAGCGTCTTGAGCTAACGTCATGGTGATGATACCATATCCCAACAGTGGTGACATGAACGACCACAGTCACTATTGATAATAACTGCGAGTGGCTCGTGGACTATGCGCCAGCTAACAATCAGAACATGGAAGCTTGACCAAAGTGCAGTCTTACCAGAGCAGATCAAAGACGCATGAGATCGTTTGGAAATGCAATTGGTCGTGATCGTACCACGATCAAGACTTGGTCTGGAGAAATCTAGGAAGTGACATCCACTCGGGTCAAACTAGCAGTAGTCCATCGGGAGTCGTCAAAGTCGATGGCTCTAAATCATCAATCCATGTGGTTTCTTGACATTCGTAATAATTGTATTGACCAGTGGTATCAAGTGGGATTAAGTCGATCTTGAATGTCAAGACTTTAGAGTGTGGGAAGAAGCATAGAGGAAGTAGGTGCGTCAAGTGCTTAGGGGTGAAAACTCTTCAAAGAAACCCATTTGGATCTTGGAACTAATTCTGACAATCAAACGTCATGGATAAGTGTGATTTCATTAGTGATTACCATTCCCAAAACCGGAAACTGGCATGCTATTTGACGAATGCCATACAAGGTTATACTTCCGGTCCAGCACTACGGATCCCAACTTAGAAGTTTCACCTTCAATTCAAATTTTGGTTATAGAAAGCATTTTTTCCTTTATGAGGTTATTCTATTTGCCGATATAGATTCTCGCCTGACTTCAGAAAGAGCAAATTGTTGATAATGGATAATGAACCGTGAGATGAAAACACGAATCTCCAAGAATGTCAGGGTCAAGTCCGGCGTAGACTCGAGAATATTCAAGAAAAGGAATGATAACAAGTTTAGACTGACACCATCGGAAACCCACGGGATGCAATTCCAACAATTCGCATCATTGAATTGCCGTGTTCGTTCGAAAACAAAGAGGTTGGAGAAAAGTTGAAGGTATTCCCGACAAGATTCATCTAGTGTGAAATATACATTGGCGTCCTCAGTAGTTCATGGGACTCGAGCTATTGACTGCCTAAAGTTTCCTAACTTGGTTGTTAGGAAGAAATGAGGTTAGCATCAGTTCATTAGGTCCCCATTCCTGATGAAAGTATACCTGGTATACAATGTATGTGAATATTGCTAAGCTTTATTGACGTAGAGATAAGTCAGGAAAGCGAACTAGCAAGTTCCTCATGAGTAATAGATATCGTCAGCTCGGCAATATCTTGGAAGTCATTTTCAATTTTCAATTTAGACGTGATTGACTAAAGCCAATAATGCTAGTATTGCCTCGACAACCACGACCATCATAACAGTATCAGTAGATCCAGATTCGACAATCAGAGCTAGCTGGTCAGCATGACTTAGAGTTTGATTGAGGGGGTTAGTGTTAGGATCCCCGGGGACTAGGAGAATGTCTGTGGGTCTGTTGAACGCATTAAAGTTTTTTCATGCAACGGTTTCCTTTTTGGGAAAAACTGAATTAGTCGTTCAAATTCTTGGCTTACATAGATAGATAGTACTTGTCAAATTTCATGACAAAGTCTCGTATACTAGTGCTTTCGATTGGTTCCGTGAGGAAAGTCATAGAAATCACATGTATCAAGACCTTGATCTTTCCCGAGATTTCGCTTCCTGCAAAGTTCAACAGGGGACCGGCAAAATTACATACTACTAAATACCTAGGCAAGAACACCTGGTGAAAGGAAATTGGACTTTGATTCCGTGTCTTCCGTGAGGAAAACCTGTCTGACAGAAATACCGAGTTTGAACAACTTCAAAGTTTCGATTTGGGAAGGAAAATATAATAAATACCTTTGGATTTTATCAAGGTCACCAATACCAGTGGGACTTGTTGTGGGAAACACCGTCCCCATCATTAGATACCAATGGCGCATCAGGGTAACTTTCCTTGTCAAATATCAATAGTTTTATGAAGGAAAACAGCGTCACCTTTACCAATGACTGCTCATCAGGGGAAATAACATTCATCACGAAAGGAAAAAGGAGAAGAAGACGAAAAGATCAAATCCGTATTAGAACAATTTTAGAAGATAGCCAAGAATTGTAAATGTACCTAAACTCCATCCCTATTTCTAGATACAGTTCACCGGGTCCGGGAATCGTTTGTGTTAACCAGTGTATTCTCATCATTATCTGAAATGAAAAACAGTGAAGCCTCAAGGTATCGTACAAACAAACGCCTAATTGGATGCAATCATGTACTTCGATGTACTTTCAAATATCATATCGTATCATCTGTAGTTGTCCTCTGGCGCGGAGAATAGACCAACTCTAGTTCGGTGGCTCTGTGGAGTTCATATCAATATAATGTTTTAACATTCAATATCTCCAATATGAGAATATGAATTGGGGAATTTTGTTTGAGAAAAACTTACGTAAGGCAATTTTGGTATCACAACTCCGAGAACGGCGAGAAAGTTGATGATAAAGTAAGTGAGGTCGTAATGGGTATAGTGAGTACTAATTAGGAACAAAACGATTGGTACACTCATGAGAAATTTCTTTGCAGGCGTGTATTGAGCTCCATTATCAATTTGTTCCCACATGTTCAAATTGTCGTAGGCTCCAGCGTTGAACTCAAATGGTACACCACGGACCCAATGAAACATGAGAAAAGAACCAAACATGTATGATATATTCGTTAATGTCCAAGATGTCTCTTGGGAAACACCCGGGATTATGTCAAAAAGAATCTTGAGGCATGCGATTAAAACCAGATGTATTGTCCAGGCACCTACGGAACGAAGTAGTTAGCATTGGGAACTCAATATACTTCATATCCCACGTAGAGACTATGTCCAAAAAATATGCTTCAATTGCTACATCGCACACAGTCGACACCAGGAATTTCTGACCTTTTGCGTTCACCCAGTTGGCATTGAGATTGGGTAATGCCGCTTGATCACTCATATGCTCAATTGTCTCCGGTGGCTCCTGATACAGCAAACTGCTCGACCGCCTCCTTCGTCCAACCTTTTGCTCACTCATTGTTCGATATGGACCACTTGGACGGGGTGGATTTGAACTCGCGTCGTATGAGACTGTGCGAGGGAGGAGGAGTGGGGAAGACAGCTTGGCGGTGGTTGCGGAAGGAATTTTGAAGGTAAAGAAACGCCTCCGAGAGAGCGTCGTGTCGTAATGTTAAGATGTATACTCGAATTTGGAGAAGGGATATGAAAGATGTAATGGGGCTGTCGAACGCTTCTAGCTATGATTACAAAGTCAGCGATGAGCTCATTGGTCGTTTCATGCATCTTAGTGCAGTAAGCAAAGTGAGAAATGCGGATCTCCGAGAGAATTGAGGTATCGACCCAGGTATGCATGAATTTGGAGAAAGTTTAGGGGCTTACTTCTGAGTACCTAATTGCAAGGCAGTTTAAAGGTTGATGGAACGAGAGACTGTAGATAGAGGAATACGAAATAAGTTGAAGTCCGATTCGAATTGGATTTGCCTGTAATCAGAAGGTCGAAATGGAACTTTAGAGAGAAGCTTGAGCTTGTGGAAGTGCACAGGACCTGAAGCTTGAGACGGGAGGCGTAACGAGGGAGGAGAAAGGAGAAATGAAGACGGAAAACGAATAACAGAGACGACGGCTTAAGTTGCTGTATAGAATGTAAGATGTAGAGATATGTGGTGGATGATGAGAATGGGGGGGGGGCGAATGGGAGGGGAGCTTTGGTGATATTCTTATATGGTGTTGTTGTTCTGTTTTCAGTCGTATTTCGGTCTTGGTGTTCTTGGGGAGATGGAGATGGGGATGGGGTTAATGCTCGGGAGTCTGATCGGACTAACTTTTCCGTTATAGTTGATTGATAAAGGCAATATGACTTATTATAAGGGTCGATACCTTTACTTTTGCTCGAGCGGGATGTTTCTTCATGAATCCTTGGGTCGAGACTGGAGGACCAGGTAGGTATTTACCTAGGTGAGGTAAGAAAGGCAATATAATATAAATCATAAGGCCAAAAATAAAATTCGATACAAGGCAAAGAGGAATCGAGAATCTCTTTGGAATGCTCTTTTTAGAAAGGAGCCAATAACAAGGGTCCATCTTCAAGGATTATTTCCATTTATAGTTAGTTTCACCGAAATGAACAATATATCGCCCATTTGACCAATCACACCTCTTCCCCGAGCCCGATAATAATTTCCCGAAATAATCATTTTCGTGATATCAGACACTCTCATGATTAAATTTTGAGACAACGTCTATTTACACAGTACCGACAGAGAGAGGTACCAAGTATCGCATTTGGGCGACGATACTACAGTACACAACAAATAATTCGACGATATAGAAGACTTGGAGGAGATAATCTTTGGTTCGATTATATGAAAAGCATTTCAACCTTCACGAATTCTCTTGATTATTTGGATCTGTTCTTGACGTCCTACAAAGATAGTTGAACATCTCAGTAGCTTTCACTAATTCTTCTAGGACCCCGCTCGCACAAAAGTACAACCCTCTCGCCCTTAACCCTTACCCATACCTTTACCTATACCCATACGCACTCGCACGTTCGAATCGACGTGTGGATGTCGCTTTGATTTTCTTTTGATTTTGATCTGCCAGAGCAGCATTATCAAATATGGATTCACCAGCAGAAGATGCAGTTGATTCGCGATCGAATGTGGCTGGAAGAAAACGCGCTTTACAAACAACCTCGGATCAAGGTAGAGAAGTTGTCACAATTGATTCTTCTTCAGATGAATCTGCAAGTCAGCCTCGAAAGAGGGCAAAGCCATCTTCCAACGAATCTGCCAAAGTTGAGGTCGATCTCACATCTTCGCCATTGCCAGAGGAATCCATAGGCACTCTTACGTCTGAAGCAAAAGGTGCATCACCAGCAACCTGGAACCAAGGCGTACAGAGTGGGCTGCGAACGTCTTTCAAGAGCAAGAAACCACCGCCGTCTCAAAGCACTTCCTCAAAGCAACCAGAACAAATCCCAAATAATATCACTGAAAATTCTGAAGGTCGACCTGAGCAAAAGCCGATGACCAAAAAACAATTTAACAAGCTAGGGGAGGATAAACAACTGGCTCTGATGGAAGCGTATACTCAAGATGTTTCCGCTCTAATAGATCTTCATGGTTGGCCAGTGCCGGAAGAATTTCAACAGAGCTGCCTGAAGTGTGTTGGAGAGGGGTTTACTTTCTACCCAACTCCAGTGAAGAAAGATCAGCCTGTAGGACGCTATTCGTTCGGCGGCGGTGATGTTCAGTTGCGAGAGCTTTACAGTGAGGAAGGCAAACCCATCACGAGTAAGGATATCACCTATTCTGATGTCCTTCTTTCGCTCATGCAAAACAACGACATTTTTGGGCGTGGGTTACCAGACAAACGTGCCAAGGCTGCCGTCAGAAGTTACCTGTCTTATTTTTACAACCACATCCCACAGAAAGAACAATTTATATCTTCTCTTGTGGCAGAAGCTCCGTCTCCAAATGAGGTTCTCAAGAATGCTAAAAAGGGCCCGCCAACTTTAGCCCGCGCGACGGATCTTTATGATACAAATGCGTCTCCGGCAATTATCAATGACGGTTCAGTCAAAGATAAAGCTCTCACGAATGAGAACAATGTCTCGATATCCAATTTGACAGCAGGATCTAATGGCGAGGAGTCCACTCGGGCTACTTCCACCCCAGTTACAAATGCTACCGACCCATCCAGAGATCGCACGATCCCCACTGAAGCTGGGACAGTTCAGATGAATCATGGTTCGTCGAACTCAGTAGCCGGAAGTGAAATGGAGGGTTTATCAGATGGTGGTGTTGCTACTGATGTCGATGATGATGAGTTTGAGGCGGCACGCGAAATGGGTTCACGTCCGAGAATCCCTCCAGAAGACCATGCTGCAATTCTGAAATATTTCCCATCCACCGACGGTGTCTTCCTTAGGAAGTGCTTGATCTGTGGCTCAAGTGGACATGATCGAAGTGTATGTTCCGACAATGCTTGCTCTTCTTGTGGCAGTAAGGGAGATCATCTTACTCCAGCTTGTCCTCGGACTACGATCTGTGGTAAGTGTAGAGAAGTGGGCCATCAGACCTCACAATGCCCTGAAAAGCTGCGTGCTGTCAAAGATGATGTCAAATGCAATACATGTCAATCTACAAGTCATCTTGAGGATCAATGTCATGTAATCTGGAGAAGTTTTCTTCCTGATCCAAATGAAATAAAAAAGGTTCGCAATATCCTAGCTTTTTGCTACTTCTGTGGTCGTCCAGGTCACTTTGGCCCTGAATGTGGACTATATCGTGGCAAACCTGCTTCTGGCGGAAAGTCTTGGTCGACTAGAAACATGGAGAAATTTCTTGATGGTCCCAATAGTTATGATGACTCCCTTTCTCTAGGAGGTAATGACTATTCAATTCCGAATCGTGGAAAGAAGGGCTTCACCATCAAGGGAAAAGCCAATGATCCCATTAATTTGGATGACAGCGATGATGAAGAAGGTTTCATCCAACCCAAAGTCAATATGGCTCCCAGGAATGGCCACATTCAATTCTCCCAGGCCGGTGCAATGCAATCTTTCAATCAAGCTCCCCCTTTCCAATTCCAAGGCAATACTGGCGGCAACCAAAATAGTAGAGGACCTTCTGGAAACCGTGGTGGCCGTGGCGGCCGAAGAGGTGGTGGTAGTGGCGGCAGTGCAGAGAAGAATAAGCCAAAGCATAAATCTGGAAACAATCCCCCTAGAGGTGGTGGTCAAAATCGTGGTAAAGCCTATCGTGGTAGAGGTGGAGGCGGACCTGCTCGAGGTGCTCCACGTGGTCGTCGCTAATCTCCTTCTACGGAGTCGTTGCTTAGATCTCGGGCTTGGACTATGATACAATGTCGTGATGATGCTCTGATGCGGCTTTATGCTATGTCAAAACCTCACGTGTGCACTGTAGAATATTTCAACCCGACATCTGACAACCTGTATACAAATATCCTTCAGGTTTCAATATATCATCCTAGTACTTCTTTTTATAGTCCTGATCTGGAACTAGAGTTGGAATTAGGACTGGTCGATTAAATACTAAGGAATTAGGATTGGCCGATAGATTTAGTATTCGTAGCGTATCATATAACTTATGATTCCGTCGTAAAAACAGGAGTTGGAAGATCACTAGACTCAGAGTATACGCACAGTCACAGTTTTCAAAATTGGACTGACGCTGCATATATGGTCAAAACATGTTCTCCATGGATAATAAATAAGACAATTTATAGTCTTGGTGGTCGCTTGTTATTTTCCGAGTGCAGTGCAGTGTGGTTTGGCTTGGTGGTTTGGCTTGGTTTAATCTGTTTTAGAGATGCCTACCGACCTGGATGTTGAGGGATCAGAGATGCCTGAATTGATGAATAAATGGATGAATGCATGGATAGATGGATGAATGGATGTGGCGACGCGATTGGATTGTATGATTAGCAGCGTTTTTCCGCATACCTCCCTACCTGGCACCCACTAGTTAGTGATGAAATGATACCAAGATTTTTTTTGTTTAGCTTTTACTTTATTTTTTGGGAGAAGAAATCGAAGGGTGGAAGTTGAGGGAGGGTGAGGATGAGGGTGATGAGGGCCTTGAATGTGAATGTGAATGTTATTACCTAGTAAATGAATGAATGAATTGTAAGAACTGCAAGAAAGATTACTGTCTACTACGTAGGTAAGGTAAGGTACACTCCTATAGAAATATCGCATGTTCCCTCCTTACCCAAAATTAGACGTCGGATCTGCATCTGCATACGGTGGGTGATAAGTCTCTAAATAGGTCGATAGATTTTTAGATAGATTTTTAGATAGATGGGTAGATAAATAGATAAATAGATAAATAGATAAATAGATAGAAAGAGAGCTATAAACTCCACCACCACCTCCACCACAAACTAATTTCTCATCTCATCTCATCTCATGATATTAAAAAAATCCTCGCTAATTATCTAACTACCCAACTACCCAACTACCTATCGACGAACGCTCATCCAGCTGGCTGCCAGTGTGTAGCAGGGAGTATGTATGTATGTATTGTGTAAGCAAGCAAGTAAATAAAAATAAAAAGGTAGATACATGCATGCACGCACGCATGCTATGAAGAAATTCATCGTATATCTCCAAGAAGACGGACGAATGAAAAAGTGCCATGTTATGTAATCAATCATTTTTCAAATACCTATTTTTCGATGTCCAGAACGCCTTGATCCTCTCTCTCTGTATCCATGTGAAGAATTTGATTTGCAAAGATGATGGATAGATGGGAATGTTATGTACTGCTTGCTCCTCGCTGATCAGGTATCCTCATCTCATCTCATCTCAATCTTCCAAATCCTCTCTACGTCTCTTCGAACCCGCAGACACACCCACCACGATTCTCTCTTCGTTCGTATGCTCTGCATAAGTTTTATCACGGGCCTCCGCATTTTCATTATTTTCTTCACTGCTCTTCTCGCTCGACCATCCCGTTCCACTCTTCGCATCTGCGTTGTTTTCTGGGGGTTCGAAGATGCCATTCTTCAACTTCCATCCCGCTCTCTGCATCTTCTCCCACTCTTTGCCTACTCGAAATCTAACAAGGTCGCCTGCCGCATTTGCATCTTCCTTGCTGTCGTGACCATCAGCTTTTCCATCCGTAAAGGTAATCATTTGGATATTCCGATTGAGTAAATTTAGCATGAGCATTTTAAGGCCATTTCGATAGGGCAATCCTGCTTTGTGGGGGAACAATAAGGCCGTGTCTATGATTGTTGGATGAATGAATCTGGTGGCGTTTAAATCATTTTCTAGACCGTGGCCGATGATTGGAGTTGAGGGAGTGAGGAAGGAGAAGAGAAGAGTGCGGGCTATGGCGGGTGAGTCTACGATGCGGAGTTTTCCTTTGCTTTGGGCGATTTGTTGAGAGCCGGGGAAAGAGTAGGGGATGGCGGATGTGATATCTTGTGGGTAGATGCCTGAATAGCGGGAATTGAGATCGAGGATTTCGCCATAAGGACGGACGAGGACGTCGAGAAGGGGAGAGCCTGAAGGCCAGGAGGTAGCGGTCAAACGAAGAAGTTCGAGGCCGTGGACTGTGTAGCCCATTTCACAATCGATGCAGACGGGTTGGGTAGGAACAGGTGGGACTGCTTCATTCTCGGGAGTCTTTGCGAAATTCAATACCGCGGCTAAACGCTTGACTTCGGTCACTTTGAAGACGTGGTGATCGGCTGTGGTACATCCAGACGTCTCTCCGATAATTTGATCACAGCATCGCCATTTCTTCTCGCGTTTGGCTTTGGGGTCGAGCGAAGAACGGTCTTTCCAATAGTGCTTTCCGAAGTGATAAGTGCAGCAGCCACCAGATGCGAGTATACCATCTTCTTCTCGACGACCCGGGAATACTTGAAAACGTGTTTTGCAACGATCACAAACTTCCCAGCCTTTTGATGCTTCTATACCGCTCTTTGCCATTTCAATTTCTGCAGGTGTGGGAACATTGGTGACATATCCGTGCTGTGATAGCTCTGTTACTGGAGTGTAGAGTCTTGGGAGTATAGCCAATTCTTCTTCTGGAGTCAGACCTGTCTCAATTGGTTTTGGTGGCCCTTCAGGTTTCCTGGCTGGCGTATCTGAAAGAGGTGCTCTTGAGGCTTTTTCCTTTGCAATCTCTTTGACTCTCTCTTCTTTCCATTGCGCAACAGTCATTCTCTTGTAGACCATGATTTTATTCTTGACAACATTGGAATAGATAGTAGGTGTTTCACAAGCAGCTTCCTCTAAATCTAATGCCCTCGTAATCAGCCCTTGATCTGAGAATACAAGTTCCTTCTCTTCATCATTTGCATCATTAGATAGTTCAGAATTGAGACGCTCCAACTGGTCATGTAGAGCTTGAACAAGTCTGAGACGGATGTTGTGAACAGCTGGTGCAGTTTTGCGTGCACGTGGATTGAGAGGTTCTTGCTTCTCGGGCTTCTTGACCGGAATTGATACCACATTCTGGATTTTGGTTGTTGCTGGCGCGTTCTGTTTTTGGGGCGTATTATCATTCGAAATAGCGGGTATAGATAATGTAAATGCTGTAGATGCTGTAAATGTACCATTCTGGGATTTGCGGCGCAACGGTGGTGGTGAAATCTCACGTCGAGCTATCGATGTTGATTTTGATGTTTGTATTGAAGTTGCTTTGTTATCAACTGCTTTCTGTGCAGTGATGGCCGGTTTCAAAGTCGATATTGAAGGTGGTGGCTCAGTTGTTGGTGTTGTGCTTCTTTCTCCACAACCAATCTTTTGACGCTTTCGTCGTCCATCTTGATCGCCATCACTTTCGTCGACTTGTTGAGTAGCTTTTACTTGTGCTAGCCCATTTGATACTGCTTGAACGACGCGATGATCATGTGAAAATATGCATCTTGGAATCAAACACTTATCCCGATTTGGACATCTTGTTTGCGAAAAAAGACCCTTAGTAGTAAACATCTTGAGGAATACTAGAGGAAATATACGATTGCGAATGAATCAAAGCTTGATCAAAGTTGGTATGAAGTTGATACGGGGATGTTGAAGAAGCTAGCTATTCACTCGGTGGTCCCCTTTTCATGACGGACGTAACTTTCGGACAGTGAGATATTTCGCATGAAGGTGAGCTATCGTCAACTTATTATTCAAGAGTTGTCATGAAATCTTTGATAAAAGGTAAAGAATCTCCTGGGCTTCCAAATTGAAACGAAAATACCATGGGGTTGCGATAGATATCACGTGAACCTTAAGGCTGATTGTTTGCACAACGAGGTGCGATCAAGTCCGGTCCAAAGCAATTCAAGCCAAGCCAGGTGCTAGTTAGTTAGTAAGGCACGGTACTCGCAGCTCTATCCTTCCTGGTTGGGGATCTTTCCTTTTTTCTATTGTGTTTGCTTTTGCCTTTTCTTCTCTTTTCTTTTCTTTTCTTTTCTTTCCTTTCCCTTCCTTTTCCCCTTTCGTTTGCGATAGATGTGAGTGATGGCGTACACGTGGTGTGCAGTGCGATCGAATTGATTGAGCGATTGATGTTCATTGTTTCTATTTTATCAACTGCAACAGCTGTTCGGTTGTCATCACACTTCGCTCCAGGCTTTGAGCACTGTGTACACGACCAGACGACCTAGGTAGGCACGTGGTAGGTAATGATCAAGGAATTTGAGACCTTGAGTCCCGTCAATTCAGCAGGAAGTCTACCTTGGTGGGTTTCCAAGAAATAATGTACCGTTACAACATGTATCTACTGACGGCCAAATCGGGGAGTCGGGGAGGGATGCACACAATCTCGGAATCTTGGTCGACAAGCCACTACTTCTGCAGTGGAATCTATGAATGACACCCTCTGAAATATCTGTGAGACGATTGCCGGTAACTTATGTCTATCATTCCTCTAATCTTTGGTCGGTTTATCAACGTTATCGATGTTATCTATCTGTTGGTGGAGGGAGCCAAGGAAGGAGGGAATCCACCTATAAGCAGTCGTTATCACAATCACATCTGGATATATATATCATTTGACAGTACCTGCCTGTGTAAGTAAGTAGCGCCTGTTCTTCTGAGTATTTCTCTCGTTACATTCACATTCATTCTCATCGGCATTGTCATTGTCATCTTCATCTCCATAAATAGAATTTCCATCTTTTCTCCCAATTTCGATTCTGGACATCTCCAAACAATCTTCAAGGCTGTGCACACCCTGAAAACCGCATTCCAGGCTGCAGATATCCCTGTAAAGAACGCATCATACTGTACATTCAAACGTACGCCGGACATCCAAAAGCCCGAGCACGCGACAGCTGCGTGCTTATTGTTAGTGGTTGGAAAGTGTCTTTAGAGACACTTTCTCACTACTAGCATTCCATCCCCCATCGTCACATTGTTACCCTTTTCTTTATCTTCTTTGGACCGGGCCTTCTTCAGCAACGAAGTTATGGATTCTACCGGTAGCAGCCGTGATGCTCAGCATCTCTGCGTGCTTGTTCATGGGTGAGTGTTGTACGTGTTTCATCTCTGCAATTCATTGTATACTGACGGAACAGACTTTGGGGCAATCCAGTTCATTTGGAGTCAGTGGCAAAATCTTTACGAGCGAAACATTCCGAGGATACCCTTCATATATTGGTCGCAAAACGCAACAGTGGCAGCTTTACATATGATGGGATTGAGTTGGGTGGCGAGCGAGTGACTGCAGAGATCGAGGAAGAAGTCGAGAAACTTGCGAGAGAGGGTCAAGTAATCACTAGGTTCTCCATCGTTGGCTATTCCTTGGGTGGCCTTGTGGCCCGTTACTCTGTTGGCTTACTTGACAGCAAGGGGTTCTTCGATAAGATCAAGCCAGTGGTATGTTGGCATACTGAACGCAGGAGTTAACGAGAACTATCTGACTCGATATAGAATATTACCACCTTTGCTAGTCCACATCTTGGTGTCCGCACACCTTTGAAAGGATCTCTCAATCACGTCTGGAACGTCCTGGGCGCAAGAACTCTGTCAACTTCCGGGCGACAATTATTTACGATAGACAAATTTAGAGATACAGGAAGGCCGCTACTTGAGATTCTGGCAGATCCAGAATCAATCTTCGTAAAGGGATTAGCAAAATTCGAGAGAAGGACGTTATATTCAAACATTGTCAACGATCGAAGCGCCGTTTACTATACCACTGGAATCGCAAGCACCGATCCATTTTCGAATTTGGATAATGTCAAAATAAACTATGTAGAAGGTTACGAAGATGTTATTCTAGACAGGCACAACCCAGTTTCCCCTTTGGACAAGTCTAGTCTACATGCCAATACGAGCATCATGGCCAGCACAAAGAAGACCCTGGGAAATCTTCCTCTATTTGCAGCATTGGTGGTATTCATCCCATTCGGTGTCGTCGCTTTCCTTTTGAACTCTGCCGTTCAGACTGTTCGCAGTAGCAAACGCATTCGTCTACACGAACAAGGTTTAGCCGGTATTCAACCAAACGACTATCGATTCCCTCTGCTCATCAATAGTATGCGTGAAACAGTCGAAGATGTGTATGAGAACCTCAATGCTACCCAAGACAACGAATACCTCAATACGCCTTTTGATTCGGACTCTGAAGAGGCATCCGCTTCAGCTCCTCTGATTAGAGAACGGACTAAATCTTTCCACAGCGACATTGCCGATCCAGAGAAATCCGGTGTAATTGCTCCTACTTTAGCGTTAGCACCATATCAATTCAAAATGATAGAGGCATTAGATAAG
This sequence comes from Botrytis aclada, assembly GCA_014898285.1. NCBI lineage: Eukaryota > Fungi > Ascomycota > Leotiomycetes > Helotiales > Sclerotiniaceae > Botrytis > Botrytis aclada. The sequence continues at coordinate 2,315,586 of RCSV01000008.1, forward strand.
GTAGGTTGGCGAAAGTACCCGGTTTTCATTCACAAGGTCAGACATAGTCATGCAGCTATTATTGTTAGAGTCGACAAACCAAGCTTTGATGAGGGAAGAATTGTATTAAAGCACTGGTTGGATGAGGAGTTTATTTTGTGATTGGGGTCGAACAGGAGGTTCAGTTGAAGACAGGACAAGTTGTGGGAAATTTACTTTTATAATGTTTTCTCTCAAAGATACCTAGCGGTCTTGGCTCAAGCGTCGGCGTTTTACATTATAGCATTAGAGATCATTTCATGAAGAACGGGCATCGGAGGGACAATTTGAATTTAGATTTTGTTGTAGAATTAGATAGACAGTTTGAATTCACACCATTTGCTTCTAAAACACTTGAATGGCCTCCAATATCCTCCCGTCTTTTTACTTGGGCAATTGGAAAGGCAACAACTAGATAACATTGTCCTAGTTATGCATATAAGCTCAAAACAACTGACTGAATTCTAGATTAGAGAGATATCTTACTCGAGCTTCAGGTTAAATTTATACTCGCTCAAAATCTTCAGCGAACTTAATTTCTAACGTGGATTTTCACGTGGTTCCCCGCAAAACAGCTTTACGCGAAACGCGTTCATCGCGTCTCCAGAACGTTTTCAAACCAGGAATTAATCCGAATCAAACCTCAATTTCCAAATACCATAACAGAAATACAACATGGCTCTCATTGTAGATAAGCACCGTCCTCGGTCTCTTGATCAACTTACCTACCATGACGATCTTTCTAATCGTTTGAGATCTCTTGTAGGTTCACCAATCTCTTCAATTACCCTGTCTATATACTTGACGCAGTAATACTCACAATGGCGATCATATCTAGGCACAATCCGGCGACTTCCCTCATCTCCTTCTCTACGGACCTTCCGGCGCGGGTAAGAAAACTCGCATAGTATGCACTCTTAAAGAACTCTATGGGCCCGCCGTCGAGAAAATAAAAATCGATTCCCGTGTCTTCGCATTGGCAACTTCGTCGCGAAAACTCGAATTCAATATTGTTTCGTCACTCTATCATTTGGAAATTACGCCTTCGGATGTGGGAAATTACGATCGGGTTGTGATTTCGGAATTGCTTAAAGAAGTGGCGCAGACGCAGCAGGTGGATCAGAGTGCGAAGCAGAGATTTAAGGTGGTGGTTATTAATGAGGCGGATGGGTTGAGTCGTGATGCTCAGGCGGCGCTGAGAAGAACGATGGAGAAATATAGTGGGAATGTTAGATTGATTCTGGTGGCTAATAGTACCTCGGGGATTATTGGACCGATTAGGAGTAGAACATTGTTGGTTAGAGTGGGAGCGCCAACTGAGAGAGATATTGTTAAGGTGCTTGAGACGAGTGGAAAGAGAGAAGGGTGGGGAGTCAGTAAAGGATTCTTGGAAAGAGTTGCCAAGGAAAGTGGCAGAAATCTGAGGAGAGCGCTGTTGATGTATGAGGCAGCACATGCGCAAAAGTATGTTTTATCCACCCTTTCCACGCACATCATTCTTTCTGCTATATATACTTTGCGAGAGGTATCATACTAAGCAGCAATAGCGAGACAATAACAGAGAACACCTCCATCCCACCACCTGACTGGGAAGCACTCCTCTCAACCATCGCGCACAGCATGACTGTCGAACACACTCCGGCTCAGATCCTCAAAATTCGTGCCCAGCTTTACGATCTCCTCACACATTGTATTCCCGCTACAACCATTCTCAAAACCCTAACATGGAAACTAATGCCATTGGTGGATGATGCGTTGAAGAGCGATATTGTCAAATGGGCTGCATTTTATGAACACAGATGTAAGACGGGTACGAAGGTCATCTTTCATCTCGAAGCTTTTGTCGCCAAATTTATGAGGGTGAGCGAGGAGTGGCTGATGGCTATGGAGGTTGAGTAGATCAGACGAGAGGATGAATGGGAGCGAGGGGAGATCGGGACGTACATGCATGGGAATCATGCAGAAAGGCTGGCGTTTTGGGTGTGAGGCTAATGTGAAAATGGCGGATACAATCGACGTCCATATATCTGTTAGAATAGAGATATCTACATTATAATGATTGAGCAAACAGAAATGACAACATCTATCTATACACAACTCAAAGTATGCCAAGCGTTAAATGTCGCAGCTATTTATATCCGTACTTTTTAAACCTTCTCTTCAAACTTTCCCTGGGAGAATTGGTTTATAAACTCATACATGACGCAAAGGGGAAATCTTTACAATGCTATCTATCTTCACTCAACCGATATCCACAAGTAGAGAGAACAAGTCCCTTTTCGCTCCTTTCGCCTCGCTAGATACATCTATCTATACAGTATACAGCATATATACATAACATCTCACATCCTCAGGAATTCCTCTAACACAATCTCACACTGTAAAAAACACATACTCTCAGTCTAATAACTTTCTTGAAGATAATATAAGATACACAAGTCACATTACTGCTACATACCTATGCTTTTCCTATAAACTTACAACCCCCTTTTCCACATCACATCACATCCATATGCACTGCACTGCATTGCATTACATTCCATCTCCCACCTCTCACCTCTCACCCAGCACTCAAACAAATCCATCCATTCCCATTCCCCGACTCCAGAATCCAGAAACCAATCCGCGCGGCGACCCCGAGATTTCGATTTCGAGACTAGCAATCTGGGTAGATAGATAGGTAAGTACCGGTAGGTAGGTAGAAAAAATTCGTCCCTTCTACTCAGCCTCAGCCCCCTCAGCCACTTACACGAAGGATAGGTAATTAACTAGTCTGCTTTTTGAATCTGGTGTTTGAACCTGGTGTTTGAACCTGGAATGCGAGACGAGATATGCGAGTAAGGAATGAATGAATAGTTGAAAAGGAACGTGAGTGGTTTTGCTGTGGGGGTTTGGTTGATGTTGATGATAATGAAGGTCGATGAATAGTTAGTCTGAGGAGTTTGTTGGATGGATATTGACATGCTGGTATTAGGTACTTGATATTTGATAGTTAATATATATTCAGATGACAATTACTGCTTATTGCAACACCATATGCACATATTCTATCCCATCTCATCCCATCTCACCACACAACACCACACCACACCACCCAACCCCAAATCTCCAATCTCCCATCTCCAAACCCAAAATCCCACGAGTTCCCCAACCCAAGCCCACAAGCACAAGAAGCAATCCAATCCAATCCTCATTCATCCATCCATAACCAGTAATAAAAAAGACCACCCCCAAACCCCTAATCATCCCAGGTTGATTGATTGATTGGGTGGGACGAGAAGGTAGGTTTCTTAAGAATAGATAGGAGTGCGGAAACCCCGATTGTGCGAGTGTACACAAAAAATAAACAAAAAAACAAGAAACAAAGAAAGCCTTATCAAAAAACAAGAAAGCAGTTCTTTCTATTTTCAATGATCATTACGAGTACAAACAGAAAAATTGCCTTCTAGGCATGTCCATGCCTATTTTCACTCACTCAGAAGTACCGTAACCCCAAGTGGCTCATCCCACCCCATCCCATCCCATCCCGATACACGTAGTGAGTGGCGGAAAAAATCAGAAAAAAATCAAAAAATCACGCGTCGCATGCATCTTGAAGATCTCGAAAGATATCGATACCTCAGACATCCAGCCCAGCCCAGCACGGAACAGAATAGAACCTCAGGCTCTTCTCCCATCAATCAATTGAATCAACTGTGCAATCATCCTAGATTAATTAATACCTTGAAAAAGACGTCACTCAAGTACCTTCGTTTCGTTTTTTTAAAAAAAAGGGGGGGGGGGGGGGGGGGGGAACGAGTCTCGCAAAGAAAAGTAGAGATATATCACCATACGCAATAAAGAGGCAAAAATTGAATCAATCTCTCAATCTATAGTGGATTCCACCTCTCGCTATAGTAATACAAGCTTATATATAACAAATTAATGAGTACGAGAGTGACTGTCGCTGCCGAATTTGAATCGAAATCCGCTCCCGGTAGCAGAGAAAAAAAAGAAAAAAATTCGTCCGTTCGTCCTCACCAGGTAACAGATCTCATAAAAACGCCAAAATAAGTGCCAGGACTACATCCATTAAACTCCCCCCCAAATGCTCCCCTCCAAACCATGCAAGCAAATGTCCGTCCTAGAAAAAGTAGAGAAAGGAAATTATTTCCATGCGTATCAAAGAACATCTGTTATCTTTTCATCTCATCCGACATCTCAACTCACCCCATCCCTCTCACGCGTTTACATAGTAGCCTGTGGTGCATTCATCCGTGGATGCTGCAACGTTGCTAAGTTTTGAAGTTCAACCAGTTGGCGCATAACTTCTGCGGTTTGTGCTTGTTGAGCTTGTGATTGTCTTTTGAGCTCATCATTTTCCGCCTTCATTTTCTTGATTTCCTCGCGAAGACTTTCAAGTTCACTAACATCTCCCTTGCTATTTCCGCGTTTTCTTTTCATGCCTGTTATAATTGCTTGACTGGCATCTTCTTCTGTTTCACCCATGGCCATTTGAGAAATTTGTGTCATTCCCGTATCTGCTGTATGCACGCGTCTGAGATGTTCGTTAAGATTTTCTTGACGGGAGAATCCTTTTCCAGTGTGACGTTTACAGTTGGGATGAGGACAGTTGAGTTGCTTTTTAGGCCCGCCGTGTTTTCCATGCACTTCTCTTTCGTGTCGAAGAAGTCCCCCAGAGTATGTAAATCCCGGAAGCTTTTCGCAGCCTGGTTCCTTGCATCTGTATGGACGATCGTGTTTGTCCATATGTTTGCTATCAAGACATCAATGATAAAAATGAACAAAAGTTAGATGATTGTGCTTACCTCCACTCGCATTTTCTATTAAAATCTTTGACCTCTTCAGTACATCCTGGCCATGTACAGTAAAATCTCCCATTTGCATCTTTTGTAATCTCTCTGTCAGGTTTTGGTACTGGCTTTGATCGTCCAGGTGATGGCGCCTCTTCTTCATCTTTTGGTAATTCCGGCAGTTCCAACGATGGGTGGTCTGGAGTTTCCGTCATAGGTTGTGTCGTATAAGGATTCTCGGACATTGGAGGCGGCGGACTTGGGTAATTATGCTCATCGTGCGGCTTGAACTCGTCTTGCTCTTGCGTTTCGTGCGCCATTTGCATCGGGTACTGTGTATCAGTCATAAATGATCGGGACTCGTAGCTTAAACTCATATTGTTGTTTGGGCGGGAGTTATCCTGATATTGAAAGAAGTTTGAATCTGGGTTATGGTCGTAGTCTTCAGGAAAGTAGGTATTGTCGCGACTAGGAGGGGGGTGTATATTTAGCGGATATTCGTAGGGGAGATGGTTGCCACGCTCGTACAGTCCGGCTTGGTGGTTTTCAGGTTGATTATTGGATTCTTGATAATGCAATGCCTGGTATCCTGGAGCTTGAGAGGCTGCAAATTGATGTTTGCCTTGTGCGCTAAAGTGATGTGGCGAAGTACCAGCCACGCTTAGTAATCGAATTTTTTCATTACCACCTCCATTCTTTTCCTTTGGATGGATCTCAGATTCGCGGCCTTCAGCTATTAAACCGGGGGGACCAACGATTGTTGTATCTGTCTGAAGCTTTGAAACTCCAGGCACAGCAGGCAGTGTAGGCACGAGTCCATTGGTGTCATGATCCAAATTTAAGGTATGACTCGTAATATTGTCGCCGTCGGTTATTCCTTCTCTGTTATAAGAGCCTTGTGGGGGAACAGGCGACTTTGATTGTCTATTCTGTCTCTCCGGTGTGCTCGACATGGCTAAGAGTACTACATACAAAACATGTTCATCAGTCACATGCTTGAATGGCTAGCTTTTGACGACTAGATAATCGTATGCCAGGCATACCACGGGTTGTAGCGTGCTGAGAAACCGGATGTATGTACGAAACAAACAGTATTGAAATCGTGACTCACCTCGCTGTGTTCTCGGCGCAGCTGCCTGTGTGTATGCGTATTCTCGAGTAGGGTACCAGATCTGATGCGACTTTGGTATTGGCTGAAATGTTCCTTGATTTTCGGTATTGCGCTTGCAAATCCTTGTATGGTCTAAATGCGGATCAAACAATAGAGGCCAGTTGGAGTCACTCGGGCGTTGTAGATGGTTGTCCTGGGTATGGTTGCTGTGATTGTCCTGATATTGGCCGTAGATAAATGGATCATACGGTTCTTGTTCTTGTTTGATGACTGATCCTGTTTGTTGACCTGTAAGAAAAAAAATCGTTAGAAAATTGACGTTCGGTCCAATGGTAAATAGTACCGTAGGAAAAGAAAATACCGAAATTCGACTCTCGAGTTCCTGGCTTGGGTGTCGACCTTCCTGGTATCAAATTTCCAATACGGTTGGAATTATCTCGATATCGAAGTTTTCACGGCCCCAAAACTCAATTGTTGTTGATTATTCTGGTGTGCCTCGTCAACTACATGGTAGAAAGAATAATGCCTAGGTAGGTAGCGACCACTATCGAATTAAATCCTCCGTGACAACACTTTTTTGGTTATTTGAAATAAATAAATCAATAACCGCTGGTTGCCTCGGAACAGGTGTTTGGACTTTTCATTGATTATTTTTGGTGCCCTGTGAATATCTCGAATAAAGTGAATCCTGGGCCTATTGAATAATAACAATACCCATCCAGATGTGTACCTTCAGACCGCAAAAATTGCACCCACAAAAACAGCACTTTAGATATGTTTTGAATGGAGCCGTACATATCATGAATCATCTTAGACGGGCACCGTAGGAGAAGGTGTTGCATTGGTTCGTGTTGCCTCGAAATATTCCATGTTACTATCGTCGCGAACTTGATGGCTTCCTGGGGGAGAGGAAAGTTGCGCCCAGTAACAACCAATCATCCTTGGCCTTTTTGGAAAAACAGTGTAATGAATCCACACTGCTTACCGAGTGGTAGATAATTCTTCGCTGTTGGAGACAAATGAAACGCTGAGGGTCTGAAAGCCTTGTGCAAAGATGTCTGCGGATGGCTATGGCTATGCGAAGTATGAGGTTGTGCTTGTTGCCAACACTGCATCCGCATATAAAACATCCAACACACACCCCACAGTACTAAGATTGAAAGCTTCACTCCGGACCATGGCCATGTCGAATTAAGCGGGCGTTGACCTCCTGGCCACTCAAGAAACCATCCAACACCGAATAGATGTTCACGGCGACCAAAGCCTGTTCCGGGACGAAAGTAAGGCCGGCGTGAAATAACAAAGGCAGTTCTATTGGGATATTTTGTAAAATGACTGACAACCAGGGCGATTAAAAGCAGGTAACAACTGTAGAGGGCCAATAACATGATAGAGTATCCTGCGCGTAGAACAATTGAGCTGCTTGATCTGTAGCTCATGCCTTGAAAACGCTCATAGCTTATTTTCTGTCGACTTCTTTATAATTAGTCTTTATCCATCACTGTGACTAATTTAGGGACGATTCCATTGACAAGCAGAGAGCAATCTTTCCTCAATGTAAGGTGCTGAGGAGTTCTAAATAATCATGTGATTGGAGCCATTGGAACAAGATTCCTCTAGCAGTGTTGTCCAATGCTCGAACGTCTAATGAGCTTCGAACAGATGCACCACTGGAAGTGCGCTCTGATGACTATTCCCAAATTCCTAGCATCCTGGCTGATATGGGAGGTTGAAGGATGTCCCGAGTGTTTGTAAAAAAGGAAGAAAAGTCCAAGGGAGAGAAGAAAAGCAAAAGGGGAATGGAGGGAATAAAAGAAACTTACTTGACTCCAGAACCACCCCCTTCGCTCGTTATCAGTTTCTTTTTGAATAGTTCGACTATATGTTTCGGAAGGAGTAATGTACCTTGGTTTTTGATGCGAACCGGCTGCATGTACTCCGCGCAATGCTGTGCTTGAGCCTGTGTAGACATATGAAGAAACAAGGCCGACATCATGCTCACATTCGCGAAAACTTTCCAATCTTGCCTCCCAACCAAAACCATAGAATAAAACAGATAAATATATAAACAGATCCTCCGGATACGTCATTCACCCTAATCTGCACACCGATATATCATACTTTCCATTGGGGGCCAAAGCCCTCAACTATCGAACATCTAGGGGCTACAATAGGATTGAGACGAGTTCTCTGTGTTTAGCGATGCTTATCTTGATCGGTGAACGGTATTGCTGGATGCAACGGATATTCTGACATTGGCGTCACATTATGCAGCCCTGTAGTAGGGCTTGCTGCGGGGGCCAACGGTGGCTTTTTTGCTTAGATGCGCAGCCTCGTTCGAACATTTAGAGAAGCTTCGAGATCTCGGTGGCTTGCTTGCTGCTTCACCGTGTTGAGATATATCCATATCCACCGCCGGTACGAGTGTGTATCCATGAACTTTGGTGTTGGAAAAAATGGCACTTGAATTGAAGTTTGAGGAATTGAGAGGTAGAAGTTGTCTGCTCACTGTGCAATTGATTGTCTTGTAAGGTTCTTTTTACTTGATTCAATATTATTTATTTTCTACAAGTATCAGTCAGGCATTTATTCGCGCCAGGCTCACGTTATTTACACCTGAGGCGGAAAGAAGATTCTATTTGGAAATCTGGATTGTCTCCAAGTACAGGACCGGATTGCCATAAAGGTATCTCGTCTATCTGCTCTTATCATCTTTTCGTGTACCACAGAATCTCTCCACAGAATCTCTCCACACAACCTTCCTCGTGGTACCTATATCCATCCATCCAAATCTTCTCAAGGTTGTTGTGCGTCGTAAATTGTACCGAAGGGGTAAAGACACGAACGAGATGGAATCTCTCGTTTCCGGGATTGGGAAATTTCTAATCGGTCTATCGCATTCTTGGGCCAGAGCGATACAATCATGCAGCGAGTGCTACTCCAGCTGATCTTTCATTGGACCATGGTACAAATACACCTCCCCCTCCTTCCTCGTAGCCATCCAAAGCATTGAATGCTACTTGTTGTTCTATTCGTCAGTCGTCCAATTGGTAACTCTTCAATTGATCTTATCTCTTCTCCGCATGGATATATCCTTGGTCGATGTCTCCATCTTCGTCGCCGATGGCATCAATAAACTTGCTTCTGCATAACCTTCGTTCACCTGCAGGATGATATAGATTCTTTGTAAGGTCTTTTGTCAGCAAGTGCATTTCAGCTTGAATCGGTCCGTTGCTTTCCTCTCGTCGAATGAGCCACTCGGTCATGAATGACATTTAACCCGAAATGCCGAGGAAGCTCGTAACGAAGCAAACATGGAAGGCACATGTGCTTTCACCAATAGCATGAGCCGTGATCGACAGCCTCAAATTGTCCTGTATTTTCGCCGCAACACGCCAGGGTATCATCTCAGGTAGTGACGCGACAGGATGGGACATTTTGCGTGTTATGCGTAGCCTCTAGAGCCAGGCCACAAATCGCAAAAACCTGCGTATCTTCATCTTTGGAGTACTCCTTCACAGACAACCGTGTATCATTCTTTGATACCCAAACATCTTGGTCTCGCTCTACATTAACAAGAAAGCGGAAGGCTAGAGTTTGAATAGAACATATCCGGACCCGGATCTCGAATTACGCCAACTTCCTTCACAGAGAGCATCTCAATTGTCGCCATGATTCCAACATCTCCCATTCAGATGCCGAGATAGTAACATGCCAAGATTATCATGCGCCACTCGATTCTATTCAGAATGGAGAAATGACTTACCTGCAAAGGTTAATTCTAACACCACGACGATTGTCCAAGTTTGCAAAACTCCAATAGTATGTGGAATATCTGTTTCTTGTACTCACCCAAATCAAGTACCTCGATCCCAAATCTCAACGTTCCTGTACATGACACAACCCTCCTGATCCTCCAAAATCGCATACTCATGAGACTTCGATGGCTTTTTGAAAGGCTTCCCCTCTTAATATAACAGATCATACTTGCAACCACGAAAGCAGACAGTTCTTCCAAACCAAGTCATTGCAGATACAAAGACAGAACAAGTTCACTGAGGAAATCGTTTCAGCTTAACAGGCTTCTCCAATGTAGAAAAAGGCATATAAAACAAGAGGAAGATCAGACACGATCATTACCTAGCTTTGTAACCTCAATGTTTTAGAAGTGGCGATGGCATCACTTTTCTAACACAGACGTCTTTCGGATTCGTTTCTGAGATTGTCTAAATGATGTCTCATCATTTTGAAATTGAAAACGCAGGTCTAGTTTTAAATGATTGATTAGATTTACTGACGTCCGCTTAGGAAAATCCACTCGAGAACTGCATATCCTTGATCGTTGTTTTTATGCGCACGCACGATAAAAATCGTGCTGTGGTGCTCATAGCCCTCGCGGGAGTTGATTTTCTACTTCCACATTGGTAGATTCCCTTCTTAATTCTACTCTGTATTTCAATATGACTACATTTAATGAGAACAGACTCTTGCTTCTACTCGAACAGTCGAACCTGCCTCGCCTACTTCAATTGCCATGTCGATTGATGGGTCAAGCCGTCCTTGTATTCGCATTTCTATTCCAACATCGAAATTCTTCAATTGAGGAAGGTTAATTCTAAATCCTACTGCATGGCACAAAGTACTAAAATCCATCGACTTGAGATCCGCCAAACTCCCGAAAAAAGTGCCGAGTGCCCATAACATAGGTAGGCTCCTAGTCGGAGTCGTAGGCATCCCTCATTCTTTATCCGAGACAAAGCGAAGCAAGCCTGACCCTTCCGCGATCAGCTCGCAACAATTTGCAAGAATTGAGAAGAAGAAAAAAACTTTCTGTTTCACACCGTGATTCCCATGATTACTATTCATACACGTTGGTTGAGTTGAAGCTTGCTTTATTTTTAAAATCATTTCCTTTGTACATGGGGCGCTAGAGCTGCGCTTAAGTCTCCGATTTGCATGGCAAGGTAAAAAGGGGTCATCCCCCGAATGTAAGTATTTCCTCATGCCATGCTATGAGTTGATATTGATAACAATGGGACCGGAAACTGTTATGAAAATTCGACAGTTTCTGAAATTATACAATGACTATGAACTACTGTAGTTGATAACAAAATGGAATTATAGTGTGTGCCCAACAAGTGTTGATAGTACTCAGGTCCCATAAAAGCTGTGTACAGATTTTACGCCAGACTTGTGCGTTCATCTCAAGTCTTCAGCCGTTATCCCATCAGCCGATCGTTCCGCCGCCTGTCTAGTGTACTCTGTATGTTTTGTCAAAGGCGTGCACGGGTAACGGCATCTTGACGATGAAAAGATCCCTAGTGAAAGAGCTCCACCTCCCCACCCTTGACAGGGCATAGCCATGACAATCCTCAAAATGTCATCCTAACGGGCCCTGAGAACTCGCGGCTCCCACCACATTCGTGGCTTCGAACCTTCTGTTGTTGATTCCCAAGCCGGGTTTCCTTACCGCCTTGCATACCCGCTGTCAGGAATATTGGGTCTGCAAATATCGTTCATCAATCGGCTCTTATATCACATCTATAGGCGGGTGATATGTGCGGTATCTCCATGGACGCGCCCTTCAAACAACGGTTTCCACGCAAATAAGCAAGTTCGGGCCCGCGAATTGCCCTTTATTTCCGTGTTTACAAATGAATGATTACTTTTCGAGAACTTTTTCATCATCACTGTGGGGATAGAACAAGCAATCTATAGTTAAAATTCGCGTAGTGCTTTAAAGCCTTTTAAGCATTGTGTATATAATCTTATAATTTCATCATGCACATCCCCCCAGTTTGATTTCTCACAGTTCTCTACATATAACTTCCATTCACACAGTTACTCAAACATAAGACTGAACGACCCTAAAATCCTTCGGGAACTAAAGTTTACAAGGCTTTCTTCACATTGTATCCACATTCCGATCTTCTTTGATAAGAATCTCAGAAGTTGCAGGACATACGAGTAAATCCATATTTCTATGCACACCCCTTGTAGACCTCACCCAGGACCCGCACACCCGCCTTCCTCAAGACTCCTATCAATAATAAATAGATCTGCTTGCCCCCGGGCGCGAGAGATCCCTTTTTGAAACGGAGGAGCATCGCAGCACGAGGATTGAGTCTAGTACAGGGTTTGAAGATATATCTAGATCAAATTTAGGAACGGATATTGATCGGGATCAGTTGAATAAGACTGTCGGCACGAATCCGGATACCGAGGCGGACATATTTATCCCGAACTCAAGAATGGATACCGGTAGAACGTCGAAGGAGCATGGGAATGGGAATGAGAATGAGGGGAGATGGAACGATAGCGATAGTATTGATACGGAGCCCTTTTCCGGACAGGGCATCGATGGAGAAGTGCTAGGAAGTAGTCAAACGACGACTTTGGAAAAGGATGATGTAGATGTGGAAGCACAAGGCGAGAAAGAAAGGGAAGATGCGTTGAGATTGGAAAGGGAGAAGGAAGAACATGATCCGAATCTGATAACTTGGGATGGACCGGATGACCCTGATAATCCGATGAATTGGGGTACGAAAAAGAAATGGTTCATAACTATCATCTTGGGCTTAATGACTTTTGTCGTCACTTTCGCGTCGAGTGTTTTCAGTACGGCTACGACTGTAGTTGCGGAGTTATATGGAGTGTCAGAAGAAGTTGCTGTTTTAGGGACATCATTGTTTGTGCTAGGTTTTGGTGTTGGTCCTTTGGTATGTTCTTTAATTCCTTTGACTTCTCTGTCATCAAAATAAAACGGATGGTCTGAAATGATGAAACTAACACAACTCAGATATGGGGACCGGGATCCGAACTCTTTGGCAGAAAAGTCCCCCTCTTTTTCGGCTACGCCTGTTTCGCCATCTTCCAAATCCCCGTCGCTGTAGCTCAAAACCTTCAAACTATCATGGTTTGTCGATTCTTCGGCGGAGTCTTTGCTTCTGCCCCATTAGCGATCATCGGAGGAGCGTTGGCGGACTTCTTCGGTCCGGTCGATCGAGGTGTTGCGGTTTGCGTTTTCGCAGCGGCAACTTTTATTGGTCCAATTGCGGGACCAATCGGGGGCAACTTCATCACACAGTCGTACTTGGGTTGGAGATGGACGGCTTGGATCACGATGATTCTCGCTGCCGGTTTTGGAACGCTGGGCCTAATCTTTGTGCCCGAGTCTTCGCATCCAAAGATTCTTCAACAGCGGGCTGCAAGACTGAGATTTGAAACAAAGAACTGGGCAATTCATAGCAAAGCAGATGAAGTGAGTAATCTCTTCTCTTATTTTTCACCCTTTTCACTTAACCTCTTCCTTCTTTCTCCAAAATATCACTACACCCTAAAACCAATCAAAATACTAATCTCCACTCTAGCTCAAACTCACCCCCCACACAATCTTACAAACCTATCTCCTCCGCCCCTTCATCATGCTCTTCCAAGAACCGATTCTCCTCCTCATCACCCTCTACATGGCTCTCATCTACGGGATCCTCTACCTCTTCTTCGAAGCCTACCCCATCTCCTTCCAACAATCGCGCGGGTGGGCCCCCGGCCTCAGCGCCCTCCCCTTCATCGGAATCCTCATCGGGGTCCTCCTCGGCGCCGGAACCATCTGCTGGGTCACCAAGACCCGCTTCGCGCGCAAGCTCGAAAAACACGGCAAAGTCATCCCCGAAGAACGTCTCCCCCCCATGATCCTCGGATCCTTCATCCTCCCCATCGGCCTCTTCTGGTTTGCCTGGACCTCCAACCCCCACATCACCTGGGTTCCCCAGGTCATCTCCGGTATTTTCATCGGATGGGGGATCCTGATGATTTTCTTGCAGGGCTTGAACTACATCATCGATGTCTACATGTGGCATGCCAATTCGGCGATTGCCGCGAATACTTTCCTGCGGAGTTTTGCCGGAGGTGGATTCCCGCTCTTCGCGCAGTACATGTTTAATGGATTGGGAGTGGCGTGGGCAACTAGTGTGTTGGGTTTTGCATGCGTGGTTATGATGCCCGCACCTATACTATTTTTTATCTACGGGGCGAGAGTGAGGAAGATGAGTAAATTTAGTCCGAGTGCTTGAGGGGCTTAGGATGAGTTTGCGTGGAGAAAGAAAGTCGAAACAGTGTGATTGCGCACACTTACGAAAATGTAAGCTGGGAACGACTTGCATGGAATGAAGGATTGATGGGATAAAAAAGAAGGAAACGACATGATTTATTCGCCATGATCATGCACACATACACACATACATACATGTATGTACGTATTCACGGTCTAGAGATGAGATGATGCGCATGCATTTATACAATGCACTACGTATGAGGATGGATGAGATGATACTAGTATGATATTTTGGAAGCATTTGCATAGCGAGGAGTTATTGACGGTATGGGAGGTATATACACACATACACACACATAATACTGTATATTTCCACATGGATAGATAGATCGCCACTACAGATATATAGATAGAGATAATTGACTAAATAAAAGTAAGACTTTACTTGATATATATACACAAAGAGCACACACCTCAATTTGCTTTCCTGCTCGTTGGTTGTGAACACACTGAGATGATCAAGAAACTACCCTTTTAATCCTGACACGATGGTTATTATTTCCTGTGTAGCACTTCGTAAGGAATACACATTAAATACTCCCTCTAGCGCTCGCCTTACGGACGCTTCCAGATAATTCGTCGAGCTCACTATGTATTAGATCGGCTACCATCTGAAAGAATATCATACGCGATTTCGCAACATCCCAATGCACTCCATCCACTTTCTCTCAACTCCTTCAATTCACTTCCTTTTCATCTCATCCCAATATACCCGACTCATTAAATTCCGACGCCCTCTACACACTCCATAACACACATATCATCTCGCTGAGCCACGACATTACTTCATAAGTTCATCTCAATTTCACTTTGGTCATTCGCGCAATCCACTTCATCCAGTCTCAGCTCCCTAGGAATATTCAATTTCAATGGGCTAATCAATCTAACTACTTCCAACTTCCTCTCCATCACTCGTCATTCTGCATTCTAACCTTGCAATCTTACCAACTGCGATCCTAATCCTATTTCAACCACCATCCTCACTTAATGAACTCCCCAATGATATCTCCCCCACTACCGACCACCGTGCCTCTCCTCAATCTCGGATCATAACCCTCTCTGTCCCTATCTCTATCCCCGTCCCTCGTACCATCTCTTGTCTCTCCTCTACTTCTCCCTCTTCTACTCCTAGCACGCTCATTTCTCTCTCCTTGTTCCTCCACTTCAGCATTTCCTGCTTCCGGTACCCCCAAATCGATTTCTGTCAACCCATTCAATTCATCCTGTGGGATCGGCTTCCTCTGCGTTGTTGTAGCCTCCTTCTCCTGCACCACCCTCTCTCTCACATCCCCACCTCGACTCTCTCTCCCACTATTCCCCATAACCTTTCCCATTCTATCATCTCTAAAGTCCATCCTCTCATCACCATACCCCCCAGCCCCGCCAACCGGTATCAAATTACGAGTCGTGATTTTCTCCTCATAACTATACTCTCTAACATCATCCCCGCCATCTTTACTCCCACTCAAACTCCTCCTCACTGTCTCCACAACATGTTTTCTCTTCTCCTTCAACTTCTTCTCTACCTGAACTAACGTATTCAAATTTGCATGTCTAGCCTCTAAGCTCTTTTCATCCACCAATCGATTTTTGTTTCGGATCTCCGTCCACCTCGTCATACTGCCCATTTCTAGTACGCTCATTCTGCGCATGATGTGTGTTGGGTTCCCAATAATAATGGGTCTCCATTCTTCATCCGCACCATTCCCCGTGTTCCCTTGAATATATTGTTCCCTCTTCATTGCCTGATAGCGTTCCATCTCGCCAGTCTTTGATTCCGGGATTATTTGTACATCTTGAAACCGAGCGAGAACACCGATGAGAAGAATGGAAAGAATCAGTAAAACACCACACATAAGGCCCGTAGCGGCCTGTTGGCCCAGATGTCTTTGTGCAACTCCTCCGATACCACTTGCCATCGCTGCGATACAGAATCCCATTCCTTGAGTAATTCCAAAGGCAGCACACACGCGTGGAAAACAAGAGTAATTGGTTACTTTTCCGGATTTACTCCCGTTTCTTGGGCGTCCCGTCATACCAGGCTGAAGATCCGAAGTATCAAAAGTTTCCATAATGATACCATTACATTCAGCGACTGCGAGGTTCGAGAGAAAACCAATTGCAGCAGCCCAGAAGATAGGCAACATAAATGGAACGGGTGGTCCAGTAGATGAAAGTGTATAAGCTAGACTCATGAATGGAAGAGTTATAACAAAAATTGTACGTCGAACGAAATGAGATGATAAAGAGACTTTCTTTTTCTTCAAAGTATCATCGTCACTTTCCATCCCTTCTTTACGTTCTCGACTGAAGATTCCTGCTTTTTGGAATGGAACAGAGAGCAGTGCACCGAGCGGAATTGATGCCACGCTTGCCCCAACAAATGGAGATTTGAATTTATAGTATTTCGAAGTCAGTGAACCGAGAAGCTAGTCCTTGTTAGCAAAAGTCTTTATTTTGGAGATTTGTACCATAGCTTACAATCATGATCAAAATGATCTGACCATAAATCCACGCCTGGTAGAATGCTAGAACCAAAAATCCCGGCTGACGCATCATACTCTTCGTCAACAACACACCGTGATGAAATTCCTCGCCCCACCACTTAGGTCCCGTATGAACTCTATGCATTTTGACTTCGCCCTTTGCTAATCTTCTAGAGACCTGATCATCTTTCCTTACTTCGGCAACAGATCGTCTAAAAGCAGAACGTCGAACTTCGGGAGCGACAACATTCAAGACCAAGACTAGAGCAAGAATGGCAATACTGATGTAAAAGCCCCAAGCAGGCGTCAAGAAGTTGATAATGACTGCACCGAGCAAGAATCCAACTCCGATAGACCCAACGTAACACCAGGTCCATATTCCTAACCACAGACCCATGCCCCCGCCATGACGTCTGACATCACCTGCATCAACAAATTCTTGATGAGGATTAGCACTTTGAAGTGACGCGCCGAAGAGATCCATCAAAGTGGACAAAAAGTTCATGTTAGCAAAACCAAGTGCAAATCCCATGAATGATCGAGACAGAAGCAAGCCAATTCTCCAACCAGCCAGTTGTGGATTTCGAGTTGCACCAACAGCTAGAGCTTGAGGGAAAAGCAGCGGCATAGCAAGTGACATTGAACCAAGAATATATGGCTTTCGACCGTGCAGAAGCGGAAGCGGCCAAAAGAAAGTTGTCGGAATAGCAAGACCTATGAAAAAGAAAACGTTGCCAAGAACCGTGAAATGATGCAGGTCCACAATGGAATATTGAATCGAAGGGACCTCGCCCGCATAAATTCCTATCACAAGACCAATAAGGAACGTACTGAGACACGTTATAACAGCCGTGAATCTCTTTCGAGTTGGAGACCAATCTCTGGCGATAGGTCTGCGCTTATGGGTTCTTGCTAGACTGAACCCCTTATGTTCTTTCAGACTGACATGCCTTTTACCTTTGAGATTAAAAAAATGATGACTCATATTCGTTTTTATGTTTGCTGACCGGTTTGAGCCATCTCGGTTCATGGCCAGGCGCTGGTCCCGTAGTTCCACTACCTTATCCCTATCTTCTTCACCCCCAGCACCTTCTCCTGCTTCTTCACCCTCGCCACCTTGAGCGACTTGCCGATATTGTGTCTGAGCTCGACTCCTCAATCGGCTCCGTGGTTGACTTCGAGCTTGTCCGTCTCTTCCTTCGGCATGCTGCATAATGTATTCATGATGAAATCCGGTCTGAAAATCAACTGTCTCGGAGGGGTGTGAGCCATCAAGACTGTTCGAAATCGAGGATTTACCACGCAGTCTAGTAACTGGAAGTTTCGCGAGTGTGGTTGTATCCTCTTCATAGAGTTGTTTTCCAGGACGCGCCTCTTCGCCGCTCTGGGAACGCAAAAGACTAGGAGATTGATAGATCGTAGGTTGCTCAGATATGTCTTGCCAGCCAAAGCCGCCCGATGTGGTTGTTCTTGATGGTTTCTGCTTTCATTAGTATACTTTGACTAGACATCTTGCATAACGCATTATGTAGCATAGGGTGATATATGCCACATTGCCATACCTCAAGATTGCCATAAACTGGATTGGAATTGGCCCTATTGGACTCAGATGATGGCGAAACTCCCGCAGTGCTTTGTCTTGGTATACTGTGACACTGTGTTAGTATTCTCTGTTTCTTTGAATCCATCGGGATATCCAAAGCCTGTAAAGCTCTGGAACTATCCCAAGTTGCACTTCGCTCGCGTCTTCTAAAATTTTGGTCTGGTATGTCAAGGCTAGGATCGATTATCTTAATGTATTCTTGCCTTTCCGCCGGCGCCTCAATGATAATATCCGTGGTAGGTGCCTGCTCTATGATTTCATCATCGGTAAACTCATCATCGTCGGTATTGCCTTCGGTGCTTGTTCCAGAATAGCTGCGAGCACTTTCGTGAGCACTTGGCAGACTTTCGACGCTCGACAATAGTTCTGCTCTAGGTTTTCTATAAAGTTTCTGAGGCCCAGAAGTTTTTCCACTATCCATGAATTGGCGACCACCTTTCAAGATTGCAGCTGCGTTATTGAGAATAGTTGGGACACTATTATCGTCACTCCTCTCTGCAGCTTGTTTTGCAATTGAGAGTGCTTCGTTGAGAAGTTTTTCAAGATCGTTGATAGTCCTTGTAAAAGTTGCTGCAACAGCTGCCCCTTTGTCTTTCGAATCAGCAAAAGTAATTTTCGGCTTTGTCTCGAGCGGGCTTGGTGTAGCGCCAAGGAAAATATCCTCTACCGGCTCTGTTGGTGCCGTGAATGACCTTTGGCGACCACTAGACCCGCTTAGAGCTTCGGCACGTCGAGACCGGGGTGGTAAGGCAGTCAGTCTAGGAGCGTATGCATCGTTACTGCTCAGTAGCTCTTTGAGCCAATGGACAGTATTTTTGCCATTCGTTGTCCTATCATCCGAAGTAGTGTTGATAGTAGAATCTGCCACTGACATAAAGGCTCCCTTTGACCCACGTCGCCTTGAAGCATCCTTTTGCGAAGGTGTGGGGGATGCATTTGCGGTCCCATGCTTGGTTGTCTGAGCACGATTCTTTGAAGAGTCCCGTGGAGGAATATCATCATAGATAGTGGCGGTGGCCTTTGAGGATTCATGTCTCCTGTTTCCGCTAGTCGAACCAAGAGGTATTTCTTCCATTCGGCCCGTGTTTCCCGCAAGGCCTTGAGATTCGGGCTCCTCCTCCTTGGTCGGAGAAAAGTCGATTCTTGATATCTGAGCTGACATGTCATCAAAGTAGGATTCGGGTGCTGAATCAAGAGCCGATTCTGGTGCCTGGATCCATAAAGAATCTCGTCGAAGATATTCATCGGCAGTTTTGGCTGCTTCTGCTAGAGAATCAGCGACAAGCATTCTGTAGGCATCAGATGCCTCAGCCTTTTCAATGCCAGGTGGTACTACAATGTCTTGTATAGCATTACGAACAGCTGTCTTTACTGCATCTTGAACGGCGTCTCTGACTGCAGGGACAAAGCCCCAATATAATGCGTTCAGAGGATCGATAGATGGAAAGACTTCAGAGGCATCTTTTCGCGGTATTTCTTCAACAGACTTCTGATCTGCAACGACCTTCGTACGAGCTTCATTGCGTTCAGGAATACTGGGTTTGTTACTAGAAGTCTCTCCGAGGTTTTCCGTCGGCTCTGGTTTCTTGGGAACGGTCACAACAGCAGTCAATAGAGGGACTGATGGGCTTGACTTGTCAATATAGCCTAGCTTGATACATGAAGGCGATATCTCTTCTATAACAAATCTGTCATGCGATGACATCTCAGAGGGGCTTGCCAAGCCGTCTTTCACATTTTTCCGGTTCATTGAAGAGAGACTAGCTGCCGCAGCAAGATCTGCTAGTATAGGCTCTAGCGGTATTTTTGTGCCCAAGCTCGGCGTAGCGATCTGCTGTGGCGAAGTAACCTTTTCTGTCGCACTATTGGATGCTAATGCTACAGGCGTCATGACTGGTGAGACTGGTAGCCCAGTATCTACTGGCGTACCTGTGCCTAGAGATGTTTTGAGCAAGGAGTGGCGGATAGAGGTTCTGGATGCTCCAGAAAGTAATGAAGGTGTTTTTGGTCTGGCTCGAAGAGATCCAACGGAGGGAGACCGACCTAGTTTGGGAGGCACAGCTTGTCGCGTCTCATCCTTAGATACAGGAACAGTAGCTTTAGCTTTGGGCCCTGGCAAGCTGAAATTGGTGACGACCGCTGAAGAAAGCGGTCGGGGAACTAGTTCATCAACAGCCATCTCACTGGTCAAAACATGAGGAAATGTGTCAACCGAGCTAACACTGCTTCCTCGGGTTGGAGGTGGAGATCCTTCAGTATCTCTTGGATTTGTTATGGTTGCCGTTCTGAAGGAAGACTCTGATTTCATATTATCTGGGACACGAGATTCGCGTGATTTGGGTTTGTAGCCCAAGGATTGCCCTAAAGCCTCATGAGCTTTGATATCGTTGAGTGCATAGTCAAGGTTAGCAATTTCATCTCCGGCCAGCCTTATGTCAATATTGAGCTGATCTCCCGGAGGCAATATGTTGGGTAGTGGGTGATAGATGTAGTGTTCTTGGCAATTTGGGGGACATGTTGGGGAACAGACAATTTCCGGTTGCCCCTTCACTTCTTCTGGAGGAGACTGGGGAAGTGTAGAGAATCTGGATAACT
Organism: Botrytis aclada; assembly: GCA_014898285.1. Taxonomy (NCBI): domain Eukaryota; kingdom Fungi; phylum Ascomycota; class Leotiomycetes; order Helotiales; family Sclerotiniaceae; genus Botrytis; species Botrytis aclada. The sequence continues at coordinate 2,336,305 of RCSV01000008.1, forward strand.
TTGCATCGGCTACTGCAAGTTCCGGACATTCCGCGTCGGTTGGCTGCTCACAATGAGGACAAGTCGAATTGACATCCTGATCAGATGCATCTTCGGTGGGAACCTTGTGGTATATGTTCTTTAACGGGGGCATGCAGGATCCAACTGCGATCTTGGTACCGCTGGGGTAATCAGGCACTTTGATATCTCGTACAACCAATCTAGGAAGCGTGAAATACTTCTTCTTAGGCGTAGATGTTGGCTTGAGCACCTGTGAGTCAGTGGAAGGATCAATGTCAGTAGCACCATCGTCGTAACGAAGGTCGTTTGCAGAGCTAGAGCCTCTTAACCTAGCTGTGCGTTTCGGATTCACACTAGGGCTGGAGTTTTGTCGAGATATTTGAAGAGGTGGGACGTCGATATCCATGCTACCGTCAGAGCCCCGAAAGTTACAGGCATGTGGCTCTATACCCAGGTATCCAGAATCAGATTTTACACTTCTTGCAGGCTTTTGGGGACTGATATAGTCGTCAAGGCTTCCGAAAGCTCTGTTTTCGTGGCGCGGGGGGTTGCGCTCGTCAGATGGATGAGGAGTTCGAGGGGGACGGCTTGTGTTACGAGATAAAACGAGTGCACGAATGCGAGAGAGGATATCCTCCTCAACACGACAATTAGTAGGGTACTCAAAACTAGTACTCCGTGCAGAAGATGTTCTTCTGCGGCCAATGACAGATACTTCAGCCGGCCCAACGGACGGGGAGTCCATCGGTCGTTGAAAATATGATATTTTTAAAGGTACATGAGGCAATGAATATTATAGGATGTTTGTGATAAAATGAATGTAATCAAATGAGTGTGATAACTTAATTCTGTTGTATATTAATGAGTGTGAAGCAGTACAAGATGGGTTGAGGATCCATCCGAGATAAAATATAGCAGGAAGGAGCAATTGGGGGATTGCCATAAAACATGATTCCGAAAGCATCCATAAACTAATCGCAACTTATACCTTCCGTTTGAGTATGGACACACTTGTTACTTACTCGTCATCAGCACCTATGGTATTAAACTGGGAACACTTTAAAATTTAATGAACTTCTTTCATATGAAATCCTAGTTCAACTTGCTAGCTTATGATACTTGCTATTTCAGACCCTTCTCAATCGTTACGTATGATGAACGTAGTAAACAGTCATTCGTGCTTGTTTCTTGCAGTGAATTCCAAGTTATTACTGTGGTTGGAAGGACGGTAGGCGCTGTGTCCCATGACATGAGATATATTGATATTTATGACCTATCACTCTTCATCTCCATTCTTGAAGTCTTCACTGACATCTTTGTATATATCAAACCTTCTCTGTGTCTGTATCGGGATTCCCTTTCTGGTCTCTTCAATCTTTTCTCCATTCAGCTCAGCATAGACGATTTCCTCTTTCTCGGCGGCTTCAACAAGCACCTGTGCCATTGGATCAACGACCAAACTGTGCCCCCAAGCATGGTAACTGGCAGTTTCATCTCTAGCAGGGCTGCACAAAGCCACATATATCTGATTATCCATAGCTCTTGCCTGCCCTTGCAATCTCCAATGTAAAGGACCAGTTGTAGTATTGAAGGCGCCAGGATATATCAAGGCAAAACATCCCTTTCGCGCAGCAATCATAGCTAACTCTGGGAACCGAACATCATAGCAAATGGCCACTGCTATCTTACCGTATTCTGGCAGATCAATCATAGTAACATGATTACCTGGAGAAAGAACCTCCGATTCTCTGAATGTGATCTTCCCGGGAATATCGATATCAAAGAGATGAACTTTTCGATGGGTAGCCAACAATTCACCAGATGGGGAGAATATTAACGAGGTATTGTAATGGTTCTTGGTGGTGGGAGAGTATTCTGGAATGCTACCGCCTACGAGATACGTTTTTGTCTCCGCGGCCATCGCACTGAGGGCGTGGAATGAGGGCGATTGTTCAGAAGTGGGGGGAGAAGGTAGGAGAGTATCCGCATATTTGGGGAAATATTGAGTACCGTAGGGAGAGTTAAAACACTCAGGGAGTACAATAATTTTTGCACCGGCTGATGCAGCTTCAAGAACCTTTTCGCGGGCATGTGCAAGATTCTGAGATTTATCAGAGCCTGTTGTAAATTAGTTAGTCTCCTATGGCGTATCATGATGAAGTTCGTTAACAACTAGACATGGAAGGACGAACCACTAGCCAGTTGTATCAAGGCGATTTTGACTGGGTTTTTAAGTAATTGAGACATGTTGCGTATAGCTTGCTTTGGAACGGAAATTGTTTGTACTGAGGTGAGCTTGGGAAGATATCTTAGAGCAGTCCTGATCATGATACCGTGATATGTATTTCGTATTGATTCCCCGCCGAATACAATATTTTATTGGAGCTCGAAGTGGGATGCCGAATATCGGCTACAGAGTTTCCGTGTGGGACGTGCACTTAACAGCATCGAACTATCTAGTGGCTACCATTTCCAGCCCTGTCCGTTCCTCTCTGACTTATAATCCAGGGGAACACACGTGGAAACAAGGTATTTGTAATTTACAGATGAAGATCAGTCGGATATTACAATTCATGTTATATTTCTCTTCGTCATTGGGCACTAGTCAAATAAAATAAAATAACGCGATTCTGATACAGTTATGCTACCTCAGTCAAGCGAGAAAATAAGATCATGCTTGTGTTGTCATTCATTCATTTTGGGTATGATATTTTCTAACTAGAGGTATGAGATCCGCAGATCACTAGCTAGCTTCGAGCAAACTATATCCACACATGTTTCTGATGTATGCCTAAAGTTTTGTCTCCTCAACGCGAAGAGAGTCAAGCCGGATCAACACCTTACTTCAAGGCAGCACGGGCGAAAGTTGGCAAAACAAAGCTGGCCTCGTGGATGGCAGCGTTGTAGTAACGGCACAACTTCTCTTCCTCTTCTGGGGACCATTTACGGAGTGGCTTGCTGAGATCGCGGTTGGCGTCCTTGCAGCAGACCATGAATCCAATTTGGCCAGATGGGTAGGTAGGAATGGTGGTATAAGCATATTCGACGTTAGGGAAAACTTCCTTGCAGTCCTTCTTGAGCTTGGTGATCAATGGGAGGTGGAGCCATTGGTTCTCGGCTATAGAGAGGATACATTAGCATTTGAGGCCTTGGAAAAAATTGAGATGGGGGGTAGAAGTAAAGAATAAAAAGTAAAAAGCGTATGTCATTTGCCCATCGCTACTACACACAGCACTAGAAGTGTAAGCACAGAGAAAGGAAACATACAACCTTGTGTGGTAATAACGCCACCCTCCTTAAGAGCACCGAATAGCAACTCAAAGTATGGCTTTTGGAACAAGCTCTCAGCGGGTCCCTCTGGGTCAGAGGAATCGGTGATGATGACATCAAATTCGTTCTTGTAATCATCCAAAAACTTGAATCCATCACCGATGTGAGTCTTGACCTTAGGATGTTGGTAGCTGATGGCCATTCCAGGGAGATATTTCTTGGAAAGACGGATAACAGCCTATTTTCACAATGTCAACAAGAAAAAGAGCCACAACTTTCGGTTTCAGCAACCCACCTCATCGATGTCGCAGAGAATGGCTTCCTCCACACAGTCGTGCTTGACAACCTCACGCAAGACACCTCCATCTCCTCCACCAATAACCAAGACCTTCTTTGGGTTTGGGTGGGAGTTCATAGCCAAGTGGGTGATCATCTCCTGGTATGAGAACTCATCGCGCTCAGTGCATTGGATGACGTTGTCGAGGACCAAGACGGTGCCATAGTCGGTAGATTCGAAGATTAAAACATCTTGATATTTACTCTTCTCGTGGTGAAGGACGTTCTTGACCTTGAGAGTCATAGCCTGTCCGGGCCACATCTCGGATATTTCGCGGAACCAGCCATCTGTGATTGTCTTATTAGCTTCGGGTATGTTCTTGCACATTGCCGAATGTAGCACGTCTTTCGCAGAAGTTGTATTTGGGGCGACATCAAATGCAAGCCAAAGAAGCGAAGCATTAGTCAGACAGTGCCCATTTGAATGCCGGGTAATATGGCGTGCCTTCCCTCAGGGATATGTCTCACTTGAGATAATATTGCGACCATGTCCTTCACAGAACGCAACGATACAAGAACAAAACAGAAGAATAGGATAAAAGTTACTCGGACATACCCTTGATAGTGGGGTGGGTGATCTCAGACATTTTTGCTATGAATTTAGAAGAGAATCGATTTGATACTAGAGGAAGGTTGTATCGCGGAGGAGAAGTGAGGGGCTTCAAAAAACGAGTACGAAATATATTGAGGAGTAAAAGTTGAGATCTTTGCTTGATGCAGACTTGGAGTGAAAGAATGGGTCTCGGTTATCTTCGTAGAATCCTTAGATTGCAGGTACAAATAGTTCTTTTAACAAGTGAATGAAAAAGAGGTGGCAATGGTAGAAATTTGCAAGAAGTAACAAATACTGGGCCGCTCGCTGTCAAAAATATCTAGATAACCTTATTAATGATCTTGAAGAGTTTTTTTCCTCCTTGTTGACATGACCGCGGCCGCTCCCAAATATTTTTACCCCACCAAGCACCTCAATGAGATCCACAAACTTCATGTGATTGGACCAGATCTCGTGACGCCCCACAAGAAGCTAGCCTTTGTATAATCGATATTATTGGCTAGAGCTGGATTGAAGCTGGGCCCACTTCACTCAATATGCACTCGCTTGAGATGCTCAAAGAGTCAAATCACGAGTTTTTCCTCTCCCATGGTTTAATCTGAATGTTGATTTGTAACTGGCTAATGCATACACAAGTACCTGCACGCCGCAAATTAAAAGATTCAGCACTACTCGACTCTTCCAAATTGGGTCTTGATCCTTGAAACTCTCACAAGTGAAAGATGGGGCCTCGGGGGCCGAATTCAAGTGAAGAAAGAGGCTTTAGGAAGTACCTGGTAGTCACCTAGGTGTGTGATAATGACGACCATGTGGGCTTACCCTTGAATCTCTGGATGGCTAAATGTCGTTAGTCAGATAAAAATACTCTGGAGAAAGACGAATCAAACTGCCCAAGCGGAAGATTGCCACGGTATTTTTGCTTATTTTCCGTCTAGACAGTGAGGGATAAATGATAGTGGTTCGTTTTAGGAGTGAGAAGGGGGGGATCTTGGAAGACTATTGACGGTCCGTACCTAATGCATCATTTCTGCATTAGCAAACTTTAACTCATCTCAGTACCGGACGGGAGGGAGTAGGTTCGTACGTACATTGTGAGATTTCTAACTAAAGTACCCAACAGCCAAGTTCAAATCCAGCTATTCTACCTCTGAAGACCTTAGCTCTTTGCCTCTTATTACTGTGACTTCTGTATGATTTCACCCTGCCTTCAACGTTACACTTTGACACGAGGGTTTCAATGCTTGTTCGTGTTTGTGACAGAGTCATAAATGGAGCTTCCGTTATGCTAACTTATAGGCTGAAAATGTCCAATCCCTTTCGACCTCGTGCTGTTGATAGCTATGTAGCACTAGTACTTTCTCTCCATTCCGAGCATGCTTTTTTACTCCGTCTGTCAGGTATTGCAGATAGACCTTGTATAACCCATCCTTGGCCTTGTGCTTAGTGCGGTAGTATCAATCGGACTGCGCCATTCAGTCATTCTCGCCATCCTGTTTACGACCCCTGAACGACCATCTTTTAATCCGCATATAGGTACAGTTCACGATTACATATTTGAGTATCACACCTCCCACATGTACGAGTGAGGCGAGGGAAGACATAGCAAGAAACACCTTCCGTAAGGTACCTTAAAATTCTTCAGATGACGGTTACACTACATGTACCAACATCTCCATTCAGGTTTTTCAAATTAATGACTGGCCAATATATTTAAAAACGTTGCAAAGCACTGCCCAGTGCCTATCGACCTTTGTGAATGTAGACGAATCCTAGCAATATAGCATCGTTTGACGTTTGATGTTCATTCGTCCGTTCTCGCTGTCATCCTTTGATCTTTCCATTTTCTACAACTGACCATTAGCATTCATCGCCCACATTGTACGCTGTGTTTATTGGTTGCCGCAGCGAGGGGGTGGACCTCCGAGCACCCCTTTCACCTCAACATGAACCAAACTTTCAGGATTTCGGGACTGCATTTGACAACCTTCTTAATCTACTACCGTACGTTTCCACGTTGCTTCCCTGTACATGCTTTACTTTCCTGCAGCTGTCGCATATGGAATGACCATTTCCATGTGGTTATATTTTTGAGTTCAGATACCCTTGTTGTCCTTGTGTGAAGATTTTAAGACATTCGTACTAAAACGGCCGACCGTCTGAGGTTGCAATCGATAGCGATGGTGACAGTGATACGGTGTTGCTCATATCGTCAGCATCTGCCACACACATCCATTTCATCCTCTTATGAGTGGTTTGACGTATAGGTAGGCATTACACATCTATTGAGAATAAGCCCTAGAGATACACGATGCAATGAGCATGATAGGGATGCTGGGATGCTGGTATGTTGGTACATCGAAATATGTTTCAATGCACAGGAATCGAAGACTCACGGAGAGCTGGTCGAGCAGCATCGATGCACTCAAAATCGAATGAACGATCATCAGCAGTGAAGATTAAAATAGAAACCAACAATCGCGCGCGAATAAAGCAAAGTGATGACTGGGCAATCATCCATATAGACGCTTGGGATCTCTCGCTCGTATTGATCTTGCATACCTAGGCAGATGTAAATATACCAGATTGAGCTTAGAAATACTCACCTAGGTACGGGACGAAACTTATAACAATCTTCCTTTCTTTTTTTCCCTTTTTCCTTTCTCATTCCTTGCCGTACGCCTGCGTCAATGCGTGTAAGCCAATAATTTGCTGCTGGCTTTTCTTTTCCATGCTCATTAAGAGGCCGACAACCTTACCCTCTTACCTGGGGGTCATTTCATCCAATTCGGCTTCGAAATTGAGGATCATTCCTCTTCTCGCTTTCCATTATTGCCGCTACCCCTTCCATCTCCATTTCTAATCCTAAATCAACATCGACATCTACCCCCTTCTTCTCCTCCTTCCATTCACCACTTATCTACCATCCGTCGACCAATTGTTTTCATGAAGCGCCTCTCCAATAAATCGTCCCATCAAATTGAAACATCAAAAAAGACCGTTTATTTGGGTCACATTATCTGATTCACTCCATCGTTGATATTAATATCCAAAAGTATCCACACCATAATAACTTTCTTTTTTGTGGAGGGAGGCATTGCACGATTCAATTCGACGCCATAACCAAATTCAAGTCCAGTCGACCAAAATTCCACATCACGGCAGAAATCCATCAATCCTACCTACCTTCGTGCACAGTTGAAGTAGTAGTCGTAACGGTCCTGGCCCTACGAGTACTGTACGTACAAAAGTATCAAACTCTAATAAGATCGACAATCCAAAGTTTATCTCATCAAACTGGTCCCCAGTAGGTATTTCAAATCATAACACTTTTAGTCCTTCTACGGTGCCGGTCCACCTTGCATTTTATTCAGAATAAACCGCTTATGACTGGATGAACAGGTCCCGTTCAGTCTTCAAATCGACTTAATCTCCCGAGCGAGTTCCAGCCCAGATCCATCCCTTTGCTCGCATAACCTTGGAAGCTATCCGTCAAAGCCGCCCGTCTGGTCCTGGTGGTCTTATCAACAGCATCCTTCCCCGAAGAAATTTAAAATCGACGAACCATTAACATTGCCGAATTCCAACGCTCGTTCCTTTGAAGAAGAAGAAAATCCAACGTTCTTCAGCACTTGACGCTTGACATTTGACACTAGTTCTGCAGGATAACTAACCTGGACCTCCCTTATTAACTTACTTTTGCCTGGTATCAGCGGCGAATTAATTAACTCCACAACGTTACCAATAGCTTGCTTGCCCAGCCCATCCCGATCCTATCTCGTCCCATCCCATTCTACTGAAACTCAATTTCTCTTCTACCCTGATCTTCGAAGCGCTCTCCAGTTACCAAAATTATCCCGACAGCAACTGAGAATCTTTTCTCTCTTTTCTTAACCTTTACGTATTAATTTTGGCCCTTCATGATGTGTTTCGGCAGCAGGGAGGATGTCGAGGCCAAAAGGTCCAAAGAGATAGACGCTCTTATCCACAGAGATGAAAAGGTTATGCAGCGACAAGTTAAGTTGTTACTATTGGGTAAGTTGTCGCGTCCTCCACATTTCGGCAGAACGACGATTGATTGATCATACTTCCTCGAGCTTCACGACCTCAAGATGAAGATGGCATTTACTAACTATTGTGTTCTGCAGGTGCTGGAGAATCTGGAAAGTCAACAATTCTAAAACAGATGAGACTTATTTATACCGATAAAGGGTTTTCAAAGACTGAAAAAGAAGAATGGCGCATTATTATCTTTCACAACATTTTGGATGGCTTGCGAATGACAGTGGAGGCGATGAATGATTTCAATACTCCTTTCGAACACGAAAGCACCAAAGTAGGTTTACCCTCGAATTCGCTTTCAATCTTGCGATCATTATCCCAGGTCAATGACTAATTACTTCATTCGCAGCAATACCTTCCAATAATCACAGAAGAAAAGGACCTCAGGCCATGCGAGCCAATTCCTCTCGAATACCTCAAAGCTTTCAAAGATATGTGGGCAGATTCAGGTATCCAGAAGACCGTTGAGAGAGGAAATGAGTTTGCTCTACATGATAATTTGGGCTAGTAAGTCTCTCTGTCAGCTCTGCGAAATTTACACTTCTAATGTGGCGGGTCTTAGTTTCTTCGAGGATTTAGATCGCCTCTTCAGCAAGGAATTCGTTCCAACCGATCAAGATGTTCTTCGCGCCAGACTGAGAACTACTGGTATCACCGAAACACACTTCGATCTCGGCTCATTGCAATACAGAATGTTCGATGTTGGAGGACAAAGATCGGAACGAAAGAAATGGATCCATTGCTTCGAGAATGTCAATGCATTGCTATTCTTAGTTGCTATCAGTGGTTATGATCAGTGTCTAGCTGAAGACAAGGATGGAGTAAGTCTCCCTCAGCCGCAATTCATTATACACAGAATAGTGACTAACATTTTGCCAGAACCAAATGCAAGAAGCTTTAATGCTTTGGGAGTCGATTGCTAACTCTCATTGGTTTAAACACTCCGCGTTGATCCTCTTCTTGAACAAGATCGACTTGTTTAATTCAAAGATCAGTCATAGCCCGATTACCAAGTTTGGTTTCTCCGATTTCCAGGGAGATACTACAAGCTCTCAACAAACCTCGAAATACTTCATGGACAAGTTTATTGCTCTGAACCGAAGCCCTGGACGCGAAGTTTATGGCCATTTCACAAACGCCACTGATACCGATCTCCTCAAGGTCACAATGAACTCCGTACAAGATATGATCATACAGAGAAATCTTCAAAAGCTGATCCTTTGATAATTAACCTCTGTCTGTTCGGAGCCAAGCCTTCAAGATTCCCATTCCCGAAAAAAGCATGACCCCTCTCTATCTGAGCAGCACAGAACCCCTGTTAATATAAATACGACCATTTGCTGCGGTGAATATTAGTCCGCCTTGAAAATATCGCATCGCATTTGCTTCTGGTCTTATGAGACGTCCCAGCGACGCCAGCCAAAAGTTCCATCTTACACCGCATATGGAGCAAATTTCTCTTCACCAAAATACCCACACACTTTAACATGTCTTTTTCTTTCTTTCTTTTCTTAATTATTTCATTTGGGGGGCAGATGAGAGATTATTCGGCGGGGTTTCGAATACAAGATGGCTTGTATAATACAATCAACGAATCGATCGATAGGAGATGCATTCTGTATCTGTTCGCTGTTCATACACGACTTCTCTGTTAATTAGACAGCTGGTGGTACCATGTTTATCCATTTATTTCTCTTCACTTGAGGATATTCAATGCATACAACTCACAGCCTTGCTTTTATGCATTGTCGAACGACGGTGGAGGAGTTTCGCTTGCATGGAAAGGAGGAAGCAGAGAACAAAGGGAGTTTAATCTAATATTTTCAAGGATGGGTATTGATTGATTGGAATGAGAGAAACGAACTTGGGGATGGGATATATCTTCGAATTTTTCATGTAGTTAGTTGTTTGGCCTCGCTTCTCTCTGGTGGATGTTGGTTTTATTTTAGATTTTACTGAGGGGAACGGGATCACGTTGTAGGGGGGGAAGGAAATGTTTGGAGTAGGCATGCCACTGCACATGCAGGGAGATGGTATTGGGCGGAGCCTACAGTGAGAGTATTCGGCGATTGAAGCGAATGTGGAAGATTGAGATATGATACGAAGCGAGTGATTGATCAATAGAGAAATGAACTACATAACCATCCAAATCATACCCGATACATGATATGATGCGTGATATGTCATTCCTGATTTGAATCCGAAATTGCACTCTCCCTTCCCCTTTGACACCATGGAGTTCGGATCCCTTTCTCACAGTCCGGCTATCGTTATGTGCGTCTTTTTATTAGTTCATTGATTTATTGTATTCTATGTATTCCCCTTCTATTCTGTATGATAATCTTGAAGTATCAATTGTTAATAGCTTTATTTGTTGTTTGGGGACGTCGTAGGTTGTAGGCTGTAGGCTGTAGATTGTAGGTTGTAGAGAGTAGGTAGATGTAGATGTGTGTATTTATGTATGCAACGATACAGTAGTATGATACATATAATATATATATAATACAAGTGGAAGTGGAGAGTGAAGATTGAAGTGTATTTTTTATTCTAGGACTTTTTTTTTTTTTTTTTTTTTTTTTTTCTTCATTTGATTTTGATTTTGATCTCGATTTTGTGTTGATTTGAGTTGAGTTCTGTCTACTTCTACTTCTACTTTAACTTGTACTACATTCTAACTCTATGATTGCCCAGTTGCTCAATCGCACAAGGCAGTGACACTTTTTGTGTGTTTGTCTAGCAAGAGATAGATACGGAATACATCGGTATCCATCTGATCTATCCATATATGCGTGTATGCTGGTATGCTGGGTTCTACCAGTACGTCTCGTCATACATCTATCCATCTCCTAAATAACACCTCTCTCATGTGAATCATTACGTGGACGGGTGAATTTCCCTCCGGTTCCTCTGACTAATTGGAGATGGTGTTTGTCTGTCTCCCGCAAAAAATGGTATGCAGTTCCTAACGCCATGCATGCATGCTTCTCATCATCTCTCGCTATACAATATCTTACACTCTTTCCTACGACTCTCTCGTCCTCTAGAATCCTTGTGACTGAGTATATATGGAGCTGCATATGCACACACATCAAGGCAACGCCCTCATAATGCCCTCAAACGCCACTAGCGCAACCGCATTCGCGGGGAAAGCCCTCAAGAAACAGGGTAAGAAGCCTCTCCAATACCCTTTCCATCCACTCTCCCTATACACCTCCCTCGCCGCACTCTTCCAATTCGGAAATCTACGCACTCCATCTCCCAATCCGCCGGCAAGTGGATCCGTCATAATCCGTTGTTTAACCACATCACTCGGGTAACTCGTCATCCAGAAAACCTGTGCCGAGAGACCGCCGGCCCAGAAATTGATAGCGGGGGTACTCAATTGTGTTTTTTCTGACAACAGACGTGTGACAACGTCGTAAGAACCCCACCAGAAGAAGAAAAAGGAACGGAAGAACAGGGTAGCGGAGAGACCATGGTAAAGACCTGGGATACCATGATATCGGTAAATTTTACGTGCGCAGTCAATGGGACCGCTATATAGACGTTCGGATTTTTTACTCGAGTATTGTATTTGTAGACGTGCTTTTAGATGTTCCACGGGGGCCGCAATGAAACTTACGGTTGCGCCTGCCATGACACCGGCGAGGGCGTGGCCTATAGTGGGCAGTTTGTGAATCTCAGAGGGCCTGAGGGGATTATCGGGACGCGCAAGACTAGATGGGGTGGCGGCCATGCGAGAGGGGGAGAAGAGGGTTTGGTGGAGGAGTTTGCGGTAGAAGGTTAGGGAACCGAGCATTATGCTGTCCATGAACATCCAACCTACTAAAGGGGGAGTGGCACCCTTGTAGAGACCGGTGAAGCCTTCGTTGCGAATGGTGAGGAGAAGACATTGGAGTGGCCCGCTGAATTGAGATGATGTGGAGGTTTGAAGACGGACTTTTATAGTATCGAATGGATGTCCAACTGTTGATGATATATAATTAGCATTCAAAATTTTCTTATTATAGGATAGATGGCAATCCTGATTGACAATTCAATTCGCATTCACAAATCACCCAGCAATTTCTCTCCAAAATATAAACAGTGCCCGAATTCGCAAGCAAAGAAACCTCAAATTGTCATACCAGTAAGTTTCGAAACTCCCGAAAACACACCCGCCACAAATCCTCTATAATTCTTTGCCTCTCTCTTCTTCTCTACCACTTTCTCCCCAGCGTCGGCAGTATTCCCTCCTATTTGCAACCGCGACATGGTGGCAGACTCACTCGTAGCCATTTCGATTGCCTATACAGGCTAATTGGTCACAAATCCGCGAGTCTGCTGCAAACATCAAGTCTTGTCTTGTCTGAGCCTCGTCTGAGATTGACAATGAAGTCCGCAACGATAAGACAGAAAGAGAAAGCTAGATGGAAGGAAGCTTTTCGCGAGCAATAGATCGATTGAGCTTGCTTGCTCGTTTGGTTGGTTGGTTATCAAACAGTAAGGTTAGCTTGTAATTGGAAGGCAGGACATTCTCGATTTGTTATGTCGCACAGCAAGGGTCTTGGATCGCCGTTATTTTGGATTGATAATACTCTGCAGCATACTACCTATGTGCGTGACTACCTACCTAGCTTATTAATAGATCATATCCAATATGTTCGGATGGATGACGAGTTGAACTGGTGAAGTACCAAACTGGGTGGAGCTGTGACTAGGAATGCTTTGAACTTTGAACTTTGAACTTTGAACTTTGAAGATTCATTTGGCGAAGTCGGAGGCACTTGATGCTGTTACTGTGAGCTTGACCCTTTTTTTCCCTTTCTCTTCCTTCTATGGTCGATCTGCCTTATCGATGGGAATTGACAATGTGTATACATGGTATCGATTGGCTAGATAAGCAACGATGAGAAGCTTGATCAGAAAAGGAACGAAGCGATGCACGGAAAGAAGACTGCGATAGCTGAGGATAGCTGAGGACAGTAAAGCGGCCATCGAGAGCAAGGGAAGTGAGGGGCAGATGGGAATCCAAAGTGGGGGATTATCAAGATCTCGAAACTCGTCGGATGAATTTCGATTATCGTGAGACTCGAGTATCATGCAGTTGAAGGAATCGGTAGAAGGCTGGTTGAGTGAACTTTCCAAACTTCAGATTCTTCTCTTCAAACATGTATTTGTGGGTAAAATCATTCAACTCGAATCCTTCGGATATCTTAACTCGAGTTTGAAGGAACAATTGACGCGTTCACATCTTGGCAATGGGGATGAGTCCCGCAACAAAGTGTTTCGTATATTGCAATATTTTAGGATATTTAAAATGCTGTGAATCTGTCGCTTTTTGGATCGATTCGGAGCCAGTAGTCCAAGCACACCTTTCTTCTTCCATTTCTTTCTACTGTATAAATACTTTTCAGTCATTACTAAAGGCTACTTACTTCCTCACTTCCTGCGCATTTCCTTCTCTTGACGAAAAGTGGTTTGTTGTCATTGAATACCTAAGCTGTGCTTATTCTTTGGATGAATTCACATATACCCCTCCAATTCTACTACATAATCAATACATCTCACACTCAACTCTCCTCGAAGTTGAATAACATTTCAGGAAAATGACATCCTCCGAACGCGTTACCGAATCCAAGAAGGGTATGTGATTCTGTTCGCTTCAAAATTTGGCACATCTACCCATCGCATCAAAAATGACTCAACTGACAACGCTTTCTCCTCAGTCTGGACAACCCTCATAACCAACACCGCCTACCTCTCCGGTCTTCTAACTCTCGACTACTCCCTCAAAAAACACGACTCCAAATATCCCCTTGTAGCCCTCTATACCGATGCCTTCCCCCCCGAAGGCCACGCCGCTCTCGAAGCCCGTGGTATCCCCAAACAGCGCATTGAATATCTCCTCCCAAAGAATGGCGGAAAAGATTATTCCAACGACCCTCGCTTTTACGATTGCTGGTCTAAACTCGCCCCTTTTAGTTTAATCGAATATGAGCGCGTTGTACAACTCGACAGCGATATGTTGGTGCTACAAAATATGGACGAGTTGATGGAACTAGAACTCGATGCGCCGGAGGAGGCGGGGAAGGGACAGAGAGTTTTCGCCGCGGGCCATGCATGTGTTTGCAATCCGCTCAAGAAGAAACATTATCCTGCCGATTGGTATGTTCATATGTTCACACTCCAATCTATTCATTTACTCTCAGGGCACATCTAGGCATACTAACATTCCTCCAGGATTCCCGAAAATTGCGCATTTACCTCCCAGCACAACACTCCAGAGATCGCACAAACCACCGGGCCACCCCCTAATACCTCTCCTCTCGGTTTCATGAACGGCGGTCTTGTAGTCGTCAACCCTTCTTCTGGCGTCTACAACGCCATTCTTGACCATCTTTCCTCAGACGCTGCAATCAACATGGACTTTGCAGATCAATCTCTCCTCTCTGATCTCTTCAATAATCGATGGGTGCCACTTCCTTATATTTACAATGCCCTCAAAACATTGAAATGGGAAGGCGTCCATCCTCAAATTTGGAGAGATGATAAAGTAAAAAACATTCACTATATTCTAGCCCCGAAGCCGTGGGATGAGATGGACAAGGAGGGAAATTTCATTGGCAAGGATGCGACGCATGCTTGGTGGGTAACACATAACCAGGAGAGATTGAGAGGAGAGAAGGAGAGGGGAATTAAGGTTGATGGGTTTTAGACGAATGATATGTTCTTATTTGCGACTGGGGAATAGACAGATACTTGAATTTTGGGAGACGAGCTGAGAGCCAGCTATATTGGTGGCTCGTATCACATATCATAGATATTTATGGCGTTGAAATTAGAGTAGAAACCTCAATAATTTCTTTACGAAATTAATAAGCGAGCCATTGGATGTTATTCAAGCTTCAATTACCCAGATCCCATCACTTTCACTTTCGTCCAAAGATCATTCATCTTTCATATTTCCTGTGGTAATCTCGTCGCCTCATTCCCCAAACATAACTGAGATAGTCTTGTTGATCAAATGCGGAACATATAGTTGACTGGTAACATCACAGAATCTCAAGTCTTCTCATCTTGTCTCCTGTTTACATTCTAGATATCTTCGCTAATGAATCTAATAAACAACAAACCGAAGTTCCAATCTCATCCAACATATTGATACTTAAGGGTTCATGCCGCCGGACCGAAACACGGATTTCCCGCTCCGAAAATAAAGCGAAAAACGGCTGGTCAGCTCAAGCCAAGATGTTAATCTCTGTCGGTGTTTTTCAGCACATCATTTATAACATTGCATTGCTTAGTATACCGGCGACAAGGAAAGACAGACCATCGACAAATTGAGAGCATGTGATCTAGATGGTAGCTGCGGGTAACCGTAGCTTCAAGAAAATAGGCTAAATTCGCCAACGCCTTTCTCCACAATCTTCATATCTTCCCCAGGTTCCCTCCGCAGTTTCATATCGGCCTAAGTTTTGGGATTTCTGAAAGTACACAGTTATCTGTGTAACCTAAAGTGGCTTAAGTTTGTCTTTATACCATTCGTTGCAAGCTTGGAAGTCGAAATATGACTACTGCATCTAGACCTTAGATTCTGCTTTCCTTCTACACGAGAGCTTTGGACAAGAGGTAGTGTTAGCTGTCATCGGCTGTTCTCTCTCACATTCCGGAATTGTGGATGTTCTTCTGGCTTTATTTGGTACCTGACCATGGGAATCACGTTCTTGATCTCGGTCCTTGCAGTGATTTAATCTTTAAACCCCACAAAATACCATTTCTGTCAAGATGACAGAAGGTATAATACAGATCATATAGCAAGTGGCAGTTCATATAGCACATGATACTATACAATCCTCTAACGGGCCGTTGCTCCTTAGTCGCTCAGGTACCTGTTAAGGTATGTGATTTCTTTAATCTAAATTTGGTTTGGGTGATTTTCCGTCGGTTGTCTTAATTGGATACTGGATATTACTTTAATTGGTCGTTATAGCAAAATCCCTCTCGTTTCATATGTTCAATCCAATCATATTTCGTGGGGTTCTGCCAAGGATTTGACATTATAATGTTCTTCATGATCAATCCATGACATCTTTTGAGCTCTACTCAGGCTATACAAATTCTACTGGCAAGCCGGCGCCGGACTTCCGCTATGATATTGGGGTGCAGCTCGCATATAGATGATCAAATGTGAGTGTGTGTTAGTTCACCAAGATTTATATGGCCAATTTGGTTAGTCATATCTCAGTCCGACTGATATAAAAGACTGTTCCTTTCTTCCAAATGTGAATATCCAGCCACACACACAATCTTTACTTCTTCAATTGTCCTGTCAAAATGGGTTTCAAGAATGTTCTCCTCGCTGCTGCAGCTGTAGCACCTACTGTGTATGCACAAGGTGCAGCTTACTCGCAATGTAAGTTATCACGCTTTCTTGGTTGGTAATATGGTATTAACACATATTTCAGGTGGTGGTCAAGGTTGGACCGGCGCAACAACTTGTGTTTCGGGATATAGCTGTGTTGTTACCAATCAATACTATTCTCAGTGTTTACCAGGCACTGCGGTCTCGACAACAGCAACTTCAGCTCCCACCGCAACGACTCCCACCACAGTCATCACATCTACCACCAAAGCTACCACGACCACAGGTGGTGGTAGTGCAACAACGACAGCAGCAGTTGCTGGTAATCCATTCTCAGGAAAAGCACTCTATGCGAATCCATTCTATGCTTCTGAAATCTCTGTCACTGCTATTCCTTCGCTCACTGGAGCCATGGCTACTAAAGCTGCTGCAGTAGCAAAGGTTCCCACCTTTTATTGGCTGTAAGTGATCGTCTTCAACTATATGATGGAAATGATAGCTAATAAACTCAGTGACACCGCAGCCAAAGTTCCATTGATGGGAACCTACCTCGCCAACATCCGGGCCTTGAACAAAGCAGGAGCGAGCCCACCTATTGCAGGCACTTTCGTGGTTTACGATCTACCAGACAGAGATTGTGCAGCTGCTGCCTCCAACGGAGAATATAGCATTGCAGACGGTGGTCTAGCAAAGTACAAAGCTTACATCGATTCCATCGTCGCTCTTTTGAAAACTTACTCTGATGTCAGCGTTATCCTCGTCGTTGGTAAGTGAATCCTTTATCTCGAACTCACATAGAATTGTGACTAACCATCCAACAGAACCCGATTCGTTAGCCAATCTCGTCACCAACTTGTCAGTCGCAAAATGTGCCAATGCGAAAGCAGCCTATCTAGAAGGTACCGAATACGCAATCGCACAATTGAACCTTCCAAACGTCGCTATGTACTTGGATGCTGGACATGCTGGTTGGTTGGGATGGCCTGCAAACATCGGGCCAGCTGCACAGCTCTTTGGTCAAGTCTACAAAGCAGCTGGCAGCCCAGCTGCAGTCAGAGGTCTTGCAACTAATGTTGCAAACTACAATGCTTGGACCAGCACTAGTTGCCCATCCTACACCTCTGGCGACTCCAACTGTAACGAGAAATTGTACATCAACGCTCTCGCTCCACTTTTGACCGCTCAAGGTTTCCCAGCTCACTTCATTACTGATACTAGTAAGCAACATCTTTTCAAAACATCCCAGACGATGCTAACAACTCCATAGGTCGCAATGGTGTTCAACCAACCGCCCAACTCGCCTGGGGTGACTGGTGCAATCTCATCGGAACCGGATTCGGTGTTCGACCAACCACAAACACAGGAGATGCATTGGAAGACGCATTTGTCTGGATCAAGCCCGGTGGAGAAGGCGACGTTAGTTTTCCCTCACCTCCCATCCCCACCCTCATCTCTTCTTTTCTTCTCTTCGATATATATACTAACCCAACAATCAGGGAACCTCCAACACCAGCGCTGCACGCTACGATTTCCACTGCGGACTCGCAGATGCGCTTCAACCGGCTCCCGAGGCGGGTACTTGGTTCCAGGCCTACTTTGCTCAATTGCTTACCAATGCCAATCCAAGCTTCTAAGCGGAGGTGTTGGGAGGGAAAGGGAGATGAAGATCGCAAGGAAGATGGGAAATGGGAAATGGAAAAAATCATACAGACATTCTTTATCAACAACATGATATGATATGGAGAAGAAAGAAGTTTCTTCGATATATGGTCGATCGTTACATTACATATCCTCATTGCTTCTTGTCATTGTTTCGATTCGATTGATTCGATTCACATATGTATATACACTTTTTACAGTACCTCTTCGATTCTCCTGTACATATCAAATACTCATAAAAAATTGTTCGCTTTATTTGAGAATTGATTATTTACCTTATTCATATCAATATCTGTTTGAACGTGTGGGGGAATGTGAAAATTGTCTTCTACTCGTACTTAGATATCTACTGACCACACTTCCTGGTATCTTGTAGAGATTCTATAGAGAATATCACTTTCGGAGATGTGTATGTAAATACTTCCTAATTTTTATTATTATTATCATGATTACTGAAATAAATACTCTTCCAAATGGTAAGATATGCAAGATATGCAAGATGCCCTCCCTCGAATTATTTCAGTAGATGAATGAATGAATAAATGAATGAATACATGTATTAAAGCGAGAATTAATAACTTACTTTGTTGATAGATATTGATATCTTGATCATTCATTCATTCATTCTATTGTAATGAAAGTAATACATAATTAACAACACACAGCCTCACAACACAACACAACACACCATCTCCAAAAGGTGGTCTAAAGAGATAAAAGATAGAAGCCCACCTTTCTATTCTATTCGAGAAATGAAAGAGATGAATAAAGTGGATTCAGTATCTGATATATGGTACCTGGTATTTGGTATCTATCTAGCAACTAGATGAATAATCGGTACTTGATGGTAAGTTAATCTCCTACGTAATTGCATAATCATATCGGCGTTTAGTATTATGTAGTTAGCAATCTGTGAATTGACGGACTGGGACTGGGACTTGAACTTGGACTTGGATATCTTGGTTGTGAGTTGGGATTGAGGATTGAGGGTTGGGTTTTGAGAGATAGATAGATAAATATTGAGGATATGTGGGTTTACATTATTAATTTACAAGACCGTTAACTTATATGGTATAGATATAGATTGAATTACATAATATAGATTTAAAGTACGGTAGAGATGTATTTTTTGGGGGGGGAGGGGGCAGAGGAAGGGAGGATGGAAGGAAGGGGAAGGGGAAAGGAAGGAAGGGAACAGTATTCATGGTAGCAATTACAAGTTTAGAATATATTGGATGGAGAAAATTCTTCTGGAGAAGAATTTCTGAATTGTGTTTGGTTGTTTGGATAGAATAGGTTAGGTGGTTTCGAGAGGATGTCATTTGAGGGGAGGGGATGGGACGGTATAGTATGTTCTTTGTATGAACTTCATGAGATGATATACATAATTCATGTATTCGAGTATGATTTAGGGGGTTTGTATAGGGGAATGCAATCTCATCTGGGTAGGTTTGTAGAACTATAATATCTATATATATAGGGTAGGTAGATACCTGTACACAGCTTGGGTTAATTTTGATGACTGGGCCAACTCTAATTCTAATTCTAACTTTAACTCTAACTCTATTTCTAACTCTAACTCTATTTCTAACTCTAACTCTAACTCTAACTCTAACTCTAACTCTAACTCTAACTCTAACTCTAACTCTAATTCGAAGAGAGAAAATGAAGAACAGAAAATTTGCAGAGTGGATTTAGATGTTTAAATGAAGGTGAGAGAAAGTGGGTGTCTTGTGATTGATACATCGGAACGATTCCTTTCGATTGATTATCTGGGTAAATAGGTAAGTATCAGATTTACTAGGCTGCCAGAACTTATATTAACAAAGCGATCATTAATTAAGGCTAAATATACTCCCAGGATTCCGGGGAAAAGGATAAATACATAGATGAGATGCAATGCAGCATGTTCCACCATATGCTTGCTTTCCTGCTGTAGAAACAGAGACCGCAGCATAAGGTTCAAACAGAATAGCCGAAATCTGGGGTATGTGGCATTTCCTGGTGATAGACAGACAGTATGGGTGAATGGAAAAAGAAGTTGAGGTTATTTACCCCTGGATTTATCCGAGGATGTATGCGGGTCCGGCTTATGGTGATGTGATGGTTGTGGTTTGTGATTGATGGGGATAGAGTGGGGTTGGGGTTGGGGCTGGGCTTGGCGTGTAAGTACAGCGGTATGTATGTATGTGTGGAGTACAGGGGATTGAGATGGGGATGGGAATGGAAACTTGAGGGCTAGGGATTTTTTGGTGAGGATTTGAGGGAGGGAAGGAAGGCAGGAGGGTTTGCAGGTATTGTGGTGGGGATTGGGATGATTTTAGGAAGACAAAATTGGTAGATAGATGATGATTACTCTGTACAGAAATCCGGGTATTTCATTCTCATTCTTTTCCATCCCACTAATCTACAAGACACGCAAATGCAAATGCAAATCTCATCTAAATCTATCTGCTACTCCGCGCACAATATCAATCAATCAAACAAAACCCGCGAGATAAATTGACCCGACCCACTTTCTCGTCTCATCTCACTCACACTACCGGCCCAACCAACCCACACATGAAACTCTTCCCGCAATCCCGCCCCGGAACCTCATCGACTTCTTTCCGCCACGTCAAATTTTCACGTACTTTAACTAGGCTAAGCTACATTATCATATAGTATCGTAGAATCACGAGGTTGATAAAGATGTCAGATACCCCATATATCGTGTAATAGTGGAGTGTCAGTACCAGAGTAAACCTAGTAATTTTCATGTCTAGAGCGCGCATGCGTTCTTATTGCTTCTTTTATGGGGAGGGGGAAATGAAAATGAATTTGGATGACGGGGGTTTCGGTCCGTGGATGGAGATCTGTATTGCGGTGATAGGCATCGATGAGAATGGGATGTATGGAGAGTAATCCGATCTTTAATCCAGGAATTTGCTAGTAGAGTTAGGTCTACACCGGTGATAGCGTGCCGGGCTTCGATGTTGAGTTGGAATCTGGAGTATATATTCCGCATGAATATCTTGGCATTTCCATAATATAAACGTTCTCCCTCGCGTTTTTTAATCATCATACCTTTAGCCATCTCTCTCTATACCTTCAAGATGAAGCTCTCAACACCCTTAACAATTGTTCCATTCGTGTCTACCGCCGCCGCACAAGGCGCCGCGTTTGCACAGTGTGGCGGTACGGGGTGGACTGGCTCTTCGACTTGTGTGTCGGGTTATGTGTGTACAGTTGGTAATGCGTATTATTCGCAATGTTTGCCTGGAACTGGTAAGTCTACCTCCTAGAGAGAGATAGAGGAAGAAACTTACAGCAATGTATAAAGATGAAATGACTAACATATGGCAATATAGCAACTTTAACAACAATTACAAGTGCAACAACGAGTGCTGGTACGAAAACCAGTACAGCTGCAGCACCAAATTCGACGGGAAAGACAAAGTATAGTAAGTTCATGCTATTAGTACAATCTTCATGAGAAGTTTACAAATAGAGAACTCACACTGACACATTTAAGTCGGTACCAATATCGCCGGATTCGACTTCGGTTGCACAACAGATGGTACATGTCTAACCAACAAAATCTTACCAGTGCGCATTACTTCCCCCACTCAAAGTCCAAATTCTCACTAACTATTCTCCCAAAAAGGCTCTCAGCAGCCTCAACAATGGCCCCGACGGCCTAGGTCAAATGGCCCACTTCGTCTCCAAAACTGGTCATAATATTTTCCGTCTCCCCGTTGGCTGGCAGTACCTTGTTAACAATAATCTCGGGGGAACACTCGACAGCTCCAATCTTGCGACCTATGATCAGTTGGTCCAGGGATGCTTGGCAACGGGTGCTACTTGCGTGATTGATATCCATAACTATGCGAGATGGAATGGAGGGATTATTGGACAAGGAGGACCGACGAATGCGCAATTCGCGAGTTTGTGGACCCAATTGGCGGCAAAGTATAAGTCAAATACGAAGATCGTTTTTGGATTGATGAATGAACCACATGGTGTGTATTTCCCCTTTCTTGAGGGAAGTGGAGCGTGAAGTGAAGGAAAAAGGAGAGGAGAAAAATTGAATACGGGCTAATGAAAATTTAGATTTGAATAGTGTAACCACATGGGCAGCAACGCTTCAAACAGTTGTTACTGCTATTCGTCAAGCAGGCGCAACATCTACGATGCTTCTACTACCTGGTAGCGACGTAAGTATAGTGACACCACACATGTTTTTAAAACTCACTCACATTCTTTCTGGGCCCTTTTCTTCCAAACCACCTCAAACTTCTTCATGAATCTAGACCAATCCACTAATTTCAATCATCTAGTACGCATCCGCAGGCGCCTTCATCACCGACGGTAGCGCCGCCGCCCTCTCCAAAATTACCAATCCCGACGGCACTTTCACCAATCTGATCTTCGACGTACACAAATATCTCGACTCCGATAATTCTGGAACCCACGTCGAGTGCGTAACCAACAATATTGATGCTGCATTTGCACCACTAGCAACTTGGCTACGGGCGAATGGGAGACAAGCTATATTGAGCGAGACAGGCGGTGGAAACACCGCAAGTTGCCAGACGTATTTGTGTCAACAAGTTGCTTATTTGAAGTATGTTTCCAAGTTTCTTTTATCTTTGAGATTGAGGGTGGAAGGCTGTGGGATATTGTATTAACGATGTGATTGTCCAGTGCGAACTCGGATGTCTATCTAGGATATATTGGATGGTCTGCTGGAAGCTTCGACTCAACTTACGGTAAGTGCAGCAATGTTCTATATGCCCATCATCTTTTGCTCGATAACGTACTAATGTTCATGTCACAGAATTGACGGAAACGCCCATCGTAAGTGGGTCTTCCATGACTGACCAAGCGCTCGTTGCGGCTTGTCTTACTCGGAAATAGTAGTGATGAGCGTTGATTGATCGGGGTTGGTGTACTTTGGTGAAGAGGTTGTACATAGTGGAATGAGTCTGTATATATTCAATTGGCTGTACATAGGAATCACTACGCGAGAAAGAGGAAGAATAGAACAAATTCGTCTTCACTCTTCAATACGGATTGTTATATCTGCATCAGTGAAATGAGTGAGAGATATAAACGCTTGGGGAGGCTTTATCGAATTTTGTTCACTTGGATTATAGGGAGGAATGAAGTACTGACTTTGAAATTGAACCACCAGCGATTGTAAATGAAACAAAAATACTGCTTTCGTTCGAAGTGAATGGCAGAGCCCCACTATAAATCGAAGCCTCAGCAAGAATAATTCGGATGATAGCGATGTACCCAGTAGATACTGCCCTTTGAACCCTCCGATTCATCATCCACTTGAAGCGCGACACTTCCAAAAAAGCGCACAAGGTGCCTTCTTTCGAAGATGAAGAAAAGCCAAAAAAGGAGAAGTGTGTCATCCACTTAGCACAGGAACGTGATGGCTGCTAGACCAAGATCATAACCCGATATGTATCTCTAGACATACAAATATGCGACAACTGCTAGACTGCTGCACCACCAAGCTTCATTTGACATGCAAGTGATGGAAGCAACCGGGTATATAAATGTCGATTCGCCAGATGTGAAACATGGTCATAAAGGGATTGTAAACTTTTACAAACCTTAGAGAAAGGAAGTCCATTGCCTTTTCGCATTCTTGTTTCAAGATTGGCACTTGACGATCGAAGGATTCGGGGTCTGCCACTCTTCAATTCGTCTGCTTGAGTTATATAACCTCGTGTTCTCCTGAGGAGTAAAGTACATTTCTTCGATCTATTCTTCCTCAATTGGCTTGGGTTAACTTTAGATAGCTTTATCTTTTCCGTCATCCATGGACCATGAGCATGTTATCATTTAAGATACTCTAAACGTAGCGATATTCTACCAACGTTCGATAGCGTAACGCAATCGGAACATCACTACTTAGCCTGAAAATAGTAGCCAAACACTATACCTCAAAGACTTCTTGAAAAACTATTGCTATCCGCTTAAAACCATGAGTATAACAGCTTGTGTGAAGATGATGCAGATATACTGGGATTAATATGATGCAGAACTTCATAAATTCTGGACACAAACATCGAAACATACCTACTCGCAGAAATGCCAGGTGCGGTCAAGCGATTTACGTGCCAGGTTTTTACCAGGAAAGAAGAGAACGACAAGCAAGTGGGAAAAGACCGCCAACGTATGAGATCCTGGGTACTAGATCGAAAAATCTCTCTGGGAACCTCGCAATTTCCGATTTTCAATGGCACTGACATGATATAGCGGTGGTCAAACCATTGATATTGATTGTCTTCATCCATCAGATATCAAAATCACCACAGAATCTGAATCTTCGACAAGACAAACTCTAAGCCCATATCGCCGGCCAATCAAATACCAGAATCACTAACTGTAGCGTTCTTGATACTCGAACTTTGTCTCCAGATACAAACCACACACCTATCTTGGCATTGCCCAAATCTACACGAACCATTCGCAGGTCTCAAAACCGCCCACGTGATCACTCCCGGCACAAAATGATGCAACGACGGCACGAATTATTCGAAGAGATATCTGAGGTTACGTTTGTTGCATATCGCATACGAGCCGACCCGTTTCATTTCCTAAATAAGCAAGTCACGATCAAGATTTATATGAGATATTGGATGCTTGTGTCATGTTGGTGACATGCTGTGGTGATTTGAGGTTGTAATGCAGCGATTTCATGTCGAAATGGGTGAGCTTGATCTGGGGAATCCTGGAAATGGTAGACTGAGATGTGGTTGGGAAGGTGGTAGTGGGAGAACAAGAGGAGTATAAATAACTAGTCAAATTATGTCTGGGCTACGTATAAATCTTGAGTGTTTTGTGAGCCGTCTTGGATGGTAAGAATTAAGTGGGTGGTTATTATAGTCCTAACGATGGGACGGGATAAAAAGTATACTAGGCTGGCTCGAGGCTTGTTCCACGCAAGCCGTTGCGGCCCGATCCAGCACGTGCTCCAATAATTCTGCCAAGAAGCGGTGGAGGTGAAAAGAAATGGGAACCAGGCCTGGTTCTGTTCTACGGTTTACTGCTCAGTCAGATAGGAGATGAACATTGTAAGTAAATGGCCATACTAAACCAATCGCATCATGAATGCGGGGAGTTATCATATAAAATCATCGAAAGAGCTAAAAAGGATGTGGCTAAATATAGCGTAGTCAGCCATGATCCAACGCCGTCATGGGAGATCTCAACTCAGAATGACATCCTCATTTTAAGTAGATCTTTCTCAATAATCTCATCCTTCTTCTTCATAAGTTCTTCCATATCCCATGGACAACTCACGTATCGTCCACCGAGCCATTCCTTACGCTCAGCAGCCAACCATGTAATTGTATCCCCAGCTATCTCTGGACGATCAGGAAACCGGTTCCGAACCTCCTCAGGAGCGGTCTCAGTGATCTTCGTCTTGATTGCACGAGTCAAAAGCTGGATAGGAAGGAAGGCACGAGCAATATTTAGAATTCCGCGAATGTTGACCTCTCAAGTTCGCCAGTGAACATCTGGATCTGAGTCAAGTAATGGTTTGTAAGGTTCCATATGAGCTGCATTGTTGATGACGATATCCAGACGTCCGTCAAACCGTCCTGATACGATTTTATACATTGCTTGAACGCTGTCTTCTTTGGAGATGTCAACGGTACAGCTCAGCACCGTAGGCTCTGAGCGCCCGATTTGCGTTGCAGCCAGCTTAAGCTTCGTGACAAGATCCTCTGATACGCCGTGGAGATCAGCCAATGCTACTGCTGAAGCACCCGCACGCACAAACGCTGTAGCTGTAGCATATCCAACCCCGTCCTCCCACGCTGCCCCTGTAATCAAAACATTTTTTCCAGCAAGGTCCAGCTTACTTGGAGAAATGTAGGCATAAGTCGTAGAGTGCCGTGTGGCTGTAAAGTTGCCACCAGAGAGCGCTATTCTATCTGACATGGTTGACTTTGTGAGCCACGTGAGACCATATAGCTTAGGAGGTGGAAAACACAGCTGAACATGTGGGATTGTGCGAGGAATGTGAACGCTGGCTAGAAATTTGAAAACGCAATGACACTATATCTCGATATAAGGATATTGGGACGTCATATCCTTGACACTATGATGGTTAGCCCCATTCATTTGAAAAGCAACCAATCAAGATTGAAATTGGCACGCGGTGTGTGAAACAGACGGCACACCAAAAGGTTGTACGGAGGTTGGAAGGGTAAGTATTGTCAAATACACTAAAAAACGATCGTGTTTTCTCCACTTTTAAGCTTTGAACCAATTAAATCACAACGCTGGTTGAACATTTATATGATGAAATTTGTCAGGCGAAAGTATTGTCAAAATCACATTTCATTCAAAATCATTTCAATTTTAATCGAAATCATTAATTCTATTTTAAGCTTATTTTAAATCTATAGAAAGCTTTTTTTAAAGCTTTAAATATTTTAAAATCATTAAAATTAGTAAAAAGCAAGTGAAAGCTTCAAATATAGAATTTTGAGGGGGAACAGCTCAATATCTATTCAAATCTCTTATAGCAGTAATATAATCTTTTAAAGCAGTAAGATTTCATTAAAAGTGGGATTGTATCACGGTGTAAGAGATAGGTACTAGGTAAGATATATGATATTCTACAAGGATGGAAGAAGGCGCTGGATGAGCGCCGACTATATAGGGCATAGATGCCTAAGGCATCTACAAGACTACGCTATTGAACCCGTGACAGATTGACTGTGACGATTGGGTTCAAGGCATGATCGATAATTGATAATAAATAAGGAATTGAAGTTAACAATCTATACAAAAGAATATCAAGTTATCGAATACAAGAATAAAGGATACCATGTCCTTTTATACCTTCTGCTAGCAGGATCTTAAGGTCCTGCCGGTAGAACCTTTTCCCCTGCCCTGGCAGGCATAATCCTTCAATCCGTCACATTGACAATACTCACCCTTCCAACCTTCGTAGAAATCCTTTTTTAGATTATTAATCAATATTTTTGAGTTTTGATTCAAAATTACATAATAATTATTAAGAGCTTATAAATTATGATCAATCTGTATGTTATTCAATTTACAATACCTTTGCGAATTGTTATTCAATTTCAAAATAATAGTGTTTTGAAAGATTCGATTTTGGCGAGTTTGGTATGCCGTTTTTTCGTTCACCGCGTGATTGAATATAATCTCCATGTGCATCATGGAGGTGGACATCCTCTAGATCGCCAGCAGTATGATGCACAACGGGTACACACGGGATAATTGTACTGAGCAACAAGCATTTAGCCAAATCCCTGAGAATCAAAATGGGGGCGCTGGATTTGATGGTAGTCTTCTCATGATGAGATCTCAAAAATCTCATTATCGAATTAATAAACCTGTCACGGCGCCAACTACATGATCTGTAGTTGCCTTCGTGCCCCAGGCACAGCATACTAGCGCGCCCTACTTCCTATAAGTAGGGCTTCACTCTTCCATAGCTCTTCCACCCTTATGGTACAATATAAGTCTTCACCCGTACCTTGACAAAACCATTGAATGTAAGATATTAAGGTCATTCTGCGACCTTGTGGTCATCTTTTCTTGAAAGAGAACATAGTGGTAAGCAATTATTCAAATTTCAATCTCGTTCCACAAAGTAAAACCCATATTCGAAGGCAGGTGTCAACTCATTCCCGTCGAGTAAACATAACATATATCAAGTTTCACTCTACGCCGGAGCGTAGACACTTAAAACTAGATGTTAAATTGACCACAGCTCCGCATACTTCGAAGTGACTAATCCTATTTCACTCCACAATTCCACACATGGAATGGTGAAAAGCCGTTTTACTAGTTTAAGGATTCCTTACTTAGAGCTTCTGCCATAGACGTTAAAGATACCCCATACTCACTCAAAGCATTAATATTCACATTGTAACCAACTTCGCGCTGACATATCTATGCCTCCACAACACCATTGTCTTGCTTCCGAAGGACACTCGTCACTTGATCGGCCAGGTACTCAAGGATAATCTCTTGACCACTCACCGCACCCAGTCAATCAGCTATTTTAGCGGCTGATAACTTCTCTGCCGCTACAGTAAGAGTATTTTTAGAAAATGTTCAGTCATTGAAAAGCTTTGGTAGCAAAGCGAGCAATAGCCTCAATGCTGATGAGGCCTAGACGCGTGCTGGGGAGGAACGGAATTCGAAGCGTGTGCGTTTCTGAAAGTCCTAGGACCATATAATCACATTTTGAGTAGCAAAAGTTCTGCATGCAGAATGCACGACCAGTAACTGAAACCCACAGGGCGAACTATTCTCACAATCTCGTCCTTTTGGATCCAGTACTGCGCTGACGGATGTTGATTGCTCCAATCAGAGAAAGTCCCATGATCTTCAATTCTCGCAACACTAGATTGAATGACCTGGGTCACCTTTTCCTGCTGAGCAGCTTCCCGCACATTCTTCGCATAGAAAATTTCGCAAAGTTGGCCTGCATCAATGCCCATACCTCGCCTCCGCCGTTCCAGATGCCCCATACTTAGTATCAAGTATTTCTTGGACAGCAACCGTTGGTAGAATGGCTCTTTGGTCTCTTTCAAATCTCACGTAACCCTTTTCCCTTACAAATGTCGCTAGTGGCTCTCCCTGCTTATCTTGTTCTGCTAATTGCAAAAAGAATTCTGCATGTCCGGGTCCAGAAATGTGATGCATTGCCTTCCCCTCTGGCGTACGTTCGTCGACGAAGTAGAAGCGATAACCTTCCGCAGCGAACTGAGGCGTTGCAACCATCGTCTGCATTAAGTACCAAGCACTTGATTTTCCGATTCCAAGCAGGAGGAAGTGTGGTATTATCTGAGAGGGTAAGCTAGCGTTACTTCCTATGAACAAAGATGCAACTTACGAATGTGTTTCCATTGTTACCCGTATAGATGAAAGATTTTTTTACCGTACGAGGAAGCTTTTTGAACCCATCCACAGCGGCTTGGGCGGCTGCATAAGCACTCACAGTGTTGATTGCAAGATCTTTTTGAAAGTCTTCGAGGGGTGCAGAAACAGGATTAGTAGGATCGGGACCCATGGACCACGAGTAAGCTAAGTTGGAGTTAATTATCAATATATTAAGCCTTTTGTTTTTACTTTTGAAGTGATGCATTTGATTGGTGACACTTGACCAGGCATAAAATGCCAACTCGAACACTTCTTAGCGCTCAACTTACGATTGTATACCACAACGTTTGGCGCTCCCAATTCCTTCTCGACTCTCTCAAAAATACTCTTTATAGAGTTTGGATCGCTGAAATCGGCAGTCAGACACAAGTCCGAATGCATTTCTACCCTATCCTTGATTGTTCGTGCGACGGATGCAACCTTGTATTCTTTGCTCTTGAACAGCTCTACAGACGATGCTCCAACATTTCTCCCTGCGCCCAGGAAGAGTAGCACTTTGTGAGCCATGATCAGAGCAACCAGGATGAAAGTATAGTTGACTGGAGATTTGGAGAGAATGTGAGAGGAAGAATCCTTAATTTCACGAGAGAATTTATCCAATTGTGTAGCCAATGCTAGGCCTAATGCAGTTGAGTTTGCCTCGCTCTTCACCCACTGCCCAGAAAGACTTTCAGGGAGTACAATTCGGAGTAGTCGACTTTGTAATCAAAGACACGCGTCAGTCTCTTTCTTGCAGAGTGACGGTTAAATGGAAGCAGCATGTCAAATCAGAAACCTGCAAACAAGGCCCCAAAACTTCTCTCTTTTTTATTATTAATATACTAGCACCGTAATGGTCTCATCTCGAAATAAGGATATTTCGATAGAAGGATATTCTCTCAAATGCGGCTAGTTTCAGCTCCCGTTGTCTCGAGTAGTAGCGTTTCCTTAAACTCATCCTATAAGAATCATACTTGCCGGTTATCATCCCCAGTCAGAACAGTAGGAAGAGCACGCCCAGATTCTTGACCAGACAAGTATATATAGATGATGGCTCTAACACTTGAATGGTCGAATGGTCGAATGGTCCACGAATTGATTCAACGAGATGTATCCCTGCATTATGGATGACAATGATCGCAGTATTATCAGACAATCGAGGTGTTTCCGGCTGTCGAAAACCCACGTTGAGAGATACTACATTAGAGAAATCATTGTGTAAGCCGACTCGGAAACAAACGTTAGCCTTGTGGACATTGACAAATCCCAAACAAGCGTCGCTGTTTATATCTATAATTGATCTAGAGTCAACAGCATCAAGATCCAAGAATCGAGTAGTTCGATCTTTGTATGCTCGACGTTACAAAGTATCAAAGGATGCATCGAGGTGCGGAAATGGCAAAGCATCAGCGCCACCTCATTTGGAATAAACCTCTTTAATGATTTCTGTACATTGAGTTCTTCTAAGATCTAGCTCATCCGAACACTGCCCCATTATCAGATGCTAGGACATGTCTTTCCACGCTTATTTTGCCATTATTGATCTTGTAGAAAGAACCAAGATTGTCGGAGAGTTCTCCAATCCAACATTCATGCTGGGAAGGGAGTCTAGATCTGGAGACGTGGTTTGAGATACTACATTTTTCTATAGGTAGATTCAAAGCCAATTGAGAGGAGGTTGAAAGGGGGCGCCTCATTGAGATTCTCAACAAGCTCGTGCCCTTCGATAACAGATCTCAAGATGATTCTGTACGCAGTAGGACTTCTGATGCCAACTCGAGTATGAGATCG
Source organism: Botrytis aclada (assembly GCA_014898285.1). NCBI lineage: Eukaryota > Fungi > Ascomycota > Leotiomycetes > Helotiales > Sclerotiniaceae > Botrytis > Botrytis aclada. The sequence continues at coordinate 2,367,234 of RCSV01000008.1, forward strand.
AGGAATATCGAATAGCACGCCGAATCTTAGGCGTCAGAATTGAGACAGCGTCTTGAAACTTGTTCTGCCGGGTTGTCAGAGTTCTTTCAAAGGCAACAACATGGAATTCATCCGTGATCAAGAATCAAACTCTCGACTGGCCGTATTGTCGAACAGCAGAACTGGTATGCTCAAGTTTCAAACTGAAAGTGTTGGACTGCTGCCCAAAAATCGACGGGGTGACATTGTCAATCTTGACTGGACACCGGCAAATCATGGCTAGCATGTTGGGCCAGCCACTGGGGGGACATGCTAGAGTAAAAGGAGACAGTAAGTCAATAAAAGGAAGCCATCACATATATCACAATCTATGAATCCCTCAAAGCTAAGCTCATTCTTCAACGTATATTCATCAACTTAATATGCCTGAAACTACTATTTCAGTAAGAAGAGGTTTCAGAACACAATCCACAACCATCCGATTTTCCAATAATCCAGCTGAATCCCAAAATCACATAAAACTATTAAAGCTTAAGCAAGCTGACCATACATTAGGGTAACTTTGATCAGTGTCACTTAGATATCTTATTTCTAATTATATAATCGAAAACTGAGAATTGTGCCGGTGAGAAAGAGGGAAGGGGGCGTGTAGCACACCCTCTCGCTCCTGAGCCGGCCCTCCGAGTTTCAGGCTCTGTGTGCATTGCACAGGCCATATTTCGGTAGGCGTGTGGATTGTTGGCATGATTGAAGCTGCTTATGACATTGTCAGTCCTTGCTTTCATCCTGCTGTAGGATGACCAGGGATAATACTCGCGCAGCGTTCTGTCAACAAGGTTAGAAGACATTGCCTACGATATTTCTTCAACCTCCTGTTCGATACTATTTCCCCCCTGATTAAAGTAATCTTCTTGCTAGAGATGCTGGAAAGCATTGTGTACTTCAAAGGTTTGGGTGATTGCACTTGCATCGTATGCGAGCAGTCGTTAGGGACTCACTATGTTCTCGACTATTGAGCACCACCTCACCAAGACCCTCGACTGCTGAACCCGAGGCAACGTTTCTTCCTTGGGCTTGAAACTTCAAGCCCACGTAGTGATAATGCTCGTATGCTAGTCATCTATTCCATCTACGAAGTTCTCACTCTCGTGGTCAAAATCCTGTCCAGCTCCATTCAATAGGGTACAGCACAATGTTGTTCCTGCTGAGAGTATTGAATATTGACCAGTTGATTGAATTTGTCAGGAGTGTAACCCATCAATTCCACCGTGGTTACCTTTAAAATCTCATAGAGCATTGCAGCTGGATTCCTTCCAGAATCCGATCAGGGAGGGCATGATAACTCTCTTCTCGGCTCGATTCCAGATTGTTGCTAAACTCGTCGCCGCTGGAACCATTGCCATGGCTTCTCAGCTTGTCATGACTTGGCTCCAGAGATGAGATGTTTGTAAGAAAAATCAAAGGAAACCACCAATGTAAGAAAATGCACATTACCAACTTTAAATTAACCTTAACAGTAGTGTAGTTTTCCTCATCAAGATATAACATTTCTGTTTTCGGATGGCTAATGGTTTTCGCTCTTCTCCCTTTTCAGAAGGAAAACTGAATTGATTATATCCAAGAAGTTACTATAATTTTGTTCTGGATAATTTATTGATGCCGAAGTCGGAAGTCAACCTGAGTGATCACGTTTATTGAAACTGATCACGTTGTTCAGCCCCGGTCTGATATTGTGAAAACTTTTCACGGCGACGGCGACATCCTAAACTGTTATACCGTAACTAATACTGAATAACTTCTTCCCCGGAGATGTAACATCTTACATCTCGCACTCTTGAAGAAAACATTCAATCGCTTTACCTTGTTAAGGCTCGGAGACTCCGAGAAATCTTTCCAACGCCCTACCTGCATGCATATGATTTTCTCTTACTCCGTACTCTCACAATCTCCATGTTCCTTCCCCGCAATTTTACAATTCATTGCTCGATCACATCGAGTAAAATGGCAGCCTTATCTGTATTACTTATCTATCTTCTATCTTTATCGACACTATCACAGTCTCGGTGAATCCACCCGACGTTGTCAGATAACGATGTGCCTGTTGATAGGTCTCGCTAGGGATGATCAACAGCTAATATGATACACCAATTTCTAGTCTATCCGCCATCAAACGACTAACATTTCACTCGAAATCATGCGGAGCTTATGATTTGAGAGGATTCAAAGAAATCAACAGGGACTCCAGCCATCATTCGCTCATTCACGCCACGAAAACATACTGATCTGGGCACCAAATTGTAAAAATGGTTCATCATATGAGATCATGATCCTGGATCTTGCAGCGTGGGGTCTGGGTTGCGTATCTTTCGTATCTTTGGTACTAGGGAAATGGTTTGGAATATACTTTCCTCATGGCCCTTGCCTTTGGATTTAATTGTCTTGGTTGGTAAAATGTACCTGCACGGGAGAGGATTCCAAAGATAAGAAGCAAATGTAGATAATTCACTTACATGACAATACTAGGCCAGGTACCTTCCTTCCATCGGGGGATTTCGAACCGGTAAACTGGGACGGGAAACTAAAAAAACTTAACCCAAGTCGATGAATCGACCGACAGTTTAGATCTAGTCTCCTGTGCGTTTATACTTCTTTTTCACATTGTGTAGGGATTCAAAGAGTTTTTCATGCAGCTACAGAGAGGGTGAAAGATTTTAGAAGATCGTAAGCCGAGAAAGATCATAGACGGCGTCCGGGGCCCTTGTCTATCCAATAATCTATATAATAGATGCAATGCCCGCCTTCAAATTTGGATGTGAAGAGACCAAGAACACTGCCGGTACTAGACAAGACGACGAAAGCACGCCGTTGATTTCTACCAGTGGCTCGTCGAAGAGCCAAGAAAGTGCAACTGGTACAACGTTACTTCATAACCCCTCTTCCTCTTTGCACTCTACAAATACATCAACCTCCTCTTCCAGACGCCTCTTCTCTTCTTCTTCCTCTTCTTCAGATAGTCATTTCAGAGACATTTTATTTCACTCTTCAGACGAATCGGGCGGCTGGTTCCTTGATTTCATCATGGAGAAAGTCAAAAATACGAAGATTGGCTACTGGGCCGATAAGTTGGCCGTAGAGGCCGAACCTAGATTGACCAACGCTCAACTCATGTTAAACAACCATGATTTGAAGCCTGGTAAGTAATTTTTATCTTGTATGAGTACTCAAATACTGACATCCTTCTAGTCGAACCAGAACGTAGACAATGGGGAACCTGGAATTTCGTAGGATTTTGGATCGCGGATTCTTTTAACATTGTGAGCATGCCCTCCAATAATCATCTCTTGCCCAAAAGTAAGATTCTAACAATGCGACCAATTAGAACACATGGATGATATCATCGAGCATGATTGTCGGCGGATTATCGTGGTGGCAATCATGGCTTTGTGTATGGATTGGATATTCAATTGCAGCCTGCTTCATTGTATCGACAGCGAGAATCGGCGCCACTTATCACCTTTCCTTCCCCGTTATTGCTCGTTCGTCTTTCGGTATTTGGGGCGCTCTGTGGCCAGTTTTCAATCGTGCAGCCATGGCTTGTATTTGGTACGGAGTGCAGGCTTGGATTGGAGGAGAGTGCGTTCAATTGATGATCGCTGCAATTTGGCCATCGTGGCAGCCCGATGGCAAGATTCATAACGGAATTCCTAATTCTGGAACAAACACTGTGATGTTTGTGTCATTCTTTCTTTTTTGGTTTCTCTCGCTTCCAGCAATTTGGTTTCCGGTCCACAAAATTCGTCATTTGTTTACAGTTAAAGCATATGTGGTACCATTTGCAGGCCTCTCATTCTTCATCTGGGCCATAGTTCGCGCAAAGGGTCTTGGTCCAATCGTCAAACAAGGAAATACAAGCCATGGAAGTGCGTTGGGCTGGGGAATGGTCACTGGAACTATGTCTTCCATCGCCAACTTCGCAACTCTCATCGTTAACGATCCCGATTTCGCACGTTTTGCGCGAAAGCCAAGGGATGCTTTCTGGTCACAACTCATCACTATCCCCGTCGGTTTTGCAGTTACGTCTTTCGTCGGCATTATTGTCTCTTCATCTTCGACCGTCATCTTCGGTGAAGCCATCTGGAACCCCCTCGATCTTCTCCAATCATTCTTAACCGAGGGGGGATCTGGAAATCGAGCCGGTGTATTTTTTATTGCAACTGCATTTGCTCTCGCCCAACTCGGTACCAATATCGCAGCCAACTCTGTATCTGCAGGCACAGATATGACAGCTCTTCTTCCCCGCTACATCAACATCCGTCGCGGCGGTTATGTTTGCGCTCTCGTCGGTCTTGTCATGTGTCCTTGGAATCTTCTCTCAACCTCCAACAACTTCACCACTTATCTCTCCGCCTACTCCGTCTTCCTATCTTCCATTGCTGGTGTCATCATCTCAGATTACTACTTCGTTCGTAAGGGCTACCTGCAAGTTCGAAATCTGTATTCCGCCAAGAAGACCTCTCCATATTACTATACAGCAGGTATCCACTGGAGAGGTTACGCTGCTTACATCGCTGGTATCCTCATTAACATCGTGGGATTCGTAGGAGCAATTGGTAAAAAAGTTCCAATTGGCGCAACATATATCTATAATTTAAACTTTTTCTGCGGATTTATTGTCGCGTCAGGCATGTATTGGATTCTATGTAAAATATTTCCTGTACCTGCTACCAGCGATGTATGGATGGAAGTCGGAGAAGAGATCGATGATCCTAGTATGACCTATAGTGCGGAGGAAGGAAGCGAATTTGAGGAGTCGGGCAAAGGTGGACGGGAAAACGTAAAGAGCATGGGGAGTGGAAAGAAGAGTGATGTGGATTTAGAGGCTTAAGATTTTTGAGAGATCTCTAATTTATATTTTGATTTTTTTGTTTGAAATTTGAGCGTGGGTGTTTAGAGGTCATGACTTGTACCTATGTATGCATGAATTGGCACAGCATTATGGAATTATGAGATTCATGGAATATCATCGGTATGAAGGTAACTACGAGGTAGAGTGTAGATAGACGATAGAGGTAGTACCTATAAATCGCTACCCTAACTCGACTTTGAACTTGTTATGGGAGCCTCTCACTTGGTTTTGATGTTCACTGGTGAATGAGTACCGGATTGATTAACTTACCTAGGTAGTGGAGTTTTTCAATCATTGGTCCATTTCTTTTTGGTATGCAACAGTCTTAATATGGATAAATCCATTACAAGTAGGTGAGCATCGTAAATTCATCTTGTTCTTCTTATACTTTTCTGAAATTGTTTCATCGAAATTGAGGTGGCTGAGAGCCGGCGGTCCGTCTACTCCGTCTAGAATATCATTTCAGATACTACAGCATTTACGAGTAAATGGTACATATACTGGTGTAGTATCTGTCTGATTGCAAGTAAAACAATAAGAACTAGATACATTAGGTCCCTATATATGTATGGTGCGATACGTATAATCAGTGTGCACTACGGACATTTTAAGACGGGAAATTGCACACGGGATTCGAATTGTAATGAATGATGGCGACAGCTTGCTAGGAAGATGATGAAGTTCCTTCATAATTGCCGGCGCGAGAGCACTGGGGTAAGTGTGGGGAAGAGGCGGAATGGACTCCCGGTGATCCTGGTGAAGTTTGTCTTGGTGAAACATAGGGTTTCTATTGGTCTCCTGGTGAACTTTGTTTTTTGAACTTCAAGAATGGGGATATCTGAAGTTACTGATCAGCGTTGTGAGGAACGAGTATGATTTTCTACTCATCTTGATCTCTTTGATAGAAGTCTTTCGTGATCTATTAAATGATGTTCTGAAGGGATTACGATGGAAGTAGATAATATATACACTGGTAGATTACATTAGAGCTTAGGAGTGTAAGAAACAGTGACGTCATTGAAGTGAATGCGGCCGCCTGTCACGCCCCATGCATATCTACATTCCTTAAACGCGACATTCAATCCAACTTCAACGCGACAATGTAACATCAGTCAGTATGTGTGGAAGATACGCTTTACACCTGGTAAGTTATAAAAAACAACTGGCTGGTAAGAATCTTGCTGATATTATAAAGCGACCTTCAGAGGTTCGCCAATATCTCGAGGATGAGAATATGCCGGTTGAGGAAGCGCCGGATGATGAAGGTGATGGCGCACCGAGGCAAAGTTACAATTTTGCACCGGGATATCATGGCATCGTTTATCGGGCTAATGTACCAGATTGGGGTGCGGAATCGAGACATCACAAGGAAGGTTTCGATGAGACTGAAAAGAGATCCGCCACCGAGCCAGAAACTACCAAACCGGATGCAACTGAGCAAGAAGAACCTACGAATGAGGCAGTCCAGTATAAACTCCAGAGTATGAAATGGGGGCTAATACCATTCTGGACGAAGCGTAACCCGGATTATGGATCAATGATGAAAACTATTAATTGTCGCGACGATTCTTTGATTGAAAATAGAGGAATGTGGAATACAATGAAGCAAAAGAAGAGATGTGTTGTTGTTGCAGAGGGATTCTATGAATGGTTGAAGAAGGGAAAGGAGAAGGTTCCTCATTATATCAAGAGGAAGGATGGTCAGCTACTCTGCATGGCGGGGCTCTGGGATGTCGTCCAATATGAAGGCTCGGACGAGAAACTTTATACTTACACCATCATCACAACGAGTTCGAACAAACAGTTAAATTTCCTACATGAAAGGATGCCAGTTGTTCTTGACAACGGTTCAGAAGATCTTCGTACGTGGCTTGATCCGAAAAGATCATCATGGACAAAAGAACTTCAATCTCTCCTGAAGCCATATGAAGGAGAATTAGAAATCTACCCAGTTAGCAAGGAAGTGGGGAAAGTGGGCAATGATTCTCCTAATTTCATTGTTCCAGTAGCAAGCACGGAAAATAAGTCCAATATTGCCAATTTCTTTGCTAAAGGGGGGAGGAATGACGCAAAGGCATCATTTAAGCCTTCATCTAAGCCTTCAGATGCAGACGCACTTCGGAAGATCAAAGAGGAAGAAACAAAAGATACACCAATCAAGGAAGAGCATAAAGATACAGATGGTCGCAAAACTATTGATCACAATGGGTCTGAGGATAATGCGCCATTACCAGTGCCCAAAACAGAGAACAAACAAGGAATAAAACGCGAGCTTGACGATGTTAATACTGAAGAACCGCCCAAGAAATCAATACGCCTTTCTGCAAGTCCCGAAAAAGATTCTCCGCCTGTGGCGTCAAATAGGAAGACTAGGAGCGCTACTAGCAATAATTATGGAAGCTCGAAGAAATCTTCTGGTCAGGAAAAGGGAAGTCAAAAGATCACGAATTTCTTTAGCAAATGAGGTTAATAAAGGCGTCACTGCAACATGCTTTAGGGGGTACCTGAACGTGGCGAGATGGAATGGAATTTTTTGCAGGTTATTTAACGCAATTTGGTAACTGAAGATCGTGTTATGGATTTGGCAGGTAACTCGGTATGTCTAAACGTATCGATTTCTGCGCCAAGAATTTATTCGAGCATTTCCCCTTCCACACACGCCATTTCTAACTTCGGCGAATTAATGGAGCTGCAAGATGGTCGATCCTTACCTTACAGGCGGGTAATAATGCTAGAAGCTTTTCTCCATAACTTGACTGGGCCATGGGACGTTGTACAACCTTATTGAATTTATTGTGCAACCGAATGTCAACCTAAACTTTCTCAAAGAACACATCTTTCATGAAGGATAATGTGTATAGAGTCTAATCTATTTCGAACCCGCGGAAGCAAATATACACCGCCGGTGTAGCTTTTGTTGCTATCGTTATAGTTCTACAACACGGAAGTAATTTTCCACGTATAGCCAAATGTTGAAGTCGCCATTTCTATACATGATGATGCAGCTGCTACTTCACAGAACATGTGATGCAAATAGCCTTTCAGTTCGTATTTGTCTAGAGGAGTACTATTGAATGTCGCACATGCACCCTGAATATTGCGGGGTCCCCAGATTTCTAAGCGTACTAAATCGTCTATGGACGGAAAATCTACGAGTGTACAGACCCACCAACCTAAGTGTTAAATAAGCTTCATCTATGTTGCTTGGCGTGTACAAAGATACCTTGATGCGCACTTTCTTGGCTCGTTCGATTTTGTGTTTGACTTCGCTGGATGAAACAAGAGAGAGGAGTGTTGTTGTTGTATTGTGATGAGGGAGATTCTTCATTCGTGGAATCGAGTATGTCTGGAAGCGCCGTCGATCGTGAGCGAATTTGATGAGCATCACTGGATACGTTTTCCGTGCTGAATGTTTTCCGTGAAGATTTGCACGACTGCGGCTGTACTGACTTCGAATGGACTCAAATCTCGTTTGACCATATGGGGGTTGAACGAGGAATCGAGAACATATAAAGGAGAAGCAGATTCCATGAAATCCTCATTCTTCACAACTCACTCAACTCAAGGCAAAGAAGAAGTTGGCAGCTCTATACTCAATCTTTCAAATCGATCTTTCCGCAAAACATTCTCTGAATTCTAAAAATGAGGCTCTCCATTCTCTCCACAGGACTCGCAGTCCTTGCACAGTTTGCCTCTGCTGCCCCAACACCAACTGAAGGTGATGCTATTGCCGAGCGTGCAAACATAGCTAAGAGAGCTTCTATCACCGATATTGCCACTACCGGCTTTGCGACCCAAAATGGCGGGTAAGTAATTCCTCAAGATTGCCTTTGTATCTTTTTTAACAATTTTTTCAGAACCAAAGGAGGAGCAGGTGGCGCAACCACCACCGTTTCTACACTTGCTCAATTCACAGCAGCAGTGACCAACGACGAAGTTGCAAGAGTCATTGTTGTTAGTGGTACCATCTCTGGTTCTGTCAAAGTTAGAGTTGGATCCAACAAGACAATCGTTGGAAAGAAAGGAGCCAGTATGTTTTCTTCTTGCAAAATCATATTATAGACAGCACTAATTACTTTCTAGCACTCATTGGAATTGGTCTCTTTATCAACAAATCCACAAACGTCATTGTGCGAAACATCATCAGTCAGAAGGTCCTGGCTGCCAATGGCGATGCTATTGGTATTCAAGCAGCAAAGAATGTTTGGATTGATCATGTGTTCGTGCTTCCGAAAATCTAGGACAAAAACAAAAACTAACTTACTTCCAGCGATGTCTCCTCCGATCTCAACAACGGCAAAGACTACTACGACGGTCTCATCGACGTCACCCACGCCTCCGACTGGGTCACCATCTCCAACTCATACATCCACGACCACTTCAAGGCTTCTCTCATCGGTCATTCCGACAACAACGCTGCTGAAGATACCGGACATCTCACCGTCACCCAACACAACAACTACTGGTCCAACATCGGATCCCGCACTCCATCTTTCAGATTCGGAACCGGACACGTATTCAACAGCTACTTCTTGAACGCCAACACCGGTATCGACACCAGAGATGGTGCGCAAATCTTGGTTCAAAGCAACGTTTTCAAGAATGTCAGTGAGCCAATTGCCGCACTTTACAGTGATGACACTGGGTATGTTTTTCTTTCTTTCCCTTTCTCTCTCTCTCCTTTCCATCTCCTCGTCAAACATACTCACACAAAAACAATAGATACGCAAACGCATTCGACAACGATCTCGGTGGATTCGCCAACACAGCCCCAGTCGGTAAATTGACCACCACTTCCCTCCCATACTCATATTCCTTGTTGGGTAGCGGAAATGTCGTTGCCGCTGTTGTCGGCTCCGCAGGTGCTACCTTGGCTTTGTAAGCGCGCTAGCTAGCTAGTGAGCGGGTGTGCAAGCGGGAGAGTTCTGATGAGGAGCTCAAGGTGTGTGGAGATTGGAAGATGGTGGGATAGGTGGCTTGTGAAATGAAGATACTTTTTATTCTTGTGGATAAGTGGTTTTGGATGCGTGTATGAGTGAATGAATGAATGAAGAAGGAGAGGAACGTACATAGTTTGGCAATACGATCGTTATATTCTTTACAGATGACTTGACTTGACTTATTTGAGCTCTTATACTTCATATTGGTGATTGTGTCACGTATGGATATCCTCTTGCTTTTTGGAAATTTCATAATTGTAGTACAAATAGCTAGCTACTCTATCTATCGAGCTCGTCTTCTTTTCCCTTTTCAATTCTTTTCTTCTTCTTCAAATTTCATGTAGAGCAATGCATCAGTAGTACATGGATCGAAAATAGATAATTAGGGGGAAAATATAACATTATATATCGCCTGCTTTGTTTTAACTTATTACTACGGGGTAAGTACTGCGTAGAATATCAAATGTTTTCTTGGGATATTCGTTGTTCATTATTTATCCTATGAAAAGATATGTAGACATGTATTACTTTCCCTGTTTCGTTTGCTTCTAGATATGTATATAGATAGATATTAGGATAATTAACAAACTTATCTACTAAGCGTCCACACACGTGTATCATGGCTAATAAGTATCGCAATCTCTTGTTCCAATTCATGGTTCATGATTCATGTGATAATTAGAATGGGAGAGTTGATATATGACCGCCAAGATCCGTAGTCTAGTAGATAGGACAAGACTATGAGGGCGAGTGGATGGGAAGTGAGGTCGTGTGATTGAGATAGGGGTTTATTCATGGGATATAACGATTAGCGAGGTAACTTAAAACTATCTTCAAAGACACGAACGTAAGAACTGGGCATGAGGACGAACGTGAGGATCTGAAGAGCGAGAAGGGAGTATTGATTTTTGTACCTAAGGAACTTTAATTTTATTTGTTCTATCGCAATGTGTCTACCATCCAAGTGTCTTTCTCCAATTCCAAACTTTTCTCTTTGAAATCCAATCAATCGATACAGTCTAGCCAGACTCCAAACCCATATCCTAGTCATACAACCTCATCTAAAGTCCCTCTTTCGCCAGCATATCCGCAATATCCAAATAAAAAGCAATCGCATTAAACTTCCTCACATTCCCCGTCAACTCCCACACCAACCACCTCAACCTATTCGTCCAATTGATCAAATCCAAATGACTAACCCCCACCAAAGTCCCCTTATAAGTACCCCAACGACTACTCTCCACACTAACCAATCCATCATTCGGCCCCTCAACTTTCTCCACTATCCCATGACTCTTACGAAACGCACTCCATAGCTTCGGATCGCAAGTCGCCCCATAGCTAAAATAGCGCACACTCTCGTCATCCGGCGTATTCGGATTAAACTGCTCGCCCATATATTTCCTCGTCAACTGCGTAAAAGCGCCGGTACTAATCCCCACCTCATTCAATTTCTTAATCAACCCCGGTATCATTCCATGCCACCAACTCTCATCGAAACAATAATCCGCAAAGGCGCTCCCCCGATGTGGCGTCGCAATCGTCGTCAAACTCAGCACTTCCACATTCGGCGGCTGCAACCGCGAAATCATAAACCGCGCATCTAATCCCCCCATACTGTGCGCAATAATATTCACGCTCTTCCCATTCGCCTTGGCGGCAATATCTTCCCCCAATGCCGCGGCGCGTTCTTCGATACTCCCGGAAGCGGGCACAGACGCGATGATTACTTCGATGCCTTTTGCACGAAGAGCATTCGTTATGCCGCGCCAATATTGTACCGCGGGGAGAAGAGTACCCGCAATGCGAACTTCGTCGAAACCGAAGAGACCGTGTGCGAGGACAATTGGATGTTTAGGTGTAGCTAATCTGATTAGTTTGCTGATTTACATTACATGGAGGAGGCATGCGAGGAGAATTACCATAACAATCTCTAATCGTAGCAAAATCATCCTCAATCGCCCTTCCAATATCACTAACCTTCGGATCTGCATTTCTCATATCCTTTTCCTTCTCATGTTGTCGAACATTCGACGTATGGATTCCCGCTGCATGAATAAACGAAGTGCGTGTTTGAGGAATAGGTTTCTGTGAAGTATGAATGACTGAATTATGAATTTTTATTTGGGAATCTGTCGTTCGGGTAGAAAGTTTACGGGGGCGGGAGGTATTGAAGGAGAGCATTATAGGTCGTTTGGCTCGTGGTACATTGTGAGATGGACATCTTATCGATGCTACACGAGCGCCCGGAAATGTCATAATTGGATATTATACATTGAGTTTGGCTAAAAATCATTGCCATTTTGAAAAGAGTCGAGGTGGAAGGAAGGAGTTGCTTGAAAGTGTTTCGCGGGGTTAGATTTTTGTTGGTAAAACTAGTGACGTAGATGGAAACATGTGATTGGCCTCGAGGAGCGGAACGGGCCTTTGCTAAAAATAGTCGTGTTAGATTAGATGCACCCAAAGTCAAGATCAAGATCAGTATTATTATCAATATCAATATCCACAAGGTTGTATAAGATTCGTCGGTATGGAGTCTTTGGCATATTGAGCACATATTCTGAATCATAATTCGAAACAGAGGATATCTTTGTTATTGAATCGCAAGCTAGTCTATACACAGGTTATCATCAATTGCCTCTTCACCACAACAGTAACTTCAATATAACTTTCATCATGGCGGAAAACTAATAGTCTTCACTACCGCAATTATCTCCCCTTACTATTTCCCGTGCCCGACCCCTTCTCCCAAACAAACTCAAGATTGAGTGCCCTATTTTGGTCCTTCAACACGTTCAGGTACAACAGGCTTAACATCGAAGACTGCCTTCAATAGGTCCGATATAACCTGACTCTCCCCCTTCTTGCCTGCTTCCTTAATCTCCTTCAACTTGATCTCAGCATCCTTGTTGGCATCTTCTTCTGCCTTCTTGTTGCCGCTCGTGTGCTAGATCCACACATTAACATCTCAAATCGTTTCCCGCTGGAGTGTCTTCCCCATTCTTCAGATTCAACGTACCTCTGCCTCGAACTTCTTGAACTCATCTTCCTTTTCCTTTCTATACTCATCGATTTCCTTCTTTGCCTCGTCTCTTGCTTCCTTTACACGTTTTGTGCGGTCTGCATCCCTATCAGCATTGTTCCATCCTCCAAACACAGCGTCTTCGTAAATATCAACTCACATTCTCTAGCTGTAGATAGAAACGTTAGCACAAGACTTAAACTTTACCAACATTCTAGGATTCCAACTCACCTTTCTGAACAATCTTCTGCGCATCTCTCTCTGCCTAACCTCTCAATCAGTATCTCCATCCTCCTCTCATCATCCCGGAGCCCAAACATACATCAAGCAACGTCTGAATACCCGCCGAATTCTGTGCCGACTATCATCTCACAATTAGCAAAGCACTCATAACCCAACCTCCATCCCATCCATGCCCATCTAACATAACCCCCGAACCAAATCGGTGGACTAAACATACCATCTTCAAATCCAACTGTTCTCTGCACAAACAATACAATAAGTTCAAGGTATCTTCTCTTTCAAATTTCAATCGTGTCTTCGATTCGTTATCAGCGTCGCGCAAGAAGAAAGTGGAGAGTTAACGTTGGATTTGGAGTGGTTCAAGCTTAGATAGCTCCAACAGATGCAACAAGCTCTCCTGGTGCAGTGTAGAGACCCCTGTCCGGCAACTTCCGTCTGCGCCTATCGCATCGATTGCAGCTTCTCAAATCACTCCACCATTCCGGAATTTAGATATTCGAGTTGTGCATACTGAATATTGTATATCTGTAGACAATTTGAATTACATCTCATAATTCTTTTCAAGGTGTTCCCAACAAATCAACTCAATGTCTCGCCCCGCAAAATTAACACTCCTCGGCACTTCACTCTTCGCCGCCGGCACTATAGTCTTCGTACATTATGCGCAGACGGCCGAGAAAACTGTATGTTCTGCCTCTAGATTAATCTCCGTCCCATTTCCAGTCCCATTTCTAGTCCCAGCTGCACATGTACTAACTCGATACACAGGCAATGCACGCAGGCGTAATTCGAGATATGGAACAACAGCGCATAAAAAAAGAGCGCCAGTTAGATTTCGATTTGCAGCGGGCGATGGAAGAAGAATATAGGAAGGTGCAGAACGTTAGTGATGGGACTACGAAGTGATATACCTCTGCGGCTTCAGACAAGTATATATGTTGTGTTTAGGGATTACGAATTGTGGTACTCGTTTGAAGAATGAACGAGAGTGAAATGTATATTACAAACCTGGGTACACGGCGACAAAATTACGGAATATGTATGAGTATGGAAATGAAGTACTGGAGGAAGTCATTGAGTATGACTGCGGCATGTAGGCACAGATGGCATGATCTAAAGGGTATATTAAGTCCTGTACAAATAGGCCTATGAAGAAGATGCGATATGAATGAACTTTGAAGGAACTTTCACGAAAACAAAAGAGATCAAGCCACACCATCGATCAGATTATCAGTTATTATCTTGTTCTTTATGCCTAAAGAAAAATCTTAATATGATACAGCAGCACCATCCAATTTCATGATGTGCGCCCAATATAATGCTTTTCTGTGCATCTTCAGCACTATGACGCAGAATATTTCTGCTAATGGAAAACGCAGCCAAACTTCTTCATCCTATGCAAATAATTCGAATGCCCCTTCTTAATGGTCACAATCTTTCTTCCCTCCCAAACGCCACAATATGCAAAGATTTCCCCTGCCAGGAAATTCATAATCTACCCCCATCCAGTCGTAATTAGATCATACAAAATCAGCGCACCGTGATGCCAGACCTCTTTGTGAACATTCTTGTGGCAATATTCATAGCTGCTAATTCTTGGAAGAGTAGTTTAGCGGCGTACGGGATGTGAATTTGGGAAATCTTTGTCTTATTCTTGCAAGGACGACACTCGAAGGAACCGGTATTGATTTTACTATAATTAGGTCAGCGTAACTCTTTTTTCAAATGGCACATAGACTTACGCAATTGGTGTCATGAGTCCACAGATATCACAGATATGAACTCTGAAAGCATCCGAAACCTCAAACAATCTTTCCTTCAAGAAAGCACTAGCACCGTGAGAAATCATACAATCACGTTCCATCTCTCCGAAACGAAGACCACCATCTCTAGCACGACCTTCCACGGGTTGTCTGGTTAGAATTTGTACGGGACCTCTGGCACGTGCATGAATCTTGTCATCGACCATGTGACGCAAACGTTGGTAATATGTGGGACCAAGGAAGACTTGGGCCATCATCTTACGACCAGTGTGACCATGGTACATGATCTCGAAACCACGAGAATGGTATCCATGTGCACGGAGGAGCTTAGAGACCGAATCGACAGTGACTTCGGTAAATGGTGTAGCATCACCCTCAAGCCCACGCAGAGTAGAAACCTTACTCAATTGACACTCGATCAAATGTGCAATTGTCATACGGGATGGAATGGCGTGGGGGTTGATGATAAGATCTGGAACTACACCCTCTCTAGTGAACGGCATGTCCTGTTGCATATATGTAATACCAATAGTACCCTTCTGTCCGTGACGCGAAGCAAATTTGTCACCAATTTGTGGGATTTTCGTAGTTCTCATTCTGACCTTCACAAATCGTAGACCTTCGGCATTGGTAGTAATAAGTACTTGATCGACAAGACCACTCTCGGTGCTTCGAAGAGGTGTTGATGCATCACGCTTGACATGAGCTTTTGTACGCTGGCCCATTTCCTCGGAGTCAGGAGCAATTGGTGCAGTTTTTCCGATAATAATATCGGCACCAGTGACACGAACACCAGGAGCCACGATTCCATCATCGTCAAGTTTGTCATATGTACCTTGCTTGAGCTTAAGAGTATCGGATCTATATGGCTTTTCGAATTGTTCCACAACGTTCATACCAATACGCTTTTCTTGATCAGTGTAGGCTCGATAGAACAAACTTCGGAACAATCCACGATCGATACTACTTTGGTTCATAATAACGGAATCTTCTTGATTGTAACCAGAGTAGCACATGATAGCAACAATGGCGTTTTGACCTGCGGGCAGTTCTCTGAACTTTAAAAACTCCATAGAACGTGTAGTGGCGAGAGGCTTTTGAGGATAGTATAAGATATTGGCCATAGTATCCATGCGAACATCAAAGTTAGTGAGAAAAACCCCCATAGCTTGTTTACCCATAGCGGATTGATAACAGTTACGAGGAGACTTTGTAGCAATAAAATTAGCCTTGAATGAATGAATTCATTGAACTTCAAGCTTACCTGATTGTGATCCGGGAAGGGAATAATGCTTGCGCAGATACCCAAGATCATACTTGGATGAATTTCACAATGAGTCCAGACATGGGCAGTTGGATTGATTGGTGCCTTAACACGCTTGTTCAAATCACCACTTTCGTCAGGACGAATTTGGTAACCAGCCTGAAGTTGTCGAGAGATGTCCAGATCTTCAGGTGTCATGGTAATCATGACAGTCTCTTCTTCCTCAGCGTCCAGGTACTCAACCACACCGTCATTAATCAAACCTTGGAATCCATAGTATCCGTTTTGTTCTTTAACAAGCTTATCCATGTTTGCTGGTAGCAGCTGATCATCCTCCAGACGGCGAATGTGATCCTTGTTCAATACCAAGTTACCTTTGTTGGCGCTATCAGGATCGTTGTCAATAACCAATAGAGGTCTGCACACTCGTCCTGCATCGGTGAAAATCTTGAACTCTCTGTCACGAATTTCTCGAATAAGTGAAACTTCATGAGAGATCAAGTGTGATCTACGAAGATCTTGGACACATTTGACCAAATGAGCAGGATCTCGATGAATACCAACCCAAACACCATTGACGAAAACCTTTGTTGCATTGGGTGCTCGGAGTGGTTCATACTCCTCCAACACTTCCATGTTTCGCTGAATCATGAACTCGACGATTGGATCACTTGGTGTACCAACTGTAACATAACACATCAATGCCAAATTCTTAACCAAACCACAAGCTTGACCTTCGGGCGTCTCGGCAGGACAGACCAAGCCCCAATGAGTATTATGCAGTTGTCTAGGTTTGGCGATCTTTCCATCACGTCCGATGGGTGTGTTGGTTCGGCGCAAATGAGAAAGCGTTGAAGCAAAGGTATATCTATTCAACACTTGAGACACACCAGCGGTAGAACTTGCTGCCTTCTTCTGATCACCCCAGTTACCTGTGGCCAAAGAGTATTTCAGACCGTTCGTGATTGTTGTGGATTTCACACCCAGAGTTAAGTTAAACTCTCGGTTGTTTTCGACGCAACGTTGCAAGTATCTGTACACATCTGTTGTCAATCTACGGAACAGATTTCTGAACAACTTTGCAAGTAAAGGTCCAGCCAAATCCAAACGCTTCTTGCCGAAATGATCTCGGTCATCAGTCTCGCGACGACCAAGAGCGCATTGAAGTAACTTGTGAACCATGTAGCCCAAGAAGAATGCCTTTCGGGTTTCGCTACCTTCCTTTTGAGAGATATGAGGAAGCAGCTCCTTCTGCATGATATCGCGGGCATATTTGATACGCTTATCACGAGTCAAAGATGTGCCGTTACCACGCTTTCCAATGAAATCGAGGGCAACTTCACGATCTTGAATGACGAAAGCTTCCTCAATACATGGCTTCAGCATCTCGAGCATTTGCGTGTCATTACGGTCGTAGCAAATATGGTTCAAAATATCCTCGTCAGATACAACACCAAGTGCGCGAAAGACGATGGCTATGGGGATGTCTGCCTTGATATAAGGTAAAGTTGACTTGACAGTTTTACCAAAACCTCCTCGGTTGCTGTCACCTTTGTCGTATAATTTGATTTGCAATGAAGAGATAAGGCGCGAACCCTTCTCCAGAGCACTTCGAATTTCGGCCAAGTATGACACTGCACTGTTCGCTGGCTTCTTGAAGACTTGAACAATGTTGGCGGCACTACGCTCTTGGGCGATCAGAACCTTCTCACTTCCGTTGATAATGAAATATCCTCCTTGATCGTAAGGGCATTCGTTCCATCCATAAAGTTCGTCTTCGTCGAGACCCTTCAATATACAAAACTCCGACTTCAACATCATAGGCAATTTTCCGATATAAACTTGTTCTGGAGCTGGAGCACCTTTGGGACCTTCTGGATCACCATCCTCATATTCCCAAACCAATCGTGTAGGATGTTCTCCGCCATTCACCATCTCAGCTTCTTGTTCGTCATCAAGCTCGTTGAGAGGAACAGGGCGCTCTACAGCGACTTGAGTACTCTTCGTCATCTCTATGTAAAGAGGACTTGAATATGTAAGATTTCGCAAACGAGCTTCTTGTGGTAACATAACTTGTGTGCTTCCATCACCTTCGGTCATAGCCGGTCGAGAAAGCATGATGGTGCCGAATTTGATTTCATATCGACGGAGCGCGATGGGATTGTCGTGGGACGAAGGTGGATTATTTTGGTCAAGCGTGAGTTGTGAATTCTCTTCGACAAGCTCTTGCATAGTAGTTTGGACGAATTCATCGAAAGAATCGAGTTGCTGCGAAACTAGACCTTTTGCTTCGAAGAAGGAAGAAATAACCGTCCAGCAGTCCTCTGCCGTGATACCTGCATCCTCCTCTCCATAATCATCATATTCGTATCCCTCTTCGTAATCAGCCATGTTGTATTAATTTGAACTCCACTATCTGTATGCGAATCGAGTTGAGATCGGAAGGTTGATGGAGTGCGGAGTTGTAGTTGGAATTGTCGCAAAGGCAAAGTTGAGAGCTGTCGCCTCAAACAAAAGATTGGCGCGTTCCCAGGACCAAAAAGGACCTCAAGAACAAAGAAACAATGGCATAAAGATCATACAAAAATTAGTTGAAGAAATTTGGAGACTGGCACGATGATAATAGTTTTGTTGATGTTGAGGCTCAAGTTTCAGAATTCAAGGTGAGATTAATGAAGGTACAGAAATAATTCGAGCTGGAGGAAGCCTTTCAAAGAAGTTGCCCAGAGCATATAAGCAAAAGTGTAAGCCATAGAATTGCAAATCAAGCTTAGCTTTTTGAGACTAGCGTGGGGCTCGGTCAAACTAATAGCCGAGCCGAAGAACACCCCTTTACAGTATTCTCTTGCGAGCCTTGTTGATACATTCACCACTTGTTCAGTGATTGTTCAAGAAGTTTCAGAACTGAGCATCTTATTATTCTCAGAGAGACTACGAGTTGATCTCTTGCAAAATGAAGTTCTCAATTTTGTAGGCTTTGTTACTTCCATAGTCTCAGTATCTTAACACGATTGAGCTTGATATCTTGGTTTGTTGACCCCAAATGGTGAAGAAAAACAGTCTATCTTGTTGATGATCTTCTAAAGTTCAGGACTGGGGTTGAATATGAATAAGTTTGTTTGATCATTAGAGCCCATACAGATTTTTGCTGAAACATTATATGTAGTAGTCAATATCACGCCTCACTGGACCAAGTATAAGATCAACATTATGAGTGATGGGGCATACATACACTCATAGTGTCATATACATATTACACTGATATTTCTTGGATGGTCTCTATATACCTTTTAATGTTTGTTGATATTTCTTTCCTCTCCCATGCTTGTTATTATTTCATTATTCTTTGTGTATATTTATCATTCTTAAATTGAGATTATATAGCACTTTTTGATTCACATAGATACTGTTTGTCTGTTGCCTGTGTATTATTTCAATTAATCTTTATATACACGTATATACATTCATACATATTCATCAAACTTGCTTATTGCTTCAACTCCTTTGCATGCTTCTCGTTCACCAAAACATAGCGGTAACGAGCTTTTCCATCCTCCATATCAACAACAGCTTGGTTCGCCTCTGATAATGGTCTCTCCTGAATAAAAGGATGGATATTGTTTTTGGCAGCAAACTCCAACATCTCACTAATATCCTTTGGTGTACCAATGGCACTACCTCCAAGCTTTACTCCCTTCCCAATGAAGGCGAACATATTCAAAGCTGGGATGACATCCTCCGGAGCTCCAACCTGAATGAACTCGCCCTTGGTCTTTAGCAATGAAAGATATCCAGCAATTGGCATCTTTGGGCTAGAGACGGTGCAGACGATCAAGTCAAGAGATCTAGCGTTCTTTTTGGCCCAATCTTCGTCTTCGTCTGTAGCAATGAATTTGGTGGCACCCATCTTCTCTGCATCGGCTTTCTTTCCGCTTGATCGGGAGATTGCAACAATCTCTTTGCAGCCGAGACCCTTAGCCCACAAAAGACCAAAATGACCCAAGCCTCCGATACCAACTATTCCGACTCGCTTTTCAGGCCCGGCTCCGTTGTTGACAAGGGGTGACCAGGTTGTAACACCTCCGCACAACATAGGAGCAGCTTCGGCAAGAGAAAGTCCATCAGGGATCTTGATAACAAAATGTGATGGAGCACGGCAGTAATCTGCATAACCACCGTAGGACTTGGAACCATCGGGATAAACTCCGTTATAAGTTCCAACCATCTTCGTGCAATGGTTTTCCATACCGCTTGCACATTCCTCGCACTCAGGCTTCAGACAAGCACTTGATTGTGCACCAACACCGCATCGATCACCAAGCTTGATGTGCTTTACGTTTTTTCCCACTTTCACAGCAGTACCAGCTAGCTCATGTCCTACGCAAGCTGGGTACTTTGTCGCGCCCTATAGCCAAATCGTTATTCCTCACTCTCACAATCCAGGAAAAGAAGTACATACCCATCCAGATCTCAATGTATGAATATCAGACCCACAGATACCGCAGTAGGCAATTTTAATATCGACATCGTCTTCCGTCCAGGTCTTTGGCTCAAATTCTTGCCATACCATCTTTCCTTGAGCCGCATCCTTGTCTAACGCCATCCATCCTTCAAATTTGTATGAAGATGCCATTGTTTTTGCTTTGTGTAAGTCGTCGGATGGATTCAAAGAGTCTTTTAAGTGATTTGTAAGAGAGATGATTCTATCTGTAGCTACAGAAGCAGGATTCTTCGTGGGTGTAGACATGGTATATGTGTTCAATGATCTAATCCAGGTCACTACACCTTGGTATGATGTGTAAGGTTCTGAACTCCACTTTTGTCCAACCTATATATTCCGGCCGAAGATTCCAATCCAAAGAAGGCTGGATGAAGTTAAGTTATTAAATCCGCAAACAGCACCAATCAGATATGGTTCCAGACAGCAAGTAAACAAAATTTCCTGTGGAGGAACACGAGAATCCTCAAACTAGTAAAAACGATGATGTCGATAGCGTTGCTAGCGAGGAATGGAGTTTAGCAAACCCCGCGCTATTTTGAATGGAGCTTTCCGTTTCGCACGCTAGCTTCGGCTTTGCTGATAATCGGGGTAGAAAAATCTAGTTATGAAATTATGGAGATGTGATGGTATACAAGTTTTCGATGAAGAAGATTATGCACTTCAGGTTTTGTGAGATCTGGGTTAATAAGGAGGGATAGGATTGTTTACCGATGCCGAGGGAATAATTGTGGATCTCTTCTTGATATCGATATCAACATCAGCCAATTGAATACGACTCTTGGACCCTTTGAACGATAAATAACGGGGTTTGATCAATCAGTCCATGTAAAAGCAAGAATTGACTTCCAATGATGCTACGATTGAATAGGTTAACTCGGATCGACAAACATCATTTGGAATGACATAAATGCCGTAGCTTTATTGAACCATCGAGTTCGAAAAGTAGCAAAAAAATTTCTTGTCAATGGAAGCGAGTGTTTCCTATCAATTGCCTCCCCAACAGCTATTCCCGATTGAAAAGAAGATGCTGCCAGATTCAGTTGACTGCACAGCGTATTCCTGACATCATTGATTATCTGGATAGACAATTGTGCTTTGTGGATATTCCGAGATAATTATGCATAGGGGATTCTCCCCACATGCACGACCTGGTAGTTCTAGGTTTTATCGACAGCCTTAAGTCCGTGTCTAAATTTCCGAGTGGAATATTGTTGAAGGGATCATACGATATTCAGTTGTTGTATGCGCGGGAGCTGTATTCATTACTTTGGTTGGCAACGCATTGGACCAACTCAATAACCGTCCTTCCTTCACAGCTATTGAGCCTAATTCTTGAGTAGCAGGAGCAGAATGAAATCCCTCATCATTATAATACCCATCTTCACCAATACCAAAAGTTTTCGCCAAAAAGACCATCGTTCGAACGATGGTATGCTGATTCACTCATATAAGTTTTCTGTCGAAATTTTTTTTGCATATTAGCTATATTCTACACATCATAGAAATATATAGATGTAGCAGCAATATGCTCACTCCATGTTCCATCGATGTCCCAATCACTTCCTGGAAATGGCTCATCCCATCCATCCAATTCGATAGTTCTAATCAGCACAAAAACTTGCAGTTCCTTTCCCGAAAACTTTCCTTTAAAGAAATGCTATAGAATTTGTAGTCTGTGTCAATATAGTTGTGTATTCCTTCTGAGCACCATGCATGCTCGGGGAGACCTTCCCACACAGCTTGATCTACAATGGATTTACCATTTTTTCCTTCTTTCCATTCTTCATATGTGAATACAGTTCCTGGTTCAGGATGCTTGGGCTCGTTATCATGCGAACTTTCGGTCGGTGCCAATGATTCACCTAGTTCTTACCCTTGATCTACTGTGCCGTATGTTCTAATTCGGGTCGGAACACGTCCGTGGTCGCCTTTCAGCAAACAATCATTCCAAGACTCAATGACTCATTGTGAAAGCTTTTCGATTATGCCGTACAACGCTTTGTTTTTGATAGGGTGTAGATTGTTGATGTTGGAAGTGATTCGCACAGAAGTGTCAGAATTCTCATCAAACTTTACCTCGCATGGAAGCCATTGGCAGTTTGTAGACCAGCGGTAGAGATTTTCATCATTATAGAAGGGGACGCCAAAACTTTTCAACGCGTTAGCAGCACCTGCAACATTGCTTCCTTTTGGGTGGACCTGTGGAATTTCTGTAGTGGCACCTTGTCCGTATGACTTGGAGAAGTCGTTCAGATCAACTCTTCCTCCCTACAGTAGAGCTTTTGTCTTTTCGTAAACCAGCGGATACAATGATGTGTCGACAAGATTAACAACTTGTTGATCCCGATATCAAATCTGCCAATCATCTTTGTCAAACTGACGGCGTAGTTCTTCAATGGCCATGTAAAGCTCTCCCAAGCTTTCCCACTTATCAGTTTATTTTTCATAGCCACTCCGTGCCATATTACAGTATTTTTGTCATTGAAAACACCTATTTGCCAGTCATGCATATCGGTCAAAAGATTGGTGAGACCTATCAAAGCCAGCTCCCTAGCTGTCAGACGGGGCTTTTGTACCCACCCTTCTTCCAATCATCTGATCCTTGGTGAAATCGCGAGCATTTGGGTAATTCGCTGAACAAAGATATATCACCGTGTCCGGGAATCTTTAAAGGACCTTGTCCACTGTTGTCCATGGCGAACTCACAAATATGATTGTCTTCATTCATTGTTGTTGATCAAGTACCACGCTGTACAATAACTAATGCTGTATTCGCAAAAGGAATGATAGACAATGTAGGAATGAAACATAGAATTGTCCTTTGGATATCAATCATTTTGCATCAATGGGTTTCCTCTCATTTATACTATAACATCAGCCCAGATGACTCATCGGGGGGGGGGTGGAGCCTAAAATTTAATACTGTATGATAGGTCATTACCACTCCATGCTGACAGTGTGGGGTCAGCAACTAAGGGTATTGGCATAAGCAATTGGCATAAAAGAATAGATTCGCAGATATGTACAAAAGGGGCTTTGAATATTCGCCAATTCCCAGACCGAAAAGTACTTGCTCCATGTCCCATTTCCCCGATATATGGTTGATCATTACGAAACATGTTTTTGGCCAACATATCAACGGCCAAGAAGGTCAGAGCAGCATTTATCTCGACCGCGATCCCACAGTCACTACTGTTTTCATGGAATCTCAATCTATTCCATCCGGTCTTATCGAAGCCTGCGATATGGACGTGTCAAGAAGTGGCCTAACTTGAACATCAATAATCCAATCTTTCGCGTTTCTTAAACTTCCTCAACTGCATGCTCTTCCTCTAGTGATGGTCTTCCAATAATGAATGGCAGCGTTGCGTTCTTATAGTAAGGGTCAACAGCACGTTCCAATGCCCATAGCAACTTCACCTGGAAATTCTCGACGTCCTTGATCGACACCAAAGAGCACAAGAGGTTCATTTCCGAACAGCGAGCTGTAGCATCGTAGAAGGTGACATGTAAGTCCTTTACCTTTTCATTTTCGAGACTTTGTGGCAAATGTAAACCTGACCATCAGCTTGCCATCTTTCAAGTATTCAATCTTCCTCTTTTTGCCTTTTGAAAGCGGGGGAGCCCTTGGGCTCATAGTGAAACTCTGCAATAATCGGATGCTCTATCTCGTGGGAAATACGGAGAGAGCGAATTTGATTAAGTGGTAGCTGTGGAACGTCTGCCAGAAATTGAGCCGCGTGTTGAAGCCCAATTAGATCAAAAGTTGCAACCGAGTAAATGATCTGGATGAATTCGGCATGTCTGGACACACCTATTATGAGTCAAAACATCTTGCCAGTTTATGATAACAGCACATTACTTACTTCTGCTTGCAATTCAATAGAAGTGAAATTGGATTCCATGGTTTAAGCGTCTTTTCCTTCCATGACTGATATACCGCTCTCACAATTCCCGTATCATTAGACGGACCATCTAATCCCCATCTAAAAGAATCTATGCACTTTGTGTGTGCAGACTCCCACCCGCCCCAATTTTCATAACTAACATGGCCTTCTGGCCCAGCAATACAAGGCTTAAGTACTTGCTTATAATGCTTTGGATTTTTTCTCCCTGGTCTTACATCTGTCACTGTGACGTGCAAAATGAGCCCGAGATCCACGACTAGTTGCTCATATATTGATCGGCGAATATCGAACCATCGTTAAGAAAGGAAACCACAAGAAAGCTGTTGATTCGGTGCCAAGGATTCGGAAGCTTCGACCATATTGGAAGTTTGAGTCCTTGCCATGTTATCTTTTCGTAATTCTCGGTCTCGGTGTGACGTATGTGAATGATGCAATATACAAGAGGTTCGAAAACGAAACGCAGTGGTGACTCAGTAGTATTCAGGAGACAAATGAGACGAGTAGCATAGCCAGCAGAATTCAGGAAACCAGTTGTTAAGCGATCTCATGTATCGGAAGTTTTCATTAATTCGCTTTGGCCAAGCCTAGTTGCCAATTCCATGCCGCATGTATCCGACCTCGTGTTATTTCACAAATACTAGGAATGGAGAGATATGATTTCAATTAAGAGTAGAAATAGAAAGTAACAGTAAAATCGAAAGGTTGAAAGTCCCATCAGTCTAGGAACATGAAAGAAAAACACCACCCATGCCAGAAGATGTAGGAGAATTGCGCGCAGCAGTAGCAATAGCCACAGAATCTAAAAGATATCGCCCAAGTCTGAATGCGAATGTAAGTACTCT
This sequence comes from Botrytis aclada, assembly GCA_014898285.1. Lineage (NCBI taxonomy): Eukaryota > Fungi > Ascomycota > Leotiomycetes > Helotiales > Sclerotiniaceae > Botrytis > Botrytis aclada. Next base: position 2,392,602 of record RCSV01000008.1, read on the forward strand.
ATAATTCCTCTGTACGAAACTTCTCGATTCTTATCAGTCGGAGATTTGAAACATACTAGACTATACTATACTATATCCACAAACCAGCCAATTCAAAACGAAGAAGAATTTCGCATATCGTTGTCAATCCGTCCGATATCTCGACCTAGAAAGTATTACAAAGAAAGAACTAGGACAACTCACATACCCAGATATCCACACGCAAGGAATACTTTCCTATGTGGAGAACCGATAATTTCTCTCACAAGCTACAAATGGCTAGAAGACTATAACCCCCAATTTGCAGATGTGGGATCTAAACACAACCTACGCAATCAATCAATAAATATTGCACGCTGTTTACATAGTAGTCACCGTACCTTCCATACCGATCCCCGAAGATGATCTGAGCATCACTACATCTCACTACATCTCGTGCATCTTAACTTCCATCCTTACAATCACAACTCCCCCCCCCCCCCCCCCGATATCAAGACTCTGAAAGCCAGCCCCCTCAAGAAACCAGATGCTTAATATCCTCGCATAGAAATCGCCATGCCATACCATGAAATTCCAAACCGCAAGCAAGCAAGCCAACCGAATCTAATTATCTGATGAATTTTTATCGAGAACCGTTGGTCGGTCGGTCCACCGCTCGAAGAGCCAACTAATTACAAGACTTCAAGAAATGTAATCTAACTCCAACTCCAATCCTCTTGGAGGATTTCCCACTCACTCCCAGCTCTATACTCTCCCTCCCCCTCCCCCTTCCGCTCTACTCAAACCCCCTAACCCACATCGGCAACAGCATCATCCAGCATACCACACCATACCACACCACACCCTACCCTACTATCCCAAAGCGACACACACCACACACCACACACCCCCAAACCATCAAATTGGAATCATCGAGTTTACCATCCATCACTCACACAAACAACTCAGTGATCCAAGTGCAACCTCCCTCCAAAACCATGCACTCACCCACCCATCCACAGAAGAAGAAAAAAAAGGCCTCCCTCCCCAAGAAAATCACCTCTCTCCCATCCCATCCCATCACCATCCTAAACCGCACCCCCTCCCCCTACACCGAATTGAAAAACTGCCAATCAGCATTTGAAGAACCATACCAGTTTCCGAACAGACCGGACCGGGAAATACAATCTACCCAGTGCCCACCCAACAACTATATTAGTACATCCATCCCCGACATTCCCGAGTCCGCGTTTAATCTAATTGAGAAAGGAAGAAAGAAAGAAGAAAAAAAAAAGAGACTTCTCAGTCATCGGACATACATGACCACAAGTGACTCCTTCCTAGTCCCCTCCCTTACAATTGACGTCACCATGTGAACCTTAAAAGGAGCATCGTGATGGAGCAAAACTTGTGGAGGAGGAAAAAAAAGGTTCGAGTGGAGAAGGGAAATCACATTTAAAAAACTAGAGAATGAATAGGAAGTAAAGGAACATTATAAAACAATTCTGTGAACAGAGATCTTGTATTCGTGCAAAGCTTCAAAGCCATAATACATCATTCACAGGGGGTCAAAGACAGCCAACCGGCAAGGTAATAACGACAAGATAGAAATGTTCAGAAAGTGTAAAATGCAAAGTTGTAGAAAAGCGGATGTAATTTGATTCAAAAACTATATAACAAATCGACCCTATCTCTCCCATGAAAGATAACCTCAACTATATTACCAGCTATACACCTAAAGCCAACCACCCCTTTAATTGCATCAAAACCATCAAAACTCCCAATAGCCACTAGGAAATAGAAATAGATGGGCTCGAAAACGCAATTGATGGAATGGAAGCGAAGATGTTAAATATGCTAATTCCTTACGCCCGCTAAAACCCATAATATAATCGAAGATGTAAAAGAATTGGTATGTTGAGCGGGTGAATAGAGGTCATCTCGACCCGAGATGTATTATCGCTAGTGGCTAAAAGCGACTTTGGGGAACCTAGGCTGCTGACATGGATTCCATGTAAAGTAGAGTTCGACAGTCAAAATGACGATCGAACAGGTATGTCTGTTGTCCCTCCGTATGTAATCTCGGGCGGGATACGTTTCTCAGGAGAGAGTGAGGTGCCTAGATACCCTTGATGACTTGGGTTCGCTCGGCATTTAGTTGAGCTGCATTTCGATCATGGCATTCCTTCTTGCACTGTAATGAAATGAGTCAGCCCACAATTCCATCTTCACACATGATTGCTGAGAGTACATCTCCTAATCCAACTTGCCACCATTGAATCTGTTCTTCCATTCTGGGTCCATCAAATACCCCTTGAAGAACAGATTCCCCAATACTAGATTCAAGAAATACATCATCGGAGATAGGGCAACTCACGTCTTCTAATTTCACACACTTGTGATCCTCCAACATTCTGTGCTTCCCACAGAATTCGCCTTCACAGAATCCACAATGTCCTACAATTCTTTGTGCTGCCACCCCGCAGTCCTTGTAATTGCACTTGATCTTCTTGGGTGGCATACCGCCTCTTAGTGTTCCTGCAACGTGGATTGTCGAGTCTCGAGTAATGTTGTTCGAGGTGAGAGTTGAAGATGGCTGTAAATGTCTTCCAGCGTGTACGAGACGAAGTGATGACGATGGCGAGGATGTGCGGATGGAGAGGAGATGGGCAAGGTTTGAGATGGTGGTATCTTCGGGAACGGTTATGGGTATAGCTAAATAACGAGTTAGTTGGAACTTTAAGAATGAAGAGATTTGGGAATAAACATACTGTCGCCGGACAGAACTTTAACAAAGATTTGCATTGAATCCGATTGTAATTCTGGAGAGGCGGATCTGGATAAAGTGGCGCTTGAAGGAGTATACATGACGGATGATTGATGGGAGGTATGTCTGTTAATTGAAGAGGACTTGAGTATTATCAATGAAGAGTGATGATGAACTTGAAGAATGTATTGATGAAAGGAGAAAGGGAATTGTTGAATGGAATTGGAAGATGATTATTATGAAAGGAAGATTCGTTGTCTTGGTTGTATTCGTTGTACTTGTATTCGTAAGAAGAAAGTAATCGAAGGTTCTTGGTGACAATGCGATTGGGTGTCTTGTGACGAGGACCGGAGACGAGAACGTAATCTACCGTAAGTATTGGTACTGGTGACTGTGACTGGGACTGGGACTGTACTAAAAAGTCTTATCTGGAGGCGGGAGTCGAGGGAGGCGGTATCGGGTTATTGGGTTTGATTTCGATAGTCGGATTATCCTTTAATGCAACTGTTTGTTGTCGACTGTCTATTCCTTGACGGTCTGTGTCGTCGATTTGTGAGTTGTGATAAGTGGTATGAAGTGTTGGATATGGGATTCTGGGGATTGTGGAAGGGGAATTATGAAAGATCTTTGATGGAATATATATTTACGTGTGAATGGCAATTAGATCGCACTTTAGATGGCAGCTAGGTATGTACGAGTATCATGGAACGCTTGGTTGAGACGGGCTTGGCTTCATCATTTCACTCGAGGGATTGATAATTAGATTGATTAATAATTCAACACCCCTGTGAATCTAATGATGATCTAAAGAGTCCCCTAGATCCACCTTTCCACAGTTGAAAGCACACGCTAGCTGCGAACTAGCCGTATAAGGCACTAGCCTGTGCACTAGACACACCCTACATCCATCTACTCCCGCACTCTCCATGTACGACCAAGTCTCCCTGACTCCTCTCTCTCTTTCCTTCTCCACTCCCATGAATTCGCCTCACTTGCTCTCCGTCAGCCAAAAAGCTCAAGGAAAGACCTTGATGTATGACGATTGATATATATCAATACATCATGCTTTCAATCCTATATCATTATTTGGTCTAACTTAAAGGATTCTTCATATACTCTTCATTCCTCTTTATCTGGAACCTATTAATCACCCATCCACGATCGAATGATGACTTGAAATTACAGTACCGATCATCATAAATTGGTGGTTGGCACAAGATGATCATCTTTCATGCTACCGGTCGAGCATCTCAAAGAAAGTTCATGGCGTAGAACTGAATCGCCCATTCCATCCGTCAAGCGTACCTAGCCTAGGCACTTGGTACAAACAAAGGTAGGTCTGTTTGAATGATTGAATGAAAAGACCAGATTCCAGAAAATGCCTTGCTTATTATATCGAATTCCGGATTGACGGTAGCTATCATTGATTACATACTCACTCTCGTCTGTACCGTACTTATTACTATATTACTATCGACTGCTCCTCCTCGTACCATCTATCTAACCAGGCAATTTCAAGCCTCGGAAAAGTACTGTGACCGTAGTGCAATTTGCTTGACATACATCGGCACCCTTTTCCAAAACGAGGTCCTGAACCCCGAAGTGAAGGTTACCAGGAAAAGCAATTCCGCCTGATCTCTCATCAATAGCATCACACTACTAGGAACTTTGTACAATCTACCAAATATCACATCTCGCAACTTCTGAGTCTTCTAAAAAGTACCGGTGTGATGAGACCAAAGAACATCTGTTCTTCCTTCTCATATCTTCGACTCAGCTATATGCGAAACGTCACTCCTAGGATGAAGCAATTCAGAAACAAACTATCTGACGCTAGGAATCACGAACATTTTCCCTTCGCACGACTGAGTGGATTATGAACCATTCAGCCACCCTGACTCATGCCACGCTACGAGGCCATCTCATCTGCTCCATGCGACACTAGCCACCACACTAGAGAGATAGCCACAAGTGTTCGATTGTTCGATTAGCATTTCGTTCGCCTGCAAACCAAACGGAGTATATCGGTGTTGACCCTGTGGAGTACATCAAACTTTGTTCTGCGATAACTACGAAGTACACTGTCGAGAACATACTCTTTTGCCACATACATCATATGTTTGATAATCAACCAACTTTTGAATCAATTTTTTCAAAGGGTTGACAAGAGCATTCACAATAGTATCGGACACGTGCCAGAGCACTCGTACTACTCCGTACAATCCCTCTACTCCACACCCAACGCGTCCTGAGTCCTGACTCACGAGTCACTACCCATGAAATAAATACCTCCATTTCGATCAACCTGCAGACAACCTGCATTACCCAATCTCTTTGATTCGATCGGCAACAGCGGCATCAAACCGTCCACGATTTCCTTGACCGATTCTCTTCATGCATGCGCCATCTGCACCACTACAGTGTCTGAAGAACCGCAATATGCGCCTTGAATCCGTCGACGTCTGTACATTTATCCGAACCATGCATCGTCAAACAAGAACCCGAATCGCTAATCTAATATCTACATCTAGATCCATTAGCTTAACATATACACATAGAGCTAATACCAAGACCTTGAGATATGCAACAAAGTGACAAATACAAGCAAGTTGTGCCATTTTCGTCTCCAGCTTCCCCGGAAAAACCTGGATAGGCTAAGGTGATTGTTGCTTCGTGCGAACAAAAAAGCCTCGATGAAAGTCAGAATCACAGCCCAGGATCAAAGACCTACATGTTAGCCCTCTCCAATCCCCCAATCTAGATCACAGATTCAACTCCAATCCCCCTATTCCTCAACCGTAACTCCAAGTCGGTATCTCTCCTACCCAGAGGACAAAAAACAGGCCAAATTTAACCTTCTCCCCAAATGACAAATGACAAATAAATCCTACAGCCAATCAATCACCTACAATCACATCAAAAATATTACATATAAACCCGAAATCATCTATCACTAAGTTAATCAGAATACAATACTATTCAGTCTACTAGTACTCGTATCTCGAATATCATTTATTCCCTTTCCCTTTGCACTGTAGAATTCGGAATGCAAAGAAACAATCACATTACATTACATTACATTATTGCAGAACTCGACTCACTAGTTAATCTTTCGTTCTGGCTTTCTTTCTTTTTTGATTTTTTGATTTTTTTGATTTTTTGATTGAATATTCCCCCGTCTCCCCCGTCTCCCCTCTTGAGATGGATGGTATACTATTTAAATTAGTTCTTAGTTACTCGTAGTATTGATGCGATCGATACAATATACTCCATATATAATATATTCCACCCCCAAAAGTGTCTTACGATAGATACTATCTTCACCTCGATTTCCACCTTTATCTAGATATCTATTCTATCTTACAACATCTCTCTCTCTCTCTCTCTGTTCCATACTCTCTCCCATCTGAAACTTGAATATTATGGATATTGTATTACTTACTACTTACTCCTTACTACCCATTACTCACTCACTACCCATTACTCACTCACCACCCATTACTCACTCACCACCAACTACTCACTACTCATCACCCAACACTCACCCCATGACAGCTCACGATAACAAGTCTACTTACTTCTCATTCATACATAAACTATGCATCTCATTTCATTCCAAATAATCTAATTATGTATATGTACGTACCATATATTCATATACCTTCTCATTCCATCCTATCTCACCTCATCCCCTAATTCCCTCACCTCCTCCCCAATTCCATCAAAGTTCAAAATCAAAACCAATCTAATATAATCTTGTTATTCCCAATCGGAACCCATCATACTCCCAGTCTGCATACTGATCCACCCCATCCCATCCCACCCTAAATAATCCATCCCAATCCGACCCGAGCACCCAATCCGTAGATTAAAAAAACCCTAGCCCAAGCCCAGAACCATAAACTAACTCCGGATTCCATCCGCAAACTCTAAAGGAGAAGGAAGAACGACCAGTAATCAAGAAGAGAAAACCACACCATTCTTAATGCTCATACACAAACCCCCTTCGCTATGCTTGCACTTGTGCAACCTCGCAAATTCAAACAAATATACTATGACATCAATTTCAAACCCTTTCTCAACATTCGTGACTGTTTATTTTGCGTTTCCTCCTATTTTTGCGCGGCTTTTATGATAGTAAGTCGGCTACGAGGAACAGCTCAATGCTTTTTATATTTCTGAATGACAACTTATTAAATCATTTCATCAAAAACATAAAACAATAAAAGAAAAACTTACAGCATCGACCCTCTCCAGATTCTTCTTATCTAAAGTATTCGTAGCCCCCATCAACACTTGTCCAGCCCCCTTTGCCACTCCTATCACTGGTCTCAATATCACAGTAGGAGCATGTTTTCTCACGGCTTTCAAGACTCCCTTTGCATTGCCATCTTCCATAACTTCCCCCGGAACTGCAATAATTGCGTCTCGAGCCATGATCAGATCTCGCTGTAAGCTGGCGTACCCGCCCCTGAGGCCCTGCATTACACCAACCGGTTGATTGGCATAAAGCGAGATTTGCTTGCGTTCATCTTCGTCATCGCTAGAATTCCCGTGTGATAAAGAGGTATCTTGGGGTCCAAGAAGACCTTCAGCCCCTTGTAGGACGGTTTGTACACCAATGGCAACTTTAGCACCGAGTTTGACGAGTTCAGTACCCGTGGTTTTAGCAAAGATGGCGGCGCCTCTGGAAATGTTCCGAACAATTCTTCCATCCTTCTTGTATTCATTCATAGGTACCACCACCAGATCTTTGAAACCACTTCCGACGTTGACGATTGAACGGACTGGGGCTAATCCGGCCAAGATACCGGGAAGTTGATGTTCTTTGACATCTGGCGTCCAAATGTCATTGAGAACTTGGCCCATCTTGTCGAAACCTGAACAACCGTGAATGATACAATGTCTGAGGGTCAGATCAGCTCCATCGAGGATCATGAAGTTCATGAATTCCGTCGTGCGACCGGAACGAAGACCAGAATAGTCGACACGTTTTGGCTTGAAATCTAATTTGACATCAATGGAATTAACTTCCACTCTTTGTAGAAATGGTTTCTCGCCCGGAGCTTCGGGTTCAACATCCGATTCCACCTTGAATTCGAAAAATCTGGTGATGAAGTCGAGAGCATCTTGATCAACGTGAAGACGAAGTGGAAGAATAGTCACTTTTATGACCATCTCAGTTGCAGCAAGTGTCGGAACAGGTTTCACATTCATGATTTCTATGTGAACCATATTTGACCCCTTTTCTCTCTCACCTGCATCTTGCATGTAAGTAGCAAATTTTCGCCAGGTCGAGGTACGAATATTATCAAACACCTCGAGGTCATGCACACGGATATCAATGGAACTCTGCGTTTCACCACTGAAAGGTGGAAAAGTCACGAGGTCGACACAGACTCCTTTCAACTCGAATGCAATCTTATGATGCTTAGTTCGATTGAGTCGAAGTTTCTTGGCTGCGCGCCCGCCTCCTTGTCTGCTTGGAGTGACAGTATAACTCGTGGTTGCTATCGACTCCGTCTCGGTAGCATTATCGTTCAGCTGTTGATTGATAGCTGCAGCGAGTTCGCGGGGATCACGACTATTGGGAATGTCGATCCACATTGAGTTGAGCAAAAAGGTTCCACGCTCAGTATCTTCGTCATCATCGATATCCTGCTCCCAAGTTGAGCGTCTTTCTTTCCGAGCACGCTTTTCAATGGCTTTGGATTCGATATCCTGTACAGCCTTGGAGATTGTATCCCGAGTATCTTGCCAGTCGTAGCCATCAAACAGATTCCATATGATGTGTACATCTCGTACGCGTACCCTTAATGGACTCTTCTTGACCTTGCTGTAGTTGGATGTATCATAGGTATTCTTGGCCGAGTTCCACCTATGAGCGGACTGCTCCAGTGATGTGCCTGTCCCAAAATGATCCTCGTGGAACGATAGAGCCACATCATCAATTTCTGGCTCTTCCACAAAGCTATCCAGCAAGACACCATCCCGAGTATCGCGTGCAGTGAGGTTCAGAGACGCTAATGAATCCTCTGAATCATCAAGAATAGCTTCTTTGTACCCATCATCGGATCCACCTTTACAGTAATCGGAATCGAAGCCGAGTTCGCTTCCTCCTTCTTCAGACAAGTCCCCAAGCTCTGTGAAATCATTGCTAAATTCGTATTGACCTTCAGGAGTTCCAAACGCATCTATTGATACAGAGGCCAGAAGATTGTTGAGTGGAACAACCTTTGTTTGATAAGTGTTCTCCTCCTTTTTCGGTGCTTTTCCCGGTGGAGCCAATTTACCAAGCACGCTGATCAATGTTTGGGTGGAATCGGCACATGATTCAAGCACGAAGAGATCATCTCGCAACTCAACATCAAGACAATTCTGGTCGTCATCGTCAACGGAAAGAAGAACAGTGGCCTTTGCAGACGAAATGTAGCTGACTGACACATAACCCGCTGAAGTGAGATCTGCTACCTGATTACTGCCGCCATTAAAGGAATTCCTTTTGTTATCTGATTGCACAGTACTTGCAAGATGAGCAATATTGTCAATGACAAGAAGAGAAGCTTTGCTTAACTCAGCTGTGACACTTGCGTTCTGATCCTTTGGTAAAACTGCAACCACGTGTGCTTCGGTCAATACGGCAAGAATTTTTGAAGGCAAGCCCAAGGGATTGAGACCCACGATGCAGTCTTTTAAAACTACATCAATGGCCATTGGTTTAGCTGGGCTACTACTAGACGCGGGGCTTTTTTCAACACTTCTCTCCTTGCCCTTTGGAGTTGGCGGCTGTGCTAAGTCCCTCAATGTAGCGACTGACGCTGTGATACTAGCTGACATTTCATTCCCAGTTGCAGTGTCCGCCAGCCCGAGCAGTACCATGAGTGTAGGAACGCGATATTCGACTCTCAGATTCCAGACTTTGATTTTCACAATAGGCTCCATCTCATCACCAATCAATCGAGCCATAATGCTTGGAATTCGTAATTCTGGCCTATTGAATACTTGATCTGTGCCCGCACCGATCAGCTCCTCGGAATGGTTTCGGTAAGCAGAAACCGTGCCGACGCTCAACGCTACTAGTGATGGTATAGGGATCTGCGCCATATCCAGATCAGTAGCCTTAAGTTGAAGGCTACCCACAGAGTCGTTGACATCGACGTCGACACCGAGCTTCTTGACCTTGACCAAAGACAAAAGACCCGGTCGATCATCGTCGGGTAAGTACTTTGTAACTGTGGATAGCCTTGCGACCTCTTCACCCAATTCTGGAAGATAATTCAGCTCGTGCAACCTACCAATTTTGGCCTGTAGATCATCCACGGTGAGTCGGAGTACAGATCCTTGTTGTCTCTGACGAAGCAGAGTATCAAGGAGAATATCGTCGTCTTGATCATACTTTGAATTCGATGGTGCGATTAATGCCAACAATCGATCTATATCGTTGTCCTTGGGTGCGTTCAAAAACTCAATACGCGTCGTGGAAACGTCAATAGCAATAGCAGGGTCGTCAACGGAATCCTTGAGATGTGGCCCAGACAATCTGATCTTGTCAATAGCAATACCGATTCCTTCCTCGCGACTGATCAACTTCACAGCAGAAGTCTCAACGCCCACGCTACATTCAGTGCCCACCAAGTCAAGAATCAGCCCACCGATCCTAACATCTGCTTTGTTTTGCACTGCCACTGTTTGATCATCAGGTTCAATAGGCGTATTGAACTTCACACCTTTCGACTTCGGCTTTATTACTGGGCTGGAAGTGACTGTCGTGTTCGACGCCATCGAGCTACCAAGGTTGAGTACACTACTCAATCCACCAAACCAGCTAAACGTCTCATCGAGATGCTGTAAGTCAACCGCCACATGCAGGGGCAGCGTATGGACCTCAAATCGAGTACTGTCATGACTTTGGTATATGTTGGCAGACACATCGATGCCAGCAGAAGCAGCAAGATCACGAGTAGAAGCTCTCATTTGAAGACCCGCGTCAAAAGATATTATATTCTCTTGGGCGTAGCCAAAAATGAACTTCTGCAGTGTTATGCTAGTCTTGGTAGTAGTTTCCGAAGGATCTCTAGAGAAATTGAGCCCCTTGATTGTGGTCTTGAGAAGAACATCCGAATCCAATAATTTCGTCTGTGGTTCAGCAATCCGTGAACCCGAAGTGCCCTTAAGATTTTCCAAGAATTTAAGTGATACAGTTTGAGCACTAGCTCTGAGATGAGGCTCAGGAGAGCTAGACGTAGGCTTACTTGATGCAGTGGTCGCTTGTGTCTTCTTTTTCATAGACCCTTGAATCTGGCAAACAAGCTTATATATAAGTCTGCCCACAGATACATCAAATTGAGCCAGTAGATTTCCCACGTCAACCTCGATTGATTTGTTCTCTTCAGGCTTATGGGGTGGCTGTACTGGAATTCTCGGTGTCGGTTTCGGCGACGAACGTGAATGTTGGTCTCTGGGTAGATGGGTAGAAAATGCCCCAGGAAGATCCATTGTATTTGACTGCGAGTCACTGTGGCCATCAAAGGTGCTGCCGAATAGTGCTGATTCAGCAGCTGCATCTACAGGATCAGAAGAAGGATTATTCATCGCCGGAACATAGATAGCGACTTGATCAAGACTGAAGATCTGCTTCGTCATTCGGTTATAGTCACCAGAAGCAACAGTAGACTTCACCGAGACATCGCTTGAAACCTTGTGTAAGGGCTGAGACTGGCGTGGAATTTCCGGGCGAACAGAACCTATGCTCCCATTCGACGCATGTAGTGGCCTCGAGGGCAAGATTGTGGATTGCTCAAGGAGACCAAAATCTGATGCGCCATCCGAAGGAATAGAATGGCGAGCATGTTCAAGATTGTCGAGCTTTTCCACTCGTACATTATGGTCCCTTGGAGTAAGTGGTGGAGATTTTGCATCTTCGCTGTCAGTGCCTGAATCTGCCCACCCGCCGGGGATTGGAGCAGCAGAAGAAAATGAGACCGCACTCATGTACATGCTCTCAGCCTCTTCGTGACTGAATAATTGAGACTGCGCAAGATCATCTCCAATCTCCTCATTGAAAGTCGAGCTGCTACTCTCACTCATAGAATCTTCCGATGGAACCCTAGACTGCTGAACTAAATAAGTCCGATCAAGCGGCGCGGTAGTGGGCGGAAGTGTCGGCTGTGAATGAGATATTCGCTCCACAGAGAATCTAGTATGAGTCCTGGGTGGTAGCATGGTAGATTGTAACATGTTGTGAGCTCTGTTAACACTGTGGAATGCATTGGATTCTGGAGTCTGACTAGAGGGCGAGAAAATGTGAGCAGAGGCCCTTGGCTTTGAAGTGCGTGAATTTCCGCCAGGTGTGCTATGCTCAGATTGTGATAATGAAGAGCTCATATCATCTCCCTCAGGATGATCCAAAAGTAGGGAGTCAGTAACTTGGTCAAGAATTGCTGAACTTTGAAGCAAGCTATCTCCCATCTCGCTGCTATCGATATTCCCATGCTCACTACCGGAAGGACTAGAATGTCCATCTTCTGATGCATCGTCGAATTGTCCACTATCATTAGCAACAGTCGAACCTTTAACCAATGGAGAGGTTTTCACGGGCCTCAAAGGCGGTGACGGTCGTCTTATTTCTGGCAGCGAGGATTCGGAGACTCGCAGTGACGAAGCGGGAGATGAGGGGGGGCTAGGGGAAGCAACTCGATCAAATGCACCCATGCTTTCCACAGAAATGGCTTGTGTTTCTTCCGATGATCGCTTCTGTTCGGTAGCCCGCCTGGATTCTGTTACGTCAGAGTGAGGAGGTACTGGCGATACAACGGAGGATGATCGAGAGAGAGTCTGGAATAGATTTGCCTCTGTGATAAGTGCTCCTTGAATATTGCTTAGGCAGATCAGTCTCTTTCCCTCCTTGAACAACGAAGTTATGTCCTTCCCCCCTCTTATCTGGGTAGACTCAATATCATGTGTAACTCCCTCGATATCGACATCGTCAATCTTCAGCTGCACTGTTACCGGATCCGTGGTACGATTCGGCGTCGGTCCTTCTGCAGGAATATCAAGATCCACATTGAAGGTAATCCCATGCACCCGTACTTGTAGCCTGTCCACAATGCCCTGCAAAAATCTAGCCATGAATGCCGGTAGCGAGAGAGCCGTTCCAGTTCCAACTGGTGAATCCCCTCCCTCATTAGATGTAACGGACTCTGATACATCCTGCGTCTCTTCAAGAATTGCAGCTTCCAACTCTTCTTTCTCTTCTCTTGATTCGGTTTGTAAGAATGATGCCGCGAGGTCCTCTGCAGTCGGAAGCGTGGGATCTAGGCCCTGGTTTTTCGATGCCGACTTCCTTCTTAACCTGTCATGGTTCGTCCGTGAACTATATGCAGCTTTCTCCTCCCTAACCCTCAACTGCACATCCACTCCATCAACTTCGACCAATATCGGGCTACTATATATATCGACCGGTATCGTGAGCCGCAGCAGTAAAACTTTCGCTTTACTTAATGCGATCGTGGAAGGAAGTTGTAGTAAAGTCTCGAGTTTCTACATCTCGCAGATTAGCATGACATTCTCATCCTCGACGTCAAAATCATGAAATAACTACCTTTAACCTCAATCCAACATCCTTAAATTCAAACGTGCTATTTTTCCCCCACGCAATATCCAAATTTTCTAAATCCAATGCATCCGTCTCAAAGACTTCCAAACTAGAAAGCGCATATTGGAGTAATCGTTTGGGCATCGAGGATAATTGGAAATAAGACGCCATTGTTGCTTGCGACTTCGTTATGCAAGGGATTATTAAAAGTTATTAAAAGAAATCAACGCCTCTAAGCATGAATGTCTTAAAGAACACTGAAAAGAAAGAAAATGAAAAGTTTCGGCGTATTTGATGGATGGTTTTGTCTTAAGAAGAGGAAGGGCGGCTCCTGACGTCGACCTCGTGCACTGATATTGTCCGGGGCAAGATGGGAATCATACTTGACCGTACCCTCAGATCTCAAAGTCGCTACCGTTCAAATGTATCAATAATAATCAGTGAATGTATTGGTCAAGAGACCTTTGCCACTGTTGATGAAGATTCCCTACCGTAATGGTAGGTACTTTGAATGGTTCAGTAATAGATTGCAGGTAGAAAGGTGGAAAGGTTGATTTAGGTAGAAGATAGAAGATAACCTAGGATATTTGCGAGGGCGAGTGATTCGGGCGATATCCTTATCGATAAGGGCCACTAAGTTTCCTCGTGCGGGTATGGCTTACTGGTACTGACGTGGATTCATTCATGTACACAGCATTAGCTAAATGATTGGATTCGGGTTTCTTGTCGAGCCAATTATTATATCATCTACATATATTGGGATTCTACGACGTAATTCTCCTATGTTTTAGAGCCTACGAGAAAGTCATCATGCAGAGGTTTTTGGGTTTTGTATATTGCAAGGGCACTCTTGTTCTATATTAGGTTTATATAGAACTATACCTATGTTTGATATATGAAGCTAACCTTGTGTTTTGTTAGTGTCCATGTATGATTGATCATATGATATGATCTGGGGCTCTTTGATGTTTGGGAAGAAGGTTTTAAAATGAGTTTTTTTTATCTGATTTCTATATATGTGATTATAATGTTGAATTTCGACTTCCAATCAAGGGTATCGTGACCCTCCCTAATCATGACCTAAATCGCCGTGTTGAATGCACATGCTTCCCTAACGCAAACCCCATCAACTCCGAATAGGACAATTTTATCATCAGAAGAACTCAATTCAATCCTGAGCAGCTAACGGACCATCCCCATCTTCTCTGATCTTTCTCGCGCCATCCTCATCATCTCCAAACTCCGTTACTATCCACAAACAAAATTGTTCCCACTCCACGCTCCATTCTTGCAATCTCTTCGCCCTCACACCGTTTCCCATGGAAGCTTCCTTAACATCCTCTAACCATTTACCAGCGCTTTGATCCTCGAACGCTGCCCATCTTACACTATTTTCAGCCAGCGAACCTAAGCCAGCAAGTCCAAGATTGTCCCAACCTTGCAGAGCTTGCCAGAAATCATGCGTCATACCATTAACATCCTGACCGAGAATCGAAGGGTCATCGTTACAAAGAGAGCAGGAAACTCCTCGTGCGAGAAGCGCTGGTAGAGGGTGTGACATGATCGAAGCGCAGAGGCGAAGGACTTCGTTCGAGATTGGACAACTTTCCACGAGAATCTTCTTTTCCTTGACCAAATCAATCAATAAAGGATGCTTGTACAAGGAAAATCCATGACCAATGCGACGAGTTCCGAGTAGAACAGCATCGAAGAGATTCTGATCAGTATCGCTGCCATCACCAAGACATTCTCCTGCATGAAAGAAGAAAGGAATTTCGACTCCTTCTTGCGCACACTGCTTCTTGAACCAGAAAAGCTCTGGCAAAAGATCTTTTAATGGTCTTCCAGCATCTTCTTGCCCGACAAGATCGTATCCAGATATGAGATCCGGGTAGGTCATCTTGATGGTTAAACAAGCATCCATATCTTCTACGATCTTTCTTGTATCCAAAACTCGAAGACCAGTCCAAATCATCCTTGCGCCCCAGAATCCCTTGCCTTCTTCTGATGCCTTAAACTTCTCGATTTCCTCTCCGAAAACTTTAAACATATTGCTGTATGTATCATCTGCAATCTCTTGACCTTCACGGTAATAAAAGAACGTGAAAGCCAGCCGTAAATCCACCCACTTAACACCATCAGCAAGTAAAGTCTGCATCATTCTCTTCATGAATGCCTTGAATATAGGCTCATAGAAGATAACTGTGTTCAAAATCGTAAAAACCGAAGAGAACTTTCTCCAGACTGCATCAACACCGTGATGATGTTCGATAGACTCGGTATCAGTAATAGTGCATCGACTCCGAAGCCAACGCAAGAATCCCTCTCGTCCACCTTCAGGAAAAGCCTCCGCAGCATCCTTCAAGGGCACAAAGCTAAATGGTTTATACCCCTCCTTCCAAATCTCCGCACCTTCTCCATCTCCCTTCTTTCTGAACCTAAACTTAACGGGCCCCGCCTCCCTACTTGCAGGAGAATCCAAAGCTCTATCACAGAAAATGCACATGCCCTCTGTCTTCAGCATTTCTTCAAACAAGAAATCATAATCGACCATCGCATCCATATGCGCATGCAAAAGTGCACCCTTAGGCATCTTCTTCACAATCTGCCACAATTTCGTCTTCTCCATCCTTTCCTTCGCCAGACTGAACATCATACCTGGATATATATTCTTTCCCGTTTCTTGCGCGACATGGTCTTCGAATTCCGAGGTCCACGTCGAGGCTTGTTCTTCAAGACGGATGCGGGAGACGATGTTGCAGGCTTCTTGCGCAAGAGGTGAGAGGGCAGATCTGAATGCATAGTCTGTTGTGAAGAATGTAAGTAAGCGAGGAGATGATAGTATATAAGGACATTACACACCACTGCGCTGCTGTTTTTCCTGATCTATAAGTGCTTCTCTTCCACTAAGGTACTTGTTAATAAACGGTTCATCTTTTGCAGGAAGACCAGCAGCTATTTCGGCATATTCATCGTCTGGTATTGTGGATGGCCATGGAAGGTCTCTGACTCTATTAGACATGCTTGTAGAGCAATTTAAATTGGTCGATGAATTGTTGACATGTAAGAGCTTGATGATAGGAGAAGTAGAATAGCTAGGTAAGCTTGAGAAGTGGCTAACAACGCTATTTGAGTATCTGAAAGCTCAAAGAGTGGAAATAAACCAATTTCTGATTATCTCCTCACTTCACTAACAAATCTTCGATATCAATCTTAAATCACTCTGCTACATAACCCCAAAAATGAATCATCGGCTAAAGATTACAGAATAGGTAGGTAGTGGTTGTTGCACCAAAGCAGAAATGGGGGATGGCGGGGTCCTTCCGATAAGAGCGATAAGAGACTTTCTAAAATGACCCTTATCCTTGATGAGTGAGAGTGAATTGGTTTTGGCTACATATATGTTACGTATTGATGTGACCTTCGAAAGTAGGATTGATTCTCTTATTTAAGGGTTCGAACCCATTCAATATGGCTTTAGATTACCGAGTACGAAATGAGTCCAATACATCGGATATCACTGGTAAGGAACTCCTTAGCCGCTTAGAGAGCCGACTATTAGCTGAAGAAGGTTTCTTATTAGTTGATCTACCACAATCCAGGTGTGTTGATGAAATATTAGGGCTGCTGCATACACTTTTTGGGAGCCCGCGGGAATGAAAGGACAGATGAAGAGGGGAAACCCCTTGCGATCCATTCCCGCCTGAGCAGGCCTATGATTGTCCCATTTCGTATCATACAATCACGCTCATACCCTCACATTACCATAGAACACACAACAAGTTCGATTATTCTTCTCCGGTCATCAAGAGCGTGCGTGCTAAATATAAAGTCTGAGAGAATCATATTATATCACACCACATTCAGCTCTATGGCTCTGATTAAAATTATACCAATCTTGGAATGCTTCAATGATGTGCTGTTCTCCCAATGTTTCCGTCCCTGTATCCAGATGATCATCTACAACATACTCTTTGGCATGTTTTTGAGAGCCTGCCTTACTCCTAAATCGCCTAATACCTCCTCGGCTCCGCCCAGAATAGCATCGAATTTGTACCTACAAAATGTTAGCAAGATCATTTCCAATCAAAACTTCCCATAGCATGGATACTCACGTTCTATGGAACATCTCAATGGTTCTTCCCATCCCACTCTGAGTAAGTGCACGTCCACCAAAAATCTGCACAGCTTCATCTGCACATTCATGAGCTGAACGGGTAGCGAACATCTTAAGGAGACCGATTGGACCCGCGAGATGGGTCGCTTGTTGTTTGTATGGCATCAAAGTCATCTGATATGTGATATTCTCCAACCATGCTTGGTTCGCCTCACAGTGAGATATCATCTTAGCAAGTCTATAAAGGTCAGTTGGGAGTTTCATCTGCACTTCAGGAAGCAAAACTTACTTTTGTCGGATGACTGGCTGATCAGTCAATTTCTTGCCAAATACCAATCGTTGGTTACTCCACTTGATACACTCCTCTGTTGCTAGTCGCATCATGCGAGTAACACCACTAGCCATCATCCATCTTTCATGGTTGAAGTTACTGAGGATAACGTGAATACCCTTGTTCTCTACTCCCAAAAGATTTTCAACTGGGACCTTTACGTTATCGAAAGTGACGTAGGCAGTTCCAGCTGTGGGTGAGTAGGAGGTTTTTATTGGTGTTGTCTCTACACCTTCGCCTCTTTCAATCAATACGACAGACAGTCCCTTATCTAGAGAGCGTGTTAGTATGTTATTGAGCATGAGAAGTTGTATTTAGTAATACCTGTTTTGACACCAGTTACGAAGTAATCGCAAAAGACCCCGTTAGTGATCCATTTCTTAGTACCATTTACGATATAGTGTTTGCCATCTTTGGTCTTCTCCGCGGTTGTTCGAATACCTGCGACATCAGATCCGGCAAATGCTTCAGTAATAGCCAAACAAATCTTCTTCTTCCCACTAAATACCTCTGCGGCAATTTTGTTCTTCCATGCCTCATCGTTGGCAAATTGAAGAACTGCCGTCAGGGAAATGGTCATACCAGCCTGAAATTAAGTGTTAGCCATGTATTGAAATATAGAGTAGACTCTACATAGAACCATGGATTAATAACTAACCATATTACCATCTTGAAATCCTCTTGCATTAGCGCGAACCATCTCCTGTCCGACGATCATGTCATGAAAATAATCGAACTCTTCCCCCTTCACGGCGCCATCCATAAGGTTAACACCATGTAGATGTTTCCCTGGGCCTAATCTCATATGTAAGATCCCCATCTTCGACATTCGATCAATCAAATGTTGTGGAATATGGGCACCAGTTTTTTCACACTCCTGAGCAACAGGTGTAACGTATTGATCCGTGAAAATTCTCATTGCCTTTTGCAACCTCCTATGACTCTCATTGTAATAAGGACTCTTGAATTGTGGAGTTAACCATGTAGGTTCTCCGTATGGCACGACACTCAAATCCCCGACATTCTGTTCAATAACTTGCGATTTCTCGCCTTCAATTGTGCCAATGCATAGATTCGAGTATTTTTGTAGGACTTCTTGTCGATGTAGATTATAGAATGCTTCGGTTGCGTCTGTACCGGCAACTTGTTTCAAGACAGATTCTCCTCCTGGATGAGCATCGACGAATTCAGTGGCATCGTAGACCTTGCTGTCGATTATAAACCAGAGAGATTCCTCGGTGTTATTTCTGGAGACTTCGTCTCGTGTGAGGGTGTGGTGAGGCATTATGATGTATTGAAGGAAAGTAACTTCGGCGCAAGATAAGACAATTAATGAGAGAATCAGAGCATAAAAGGAGAAGAAAAGAAAGATCACGAAGTCAGCATAACCTGGAGATCCGGAACGATTGGAACGCGTCGTGATTACTACTTGCAGTGGGGAATGTACCGAAATCTGGGGAACGGGGGCAAAATACCGATGTTCAATCAACCAATTGACGTTCTCGAATTACTAGCATGTCCGGACTGCAATCCAAAGCTTTCGGATATTTGAATTGTACACTTTGTGAATTCAATATTTGTTCTCATCAATTCGTACTCTCGTCACTGACGTCGGATGAGTACATTGCAATGAGGTGGATATATAGTATAAGCTAGACACACCAAATTCAGCCGTATTCAGGCATCGTCGTGTTTCCACAAAGCACTGCGTAAGTTTTACTCATACCTCGCCAGGATAAATTGTAACCTTACATGTGCGCATGTTTTCAAACCGCAAGGAGGCTCACCGGAGAAACCACGCATTAGATATAACATAAATCCATTGCTGTTTTTAAGGACCACCACAAGTCTATGAAAATCTTTGTCCATATCTGAATGATGTTCAGTTCAAATGTTCTTCCAGTTATTTTCGAATTAACGGCAGGGAGTCTCGGGAGTGTATGGAATGTGTATTATACTATCGCTTAGAGGATTGGTATCCCATTTACAAACACTATATAACCCAGATGAGACTTTGCGGGGTAAATTTCCCTAAAGCTCAAGATTGAGAATTCTACTCTTGATCATGGCTGAGCATGGCAATCGATATATCCATCTTCAAGATAAAAACAACAAGGAAACTGATACAGTGCGAATGCGGAGAAGACAGAAGGTAGGTACCTCGGATGAACCATTCAGCCTACCAGGTTGTCTACCAGATCGGCCAATGATATCTTATTTATCATATCCATCAAATCGGTCTATCTGACATGCATCTCTACTATTGGAAATCTAGTGATATCTATTTGTGTGTATGGATAATCCATTTTGCACTCTGCATATTGCACTTCCGTTGATTCTCGTGGCAATAGATGGCGGATAAAAGCCAT
Organism: Botrytis aclada; assembly: GCA_014898285.1. Lineage (NCBI taxonomy): Eukaryota > Fungi > Ascomycota > Leotiomycetes > Helotiales > Sclerotiniaceae > Botrytis > Botrytis aclada. The sequence continues at coordinate 2,412,738 of RCSV01000008.1, forward strand.
AGATATGACTGCGATCCCAATGAAGTCATCACTATCAGATCGTTCTCCAATTGGAACAGTTTCCGATGCATACCAAGCCGGGGACTGACCCAATTCAGGGCGATGGCGTTGGAGGGGTGCATCGATAGCTTCTTTGCATGTTCCCCGCGTTTACTGAAAGGATGTAGAGTATATAGTTCTGATTCCATCTGAAAACCTAACAAGGCGATTTATTGATCGTTGCGGAACCGATATTTCAAGCTGAAGCTTCTGTCTTTGAAATTGAACGATATGCATCTCCAGGGAATCGCCACATGGCTCTTGATCTCCCTCACTGTGGCCCTACCCGCTCCAGAGAGACGTCAATTAGCACCTTCAGTTCAAATATCACATGCCAAAATCATTGGATCTAGCACATCAGGAATTGACACATTCAAGGGAATACCCTATGCCCAACCGCCTACCGGATCTCTCCGCTTAAAACCTCCCAAAAGTATCACCAAACACCTGGGAACCATCCAAGCAACCAATGTCCCCACAGCTTGTCCCCAAGGATCCGCCTCCGGTCCCGTCGGCGAAGATTGTCTAACACTCAACATACAACGTCCATCAAACATCACCCGACACTCCAAACTCCCCGTGCTCTTTTGGATCTACGGCGGTGCTTTCGCAGGCGGCTCCACCCAATCTTTCGACGCAACCCAACTCCTTCAGACCTCCATTTCTAGTGCCCAACCTTTCATCTACTTAGCCATAAACTACCGTGTAGGAGGTTTTGGTTTCCTCGCCGGTTCCGAGATCTTCAAAGATGGATCTTCCAATCTCGGCTTATTAGATCAAAGATTGGGTCTCCAATGGGTCGCTGACAACATTGCTTCCTTTGGAGGTGATCCCAATAAAGTCACCATATGGGGCGAATCCGCAGGTTCAATTTCAGTATTCGATCAAATGGCTCTTTATGGCGGCCAATACAATTACAAAAACAAGCCTCTATTCCGTGGCGCAATCATGGATTCCGGCTCCATCACTCCCGCCCAACCAGTCGATAGTCCGCGCGCACAAACAGTATACGACCAAGTTGTACTCGCCAGCGGCTGTCAAAATGCCACCCACACACTCAAATGTCTCCGCGCCATCCCTTACGAAAAGTTTCTCTCCGCAACCCTAACTCCCCCCTCCTACACATCCTACACATCCCTCGCACTCTCCTATCTCCCCCGCCCCGACCACAAAAACGGCGTTCTCCCCGCCTCCCCCGAAATCCTCGCTTCCCACGGCCAATTCGCCCCTATCCCCTTCATAATCGGCGACCAAGAAGACGAAGGCACATATTTCGCTCTCGTCCAAACAAACCTCACCACCACCTCCCTCCTAACCAAATACCTGCAAACCATCTTCTTCCCCTCCGCGCCCCCCTCCAAAATCGCCTCCCTAGTCGCCGCCTACCCCGACGACCCCTCCTCCGGCTCCCCCTTCAACACCGGCCCAAACTGGAACATCTATCCACAATACAAACGACTCGCCGCCCTCCTCGGCGACCTCGTCTTCACCCTCTCCCGCCGCCTCTTCCTAACCTACACATCCCACACCCACAAAAACGTAAAAACCTACTCCTACCTCTCCAGTTACGGCTACGGCACCCCCATTCTCGGCACCTACCACGGAAGCGACATCGGAGTCATCTACGGCCAATCCCTCGGGTTCCCCCAACAATCCATCCAAAAATACTACCTCAACTTTCTATACACCCTCGATCCGAATCTCAGCGCGAATATTCATCACGCATATGGCAGCGATAGTGGGAATCACAACCCCGACCCCAGCACAAATCTAAATACAAACACAACGGCAAACGCAAACGCAAACGCAAACGCAAACGCAAACGCAAACGCAAACGCAAACACAACGCAGACTCTCTTCTGGCCTCCCTGGACCCCGCAGAAAAAACAACTTCTCAATTTCCAAGCCGCGCAGAATGTATTGATCACGGATGATTTTCGTCAGACGCAGTATGAGGTGATTAAGAATATAGTGGGGGTTTTGCATGTGTGAGTGAGGAATGAGATAGGCGCGCGAAGTGCGGGGTTGTTGATTTTGGGTGTCTGGCTATATCATCCTCCCGATGAAGAGGATCCTTGTATATTGTATACTATATACACACCACACTGATAGAGTGTTGTTATTTTGGTGATATGTTGTGCATGATATAATGCTTATACTGCCGGCAGCAGCATAGGGGAAATTATGTCGTTCTTAAAGCTTTTTTTTTTTCAATCGTGATACAATACTCAACCTCACTTGAGTACAGATATTGCCAATCTTTCTTGTAATTTGTGTCAATTCGTTCGCTAAAATAAGTCTACAGCCGTGTAGAGAATACCAAGCGTATGTTGGTGAAACCTGCACCATGGTATATTTATGCCTCATCCCAAGTCCCATTCACCCATTGCCAATCCTATTGCCTTGTCCTCAGCCCCGTGCCCAATCCATCCATGCCCCAATTTGTACGCTAAAAATCACAAACTAACCAAACACCACCCATGTATCCACACCAGGAATTCATAAAATCATAGTATCCAAGCATCCATCAACTATTTCTTCTCATCTTCGACCTCCGCTTCATGATTTTCCCATCTTCTCTTAACCATTCGAACCCATCTTCTCCTTCTCCATTCTCCCCTCCTACCAGCCCCGTCAACCTCACTCGCTTCCTCCCAGCTAATCGGTACGCCTTTCTTTCCTCTCATACTTCCTAAATTACTGGTACTCCCCGTATCCATGACGCCCACAGAATCCTCATCTTGTCCCTCGTACCTAATATCATAAACCCATCTTTCACCCTCTGTCTCCACCTCTACACCCGTGATAATTCTTTCTTCAACCCATTCTCTACTCCACAGATCCAACGCCCATTTCTTTTCGCTCCATTCCCAACCTCTTGGGCTCTTTACATCCTCGAAAAAGCGACATCCGATTGGCCGCCCACTTTCAATTCGCATACTACTCATAGGATCATAAGGTGAGCTGCTAAATACCCAATGTTCCCACTCGCCTGCACGAGAAAGCTTTTGGAGCTCAAAGATTTCCACTTCGCGGGTTTCGGGAGAGGAATCGAGGATGATGTCGTGAGAAATGAAGGTTTCGAGACTAGTTTGCAGGGGTTTTGCGCGGGGTTGTACAACTGTCGTATGTGTTGTGACCATCTGGCGTTGAATGGTTGGATGTCCGAGAGACGTAATGGTCCAGCCGATTGTGAGGAAGATAAAGCGCCATGGCATGAGATGAGAAGCGATGAACATAAATGCTGCTGTTACTACGAGGAAAAGAAACAGAGTAGATGAGAGTGGTTCGTTGGAGAAATTTGTGGAGGGAGATATTAGAGCAATTACTGTATCGTGTAGGCGAGAGAAATCTTCCATGCAGTTTTGGAGATCGCGCATGTTTCGGAAGAAATCTTTAGAGAGCTCTTTCACGGGTTTGACAACCGGAGCTGGAGCTATTGGTGGGCCTGTTGTGGAATATGTGAATGAGTCCGTAGTTATAGATGTAGGAGGCGCGGGGTGACGAGCAATGAAAGAAGGTATGAGGATTGCGAGAAGAAGAACCGCCAACGGAAGAACGGTAAGAAGATATGGATCTAGGCAGACGAAAGCATATACTGCAAGAAACGAGAGAGTGTGCGACCATTGTTTCCAGCTTAGGAGACGTATTACTTTGGCTTGGAAGACGAAAACCACTCCTATTCTCGCATTGAATCTTCTGAAATTATTCGACATGGTTGTTATATTGAAAGCAGGTCTCTCAACAAAATTTGGAGGAGTTGCCGCCGTATCCTTTCCATTTTCGCCAAGTTCCTCAACTGGTATTACCTGTTGTAATAATCTGTTGTAATCAGTAGAGTCCTAGTAAGATGACCATCATCGCAATATAGAGTCTACGTACTTTTCAAGTAATCTATCTTGTACAGTTGCCGAAGTTTCCGAAGCTTTACTGTGTGCCTTTTTGAAGTTCTCCTTCAACTCCAGTTTGTGTCTTCTTAGTCTTTCTCGCGCCCCCTCTTTCTTAGATGCCCCATTTGTATCCTCTACATCGTCATTAAGGTCGTCTGTATGATCGAATCTTATCACCGGGATAGGATCATCACGATTCACAAACGCATTTGCCGTAAACTCATCCATCTTCTGAGACTTTTTGAAATGTTAGGCTTCTTCGCGAATCGAGGGGTTGTGTCTGAGTTGGAATTCCAATGATCCTTATAAAGATCAATGAGGGGGCAATCTATTCATAGAAGAAACCGTTCAGTCGCAGTGTTTCGTTTCTTCACTGATAATAAGGTTCCAGCCCATGTGGTAAGTGAATAACATGCTTCGAATTAATTGAAAAATGATTCCGGTTGTGAAAATTTAGTTGAGGTTTGACCAATTCTATAATGTTTGTCTACGAAGCTCAAACATCTTGGTGTTTGAAGTTGACGCGCTTAGCGATCGATGAACCTACCTGCGGCAGAAGAAGGCATGACGTTTTTGCCGCTGCCCACCGACCACCGACCGACCGACAACCACTCGCAATTGGGCTGAAGGGGTTGGATTTCGGACTTGACTAAATTTCGACTGGATCGAAAAAATAAATTTCCTTCGTTCCGTCTTACCGCGGTAATAGACTTCCTTCTTATCCACGCAAGGAGCTATAATTTAAGTTTATTGGGTATGTATTGAATATGGGCTCAGTACTTTTGGGATCCGGGAATCAATTGAAGATTCCCCAGAAATCATAGCAAATGATCTTGGAATTGAGGAAAACGGCAATGAATAAGTATAAAACGCTGTTAATCCATGATCAAGTTAACGGCTACATGGTACCGCTTATGCTGTTGTGTGACCCCTATTCCAAGCTCAAGCTATAGATTATACATGAAGCAGTACCATACCGTACTTTCTTTCGTACAGAAACATCCTGCGAGGGTACAACGCCAACCAGCCTGAATAGCATCATATCATGGCTTCACACCCAAGTCAGTTTTTGTCGTTGAAACATGGTTTTGCCTTTATCAATCTTTTAACTGGGTAATGTTCTTATCACTAGGAATATTTTTCTTACTCAAAACATTGCCTGCACGTGTCAGGGGCTGACAAACTAACAAGCAAGAAGAAAGGCAACTGGCTTGGTCTTACCTACCTACTTGCTAGTATTTGGTGACGGAAGCAGGTGATGCTTTGATGGATGAAAACAGCATCGTGGGAAAAAGGGGTGTGACATCCTGTTTGCATTGTTGTACATTCTCTATGCTCTAGGTGGATCTGTACCTCACAGAATTTGATGTTTCGATGCTCCCTACATGCGATATACGTTAGTGGAGGAATTAGTTGGTGTTGCCATGGTGTACAAAAATCTGAAGCCGAGTAGGGCAGAAACCTTCATGGAGCATAGTCTCCATAAGATTGCATATATTAGAAAGAAAGAGAGGAGAGAACGAGGGCTCGCTCAACACAAATTCAGATAAGATTAAGTTAAACTTTGTAGGAGAAGAAAGTCTGTTGTTTATCTAGAATCCAGCTTCAACTGCGAGATAAATCAGTGTACTACTCTAGATCGAATTAGATACCTAGGTAGATTCTTTGACCCAGGTATCAACTTGCATCCTGGGTACTCGAGCAAGCAACTTCAGAAACCCTACACTCATAATCTTACCAGTCCAATTTGCCATGTATCAATGTGCATGCTACGGAGCAGATAGATTGAGAAATCCATACATCCCATCATTCACATAATATAACTTCACTCCCAATAATCATCTTGTGTTAGACATACCATGATATCCAGCGTTTTGCAACCTTGACCTTCCTCCGCCAGACCATCAATATTTGATACTCGGTATATACTAAATACAGATAGATTACCGGACCCCGTAAACAATCTATCCATCCATCCATCCATCCATCCATCCATGGGTGTCCTCATTAACCAACGATATAATCATCAAATAATCCTTCCCTATAGTAAGGAAGCATTGAAAGCATTGACAGTGGTAATAAAGTTGTGATTGCATTGCTTGGGTCTCCTGGAAAGAGTTCGTCGTCTTGCAGAATTTGCGATTAACTTTATTGATGGTCTCAACATAGTACCAAGAGAAGAAGATGTGAGGGGGCGAGGGGGCGAGGGGGAGGCGTTGGTGTTGTTCGAGGTGCAGACTCAAGAGTGAATAAGATAACAAGCCACCTTGACCGCCGAGACGATCAGAATTCAGTACAGTACCTCTACCTCAAGTCTCAAGTAGCTCGCATTCTAGCATTCTATTTAAACCGTACTACAATTGGTTAGTTTGGTTCATTGAATGGATTTTGTACATTTTTCTCAATTTTGATAGGCTCAACATCTTTAAGTGTACTCCATCTTACTCAGGTGTACTTTGATTTCATTGGCTCATTGATGGGATTTTGATGATTTTACGATTTTATTGTTGCATCTATTCCAATTTGATAGGCTCAAAAGTCATCTCGTTATATCTAGCAAGAAGCAAAGAGACTTCCCTTCCTGCCTACTTACTGTATGCACATACTACTCGTACATTAACATAACGGCACCAAAAGAAAAGGACCCCAGTCATCTATCTCGTCTTCCAGTCGCCCAGTCCCCAGCCTATCCATCAGTCTCCCAGCCCAGTCGCCCAGTCTTCCAGTACGCTCAGTCAACTCAGTCACTCAGTCACTCCATCCAGAATCTAGATCCACTTTTTGTTTCTATAGGCAACGGAAAAGACCTTGATCATAAACCCCCAACCCTGAGCCACCTCGAATCTCCAAAAGGTACGGGAAACATCAAGCTTTTATCCCATTCGCAGTACCAGTAACCAGTAACGGGAACGTACAGGTACAGGCTTGCAATCCATCCCCAAAATATTGTTCAACTTCTATTAGTCTATCTGCAGCCTCAAAGAGACTGACTCTCCATACAATCAAAAAATACACCATCCACCGCTACCTTCATTTCACTACTAAACACAATCCACGAACCATTTCTCGAGATATCTTCCAAACCTCGAATACACAAAGAGGATACCATCAATTGACGCGCTTTGTTTCTGTGGAGAAGGGAAAAAAAAAAGATATTGACTCTCGAGAGACACAGATAGCTTTCTTCTGCATTTTACTGGGTTACCATTTACAACGACTTCCCTGTTTACTAGTTATACCCTACGACGGCCATTTGAAATGAGATAGTCTATCGACAAACTCGGCCCTTAAACGGACTGAGCTCAAGGAAAAGCAAAATCCTTTACTCGAGATTAATTTCTGTCGCTGGCTTCCCCCAGTGACTTTAGTTCCTTATTCATGATTCGGGAACAGAGGGCTCCTTCAGGTCCACGACCTGACCTTTCACCCAACAGACAGTAAGATTCACAACCTTCAAGAAGGGAGCCATTCGAGGCGCTCATATTCACTAATATTTTTAACAGAAGGATATCTGAGAATTACCCTCCCAGTGTCGGCACAGGAGGTTCGCGTCTGATAGCTGGGACAGAGCCTACACTGCATGCTCCACAACGAAACAATCATACTTTATTTACATTTGGGGGTCACAACGACGATAATTCGGCTTCTTACGACTTTTTGCCTTCTCCCAGTTTCGACGACCTGCAAACTAGCATCTCCAATGAACTACAGCTTGCAGCACAATATCCGGCAACAGGTGGGGGAGATTCAATGCCGAGAGAGAAGCCTTCAATGGGGGAAATTAAAGCATCCATGAACAATGGGCGAGGGATAGGTTCTGCGCGTGGAGTGTCTGGACCACGGCCCGCGAGAACCTCCTCTTTTCAACGTAGGCAGAGTGTGAGCAATCGTCAAGGTAGCATATCTTCAACAGCTTCTTCAACTGCATCGGGGAATATGGACCCACCATCTGCTCCTCTAGCTGTTCGAACCCGACGAAATCAATATCCTCCGATATCTGGAAGTGCTGCCGCCAATGCGCCTGCTGCTAGAATACCGCGCAGGTCTGTAGGTGGTGCTGAGTCGGATAGCTCGAGCAAGGCAGGAACCACACCAAGACGACGTCCGAGTCTTGCTCCGAGTACATCGTTACAATCTTTGTCAGATGCTGCCAATGCATCTGCAAGAATGACTAATACAGGGGTTCCGAGTTATATGGATGGTGCAAGAGGTACCACTGCCTCGAGAGCAGCTAAAACTAAATCTTTACAACCTCCGAGTAAAGGGCAACCCCAAGTTTCTATTCAGCCTGGTACACCGGATCACAGTAGATCATCATCCCTTGCTACAAAGTCACCAGGAAGGCCCAGTGGAACAGGAATACCTGCAAGCACACCATCATCGACCTCGAAGCGGATGTCAGTTTTGCCAGGTACTTCCCATGCAAGTGGACTTGGGGCTAGAACCATCAGCCCTACGGATACTCGAAGGGCCAAACGATTATCGACTCATCAAGGAAATCCTACTGTTTCGCCAGGTACACCGCCAACTCCACAGCCTGACTCGTATCCGGCATTAACTCCTCGAGGGTCTTCAAGGTCCCCTTCAATGTTACCTCGCAAGGTCCCCACACCTTCATCATCTCGAACTACCCCGGATAGTAACCGTAAGTACAATTCTGCTATTTCAGCTGCTTCAAGTACAAGCTGTAACACATCTCGAAATACTACAGGTTCCTTGCAGCCTCGAGTGTCATCACTTGCCCCCACAACATCAAGGTTACCAACACCCAAGTCACGAAATGTTCATAGCTCAGCTGGTAACAATGAGGAGGAAGATGTTCCGCCAGTTCCTGCGATACCCAAAGCGTATGAATCCCCCAAAGATTCTCCTATCGAAACTCCGTTTTTCGCCAAAAGGAAATCAAGTATGCCGTTTGATGCTAGTAGTATTAACAGTACTTCAACAAACAGCATTTCGGGTAGGAACTCTGCACGTGAACCGATCAAGATTGAACGAGAGCCAAAGAGGTCGAGGCATGCGCCACCTAGCTCGAACTCAGATCTTGAACAGCAAAAGCAAAATACCACGACTCCCAAGAAAAAGAACCTTCAGCCACTTCGTCTGCCACCCTTAAATTTGTTACCATTAAGTGCTCCTACAGCTGCAAAGGCTGTGGCCATATCCAATCCTGAGCCCTTACCAAATGGTGCCATTACACCTCCACCTAAGAGGACAAATACAAAAACTCCAAGTTCACCCATGACAGCTTCCAAGACCTCATTCTTCTCCCGTCGTAACGAAGATAAATCGGAGCACCATATGCCAAAAATGCGGAGCAACAGTTCTATTCATCATAGACCTACGGAGTCTTCTTCGCAAGTATTTGGAAGTAACAGTGGGACAAAGCCCATACCTATAGCTAATAACCGTCCACCACCGCCCAGGGAAACCTCCCCATATTTATCCTCATCTCTGCCCAAGAACAACGCTGGCCAGCATCTCATGCCTCGATCCAAAACTAGTGGTGATTTCACTACAATGGACACATCGACGACTGAAAACAAGCCAGCAAGATTGACTGGACCACGTGCGTTAAAGGTCAATAGGTTGGCTAAAACTGACACTCCTGCGGAAGTCTCAAGTCCAGAAGAACCTCCAACACCATCTTCAACAACTTCATTGCGAAGAAAGTTGAGTCTTGGTTGGAAGCGATCTGGATCGAAGAACACCGCCAGCAATGCTCAAGCAACGGGTGGAAGAGAAGCCAATCAACCACCACCTCCACCAAAACATGATAATATGCCACCACCTAGGTTGCCTGCTTCTTCTACCATGAATAATATGAGTAGCAATCATAAGGAGATTCCTAGTCCTAGTCCCTCCGTCAAGTCAACCACTACCACTTATCTCAATTCCAGTCGAAGGAAGAGCTCAGTTTCGAGCCTTAATATGATCACAGGTCACGACAGAACAAAGAGTGATAGCTGGGGGTTGAATCGAAACAGTCCGAAGAAAGAGACATCAACTGACTCGATGGCTTCTGAGAGAAATATTCCAACCGCGACTTCTCGAACTACATCTTCTGTTATGCATAGAATGCTCAATCCAAAGGCTTCTAGTACTAGTATTAGACATCAAGATCACTGGACAGCGGAATTGGACAAGGATGATCTTCTGGCGGAAGAGGAGATGAAGAAGCTTGGCAACAAACGAAAGGAAACAGAGACTGCAGCTCGTCAATTAGATGCTCTAAGAAAACGTGCTACTCCTAAGGATCGAGCGAACCCTCAACAGGCTCTCAAACTTGTCTCGCATCTCAACATTTACGAGAAAGGGGAAATTGTTGATTACAAGGACATTTACTTCTGTGGGACATCTAGTGCAGCTAAACATGTTGGTCAGCTTCAATCCGATGCCGCCAATTTCGGGTATGATGATGAAAGAGGGGATTATCAAATTGCCACTGGAGATCATCTCTCATATCGTTATGAGATTATCGATGTTCTTGGTAAGGGAAGTTTTGGTCAAGTCGTAAGATGTATCGATCACAAGACTGGAGGATTAGTGGCTATTAAGATCATCCGGAACAAGAAGAGATTCCATCAGCAAGCTTTGGTAGAGGTTAACATCCTCCAAAAGTTGCGCGAATGGGTATGTAATTTCAATCGCTTCACCCAGTAACCTGCTAACATATATAGGATCCCAAAAACAAGCACAGCATGGTCAACTTTGTTCAAAGCTTCTACTTCCGTGGTCATCTTTGTATCTCTACTGAACTTTTAGATATGAATCTCTATGAGCTCATCAAAGCTCATTCTTTCCGAGGTTTCTCACTTAAGATCGTTCGACGATTTACAAAGCAAATGCTCAGCAGTTTGTTGCTTTTGAAATCAAAGAAGGTCATTCATTGTGATCTGAAACCCGAAAATATTCTCCTCGCTCACCCTCTTCATTCGGAGATCAAGGTTATTGATTTTGGGTCAAGTTGCTTCGAGAACGAGAAGGTATACACATACATTCAATCTCGATTTTATCGATCGCCTGAAGTTATCCTTGGTATGACATATGGTATGCCGATAGATATGTGGAGTCTTGGATGTATCTTGGCGGAACTTTTTACTGGAGTGCCCATATTCCCTGGTGAAAACGAACAGGAACAACTCGCCTGCATCATGGAAGTGTTTGGTCCACCGGAAAAGCATCTGATTGAGAAAAGTACTCGTAAAAAGCTTTTCTTTGATTCTCTCGGGAAACCACGCCTCACGGTATCTTCAAAAGGACGCAGACGTCGACCATCCTCGAGATCTCTTCAGCAAACCATCAAGTGCGATGACGAAGTTTTCCTTGACTTCTTGGCACGTTGTCTCAGGTGGGATCCTGAAAAGCGTTTGAAGCCTGATGAAGCTGTTAGGCATGAATTCATCACTGGTCAAAAGGCTGCTGCTCCACCTCGTATCAATACTCGAATTGACTCGCCAATAAAGCGACACAATACCACCGCTGCACCTGCTTCCAATAGACCCCTTCCAGAACCACCTGCTTACAAGAGTGGTTCATCTGTTCGGCCACCAGCAGCTGGGACAAGTCCAAGTAAAGCTCTTCCGCCTCGAAGACAATCCAATGCCACAACGTTGACTGGACCTCCTGGGCCAAAACGTACAAGTACTGGAACCGTGGCAATTTCCGGTGGTAGCAGCTTGCCCCGAGTCACACGAAGTGTCAGCTCGAAACAGGATTTAGCATCAGCGGGGGCATCGGCAGCTATGAGTAGTCGGCGAGCATTATAGAATATGTAATGTATGAAACGAAAAGTGTTGAGAATGAAAAAATCATTCATACCACTCATTGGGTACATAAGGAGCGGATTATACGAATAGACGAGTTTTTATTGCTTCACTGCCATTTTCTTCCTTTCCTTCGTTTGAAGTTGTCCTTTATTGCATAGCAGCGAGGTCGGCCGGAGCATTTTTTTTCTTATTTTTTTTTCTTGTCACATGTCTTTCCAAGATGCATACCCACTACGCAACAACTATACATACCCCATTCGTTTAAAAGCATCATGCGAATCGTATAACTCTAGCCGAAGCCTTTCATTTGATATACTGAAAGTTGATCAGGCGTTCTCGTGGCAGCAGGGCTGTAAGCTGGAACAATCTGGAGTATCCTTTTTGTGGGCGGACCGCGCATTCATTGATACGCATATAAACACTACTATAATTTAATTTGACGTCTTTCATTCACGAAATTATTTACTGGGAGTTTGGGAGTTTTTTGATTGCGAAAAGATGGGTTGGAGGGGGAGGTGGAGGAGGTCAAAAAGATTTGTGGGGAGGGGGGGAAGCTTGTTTGAAGAAGCCTGTTTGCATGTAGGGGAGCTTGTTTGTATGGAGATTCTGGTCGTGGTGAATGCAATGCATTGTAAAAGGAAGGAAGGAAGCGGGTACGGATTGGAATTAAATGATAGGGAATTGATGAATAGCATTGAGATGAATAAGATGAATAAATTATGTATATTAATGATTTGTACTTTTGTTTTCTCTCTGATGGTGGTGATGGTGGTGGTGATGATGATGATTTTGATGTTTAGGTTTAGGTTTATGTCGATGCTGCTGCCGTTGAGTGGGTGTGGTTGGGGAGTTTAGTTTCATAGCTGAGCTGAGTGGTGAGGGGATAGAGAATAGAGGATAGATAGGTGGTCTGCTGGCTGACTGGATTATAGCTTGTGCTGTTCTGGAATATGCAAATGTAGATAGATTGTATGTAAGGTAGCTGGTTGGTTGGATAGTTGGATGGATGGCTGGGTCGATAAATAAATAGATAAATGGATGAATAAACAGACAAATGATAAAGGAATGAATGAATAGATGGATTAAAAGATTAACAGAGCTCTTGTATATATAGTCTTTAATAGTTATCTTTGTTTTGCGTCGTGTTGTGTTGTGTTGTGTTGTTTTGTGTTGTTTTGTGTTGTGTTGTGTTGTGTTGTGTTACAACGTCATTGTTATTATTGTGTTATCATCATCATCATATATCCTCCTGTGCAATGTGCCGTGTTGTGCCGCGTGGTATAGGTATTGGTCTGGGTTTAGGTATTGGTCTGGGTTTAGGTCTGGATATTAGAAGTACCTACCCCCCATTCCTTATATGCAAAGCATATATATATAGCTTCTACGTGCTTGCTTATTGTGTTTACAGAATCTGTTTCGTTCACTATATCTCTCCTAATACCATATCCACACAAGCCAGAAGTACAAAATTAAACGAATATAGAAGATGATGATCCGGCACTCGCACTGCATAAATAAATGAATCACATCCACTTTTCATGATAATATCATATGATATCATTGAGTTGTTAAACTATGTCGCCTCATTAACCCCGACCACATTCTATCTCACTTCCTTCGAGGACATTCATTCAAATATCCATGCATACTCTTTCTCCCACTCCCACTCCCACTCCCACTCCCACCTCAGTCCCATTCCCACTCCACACTGGATTAAGAGATGTCCCACCAAAATAGCTAAAGCCTCTCATTCTCGTAAAATCTGCTACCAAAAATTCAACATCTATCTCATCAATCCGTAATCCATAGAAATTATCATTAAGGAGAGTCGTCGACTCGTAAAGTCATAATATATCATGCGTATCCGTCGTAGGTGTGTATGTATGTCGTCCAAAACCATCGTCCAAAACTGTGTAAGAAATCGCCAAAAAAGTCCTCCATCATCTTCATAAATACCATTGTCAAGAATAAGGAGTTTATCGTATATTTATCCCTTATCTTCACCACATCTTGATATGATTCCTTCTTCTCAAACATAAAAGCACTCAAAGAAACCAAGCAAGCACGGCACCAGCAGCTGCAAGACCACCTGCACTGAGAACATTAGCAGCACCCGTATATTCAGGCGCGCCAGTTCCAGTGGCAGTTTTACTTGGTCCAATGGGTGTGGCAGTTGCGCTTCCACCAGCACCTGATCCGCCGGTTGTGCCGTTGTGGACTCCTGAGCTGCCAGCACCTGATCCGCCACCTGATCCGCCGCCTGATCCACCACCCGAACCTCCTCCCGAGCTACCAGTTCCGACAGCGGTACCGGATGAGAAGATAACGGTTATAAGACCTGATGATGGGTCGATAACAGAAGTGGTAGAGAAAGTAGGGGCTGTAATTAATGGAGGAGTTATGATAGTAGTGGAGACAGTGGGTGGAGTGACAGATGGGAGAACTACTGAGGTGGAGGTAGGACAGAAGGTTGTGGTGTAGGTTATGAGTTCGGTTGTTGAACCTTGGATGATCGTCGATGTGCCAGTTGATGTTGTAGTTGTTGAACCGTTGAGAGATGAGGTAGCGGAGGGGTGTGGAATGGGTGTGCAATTGGGAAGGGTGAAAGTACCGTTGGATTTGCCGGAGCCACCTTGGACGATACAGCTTTGAGTTGTTAGTTGTGTGATATTCAAGATCAGAAGTGAACAATGAAATAAGATGATATAGTTCAAGGATGACCAATGAGAGTGGAGGTGGATGCGATAATATGAGATAAAAGGATGAGATGTAATGACATACTTCTTAGAACAAGCAGCATCACCACTCATGTCACTAGTCTCCCAGCATGGTGAATAGTTCACACCATAAGGGAAGTATCCGGCAAGGTTGTCATCACAGTTCCCTGGTTGACCAATGCCATTTGTACATCGAATGATAATAGGACCACCGAGAGATGAACTTGCGCAGTAAGCACCATTGGCAATAGGGCACGAGAAGGTTCCAGTAGTCGAGTTACTATAGTGGTGTTAATTCAGTTGAGCCTGATGGACGAAGAGGTGATCTATAGTATTGATCTAGGGTTGGAGGGGTAACTGACTAGGTGACTTGAGCACTGCTTATACCCGCGAGAGCAGCAATTGCCGCACTAAGAGTAGCGAACGACTTCATTGTTCTTGATCTCTGATTCAGTATATTATGATTTGATTATCGTTATAACCAAAACTTTCATCCACTAGATATCGGGGTTGAGTTCCAAGAGTACTGGGTATTGTGGTAAGTGTTGGGTGTGAGACAAAAACGATTGTGTAGATGATTGATGTTTTTGTTTACTTTGAAAATTAACGACAGACAGTAAGGTTTGATGCGACTATGCGCTTTGTGATGTATCTCTTTTGGAAAGTGATATGTACGTAGATGTAAGAGGAGATAAGAATTTCTTGGGGAAGGAGGGAATCTCAATCTATATGTACATTGCGTGGGAGGCAAGAAGTGACTGCTGATCAACTTGACTAGCAGGTGTATTTTACTCAGAATGGAAATACGGTAGCTTTCCTCCTACTTTACATGTATTTAGGCGGGACCAAGAGACGAGGCGCTCCTGCATTTTTCTATCGTGTTCATTGATCCCCTGCAAGAAAGATGCGGGATTTCATGGGTCTTTCTGAACAGAACAAAAAGGCAAGAAAGTAAGAAATGTATTGTTAAGTAAGCAAAGAAAAGAAGAGATGGGCAAACGGTCAATCAGATGTCATCAAACATGATGATATCTCACGAGTCAACGATTCCAAAAACTAAGCCTCTCACCCAAGACTCGGTACTTCCGATTGTAGGGCTAGGTTCCTCGTGCCTTTGTACCTTTTTTGTCTCAGAAATGAGGCTATTTCTAGTAAGACTTCTGTTTGCCCCCTCGTATCATGAATTCAATTTGTCTACATTGATTGAAAGAACAAGGAAGATGAGATAAGACACCGAGTGGTGCCGAAGATTCATCAATAGTGGCATGGTATGATCATAATGCTTCGTACTTGTCATCATTCCATTTATTGGATGCTCAATCGATCCATACCGGATGAGTTGGTTATACGGGTCGGGTGAAGCGATGAGTAGATGGAACTATACCTTGGCATTTTGATAACCCAGTTGTTGGCAGGGTTGTACTGCATTTGAAGTGCCCAGTATCTGGCATTCTGAGAAAGCTGTAGTGATGGTATTCAGACAAAGATTGTCGGTCGGTTGAGCGAAAGGAAAGGAAAGGAAAGGAAAGGAAATCAACAGATGGTACAATGTCTGCATGAGGAAAGATAGTGGTGTGGCTGGAATGAAATATGTTTGGCTAGCCACGAGACTTTGATCCGCTTATTCATCGCGGGGTATTTCTTGAAGTAGACTGAGAAATGGCGTGAGTTAACAGTCGACATCAACATCAACATCATATCTACATCTGCCCCTTTCATTCAATGAATGATATACATATCATATAATCTACAACTCAAGAACTTTCTCAACATTTTCTCTTCACAAAGTATAACAACTACTGCCTTTTAAAGACTCTCCATCTCGAATTACTATATCCCACGTTTCTATTCTCACACGGAAAACAGCCCCGAGTCCAACGACAAATAGACCTTGGTCACATCGTTCCGAAAAGATCCCCAGACCTCGTATTCAGGACTCTCGCCAACACCATGTACGACTCTACCATCACATTTACCTTTGATACCATTTGTCCATGGTAAGTCGTCTCCGAAAATCCTCTACATTCCTTCCTTTTCTATCCTTTCTACTTGATTCATGGCGATTTTCACCATCAGCACATTGCATATGCGGGTGATTATCCAAGCACATTTTGATGGAATACGAGATCAAGAGTATGACTGATCGTGTTGGTCGCAATTAGGACTTATCTTGCCAAGAAGAGGTAAGGATATTCAATATTTCATGGGAACATTATTGGAAGTCTGAGAATACGGATTACTAACTGCAGCAACGTTGCTTAGATTGGATGAAGGTAAGAACCGGGCTTTTCTTCCATGTTAGAAGTCGGTTGAAATGCCACCCAAATATCCAAAATATGGAAAATGGATTGGGAAATGATATCACTCACGTGATGATGATCAACGTCGTCTGCTCCTTCCCCCGCCACCACAATCACTCAGGTCCATACACCAATCTCCATCTACTAACAATCCCTATAGCACTACGTATCGTCCGTTCGACAGATGCAGCTTCGAAAGTTAACTTCACCATCAAGTTTTCGCCATATCAATTGCATCCCGGAGCCAGTAAAGAAGGCGAAGATAAATATGCTTGGTATCGCAAATCCCGTTATGGAGATTCTGAGGACAAGATGGAAATGTACATCAAGTTGATGACTGCATATGGAAAATCCGCAGGTATAGACTACAAATTCGCTGGTACAGTTGCCAATACCCTCGATGCTCACCGAGTTGTTCAACACTTTCAACAAGAAGATGTGAAAGGTGGTGGTCCGGAGACAGCGGATAAGATCGTCATGGCGTTATATCGAATGTATTTCCAAGAAGAGAAACATCCCAGTAGCAAGGAGACATTACTTGCGGCTTGCAAGGAAGCGGGAGTGGATGAAGGAGAAGCAAAGAAAATCATTGAGGATGAATATGAGGGATTGACGGATGTGAAGAATTTGATTAGAGAGGCGGAGGGAAATGGTGTGGATAGTGTACCGGTTGTTAGTGTTGAGGGTAAAAGGAGAGATATAACCTTGACTGGGGCACAGGAGGTTCATGAATATGTGAAGACGTTGGAGCAGATTGTTAAGGAGAGCGAGTAAATGGTTGATACAGGCCATACCTTCAAAGATGGTTTGATGAATGTAGCATTTTTGCTGTGGAGAAATTTGTTCGGGAAAAATGGATGTAACATGCGACCCGCACCATCCAACTCGTCGTGCCTTTTTCATTTCTTTATTGGTATAATCTCGGAATATGAACACTATTCTATACTCCCATTTATTGTCAGTGCTTTGTGAATTCTATCCTTACTTTACTTCCTTTGACCCCACCACAATGTTTGTAAATTGATAAGTGTGTTCGACGAACTCTCGTCTCTCAGCATGGGTACACGAATTCCAGAGCCTAGTCAATCTAAAGACAGAGTAAGTTCTCACTCAAGCCCATTTTCCTGTCCCTCAGTACTGTTGGGTGCTTAGTTCAAGCTTCTATCAATTGCCAATCCTCTGACTAATCATATCTTTCTTCGCGATCTCGTACTCTATTTTATCTTTTCTCAATCTAAATTTTGATCAACAGGATATAAAAATAGCAGATACATTTCAGCGGAGATACGTGGCCAGGGAAATAGTGGCGTACTTTACAGATATTGTGATGCGAAACAAAAAGCTCGATAGAGGATTGGAAAGATGGTGTTCTGAGCTACTATCTCTAAATTTCATAATTCTGGGATTAAAGTAATATTAATGAGCAGTAGTAGCTTTGATGAGGATATGTATAGGCTATTTTGAAATCCATCTTTCAAAATTTGTAGGGCTTGGAATTATCTAGAGAGCGGGATAAGGATCCGAGGGTGGGGATGTCAAAGGAGCCTCAAGTAGAACAATATTATATAGATTGGCTAACTTGAAGCTTAAATCGAACGCTAATTTGGAATCACATCAGTTTCGTCTTTGGGGAGTTGTCAGCAGGTAGGTGCTCCGGTAATACCTCTGAGGCTTGGTTATGATTCACCTTGACTATTTTTAAATGTGATTGAAGTTTTCTATACGATTTGAGATGTGTTTGAAGATTTCAGTGAGCATTTAAAACTGAGTATCTGGAATGTCATCAGATGTGCAACAAGACAGTACCTCGCTCGCTTACTCAAACTCAAATTTCAGTGTTGATACTTTCGAAACCTCACAATTCTCTCTTTGACAAGAGATACAGAATCAACGAATTGCTATATCTTTATGATTATCTCGCGACGTACAACTTTTTCTTTTTTTAAACATGTCTATTGTTTTTTTGAAGCGCAAAATGCAATCGAAAGGGTGTAAACTCGATTTCGAAACCGAGGGTCAAGATGGCATTAGATTTGCAACAAAAGCAATGATTACACACGACCCTATTCCCTCTAGCCCAACTCAATCCTACTGGTAAGAATATTTGGAAATCTCAAAATCTCAATTTACCTGCATATACAGCGTCAAATACATGAGTTATCAAGATAGTCTTTGGAGATTATTAAGTCTTTGCTTCCTTTGAAGATTTCCATGGATTTCTGGAAACCATTGGTAGAGAGTTTAGCGTAAAGAATGGAATTTTGAAGGGACGTCTGATTTGGCGTTAGATGGGCAACGAAAAGTTCGTGTTTGTATCAGACTGTTTGTTGCATATCGAAGATCGTGACATTTCTAGCTTTGATGTCAACTCTTGGTCTTCTTACCAAGATTCCTAGGTAGCTTCGATGCAGAACAGATTTAAGAAGTTCATTTGTGTCGGTGCCAAAAGTAACAAAGTTTTCTCATTCTCAACATGTTGAAGATTAGCACTCGTGACTTGGCGAAAGGCGAAGCTGTCAAAAATAGCCACTGATATCTGAATATGGCAGGAATGACCCCTTAATGTGAGATAAATTTTCGTTGCACTTTCCGTAAAATTTGAAGTATAGATTGCAGGAAAGACTGAAGCAAGTTTTCTTTTCAATTTTCAGCTCATGTTTACAGAATTGTCTGTCGATAATTGACTTGTATATTCTCATCCACATTTTTACCAAGTTTTGTTCTTCTCTCTGGAAACTCCAGATCGAATAGCTTATAGTTACAATAGATTTCTTATACTACTGTCCATTTGATTCTCCAATCATTGCATTAAAGTAGGTATAAACTTGTTCCCAACGATTATCATTATTAACAAACTTTTCGAGTGGACGAAGAGGTTTGTAAAAGTGGTCTTCTGTTGAATGAGATATACAGCGAAACTCTTGGATTTCGAGTGAGTATATTCACTTTTCCATATTCTCACTATAATCTCAACTTCTACTTCTCCTACCGTCTTGAGAAATTCTAGACTTCCTCTCCAACTCATTTTCTCACGAACTCGAACTTTCTCGATCCAAGACAATCTTTCAAGCTACCACTCCTAGAAACCTTTTTGAATTCTGCATCAATCACGGCTAGATTCAACCTAATAAATCAACCCGATATTCTCCACGATGTCACCACCTCCCTCTCCCGAATCCAATGGTGCTTCGTCGCCAGATTCTCACATTCCTCGCTCTTTTGAAGATGTTACCATGCAACCTGTTCCCGAAAACAATACATACTTTGCTGATGGAGTTAACGCCACCTTTCACTCCCTAACCCCATTTATCCAGCGTCGAATACAACGTCAAATACAGTCACATCAAGAGCGAAGAGCTATTGAGCGAGCTGAGAATCCCGAATTGGTTGAACCCCGGTCTGTCCTGGCAACTGCTACTTCCAATAATCTTCCCGATTCATCTGCTCCCCTTGGTTCTTTAAGACAACTACAGCTTCAATTTCAAGATGCTACTATGGACCATGAAGTAGATATCTCATCACCCAGTGGTGCCGCGGATATGCAACTCCCCACCATAGAAGAGGTTGTGCACGCAGTCTCAAACACACAACTGAATCCGCGCCGCACTGTTCATCCAACCAGACCATTTCGAAGAATGGCGCCGAACAGCCTTCGATCTCAGGTTCGGTATATCGCCAGAAGGGAACGACGTCGTCGGAGAAACGCCAACGATACAGGATTGGATCATCCGGTCCCCATAATCAGCTCCAGCTTGGCAGGGACTCCATATGCTGATGATGGTGATGAGGCCGTGAATATGGATCCACCGCTACCGGATAATATGGATCCACCACTACCGAATCCAGCTGTGAATCTGTATACACCTCTACCGGATGCAGCTATGAATCTGGATAACTTTACAGCGAGGAGAAATATTCGTAGATGTAGCACATTATTTGATATAGGTTCTGTCGGCGATGGCGACATGGAATATGAAAATCAAGTGATTGCAAACTGTATGGAATTAAATTCGATTCAAGGATCCATAATGCGTCCTGGAGACATGCATACGCAAGCACGAGGCCAGGAAAATACCAGACATCAGAGGAGAGCAAGTCCACATTACACTTTCACAACACCTACGAATGCGCATTCGTCTTCAGTTGCATCCACATCTGCATCTGCACCTGCCTCAAACAATACAACCGAAGCACAAAACCCATCTCAAGCAAGCGGAACCGGAACCGGAACCGGAAACACGACAGTGAGTTCTCGCAAACGATCTCAACATGCAACAGTGAGATTGTGGAAAGCGATTTATCGGCACGCTAACGAGACGATGAAGCAGGATTTGGAGGGCATGAGCGAGGAGGGCGTGGATGATATACCGATTGCGAAATTGTCGATTGGGGGGCCGTCGGAGGGATAGGTATGGAGGACTTGGTGTGGTGGATGGATGAGGGATGCGTGACGAATATTCAACGACCCTTGGATATTTGGTAAAGGTTCAGCATCGCTCATCACTCATCGTCGCGTTTGGGTACCGATTCGATACGAGGTGTTAATAAGGTAGGGGCAGGATGATTATTCAGAACTTTCTGTTCCGTACGATGGGATGCGATGCGATGCGATGCGATGCGATGCGTGGAGATAGAGGATAATACGATGGAGATGAAATGAAATGACATAACATAACATAACAGCGATGAGATGAGATGAGATAAGATTCTATTATCAACAAAGCCCGACTTTCTTTCTACTTTTATAATAGAGAGATGAAGCGAAGCGAAAAAAACTCAGGGTCAAAAGTGAGTGGAAAATTAAGCGTAGAATTATAGATTGATAGATAGATTTAATGGCGAATTAATCTTACATTCTTCAAATGTCATTCATTTAATTACTCTCATACCCTAAAATTGAAAGAGAATTTCCTCTCATGCCCCTTAGAATCCAGGATAGAATATAGTCATTTTAGGCTAGATTCTATAGTGAAAGAGAGGATCGATTCTACAGTAAGAGGATATATTATATGGTAAGAGGCTAAATTCTATAATAAGAGGATAGATTTCATGATAAAAAGATAGATTCTTTAAAGGGAAAATAAATTCTAATCCCAAATGACTAGATTCTATAATCAAAGAATAGAATAGAATCTAGTCGTTCTAGTTTAGATGCTATAGTGAAAGAGAGAATCGAATCGATATAGAATCCGTGATAGAATCTAAAGGGGATAAAAGTAGAACAAGTGTGAGTTTTAGGGCATGATGAGAGTAATTTGCTATAGATTCATAGATAGATAGATATATATCAAACAGAAATAGCACAATGCAATATACCTACCTACGTATTCACAATAATAACCCCCCCCCCCCCCCCCCCCCCCACAAATAAAATTGGGATTTGGGATTTTGTGTTTTGTAGAGGTGTTTTGTAGTCTGTGGAAAGAGTGAGTTGTTTGGCTTGTATATGGTCTTTGATATAGATAGGTGGGTGAGTAGGTAGGTATTCTCTCCAGCCTCCAGTTGATACACTGCAGAACACAACCCCCCTCTCTTCAGAAGAAAAAGCCAAAAAAAAAAAAATTTAAATTTTTTTGGTGTAAAACACACCACTATATAACACTAAAATATACTAATGTACTAATGTACGAGTTTCTAGTATATATCCAGGTATATATATAATCATCTACTCATTGATTTACTTAGTCACTTATTTATTTACCAACTCACTCACTTACTTACTCACTTATTTATTTACTAACTCACTCATCCACTCCAGAATCCGAAAATCGAAATGTGAAGAAGTCAAGAAGAAAGCGTAAACAAGACTGATCGATCACATACAAATATAAATTTAAAGATTATGAATTATCTGACTTATCCACCTGGTACCTAACCTACTACCTAACCTACTCTCTGCTGCCGACTACGGACTATCTGCTACAATCTAACATCACATCACATCTCATCACCTCAAATCCCATCTCATCTCATTTTCAATATCCTTCCATCCTTCCTCTCTATCAATATCAATATAATTATAAAGAAGCAAGTTGCCAACCAACACAGTGAGGTACGGTAGGTACGGTGTTCTGAGTCCATCCCCTCCCCTCCCCCCCCTTCAACCGCGATGGATTTTCTTTTAATTATGCCAGAGTATATCATTCCACAGCACAACACCACAACACCACACCACACCATCTTATCTGATCTCGACTTCCAATACTCCCCCATCGCATCGCATCTCACCTCATCTTACCCCATCTCACCCTACTTCATATCACATAATCGACTACTAAATCTATCCATCCATCCATCCATACAATCCCCCCCTCAAAAAAAGCAAGAGATAAAAAAAAAAGAGATAAAATATAAACACAAAACGCAAATAGGGTATCCATACAAAACCATTCAATCCCATGCCACGCCATCCCATCCTAATTTACCCAACCAACAACAATCAACCCAATAAATAATCCTACCAAACGCCCTGCCTGCAAATTATATAGAAGAAAAAGAAGAAAAAGATACACTCCACAACACAATATCATACCGATAAAATCCCACCTCTAAATTTAACAAAGAAAACTTAACAAAAGAAATTCCCCATCACAATTGCAAAATGTTAGAGATGGCCGTATCCATATCCACACTCCGATCCCATCTCATCTCATCATGTTGAACTGCAACTTTTCCCTCAATCATCCCCCTAAAACTCTCCACATCATCCATCATTCTTCCAAAACCTCCGCCAAAGCATCTCGATCAACCAAATCCGGCACCACCTTACTAGGCGCCTTTTCCGTTTGTCTAAACCCTGGAATCGGTCCTTTTTGATTAATTCCCGCCGCTCTGCCCAAAAGAGCTCTGAAGGGCTCTTGAGTTATGGAAATAGACGGCGTGCTCACAGCCCGAATAGTCGGTGGAGGAACCGGTACGTGAGCCTTCGAGGAACTTCTCAGATCATTTGTTGATTTTGCAGGAGACATTCCCCAACGACCAAAGACCCAACCACCGACTTTCTTTCCTAGACCAGTACCACTGTTATTACCTTCGTTAGATGAGCTGGATCGAATGGAACTTCGATCATTACTTGTTGATCTCGGTGAGTTTGTGTGCCCAATGTTGGAACGAAGATAACTCGTACTATCATGTCCGGTTCGAGATAAAGTAGGTCGAGCTGTAATCATCGACGCACCAGTAATAGTTTCAGTAGAGTAAGTCATTGTTGGGGTGGAGAGTCTAGATTGGGGTCTCATTAATGATCCGACCGAGGTCATATTTAATTGTGACGGTCGAGTTTTTAATGTATGAATATCAATTCCTGAAATTGAAACAATTGATTCATGAGAAGGAGAACGATGTAACCTAGGACCAAACTGACGAGGTATCCACTCATCAATCGTATGATCAGAAACATCCGAAGTGGTAGGATTGGTAGAATCATCCGTGAGGGAAGGGACTCCAGTAAATTGTAGGCCTGAAATATCATGGGAATCATCGTCATCCTCTTCTTCGTGAATTATATTATGGGGTTGAAAATTAGAAATGGCAGAAAAACTTCGGGTTGAAACTTCAGATGGTCGCTTTCTATGATATGAAGGATGAACTCGAGGCGACAAGGGGTCGATACTTGAGGTAGGCGATGTCGGACGCGATGAATCAATATCGAAACTTCGATCAAATAGAGCACTACTTCGATACATAGATTGCGGAGACGATGGCACAGATGAAGGAGCAAATTCCGACAATTGATTCGATTGAACTGACCATCGATGATTCGTATTAATGGGACTTGGGACGGTGACTGCTGTTTGAGCCAAGATAGCATTCTCTGCGCCTCTAGAGATTCGTGGAGATTGTGGACTCCGAGTGAGCGGAGGGAAAATACCAGAATTCAAAGAAGTTCGCTTCTTTTTCGGCTTACGCGCTTCTTCTCTCTTTGGTATATGGTAATGGTGATGTATATGAAGCGCTTGGGAAATGACTTGTGGTTCCTGTGGTCGTTGTTCGAAATCCTGTTCGCTTGGCGCAAGTTCTGCCCCTAATGTCCGGTGCTGAGCTACGTTGTCAACATCCTCCGCACACATCGGTTGATGCATCAATAATTGTTCTCGTAATGTTTGTACTTCATCGTTCGAATTCATCAACATCTCTCTCAATTCCACTATCCCAAGCTGTAGATTCGCATTATCTTGCAGAATATCTTTCACAAAATGCGAGACAACGCTGGTACCATGCTTGCCTCTCCCTGATGTGACAGCAGCAGCACCCTTCAAACGACAGGCAGCCGTATCCAATTCTCGTTCAACGGTCCGTTGTCTCTCCATACGACCTAGAATTTCTACATGTCGCTCCCTTTCTTCTTGTGCTTCTCGTTCAATTCTCTCCAATTGATCCTGCAAATCACAAAGCCCTCGTTCCGCTCTCTTCCACCTCAGTATCGCCGTGCGTTCTTCGGCAGCCGTATGTACGATAGTTTGTCGCAAAGTTTCTTGTTCTTCCTCCAAGATTGCCAAATCTCTCTCTAGTTGATGCGTTCTCGACGCTAACGTTTCTAGACGTTTCATTTCGGTACGGGTACTTTGTAACGTTGACTCGAGTAATTTGATCTGAACTTCGGACTCCTCATAACTATCATTGAGACCTTCGAGTTGATCTAGCAGTGCCTTATTCTCCTCAATCGTCTTTTCATTTTTCAGTTCCAGTTCCTTCTTATCCACTTCCAACTGCTCGATCTTCGCCGTCATCTTTGCTCGTTCTCGTTCCGCATCGAGCATGTAATGTTCATGTCTTTCTAACAAAGCCTGCAGAGCAAAAGTCAATGATTGATTCATCTTCCTACTATTTGTTTCCCGCGCCCCCACTCCTTCGCATCCATTTAATTATATGTAAGCGCGTACAACAACGCGGGGTTGTCAACAAAGAAAGAAGATTAGATTAATTTAAATCGAGGCCAAAAGTAAATAATCCAAGAAGCAAGGTCACCGTATCCACTTCCCCCAAGTAAAATCTCTGCTACCTTTAATTTCCCCTGAGGTTTGACAGCGTGAAGGGGAAAAAGTAAGAAAGATTGAGGTGAGGAATGTAGAAAGATCAATAGTAACATCAACCCAAGGAAATGAGAAACATGGAAAGAAAAGCATTCATACCTGACCCATTTGAGCAGCCAAGGTTACATCTCCCTCCAACTTGTCCAAGACCTCGCCATTATGGAGGAGAAATGCGCACTCTCTGCGACCACAACAACATTTCAGCGTGCTACGTTCTTGTTCATCCGATATTGGAATGTGGTCGATTAAATCTGATAAATGTGCCATAATGCGGGCGTTTTTCTTGGTGTGCAGACTAGATGGGAAGCTAGAGAAAGTGGCTGCGTTGTCTCTCTGGCTGGCTGCTGGAGAAGAATACAGGACAGGAATCTCGGGATTTCAGGGTTTCAGGGTTGTTGAACTTTGGCTCCTGAATCGTAAACTGTGAAGTTGTGCTTCCTTGGTGGAGTTGTTGTACTCTCTGAATAGCATGGTCGCGAATTTATTTATTCCATTGTATTTATTATATAATCTAGAATAGGTAGTTCTGGCGAATGGGGGAGTGTTTTTTGTGAATGTCTTTTGTGAATGTTTTACGAACAGGAAAGGAGATGGATAGGTATACTAAGTAGGAAACGGTGTAGAAACAAGAGGGAGAGAGAGAGAGGGAGAGGGAGAGGGAGAGGAAGAGGAAGAGGGAGAGAGATGACTGTGAATCTTGCGAATCTTGTGAATGTTAAGAAGAAGAGGTTGGGTTGGATTGCGTGGTGTTGGATTTGGTTTACCAAGTGATTTGGATACGTTTTTTTGAAGATATGGACCATTCTGTCGCATGGTATGGTCAGTATTGTGGGAATTATTACTCACATGCATCTTTACCCAAGGGACATCGGTCGGATGTGCATGGAAAGGCACGGTAGACACGCTTGGTAGAGATCATGTTGGGGTTCACCGGGTTCCCATCATTTCAATCAGGTACGATCGATGAACGATTGGCCGGGAGTGTTTCTGGAAGATGAGATTGGTGCAGATTAGCATGCACCAGTCGAGATTAATATGCATTAATGTATTGTACATTCTTATCCATTCACATACCTTAGTCTTCCATCCATACCTGAAAATAACCATTCAAAGTTCGTCATTGAACAGCTGTTCCCTGTTGGAAGTGCGAGAACTGCATCGGACTACTTGAACTGTGTGAACATCGGTACCATAATGCGTGTCCATTCTACTCGGTGCTGTGTAACTAAGAGAGCATAAATCCATGGTCACATTTGGGGTGAAGAAAAAAAAAGAAAAAATAAGGGGAACATGAAGAAGTCGGTCAAACCAGCTTCCTCTTCCTTCTTGCCCTTCTTTCTTCCTTTCCTCCGTCCTTCCTTCCTTTCTTGATTGCCTGGAAACGCTGGGGTGTTTGTGAACAACGTCCTGGGTAAATATATCACGAGAAACCCGAGACATGGAAAACATATCATGAATGAAGATCACGCGTTACGAGTCAGCTATCAGCTCTCAGCTCTCATTTCCGTCCACTAGTTCTCTGGAGCGAGCACGAAATCACATGGTAGTCATACAATAGTAATAAATACAAATAAATACATGTTGACAAGTCAACCAAACATTGGATGAACGAACCCCTTCAACTCATGGATTTCGATCCAGATTCAGATCAGATCCAATTCGAAACTTCAAAACTTGATGAAACATATCTACCCAAGTAACCTTCCTTACAAACAGAGTATACACACACACATACAATACACACCCCCATACCCCTTCCCTTCCCTTCCCTTCCCTTCCCATCCCATCTCACAATCCCCTCGCACAAAAAATCCACCACCACGGTAGTGGAGAAACATTCCCAGTAACACACTTCGTACATAATATAATAGTATATTGAACAACAACGTACATACATATCAAAGCACAATATTGTATCACCCGTCCCAGCCCACCCACCTGTACAATTGTACACCTGTACAAAGTTTGATAGACGATGCGAACAAGGTGTCGAGGGTGTCTCAAGTGAGGAGAGAAACGCACGGTCGAGACTCGATTATGATCCATCCATCACCCGTGGACCGTGGATGAATCATGAATGCCACAAAAAAGACGCGAGTACCGGTACAACTTAGGTCGGTAGGTATACATTGGTGTCAAGAGAAAGTTAATCTTGGGTATTTCATATTTCATATTTCTTCGCTATGAATGAATAAATGAATAAATGAATAAATGAATAAATGAATAAATGAATAAATGAATAAATGAATACTCGTAGCATTGGTCCTGGCACAGGTGGCTTGCTTGTCGGCTTGTTTGTTGTGTGAATAGATACCGGTAGGGAGACCATCTCATCTCATTTCATCTCAACCTCACTCAACTAAATCCAATCCAATCCAAACCACCAAACTCCCAAAACCAACCCCAATAAATAAACACCACATTTACACAACCACCCGATCCCCCCCAAAACCCAAAAAGAAAACAAATTCTCTCACCTTCACCTTCACCAATAAATCCCATCATCCCATCCCATCCCATCCCATACATCACCACCAAGTTCCAACCCACCTAGCCCGTACCAAGAAATCCCATCCCATTCAGCGGTCTGCCCTGCCCTGCTCTGCTCTGCTCTGCTCACTCACTCACTCCGCTCCGATCCATCACCCATCCACAGCCTTAGATCTATCTAGCCCGTGACTCTCACCGTTCTTTCCAAAGTTCCAAGTCTATCCATCTGTGATCCATCCGCGATCTTACCATCCATACATATACATATACATATACATACATATACATATGTACGTTCATCACCACGCTGCAGGCCGGCGTCTCGGTTTCGGTCGCTGCATGCATGTAGGTAGGTAGGTAGGTGTGCATGCGGGATTGTGGGGCGTGATGGTATGTATGTATGTGTGTGTGGATGGATGGATGGATTTTGTGGTTTTCCGATTGCAGTACTGTTTGGTGATGGGGATGGATGGATGTGCGTATTTGTGGGGTTGAGAGGAAGAGAGGGGAGTATAGGTGTTGGGTGGAATGGATGGATGGATGAATGGATGGTGTTTAGTTTATTTGGGGGGGGGGGCAATGTGGAAAGGCAGAAAGGGAAGAAGGGAAAATGTGGATTTGTTTAGGGATAATTTCTATACAGCGTTTATAAGTTATACCCATACATAATCTCTACACACAGCACAACACAAAATCCATCTGCAGAGTCCAATGTAAACATCCCCATCACACTCCCTTCCCACCCATCCCATAAACCTCCACCAATCTCCCCCCAACCGCCTCTCCACTCCAATAAGCCCCCGTCGTCGTCCCCAGCGCAATAAAAGGCGCCGTATGCTCCCCCGCGAACCACAGTCGCCTCTCCGGCACCCCCTCTCTCAAAACCTTCACATCCTCATCCCCCTCTCTCAACCCCACTTGAAAATTCGTATAACTTCCATTTCCCGCCAGATCATCATTGACCCACGTGGTACCCACACAAGACACTGGTATACAATCTGCATTCCCCTCTTGGTAGTTAGGGAGCAGCGAGTAATAGGGTTTGAAGAAGGGAATCAGGAATGCGTCTTTTTCGGCGGGAGTGCGGAGTCGAGAGAGGGTTTGCGCGAAAAGTTGGGATTGATCGCCGTAGATGTAGAGGAGGAGAGTGGGATGTGCGTTTTCGGGGGTGAATGATGAGAGAGGTACGATTTCTTGATGCCATTTGTGGGGATTGGTGGTGCTGGTGTAGGTGGGAGCGAGCCATTGTGTGAAACCGTCGAAGGTTTGGGAGGAAGGAGAGAGGCTGGGATTGGTCCAGAAGGCGCGGGGAAAGGTGATGTAGACCTGAGGGATTATTAGACTGGAGTTCTTGGGAAGGGAGCGGAGTACACAAACTTTTTCGAGACAACCAAAGCCGAGGGAGTCGATGGCGGAAAGAAATCGGGAGGGGAGTGCAGGTTGGAATGCTTGTTTGTTTTTCTTTAACCAGCCGAGTGGTGTGGTCATGACTACTTCATCAAATTCTAGGCTCTTGCCATCATCTGTAAATACGGTGACATTTTCTGGATTTGTTTCCACGCGAGTTACTTTCGTCAAGTATTTGATTTTTGCATCGATCAGAGCTGGTTTGGCGACCTGGGCGAGAATATTCTTGTATGTTCCAGCGACGAAAATATTTGCTAGTACACGAATTAGTCCACTCATACTCAGATGGTTACCAGCCATTCAAATAATGGCATGATATTTGAAAACGTGTACAGCGGAAGTAGGACCTTGGTCACCTCGAAATCACGAGAGATAACTTACCTCCATCAATACACTCTTCCAACCAGAAGAACTTCAAACTTTGCTTCTTCACTGAACTCCCGACAAAAGTTCCCCATATATCAGCAAATTGTATTAAAACTCTTCTCTTTTCCGCATCGTTGGGATATCTCTCCAAAAGCTTTTCTTCAATAAAATCATAAAGACTTTTATCAGGATCAATACTCTCCGAATTCTCTTCCGAATACTTAAACGCCCCATGAATAATCTCCCACACTTCATTCATCATTGCATCTCCATCGGCAAGAGGCTTCCCATCTTCTCCAAACCATATTCCCTTTTCAGGCCAAGTATGTACCTCTGTATTTGTACTCTTGGCCATATCCAACAATGGCTGATCGTCGCTGCCGTGAAGCCAATTTGCTCCTAGATCGACCAAGGGACCGGATGGTAAGTTTACTTGATGAACTCGGCCACCGATTCGATCACGGCCTTCAAAAATTGTAACGTCGAAACCATGTTGAAGCAGTATATCGGCGCATCGAAGTCCAGAAAGTCCAGCGCCGACTATACAGACTTTTGGTGGTGATGAGGGGTTTCGCTCGCGTAGCTTAAAGGAGAGGGATTAGTCTGGGTATCAACGTCTGGATATGAGATATCCACGATCTACATTCGAATGAAATGCCATTCCATTATTTACTTGCCTTAATTGAGGGATTCGATGATGATCCCATGGTATTGGACTGACGTGTTTTAGGCTGGCAAGAATATAAATCTTGGTAAATCCTTGATGTGCTTTTGTCTGAAAAGCCGTGTGAGTTATCGAAAAGCATCTGGGAGCTTAGAAGTAAAAGCAGTACGAATTTATTAAGATAGAAAAAAAGCTGAGGAGTGATCGAAATGTATACCCAAGTGCGCAAATTTCGTATAGACTTGGACTATAATGCCAAGATAGAGTGACAACTAGGGGTCTCGCTTGAGTATTCATAGTTCAATAGACCGGACGAATTCAGCTCAATCAATGATGTGGATGCCCAGCAATCAGAGGCATCTAATATTCCAACACGAACTTCTAAAATCTATATCCATGGAGACAAGTAGATGATGAGCACTTACTCCACTCTTGAATGATCTCGTCTTATCAGGAGATGACGAGCGACAATAACCTCAAAGTGCCAGATTCTCTCAGGCAAACAAGATATTATGAGGGATATAGTTCTCCGAATGTATCTCAGTGTTTGTCCAGGAGATATCAAAGTACGGGCAAGATCAAATAAAGTCCATAGAAAGATATTTCTTTCCGATATAGGAACCACATTGTGCGTCATTGCCAGCGGGTTTGTAAGTAGATTGACGAGTGTGATATTGAAGTAAATGAGGATTGATCATACCTGACGTAAGTGTATTATCAGCTTTCATATCCAAATCCTTCCCTTGGCTCGCTTAGGTACATTCAGCCCTATATCTCCTTCGACGAGTGTTGTGGTTCTTACTTTGAATTTCCAACTAGAGAGATTTCATTGGTGGGATGGTGGACAGAATTAAATGATTATGTAAGCAATTCTTCTCAATTAACACACCTGAGCACGAGCCGACGCATCATTCTCGTGCTAGCTTACCGGACATCAAGGACTATGGTAAAACAAAATGGCCACCCAGATTCAGCCCCAGATTAGAGCCGAATTTTGGTTTTCATCGTTCAAATTCCAATCATGCGAACCTCGAGAATATCGAAAGATACTGCGAAGATAATCAATGCAACATCCACCTCACCAAGACGTTCTACAAGATCTCTATCTCGGTTTGCTTTGAATGCTTCGATCAAGGATGAAGATAAATCGCCAACCCCAGACATTGAAGATGTCGTCCCCTCAACTTCAAGTCTCAAAAGAAAGAGAAATTCTGCCCCAAAGACTTCCATAAAGAAACAATCACTCAACGAAACGACAATCAAGACTGAAATCGACAATACAGTCGCGTTTTCCCCTCCGTCAAAAACAAGTCGAGTACGCAAACCCGCGCGTAAAGTCAAGAATGAAGATACCGGAGAGATAGAAATCCAGCCTCCCAATGATTGGCGCGAGGTCTACGATATCGTAATGGAGATGCGGAAATTGGGCGTCGCGCAAAATGCAGCTGTAGATACGATGGGATGTGATAAATTGGGACAAGAGACTGTTGATCCGAAAACGAAGAGATATCATACCTTGACTGCTTTGATGTTGTCTTCGCAAACTAAGGATACTACGAATGCGGTTGCGATGAATCGTCTCTATACAGAGTTACCTGCTCATAAGGAGGGTGCGCCGATTGGGTTGACGTTGGATAATATATTGGCTGTGGATCCGAAATTATTGAATGAATTGATTTGGGTGGTGGGATTTCATAATAATAAGACAAAGTATATCAAAGCTGCGGCGGAAATTCTTAGAGATCAATGGAACGGCGATATACCGGATACCATTGAGGGCTTAATGTCTTTGCCGGGAGTTGGTCCAAAGATGGCATATTTGTGTATGAGTAGTGCTTGGGGTAGAACGGAGGGAATCGGTGTTGATGTACATGTTCATCGCATTACGAATATGTGGGGTTGGCACACGACTAAAGGACCAGAGGAAACAAGATTGGCTTTGCAAGCTTGGTTGCCAAAAGAACTCTGGCATGAGATCAATTGGCTACTTGTTGGATTTGGACAAACTGTCTGCTTACCAGTTGGAAAGAAATGTGGAAGCTGTGAGTTGGGAATGAACGGATTGTGTAAGGCAGCCGATAGAAGCAAAGTTACAATTGGAAGAAAGATTAAAGAGGAAAAGATCAAGACAGATCAGGAAGGCAATGTGGTTGAGCGAACGGAAACGATCAAGGCCGAGGAGGATAGCAAGGACATACCGCTCAATCCTGAAGAGAAAGCTCAACTAAAGTCTGAGGCTGGTATTGTCAAACAGGAAGAAGAGGATGCCGTTTTAGCAGATATCGCAAATGCGCCTGGGGAATTAGAGAAGACGCCAAAACGGAAGAAGAGATGAGATTGTTTTTACATGTTTTTGTTCCTGTATTATAGCTCGTGTTTTGGTTTTTGTATAGCTGCACATCTTGTAAAATATCCTCCCACAATAGAGGGGCTTGCACGTCTCGGGCTGAGTGGCCATATTTCAAAATACAAGACTTCAGTCCTTGATCACATGTTGTATAGCTCTCAGACTCATTTCTACAGTATCACAAACCCATGGAATCGTATGGTTGTGTATGTTTGTATGTTGTATTATTCGTCTATCTTTCCAGATGGCCTAACCACCATGTATCTTAAAATGCCTCCCAAGCGCCCATCCCAAAACGCCATTACTTATGCACAAGGAACAGCCCATCCACCCCGCCATTCATCCCGCACATACATTCCTTCTACCCCTCCTGTATCTTCTTCCACGCCCCAAGTCCAACTCAAGTTCTCCTCAGGGCCTTCTCAGCCAACAATGGCCATCCGAGTACAAATGCAAAGCCGGGGAAATATCTATACATATTGTATTAGTCTCTATCTCATCACATTTGTTTGAAATTATCCTGAAGGGAGTCTGGAAAAAAGGGAAAAACTTACAATACAGCATTTCCAGCAGTCCTCTTGACTAATCTGCCCCAATCGGCCTTAGCAGCTTGTTGAGAAATGGGATAGCGTTCGAATGAGTGAGGTTCGAAGCCTCGTGCTACTCGGCGGGCTCGGGTGAGGATGGAAAAGGTGCGCCGGGAAGCGACTCGTCGGATTATTGGGGACATGATTTCTTTTGTGGGGGTCTCCTTTTGGTTGGTTGTTGTGAGGAGAATATATGATTGGATTGAGAGGAGCGATGTTTATGCGTGCGTGTGCGTGTTATGATCGAGTGAAGTGATTGGTATATTGTATACACTGTATGATTGTCATTGTATAGTGTAATATAATATGCAAGAACAGTAACACGACAGGAACGATGCATATATATACAAACAAGCCAACCATCAATTCACTCTCCGATACCATAACAATCACATAACAACATCCCACCCATCCCGAAAGACCTCTCCAGCCAAACCCACAGCCTCCAACCCCGAATCCCAAACCGAACCATCATGATCCCACCCCGCGAATACATCATGCGAAAATCACCATTCACTAATAAGACCACGCGTGTAACATCTCCTGATTTCAAGCGAAGCATTCGCTTCCCTCATGCATCCTTACCGGAAGGGAAATGGGGAACGAATGAGATGGTCTGCTTTACAAAGACATGTGTGATTACGTTTTCCGGGTGAGAAGAATCGGGAGGAATGCGGAAGGAAAATATCGGGATTCAATGTTGGGTAGAGAGACGCCAGGAAAAGTTGGTCAAGATACGGAGGATAGCACGATGGTGGTGTGACGAGGGAGTGGGATCAGGCCATTTTGGGAGGGGCTAGGCTGGATATGGCATAGTGGGGTTTTCGGCGGGTTCCGAGATTTTGGGATGGGGGGTGCATGGTGTTGGTGTTGGTATTTGCTTACCTCTTCGTTTTTTGACGACGACGGCGGAAGTTTCTGGATCGTGAGATTGATCGTTGGAATACTCTTGTTATTTCTGGAAAGAAACAGAAGAATGTTTTTGATGGTTGAGATGTGGATTTTTTGTCCGGATGCGACGACATCGATCGTGTGGAGATATGGATTATCATGATCTCTTGAGGAATTTGTAGTACAGTGCCTCTCTTGTTTACAACACGGAAATCGAGATGACCAGGAAGACACGAATCAAAACACCCAACGAATCATTAGCAACATAGTAAATATCGTCAGTCAATAGACAAACCATAACATCACCATCACAGAAAGCCCTCAGCAACAAAACCACGATTCATTAAGCATTCCGATTAGCCCCCAGCTTTCGGTCCAAGCATGTAACATCATTTTTCCCATTTGGTTTGAATACAATACTGCAGCACAGAGGCTGCGAGAAGGAGTATCTTCGCTGCACTATTCGTACACATATCAGAGGGGCTTTCTAACAATTGCTCTCTTGTAGAATTACCCATTTTGTCAAACGTCCATACTTGCTCATTTTATGATTCATTTCTTGGTTATTCAGAAAGATTACAATATACTCTCTATCCTGGCGACTAGAGTCCATCACAGCAATAGTCTGCAAATAGCTATTCATTCTTCATATCATCCGACTCGTATAATCACTTTCCCCTCCAGACTTACCCCTCTCTCCTCTTTTAGCATTCATTTAAATGTTTTTGCCATATCCCATATCCCATAGCTCTATCCTCCCATCGCGCAATCCAGCATCCAGCATCCTCCATCCACAATAAAGATATCCTCTCATGAACAGTAGCGGAAACCCTTTCCGAAACCTTCCTGTTGGCCCTAAAATCTTTTAAACATTGCAAATTCTCATTCTCCAGCACAGTTTCTATTTATCGAACCTAGCAAGATCGAATTCGAAAATACAATCTACTCCCCTAGATACCTCCAGCGCGTGAGAGGCGCTATCAGCAAAAGCAACCTACGATAATCAATCTGTATTAATAAAGATTAGCCATCATCATTTAAAATTTTGCGCTCGAATTGTCAGAAAACCAGACCTTCCCATTTTCTTCAAGGATGCCGTCAAATATTGCGTTATCAATTTTTATAACGGTAGGACATCAAATGGGTCAGCAGTGTACATTTTTCCTCTTCTTAAGTTTTGTTTTTACACATAAAATGTGTCTAATATTCTTAGAATTGAGTTGAAGATCGACCAATAAAATTTCCACATATCAGGGAAGAAAGTTACCTATCCATAACTCATTTTGAAAGCAGTTCAACTTCATCCCCCAGTTACCCAAGTTCCAAGGGCTCTTTCGAATTCAGCATTGTGGTAAGTGGGCAGCAGGTTGAGACCTCAAAAAGAGAAGCTTGAATCAAGATATTGAAAGTATTGTCTCTGGTAGGCTGTAAAATGGGGCCCCATAGGTCGGGTTTTCGATCTAACATCCCATCCATCGGGACCCTATGAATTGGGTGAGTAATAGTATAAATAGATATTCTATCTATAAGTTATCCAATGGATTGCCAAGACTTTAATAAGTAATCCAGAACCTAATAAATAACCCAAAACCCAATAGATAACTTAGAACCCAATAGGTAATCCAAAATCTAGGATCTATCAAGTATTGATATAGTATATATAAAGAATTCTATTAATATTTCTATTAATCACTTTTTTCATATTATATTTCGATTATATTTCTATTATAGAGATGGGAAAGTGTTTCATTGTATTTATAATATTCAGTAATTCTTTTAAAAGAAAATATATATATGAATTTATAGAAAAAGTATTAAGATAATCAATTTAATCTGTATATACATAATAATTATTAGTATATAAATATCCTAAAATACTATTACATATAACTCAAACCAGAAGTATATTCTTTTATTGAATTGTAACTTGTTTTATATGAATCACTGCAAGATTTGTTACTAAAATTAAATAATTAATAGAAAACTTAACAGAAACCAAAAGCTTAAATTAAACTTATATTCAAACTTTCTGATTAAATATGCTTCAATAGCTTCTTATAGAACCAATAATACAATTGATTGCTAGCAAATAACTCTTAGGATTAAATCCTGAGTGATCTCTCGAATAAAATGTTGAAAAGGAAGTTTTTGGATTAACAATTCAATGCCTTTTTGATATTTTCTGATTTTATATAATATAATCACTAGAAATCAGATTCAATATATTATTCTATTAATATTTCTATTAATCAATTTACTATTTGATTTGAAGCAATATGCTCTCTTTGAAATTTTCTTACGAATAGATTTCTTTTGTATAGATTGTATAGATTTATTTGGAAATAATCGATAACAATTCTGAATACTTGATATTCTATTAAAATTAATAGATAAATTAATAGAATGAAATTAATGAATATATTTGATTATATCTTTTGAATAATTTATTGTTATTGTAATAAAGAAATAAAATTGGAAAAAAAAGATTGTTTGTATTATATAATATTTTGTGCGGATGCCTTAGAATCAAGGTTGTTGCCTTGGAAACAAAAAAACAAATACTTCAAAATTTACTATTATATTATCATTTTTCAATTCTTATCTCTTTTTCGCCTTTCGATTATTCTAATAAACAACATTCTTCGATTTCTTATTATAGAATCTTATCTTTGTAATGAAATACCTTTGATTTTTTTAATTTTTTTATTAATCCAGAATCTTTACAATGTTTGGAAAGCGAAAAGTATAAGAGGAGTTATTGCAAAATCCTAATACAATCAAAGTATATAAAAGGAATGAGGTTTTAGAAAATGATCCTATTTGTAAACAAATTGAAAAGGCTAAGGCAAGAGATCAGAGTGCTGTTATTTATACAAAAAAGAAATTGAAAGCAATACAAGAATTTATCAATACTTCTAAAGATATTCAACACCAAATATTGATTGCTTGTAATATTGAAACTTGGTATAAATGATATGTATATATCTTTATTTAATTAATTTTTCTATTAATCTGATTATTAGAGTAATAAAAGACAACAATTGAAAAAGTATTGCTATATCTTTAGATTGAAAAGATTATAATAGGCAATTTGTTGTTATAGATGATAACAATAGTATATGGAAGGATATTGAATATGAAAAAGAGTATAATGAAATATACAAAACTTTGTGAAAAGATAATAAAGATTTCAATTAAGAATATGATTGGAAAGGAAAGAATAATAAAGAGTTTAAAGAAAGAAAAGCACTTTTGATTTACAATGCCCAAAATCCTTTAGAGGTAAATTATATTATATAATTAATAAAAAGATTAATAGAAACTAACCTTTATTAGAAATACAAGTATTTGCTACTTCAACACTAGCAAAAAACTTGAAGAAATACTAAAAAGATATTATTCAAAAAATCTAGGAAATCGAAGGATATTATAGAGGCCTTTTCTATCTTTAACCAATAAGAAATCCAAAAAGGATTAAGATAAGAATTATTCCTTATATTACTTTTTATATAAATTGATTAATTTGATTAAACACTTTTCTCTTTATTATTAATTGCAGAAGAAACAAGGTAAATTGATAAAGAATATATACAAATTTCAGTTGTAAGTTTATATTCCCACTTTTGAATCCTATTTCAAAAATCTAATTAGTTTAGTTTATCCAATAAACTTTGTGATTTGAGAAAGGAATATAAGAAAGCTATAGAGTATAATATACCATTTCTACTAATCTTTCCACTAATCTTTCCACTAATCTTTCAATTAATCCACTAATCCTTACTAGAAAAACTTTAATATGGAAGTCACCTACAACTTTCTTTACAAATCCTGAAAAAGCATTCTGGAGAATATATATAGTTTATCTCATGAATGATTCTAAAATGAATAATTGGATTGATTTTCCTAATCCTATATCTTGATGGCTAGAGTCTATTAAAGAGATAGATAATACAGGATTTTTCATTCCAGAGAATGATCGAAAGTAATATATTAATACAAGGAGATTGGTTTATGATAAGAAAATCGATTAGGAATTGTGGGATCTTTGGCAATTGATTCTACCTGCAAATACAAATCTGCAAATGTTATCTAACACTCAAGCTAATAGAAAGCTTATTGAGAGTTTCTATAATTAAAACTAGTCTTTTAGTATAGAATAATCAAATTGAAATTCTATTATATACTTTCTATTAAGTTTTCTATTAATTTTCTACTTGATACTCTTATTCCTTATAAGAATAGATTTTATTTTCGAAAATTCATTAAATATTGAAATTTATTTGGATAACTTTATTATATCTTCCAGTCAATTTTCAAATACTCCTGATTCTGAGCTATTCGATCCTTTTCGTTCTTCACCTCCTTGTAAATTGTCTTTTGAATTATATGGAAAAGGTGGAAGGTTTTTTAAATGAACACAAAAAGTTTATATCGATTTTATTAAATAATAGAAAACTACTCAATAATTCAATAACCAGACTAATAACTCAACTAATTTAATAAAGAAAATTCACTAGAATTCAACTACTTGTAAATCGACATATTAGACTAAATACAATTAAACTGCAAATAAAGAAATTAGAAAGCCAGTTTTGATATATTATCAATATAATGAAGAACTGAATCACCCTGGGATTAAGAATACTAATACCAATATATTATCTAAACATTTTCAAAGTAATGTATATTGAAAAGCAATTTTTCGAAATAAACATCAAAAAAGAATAAATGAATATCCTGCTATAAGAGTAAATAATAAATGATTAATAGAAATATTAATAAAAAGCTAATTCTTTTTCAAATAGGTTTACCAAAACAACTTACAGAAGAAGCATTTCATAATCAATTTCTATAAACAATTATTTCTTTACAAATATTTTTTCAAGTTATTAAAGATAAAGAATAACAATAGCTTATTCAAATACAAAATTCTGAATTCCCTCTTCCCTTTGTATATATACTTCGAAAACAATTAATAATTTAAATCGAAAATCTTAAAAAGAATATATTATTTTCAAAAATAATAAAAGAAAGTAAGATTGCTCTATCTTTAGATATTTGATCTAATATAAACAGATTATTTTTTCTTAGAATCTTGATTTATTATATTTCTAAAGATTGGGAATTAATTGAAGAGCTTATTGAATTCGAAAGTTTAATAGATATTCATTCAGGACAAACTTTAGCTAAAGTTGTAAAAAATGTTATCAACAAGTTCAATATTACTAATCAGATTATTTCGATTACTATTAATAATACATCTAATAATATTAAAATGATGGAAGAAATCAATCAATAATTTGAGGAGGCATTTAATAGAGATCGATTTCTGAATAAATATATTCAGTATATACCTTATTTAGCATATATTATTCAATTTGTTTTAAAAGCACTTAAATCAATTCGTTTGATTTCAATCAACGAAACGTTTATTCGAGATTGGAATAATAATGTAGAAACAAGCGATCTAAAAAGAATTCGTTTATTTGAAAATAATACTACTCCTTTTATTCTCACGAAAATAAATAGTTCGATTTATCTATTAATCTTTTTACTAATCCTTATCTAGATTCGAAAACTAGCTATATTTTCGAATTCTAATATACAACAACAATTAAGATTTCTAAATATTCAATAAAAACTTATCAGAAATAATCAGATAGAGCTGAAAAAGTCAATTAATCTTTTAATAAATATTTCAATTCGATAGAATTCGATTTATTATATATTGATATATATAGTATATCTTCAAAATGCAATCGATAAATACTGTCAGGATTATTTTGATACAAGAATATTTTTTTTATTAGAAGCAGAATGAAAGCAAATTGAATATCTTATTGATTTTGTTCGTTTATTCAATTTCTATATTATACATATAAACAGAACAAAAGGAATTATTTTGTTATATACATTAGGTATTTACAATAATTTATATAAGTATTTAGCTAAAAATCGTTATCGTTTGATTAAAAAAAAGACGAAATATTTATAGGTTGAAAAACTAATAGAGGTTATTGATAAAATAAAGAAAAAATTGAATAAATATTATAATAATATGTATAATAATCTTGATAGTATTTATACAATAGGAGCTCTGTTATATCCAATTTTGAAAACAATTGTTTTCAATCCAAATTCTTATTAATTGAATTATCAAAATAAGGATTGATAAGTTGAATTCGAAATACAATTTTGTTGACTTTAGAAAACCGAATATCAACAATATTCGTTATCTAAAATTATTAAACTTCAAGCTTTGTAAGATTCAAATAAGAATGATCTAGCAATTATTTTGAAACAATCTTGTTAGAATACTTCTGAACAATACAAATCTCAACAAATTGTTATAAATGAAGTAGATTCTTAATTACATTCTTATAAATCTTTCTATTAATCTTTCTATTAATTATATCTCTAATAATCTATTAGCTTTTTCTGATATAGCTATTCTCTCTCATTGGAAAGCAAAAGAATATAATTATCCAGATTTAACTAGAATAGCTAAAGATTTCCTTTGTATTCCAATAGCAGAGGTTGGTGTAGAATAAATATTCAATTATATTCAGGATTTATATTTATATCGATATAAACAACTTACTTTAGATATTATTTGTAATAGTATTTTCCTTTTTTATTATTAATAAAAATCACAAAAAAAGATTCCAAATAGAGATAAAAATTATTATATATTCCGAAATATTATACAAATTATTGAAGAATCTATAGCTTTAATTGAAAAGGAAATCAAAATCGAAATTGCAAATTTATAAAATGAGATTGATTTTAAAATCAAACAATTTGATGATTGGGATCAAAAGAATTATATTAGTAACAAAGAATCAAATACAAATGCTATATGTATAGTACGAAAAAAGTTTCGAAAACATTATCAATTATAAAGAAATATATTATTAACTAGAATATTACAATATCTTTTTCAAACTGATTACAAAATCAAATAAGATATATCAAATCAAATAAATAAAAGATTGGAAAACAAAAACCCAACAATTTATAATGATTTATAGATTATTATAGAAGATCAAGCTACATAATCCGATTTATTAAGTTATAATTCGAAAAAGCAATGAGTTGAAAATAATGAAATTATAATTGATAGATCCAATAAAAAGAGAAATCAAAGAAGGTTTTATAATGTATTTAATAGATATAGATAGTTTTCTAAATTGAGAATTGAAGAATATTCTATTAATATTTCTATTAATCTTAAACAATATATCTTATAATATTAATTACTATTTATTACCCATTAAATTATCTATTACTCATTAGATTATTCATTACTCATTAGATTATAAATAACCCATAGTATTTTGGATTACTCATAGATAATGAAATAAGTTTTTAAAAATCCTACCCACTCATTAGATACCCAATAAAGTGTATTACCCACCCATTGGAACCATTACCCAATGGATGGGGTCCCACCCACTGGGTTTTCTACGCAGACTAGTCTCTGGACTGCGCAACGGACACCCGCGGGGCGGACAATCCAGAATCCGGATGGGTAACCCGTGGGTACTATGCAGATTATCTGCGGGTTATCCATATATCCGCAGATAACCCATATATATGCGGCTAGGTAAATAATTTGCAGATAATTCGCCGATGATCTTTACGGAGCGGGTAATTTTAAGCCTTCAACAGATAATACACGGGGCGGGTAGACCTTTGATGGGTAACCCGCGGAGCGGACTATCCACGGATTACCCATGGGTATAGATAATTTCTGCGCAGCCTATTTGTCGCGAAATATTACTCTTGAAGTTCTCACGATGGTACTTTGAAGATCGGGGCTCATCACTCATATTGTGATTTGAGTCACGTCAA
The DNA here is from genome assembly GCA_014898285.1 of Botrytis aclada. Taxonomy (NCBI): domain Eukaryota; kingdom Fungi; phylum Ascomycota; class Leotiomycetes; order Helotiales; family Sclerotiniaceae; genus Botrytis; species Botrytis aclada. Next base: position 2,455,091 of record RCSV01000008.1, read on the forward strand.
TTTAATGAATCCCTTTTATCTCAAGAATGATATCGCAAGTTTCATGGTCATCGTCAGTCTGACTGTAGGAAAACTGGATGAGGGGTCTCAATACTTTATCTAGATATCATTCTCCCAAAGATAATATCGCAAGCTTCATGATCATCGTCACTTTGACTTTGAGGTAATTGTGTAAACGGTTTCGCTAATTTATATGGATATATCATTCTCCCAGAAGGAGTTTCATCAGACAATCACTTATATCAACCGGGATCACGAGGATCTTTCATCGAAATGAACAACGTGGCTTGGTTGATGACGTCAATACTCTAGAGTTGGTATAATACCAAGCCAGAACTTTATAATTGAGTATTCAGAGAATTCAATTCCAAATAGCATATTTTATCTAATTGGTTGAATCTGAATTGACCACTGGATTGTTACTTGTCCATCAAGAACTACGGATGCCTGAAAAGATCAACGGGTTCGATAAATATTTGGTCCATCCGGTATTTTACAATACTGTGAAGCATCATACTACTCAGTACGCCATCTAGTAGAACATGATGGGTGATGAGATCGAAGTTGGTGCAATACACACAGGTACGCTTGTATCTTGGCGCACAAGACGAACATATGAAGGTATCAGAAGGTACAAAATAAAAAAGGAAAGTTGCCGCATGCTAGCATCTTCTTGCCTCCCATGACAAGACACTTTTCAATGACGGGTTGATTGGTTTCGAAAACTTCAAAAATGAATTTCGGCGGACAAGGAGATGCAACCCCAATCAACACCGAGATCCAAATTTGCTGCAACGGAAACGAAGCAAAAAGAACCCAAAAAAGGAGAAGAGGGACTACAATGGAAAACATCTCACCGCCATGACTCTACTTTTATCAAACAATAAGCGCTCCGCTAGGCACAGGAATAAATAAACATCAAAGCTGATAGATTGTCGCCCTTCGCTGCTCACCTCATTCTTACAGTATCTTAAACGAATGCATTCAACCCCGCGATCCGCCTACCTATCTGCTGATCTGCCTCATAGTGTCTTGCGAGTGTGATTCAAATATATAGCGAATGTCTAGCCTTGCGACTTTGAATCATGTCTTGACTAGAGACTCTCGAAACAAGACATTAACAACACCCAAAGATTAGCACCTTGTCCATTAATTTCCCGGTAAAAACCGACGACCGTGTAGAACTTCAAAACCGATTTGCCAAGGCATAATTAATTTATTTGTACTATTACTGGCATAGCCCGAAAGCTATCCGAAATCAGATGAGGAAGGCCGTACCAACAGAAAGGAACAAGCCAAGATTGGTTGTAATAAAATGACACGCCGAATTGCTTGATTGATAGTCCAGTTCATCACCTTGCATACCGTCTTATTTAAGGTGTTTTCATAAGCTTCAACACTCAAATCAAAATGAGGATAAAACTCGTCACTTATCATCAAGTTTGACTCTTATCATCTTATCACTCCGTGCCCTCGTGAGGCCTGCGTACGTGCGGTGAAAACACGTTAAGCAATGAACACCCCCACTTGGTAGTTGGTGATATCTCACGCCTAAATCTAAGACACGTCCAGCGCCCGATAGTGGCTTATGCTCAAGAGTATTACCGAAATGTTCCCATCCCAAAAAAACGTGAGACTCGAGAATAATGAAGCTATTCAATTTTGGCCTAGACTTCCAAGAATGATATATAATAATAACTTTTTGGATGAGACCACATGAATGGACTAGTTTGTAGAGAACGGGATGTCAACCGAGAAAAAAAGCGGATACACTCGGCGCAAGCTTGTTTCTACTTCGGCCAAGACCCTCGTTCGAGATGAAGAGTATAGCCTATTATCAGCTTGTCTTCCCCGCCTCACATGATCTAGATTATCTTTGCATACCTCAGTTGACAACATTGCATCAAATGCACTTACATAAAATGCGCAGAACTATGTAGTTGTGGAAGATGATGATTTGTGGTACGAGACGAGAAAGAAGCGTACGTACATAAATACCTCAAGCTTCGGGCTGTGGTACAGAATCTTTCGTACAACAGTAACTCTGTCACCATTAATCGTAACATATGTACTTAATATGAGGATATCAAAGGGGGGGTGATTGAATGATATCAGATCCACACATAGTTAGTGCAATTATTTCAACCTTCCTTATCGGGCTACACCCTAGAATTGACCCTTGATGTATTGTAAGATTATGTCCCAGCGAGAATTGACAATGTCTGTCCACTCTCCGGCGTGAGCTTCAATCTGACCAGGTGTTCGAAGATAAGGAAAATGTCCGGTCGGTCAGTGAATCCGAGAATCTAACGGCTGATTAGTCTAGACGTAATCTCGCGATTCTTTTACGGGTCTATCTTGCACGCGTGTATGTGCTAAATATCGAAAATCAACTAGAAGTATTGATTCACGATACGATCCGTTTCGAGACATTTTCTAGAAGTTCAAATGCTTCTCCCGTGGAAGCACATTAGCTTCTATGGAATATCGTGGCAAAATGCTTGTTGAGTGCTTGTTGAATGCTTGTTGACAGAAACTGTTATGCAAGAAAGGATAGGATTCTATTGAAATGGTGGGTGATGTGATCTTGTCATTCGTCTAGTCCTTATCATTCGTATCTTAGCAAGGTTGGGGTATGCGGAGAGGAAGACATGGATCCCCTGTACACCTGTCAGCATCCACGCGGATTGGACAAGGCTCGAATGTGTCGCCACGGAAACAGTGCCTTCGATGCATAATTCCAGAAGCTTACTTCATTCGACAAAGACAACAGCGGAATATCTGCAATGGTTACCACTTTTTGGCGTTACGTTTGACAATGACTCTTGGAACGGCCCTTCTACTTCCTTAGAGAGAGCTCTCGTGTTTTCTCTGTCTGCTCACTGTGGTGAAACAAGCATCGCCTTCGGCCTGCGTTCAATCCAAGGTTGTGGCTTTCTCGATTCAGGAATAATTCCTCATACAGTATGATTTTCTTGTGGTCACACGGAGATTTTGTGCTTTTGGACTTTTTATTTGATCGGGTTGTTTCTGCGATAAGAAGTATTGTGTCGCTAGCCGCTAATTTTTGACGTGATCAATCGTTAACCTGAAGGATTTGTATACTTCGACTCTTCGACAGCTAGACCTTTGTCGAAGCTTGATTAAGTCGTCAGCACACCATAAGTAAGCCTGCAAGCTCCCGTCTCATCAGATTCTCTTGAGATTCCCCACCCAAGCATTAGACCCTTGAGCTAATGAAAATACACTAGACTTGATATAGCCTCAATCAGGCCTCGGTTATTGGTTACTGTTAAATCCTCCCTAGTCAGCTTATCAACTATCCCTAACAACGTCATTTGTGTTTGGATTATATAATTGGTTAAATATAATCCCGTATCTCAAAAACAGAATAAGGTTAATGAATGAGAATATTGAATCTCTCATTTGCGTTTTTCGTCCCAGGTTATGTCGAATATGAGAAGCATTATCTCGGCTGGCCCTCTAAAATGGCAGGTCAATCGGCGGGCCCTCCGAAAAATAGCTAGACCTAGACGAAGTCTACCATTGTAGGAAGTGAGAGTTATCACTTCCTTCCTTCGCATTGTAAGCCAAGTTAGCTGTCGTTACAGTCTTGTTGTTCCTGGGCGCTCCCACAGATATATCAGACTTTATTAGTAAAACTTGGGCTTAACGGATGCCTATTTAACCCGTATGCGGCAGTATACTAAGTCGAATGTTGCAGGTGGCATTCAAGGCATCAGTCAAATGTTCTGCAACCTATACAGCTTGTACGACTTGCCCAAGCAAGCCTACTGATATTGTGTTGAATGGTGTATTCAAACAATCCTTGTCGTTCAACACGAATTAAATTCCGCGCCAGTAAAACACATTGACCCTAGCGAATTTCTGCAAGAATCCTCGAATCCATGCTTCCTGATAACGAAGGAAGCTTTCCATCCAAATACTTGCAAATTTGAATAACGACTAATTCATATTCGGTTCGAAGAGTGAATAATAGTATACGGCGCCCCCGTTTCCAAATCCTAGCAATCTCTTTTGACCGTAACCAATCTGCGTGTTTGGTTATCCAGTTTGAATTTTCCCATCACATCTGATGGGCCGAGGAGCTGGAAATTGAAACAACTTGCAGCTGCAGAGGGCTTGCAATGGCGTTTTCGTGCAGCAGGGTAGGTTGAACCGTCCAAATATTAATTCACTAGTCGCGTCTCTTGGGAATCATTCACCTTCAATCTTTGTGCTTGTATAAAGTTGCTCGACCTCCCTCTTCTGTTGATTGCCTCTCTTCTTCCCTATTCCCTCCTCGTCAACATCGATCCATTTTCTCAACCACAATAATGGAGAAGGAACACTACAACGTCGACGAGTCCTCGTCGCCCGACTATAACGGATCTCATGCTCGTGCCCAGTATGTCGACCCGTCTACCGGTCATGCAACAAAAGCAGCCGGTTTGCAAGAAGCTGGTGAGCTCTATGGAAACATTGAGACTGCTGAAGAATATGGTTACGTTTCTCGAGGGTAAGGCTCATATACACTTCAATAATTCATGACCAACGAAATCTAACTGTAACTTTACATGTAGATTGAAATCGAGACATATTCAATTTATTGCGCTTGGTGGTACCATCGGTACTGGTCTTTTCTTGGGTATCGGAAGTGCTCTCACACAAGCCGGTCCTCTCTCGATGCTCTTGGGTTATAGTATCACTGGTATTGCCATCTTTGCTATGATGCAGTGCTTGGGTGAGATGGCTACATGGTTACCTCTACCTGGAGCTATCCCACAATTCGCTGCTCGTTATGTTGATGATGCGCTCGGATTTGCTGTCGGATGGAATGTAAGTTGATTCACTGACTATCGTAAAGTCGTCATATAACCTTGCTGCTGAGTATTGGAAATACATAACTCTATGATCATTCAATCAGGATCTGATTTAATAAGCTTATGCTGACTTTGGTATCGAATAGAACTGGTATTCTGCCGCGATCACCCTGTGTGCTGAAATCTCAGCTGCTGCTGTCGTCATTCAATACTGGCCGGGAGCAGTGCATATCAATGTTGGCGCATGGATCAGTTTGATTATCGTTCTTGTCATCTGTCTCAATATCTTCGCCGTGTCCATTTATGGAGAGGCCGAGTTTATCTTCGCCAGTATCAAAATTATTACAATCGTGGGACTTTTGATTATGGCATTTATTGTAGATCTCGGAGGAAATCCTAAACATGATCGTCTTGGTTTCCGTTACTGGAAACACGGACAATTCATGTTGCAATACGACTCCACTGGAGATACAGGTCGATTCCTCGGCCTCTTCTCAACTCTCGTTAACGCCGCCTTCTCGTATGGTGGTGTTGAGTTGGTCGCTGTAGCTGCTGGTGAAGCCGAAAACCCACGCAAGAACATTCCAAAGGCTGTTCGCAGAGTTTTCTGGAGAATTTTGTTCTTTTATGTCCTTGGCTCATTGGCCATTGGTGTCCTTGTTTCCTCCAGCGATGAGCATTTGCTAAAGGCTCAAGATGAAGGTGCCGCAGGTGCTGCTCGATCTCCATGGGTTATTGGTATTCAAAATGCCGGTATTCCAGTATTGCCATCGATCATCAATGCAGTCATCTTAACTTCCGCCACTTCATCCGCCAATGCCTTTTTGTACACCGGATCTCGTTACTTGTTTGCCCTTGCTCAGAACAAACAAGCCCCAAAATTCCTTCTCCGATGCAGCAAGGCAGGTGTTCCATACTGGGCTGTTCTGTGCACAGCTTCAATCTCGCTCATCACATTTTTGTCAGTCGGTTCCGGTGGCGCCTCGACCGCTTTCACATGGTTCCAAAATTTGACCACCATTGCTTCCCTTTTCACCTGGTGCTCCATTTGCGTCGCGTACATCAAATTCCATAGCGCTTTGGCAGCCCAAGGTGTCGATAGAAACACTCTTGTCTTCAAGAGTAAATTCCAGCCATACACAGCCTGGATCTCTTTGGCCTTCTTCGTCATGATCATTCTATTCAATGGATTTGATGTCTTTGTTGGCGAGAACCACTCTCACTGGAATATTACCAGTAAGTATTTGCACTTGACTTTGTGAGATTTATCATAACTTTTCTAGGTTTCCTCACCGCATACATCGGAATTCCAATCTTCTTTTTGCTTTACGGATTCTGGAAGGTTTTCAAGCGCACCAAGTGGATCCCATCAGCGGATGCCGATATCTACACTGGTAAGGCAGCCTTGGATGCAGAGGATGGCCAATGGCCAGATTTGGAACCAAGAAATATTTGGGAAAAGATCTGGTTTTGGATTGCGTAGAGGAAGATTCGTGCGTGGTTTGCTTTACACTTCGTGTACTTTGTTTGATGGATCATATACCCATATGGGCTGGGATCTCATTCGTTAAGGTCTAGCTACATACCCTAAAGATATCCTGGTAATTAAGGAAAACTTTAGATTCTGATTCCTATTACTTTTGATGCGTGGGTGTCGATTCTGTGGTGGTGTACGATTGATGAGGTTTGATGATGTAAACGTTTTTGATCCGATGATGTATTTTGGGAGCCCGTATTCTTTCATCGTTGTGTCCATCAATCATTCTTCTCGGTCAAAATATTAAAGACTTTTGTTGTTGAGTCGTCGAAGAAATGAATGATGTTGTCGAGTTCTTGGTGTAACTGAAGGTTGTGGGAAATATCTCGCGTCAAGATGTATGAAGGAGTCCACATCAGCGACTCTACGTGAAGCAACATTATATTATCAACCTTCAGAAGTGTAAGTCAGAATCATGCTCTTCTATTTTACAGGAAACTTACTTATGCCCTGTAGAAAAAAACTCGATTCAATTCCTCAATTGTACATAATCTTGCATGCTGAACGAGTCGTCCAAGTGTTGATTGCTGCAAACAGACGACCTTGTAACCAAACACTTTCATTTCGACATTCACGACTCCAATTTCAGACCATCAATTCAAATCGAATATCATCACCCATGAAGTCCCAGAGGAAACATATACTCAGAAGATGTTACCATCAAAAAAAACAAAAATAAACAAAGAGAAGTCTCAAACTCAAAAGAAAGAAGCAACTTCTCCCCAAAAAGCTCATCTTAGTCATTCTCAGCATTTAGTGGGTCCCGGCATGCGGCACGCCCTTGAACGACAACCCACTCCGCAATAATCCCCCATCCCCAATTTTTCTGAACAGGAAGTGGATTTCTTTACATGATAGTTTCTCTTAGTATACGATTATGTGATGAAGGATGAAGGAAATATACGAGCGAGAGGTTGAAATAAGCTTTAGAGGATGGGATGGATGTTTTTACCTGGGTACGCATGCTGTCAGAAAGTATGCATATTTGAAGCTAGATGCACACACCACAATATGATAAACTACGAGAGTAAACTGGTTTCCTTGGCGGCCGAGTTTCATACTTTCTGACAGCACGAGTAGTTGGATGGATGCAGGTGGACTGGCGATCTTGTGTCCACTTGTGAATCACAATTGAGACTTGGCAGGAAGTGGCTAGTGAAGCTAGATGCTGGTATTCAATAGAGATACGGGGTTTATGTCGGTTTCTCATCGCGAGGTATGAGCATAGACACTCTTACATGCCAAGAGAAAATCAGGTGTTTGGCCTTCTATGAGTCAGAGTATTCGAGAATATCGGATAATGATATGTCATCATAATTGGGAACTCAAAGTCCAAAAAGCAGACCAACCCACATCAAATTAGATCGGAAATAAACAATTTCATGAGATCAACGCCTAGAATTCCGAATATCTATCTACCAGTACCTACTATCGAGCTACCAAGCAATCTAGTGAATGGATCATCCATTTCACTTCTCCGTCCCAAAAATACCAATACGAAAGAGAGGAGTTATGGACCCGCCAATTCCCAAGACCTATCCGAAAGATTATCCATTACCCGTCCAGAATCCCAAATAAACACACCTGCACACCAACAAGAAAGAGGGGAATCATTAAAAGCAAATAAACCAATCCTATCCAGTAATTCCCACTAAAAGGCTTACCATAAAGCCTATTCCGTCCCGTTCAAATCCCCAAAATACCTAAACGATGACAACCGAGGAACTCTCCTCGCTATCCTTCTGACTAGCAGTTTCCTGTTCCTGTTCTGCTTCATCTTTCTTATTTTCTTCCTTGTTGTCAATTGCGACCTCAACTTCCACTTCTACTTTGACGGTAGAACCGGTAGTAGAATCATTGGCTTTAGATTCGTTAGTTTCCTTAGTCTCGCTTTCTACTCCCTGGATTGTGTCTCCGGATATCGTTTCAGGGGTCTCGGCCTCAGTCTCAGTGGGCAGAGTTTCTTCAATTTTTCCGCTTTCATCTTTCTTTTCCTTTTCCTCTTCCTTGCCCTTCCCTTTTCCCTCTTCAACGATCGGATCCTTCTTCTCCGCGATTGGACTATCCACCGCCACTTCCACCGCCACTTCCACCGCCACTTCCACCGCCTTATCTGCCGCATCTGCTGCCGAATCATCCACATCCAACTTCTTCTCTCCAATCTCCATTAGATCCTCTTCATCTTCTTCATCACTACTAATCTCTTCTCCCATGATATCTCTCTTCTTCTTTTTCTTCTGTGGTTCCTCCCATTTCCTCTCCCTCTTGACCTGTACTGTCACGGCACTCTCTTTACTATAAACTCTGAGACCAACTACCAAAACAGCATTCCAAGGATCCTTCTCGAACTCATCTTCTTCTTCATCCTCGCCTTTGATTGGTGAAGAAGGAGGAGCTGCTTTAGCTTCAGTTTCAAGTACATCGTCTAGAACGCCGACGGTTATATCCGAGATATCGGAACAAATGGATTCAAGATCAGAGTCGTCGTCGTCGTCGATGGGGGCTTTGAGCGGAGCCGGAATTGATAGGTTTGTAAGAGTAGGTGCTGATTGTGGGGTAACTGTGGTTGATTTAACATCCACGTTTATAGCCCTGACTTGGATAACTTTGTCGTCGCTTGACGTAGTCCCCGTCTCCGTATTAGCTGGTCCACTCGTGGATATTGAGTTTTCAAATGCCTCTAACGTCGTTCTGGACGTTGTTGCTGGCTTATCAGTCTCTGATGATTTATCAGATGAGGCATCACTAGTCGAGATGTTCTCGCCATCTTCAGATTCGACTTCGATGGACTTGACCTCCACAACTTTCTCGGAGGTCTTTGAATCTTTGTCACTCGGGTCATTTGCGGCTCGCTCTGCAATGACCTTGGCAACGTCTTCGGCTGCTTTTTTGGCCTCTTCCTCAACAGCCTTTATAGCTGCTTCCTTAGCTGCCTTCTTGGCTTTCTTAGACTTTGTCTTCGCCATACGTTTGGTTTTCTGTTCTTGAAGTTTCCTTTTTTCCTTGTTATCATTATGAACCCTCTTTTTCTTTTCCTTCATCAATCGCTCCTTGACTTCTTTCCTCGCCTTGTCCTTTCTCTTCTCCTCGGCTTCCTTCCTAGCTTTCTTTTCCTCGGGAGTCTCTCTGACAACTCCCTTAGCATGAGCTAGATCGTAAGATAGACCAATTCGAGAAAGCTTATCACGACGTCTCTTCGCATTGTTACGAACAACATCTTCGACTGGTAAAGAACTACCATCTTTGAAAGCTTTAACTTTCATCAATACGTCGTATTCGCCGGCTGGAAGTTCCAACTCGGCAGTAACGGATCGACGCATCCAGTAGTTACCATGACTTCGAACAATGTAATCTTCTTCGCCAGCTTTGTGGATACGGAAAGACAATTCAAAGCGGTATTGTCCTTCGAGTCCACAGAAGTAACGACCATCGAGTTGAGAGAGAACAATCACGACAGGCGCCGCATTGTCGAGAGTAAAGGAGAATTTTGTGTCATGATAGTTCACAGTCCATGGAACTTCCATAGACGCCCAAGACTGAGTGACTTTCCATTCGTCGGTGAATAATCTTGTACGATCGAATGTTTGAAACTTTTTGAGAAGATCATCATAAGACATCCAGAATGAACCATCATCTCCGAAGCGATGCTTGAGTTTTTTCATCCATTCTGGTGTCCATTCTTTACTTCCATCACCTATCACAAGTTGATACAAACACAATTGGCATGGTTGGGAAATTTGACTTACTCCATGCACCCTTCCATTCACCCTCACCCCAGGGATTCCTCAACAAAACAAGTCGTTGGCCATTCATCTCCACAGCGCGTAGGATCGAATATGCATGACCTTCATAAATACCTTTTCTATTACCACGACCCCAGAAGATACCGGCGGCACAACCAAAGAGGAAGTCTTTATTGACCTTGAGCAATTCTTCTTTCCAAAAGTATTCCTTATCGAGAATGTCTGTGCTGAAGACTTCGGTTGTGACACCACCAGTAAGATCCTCGAGTCCTTCACCAGTATGACCTCCTTCAATAGCGGCGTAATCCTATGACATGTCAGTGTAAACTTTATGAATTCTTAATGAATGGACTTACTCCATGAGCTTTTGCATATGCTTTCTCAAGCAAAGGCAACCAAGTTTCGTTTGGATCTTCACACTGCGCGAAATATAACGCACCAGAGTTGCTCTGATAAATCTTGCGGTAATCCTCTTCAGAGTTGATACGCTGGCGATCTTCGATGAGATTACGTTCAATCCAACTTTCATCGTAATCAGGTTTCGTCAAATAAAGTTTGTCATCAATAATTTCTGATCTCCACTCTCCATCACGATGGAAAACAAATCCATAAACACCAATCTCCTCATCTCTGGCAACACAAACTTTTTCAATCAAGCCAGGCTTATTTCCCAATGTGCAAAGAGCTGCCATGAACCAACAATCACCATCACGGCCTTGTCTAATATCATTTGCGCTTGCTTGGTTGACGTAGAATTGAGGCTTGTCAAATATGTCCCCGACTCTTTTGACAGACCCAGGACGGAATGTTGGTGTTAATTTATCACTTGTGTTCTCGAGCATTTGCAGACAATCGCCTTTGCCCCATTTCAAATCAAACTCGATGTCGAAATGTGGATCGCGATATTTTTGGTTTACTCGGCGACATTCTTTGACAATTTTAGCAACTTTTGCTTTGCAAAGTGCTGCCGCTTCTTCATACGATGCAACGGCATTTTTGCCTCTTGTGACTGGTTTGGATGCCTTTTGACCGGCTTTTGTTGTGTAAAGGTTCTTAGGCAGAACGGTAGATGCTAGATTCAAGATGAAAATCAGTGTTTGTGTTATGGAGTTGAGAACGGATGCTTTACAACGTACCTTTTCCTGGTGTCTTGCTCTTGAATTTGGCCCAGAATTCATCTATGGCATCTTGAGGGGATATGTGCTTGGTCTTCTTAACATCTGGTGCTGGAACGAAAACGATATTTCCTCCTGGCCCTTGTTTGAGGACCATTTGAGACTCGTCGTCGGAAGAATCATCATCGCTAGAGCCGCAGGAAGGGGGTGAAGGGGGTAAAGGTGAAGAAGCCATCTTGTTGAACCTCTTGTTGAGCTTGCCTAGTCCTGGGGATGGTGGTACAGCCATATTTAAGTTCCCAAGATCAGCTACTTACCAATCGTACGAGACTTCTGTACAACCGATGGGCTCGTTCGATATTCAGGGGCTCGTTCGATTAGAGATACAGTGAATAATGAAGATAAAACGATTGACAAAATATCAACAACGAGATGAGATGATAAAAAACAAATCGAAAAATAACAGAGTTAAAGGCAGAACTTCCTTATATCATATTATAGAATCTCATCAACCCCACCTGGAATCCGAACTGCCCAACCGCTGTTGGCGCTTACCTCCCATGTTCAGCGGCTGAGGATTTTCTTGGTCTCACAACGCGACAATGACTGATTGAATTTTACGTAGCCCAATAATACCAATCATGTCTGAGTATATTGCATGGTGTATCGGTGGCCATATAATCATTGTGATAAGATGTCCAATCTGTGAACAGTGGCTGATGTCGGCACTCGTCCGAGGTTGAGCAAAAGGTCAGGATTACTTGGACACATGACTAATCATTATAAGCACAAAGCCTCATTGCCTCACCGAGTATTCGGGGGCCCAATACGGATTCCAATATTTGGAGATAGAAAAGTTGTGGCCTAGATACTGCCACAATGTATGACTCTTCTGGCACAATGGAATAACAGAATATCCTTTTGATGATGTAGGTACATCAGATGAACGGTTGACGATAAGGCTTAGGTAAGGTTAGCCGTTTGTTAGTGAAATAGTGGGCTTCGCATGGACCTCCTAAATCTAGATCAACCATGAAGTTGTCCAAGCATCAAGACATCGGGATCCTCAAAGATTACTACATAGCATTTATCACACATGTATATCAATGTCGATAACAAGTGTTGGCACGAAAATACATAATGAATGACTTTCCTCATTGTTAGATCAAAGTTAAGTTATCACAATGTTTTATTCTCTAATCCCATTTTTAACATTTCTACCCGCTGCAATCACGACAATCGCTCCTTCAGGGCCACATCAGCGACCACTAAAATTTACCAACAACCAACATCAAAATTTCATTGCCTCATCTATTTTTGCCCCTCATGAGAATGGGATCTTAGGATTAGCAGAACCTGTTGCCTTAAAGCCAACATTCGAATGGCGGACGTTTGAGGAAGAGGATGTGATATCCAACGCAGGTGGAACATTCGCCCATCTACCTGCTGTAGACTGTTTTGATCCAGATAATGATGGAACGTTCGATGTGGCAATTGTAGGCCATCCATTTGATCTAGGAGTCACGTATAGACCCGGTGCAAGATTTGGTCCGAATGCTGCACGGCAAGGGGCCAGAAGGATGTCTCCGGGTTTTGGGTGGAGGCAAGTTCAGTCATTCAAATAGGCTATCAGGACGAAAACTCTGACTATCATTAGTATTGAAAATAATGTGAATCCTTTCCGCGACTGGGCCACTGTGGTCGATTGTGGAGACATTTCGAATACGCCATTTGATAAGCATTTGGCTTTGAAACAACTCGAGAATGGCATGAAAGCAATCAACTCGCGAAGTCCAAAGAATGATACCGATGGAAAGGCTATACGGGCCATTAGCATAGGCGGTGATCACACTATTAGTAAGTCTCCTTGATCATGGATGGCTTGAATGCTCTTGGATACTGAACTGTGATCAGCGTTACCCATTCTCCGAGCTCTCCACTCAACATGGGGACGCGTTGCCGTTTTACACTTTGACTCCCATCTTGACACTTGGGATCCGGTACAGCTCGGTGGCGGACTATCAAAGTATACCGATGTCAACCATGGAACCATGTTACACATTGCTCATGAGGAAGGCCTTTTGTCAAATCATAGCAATATGCATCTAGGAACGCGATGTCCGCTTCAAGATCAACATTTTGATCTGAACAACGATCTAAGATGCGGATTTAAATATATTAGAGCAAGAGAAATTGACAAGCTTGGCATCAAAGAGGTGGTTCGAAAGATTGTTGAACGCGTTGGTGATGAGTATGTGTATTTGAGTGTAGATATTGATGTATTAGATCCAGCTTATGCACCTGCAACTGGAACAATCGAACCTGGCGGATGGACAACAAGAGAGGTAACTTTCCAAATCCGTTACATGATTCCATATGGGCTAATATTCACAACACAGCTGTTGCAAATCATCGGTGGGCTTTCAGAAGCAGGGCTGAAGATTGTAGGATCAGATGTCGTGGAGTTCACTCCAATTTATGACAATTCAGCTGAGACTACTGGTATTGCTGTCGGGGAGATCATTTATGAGATCCTTCAATGGATGGTAAATGTCCCGGTAGTACCTAGAAAGTTAACATAGTTCACAGCTCTCAAAGCTAGGCAGGCAGGCTAGAGACAACAATGAGATCAAAATCGAGCTGGATAGACAGTAGTGTCTACCAATGAAGTAGTAGATCATATCCTCATTACTCTAAACGCAGCAATAAAATCTTGCGTTCTCCTCCGAACTATTTACATCTAGAATCCAGATGGACCTAGAGCAAATACCTCTTGGGTCTTGAGACAAGGAACAACTAAGCTTCAAACTGTACTAGTGCTGTGCTTATCCGTAATCCCACCAATGAAGCGGCACGATCCGAAAGCTTCTCGAACGACCCCACTAAAGGTGGTGACGACATTCCGGGAAAGAGCTCAAGCTTCTCTATCGTCCAATGAACGGCTCTGAATTACCATGCAGTTTACTCCTCCAATACAATCGATCGAGAATGAAGAATCGACGACATCATCATACCACGTTCGCAGCCGTAAATACGCCATAACTACAAAATAAATTGAGATCCCCCCACCTCTGCGATTCCCCTCTCTTGTACAGTTGTACTTCCTCACGCATCTCAGTCATCTGCCATTTCTTCTCTTTTCATGTACGCTCTCAAATCCTTTGTACCCAAGAACTTAAGACATCTGAGTCGACAAGCTTTAAAATCCCACTCTTTGGTTCCCCACGTTCCGCATAGCAACTCCGCAAAGCAATTCACAACCACACAAATAACAATGGCACAAGAATATAAACTCAAGGATCTCAGTTCCTTGGATTTGAAGCCTGGAGAGAAGAAAGAGATTGAAGTAGAGGGTGTAGAAGGAGGAAAGGTACTATTATGTAATGTTGGTGGAAAAGTTACGGCTATAGGCAACAAGTGTACACATTATGGTGCTCCATTGGTCAACGGTGTTTTGACTGGAGACGGTCGTATTACATGCCCATGGCACGGAGGTACATGTTCATGATCTTGAGAATGTTGAGGGAGATATGCTAACTTCCAATCGACAGCTTGTTTCAACGCCAGCAATGGAGATATCGAAAATGCCCCTGCTATCGATGCCCTCCCTTCGTTCGAGTTGTCCGAGAAGAATGGCTCGGTATATGTTACAGGAGAAGAAGAGACCATCAAGGGTAGCCGTAGAAAGCCAAATATCAGGATTACCGGAGGTGTCGGGTCAGAAAAGGTAGTAATTGTTGGCGGTGGAAGTGGCGCTCTCAGTACGCTTGAAGCACTTCGCGAAGCCGGCTTCAAAGGATCAATTACCATGATCAGCAACGAAGGATACTTACCAATCGATAGAACTAAATTGTCGAAAGCTCTCATTGATGATGCATCAAAAATTGCTTTGAGGGATGAAGCTTGGTTTAAAGACGGATCGATCACAACTGTCAATGATACTGTCACTAGTGTTGACTTTTCGGGAAAGAAGGTAGCAACGAAGAATGGTAGCTCGTAAGTGTGCCTATTCTCATGATTTTCACAAGATTCCATTCGGAGTCGTAAATCTGACAAAACTCATCCGAGATAATCGAATGAGGTCTGCACGCACCCAAGTATTCGGACGACACTAACATACTCAATTTCTAGATTCCCTTACACAAAGTTGATTTTGGCTTCTGGTGGATCTCCAAAGAGTTTACCGTTGCCTGGTTTCAAAGAGTTGGGCAATATCTTCCTCCTCCGTAATATCCATCATGTGAAGGATATCGTGGCGGCTATTGGAGAGAAGAATAAGAAGATTGTCATCATTGGAAGCTCATTTATCGGAATGGAGGTTGCAAATGCTACAGCTAAGGATAACAATGTTACAGTTGTTGGCATGGAATTTGCACCACTTGAGAGAGTTATGGGTGCTGAAGTTGGCAGGATTTTCCAAAAGGCTTTGGAAGGAAATGGAGTCAAGTTCCATATGGAAGCTGGTGTTGAAAAGGCTGTACCGTCGAAGTCAGATTCTTCTAAAGTTGGAGGTGTACAATTGAAGGATGGTACGACCCTTGAAGCAGATTTGGTGATCCTAGGAACAGGTATCAGTCCTGCTACGGAATACCTGAAAGACAACACATCAGTTGAACTTCGTGAAGATGGTTCATTGGCAACTGATGAAAATTTTGTCGTTTCGGGTCTCAAGGACGTTTACGCTATTGGTGATATCGCAGCTTATCCATATAATGGTCCTGGTGGCGAAGGAAGTTTGGCTCGAATTGAGCACTGGAACGTGGCACAAAACTCTGGAAGAAGTGTTGCCACACACATCAACAACCCCTCCGCAAAGCCTAAAGCATTCATTCCAATTTTCTGGTCAGCACTCGGCTCACAACTCAGATATTGTGGTAATACTATCAATGGTTGGGATGATCTAGTATTGCAGGGTGAGCCAGAGAAAGCAAAGTTTGTGGCTTATTATTGTAAAGGAGAGACTGTCGTCGCTGTTGGTACTATGCAATCTGATCCAATCATGACACAGGCGTCAGAATTGATGAGAAGAGGAAAGATGCCAAGCAAGAGTGAGATAAAAAAGGGACTCAAGCTTGAGAGCGTTAACATTCCTGCTGAAGTCAAGATATAAGACTCAGTGCATACGGTATGGGCGGACAATGGAAGAATGGATGGGGGGATCGGGAAACATGGGGTCATGAATAATTAGTAACAGGTTTCATGGTTATGAAGCAGAATGCAATAATGAATCAATCAAAACGACTTTCTTCAAATGGTCAACCAAGTGAGCTCTTATGCGCAGCCAATCCTCTTCAATCATATACAACTTAACCCAACATAACGAATCGCCCTCATCCCAGGTCGCCTATTTCTCAAAATCCATTCCTCGTATAACAGGCAGATTCACTTGGCGCGATGAAGAACTGTTATTGCCTCCATAGCCAAGTCCACTTTCCACAGCTCTGCTGCCCCGGACCTTTATACCGGATGGGCCAATCTCACAGATTTACGACTTTACCGTGAAGAAGTATGAGAAAACGGCACGCTTATCTCTTCAGAACGTATATGGATTGCTTTCATATTAATGCTATAAGCTTACAAGAACACCACTTATACCACAATACAGTATACAATCTTATCAATCCCAGTACATACCAACCAAGCCTACGGATCAGACCATCGATATCAGCCGAAATAAGGAAAATTCTCCATCACTGTAGCAATAAAGGCATCGGGGGGTAAGAAACACAAACTCCTAAAAATTTCCACCATCAAGAAGCACCTCGCCAGCGCATATATAAAGAACAAGGGAGCAGCACCCCACGCCAATTTTCTAGGCGTCGCAATTCTTCGAAAATCGCCACAAAATATGATGCCGCAGTAGGGAATTAGAGTGTAGATGAGCACGAATACGGTACACCAGATACTGGTGGACCACCAGAGAATCTGTTCGAGATGGGTTGGGAATGTGCAGTTCCATGCTGCGACGTGGATACATCCGAAGACTATACTACCGAATTCGAAGCCGATAAGCCAGGCTTCTTCTTCGTCCGAGGAGGGATATATGGTATCGTTTGGAATTGGGGCGCCGGATGTGAGGGATGCAGAGGGGTTGTTGAGGATTATGTTAAGCATGGATGAACGGTCGAGATCTTTGTTCATGAATTCGAGGAGGGGGGCGGGGATGGGGCCTTCGTAGGAGAGGATTGTGAAGGGGATTGAAACGGCTTTGGGTTTGCTCCAGTTGAGGATGTAGATGAGGAATGCGCAGGTGGAGAAGGCGATGACGGCGAGCTCGAGTTGTGCGATTACAAGACCTTTGGTTGCTCGTACGATGATTTGGGCGACGATCCAGAGAAATTGGGTGGTTGCGACAATACGCACAAGAGTGTCGTCTTTGCTTTTATCGTTGATTTCGTCGAGGGTGATGTTGGGAAGTCGGATGTGCTCGCATCGTCGAAGTGAGAGGATTTGTTTAGCGGTCAGGTGGTACGGATTGGGATAATCGATAGAGGTATCATTCGCAGCACCCGAATTGGAAACATTAACTTGGATTGAGGCGTCGTTTGCATCCGGAGACACGCATCCGGTAGATGATTCCATTAACGGAGTAGAAACTTCGGTCGAAGGTGGGTGTGGCGTCTGACCGGCAAGAATGTCAAGAGCAATACTGGGCTTAGCTTCGATATCGTTATTATCACTTGATAGTGGATTGCTTCGAATCACAAAACCGCCCATGTTTGCGAACAAGGTATGAGTTAATGTCCACTCGACATCATCATCAGCAGCCCAGGCTTTGAACTTTTCTAGCTGTTTCCGTGCAACATCGAGATCGCTCCAAGCTTTGGCAAGCAGGATCTCTGGAGCAAGGACAGTTGCTATCATCCATTTAAGACTCGTTGCCAAGCGTCCGATTCTCCATTTCACATCATCTTTCAAACCGGAATCTCGACTGGCTCGTTGTTGAGGTACGTTGAGATGTTGAATTGCCCATGTACAGATGATGATTGTGAACAGACATGTCCAGAGAATGTTAAGAGTCCCTCGACTATTGGGCGGTGAAACATAGTCAGTCGATTTTGCTGGAATTGCACAAGTTGTATCAAACGTTGTATACGCATTTGCAACAACTATGTAGCAGAAGAGACTGTAGGTTACCATAAGGGGAAACATGGCATCGCTTTTGGTTTTTCGTGTATGCAGAGTGAAAAAAAATCAAGAGAGAATAGGAAATAAAAACAACACAATGCAGTTGGAGAGAAGGTGAGCTTCATCTCTCCAAGGGAAAGAACGACCATGCACAACGAGGACTTTGGGTTTATAATTTATGTATCGTCACCCCGTCCTTAACCATTACTTGACATGATTGCAACACCGATAGCTCGATGGCGACTTCCCATCATAAATATAACAAAACATACAGGACCACTAGGTATCTTCATCTTTCTGAAATATTAATGTCAACTCCAAGCTTCCACACATATTCAACAGCAAAGAATGGCAATCACGTGGAGCACTAGTACCTCGAAAACTTGGTAGCTTCTAATAAATAACTTTCCCCTCTTCATAACTTCAAATGGAAAACACTCTTATGGAACTCGAGACGATGTCCCGTGATGGTAATTAGGGGGAAACAGTTAGCATATTCTCGGATAGTATAAGCGGTGCGAACTATGATTCATGAGCACTTGGCTTCATAAGTGCCAAGGACTTCCTTGATATTTCGTTTGAGGAAAATACCCAATAGTCACGGGAAATTCCCATGGAAATAATCCTCGCCGATAATAGCCGATTTGGCAACAACCACACCGTCGCCGTCAGTGCAGCATGAGTCCGAAGAAACCCTTTTTTGAATCTAATTTGTGAAATACCCTACGAAGCCATCTACTGTACCTTTATCTGCTCTATTTTGTTCTTGCCTCAAAGCTTCCAACACTCGCATACTGATAAACTTGAGCCTCCAGAATAAAGAGAGTTGAACTGGAAAACAACAACCAAACCCCAAATCACCCCACTTCTAATTGCATGTGATAATCACATGACCAACATTCCTATCAAAGTTCCGGCTTAATTTCGTGAGACGTCTAGCTTTATCATGAGAATACTTGACCAATCATTTAGTTATTGTTATCTCATAAAATCTTCGTTAGCTGACTCTCCACCGCGGTTGTTTTTCCGGCCAATTCACCAATCATAATAAAGGGGTTATCAACGAAGATATTTGGGGGTGGTACAAAGAAATGAATGACCATCACCAATGTTAACACTGATTGATGTTAGAACAAGCTGTCATGATCAAAGCATGGATTTGGTATGAAAGCTCATATGGAATTTCATACTGAACATATTAATGCTTTTATGGACAGTTCCATGAAAGCATAAATCATACAATTTGGGGTGAATCTAGAGGTGCACAAACACGTGGTCGGGTATATCTTCATCTCCCCCTTTGATTTTGGTCAGTGATTCAAAATCTTATATATTTACTCTTTAATATCCTTTTGACAATGGAATCATTCAAGTGAATCCTTTCTACTACTCATCGTTGATCTCTTATCTTTGAATCCACTGCGAAAACCTATTTAGCAGGAGCGAGAGGTCATGTCCTTGCTGTGGCCGGAATGCCTTCCGGCCACGAAGAACAAGATAAAAAGGACAGAAATTTCGCACTTTTTGTTGCAACTTTCTTTGTCTTTTAACAACACAACTTCTACAAAACTTCAAGAACTTCCAAACCACCGTTTTCTACCAATCTACACCCATTTCTACTTCATCACAAGCCTCTTATTCATCTTCTATACTCATTTTCATCATGGGTTCAATTACTCCCACCCCTCTCCCACACTTCGAGGTCCTTAGGGATACCAAGCCAGAAGACAACTCATTGCCGGCCTTCATGGTATCAACAACCAGAGGTTTTCTTCCACGTACTGAACCTATCATCGCTCTTCCCTCCGAATTCGATGCTCTGGAATCTATCCTTCAACGCATGCCTATCAAGACTCTTGATGGCAAGCCAGGTCTTCTAGCTACTTTCACCCTTGGAGAGACAGTTCTCAATGAGCTTCCAGATCTTACTGATGCTATCAACAAGTATCAAGATAACTTACCTCTTATGAATGCTCTCTATCGTGACTATAGCTTCTTAGCTAGTGCGTACCTTTTGGAACCTTGTCATGAGAGATTCCTTAAAGGTGAAGAGTATGGATTGGGAAGACAAACATTACCTAGGGTTATTAGTTTGCCTATCAGTAGGTGTGCTGAGCTGTATGTATATTTCTCTCTTTTGTTTCACTCTTCATCGTCACCCATCACAACTACCCTGAATCCACTTACAAATTCCTATCTTCCAACCTTATCTCATCAAATACTAATCTCACATGTCGATAGTGCTGGGTTCAAACCATTTATGGAGTATGCTGGCTCTTATGCTCTTTACAACTATCGTCTTGAGGATCCAGCTAAAGGCTACACATATGATAACTTCCGTCTCATCCGTGCCTTTGAACATGGTCTTGATCACACTTCCAGTGAAGCCGGCTTTGTTCTCGTCCATGTAGATATGGTTTCTAACTCTGGACCATTGGTGGATGGCGTTGTCAGTGCTTTAGAAGCAGTTGAGAAACATGATCGAGATTCATTTGAGGGAGGCATGAGAAAGGTTTTGGGCGCTATGACTAAAGTCAACGCTGTCATGGATGGTAAGTTTCCTACTTCTTCTATTTTTCCCCTTTTGCATTCTTAAATCTTAGACGACTGAAATTGACACGTCATGAGGCATGTGGCAGAAATCGAAGCCTGGTGATTACACCTCTTTCAGAACATTCATTTTTGGTATTACCAGCCAATCTATGTTCCCACATGGTGTTATTTACGAAGGCGTTTCTGAGGAACCTTTGAGTTTCCGTGGTGAATCTGGTGCTAATGATTCTATGGTATATTATTCCTTCCTTTCTCTGCCAAAGATCTTCAATATAAAGTCATCAGTCTAACTCATTCCAGATTCCACTCATGGATAACCTCTTAAATATTCCCATGCCAACCACTCCTTTGACATCGATTCTCAAAGACTTCCGCTCCTACCGTCCAGGAAACCACCGTCAATTTCTCGAGCACATTCAAAATGCCTCCTTGGCCGTTGATCTCAAATCCTTTGCTCTCTCCTCTCCTACATCCACTGCTCTCTATCTCCTCTGCATGGATCAAGTCCGTGATTTCAGATGGCGCCATTGGTGTTTCACTCGTGAATACATTCTCAAGAAAACCGCGCATCCAGTTGCAACAGGTGGTTCCCCAATCGTTACTTGGTTGCCCAATCAACTCGGTGCGGTTTTGAGTGAGATGACGAGAATCTGGAAGGAAGTTGGTAATGACGGTGAGGGAATGGGCGAGGAGAAAGAACACGTCAAGGATGTTATGGAGGCAGTCATTAGACAGAAGGAGCAGTTGGAGAAGGAAGTTGAGAAGTATTGTAAGGAGAGGGGTGTCAATACTGCTGCATCTTCTGCTTAGATCAGTTTATTCTTCAAGGGATGGAGGTTTAGGTGATTAGCTTTGTGGCTAGGATAGACTCGATTCGAGATGCATTGCATACTAGATTGTATATGCGAGCCTGGACGTTGAGTTTTGTATTTTCTATTCACTAGCGGGCGAGATTGCACAAAGGGATTGAGAAAGTTGCAAATCTTACGGCCATGCTTAGGTGTTATGGAAAAAACGGTTGGGAGGATCTTTACTTTACTTTTCCTTAGTAGGAAGTTCCATGAATTTCATAGCTTGATTCCAAATACAACGATGAATATAATAAGTCAAATGACTATGGAACTCTTTTTCTTACTGCATGATATCCTTCATAAATGATTCTTGATAGGAAAGTCCTGGAATCTGAACGTGTTACTCGGCGGCTTCATACGGATCTCGATAAATTTCCAAGCCTAGCTAGTTACTTGCATGTAGCATGAAGTCATCTATAATTCTACCAAAAATATAATCAATTACAGCGTCCAAACAGCCCCAGAGCCACAACGCCTTCCGGGAAACCAAAAAGTATTCCTGTTCACTATTATTCCCAGATCCATACCATATCTAGAAAGTAAACATTGTCAAGGACTTTCACATCTTTTCTTCAAATCCATATTAAATTCCTCAAATTGGCCTTTGATAGGTATTCCCAGAAGCCAAGGCTGCATCAAGAACGCAATGCCTCCAGAGTATTCTTCCATCTGGGTGAATATCGTGCCTCCGGCATTACTCTTACTCGGTTCGATGAGTAAAGAATGGAGACCGGAGACAGTCATAACCGGTGGACCTTGCCATGCGAATTTTGTTGGAGAGTTTTCCTATGCCGGGATGAGATATCAATACAGTTTTTGACTATGTTCTATTTGTTCTGAATGATTTTTATTTTATTTTTATTTTGAGAAGAAACAGTATGGATATTTGGATGTTCGCATGTACTTACAGTAATAATAGACTCGAATTCGAAATCTTTCATAACGCAATGAAGTTTTTTGCCGACGGCAAGGGGATCATTAATGTCTAGTGGTGTGATGCTCTTCACAAATCCGGAATGCTATTGACTGATATTGGGAAAATCTAGGAGCTGTGTTTTTAAGAATTAGGACTTATGTTTGTGTGTAAAGAATGTAGTATGACTTACCACTTTTCGGACGGTCTCTGGGGAAGCGTTGATTTCGATTTATTTATTAAAAAATTTATTACTTTATTTACAATAAATCTTATTTTGATATTGAATTGACTTTTTAATAATATCATTATTTCTACTAAATTTAATATCAATTCTAGTTTCCATTTTAAATCCTTGAAAATTATATCAATCGATTTATAGAGCTTCAATTATTAATGAAATTACTTTTTTTTCTATATTATAAATAGATTAAAAGTTGTGTACTGGATTTAAGATATATAGTTTAATATAAACGCTGTCACGGCGCCAACTACATGATCTGTAGTTGCCTTCGTGCCTCAGGCACAGCATACTAGCGCGCCCTACTTCCTATAAGTAGGGCCTCACTCTTCCATAGCTCTTCCACCCTCATGGTACAATATAAGTCTTCACCCGTGCCTTGACAAACGCACCATGTAAATTATAAAACTTTAAGCGAAAATCTATTTTTGGGGTATTGTCGGAATGGTCCCTATCGGCCTCGGTACTTTAACCTTTGTGAAGAATGGGCGTGTAAGCGCCGAGCTGCATAAAACCGCGATCAACTCGGCATAATTCGGCTATATCCAAGTCTTTGTGCTTGGAGAGGGGCTGTAGGGTGTTTCTGTCGACTATCTAGCAGACGATAATAACAACAGCAATGGCATAGATGATGAGATCCGGATGCGGTGCTCTGCTGGCCCTTTAGGGCAAACCGCTCCTAACTATAGATACATTCTTTATTACAGCTAGAGAACTATAAGTGAGTGATAATACGCCGAAAAGGGTGGATTATATTGACCTCGATACCACTATAATACTATCCCAATTATCTATCAATACAAGCTTGCTCTGCTCACAGCAAAATCTCTATCTCCTGGTTGCTTTGTATTTCAATTGGATTTGGTATCAAGATGTGCAATAATCCTTGCACGACACTAGATGTGCCTGTCGATTGGCTGACATAATCACTGTCGTAGTTGTAAACCCCAACAATCGCCAGCTATTCGATTCGAAACATACTGTTTTCATGTCACTTTTCAGTCAAGGTTGTGCAACTTTATCGTAACTACAACACTTAGGAAGAATGGTTCGTGGAATGTCTTATATGCTTCTGCGGTTTCGAACATTGATTGAGATAACAGGGCTCATTGATGGATATACACGACGTCGGGCTGTCTGTGCTTCACGAGCCTAGTGAATGTATCGCAGAGTAACAAGTCTCTCTGAAAACCTGCACAACATCAGCTAATATTAGCCTACCATAGTATCGTCTTTGTTCATGGCTTACAAGGCCATCCTCGAAGAACTTGGACAACCACAGAAATACGTACGCAAAACCATCAGAGCAAAGACATACCGAATACTGCCTCTTCCTCACAAGCCACGACTAAAGACGAATCTCGTCGAAGTCTCAAAAATATATTTTCTAAAGGCAAACCCAAAGCTAGGGTTTCTCAGACAAGACCAACTGAAAAAGAGGTATACTGGCCTTTGGATCTTTTGCCAAATGATTGCAATAACACGAGGATATTCACTTGGGGTTATGATTCTGTCGTTGCCAAGTTCTTTAGAGGTCCGACAAACAAGAACAACATATTTGCATATGCAAAGGATCTTCTGTACTTACTAAGCAACAAGCGTCTGGATTGCGTACGTTTCTTTCGCTTTTGAATCATCAGGTCACTAAATTAAACTGCTTTAGAAAGGACGTCCCCTTGTCTTTATTGCACATTCTATGGGTGGTAATTAAATTTTCCGATCGCATCACAATAAATTTGCTGACGATGGATAGGAATTATCGTGAAAGATGTAAGTCAATTCTTGTAACATCGCCGCTCATGTTTAAGCCATCACAAGCGAGGCTATTGACCACCCCTCTAGGTGATACGGCGCGCTGCTATCGAACCTGATAAGAATCTGAACGATATCTATCTTTCTACATTAGCATTTTTTTTTCTTGGCACCCCTCATCGCGACAGTCAGATGGGTGAATTAGGTGAGGTTGTGCGTAGAATCGTGTCCGCTGTGGGATTTAGTACGAATGATCAAAGCATCCGAAATCTTCAATTTAACAGTTCGGACCTCGAAATTATCCATGAAGGGTTCATTTCTTTATATGAGCGGCCGGATCGACATTTTGAGGTTTGCACATTTCAAGAAGCACAGGGAATGACAGGAGTGAATTATGGGAAGCTTGATCGTAAAGTCAGTTCTAGTCTGCCCTTCCTTGCATTTTTACTGATTATGTACATTCCATAGGTTGTTGAGAATATCTCTTCCATTCTTACCGGAAGTGAGCGAATTCAGACTATCAATGCGAATCACATGGCAATGTGCAGATTTTCTGACAGAACCGAGGATGGTTACCAGAAAGTGGTAGGTGAATTGCAACGATGCTTATCACTCATAAAGACAAAATTACCTGTAAGTAGTACGGATAATGGAAACACTGGATTACCAGCGAAAAGTTCACACAGTCAAAAGACTTTTGCATCCTCAGTCTATTGTACGTGCTGCAATTCTAGATCTAGTCTGCGTAGAAAACCCAGTGGGTGGGACTCCACCCACTAGGTAATAGTTCCAATGGATAGGTAATACATTTCATTGGATACCCAATGAATGGATAGGATTTCTAAAAACCTATCCCATTACCTATGGGTAATCCAAAATACTATGGGTTACCCATAATCCAATAGGTAATAGATAACTCAATAGATAATAGATAATCTAATAGGTAATGGATAACCCAATAGATAATGAATAACCCAATAGGTAATAAGTAATTTAGTGGGTAATAGATAGTAATTAGTATCATAAGATATATTATTTAAGATTAATAGAAAGATTAATAGAATATTCTTCAATTCTCAATTCAGAAAACTATCTATATCTATTAAATACATTATAAAACCTTCTTTGATTTCTCTCTCTATTGAATCTATTAATTATAATCTTATTATCTTCAATTCATTGCCTTTTCGAATTATAACTTGATAAATCGAATTATATAACTTGATTTTCTACAATAATCTATAAATCATTATAAATTATTAAATCTTTATTTTCTAATCTTTCATTTATTTGATTTAATATACCTTACTCAACTTCATAATCAATTTGAGAAAAATACTATGATATCCTAATTAATAATATATTTCTTTATAATTAATAATGTTTTCGAAACTCCTCTCATACTATACATATAGCATTTGTATCTAATTCTTCATTACTAATATAATTCTTTTAATCCCAATCATCAAATTGTTTAATCTTAAAATCAATCTCGTCTTATAAATTCGCAATTTCGGCTTCGATTTCCTCTTCAATTAAAGCCATAGATTTTTTAATAATTTATATAATATTCTAGGATATATAATAGCCTCTATCTCTATTTGAAATCTCTTTTTGTGATTTCTATTAATAATAAAAAAGGAAAATATTATTACAAATAATTTTTGAAATAAATTGTCCACATCGATATAAACATAAATCCCAAATATAATTAAATATTCGTTTTATATCAACCCTTACTATTAGAATACAAAGGAAATCTCTAGCCATTCTAACTAAATCTGAATAATTATATTCTTTTGCTTTCTAATAAGAAAGAATAGCTATATTAGAAGAAGTTAATAAACTATTAGAGATATAATTAATAAAAAGATTAATAAAAAGATTTACAAGAATATAATTAAGAATCTACTTTATTTATAACAATTTGTTGAGATTTGTATTATCCAGAAGCATTCTGATGAGATTGTTCCAAAATAATTGCTAGATTATCCTTATTTGAATCTTACAAAACTTGAAGTTTAATAATTCTAAATAGCGAATATTATTGATATTCGATTTTCCAAAATCGATGAAATTGTATTTCGAATTTAATTTGTTAATCCCTATTTTGATAATTCAATCAATAAGAATTTGAATTGAAAGCAATTGCTTTCGAAGCTGGACATAGCAAAGCTCCCATTGTATAAATACTATTAAGATCATTATATATATTATTATAATATTTATCCAATTTTTTCTTTGCTTTATTAATAACTTTTATTAGTTTTTCAATCTATAGATATTTCGTTTTTTTTTTAGTTAAACGATGACGACTTTTAGTTAGATGCTTATATAAATTATCGTAAATACCTAATGCATATAGCAAAGTGATTCCTTTTGTTCTGCCTACATATGTAATATAGAAATTGAATAGATAAACAAAATCAATAAGATATCCAATTTGCTTTTATTCTATTTCTAATAAAGAAAATATTTTTATATTAGAATAATCCTGATAGTATTTATCGATTACATTTTGAAGATGTGCTATATGTATCAATATATAATAAGTCGAATCCTATTGAGTTGAAATATCTATTAAAAAATTAATTAGCTTTTTCAGCTCTGTTTAATTATTTCTAATAAGTTTTTGTTGAATATTTAGAAACCTTAATCATTATTATATACTAGAATTCGAAAATATAACTAGTTTTCAAATCTAAATAAAGATTAGTAAAAAGATTAATAAATAAATCAAACCATTTATTTTCGCAAGAATAAAAGGAGTAGTATTATTTTCAAATAAACGAATTCTTTTTAAATCACTTGTTTCTACATCATTATTCCAATCTCGAATAAACGTTTTGTTGATTGAAATCAAACGAATTGATTCAAAAAATACTTTTAAAACAAATTGGATAATATATACTAAACAAAATATATACTGAATATGTTTATTTAGAAATCGATTTCTATTGAATGCCTCCTCAAATTATTAATTGATTTCTTTCATCATCTTAATATTATTAAATGCAATATCAATAATAATCGAAATAATCTGATCAATAATATTGAATTTGTTAATAACATCTTTTATAATTTTAGTTAAAGCTTATCCTAAATAAATATCTATTAAATTTTCAAATCCAATAAACTCTTCAATTAATTTCCAATCTTTAGAGATATAATAAATCAAGATTCTAAGAAAAGATAATTTATTTGTACTAAACCAAACATCTAAAAATAGAGCAATCTTACTCCCTTTCACTATTCTCAAAAGTAATATATTCTTCTCAAGATTTTCGATTTGAACTATTAATCGTTTTCGAAATATATATACAAAAAAAAAAGGGAATCCAGGATTTTATATTTAAATAAGTTATTGTTATTCTTTATCCTCAATAGCTTGAAAAGGTGCTTGTAAAGAAATAATTGTTTATAGAAATTGATTATAAAATGCTTCTTCTATAAGTTGTTTTGATAAACCTATTTGAAAAAGAATTAGCTTTTTATTAATATTTCTATTAATTATTTATTATCTACTCTTACAGCAGGATATTCATCTATCCCTTTTTGACATCCATTTCGAAGAATTACTTTTCGATATATATTACTTTAAAAATATTTAGATAATATATTAGTATTAATATTTTTAATTCTAGGGTGATTCAGTTCTTTATTATATTAACAACATATCAAAACTAACTTTCCAATTTCTTTATTTATAGTTTGATTATACTTAATCTAATATATCGATTTACAAATAATTGAATCCTAATGAATTTTCTTTATTAAATTAGTTAAGTTATTGATCTAATTATTAAATTATTAAATAATTTTTTACTATTCAATAAAATCGATATAAACTTCTTGTATCTATTTAAAGAATCTTCCACCTTTTCCACATAATTCAAAAAACAATTCACAAGAAGGTAAAAAACGAAAAGAATCGAATAGCTTAGAATCAGAAGCACTTGAAAATTGACTAGAAAACATAATAAAATTATCCAAATAAATTTCAATATTTAATGAATTTTTGAAAATAAAATCTATTCTCACAAAAAACAAAAGTATTAAATAGAAAATTAATAAAAAACTTAGTAGAAAATATATAATAGAATTTCAATTTAATTATTCTATACTAAAAGATTAGTTTTAATTATAGAAACTCTCAATAAACTTTTTATTAGTTTGAGTATCAGATAATATCTACAGATTTGTATTTGTAAATAAAACCAATTGCTAAAAATCCCATAATTTCTGATCGATTTTCTTATTATAAATTAATCTCCTTATATCAATATATTACTTTCGATTATTCTCTAAAATAAAAAATCCCATATCATCTATCTCTTTAATAAACTCTAACCACCAAAATACAAAACCAGAAAAATCAATCCAATTATTCATTTCAAAATCATTTATAAAATAAACTATATATATTCTCCAGAATACTTTTTCAGGATTTATAAAAAAAGTTGCAAATGATTTCTATATTAGAGTTTTTCTAATAAAAATTAATGAATTAATTGAAAGATTAATAAAAAGATTAATAGAAATGATATATCATATTTTACAGTTTTCTTGTATTCCTTTCTCAAATCACAAAGTTTATTGAATAAGCTAAACTAATTAGATTTTTGAAACAAAGTTCAAAAATATAAATATAAATTTATAACTAAAATTTATATGTATTCTTTATCAACTTGCTTTGTTTCTTCTACAACTGATAATAATAAAAAAAGCATCTAACCAAATTAATCAATTTATATAAAGAATAATACAAAGAATAATTTTTACCTTAATCCTTTTTGGATTTCTTATCGGCTAAAGATAGAAAAGATCTCTACAATATCCTTCAATTTCCTGGATTTTTTGAATAATATTTTTCTAGCATTTCTTTAAGTTTTTTGCTAGTATTGAAATAATAAATACTTGTATTTCTAATAAAGATCAGTTTCTATTAATCTTTTTATTAATTATATAATATAATTTATTTCTGAAGGATTTTGAGTATTGTAAATCAAAAGTGCTTCTCTTTTTTCAAACTCTTTATTATTCTTTTTTTTCCAATTATATTCTTGATTGAAATCTTTATTATCTTTTTACAAAGTTTTGTATATTCCGTTATATTCTTTTTTATATTCAATATTCTTTTATATACTATTGTTGTCATTTATAATAGCAAATTGCTTATTATAATTTTTTCAATCTAGAGATATAATAATATTTTTCCAATTGTTGCCTTTTATTGCTTTAGTAATTAGATTAATAGAAAAATTAATTGAATAAAGATATATACATATTATTTATATTAAGTTTTAGTATTACAAATAATCAACATTTGATACTGAATATCTTTAAAAATATCAATAAATTCTTGTATTGCCTTCAATTTCTTTTTTGTATAGATAATAGCATTTTGATCTCTTACCTTAACCTTTTCAATTTATTTATAAATAGAATCATTTTCTAAAACCTTATTCCTTTTATACGCTTTAATTGTATTAGAATTTTGTAATAATTTTTTTTGTGCTTTTTGCTTTTTAGATATTGTAAAGATTCTGGATTAATAGAAAAATTAGAAAAATCAAAGGTATTTTATTACAAAGATAAGATTCTATAATAAGAAATCGAAGAATATTGTTTATTAGAATAATTGAAAGGCGAAAGAGAGATAAGAATTGAAAAATGATAGTATAATAGTAAATTTTGAAGTGTTTGTTTTTTTGTTTCCAAAGCAACAATCTAGATTCTAAAGTATTCATACAAAATATTATATAATACAAACAACCTTTTTTTTCCAATTTCATTTCTTTATTACAATAATAATAAATTATTTAAAAGATATGATTAGGTATATTTATTAATTTTATTTTATTAATTTATTTATTGATTTTAATAGAATATTAAATATTCAGAATCATCATCAATTATTTCCAAATAAATTAATATAATCTGTATAAAAGAAATCTATTTGTAAGAAAATTCCAAAGAGAGCATATCGTTTTAAATTAGGTAATAAGTTGATTAATAGAAATATTAATAGAATAATATATTGAATCTGATTTCTAGTGATTGTATTATATGAAATCAGAAGATATCAAAAAGGTATTGAATTGTTAATCCAAAAACTTTCTTTTCAATGTTTTATTCGAGAGATTATTTAGAATTTAATTCTAAAAATTATTCGTTGGTAATTAGTTGTATTATTGGTTTTATAAGAAGCTATTGAAGTATATTTAATCAAAGAGTTTAAATATAAGTTTAATCTAAGCTTTTGGTTTCTGTTAAGTTTTCTATTAATTATTTAATTTCAGTAATAAACCTTATAGCGATTTATACAAAACAAGTTATAATTCAACAAAAGAATATGTTTTTGATTTAAGCTATATATAATAATATTTTAGGATATTTATATATTGGTAATTACTATATATATACAGATTAAATTGATTATTTTGATGCTTTTTTTACAAATTCATACATATATTTTCTTTTAAAAGAATTACTGAATATTATAAATATAATAAAACACTTTCCTATCTCTATAATAAAAATACAATCGAAATATAATATGAAAAAGATAATTAATAGAAATATTAGTAGAATTCTTTATATATACTATATCAATGCTTGATAGATCCTAGATTTTGGGTTACTTATTGGATTCTGGGTTATCTGTTGGGTTCTGGGTTATTCATTGGAGTCTTGGCAATCTATTGGAGTTTTGGCAATCTATTGGGTAATCTATAGATGGGATGTCTATTTATACTATTACCTACTCAACTTATGGGGTCCCGATGGGTGGGATGTTAGATCGAAAACCCGACCTATGGAGCCCCATTTTACAGCCTATCTAGATCTACGGAGAAAGAACTTGAGCTAACTGAAGCAAGCACTGAACGAGACGGAACGTCTTTGTATATCTTTATTCAATAAGCCTGATATGTTGGAGTATCAGTCTATCTTACCTAGCCGCGTCGAGGGCACTTGTGAATGGGTGCTCACTAATCCACAATATGTCCGTTGGTTATCAGAAAAAGAAACATGTCTTTTGTGGGTTAGTGGGCATTCTGGCAGTGGCAAGACTATCTTGTCAGCATTTCTACTTGAACATCTTGGATCTAGCATCTCTTCAATGGGAACCAAGTTGATTGTTTGCTGCTTTTTCTGCGATGAAAAAATTGAAGCGCAGAGAGATGCGAAGGCTATTGTTCGTAGTCTCATCTATCAGATTATTGTACGACGACGTGCCTTGATAAAATATGTGAAGGCGGCTTATGATATGCAAGGGGCTCATTTGACAGATAACTTCAATGAACTCTGGAGAATATTTACGGCTATAACAAATGATCGAAAGGTTGGTCATATAGACATCATTATTGATGCTATCGATGAATGCGAAGAAAACACGAGAGATCGCTTGTTGAGAGCAATTACATCACTTGTGGGCCAAAAAAATTCTTCTGGTACACATGGTATAAAATTTCTAATCACCAGCCGACCTCTATTGTGGCGTCAATATGCATTAGCGCGCGAACGCACCGAGCATACTCTATCAATTGAGGACCTCAACTCGAACAATGAAAGCGATCTTCATCTAGTGATACGGACAAGAATTGATGCCATAGTAAGGAGGACGCAGTGCCGCCCTGACACAAGGAAGTTTTTGGAACATGCATTATATTCACGAGCCGACCAAACATTCCTTTGGGTGACTGTAATTCTCCATATCTTAGAGAACATATCTTGCCTCCCAAAATGACTTTCAGCGAATCATTAGCAAACTCCCAAAGGGCTTAACAGCTACTTACGAGCGCTTTCTACTGAGCATTGACTCAGAGTATCAGAACGTAGCAAATAAGCTACTGCATTTGATTGTTGGTAGCATGCGCTCACTTTCGCTAGAGGAACTTCGAATCTTACTGGCTATCCAGCGGCACCATCGAAATTTGGAGCAAGTCGAGGAGGAGTGCCAGCATAATATTAGCGAAACTATCCAGGGCATATTAGGTCCATTGGTACGAATATCTGATGACAAAGTATCCCTTGTGCACCAGTCTGCCAAGGAATTCCTGCAAAATCTTTGGACTTGGAAGGATAATCCTCTATCCAAAGTGTTCGGCATTGAACTTGAGAGAGCCAACTTTTTATTGACTGAAGCAACGATGTCATATCTTTTATTGGAGGATTTTGCGGTCGATAAGTTCGCGTATGCGACTAATATCGACTCACCTGGGAGTGCACAACCTGAGGACAAGGACACTGTCTGGGACGCATTCGAACTAAAGGAGGATATTACTCTCCAAGAAATTGAATATACAAGCTACCACACATACAAAGATATTGCAGCTGCTCATCCTCTTTTTGATTACTCTGCTCGATATTGGTCAAAGCATTATTCGAGATCAGGGCCAGCAAAAATAAGTGCTTTCAAGTCTGCCTTCAGTCTACTGAACATGGGTCAGAATTGTTCCAAGAATTGGTTTCGTTACTTTTGGTTTTTTACAGAACCAGAGTGTTTATACCCTTCTAATTTTGATACATTGATTGCCGCATGCTACTTTGGCTACGTAGAAATACTGGGTGCATCATTAGCAAGAAATTATGAGCACGATCAGACTATCACAGAGACAGCTATGTATTGGGCATCTAGAAAGGGTAACTTAGAGATTATTGATGTTCTAAGAGCTCGGATCTGGCAGGGCATGACTATCTCAATATCATTACATCCTCTGATCGTCGCAGCTCATTTTGGATGTCTGGAAGTTGTAAAGCTGCTGCTCAATCTTGATAATATGGATCCAAATGTACAAGGCATTGGGGAACGAGACTCATTGTCACTTGCGGCTAGCAATGGCCATGTTGATATCGTCAAAACGTTGCTTAAAGATTCTCGTGTAAAATTGGACGTTCAGGATGTGAACAACTGGACACCATTCTTTTGGGCTGTTGGCGGAAAGCACTTAGATATTGTACAGTTGTTCTCACGAAACCCCGGCACAAACATAAATCATGTTGACAAAAGAGGGCGGAACGTACTCTCTTGGGCGGCGGAAAGTGGTGAAACGCAAATTGTTAAACATTTATTGACGATAGATCAACTTTATTGTCAGAACCAAGATCTTTCTGGACGAGATGCCTTATCGTGGGCTGCTGCGGCTGGGCATCTAGAGGTAATTAAACTGTTACTCGAGAGTAGAAAACTAAAGATGTCTGGTAAGGATAAAGATCAGAGGAATGCGATATCATGGGCTGCAGGTGGTGGGCACTATGAGGTTGTCGATTACCTTATAAAGTTTAACGGCATTGGAGCTGATGCAGAAGATGTTGACGGGTGGACACCACTAGCATGGGCGCTGGAAAAATCCGATCCAAGAACCGTTCAAGTGCTCTTGTCATTAGGGAAAGTAGATGCAAATCGAAGAGACAAAAATGGACGCACTTCACTCTCTTGGGCGGCAGCATTAGGCCTCGAGAATATTGTACGCGTGATCGTTGATGTTGAGGGGATTGATATACATGCGCCAGATATGGATAACCAAACACCAATATCAAGAGCAGAAGCATTTGGGTACGTCAATATTGTAGATTTTCTGAAGAATACACGCAAAGACGGAATATAGGCAAGTTATTACATTCGAAGATAATGATATTATGTCCATGACATTCCTGATTACAAAGCTTAGGCCAGAACAGGTGTTAGAGCATCCAAGACTGTAGCGCTTGGCTTAGAATTCCCAACATATCAGAACTCTTCAATGGTGTCCCATATAGTTGTCTCTACCGGTAGAAAAGACAGAAACAATTGAAGCACTAGCAGCATATAAGAGATTCTTTGTTCCAGGGATGACAGCGAATTCCTTACCATGTACCTTCTTTCCACAGGGAAATGAGATAGTCTAAGGTTTTCTTTTTACTCCTTCGAAACTGGGTTTGATGTCAATCTTACATATCCCTGATTTCGCAAAGGCAAAAAGAATGGATAGAGACAAACGTTTTGTTCAGTGATATAAAGATCTTGTCACTCTCTTAAATTGCCACCATGAACTTCATATCACAGTTCACATTCTCCAATGAATCACCAGGTGATATAAGAAGAGTAGTGCAATCCAATTCTTTGTCACTGCTCGAGTCCATTATTTGACAGTCACATAAGCTCCTTGGCAAATATTTGGCTTTTATCAATGAGTAAGTACCGAGAATTCTGACATGATACTTGGGGAGATCAAAAGTTCGCACCAATCTAAGAGCGGCAAGCTCGGCAGTGACTTGGTCATTTCTTTGTGATCCTAGCTCGCTGAAATACTTCCATAACTTCCAGAAGTATGCCACCATAATTAAAATATCAATCAATATGTGATGGTCTAGATGTCAATCATCGATTGGAGTGGAGGATGAGAGTGTCGTTGTAAGCCTTCAAGAACATGCAGCCTACCGAAGTGGCTTTGACAACTTCAGCAGGATCAACGACTTTAACCATCGTGCGAATGACCTGTAACTATGTCAGTCACTGGCGAAAAGTGTTGCGACCAGATACTCAAGGTTGTATTTTCGTTGTCTTTAAATATATATAGATTTCAAAGAGGAGCTGCAAAATATAATCTAACACAAAGTGTTCCAAGCTCGTACATAACCCCATAGTAGAGGTGCTTCAAGTACGGTAATGGTAGGAGCAAATGTAAATGCTCTCTCAGCTATGGGCTGACTGTCTGCGCGAGCTTCAATACGACCTGGGAGCGAGTCCCGATGAAGAAAATCATGTGGCCAGATTTTCCAGTCTAGAGTTTCCGATTTGAGATTTGCAGTAAACGATATTATGAATCTCAAAAGAACAAAGCAAGGCTACTTGATCTCCTCTTCAAGTTGGGACTGAAGTTTCAGAAGGATCGTTGATTAAAACTATAATATACTAAACCCAATCTTCCTTTTGGGCAATTGTAAAGTAGTAAAGTATAGAAGGAAATGATGAATAAAAAAGTAATCTGGACTGCCTGAATAAAGAGTTCTTTGTGGATTGCAAGCCCCGAATGGGCTTCGTCATTGGAAGCTTTCCAATGCACAGTTCGCATTGGGTTGATAGGGGAATGGCAGGGGTCCTATTGAGAAACATGAAAGATAGATATGAAAGCCCTTGCCGCAGGAGATGTCAAGAGAGGCGAGAGGCTGGAAGTAGGTAGTCTTTGCGTTAGTGATGAATTACTTCTCTTTTGCAAGGGCCTTCTCATCAAAGAAGTATATAATCAGAGTGCTAGAAGGTACATTGGAAGAAGGAAGGAGACAAATTGCAAATCAATGTATGGCTTTATCTTTATCTTTCATTTCCGAGACTGTGTGCATGTTGACATCTTCACGCGAGGCTATTGACCACCTCGTTCCTTCCACTCATGAAATGAACACAGAATGCTAAACAAACAAACTCGAAGTGGAAGTAACGATATATCGTTTCTCTTCATTGACACTAAATAAGAATATAGAAAGAGCGAAGATGGATTAAACAGGTGTAATAATTCCGACGTTGCTTTTCCAGGAACCCCCAGACATGAACATAAACAATTACATCAATTTTGCTCGACTTCAAGTCACAGATCAAATTTCTTGGTTGAATAAAAATAAAAATAAAAACACGATATAAATTTTGAAGAGAACTTTAACCTAAGTATGCGTCTCTATCCAACCACTCCCGTTGTCATTTGGTTTTCTAGAATGCACAGATGTTTCTTTCGTTGTTTTAATGCTAACTTTCGGGCTACTAGATAGTCTGAGCTATAAGAAATGAGTGATCTTGTGGTTGTGCCCCCTAGAAATTTCGATGGCCTACCTACTTGTGATGTTTGGGAGGAAAATCAGGCCAGTCTTCGAAAGATTCGCCCATTTATCTCCGCTGTCGACCTTATCAGCCCATCCGGACCCTCGAGAGACTTGCAATTACACATATCTGATGCGGCGAAAATCTGCGGGCGGATTACCATTCCTATCCTAGCTCAAAATGGTACTTTTACCCAGAATGACAAGAATTGGAATGCACTGCAGGCATTCGCACCAACTCTCGAAAAGTTTCTTTGTGTGGCTTCCAGAATTTTGAAAGAAGATCTAGAGAACAATTATCCAAGACCTCAAGGCAGACCCCGAAGTGACTATGAAGCTGCTCTCGAGATTTGCCAGAGTGCTCTACTTGCCGATGAAGGTGGAATGCCCTTTAGTGACGAGATTCGCAGTGTTAATTGCTTTTCACACGTTCGAATATCGGCAAATATCTCGATGGGAAACCCTCGGGAGAAACTCAGACCAGATACAGATACCGGAGATTGTGGGCCGTGGGTTGTGATAGTTCCATGGGGTCAATGGGAGTTCCTTGGTGATTGGCTGTATGGGGGAAGAATGGTTACCCCCCATGGCAAGAATCATGGGTTGTATCCCGGCAGTTCATTCCAGGTGCGGAAGGAAATGTATGTTTATAATACCCCAATTTCACCGGTTTCGGATAGCGAAAGATATCAATTCGAATTCTACATGCCGCAACTTCCCGAACATGACGGACAGATGTATGAAAATTCAGCTGAAACAGGCAAGGAAGCAGAAAGAGAATGCCCCCCGATGAGGGATCCTGACAGATTTGGAGGAATTACCCATCAGTCTGCGACGGTGTGCCAACATTGTTTGGATCTTTCGTCAAGTTTCGCGGGAATTCTTCCAAGGGACGGGGCAAGTACAGGCTCCTAGTCCGGCTTTTGTCTCTAGAGAAACATACACCAGGCTGGAAAAACAAGGATAGAAAATAGAAATTATAGTATATTCAAAACAGAAAGAGAGTGAGCATGGCACTAAAACTCTTATGTTCTTGTCTTCCTGCACTGCTGATTGTAGATGACTTGACGAACCTTACTTAAAGTACCAGATGATGATTACCCTCAAAAGCTGGTTCGGCGCAATATGATAGACAGCCCTGGTTATGGGAAACCAGCGTCGTCCGACTCTTACCAACGTACACTTTTATAGCCCCAATATTGGATGCGCAATTGAAGGAAACCCGAAATTTAGTCATTCATTACAATAGCTCCTAATATTTGAGGAAATTTGCATGGCCAGCGGATACCCACAAGACTTTTCGATTGTATTGATAGAACACTTGAATGTCGATATGAGATCAAATTGGTAGCAAAAACTCTTTACTCTTGATATTCTCCATCTCAAGATAATTAGAAATGATGAATACGAAATGTCAAATTTCGTAGCTTTCGTTTTTGGAAGCCGATGTGATCTGCCATCCAAAATTTTGATCACAGTCATGCCCAATGGGTATGTATTTCGTGCCAAATGAGAGAACAAAATGAAATGGAGATGAACGTGGAGACATAGGTTTCTCATAAATCAACACAAGGATTTTATCGACCGGTGAGTTTTTCTCCCAACAACTCTATTCACCCCTTTACCCACCGACAAAACAGATTCAGGCACGCATTGCTTTATGCGGTGTGCTGTTGAAATATCGAAGTCAAAATACTCTGTAAGTATTCCACACGTGTGAAAACACAACTCAGCCTATGGATCAACCACTCGTATTGACCTGAGTACAGCAGGTAACGATCAAAGCGTCAGGCCATGGACATTCCGAGGACAAAGACAGGTCGGCCCAGTGTCGGAAGATGGCAAGCGGGGCGGTAGAAAACATGCCAACGATAGGTGCATACATCATTTCTCCCAGAATACGGAGCAGCAGGACTTTTTGACAAGTTGACCCCTAATTGCCAAGCACAGTGGCACGTTGAATAACGCATCGTTCAATTAAACTTTCCACAAACTGGGTTTTACCCACCAAGAGTATACGGGAGTGGAGTGAGTGAGGCAAAAAGGGGCAATGCGGTGCGGCTGGTGCGATTGATTTAGGTAAATTGTGTCACTTATTCCCCTAACAACTAGTGCATTTCCATCTGTGTGTGAAAGTCTTCTTCATCATTTGCGCGCGTAGAATTAGTTCTTCGATCAGGGCTAACAGTACTACTGTACACTCGGATAAGTCCCTCCGTTGACCTACCTACCTCATAGGGGTTCGTATTAAATAGTGCGAGCGGATCTCGGGGGTTTCACAGCGGGTATATGTCCGGTACTGACGGAACGGACAGCACTTGTTTCTATTTGCGGAGATAATTAAGTGTGAAAATAACCTTACAGCATGATTTACTTTGGAATCTGTATGGAAGATTCTAGTGATTCGATGGAAATTTTAGGGTGTTGTACTTTTGTTTTGGTGTGCATCGCTGGTGAAATTTCGCTTGTGACGTTTGTAATAAATTACAGAAATTATTAGCATCTAGTAGTAAATTTTGTGATACCTATGTACTTGTCATTAGGATACCAATGACTTGGCTCTACCAAAATCCTGCGTACGGTAATTTTAATATTACAGTAATGCCAAATGTGCTTAAAGTTTTATCCAACATACGATGTGATGTAGGGACACAATGTCATGCATACAAGCCAACAAAAGCAACCTGAAATACAATGACGTTCGCCTTGTTCCACCAGCAGCCAAGCCACAGCATCCACTAAATACGAGAGCGAGGATTGCCGGCTCCACAGATCGGCATTGTGTGTACTCTATGCATCGTGCATCTCGTATCTGAACATACACTCTGGAGACACTCCAATTAAAAAGGAAATGTATAGCGACGAGAAGAATATATAAGAATGAGGTATCCGGTTGTGTAAATCATCATCCAAACACACAATCTCATCGTCTTCACTCTCAACAACCAACATCTAAACCAATTCACTCAATTTCTCACCAAGAAATCAATCTTCAAACCGCAAACATGCAATTCTCATCCGCTGTCCTCTCCGCTATCACCGTTGCTCTTGCATCGGCTGCCGCTGTCAAGCGTGATAGCAGCGTCTTCAACGTCTCCGAATTCAGCGCCGGCTGCATCCCACACAGCACCCATTGCCTGTAAGATTTCCCCTCTTCTCCCTTTCTCAAACCTCTCACTAACCCCCTACACAGCTACTCCTTCACCGTGATCCAACCCGGAACCATGGAGACCACCGGTGTCAAATGCACCGCTCTCGTCTCCGGCAACACCGACGGAACTCTCCCAGACATTCCAAAATGGGGCGGCTCCTGCATCGACTCCTCCCGCCGATTCTGGTTCACCCGCGAGGATGCCGGTCTCAACTTCTTCGTTTCCCAACAGGTTACTCCAGCCAGCAACCAAACTGCTTCCCACTTGATCCCCAACAGCGAGTTGGTCATGG
Source organism: Botrytis aclada (assembly GCA_014898285.1). Taxonomy (NCBI): domain Eukaryota; kingdom Fungi; phylum Ascomycota; class Leotiomycetes; order Helotiales; family Sclerotiniaceae; genus Botrytis; species Botrytis aclada. The sequence continues at coordinate 2,494,984 of RCSV01000008.1, forward strand.
TTCCAAGCTCCATTGGTAGCACTCAAAGCTACAATGGCCCAACCTCCTTCGGTTTGGACTACGCCACTTCCGCATAGAGGAATCGACCGAGAGGGAAAAGTGTCATAGCTTTCGCTAAGGAAGTCTTTGTTTGCCTAGTCTTTATTGATGGAAATTAGCGAAGTTTTTGTTTCTGTTCTGGTGTGCGCTATAGGATATTTGATGTAGATAGTATTGAGGGGATTAGTAGAACCTAGTTAATATAATACCATCCCCCACATTTATCGTGCTTTGCTTGCAGCTGTTTTGAAAATCTCTGTGCATTCCGCTTGATTTATCACCATCATCATTACTTTCGCCAAGCGGTACAATATCATATCACGCAATATAATGCTTTGGCGAAAGATCAAATGAGCAAGATTACAGAAGGAGGATCTGAAGTCTTGCAGTCCGAGTATTATTCAAAACTCGAGTCCTATTGTTCGCCGATCGACTCGTTAAAATTTTGAGGTAAATCATTAATATTATCGCCAGTCTTTGATAACCTTTAGGATAGCCTCCCCATCTAGCAAATAACTAAACATATAAGTTGATTGCATACCTTTCTCCCATCTCCCATCTCTCAACCTACACATCCATAATCTCCACCTCAAAAATACTCCCCTAAACTTCAAAAAGTATCCATATCCATATCCATTCCTACTTCTTTCCAATATATCCAATCATCCAGACCACAATCCAACAATCCAGATTATTGAATCCCCCAAACCAATTAAAACATTCTAAGTATTCGAGATATTAAGGTTACATTTGATTAGAATATTGAAGTATTTTTCAAAATTTCAATTGCTTCTAGAAATTCAGACTCTTATATTTTTGGATTGTAGTCCGGACCATGGATATCCTATTTCTTTCCAAAAACACCTCATGAATAACACACAGAAAATTCCCGCTCCCATCAGTTCTTCAAAAAAAAAACAAAAAAAAAAAAACACTCCAACATTCTCGCAATTGACATTCCCCAATATCTCGCACATATTGTATAATTGTGAGCTGGAAATCCTGGGGTTGGTACAGATGGAGATGTAGTTTTGTGTTAGAGGAAAGAAGAAGAAGAAGAAGAAGAATAAAACATATTGTAATTGAAGTACCTAAGTAGTCAGCGAAGAATGGTCACGGGATGGAATATAGTGATAGGAAGAGCAATGGTTAGTGTCAAGCGGGTGAGTGAGAAGAGAGAAGTGAGAAGAGAGTGAGTGAGTAGGATTGGAATTGAAATCAGAATTGGATATGTGACTGAGGATATCAGAACCCATTTTTCTCGGTATTTCGATAAAGAAACATCCTTCGTAAGCGTATAACAATCCTTACATATGCATTACCCAACAAATTCTTATCGAAAACCATTTCCAAACACAAGGAAGTGATTTCAAGGTACGATTCATCTCCCACTTCTCCATCAAATTCCAATTAGGAGGAAACTATCCCACTCTTCCTCTTACGGCAACTCTGCAATCACGTCCCGAAACTTCCCTCCCTGAACATACTCCCACCCCTCACCCGGCGTGGTCGCCACACTCGCATTCCCACTCCTCCCCCCACTCCGCTCCTCGCCCCTCTCCCTCTCGCTTTCCCTCCCCACTCCCCCAATCTCCACCGGCGTCGCAATATCACTCGGACTCTGCGGAGTAGCCGGGACACCCCTCTGACTCCCGAACCCAGGACTCGTCCCCGCACTCTCCGTAAAGGGACCACTCGGCGCCGTCGACCCAAAATAATCCGATTCGCGTCTCACCAGTGGAGAAACCCCCGGTCTTCTCGAGAATTTCGATCCCGATCCCGCTTTCGACTCCGATTTCTGCGATATTCGAGAGCCGGAAAGCTGCGACATGGCAGCAGGCGGAATATCCGTATCGGGATGAGAAGAAGATTTAGAATGAAGAGCTCGCTGGCGATGGATGGTGAAGAAATATATGCAAGCTCCTACACATGCTAGCACGAGAAGGGCAACTCCGACGCCGATGCCGGCTTTGGCTCCTGTGGAGAGCCCGTGATTGCTAGATGTGGAATTGGAATCTGAGGCTCCGGTGGCTAGAATCCCATTGCTACCTGTGCGCATAGCTGATCCGGTGCCGGTAGTAGCAGCGCAGTAATTTGTACCGCTGAGAACGGTACAGCCGAGTCCATTGTCGCAGCATCCGCCACCCATGGAACTAGCACAGGCGAATTGGTTGGCAGTGCAGCCAGATGGGATTATGGAGACAAGAGCGGGGGTTGAGGAAGGAGATATTGTAACGGCGCATACACCGGAACCGTCTGAGGAGATGCATTGCGCGTTGTACTCGCAACAGCCTCCGCCGAGAGAACTAGCGCATTGATAGTGAGAGATGGCGGGGCAGGCGCGCGGAACACATGTTGTTGTTACGGTGGCGGTAGAGGAAACAGTGATGGTTCTGTTAGTGAAATATGAGGCGGAGGAACATGGCGAATCGCAATTACTGCCTATAGCGCAGCAGGCGGGACCTATGGATGGGGATATGAAGCAGTATTCAGTATTTTTACAACATATTGCTGCATTTATATCGAGACCTTTGAGGAGAATTTGTAATCAGTGGATGTTTTGGCATGGTATAATTGAAATTAGCGGCTCCATGAAAGTTAAAATGATGCAAGATGAGTAGACAAATTAAAAAATTAGAAATAATTACAAGAATGATTTCCACTTGGACAAAGCCCACTATCTCTCTCAAACAACCTCCCCTCATTCAATCCCATATAATATCTCGGACTCAATCTATTCCCCCCGTTTTCCATTCTCCCAGCTCCAAATTGTCCTCGGGCTTGCACCACATTCATGAAGCCCAATCCCAGAAATACCAACAGCCATAGAGACCGTGAAAACATCGATATCGACAGCCGCATCTTGAGAAATTCAAAATAGTTTACCTCGCGGACTTCAGATAGAATGATCCATGCCGAGATATATGTATACCAGTAAATATATAGGAATGTAACATCTCCTCAATCACTTGCGGGGAAAATAAAGTCTCCGCCCACTGGTGACACACTGGTGGCAATGGATAAATAAAAACAACGAATATATCAGCCCCCCGTGTAAACACCACAGATAGGTGAAAGAAAAAAAAGAATATAAGAAAGCAAAAGACGAGGCAGCAAAGTCGGTCATAGGAAAAGAAATTCCACAGCCGCAAAAGAGCGATATTCAAACCCCATCAAGCGAAATCAAATCCATGAACCAACAGACTGTCTCTCCGATTAAAAATTCAGTCTTATCGTAACCAATCTTACATTTCAATACATCCATCCATCCTACCCGGTCCCGGTTGATCTCTCTCATTGATCCAGTCCAGTCATCTCCTCACATTTACATTTACAGAAGCCAAAAGCTGAGGTCAGATCAGCCGTAAGCCATATGTAGATATCGCTTGATATTATTGGTGTTGATGATTTTAGGAACCCGGGAAGTGCAGCTGGGGATATGTATGTACTTGCATGCTGGGTGTGGTGTGGCGGGAATCGTGATTGACGGATCGGAGCTGGGGTTCTAGATTCGGAGGGAGGGTGTGGAGAGTGAGATTTGTGGGTGTGGTGTGGGTGTGGGTGTGAGGGTTTTATTGAAATGTGGTGGTGAGAGAGATCCTTGAGGTTGGTTGTGGGAGGAGGAAAAGAATGAGTGAGCAAGAAAGATTGCATAGTTACAGAGTAGTCAGAATATTACATCCTAGTAATAGCAGACCAAGACCGAGACCGAGTAGACTCTAACAATTCCTATTCATCACTCATACACCCTCTCTCTCAAGCAAGAACCAAATTTTAAATACTCAATAATCAAGTATCTAGTAAGTTATCCTGACTTACTGGTAATTTATATAATAGATATTTTCCACAATAGTCACCACCAACTATTCTTAACAAAACAAACCAGCAATCGACAACCCTCCGTGAAATAAATCCTCTCAATCTACCACATCACTTCACATCAAATACTCCATCTCTCCCTCACCTCACCCAACTCATCTCACCTCCCCGAACCGATATTATAAACCATATCTAAACTCAAGATTCAGAATTCAAAATCCAAAACCCAGACTCATACCAAAATGCAGTACACCACCAGGCGGTAAATTTCCTCAAGATCATACTATATCATACCACACCATATCTCCATATCTCTATATCTCTATATAATGTATATGCATACAAGTGCCTACCTATTCGTGCTATTATCCATATCCAATCCATATCCAATCCATCTATCCATCTCTCTACCCAACCATCTCCTACCTCCCATCCCCAAAACCGAAACAGGTAAGTAAGTGAGTAAATAAGTGAGCACCAACCAACCTAGTATCCCCAATTCAATCCAATCCAAATACAAATACAAAGAGAGAGAGATATATATTTATACATGCATATATAAGCTATACACCTATCTACCTGTCTATCTACCTATCTATCTGTCTATCTATCTGGCTATCTATTTATATAACTATCTACCTACCACCTAACCTCGAGCTAATCTATCTGTCCACTAGCTAACCTACCTACCAACCAACCAACCAACCAACCAACCTCGAGCTAACCTACACACCCACCTATTCACCCACCAATCTACACACCTACACACCTACACACCTACACACCAACCTACCCACTCACACACCCAATCAAAGCTAACATGCACATCATCAAGCAGTCAGTCAACCAATCAGTCACTCAGCAGCCCAACCACACCATTCGGAGAATCAAACTCCATTGTGCATGGGATTCGGAGTGCGAGACGCCGTTCGTTTACGTTTCTCTGGAAAGATTGATATAATGATATATTGACAAGATATGATATGATTGATGTTCGATGAGCAAGTATGATACGATGGGAAGTAAACATGAAGATGCAAAGAGCGAGCGAGCGAGCAAGAAGAAAAAGTTCCTTACAGATCATCTAAACTCTCTTCTTTGCACTAGATACTGCTAAGTAACTACGCCAGACGAAGGCGAACGAATTTCTCTAAAAGAAACTCGTGATCCAAGATAAAGTAAAATAAAGTTTCCTCCAAAACGCCCCAATTTCAATTAACCAAACAATAACTCCCATTAATGCGTGACATGCGTGACCAAATGTACAAAAGAAATCTTCATGCGTGAATGCTTGGAACAATTCCTCTTCCCCCTTCACAATATCTCGTCTAGAACTTCCTTTGACCGCCTAAATCAACTCCCGATGCTTCCTCCAAATGGATGACTTTCTCGGAGATCTGCGACCAAATCATCGACGTTATGGAGATATCTGCCTAACAGTGCTTGTTTTTCCTCTAATGTTTTGGTGTCTTCGCTCTCGCTCAGTGCTCTTCTTCTGCCTGACTCTTCTCGGTGATTGATTGCAACGGGAAGTTTGCTCGGGCTGCGTTGCATTAATGCCATGGAGCTTGATGAGCCGGATGATTGTAGTGATGGGGTTTCGGGCATGAGGTAGAAGTATAGGAATTCGACGAGTTTGAGCTTTACATCGCGACTTGTTTCGCGGGATTTGAAAATGGAGGTTATGGTTAAGAGACCATCGAGAGTTTCGAATGTGCGAGTATTTTTGGGGGTGTCAATGAGGGAACAGACGAGGGTGAGAAGGGTTGCAGATTGGATTGCGGGACAATTGACTGGTTCGAGGAGATCGAGAAGATGCTGTGGAACGTTAGGATTGTATCATGTGTGTCATTCGGGGGAGAGGGAGAATATGATTGAGAGAATGGATACATACATTCATGTATAATTCTCTCGAGAATAAACTCCGGGAAGGAGGATGTAGTAAAAGAACCCCCTGGATCAATTCCAACGTTTGAATAATTAACAAATCACTCTGTCCATCATTCGTCTTTCCCATCAATCTATCCAAGCAAGTAACCAATCGCATCGCAACATTCCATTCGAAACCCTCCTGCAATCGAAAAAACTCTCGAAATGCGGCATCGTTAGGGAGTTCACTCAGAGCTTTGCGTGGCGGTGGTTCTTTTCCCGGATCAATCATTGAACGGCGTTTCTCGACATTGGATCTTGGAGAATTGGATAGACAAATTTGCGCTAGTAGTCCTTCGACCTGTCGGAGACCTTTGCGAATTTTGGAAGCATCATATGAAGAAAGATTATCGAAAGAGAGAGAAAGTAAGGCTTCCATTGTTTAAATTTGGGTGTTCGTGTTCGTGTTCGTGTTCTTGAATGCGTGGATTGGTTGGCGTGTATGAATGAGTGAATGAATTGAATTTTTGGTAACGTTATCTATCTGATGCTTGAAAGATTGATTGATTGCGCAAAATCGCAACGAATGGTTTGAATTGTACAATTGGAAAGAAGGAATAAATAGTGATTGATTTGAATATGTTAATACAGGGAAATGAAGAGAATGTATAGGAAAGAAGGAAGGTAGGTAGGTATCTAGTAGGTATCTATCTTATTTTGGAAAATTTGTAAGAAGCAACAGTTTGAATCACAGACAAATTTTGGTGCTTGGTAGAATGGTTTCGGGGTATAATCGTTCTCAGGGCAACGAATCCAAGCGACGGGAAGGCTTTCAGGGAAGAGACTGGGTAGTTAGGTAGCGAGATCGAGGATAGCTTGCGGTATTCGCTGATGGATGTTGGAGTGAAGAGTGCATTGACAGACAGTGGTTCGAGTGAGTTTGCCTGTGGGTATTTCCCTTTGTTTTTTATTGAAGTTTGTTTGTTGTTGTTGTTGTTGTTGTTATAACTTATGAACTTATCATGACCTTGAAATATACATGACGCCATAACAATAAATTTATGTGAAGCTATTTTCCATCTGGATACCCAAGTATTTATATCCATATCGACTACCCAGTACCCTACCTACTCTACTCTGGAGCTCCTCCGCTATCATCAAGATATATACAGATATCAAGGTCCATACAACCTTTTCTTTTGAAGGAAGAAGGAAGAAGAAAGGAAAGAAATAAAGAAATAGCTATCGTCAGCCTCATTTCTCTCAATGTGGCATGTTCATCAACATACTTATCTTATTTATATACCTGGGACCGAGAGATGGTATCTGTATTCTCACACGATCAGATGAACATACGACACAGCCACTGCTACGATTACTACCACCACCACCATCACCTTCCTCACAGACTCCTGCAGAAAGTTTATTATTCAACACGTGAAGAAATTCCATAGTTCCCGGCCTTTTGCACGACCAAAACTAATCATGTTAAGCATGAGTTGGGGTAAATGACAAACAAATAGTAAACTATAAAGTAACCGTTCCATTCTGCTGACTGCCAACCATATATCTATCTTACGTAGGATCTTTCTTACTCGCCGTTACGGCGCGCGCATACTATCTATCTATCTATCTATCTGTCTATCTCCATCTCCATCTGTATTGTGGATGTGAAATAGGAAGCTTCATTACAAATTCCCTTCTTCATCGCATCGCCGTAAATCCATGCAAGGGTTCCGCATCAATTTATCACATTCTGATTCCCCCCGCCTATCAATTAAAAGAGTGAAATAAAGCAAGTCCCAAATGTTTCAGCGACTTCTTCCAACTAGAGGTCCTTCCATTATGGTTTCCGAAAACTTTCCTTCTCCCAACGCCATTCCTCCACGAACTTCCTCCAACGGTCAAAATAATCTCAATCATCCAGCTTCGAAATCCGTCCTGCGTCCCGTACCGGAAGGCGATTGGATCAGTCAGAGAAATAGTATGCATACCGCACAATCTTCTCAATCGTCGGGAGCCATGAATCCTTCCATTCATGGAGGTTCTGCTCCAGATCCAAACAAATATACAAAAAACGACATGGCATTCCATGGAAGGAGTTCTTGGGCTCCAGAGAAGGAAAAGATATTGTTCGGGCCATACGATTATTTGGAGGCACATCCAGGAAAGGACATTAGAAAACAATTGATCGCCGCATTCAATGAATGGTTAGAGGTACCGCCGGAGAGTTTAGAGGTCATTACCAAAGTCGTGGGAATGTTGCACACAGCCTCGTTACTCGTCGACGATGTTGAAGATTCATCGTTATTGCGACGCGGATTACCTGTCGCGCATAGTATTTTTGGCACGGCGCAAACGATCAATTCTGCAAATTATGTATACTTTTGCGCATTGCAGGAACTCCAGAAGCTCAACAATCCACAAGCCATTACGATCTACACAGAAGAGTTATTGAATCTTCATCGTGGTCAGGGGATGGATTTATTCTGGAGAGATAGTTTAACCTGTCCGACCGAAGACGATTATTTGGAAATGGTTGGTAATAAAACCGGTGGGCTCTTCAGACTCGCCGTCAAGCTCATGCAAGCTGAGAGTAAAACCTCAAGGTAGATTGGTTACCCCGCCCCCACCGATCAACAGAGACATGCTAACCCCTGCCTAGGGATTGTGTTCCATTAGTCAACCTCATCGGCATCATTTTCCAAATCCGCGACGATTACCAAAATCTTTCGTCACCCGAGTACTCGCAAAATAAGGGGCTCTGCGAGGATTTAACAGAAGGCAAATTCTCATTCCCCATTATCCATTCCATTCGCGCCGCCCCCGATAATCTCGTTCTGCTCAATATCCTGAAACAGAAACCAGATGATGAACAAGTTAAGAAATATGCAGTGGCTTATATGGAACAAACGGGAAGTTTCGAGTATTGTCGAAAGGTTCTGGTTACCTTGAGCGAGAGAGTGAAGAAGTTGATCGAGGAGCTAGATGATGGCGGAAATAAGGGCAAAGGAGTGATGAAAATTCTGGATAAAATGGCTATCTAATCTTTTTTGGGGAGTGGCAGGGAGAAGCAATGTCAAAGATTGAAGAGATCGGAATCATAATTCGCTGGAGGTTTTTTGATATATGAACACATTGGTGGCATGCTGGCGTATTTGGGCATTGCAATATCATTTTCGGAGCATTATTTTGAGCTCGACGATAATTTATTTAGGTTCATTTATGATATCAGGTTTAGGTGTTTTCTTGACAATCGACGATCTTCTTTTACATTTGTATATGTGCTGAGTGGTGAGTGTTGATTTCTGGGTGACTGTCTCTTGATATCTTCTTGATGATTTCTGGGACCTCTGAGTAGATGGATACCCGGCTTTACTTGCTATTTTACAGTAGAATGGGATAGGAGTGTGATGATGATGAGTTGTAGGTATGAATTTGGATTTGGATTGAAATTTGGATTTGGAGAGGGTTGGAGAGGGTTGGAGAGGGTTGAAGAGGGTTGAAGAGGGTTGAAGAGGGTTGAAGAGGGTTGAAGTAGTTATGAGGAGAATAGGTATGAAGAGAAAAAGAAACACCCTAGAATTCAAATGAAGTTCGATCTTTGAACTTTAGATGGTAGGGAAATGTTTGGGGTTTTGTTTGAGGGTTTTTGGGGGGGGAGAGGGGGGTGGGGTTTTGCTGTGATGATCGGGGTGGTATGGGATGAGGTCTGGTGGAGTTTGGAGAGCGGAGTTTCGAGATGAAGGGGATGGAATGAAGGGGATGGTTTGAAGTGGATGGTTTGAAGTGGATGGGGTGGTGTTGTGAGAGGTGGAGTTTGGAGATGATTGTAGTAGTGGTGGTGATGGTGGTACATGTGATAGGAGAAAGAGTGGAGAGTGGAGGTGAGAAAGGGGCAGTAGCAGTACTAGTGCTAGTGATAGTGCAGTGGCGGGGAAAATAACAGAGAATGAATGGGGACGAGTGTTTGGTGATAATAACCGTCTGAGAACCAACGGTTGTTTTTTGCTTGGCGTCAGACAGATTTTGTGGTGTCATGATGGGTATGGATTTAGTGGTGGTTATATGCTGAAGAAGGAAGGGTGGATAGTGAGCGTGAAAAGGGATCGGCTTTCTGTTGATTTTTTTGAGCCTATTGATTTGGAAATGGAAGAAGTAGAAGAGATGTGAGTAGATAGAGGGTGAATAATGGACATGTGGAAGTGGTAGAAGGCGTAGAGGGAATAGAGATGGATGAAGAGTAGAGGGCTGAGCGTAGACAATGGGGAGGTCGTGAATGGGTGGTGGGTGAAGAGTGAAGAGTGAGATTCGGCATTCAATATGTCTTTTCGGCATTCGGAAAAGGGGAAAAAAGAAACAAACAGAAGCTGGGAGTAGAGGGAAAAGATAGTAGGTGATGGCTAGTTGCGTCCGCAGATGCTTTTTTCTTTTCCAAGATGTATTTGACAAACGAAGAAAATTCCACACCTACGGGAAGCTACGGAAATTGAATTTACTTTTTTTCAATTAAGATTTCTCGTTGAATGAAACCATAGCGGTTGAGTATGGAGCATGCCCCCTTTGTCTTTATTTGAATAAAGCCACCCGTGATAACATCAGAATTTATGGGAAGCAGTGCCTTCTCCGGGAAGTTTGGGAAACGGGTCTCAAGTCTTTTCTTCTTTCTTTTCCTTTTTTGAATGGTAAGCTGATCCACAAGGCAGACACAAACAAACACGCTGGACCTGAGGTTGCAAGTGAGAGTTACACCCTTTTCTTTTCTACTTAAGTTGAAGTTTCTATGTTATTTATATTTCAGCATCTTCTTTACACTCTTTGCCTTCATCTTGGATATTGACTGCATACATCGTTGACTATGTCTTCCTTTGAGTTATCGAAATATGTTTCGGGACAGGATGCAACGAATGCACCGCCCTTGAGACTTTTATCACTTGGTAAGAAGGAAATCACGCAGTTATGCTCTTGACTTTCACTAATGAATAATTGCAGATGGCGGAGGTATTCGAAGATTATCTGAACTGATCATTCTTGACGAGATTATGAACCGTCTCAAATACCATCTCAAATCTCCAATCGATCTGTTACCAGCGGATTATTTTGATATGATATGTGGAACAGATACTGGAGGGTAAGCCTCATTCTTTATGACTTCCTAGCTTGGGATTGATTCTTACCAACTCTAGCTTGATCGCATTGCTACTTGGACGACTTCGACTCTCGACAGCAGAAGCAATCAGATTTTATGCTTCATTAGGGAAAGAAATCTTCAAGAACAAAAGATCGAAAAGACCGTATGGTCATGCATTCGATTCATCAAATATAGAAGGAGCAATCAAAAACTTGCTAGAAGTTAAATATGGTAATGGTCATGGCGACGACAGAATGCTTGCGGATGAAGAAGAGAATCGCCACGCGTGCAAGGCGCAAGGCGTATGTTCTACCCCTTGACATTTTTGGTCATGCTACATTTCTCATCATCTATAGCTTCGTGTGTGCTGTCAGCTCAAGCCGTGTGGGAGGGTATCCCACCAAATTCCGTACATGGTCAGTGGCTGGGTATCGAAATCCTAACTGCAAGATTTGGGAAGCAGCTCGAGCAACTTGTGCAGCTCCTCGTTTCCCTCAAAGTATCTTCATTGATGCTGGTTTTGACTGCGATAACCCTATTCAACAACTGATATCAGAAGCCAATACCGAATTCGACCGAACGAGGTCTGTTGCCTGCATTGTGAGTATTGGTGCTGGCATTCCAAAAGCTCTCGGCTTCACGAGACCAAAGTCTTTGACGGAGAAAGTGGCTCCTATAAGCCTTGTGAAAGTCTTAGAAGGTATGGCAACATCAATAGAGAGAGAGGCAGCTGAGATGGAAAAGAAGTATAGAAATATTCCTGGCATTTATCACAGGGTCAATGTTGGCAGAGATATCGGTCTTGAAGAGTGGGAGGAGCTTGGACAAGTCCAAAGTCATACGAGAGCATATCTTCGGAAGGATGGCATCAGTCGTCAAATTGATAGCATTGTGGTGGCGTTGGTACACAAAGCTCAGCCTGAGATTCGATTACATCAGCTTGGTAATTAATTATGATGATATGGCATTCTATCTTCAAGACTGATGGACTTAGATAATCATGTCACATTACCCTCAACCACAGCGCACATCTAATTTCCACGCTTCCAAGCTGATCGACATGGTTTCGTGCGTAGATCTTGCATGGATGCAATGAACTGCATGTTTAATGATGTGTTGCTGAAACGATCGTCGAAAACTATAGTTCTTCAAGGCATGGGGGGTTCTGGAAAGACCCAACTTGCATTGCATTACTGTCGGAAAGCTGTGTCGGAAGGCGGCTTCAGTGCTGTGCTGTGGATTGACGGCACCGCGAAGATATCAGTCGAAAAAAGCTTCAGTAGAATGGCAGAATCAATCATCGGAGAATCCATGGCAGAGATCGGTATAGCATCTCTTCCAGCCCGAGTGCGCAATCGAATTGAAACGTGGAAAGAGCCATGGCTTCTCGTATTTGACAACTTCGATGATCCCGCAGATTACAACATCACCAAATATCTACCACAAAGCAATCTTGGTCTTATCATCATAACAGGTCGTCATCCAGCGGCCAATGACCTTGGCTACCCTATACTCATTGGCGATCCACTTGAGGAAGAAGCTATGAATCTACTTCTCCACCGAACTAGCCGAGAGAGAACGGATGCCAATATAAAAGATGCCCGCATGATTTGTTGCCATCTTTCATGCTTGGCACTAGCGGTGGATCAAGCTGGGGCATACATCAAGTCTACAGGAATCGATCTCAGTCTATTTATTAAGCATTTCGATGTTACTTCCCGTATCACATACAGGAACGTTCCTAACTATAAGATTTGGGAAGCAGCTTGAGCAACTTATACAGCCCATCGTTTCTTTCAAAATATCTTCATTGAAGATTTTAGGATCAACAAAGAATTTGTTGATCTACGTGATGGATATTACATTAGCCGCCAATGCGGTATCATCATCATGGATCAATATGTTCCAATTGGTCGAGAAAGGGAGACAAAGTTCCAAATTTACTGGAGATTTTGTCTGGATCCCTCCTCAAAAGCACTGCCGAGAGATCACATATACGCGCTTCTTGGGCTTCCTCGTTTCGAAAAGTATCGATCGCTTCTTTGCCCAAGTTATACCAAGTCAACTACACTTGTGTTTTCTGAAGCTGTCCGTATCATGATTGGGGAGGAGAACAGTCTGAAACCTATAGCTTTCGCTTGTTCCTTATGCTGCTCGGACCTTTCAATGCCATCTTGGGTGCCTGACAGGGCAGCTGAGCGAGCCGACTTCGTCCCTTTCGATTGTACACAAGATCACGAGACACATGATTGGAACAGCTCTGCCTTTTTAGCAGTCTTTACCGAGCTCCGAGATCTCAGTTTGTTTCAATCGATTTCAGTGTTATCACAAGGAGTGACCTCTTCGTTTCATCCAATTACCCGAAAGTGGGCGTTATATCGTCAGTCTGAAATTGAAAGGCACTATCTTGCATTTGAAGCTGTGGAGATATTTACATATCCAGCGTTTGATGAATCTGCTGATAGTGTCTTAGTTATCTGTTGGAAAGATATGTCACGTGCACGCTAAGTGCATATATAATATCTTCCCTCTTCTTAGTTAGCTTTAGATCAATAAGTCAATTCTACATAGTCATTATTACATGCATTCCACTGCCTGGTTACTATATTTTGAACATTATCTATTATAGGGTTCGTCTGAATCAACGCAATCCGCCAAAAATAATGCTGATGTGATTGCGAGCGATATTTGACTCAATCACAAGCTATTGGAACTTTTACATACAGAAAATTTGGTCACATTTTCGCTTTTCATTTCCTTTAATACCGCAAATTAGATAGATCAGAACTAACTTTCAAGAGAAATGTAGTTTTCCCCATGGAAGACTATCAAAACTCATGGATTCAAAGTGTGTGTGGCCTCTCAGCGGTGTTGATAGATTCCTCTCGATTCCAAGAGGCTATCGAACTATTTACTGGAGCTGTACCTTCCTTGCCGGGTCCCCGGTATGGTACTCAGTGTGAATGCAGACTTTTGTGTTTTCTTGTCTAGTTTATCATGAAATGACCGAATCTGTTCCAGGCGAAAGGGGAAAGCCTTACGAAGCTTCCACTCTTTTGAAAAAAGTATTGGCAATCAATGAAAAAGAATTTGGAAAGAACAGCTTAGCATACAGGCAGAATCTCACAATTTTAGCCAACCTGTACAGTGATATTCCTGGTTTTATGGATTTGGCTCATAACTCAGTGGTTGAGACTCTAGATCTTTTGAACAAACAGAAAATGATGATGGAAAGCGAGTCACAGAAATTGGAAACAACAGATTATGCAGACAAAGCCTTAGTGTCAATTCTTTAGAAGAAGAAAGACTACGATAATGCTGAAGTCATCCAGACAGCTCTCTTGTCGCAAAATATTACGAAACTGGGTGGAAATGCCTTCGAAACAATGCTTGCAACTCTAAAGTTATCGGCGATTTTGGAAGTTTCGAGGGCGTTATCACCAGGCTTTGGATTTGCAACGAGAAATCCTTCGTAAGCGTTTTGGAGGCGGGCATTTGGTCAAGATCAGTAGTGGCAAAGAGCTCTGTTATATGTTGTGGAAAATGCGAAACATAGTGAAAGTTAATGACCTCAGGAAAGAACACCATCTCAAAACCGATGCTCCAGCTCCTGAATGAATAGACTCGAGCAAATGATGATCATCTTCTCCGGGTCTTCATGTACTCAACACTCCACCTCAATTCTCCCACCAAGAACCAGACCTCAATACTCTTTGGGGTCGTTTGGGTGTACAAATCCGCTCCGAATCCGTCGAATAATCCACTCTTTTTGGGTGCGGATTCTGAATTTATGTTTGGATGTCAAAACACGGATTCTGTGGATTCTTGTATAATATTTTATAAATAATCTAAATATTTTATGGGTTCTTCAAAACCTTAAATTCAATCTGTGTTTCAATCTGCATTTCTAATAAATTTGTATAGGAAAAAGAAGAGTGTGGATTGAAAACAAGGATCAGAAAAAGCAGTCCTCATTTTAATCTATCAAATAATCCGCGCTTTTATAGGCTTTTATAGGCTTCAAAATCTATAAGGAAAATGGAAAATTGAAGCTATTCCCATTTTTAATTAGAATGCCTGGAATTTAAGGGAATTTCAATTAGAGTGCCTAGAATTTAAGGCATTTACTCCTCAAAATCCTCCCTAGCTATTTCACTAACCATAATACTATCGCTTTATAATAGTATATCTTCAATTTTACTTTCAATATTTTGATAAAATCACGTGAAAATAAAGAAAAGCAAATAAAACTATTCAATTCCTTTTCGAATTGAAAGAAAACTCTTCAAATTAAGGATCCATTTTGATATTCATTTTGAAAGCTCTGAAAGTTTTGAGATTGATGGATTTTACATTCAAACAATAAAAGCGCGGATTGAAAATCCGCTTTTTTTGAAGCGGATTGCTGCCACCGCGGAATCCGTGGTGGTAGTAAAGAGCGGATTATTCGACGGATTCGGAGTGGATTTGTATATCCAAACGACCCCTTTCTCCAGCCGAGAAGATACATCTTCTGTTCTTCCAGCTTTACTCATATTTGTTCTCATATTTCAAAAACAGGTTACTAAGATGAGTGGGAGGCCAATTAAAGGAGGAGAAACCAAGCCCTGGACGTGACTGCCGACTGACGGGGGAATCGATTGTGGTTGGTAGAGACGAGAAGGACCGCAGACAAAAGATATTTGTTCTTCAAGAATCCTTTCAAAAAGGTTCTAACTGCCCAGCATTGATACATTTCAGCTGGAATAGCTTCACTTATTTTGCGCTGTACACTCTTCGAACAGCTGCTTTTCCATGCATGGAGTCTCTTCCGCGGAATATCGGGGTTACCTCGGCTAATAACCCCACCTTCTTTCACACCTGTTTTTTCTTTTCCGTCTCATCTCCAACGACACCACCAAATCTACAGAACTCAATCCAGCTTCACCAAAATGCCTCTTTCATTCCCCATCTTTACTGATTCACCCGAAGTCCTTCGAAAGAGTCTTAGTGGATCAACCAAACCACAATATGTGATTTTCTTCGCCTCCCTCAAGCCTGAGACAAACGAATCTTGGTGTGGAGATTGCCGAAGCGCGGAAGGTCCCTTGACTGAGAAGCTTCATATAGCTGCAAAGGAGGATAGGGTTAAGCTTATCTATGGAGGATCTCAGGCTGAGTATGTTACCGTTACCCGGAAGCTTGGGCTGAAGAAAGTCGGGGGACACTGGTGTATATGAACGAAGTGGTGGGAATGGAAAGCTAATGGAACTTTCTTTTAGATGGAGAGATTTATCACCGGGAAAGAAAAGTCTGTGGAGAGATGAGCCATGGGGTATTGATAGATTGCCTACTGTGGTGAAGATTACTGGGGAGGTGAGTTGCTTCTAATCCTTGCTTGCTATCCCTTAGCTCATGTGATGTAGAAATGGGAGAAATTGATTGAGGAAGACTGTTATAATGAAAAGAAGTTGGGTGCTTTTGTCGAGGAATAGTGATTCCAAGAAACTTGTGGAGTGCTTCTTTACAACTACTGCAGCTCTCGTTGTCACTATAACTAGGTATCATGAATCTTCATTATCGCAAATTGTGTTGTCTGCGTGCCTCTGTTAATCATAATCTTACATTTTATTCTCTATTCAAATAATTGACGGTGAAGCAGCTTTTCCTAGAAAAAATAAAACCCATCAATCACGGATGCCCAAATGATTCCCAGTCTCTACTTCCAAGCCTCTCCCAAGCTGGCTCGTGGTGGTCCATGCCATCACCATTGTCCTGTTCAATCAAGGGTTCTTCCCATGGATAGAATTCCTCCTCGACTTCACCAACTCTTTCTTCAATATGGTATTGAGCACTTTCAATTTCATTTGCGCTTTCGTTTGACTTGTATCTCTTGTATTTTTCAAACGTTTCAGCCTCCATCGTCTTTTCTGAAGGCTTTCTCTTTCCAAGTGCCTTTCCGCCAAGACCAACGTGTCTCATATCCTTGGAAAGATTGTCCCATTCTTCATTTGGCTGCCCGATTTGTGCAATTGTGTCGATTGCCAACTGTGTGGACGGGAACATCACTTGGCCGGTTAGTTCTTCGCGCCATTGAAACTTGTCGACAAAGTACGATGGTAGTGTATGTCGCACGATACCTTTAGTATCTAGCTTGACATACCGATTCCTTCCATCGCCCTTCATCTTCGGTTTTTTCTCTCTCAGCTTTTCCCGATTCTCCAAAGCCTCTAGTGCTACCATGGCACGCTCATGCGCAATGTAATAGGACATCCTCCACTCTTGATACTTCTTCTGGCTTTGAAAACAGGCGCTGCCAGCAGAGGTGAAGAGTTCGTACCCAAGTTCTTGTGGGTGTACATCGATCATCCTCCTATTAGGATAAGCAACCACAGACAAGCGCATGAGAGGAGTCCCTGGTGGCAATTCCGGAATTGGTACTGGAGAGACATAGCGTAGTGATGCTGGTGTATCAGAATCGTAGCGTCTGAGAGCAATACCAGCATGCCATCTTTTCCCAGAGAACACGAGAGCTGACAAGGGTGCAGTCGGACATACAGTTTTCTCTCCTAACAGAGCAAAATTTCCTACGTGGTAATCAGTAGGCGGGTTCCCCAGGAAGAAGAGCACAGTAAACATATTGGCATGATCTCGCTCGTCGGTGTGGCCGTGTCCGAACTTTTGAAGTCCATCCATATCTTCATCTATCTCGAGATAATTCACCTGTATACTTGTGATGGTGTTGTTTTCGTCGGCCCCAATCGTGAGAGGAGGACGTTGTAGTCGACGCTTCGCTCGAAATTCATCTTTCATTCCAGGAGCATAGGTCTCTAGTAAAGTATTCGCAATACTTGTGAGCTCTACTGTCAAATCTCGATTATCTCCGTCAATATCTGATCGAGGTATAACTCCATTCTGGATACTATGTCGACCTGTACGCTTTTGCACCGTAATTCCAAGCTCATAGATCTTTGCACTATCTTCCATGAATTTACGGCTCCGTACCTTCTGCATCGTGGCATGTAGCTTCGGCTGAAAATAGCGATGCAGCATCTTTTCTCGAACTTTCACTAGCCGATCGAGAAGACCAGCCTTCTCAATCTCGGCTGCCGATAGGTATGCGTGGTCGAATCGCTTGCCATCAGGAGCGTTGGGCGCTGCTACAAAATGGCAAACACCTGGCTCTAGTCGAATGTAGCCGATAGCTTTAAGCTCCTCGTCGGTATGTTGTCTACCGACATCCAGTTCTGGAGGAATTTTGGAAGACAACTTCGATAGTTGAGTGCTTCTCAACTTTGCGTTAATGGTGTGTAGCCAGTATCCAGAGCCATTGTATTTGACGTCTTCGTGGAAACTAGTAGTGAAGGGGCGTGATTGGTCCATGATGTGATGTACCGTATGTAAAAATCTCAGGGTGTTCGTGGCCGATCGAAGTTCTTAAATATTGATCAACTATGGGCCGAGGAACTTCTGATGAAAAGTGAATATTATGGCTTTGAAGATTTCGATACAGTAGCCTCCTTGTTATATGATGTAATTGAATCACAGACGGGATAGCTTGCTCCGGTTCACTCACGGAGTTGTATGAATGGAGATTGTTCAAACTTTGCGTAGCCAAATACGATAGCTTCACCCTACTAGACTTTACTTTCATTACCTCTTCATTTTATTTAATGCTGGGTCGAGAATTAGTAACAGTTCCTTGAAAGTAGGCACGGTTGACCAAATATGTGTAATTTGAGGAATAATTCAAAGACTGTGTTGGTTGAACAAAGATTTTTCCTTGGATTCAGATGCTTGTTTGAAGGAATCTCTTATGATTGTTTATATGTGATTGCTTCTGCTACAACGCCGAAACATAAAATCAATGAATGGAAGGTTCAATAGCCAAATTATCAATAGTCGTGGGTCTTTTATATGCAATGTCACGAGAAGAACTCAGAATAATTTGTAGAGTCTTTGACTTTTGGTGTCAACTAAAGTTGACAAGTGTATAATAAGTATTTTAGTCTATTGTGGTTGTAATTTTTCTTGATTATCATTATCTATGGGAACCTATTACTTGTATGAGGAGGCGCTAGTGCCTCGCCAGCTGATACAGTGCCCTCTTTATGATTACATGATTGATATCCTACAGTACCCAGAATTCACAACTAGTATCATCTGTTGGCATTTTTCCCTCCATATCATTACACCAGTCGTCTACCCTCCAATAGCTCATTCTTCAGTCTTCTCTGCAAGAGGAGCAGGCCACCAATCATAATGTGGCACCCAGCCAGGATTTGCAGGAACAGTGTCGACAGCTGGATCAAACGCACGAGGAGAATCTATTTCCGTGAAAACTGTGTCTCCTTTGTAGTCACCAAAACCATCATATGCCTGTGCTATATCTTCCTCCAAGTCAGTAAGCTGCGCACAAGGTTCGGTAGCAACCAGCGCGATTGTCTTAATGACCATGTCGCGAGAAGGATTTGTCTTAGCTCCGGTATCAGGGTCGATCCACCAGAATAGCTCAATAAACCAATCGGGATCGGTGGTTCTTAAAGATAGCCAATCCGCAAGATCTTCGTAGTGTGTGCTGAACCTTTTTGTAACCGCCCTCTCTTCTTTGGTGGGCCAAACTTTCTTGTTCTTGCCGGTTTTGGTTGGAAGGGGTTCTTTGGTATTGTTGTTGTCGATTTCATCCTTCAATTGCTTGAAGTATGCTAAGGATCTCTCTTCTGCGTTTCGAGATAGATCGTCGGCACCATGCCAGAACATGTCTGGAGCAAAAGTCATCATCCACCACCAGTTTCGGATCCACTCAGGAAAGTGCTTTTGTAGAAGTACTTTAGTTTCAAGCGATGCGATTAGCTTAAATAATACTTCTTGCTTAATAAACAGTCTTAATTTCCACTCTTGGTGTGTTCGAATGTTTGCGAAAACGTGAAGAGCTTGCGGTTGCCAAAGCTCGATATTTAATTCCTTGAACTTGGGAGCTAGAAGTCTGCGAGTCGGATATACGACCATATTGCATCTCATCTTATTGCTGGATGCAATAGGACTCAAGGCAGGGAGTGTGATCGATGGAGCTGGTAATCGTAGTGGATGACCTGGGCCTACCCATTCTGGATAAAATCCTGAGCCGGTACCACAGTGCCATGTTCTTCCGGAAAAGATGTACACTTGGAAAGGGGATGCAGGGAATGTAGTTTTCAAGGTAGTGTTGATAAAATGGCCAGGACAATAACAATCGTCAAAGTTTGACATGAAGAACACGACGGAGTAGGAGGTTGGTTGATCATCTCTATCGCAATGAAGATGCGCTTTTCCCTTTAAAGCGTCTGCGATGGCCGTTCCTTGCTTGGTATAATTGAGCTGGATAGAGTTGAGTGTTGTATTCGAATCCTCGCTGAAGGTCATCGCAGTATTTCGATGCCATTCAATATCTTGAAAAGAGTGAGTATTCTCGTACCCAGGTATCCAGATATCAAGTAACTTTTGCCCTAGATTACGAGCTCTGTGAAAGAAATCCTTCTTCGAATTGTCTGTATCTTGACGCAGAATCTCTGCCAGCTGAAGCCTCTTGACTCCTCCTCCGGGTTGCTTAGTGACTCCAACTTCATATTGCATACCCTTGCTCTTTGGGTAGTTGTGATACTTGCGTTTCATCGTCGTTGCCAAGCCAGTTTGAAAGTCTGGATGAAGAGCAATCTCACGCAGCTTTCCAAATTCCTCCAGAAGACCACATTGTGCAAGCTCTATCTCGCTAAGTCTGAGATGGCTTGTAAAGCGGGTCGGAGGTTTATCTGTATGATGTGCTTCGAATTGGTGCTTCTCGCCACCTTTCATGAAGTGGTAGCCAACTTTCTCTAGCTCATCCGCCGTATGATATCTAGATTCTGAAAGAATAGCAGGAATGGTATGAGTAATTTTTAAGCGCTCGTTGACTGTAAGCTTTCTTGGATAGTCGACCAGGCTGTAAATCCATGCGCCACTCTCGTATCTTCTCTTGTAGATATCTTCTCTGAGCTGGATTTGGTTCTGCATGGCTAATAATAGGATGAAGTTGGTTTTTGTTTTCAATGTACAATAGACTTGAAAGAGATTCGAAGAAAGCTGATTGAAAGTTGTGTTTGTTGCAGCGAGAAACAAGATTGTTAAAACGATTGAATTTCGAATACAGCAGCTGTGGGCCGAATTTACTCCGGCCTATTTTGACAATATTTACTAGACCCCTTTCGTCCACTCGTAAGTGAGAGAATGACAATAAATCTCCTGTATATATACTAATTGAAATGTGACTTACAAAGAATGAGCCTCGGACACAAAGCGATTGGTGAATTGTTTTAATCAAATGCCCATTCATTCCAAGATGAATTATAGCGTAGTTCAACCACCAGCAATATTGAAACTTTATTAGTTCATGAGATTCATGAAATAGATTTTTACATTGAAGTCAACCATCGACAAAGAGCTTTTGATGCCCCAGGTGAACTTGATAGAGAGGTAAGCTAGTTCGTGGTATGGATAGAAAAGATCTCCAAGTCCAGATAGAGAATACCATTCTTACATCTAGACAGATATTCATCAAACCACTAGGTCATATAATATTCTGGAAATTGGGCACTACTGGAATCAGAACTACAACAAGAGAAAGAAAGAACCTCCGCAGTAACATCGCAATCTTTTCAACAAAATACAGTGCTAGAGTATCGGAAACAAACTGGTTGATAATTTAGCCCATGTCTAACTTTTGTAATGAATAGAGAATCAGTTTCAAGGATAGTGCAGAGGACTTCACAGAAAACCCATCAATCCCACCAGAATAAAGTTGATAAAATTGACTCACTCATTGCAAGTTATGAGAGTTATTCCGGCATCAATTTTCGAATGTGAAGCAAAGCAATAAGCACGAGAGTATAACTTTGATGAGCAGTCTTTCATGAAGGTATTCCAGTCAAAGTCGAGAGCTAGCGGTATTGAAGTTGAATCCTCATGGGCAAAACAAGTACCATATTTGAAACCTACATCATTGCCAGATTATTCGGGATAAGAAGCTATTGGTATGTGCCTCTTAAAGAGATCCATAAGAGCTGTGTCTCTTGAATCGCCAGAGCCGCAAATATGACAGACGTGAGGCAAATAACGATGTGGCACTTGATTTCCCTGTCATGCAATAGCAACAATGACAAATATTTGGTGCTTATGAACGATATTGGGATGAATTACGTTCGGCAAACATAAGCAACTGCTATAATTGACGAAACAAGCCCAAACATATCAATCTGGGCATGCTCAAACCAGATGAAACGCCATAGCAACCAGCATCTTATAGCACCATTGAAGATGACAGTATGACAAATATAACTCACAGAAATGCTCCTCACTACCTAAATGATGATGCCTCGACTTCGAAAATCACAATTGAAAATACTACGTCAAATTTGCTTGCTGTTATAGCGGAATTTATGAATTTCTTTTAAGCAAATTATTTGGCTTCCACTCGTTGCCAGCACTGGCTGTACACGGAGAGTGTACACTTGTCGTACTTGGACTACAATAGCTTGGATCTAAGAACACTTCTCTGTAGGTAGAACTTTGACGATAAACAACTAGCAAATATTGGGAAATCCTTCAAAATGATATCATGTAGGGCAAGAGATGAATGTCAGAAAATAATTTCAACTTCTCTATCTAATTGTATCAAGAAGCAATGTTTGCGGATTGCTAATCTCGTACCACTTCCTTCCTCGTCTGGGTAGTATCATGCACACCAAGTTTGAACATCAACGTTTGCTTGTTGCAACTTTACAAGCATCAAGAGGTGTAGAGATCTTTGAAAATTCATCTCTTCTCCTGCTATTCCTGCGACTCAGCCTGGTCGTTACGGGCCCCTTGTCCAGGATGAACCTCGATATGCCTAGCTGTCCCACCATTAGTCTCAAAGGGTGCGTGTTCGGCGGTGGGACCAGAATCATCTTGACCATCATCAACGGGAAGCAGCAAACTGAGCATCTTAATCAGATCCTGCTTCTCCTTTCTGACCGCAAGAGATCGTTTTACGACTTGTGAGCAAACAACATGAGGACATCGGTCCCGTCCTACCCCTGCAGAAAAGCATGTCTTCTGGTGGTCTTCGTCAACTATCATACATAGACTTGGCCCATGTCAACAAAAGCTCTACCGCTGCTATTTTATCCTGAGCAAGAAAAGGATTTTTGAAAGTTGGCTTTGTTGACTCTGGGACATCCAAAGCATTTACTTGATTTTATGCCCCAGGAAACCGGCCGACGCCAATTTTCATGTCAGAGGTCTTTTGGGGACGCTCTGGCTGCAAGTGTGACTGGCTGTGCGAAGCGTCATTGAGTTTATGTCGTTGCCTACCCTTGTACACATAATTATCAAGGCAAGCACTCAAGAGTCAACACTTGTAACTGCTGTCTCTATGACCCAAGCTCGTAACATTATATATCAGCAACATATACGCCTACACCACCATGAAAGCAGCAATCTGATACTACTCCAGAACAAAGATATTGCTCTGATTTGGGCATCATACAAGGGCCGATGTAGCTTCGACTGCTGCCGGTTTCCTTGACTTCCTTCATCAGCGCAAGCTGCCAAAATGCTTCAGATTAGTCTCGAATGGTTTTCCGAGACTAATGGTTTTTGCAGGTATACTTATTCTTCGAACATTTTGAAAAGAGAATCCGAGCATGTCAAGATTGCTTAACAATTTATTGTTCATGTTCATCGACGAGATAGTTTGTCTCTTTCACTATATGTATGGTTCATCAAATTATGAACGATATTCTACTTCTATGAAGATTTCCTGGAATCAATTATTGGTTGTGATGAAAAGTTTCTTGAGATTACACCGCTGCCCAAAGCAAATTCTGCCATGATCGTCGCTCTTGGCATCAAAACCTTATCTGCACTACTCAAAACTCAGTCCCTCACTTGTGAAGTTCTTGGGCTTGGAATTGCAGATCGCATGTCCTATCCATTATTTGCACTCTTCGTATCGATTATGTCTCCGAAATAGCCCGAAAGCTAAATAACGGTGTTCATCATGGCGCACATCTTTTACGACCCGTCGAACACGTTACCCCACCCGATCTTCAGTGTCTAGATAAAGATATATCTTTCTAATGGCTCGCATCCTTCAATCAATAATCACTATTGCCTTGGTAAAGTAACTCAACGAACAAAACAGTTAGAATATGGCTAGTGCTGGCGAGGTACAGACTATTGTTCATTTCAAGGAGGCTAGGGTGGAAGCAACGTGTGAGTGGAACTTGCACAATGATATGCGTAGGGATCTTCAGGGATGGAGAATAAGGGCGGACGTGCCGTTGTAACTTTCGTATCCGGTAGAACGCAGTTGAGTTTCAGTGAAGCTCAGCTAGTCCAAATGCTATTACTCTCCCTTTTTGCGTTTTATATCATGCTCCGACGTTTTTTGGTACAGACAGCAAATCTCTTTTTTCAACAGGAGCTTTGCTTCGCTATTTGGTATGCTCAGTCAGAGTTGATCTCTCATTCTTAATGAATGGACTGGAAATCATTGAATTGCGGTCTTCGGTCTCTGGAACTCCCAATAAATTGGGACTGGGCTGTTTCTGCATAGTGTATATTCTTATCAGCCTTTCTATGCTACCAGTTCCAGTAGCTCGATTGATGGCTTCGTATATTATACTTTAAACCAGCGTTGACAGCGGTCCTAGCTTTCAGATATCTCTTTTCCACTGATTGCATATGTCATAAGCTTAGCTCTAAAGTGCACACTAATTATAAGGTTATTCTTTCCTCAAACTTTTATCGGTTGATGCATTTTTTCTGACTCAATGACATCAACAACAAGTTAGTCGGCAACCTACTTAACTTGTTGATCCCCCGCACTCATTCTTCAATCTTCATTCACCCACAACGATCCCAAATGTCGGGCAATCAGTAAGAAAATGAATGCCAAATTGTGAGCGATTGAATGCTAACCAACTTCTCAGGATGGAGAAGCAGAGTCAGGGCGCGACTAGCTCAAAAATGAGCGACGATACCATCGCTGCGAATCCGACCCGTTCGGAGAGTGCCAAAGAGAGAATATCCCCAACCGCAGATTCGAGAGTAAATAGTTTCGAGAAAGTAACCGATGCCGCTGAAGAAGAGCCCACTGAAGAGGAGAAACAGACGCTACGACGAAGTAGGATAATAACCGCATCACATCATAGATCACTGAAAAACTGACAATATTATAGTTGGTGATAGTTTGCCCATGTCCGCTTGGCTTGTCGCTATCGTAGAACTGTGCGAGAGATTCTCATACTATGGTTGTGTGGGACTATTTCAAAATTATGTTCAACGTCCACTGGATGGCTCTTTGGGTCGTGGTGCTCTCGGTAAGAATCCAATCTCCTAGACCAGTGGCCATTCGTTAACTTTATAGGTCTCGGACATCAAACTGCGACAGCTCTTACTGTCTTTTTCTCCATGTGGTGTTATTGTAAGTTCTGCTCATCTTGATTGTTGTTGTCTGATTGCTCATATTCTTACCAGTCACCCCAATCTTTGGTGCCATCGTTGCCGATCAGTACCTCGGTCGATTCAAAGCCATTTGCTATTTTGCTGTCGTCTACATGGTTGGTCTACTGGTTCTTGTCTTGACATCTCTTCCAGTTTCCCTTGAAAACGGAGCTGGATTGGGAGGGTTCATCGCAGCGATTCTTATCATTGGTGTTGGAACCGGAGGTATCAAATCCAATGTCAGTCCTCTGATTGCCGATCAATACACCCGGAAACGCATGGCAATAAAAGTTCTTGAAACCGGTGAACGTGTCATTATTGATCCTACCGTCACCATTCAACGAATCTACTTGATCTTTTATTGGTGTATCAATATCGGAGCTCTTTCCCTTCTCGCAACACCTTACATGGAACGAGATGTTGGGTTCTGGTCCGCGTACCTTATGTGTTTGTGTGTATTCATGGTTGGTTTCCTCACATTGCTCTTGGGAAGGAAACGTTATATTGTTCGCCCACCCAAGGGAACAGTCATCACCGATGCGTTCAAGATCATTGGACAGATGATCAAATACCGAAATCTAAACGCTGCAAAACCCTCTTACCGAGCAGCAAACAATCTCCCACAAACTACTCCATGGAATGAGCAATTTGTCGATGAAGTCAAGCGCGCATTAGTAGCTTGTCGTGTCTTTGTCTTCTACCCTATTTACTGGGTTGTCTACGCTCAATTCTCTAGCAACTTCGTCTCTCAAGCCGGAGAAATGAATACCC
Organism: Botrytis aclada; assembly: GCA_014898285.1. NCBI lineage: Eukaryota > Fungi > Ascomycota > Leotiomycetes > Helotiales > Sclerotiniaceae > Botrytis > Botrytis aclada. The sequence continues at coordinate 2,521,094 of RCSV01000008.1, forward strand.
ACGGTGTCCCCAACGATCTCTCCCAGAACTTCGATCCCATTGCCATCATTCTCCTCGTCCCAGTAATGGATCGTCTAGTTTACCCACTATTGCGCAAGTGGCACATTAAATTCCGACCTATGTCCCGTGTCACATTTGGCTTCATCGTTGCTAGTTTCAGCATGATGTATGCAGCTATTGTACAGCACCTCATCTACAAAGCTGGTCCATGTTACGGCAAACCTCTCGATTGTCCTGCGGCTGTTCTCCCAGACGGAACCATCCAACCTAACGAAGTGCATTTCGCAATTCAAATTCCGGCCTACGTGTTGATTGGTATATCGGAAATCTTTGCCTCGGTTACTGGTCTCGAATATGCATATACCAAAGCACCTGCTTCGATGAAGTCCTTCGTTCAAGCTATGTTCTTACTCACTAATGCTTTTGGATTCGCGATTTGCCAAGCGTTCATTCCATTGGTGGGTAATCCGACGATTTTGTGGATGTTTGTGGGACTGGCTTGTGGAAGTTTTGTAGCGGGTATTGTGTTTTGGATTTGTTATCATAAGCTTGATGAGCAGGAGGATGAGCTTAATAGTCTGGATGCTAAATCAGAGGAGGTGGAGACAACGGGAACCAGTAATGCTAATACTAGAGATGTGTAAGGGATAAGTGGGAGTTTGTATGGCGTTGGAAAATGTAGCATAGTATTTTTCTGATATGTAGCAATTTCAGGGGAAAATACAATTTATGTATGAAATAGAGTTATGGAGTAAGTATAAGTTGTCCGCCATATAAATTATCATAGGAGTCAACACCATCCGCTAGAATAATACTTATCAAATATTTCTCTGAAACCTTTCAATGTACGAATTTATTGTGAACAGTAAAGAGCTTTTTCGAACTCATGTGTGTAGGGGGCCTCACGCGGAAAAATCGAGCTTGAAATAGTGTTTTCAGGCGTTGCGGGACCTTCTCCTCTTGTTTCCCGCGATACACTCGAGGAAAAGTATTCTCGCGAGTCAGTCAAAGCCGAACAAGCAGCATATCACGTCCATTTTAGCATTGCTACTCCTTAATCCGAAGAGGCTATTTGCCCAAATTGGTACATCAATCTATGCACGGCGGAATGAGTAATATTTCTCACATCTCACATATATGTTCTGATTTAGTGGAGGTACTTGGAAATGATTTGCTATTATCGACTGCTGATGATGCAGTGGGGTATTTCATACCCATCCATTTGTCCAAGATAAAAGTCTCCCGCGGCCCCCTTCTTACCAGTGTTTTTTCTTTTTGTCTTTGCTGTTTTTCTCATAAATTTATATTGTTTAGATTAGTTCATGCCATTGATAGATGTACCTTGGTAATGATATCAACAGTCATCTTTGTGTTGGCAGAGACATAGTTTAATGTAAGAGTCTCGGTAGACAACGATTCCAGTGTGACCAAGTGGCATCTGGAAATAGTTCTCGGGGCTCAGAACTGTGATGAATTCACGGGGGCGTTGAAAAGATGACTCATACATGGCGATTACTTTCTTCTGGGTACACGGATTGCAGCAGAAGTACACTCACTTTCACATCAGAGCCATTTATCCGTCAGGTAATAGGCCACGAATTATCGAGGTCGTCGGTCATGGAGTATCCCTCTGCAAATGCATCACATTGGCTGGGCTGCATGTTGAAGATATTCTCTGCAGAGAAAATAACATCTTTCTCGTAAGAGCTCGAATGGCGCCCATTGATTTTACGTCTGGTGTCAGTTGACTTCTGGATGTTGGGGTGGTGACATAGTGGATGGCGTTAATTTAACACCTCTTGTATTCAAACTTCAGTGATACTTGTAAATACTCTTCAATGTATGGAGTTTTAGGCGTTGCTGTATTAGATTGTTATGTGGTTGGTGAATAAGAAAAATTAAGAAGTGAAAGTGACAAGGTCGATAAACAATATCAAACTTGCACAAATGAATTTCGAAAACAGAATTTTGAAAGAAACACAGATTTACTTTTCAAGAGTTTGAATGGAAATCAAGAATCAAATAAATCAATATTCCTGAATTTTTCATTGGTTCAACGATGGGGGCTCAGAGATTTGGTCGGTCTTCGCGCTTACGAAAGATAATGGAATTGAATATCAGATTGATGAATCTTGGATAGAACATGGTGAAGCATTGCTTCTCGTGTTCTGAAATCACTCATGGTATATTTCATCCCTAGGCAACATGTCTAGCTAACTCCAATGCAAAATCTTATGCGTCAAAAACATAGTTTGACTTGAACTATAAAACATTGTAGATAGATCCCTTCGCACATCGTACATGTCCGTGATCACTCAAGCCAAACCTGATTGCCCCTTAGATGTATTCCATGTATTTAGAACGCCAATAGCAACTTGCGTTCACCCGAGTCCTCATTGCCATGTGGTCTACTGCCCTTGCCAAACAGCCAGTGTTGTGTACGCTGTAGATTCCTCTGTGTGACCCTCCGTACGAAAACTGGTGGATGGTCCTCCGAATACCAGCTCAGATAGTCATAGTTTTCTAGTTCATGCTCTTCTAGCAATTGACAGTACTATCTTACGCGTAATCTATCAAAGATTAAGTGATAGTGCTGGTATCGTACGTTACCATGTGTCATATAAACTATGAAAGTCCATTTAAATGTCGAACAATCTTGCAAACGTATATATAGATCATGCCAGTCTTTGTTTGACCACACACAATGTCTCTTTTGGGTTTGATTATCGTGATGGATTAGTAAAAGGCTCAAGACCACCTGCCTAGAGCTGAGCAGGAAGTTCAGATTTGCGTTTCGTCTGTACAAAAATTCCTGCACCTTCGAATTCCTTCTTCCGTTTCTGCCTCACTAGGAGTTCTCTTTCGAGCTCTGATTCTCTACCATGGAATAATCTTCTCTTGTGCAATCTTTTCCACATCCAAGAGCCTCATTTTTAGCATCCTCGTGACGCATGTGAGCAACTCCACATTCTCTCGGTATCTACATGAACTCCCTGAAATCCTTCATCTGTCTCAGATGCGAAAAATGCCAAGTATAGGGAGATTTTCTCTTCGATTTTGTTCTGTATCTTTACTTCCAGTCTGAATCGAAAGGGTGAGTGCTGGGAATCAGTAGCTGGCGAGGTAGGAGATGTGGCTGCACAACGGAGACACGTATAGGAGATTGTTACTTCCTGATAGCTGTCTCTGTGATAGCTCACCAATTCCAGTGGCTATATCTTTCTTTGTTTCTTCTCTACTCTCATCACTTCTATCCATGTTGATGGTTGATACATTGAAGGTCAAAATAATGACTGTCAACTTGCTTTGATTATGAGAATGAGAAATGAATTCGAAGAACACTTTTGGAGGTAGGATCAAGTGCCAGGAAGGTATCTCACATCCATACTGAAAGCCTGAAGTGAAGTCTAGATGACGCTTGGAAAGCGTGTGGACTAGGTCGATGCTAGCTCCTAGTGGTCGATGAAGTATGGAGTCACTGATCCTTTGAGTTAAAGCAATCTAGTGGTCGATTAATCAAGCTTTTTCCATTCATCTTTAGCACCTGACCTCTAGCCCGAGATTGTTTGGTAGCTGATTGGTATCACTTGTAGACCAGGTGTTCAATATGTGCAAACTCCGGTTAATGGACACTGTCATAAGAGACCTTTCAAACCTTTCAAGTGACTTAACAACAACTTGAAGTCCCCATTATCAATCTGAGCAGTCAATAAGTTGAGCTCAGTTTAGACTCGGCATAGGAAACTCGGCACATCATCTCCCGATAACAACACTTCAGACGACATAGTCTACAATACCCATTCACACAACAAGGTTCAACAGTGAATATAATTTGAAAAGTAATATTAGAAGTCGGACTTTATTTCTCCCGAATGTGTCATAATGCCATTATATCACTTAATCAAGCGATTAGGGCAAACGCTCACCGAGAAATGAAGATTATGCCGCCCGCTTGCAATTTTAACCAAAAAATATTCCCACTACAACAACTCTCAATCCTCAACTTCAACCTCCACCCTCAACAAACAATCAAGACAACGAGTCAAAAAAGTTTCTAGACTTTCTTTCATCCTTTCTGTATTTCACTTCTAGGATACGTTTTTTTTTTTTGGTTTCTTGCCATTTAATCTTTTACGCTCTTTATTACATTCCTTCCCGACCACGATTCTTGAGGTTTTGGCTCACTTGATATCTACTTCTCTATTTTGATAAGCAAGAGATCAAAGGATTCGCTCACTGATTTTATTTGATATCCAAGTTCCCTGTTTGATTTCTACGAGATCACAGCTTTTGGGTTCTTTTGTTTAATTTACTGCTTGCCACGCTCATTCCAAAGATATCACCATTGTCGCACCACATTGCCGACAAGATGACGAATCCAGCAAAGGGTCCAGTAGGGATGCCAGCACCAAAGCCAAAGATGACAGCGGCGCAGAAAAAAAAGGCAGACAAAGAAGCATCATTGGAGGAAGAAAAAAGACAAGAAAGAGAGCGAAAACAAGAATTGGAGGAGAGCATTCAAATTGATCGAGACGCAAAAGCAAAGGAAGATGCAAAGGAACGCAGTGACACAGGCAAGATTTTCAATGAATCAGATCGAAGATTATACGAAGATCGCTGGTTAGCTCATCAAGCTGTTCAGAATGGAATGTCGGAACAGTTGAGCGTGGAACAAACATTCCTTGCCCAGGCGTTGATGCCCAATCACATCGCTGAACACACCAATGCATCCGCACAACAAAATCCGGCTAGTCAACACGGCGAGTCATCAATGCAACAAAATGAGAGATCACCAACATACCAGTCTACGTCAACCCAGGCAGAAGACTTGATGCAAGGCACATGTCAAGTATTGGACCAACCTATAGATGACAAATTTCTCGATGAACCGGCACAAGGGCGTAGAAACAACGGAACAGATGCCTCCACTCTACAAGAGGAGTTCCAAAAGTTTAACAGGTCCATGAAGCATCAGAAACTGCAAACGGATCATGTCATCAAGACAACGATCGATCTCGTGACGAAGTGTGATAAACCTTGGGCTGGGTCCGCAGTAGAGACTTCTCGCGTTTGGATTATCCGCAATGATACATCTGCTCATGCCGATCAACTTTCCTATGCCACTTTAGCTTTAGCAAAGCAGCGCTATGAAGAACTTAAGTTGTGCCGGCCCGCTCATCTTGAAATTGTTTCCCTCCCCCTCCGCGGTGGAAAAGTCCACCTCGTTCCAGACATGACGGACTTGGGTTTGGAAAAAGCTGGGGCGAATATTGAGAATAATACCCTGAATGATTTACCTGAGTCTGAACCAAAGACTGTTGAACCTGCTCCAGAGCATTGGGCTGATAGGAAAGACGAGAAATGTCTTGATCTGAACCATTTAAAGAAGAAGAAGAAGCCGAGGAAACAGGCTTACCCAGTAGAAGATTCTTTCTCAGACATCGAAGAGGTTACAGATACAGAAGCCCCAGCTCAGGCTGCTGTCAATGTAGTAAAGCCAAGAGCGAGAAAGACAAAGGCTGCTGACACAATTGAGGTTGATTCAGCAGTTGCTAATAATGATGAGGGTATCCAGGGGCCCGTTGAGGCTCTCAAAAAGGTGCGAAAACCCAGAGCTAAGAAATCTAAGGAGGTCAAGTTTGTCGAGATTGATTCTGAAGTCGATAACGACGACGATGATGATGAACTTGAAGTTCCTAAGAGTTCGTCCTCGCGGTCAAATCAAGGAAAGTCTCAGACCCCCGCGGTCAAGAAGCCAGCTGCAAAGCAGAGAGCGGTAGCCAAGAAACCCCAGGCTAAAGATGACGAGGATGAGGATGATGATGTTCCAATGATGCCAAAATCACGCCCTGCAAGATCCAGAGCAGGTTCAAAGTCAGTCGTAATCATCGACAGTGATGACGAGGATGATCAGGAAGGCCAAGCAAAACCCAACAAGAGCAAGCCAGCAGCCAGACAAGTCGCTGCGAAGAGTCAAAAGAAGCCGGAAACCGAGGTTCCGGAACACATTAAGAATCTCCTTAACAACACAGGCACATTCTTGGCCGGCAGAACATTTGTCGTCTCTGGAACCCTCCCTGATATCGGCCGCATCAACATCGAAAAGCTTTCAAGGCTGTATGGTGCCAAAACATCAAGAGCAATTACCAAGGCGACCACGGATGTTGTTTTGGGCGAGAATCCTCTAGCCAAGCAAGTTCAACAGCTTAAGGATCTCAGTCCTAATACGATGAATGTTGATGATTTCATCTCCATGCTGATGTCGTTGTCGAATGTATGTCAATATTTTTCCTTCCTTCTCGATTCCCCTGGTTTCTTGTGAATATTTATCGTATTTGAGACTAACTTTTCCGAATAGGATAACAACATCCCTGCCGGCGCCGAAAATGGTAATGCTGCTGTTAATGATGATGGTGATGATGGCGAGGAAGAGATCGAGGACCAGCCCCCTGCAAAACGAACTAAACTCGGCGTGGGTCTCAGCTCCGGCTCTGTTGCATTTGCTTAATTAATCCTTCTCAGATTGGACGGTCTGTACATCATGGGCGATTCGTATACACCAGGCGCATATGTTCTTTTACACAGCACACGACTTTGCATTTCGAACACCGGCGATGGTGGTGTAAACATACAGTTTCACGATTTTACGATTCTTCGATTTTACGGTTCACGATTTCTCGACTTCATGATTCCACGATTTCTCATTGTATTCTCAGACAAGGGATCTCTGTACACTGGTATTATCTTCCTGGGGTGCTTCGAGAGTTTTCGGGAATCTCTCTTCTTTTGTTGGAGATGCTTTCTTTAGGAGGGTTTCTACTTCTTACGGGGGAGTTGCTCTTTTGAGAGGGAAATCTTCTTTTGTTTGGAGAACTTTCTCTTCTGCTGGGAAATCCTTTCTTCACCGCAATTCATCAGCTCTTCATTTCTGAGGTGTTTTTTTTTGTTCTAGATGCCGCATGCATTCTTCCTGGAACACATCATAATCTTTGTGCTGGAGCACCAAGATTTGTCATCTGGGAAGACATGATTTTTTTTAGTTGTTTTTAGGTTCTCGTCTGGTCGAATCCCCGAAGAACACATCATTCCTACAAGTTGATGTCAGGACAATAACAGCTTTTGTACAATAGGTACAGCTGGGTGGTCAGATTAGTTGATGGTAGATATTCACAATTGTTTCTTTGGTCTTTTCTTTAACAAAATGCAGAAATGCAACCCTCATAATAAAAAAATCTATTGTAAAAAAACTGAGGTATCATTGTTTCTATGCTGTGCTTTATGCTTTCCTTGACGCCTTGTTCCTTGAACTCCTGATGCTGTGAAATCAATCCAATCCTATTGATACGTTTATGTATGTAATTTACCCAGCCCTCTTAACTCCATCCTCATGACCCACCCTCGGTTTCCACTCCTCTCCTTCTCCTTCTCCCTCTCCATCTCTTCCCCTCCCCCTCACCATCTCCCTTCTATCCTCTTTCCCCGCACTCCTCACCCTCTCCTCCACTTCCTCCGCCCCCAAAATCCCCCACCAAAACCGTCTCAAATCCTCACACACCTTCTCCTTCGAAACCTGCTTTCCCTCCTCTCCGTCTCCCTCTCCCCCATCCAACAACAAAGTATCCCCAAATCTACACGCCACCTCAATCACCTCATCCCAAATCTCCGCTTCCAAATCCCTCCCAAAACGCTGAACCGTTTTTTCCTTCGCTCCCCACATTCTTCCTCTCCCATGGAAATCATCTAATCGCTCGAGAACCTCTGCCGGATGCAACTTTATACGATTCGCATGGAGGAAAACAATTTTAGCATCCGGATTATTTCTCGATGTTGGTACTTCCACATCTTTGATCTCGATTTCAGAATCTTCCGACTCTTTCTTAGTTTTCAGATCGATTTTCCATCTATTCGAAGAGGAAGGAGGAGGTGCAGGAAACGAAGCTTCATAATCCGCCATAAAATCAAACTGCACCATTGCAACCACCTCGTCTAGATTTTGTTCTCCAACTCGAACCCATTTCCCTGTTTTTACCCAATTTCCTTCTTCATCTTCCTCTTCCTTTTCTACCTGTTCTACGCTCACGAGAGCATGGTTTCTTTCTCGAACTTGCCAGTAGTCTTTTCCCAACACGTTCGCGGCAGCTACCCAGGTTTCTTTATCTCCTTCTCCGCCTATTCCTTTTTGCGCTAACATTTCGTAGTAGAAACCTGGTCCGAAGAGATTGTAGTAGAAGGCTAGGAGTAATGTTTGGCTGTGAAGATTGCGGGAAATAAGGATTGAGCCCGCTTCGGAAGATGCGTGTTGGGATTGAATAGCCGGGATAGATTGATTTGCTAGGGTGTAAAAAAGAGGAGAAGCGGTGTTAGCCCAGAAATCCGGCCAGGTAATCATTCCTTTTTCCTGGAAGACGGGGGCAGAAAACCAAGGAGTGGGATCGACAAGGGGGAAATTGTCAGCGTCGAGGAAAAGGACGGATTCGAATGTGGAGAAGAGGAAGGCGAGAGATTTGTACTGGTAGCGGTCGATGGTGGCATTTTGGAATGAGGGGAGGAAGATACATTTTGCATTCAGGGAGGCGAGAATGCTGCAGGAATAGGGGTCGTACTCTTCGTGGGTGGGGATGAACACTTCGATTGGGAGGGTGCAGTTTGTTTTTCGCAGCATGCGGATGGAGACGAGGAGAGCGGGAGTGTAGGAACCACCGCCGACGGTTATGAGTCCATTGGTTTTGGGGGCGTAAGTGATTAGATCGGAGTATTCTGGGAGGATTTCTAGAACGTTGGTGTGGGCTTTTGTGGAAATCTCAAGATCTTCTTGGCTCAAGGTGAGATGGTCTATCCGTTCTGATTCTTCATTGATCTCCTCGATGCGGACTAGCACGTATCCGTCGGGAAGTTCTAGAGATGAATTTGAGGGTTTTTGTTCTAGAAGTATGGAGAGGAAAGATTCAAAGCGGGGTTTGGGATCTTTGACGGAGATTTCGGGAGATAGGGGTGTAGGGAGAAGTTTCCATGATGTTTTGGAAGAGGAGAGTTCGCGACGCCATTGGAATAGGAAACAGAGGCATAGAGTGGAGAGTAGAGCCAAGAAGAGGAGACGAGGTGAATTTCGGGGTGGATTAAATAACATGGCGGTGGCTATTGGGTATATGGTATGTGAGGCAGGTGATGATGTTTGAAAAATGGTATTATGAAGATATCGTAGAGAAAGAAAAGACGTGCATATCAAATGATAAAGGGGTAAAGATGGAAGTTTTCCAAAAATGTCAAGTCAAAAGAATGAAGAAAAGACTGGTAAAAGACAAATGAAGCATTTATTCAAAGGAGTGTATCAAAGGAGTGTATAGAAGAACTGTATAGAACATCAAATTCAGCAACAGAAAAGAGCCTTACACCTTGAGATATCCTAGAACCAGCTTCCTCCTTATCTTCACGTCATGTCATCATGACCGAGCTTGATCTGAAAAGTAAGCAAATTAAGAAGAACGCGTGTATGCCATTGATAAGATTTTCAGACGAGCCTATCTTGGAACATTCTATCAACGCTCGAACAAGGATATTCGACGAATCTGCAACAGACGCACGGCCAGCAGTAAACTATTCTTGGGATATTTTAACATTTCTAAGGCCCACTTCAGATGGAAAACTAACAGCGAGGTCTTGGATTGGATCGTTCGGATTAGGTTTACTCTGGAAGTATTGGCATGTCACAATGGGATTCACCTCAGGATTGGACAAACCCTGAAAACGTGGCGGTTTCAAGATGTTCCTCATTTCTCGGGAAGTCGTGATACGCGGCCTAGATCTCCAAACAGCCCCGATTGGGGCTGATTCTTCAATCTTACGAATCATGCCGTTTGAACTACGAAGTATAATCTGATCTGAAAATCCTTCACAAGTGTGATGAGCAGACCGGAGAGAACTTCGTGATCTTTGATGTAATGTGAAGCAAATGTTTCGAGTGGGTGACGTACAATAGAACTGTGAGCGTATTCGGAAACATCGGTAACCACTCGTGTGGCGTAGTTGTGATAAGGGTTATCCACTATATATTGTATGGTATGTGCTGACTTGACTGTGTGGAAAAGCCCCAGATGGCTATGGGGACTTGGGGGCTTACCCCCATAATAATACCTTCGTATTCTAGATCATGTTTCTTTTATCGAGTACAAACATCTCATATAACAACGGTGCAGGAGACAATAACTTTTTATACCTTTCGAACAACAACGAGAAATTCCAAAAGTTCATGTCTAAGCACAAGGAGCATACCCCTAAGAGCCTACCTAGTCCTATGTAACCCCTTTAAAAACAGAAATTTCCACAAAAGGATATAAGGTATGGAGCTGTTCCTGAATGACATTTTCAATAAGCGGCGTCGTCACCCAAATTCCTTCAAAGAGCCTGAGCTTCGTGCTCTAATAAGACTGAGTAAGATTTGACCACCAAGCTACCATATTTACATACATTAATGTCAATGTTTTTCCTCGTTCGAAAACATTGCGGAGCTTATAAGATTAAGCTGAAAACTTTCAACTTACATCTCGGGTCTCCCTCGCTCACTCCAAGCTTTTGTGTGAGTAGGTATATGATGATAGGGAAATCAGGTACGAAAGGTAGGTACGAAAGGATTGCTATTCTGGTAGAATGGAATGTAAGGTCTCAACAAAGAGAGAGGGATATAACCCACACACTCAATAAACATAACTCCTGAAATTCCAACTGTTGAGCAAATACCTGTCAGCCGGAATTGTTCAGGCCTAAGGCTAAGCGGTTGAAGCTTGAAGCTTAACAATGAAAATTTGGGCTATCAATTAGCGTGTCGCGTCGAAATCCAGCCTTATGCGACGCGTGCGCATACATCTTCCCCTTTCAATCGTCATTGAACAAAAAAAACATCATCACCTCTTATATTGTCATTTGCAATTCTTTGCCCACAGAAAACCTCCAGTACTCATCACTTACATCTCCCATTGAATTGTTACTCGAAGGGCTTCAACCTCGACTCGAATATCATATAGCAACGAGCTTACCTTTGCGACACCAAATACCTCGATTGAACGCGACGAATCCGAAAACCCTCTCTCGCCTTACAAACCAAGTATATCGTCTACCCTACAGACTCTGACTCGATCTTCCGAAAGGAATCATACGATTCAGAACTTAACCCTAAGAATACTGCCGGTTTAGAAGCTTTGCGGCTTTGATTTGTTCTTCTGAATAGAAGTTTTGTCTCGGACCAATATTGTGAAGCCGAAAGGTTACGCGATTGAGGAATGTACAAAAGGTCGAAAAGTTGAATGAATAGTCCAGATGTCGAAAGACGATAAAACTGATTTCTGCTATGAGCTATTCCAGTAAGAGCCCGCGCAGGGACGCTCCGTCAGGGAAATCGGCTGGACGTCTTTGATCAATATGGTTGTCTTCGATGATAATGCAAGTTGATATGAGGAAGGAGATACAATTTGAGATGGAACTGGTTCTTCTGCGAGAAGTTATCATGAGGGTCTTCATACACGCTATTACGAATCGTCTCGTTATCTCTATACACTCTCGAAGATTACATGATGAGGATATCCAAGGGGTAAAGACCGAGCAGAATATTTATTGAAGATTACAAACAGGCTGTTCGGATTGTATATCTCAATACATTTCCTTGACCAAAAACTCACTCCTGTGGGTGGTCTTGGGAATGGAGGTTACAAGAAGAATTGTCCTTCAAATGCTTTATCATTTGAAGAAAATCGTATTACCATGCTCCGGAAGTCAATGCCTCTCGATATTTTTGTTATGGATATCTAGAGAGATGAGTCAACGTGGTTTGATAATGGTAAAGCTACTCCGTTTCCATTGTATTCCATCCCCCGGGGGTGAATCTTGTCTCCAACCTTTCTCATTTCAATGCTTCGTACATCTATGTACGCAGTCATTTCTCAAGACCATTGCCGCGGTATCAACCATAGGCTTTGTCATTCATTTGAATGTAACTACGATCACCGCATTAACTTTCTCCTCTATAACATACATTAGAGTGATGGAAGACGCCGGTATTTTGGGACAACATTTTCGGATGTTTGTTACCACTTTTCCTCTTTCGTAACTGTTAGAGATGATCACGGCTTTTGTTGATGTCTTTTGTCCGTTTGTGCCCTGCTTTCTTGCAGAGGAATCAAAAACTTATCTTCGTGGACTATACTTTTCAAACAGAGAGAGGGTTTTCCGAATTACGCTGAGGTACCTGATCGTTTATGTCGCTCGCCGCTAAAATGATCTCGAATCGAGATGATCCCTTCACAAAGGGTGTCTAATTATATATGGTCTGATGAAGGTGTTGGTCCCGGAATGATTTGTTTGTAAAGCGCGAATGATGGAATGTGATGATAGACTGTCCTAAAGTCATTGCACCAAACTGAGATAGTTTCGAATTACTCATTTTGATGATGAAAAGTACTTTAGTGTCCATGATGGGACCCATCTCGTGTTGGTGTCAAAGCTTAGTGCTTGTCTGTCATGGGTAGCATTGATTACTTTGTCGGATTCTTGAATGGGCCTGACTCGATAGCTTTTTGGTTGTACATGATTTGGACTTTCTAGTGGCTGATGGTCAGGGCATTTGGGAATTGAGTTAAGGGACAGGCCTAATGGTTGGTAGTCCTGGGTTGTCTCATACTTCTGCCCAAAGTATTGAGGCAACCCCTCCGGGCAGGGGATAAGTACACCTTTGTCTGTGATTAGGGAAAGGAACTAACTACGTTGAAGCAGATTTTTTTGGTAGCTTACTTGGTTCGGGTGAACTGTCAATGCAGAGGCCGCAATGAATACTTATAGCCTGTCGACGCGAAGGGTGGTACAAACGATTGATCACGTCGAGATAGGGTGTATGAACTTGGAAACAGTAGGACACAAGTATTTTGGCCCTTTTCAACGATGCAGTTTGTTAGAAATTGCAGGAACATGTTCTCACATAGAGAGTTGTTCTTAACGGAGCGTTGGCAGATTAAATAGATCCTTTCGGATTGGTTTGGGATCAAGAATTAAAATGCGTCTTATTCTGGCTTTCGCTACAACCTTTAAGTAGGACGGTGGACGAAGCGCGACAATTACTTTCTCACACATTCATGGATGTATGTCGGTATTCTGGGGTTAGGTAGATAAACGATTCAAATATCCACTAATATTCATAACTTTGTCTTGAATGAATGACGCTCCGCTGGCCCTCCGGGAGGCACTACCGTGGAGGCAGACTATTCGACAAAAAGTACATATAACTTCAACCTTCAACATCTCGAGCGTAGCGAGCTATGGGGGTTTTGGGGCTTGCCCCCATTATTAGTTGATCTGGACGAGTATTACACCTCAATGGAGACATTCATTGCGCAATGAAAAAGCTTTCGGAAAGTTCAACCGGTGCCTTGCAGATGTTGCAGATGAAAACTTGAATCATTGCCTCAGAGGATCTATGAGGCTACTGATTCCTTACATATCATTCGATTTATTGTCATACGAAACTTATGGTATACTTGTGATTGGTCGTTTTGTCATGTCTTTGATTTTGCTCACTAATTATTTGCAGATGATGGGAATATCTTATTGGCATAACCATAAGCTGTGGTTCCTTCACCGAGGAAAATATCATCTCTCTATCATGACTTCAATATGCATATCCATCCATCAGGGATCTCCATCTTTTACGCGCTGATGCCTTCTCATCATAACCATTCTTACGCCATTTCTGAGCCTTTTTGACATACGTTACAAAAGTTTGCGAGCCACTTAATTAATGTAACTTGGCCATGTAACCACAAAGTGTTTACACGACCGACAAAGTCCGGTGATACACGATCACGTTATCAATTTTTGAAAGAATCTTATCAAATCAGATGAAGTTATTCGCGCCACAAATATGATAATCATGCATGCACGAAATTTTTGAGTGAAGCCAAGGGATACTCTGTTTCTGGGGTTACACAATGATGTCTAGGGTTTGGCTGGATTGGAGCGTCAGCTTCAGGGATTCGAATGCGGGGTAGCTTGAGCTCTGGAGTGAATTGTAAATGCATTGTGAAGGGTTCATATACGATTATGGAGATGTGAGGCGTATGATACTGCATGTAGGTGCGGGCATCACCGACGTTTCATTGGGAATGGTGAATCATCTGTAGGGCCTTGTGCCTGCTCGTGCAGTATGCACTGCCGTCCAGGCATCCTTTAAATCTAGCGTTCTGTCTGATTCACTCGCACTTTCGTTTTGAAAAATTGATAAGTTGATCACTCGCCTGCTTGGCTGTGCAATATTCTTGCTTGGATTCCAACGGTCCTCGGTATTGGTATTGGGAACACAAAGCTCTTATAAACACTTCGATCTTCTATGAGACAGAAGTTCTTTTGAACTAATCAAACTCGAGATTATTATTCAAAATGGCTGATGACTTGGGTCCTCACCATAAGCACGATCAAAGGTAACTTTTATTTATGAGCTACTGGTTTTCCGGAGTTTACTGACAAGGCTGTTGATAGTGCGACAACAAACATCTCCAGTAATACCGGCGAGGTAGCTCCCGCCTACGAGAAAGATGAAGCTGGAACACACGAAAAAGAAGTCCCTCGTAAAGGAGGAATTGATCTCACTCAACTATCCGCCAACCCCACTGGCGAGTATGTTCTCTCCATCTCCATCTCCATCTCCATTTTCCTCTAACACATCTCAGAATCCGAAATCCCCTCATCGGTATCCCCAAACATCAACTTCTATCCGACGTCGAAACATTCGCAAATAAACACAATCTCACTGATATTCTCCCAAACCTAATCAAAGGAGCACTTGTTGCGCAAAGTCCTCATCATGCGGATAAGATTACTGAACTTGATGATGAGGATCGAAGAGTCTTAGAGGAGGAAATTACGCATCGTTGGAAACATCCTAAACAACTTTACATGACTATTATTTTAAATTCCGTTGCTGCTGCTATTCAGGGTGTAAGTAATTTCTCTCCAAAAATGTCTTTTTGCGCCCTATAGGCCATCCTGCTGCTGAAACGATACTAATCTCGTCGTATAGTGGGATCAAACAGGTAGATTACTCGAGAATATGCATCTTCCTGAAGAATGATGACTAATGATATTAGGTGCCAACGGCGCAAATCTTACCTTTGGAGATGCTTTGGGTATTCCGGATACAGGTCCTATATGTGAAGCTCAAGGTACTTGTGATAAGAATGCGTGGATTATTGGTGCTATTAATGCAATGCCTTATATGGCAATCTGTCTTTTGTGAGTTGTGTTCTTCAAAACTTCTCTTTCATCTCAGATGTAATTACGGTTCGGAATGTGCAACTGAACAGTATGACATATGTTCTGCAAATCAATCGTTAAGATTCTTTTCATTCACTTACTTTCCTTTCCCACTTCCCAATTCTTCCCGATAGAGGCTAATAGATTCCTCCATAGTACCGCATGGATTTCCGACCCCGTAAACCACTACATCGGCCGTCGCGGTACCATCTTCGTCGCAGCAATCTTCTCTCTCATCGCTCCAATCGGTATGGGTTGTTCCCAAACCTACGGTCAATTAATGGCCTGTCGTGTCCTCCTCGGTATCGGAATGGGTCTCAAAGAAGTGACCGTTCCCGTTTTCTCCGCTGAAAATTCCCCCACGAGTATTCGCGGTGGTCTTGTCATGTCCTGGCAAGTATGGACCGCTGCCGGTATTTTCCTCGGTACATGTGCTAATCTCGTGTTTGTGCATTCCGGTGCATTGGCATGGAGATTACAATTTGGTTCTGCGCTCGTTCCTGCAATTCCCCTTGTGATTGGAATATATTTCTGTCCCGAATCGCCGAGATGGTTGTTGAAGAAAGGAAATGTACCGAAAGCATATCGATCGCTACTGCGTTTGAGGAACTCGCCGTTGCAGGCTGCGAGGGATTTGTATTCCATCCAGGCGCAGTTGGACTATGAAGATCGTTTGTTGGAACAGAGTGGATTGGCGAAGAATGGAAATATGTTTACGAGATTCATTGAGTTATTTACAGTGCCAAGATTGAGGAGAGCAACGCAAGCGAGTGGTATTGTTATGATTGCGCAACAAATGTGTGGAAGTATGTCTTTCTTCTTTCAAATCCTTCATCCCTTTTACCTCGACTGGGGATTTTATGCGACTCGCTAACCTTTATCCGAATAAATAGTCAACATTATTGCATTCTACTCCTCTACCATCTTCAAAAACGCAGGCGCAACAATCATCGGTGCGCTTCTCGCCTCTTTCGGTTTCGGTCTTATCAATTTCATTTTTGCATGGCCCGCCGTTTGGACAATCGATACTTTTGGTCGTCGTACACTTCTCCTCTTTACATTTCCCCAAATGTTCTGGACTCTTCTCGCAGCAGGTCTTTGTTACTTTATCCCCCAATCGTCAAAAGCACATATCGGCATGGTAGCCTTCTTCATCTATCTCTTCGATATTGCCTATTCTCCCGGTGAAGGACCCGTTCCATTTACCTATTCCGCCGAAGTCTTCCCCTTGTCCCATCGTGAAATCGGTATGTCCTGGGCCGTCGCTACCAACAATTTCTGGGCTTCTGTCCTCTCACTTACTCTTCCCCGTATGTTGTCCGCTATGAAACCACAAGGTGTATTTGGCTTCTACGCCGGACTCAATCTCGTTGCATTCGCATTAATTTTCTTCTTCCTCCCGGAAACTAAACAGAGAACGCTGGAGGAATTGGACTACGTGTTTGCGGTACCGACGAGAACTCATGCGAAGTTCCAGATTCAGCAGCAATTTCCTTGGTGGGCTAGGAAGTGGATTTTGAGGAGAAAGGGAGAGGTTGAACCCCAGCTTTATAAGTTTGAGGATGAGGTTTGGGTGGAGGAGGAATTGGATACGAGAGGTGTTAGTAGCGGACTTGATGTGGGTGGGCATAAGGAAGAACTTGTTTAGATGAGTTGTGAAGGAGGTTGGTGGTGGTGGTGTCTATTAGGTGAGAAAATCGAGAATCGGTGAAAGGTTTTCTGAAAGGTTTCTTTACTTTAGTTCGTTTGAGGAGATAATGTTATGCTTGGGAAGATGAACGATTATGGGGCGTGTAAAGGAGAGATGGAGGATGTCAGAAAGACGGCAGACGGTTTGTGACGAAAGATAGTGGGTGCAGATAATGGCAATCAGCTGACAGACAGAAAGTTAATTCTCTTTCCTCTCAAAGTTTCAAGAAAGAAAGACAATCGTTGAGTTTTTTAAGATACCATTAGTTTACAATACATCGTATTTACTTACACATTGTGGCAATTCAATGTGGTCTAGTGATAACATTCCTTCATATTTTACATGTCACATGAACATTACTCTATACTCCATAAACTGCGCGTGTAATCTCGCCATGAAAGTTTGTTTCATGGAGATGTATATAAATATATATGTATCCATCCAACCCAAACTCTTCCAACGCATCGCCAACCATACGCCGCCATGACAAGACACTAGATTTGAGCAGCTGCATATTCCTTGCTCTTAATTCCTTACTCCCAATTCATCAGATTTCCTTCCCAGTGCTTGCCAAATGGCTACTCCCAAACCCACACATACAATTCCAAGAATAGATCACTGCAACTGACGACAACAACATCAATCGGCAACACAAAATCAGAAAGCGACAAGAAAAAATATGTATGAATGTCACCAATTATCAATCATCAATCAGCAATACCGATATAAAAATCTATCATCACAACACAAATGCACCATCCTAAACCAACACCCAGAAAGCTTTATCGCCATCCTCCCGATCCAGGACTATGAAAATGTATTAAACGAAGTTTCTAGATTTCAAACTCGATAATGACTTCCTGTTTTCTTCCCCCTTGCCAAAATCGCACCTGCTGTCGCTGTGTTTGTGCGAAGAATTTCGAGGATGGAGAAGGGGAGGGGGATTATATATTCCCTCCCCCCCCCCGTGTTCTCCTTTCTTTGGCATATTCTTGGAAAATATATGGATTTTTTAATGTGTGAAGGAAGGAAAGAGGGAGGAGGGAAACGGGGAAAGGATGAGTGGATTTATTAATCTTTCAAAAAACAAAACATCAAAGTCACAATCCATATCCAGTATCCAATATATCTACTCCATAGACTAGACTAGAGTATCTAATACAAAGACTCAGTACAGTATAGTAGTAGTAGTAAATTCATAATCGGTTCGATCTTTATAGCTACAGCTACAGCCACAGTACAGTATATAAGTAATCTCGAACTCCTGTATCATTCAGAGGTTAAGAATCTTGGATACCAGAGAGAGCAAAGAGTGAAGTGGCGATGGGATTTTTCTAGATATGTTTCATTAAGGGTCGAGGTGTAATATTCGAGCTGGTACTCGAGTAAATGCACAGGGGGAATAGTAATCTTACTATATGACAACGATTGTTGATTATTTTGAGAATCGGGGAATCTTAGCGATTTTTAAAGACATGGATTGGGGAGAGAGAAAAGGTGGATTGATGTTATTGGTGGTTTTTCTATTAAGCAGATATGACGACGATTTTATTGACGACAATGATGAATTTTGTTTTCCCATCAGGATTATAGTATGAGAGTCCATGTACACATCCTCACTAGAGTAAGCTTATGCAAAGTCTTTAATCGGGGTCAGACTGCATCTTTCATGTTTGCTTTTCGTTTTTGGATAATCAGGGGTTGATATCTCTAGAAGAGGGATTGTAGGATTTTATAGTACTCCTTGAGATTCTATCCTGTGAAGATGAGATGAAATAACATGAGCCGGCGAAACTAAAGCGGAACGAAGAGATTGTAACCAGTCTCGACACCAAGAGATTTGTCAATCTTTTTATCTTGGAGCTCTATATAAACACATCTCTTCTGATGATAGAAATTCACACATAGAAGCATCTTTGGCCAGATTCCACCAAGATTTCTGTTCCTTCTGCGTATTTTGCAATAGGCGGTAGGTAATCGGCACTCTTTTTGAGAGAAACGATAATTTGTGTGGGAATCATGAGATATTCTATCATGAGTTCGACGGCGGAATCAAGACTGGGAGACTTGAATGAGAAAACTAGATAATGAATAACAACAACGTTCGCGAATGATAACGAAGATCGTTTCTAATAGCGAGGTTTTAATATACAAAATTAACCAAAAAAATTAATAGTTAGATATCTCTAGGCCACAGACTACCATACCAATCTCCGAGTAAAAGTTTTGTATGTACTCCACATTTGGCTCGGAGACAGTCTTATTTCATACCTTCTTGAGACCTTGCCATTAGTTCGATTGGAGAAGACATTGTTGATAGTTTTTACTGATTTAGTTTCGGAAGTGAGGGGGCTTATATATGTATCCTAAGTTCCTAATTTCCCAATTTTCAGGGAAAATGTCTAGTATAACGCTAAGCAAGCATTGTTTTCGATATGGGTTCTTATTTTACAGATTTGGGGAGATAGTTTCGGAACTGAGGGGTATGTAAAGATCTACGATTTCTCCGTTGCTCTGTATCTAGAGATGCTAGATCATATCAACATCTCTGATGTGCAGCTCTTGAGTTCCAGCCGACTGTGCAAACCCCCCGAGACTGGGGAGGTCAAGCTTCTAGGTGTAATTCTAAGATTTTGTTATTCCAAACTAGTATTGAGTGTTGATCATGTATCGATAAACGACAACGAGTATTGTCAATAGCAATGAAGAGTTAATATTGATGAGAAAATGACTACACGTATGTATTCTCTCTCGTCTAGCTTCAAAATTCACTTTGAACTTTGAAGTCATGGTGGAAGACTTTGTGTATTGATCGATGCCGCACCTATGCCTTCTTCGACGATGTCAAAGGTGTTGTTTCTTCAAAAAGACTTTGTGGTCTTGGATCACTTTTATATATAGTGCGAAGGAATTTCACTCATGTAATTATGAGGATCGTATGGAGTACGAGAGCGGATACGGATACGGAAATGTGTGGGTATATGAGGTAAAGCTGAACAGCATATTCGGATGTATGTGGTTATAGAATCACTCCATGAAAGCCCATCCATTAAAGTTCCAGTTATCATTTTGTGAAAGGCGATTTATGTAAACTCTCAAGATTCCAACAATTTTCAAGTCAAAAGTATCAAGGCAATTTGCCAAACTCATTGGTATGTATGGAGTAAGTCTGGAAGTCTACCCTCCAAATCCGTGGGTCCGTTCCATATCACTCTCCGGACTGGCAGCATTTTGTATCAAGATTCCCGTCGAGCTGACTTGCCAAAAGCTGTCTCTCAGCGATATGATAGTAAATAAATTTAGGAATAGCAAGTTGAACCTAGAAAAACCCAAAAAACTCGACGAGTCTAAAACATAGAAGAATAGCAATAACAATTCGAATTCCCACGACACGAATTTTTGTTTCATTATCCTCCCCGTTCCCGAGTTGAGGAAGTCTAAAAGTACCGGCCACGGTTCGAATATTAAATAGAGAATTTCGTCAGAACCAAGGCAACACATACCCATCCTGACTGGTGATGCGAATGAGGTGTTTCCTGTATCAAGGTGTAGAAATATCTTTCTCTTTCCATACCCCAAATCGCCTCATTCCATCTCCCATCTCCTTCCAGTAACATGGATACTCATACTACAGAAGTATCTCACACACCATCCGTTACACTTACACCCAACTATATAAGCCTCAAGTACTTCAAGCTTTGAGACAGTACAACATACACCAAAAATGACTCTGTCAAACAGGAAGCATTTAGATTTATTCTATCCCGGCATCCAATACAATCTGCTCAGAACTCAACGTATCCGGATTATCCCACTAGGTCCAGCGACTTTCATTTCTACATCCTCCCTTCCGGAGAACCGAATAATAAACAACGATACATAGAAACAACAACAGTGAAAATCAACATTCAAACTCAAAAACAACAGTAAACCCACCGACCCACCCATC
Source organism: Botrytis aclada (assembly GCA_014898285.1). NCBI lineage: Eukaryota > Fungi > Ascomycota > Leotiomycetes > Helotiales > Sclerotiniaceae > Botrytis > Botrytis aclada. The sequence goes on from RCSV01000008.1 coordinate 2,542,021, forward strand.
ACTCAAATCTTAACATCCCACATACATACACAAATCCATAAATCCGCGCACAAAAATTCACCTCAATATAATTCCCACGAAAATCCTTCCATCATCCATCCACAAACCCTTACACAGACAATCAATCACCCCCTCCAATAACCCACTCAACCTCATCCATCACCATCTTCTCCTTACACACGAAAGAATACTCCATACATACCACAGAATGACAAATCCGATTCCCATTCCCATAAATATATACTCCCAGCACCCACACACCCACACACGCAAATTTCCAAGCCAAGCCAAGCCAAGCCGGTGAAATACATATCTATATATATATGAATTAGTGAGTCAACGGGAGAGAAATGAATATACGAATATAATAAATAGAATAGCAGCACTCTCTCTTTATGGAATAAGCGAGTGAGCGAGCGAGCGAGTGAATTATTTGTTTGTTTGTTTGTTTGTGATCTTTGAGAGAATGCATGCAGTAAGACTCATTATATCCATCTCCCCTTGACACTCCCCTTAATATTCCCTATACATACACACAGTATCTCCTCATCTCCTCATCTCCTCATCCCCAAACCCCACCAGCACCAGCACCAGCACCAGCACCACCTATAAAAACCCAACCCTCCCCCCCCACCCCTCACTCACCTCGAGAATGAAAGATTAAGACAAGAGCCTATGATATTAGTCCCTCACTCACACATCTAGCCATGATCCCACGCCAAATCTATCCACTCACCCCGAGAAGTAAAGAGAAAGAGCCGATGAGCAAATGGACAGCCCGTAGGTATATCCCTCACACATCTAGTTATGATCCAACGCTAAACCTGCCCACTCTCCCCTAGAATTCAACAACCGCGATCATTTAGTAAAACCATTCATCAGTGCAATATAAAAAACAATATATATTGCAGAATGACGGAGACAAATTCCAAAGGGCCACGACAGAAACCACATCTTCCCTATGTTTACCTAGATCTTGTTCATATCATTCACTCGTTAACCCCGCACTCACACATATTACCTTGCACTCTTCTCACATACCTCACACACCTACAACCAATCATCACAACACATAGAAGGCAATTCATCACGCACATACAAGACAACAATTCAAAGATAAATCTTAAAAAGAATGGTATTTCATATTGCTACAAATAAATCCTCACTTAATCCCATCTCACCCACACCACCTATTCGCACATTTCAAGAATTTCCCTATTCTTTCCCTCACAACCCACAATCCGTATCCCCCATATTCCAGCCTGGTATTTCCTCCAAATCTGATCAACAGGTTCATATTCTTATATCCCCCAAACTCGAAAGAGAAAAAAAGAAATGTAAACCCAGGCATATAATCATATCACAATTTCCATTTAACCATTCCATCCCCAGTATCAGAAGAAAGAGCAAAAAAGTCCAAACATATATCCCCAATCCATTGCATTCCCCTGTCCCATCGAAAATCCCCTCCCTTTCATTTGGAAATGCATCCAGTTTTCAATCCTATTCGACAACTTTGTACTTGTGACAATAAACTGATAAGCATCGCCAAAGTCAAACAACTACATAGTATTGAATGTACGAGAAGGTTTCCCTGGATACCATTCACAAAAGAAGTCTCCACTCCCCAAACTGAAAGAAAAAAATGAAATTGTTATATCGAATGAAGGACAACCTTGAGACTGAAAGCTCAAAAAGTTCCTCCAAAAAATTAATTAAGAAGTTTGTTTCTCGAAAAGTATTCATCATCTTCGTCAATAAACTAGCAGTTGCAAGAAAACCCCGATTCCTGCATCGAAATATGCACCATGTCGAATGCAATATCAAATTGTTCTTTTTGTTCGACAAGTTAAAGTAGAGATCGGATAACCAAAATAATAGGATCTACCCATTAAATGATTTACTCAAACATCTTAGAAGATGGAGCTTTTGCGTTTCTCAGCGCTAGTGAGAACAAGCATTGGTGCTTTCTTTTGGATAGCAGCTACTTCAGGCTTCTTTCCAGCATTCTTGAAGACAGCAGCGAAGCTACCACCGATTTGTTCATCACCAGAAACACTCTCAGCAGTGAATGATTCAACTGACATGACTGATTTGATCTCAATAGAGTTTTGTCTTGAAGTAGGGCGGTTGGAACCGATGGCACCATGTTGAGATGTACGAGAGCTTGGTGGACTTGGACGACCTGAAAGACTTCCACTTCCACTACGGCCAGAATCCGAGTCATTATCATCAGCTGAGAATGACATCTCACCATCTTCAGAGACAGGTGACATGCTACCTGATGCACTACCTGGTGCTCTTCGTCGTTCCAATCCAGCACGAACAAGATTGTGGACAGCACTTCGACGAGTTCGAGTGGCAAAGTTCTTGGATCCCTCAAACTTGGCAGTTGGCTTAGATTTCAATTCTTCAATAGGTGGTGGACCACGTGGTTGTCTAACCGGATGTTCACCAGCACGTCCTGCACCTGGACCGAATCCGGTTTGAGTTGGAGTACCTGGGAAAGTAGATTTCTGTAATCCAGCAGTTTTTGGACCATCCATAGAAACCTCACCAGGCATAGACATAGCCATAGACTTTGAGCTACGGTGTCCTCTACGGAAAGCACCAGCAGATGGTGGAGGCAAAGGAGCATGATCCTGTGGTGGGGATGCAGATTTCTTTGGTGGACTGATTGATCTTGTGAAAGATGGTGCATCAGATTGTGGTGGTGGAGAAACTTGGAATCTTGGTGTACCCGGCTGTTGTGGTGGAGAATAGCTAACTCTTTGTTCAATTGGTGACTCGGCATATTGTTGACTGTTATCCATGAAATAGGTTTGTTGTCCAGTCATGGGGTTGTAGTAAGAGTAAACGCCAGGTTGAGCTCCGGGAATAGGTGTAATGATCGGTTGCATGTTTTGCTTCATCTGCTGTTGTTGATACATTCCCATGTTTTGTGGGGTGATTGGTGGAGTTGCGTATTGTCCATTCAAGCTCATTTGTTGAGCGGCAGCTTGAACGCTCATCAATTGTTGTTGAAGACGTTGTTGTTGTTCTGCGAGGTACAAGTTTGTGGCAACAAGCTGAGCATACAAATTTGGATCCATTCCATCATGTCCATCATCAAGTCGAATCTCGGGAGTCGAAAGAACTTGATCGGGGACCGAGTACATCTGTTGGTGATTCATTTGATGGCTTTGTTGATTGAATGGAGCATATCCTGAAGTCTTTGGTCCATTATCGGCATATCTGCTCGAGTTCATTCCATTGTTACCGGTGTTGTGTTGAACTTGAGTTGGTGGAGCAGTTGATGGAAAGTTTGCAGAAGTAGCAGACTTTGGTGCAGTTCTCAAACCCGCAAGTAAATGAGAACGCGATGTTCTTGGAGTTGGTGCACCGTTATCTTGAGAATCGAGAGTCTTGGCAGTGGGTTCAAATGAGAGACGTTTGATGTTAGAACCATTAGCAGCTCTTCTAGCAGCGAAACCAGTAACTGGCATACCCAAACCATTACTGGAAGGGAAGTTGTTGTAAGACATCTGAGCAAGACCGCCTGCGTCCATTTTGATGTTTTTATACAATTGAAGGTGGGATTGTAAGTGTGGGTGTAAAGGTAGGAATCGTTCGATTCGTCGGTTTGTGAAGGATCAATTATCGAAGTGAATGTATTCGTGTCGATGGATTGATCGTGTGAGGATTGTCAGGTCGACCTGAGTGACTAAGGGACGGGAATGGTATTAGATAAATTAAGATGGTTCGAAAGAAGATATTATCGAATTTGTGTTGTACGTAAAGTCGAAGGAGGATTGATGTAATTATATTGTTTTGCTTTGTAAAATGTGATTCTGTAAAAAGAAGCTCCAATGTTGTGTGGTGAGATGAGGTGGTGGTGAAAAAAACAGGCAAGCCTTTTCTTTCAACACAAGCAACAAACAAATCGTCGTAATGAGAGATGAAATGTGTGCGAGAGAATGAAGGTTAATCGAAACGATTCTTCTCGATGATGTCAAGGAAATTGTGATGATTGAAGAGATAACTTTTTGATGGGGGAATCCAAGAAAAGAGTTGAAGATTCTTCAGTGTGAACAACAAAAACCTCGAAAAATCCGAACAATGGATGTGAATGAGTTGGTATTTTCTCGGTCGCGGACTGATAAAAATGGCCTGGCCTTCTCAAACTGGAATGTTTAATTCACTTTTTCTTCTGGTATCGATGACGATGGTGGGTGAGTTGATTTCGCTTTTGATGGGAATATTACAGAGTTTGGGGATTGAATGTGGTTGTATGTAGTATCTCTATTTGATGAAAGAAGATATGAAGAAGGAAGTGATATCTCAAGGTAAAGTCAAAAGACGAAGACGACGACGACGACGACAACGACAACAAAAAGCTTTGGTTTAGAAGGAAGTCTCGAATGAGAAGAAATAAAAAGTAAGTCAAGATTTTCTCGAGGTGAAAGGATTGTCGAAGGACTTTAAATTCTTTTCGGAGGAAAGAAAGAAAATAGGAAGAGTAAAATTGAAATTGATGCGTTTTGGTGTGTGTGTGTGTGAGTGAATAGGTGTGAAGAGTGTGGAGAAATAAGAGAAGGTCTGGGTGGATGATGAGTGGAAATGGTGAAGTTGGGTGGATGAGGAATCAGTTGAGTTTAAGTGTGAATGGTCGAGTGAAGGTAGGTGCGTACAGTAGCGTAGCGTGATTATTGTGCGTGTGGTGCTGCTTGATGTATGTATGTAAGTGAAGTCTGTCTAGCTCGTCTTTTTGACCAGGTAGGCACGTAGCTAGGCACTGGGGGTCAAGGGTAGTCAAGGGCGAGAGGAGAGAAGAGAGAAACAAGAAGAGTGAAGTCAGAAAAGTATAAATGTATACTCTGTAAAGTGCTGTGCGTATTTGGGACTGGAATTACCCAGGTCGAGCATACTTTTATGGAGAAAGAGGGACGAGATGAGCCAATCGAATCCAATGCTCAATGCAAAATCATGCCTTGAATAAATTGAATTTCAATCAAGAAAAAAAGGGCTCTATCAATCAATAATAAAGGACGACCCGGAATGATCCTTTTTTTTAGTCCACATATGGTATCTTTATCAATGTACACGCGTGAAGAAGGCAGGCAAACGGCAGGAGACGAAAAGAGGTGAGTGGAATGGAACGAACGAGGGGGGAAAAAGAAAAGAGCATTTCAATATCAATCATGAACCACCTCACGAACTAAGCAAGAAAGGAAGAAAGAAATCCTGGTTAAGGTTGATATTTGATTGTTCTTCTTTATGTGCCCATCTATGTCACGATCGAGAGTTCTAGGTTCGAGGGGACCAGGAGAGGAGGATATATTATTGATGCTAGGTCATAAGAGAAGAATGAAAAGTATGTGAAGATTCACAACCCAGAGTCAAAGATCCCCAATACCCAATACCCACGTCCAGGAAAGGAATGAGATTGACCTCTTTCTCGATTAGCCACGAATGAGATCGACTCCATTGAGCGAATGAGATTAACGAATTAGTGCTCTCATGGAGAAGGCAAAAAGAGGCGTTCCAATGAGCGAGACGAGATATGGACTAGGTTTACCTCTTTTCTTAAACTTGCATCCCCATCCATACACATCCCAATGAACGCTCGACAGGTTCCCCTTCACCAAAGTTAAAGAGTGTGTAACAGGGTAGATTCTGGTTACATCTTGATCTTTTTTTTTTTTTTTACATCCACTCTTCCTCATTGGGTCACGCACGCGATCCAGGCTTGCCAGAATATCCGAAAGTAGCGAAAAAGTCTTTGCTCTAGAGTGAGCATGGATGATCACTTAGTAGGTTTGATCAACAAAGATACCTTGTCATACTTAGGGATTATTCAAAGGGACCACTTTGTTTTTTAATTTGAAAAAAGAGCTGATGTGGGGGAATCTTCCGCCGACTCTTTGTCGCAGATTTTGTTAGTGCAAGTGATGAAAGTCTTATCGATCTCTTGTTCGTCTCTCTTTAATGGAGGTGGTGTTGGATAGATGGGATGTTGGGATATGGAGAGTTGGACAGAAACGTGGAATGGGATTCTATTTGGTGAAGAACGATGCAAAGGGCGGTGTGGTGCGAAGTAAGGGAAAAGTGACTCGACATTTGCAATCGACATCGACATCGAAATCGAGTCTCGAAGGTTTGATTGGCATGAAGATGGATGTTCGATGAGCGAGGGAGGGAAAAGCCTCGTTGAGCTAACTTTAGCTAAGAAAATTAGTTGTAATGGTACTTTTCTAGACATCTAATTTGAATGGGCTAGAGACCAAAGGGGAATCATTACGATCCTTTTTTGTTGACATGATTATCTAAGATACCTGGTGCCACGCAAACCATATTGACAGGTTCCACTTCTATTAATTGGTTACAATAGTTTCTCGCAAGTGAGTTGATTTTTCACAGTTCTGGAGCCAACTTTTCAAGACGAAGGCGAGAAGAGAAACGAGAGCACAAGCCGAAGATACCGCACAAGAGTTCAATAGTGCAAAGAACCGCGTACAAGTGACTAATTATGACCGGCAAAAGCACCGCACAAGAAGTGGCTATTGATGACTAGAGAGAGGCACCGCACGTGCGGGTACAACGGGTACGAAGTAGATGAATTAAAAAGGGTAAGGGTAGTAAAGTTTCACGGTAGGTTGGAAGGGAAGGGAAAATCCTTCGAGCCCTTCGACCGTTTGACGGGACCGATGAAGTGGAATCCAGGGGACGAAGCCTATTGCATGAATTTCCAAAGGATGCTTGAACTTGTGATGAACCTAAATCTCAACTATTTCGAGCCACCGCAAGCAAGCTCTCAAACACAAGCTTCCCCTAACCAAATCATCACTCCAAGCAAGACTTGACCCAGAACGCTCAACATCTCATCCATCTCACCTAATCATTCATCTCTGTACGATACACAATGTCAATATAGTGAGTGAGAAAATCACCACCACCACATCGAGTCTCCACTCCCGCACAACCCAAACGCGTACATATCGCGTGGCTAAGTCTCGCCGTCCATAAAAATCCAGTCAATTTTCGCACCGGGACATCCACCTCGACATTCCCAACTGGGAGTATTTACTCTACCGTTCGGAGTCCTGTGCCACCATTTTGCTTGATGGTGGATACACACACATCTTCGGAGAGTCATATTGTCGAACCCTTTCCTGGTTGTGAATGGGAACACGAAGAGGCCTTGATTGATACCATGAAAAGAAGAGGATCCTCTCCTTCGTACACGCACGGCATTACTTTGCAACAGGTCTCAGAGTCACAACCGGTACATACATACATACATACATACATATATACATATATACATACATATATGACATTCATTGATGATTCATTCGTATCTATCTCCCAGGCCCATCAAACAATCTAATCACTCTATCAAATGAATATATATGCATCTCTGATTACGATTCGCACGATGATGACCATGACAATATTTTGCGCGCCGCCCTCTCCGGATTATCCATGACGGAGCCTAGAATTGAGCAGTGCTTGAGAGCGCATATTGCAAACGACGTGCCCATCGTGCAAACCCAATCTATCTGAGGAAAAACAAGGACGACGGACGGAGCATCCCAAAAAATTAAAGCCTGTACTCATGCCTAAATCGTATGGCGAGCCTGAAAAGCTGGTCCCCCTTCTCCACATTCATAATGTACACGAAGCTTCACGACGACGCATGTGATCAGTGATGTGAGAGTGCGGTTTCCAAACATCGAATCGAATCCATGTTTTGGACCCAAGTTGTTGTGTTGTGTTGTATTGTATTGTACATACGATAGCTGGGTATTTGTTGAGTGAGGTGCGATTCAATGCTCTCTCTCTCTCTCTTACATTGAATGTGTACATCTTGGTACCTGATAAGTATCTTGGTAAGAATCACTTTGTTCTGGATAAATGCAAAATTCATGTAGGAAGGAAATTATTCGAATTAAGGTTATCATACTTCCTTGAGAAATACCTCCCTCCCGGCCGGTGTCCCCTTTTTTCTCACACCCTCAATTCCACAATGTATCCAGGATGTTCGTGATATTCTTCGCATTGCATCTCCCCATTCGCAAACCGCGCCAAGTTCAAGCAGCCACCAGTGATCCGTAACCACCATATCGACTTCCCAGACACCAATTACAGTATCCCATGCAGGACTGTGAAGAAAAGCATCGTTTCATTGGAAGCCGCATTCCTCTCAGGGCTGAAGCGTTCTTCCCATTTCCAATCGTTCAGATTTTATGCACATGCATCGAGCCATCTTCCTTCCTTTGCATTTGCCATACCATAATTACCCAGGTTACCTAAGCTAAAGTTATTTATGCGCACGAACAAACTTACTTCCTCACTAGATCATCGACCTCTGCCGTGAACCCTTCCGAAATCTGTAAGCAAGTTCATCGCCTCCCGCCAAACCAACCATCGATGGAAATCGAATCGATGCACATGCAGAAAATCAAGAAGGAAATAACTCCCGACCTCGTATTTGTCGATCCATTCATCATCATCATTCAATTCATCGCCTCTCACTCCCTCCCATCCAATCTTCCCTCCCGCGTCTACACACCAAAGTATCCCATCAAATCATCCATCCCTCCATTGCTTCCTCAGCAAGTGCATCAAAAAGCGCGAGGCCAATGCATCTCATCAGGGGTAGCACCGCAGCATCTGCTATTCCCGCAGCAAATCTTCCGCGAACTGCATGGCTTCGCAGCCAATCATTCCCGCTTCCTGGTTTTTCTTCGCCCGTTCCTCATGCATTTACCCTTCCACCAGCGCTTAGAGCCTCCAATCCGAGAGGGAAAATGATGCTTAGGTATCACGCTTTGGATGGGTACGGATTCGGTATTTGCATGTGCAATTTGTGAGCCATGGTTGTGACGAACTCGTAGGTACTTTATTGATTATTGGATGGTCGCATATCGGTCTTTTGGATTTCTTCGGTCGGTAGGTAGATAGTTAGTTCCCTTGAGAATATCGTATGATAATCCCCTCCAAGAAATTCTCCATCTTCTTATCGAGCATTAAACCTTCACAGATGTACATACTCACTCTACAAGCAAGTGAGCACACAAGTACCCCAAGCCCAATCGTTTAATTTCCTCTTCGAGCATCCCAGCACGAGCTTTCCATAATTCATCACCCACCTGCCCTGCCCCGAGTACTGACCTCTCTCCCTCCCTCCTACTCACTCCTGAATACACACTATCTGACTAATCCACCCATCCCGTGCTGCGACTCCCAAATGCGAGACCCTGATCTGCTCCCCGTCTCAGACACAATGACAGCGATCGACACGTTTCTCACCCGTCCTCCTGGTTCCCTGCCAAGAAGGACATCTGCATGCATGGCATGGATGAAAACTCCGTACATTGTCGATGTTTATGAAAAAAAGAGTGTTTATTTATATCTTCGAAGATTACAAGTGCGGTTGTGTGATTTGTATGATTTATTGGTATTCATTTCATAGAGCTTACCTACCGGACCGGTAGTATCTAGGTACATATGTATACGGGATATGGAAGGACATTTTTGCACGCGCATAGAGATTGCAGAGAAACAGATGAGAAACAGATTTTGAGCAGGTAATCAAATACACGAAAGGAAACGAGTGAGGGGATGGAATGGGAGTACGTATGTCGTAGTGACGATGAGAAATTTCGCGTTTTTCGATGGATTGGCTTGTGGGGGGGTGGATGGAGAGGCTATATTTAGATGGATGGATGGATGGATAGATAGATACTTGTAGGTCATATTGTGTAATATTTATTATCCAGTATCAAACAAACTGTCAATCTTTTTCTTTGCTGTAGTTAATAATTTCTACATATGATATTACCATCCCGTGTCCACCTAGTTAGTATCCTTCCAAGCGACCCTTAGAAAATCAAATAAAACAAATTGCTAAATGCTAAATCGAAATCGAAATCGAAATCGAAATCGAAATCTGTAGATGAGAAATCCAAACTCCCCATCACATACATCAAACCCTCATCCCCAATCCAAAATCCAAATCCAAAACACGCGCATCAATCTTCAGATTAATCCGTGGCGCCTTTCTTTCTAAAGATACATGACACCTCCTCCCTTTCCCCTGTTTTCCGTCCGTGCGTCAATGGTTTGAGCAAGTAATTCATTCATTCGGGTTTGTATTCTGACTAACTATACCGTAAAAGTATGATGGTGTATGTACGGTGTATGAAGTACGAAGTGTGTTCATATGCAGTCCGAAAAATGCGAAACACGCCGATGATGTATCGTCGCTTCGCATGAATGAATGATTTGATGGATGGGTGAGTGTATTGTTTGATTGATGAGTTAGGGGGAGTTTGGGGCGCGGATATTACGATTTTGGGTTAGGGGAGTTGGGGAGAGTGTGTTGTGAGGGGGGAAACATAGTTTGGGTTGGTTTTGGTTGGGGCTTGGGGCTGGTGAGAGTAGGAAAAGCGTTGTGTGTCTTTCTTGAATCTTTGAACTTTGGACTTTGAAGCGATGGGTTGTTTGTGGTTTGGTAGCTTGCGAATCTAGGGAGTTTCGTGAGAGAGGGGGGGTTTGAGGGTTTGTGATTAGATTTGACTGGTTTGACTGGTTTGACTTGCTTGATTGACTTGCTTGACTTGCTTGACAGGTGGAGCGCAAAACTTTAGATGAAATGTTCGAGAATACTCTCTCTCTCCCCCTCCGCCGCACGCACGTACGAAGTACAGTAGTCTCCGGTCCGGTCAAGATACCATACCACGAGCGAGGTGGAGATCAAACATGGATCACCTAGCTGGTCTGGTATGTGCTAAATAAATGCATGTATGTAATCTGATATGTATGTAGGAAGTTTGGAGTATACGAACTGATAACGGCGATCTGGCTGTATCGATATGAGGATCTGCGGTTCGGGGGACTGGTCTCGGGAGGGATTCGATGAATTCTTTCGAGAAGATATATTTGGGAAGCGAGGATGGGGATTGGGAAATTGGGATGGGCGCGGGTTTGGGAATGGGGATTTGGTGTTGCTGGTTGGTTGGTTGGTTGGCTGGCTCGTTTGGTTTTGGGTTGGGGGGTTGGGGTTTTAAGGTTACTTGGATATGTATGTTCGTATGTATGTATATAAGGTTTACTGATATCTTATTATATTTATCATTGTGAGAGAGGGGTTTTTTGTATTTGTGTGGAAGTTAAAAAATGGGTTACTTGGATGGTGAAATGATGGACATTTTGATTTGTCCTTTTATTTATTTATCAGGGGTGATAAATCGTGAAATGAGAATTCTTGGTAGATTGTTTTATTTCATTCGTGGATGGCTTGGAGAAGATCTTCATTTGAGATGGTTATTTATAGACAAATAAGACTTTGACGATCATGATAATGATGATGTAGTGGCGACGGTGGGTCGATCCGAAGGAAAAAGGGCTTCGAAATACTTTCTCGAAGGATGGAATCTGAGGAGATCGAGGGACGATGTGTAGATTGAGATTTTATTGTGGTTCGTTGGTAACGATTAGTTCGTGTAGCTTTCTTTAGTGGGCGGAGAGAAATAAGGACGTCGGGTTGGGAGTTGTTGGGTGTTGTGCATATACATACATACATACATACATATATGGTCCGTCCACTCGTTCACGTCAAGATGACATTCTCGGAGTATAGGTCAAGACTTGTGAATCACATCTATGGATTTTAGATCGTTGTGATCACATTTTTTTTCTGTTGCGTTTGGAGATGTCTTGCCGATTCAAGTGGGTAGAGTATTGTCGGGTGTGTCTTTACGGCACCACATGTCCGAGAGAAGTGCAAGCACGCTGCATGAATAATCTTGGAGTAATTTAGCCAATTTCCTCCCAAAATCATGATTGAAAAAGAAGAAAAGCAAGTGCTGCAATCTCACCAACCTTTTTGTCAAATCGTAGCATACATGAAGGAATTTTTCATCCTTGTCATTCGAAGTGGTTGAATGTCGCCACCATTTCCTGCGGTCATCTTCTCGTGTGTACAATCCAAAATTCGAAGTCGAGTAGATATCAGTAGTGGAGAATACATTCAGCATCTGCTATCCCTCCAGTGAAATCGAGGTAGCGGCGTGTCGATATTGGCTTCTTATCACTTTTTGCCTCATTGGTCATTATTTGGGTGCGATGATGTGAAAATGAAGAGAAGGGTGCAGATTATATATCGGATGCTTGACTCGGAAGGGAGTGAATCAAAGGATGGTAAGGTAAGAAAAGTTTGCTTCGTTCTTTAGCAATGGCAGGGTGGAGTGCCATTATTCCTCAGTTTGGAGAATGGGTTTGGTTGCCTACGTATTGTATCCTTGAGAGTTGAGGGAGGGTATATAAATTACTCCTGGCACAATTCGGAATCAAAGTTTTGCACTACATACGTCCAATCACTTTCAAGTTCTCAATCTCGGATGCCGATAATAGCGAGCATCGGATGGATTTATGGTGGACTATAATAAAGGCGGCGAGTCAATGGTCTACATCACATTTTCCCCGTGGGATGATTCCACTTTCCTTCTTATCCTTCCGACCCGATGAGAATTTCGTGATGTTGTCGCTTTCATACCGTGATTACTCTACACATGTGTGTTTTCTCCGTCGAGATGATGTTATTTGCTTTTTCAATTGTCAGTATCCTTCTCATTGCCAAAAATTCACAACTATATTTCTCTCCTTTCTCATCTCTAGTAATCAACACTAGAACTCCCCACACATCATGCGTTCCACCCTTCCACAGATTCTACGCTTGAAACATAGAATTGATTCGATCCCCTCTATCTTTTCCTAGCAAATGATGCTCCCTAAAGACCTGTATACTTTGGATGAGAAAGTTTCTAGCCTCACAGACGGTTTTTATAGAGAGCTTGCAGACGATTTGGAGTTAAACCCCTCTGGAGTCTCTTCTCAAAGCAGCGCATTCCACCCCCTAGTTTCTTCCTCTCTATTCCAGACCCCAAAAACCTGTAACATCTCCGCAGGAATAATTTGAAAGCTTGGTATGGGGATATAAAATCACTAGTGCGCCATCAGAAAAAAGTAAACATGAAGAATGTATTCAGAGTCATGAAGGAGCAGGTTGTGAGACTTGATCGATGTTTATCTGTCACCTCATGATCAGGCCTAAGAGATCGATGGATTCTACTTTGTGTCGTGTTAGGCAGCTAGATTTGAGTACAGACCAAGGTCATGAATTTAAATATTCTTGGTACTGTCAATACTACTGTTGGTATTCTCATTATCGTTGTGAGGAAAGGGTAAGTGGAAGGTGATTGGAAGGAGATATGGGGCTGAAGCTTTGGAGAGGTGTGGATTAAATAGCATTATTGAACATCGAAGGATTTGATCTTTGGTGCTCATAGTGAAGGGTTTGAGGGGATGGGTGAAGAGGCTTTTTATAGAGGGGTGAGATTAAGTTAGGTTTTGGTTGTGGGACCTTGGGCGGGATTGGAGAGATTGGTAATTGTGTTGATGGGCAATCGATTGATTGGGAGGATAGTTCGTGTAGCTTAAAATTGTGCAATACTTGAGTCATGCTTATCTATATAAATGATTACTCGTATTGATCGGTTGAAGTATAGAACGGCGAAAGAAAAGCACGGCAGATGGCAGAGGGATGAGGAGTTTTGCATCTAGTGGGTGGTAGACAACGATGGGTGCTGAAATAAGGTGGGTGAGAAAGGGCATCTCGATACTAAATGCCGGTCAAGCTGTCTAGGTTTGTTGTCGGAACTTGTTTCTTTTTATGCATATGAGGCTTTTTTGTTATCGTTTATCAGATTGGTTGTATTGATTTACGTAGTCACCGAAGGGTCTAAGGATGAGATAATTAAGGTAGAGCTGTGGTATGGTGGTATCAGTTTGGTATACATTGATAGTCGTTCAATGTACATCACACTGTTCTGAGAAATTACGGTGAAAGTTATGAGAGGGAAGGGAGTGAATTTATTAATACGGTGTTGCGAGGATGAATGGGTTCGATAATTTGCATGTATGCTCATTCAACATGGAGAGGAAAATTTGCATCAGGAACCTCATCTCTAAGTAGGAATTCCCGGGAGAAGTGGAATGTCCAAATGTAAACTTACATGTGCGGAAGTTGTGGAGAGGAGAATACTTGCTATGTGTGTGTACATTGATTGACTTCTATCCAACTAGATAACATTAGTCCGGGAATAAGAAGATGAAGGCTTCCGAGGTGGGAAATGTAATAGTAAAAAGGAGATTGGCGGAGCTCATTGAGATTTTGGATAAAAGGAACGAGGGAGGAGAAAGTTGGGTATATAAATCATATATCTATCCCTTTACTATTTGTTTTCTCTGTGTATCTCAAAATCATCCTACGCCGATTATGTCAAATGGCGGATATCTGGTGTTCCATCGTTCGTTGAAAAGTGCGATTGGATGAGGAATGGGAATGTGATGATGGATAGCAGGGGCTTTGGGGAGCGTTAAACTCTAGAGTGATGAATAAACAGAACGTGTTGAAAATACTGGAAGAGGCGAGAAAATGCTGTTATTGTTTTGCATTTACTTGCTTCCCGTTCCATGGAATACAACTCCTGTCAAATGTTACAGTCACTATCCCTAGATAATTCACTACTACTCATCCTCCCCCGTCTCTCATCTCCAGATTTACAGAGTCTGCTCGATTCTTCTACGGGATTTGTATCATGAGCTCGGTGTACCTGTCTATGGCTTTGGCTGAGGATTTTGTGGCAGCAGCTCCTTGGGAAGCCTTTATCGTGTCGATTCTAAGTTTGAGGATGAGATCTGGGGAGATTCGTAGCTGTTATATAGTAAGATTTTCAAATTCTGAGGGAAACGCAGCGATAAAGCGGGACTATAAGAGTCTGATTGAGTAAGTGATAGGTAATTGATACTATACTTCATCCCGAGATGTTTATGGGATACCCACATGTAGGACTTATTAGTAACCTGAATGTGATTAGATAAGTATATAAACAATGCAACCTCCCCGCTGTTGATTTACTATAAAAAGCAAAGGAAGTATAGGATGGGCCGCATGCGCCGTTCCCTGATTCTTTATTGTTGACTTTATTAGGAGAGCCGAGAAGGAGGTAGTGAATGAATATCTACTGATTTGCCGAACTTATGCTGGTGGGAAAGACCTTTTTGTATGAACTTTTGCGGAGAATCTGAGTGTTATTGTTATATCGACACTTGGTCTTTTTGAGTTGAGGTGATAAATATTGATATTTGATGGTTGTGAATACCAAATATCGTATTGTCATCTAGATTTGGTGGAACCACATCTTTTCGTTCCTTTTCCGCATGTATGACCCTTTCGAACTCAAAACACACTTTCTTTGAGGATGAGCAGACCAAATTTCACCAAGGGAAAGATAATGATAAATTGCAATGGTATGTATATAAAAGTATAGGGATAATGCGTGAGTGGTATCTCAGCACACAAGATATCTCATGATCTGGAATCATCCACTTATCGAATTCTCCTCATTAAAATGATATTCGCATCACTTCCTTTACATATTTAAAAGACCTTGAGAAAATTTTCGTTCCCAGTCTCGAAGATATCAAGAAAATAGAAGGGAAGATCAACTTCTCGGCTTCCTTTCCTCTCCTATTCATGAATGATTTATTTGACAGCCGTAAGTTGAATTCGTATTTCAAAATGATTGAACTCCGTAACAGATATGATGTAAGATCAACATGAAGAATATCTTAAAGTTTCGAGATGCGGATTATGCCAGTGTAAAGAAGTTCTTCGCCTCATAGGCTTATACAGTCACATTTGCTCGCCGGCATGTTATCTGTAATGCTACATCTGACCGCCATTTTAGGTAGCTTGACGGAATTTCTGAGAAGTGGAAGCTTAGAGATCTAGAAGTCATATGCTTCACTGTAGATATCGAATTTCAAATCACTCACTTGTCATAAAACCATCCAAATGTTTGGACAGTCACAAAACTTTCATAAATTTCACTACGGTTTCGAGAAAGAGAATGCGTATATTTTACTTTTCTTCGTATAGTTTCCTAAATTGGTATCCACAATTTCCCAAGAGACCTGTCACTAGTATGTGAAAACGCTTTCACCATAATTGTCTTCGCTTCCAGTCCCCAAATCCGTCTCAATACCTCGCCGAGACAATCGAATGGAGTCTCTGGTAATAATCCTCCTGGAAGAATAACCATATCCCCATTGTCTCAGTATTATATGTATTGTAAATGTCGTATTAAAATTCCCATCCCCATCCTCTCCCATCCTGTCCTAGGCTCAGAAAGGAAGCCCTATATCCTGTAAACTTCTTGATTTATCCTATCCTACCTATCCTTCAAATTGAAACCAATTCTTGTATCCTACAGGCAAGGAATTGGGTAAGATGGGGGGGGGTTTGGAAAGCTCTGTCAATAAACTTGATAGTACCTCGGCGGAAGCGCAAACTATCTCAATGTGTGAGATGTCTACTTCAGGATGCAATTCTTTCCACTTTTCAATAGTATTGCGTATTTGTTCGGTCTTTTCTTGATAGATTTCCTCCAATATTGCCTCTTTCGAGTGATACCAAAATCGCTTTCCGGGAACTTCTCTGGTCCTGCTTTGGACGGCATCATATCCAATCACAAAACTGAAAGACTCAAGCATTGGAAAGCTTGTAAAGAGTTCTGAGTAGAGAGATATGTTTTCATTTCTCAACATCATAGTACTATCAAAACCGTCGTTTCGGTAAGCAGCAGCATCCGTGATAGCGTAGAGATTGCGATCCGCTAAAACCCCTACATGATGAAGCTCGGCGAAAAACTTTTTCCTCGCATCGCAACAAAGTAGGTCTGGGCAGATAAGTTTGTTTCCTTCGCTATATAACCATGAGGTGCGTGATCAGAGTCACAAATGATTGTATCCTCTAATGGGCTGTAAAAGACGGGAGCTTTAGGCCATGCGGCGTAATTACAACGCGCGGTATGAGTATCGAGTCTCTTGTAATGTTTGAGAAAAACTTCTCGAGAGTCGAAGCTCACATCATGTAGTGCATGAAGCTGCAAAGGCGGAAATATTCCGTATTTAGTTGCATAAAACATTCGTCCTTCTGGAAGGGCTCGGAACCATATTTTAAGTTGAATCTCCTTGGGGAGGAGGGAAAATTTTGGGAAGCTCGAAAGCACTGGAATGCTTGTGGTGTTCAGCGCATCGTTGATATCGGAGGGAGTCATCGTGTTGGAGATAGTGCAGAGGAGATCTTTACAGAAGTTTACAAAACTCGAAAGCACTAGAACGCTTGGAGCATCCATCGCAGCGTTGATATCAGAAGGATCCATCGTATTGGTGATGTTCTTTCATCTGTAGTGGAGACCTTGCAGAAGTTCATATAATAAGTTGTATTAATGTGGCTGCCGTGAAGATTAACGCTAATGAGACAGTAGATAATTCTCGGGCCTGTGAGAATATTCTGACCTGTCAAGAATGGTCATGAGCGATAGAGAGTTGCAGTACTATAGAATGATACTGCGAGCTTGGTTCAGCAATCTGACTCTCGTACGTCGAATGACCATGAGCTACATTTGAGCCAGACATTCAGTCAAGAGCATATTTCAATGACTACGTCCATCCGGCTCACATACATTTTGTTTATCCCTGTGGTCTTCAGTGCTAGATATTCTAGCACAAGTATTGTTGAAAGTCTAGTGATGTGTTTATAATGACCAATTATCAGTAAACTTCTCCTACCAACATATATAAGAATCTCACCACACGCCTTTAGAAACCGCGCAGAGCCTGCACACAAGCCCTCTTCTCTACAGATACGCACAAAAAGTGCGAGGCGCCGATCCTTCGACGAATTTTGTCTGTGGGCATAGCCAATATCAAGTAACAAACGAGTTCAAGTCGCGAATTGAAACTGCCAACAAATCACTAATACTTGACTACAGTTCCCAAATTAACATTTGCTGACTGACATGAGATCATGAGCCGAACGCAGTTGGAAAGAGTATATCCTAGATGAAGTGAGGTATGTGAGTGATGGCAATGGTTTCAGTCTCTTTTCTCTTTAGAAACCTTCATATTCTTCATGAATATAGATGATAATTCGTGATGGTAATAGATTGATGTGTGAGGTGTTTGTTGGAACTATATCGTCTCTTCAGGTTAGCAAATCGAAGACGTGTTTTTCTCGCACCGTTTTGCTGAGAAGTTATCTCATGATTCAGTGCCACGAGGACAAAAGTGTGATGAGACATTTTTCGTGCATCAAAGTGTGGAAAGCCAATGAATGTTGGGATGGGGTCGATTTTGTGTTATGACTAAGCGCCCCCAAAAGTTTAGTTCTGACAGACGAAGTCATGTGAAATCAGGAAGGACATCATCAAATGAGATATAAAGACGTTGTGCGATTTCCTATTTAAACCCGTTCTATCTAAACCCAATCTTCTACATATTTGGTCCTACGCCTGTGGTTGAACAATAATGTTGATGGCTCCACCTGGACGATCTCCAACGGTTTTGAACGCGTCATTAACCTCATCCAATGAGAAGAATTTGTGCTGAAGGAATGAAAAGTCAATGACTCCCGTACCGATCAGCTCAATAGCCTCATCTATCTCCTGACTAGTGAACCACAGTGTCCCGTTAACACTAACATCCTGTCCCATAATTCCGTCATAAGAATTAGAGATGTCACCAGGCACTCCACCAGCAGCTAATGCTACTCTTCCACCACGTTTCACAGAGCTGATCAGTTTGGCGGTACCCTCTGAATCACCTCCATTACCAAGACAATCGTAAAGACCATCGGGACCTAATCCATTCGTTTGCTCCTTAATCCATTGGACAAGGTCTCCCTCATCTTCAGAGGAACGAACGGCAATACGTCCCTTGGTAGCCATTCCTTCGATCTCAGCGAGACGTTCTTTGTTACGTCCGATACCCAAAATCTTTGTGCAGCCAAAACCAAGAGCAATCGCTACGGCGGCATATCCTAAAGTACCCGTCACACCATTGATCAGAAGTGTCTTTCCAGGTCCCATTCCACATTTCTTCAAACCTGCGTATGAAGTACCGATGTAGCCGAATCGAGCAGCGGTGTTGATGTCGATCGAAGGAGGAATCACGGCAATATTTGCATCGGGTGACAACAAATATTGTGAGAGTGAACCATAGGGATATTGCGCAAGAATTGCCTTTCCTTCTGGGGTGTTGGGACCGAAGTAAGCACGCAGGCCTCCCCCGCTGCATAAATCCTTCCTCCCTGCATTTCGTTGGCCAAAAATTCAAAGATTCTCGATGTTCCGCCAGACTTACCCTTTCGACATTGATGACAGGTGTTACAAGATATGTACGGGTCAACATAAACTCGATCCCCGGCCTTTAGCCCGATGACATTTTCTCCCACAGCTTCAATGACACCGGCAGCATCCAAACCGAAGACAGAAGGTAATTCCGGCAAGGTGAAGTACCAGCCTGGGCCTTTAGTTATAATGTTGGCACTGTTTGGAACAAGACAAGCGGCCTCGACTTTGACGAGAACATCTTTTGGTCCTGGAGTTGGCTTCTCGATTGTCGTTACTTTCAAAGGCTTTCCTTGCTCTAACAATTGAGCAACTCTCATACTGGTCATGATTGCGATGAAATTTAGAAAGGAGTTCTGGGTGGTCGAACTGCCTTTGTCCGTAGAGAACGATGATGTGATTGAGGAAGTGGAAGGATACAAGTTATTCTTATATAAACATCAATCGCATCGTCACTCACGACTCACTCATGATCGTGTCACCGTTCGGATAATTTTGCGGACTCCGAAGGTTCACATCAGAGAATGCTTGCTCGGACATAGGACTATCCAAAACTCCAAACTCGATACATTCAAACCTAAATCGAAAATTTACATTAGAACCGAAGACTAACTGTGTATGCCTGGGTACTAGGCTCCTAGTTTGGAAGCTGCAAAATGTTGGATTAGTGATCAAGATTCTTTCAGGACTTTCGATGTGCTGTCAAACGAACCCGCTTTTCAACCTACCAATGGTTCGATTATTCAACCCTTCAACTCTATGCAACCTCCTACAAAATCTGTAAGTCAATTGAAATTTTTATCTTCAAAATTGAGGTGCTTTTCTTGCAATCTTCTTCAAAGGTAGACGATTTATATCAGTTCCATCTATCAAAGTAAATCCGATTCGAAAGTAGATCAAGATTATGTTTCCCATCTGCTAAAGTTAGTCCCGATGGGAATTTGAAAATCGATCTGATACACCCCCTAGGTAAGCCAAGCAGGCAGGAAGTCCATTAAAATGGGTCCAAAGGGGTCCACAGTCGCCACACCTGCCATAAGCTCTACAAGCGCGGTCTCGTCCACCACGCGCTTGGCGAGCTAAAGAGTTTTTTTCGGTAGTTATGTGGAGAATTCCCGTGCCATTTATCCGATTGATCAATTTCTTGCCTGGCTTTTGGTGGCAGAGTGTCTACGACGGCATCGACAGGCTATAAATAAGATCATGGTGGGATATTAAGCGTTGTAAGCTAAAGTGCGACATTGAGGGTTCCTCTATTCAGTGGGCAAACAGATATTGTTTCGTCTAGTATTGATCACTTTATGTGATGGACAATAACTGCAGTTGCGAATTGACCATCGATTCAAGATGCCTTTTCAATTGATATCTGCTAATTCGATTTTTCTTGGCCAATAGTCAACTCCAGTTAGCAAATGGAAAATACGCGAATGTATAAAAAAAGTTTTACAAGAGTTAATATCGACGCATTAGTCATACAAGCTATGAGTAAATCGATAAACTCTGATGTTGAGAAAGTGATGTCAAAGAACAAGATATATAAACTTTAATTTAATGTCACCGCGGATACAGATTAGTCGTCCGGGGAACCCCGGGCCGCTAAGGGTGGGATGACTAGCTAACGAGAAAGGTTGGCAGATGGGAAACCTTAATTCTAAGGATCAGTAGGCTTGATTTATGGCAAGCCCTGTACAATCTATGATATGTTGGAATCAGAAGGAATAGGAATAGGCTGTGATATCAGTAAGAAGGTGGAGGTTTATACAAGGGGTTGGATATATATTATCTGGATTGATCAGGGCATAAGATTAGTTTTGATTATAATTTATTTTCCCTGTGTCTCTCCAGCATATTCCCCATCACTGAACCCTGATAAATCAACATCAGATAATTCAAATACCCTTGTGATTTGATAAAGCCTTTAAAACAAAACTTTGCGTGATTTAAGAAAGCTAACAAAACTGTACATGCTTTAGTAGTGATGGTTACCGTATTCTTTTGAAAAATTGGCCATGCGCTAGCAAGGATTCCTACTTTAAGGTTATTTTAGAACCAATTAGACTGAGGCTCTTTCCTATTTTTAGATGCACGTGATATCAACTCCTCAATTGAGTCATTCTCCCGGCTGGGTAGGCATATCCTACTGTTAGAACGGATAATAGTAATGAATCAACTAGTATAGTATAGCACAAAGACTTTTCATTAACCTTTCTAAACTATGAAAATTATACAATTTATATATGCATGCGAGCTCCCTTCAGTGTGACGATCTGGCCTTAGGCCGAAATTAGTCATCCATTTGCCCCACCTGGCAGGGCAAATCTCGCTTCGCTCTTGGTCCCCTCCTGGTCCCCTCCGGACCTATAAAAGCCTCTTACAGGTTCACTCTTTGTACAGTAGTTTGTTATTCTCTAGTTTTGATAATTGATTCTTTTCTACAATGCCTTGAACCTGTTGTCGTCACATTCAGCACAAAGTAGACCTAATGAATCCACCATCACATGCCTTATTGAGCCCTACACACATCGTTCCGTGACACCTACATATTATAATATATCAATCATTTTTGATCAATTGATCCTATAAATTATAATCCATCATACTATCATCATCTAATTGATCTATATTAAATGAAATTGATTCAAATGCTTCAATCTTACCCTCAAATTCAACAAAGCCTCTGAAAAGAGGTAAATGTGACACTTTGCCGTAGAAGAACTGCGAAAGCAGGGTACAAGATGCCTTTAGAATCTACAACTAAGGAACTACGAGCTGAGCGCTCGTAGAGCGGCTATAAATACTAACTACGTACACGTGAGCGCACGTGACCGATCGCGATGCGATTGAGTGCGATCCGTGACAGTAAATATAATAAAACACTCAAACAGCATACAGCTAACGTGGTTTATCAGTACGTGCACCATATCAGCTAGTGCACCACTCCTTTTTCCATACAAAATTCGTCTGTGCGTAACCGTGTACTTCCTTTATTTATTAATAGAATTTAATAAATCTTTTAAATGCGATATTTAATAAGAAAAATATTATAAAAATCAAGTTAGTTTTCAAAAAGTCTGATTATTAAAAGAGTTATTACTACAATAAGTGTTTTGTAATGATAATCGTGACAATTTAGACTTTTTTTGAAACGTAATAGAACTGTTTATATAAAATTTAGAATCTCTATTATTAAATTTTTATTTATTATCAAAACTTCTTTAATTTTCAAAAATATTGATTAATTAATAAAATACAAATATTGGAAAATCATTGATTTTGGTGTGATTTTGAAGTGGTGCACTAGCTGATATGGTGCACGTACTGATAAACCACGTTATATGGATTCTATTACCTCTATATTTTAGATCTTTTAATTTACAAATCAGAGAACACTATCCCCTATTAATTGGGAACTCGTTGATTATTTTATTAATTGATTTGTAAAGCTTTTATTGATAAAATTAGATTTTATTGATATTGATAATATAATTGAATAAATGAGGGAGTGCGATTGAGGTTGAAGATATTGATTATTAATCAGTCAACTCACCTAACCCATAAGCCACTTAATTGGCCCTAAAAGTAGGAATCCTTGCTAGCGCATGGCCAATTTTTCAAAAGAATACGGTAACTCAAGTTGCCATCGGATCAATCTCGTTGTTGACAAAAATCATGTGTATAGACGTCTGTTCGATATTTGCACCGCTAACAGTAACACTTTCAGAGAACTCATGGGAGGTTAAAGGTTGGAAGACCTGTGTAGGATTTGAGAGACAGTGGTAGCAGGGGAATTGTAACGCCTTTCAAAATCTTCGAATTGAATGTCATTGTTTGATCCCCACTACTGTGTTTTGTTTACTGCCGTCAAATATTCAATAGCAACATGAACCAAAAGTGGCGAGAGAACCAATCGATCGAGCAGAGTAGATCGTTAAATGGGGAGAAGTTTCTCGTGGAAGGCTGATCAACGATTGTTCTTCATTTCCTGTGCTGTGACATGGTCTCCAGATAGTCATGCTGTAGAAGGATGAAGATGCGGAGTTTTGGAACTCAACACCTTGGAACTTCAAGCGAAGTTGGGACTGAAAGCTGGGGACCTGAAAATGAAATATAAAACTTCGTGTTTGAGTCCCCCAAGACGTTCGAGTGGATCTTATTTCATCAGTACCGTATCTGCAAGTTTTCTATGTCGAAAGAGGGGTACTATAAATCCCTCATCCGTGAGAATCCGTTCAGACTACGCGAATAATTATTGCTGCTCACACTCCAAGGTTCCTGTATCCAGTTTTCAACAGGGATAATACGATGACAACTTGAGGAATAACGTGCGTTTGATTTTGGTGGTCACTTATTACTATCCTCATCGCTTCGTTTCGCTCGTCGTCAATGACGCTTTTAATTAACGTCATATTATGTACGCCTGCATCTACACTTATAATTACATTTATACCCTAAACCCTAACTCTGAAATCTACCGATGAAGAAGTGTTCCTCCGTACGCTTGAAGAGCTACATACCAACTGTACCCGCCATATTGTTGGATCTTTTGTGTTCCTGTGGTAACCCGTGATGGAAGTTCTCAGATACTGGGAGTCTATTAACGCCCCGCAGAATCTCCTACACGGACTGCAATGACAGCGTCTGATTCGAAACTTCAAAGCTCAGAAGATATGACTGTATCTTCTACGTCTCATCTGGTGAATTTGATTAGAGCTCAGGTACTACACTTTATAAGTTGATGTGTAAATAGCCTGTACCCATGACCGAATCCAAGAAGGTGAAAAGAATGAGAAAAGGGCATGAGTATATAAGATATCTCGTTAATTTTACCGGTTCGTTATCAAGTGGAACTGGATAAACAGGACCAAGCAGAAGAGGAGCCCATCTTTGCATTAGGATAAGCAGGGATACTGAATGGAGACGGAACGAATTTAGATACATTAACGTTCAGTCCAACCCCGGCATCATTCTTGATTTCACCGTCAAGACTTCCAATTGTTGTCGTCTTCAAAAGAGATTCCGCATTGCTATTTCCACAAATTTGATTGCCAAAAATCTCTCTCATTGCCGATGTCTTCGCTCACACGGCATCCCTAAATTTCTATCTCCCCCTCTCGTTTACCCACATCAAGCCCCAATAACCCTGCTTTCCCCAGATAATTGATGGAAATCAACGCCATCATTCCGCTCACTTGTAAGCCACAATCCAGAATCGTTTATATTATTGGAGAAAGAAAAGAGCGAATTCGATTTTGACATGCGGATTTTAATAGGAAAGGCAAGGAGACCGGGAGTTTCGGTGAATTTCCCAATTTATATATGTATATTGATAATATTCAAGAAAAAACTCCAGTAAGTCCTTCTACATCTATGACTATCTTGGTTCCGCAGAGCTAGTAATTTTATGTATATCATCATTACAGTCAATAGCTGTCGCGCGTTTCTGAATCCCTTTCTTGTCCTAAAGCATGCGGTCCTATAGTAATTTGATCCCATGCATCCTAAATATTTGATCAGCCATGTCTGAAAGAGGAGTATAGGGGCGGGTATAACTCACCCAATCAAAATCTCCCGGTACATCGACTTGTTCCCCAAAGGTCCCAAAAATTCCTCCTGTATCGAACATATTTTCTGGAATCATACTTATATCATTGAAGCTGCCCTCTTTGGTCGTAAACGTTGCCGACAAAGACGTGTCTGTATACATTGGTACCGAATTACCAAGCACTTCTGTATCCGCCTGATTCATGGCCATAACAAGAGGAGGCTGTATAACACAGTCCGGGTTCACATTCAACACAACATTATTCTGTACCTTTACCGTCAACCTCTCAATCAAACTCCCCAAAATATCCACTGCCCTTTTAGCATCCTTACACTTCCCCTCAACCTCCCTCCAAATATTCCTCGCCCTGATCAACGCCTCCAATTTTTTCTTTTCGGCAACAGCACAATAACTCATGCCCCCACTTCTTGGGTCCGTTCTTTGATTTGTATTCAAATCTAACCACATTATCATAGTCGCGAGCAAAAAATCATGATTCGTCAGTGAAAAATGCCACCATTTTAGGTCTTTTAGTATTCCACCCGGTTGACTCGCTTCGTGCATGCTAACTTGGGTGTTTAGGAGAGCCATGGAGGATAGTACACACATACCTCTTGAAAACCAACGATATTCATCTGGGTTTCCGGGTAATGTGGCGTTCCAATATTTACGATGAAGAAGAAGTGTAGCTTTATAGTAAACAATTTGAAGGAAGAACTTTTCGGCAATGGTGGCTGGTGTCTCGTGAGCCATTTGAGAAATAGTACCGAGTTGGAGATGCGCGGGAATTCGATCGTGGTATTTCTTGAGCATTTCATCTAATTTGATTACTTCGGTATATGGTTGGGGTTCGACGATGTGAAGGAATTCAATGACATAGCCGTAGGCACGCATGATCCGAGATTGAACGCGTTGGTAACAATTGTGTGTGCTTTCAGTATCAGGTCGGGATGGAGGGAGAATGGTCATGTCTTCGGAAAGCTCTTCTACGCGCAGGTTGCCGGGTTCTTTAGTATCGCATTCAGCGAACTTGATGGATTTTGGAAGTCCGATTTGAACGGAGAAAAGTAACCTGTGGTTCAACGTTAGCATGATGCGGTGTTGAGTGTTTGCAATCATCGCATGGACCGTATACACCCTAGAACTTCAGCTAGCCTCAGGTTTCTACTTAGGAGAAGTTGTAATGAAAGATTGCCAATGCCCGAATTGGCAAAAAGAGGAATACATTGAAAATTCTTTCGTACTTCCCGCCCCGCAAAGCACTATTTGATTGAAGAGTCCCCAAATGAAAGTTACTTACTCATGCTGTGTAACAACCAACCAGACACGTCGTCTCATTTCACCCTCATATACACTGAGACCAGAATGCTGATCTGGATCACGATGATATCCCTGTTGTAGGGCTAGACGCATAATGTTTTCGGATAAAAGCCAAGTACCCATATCACCATCTCGTTCATATGCATACTCAATGAAAGAGTAGCATAGCATGGTTTCTATCATCAAGTAGACAGGTCTTGTGATATCAGCTATTATTAGACACTGGGCGGTACGGATACGATAAAGGTCTATGACTGTCGCTAATGTGTCTTGATATTCAGGAGGTATGTCATTGTTACGGGCATAGGATTGCAGGGCCAAACACATGGTTGAGAAGTATAGACCAATCCAGACGGTTCGAGCTTTTTGAGGCTCTTCCCAGAAACTTCCAATCTATGGAATAGGTCAGCCGATGGCATTCACGAAATCGAGGTTCCAATGGCCGAAATTCAGTCCAATAGCGAGAAATTCCGACCAAATTCTCTTTGAAACTTGTAATCGTATTCGAAGATAAACATCGTTTGTATCAGACCTATTTGTCCACACTATTGGCATTTTACATGGTATGGGGAAATTCACCTGCTTTATATAAGTTGCTTTGTGGAACAAATCTTTATCATTCGTGAGCTTCCTTGATACACCAATCCGGTATAGATATAGTTCTGGTCAGTGTTCACTTACAACATGCTGGTATGGAAGGGTCGTAACTTTCAAAGAATCGTTCAATAAGCTTATCTGCCTATTTCCTTGAGGCCAAAGATGCAAGTATCGTTGCACGATCAGGTGGTTCGGTAAGACTTCCTAATAGACTTGGCCGATAAGAAGTTGTTGCTGGTGGCAATGATGTCTCGAATTTATCGTGGTCATCAATCCATGCATCTTTCATTGCTCCGAGCTATTTTGAAGTTTCAGCAGGGAGGCATTTATGTTAGATTGTCGTCTTGCTCACATCGTTGAGAATCGAATCCCAATGTGTACTCCTTGTATCGACAGAAGATTTTTGACCACCTGCTTGACCGACATGATCATTATTATTCTCTCCGAGACTTGGAGAAAGATGAAGGACGTTGTTCTTTTTCTCCTTAGAAATTACAGATAGAATTGAGTTTTCCAATCGATTGATTCGTGCTCTCATATCTTCTTGCCCCGGTTGCAAAGTAGAGAGCCCCGGTAAACGAGCATCCTTCTTTTCGGCATATGAGCAAGTAGTGATGGCTACATCTCCCCTTACTACACAATTTTGACATGGTTTTTCTCTATTGCATTTTAACTTTCTGGCCCTACAAGCTTGACACGACAGGGGTATACGACGTCTGGTGAGTTTGGTACCCGTAAGTTTGATCTGACCATTGACTCGCTCTCCCGCTCTCCTCGTGCGGAACGTTTTGTGTGATCCATGATTGATTGCTGACCAATCTGTAATCATCACTATCAATTGGTTCTGAGACAGAACCGAGACAGAAAACACCAGTAAACGAAGAGTCGGGATGAAGCGTTCACGTATTGTACGGGATAACTCGTACGGCAAAAGACAAGCCTGAGGGCTGTTTGATCATCATGTCAAAAAATCTATATACAGACTTTCGGAGTGGTCGGTTCTTCCAACCGGCCGACTAATTCCTAATCGGGGAATGTATGTAAAATATGTCGTGAAATGTAAGCAAGCTTGAGCAACTCAGCACGTTGCAGTTCAGCTGTTGCATGGTGGTTGATAATTGGGTGAAGGGATCTTGGTTGCGGAGCCACCATTGCTTGATGCGTCGAAGGATGGTCACGTGAAACTTTCGTTCGGCGGAATGCGGCGGTTGAAACATGGGAAAATTGCGTTGAACGTCTCTGCTTTACGTGAAACACTCAAGAAATTTCAACAGACTCCCAATGCTCAAGAAACCCCATCTTCTCTCCGTGTTATACATCAAAAGACAAATCACATCATTATATTGTGGCGATCAACGATACTTTTAAAGTTGCTGTTGATAGCGCAAAGTACAGATCCACCGACCCTGGCAACCCGGAGATAGCTTGATATCCCCACTACCAGCTATTGACCCCTGTGCTCGTTACAAGATTCAAACTTCGAGGACATTCAAGCTTCTTGGAACTTTCCATTTCATACTGCCCAAAATGTCCGTTCGACCAGCTTCAGTAGCTCTGGCGGAAGATGAACATCGTAAGAAACGCGTTAGGAAAGGAACTAAAAGTTGTTGGGAATGCAAAAGAAGAAAAGTCAAGTGCCAACTGAGTTCTGAGAACGTCAGCGTTTGTTCTGGTTGCTTATCACGTGGAACGACTTGTATAAGTCAAGAATATCCAGAAGAACATGATTCTTCAGGTGGTCCTCAGCTTGGTGAACGCCTCGGTCGTATAGAGCTTGTTCTCGATAGATTGATGTCTAAAATGGAACAGTATGAAGAGCAAGATAATGCGACTAAGATTCATACTCCGGAAAGCATGGGGACTGGTGATGTTCTTGCACCATTTGCAAACACCGCCTCAAATGGATATGACAGTGCTACAACTGTACCCATCCTCTCTCTTTTTGATAACCCTGTTGTGAGTGGTTCCACATCCCACATGATATATTTGCTCACATCCTTTGAAGCTAGGTCGCCGAGAAAAAGAAAGTCAATCCGAGATCACAACCCCAAAATCTCAACCAAGTGGCGAAAAGACAACTAAGCAATGTTGCGTACCAACGAAGATTGAAAGGATCAAAGATGTTCTGATAGAACTTCTTCCATCACAGGAAGCTACGAATATACTTTGCTCTTTCTCTGATTGCTGGCTGTTGATGCATTCTTTGACAAACCATTCAGCTCATATTATGCTAGAACCATCAGCATTCAATCCGAATCATTCATTGAATGTTCCCGGCCTCGCAAAAGAAAGTCCCGCAATGATAGCACAAGTACTCCTTTACATGGCTGTATGCTTACAGCAAGTACCTCATGGATACGACGCAAGCCTATTAGGAATCACCACTAGTATCGAAGCTCGAGTGGATAAGATCATGTCGACAGTTTCAGGTCTCGTGACTTCGGATGACGAACTTGTAGCTTCTGTTCAAGGACTGGAATGTTTAGTACTCCAAGGATTGTTTCATATGAACGCGGGGAATTTACGTCGCGCATGGCTTACATTCCGCCGAGCTATGAACATCGGTCAGCTTATGGGTCTACATAAACGCGAAGAGCTCAGTACTACAGCTTTACCACCTGGCGGAGTCAACCTTTGGAGAAGTTTGATGCAGGCAGACAGATATTTGAGTTTACTCCTAGGCATGCCCGCTGGAGCGGAGGATAGTGTGATCTTATCGCACGAGACGTTTAGCAATCCTAACGTCGATCATGACGTTCTATTCATTAGAAAACTTACCAATCTGGCTGGAGGGATCATTGAGAGAAATCAATCCGACTATATTCATGCATTTGCCAGTACTCAAGACCTTGACGAGAAACTCGAAAATATTGGTAGGGGAATGCCTGCGTCTTGGTGGGAAGTGCCAAGCTACATCGAAACTGTCAGTAAAGATCCGAAATCCGCCGCAAAATTTGATCGAATCATGTCACAAATCTACTACTTTCAACTGGAATCATTTTTACACTTGCCATTTATGGTTCGAGCTGCTACCGAACGTCGTTACGAATATAGCAAATTTACCTGTCTCAAATCATCTCGAGAAATCATATCCCGCTATCTCACCATCAGACGCTCAGGTACCAAATCTTTTTGTTGCAAGGTGATCGATTTTGGAGCTTTCACGGCAAGCGTAACTCTTCTCTTGAGTATACTGGAAATTCCTCCAGTAGGCGGCGACACAATCGCAGTACAAGATCAAAAAAGATCTGACAGAGAGCTCGTTGAAACCGTCTTGGGTGTCATGGGCGAATGCGCTTCAGAAGATGATGTAATGGCCATCCAAAGTGTCGAAGTCATTAAAACTCTTCTCGCATCAACCAGTACGAGTGGAAATTTTCGTCTCACAATCCCTTATTTCGGTACAATTTCAATAGCGCGTACACCCGTCTCTTCAACAACCGCCACCAATATTGCCCAATCAACTCCCTCTATCGACGCTCAATCCTTGAATACGACTCCATCTCTTATGCAAGACCTGACCCCGGAAGGTTCGCACCAAGTGCAGAATGAATTCGATAATTCACTCAATTGCCCATGGGCTGCTGCTCAACCCATCGTTTCCTTTAAGAGTAGTCAGTTTCCACCGCTGGAGCCGGAGCAACAAATTGATGATTGGTCAAATTTGCAAGTGGATAATACGATGTTTTTTGACAGTTTATTAAATACAGACTTGGAAGGAAATTGGTACTTCTAGTCGGAGTCATTGGAATAAGGAGCTTGACGAAATTGATATATGGTATTGGTTGCAAGAAAGGGCAATAATTTCAATGGCGAAAACGGTTAATGGGCAGAGAATCGGCGTATTGGAAAGGAGGCAAAAGTGAACCATCAGAGATACCGATAGTGACCCGGCGCGAATTACAGAGGATAACTTATGAGGCGCTTTGTAATATATGTATTCTAAACGTAGAAATCTAGGGGTTACATCAAGAAATCGCAAGCCGCACTCTTCTCGTAGCATACATAGTTCCTGCGAATCTGTTATTATCATCAACTCGGCAGGAGCCGGCTCTTGAAGGCTATGTATTCTTTCATCTTATATTGTGACTCCCAATGACAGCTCATTTTTGAAGTTCACTTATTACTTCACTAATACTCTATAACTCTCCCACGAACATTGATGCAACCCATTTAATTGCCACACGTACCATACATATCTTCGTATTACTATTTGCAGTCACTCGAGGATGCAAGTCACAACTTCAAAGCGCATTGTTTGATTTTCAAAATTACATGTTGGTTTGCCTGCAGTTCTTTATCGAGAGTCATTCTTTTTGCACACGTCAGATCGGACTTACTATTGATATTTGTAATCTCTAAATTACCCACCTCGTCGCCTCTCTCTCGTCCAAATTCAACCCAGAAATCACTTATCATGCTACCCTCTCAAGGCAATACCATGCGAAAAATCCCGGGGTGCTCAAAAGGAAGAAAGATTAGTCTTAAATGGAGGGTAGATCATCTTCACTGAAGTACGGGTATTCCTGGACGAGAGTTGACAGCGTTATTTTGAGTAGAAAGACGAGGAATTTTCTCTTGTTTTCCTTCTATTTTCGCTTTGATGAATGCGAAACACGCTAGTCATTTCTTGAAGAAAAAATAAAGGGGGGGGGGGGGGGGGGGGGGGAGGAGGTATTATGCGGTGATGAAAGGTTTGGCTCAAATGGTACAACACATGCAGTAGTAAATGTGGCATTTTGGGTATGATTTTGATGATGTATATCAATTTTATCGGGATTATATCTCCACCAGATGATGGTATTGATATCGGTGAAGTTGCTGATTCCATTGTATCTCTGGACAAAAAATTGTTCTTGTTTCTTCGGGAGTTTAGCTTCGTCTACGGTTCTTATGACATGAGTAGACTCGTAGTCTCGTACTATTTATTACAAATTTCAGTTGGTTTGCTACGGCTCCAAACTGTGCGTCGGATGAACAAACGAACTGGTCATTTCCCCCAGTTCTCTTTGCATGACTGCAATATCTTGAGGTCTTGTTCTTATGACTGTGGATATTATACCCGTCACTGATTTGATTCATAGCCCGCTTTGAAGGAGTGTATATAAATGCATTTCCACGATCTTGAAAACCAATCAAGAAGCACAACTTCAACATCAAAACATTCAAACTCATCAAGCACACATACGATTACCAACTTCCACCCAACGCTACTCAAAGTGCTTCAAACGAAGCACTAGAACTCACACAATTATTAACATTGATCTCGCAGTGATCATTCCAATTCTTCACATCCAACTCACGAAGTCTCAAAACTAGCGAAAATGACATCCCCAAAACTCAGGAGTGGCTGGGACACTGAAGGCGCCTTGAGAAGAGAAGAACTAGACCCTGCATTTGCTTTCCCTCAATACTACGAGGAATCTTGGTTCCCTTTACACAAGGGATCCTCGTTTAAACCTGTCCCAAGACCACCAATATCTATCGATTCACATAAGATATATCAGTATGCTATGGAAAGCGTTCCTAGTGCTGATGAATATCGACGCGTACGATTGCAGCAACAACAGCAACGACAGCAACAACAGCAAGGACCAAAGCCAGCACCGCCGTCTCCAACAGTCAGTCTTATTTCGACATATGGACTAAAACCCACACATGAGGCACCTAATGTGCGTGATAAATCGCATCATTATGTTCAACGCCATCAAACAGCGGGAAGATATATGGTACCGCCAGTAGGGGCTCAACGCAAGCCATCTGTTTCTAATCCGGCACCTCAGAAGGTAAAGTAAATCTGTTCATTCTTTCATACATATATGAATGACACTAATATTCTTGGTAGGAAACTAGTAGTGAAGAGGGAGGCTGCTGCTTGGTGACGTAGGGTGCTGGAAATGGTGCTATGAGCATAGCTTGTTGCTTTATTTCATTAGGGTTCTTACTCGGTATTGTAGAGGGGTTTTATTGTAACTGGAGTTCAGGATATTATTAGACTGCATAATATGCAATTGTTGCTTTTCGAAATTCCGAGAAGCCCAAAGGGGTCGTTTCACTTCTTGTTGATTGATATTGATAGCCTTCATCACTTTTAAATTCTATTATTGACCTTTCATCCTTCATTTGGAAGCTGTATATTTCCAGTCATTTTTCCAATCATTTCCAGTCATTTCCAGTCATTTCCTGCTATTACTCACCACGAAGATAGTAGTCATGTCTATGATTCATATCAGGAAACCGCAATGCGACTCACTGGAACATAGAATTTAAGATAAATAGTTCTGCTTCTCCTGTAGATGTGCTCAGAAAACCCACACAGAACATCCACTCGAATTCCAAATAACTCTTAAGTTGAATTTTACAAACGTTGTTCAGTATTAGTACTCTTACCTATCTGGCTCACACACTTTATTCGTTTGAAGCACTTCAAATCAACCACAAAATTCGTATCGTCATCGTCCCATTTCCATCTTCCAATCTACGACCCATTCCTCAAAGTCTCAAAATCCAGTAATCACATCAACTCCAAGAGCGAAAACGACGTTGGGTTCTATTTCAACCTACCTTTCCAGACTTAGAATACTTAATATCAAGCGCAAAATGGCCAAACCAATCAATATCGCGCCCAATAAACCGCCAGTTCAAAACCATGGATACGGCCCAAACGGTGACACTTTCGATGCCATGCGAATAAGGGCAAATTTACAAGATAGTATCCCTGCACTTGAAGAAACAAATCCTATTCCTAAGCCTAAACAAAAACCTGAAGAGGTAATATATCAATTGTTTATTCAAACAGGATAAGTACACTAACTTTTTGATAGAAAGATAGTGGATGCTGTTCGGTAATGTAGGCTGAAGACGGAGTTCTACGTATGGCTGTTTGGGCATGGTATCGATGCTGTGTTTTCTCAGAGGATGGAGCTTTTCATAGGAATTGTGAGGTCTTCATGATAGCGTGGTATTTTGGAATATGGATTTAGCATAGACTGACTGTATAATAAACAATCGTTGCTTTTTGCACCTCTCCAGGAGCCTCTTCAAGAAACTCAGACTAATCTCTAAACTATTAATGTGAATTCCGCTCTTCAAGCGTAATTGTGACTAAACTTTGAATTTTGAACCCATAGGCCACAAGAATCCTATCCTATTACTATTCAACACATTCTCTCTTCTTCTTCCAGTAGTCCGAGTCACTCTTTCTAGTCATTTCCTCCGACTACCTCAGGACTCATAAGTGTGATACTCATGGATTTTCAGCCCCACGCAAGATATGATTCATACACAAATCATGACAAGAAAGCTTCCTTTTCTCAACCTCCCACTCATATGACTTCTCAAGAACTCAATGGTATTTGTAAGTCGTCATAATCTCAGGAATCATAAGCGACATTATTTTGAGCCTCATGGGGTCATTTATGACTATACACCCTCAAAAGCCAACCATTCATAATCCTTAATTATGAATATATGTACAGTTTCAATCCCATACATTGGGGAGCTTTACCGCATTTCATACAACAACTAAGTTCAAGGGAATTTCCAAAATTTCTGCCAGCATCGATATCTTCATACACGCCTATCTTACTACAAATACTTCGCAAGATCCACATACTTGAATTAACCTTGATATTTCACCTCGTTCTCCTTGCTACTTGTAGAATTCAGGCCATGCCGTTCGTTTCGTCTCGAAATTTCAACATGGCCAACAGGCCAACTCCAAGTGATGGGACTGTCAAACGATCATGGCTACACCCCAAACTCCACTTCCAACTACCTGAACGTAGTCGGAAACAGTTTCCCAAGCCCCAGAGAGATCCTGGTGAAGCTTACCGGCATGAAGTCCCTGCTCCTCACTCAAATTACATCACTGAGCCGAGAAAAAAGCCTTCGCGAACGGAAAACCCCCAGAATTCTGGGTCATCAGAGAGATTAAATGACTGGATTGCGTCCATGGGAAGCGGAGGATGTCTTGATTCTCCCCAAGCGGAGTCGATCAGGGGTAGAAACCCACCTCCTATTGGGCTACCACAAGAACTTCGCCAGTCGCACTTACAGACACAAGATTCTCAACACCTACCACCATCACAACCATCATTATCACCAAAAGCCTTGAAAATATCAAAGAAGCGAGCAGACTACTATGATAGTCTATCTCCAGAAACGTGTAAGACTTACGGATACCCAATCATTCCTCCTGAATTTAAAATACCAAGAAAGCCATTGCAAAAATTTGAATACAATCTCGACGAGAAAATAAGAGTGGAAACTGGAAAGATCCTCAACTTTTCCCGACCACAGATAATAGATATCCCGCTCCAAGCAAATCCCCTTAAGCCGCATTTGCGAGCAAAAAAATCTTCCTCGCAAAGCAGTTTCCGATCAAGACCACCCCGAGCCCCTTCAGCAATGAACAGCGAAGGGCATACGAGGGAATTCTCTGACTTTGAGCACTTCCAGCCAAGAGAACATCATGAGTCACAACCAATTATAAAGGAATCCAAGCATGCTCGACCACAAATAGTAACAGCAAGCGAAGTACAAAGATACAAGTCCATCGCGGGCTCAATTTGTCATGAACCATCACGAAGATCCTCAATGCAATTTTCGGAAACTTCTCATTCAAGACCCGGATCCAGCAGTATGTATTTGCCAGCTGATCAATTCCAAATGGAACAAGCCCTGAATCACGGAATGTTTGAAGAAGATTATTACAGGCTAGACAAGCAAGATCGCCGAGAAGAACAGGACCACCAGTCATCAGCAATATCTCTTCGGTCGGAAGCAAGATCTCATAAGTCAAGGGCGGCAATCACTCCTCAGTCACCTGGAAGAATTCGCCGGGTCGAAGCAAGACCTTTACCGCCAACACCGCAGCCACGTCAATGGTCAGAAATATCTGTTCGTTCATCGGCAGGATCTCACAAACATCGAAAACCAATCATTCCCAAACCATCAGAAGATCTCAGGTGGTTAGAAACAGGATATCTAGAACGAAAATCAATATCGCATACGCCGCATCAACCGACAGCGATACCTATTCCTTCATCAGCAAGACCTTACACAACTCGAACACCAATTATTCCTAACCAGTCAAAAACAGAATGTCCACCAAGACGTCCGATCTCACATGACCCATCAGCAATACCTATTCAACCACCGGCGAGATCTCACAGACCCCCAACACCAAATATCCCCAAACCACCAGGTATAACTTTCCAGTTAGAAGCAAAACCTTCGCGGCCTGTCCCAAAAACCCTCCAGAGAAGAAGAGGGCGTCCTCTGCAACCACCGCAGACACATTCAGATAAAGTCAAGCCGCGTCCACCTGTACCATCTTCTGTAAGTAAAGTATCACTTTGAATTTTTCATGACATTTGGTGTTTTAACATCTTTGGATAGGGAAAGGGGACAGAGAAGAAACGTCGCTGGTGGAAGATATAATGTATAGCGTTGAAGCCATCGAGCACTCGTGGCAATATGAGTTCGGATAATGTTGTATTCTCATTAGTAATCTTGCAGGTAGGAATGAGCGGGGATAGGTATCACTGAAACCTTTTTGAGAATAGCTATTTCTCCACTTTGGGGAGTATTGGTATATGGAAACAGCCTATGTCACTAGACTTTAGCATCAGTGTTTTAGATATGTATAATCTGTATAATAAGCAATCGTTGTTTAGATAGATTTTTATAGAACTAATGGATCTCTTCATGATAAATTTAATCTGGTTGAAAAGGCATTCAAATGAGTCTCGAACAGTCACTCTCCCAATCATTTTCTTTCTATACTCTAGAACTTATGGAATTGAAATTCATGTTATGGGAGTGCGATGATGCAAAAGTTCCCATAAATCATATAAATATCATAGTCTTCTCGATTTTATACGCTCGCCTTTATCCTCAATCTATCTCACAGAGCCAAAAGCTTAGTATTCTGAACTGTTTAAACGTAGATAATTTATTGACGTCATCTTCAAGACTCAAACGATGCGCCCACTTAAGCACTCTGGGTTGCAGACAACTCGCTTCAGATGATTCCACTTGCCCTTCGAACCTTTAATATTTCCCTACTCTGGGTGTACAAGGGCGCCAGGAATGACTCTTTACAGAACAGTTAATGTTGCGAATATGCCACAGTGCATAGTATAGGTTTCTAGTACAGCTCCTAAGTAGACTATATATAAATTACTCAGACCACTAGATATGAGAATCAATAGAGAGATGGATTCGCTGCCTCTTCATCAACTCCGATAGCACTGTAAAAACTTTCTCCTTTATATTCCCAACCTATTTATAGAAAACTCCAAAACCTCTTCCAAAATAGTCACTTCCCCCAGTCACAACCTCCAATAATCTAGGACTCATAGCTATCACCCCCAGACTATGACTGTACATCCATAAAACTCAAAGACTCATATCCCCTACTAAGGAATATGGACTATATAATTCCACACCTCCAGAGTTTGGCGAACTTTCCCAGCTCAAAACACTACATCCCAGATCAAACGTTACATTCAAGCCCATTAAACTCGATTGATATCAAAGTATTTTACACTTTCCAATTACAGACAACTTACTCAAGCACCCAAATCATCCACCAACCTTCATCAAGCCACATTATCACAAACCTACCACTTACAACTTGCAACTCACAAATCCAGCCTACCACCAGGACTTTACTGCACAACACCATGCCAGCCGAAACTACGCCTCGAAAACAGGTACTCCGTCCCAGCATCTTTATCGAAGACATTGATATCGATAGACCCATCAACAAACCATCAACAAGGTTTTTGGGCAAACCGCCTGCACCTGTTCCGCACAAACCTGTTGGAACTCCACCTGTGAGTTCTTTCAATGTCTACCGAGATATATATGTACCAAAAAGAAAGATAATTTACTGACTTCATCCTTCTAGAAACCAGTAAAAGTAGGAGAAGGGTCGGGATGCGGATGTATGATTATGTAGGTTATTTACCTAATATACTGAGTATTTGGGAGGATTGGAAATAATATTATTGTAAATAACTTCCAAGAAATAATATTGAAAGAAAGTGTTGCGACACGAATGAATATATGCACGCGAGCGCGCTATTTCCACTAGCGCACGCACGTATTGCATATAGCTCTCGTAACTCTAGAACCTAGAATAGATAGACACAATATCAATCAATGCATTATACCTATTATGAAGACGTCATAATCACTACCGAGGTGATACTGATAGAAAGGAATTGTAATATTGAATTTGCTAATAGGTACATTAGAAATCGATGTGTTTAGAAGTTACAAATACTCCAGAAATTACATATCAACTATCCTATCCTATCAAAACTGCCAATATTCCGCAATCCCCTTATACAACACAATATAAACAATATCAAACCATGCCATACCATAATGCCATCCAACAATCAACCCATCTTTGCATTTGCTATAAACATTTTGCTTTGCTACACATCACATAGCACACAGCTGAACTCTATCACTGTACAACAATTCAATCCCATCTAATCCAATCTAATTCACAAAAGAAAAACATCTCCCAAACACTCATCTTCCCAATCACACCTTCTCCCCATTCACTTCACTTCTGCAGTCACCAGATTCCTATAATCAAATCATCAGGAACACAACTTATCAAATATACATCCACTTACAAACAATCACCAATCACCAACTCACTACTCACTACAATATGAGCATATAGATTCTGCGTCCCACTCATATACATGTATGCATATTCTCCTCCTCTCCTCACTTAAAGCACTCCAACCTCCCACGCCTCAAACAAGTCAAAACCCCAAACCCAACCCTCAAAACCAACATGTCATCCCCATCCCCATCCCCCTCCTCATCCACGCCTCGCGACACAAATCCAGCAACAGCAACAGTAACAGCATCTCCAAACCCCCAACCCCGCAAACCCCACACAAGTAAATTCATCGAAGGCCCCATGCACGACGAACCCTCGCAGCCACCACCCCAGAGATTCCTCACCAGCCACCCCACTGCACGATCTATTTCCGAGACGCAGGATACAGAACAAGCAGCAATGGCAGCTGATCGACATCCCCCCCGATCCGCGTCTGAACCCCTCGAAGCCTCTTCGCCCAAGCCGTCGGAAGTAAGTGCGCCCCCCCCCCCCCCGCCCCCCACAACTCCCTCAAATACAAACAAACCCGCTAACTTTTCTCTTTCTCCCTCACCAGAAATCCACAGATAAATAGCGAGAGAGAGAAGGAATATGGGAGGGGGATTTCTATCAACCTTCCCTGTAATATTTATCAGAGGACTCAATATCAATACCACTAGATAGGATAGTTATCCGAAGTTATTTTGTCCTGGAGGTAAATAATACATACACACTAGCACACTCCCATATGGAATTTCTGTCAAAGAGAGTCTAATCATATTCAAATAAACAATCAAAAAAACCCCCCCATTCTTTCTTTCTTTCTTTCTTTCCACTCGAATAGTCAGATAAATAGATACTTACACACGCACCAGTTCTTCCGAAACAGATTTCAGAAGCAAGTATATCTATTAACCCACCTGTAATAGACACAATTTATCAATTCTCTATACGATAATTATCCGCAAGACCGTTTTTCTTATGAAAATGAGGTGAACAATACAATAATACACTAGCACTCTTCCCGCCTTCCACACAGAATCTCGCATAAATACCACTCACTCTGCCGTGCAGTACAATCATCGGAACCAAATAACCCAGTAATCAACCAAACAACCATTCATCCCCTTTTATTCTCCTCTGAACCATCTATGGACCCCCATGAAACACAATCCAAAAAACCCCCCATCCCATCCCCTCCACAACCCAACCTCAGCCCCAGTTCCCCGTCCCACTCCCCATTCCCCCATTCCCCAATTCCCCAATCCTACACTCCCAATTCCCGCACATCAAACGTCTGACACATAGTTTTACTCTCAGCACCATATAAAAACCTATCCCTACATCATTCAAATAGTCCAGTAGTCCAGTAATCCAGTAATCCAGTCCTTCCACCCGTTCCATCGCCATCCGCCTATCCCTATCCCTATCCCTATCCCTATCCCTATCCCTATCCCTATCCCTATCCCTATCCCTATCCCTATCCCTATCCCTATCCCTATCCCTATCCCTATCCCTATCTGCCTATCTATCCCACCACCAACCAATTTCCCCACCCAGACATTCAAAAACACAATACAATACAATACAACACCATACACATCTTCTACTAATCTGCGCACTCACTTGCTAAGAATGAATATAAAGGATTACTTTTCCCCTGTGAACGCATTACCCCCGTTCTCCCTCCCGCCGCTCTTCACGGAATTTCAAACACCGTGGACAGGAAAACAAAGCAGATATGCAGGGGATCTCATTTTGAGATGTAAAATATAGTAGATAGGTGCCCGTAGAATCACATATCAAATTGAGAGATTTCCCGAAATGCGCATAACATGAACAATATAATCCTATCATCAAGTAAGTAAGTACATTGAGCGCACCCAAACCAAATTCGAATCCAAATCCAACAAAAAAATCATTCGCAAATCCACATATCCACAAATCCACACAATCAAACAACTCAACATCACATAATTGTACCCTGAACTTCAGTGATCCTTTCATATACATTTTCATTTCTGTCATATCTCACAACCTAGCCTTTTCATTTTCCTTCTTCGTGCCCGGCAGTCATTCTCTCATATTAACAACACATCTAATACAATCGCCCTTCTTCATATCATCAAATGCTTGGTTAATTCCCTTCAAAGGTTGTCTGTGAGTGATGAACTCATCAACCTTCAATTTACCTTGCATGTAATCATCGACCAATTGAGGTAATTGGGAACGACCTTTGATACCACCGAATGCGCAGCCTTTCCAGACACGTCCAGTGACAAGTTGGAATGCTATGGGAGATGTCAGTATTTTGTATCTTACACGAATATCGGCTGCTAGTAAGAAAGGGGAATAACTCACGTCTAGTACTAATCTCCTGTCCAGCAGCAGCAACACCAATAACAATACTTTGACCCCAACCCTTATGACAAGCTTCCAAAGCAGCCCTCATAACACCAACATTTCCAGTGCAATCAAAAGTGT
This sequence comes from Botrytis aclada, assembly GCA_014898285.1. Classification (NCBI taxonomy): domain Eukaryota; kingdom Fungi; phylum Ascomycota; class Leotiomycetes; order Helotiales; family Sclerotiniaceae; genus Botrytis; species Botrytis aclada. The sequence continues at coordinate 2,582,840 of RCSV01000008.1, forward strand.
AATCACAACCACCATCGGTCATTTCGATCAATTTCTCTTGAATACTTTGACCCTTCAATTCGGTTGGGTTAACGAAATCGGTAGCACCGAATTTATCAGCCCAGTCCTTCTTGGATGAGTTTACATCAACTACGATGATCTTTGAAGCTTTTCTTTGAACAGCTCCTTGAACTACACTGAGACCAACACAGCCGGCACCGAAGATAGCGACAGTAGATCCTTCTTCGACTTTGGCGGTTTCGACAGCAGCTCCGTAACCGGTAGTAATACCGCAACCAAGTAAACAAGTGCGGTCCATAGGAGCTTCTGGGGTAATAGCGACAACGGAAATATCGGCAACGACAGTGTATTGAGAGAAAGTAGATGTTCCCATAAAGTGGAGGAGATCTTTACCCTTGCACTTGAAACGGGATGTGCCATCTGGCATGACACCCTTTCCTTGAGTTGCACGAATTTTTCCGCAAAGATTGGTTTTACCAGATTTGCAGAATTTACATTCTTTACATTCTGGGGTACTGAAAAGATATTAGCGGTGCATGAAACAGGGATGCGTATTGAATACATACTATAAAGCGACAACATAGTCTCCTGGCTTAACAGATGTTACACCTTCACCGACAGATTCAACGATACCAGCACCCTCATGTCCGAGAACAATTGGGAAAGCTCCCTCGGGGTCTTTGCCAGAAAGTGTGTATGCATCTATCGACTTCATTAGCATCTCTTCTCTTATGAATCATTTCATCTCTACGTGTCTCCCCATAACCCAGCGCCCATCCCCGTCCCCAGCCCAATATTCTTCTGCAAACATTCTCCTCACCCTTTCAACAATGCATCTTCATCTCTGTGCCCCATCTATCCTATCTCCGCACTGCCTAACTAACCCTCATCCTCATCCTCCTACCATCCATTTTTCACAAACCAGGAAAAACGGAAATGAAAATAAAAAACCTACCAGTATGACAAACTCCCGTGTAATAAATCTCAATTCTCACTTCATTCGCCTTAGGAGGAGCAACCTCAATATCTTCAATACTGAGATCTTGACCAGCTTCCCAAGCAACTGCCGCCTATAATTTCTATATTAGCTTTTGTGTCTTTCTTCTCTCCTCACTTCCCTCCTCCAGCATCCTTCCATCTTCTTCCCCAAAGGCCAAGATCCATTTAAGAACCTCGCAGACAATCGTCCGCGCATTCCGCCGCTCCCGCAGAACGACTCCCGATTCTCTGCAGAATCTGCCAATGTAGCAGACAATACACTGGGTGTTTGCAGCAGGAGTGGTAGATCTCCCCTGGGGATTATGTGCGTATGTGTATGGATGGGTATATAAAATGGCAGCTAACCTTGCAGGTAATAGTCTATTATGATTTTCCAATTAGCATTTGTACTGTATTATAACTCCACGAATCTCCATTTCCACAAGTCCGCGAGAATAGTGTGCATCAATCAATCGATCGATAGACCTCTCTATCCATCTCCCGTCCCCCCACCAAACCGTGCAGACAAGCAAAACAGAAAACGAAACATACCTTTCCAACAGTATCCGCAGGCATGTTGTCTTATTCTATTCTTTAATTCGTCGATTCTCTTGTGTAAATCAAAGCTCTCAAGGTATTCAACAGCTCTCAAGGTGTACAGAATGCGTCGTGTATCTCTTGTGTTTCGTTTCGTTTCGTTTCGTTTCGATCGAGAAGAAGACAAACCAAGTAAATAGCCGTTGGTCACAAATGAGGGGTAAGTAAACGATCTTTCGTTAAGCTTTAAGGTTGAATGGAGCTGTTTGTAAGGTGTTTGTCAGGTATGCTATATCGGACTTCTTTCGGATAGGTAGCTACTTGGTACGATGAGGTAAATGAGGGGCAGGTCACAGAACAGGTAAAACTATATCCACCTGTTATAAAGATTTCATCAACGATTCGATTCCATTGGATTTCCTAATCAGGTATTACGATACAAGAGCTACGGAAGAGAGTGTCTTTTGACTCATACGGCGAGATTGTGCTGGGTGGGCAATGTGATGAATTATCAGATAGCATTATCTTCCTCCAGGAGTAGACAAGACTTTACATACATTCGGAGTATCTACTATTCAAAAGCTTGAGAATGAGGTCGGAGCTCATCGGCATCAATCATCCCCCACCTCGGGATCTTTTATCCACATCGAGTAACGGTTTTTCGTGTCCCAAACAACATTTATCACGGACGACTAAATCTAGACTCTGAATCCAATGTATATCTTCTCGAGATATCATCAATGCAAAGGTCACAATACCAATATACATCTCTACACTATACCCCCTTCCCCTCTCTTCCCTTCCCTTCCCTTCCATCCCCTCTCCTCTCCCCTCCCCTCCCCTCCTCTTACCAAGAAACCAAGACCACCCACCAGCCAACCACCCAGCAGATCAACAGATACCGAAACCCTCGCAATTCGGAGACTGAGCTATGATTCCCTCTGCATCTCACTTTCTATCCAGCATCATCCTTCTTGGCGCTCCTCTTCATCTAAATCCAAACCAAACACCGCACAATTCTCATTTTCCATTGTCCATTGTCCATTCTCCATTCTCCATCTACACTCCCAGTAGTTACCATCCAATCCAATCCTCCACCCCCCTTTAACACGGTACCGACAACTTATACTTAAACCAAGTATCTAACATCCAACATCCAACCCAACCACCAAAACCCCACCTCCTCCCTCTCTACCAATACTATACTCTACTTGTTTCCGAACGAATGGATGTTAACAAGAAGTTGTATATTTATATTTATTTCTATTGCTATCTACGTCTACCTCTTCATTTGTATTTGTATTTACTTTTACATTCCTCCTTTACACATAGTGATCGATATATCTACATACAATACTTATTCTATACTTGTATTTATATACAAATTGTATCTCTCTTTCCATCCCTACCTCTCTATCTTTTTACTTCTCTATCTCTCTACCTCCCTACCTTTCTACCTTTTCATCTCTACCTCCCACACTTCATCACCTTACCACTCATCCTCCTATCCTCCTACCCTCCCTCCCTACCACCATCATCTTACCACCATCATCTATCCTATTTCAAACTCCATCCCCCCTCAAATCCCAATCCCATACCCACCCCCCTCCTAATACCCCCAGATCCCATATCCCACAACCCCAAATCTCCCGCCTTGCTAATAAACCAACTACATATAATTCAGATATCAATCTCAATCTCAATCTCAATCTGAAACTTCATCATCCTAACGTCTCTTCAAATTCCTACTCTTCTCTATCTCTTTGCTATACCTCTTTCCTACAATACCAAAGCTAAAGCTCTCCTGAACTCCCACCCATCCGTCCATCTACATTTCACACACTCCTGTCTAAAACCTCATCCATCATCAATTCTACTGCTAGTCAAATTTCGTATACCCACACATACACGCAACCCACGCGTGCACAGGTCATATCGCATCACATCACATCACAAAACTGAAACTCAATCATTGCTGGTTCAAAATGTATTATTTCATTTTGTATATGCCACTCTCCACTAGGTATTCTTGCACTAGGTAGATATCTACCACTCATTGGTCGCTGTTTGTATCTTCCTCTACCACAGACACACCATCATCATCACCCACGCCAACACTAATGCCAAGAGCCCCTCCGCGTGCTCAATTACCCTTCACCCCGCAGCCTCTCTATTTCCCCCCCTTGTCTCCAGCGGGCTGGGTACTCTCATAGAACACTGCTCTCTCATCTCATCCTACTTATTCATCAAACCGCCACAATATCAAAAAAACGAAAGCCACTACACTTCTAACTAGTTTATCGTAGGCTAGCTGGCCTCCAAGAAAGAAAGAAAGAAAAAAAGGAGAGAAAAGAAGTCATTCATCAAGACTTAGAAAAGAAAGAAAAAACGCCATTCCACTCCCCCATAATGGTATTTGTGATATAATATGACTACAAAGCTGTGCTCCTCAAATTCCCTTTCCATTCACTCCCACCACATATTATGAAAAGGAGCACGGCTTCCGAAATGAAACTTTTGATGAGAACGTGGGTGTGTGCATAGCGTAGATGGCTGAAAAGATCGTAACAATTTAAACCCCATCCTATCCGAATTAAAAGTTTTGTGAAATACCTGCACTCTGTTGGCCTGGGTAATGTGATGGATTTTCGATTCGTGTGTTTCTTCTCGCTGATACATCACGTATGATTGGTTGTCCCGCAGCTTCAGCTCGATTTTGTGGACTTCCATATGGTGTTGCGTCAGTATATGGGTTTCCACCAACGCCGCCGTATTGATCATAATATTGTCCACCTCCACTATATCCAGCTTCACCTGATCCATCCGATCGACCAGCTGCACTGTATGATGAAGAAGCATTCGATGGTCCACGATTGATATCACGATTTCCCGCTGTAGCTGGTCCCATAACGCCCATACCTTCTTCATGGTGATCAACTAAAGGATTGTCAGATCGAGTATCGGAAAGTGCATGAGTCGGTGATCCATCCGAATAAGCCATACCAATTCCACCTGCTGATTGACCACCAGATAATGTTGTCGAGGCTTTTCTTCCTGATGATGCTACGGCTGTAGTTCCCCATCCGCGATATCCAGATCCTCCTTCTTCGCGCATTTCGAATGGTCCATCACTTCCACCTGATCCTACGGCTGGAATCGTTGGATCATTGTTTGGGTTGTATCCGTATTCCTCAACTTCCTTTCTTCTCATCTCCTCGGCATCCTTACGTTGCTTGCGTCTTCTCCAAAAGAACAATCCAGCAGCAATTAAAGCAGCAACTGCGACGATAGGCACAACTACTGCGATAGCAATTGTTCCTCCACTTGAAATACCTTTACTACTCGAATTACTTGATCCTGCATTGCTAAGACCGGCTGTTCCGGAAGCTGTTGAAGAAGATGAGGTCAACGATGTGGAAGATGCTTTGGATGTAACGGCTTGAGTAGATGTGATGTATTCGGTTGTGACTTGTCCAGAAGATATGCCGTCCGTTGGAGTCACAGTAACGACAGATACGACAACTGAAGAAGATTGTGTAGGGTCGGCTGTTGTTGTGGGAGTTGTAGCGGCTTTTGTGGTTTGAGGAGCTGTAGTTGTAGGCTGAGAAACAACGGCAGCGGAAGTTGTGGGAGTTGTTGCGACTGTCACTGGAGTTGTCGGCGTTGAGATTGTCGGTGTTGGAGTTGTTTCTGTTGAAGATTGTGTAGAGGGTAATACTGTAGGGACAGTAGTTGCAGGATCAGCACTTGTGACTGTAGTCGATGGAGTTGTGTTAGCAATTGCACTCGATGAAGCAGCAACGGTGGATGATGTGGATGATGTGGATATTAAAGACTCTGAAGTTCCTACGGCGACCGAAGGAACTTCAGAAGAAGTAGTTGCAGGCGCACTGGTTGCCATACTTGTAGTGTTAGAGGACATCGTGAATTGTCTGACGACAAATTTTCTGGGCTTCCTATATGTAGCCATATTAGTCACCAATCTCCAATTGCAATCAGCCACTCTACATTGAACATTTAGGCAAAATGTAGAGATTGTGTAATTGATATAATATCTTGGACATAGCTTACCCTCAGCCAATCTTTCCCTTTCCTGAACAATATAACCACCAACTGTATGTGTTGTTGTAGCTGTGGAGAATTATAATGCGATGTAGTTTCGAATTGGTTGAAGAAGGTATTCGACGTATTCAAGCACAAACGAGAGGTGCTTCGAAATGACCGGACGAGGGTCGAATTGGGGGTTAAGTCGGGCTATTGGTTTTGGTGTAGTGTACTTGAGTGGTTCTCGTACAATGATTACGAACGCTTTGATTATTATTTTTTCCTTCCGGGGGTGAGAGGGTTTCGACACGTCGCAGATGTTGGGAAATAAATGGTGGTTCAAAGTTGTATGTATACTCGTAGAGTAGAAGAAAGAGTTAATAAGAGAAGACTGCAATCGAATGCGTCTTCCAAATTTCGATTAATAAGGCGTTTGAGTTTAAGATCTAAGACTTTGGACCGACAAGAAGAGGTTTGTTTGGTTTGTGAAGACCTAGGTAATGAACGAAGGGGTAATTTGGAAATGGTTGAAATCGGTTGGTTATTATGTTTTTTTGGCTGTTTTATCGCTTTGGACGAATGAAATACGAGATACCAGATACCCAGATAGGTAACGGAAAATGAATGTGTGGTGAAAGTGGAAAGGGAGGCGTTCAGTAGTGGGAGTGGCAGTGGCAGTGACCGTTGCAGGAGGAGTGAGAAGAGAAAGTCGAGAACGAAAATGAAGGAGAGTAAATCGTTTTCGATCGAGTTGCTTTCGGTCGCTACCTCCTTAGCTATTTTCGATTATGTACTGTGTTGACGTATAATTTCCAATGTTTTGTGCCGGTTTGGTTATGTGAGACAACAAGTGACACCCTCAGACAAAGATTTTTCACTTCTCTTTCCCTTTTCTTCTTCCTCTAACTTCTCTCAAAATTCAAACTCCACTCACGCAGTCCACTCAGGGCTCACGAACCACTGATGAGGTTCTAAGACTCCTACTATGTACTCTGTAACTCTGTCGTTTTTACTTTTTCCTTGCCAGGGTTCAAGGTATCTTTCTCAGCCCGAGCCAACGTGCCTACGAAATTAGATTTTCTTAGCTGGCAGCGGGATGGGATGGCTATGACCGTGATATCGGAATGTTTGGGGAAGATTGAGGACTCGGTCGTGGGTTGATTGATTTGATTTGATTTGATTTGATTGATTGATTGTATCGATAAGAGTAGAGTGAGGACTTAGGTGGGCGGTAGTAGTCAGTTGTCTTGGTTGCTGTGATTGCCGTCGTCGTCGTCTTCTTCTTTTGATTTTAGAGGAATGTGTTTTGTGTTTCCATAGAAGGATTCGCTGAAAAGAATTGATGTAACTTATGATGAGAATCAATCAAAACAAATACATTGTGATGAATGGATGAATCTGTTTGGTCGATGTAAACCTCGGAACAAGGTTGGAATCGGAAGAGAGGAAGCTTGTGCGGTATCTGTGAGTACTGAAAGTTTTGACGGGTAGGTCCTAGGTAGGTAGGAATGAGTTTGTTCCTGCTCTAAATTGTAGCTACGAGACTACCTATCTAGGTAGTCAATGTAAATACCCTTTTGCAAAACTATATCTCTTCATATCAACTTTATGATTTCATCGATGACCATCTTCTCATCATGATTCGGAACTTTTTTGACATTTGAGTTGATGTTTTCCTTATACTCTCATCACCCTCGTGACTATTTCTATAATAACTCTAAATATACTCCTGAAGTCTAAAATTTCCCTAAAAGTCTATATTTCTAGTTTACCAATTTTGCATCTTTTATTGTTATGTTGCAAATGCCCTGTTCGCCTTGTTCGCCATGTCTCTTGGTATTTCTCATGGAAATGAGATACGATGTCGATCAGACGGTATCTCAAAAGACTAACATCGATAGTCTCCAAGCTAGGATTCCAAAATTCCCGTCCACCAAATCATCTCAACTTCCCCAACTTCAGGGTCTATTCTTGTATAATATCGCCTGCAACTGCGCCTAGGTGACAAAAAAAGCCTTTCAGAAGTACAAACATTAGTTGTTTCTCTAAGCGTGCAGTGTCAATCGTGATATCTCCACGAATCAGAAGTGATGACATCGTCGAAAATACGAAAGTACGAAGTAAGAAAACCAACGTTTCATTGGTGGCTGTGTCTTTATGTAAGTAAGAAATCTCAGCATATTAATAAACGGCTGCATCGTGACGGCGTCGGTCAAGTGATTGTTTCTTTCTCAAGCCTCAATCGTATTGCCTCCACCTAACCGGTGCAGTTCGTTGAACTAAAATAATTCATGGCAATTCACGATTCACGAGCCTTCATCCTTTGGCGAAGGATGTATCAAGACGTTTCCATCGACGCTCAATCCTTCTCTTCCACTTCCAAGGTCCTTTCCGGATTGTAACATCACCTGGATGTCTCCTTCCTAATGCATCTTCCCACAACCCAAATTCGGTCAAACTCCTCCGGATTTGATGATCGCCGTTACTGTGCTGTATCACAAAACTTGCATCTTCAAAACTGCAGGTTTAACGGGTTCATCACAATCCCCCTAACCCCTTGATTGACCCCTCACAAAAAACATTCGCACACAACTTTTTTTTTGCAACTTCACAACATTCAATTCCAATTCAAAATATCTCATTTACAAATGAAACTTGATTCGTCAATCCATACCTTCCATGTCTTCCTTGAGACCTTCCATTCCAGCGATTTTCATGAATTCTAAGATCCGAAAACCCACAATATGATTCGTCAATAAATCGGAAATTAAGCAAATACCATCCCTACCAGTGACGAAAATCGTGTACAATTTTCATTTGATTTCCCCGTTGTTTTTCCAAAATGGTAGGACCTGGGTCTTTGGATCTCCTTGTCCTTAGAGCTCCTCTGATATAAAAACATGGAAGAACAATTGACGTCAGGAAATTATTATTGAGAGTGTTGTCATTGTTGACATTGATCATTTCGATGAGTTGGGGAAAGTGTGATGGGATAGTGCTGGTTTGCAAGTGATCTGGCCACTTGCTCATTTCTGAGAAACTGGTTCACCTTGTAACCATTTATTGATCCTGTCAATTTCAAGAACTCGTGCCGCTCACTGGTACATGGGAGGACAATAAGTTTCAAAGCACAAGAAGACCCAATTACCAAATGCACACTCGTGATTTGGATATCTGTAACCGGAAATAAAGTATCTCCATTCATACTCGATTTTAAGACTTTGAAGCAATAAAGAATACATGGTCTTATTCCAATAGTGTCTGCGTAATATCTTCAATGATAAAAAGGTTCAAAAGGCGAAAAAAGCAAATTCAGTCGTGTATCACGTGAGTATCCTCGAAACTCACCTGTGAGCTACGAGCTACAAATCGAAACATAAAACCAAATTTCTCGATACTCGCGATACTTTATTCCTTCATCCCATAGACACGACAGTCAGCGTGGTCGTGGTTCCTTTCTTTCTTCAACAAGACAACGTGTTTTGTAAGTATTACATCCCCATGCCTATTCCTATTCCCATTCCCATTCCCATTCGACTTAACATTCAGTCTATATTGCATGTTTCTTTGCTCCATTCCATTGGATTGAGATATCCGTATCTATCACACTTTCCATGACATGTAGATCGGTATCTTGCTGGGAGTCATTTGAGCTATGGTTTTGATCTTGTCTTTTGTCTCAAGATCGGGATTATCTTGAGATAGATGAAAGGGAGCGCAGTAGCTTGTGCTTTCGGTGCTTTGTTTATTATGGACGGGAACTTATATGAATGTTTACAGAAGCTTGTGAGATTCCTTCCGCAGATTGGTACAATACTATATCACCGCGCAGGGCCGGTGGTATTTATATCATTTGGCCCCAATGTTCATCATTCTCCTCGGAGTCAGCCAGCTGCAAAGAGTTAAACTCAAGCAAACCAGAGCGACAAGCGACTCGATCCCACAAACATTTCATACCGACGTCAAAGGTTCATCTCATTTATCACATTCGATCTGATCGTTTAATATGGATGGATGTACTTTCGATGCTTAACCTTTCGAGATAAACCTCTTTCCTAACCTCTGCTCTTGACTGGTTTCATTGCATCTGGGGCGGATGGAGGCCTTGAAGGGCTTCACCCCATTCTCTTCATAAGTTTACTTGTGTCGACACGGTTCGTGGTAACCAAATTTTTTCTTATCCTGGACATGATACAAAACGGTTCGCCTCAGATATTGTCATGGAGTTTCTTATGACAATCACTTGAATCCTTCACCTACATTTTTCAAGGCTAGTCCTGAGCAGCGACGTTAAAAGGTTCATCCTCGTATGCATGGTTGTGTAGCTGCGGGATGAATTGATTTGACGTCTTTGGAGGCTGTCAAATTACTATCTTTTAGGTAGTTTCTGTTTTCAATCAAAGCACATCACGATGTATCAGCGATCGAGGGACATTGATGCCAGATTTTTACGCTTCTAGTGGGGGGTTCTTTTGATCGTATGTTCACTGGGATGGTGAAGATTGCGACTATGGCTGACTGTTCACAGGTTCTCGTTTTGCAGCTCTCACGCGTTGTTTTCAACAAGTCGGGTCCATGCCAACATTCAGTTCTCCTGATCAAATCTTTACTGCAGTACCAAACTCAACAACACTTCCTCGGAATATCAACTTAGCCAATTTATCACGAATTGGTGAATCTTTCTTCTAAAGATCCTTCCCTTACTCGCATCTATCTTCTCCGCCTATCATACATTGCCAAGCCCCCCATTAAACACTTTCCGAATATCCACACCTCCTCGTCTACAGTAAAGTACTCGGCATCTCCTTATATCGGTGAGACTGTATACACGGTGATGTTCCCAAATTTGACCAGAGTCGAACCCTTTGCGAATTTTCAGCTTCGACTCGTGGTTGAGCGTGCAAGAAGATGGGTCTAGCAACAGAGAAAAGGCTAGTTTGGACACTGATTGTTGAATATTGGGTTCGACTCTGATTTGCATTTTACGACGGAATCACGTTAAGAAACCTTACATTGGGTGGAGAAACGGGCATGTATACCTACCTGTATTGGGTGTTGATATTTGATGGACTCATAGCAGGTGGTGTGTCGGAGCTGACAGTGGGAATGGAGAAGAAGCAGTAGGGAGAAAGTACACGGGACACATTTTGTCGAAGATATCCGGGAGATGATAGGAGACTGATTCGGAGGAGTACTGGCGAGAACTACTGAGGAGAGGATCTAGTGGATATCAAGCAGCGTGCAGATTTGACAGTTGAAAATCCGCTGTATTCTCAAAGTTGAAACTCCATCAGTCATCGAAGAATCAAGACAGTGACTCCTCTCTCTTTCCTACTCAATCTCATCTACTTTACCATATTTCCACCCTTCTATACTGTGCTCGCGATATACGTTGTATTTTTATGATTCCCAAGACTCCAGATCCTTTACAATCCAACTTATACGCCTGCATTGATTTTCTTTTCGCAGGCTCGAATATTTCGTTTCGTGTGAAGTGGAGTATAGTGAACCTAAACATTAAAGGGGTATCCAGTTTTCCAAGTTCCCTTTCTTTTCGTTCTCGGCTTAATTTTCTAAATTTAGATACAGCCTGTTTCTTGTGTTCCGAAGTCATGTAGATTATATTCTGTACGCCTCTTCTCTTCTAGTAATTCGACAGGAAGACAGATGAACAATTTCTGAGATATGAAACGGCTTCTCTCTTCTCTATAATAGAAAAAAAGATTAAAAATTGGATAAAGTAAGTTTTTTGATCAGGAATATGAGAGTGGAATACTACTAAACCATTTTTGATCTTCATTCCTAGGGTGTTTAGTGGGAGGAAGAGAGAAGGAGAGAGGGAAAAGGTAGACATCGACTCTCGAGAAGTAAATTCTTGGATGGATCGTGGACGAGAATGAAAATGGAAATGAGACGTGGAAATATTGAATCATTCGCAAGATTCAAAGCTGGGAAAGACAGCTGAAGAACTGAGTTCTCGATCGATGAGAAAGGTAAATGAAGGGAAATTTTGTGTTTATATCAACTTAGTATCTGGGAAGGATATGGAACTTTGAAGATTGGAAAGAAAAAGTATGGGATATGTACTCTCACTAGTCATCGGGACATGTTGTATTGCTTCACAGATGTACATTCTTCACAATCTCACGATAGTGCATGGAGAGCTGGAATCAAGTTTTGTGGACGAGGGAATTTATTTTCTACCTACCATCCAAAACCATGCGTAGCTTTAGTAGCTTAATCTATTATACACTGAGCCGTTATTGGTGAGTTGACTCTAGCTCTTCATATAGCTGCTGCGATGCAGCTAAATATCTGGAAGACCAGGAAGGTATAAAAACACCCACGCCCTTTGAAACTCGATCTTCGCCCGATAAAGTTGAAACAAAAGACGCCTCATCACTTCCGGTCTAGCCTGTCCCTGCTCCTCAGCGTCTATTTCGCTGCGGATAACAACTTCATCCAGATGCTTCAGAAGCCAGTAATACTGATACACCAGCGTTCTGTCCATCCGATCCCTTGGAGGCCGTGGGTGTAGTGGATGGTCTCCATACTCTGCGAATTGCTCGTTTTCCGCAGGATTTGCATCTAGCCAACGGTGATAGTGTATAACGTCAAAATAGACGTTGTCCATTATTTCAGGGGCGCCTGTAGCGAGTTCGCGGTAGTAGCTGGCTTCTCTCAACCGTTCGAATAGTACGGAGATGTTTCTCTGTATGGTGTCGCTATCAGCATCACCAAACTGTGCTCGGTGAGTGGGACAAATATCAGTTGGCAAAGGGGGATTAAGGCTCAAAGAACAAGGTCGTTTGTTTGGGGTTTCTAGGAAGCGTTGGTTTCGAAGCTCTGGGTTATTCTGACGATCACATCCATCCCACCATTGGTTGGGCTGATATCTGTGTTCATCTGGGCGGCTATCGCAGTAGTATCTAGCGACGTTGGCGGGTCTGCACATAATTGCAGTTGTAAAATCCTTCTTGAGACAGAGTCAGCTAGGATTCACCCTATGAGATACAATGTTCATATTACCTGCACTAGAAGAACTATCTCTGAGATCTGACCTGAGAGAGGCTTTGTCTTGAATTGTTGTATAAGTTTGATATTCAATCGTCAAATTATCAAAGAATTCAGTGTTGATATCCGAGCAAGTGTTTGGTTGTACTGGAGAACAAAAAAAAGTAAACTAAGAGGGGAACTTCAGGGTGTTAGGTATGAAATCCAGGATCTTCACCAGTCATTAGAGAAACATGATTCATAACGATGAATCCTTTCTAGCAGCAAGCTACAAGACTCATATTGCAGATTCAACTCACCTCAATCGTCACCACATGCACTACATGTGAATTTTGGTATCGGGAGTCAGAGTATCATGAGAATCCGAAGATCAGATCACAAGATTAAGAAATGAAATCTCAAACGTCATGGTGTGAATGCTAAGCTTGAATTGCAACAACGATCCATGCCGTCGACCAAGTGATGAAATCCCAGAATAATGTAACCCCCAAAGCGCTGGATAGCAGGAATATCTTCAAGTATTATACGATGTTCGACCACCATCAACCATGCTCTATCTCAAATTTAATGTATTTTTCTGTGAGAGTCGTTCTCTCAACGACTGCAACACGCAATACTCAATCTGACAACGAGCAAGCTGGCCAAATATCTCTGCCAACGATTCATTTTTCACCTCGCTATTCCCACGTCTTATAATATCCGCCAATTTCTGCCACTGCGGGATATCCATACGGACGAGTCGATCAAAATACTTGGTACCACTGGCTGTAATATTCTTCCCATACCCGGTGACTTTTGGAGGTGACAGATACTGAGCATACTTTTCATCGGGCGCGGGCATCTTTATATGCATGGCGAAGTCGAAAACCAAATGGAACAAAGAACGCATTTCCGCCCTGAGTTTACTGGGGTGGTTGAAAAGTTCGCAAAGATCATCCATGCGTTGGAGAATAGCCTTCATATGCGCATTTATAATGGCAGTACGTTCGTCTCCCCATCTTACTTGGCAATTGGGACAAATTGAGTTCGCGAGTGGTACTTGATCAGGTGCACCGAGACATGTTCTGTGAGATGGTGTTGAGAATACTTTCCCGCGAAGGTCTATATTGTAATGATTTGAGCATGCTTCCCATTGCTTCGGCTCTGGGTTGATAAAGATGTGTGGTGGAGATGCTTGGTCGTCGTCACAATAGTATGTGATGGGTCTGGTGAGTCGACACATGTTTATGACTAAAAAGTTGAGGATTCAATATCAGGGAAGGGTTTGGTCATATGGGCATGAAGCTTACATGTATATCAATGGACGATGAGCTATGACTGAAGCTACCGAGTAGTCCCGTGAGGGTTTAAGTAGTAGAATATACAAGAAAAGTGAGATACTTGTGATGATGTAAGAATTCAAATCAATGAAAGCACTCACCAGTTGATTGTTTGTACAAGTAATGAAATCAGGCGCAACTCGTTGCTTCCCCTCATCGCCATCATTACTACTACGGAGGCACAGAACGTCTGCTCTTTCTTTAGTTACAGAAGTAAGTCTGGGCGGAAGGCACATTGTAAATACATGATTGATAGCCTCAAACAGGTTTTGGTCAAAAATCGGGAGTCATAAGCGAGCCGGAATTCCCAAATGCAGTTTCCAATCGTCCACAACCACAAAGTGACAAGATTACCTATATCTCGACCAATTTTTGAGCTCGTGATGCTTCAAGAGTAACAAAATCTCAAACACAATACAAAAATTTGCGTCGGTTGATCTTGTGGCTATATCAAATGTAGTGGATCATCAGAATTTATTTCCTGGGGTACAGTCTCTTTGATTGAACTGCCTTTTCGAGAGCAAAGATTTGATGTTCTCTTGGTATAGAATGCGTCGTGTCTAGACTCGAAACTACTTGTATGATTGATCTGAGCTCCGAAGCACCATCAGGGAAGAAAATCTAGGCAAGAGACAATATGATTGAATACCAATGAAGATAGCGTACGCAATTAAGGATTCTTTGTTGGGCAAGTTTAACTTGCTTACTTCCGAAGCCTATTCACTACCTGGCTTCTCCATACTGTGAGGGTAAGAGCGAGGGCGTTGAGGGCAAATATAGGAAACCACTTGATATTCCTCCCTGCTTGGAATTTTAGAGCTCGATATATTGTGTTCAAAACCAGTTTTTGAAGCCTAAAAGCAAGCTCAACTAGTTATTCCTTCACGTCTTCGAGAATACTATTTGTAATTTGTAACAAAAAAGTCTTCACATTACTTGAAATGTGGTGCTTTTCGAAATTGAATTGCTTTCAAATGCTGAATCTCACATCTCATCTGCTGGTCCAAAGCTCAAAATGAGCGACCATATTCTCCACTTGGTCGCAGTATTATAACAACAGCTCTGCCCGGGATCATTATATGTTATGAAATCGAAGTTGGAGTCGGAATTGCCAGTCGGAAAGAATCGCACCTGAAGCTCTAACCTCGGCGTATCACATGATGCGGCCGCATGTCAAAAGTCCATGACGTCCATATTTACTTCCCCACGCCGCGCATGATATCCGCTCCAGCTTGAGTTTTTCCAATTGCTTCACGAGCTTCGAGATTGACTTATTTACGAATCAATTCATATCAAAATGACATCTTTACGTATTGCCCGTCGGGCTTTCCGTGCCTCAATGCTTAATACTTCTCGACCATTTTCCAGTACAACTTTCCGATTTGCAAATGCCAATCCCGGTAATGCACAAGAGCATGAAGGTACTGAAGAGTATCGTAAACGTCAAATGGAAAAGCCATTAAATCCACATATGACGAATACCAATTCTACTATTGTAAACGAAATGCCTAGTGCAGGTGCTGGAAAGGTTCCACCGGAGTTCATAACAAGTGTAGATGGTGATTTCACACCAAAAGATAGTGTTCCGGAGAACACGGAGAGGATGACTGGTGGCACTCAAGATGGGCATGGAAGTGGTGTTAACAGGGAAATGGCTGTTGGAGAAATGGAGGGAGCGCAGTTTCGAGTAGAGCCATTGAGAAGGGATGGAGAGCATGAAGAGAAGATGAGAGCGAGATTATTGTGTATGTTTTTCAACATTTCGCCACGAAATCCACCTTCATAACATCTTCCTATAAGATTCAGAACTCTGCTAATAGAATCTTCCATAGATCAATCGCGCAAACGAGGAACTCTCGAATCTGATCTTTTAATGTCTACCTTTGCCGATGCTCACCTTCCTAACATGACCGCCGCACAAATGGTACAATATGATCAATTCCTCGACGAAAATGATTGGGACATCTATTACTGGGTCACCCAAGAACCATCCCCAACGTCTCGCGAAACAGCTGAAGGAGCTGGCCTTGGACCAGAAGGAGCTACAACCAATGCTATGGGTACCGATCAAAAGAAATCACCTGTAGCACAAGGCACAGATCCTGGCAAACAAACTGGTCCTGAATTAGAGACAGATGCATGGAGAAACGGTGCTCCGAGAAGTGGGGAATGGGCACAAACGATTGGAACTTTCAAGCCTGCTTATAGACCTGTACCAAGAAGATGGCAAAACAGTGAGATTTTGGCTATGTTGAGGAAACACGTTATCTCGAGATCGGCGGGAGGTGTGCATGATGTGGAATTGGGTTCTAATAGTGTATCTGGTAAGGGAATGGCTTTCATGCCACCTATCTTTCAGACTGATCAGAAGCGATCATAAAATGGGGGTCAAAGGATTGTAACCATATAGGAAAAGGACTTTCCATTGGTCTGTTCACTGTAAGTAGGAATACCATTCATGTATGATATTAGTTAACGATGTACGGGTATGACAACTATCATTGACATATTCCATACTTATCATATATTTTGATCTTAAAAACCTCAGCCCACCCACCATATTTATCCATACCGCTAATAACCACATTCATCTTATATATGAACTCTTATCTAATCTTTGTCTAAAATATCTAAATACATCCCTGAATTCTTCATCCCTCAATTACGCATTGCGACTCTCATCCAACAATCCAAAAATTAGTCCTTGCCTCGGCAAAATAATCCACCCCCTAAAACTAACCCCCTTTTCTTTCCCTTGCCGACAATGCAAGTGGTAAACACGAACCCAAGTCTGTCCTTTCACAACCATTACATGGCAGCTCCAACCTGTCCTTCAGCAAAATCTCCTAGCCCGAGACTCAGGAGTGTACATTGGACGGATAGCCATGTTCGTATTTGTACCGGGTAATGAATGATGGTGTGCAAAATTAATGTGATACTTTCCCGAGGGAGTGAAAGCATATTAGACATTGTGTTTTCGTTTTCGTGTATGACTGGTGACGGAGATAAGTGTGATTAGTTATGGAGACTTAGAGTAGCGAGAGTAGCTATCCGGTATGATTAAGAGCGCTCGTGAAAAGCTGTTCGGTGACGAATCGAATAGCAGCCAAATATCTTCAAGTAGAGAGAATTGCTCGTCTCTCGAAATCAATTCAAACACCCCTTCTAAGAACCACTTTTAGAACTTTTTCCCTACCCCTCCACTTTCTCGCAACAAATTCCTTGCTTTTCCTCAACAGCTCTTTTTCACTTCTCAATAATTCCACTTCGTTTCGCCCTTTCCCACCACCCAACGTATAACAAGAAGAAACAGATTGCCAATAAAACCTTCTCTACTCATTCCCTTTATCTCTTTCTTATGCTTATTCTCTTCCCTTTAAAAAGTTAACACCAATAACTCCCTGATACTTCTTCAGCAAACCCTCCAATTTCCTCGAAATTCTCTCCGTCCCAAATTCCGCTCTCAAGTTCACTTTTCCAGTACTAACCACCGGACTTAACGGACTCGGCAATCTCTCCAATCCCGATACCTCAGTCAACGTATCAGGAGTTCCGATTCCAGGCACAATAGTTTCTTCGCTCGAAAAAGGCGTCTCACCACAATTATCCGCCTGGTAAAAAGTTCGCTCAATTTCTTTCCCACGCTTTTTACACTCGAGAATGAGAGTGTGCCAGTAGAAAATTAGATCGCGACGGAGACGTTCGGCTTCCAGACGTTCTTCGAGAAGTCTTTCGAAGGCGTGCGAGAGCTCAATTTGCGTTTGGGGGGCGCTCATGTGGGAAGTGGAATTTTGGTGTGTGGGTTATAGAGGGGTGAGTGATTGATATTGAGGGGTACGTGGGGAAAGTCAGACTTGCATATGCATATGCAGGTACAATCAGATATGAAACTCCCGAAGAATGAGTTGGTGGTGGAGCTCAAATACCATGCAGATAGATTTCATAATAAATCCCTCTCTATTTTTACATCAACCCTTCTTATAACTATCTCTTCCTTCCCTCGATTTTCCTCGATTTCCTCAATTTACGCAAACAAGCTTACAAAAAACCCAAAGGCTGGAAATAAAAATGCAAAAGAATTGCAAAAGATTCATCGCGCCATCTCGAAGAATTCGCGAAAACTGCCCTGGAATGTAAAGTGAACCCCCTCTGCAAATCTGCCACAAAGAAATATTCCCAGAGAGCTCAGCAACCAATTATCAAGGCAATGATCGACGCCATACATTCCTCGGTCACAATGTGTTTGTAGCCGACGCAAAATTGGGTATCTAACAGGTTTACATTTCTTTGTTCTTTGAGAGAATCCCCTCAAGCCATGTGGGTTTCTTTGAGGAACTTGACAGCTCCATCTTCGCAAAAGAACTCAAGTCGATCAAAGAGAAAAACTTTCATGGAGCTATGGGGGGGTAGCTATATTATGCTGTAGTTTCTCCAATTGCTTTTGCAAGCTCTTTTCCGTCTATATTTAATTTCTCAAACGTTTGCATCACTTTCACTTCTATCCAAAACCGAGGCGAGGATTTTTCGCCTATCCATCTCCAAGAATGTACTGCATTCCCACGCCCAACCAGATAGCTCCGCATCGGCAAACACATGCGCAGAACGGTATGAAATGGCTAGTATCGGCACGTATTGCCATCCCAGGGAATTCGAGACGATGTTTAAGGACGGTGCAGAGTGCACAATCACGTGTATGTCACGCAAATATACTTCATTCCAATGAGCACAGTGTATAATATAATGAAGAAGGCTGGTAGACACCTGACCTGTTCATAAATATCCCCTCCTGGACATTGTTGTCTTGTTTGCTTCATCACCTACATCATCGTACATCTGGCATTTGACTTGCATATTCTGCTTCTCTCTCCAGCCTATCATACTTGTACTTTTCTAACTTTACCTGTATACTCAGGCACGTCCATATCTTACCACTCAGCCTCTTCACAACAAACCCAATATGTCTCCTCCGACGAATGTTGGCAAGTCATCGGAATTATTCACAAATAACTTTGAGGAATTAGATAATGCATTTTTCGACGAATTTATTACATTCAGTCCGTCCAATGATGCTGATGACGATCTTCCCCAGCCTAAATCCTCAGGAGATTCATCAGATAGCAAAGATCAAGATTCAGAGACATTACTGGGATCTTTACACGATGCTGATGTCCTGGAAGTCGAAGCCAATTGGCAAGGCGATCCATGGGTTTTCGCCCAAGATTCAGCCTCACCAGACGGCACACAAGATAATCTTTTTTATGCAGAACTTTCTGGCAGAGCCGCAATATCTGACTCTGATCTTCTCAGCCTCGAAGACATCTCTTTGCAATCACCTCAAATAGAAGCATGGTCTCACCCATCTCTTCCAACAACACCAGCACCGGCTGCTTCAACCAGAAAGAAGAGTCGCGTTGAAGCACTTGCCAACACTTTGAAGAAAGTAAGTGCAAAATCGGAGAAATCTCTTCGAAGTCCTATCCGCAAATCGCATACAAGCTCCTCAAACATGCCACGAGGCTCATCGAGTCTTGGAAAAATGAGTCGGGAAACAATGAGACGAAAATTGACTTTGGATTCTTCGAAATTTGGTTTCAATCCTCACCATCAATCACCAATGTCACCTCCACAATCAGCTAGAATTTCCAATGCGTCTGAACATACTTCGTCGCTGAAGAAAATTCAGAAAACAGATGTTCCTGAAGTTCCATGGACTGGCATGCCGCAAGACTTACAATTCCCATCCATACCTACTGATTACAACACACCACTATCAACACCCAACCTAGACAACAAACACACACCAGAAATGAGATATCATCAATCATCGTCAAATGGATCAATGTATCCCATAACGCCTAAATCTCAACAAGTATCAGCCTCGTGGTCGCATGTACCAGGGTCAAATTTTAGCTCAATTGGAGCCTCATCTGGATACCCTGTTGAAGTGGAAGCTGACGGAAATTCCCTCTGGTGGAACCATGCCGCAACAACACCAATGGCACAACCTTCACCGAATACACTTCACCGAAATTCTCAAAGGGCAACCAAAAACCTTGCCTTCCATTTACAAAATGAACTTTCATATAATAGCAACGAAATGAATATGGCGCAAGGATTAATGATATCTATGCCAGAAAGTATGCCCCAACAATCATTCGTTGTAGAATCTTCCCCTATGCTCCAGCAAGGATATTTCCACACCAGTACCAATGGAGGAGGACCCCAACCTCATACACCATATCACACTCACAATGGAGCATCTCGAACGCACTCGCATTCACACTACTCTCATCACTCTCCCTCATCCCGCAAGTCGCATCAACATGCCCATTCTCATCATTACCCCAATTCGCGACCCCGCAAAACTCGCACCGGATCCGCCGGATCCGAATCGCCCTCGCCCAAATCCTCACCTACGTTCCACGTGCGAAAACAACGGAAATCAAAAAATAGAAATACGTCTCCGCGAACTCCTACTTCGGGACGGGGAATGGTAGATTTTGTTAATTATACTCCGGATGATAGCCGCAAGATATTGACTGGAGTAGCACCCAGTGGATCGAGTAAGACGAAAGCGAGACGAGAGAAAGAAGCGATGGAGAAGAGAAGAAAATTGTCGCAAGCGGCGCTGAAAGCTATCAGAGCCGCGGGAGGAGATGTGGGAAGTTTGGTTGAAGAGGGCTTGTTTGTTTGATTCTTCTAATTTTTTTATCTTTGATTTTGCTTTGTTTGATCAATTGTTTTCGGATAGGTTGGATTGAGTTTTTGATTAGCTTTGGTGTCTGGTTAAGGGATTTTACTTAATAAATTGTATCCATGTAGCTTGAGAACATACATAGACTTAGATACCTATATAAATTGAATGTCGTCGTCGGTTATTGAGCCTTCTTCCTGAAGTCTTTGTGATGGTCTTCGAATGAGCTGTTGTGATATTCGATATTGTCTGACAATGCCGGTGTGTATTCAAAGGTAATCAATCTCGCAATCCGTTAAAGAGCTAGATCAATCTAGAAAGAGTAGTTAAGGAATCAATAATACGAAACAAAAGAACGGATGGATTAAATTTATTTGGATCAGTGCACATCATTCATTGGCTGAGTATCTAGGTAAACTAACTAGTCTTTGTACACTCGTAGTTTGGACGATAGTTAGTTTCGCACCCTGAGTACAAACTCTAGACAACAAAAGAAAATTTCATTCTCCAATATAATCAATCAACACAACAAGGTGGAGCATCATGAGGTATTTATGATCAAAGTCAAGCAAAAACAATTCGGCGAAGTTTCAAAGACAGCAACATATTTGAGGAAGAAAATTTGATGATATTTCCGCAATTGGGTATCATGAAGAATTTTGAAGGCGGGCGGAGACTTGGGATTATTGCCCGTCACAATCAGGAATGTTGAAACTGCTCAACCATCACCTATGTAACGAAGAAACGATTGAGAAATGGCTGTACATAAGTATGACAGACTATCTTTTTTCTTTCCTTAAGAATGATTCCAGAGCCTCTTGGTTTTTGCTATCAATCACGTTTCAAGGTTATGTCTATCACACTTTGTTAAATTCAATATCATTGGTGTTAATTACGATGAATGTCTCAACCCACTCTTGTACAGTGTACATTGGCGAAACATGCCACGAGGACTTCATCGACACGTTTTGGTGGATTTCAGCCCTACCAAGATACTGTTGCATATGACAAAACTAAGCTTCAAAGAAGATGACATTGATGTTTTACCATCTGGATTCTCTTTGGGTGCCTCAAATTCCATTGCATTCTTCTGTACCAGAAATACACACCTTTTCTTTCCCAATCCCCATCCCAACCCCCAATCACAACAATCTATTCGCGATATCTGAAACGCTCACCAACCTGCAAGGATATATATGATCAGAGATTCAGTACGCGCTTATCCACAAGTTATTTCTGTGCCTGCACATTCGATTCGCTTCCACCTTTCCTAATCCGTTCTATTTTGAGATTAGATGTGGAGGAAATGAGGAGAGGTGATTGGCTGGATGTAGTATCCTCCACGTCTTTTATTGGGGGCGTCTAGGTTCTAAAGCGCTCTTGGCAATCCAGCCCCAGCTTTTGGGATACTTTCAGATGAAAGGTTCGGTTCGTCTGAAGGGACGGGTCGTGATACAACGTTGGGAGGGAGGGAGGGAAGTGATGACTTTCGACTAGGATTCTTAGCTCCGGTTGGCGATAGCAATGTTGTGTTTGTACCTATGAATAGGTACCTTCTTCTGACTTCCCCTTCTTTGTTTTCCCTGTTGCTGTCTGGAATAGTTTGTATATCTAATCTTCATATCTTGTACATCTTACATCTTACATCCCACATTCACATATACAAACTTCAGCGAAAGTCCCGTGCTGCACAGCCCATTCACACACATACATATCACAAGCTGGGTAAGCTTATCGCAAGGTACGAAAAGGCTGTGCCGCCCACAGGAAAGCCCACCAAAACAGATATTCAAAAAACGTTACATCTTTCGCTTTCGTACAATTAGAGTTTAGTACTCTACCACGATCGTTTTGAAGCTTTTAGGCTTCCACCAAAAGTGTGGAAATATTCAATTACTAAGGGCGAGTGCCTCTAGACCCGCTTTATTATTCTTCCAGGTATATTCACTCTGTATATATGAAAGAAAACG
The DNA here is from genome assembly GCA_014898285.1 of Botrytis aclada. Classification (NCBI taxonomy): domain Eukaryota; kingdom Fungi; phylum Ascomycota; class Leotiomycetes; order Helotiales; family Sclerotiniaceae; genus Botrytis; species Botrytis aclada. The sequence goes on from RCSV01000008.1 coordinate 2,605,396, forward strand.
TTGGTTCTAACAATTCCTCGCAGCCTTTCCCGTCGAGCTTGATTCTCGATATATACATGCAAGTTTTAATAATTAAAGAATTGGGTTATGGCAGAATATGAATCCTGGGAGACCCCTCCATCCAATCAATCTACGTTACCCTCCTCAAAATCGAACTCAACGCATCATATCACCTCCATTGGAAATCAAAGCCCTCCTAATACACGTACCCAGCATCATAGTAGAAATAAGTCTTCATTAGCATCAAAACTTTCACCTACATCAGAAGCTCCTTTTCTATCTAATGAAAGTGATGAGATTGATATCAGTCATGTGCCCTTATCTGCACATAAATTGACACCATCGGGTCCAATGAATGCATCAACAAAACACAATCGAAGGTCATTATTCTTACCAGAAACGTTCAGAACAGGACTCGCATCTCCAACTCAGAAATCTTTCAAACTCTTCTCGAAACGTGCTAGTTCATATAATCCATCCACCACACAAACAGATGCAGATTCCAGCAAAGACACCACGAAGGGAAAACTCGCCCCCAAACGATTTTCTCAAAGAAAATCCCTCCTGAGTCATTCGCGAGATGCATCCATTCCCGAAGAAGAATTCGATCTCAATCTCCTCAGTGCCGCCATGCCCATGGCCTACCAAGGAAAAACCATCGACAAAACCGCCAGCGCAGAAACCGAATATGAAGACGCACCCATGGTATCCCCCATGGCCATCCCCTTCGATCTCTCCATGTTCCACGAACCCATCCACAACTCCTCATTAACCCCCGCGATGCGCGAGCAAATCAACCGACAAGAAGCGGCGGGGATACTCACCGGCGGACTCGGCGCTGGTTTTACTCCCGATAGTACGATTACCAGCCACGATTTAATGGCCGAGAATTCTCAATCCAGCACGGCAGCATCTCGTCTTTCCCGTCGTCTAACTCTACGAAATAGTCTCGCTCGAGCTCCCACACTCAAAGATCTCGCTCAAAACGAAGCCAACAGACGCGGCGAGGTAATCGAAGTCATCGTGCAAGAACCCATCGATGCACCCGTCGATATCAGTTCCTTCGCCGGCCACACCGGAATGCACGAATCAAATTTTGATTTCAAGAGTATGGATTCTCTCCCCTCAACCATCAACAAAAAAGCCACATTCAAAAGTGCCAACGTGGAAGTATTCTACCCCCAAGCAAACTGGAAGCCCTTTTCTATGCGTGCTCCCTACCTCACCGCGCTGATCATCATCTCTGTGGTGCTCGGTGCCGCAGAAGAATACCTCTATCAGAAATCGCGCAAAAGTCCTCTCTATTCTTTCACATCCGCATCCGCGATGAAGACGTGGGATTATTTTTGTTTCAAATATCTGCCTACTCTCGTCGCCGTTATCTTTGGCGTTTTATGGCAAATCACTGATTTTGAAGTCAAGCGTCTAGAAGCCTATTATCAACTTTCCAGAGAAGGCGGTGCATTGGCCGCGGAATCAATCAACGTGGATTATATTACCTTTTTCAACGTCTTGCGTCCTTTTCGCGCGCTGCAGTTCAAACATTATGCTGTGGCTGTCTCGTCCATCGCAACTTTACTAGCTGTGTCTCTAGTTCCCACGCTGCAATCTGCAAGCGTGATATTAATTCCGAGTCGAGAAATCAGAAGAGCAGATCCAACAGTACTAAAAGGAATCGTGATTAGTGGTCCCTGGTCCCGCCTACTCAGTCTCTCGCTCTGGCTCTGTGCTATCTTCGGGTGTATCCTACTCTGGCAGCTCGAGCGTCGACCCTCGGGTCTCGTGGCCGATGTCAAAGGAGTAGCTGGAATCGCCGCCATGGCAAATCGCTCGCATATCCTGATGGATTTCAAAGATATGGATACCGCGACCCCGGATATGATTCATCAGAAACTCAAAGCCCATCACTACACCCTGCGCAATTCCTCTCTCGCGCCATCAGACCAGATCCTCACCCAAGCAGATAAAGACAAATACGATGCTCATTCCCACGCCTCCCAAAATCCGCATCCCCTATTCCTGCGTCTCATCGCCGGCATCCCATTCATAATCTCCATGTTCCTCTTCACCCTCCTCATCCCCATCATCCTCTTCACCCCCGCCAATACCATCACCGACAAAGCCCCCTGGCTCCTCACCCTCGGCGCCGTCTCCATCAAACTCTGCTGGGGCAGTCTCGAAACCGCCATCCGCATGATCGAACCCTTCTACATCCTCTCTCTCCGACACGCCTCCCCCACCGCCCTAACCCTCGACTACACCGCCATGGCCTTCGGCTGGCTGCCCATCCGCGCCTTCCTCAACGGCCACTACCTCGTCGCCGTCGTAGGACTCGGCTCCGTCCTCGCGGAAATCCTCACCGTCTGCGTCACCAGTTTCAGCACCGTCACTGGAAACGACTTCACTCGCTCCTCCTCCTCCCCCAACAACCCCTCCAGCAGCGTCGATGCCGGCGAAGAAACCTTCGCGTCTTTCTGGGCATCGTTTTTCCTCGCCCTCGGCATCCTCATCTTCCTCATCTGCATCTCCATTCTTTCCTACGCGCGGCGCCGCCATCCCTTTCTCCCGCGGCAACCGAGCTCCATCGCGTCGATCCTGGCATTCATCTATCAATCGAATATGCTGTATGATTTTGTCGGGACGGAGAAACTCAATAACCGCGAGATGGAAGAGCGGTTGGTGGGCATTGGGAAGAAATATGGGTTGGGGTGGTTTAAAGGCAGAGATGGGGAAATGCATTGTGGGGTTGATGAGGAGGAGTTGAGTGCGAGGTATTTGCATGGGCAGAATAAGAAGGCGGAGAGTGAGCCGTGGAGGGGGAATTGGCAGGATTATTAGGGGGGGGTTGGGGAAGGGAGAAATGAGTAGGAAGCAATGGTTTGGTATGAATGCATTTTATATACGAGTGGGTATAGATCGGACAAGTTAATATATCGTCTCCCATCCCCATCCACATCCCAACATATATACTATCTATTTAATAATAATAATAATAATGAAATTCATATATATATATATATATATGATCATCTAGATAGAGTGAATAAATACTCATAATTATAATTATTATTATAGAATCGTATGTAATGAAATAGCTCTCGAAACGGATATCTGATTGGAACTTGAAAGTTGAAATGCAGGTTTTTATTAGCAATAATAAGATAGGATGAGATATCTAATTACTTACTGATAATAATAATAACAATAATAGAAGTAGAAAAAGAAATAGAAATCCTCCACATCACATTACATATATCAACACATCTAAATTCTACATAAGTAATCTATTATCTTACTTTGATTCCCTCTCTATCATCCCTCTATGGGAAAATTTTCATTCAGTTTGCGTTTCTCAATAGCGGATAGCGGGCGGCTGGTTTTAATTAGTCGTTTATCTTATCTTATAACCTTATGCCGGTATGATGTTAATCAGTGGTTATCATGAATTGTCTTTATTGTTTCTTTGCATAGATTTGATTTTTTTTTGATTTTTTTGATTTTTTGAGAGAGAGAAATCATTTTCTTATTTATTCGTGAATGAGTGAGTATTACTAATTACTATCAATCAATCAGCACCCGCATCCCCATCCCATCCCATCTCATCCCATCTCATCCCATCCCATCCCATCCCATCCTTGTCTTCCCTCCCCCTCCCTCACAAAACCTTCAACCCTCCATCTCCCCCAGCCCCAAGCCCCTCATTTCCCTTTTCCATCCCCATCCCCATCCCCCCTTCCCTCTCCCTCTCCTCCCCCCTCCCCCTACTCCTCCTCCTCGCATCCAAATAAACCATAAACTCCCTATAACTCTCCGGCAAAACCTGCACTTCCCCCTCCACCTCAAACGTATAATTAAACTGTCCGGTCGGTTTCGTCTCGCCATGTTCCACATTTTTAACCTTTGTGTCGACTCTGATCTGCACCCGGGTTTTCCTTCCTTTCTCTTTCCCATTCTCCTCCTCCCCCTCCGCATCCGCATCCCCCTCCCCCCTCACAAGCGGCCGATCCCCATACGCAAGCGTCGCACTCACATACAGCACGCTTCCGACGGGCACGGGATTCTCAAAGGTACTCGGATCGAGAGCGAGAAAAGTGGGGCGCGAATGCGAAATGGCCGAGGCGCAGGTGAAAGCCAGTTCGAAGGTGGATTTGAGGAGGAAGCCGCCGAAGATCATGAAGTTGTGGCGGTTGCGGTATTGGGGTTGCATGATTTGCACGGATTGGATGGTGGAGGTGGACATGCGGGTGCAGGTTCTAGGGAGGAGGGAGGGGGTGTTAGGGTCTGTGGGGGTTAGTGGGTTGGTGGGCGGTGGTTTGGATTGAATGGGTTTGGTGTGGGGGTGGGGTGGGGAGTTAGAGAATGGAGGGGAGGGGTGGGAGGTAGTTGAGGCTGATTTATTGATTGAAGTATAGGGAGGTTGAAGGAACTTTCCTGCCTACCTTTTCTTCATAACCAGCCACAAAAATGAACTATCATTTAATCACAGATCTTCCATAGCTATTCCTCACCACCTACCCGATTTCAAACAGGATCCCTCCACACAAAAAGAAAGGAAAGGAAAGGAAAAGAAAAGAAAAGAAAGAAGAAACAAATCCAACATACCATGATAATCCAACGTCTTCAACCACAACCTATGAATCAAATCACTCTCCTCATCATCCGGCTCCATACTCCTCAAACCCCTCCCCATCTCCCTCTTCTTCTTCTCATAACTCTTCCGCCCCCTCTCAAACCAACTTTCCTCCACTCCCCCCTCGGGCCTCACCCCCGCAATCCTCACCGCTTTTTTCGTCACCGGATCGAGCGACACCATCGTGAACGCACATTCCATAAACACATCTTCTTTCCTCCTGGGTGCATTTTCCTGTCCCGCAGCCGGAACTTTGCATACCTGTAGAGAGACTTCCATGCTGGAGCGTCCGGTGGCAAAGGTAACTTGGCCGGATAATTCGAGGTCGCAGATCTCGAGGAGGGGTCGAGAGAGCGTGATACGGTCTACGGCTGCGGTAACGGTCATGACGCGATCGCCGGTGTGTTGGTAGGAGATTACCCCGGCGAGGGCATCGAGGTCCTGATGTGAGTGTTGGTATGTATATTTTTATTTTTCCTTCCTTCCATGCATCTCATCTCCTCGCTCTTTATGGGTTCTCACAAACCCTTTGTAAGACTCCTTCCCACTCACTCAACGGACAAAACAAAAAGAAATAAACTCACCATAAAAATAGCTCCCAATCTAATATGTCCACTGGCCGTGATATAATTATCCAAAAGCCAAGGATCGCTTGCCAATGGCAGAATCTACAAAAGCACATATCATTAGCATCCAAGACTCTCCCTATCCCCCCCTACTCCACGGATTCTTGTTGTGAAGAAAATAAGAGCTTCAGGAACCCGAGATTATCAATCTCCTTCTTCATTAACAAACAACAGACATCAAATATCACATGCCCTCGCACCTTTTCCTCTCCTCTCCCCTTTCCAAATCCAAATCCATTTCCCTCCCTCATCTCATAATATCTCATCCTCCAGCACCAAATCTCCACTCTCCCCACCCTAAATTCCCCAAAACCATGATAATACAAAAAGAAAAAAAAAAACTCACCACCCGATGAAAACTATCACTCATCCTCTTCATTTGCAATCCCTCCCCTCCCACCCCTCCCTCTTCCCCCCTCACCACCTTCTCCTTCTCCTTTCCCCCATCCCCCTCTCCCCCCTCAACCCCCAACGTCCCCCCCACCCTCTTCCCCTCCTCCCTCCTCCACGCCTCAATAAACGGCACTCTCGTCCTCATAGCCGTCAACTCACTATACACACCATCCGTCTGCCTCCTCGCTCCCATGGAGAAAGTTCTCGCTTTAGCGGCGCGAACGCGAACATGATTTCCCGCTCGCCCTAGCGACCTCATCTGCATCTTAAATCGCATCATGCTTGTTTTGTTGTTTTCGGGAGTTGGAAGTTGAGGGAAAAAGATACAAGTAAAATCAAGATAAGTGTGAAATAAATCTGAATCTGAATCTGAATCTGAATCTGAATCTGAATCTGAATCTGAATCTGAAAATACAGTATGTATGTATATCAGATCACTCGGTAAGTTGGGTATCGTATCCTATCCTATCCTATCCTACCGGATCCTATCATACGAAGTACAAAAACCTGATAATGGACTATCGGATTATCGACTTATCAATCAAACAATTCCTCGACGTTTTCTAATCTAATCAATTTCATTCAATAAGGAATAAGGGATAAAAGAAGGTTACACAAACAAACAATCACGAAACCCCACAACTCGGTTACGTTAAGGCGAGTTCGGAAGAATACGGGATTGGCCACATAACCTAGGTACGATACGATAGCCGACCTTATGTACCTACCTGTCTACTCCCTCCCTCCCCAAAGCAAGCAAGCAAACTTCCCTTCCTTCCCTCCCTCTCAATTCTCAGTTCGGATTTCACAGTTTTCACAAAGCCCACAATCTTTCAGGTTATACAGCCCACATTCATTCCATTCCATCACAATTCATCACAATCCATCCAGATCACACAAAAAAATCAAAATCACAAGAGTAAAACAACAATGTATCAAGAATTATTTATTCGATATAAAAAACCACCCTTAAATCCCAAACAAACAAAGCCCACATAATTTTCCCACCTAAAAAACACCTTGCCTACAATAAAACCATGCATCCAGCTTCTCCATATCGGACCGTCTAGAACTTCCTCTTCTTATATGTACCTCCTTGTTTAGGTTGACTTCCATAAGGTCTCTTCTTCTGCGCGGTATCCTTCATTCCAGCCGAGATATTTATGTCTACTCTTGGAGGGGCATCGAATCCAAAACTCTTAGCCACCTTGATCAAATCCAACTTTCCAACATCAAAGACACTGCGGAGAGAGTGACTTGCGTAGGCTTGAAGATAACTCTTGTAACCTTCCTTGGCGCTCTTATTCAAATAGTAGTTTTGTGCAATTAATTTCGAGAGTTGACTCTGGATGTTGACGATTTTTGATGCTGGGAATTCGAATTCGACAACGGGAATACGGGCCGTCTTGAGATGTGTAAGGAAACCGACTTCAGATGGTTGAAGGAAGAGGAGGGAACGTCCCTTTCCGTCACTACCTCTAGCAGTTCGACCGACACGGTGGATATAATCTGTTGGGTCATCGGGAGGATCGAATTGAATTACCCAGTCTACATCAGGGATCTATCGAAGAAATGTTAGCTATGTCAATTGAGGATGAATTGGGAGAGAAAACTTACATCAAGACCTCTAGCTGCAACATCTGTGCAAATAAGTGTACCTTGTTTAGCATTACAGAATTCAAAAAAGGTATTTGTACGTTTTTGTTGCTTCTGCTTGCCATGCAAGTCAAGAACTGGTAAATCGATATAATTGAGAAGTTCGGCATGGTACTTAACACAAGCGCAACTGGAGAAGAAGACAATAATCTTCTTCTTAAGGTTGCGCTTGAGGAAAGAAAAGAGTAAGAGGAATCGTTTATCCGAATCGCATACGACGTAACCTTGTTCGAGACCTTCAACTGTACTGTGTTCCTTCTTGTTATCGACATTGATGTAAAGAGGTCCTGGACGAAGGGAAATTCTTGCGAGATCCTCGACTTTTGTAGTTTGTGTTGCGGAAAACAGCATGGTTTGACGATCATCCTTTGGTAGAACCTTAACAATTTGCTTCATCTCATCTTCGAAACCAGCTTCCAAAATTCGATCTGCCTCATCGATAACCAATGCCTTCAAGTTCTTGAAAACAAATCCTTGCGTATTTTGTAAATGATCGAGAAGTCGTCCTGGTGTAGCAATCAAAAGATTGACTCCCTTTGCCAATTTCTCCGCCTCTGCTCTGCGATTTGCGCCACCCATAACGATACCATAAGTTTGCGAATGATGAGCCATGATTTCCCTCGCGACTCCAAAGATTTGCAATGCCAATTCTCGTGTAGGTGAGACGACGATAACACCGGTACCGTTTCTTGGTTTGAATCGCAAAGAATGTAACATCTCAACCGCAGGAATTAAGAAGGACAATGTTTTTCCAGAACCCGTCTTTGCAGCACCGAGAACATCTCTGCCTGCCAAAAGTGGTGGGATACCTCGTCGTTGAATTTCCGTCATCGTCTCAAATTTCATGTCTTCGACGAGGGCCTTCATGGTTTTATCAGAAAGGTTAAGTTCTGAGAACTTTTCGACCGACGACGCGTCTCCAACATCTGGTAAAGTCAAGTGCTTGTTCTCGTCCACCTCCACCTCTACATCGCTTTGGTAATCGGCCGTAGAACCCATTTTGAATGTCGTTTGTGATTTCGTGCAATGAGATTGATATGGATGCGAAGTCAAACTTGACGAGAGCGATTGAAAATTATTTTTATACGCTAAGAAGTCTAGATAAGAATTTGCATTGGGGCTTATCCATTGGTCAAAGTTTAATCCACAGTTAGTGTGAGATTTCAAACGAGTCACGTGAGCTCAGAATTCGACCTTCTAGACAAGCCTCGAGCATGTCCCAGAGATCCCAACGTCTTGATTACATACCACAAAATTGACACATGTCTTTCCATATCCTCATATCTCCCTTGTCTCTTCTTTTCTATAGATCTATCAATCCATCCAGGGCCCCTTCTCCTTTCACGGAAATCAATAATAGAAGATCATTCATGTTAACATATTCATATTCTCATCCGCATACTGATCATCATACTTCTTGCAATTGATTGTTGGTTGTTAATGTGTGTGTATTGTGTATTTGATTCTTTTATACAGGTTTGTTTATTCTCCTTCCTATCTCGAATCGTCTCGTCACCTGTTCATTCATCCACCTCTCTCCCCTCACCTCCTCCCCAACCTCCGCTCTATTTCTTTACTTAATCCCCTCCGTCAAGTCCCTCGATCCCTTCACATATATCCACCACTGCAATCCACACCTTTATCGACATCTCTCCCATATCCGCCATTCATCCGCCATTCATCTGCCATGCCACCCCTTCCTCACCATCCAACAAGCACAAATGAAACAGACCAATTCAATAACCTCCCTCCGAGTCCCATTCCCAACACAAGAAAAAGCCCAATTGCGAGACTGAACCAAAAAGCAAGGCAAAGATAAAGAAAATCCACTCTTGAAAAGAGTACTATGTCACTTAAGACTTTATGATCCTAATGCAAAAAAAAAGAAAGAGAAAAAACGAATCGAACAAGAGAATTACAAAATAACACCTTCCAACCCCATAAGATTTCCTCTTTGATGGTGTTTGTTTTACGTGTTAAAACGTTCCCAACTACCATCTATCAGCCAATATGTTTCAATTCTCAACGCCTTTTTATGAAGCCCCTTCATTAATGATCATAACCTGCTCCACGTTGCCAAGGACTATTATATTGATTAGCTTATGTTTATATGTATAAATCTAAGTTAAAATTCTTACCTAGCATTGCTCTGGTTCTGATTCTGTTGTCTGAACCCCCCTGGTGCAGGACTACCACTGTTTTGTGATCCATATCCTGTCGACAAATTAGATGTCGATTGATTATCTCTGTATGGAGCTGGCGATGCGTTGTTCGATCTATCACTTCCATACATCAAAGGAGCATTGTTGTTTGGTCGTCCATCTTGATAATTGGGTGGTGGACCACGCGAGCCAGTTGCCGGGAAAAGAGGAACGGAAGGATCGATCGGTGAATTAGGTGCTTCTCTAACTGATGGGTTCGTATCTCTATATGCTCCTGTACCGGCTGTAGAAGGTGGAAGTGCCGTGTTTGCTGGGTTTCTCATGGAATCCGAGGACCATGAATCGTTGTCATCATCTAAATCGAGGTTGTGTTTGTATCCAGCTTTATCACCTCTAGCAGTAGCTCCCAATGCATCCAACTCCGTAGTCAATCCGGTGTTTGACTTAATGAATGATGCACGATCATCAGTCATTGGCAGGTAACGACTATCTGGGTTCTTGCGAACAAAAGCATAGATCGTAGCAAGTAAAACAAGAATGAGAAGGACCAAGGAAAAGACTGCGTTAATGATGAAGAAGATGACCCCCATGACACCAGTGACGATACCTGGTTGATTGAAAATATCCGTGAAAACCAAAAGGAAAATAGTATTTAAGAAGTTGATAGCACAGATGGCGATATTGAAAGAATTGGTACTTCTGTCCATCCATGGTCGAATGACACTAGCTCCAATTAAAGCCGCTGCTTCAATCAAAAGAAGAGCAATAGCTTGAACTGTAGATGCGTTTTGTCCAAATGCGATAAACATTCCCTTGATCAAAATGTAAATCAGTGTTGGAAGGATGAAGTAATAAGCCGTTGCTCTGAATTGGACGTAGAGGAAACCCCATTTGTTGAGAGCCGAAGGATCCGAGTAGAGAATGTAAGCTGGATTCTTGTGCATCAAAACCGATCTTTTGGCGATTCGAACAACTTTCATAGCTGCCCAAGCGAGAGTGCCTGTCATTCCAAAGAAGAAGAAAATGGCCAACACGATTTCTGCGGGCGAATCATTTTGGGTGAATTCCCAAAGACATAAAATGGTCATCTGAGGGTATCCAATGAGAACCATGCGGAACATGATACCCTTGAGGACAGTGAACCATCCATTACGGAAATCCAGGAATTTATCAGACTTCATCCACTTCATTCTAACCGCAAGTTCACAGAATCCCTTGAACAATGCAACAAATAAAATGGTGAAAACAATGAAGGTACAGAAGAAAGCAAGACCAGTCAGGAATAAATTGGTAGATTCGATCCCGGCACGGAATGCTACTCTCTTAATACCTCTGACAAGATATGAACCGGTTGTTGTAGTGGTATCGGCTCGTTTCGTCAAGACTTCGTGCGCTCGAGTGAGAAGTTTAATGGTATGTTCGACTGATCTTTTTCCAATAGAACGTTTCTCGACTTGAACGGAGGTAGTGGTTAAAGTGTTCAAGAGTGTGGCTGGGGTTCCACCAGTAGACTTTTGATACCAAGTTGCAATGCTTTGCATGAAATCAACCTCAATTATACCCATGCTCCAATCAAAGTTTTGAGTCCACGATTGAACAATAGGTGGAAGAGGAACAGCAGTGAGTCCGATCATAGCTTGGGCTTGGAAGTATCCAAAGAGTGACAAAGCGTTGGATGCTACGTGGGCAGCAGTATTTGAGTGACCCAATCCAGATGTTACAGCAGAAGCTACCAAAGCTAATCCAGCGATAACAGCGGTTGCCCATCCTACACCCTTTTGATCGACGGTTTGTCCGTTTGATAGTTGGGCTTCGACACATGCCAAACTAACACCTGGGTTCGCTGTACCATTGATAATAACTTTAACATTAGCATCCAAATCCGGCACTCCGTATGCGATGGATGGAATGCTATCAACGGTAGCTTGAGGGACAACAATGTTAGATTGGATATCGATTTGACCAGTACTCATTGGGCAGAGACCAGAGAATCCAGAAGAACACGGATCGATGACCTTGTTTATGATGGGATATCCATAAGCCGTGACTTCAACGTCGAAAGTAACATTTCCTTGAATCGAAGAAACACCGACTACATCGAATGTGAAGGTTAAATTTCCAGGTGTGAAGACGACATCGAACAGGGTTGCCGTGAAACTCGAGTTGTCCTGACACGCGTTCAAGGACTTGGATTCAATTAATCGAGTGGATGCTGATGCGAAAGATAAGAGAGTAAGAAATGAAGTCAATAAGACCCATGGTGATGATGAGAATGTCGGTCGCATATTGAAGAATCGCAATATTAGAAGGAGCCTATGCAGGCTTTAATGTAAGAAGAATGATTTCCGTAACCCCCGAAGCCTTTTTATTGTGCGAAGAGGAAGCTTTTGTACTGAGTAATGAATTGTGTTTCCTTCCTTCAATATTTCCTTAATCGCAACCCCTTTGTATGTAGCCTTTTTTCAATGGGATAATTCAATTGATTTGATCGTGTTGGTAAATATCGTAATGGGTGAATGAGGAATGGTTTCGTCACTGTTTCTTTCTTCAATACTCCAAAAAGGCCGACAAAGATTCTATTATTGAATCATTGACAGACTTGGAATGATTAGCGACCGTAAGTAATTTCGTAGATCCAGCTCACGAGGGATTTTTTGTTGATAAACGAGGGAAAATGTATCTCTGCGAAAAGAGATGGAAATGACGACGAGTTGTTTGTCGAAGAAGAGAGAAATAACGAAAGGAGGTCGACGACTAGGTTGATGACCTGGTCTGTTGGTGGTTGGTCGTCGATTTGAGAGTTTAGGAGGTAATAATGAGGAGTGGGTGGTGGTCGTGGTGGTGGTGGTTGATGAAAAGGTTAGAAAAGAGGAAAATGAAATGGAGGAGAGGCGGAGGAGGATGGAGGTGGAGGCGTAGTTTTTCGTGGTAGTGAGAGTTGAGGTGGTAGTAGTAAATGGTGTAGTGTGAGGCAAGATAATAATAAAAATAGTAGTAATAATAGGAATAAGGTAGTTTCCAGGTTTAGTCAGGTTTGAGGTATGAATTAAGTGAATGGTCGAACTGTATTGTGGTTCTTTTTCTTTCCTCTCTTCCCTCTTTTCTCTCTTCTCTCTTCTCTCGTCTCTCGTCTCTTGTCTTTTAGTGGTAATATGTAATATGTAAGAGACGCCCAGGTGGTGACGAGTAACAATTGTTATTAAAGGGAGGAATGAAGGGTCTGATACCCAATCAATCAATCAATCAATGGATTTAGTGACTAGGCCTTTGAGCTTGGAAAATGTGTACTAGGTAGGAATAATGTAAAAGTAGTGCTCTCCAGCTCGTATTGAAAATAACAACAGAATGGCAAAATAGGTCAGTTGGTACGAGTACGAGTAGATGTGAATGAGGATGAGGATGAGAATGGTATATAGTATGACTATGAGGATCGGTCTTGTGAATAAGAATAAGAATGAGAATCATTATTTACTTGATCAATCCATCCCGTTCACTCGATCATTCATTCATTCCAGTTTCCAATTGCCCGTCTCCAGTCTCCAGTCTCCAGCTTTCAGTTTGATCTAATAGACTACCAACTACCTCTTCGATACCAGTCAATAACAGCTTTCCCAACCTTCCACCTAGGAGTAAGTCAATCCAAGAGAGAAAGAAGCATTCAATCTATTCTACCCAAGAGTATCCAAGAAATACCCGTGAATTCCGTATCATTTCTCTCTCCTTCGTTCTCTCCCTCTTCATTCTTTCCGGGATTAAAGTGGTGAGAGTGATTAATCAGTGGTGGCTGAGTTGATATTATAAGATTGAGATGAGATGAGAGCCATCGGATGCTGTCGTCGTATCTTGCGTGTTTACCTCTGTGTATTGACACTTCGGAATTCGTATCCCCGGTTGATATGAGTTATGAAGGATGCATCGGATGGGAAAGGATAGATTGAATGGAATGTACTTCAAGGTTATGTATGTATGTATTGTATGTATTGCCGACTGAATATACCTATCTACCGTGTATACTTTGTAGCAATATCAAAAAAGGACATGATTTAATCTGATTCTTCTCTCAGAAATACCGAGCGTATAATAAGGAATCTCTTTTCCCGTTTTCCTATTTTCCATTTGCCATTTGCCATTTGCCGTATACTTGCCTAGTACTTTCTCTCTCCCCATCCCTCTCCCTCTCTTCTCAACTATCTTATGTAACAAACCACTCACCATCTCCCCTTGTCTAGACCCAATCTCCCTCTCGGAATATGGGGGGATCTTTTCTCAGAGACCAAAAAAAAGATTCCAGGGGTGAACATCAACAGGGCTCTCGAAGACGTACCATGCAATGTATAAAATCATCTCCAAAACAGGGGCAAAGATATGCAAGATTCCACGAAACTCTGGGCGCATGGAGATCTCTCAGAGAAGAATGGAGAAGGAAAAATGGATTGGAAATTTGGGTCCTGTTTTGGCAACTGTTGGAAAAATGGAGTATCTGTATCAAGAGATCTGAGCAGTGAGTGAGGAGAAATTGGAATCAGAAATTGAAATTACTGCTGAATATTCATTGCTGATGTGGAATGAAAGTCTGATTCAAAGATTGATTACGTGGATAACAAATCCTACTATGGAGTCGAGGAAAGTGGATGATCTATACAATACCAATACCTACCTAGGATTCCATTCTCTAACTCCTCAACCGTCAGATATGTGACATGTAACCAACTACTCACGACTGCAAACAGCGGCAGAATGAAATCGATTTCAGATATGTATCGATCGTTTTCTTTCATACTTATGTGTCTTAGATATATCGGTACATACCTGGGAACGAAGTAGCTGAAATCAGAATAACCTCAAATGAATCAAATGAACCCATATATATATTAACCCATTTCGTTTCATCCAATCAAACCATCTCACACTCATACATATTTATTACCCCTCCGATACCTTAGATCTTCTTCTCGTATTCTTCACATCCTATCCAATCTCATTATCAATAAATCTCCCTACGAGGAAACACCCCTCAGTTCATCTTGGCATTCATTGTACGGAGTATCTAGATTTCGATATCAAATACAATCAATCAATCAATCAATCAATCCAAGAAAAACATCAAGTACGTCCTCTCTTCCTCAATGCCGTATTGTGAACATTCATCCGATCTCCCATCTCTAGCCATCTCACACCAACTTCCCACACTCCCACCTCTCGAATGGGCAATCCTCAGCATCAAACATCAAAACATCACTCGCCATACGCGTCAGCCAACCAAAAACAAATCATCACATCACCATACATACATCTCCATCCGTATGCAACGCCTCATGCATCATGACATCCGTGTACAGATCCGTTCCGGTTTCTAGACCAACTAATCCCATGCCTGGCCCATTGATCTAAATTTACATCAGCGAGTTTGCAATGCATATCACCTAGACTATCGCACAGAATATCGATATACACACAAACTCTGGTTTTGAGATAACGTAGATACTTTTCAATAGGTATTCAAAAAATGATTTTATACATTATCCTCCTCGACAAATTCCTTCCATCGATTCCATACCACCAGTATATCCCAAAACACATCAAACTCATCACCGAGTTCATTCCCATTCATTCATAACTCAAGCTCTCCAAATATACACACATCTGGAATAGAATATATTTTCCAAAATAACAATCACGTCTACAATAGTCCTACCTCTAAATCCCAATCCCAATCCCAATCCCAAATCCACCGGCAGTTATTTTTCATCCCTCAAATTCTATCTGAGAATGCCATGCCATGCATACCAAGTCCATACATACATATATACGCATCAAACCTAAAGCACATACACAAAGGAAAGAGAAAAACTTAAAACGGGAATGAGTAATGTTCGTGAGCTGCACAGCCTTCTTGAGGTGTTGTATCGTTTTATTTCATATCGTACATTAACCATCCCTCTATCCGTTGAATCTAAGGTTATCAAAACCTCAGACTTCCTATGTATATATATGTGTGTATGTAAAATAAAATAAAATAGGTGAATAAAATACATAGAATAAAATACATAGAACATCTACTCCCTACCGGTACGGTATATCCATCACTACACAAACCCCCGATCGAATCTCATCCCCATCACAATCCAGCACCTATCTAACCACCCTACTCCACCCTACCCATTCTCTCAATCCAATCCCGTTTTCCCAGTCCTCCCAATTCAATTCGTCAATTCGTCCATCCTCCATCCTCCAACCTCCATCCGAAATCCAGAATCCAGAATCCGAAAGCTGACCAGCACGCACCGCAATTCATTCATGATTAGTGATCTCTCTGTCCGAGTTCTCTGTGCTCAAATATCTATATCGTGTTCTCATTCCCTTTTCCCTTTTCCTATTTCCTATTTCCTATTTCCTATTTCCTATTTCCTATTTCCTATTTCCTATTTCCTATTTCCTATTTCCTATTTCGAATGTAAAAGAAAAGCTCGATTATTTCTTCGTCTTTTGTCTTCTGTTTTCGATATATAACTAAAAAAATAAAAGATGATATAAATTAACTTAACTTATTCTATATATTTAGATTTATTATCAGATCTCTATCCCTTCATTTCATCACACAACAAACATACTCACAAAATCCAACACAGCACAACTCACAAAACTCACTACCGTACATCACAACAACATCACGTGACAACACATTCCCACCCATTCCCCAACATATATGCACGCCCCAAATTACGATACAAATTTACAATACTAGTACACCATCCGTCGATCAAACAATCCTCAAACTCTCTCTCTCTACTCAATGCGCATGCACGCACGTATATAAATGTATGTATGTATGTATGTGTGTAACATATGCTATGTCGATCAATCAAAACGTCAAACCCTTTTATATTATTTTTTTGAGGTAAGTGAGTTGAGTTGAATGAAGTTTAGTGAGTTTTTGTATTAGATTTATTAGATTTTATTTATTTTATTTTATTTTATTTTATTTTATTATTTATTTTATTTTATTTTATTTTATTTTATTTATTTTATTTTATTTTATTTTATTTTATTTTATTTTATTTTATTTATTTTATTTTATTTTATTTTATTTTATTTTATTTTATTTATTATTTATTTTATATTTTATTTTATTTTATTTTATTTTATTTGTTATTTTATTTTATTTTATTTATTTTATTTTATTTTATTTATTTATTTTATTTATTTTATTTTATTTTATTTTATTTTATTTATTTTATTTTATTTTATTTTATTTTATTTTATTTATTTTATTTTATTTTATTTTATTTATTTATTTTATTTATTTTATTTTATTTTATTTTATTTTATTTTATTTTATTTATTTTATTTATTTTATTTATTTTATTTATTTTATTTTATTTTATTTTATTTATTTTATTTTATTTTATTTTATTTTATTTATTTTATTTTATTTTCTTTTATTTTATTTTATTTTATTTTATTTTATTTTATTTTGTATTATTTTATTTTTGTATGTTTTATTTTTTATGTTTTATTTTTGTATTTTTTATTACTATGTGTATGTATATGTAAGGGATATTTTGTTTTATGATGGAAAATATATGGTATGGTATGGTTTGGTATGGTATGTTAGTATAAGTTATCTGATTTGATCTGATCTGATCAAGTAGTTAACTTATACAATCCAGTCCAATCCGATCCGATCCGATAAATTAACTAAATAAATCAATCAATCACTTGATGGAATAATCAAAAGCGAATCGAATTCGTGTAGAAAATTCTTTTCCTTTCCTTTCCTTTCTTTCGCTAGCTAGCTATCCGCTCTTCTGATTCAATTCATACAATTCAGTACCTATCTACGGAGTACAAAGCACCGGATCAAATCAAAAATCGAGCGATTGTGGTTCAAGAGGAAGAAGAAAAAGAAAAAGAAAAAGAAGAAGAAGAAGAAGTTTTCTCTTCTCTTGCTCTTCTTTTAGCATTGTATCGGAATGCCGGATTATGATGGATGATAAATGGCCAGCGGCTATTTTTAGGTGCATATGGATGCGGATGCATGCATGGAATGAGGAAGGATGAGATGAGGATGAGGATGAGGATGAAAATGAAGATAAATGACACGTGATGAGTGGGCGATGGGGATGGGGATGGAGATTGTGTGTTGTGTTTGTTTTGAGAGGGGGAGTAGTGTTTGAGGATTTGGATAGGAATGGGGATGGGGATGGGGATGAACAGGTTCTTGAGATTGAGAAGTATAGATTGATGAATAGATAGATAGATAGATAGATAGATGTATGTGGGTTTGTGGATTTATTAGATGGTGGGAATGTGTTTCTTTTCTATTAGTCGAATGATATATAGTTGCTCTCTCTCTCTCTCTCTCTCTCTTTCTTGGTTGGAAAAGCGAGGAGAGCTTTTTGGTATTTGTATTGTATTTCTGTTTGGAGAAGTGATATGGGAAATTTTTCAATTGTTCTTTTTAAAAATAAAAAAATTCTCTTCTTCTTCTTCTTCTTCTTCTTCTTCTTCCTCTTTTTCAATAAAGGAAAGGCAGATACTTAAGATCTAAAGATTGAAGAAAATCAATAAATACTGGGAGGAAGTAACGAGATGGATGACAAAATGTGGATTGAGTAAGTTATATATATTGAGATAGATACTCTCTTGTGGTTTTATTACACCCTCTTGTTTTCAATTTGTTGCGCTTGGTTTGCCTTCACCTTTTCTGTCTATTGTAGATGTGGGTTTGTGGGTTTATTTGGATGATGGGAATATGGATTTATTTGGATGGTGGGAATGTGGTGGGAATATGATGGGAACGTGTTTCTTTTTAATCAATCGGATGGTATATAGTCTCTGTTTTGATTGGGAAGGGGAGGGGGGAAGCAAAGGGAGTTTTTTTGTATTTGGAGAGTGTTGTGTTGTGTTTGGAGAAGTGGTGTTGGAAATCTTTTTTTCTTCTTGTTCTTTCTCTACTTCTTCCTCTTCTGTTTTATTTCCTCCTCTTCTTTTTCCAGCACAGTAGAGGCAACAGAATTGAGGAAGTGATCAGAGGGCAGAAAGGAGATCTTGTGGGTGTAGTAAGATACTCTCTTACCTTTCTTTTTAATTGTATTGTGCATAGTCTGCCTCCACGGCAGTGGCCCCCGGAGGGCCAGCGGAGCGTCATTTCATCGCTCGTCTAAGTAGACTGTTTTATTTCAATTAAATGTTAAGATATACTTGAATTAGTGTTCAGCCTTATCATGTTTCCTCTCTCGATTCTTTACTGCTGTCATGATTGACCTTGCAGTCAAAGATGTCTCATTTCTCTGTTCGCAAGATCACAACATCGTCTAGTTCAAAGTTGGGTTTATCATTTCATTCATGATACTTTACTTTTCAATTCATCTATCTCATCCCGTATCTTCATGTTACGAGCAATCACAAGGTCTCAAACAACTAAAATTTGAAAACAATCTTTGAATGTTTTCTTGATATAATTATATCGATCTCCTGAAACAAAATACATAAGTATGTACGAATCGAGCAGGAGAAATGTTTTCCATAGATCAACTATTGGTCCATCAATCCAAATGTTGTAATGAGAATGCTCACTCAATAGCCTGCTATCATATTCTCAGCGCCACCAACATATAGTGTATACCATGCATAAGCGGAGATAGATACGGAATTAATAATACCGTGCGGTTAGAATCTTATGAATTGTGACTTGGAAGCTCTAGAAAAGTGGCCATTGTCACCGAATATGATTCTAACCGTTGGATGATGATGATGATGACTAGTCAAAATTTCTTTTAGAAAGAAAAGAGTGTTTAAAGGGATTGTTCTTTGATTCTACTCATGAGACCTCTTGCATTCGAAACCAGAATTATCAGAGCCAAATTTGGAGAAGGTAGCAGCAGCCGCTGGCTACCGTATTGTGACTTTTTGACACTTTGACTTGTTGCTTAATGGCACAAACGTCGGCTCAGTCCTAGTGTTGGGATATGACCGTCGGATCATATTGATCAATCGGCTTTCCCAAAATCAGGTATTATATCAATCATAATATATCATCCTACATTAACCTCATTCAAAGCAATCAAAATCATGTATTTGATATTATCCAAAGTTTATATTCTAATAATAATATATCTTTGATATTCCCTGATATAATACTGTTATTATACAATATTCCATCCGACATCAAGCGATTGATTACTTTTGTTATGTCAAATAGACTCATTTCATACTCATAACATGAGCACCACATCCAATCCCCATCCCTCCCTCCTCAATTCATATTCAAAGCCATCGATCCATCCGAGTTACGCCATATCCGCGCACGACCCAAAAACTCCCTTAAGATTATCGTGAAGACACTCGGCGGAAATTTTATCTCATCACACTTTCTTATATCTGTCGAGCTCGTCCTCTTCTTGCTCCCCGGTGCGAAAACAGCGCATGTGCGTGGGAGTTTAATGGAAGCTGGGTAGGTGTCCCTCTCACTCAATAAGATATGACTGATCAGGCCGTTTTTCTTTTGTAAATTCTTCAGAGAAAAATCATTTCCGCTGTGTTTTAATCGCTTTCGTGGACTGGTACTGAGGTCACCCATCTACCACTTTCAAGTTGAGCTGATGCTATCTACTCGGAGTCGTCGATATGATTGTTTTGTTTCTGCTTTGGTTGTTCAATATGCTTCTGCGTTTTTTCTCCCGGGGTTGAGGTTTGAGGTTTAATGGTGTATGAATGTGGTCTTTATCTTTGTCTTTGTCTTTATTTTTGTTATGTTCTTAGGTTGTGCTGTGCTGTGACGTGACTGGAAGAATGGTATGATGATTTCTGAGTAGGTGGCGTGAGTGGTTTGCTAGGGGGTATGGTATTGCTAGGCAATACTATCACCTATGACGCCTCGAGGACGCTGTGTGAATAAATTGGTTTTGCAATATCGTTTGTGGATCGTCTCTTGTGTGAGAGCAATTGTTGGTGTTTTTCTCTCTATGGCAGAATTCTTCATGGTCTGGCTTGTCTTGACTGGGCGTGATGATCTATTGGTGGGTAGTGGTTTTTCTTGAATCTTACTGCTGTGGATGGAGCAAGTATTTTGATTTGATAGAACCGATTGTGGAAGGAGAGCTTATGAGAAAGGATTCGATGTGGGGTTTCTGCTTCTGGGACTGCTTTTTTTCGTGGGTTGTTTATTAATAGTTTTATAGTCTTTACCACTTAATCAATGTTTAACTTCAAATACTCTATTAATATTTCTGAAATGAAGCATTGAATCGTGTACTATCCTGCCAACATTTTATATAATTATGGGCAGTTGCAAGGGCATGCATAAATATTCCCCATTTCTGGGGTATATTCTGGAACTTGGTGACGAGGACGCTCATAGCTGCGATTATGGTCTTCGCCAATTGCTTGTGCATGGCCGGTTCCTTGAGAAATATATTTGACCGGATGGGAATGAATTTACCGGTATTACTGGGATCATCCATTACAAATGGTTCGGTACCATGTACTTTGCAGTACATATACCCAGCAGCAATGAGCTTGTGTGTGCGGGTTCTGACGAATCTTGGACAATTGCCAGGCAGATTGATAAGAAATTATAGCATATAGCCTCGAACTAATGCCATGTGTACATCGAATTGATTGCCTCGGTGAGTTAGAGTTGCGAACTTGATCTAACGGTCAAGTCATGACCAGATAGAGCTAATCACTTGATGTTAAATCATATTATATGATTATAATACTATATAATCTGAAGTTTTTGATTTCAAATAGAAATAATTACGTGATTCAAAATTAGATTACTATTTGATACTATTATAGTTGATAGTCGAAAATGCAGTTGACAGATATGGTCTGACAGTTCAAGTTGGTTCACAACTCTACATTGAGTTCCGTACTGCTCCTCTTTCCGATGTAGCAAGTGCTAATTCAGACTTATGAACATCAATCGCTTCATATATGAATACTAGGGTTGTGAAACGATCACCAAATCATATTGCACTATCAGATCATATTGGCCAAACGCATTTTCTATATCAACCGTTATCAAAGTTAGTATAGTATATAGACTGATTTTGAATCATGTAATTAATTCTATTTAAAGATTCAAATTCAAACTCAAATTCAGATTCAAATTATATAATAATATAACATAAAAATATAGTATATGACTTGATATTGAGCGATTAACTTTGTTAGATCAAATGAAGTTACATTATTGGTTATAACTTGATTGCCAGATCAAATCCGCAACCCTATTGAATGCAAGTATATTCAAATTTGACAAATCCTGGTTTCTGTACTGCCTCATGAGGTTACAATAGATTGCTAAGGCTTATATCCTTTTCATCTCCGACCCAAGGTAGGACAGGATGGCGTACTCTTCGTAGGGTAGGTAGTAGAATCGACGGATACGAATATTGCTTTACGTCTTGGATTTACCAACGTTCATGAGGTGGATGTTTGGAGCTTTCATGATTTATGAAGCCACAGATGTGGTCATGAATGTGACTTCAGTACAATAGTAGACCAGTAACGAGCGGTCAAACTTTCGAATGTCATCGAGGGTGATCCTACACGAATAGGGGACACTTCGCTTGTCTTAGCATGTTTTTGTCAGGTCATCTATAGAGCATTACGTTTTTACAACGGGGAATTACTCTCCGGTGGAGTTTTCACTCTCGGAATCCCGAAATAGATCATCGGATGCCAAGCCCGTATCTAAAGCTTAAATTCAAGCATGTTGTTCCGATTCATTTCTGAAGGGCGTGAAGGGTTCTAACTTCTTGGCCAAATGTCACTCCTCATTATCAAGGGGGATCTTTGTATGCGCTCCATTAAGTTCTGCAACGCTAGGGTCTTGGCTGCTCAGACTGTGCTCTATGCTTAAGATGAAACTGGACCCTTGCGCCCCACCCAATATGGGCAAGGTACCGAGAGTCATCCCTTCATTACCGCACTCCATGCCCGCAATAGCTCTTTCTCTATCACGTTACTCGTGCCACTACAAAATTGAGTTTGTTGACCTTTAGATTGAATAATGGCTGTGCAAATTGTAATTCTTGCATCTCTGCTCCATTACTGGAAGGTTCATCGTGTTGGGGGAAAGCGGTGATTAGCCTAAACAATGTAACACTTCTACATAAGATGATCTAGTACTTGTGTATTGTTCCCCAGACTACATTCGCTTGTCTGGAAAAAATGTCGTTTCTTCCCACTGCTCAATGGCGTGAACGTGTTAGTCGTCAGACTTCAGCACTATTGAGAAAAACTTCCTCCTGTTTCTCAGATCACCATGGGCAACTCTTTTTCGCGCATTGATCCTGCCAATCTTTTTCACCGCACTTATTTGTTCTGGTGGAAAACTCTCAAATATTGCAGAGGCGACGAGCGAAGGTGGAATTGCCGACTCTTCACAGCAGATCAAAAGTCTGAAACAAGCGCTGGATGATGTTCCCCTCAAGAAACTTGTTCTATGCCGGAATGGACTCAATGGAACGGATGTCAATTCGATCATAGATACTGCGGTACAACGCCTCAGCTTGGACAGGTGGGTTGCTATTGACGACGTGGACGACTTGTATTACAACTGTCTACAATCACTGACTGGCATATCCAACTGCTTCGCTGCTGTCATCTTCACTTCAATCAATGCTACCAATGTTGATTATATCATCGCCACCGACAGCGCTACAAGCTTAACGAACACCGACTTTGCAAAGCATGAATCCTTAAGCAACGACCGCCTTCTGCCACTACAGTGGGCTATCGATTCTAGCATTGGAAGCTTTACTACAACTACTCCGCCATCTGAACTTCCCTGGTCTGGATATTTCGGCGATCAAGCAACGGATTCAACATCACTTGCCACAACGTCTTGGTTTGTGGTGTTCTACTACTTCGTCGCTCCGACATTTCTCCTCGCTTTGATTGGCGTTGTTTACCATGCCAGTCTATTCGTGGCATCGGAAAGAGAAATGAGAATGATCGAACTTCTGGATGCACAAACATGCACGAAAACACCGCGAATTGTCTCCACCATTGCTTCTTTTGTTGCACTTTACTCTCCAGGATGGCTCATTTGCTCCATTCTCATGACCCAGCTTCTCTTCACGCGTTTCTCGGATGCCCTCCTCCTGTTCCTCACACTAATAGCTGGGACATCTCTCACTGTGGTAAGTAAATGTTTCCTGTTATCACATCAAAAATTCTTCAGGAATCCAGACCTGAGGAATTCAATTCAAGATTCACTTCTTTTAAATGCAGCCTTTAAGATACATATGTTCAGTTCCAGCTTCAGCTCTATAATCTTTGCTAATACTATTGCAGTGGTCACTGTTCTTATCCTCATTTTTCAGGAAAGCCCAGCTAGCAGGACTCTATGCTTCCATTCTCACATTCACGTTGGCCTTCGGCATTGTAGCGTTCGTATTCAGCGACACCCCAGATTATACCACGATCACAATCCTAAGTGCCTTATTTCCTCCATTTACCTACGCGACTCTCATCGCCGACGTTGCACGGGCCGAGGAACACCTCGCCAGCTTTTCGCTTCTGAAGTCCACCACTACTACCTCTGATAGTCAAGCTTTCACTCCGCAAGTCACTGGCTACCTGTATATCGTATTCTTCTGTGCCCAAATAGCGGTTTACACTGCTGCGTGTTTTGCAGTCGAACACTACAAATGGAGTGTGAAGAGAAGCTACGATGAGATCGATTCGTCTAGTGACATTGCAGTACGCTGCACCGAGCTTTCGAAGACTTTCAAAGCAAGCCGTCGATGGTACTGGCCATGGAGCACTGTGGGAAGCAGCCATCTTGCTGTGAACAGTTTGAATCTTGAATTGAAGACGGGTTCAGTCAACTTTCTGCTCGGGCCAAATGGGGGAGGTAAAACAACGACGCTGAAATGTGTCGCGGGCATCATACCTGCGGACAAAAGTTCTCGACTGGAGATCAATCAAAATGCCACGTTTTTTGGCGTCTGCCCCCAGCATAATGTAATTATTACTCCTTCCAATTATGTGCCGAGCTAATATTTGTAGGTTTTCTGGGAGAGACTGACGGTTGCCCTTTTGGAAAAGATTTTATCATAGGCGTTTCGTAAAGCGGTCGATCCAAATTACCATGAGCGGCGGGTGTAATATTAATTCTTCGTACTGCTTGAAAGCGCTCCAAGACGTACGTCAATGCATTGATATCAGCCCCAGATCTTAGCACTCCCTCCTGCTGCTCTAGAAGCGTCTCGTAGTAACTCCATGATTCAGAAAATGGCAAAAACTTTCGTGCCTTTGGCCTTCTTCTGTCTCTTCTG
This sequence comes from Botrytis aclada, assembly GCA_014898285.1. Taxonomy (NCBI): domain Eukaryota; kingdom Fungi; phylum Ascomycota; class Leotiomycetes; order Helotiales; family Sclerotiniaceae; genus Botrytis; species Botrytis aclada. The sequence goes on from RCSV01000008.1 coordinate 2,630,159, forward strand.
AGCTTTTTTAAATTCTCAATATTGTCCTTGCAAGCTCGTATAAGCCAGGTTGGAGGGTCACCTTCCGCCGAGGGAGATTCTGCTAGCATATGAATTGCTTTCATTAGGCCTCACTGTTTCATGGACAAGTAGATCATCATCCCATATGATCTCTTGAACTCCTTTGCGAAATTTTTCGTTGTCAGCAATTGCTTTTGCAATAAAATACGATGGCAGTGAGAAGCTCAGGGATGAGGAACACGAGATTGAATTTGAATGACGAGTTGGCCATGATGATTGCAATATCTGAGGATAGGTTAATTCATTTAGGGACGAAGAGGGAAGTGGTTGGCTTTGGACTGGTTGATTTATGCTAAACCCTACTGGAAGATTATCTGAATACAATCTGAAGTCAAACTCGAGAAAAATCAAAATATAAGAAAAGTCAACATTTGTTTGGCATTTTTTACAGAGAACAAAACAAACAGAATCGCGGTCTCAAAGAGGCTCACAATCTACGCTCTTTTCTTCTGTAAAAAGAGTCTCAATATCATTGTAATATACACTGCATAAACCCCTTTATTCTTCGTCCTCATTTTCTTTATCTTCCGGTCCCGGGACCTTCAATTCCATCGACTATACAAATCATATATTGTACATTCTCTCACTGATGATTACACAAACCCAATACCATTCATTAACTTACCAAACAGTGGATCCCTCACTCCCTCACTCCCTCACTCATCACGAACCATCCACCCACGCCACCCCACACACCCCGCTTCCACAAAACTTTCCTCCCCTCTCCCTTTCACATTCACCTCAAAAACAGCACAACAGCACAACATCCATCACTCAACCCTACCTCCCCCTCCAAAAATCTAACCTCCGCTACCATCCATGCAGCAAAAGCCCAAGACCAAAAAAGCAAAAGTGGTAATTTCCGAATCCGGGAATCGAACCCGGGGCTACTCGGTGCATTGTCATCCAATACGACAATGAAAGCGAGTTATGTTAACCCCTACACTAATTCGGACGAGTTTTTGATGGAGGAAGACCTGACATTTGTATATATATTCGCAATGACAAATTTACAGGGAGGAGAGATGGAACACAAAACAAACAGGATAGATCATTCAAAAGTCGCGAGACGAATCAGATATCCATTTGTCAGTCCATCAACATCAATCAATCAAAGTAACTTACCTATATATACTTCGCAAATCAATCAGCACGAAGCGGATCGGATTATGGGTCGGTAGCTCCCCTCTTCCTACTCCTTCCTGCTCAAAAGCCTTCATTCATATCTTGTACACAAATCACAAATCACATCTATATCGATCTACATCTTCATTTACCACACATTGCCTTCTCCACTTCCATACTTCCACCATTCCGCCATTCCGCCATTCCGCCATTCCACAATTCCAAAGTATGCATATAAATAGAAAGCGATTATTTCCAACACTATATCTAATGAATTTCTCTATCCATTTATACATATCTATTTACCCATTTATCCATCCACACACATCTATCTTCCCATCTTCCCATCTTCCCCCCCTCTTCCTATATTTCCATTCTCTTATTCCCTCCCCAACCTCACTTTATCTACAACAAAATAATATCTCCTTACCCACCCATCCCGATGATATCAAATTCAAACTCGCATTCCTAGCTACTCATCGATGCATCAAATCAAACCAAATCAAATCAAACCGAAAAAGTTCAGTTACCAATATACTTTTCATTTCAAATTTTCATCTATTCTGTTCTGTTCTGTTCTTCCAGATCCATCACATCTATATTCCTCTCTCCATACCTTAATCGATCCAGATTCATGCACCTATAAATCTACGCATATAAACATAAACCCCAATGCATACACACTATAGAGGAAAACAATAACTCCTAAACCCATATTCTATTAAAGAAAAAATGTCATTCTCGAGTGCTAACACATCGATCGCATCATGACGTGAAAGAAAGAAATACCATTTCCTCTTCCGAACCCCCTTCCTTTCCCAACCCACCCATAATCATCCTTTTCCCTTGCCCTTGCCCTTATAATTCGGCTGCCTCTCATAAGCATTCGGACTTCTTTTCCTCTCTTTACCCTTTCCCTTTCCTTTGCCATGTCCACATCCATCTCCATGTTCATGATCATGATCATGTCCACCACCTTTCCCTCCACCTCCAGAAGGTTTCGCGCTCCCATCATCATCATCACTACTACTATCATCGCTATCACTCGAACTTTCGTCCGATGATTCATCGATAGCTCGTGGAGCGTGGTATATACAACAAACTATTTTACTTCGTTAGTGCACCATTCCAAGAAAAATACTAATCCTTGATATTCCCCCTCTTCCCTTTCTTCCTTGAATCAAAACTCTCGAATCACAAATCACAAAGACTCCAAAGAATAGAGAAATAAAACAAAATACCTTTACTCTTCTTCCTTCCCAACCCTTCATTATCCACCACATCTTCCGCCCACTGAATCCTCCTTCCTCTTCCTAACCCTGTTTCTCCATCCGCGCTACTTTCACTCTCTGTATTTGGCGCACCTCTTAAACGTAAAACCGGTGTGTTTGTATTCGATTGTGATTGCGTGATCGTTAAACTTCCACGATTCTGTGGAGCCGTTTGTGCTTGTCCTTGAATCCGGGTTTGTGTTCGGCCGGCAGGAGGGGTAGAAGTTGAAGCCATTATTATGACGGAGTTGATGAATTATTTGAGGGAGAAAACCCGTATGCGTAAGTGACTGAATGTCGTGATAAAGTAGGTAAATAGGTATGTGTATTCCGATGATAGCGCAGAGAGTATTCCAAATATATGTTGCTCGCAGATATCTTCTGTTCCTTCTTCCTCTTGTTCCTTATCCGTCTTTACTACCACTTTTCGCAATAAATATCGTAATAAACCCACTTCACAAACTCTCGCAATCTTTTCTCTTCGATCTTCAAGGATGCTCTGGTTTCTCAAAATGTGATCCTGTCTGCTGGTGTTCGATAATCTTTCTTATCCCAAGATCTCTGTTGTAAATCCACGTCCTCTTTCCTATCATATGATATCGTATCTTGTGGTGTCGTATCGTGGCGTATCGTATCGTATCGTATCTTATCCCACCAAATGACACTCTCCGTCGTAATCCTCGACCAATAAATCTTCCTCGCAGAAGCTAGAATCTCAGAACCGCGTGAACGCAGACGCAGACGCAGACGCAGACGCAATCGTAAAATCCCGCCCAACTTCTTCCAAATCTCTCACAAGTCCTCTTCAAAGTCCGCCACACAAATCTCTCCACTCCGTAAATTCTTTCCCTATTTTTCTCGACTTCTTTCTCGTCTTTGTATTCGAGATTCGGATGCGAAAAATATGCGACGAGTTCGAGTCTTCGAAGTGGGTAATCGAAGTAATCTGATTCTTCCCGAAACACCTTGTTCTTTTCCTCCCTATTATCTTTCCTATCCTTCTTCTCCTATCGTTCTTTTCCCTCCGATCTTATGTCCTTACCCTTATAACCTCTGTATCCCCTCTCTATTCAATACCAATACCAATACCAATACCAAACCACTCAACACATCAACCAACCAAACAAACAAGCCACCTTTCTTCCAACTTTCAAATCAAATCTCCCCAAAAAGTAAGCAAGTGAAGTAAAGTAAAGTAACCCCAAAGTTTCCCAACTCAAAAAAAATCCCAATCCCAATCCCAATCTTCAGCCCCACGTATGCAACACGTATGCAAGCAAGTCTTTGCAATCCCAATCCCAAACTCAAAATCCCAAACTCAAAATTTTAAATCTTAAATTTAAACTTTATGCTTTGCTTTGCTTTGCTTTGCTTTTGAGGCTTCGGTCATGTATGTCATGTCATGTATGTCATGTGTGTCATGTGTGTCATGTCATCCATCACACAACCCCTCTTACAAAAATATCCGAGGCTAAGGCTGAGGCTGAAGCTGAGGCTGATGATTGAGCTAGTTATGTTGTCTATGGCTTGGCCTTGCCTTGTGATTTAATCTGATCTGATCTGATTTTTTCAGCTAGCCACGTAGATATCAATGCGATCGATGGATTATAAAATCTAGACTGGACTGGACTGCACTAGCCTATACTGGATTGAGCTCTGTAATTATGAAATAGAATGAATAAACAAATAAATATTCTTTATTCATTCCCTTCCATTTTGATATATATCAACGAAATATCTATATTTATCTAATGAAAATTACAGACTAATAAGGGTATATTCTGCTCTGCAGCTATTCTCGGTATCGCCAATGTGAGGGTTACTTAGATAGGAAATCTCCAGGACCCAGATTGTATCTTCAGTATACAAAGCAAATTATACCTCCCCTCCCTTGAAACAAGTGCAACAGTCGAATATTCATTACTCATAACCCATCATCAATCAATCATAACTCATAAGCCCAAACCCACCCCCAAACCCATCCACATGCACATCCACACCCTCACCAAGCCAACCACCCAAGCAGCACCCCCCAACCCAGCATTCCACCTCCCAAACCCCCAACCCTAACTCTTCCCCCCATCCCCGGAACCTCTTTCTGAAGCACCTTCGTCATCGTAGCCGTCGCCTCCACACTCACACTCTCACAACTAGCCGTTCCACAAGCCCACCCACTGGGACAACAATCACCTCCCAGACTAGCCGCGCAACTCGTCCAACCCGTTGCACACGCTCCTGTTGCCGAAGTAAGTGTTGCTGCCGATCCCACCGGAACCGCTACTGTAATTCCACTACTAACGATTGTCGTTGATGATGTCGCGGGACAGGATGTCGTATCGCAATTTCGACCCGTTCGACAACATCCTCCTTGATAATGTGCCGAGCAGGCATAGAAGCCCGTGGGACATGTATCTTGAGTAATTGTTGAAGAGGCAGTTGTAGTCGTAGTTGAGGAATCACCTGTCGGACGAACTGGCACGACTCCCGAAGCAGATGTAGTTGTACTAATCGGAGGTGAACTTTGAGAAACGGTACTCGATACGCTTGAAGATTGTGTACTGGTAATTGTCGTAATCTGAATCGTAGTCGTTGGGGTCGACGAAATAACAGTAAAAGTTTTGGTCGTCGTAACAACGATCACAAGTGATGGATTGATCACACATCCAATAGAAGCACATACATAATTTGGTATGCAGCAACCTCCTCCTACATCATCCGCACACGGTGTATTTGGCGAAGCGCAATTCGTGATAGTTCCTCCGCAATTACCTCCACGAGGACAACATCCTACGGGTCCCAATCCCGTATCTGTGATTTGAAAACACGTTTCATCGGTTGCGCAACAACTATTTGGATATCCGATTGATGAACAATTCGATGTTCCAGTAGGACATTTAAAATCTCTTTTCTCCAGCATAGCCAACGCGGCAGCCGCATCCTTTTTGCGAGCTCGAATGTTTTCATAATCCAAGAGACCCGAATGATCTTCTGTATGCAAGGCAAATGGCGTTCTGAAAGAAACAGGAATTGTCGAATTCGCAAGTGATCTAGCCTCCTCCTTCAAATCTCTTTCCCTCAGAACCTTATCCCTCCCATCCAAATTCACAAGCGTATCCCCATCTCCAAATCTCCAATATTCCATGTAGAATTTTTCTCCTTCATCCTCACTCATTTTCAGAATCCCAACCGGACTTTTCGCAACTACTACACCACTCCCCTCCACCCCTTCATCTCTTTCCCTCCTCGCAGATCCATAAATCCACTCTTTAACATGAATCCAATCACGAGGCCATTGAGCCCGTACTCGATTATCATGAATATCAATCGCCTGTACCAAATTCGTCTGCGAAACCAACAAGATCAAAATCGAAGTCGGAAGACTTAAAATCTTCGCCGGGAGACGCATTTCGAGAATGGCTTGCTTATCCAGCCAGCTCCCGATTTGAAAATTGATAGCGGAGTGGAGACTACGTAATCGATATCAATACCAGGATTAGCTTTCGAGAGCTTTGGAGCTCGTGGAGCTGTATCGGTAGATCAATGCAAAGCAGTGACGCATACAAAATCGCAACAAATCAAATTGACAAGTGGAAGGAAGCTTCTTTTAAGGATTATGCAAGTAAGAAGTCTGCAGTCGCAGTAGAAATAGAAAAGCAGAAAGCTCTCCCAAGAACGAGGCTGGAAAGGAAGAAAACCAAGAATCAAAATGGGATTGATGCACCAACTGGATGGTACGAGGTAGGTATCCAAGCAGATGGTAAGAATCTCCGGTGGCTGGGATGCGAAGTTATGGATTAGTTCTGGTAAGATGGGATGGTTAGCAAATACATCTGTACATAAATACAAACAAACATACGACACACGACGGGTGAAACGTTATATAAGGTTAATCACTCCTGGGTATACAAATAATCCCATACGATTCACTAACTTCGGATCTCACCTCTCTCCTCTCCTCTCTAACCTTCACAAAACATTCAAAACTTCCCCAGTAGAAACATAAGCATAAACCATCACCCTCCCAAATCTCCCCCCAAACCCCAAAATCCAATTCATGAATCCCATCCCCCCAAATAGCAAAAGATCACCACTTTTAAATCCTTGTTCTTACCCAAAACATATCTACCCACCCACCTACCCATCTACCCCTCCACCAACCTATCCATTCATCTATCCTCATCCCCCCCGCTCCCTCCCGGTGAGCTGCGCCGCGCCAAGTAAGCCCTGCATACTTCCTACATACTTTATTTCACACTTCACACCTCATACTTTACACAAAAGACATTCACCATAACCATCAACCCCTCATTCTACCACATCCACTCCACAATTCATTTCCTCACCATCACCATCGACATTCATCCAGACATATTGTTTAACATACAATAAAAATAACCTTAAGCTCCCTTCAAATCGCTTCCTCCTACATCAACCCTCAAAAACCACAACCCAACCCGAACTCAACTCAATCCAACTCCTAGAAATCCAAGGACCAAGAAACTATTTTAAACAGAAACAGAAACGGAATAGTTAACCAAGTTAATCATTCACACAAGGATAATCTAAGGTTAATCGTCCTTTATTTATCTATTCAATTCTCGAAATCTCTCCTCGATATCCATCCCATCCATTCATTTCATCCATTTTATATCACAACCTTCCAACGACCTTCAAATCTATCTATTTCTTGATTCCGATTTCATTTTCATTTTGATTCCTCGCAAGCCTCAATCCTCCCACTCCTCCTACTCCTCTCCCCCTTTCTCCTCCCTCTTCTCCCCCCCCAAAGAAACCATGCCCCGCACCGACGAAGCAACCGCCTTCTACCACTCCGTCTACAGCGCCATCCAAGAGATTCCCTATGGAAAAGTGACTACATACGGTCATATTGCGCGATTAATTGGGACGCGTGAGTTTGCCCTCCCCCTCCCTTTTCCCTTTCCCATCAACCGTCCTCTCCCTCCCCCAAATCCCGTACCCCAATCCCTCCACAAACCCCCAATCCCTCCACACACACACAAATCCCCGCACCCCGCACCCCGCTCACCCCTCTCCCTCCCTCCCAGCCAATCGCCCCCGCCAAGTAGGAATCTGTCTCAAGCATCTCCCAAGCTTGGCCTCCACCTCTCCGAGTTCTTCCACCAGCTCCCCCTTCCACAACGGAAATGTGCCCTGGCAACGAGTGATCAATGCAAAGGGGGAGATAAGTCCACGGTGTGTATTTATTTAGTTTTTCTCTTTTCTCTTTACCCTTCCCTCATCAAAGATCCTCTTCCCCCTCCTCTCCCTCTCCTCCTCCCCCTCTTCCTCTCCCCCCCTCCTATCCACCAAACCATCTCACTACCCCCCCCCCCCCAAAACCCAACTAACTCCTCCTCCCCTTCTCCCCCCAAAAGATCCCACCCCTCCGGTGCTCAAATCCAAGCCGCTATGCTGCGTAGTGAAGGGGTCGAGGTAACGATTGGTTCTCGTGGGTATTGATTTCATTGTGTCCTTCTCCTCCTCCTCTCTCATCCCCTCCTCTCTCATCCCCTCCTCTCTCATCCCCTCCTCTCTTTCCTCCCCTTCCCCCATCTCTCCAATCCCCCTAATAACTCCACCCTAGTAAACACCCACCACATCTCCCTCCCCACCTACGGCTGGTTCCCGCGCCAACTCCCCAGCGAAGAAGCCGCCGGTCTGGCCGCCCCTATTAATTCGGATTCCGAGTCTGAGTCTGCGTCTGATTCTGAAGCTGGAGGTGAATCTTAGTATAATGCTACTGATAATTCCGATTCGGAATTCGAATTTCAACATAATCCTACATGTGAATCGGGAGGTGAATCCGATTCGGAATCCGAGTTGGAATCTCAGCATAATTCTGACCCTGAACACAATTCTGAATGTGAATCCGAATCTCCTTCTTATTAACATCCTTCAAAATCCCAATCCCAATCCAGATTCAGACTCGAAACCTAAAGCAAAAAGTGATTCGACATCGGAATCTGAATTCCAATCTCCTTCCTTCCTAATATCCTTCCTTCTCCACATCCTTCCAATCCAGATTTGAGTTTCCAATCCCGATTCAGATTCAGATTCAGATTCAGAATCTTCACGATGCGTGCGGGAGATGGAGATGGAGATGGAGATGGAGATGGAGATGGAGATGGAGATGGAGATGGATGTGAGGAGGTTACTATTATATGATTATCGATACCGATCGATTAAGTTACTGAAAGGTGGAAAATGATATGATGATGTGAATATGGTTATGGTTATGGATATAGATATCGATATCAATCAATGAATGAATAAATAAATGATTACGTTTGTTTATTGGTTTGTTGGTTTATGTGTATGTTTCCCTATTTGTATATTTGCCACTTACTTCTCTGTATATGTATTTGTATACCGTATACCGTATACCGTATACCTATATCAGCAATTAACAGATCAGATCAAGGAAGGGGAGGGCAGAATGAAAAGGTATATAATATAAATAAATGAGTGTAGTGTTTTGAAGAATGATTCAGATCAAGGAAGGGAGGGCAGAATGAAAAGGTGCATGGCATGAATGGATGAGTGTAGTGTTCTGGAGAATAATCAAAATCATGGTTAAAATCGAAAACACTATTCAACTCAGTACATCGCCTTACATCACCTTCCATCGCCTCACATCATACATACATATCAAATCACATCATATCAAAAACTAAAAATGGTGATGGAATAGTGTTTATGCATAAAATCTAAAGCCATGTAAGATACATAACCACAATAGCAGTAGAAAAGTATAATTCACTACCCCATCAACAAAAAATTCTTTATAATTCATTCATTCCTTCCTTCATATCTCCATGTATACATTTTCATCAAGCCATCTCTCATAAGATGGAATCCTGAATCGCATCTGCTATTCTGGCCAGCTCACCAAATGCTTAATGAATGATTATTTCATTGAAGATAAAAACATTCCATGCAGATGGTTCCCTTCCTTCCACCCCACTGTACAGTTGGATTGTGAGTTGTCCAATAGACTTAATAGCAGTCGAATCCATCAATTTGGCCAAATCTTCTGATACAATCATCAGATATACATCTCAAAGGCAGTATATATTTCTCCATACTACACAGCTAAGCAAAAAATAAATTTGTTACCAATGAACCACCATTGATTTGAGATCAAACCGGTGGGATGGATCCAATTGCTTTAATCTCTGGATTATTGATGTCAATGCTCCAAATAAGGTCTAATGAACTATACTGATGCAATCACTATAAAGATGCGACAAATAAAGATCATGACTTGATGCTGTTCTCCTCCATATTGTCAAAATGCATGATGCTAAAGCATCGACGTGATGAATATATTTTCCAAAGTCAGAGCGTTTTTGCTCATTTACTCTCATCAGCTCCAGGATTAGTTTGAGCTTGAGGGCCAGTAGGGACTTGGGTGTTGGGTGGGCCATGTGGGTGTTGGTTGTGTCGGAAATTTTGTTTGTTGCCATTGAAATCTGGGTTATACTGATTTCTTGGACCCCCTTGAAGATTTTGAGGGCTTGTAGCGTATTGATTAGGTGCTCCATAAGCACCACCTCGCATTGGCACTATTGATGTATTAGATTCCATTGCAAAAAATCCTGAACTTCTAAACTTACTTTGATTTGGGATCGGTTGAGGGAAAACGGGTGTTCCATATTGAGGGACTGGGCTCATACCATACATGGGTTGTGGATGGCCTTGTTGAGAACCTTGGTTCATCATCATTGGAGCACCTCTGCCAGGACTTGGGTAACCTCCATTTGGCATAGCTGGAGGATGTCCGTTATTTGGTGGCATGAATTGACCTTGTGCGGGTGGATACATCATCTGTGGACCAGGTCCCATTGTTTGTGGAGGAATGAACCCACCTGCAGGGTTAGCCATCATAATCGGTTGACCCATATGACCTTGTTGTGGCATAAATTGATGAGTTTGAGAAAGGGATCTAAATGGTGGCATTTGAGGTGCGCCAGGGTAAGAGACCATCTGTGGGTTGTAAGCCAATTGAGCATTGCCACCCATTGGAGAATGGAAGGCTGCCATTGGAAGCTGTTGCATTCTTGGCGATGAAAAGGATTGTGCAGAGTGCGATGGCATCATACGCAATTCATCAGCATTGAATGTTGGGGCAGGATGACCCATCTGAGCTCCATGCATGTTGATAGGTGGTTGACGTGGAGATTGTCTAGCATTAATGTTGTGAACGCCAGATTGAAGATGGAATGGCAATTGATGTTGGTGTGGTACTTGTGGAGCTGCTTGTGGTGGGTGAGGTTCGGATACAACTGGTGTGGTAGTAGGGAATGGTGCCTTTTCAAAGACTTGTATATAAGACTCCGTAGGTGCATCACTAGCAGTGAGTTTCCATAGCAAATGAGTATCATAGGCTGGCTTCAAACCACCATTTGCTAGCCAATTCTTTCCCTCTCCTGGCTTAAGGGTCTTGATGAGCTCCATGGCATCATATTTGCCTTTGAGTGAAGGACGAGCGCCCTTTGCCATTGGCTTACGGCGAATCAAGGAACGTGCGACGGGTGTCGTTGAAGCCTCTGGAGCATTAGCTGCTGAACGAGGACTTGAGCCACTGCTTGGACCAGCGGGACTAAAGTCTTTTGCAAATGCATTGGGGCGAAATTCGCTGACGCTAGCATTCAATCTCGGACCACCTTGCGCACTCGCTACGCCACTAGAACGACGGGAGAAGTTTGGATCGGCAGCGTTCGAAGGACCAGTGGGAGGAAGTCTAGCTTCATGAGCTGGCATGACATTAGATGGGACTTGAGCTGGTCTATTTTGTTCGATATTTCTCAATCGCTGGGCCAAGTGTCCGGCGGTGCCACTTCGGGGCATGGTCTGCTGTGCTTGAACAGGTCTGTCACTTCGAGAATTTTGTGTGAAGCTGTGAGTACCTTGAGGATAAGGTCCACGACTAACGTTTTGGCGACCAGATGTAACAGGTGGTGGCGATGTAGTATGAGTAGAGGTTGTAGTAGCGGAACGTTGTGCAGAAACTCCATCAGCACCTTGTGTAATTGGCTTTACCGAATCAGTAGGATTGAGCTTTGCTTCTTCAGCATTGCGTTGTGCTTTCTCTTGGATCGCCTTTTGCTTTGCTGGATCCTTGGCAATAATGGGGACAAGGTCCGATGGAACTGGAGTATGCAACTTGAAATCATTGGCAAATCTCTTGAGGTCATTCAATTTGATTTGCTTATCATTCTTGATCTTGTTGGCGCGAATTTGAGAAACATTGTTTCTTTGAGTTGCAGCAAAGGTCTTGAAAGCCTTGGAAACATCAGCCTCAACAGTTGCAGTAGCATTTGGCCCACCCAAATGCTTAACTGGTGGAGGAATTGTGCGGCTTGCAGAAGGAGCCACAGTCTTTTTGAGCTCTGGAGTGGGAGTGGTACTTGAATCAGTGGTAGTAGGTGGAGTTGCGACCTCTGGCTTTGTTGACTTCGCGGCTGTAGCTGGCTTTGCCTTCTCGGCGGGTTTATCGGCGGGCTTATCGGCCTTAGCTCCTGCAAACATGATGGCTGAGTCGACAAGAGTACGATCTGCCGGAGCAGTGACAGGGGCAGTAGCTGGAGCAGCAAGTGGAGTAGCAAGTGGAGTAGCAACTGGAGTAGCAACTGGAGCAGGAACCGGAGCAGCTGCGGGTGCGCGGTCAACAGGAGCACGCTTTCCAGGTGGTTGATATGCACCTTTCGATGCGGTGAGGGGTGGGAAATCCTGCTGCCTGCGAACGCCACTGTATCTGCAAATATGTTAGCAATTACATGCCAGGGGACAGAATCTCAAAAACTCACTTGTCTTCTTCATCAAGTCCATTCTCATGTGGTCCGGTGTGGTCCGCAATACGTTCTTCTGCAACGTGAGAGTTCATTGCCGTGCTGCGTTCAATTTCTCTTGCCTTCCTGTCTGCCTCGGCGACTCTCTGCGAATATTGCGGATGGCTGGTGTTGATCTGGGTGGTGTAGATATTCTCATCGTAGTCTGTCTTCAAGCCAAATCGTCGCTCATTCTCTGCGAATTGATCCCAAGGAGCCACTCTTCCTCCTCGGCCTGATTCCAAGCCACCATCATTATCGGCGGGCTTGTCAGGAACCCATCTTTGTAATACACGCTCTCCTTGGTTTCGGTTGCCAGAAATCGCAGTGTCTGTACGGAAAAAGCTCGAGTTACCTGAGAAGGTTAGCATTTGTGATGTCATTGACACAATGTAGAAGGACCGACCATTTTGCGATCTGCCATCAACCTTCCCATTACCATTTCCTCGAGCATCTCCCATATCTTTTCGTTGCGACGTCATGTTTCCTGATTGCTCTCGGTACTTTGTGCCGCCGTTGGGAAGGTCGTTGCCCTTTTTTCCTTGTTGTACCATATTCAACAACTGATGATCAGATGTATGTCAATTCTGCTGAATTTTGTCGTGGTATGGGTATGATCTATTCGAAGAGATGTCTGCAGAGAAAAGAAATCAGTAACCCAATCCATGTGAATAAGATTTGAAGGTAAAGGTGAAGGTGAAGGTAGGTAAGGTAGGTGAGGTGAGAGTTGATTCGGCTTTTGGTTGGTTACACAACGCACAATAAATGCGCAAAGCACTTCATCAAGCATGCATGCAATCGATGACTGAATGAGTGATAGAAAAGCATCGGTGGAGGGAAGAGAGAAGGAGGGGAAATCGGGCAATACCTACCACACAAATGGAAATCTCCAAAAACACACCCTTCCTTTGATCTTCTAGAATCGCGCCCAATATGTGCGTGGTGTCAAGGCTGGAGGAATCGCGAATAATCTGGGGTTCAATGAGGAACTGGTCCCAAGTCGAAGATTAAATTCTAATGGAAAAGGAATGTGGTTAGCATACATGCAATGTCATGCACAATTGCCGTAACTAAGGAAGTGAAATTGTGATGTGGTGGTTGTTTGAGTTGATTGCGAAAGCTCCAAGCTTAATCAATCGTGTCAAAAAGAAAGGCTGGGGTTGTGGTAAAAGTGTATAATAATAATCATAACTTTAAGTGTGTGCGTGGATTGTATGCGTGGATGTAGGTATGCGTGTGTGTATGTGTAGAAGAATTTAAAGAACCATTGTGTCTCACCTCGGATCGTAAAAAGAATTGCGAGAAGAGAAGAGAAGAGAAGAGAAGAGGAGAGAATGAAATAAATCAGACAAAAATCAAGAAGCCCTCCACTGCGCTCCCTTTCGTGATGATTGACGATGGATCACAGTATATCGTAACAGATCAAACAATCATGGAAGGTTGTGAGTGTTGGGAGGGGGAAATTTGGTGGTAACCAGCTCAGAAGAGGGGAAATGACAATGAGGATTTCTCTGAAGGGGGTGGTTCGGGTGGAGGAAGGGAGTGTAGGTAGTGAGTTTGGGTTGGGACTGTCAACGATGGACTCAAGCGAATGGGGTATCTTGGCGTGGTGTATCAAGAAATGGGTAAGTAGCTAGGGAGGGAGGGAGTATCTCCAGTACGTGATAAGTAGGTAAGTAGGTATGTTGAGTCGGTTTCGAGGTAAAGTAGGTAGGTGAATCGACAGTAATGTGATGGAGAGAGAGAGTACTGTAGAGATAGAATGCAATAAATCTCCTTCCTCCTCCTCTCAGCCAGTCTCTCTTGATAGAAAAGAATTCGTATAAAAAGGTAACCCGTCGAATGAAGTTCTAAATCGACTAGTAATAAGTCTAGAAAATACGTAGAATACGTAGAATACGTAGGAAGCACCTGTTTCTACGGTAGGAGAAGAATGAAGTCGAAATCAAGAATGAGCTAAGATTTCTATCTCGAGATAAAATCACATGAAATATTAAAAGAGAGAAAGAAGTCTTTCTTATGGTCTGTCTGTTGAAGGAAGGAAGATTTGCTCCAGTGTCCGTAGATGTATTTGGCTGTACGGTCAATGGTATGGATGGATGGATGGATGGGTGGATGACTTGGGGGTGACGTTTCGTAATATCTCGAATCTTTGTTGTCGCCAATAGTAGTGATTCGAACTTGTATTATTCATAAAGCATTGCCTTATCGAAAATACGATGGGGAGACGGAGAAAAAGGAAGAGAAGTCAAAAAGAAAAAGAAGTCAACGTCCCAACCTCGAGGATGAAGTTTGCAAAGGGTGATATAACCTTAGCTAAGTGAAGATTGATTCATCAATGATGTGATTGATTGATATGATATGATATGATATGACAGCCGTACCAGTCCAGTCCACCACGCCCCAAATCGACCACGGTATTAAAAGCTTCACACAATACCAATCCAGTCCTATCCTTCCCTCGAGGCAGAATCCCAGGTTATTCATGAACGGCTTGCTAACTTCTCAATCCACAATCGATTTTCTCTACTCCACGATTCTCTTTACGACTCTCACCATCCTACAGGGAACTTCGCTGTACCACGACCACGACCCCAAATCAATTTAACATTCAACCGTCAAGCCTTCTTCCCTTGCCATTTTATTAATATCTCGGGGATCCGGTAGATGTCATATCCTAGTGTCGATAGACGGGAGCATTAATCCAAATGGGGGTTTGATGGGATGTCAATCGTGTGTGTGTGTGTGCCTTGTAGATATCATCATCACCACATGAATGAAACGTTTCGTCACATCATAACTGGGGAAATCAGATTGATATACAGTAAGTAATCAAAAGTATGAACTTCGGAAAGGTTGACTAAAGGGAAAAAGGGGCTTGGTTTTAGTGAAGACCACACTGAGAGAGGCTTTTCAGTAATCTTCCTTGGTGCGCAGGCTTACTTGCATAGGTGTGAAGGTTGAGGTGATGGGCATGATGATGGGTGGTGGATGATGGGTGATGGATGACGGATGTGCGATATTTATTTCGAGAGGACTGACATGGTGGGTAGTCAGGCACAGGTACAGACAGACACATACCTGGATATTTCTATGAAAGGTAAAGTATGGAGTAAAATGGTCGAAGATGGATCGCTTCAACATATTCAATCCTTTAGATATTCTACGAACTAATAGTAATCAATCCCACTCAAACTATAGATAACAAATAGCCTGGTCACCTAGGCAATCAACAATTAACAATCAACCACAGGATTCTCATGCTTCGAGAAAGTAAAGATTCGAAAGCGCTTCCTACTTCCTACATTATGAAATGCCTGATCTTACCTAGGCTAGGCGAGGCGATCCAAATCTTAAGATGCTTTTCCATCCTCTTCTTCAAGGTCCCGAGCGCTTTCACAAGGTATATTTCAATATCTGGTAAGCCCCGGCCTGAGCTTCGAATCCCTACGTGGATTGGACACTTGCATGGAATGTTCAAGTACGTCCGGACTTTTTCTTGCATCTTATCCTCTCATGTTCCTTACAGTCGAACGGACTTTGGATCGTTTGGTCCTCGGCCACGTTACAACAATTATGGATGACGTCGTATAGGGAGGTGGCTATGGAAAGAAGGGAAAAGGCTGACGTGCATGATTCCCTACTTTGTAGAGGCTGGCACACAGTCAAAGATATTGTACATAGAGAAGCCTTTTATTCTCATTGCCTTCATTCATTTTCCAAGATCAATGAATCCTATGCAAAACTGTTGAGGAATAATTCTGATGTTTGCCTGCTGTACCTTTCCTTTCTCTCGGATATCTTCATCTGCATGGGTTCGAGTTAATGACCAATCAGACAAGAAAGGGCTTGCATATCCCCATGGCCTCGGGATGCGGCCTAGACGGGATTGAATTTGTTGAATATTGGTCACTGCCGCGCGGTATGGAAATACCCGAGTTGTCCCTCGAGCGCAATGCCATCTCATACCTGATACCTTGGTTGTGGGTCTGGCTCTAGATTATACTCGAGTGCTTGAGGAAGATTGTATAATAAGCAGTAAAAGTACTGGTGCGTGATAAGCTTCACACAGTGGACATATGAATACGTCTGGGATGCTTTCCCTCGATTGTTGATTTCGAGAAGTAATTGGGAGTTGTCATGGTTGATGTAGGGTTCAATGGCAAGAAAATCTTAACCAGGCCAATCGATATCGATATGTTCAATGCCCATTTGGCTTTTAGGATAGCTTAATAGAGCGTTGGTGTAGCTCTTCTTTCTTCGTCCACGTTAGTACCGAGTAGTGTGAGAGCAGCGGTCCCCTCTCAGAGCTTGTTTCGCCTTGTTTGACTTCTAGAACCTGCTAGGGATCTGTATCGATGTGACTTGTGTTCGAACTCTCTTCGAACTCTCTTCTGGTGCTTCGTCTACATGTGAAAGTATGTGCAGTTCTTCCCAAGATTCCCTTCAACCATATCATCATTCCAAGGTTGTTGTTAAAAGAAAGAGGTTGGTCTGTTAATATAAAATGCCTTCGGACGGGAGCAGAATGAACCCAAAATCGGCATGGCAGGGATCGTCCTTGTCATTTCGATGTCTGAAAATGGACATCCAAACTGGACCTATTTAAAATGATTAATTTGATGTCTGAATACCCAAGTGCCCAAGTGTCTGTGTGAACGAACACAAACATTCTCGAATCTTGGGAGTCTTACCTAATCTATCAAAGTCCATCAATGTTTACTTCATCACTCTCGACTTCACTAGTACACTTGTCGTATTTTGTTTTGTTTTTATTTTTCCTTCATCGCCCACCCATCCGGGCTAATCTTCTTCCGACCTAGTCCAACTGCACTCACGTTATTCATTCAAACTCTCCCTCTCCCCCAATCCACCCTTAAACATGTGATTCCACTGTAAATCTCCCTCCCAAAGCTCGGACCTACCCTCTTATAAACGTTCCCCAGTCAGAAAGGTTTCACCACCTGAGTAAACCTTTTCGCCTAAACTAGCGTGATCTGGCACACTTGCATGAGGCACTCACCTGCCGTGTAGATTGAATTGAATTGAATTGCATCCATTCGAATTGATACCTCTCTACTTGACAACTTTTACCACAACCAAGAAAGATTCACATTAATTTGCCGCGACTTTCTTCCCTTCCCTACCCTTCTCATCAGAGGAGCGCATCTAATTGCATTGATTTGCCCAAGAACGCTGCTTGTGATAGGATACTTTTGTGCATGGCGCGCTGACTCTTTGCTGAATCCTCCTTTCGACTTCCCCTAGGATATCAATCAATAGATCGGTCGCAGAAATGCAAGCACCTCAACGACCCGTTCAGAGACGATCCCCAGCGTCGGATTCCCCTGGTCCACCTCCGACAATATCCGCCCGGGCTATATCTCCAAGTTTGGGTCCCCAGCCAAGGAATTCAACGGCGTCGACCAAGTCTGTTCAAAGCAATCACTCCGGAAGAAGACAAAATGTAAGTGATTGGCTCCCCTTGGTATAATTGATTCGCATTTGCGACCATGATCTCGCCCATGAAAATGCATGCTAATGTCTTTATTTCTGAATAGGGTGGTCAAGCGCCGACAAGCAGCAGTAGTCAAAGT
This sequence comes from Botrytis aclada, assembly GCA_014898285.1. Lineage (NCBI taxonomy): Eukaryota > Fungi > Ascomycota > Leotiomycetes > Helotiales > Sclerotiniaceae > Botrytis > Botrytis aclada. Next base: position 2,648,063 of record RCSV01000008.1, read on the forward strand.
GGTCAAAACCCCCCACCATTATCTCAGATCGAAAAGAGCGTAACACATCTTCTGGTCGCCACGAAACAACTTCTCGAAACCCTCACACAATGGTCTCGACATCAAGCGACAGATGCACAAGTTTCGGATGTTTATGTGCGCTTGGGATATGAGTTTAATATTGCTTGCAGGGCATTTACGGCAATCAATGTTGACACTTCAGATTTGGGAAATGTACCAGAATTGCTGCGACATATACTCGAATCAACACTCAGTCAAGAAGCAAGCGTCGAGAGCTTGGAGAAATACCTGCCTCGAATCAGAGATATAATCATTACTCTTCTTCATGGTTTGAAGCGGAAGCAACAAAAACTGCGGCAAAAACAAGGGAGAGATAGCGCATCACAAAATGGAGAAACCATACCTAGAAATGGAAGCCTCAGTAGCATTGCGAGTGGTAGTACTGGATTGACTACACTACTGAATCAAGGATTGGAAAATAATTTTCAAGGGGATTCGGGTGTGGCAAATGATAGGGGAAGCAAAGGACAATCTACAGCCGACTCGAACATACCTCCAAGGATGTCTTCGGCTACAGGATCATCAAGCAGAAGAGCTGCTGGACCACCAAGAGACTCATCTCGAGGTTCAGTATCTTCAGATCAATCTACCCTGTCAAGCCAAACAATGCAAAGCATTCCTGTTGTTCCACCTTATCCTGGAGATGAAGTCTCTGTTCCAATGCCACGTCCAAATGATCCTGATCTTTTGAATGTGGATAATTTTCCACCACCTCCGCCACCACCAAAGACGAATGCTGCATTGGTAGCTTTACAAAAAGGGGGGGATTTGGAAAGAAGAGCTTCAAGACGTTATTCTGCTTATCAAATCTCAAAACTTGTTGGTGCATCTCCAAATGGAGTTCCAATGATGCCTGTTCCACAAAACTCGCCAATTCCAAACAGAGGACGTAGTGACGCCAGGGAGTCTTTGAGAGCGGTTCAAAATCGTGACCAACGTCTTGGTCGAACAAACTCTCGTCTGATTCAGAATGAATTATCACCAGTTCGAAAGCCAAGTGTGATTGCTGAAGATAGTCAAGAGTCATCAGTTCCACAACCAGATGAGCCACCCTCGAATGATAGTCCTGTAGTCAAAACCCCAGAAGACAAGTTAAGACAATCTATTAATGATTTTGATGGACCGAGTGCAACTCTCAATGGACCACCTCCTGATGTTCTTCCAAACTTTGATAATCAAGATCAAGACGAAGAAAAGGCTACTTCTGAACCTCCTCAAGCCCCCCAACACAAGCGATCTCCTTCCAAAAGAGAAAGTCCTGCTTATGGCAGCCAAGCTAGACAATTTACACCCGAAGAATCTCCACCTCCACCGGATAAAGAGATCACAATTTTCTTACAATATAAGACCAAGGTTAAGAAGTTTGTCCTTGCTGATGGATACAAGGATTTGTCTATGGCAAGATTGCAATTGGCTTTCATTGAAAAGTTTGCCTGGAATACCCACAACAATGGTGTTGATTTACCCGAGATTTATATCCAAGACCCAGTATCTGGTGTTCGTCATGAATTGGAAGATCTTCAAGATATCAAAGATCGTTCTGTCCTCGTACTAAATATTGAAGTTCTAGATGAAGTGAAGCGACATATTGATGACAGTCTAGGAGGATTGAAGAAAATGGTCGAGAGTGTCAAAACAGCGGTGGATGATCAACAAGTTACAATTCAAAGAGTCTCGGATCGCCAACAGGATGCTGCAAAGGAAATGGCTCGAATCGCATCTGCGCCACCTAGTTCAAGAATTTCAATGATTGACACTGGACGTATCACCAATGGTATTAACACCAGCCCATCAAAAGCCAATGGTCAAGCTCAACTTACCGAAATCCAAAGTCTTCGTCGCGATCTTGCAGTACTCAGGCAGACTTACTCGGGCTTCCAATCCGATATTCAAAGTTCCATGGCTTTGATTCGTACAAAGGCTAGCTCCGTCAAAAGTGTTGCTGTTAAAGCTATGATTCCAGATATCAATGGTGATTCTGGACGCTCCTATGTCAATGGTGGAAAGAAGAACCTCAGCGAAGATTCGGATAAATTGGTTGCACAAGTGGATGATCTTCAAGATATTGTTGAAGATCTACGAAAGGATGTTGTACAACGTGGTGTACGACCTCTGCCCAAGCAATTGGAGACTGTTGCCAAGGATATTTCTCAAGCCACAATGGAGTTAAAGAGGATGCAAGACTTCTTGAAACGTGAGAGACCAATCTGGACCAAAATCTGGGAGAAGGAATTGGAGACAGTTTGCAATGATCGTGAAGAGATTACAATGCAAGAAGACCTTGCAGCAGATCTCCAAGATGATTTGGAGAAGGCCGCACAAACATTTGCACTTGTTGAACAAGCTACTAAAGAACAATTGAAGGACGGATCCCCAAGTCATATCGGTACTGGTCGAAGTCTTTCCAAGCTCAACCGTATTGATCCAATTGATCCTGCCGCAGCAAAAGAAGGTGTTCTTGATGAAGTTCGTGCCTTGCAACCAAATCACGAGAATCGTCTTGAAGCTATCGAGCGTGCCGAAAAACTTCGACAAAAGGAACTTGAAGGTCGCCGAGGTAATGTTCTGCAGAAAGAATTGACCTCCTTTGTTGAATCAGGAAAATTGAAGAAGTCTGGAGGCTTCGAGGAAGTCGAAAGGCAAAGAGTTGCAAAAGATGAACGAATCCGAAGAGAAGTTTGGGAACGTCAAAATGGAATGACGCAAGCAGATGCAGATTTTGAGGAAGTCAACGATCCTGCTGTGGAGGAGGTAGCAGAGGCAGATGAAGTGGTCGAGGAGAATGTAGACGACCATTCTGATTTGGAGACATGAAAAGATATGATATCACGATGGGGAATGGGAGTTGCATTTCCGAAGCATGATGACAATTTTCGAAAATTTTCAGTATCATGTCTTGAAGGAGCGATACAGGAAATGTAATGTTGGACTTTGATTTCAACATTTACACGATTTTACCATGTTAATTTGACATGGGGGGCGCATTTGGTGTTTGTTATTACATTCAAGCAAGGAGTTGTTAGGAATTGGGCATGTTTGTTTCATTGATGTGGTTACATGGTTATTGACATGAGCGTTTTCTTGTTGTTTTCGCGTGGCGATGAAAGCGTGCCATGTCGATATATGGAAGATTCCATGGCGTGTTGTTAAAGGGGCGTTGTTTAAACTTGGCATTTGATTTGAAGCCTGAGAGGGAAGTTGATGGATTGGCATTACATGATTGTGGATGATATGTGAATGAGAGTGTATGATGAGAGAGGGAGGAAGTGGAAAAGATGTTGGAAAGGAAATAATGGGAAACACAGCGGCATGATACCAATGCAATACAAGGAATGGTAGATAGTATGTGTATTGTAGTGTAACCCAATACCAGGTATAAAGTACCAAGTCATCAATGCAGATGATAAATTTAAAATATAGTCAAATGCTTTTAATTGATGGTTGTGATATATGGAATAGAAGACTATTATATACTCCTGTTTTATTCCTACTTCTTAATCTGTTCTGTATTCTCCGTTTTGGATATAGGATTATAAATTTATATTCTCTATTCTACTTTTCTTTATTTTACTCTATTCTATTCTATTTTTCTCTATTCTACTTTTCTCTCCTCTACTTTTCTCTTTTCTTCTCTACTTTACTTTATTCTACCCTACTCTACCCTACCCTACCCTATCCCATCTCATTTCATTCCTTATTCTCTTTCAATTTGAAATATATATAAATCATGATTTCTCATTTGAATTATATTATATTATATTATATTATAATTTGAAGATATTAATATATATAAGTAAATAGATAAATAAATAGATAGATAAATAAATAAATAAATAGATAGATAAATAGATAAATAGATAGATAAATAGATAAATAAATAAGTAAATAGAGGTTGATATTGATAGAATAGTTATTTTTTATTTAATATTAGCTTTGATTTTAGTGGAAGCTGAGGGTTATGGTGGAGGGTTATGGTGGAGGGTTGTTGGGCTGGGGAGGCGGATGGGGGGGATTGAAGGAGGGAAGGGAAGGGAAGGGAAGGGAAGGGAGAGGGAGAGGGAGAGGGAGAAGGGGGAAGAGGAAGAGAAAGAGAGGGGGTATTTGGAAGGAGTGAGTAATCGAAGGAAGGATTTGAATGGGTAGATGGAATTAGGTGAGTGGGTTGGTGAATTGGTGGGTAGATTGATTGGATTGGATTTCTTTACTGGTTCTTGATGTTGGATTAGAATAGGAGTTTGGAGTTGGGATGGGGATTTGGAGGTGGGAGTGGAGGTTGGAGTTTATATTTTGGATTGGGATTGGTTCTGGTTTTGGATATGGATTTGGTTTTGAAAATTCGAGTTTGACGAGGGAAAAGGGGAGGGGGAGGGGGAGGGGAAGATGGGAGATGGGAGATAGAATATGAGGGAAAGGAGAGGAGAGAAGGGAAGGGGGAAAGGAAATGGGAAGTGAGGGGAAAAGGGAAGAGGAGATAAGAAATAGAATGGAGGATGATAAGGAGAAGAGGAAGAGGAGATGGAAAGTAAGGGGGGAGGGGAGGGGAAATAAGAAGTGGAATGGAAGATAATAGAGAGGAGAGGGGAAAGGGAATGATAGGGAAATGAGGGATGGGGGGTGGGAGATGAGGGGTGGAATGAAGGAATGAAGGAAAGGGATTTAGAAGTAGTGAGTAGTGAGTGAAAATTAGTTGGGTAGATGAGTAAATAAGTAAATAAATAGATATGTAGGATTGTTTTTTTTTTTTTTTTTTTTTTTTTTTTTTAATCTTGTTTTGGTCTTGGGATTGGTTTTGGAATTCGAGATTGGTTTTTTTTGGAGTTGGAGTTTGTACTTTGGGTTTGGATTTGAGATTTGAGATTTGAGCTTAGATTGAATATTTGTTCTGTTCTGTTTCGTTTGTTTTATTTTTGAGGGGGAGGGGAAACATTGAGGGGAAAGAATGAGGGTGGAGGGGAGGGGAGGGGGTTGAAATCATTGGATTGATTGTTAGAAAAAGAGAGGGAGAGAATATAGTAGAATAGACTAATTAGAATTTGAGATTCCAAAAAAAAAAAAAAAAAAAAAAAAAGAAAAGAAAAAACTTTTCTACTTTTTCTTCCCGCATCAAAATTTTACATGCATGGGAAGCGGCAGCTGCAGTTAGAGCTCTTCTTGTTGTGGTTGTCGTTGTCGTTGTGTGAGGGAGGGAGAGGCGAGAAAGATGAGAAAAGCCGATGTTAACCGTGGGTAACCGCGCAGTTTTGCATTGGGATTTGGGTCTGGGTCTGGATTTGGATGTGAAGGGACGACGAGGGAGTGGGAGTGCGAGTGGGAGTGGGAGTGGGAGGATGAGGGAAGATGGGGGAAGATGAGCGTTTGTTGGGTGGATGTAAATGTGTTTAAATCTATATTTATATTTTGGAGGAGGGGAGGGGAGAGTTGGGTGTACGGGACACATTTTAATTTTCGAAAATTCTCATAAAATTCGTTCTTCAACTGTTTGATAGCAGAATGTATAAGTTGATTGTTTGATATCTAATGAATGGTAGGAAGAATTGTCGAGATAAATTGTTAGATATATTGAGAGATATTCACGAATCTATTTTGGTAGTGTCCCGTCGGTTTGTGCAAAGATTCGAGATAGGTGCTGGAGAGATGTCTATCTAGTATATTGTATTGTGTTGTGTTGTGGTATTTGTAGTTCTTTATGATATGATATGATATGATATGATATGATATGATATGATATGATGGTGATGTATTCATTTGTATGAGTAGATGGATATTTGGTGGATATTTAAAGATATTGATAGATATTGATAGATAGTCAGATTTGAGTATATACACTCCATCCTCCAAATCCTCGTCTATCTCAGCAAGCATAGGAATTGCAACGCCTCTTATGTCATTTTTCCTCTTTCCTTTTTATAGAGCATGCATGCATTGCGGCATTTGGGGATTTTAGTACAAGAACGGAGTTTGTAATTTGTATGTGTTCGTATGGATTTCTAATCCAAAACAGACGAAACGATTCTGAGAGAAGAGTGAGACTGATTACTATACGGAGTACCTGGTACTATACTCGGAATTCGGATGGATGGATGGACAAGGGTTCTTGCATAATAGGTTTTTGAAAATTCGGAGGGCCCGCTATGTGGGAACATGGGGGTTTGGAAGGTATGGAGTTTATTGCGGTGTATGGTTTGTTTGTTTATTTATTTATTCGGTGGTTAGTGATCGGCTCATGGATTTAGGCGGGCGAAGCGGGTTGGGTTGAGTAGCTTGAGGGTCTGTAGGTGCCGATAGCCGACTGGGCGGAATGGGATGGATTATTTGGTGGAGGCAATGGAAACGGTGAGGTAGGGGGTGAGTTTGTCTGTTGTGTATGTGTTTATCTGTTGAGTTTGGTTTGTAATACTCGACTTACTTGGAGTCGGAGTGGACAATATGTGTAGGTTGCGGACCGGTGTTAAGCTCTATGGGCGTGTGTTGGGTGTGTGTTAGGGGTAAGATGGTGATGGTGATGTGTAAAAGTATATCTATATAGAAAGCTTACGAGATGAGAGCGAAAAAGAGGAACGGTGGATGAGAAATGGTATGATTATGCATGAAGATTGGATGATGATGAGGAGAGATTGAAGGGTTGAATGAGAATTGCGGTTAGAGATTGAGAGTATCAACTTGTGTAGCTTTCATCTGTCTATTAGCTGATATCTATTACCTGATGTCTAAAATAGTTTATGCTAAGAAGGCAAATGCGATGGCAATGGTGATGAATCTAGTATACATGATGTTGGATACATATACGAATCTTGTAAGCATACTGCAGGGAATAAGAGCTTATTAAACATGCTGTCAAAGTGATACAAAGTACATACATAAATACATACAGTAGCTTAGCTTCATGCGCACGAAATTTGGCGAGTTGACCAATAGGCGATGAGAATCTAAATGGATCTAAGGGTTTAGTCTAGCTACAGATTAAATAGTACGATTAGCTGGAATGTCTAGATGGACTGTCAAATTATCGAATTGATGTCAAAATCGATTGGTACTGACGATAATCTAATCCGCCCGTATGAGTGGATCTAACATTCAACGGCATAAAATTAAGATCGGTATCACTCTCCCAATTTGCCCGACTATGGAGTTCGTCCATGGTCGGTTTACGGAGTATGGAGATGGAGTTTAGAATTTTACCTAGGTAGTTCGGGGTGAGAACTTTTTGGGAAAGAAGGTTCTGCTGATCTTCTTGTTTCCCCTTACCAAGCTCAGTTAAGATGGATATCTTGTCATATAACAGGTTTTTATGCTTCGGCAGTGAAGATTTTATGTTCCGTGCAAAAAGTTTTTTAGATTTAAGTAAATAGAATAAATATCTTATGGTCCCTTCTCTTTTGTTTTTTTTTGTTTTTTGAGGTTTCATTTCTTCATTCATCATCCATACATAACATACAATTAATTAAATCGTCATCGTCATCGTCATCGTCATCTTCATTGACATTGTTAAAGAATAAGGTCTAGACGAGTCCAAGTCTAATAAGCTTATCTCTCCATACCTATACATCGATCACTACTCGGACGAGTATAAACACAACTACAACAATCAATTGCGAACAACTACAACACTACAGTCGCAGCCATGAATGAGGCAGATCGAGAAATAGCACGCGCCGAGCGTGATGCCTCTCCAGAACGCTACTCCGTCGAATCACCCATCCATTCCCCTCTACCCCGCCATCCCTCTCACGAAATAGAACGTATACCCACTGCATCCTCCATCTCGACGACGGACTCCGATGCCTCAATTCATCCTACGGTTTCTCGAGCTCCCACACAAGCTGATTTAGAACGTCACCCAACTGTTATATCTCGCATTCAAACTGCGCGCTCGCAGCATACGGGGACGGTGGGAAGAACAGCTACGGGGAGGAGTAGTAGACTCACCAGGATATTTAGTACAAAGGAGAAACCATTACCGTTGATGGGGCTAGGGAAGGAGTATCCTCCTCTATTGCCTGCTCAAGAGGAATATGTGGTGGAATTTGATGGACCAGATGATCCGCTTCATGCTGTCAATTGGCCGATGAAGAGGAAGTGAGTTCCCAATAGGTTTTCTACTAGACCAATTGAAGTGAAGCTAATCGATCGAAACAGGCTTGTTACAGCGGTAATGTTGGCTTATACAACATTAGTATCATCATTTACATCGAGTATTTTCTCAACAGCAACCAGAGTTGTGGCGGCGGAATACAATGTTTCCACAGAAGTAGGATTATTAGGACTCTCCTTCTATGTTTTAGGATTCGCTTTTGGACCAATATTATGGGCTCCTTTGTCGGAGTTGAAGGGAAGAAGATTACCAATTGTTCTTTCTATGTTTGGATTTTCGATCTTCCAGATTGCAGTCGCGGCGGCAAAGGACTTGCAAACGGTTTTGATTTGTAGATTTTGGGGAGGTATGTATACCGTTATTTTCTCGCTTCAAGATTTGACATAGGCAAAGGCTAATCTATTGGATGAATAGGTATGTTTGGTGCAGCTCCTCTAGCAGTTGTTGCAGCTGTTTTCTCGGATATGTTCGATAATAAAACGAGAGGACTTGCTATCACCGTCTTTTCGATGACAGTCTTCACTGGACCTCTTCTAGCACCTTTTATTGGTGGATTTATCGTTGAATCTCATCTCGGCTGGCGTTGGACTGAATGGTTAGTTGCTATCATGGGTTTTGTAGCATTCATCCTAGATCTCTTCTTCCTTTCCGAAACATACCCACCAGTCATCTTGATCGAGAAAGCAGCCGAACTCAGAAGAAGAACCAAAAATTGGGGTATTCACGCCAAACAAGAAGAAATCGAGATTGATTTCCTTGAATTGGTCACCAAGAACTTCTCTCGTCCTCTCAGACTTTTGGTATCAGAACCTATCGTTCTTCTTCTATCTATTTACATGGCTTTCATCTACGGTCTTCTCTACCTTTTCCTCACAGCCTATCCAATCGTCTTCCAACAAATCCACGGTATGACAGGTGGCGTAGGTGGTCTTCCATATTTCGGTATGGTCATTGGAATGTTAATCGCAGGTATCTACGTCGTTCTTACTCAACCATCTTACAATCGTAAATTGGCAGCAAACAACGGTATTCCCGTTCCTGAATGGCGTCTTCCACCGGTGATTGCCGGAGGAGTGAGTTTCGCAGCAGGACTCTTTTGGTTCGGTTGGTCGGGATACAAAGCTGATATTCATTGGATTGTTCCCACGCTTTCGGGTTTACTTACAGGATTTGGACTTTTGGCAATCTTCTTGCAAAGTTTGAATTACCTTGTGGATTCGTATCTTATGTTTGCAGCATCGGCTATTGCGGCAAATACATTGTTGAGATCGTTGGCAGGAGCTGGATTCCCCTTGTTTTCGCAATATATGTTTAAGGCAATGGGAGTTAATTGGGCGGGAACATTGTTGGGTTGTGTAGCACTTGTGTTGGTGCCGATTCCAGTATGCTTTTATTTGTATGGGGATAAACTCAGGGCGAAGAGTAAGTTTGCGCCGGTTTATCCAACGCAGCAGGCTCCGAGGGATGAGGAGGAAGGAGGAAGTACGAGTTCACATGGGAATGGAGAGATTGATAGAGATATTAATGGAATGGAGAAAAGAGAGGATGTTAGGGTTTAATTCGAAGAGAGGGGTGGGGTGTAGGTGAATGGATTATGATTTCATGAGGAGATGGAAGATAAAGATACGAATAGTTTTTAATGCCATGAGATAATTGCATGGGGAGGGGATGAAGAAAAAGTCATTATTTACGTTACAGTGGATAAAAGGATACTCGGAAAGAAAGGGAAAAGGAAAGGGAAAATAAGCGATATCCAGGAGTTTGAGGGTTAAGCGATGAATTGATTATTTGTTTGACCTTTGAGATGATTGAATGACACACTGTTTGTATAAATTACGCGAATAGAGTGGTGTGGCTTAGATAGATAGTGTGATAGTAGTACATAGTTGGTGGTAGTCTTAAAGTTAGTATTAATGAATGAGTATTAAGTAATAATTGATATTATCTTCGTAGTGATTGTGATATCTTTATAATAGGGAGACTGTATTGCACAGCATTGTACCTATCTCTTCTAGGTTGTAGAATTATAAGTGTTATATGTAATATGTAATGTGTATGTGTAATGTGTATGTGTGCTAGTAGAACTAGTGTGTTTGCTTATGTGCTTATATTCATTTGTTTGTATTGTGATAGGAATGATTGATTGATGGGGTTTTGGATTGTGAGTTTTGGGTTGTGTGTCTTTGGAATTGGATGGGTTGGGTTGTGAGTTTGGGGTTGTGGGTTTAGGGTTGTGTTGTGTTGTTTTGGGGCGGGGGAAAGATAGCAGTTGGGCTGAAGGGGGGGTGAGGTGAAGGGGGAAATTAGTGTGAGAGCGAAAGTAAGAGTGGTGAATAGAAAGTTGAAATTGGAATGAGAGTGAAATGGTATGAGAGTGAATCAAAAGTAAAGGTAGGGGTAGGGATTGGGCTGGAGGGGAGAATAAGAGTGAGAGCGAAAGTAAGAGTGAGGGGAAGAGTGAAGGTAAGAGTGAGAGGAAGAATGAGAGGAAGAGTATGTGAACCAAAAGTTGAAATTGAAAGAAGAGTGGAAGATTAATGGAATGAGATTGAGATAACGAAATACTAGATAAACGAAAAGATATATATGTTATATTATATCATATATAGAAAATCAAAATGAGAGTAGAAAGATAGCAACAAATAGAAGAGGAGTGAGATTTATAGTGGAGAAAGGCTTGAGGAAAGATTTTAGGAGAGAGATTTGAGGAGAGATTTTAGAAGAGAGATTTTAGGAGAAAGATTAAGAAGGAAAAGAGTATAATAATAATTGAGTTTGTAGAATAGTTTGGAAATCAGCGAATAAGATTTCTTAAGTAAGATGTCTTTGGACTTCTTCTGAGTTTCTGAGTTTCTGAGTTTCTGGGTATTTTTTTGGTGGTAGGGGTGGGTGTGAGTGATTGATTGGAGTTGAAGGGTTGGAGAGTTGAGATAGAGGGTGATGTAATTTAATATGGGAGGATTTTCAAAAGTTCGAAATCTCAAAAATGATAATTGAATTAAGGGTCAAGGATTGTGAATGTGAATGAAAGACGAGACGAGACGAGACGAGATGAGAAAGAAAAGAAAAGAAAAGAAAAGAAGAGAAGGAGAGGAATAATCTATTTGTATATACATTGTATATGCTCAGATGAGAGTTTGTTCTATCACAATTCATATCATATAGGTGTGGATACTTCTTGAGGAAGAAAGGGGAAAATAGGAGAGGAGGTATAGAAGATATATGATATATAAAGGGGTGGGTGAAATTTGGGGGTTTTGGTATAGATGAATGAAAAGAGATAGATGGGATGGGGGCAAATGAACGAATGAATGATGAAATGAAAATCACCAGATTGAAATTTGGAGATTGCTTGTAAGTTACTAGATTCAATATAGCTCATACTATGTAATTAGCGAGTCTTATAAGATAAATATGAGAATAGTTTTTAGAGGTCTTAATCTAGATCTCAATCTCAAATTAGATGGAATTTATTCAATGTTAAGAGTTCTATAACTATATGAACTTATAGATAGAATAATAAATCGATATGAGTTTACAATATCTTCATTACAAATCTGGATTTCTTCTATCTGAATATAAGTACATGTACTCTGGAATGAATGAATACTTGAAGTCTAAATTTATATGTAAGTGAATAGATGATATTTGAGATACGCAAATTCTTGAGTGGTTTGGAATTTGAAGAGATATACTATGTAGTGTGTATTTGTTCATCTGAGGGGATAGTCAGAGGGAGGATATATGAACATAAATAAATGACTTCAATTCATTAGCTACTATATCAATCCCTAAGCGAATATAGAAAAGTTTAACTTTTACATACTTTTATTCAAGATCTAATATCTTCTATAAAATAACTAGCTTCTTATATAAAATATGATTAAAGATTTGGGATCTATATATTGTAGGTACCGCATCTGTGTATCCGTTTCATACACATAGAGGGGGCTTTTGAGTTGAGGTTGGGGTTGATGTTTGGTTTTTGGATTTGGGGAATGGGAATGGAGAATAGGCGAGGGAGGATGGAGGAGATGGGGAAGAGAGATGAGGGATAGGGAGAATTTGGAAGGGTGTGAAGAGTGAGTATGTTTACTTGCGTGTGTTTGATAGGAGTAATGTGATTGAGTAATAGATGATTAGCTTTTCTTTCTCATATGTTTTATTTCGTGTAACTTAACTCAATATTGTATATGAGGAGAGAATTAGTTTTGAGCTGTGTCATATATTTAGAGATGTATGAAAGAAATGACGTCTCTATAGTATACTCTACATCGACAGTGATATTGAAGTTAGCTACTCAGAACTTAATTTACGTTTCTGATGAGTATAATCAATATTTTGAATTTTTCATCTTGAGTAGATGATTGAAGGAATAGTACGGAGTTGACGTTTGTTAGAATTACCTAGATAGATCTGTTACCTCTGGGAAGTTATATTCATTTCTTAGAGATATAACAAGTACTGAATATGAGAAATTGATATGAGGAGATATGTTTGTCTACTGAAATGTTTATTTATTTCCCAAAAAGGGAGACGAGGTGGAGAGGATTAGAAGTTAATAGTGAGGAGTTAGTTGATTTGAGATTTTCTTTAGGAGTACCAGTGTTAATTCTGAATATGAAGGAGTAGTGAGATAGTAGACTGATAGATATACAGTACCGTATATAAAGTGAAGATGAGTTGAAGCTATCTACTAGTAATCAAACAAACCCATTCCATTCAATATCATCAGAGAGAAAATTCGATTAGCTATTGAGTGGGTAGTAGGAAACGAATGTGAACTTCTTTTGTAATTAGGATACTATTCTTTCTCATTTTTAATTTTTAATTTTTTAAACTACTTACATACACACATACTCGTTTCCTCTCTATCTACGAATTCAAATTTCAATGACCTCTGGAAAGCTCAAGTGATAAATAATGATAATGTTGTGTGTAAATGAGAATGAGATTGAGGACGAGAACTAGAATGGAGATAAAGACATCATATGACCTTTATTGTTTTATCTTCATTCGAATTGAAACTTACGCTGTTCGGATCATGATGCTACTGTAAAGGACGGCGAGAACAACGCGAATTGTGATTATGATTACGATGGTGATAAAGATTCTGTAGTCTTGGTAAAAATACATGAATTCACTCTGAAGAAAGATTGGAACGATGTTGATGGGAAAGGAGGTGATTGGGGGTTGAAATTCATGGAGGTGGAATTATATGGAAATGCGTATGATATTATTGTACGAGATCAGAATTTACTAACAATAGGCATGTTTTAGATATTTGGAAATAGACTGTATAGAAATTATCCGTACCTATAGGTAATCCACAGATAATCTGTTCCACGGGTTATCTATTAGAGATCTATCCGCCTTATAAATTATCTATTTTGTTACAGATAATCCGCAGGTTATAGTCCACTTTCGCTTAAATTTTTGAAGCTATTCACAGCTTTATACCAATGTTTATACTAATTCATCATGTGACTACCCATATATCTACGGATTGTCTGCAAATAATCCACACACCCGCAAATATATGGATTATCCACGGATACATGAGTGTCCGCGGATAATCTATACCCACCCTGTGGGTTACCCATTCTAGATTTTGAATTATCCGTTTTGCAATGGATAATCTGCAGAGTACCCATCGAGGCCAACATCTGCCCCGCGGGTACTCGTTGCGCAGCCTATTTGAAAACGAAAACCAAACTTCAACTTATCACATATCCGCAATACGAAACAGGACAAAAAACCAAGATATCGTTGTAGCAAAAAGCCATAATATTTATACACAAAAAGCAATGCTTGCTTCAAATAGCTATATACAATTGAAAATACCCCGTCAGAAGATAACCAGATCCCTCATCGCCCGTCTCCAATTCCCACTTTCACAGGTCATAATGATACCCCATTTAAGAAAGGTAAGAGGTATCAACCCATTTAGAGTAGGAGCTTCCCAAAACACCACCGATGGTGTAGGCAGTGGTGTACTTCTTTGAAAAGCTAGCACGAGCACCTGAAGCACCGGTACCAGTGTTATCATACTCCTCAAAGAGAACGGCACCAGTTCTTGGATCGCTGGTAGACCATGCGGACCACCCGGCTTTCTCAACAATGCTGCCAAGGGAAGTTTCTTGGTAAGCAACACGAGCATACTCAGTCCATGGACGACCGAGGCAAACAGTTCCCGAACCAGCAGTCGAGGAGGAACTGGTAGTAACAGTGCACTTGTTGATAACGTAGAAAGATGGGTCAGAAGAGGTTGCGCGTCCGTTAGCAGTAATGCATCCACCACCAGCAGAAGCAGCAATGGTAGATCCATCAATCCAAGCAACGGAGTGTTGACCGAAGATCCAGTCAACGGCACCCTCGATGTAGCACTTGGCGTAAACTTGGTTACCAGTTTGTGTTAAGAGAGTATCTTGGAATCCGTAAAGACCAACACCGTAGTATCCTTGCTCGGTGTTGTAGGCGGCCAAAGCAATGGCTTGCGAACCTTTTCCATAGGTGTTCTTGATGTTGATGTTGTAGAAAGCGGTGTTCTCCGACAAGTTAATGACGGTTCCGGTTTCTTCATCATTGGCAGCTCCACTCAGGAGGGAAGAGCTGTGTACGATGTTGACAACATTGTCTTCGTAGCTGGAAGTGTCCTTGGTGTATCCGTAGACGGTGAGCTTTCCCTTTAAGGCGGGAATGGTAACTTGTTCCGAGTAAGTTCCGGAGTAGAGGAAAATAACTTGGGCCGAGGTTGTGGTCTTGCTAAGAGCATTGACGGCTTTTTGGAACTATTGGCTTGGTTAGTAAAAGCGAATTGTGGTGGATACATTCTAAGCAACATACGGTGGAGTAGGTTCCTCCGGACCCAGCCGTGATAGCACCCGATGGGGGTGATGTACGAGCAGTGGCCAGCACAGCAGCAATGAAGGAACTGAGGGTAAGAAGGACACGCATCTTGGCAATTAATGTTAGAACGAAGATACGAATGAATGATTGAATAGAGTGGGTTGAAATCGACCAACTTTTGGACGGCCAAGCCGGACTATTTAACATAGGACAATCATAACATGCGTGCGTAAGCTTTTGGGAAAGGAAACACTTCGTGGAAGAATCCAAATTCAACGCCGAGGGCAGAGAAACATGGAAAATTCTCGATAGACAACTTCTGAATAGGATTCCGTGAATAATGTTTCGCCCATAGATATCAGGAGCTACCAACCCCACACTTGCACGCATAAATACCCTGACGCTCCCCTGCATCTATGAGATGGGGTCGCTCAATGAGGCCTGGATAAACGCCTCTATACAGGGCATTTCGCCAGATTTACTTTAGTATGCTCAGCCAAAAAGCTTGTGCTTATTCTATCCATACACGGCAAGCAGAAGGAAGCTCATGTTGATGAAATACTTTTTTGCCCATAAAACCATGACGTTAGCAAATCCAGTCAATTCGTCACATCTAGTTTACTTGACGAGTTATCTCTGAATGTTTCCATCAGATAAACACAAACAATGGCCCAAGTAGAGTTTTTCTGCTTGGCAGCTTGATCATCTGATCTACGAAACAAGCCATCCTTTCTGAAAGTCCTTCTTCACCAAAATTGTAGAAACATGAAACGGCCCTCGCCAATCGAAATACGAGTAAAGTCTAGACGACTCGTACTTCCCCTGAACTGAACACAATTGCAAGAGAGTGAGAGATTGAGTAAACGCGCGGACAGACTATTCAGCGCATTCTGGATTTTTGGAAAAGTAAAATATAAGGTAAATACTTTGATAGATGGATAATAAATCTTCTGGAATGACACATAAGGCCGCCAATGAAGAACTCCCATTTTACACATTGAGACATCATTCGATCTTTGAAATGATTACGAGAAAGATAATAAAGAACAATATACAAAGTAAACATCGTAATCAGTGTAGCATAAATTTAATATTTCCTGCAAATTGATTAACCTAGTTTCTAAGAAATTCCTAGTCGTTCCATATTCCCCCAACGAATCCACTCTCGCACCACTTTCTGTCTATCTGCCGATAGGGTGTGATGCAACTTGCGAAATGCGAAATGATTTACACTCTATGTTGTTCACTCATGTTGTAATGCCGTTGCGGAGTTTTAATATATTGTATAATGGGCATTCTTGCATGTATAGATTAATCTTTTGTGGCTAACAACAACTTGGCAAAAGCTTATGTGATGCCAATAGGGGTTTCGGGGAGCCAAGCCGATTTATATGAATTGGGATCACTTGGAGGCGGTAAACAAGCAACGCTGAGTATCTACATTCGGCTGCCCGCAGCGGCGGCGAGGTCTTGGTACTGCATGTAGACGCAGAGAAACGTACGTTGATGTGGTAAGTAGATGTATCTTTCAGTTTTTGGCCTTACGTTCAACATGTAGCGCACAGAGCAGAACAGAACAGAATAGAGTTGCAGTATCAGGCCACGTTGGGGACCCTGATGTCTAGAAGATGGGGGTAAAGTCTAACATTGCGATATCATTTGAGAATACGGAGGGGTTAGATCGTAAATCACGGAGGGTTTAGATGGTACCACGGAAGATTTAAACTTTGGTATAGATTAAGTTAATGTAAATGAACATTCTAACCCGTGGGCCGAATCGGATATTATGAATGACATTCCAATCACAAATTCCATGACCGTTGAACCTAGTCACCTGGTTGAATTCCTCCGTATAGCTCACGTGTTTTCGTACAAAATCAAGAATTAACCTTGACTTCCCATAAACCAGGCCTTTAGGTTCAGTATGTTGCACTTCCGCTCCGTGATCGTACCTTAATCTTATCGAAGATAGTTAGCAAAGTCCGAATAGTATGATTGGAAGGGGAAGTGTGGCTGATGTACCAAAAATGAGAGATTAATTCCCTGTAATGATGAAACGTGAATCTAAGCAGCTATCCACTACCATCTCAATCATTGGACGGAAGAATTTTGTGGGATGAAAGAAGCCACCTAGTCATCTTATCTCCTGTAATGCAAACCGATGATCCACCTTTCGCCTCTTTTTCAACAATCAGATTCAAATCCTCATACGGTGATCCCTACGCGACTCCGTACTGAATGGTACTACCTCGCATTGTGCTCGCAAAACCACCAATTAGAATCTCAGGGGCTCCTAACCACACCAATCATATCCTTCCAAACTTCCGTCAAATTTCAAGTGCATCCCGTCGTTTGTTCACATTTCATCTACTCAAAACATCCAACAACTTCGCCGCATCACTTTTTCGGTTAGTTGTTAGTTAATCACACTAATTGAGGTATTGTATTCTGGTAGTAGTCTAGAAGAGCTCCAGTTTCATCACCTTGACAAGTAATTATGGAGTAACGGTACTTCGAAATTACTTCGGGATGATATTTTAATATACAGAAGAGTCTAGCCAAGATTGCTTCTTATGCTTGTTCAAAGCTTCTTTTGCTTCGTTTCATCTTCCAAGCCTTTTGTTCCCCCTTGTTGTGTGTGCCATTCAATATGAAAGTGGTGAGATTTTGTACTCCACTGGGCAATCTCCTTTTTTCAAGCTTATGTTTGTAGATGTTCCAAGGATTGCAGAGCCAAAAGCGGACCATAGCATGATAACAATTTGGCTCACCGCGGGTTAGGTGTACCGCTGTTGACATCTCGCATCAACAGCCGACGGTGGGATTCAACCGGTTCCACTTCTTTGATGCTTTTCCGAATTTCAATCATCATGTATTTGCATATATAAGGAAGCTTCAAACACCTTCTTTTCATTCCTCATCTCATCATCACTTACATTCTTTTTCATACTGTCTAGTACATTCACTCTTTAAATCTACATTCTTTTACACTACTAGCCAATATGGTTCAAATTCTCTCCATGGCCTCGAGCCTCCTTGCGCTGAGCGCAATTGTCGCTGCTGCTCCAGCTCCAGCACCAACCGCAGCCCCAAACCCAGCTGATGCTCTCGCTGCTATCGAGAACCGCGCTGCCGCCTGTACCTTCTCCGGAGCTGCTGGTGCCGCCGCCGCTTCCAAGTCCAAGGCTTCCTGCGCCACCATTGTCCTCAGCGCTCTCTCCGTCCCATCCGGTACCACTCTTGACTTGACTGGCCTCAATTCGGGTACCCAGGTCATCTTCGAGGGTACCACCACCTTCGGTTACGAAGAATGGTCCGGTCCTCTCTTCTCTGTCTCCGGAACTGATATCACTGTCAAGGGTGCCGCCGGCAGCATGCTTGATGGTCAAGGAGCCAAGTACTGGGATGGTAAGGGAACCAACGGTGGAAAGACCAAGCCAAAGTTCTTCTACGCCCATTCCTTGAAGGGCAAATCCGTCATCGATGGTATCAACATCTTGAACTCCCCAGTTCAAGTCTTCTCCGTCAACGGTGCTTCCGGTCTTACTCTCTCCAACATCCACATTGACAACTCTGCCGGTACCTCCCTCGGACACAACACCGATGCCTTCGATGTTGGTTCCTCCAGCGACATCACCATCTCCGGTGCCAACGTTCAAAACCAAGATGACTGTCTCGCTATCAACTCCGGTACTGGTATCACCTTCACCGGTGGAACCTGTTCCGGTGGTCACGGTCTCTCCATCGGATCTGTCGGTGGACGTTCCGACAACACTGTCTCCGATATCGTCATTGAGTCCTCCACCGTCAAGAACTCTGCCAACGGTATCCGTATCAAGACCGTCTCTGGTGCTACTGGATCCGTCTCCGGCGTTACCTACAAGGACATCACCCTCTCCGGTATTACATCCTACGGTGTTGTCGTTCAACAAGATTACCAGAACGGTTCCCCAACTGGTAAGCCAACTGCCGGTGTCCCCATCACTGATGTCACTTTCTCTGGTGTCAAGGGTACCGTCGCTTCCGGTGCTACCAACGTCTACGTTCTTTGCGCCAAGTGCTCCGGATGGACCTGGGATGTTAACGTTACCGGTGGTAAGACCTCCTCCAAGTGCGCTGGTCTCCCATCTGGTGTCAAATGTTAAGTATCTTAACACCATCCTGAATAAACTCTGCAAAGGGTTTGTTCGAACAAACAATATAGAGGGGGATAGGGGACGGTGTTGGAGATTTCGCTCAGTGTTCGGGTTCTTTGTAAATATAGCTTCTATTGTCCATACGACTGTTTAGACCATTGTAATCGAATTGATTTGATTACCTTCAAAACCTTGTTTCCAATCATGCTCTTCAGTGAATTCTTCAGATCCCAGTGTCACATTTTCCTATTTTCCTTACTACTGAAACATTACCTTCTGTTATCAAGCTTCTCTCATGTTCTTTGTACTCTGATCATGAAATCAAACTCAGCATTCTCCAACCCACCCCTGCTTTCTCTCGACTATCAGATCATTAAATTGCCGAGACTTCGTTGTTATTTGCTAATATTGCGGGCGTAGATGTCCTTTATGTGCACTGTAATATTAACACGTCTTACTTACCACTTCGATTACCCTGTCGCCGGTTGCCGTTCCTCTCTCAAGATAACCATATGGGGGCGAGCCCCCAAACCCCCACGGCTCGCTGCGCTCGAATATTCGAATTGCCTAGCATGTAACAATCTAGACATTGTGTCTTCACATCTCCCGGCCACCAACAATGAACTTTCAGAGAGCCGGGGCGGCGTGTGCTACTTGATTAGTTCAAAGGAATAAATGCAAGGTATTCACAACCATTAGCATGAACAGAATATCTAGTAACATACTTGGATGTCGCGGCGAATATACATAGTAATTTCGTAAGTCAATATGTACAAATTTCACAAGAGACAAAATTGTGCCACTTGTTTGCACAACCAGTTCTCTTAGAACACCGTAGTGTGTAATTCTTTTACATCATCATGCGCTCATTCGGGAGCTTCCCTTGTCAAAAACGTGGAAGGAATTTGCCGTCTTAAATTCTGGGTCTAGTCCCTCATCAAAACTTTAGTGGAACATGTCGACAATTGAACGAACTACGATTTTGAGAGCGCACGTTGATTGAAGCATTGCAATAAATTACTGAACTACAGGAAGGAATGAAAGTCTGAGATTATTAATTGAGCTGTCAGCTTATTCCGAAGTCAATTGTACAGGAATCAGCACTTGCGAACGGATTCTCCGGACATAGTAAACGAATCCGGTTGTTGGGACCCCTCATTTTGAGACTGTGAGGATATTTGAAGAGGAAGAACGAACGCGATTGAGTACGAGTTTTGAATCTAGATGCTATTTGCATCAGAGTAAAGGAAAAAAGGACATATCATCCGATTCTCATTGCGGTAGGAGGAATTTCCAAAGCGCGCAAGTATGTTCCGCGCAACGCTATCAGGACTGAGGGTTGGGGCAATGCGCCAGTTCATCACAGCTTCTCGAACTACGATTCAAAATACGACGTCCACAAGATCAGCCATTCTGTGCAAGCTGCCACAGCGACCTATAAGCACGTCTACCTCTACTCCTACAAATTCGCTCCGCTCAAAATCTCGTCCGCTGACTACCAACTTTACATTCTCCTCCAATTCAAGACCGTCTTCGGAAACATTGTTTCAACGTCTTCGCACAAGAACAAACAGATACTTTCACAATTCAAGGCCGGGGAGAAATGGAGAGGCAAAGCCTGAAAATTTGGGGGATGAAACTAGTTTATCAGGGAGAATGAAGAAATTGAGTAGGGAATATGGGTGGAGTGTGGTGGGAGTTTATATCTTTTTATCTGCGGCGGATTTTCCATTTTGCTATTTGTTGGTCAGGACGCTGGGAACGGATAGAATTGGTAAGTGGGATATTTTTCTTTTCACATTTGGTCTCCGAGTTTATATTGGGAATTGTATATGCGCGGGTGTTTGATTCTGTTTTCCATGAACGAATAGTTAAGACGGAGGTCTATCCTCTGTCTTGTATTTTCCAAAGCCCAATCCAAGTAGCTGGCTAACACACCTTCACAGGTGAATGGGAACACACAATAACCTCCTCCATCAAATCTGTAATCCCCGAATCCATCAAAACCACATTCCACGAATGGCGTGTCGCCATGCAAAAAGCCTCGCAAGAAGTTACTGGATCTGACAAGCTCGGCGAAGGAGTCGAAATGGCAGGATGGGGTGTAGAAGAAGCAGAAGAGCGCAACAAAAGAGACGCTAGTCTAGGTACTCAATTGGCTCTCGCTTACGCGATTCATAAATCGTTTATTTTTATTAGAGTGCCATTGACGGCGGCGGTGACCCCGAAAGTTGTGAGGACGTTAAGGGGCTGGGGATGGGATATCGGAAAGAGGACGACCAAGGAGGCGAAGAAGATTGCGGCAGTAAAACATGCGGCTCAACCAGCGAAACCTCTTAGGACGAAGGTCAAGAAGGTCTTTCAGACGAAGAAGAAGTAGAGGTTATTGAAAAGACATGATTTGGAGGAATGAGGTGTATATATGGGTATCGTACATATTCTGGGGGCAATCTCACTCTACTGTAGTTGTGTATGAAGACAAGTGGTATATGAAAGTGGTGCAGCGGAAGTAATCGATCTGAATGAAATGGCATGGGAAGGTAGGATGAATGTTACGATTAGCATAGCATGGTATGGCATGGCGGAAAGAAAAAAAAGCATTGGAGGGAGTTCAACGTGTTTTATCCATATATCACAAGCTACACAGCGCGCATAGGCAGCAATGGATACTGATGGATTGTAAAGGGAAAGGTATATCAAATAGAATACTCTTCTCTTATTGTGTGATGGTAACACATATTTTGAGATTTTGAGTAAAATTGCTAAGGGCTTGTGAAGAGATGGAATCGGATTGAAGGGAGAAGAGAGTGTTAAGTTAAAGGCATTGATGGAGTCTGCAACTGCAAGTATCTGCTAGTGAGGGAGGAAGATACCTGGTGAGTTTATTGTAGGAAGTCCCCGAAGAAATCCCCGACCTCGGAGTAAAATAGTACGGAGTAACCGATATCCCTACTACGTGCACATCCCTGCTACGTGCACGACTTGAATAATATCGACATCATGGTTTTAAACATCGACGATATGCCTACAGAGGCTTGTATAAAGCTTGCATTAGATTATTTGAAAGGGCTTAAAGTCCCTCAATACACTGAAACAGCTAAAATCTTTAAAATCCATCGATCCATACTCTCCCAGCGACATAGAGGTAAAACCACCTCGAGAAAGGAATTCCTCTCTAATTCGCGATAAACGCTTTCTAATAATCAGAAGGAGGTTTTAATTAATCAAATCAATAAGTTGATATAAAGATCTATTCCTTTTATAAGCTGTATAATTAAAAACCTTATAAAAAAGATTCTAGATAAGGAGATAGAAAAGAACTGGATAGGCAATTTTGTTAAAAGATATTCAAAGTATTTTCAAAGTTGATATCTTCGTTGCATTAATAATTTACATATGAAAACTAATAATATTGCTATGTTTAATTACTTTTATAATTTGGTTTGAGTTATTTTATAGTGTTATTGATTTATATTATTTAAAAGACTTTTGTTAATACCCCTCTTTTTTTAATTTAGTTGATAAAAGTAGTCACGAAATATGATATAAAGCCGAAAAATATATACAATTGAAATGAGAAAGGGTTTATAATTGGTATAGAATGGATTATAAAAAGGATAATGAGTGCTAATACCTATAATAGAGGTAGAGTAACAAAAGCTAGTTAAGACGAATCAAGAGAGTTTATCACCTTATTAGTAGTTATATGTGTTGATAGAACCGCTCTCCTTCCTGCTCTTATTTATAAAGGAGAATCTGGGGATTTACAAGATATATGGGTTTATAATGTAGAAAAGGTGGATAAAGCTTATTTTGGAGTTTCAAGTAATAAATGATTATTGAATGCTTTTGATCTATATTAATTTATAAATGTATTTGACCCTGTTATATGTTGTAAAGTAAGGAGGAAGTATTATTTACTTATTATAGATAATTATTTTAGTTATATCAATATGGAATTTCTTTCGAAATATAATGAATTAAAGATTATAATCTTAATTCTCTTTTTTTATTTTATATATTGCTTATAGTCTTTCAATATTAAAATCTTCAGCCCTCTTGCTACAAATTATAATATAGTATTAAATAATTTAATGTACAATAGTGGCGGTATTGTTGGTATAACCAAATGTATGTTTTGGGGTATATTTAAAGAGACTTGGAAGCAAACTTATACAAAGCAAAATTATCACGCTAAAAGTGATATCACCAACAGCGTATAGCTAATTGGGTTTTATATAGGCTTATTTCCTGCGTGACAAAAATATATTATAATCCTTCAAAAAAACAAGTATATATCCTATCAATAGAGCTCTTATTATTGATACCATTACTTCAAAGACTCCTTCTACACTACTTATATTATTTAAAACTTGCAGGGATACTCTGACTACACCATATTCGTCAAAAGCGATACATAGAATGAAATTAGAATTTCGACGAGCTCCCTCTCATAAGATCACTATAAAGCTTTTCAAAGTTGCAATCACATTAGGAACTGAAGCTAGTATACAGGGACATAGATCTAAAGATCTAGAATTAGCTTTGAAGATAGAAAAAAGAAAGAGAACTCGTTCAAAGCATTTAAATCTTATTAGAGAAAAGGGAAATAAAGCTTTCTTATGATCACCCTTTCAAATCATTAAAACTAGAATATATCAAGCAGATAAAGTATTACAAAAAGAATAGAACAAAAAAGCTAAACTTTAAATAAAAGCTGAAAAAAAAGCTGAAAAGAATAAAAAGACTGTAGAAATAAAAGAGAGGGTATTATAAAGAAAGATTGATTATCAAATAGTACATGATACAAAAGAGGAGATAAAAAAGACTCAAAAATCAATAAAATCTTTAATCAAAAGAATTAAAAAGTTTCCCAAAGCTATTTCTACTATAGATCTAATATCTAAAAAGACTATAAAACTTTTGGGAATTATAGAGATCAAAAATTTAGTACAGGAAGGGGAGGAGGTGGTATTACGATCTACTAGGGGCCGAACTCTACGGGTTCCATTAAGATTAAGAAATTAAGGGTTTTATTATACTATTGGATAATATTAGGTCTTATTATACACTATTTAAAATGTTAGCTTTATATCTTATAAATTGGAATTGTTGTTAAATTTTAAAAGTGATCAATATGATAGAACGAGATCGTGCACGTAGCAGGGACGTGCACGTAACAGGGATATCGGTTATGCGTTTTTATGAAGGTTATGAAGTTATGAAACGAAATGTTAGTATTTATGCATCAATCGACGGTCATCACCGCCTCTTTTGGGGAATAAATCCCAAAGTCATTCCTCACTGCCGTTACTTCGAGTGATTATAGCACCCAAACTCAAGCATTTACTACCAAGAACACTCATTCTTGTCCAATCGAGCTTCAATTTTTGGTCCAATCGGATAATAACGGAATCGAACCATTTCCAAGCTGGCTTTCAGACGGGTGTTTTACCCCGCCATTCCTCAAATCGTGGCTCCTCAAGCTAGACTGTCTGCTATTGCACGACAGATAAACCCCAGTTTACTTGACAACTCTACCAATTCGGTATCTACACCAACATCGAGAAGCTTCAGTAACTCTGCAAAGGTTCAAGAAAATAATATCAAAATGTCGACTCAACAAGCTCATCCTACTTTGCTCATTCCGGGCCCAATTGAGTTTGACGATGCTGTCTTGCAGTCTATGAGCCATTATAGGTATGTATTTACTTGTCATTACTACCAAATTGATCTGAGGGTTGAAATAGAATATATCACTGACAAGCCTTTAAATAAAACAGTGAAAGCCACGTCAGCGCCCCATTTGTAGCAGTCTTCAGCGAAACTCTCTCTATGCTACGCAAGCTCTTCCAATCTACCGATCTCTCTTCCCAGCCCCTCGTCATTTCTGGTTCCGGTACTCTGGGATGGGATCTCGTGGCTGCGAATTTGGCAGAACCAGGCGATGAGGTATTGGTTCTCCACACTGGCTATTTTGCAGATTCGTTCGCGGATTGTTTTGAAACTTACGGAGTCAAACCTACACAATTGAAGGCGAAGATTGGAGAAAGACCCCAATTGGATGAGATTGAAAAGGCATTGAAGGAGAAGAAATATAAGTTGATCACGGTCACTCATGTGGATACTTCGACGGGAGTTCTTAGTGAGTTGAAGAAATTGAGTGAGCTTGTTCATCGCATTTCTCCCGAGACATTGGTTGTGGTAGATGGTGTTTGTAGTGTGGGATGTGAGGAGATTGAGTTTGATAGTTGGGGCTTGGATGCTGTTATTACGGCGAGTCAGAAGGCAATTGGATGTCCAGCTGGTCTCTCAATTTCGTACTATAGTGGTAGGGCGATTGAGACATTCAAGGCTAGGAAGACTCCTCCAGGGTCGTATTTTGCTTCATTTAAGAATTGGTTGCCAAGTAAGTTTGTCGTTTACACTCTGGGTGTATACGATGGGATGCTAATTGAGAATAGTAATGCAAAACTATGAAGCTAAAAAGCCTTCCTACTTCGCCACTCCATCTCCTCAGCTAATCCACGCTTTACACACTTCTCTCACCCAAATTCTCTCTATTCCTCTCTCTGAACGTTTCGCTAAACACAAAGCGACATCACAGAAGATCAAAAAGGCAGTTGCGGATCTAGGCCTTAAACAATTGGCACCTAATCCTGCTGATCAGGCAAATGGTATGACTGCTATTTATCTTCCAGAAGGTGTTAAAGCGGCAGAGTTATTGCCAAATTTGGTGAAGAAGGGAGTCATTTTTGCAGGAGGCTTGCATAAAGAGATTGCGCCAAAGTATGTCAGGGTGGGACATATGGGAGTTAGTGTTATGGATGAGGGTAGAGGGGATGTAGAGAAGGCTATTGAGGCACTTGGTACTGGATTGAAGGAGGCAGGGTATGAAAAGGCTTAGTTGCGTTCTGAGAGATGCAAAGGCCGGGAGCGGTGTTGAGGAATGGGATTGGATGGAGCGATCTGTACTTTCTATGTCATTATGGGCAGAGATCAGCATTTTTCGACAAGTATCATGAATACGTTTGGAATCGTTTAGGGGACTCAAAATCACTCTCAGGTGGGGACGGGAATACGAAGATAAGCTGAAGAGTTCAGCAATTATTGTCTAGGTGGTTACATAAAAATGGACGAATATGGATGAATGCATATAAAAGCTACGTATATACATGAATGAATAAACGAAGGAATCTTTATGCGTATATGCCATTGAACTTTTGAACGTGGTAAGAGGGTGATGTATAGATATTTTAATTAGATAGGCATTGGAAAGATGGATAGATATCACCTCTTCCAAAAATGTAAGATGTGGGATGAACGAAATGGTGTTGTTGGCTTTTTAGTTGGATGGATGATGGATAGGATTTATTATATATGATGGATGTATGTAGATAGGTATGTAGGTATATATTCATGCAAATTAAGTATTGATTGATTGGATCTCTCTTTCTCTCTCTCTTCTGTTTCTTTTTGTTAATTCTTGTAGGGAGGAGGAGGAAGGATATTGTGTAGAAGGATGGTTGTGCAGAGGACAGTTGTGAGGAGGAAGGTAGTGGTTGGATTGGGTTGTGGTTGGATTGGATTGTGGGTGTTTGTTTGTTTGTTTGCTGGGGATAGAGATGGGGAGGGGATGGAGAGAGGGAATGGAGGGTATTGAGAGAGGGGATGGGGATGGGGATAAAAATGAGAATAAAAGCAAAGAGAGGATGAAGAACAAACAATTTTAGTTTTTCGCTACAGATCAAGGAATTTCAGGATTTATATATCTTGAAAGAAACATTGAAGATAGGAACCCGAGGGGAGAAGTGGATTTGGTGGTGGTTGTGGAGTGGAGTGGTGGGGAGTGGTGGGGATGGAAATGAGAAATAGAGATAGAGATAGGGGGAATAGCAGGAGAAAGAGAACGAGAAAGAGAAAGAAAGAAAGAAAGAAAGTGTTTTGGTGGATTGAATGGGAATATTCAGATGGGAGATGGGAGATGGGAGATGGGAGATGGGAGATGGGATGGGAGATGTGTAGGTAGGAGTGGGGGAATAATATAATGGTGAGGGTATCTGTGGATATTGTACCTAGCGTCTTTGTTTGTTTTGAGAGTTGTTTGAGGGGGTGGGGAGGTAGGCTTGATATATACTCAGGGAATTTTCGATTAGGTAGTGGTGATTTTGGAGACGGAGAAGGTATAGTATGTATGTATATGGAAGTTATCTGTTGTGTTGCCTGGATTTATACATTGCTTTGTTCTTGTTCTTCTTTTTTCTTCTGGGATTAGATTGGATTGAGAGGAAGAGAAAGGGGGAGGGTTTTGTTTTGTTTTTAATTATAGGGAGATGTATGTGGATGCTGGATAATGGTGGAGTTGGAGGGTGGTCAGTCAGTTGTGAGAAAGTGGAGCGGGTGTATATGATTTGATTTGAAGATGTGTGAAGAGCGAAAGATGAGATGAGAAGCGAGGAGAGGAAATGGTTTATATAAGGGAGGGAGAAATTTTGAGGGAAGAGGAGTGGTGTGTAAGAGTTTGCATTTGTTTTTCACAGGTAAGAAGCTGGGTGTTGAGTATGGGTTGTTGAGGTGGGTCTTTTTTTTTTTTTTGGCATAGTTGGTATAGACTGACTTGACTATATTGAGGGGTGAAATTGTGGGATTATATCAATGTGTGTCTTTGATAGATAGATGTCTCCAAATCGCTATGCTTCTAAACATCCTGCTGATATTACCTATGGGTGCAGATTTGCCTTGTCTTGGGAAATCTATCTTTAATGAGCTGGAAAGATTTGGGTGTTGTCATGTAGATAGATATACTGTTTCTTGTTTGGCACTTGGGTCTGTGTTTATCTGAGGATTAAACTCTGGTATAACTTTTGATTATGCAATTGTCTTGTTGAAAGAGATTATGACAGCTATTAATTTAGCGCCCCAGAATGAGTTGACTTGCAAATGTCATGGATTTTCCATTCCTTGCGGTCTGCTGCTCATAAGCCTTGTGGTTGATACTCTGCTTGCTTTGACATTTGATTGATAAGATACTGGTTATTCCTAAATTCAACTTGAAAGGTAAAGCAACTGCAATCAAAAGCTCCTAACCTCCCCAGGCTTCCATGGTCGTACAAACAACCCCTCTTGTCTTGACACCCCATTGGATAACAAATTCATGTGTAACAAATACAAATTCATTGGTTCGGATGTTTAGATACAACTCGGTAGAAGGAATTCGGAAGATTGTACGGAAGCCTTAGCTTGCCACAAGATCCTGCATTCAATAGATAGGTAGATATCGGTACTTGTAGGCAGGAATGTGATATATCGAATTTCGATTGGTGAATGTATAGAACCTAACCCATGAAGTTGGATCGCTTGATCTGATGAATGTTATCATGATACAGGTATGAATAGCTGTAAGTGAAATGAGATCTATGACATAGACCTTAGCAATGAGTGCTACTGTATAAGAGAATGAGGAGTACACGAGCATATACCACTGAGTACATACGAGCTCGTGAGGTAAAGTGCTAACACAAACAGTAGATTAGAATATTAAGATGTATATTTAGTCTCAGAATAAGAGGTTCAAGGAGCACATCGAGTAGATGTAAACTTCTTACTCGCCATCAACGTAGAGAATCGGGGAACATGCTGAGCTTATGCAGGTGAATAGAAGCGTAGGTAAACTAAATGTAGATTATCTACCACCCATAATAGAAGTAATCCAGGGTAAAATCTACTGATTTTTGTACAGCTCTCTCATTCGCCACGCATGGAGAATCGAGGGGTATGATGAGTATATGCAGTTTTCTCATCCATGACTCTGCTGAAGTTGCTTATAAAACAATCATAATCCACAGTGGATCAATTGGTTCCTAACAAGGGAAAGAACAGCAGTACATCGTATTAAAAACAAGGTCATGAATTGAATGGAATTTGGTTGAATACCCTTGAAGCTTCGAATTAAAACACATCAGAGGAAATTCACTTGAGTTGCGGATAAATCTTCCGAGAGAAGTAATTTAGGTGTGATCACCTGACCTGCTGGTTTACCGATCGGTATTCAAGGCCCGCTGAGAGAATCCCTCCTCTTAGTGGGGCACAAAGCACTTTGAACATGCGGCTGGGTCCAACAATCTTCAATTTGACATTTTCGAACAACTTCTTCAAACATACCATCAACTTCTTTTATAAAGTTTCTTGTAACAGCGCAAGCTGCACAAAAGGATATTAAAGCGTATTGCTTATCTCTTGAGAGCAGGATAGGGTATTATACCTAAATCAAGCTGCAAAGATGGCTGTCACCATTGAAGAGCTTGACGCGACCGTCAAGACTTTCTATGAAGGTCGCGGTGAGGCTGTGAGTATATACTATATATCCAGATGAATCTATTCATACCGGAACGTCTTTACTAACGCGTTTGTTCCGTAGCAAAAAGCCGCTCAGGCTGCAATGAACCAGGTACGATTTCCTCTTGCGCCGAAAATCTTTCTCGTTCCATCTCGCCATCGATACTGATATACTATATAGTTCAAGGAAGATCCGGATGCGTGGTTATTAGTTGATAAGATATTACAAGAGTCTACATATCCGCAAGCCAAATGTCGGTCAAGGTTCCTTAATGCTCTCTATATGCTGTTTCGCTGACAAAATTATTAGATTTGGGGTTGCAAGTACTAGATCATGTTATCATGACAAGGTGGAAGGTTCTGCCCAGAGAGCAGTGCCAAGGTAAATAGATGCTGTTACTACCCCCGATAAAAACGCCATGCTGACTTGTCCCAGGTATCCGAAATTTCGTTGTTGGTTTCATCATACAGTGTTCCGGATCGGAAGAATCTCTGAGGTCCCAAAGAGTCCTCTTGAACAAGTTGAATCTCGTCCTCGTTTCTATCTTGAAGCAAGAATGGCCTCACAACTGGCCTACTTTCATCAACGAGATCATATCCTCATGCCACACAAGTTTATCGATATGCGAGAATAATATGTCGATTTTGAGATTGTTATCGGAGGAGGTTTTCGATTACTCGGCGGACCAGATGACCTCTGCAAAGACGAAGAACTTGAAGACGACGATGTGTGCAGAGTTTTCGTCCATCTTCCAACTTTGTAACGAAGTCTTGAACAGCGCCACTCAAGAAAGTTTGATTAAGGCTACCCTCGAGACCCTTCTTCGATTCTTTAACTGGATCCCGCTCGGTTATATCTTCGAGACGACCGTTATCGATACTCTTAGAGAACGATTTTTGGAGATGCCCGAATTCAGAAATGTAACATTAAAGTGTTTGACAGAGATTGGAGGACTCCAAACTGGTACTGGGAACAACTACGACGAGAAATTGGTTCAGATGTTCACCGAAGTTTTGACCACAATTTCCAAGATTATTCCTTTGACTCTCGACCTAAAGAGTACTTACAATTCGAGTAACTCCAAGGACCAAGAGTTCATCCAAAATTTGGCCCTTTTCTTGTGCAACTTTTTCTCCTCCCATCTTACTGTAAGTTTTCTGTCACTCGTTTAGTCTTCCTTGATGCATTCTAATTATCTCAATAGCTCATAGAGAACCTACCAAACCGTGATTTCCTCACCCACGGCCACTTCTACCTCATTCGAATTTCCCAAATCGAGGACCGAGAAATTTTCAAGATTTGCCTAGAATACTGGACTAGACTGGTCCAAGAATTGTACGATGAGCAGCAGTCACTACCCATTGGAGACGTCAACCCTCTTGTCGGAATGGGCGTCGGCGGAATTTCGAGTCCTGGTGCTCCAAACCCAAGTCTGCTCGCCAATTATCCTCTCAGAAAGCACAAGTACAACGAAGTACTTTCGAACTTGCGAGTGGTCATGATTGAAAAGATGGTCAGACCAGAGGAAGTCTTGATTGTTGAGAACGACGAGGGAGAGATCGTTCGTGAATTCGTCAAGGAGAGCGACACCATTCAGTTGTACAAGACAACCAGAGAGTGCTTGGTTTATCTTACTCATTTGGACGTAGTCGATACCGAGAACATCATGACTGAGAAGCTATCCCGACAAGTTGATGGTACCGAATGGTCATGGGCCAACTGTAACACATTGTGCTGGGCTATCGGTTCCATCTCCCTTGCAATGAACGAAGAGACTGAGAAACGTTTCTTGGTTACTGTAATCAAGGATTTGCTCGGGTTGACTGAAATGAAACGAGGAAAGGACAACAAAGCCGTGGTTGCTAGTAACATTATGTATATTGTTGGTCAATATCCACGTTTCTTGAAGGCTCACTGGAAATTCTTGAAGACCGTCGTTAACAAGTTGTTCGAGTTTATGCACGAGTCTCACGAGGGTGTTCAAGACATGGCTTGTGATACTTTCATCAAGATTGCCAGACAGTGCAAACGACATTTTGTCGCTTTACAACCTGGCGAGTCTGAACCATTTATCGAGGAAATCGTCAGAACTATGCGCAAGATTACCTGTGATCTATCCCCACAGCAAGTGCACACTTTCTACGAGGCATGTGGTTACATGATTGCAGCTCAACCACAGAAGAATTCACAAGAAAGACTCATTGCCGAGTTGATGTCATATCCAAATGCTGCTTGGGATGCCATCATTGCCCAAGCAAACACCAACCCTCAAATTCTTCAAGACGCAGATACCATTAAGGTCATTGGTAATGTCATGAAGACCAACGTGTCTGCTTGTTCCTCTATTGGAAGCTACTTCTATCCTCAAATTGGACGCATTTACCTTGATATGTTGTCTATGTACAAGGCTACCAGCACAATGATATCTGAAGCTGTTGCCAGTGAGGGTAAGTGGTTTTCTCACAACGCTTTTACGATTTGTAATACTAATTTTTGATAGGTGAAATTGCCACCAAGATGCCTAGAGTTCGAGGTCTAAGAACCATCAAGAAGGAGATTCTCAAGCTTATTGAAACTTTCGTTGAGAAATCCGATGATCTTGAGATGGTTCGAACAAACATTGTTCCAAACCTTCTTGAAGCAGTCCTGATCGATTACAACCGCAATGTTCCAGGTGCACGTGATGCTGAAGTCCTCAAGGTCATGTCTGTTATCATAACCAAACTTTCTGTACGTTGGACCCCATATCGCTCGAAATATTCAGTGGTGCATACCCTTTCTCATCCTCGCCTCCTTATCTTGAAGATACTTCCAGCACTTACTAACATCTAATACAGGGCCTCATGGAAGATCAAGTGCCAAACATCATGTCCAATGTGTTCGAATGCACTTTGGAAATGATCAACAAGGATTTCTCAGAATTCCCAGAACATCGTGTTGAATTTTTCAGCCTTCTCCGAGCAATCAACCTTCACTGCTTCCCAGCTCTCCTCAAACTCGATAACCGACAATTCAAGTTTGTCATCGATTCTTGCATGTGGGCTAGTAAGCACGACAATAGAGAGGTTGAACATGCCGGTCTCAACATGTGTTTGGAGTTGATCACCAACATCGCAGAAACTGACCCCGCCACTTCCAGTGCTTTCTTCCAGCAATTCTTCGTTCCAATCCTCCAGGATGTTTTCTTCGTACTCACCGATACTGATCACAAAGCTGGATTCAAGTCGCAAGCAACTTTGTTGGCAAGAATGTTCTACTTTGTTCACCCAGCTGACGGTACCGCGCCAAAGATTCAAATGCCGATCTATGTCCAGGATCAAGCACCGCCAAATACGAGCAACAAGGATTTCCTTACAAACTTTGTGGCCAGTTTGTTGCAGAATGCCTTCCCTAACCTTCAAGCGTAAGCCATTGCCCTCATTTTTATCATTATACCTTACTAATCCATTTTAGACCTCAAATTCAAGCTTTCGTTGAAGGTCTCTTCACCCTGAATCATTCTGCAGATCGATTCAGACTCAACTTACGGGATTTCTTAATCTCGTTGAAGGAGTTTGCTGGAGACAATACCGAGCTTTATGCCGAAGAAAAAGAGACGGCTGAAAGAGACGCCAAAGCCGCAGAGCGCGAACGTCTATCCAAGGTCGGAGGACTTATCAAGCCTGCAGAACTCGACGATGAAGATGAGTTGTGACTTGACGAGGAGCTACGGATCGACGCTGCACGACCGGAAAATCCACCCTCAGATCAGAAGCGCCGAATCAACTACAATGCCAATAAACTTGATGGTTGGGATGTTTACGATCTCTGAACAACTTCCATATACATCTAGCAGGACAAACTGGTGTCCGATCTGGATAATGATTTTTTCCTTTTACTTTTTCGCCCAATGATATCACATACTTAGAAGCAATGTCGCTACCTACGTGGAGTTACTACGAAGGATCAGAATGATATTGTTATCTAAAAAAGTAATTTTCTGTTTAGATTCAATTCTCCGATGTACATCGTGAGGCGATACACAATAGGCATTTGCGAAGCAATTTTTCATTTCTCGATACCTTTGAATTTAGGAGGCACATTGTGCATGTGTCAGTTGGTGGAGGAAGTTTGAGCAATTTTAAGGCATTGGGCGAAATGACATGGGAATGAGATACGACATATGAAAGAAATGCAGAAGCATTTTCAGATATCACAATAAATATGGCATCAAGGAATTATGAATATTTTCAATGTGACTCTTCATAAAGTACTTGGTAGGTACTTTTCATACTGACATGCATTGCACAGGTTACTCCATGCCAAATATCCCAGTCAGAGTGAGCTAACCAATCAAGACTCTCAAAACTACAACGTGCATGTATTTAACCACAAGTCACGGTGACCTTCCCTTCTTGCACAAATCTTTGTCATTAGTTCATCCTTCAGTGCAACGTTCTGGAAAATTGTAGCTGGGGTACGAAAGCTAGGAGGCTTCTGCATCTTCAATTTTAGGCACGCTGCATCATTCATTGGTTGGTTTTCCAGTGGCAATATGGATCCTTTAATTGTCAATCTATGTCGTATATATTAGCACCCGCTTCACCCCGAACGAGGCAATATATGTTCTCCATGCTACCCCGCGATTTTTTACAATGGTCCTGTGTACCTTTACTTCTTTTCTTTCTGGCATTTCTACTGTTGATAGGATTTCTAGTCATTAGTGATGTCTTTAAGAAAGTTCCTCACAACAGCCCCTCTCTTTGGGCTGGCAGCAGCTCAAGCTGATTCATATGTTAATCAAACTACATGTAATGGAAACACATATACGTACCAGGCACTAGGAGGCTATGGATACATTCCAGGTACTGCACGTGATAAATTCGGGGACACAATTGGTGGGATCGGGAGTGCCATTGCGATTGATACAAAGAGTTGGGAGAAGTTAGAGAATGGCAGTTACACGGGGGTTTTGTGGGCTTTGCCAGATAGGGGATGGTTCGTTAAATTTCAGTTCCCTTTTCCCCTTAGTCTTCCAATTCCCTATCTGCGCAAGAATTCACGACTAAATTATTTGATGTATTTGGGGAACGAGGTTGATTGAAATTACTAATGGACATGACAGGAATACAGAAGGCACCCTAAACTTTCAAACGCGGGTTCATAAATTCGACATCATTTTCACTCCAGCAGCTAATGCGACAGTAAAAAGTCCCTCGGGAAATAATCTGTGGTTCATATATAATGACACGGTTCTGTTTTCTGGACCGGATGGGACGCCAACGACAGGGCTGGACGCGGATGGATCGGGTCATTTAAGTTATGCGGGGTTTCCCGATTTGCCCGTGGCGACTTATACGGGCGATGGATTTGGAGGAAACGGGACTGGTGGGAGGAGAGTATCGGTTGATGCAGAGGGTTTGGCGTTGGATGGAGCTGGAGGGTGGTGGGTTAGTGATGAATATGTATGTTTCCCCGGTCTCCTAATTTTTCATCTTGTCTAATTATCCACTAGGGTCCCTATATTTATCACTTCAACTCTACCGGCATAATGACCACCGCCATACGACCACCAGATGCCTTCATCCCCATGCGTAATGGCAGCGAATCGTTCTCCGCTGACTCTCCCTACCATTACCCCAACCAAGGTTCTGGCGATGACGTTTCACCTGCCGATAATCCTACTGGTAGAGATAATAACCATGGATTTGAAGGTCTCAGTATCTCCGCCGATGGGAGAACTCTCTATACACTCCTTCAAGCAGCAAATAATCAAGAAGGCGGTCTGAAATCTCAAACAGAACGCTATTCTCGTTTCCTCTCGTACGATATTTCAGACCCGGTAAATCCATTATACTTAAATGAATATGTGGTCCCACTTCCTCTCTGGACAGATCCAACGGCGAAAGCTAGTAAAAATCCAAAAGTAGCTGCGCAGTCTGAAATTCATGCGTTGCCTAATGGACAGTTTTTGGTTCTGGCTAGAGATTCGGGGTCAGGAAATGGACAGGATAGCACGGAGAGTATTTATAGACAGATAGATATTTTCGATATTAGCAATGCGACGAATGTCAAGGGGGCGAAATACGATTGTGATAGTTGTGCGATTGCGAGCTCGAAGGGAGTTTTAGAGAGCGGGGTTACCACGGCGACGTACTGTCCGTGGTTGGATGTTAATGATAATGAGGAGTTGAAGAGATTTGGAGTACATAATGGGGGAAAGACGGATAAAGGATTGTTGAATGAGAAGTGGGAGAGTATTGCTATGGTGCCTGTCGATGGGAAGGAGGGCGCGGATGGGGAATGGGTAAGTTTTACTTTCTAGGGAAATGGGATGTTGGGAGATTTACTAATGAAGGATTGATATAGTATATTTTTAGTCTGAGTGATAATGATTTTATTACGCAGGATGGATACCTGGAGGGAGGAAAGTTCGCATATAGTGATGGGAGTGGGTATGATCTTGATAATCAGGCATTGATTTTTAAGGTGAAGATTCCGGTCGGTGGGTTGGCTGAGAAGTATGGGGCTTGAAAGGAATTTAGAAGCCGAGTTTGAAGGTAGGGGGTGGCTTCTCAAGGTGACGGGTATGCTGGAATGTGTTATTCAAAAGGGAATAAGGGGGATAAAAAGCAACGATTTTTTTGTATTTGGTAAAGCAACGGACTAATGATATTTACATGCGAAGGCTCTAATGGCGCTTTCTTCTCTTTTTGGCTTGTTCCTCATAAAGACCATCAAGGGCAGCATAGTCTTGACTGGCTTTTCTCATTCTTTCCTCCACTTCTCTTTCTTCCATTCTCACTCGCTGTGTCCAAGTACCAATTGTTTCACCCGCTCTCATATCATAGTCTACCTCACGTATTGGTGGCGTCGTAACGATCTGAGGCCCCTGGGCTTCATAACTAATTACTGGCTGATCCGAGAATGTTTGTGGTGATTCTGAGTATGCTGGTTCTTGGTAAGGTTGCTGTTGATAAGCGGGCTGTTGAAAAGCCGGTTGTTGATAGAATGGCTCTGAAGTAGTTGATTCCGAGTGACCGTAGCCCGATGGTGGGGCTGAAGCTGGCTCTGGCTCCATTGGACCATAACCTCCAGGATGAGGTGTGCCTGCACGGTTTGTTGGTTCCCAATCAACATATCTATCCACTGCAGGCCTACTTCTATCCTTTACAGGCAACCCACCTCTTCCCTCATGTCTTCTGGCAGCCGGCGCAACCCTTCCATCACTCATTACACATGAATAGTTCTCCCCCCCTCTTGCTGGCGGCAAGCGATCATCTAGAATACCTCCCTCAGGTGGCAATTGTTCAAATGATTGCACATCTGCGAATGGCATTCGACCAGCAATCAATCGCTTCTGGGCTTGATCGTGTACGTGTCTCATCATTCCAGTTGTTAGTCCCTTATGAGAAGCACATCTATAATATGAATCTTCATCATCATCCCTGTCACCTTGTACCTCGTCCTCGACTCCGCAGAATCGATTCTCCGTGAATAACCAGAATGTGCAAGCAAGAGTTCTAATAGGGGGCTCACACGCTCTACAAATAAAATTCTCGTTAAGGAACGCCTCTTTGGTGATCATGGGGTCTCCGCAAAGCTGCTCTGGTTGTATGATCCTACCGTAAGCATCCTTTTGCTCTGGAACTTTGACTTTATGGCAGAACATGCCCTTTTGGGGAAATTTGTCAGCAGGGTGCCAATCACAGCGAAACTTCCACTCTTGCTGCCACTGCTTAGTCCAGCGATTTGGGCAAGGATGATTGGGGACGCGATAGTCACAGGTTTGTGAAGGAGCAGGCTGAGTAATCTCAGCTTGGCTCAACGACATTGATGTCATGACCTGAGCTAAAGCCCCCCTCCCATATCCTTGAGCATGTCTGCTGGACGCTTGACTAGATGAGGACTGCGCCACTGAGCTTGAGCGCTCCCCTTGACCGACTCCTGAACTTAGATGTGCCGGGAGTGCGCTTGTATGACCACTTTGATGGCGGTGACTTGATTGATGACGAGATGAGCGGTGTCTTGAGGATGAGCGGTGCCCTGAGGATGTGTGCCGACTTCTTCCGCTACCAGAACTTGTAGATGGGTCACCTTTCTCTTCTGTATCAGGCCTCAAGTACTTCTTAGACATACTATCGATTTTGGTTAACCATAATACTAAAATAATTGGGGCCAAGACATGATTCATCTTACATGCGCAGAATACCTTGAAAGTGTATTTATTGATCTGATTCTAGTGTAATATACACAGAGCTTCGAAGGCTAAGATACTGACATCAATGAGCTGCTAATCTCATAAATTTTGCGAGTAAGAACTCACGGAAGCTCCCTTGGCCAATAGAAGTGTAATTTGCGATTTTGTGACCTTGAATGAAGAGGAAAATAGCACTAGAGCGTATGCAAGGAGAAGCGAAGAGGGGTCGTCTAGCAAACCTCTCGTTATATGGTTGAGCAGGATGGAATCAGCCGTATCTCGTGGGAAGTGGGTAACCAAAGTGCGTGTTCTTCCGCATAAAGACTGTGATGTCTACTTGAGAATTATGGTAGATATTTTGATGTCAGATGTAGAGGGGAAAAGAAAAGGCATCGAATAGGGGGAGCCAGGCCTATTTGAGCACAATTGGAGACTGGAAATAGAGGCCTAGAACCATTTTATTTGAGTCAAAATTGCTTCGAAAGTATGAATATTCATGACTACATTTCCTATTATGTCTCATTTAAGGTATTCTTGTGCTATTTCATTGATATATCGAGTCAAAATGCCCTCGAAATAGAATACATTTATACCTAAAATAAAAATGTGTGTGATTTCGGGCGATGAATAATCGGTTTGTTTACTTTTCGAGTAATAACACCTCGAAATATGGGGTTTTTACACTTATATCGATGGATATGAGTAATTTGGGACTGTAAACAGTCATTATGGGATATGTCAAAATAATCTCGAAATGCGGTACAGTCACCAATACTGTTGAATAGGAATAGAGGTAGTACGTGGGCGGGTAAAGGGCACTCTCCGAGTCATTATCGGCTTCGAGTCACTAATTAATTCACTCCTGAACTTTAATGCCCCCAGAAATACACGGTATGGTACTGAAGAATATACTTTTGGGTATTTGGAGTCGAGAAATACGCTGAGTGGTCTCGGAAAGGAACTTTCGAATATTTCATGGTGTGATTAAGGGCAATAACGACCTTTAGATGGGTTAAAAAACACTCAATAGTGGTATTCTAACCTCGAATGAGCCAGAATGAATCTACACAGAAAACTCATGAGACTGGATTCTCAGGGCTTGAGGCCTATGGCACTGCGCTTTGAGAGCAACAAAGTACACGTGGAAAGTCTTAAATGTGAACAGTGCAGATATCACTGGTCTAAATGAATGAAAACACGTGCCAAATAATCCCAAGATGAACTCTCAGCTGCTGTGTCTAGTGGTATTGGGCTTTTGAGATCTATAAGTATACTGAAAGATACTAAATGACACATGATGTTCACGAAGCATTATGAAATGCTCAAGAAATCCTTATGGAAAAGTTGGAAAGTTTTATGACCCCCGTGATGATATGAGATATGACATGAATGGGCAAAGTCTGAGAAATCAGATTAGATAGTTCAATTTCCAAGTCGGATGTAGACAATGCTATTCATAGATATCAGACGAGATGATTGATTGTCTTAGCGAGAATGAAAGTAGAGTGAGTGGCTAGCTCTCAATGTTGTAAGCGATAATACTCCCTTCCACGTTTGATCGAGACTCGAGCATCGAGAACGACTTAAGTTGGAATCTGAGCTGGACATTACAAATGAAAAATTCTCTCTCCGATCTAAGACAAGATCATTCTATGCTGAATTTGGGGATCAATTTCTAATCGTTCGGGATGACAGTACTTCGACAATGATACAGGAGTGGACATTTAAGCATACAATGCTCAATTCTAGACTCGACTTTGGAATGAAGTGGAATAGTCCTTGCTAAACTAATTGAGATGAATGTAACTCAATTTACGGTTTTATGGCTTGTTGAATGATACTTTAAGTTCCAATATGTACACTCAAGTTAAACTTTGAACCGTATGAAATATCCTTTGTGTATCTATAGATTGCGATCTCGATCATTAGCAACATTTGTGACCCTCATCTTATCTTCATTGATTGATTAGCACTTTGATAATTCAATGCAATAGTCAATAATGATGCATGAGGATTCCCTTTTCGCTTAAAATTAGCCTTTGGAAACGGCAAGTTGGAGACATTACTGCAAACCCCACCTTTTAAATCGACAATGTATTAAAATCTAGAAACTAACTACTCTATCTGCTTTGAAAGGCTTTAACTCCATATGTGTAATTGGGTTGAGAAAGATACTAGATAGATGATTCAGAAGATCGGATTCTGCCATCATTGGAAGATGATTGAAATTATAGTGACAAATCCCGTATGGCTACAGAATAATCACAGCGTTGGTGATCAAGAAGCTCAGAAAGACAGATTCTCAATTCTAGCGATGAATGAACTTAACTAGTGGAATGATAATGGTTTTCCAATTACAGGACGCACGAAATATCAGTCCGCGGCTGTCATTAGCGGTTGAATTGACTTGGTGTTTGAAAAACTTGTACGAAACGGCAGATTTCATGTCGATGGAGACAATAATGCAAATTTGAAGTTCAGGAATTGAGTCCGCCGAGTTTCATGTACAGGACTGACTTGATGTTTTTGAGATAGGTTAAGGAGATAAGGTAACCAAGTATTATACATTATCTATCGACCAATTCTAAGCACTATCCACCAAACTCCTTTCTATATCTTTCACACTCATATTCAAAAAATCCGGTCGACTATAATGACCGCAAACATCCAAGAAACCCCTCGATTTCAGAATTTCATCCAGATCGAGATCTGCATATAAGAATCCTTCAACCGTATCTGGTAAATCTTCAGACAATTTTCCTCCATCAGGGCCGAAAATTGCAGAAGTGCCTCCACCTGGTACGTTCATAACAAGACCATTAGTAGTATTCATTTTATCGATTCCGTTCTGACTCAGTACCGCTGTAGTGTGTAAGACGAATGATTGTGATTCTATGGCATATGTCTGCGAAAGAGTTCGGCTTCCTTAAGACACTCTATTAGCTTAATCATCTCTAAACAGTAATATGAAAGCATACCATCTCTGGACATGGACCAAAGATCAGCTCCTCCACTATGTTCCCATATTGGTGGCCACTGGGAGACGTGAATACTCTCGCGCTGGCTATAGCTGTGGTATTTGAGCAGAGGAAGTGTATGTTCCCAGCACGCTAAAGCTCCCACTCGTCCTATTCCAACGAGATCAACTACGTTCGTCAACGATGATCCCGATGCCTCGCCAAATATAGTTCTCTCCATATGTGTAGTCTTGAGCTTTCGACGTTTCACTTGTATGATGCCCTCGTGATCGATAATTGCGTGAGAAATGTAAAGAGAGTGATTCCAATTCTCGCTAAAACCTAACACGACTGATATATTGCCTTCTTTCGCTGCTGCACATATGCAACCCATTTCGGGTGAATCGATGCGTAATGAGTTCTTGATGTAGGTAATGGAGAGATCAAAGTCAACACTGCGAGACCTTGAAGAAGTCTTCATTGTTGGTGAGAACCTAGAATCTAAGACTGAAGGAGTTGCTACCATATCCATGATGGATACCCTGGAATCCAGCATTCTGGAAATGAGACCAGCTGTGCCCCATTCACAGATGCCTCTCTGATAAGAAGACACGTTTTGTCGACTGTCTTTTGCAAGTCGAGCCAAATAGGCTCCAATTGTGTCACTGCGACTCGTACATATCTTGGTGGTATCGGTGTTTGGGCCATTGTTGCTGAACTGTAGCTGAATCGTTCGGCAAAGTTGTGTTATTTCTGTAGATACAGAACTTTTCAGGAAAGAGGAATATATGGCTATTTATATTTTATTGAGGACAACTTCCGAGTTGTAAAAATATGAAAATATTACCTCATGAATACTTACTGATAACTGACGACTTGGATGATTGGTTATAAGACTAAGATCACATCAATTAAGCTACTTGATAAGATGAAATTAATAGCATATATTAGATACCAAAAGTCTTGATAAACTGAAATGATTTGAAGATATAAGAAACCGCAATGGTTTGCTCTAGAAATATGTATTCATTCCTTTTCATTATCTTCACATTTGGAAGAAATTTGAAACAGCTCCCCTTTGGGCATTTAGTCGCATCTATTCTTCAAAAGTAAAGTCGAAATGGCTTTTGGCATTCTGGAGCCAGTGTCAGGTACAATCCCATCTGGAACAAATCTCCTAGAGAATTTGCGCAATGCATCAGATCCAGACAGAGTCGAGACGCGACTGAACCATCTGATTCGCCACTAGACCCGTTGAACTGGCCTCGATATAAGAAAGAACTCCCCTTCGCGACTATTGTTCTCGGGGCGTGTGCAGTCGGGTCACTCGGACCAGTTCTTGTGCCTGGTTTTACTGCAGTCGCCATATCGCTCGATATGCAGTTAGCTGATATGGCTCTTTTGAATGGGAGCTTGATCATGACTTTTGGTGTGAGCGCATACCTTTGTCACTGTATAGTCGAAGTATACGGAAAGCGAATGGTGTATCTTTTAACGACGGTTATTATTGTGGCTGGATGTTGCTGGGCTGGCGCAGCAAATTCATACAATTCTTTATTGGCGGCACGCGCAATACAAGGTGAGTTCTAGTAGAAGCCTTTCTGGAACAATTTGAGCACTGCTGACTTATCACCGTAGGACTTGGAATGGGTGGTTTTTTGCAATGGCAGGTACCGCTTCGATTACCGATGTATTCTTTGTGTACGAGCGTGGGAGACGTAATGGACTTTGGAATTTCAGCGTCATGGTTTGAAACAATCTCACACCAATCGTGAGTGGATATGTAATCTCCAGTGCTTCCTGGCACTGGAGCTTCTGGCTTCTAGCAATTCTTTGGATTTTGATTCTGGCAGCAACCTTCGTCTGTTTCCCCGAGACGACTTTCTACCGCAACGCAGATCTAGACAACTTCGTTGAAGTCGATATTTCCGGAGATAACTTAACATCCTCAAAAGAGAAATCTGACCGACCGGCGCCAACTATAAGCTCACCAAATCACGAGATCAGAAGCTTAGACGTTGAGAGGTATTCTCAAACATCCAGTTGGAAATATCATTTTGGGTTTGGCGCTGTAAAGTTTCGCAACCAAAGTCGTATCTTCAAACTCTGTGTAGATCCAATTATCCTCTTAGCACACCCTGCGGTCCTTGGGGATGTCTGATGTGGTCAGTGGTTTTCACATGGATCATTCTGATCGGTGCTGTGGTCTCTCAAATATTTGGAGCAGAACCATATAGTATGAGCACAACTGCAGTCGGAAACCTTGCCGGATCGCACCTTTGATTGGATCCACAATAGGAACGCTCACAGCGGGGTGGGCTTGCGACAAGATAGTCGGATATCCGGCACTACGCAACCGTGGTATGTATGAGCCAGGGTGTCGTCTTCTTATCATTATACCGGCATTTTTTGCCATGGCTATTGGTGGGTTTGGTCTTGGAGCTGCCATTGATAAAGGCCTCTCGCTAGTTATGTGTGGTGTATTTTTGGCAATTTTGAATTTTGCGGTTGGTGCTGGGTGCACCGGCGTTGTTGCATACATCAATGATGTATGCGGTCAATGATCCGGTGAAGCATTTGGTCTTGCTATGGTAAGCTATCATTTCGTTGAAGACAAGATGAGAGAGATATCGTCTAACAGTTATTTTAGATTATCAAAAGCGCCTTTGCTTTCGGTCTCACGTTCGTATTCAACGATTATTATACTACAGCCGGTGCGGCCTTCTCGTCTTTTTCTCAACTTTTACGGCGTTGACTTTAGGTATCATGCTGACGACAGTTCCAATGTATATATTTGGAAAGAGATTACGATCATGGGCGGACACCACAACTGCGTTAACTTTCTCTGGGCCCAAATGAGGTAAATTTGTCTTGGAGAAGAGCAAGGTATTTACTCGTAAAGATAGATAAATAGTTGTTTAAGGTTGATCTATAGGAGGAAATAACCAAGTCATATCGTTTAATTGAAAAGGGTCACCCATCTCATAAATTCCCAACGTGAAGTCAGAATCTGCAAAGCCTCCACCTTCCTTAATTTCCGTTACAGGAGGATCGCCCTTCAAAGGAAGATTTTCCAGTTTGTCGGCCGAGTAGGAATCTGCAAAATTGACGTCTTTGTTGTATGCTTCCGAAGAGGCCGTGATTTGGTATTCCATTGATGATCGATCTTCAGGTTGGCTTGAAATATCATTTTGGGAGTGCGCGGGTAGAGGATAGCTTAGTCGCATTGGTAGTGCAAATACTACAGACCATCTATGCGCAAGTTCTTGAAGTAAAGCGATGGCCTTTCGCAGTCGCTTCCAAGCATACTTCATTTCTCCAAGTGCTTCTATACACTCTCGGAATCGAGTAATTGACCGCTTACGCAAAGTACCGTTCGAATAGGTTACACTAAGCAGATGCATAATGGCTGCAGTAAGAACATGGTGTACTACGACAAAAGGAGCGGTTCGGAGGCATCCAGCTTTTCGATAGTCTCGGAGCAAATT
This sequence comes from Botrytis aclada, assembly GCA_014898285.1. Lineage (NCBI taxonomy): Eukaryota > Fungi > Ascomycota > Leotiomycetes > Helotiales > Sclerotiniaceae > Botrytis > Botrytis aclada. The sequence continues at coordinate 2,692,160 of RCSV01000008.1, forward strand.
CGTGATAGCGACAGCTGAAGAGTTTGATGATTGCACGGCCATGCGGTAAAGAGCACCATTTGAGTCTTCGCGCAAAAGGGGTCGCTGCACCAATATGAGGCACATGTGATATGTCATTCGAAGACTGATAGTGGCGCTAGACTGTCCGTTCCGTTCGCTCGATAGCTGTCTATTCATTTCATTATAGAAGGTGCATAAGGCTTCGCGGGCATCAATTAAAAGTTTATTACGGCTTTGGCTGTCCATTTCATGGAACTGGAATGAGTAACTACACCTATTAGCAATGAAAATTGGATGCTATACCTAGCTGAGCATACATTTGATCCATGTATTTGTCAAACAAAAAAAGGAGCTGACACTCGCAATTGAAATTGAGCTCCCGGAACGTCGTTGATGATGTTGAAATACTCTCTAACCATGGTGTTCTGACACGAGTCCATGGTATACAGCATTGTCTTCCCAAGCTGAATGTAGCAATTCTTTGAAAATCAGTCAATATCCATAAATATGTTTGCCAAGCTTACCGATCGATACGGAACCAAAGCCAGAATGTTCGGATACGTGAGTCTTTGCTTTCAGGCGAGATACCTGCGATATTCTGCAGATTTACCACATGCAAGCCAAGTTGTGTTGTTAGAGCTGCGCCCATACCTATTAAGAGAATGAATACTGGTTAATGATTAATGCTCTTGGGACTGTTAGTGAGACTAACAGTTATACATCCAAGCCGTATTTTCATTGTCTAGGGTGAGATCCCGCCAGCACAGCATTGCCAACGCCCGAACGGTAACGAGCGATGGACAGCTTCGGCAACACTGCTGGACAATATTCTCAGCTCTCTTGTAAAACACATCGCCAATATGAGCAGCATTTTCTCGCGCGGAAAAGCAAGCTGCAAGAGCAAACATTGCAGTTCGTAGCAATATCTCATCCAAGTTAGCTCCAGTAGAATGAACATTGAAGTTGTTGAGAAAGAACGAATCAAGAAATTGATTGTTTGGGTTCACAACAGAGTTGAAGACATCAAAGAGCTCCTGTTGCAACACCTTATCCGCAAGACACTGGTCTAACGAAGGCATTTCAGATGCTGTGGTTGTCGGATTGCTTTGAAGCTGGCTGTTGCTTCTTGATTCCTTAGCAGCAGATATAAACTGGAAGTCAGATGACGGGCCAATAAATGAAGTATCTCCGTTGCTATCTATCTTAAGCTTCCACATCAAATTTCCTACCTCGTCAACTGCAGAAGCCGATCGTGTTTCTTGATCAGAAGGAACTCCAGAAAGCCCGCCCATTCCTGGCCTTGTGGACGAGGATGTTAATTCCAGGGTAGCATTATGCGTAGAGATACCAGAAGAGGCTTCATTCTCTAACTCTTTTATTCTTTGGAGAAGGATCTCAATTTGTTCTTCGAGTTGTTCAACCTCTTCTGGGTCTCTCTTGCGTCTGGGTGGAGAAAAATTAGCAAGCTCGAACTCTACCCTGACAGTACTAGAGAGTAGAGATCAAGGTTCATTCTCACTTTCGATTGGTTCGCTCATGGTCGTAAACACACTCTCTTTCCGGGGCCTGACATGAAGAACATTGTGGTTTTCTCCCGTCGCATTTGCGCTTCCTCCGTCGGCATTCAACACAGGCAAGGTCGATTCTCTTGGTGTGATCCATCCGAGAGGTTCAAGGGGGAGATCAGGAAATGTGAAGTGGGATGAACAGCTAGTTCATTCATGGACAGAATCTAAAGCTGTCAGGGTCAAGTGCTGCAAGTCAATTGGCCTACAGTTTGATTGTTTGTAATTGAAGCTGTACACTGGCCCGCATGAGGATTAGATAAGATAAGAACAATATATCACGTGACTCAATCAACGCTCATAATATGTCATTAGCATTATGAAGGTCGGTGATTATGCATCAGGAAACTGCAGCTTCCTGAACAGGGAATACCTCGCTTAACCCGCAGCCTGCTCTAATGCGGCCCATAATGCGGCCGCTAGTCTTCTATCCCTGCACGCTTCTGTATAAGTCCAACGCTGCTTCTCATGCTCCTCGCCGTTCTGATCTTAAATCCTTCTTCCATCTCTCAATCTTCTTGTCTCCACCCACCAGTTCAGATATTTGTTGGCGCTAGCATATTGCAGCTACACCTCTCCTCAATTTGATTGCCTGTCTCGCGACCCTCAAAGTTTCTCTTCAGAGCTTCGGCTGGGTTTTTGATTCGTCTGGAGTTCTAGTAAGTCTTTTCTCAATTCTCTATTTGTAAACATGCAATCATGATCCTTTGCTGATCATTTATGTCCAGCTGAGTACAGCGTCGCCGACATAGCTCGAGTACTTTGGTGATTCTCTAATCTCCAAAAGCCCTGTAAGTCATGCTTCGCATTCTGACTGTAACTCAAACCAAAGTAAGAGTCAAGATGGATGTAGCTCTCAGTGATAAGCAAGAAAGGTGTAGTGTCAATCAAATTGAATCATGACTCCATCAGAGTGCGTGACGTTCAAAACCTCTTAAAGTTGACTGCATGCAAAACTTTCATCTCAAAGTAAACAGAATGCAGCTAAAGATAGCTATGTTACTTGAAGATTCTGCCCTGCAGTTTTTTACGAAAGATACAAATCCAGCTCCGCATCTGAGAAAGTTCACAAAAGAAAACACAAGAGACCATATCAGCTCAAATAACGTCAAATCCATAACTGCCACCACAATTGTTTTCCTACGCTTTCTTCCAGATCAAACGTACTTGATCGGCATCGCGCATCCTCAAAAGTAACTCCAGGTTGCAGTCCTGTGTTACTGCCAAGGCTCTCTCTCTTGCCTTCTGAGGACTTTCGTCATCGTTCTGAACAACACTCACCTTGTGATCCCGCAACAAGACTGCTAGAACGGCAACAAATTCAACCTGAGAGAACTTCTGTCCAGGACAATTCTGTGGGCCATCAGACCAAGGGAAAAATGTACTGCCAGCAGGGGTTATGACTTTTTCTGTACCCAATAGAGTAATTGGAGAAGTTGAGTCTGACGAAGATTCAATCCAACGCGATGGCTTCCAAATCAAAGGATCATCCCAGTACTTTGGATGCATTTGCAGTCCCAATATACTAGGCATTACTCCTGTACGAGGTGGTATAACTATTGTTCTATCCTCTACCTTGAGTACCTGTGGATTATCGTTGCTCCACTTCGGCAGTGCCATGATGGGGGGAAACTGTCTCAGAGTCTCAAGCTACATCAAGAGTCAGAATGAACGGATTAAATTGAATAAGATAATTGGAAGAGAAGACAATTACATACCAAGACAGCTCTACATCTAATGAGCTTCTCGAACACCTTTTCGTATTCCAGAACTTCATTGACAGGATCTTGGATGACATCTCGCAGCTCTTTCGCAACCCAATCTTGGACTTCGGGATGGGCTGCAAGCAGAATCATGCTGAAAGCTAATGTATTTGCAGTAGTATCGTGCCCAGCGAAGTTGATCACAAAGACATTCCCAAATATTTCATCGACTGTGAGACCTTTGGAAGGCGATTGTGCTGTCTGTCGAGATGAAGCGGTTTCTTCTTTTTGATGAGCCCCTAGCGCTCTCACAAAAGATGTCATCAAAGTTACATTGCCGGCCTTTCCTTCTTTGAGCGAGGAGGATTCCTCGTCCAGCATATTCTCCATATGTTTCTTGAAATTCGCGGCCGCTCGACCTACTCGTCTCCAGGATTTTGGCATAAAAGGTAGCAGTAAATATCGATAAGGAATGATCATGATCAGTATCAAATTGTCCAAGACAATTTGCAACGTATCGCGATAACTGCCAGCTTCATCGTGTCCGGCTTCGCCAGAGCTGCGAAACTTGTATGATTTTCGGAACCCAGTTGCAGCGAGGACATTCAAAGAAAGAGTTCGTGTATCTTTAGCAGTGGATATCTCCCGAGGTGTTGAAGTTTGAGTCCACATCTTCAACATATCTCTCGTTTGCTTGACCGACTCCTGCCAAACAAACTTCATGATGTTCTCGTTGAAGTGTGTCGCCAAGACTTTCCTATGCCGTGGCCACTCGGACCAACTTGCTGTAGATATACATGGCCCGTAAACCTCAAGCAGTGCTAGATTGACTTAGTTTTGTTGATTTTAATAGCTCTTGATAACTTACTATACATCTTAGTTGGACGAAGAAAGTCACCACGCCGAGTAAATATCTCATGGATGGCATCAGGATCCGCACAGTAAACATATACATCGCAAGGGGTGACAAGTGCATAGACTGGACCGTATTTCAAATGGGATGTGGCTTTGTCTTGAAAATGCCAGCCTCGACGTGAATAGTGACTAAATGTACCGAAATCTATGGGCAATCGGTCAAGGAGACGCCAGAGAGATGGCTCCAAAATTAGCCAAATCATGTTCATTGGGTCCACAAACAGCCGGACGAGAGGAATTCCCATGGTTGAGGCACGGCGATAATTGATTTCCATCGCAATGATGCTCCATATCAAATACACCAGACCGAGTCCGCTAACAATTTCTAAAATCATGTTCTCTGATTTCTGAGATGTGTGTTCAGAATGATTCCGGCACCGAAAATCGTGTTTCCAGGTGAATTAGATATAACCAGATTTGCTGAGGTTTTCTTTTGTGAGTGGGAAGCAGGCTGTGAGAGGAAACGTTTTCGACTGCAGTCATTACCTACCAACAATCCGCTCGGTTTGATATGGATACTTACAGAGTATACCTGGTTGAATGTAGAGGTAGCTATAGTCTCTTGTGGGGAATCGGATCTGGATTTAGTTAGCGAAATTAGTAGCAAAGGGAGCTAGGACCTTAGAATTGCGGGTTGCTAGTGAGAATTGGGCATATGTATATTTCTGATAATTTGGAAATCTATCAGGTAGCTGCTATACTGTCTATCTTACTGATTGTTGATTGGCTAGTATTCTTGACCTTTGCTGTGCCTCTCCCCACTATACGAGGCACAGTATTAATTGAGGGTCTGGTTGGGATTTAATAAATTCTCCTCATCACAACTAGGCAAAAGTTATATAGTTTGAAATTCGATTATAATTCCAGATTTCCTTCGAACTTAATAAAATCTCCAGGTTTGATAGAAATTTGATTAAAAAATTGATGTATGTCTTTAGAATGTTCATTTTTGTATCTCGCAAAGAATTATATCTTGATTTTCAAATGCCATCAGGCTGCATTGACCGAACCCTCAATAATACCGTGCCTTGTAGATGTGAGAAAAAGGTGGCCGAAATTGATGCATGGGGATGGTTGCGAATAGTATCAATCTCGGCTGCCCTTTCCTCACATATAGTCCCTACCTACATCTTCATAATTATTATGCGCTCTCGAGGCGTGGTGCGCGTAGGCTCGCTACGCCGCATAATCTACATGCAAGTTGGTAGTTGAATATCGTCAATAATGCAGTGAGACCGTTTCTGGAACAACACAGGCAATCGATTATTTGAACGGGGTGACTTCAATACCTTTTGGTTTGTTTGCATGTAGAAAGAAAGGTCTTCCCGCTCGAGTGATGGGATTGAACCTTATGTCTACCTTGTCGGACTCGAGACCAGAACAAGGCAAAGTCTAGGAAGATCACTTCAAAGAATGATTAGTTCCATCTGGTCTGTTTCTTCCGTAGTTAGAGGCGGCTTTCAGTCATCAGAAACTACTATGATCAAGATAGATAAGTATCATACTACTTGTGCTCTAGAAAGTTCTTCATATCACACTATTCTCAACATCAAGTCATGCTGTGTGAACATAGGTAAAGGACTTCAAGGTCAAAGGGCTTTGTGGTCATATTCAAGCGAATGCGAAGACTAGCTCTTTCAATAGCCCTTATATAAGGGCTATTCCTCTCGTAGATTAGCTAGCTCATTAGACAGAATACACATTGACAACTAGAACCTACATTACAGGTTCTACGTCATCCATGTTCTCCTCAAACCAACACATGCTATCCGATACACTTAAAAGTGCGGCCAAATTGACACGAGAGGACTCTGTGAGACAACTGGAGTAGATTTCTTACGTCATATTGCCGCTATTGGGTTTACTCGTATGGAGAATATCGAGTTTTACCATCCTCCCATCTTTCAACAGCAGCAAACCATTGTATTTTCCATACTGGACTCCATGTTAGTGCTTTATCCATTACTCAAAATGTCTAGACTCCCATATGACTAACTGAGCAGAAGAACACAAGCGTGTTCAAGATTTATCGTAGATTCACTTGAATTCCGACATACAAACTTCGCAGTCACCAATCACCTTTCCCCAATTCTGAAGATCCAAACATCCAAGGGTCTCAAACCTCAAAAACGAAATTTTACCCAAAAAGCACGAATATCTTAGCTATAGTAGCTATTCGATCATCTATAAAAAAAATCAATCGCCGCACCGCGACAGAGCCCTATAACATACCACACGCTACTCTATCCTAGAGAATAAGTACTCGAACTTTGATCTGTGAGCGTTGACCAGCAAATCATGATTGGATTGAATCAAAAGAGAGAGTACTTATTCGAGGTAAAAATTAAAGCTCATCGTTCGACGTTTGTAAGCAAAGGTAAGAGAACAGGTCCGGCTGCGGACACTATCTGACCTGCAGATATCTCACAGCACTACTGGAGTGCGACTTGTCGTTTATACTTCACTGTACCGGGAACTTTGATCATTACGCATTTATTGCCGATTTTTACATGCACAAGTATATGGAGAGGCTCTTTAGCCTCGACGAAGAGTTGCTGGTCTAATGTGGGTTATGAGTGGCACAGACTGAACAGAAGAGTTGCAAATGGATCAGGTACCATTCCTTTTCAAATGTTTCATGTCCAACAGCAGGGTGTTCACTTTCGCGCCCAGTACAGCTTACAAACCAGGAGTTTGATTCGTTATGACTTTCAATTAGGATATCGATTTTAATGAATCCATGTGGAATGTCTCCTTGATTTTCCCGCCAAAGATGTTGGGCCAAGGAAACCATTGAAGTACATCTCTCTCAATTAAGGTAAGCATGTAAGAATACTGGAGAGCTTGCTCAAGACAACTGCTTGGTTGGCAGCACTACTATCCCTCTTGTTTGTTCCACCAAGACTGATACTGGCATAGCATCCATCAGTTCCAACAACTTTGGTCTCAGTAGGAAGTCTACCTCCATTGCTGCAAGTTACGACATCAGTACCACTAACCCCTGGAACTGCAGTGTAAATTCTGGAAAGAACGAAGCTAAAATCAGACGCCGATTTGCAATCGGTAGTTTCAGGGAAGTTGACATTCAAGAATGTTTCGGCTGGAAGATATGGGGTACCAGAAGCAACGATGGCATCGACTACTATTGCGCCTAATTCGCCATAGATAGTGGCATAGGCGGGTGCTGCAACATTCCAGGCGGTTGCAGATCCTTCGGCTCCACTGAAGGCAATTGCTGGTACACCTAGCCCTACGGCCTCAATCGCTGCTCCAACGGTACCGGAGATGAAAGATATAACACCAGTGTTGACTATCAGTCATTAGCATTCATTTTATCAACGTGCATTGCAGTCAAACACATACCTCCAACGTTTGGCCCAGTAACAGCAAGGTCAGGGGAACCTCCGAAGTATCCTGGAGCTAACGTTTCGATACCATACTCCATCGCAGTCGCAGGGTAGGAGTTGACATAGTTGAATTGAGGGGATGAGCTATTATAGCCTACGGCTGGACTACCACTTGGACAGGAATTAAATTCGCATGCCTCAGTGAGGACAGTAGGTGTACCGGTTAGAGAACCTTTTCGTAACAGTTAGATTTATCCCTTAAGATGCTGAAGGGAGCTATTTTTCATACCTGCACCACTCTTGTTCTCTGCAGGGGCAGAAACGAGAACATCATGTCCCGCACTGGTCAGAGAATTGTACAGAGTTCTGATATTGATCTCGGCCCACCCATCATCGTTTGCAGAAACAATGTTAACTGCCTGAGCAACAGCTGGCAGCAATGCTAAAGATGCAGTCGCGAAACGCATGATTGATGGCTCGGTGCAGAACTGAAGAGTGTACAGTTTCAACAATTGACTTGGAGACCGAGAAAGCGACAGCGAGAGGAGTTTCTGTAACCCGCCATCGCCGGGTCAATCAACCCATTATATACACAACCCATTATATACACAAACTCCTACAAGAGAAACGTAATTGCCCATTCACCTCACCCCCAAAAAGCGGGGTCGACTTGGTACCTTGTGAAGTGGAATTGCGGAGATTACAACAATGTGACCCATGCACGGTACCTGTCACTTTCCACCTTCTGTGAGGCCAAGCAATTATTTTTCCATGCGCACGTGAAAAAATGTAAGGAGTTCGTGAATAGATCGAGTATAGTCCAGGTGGACAAGAGGGGAACAAAGCTTGTGAGCTTGTGTCTTGTAGAGTACCGGCATCTCCCCGTATAGTAGAGCTATAAGATGCCGCGGTGTAATCCTTGACTTTGAAGAAGGGCCTTCCGGAAAAAGATGTTGCTCCGATGGTGTGGTTAAACAACCATCTCTCCTACCATCGATGCCAATACCCAAAAGTCGCACAGCGAACTTCAAGACGAGAGTCTGACCTTTTTACCGTAATTGCTAGATAAGTTTAGGCATCTAGAAACTCCAATTGGTACGATGACAAGAATCATGTTTGATGTTCTTTATTGATGTGAATTTTGCTTGGTGATGCGGTGAGAGTGGAGCGATGAAGGGGTTATCTCGCTTCCACTTATCAGATGATTATCTCCGGATCCACGTGTTTAGCTAAGAGGCTCAGAAGCTAATACCATTCTGAAGGCTGTATCCACCTGACTAAGCTTCGTGAATCAGGTACTGAAAGAATGAGAAGAAAAATTGAAACAAAAAATACAAGAATGAGAAGAAAACCCATGTTTGACATTAAAAAAAAAATTGCAAAAGCTTATGGACACTTCACAGGTGAGCAATTGAAGCTCCCTAACCGGTTCGAACGATTGACCTGAAGATATTTGTATGAAACTGCAATCTTCCGCTCTACCACTGAGCTAAAGGAGCGAAGATAATTCCATAAATTATTGTAAGAGCCAAGATGTTCTACGTATATATTCTTCAAAATCTGCCCAAGACTGCCAAGTTGATGATGCAAATACAAGTCACAACATCGCTGTGCAGGTACGCGGCAATCATAACAAAGGCGACAAGTACAATAAAGAGCGTTATTGACCTCAATAGAACTCCCTTTGTACTGGCTCGAAATACAGGCATGAAATACTTGACAATCTTAGTATTCCATCATACAGATTGAAATGGTTGCTCTGAAAGGCACTTACTAGATTCAGCAGTTTCAAAACGTTGATTGTCTGAAGCTGAGCTATCCTATTTATTAACAAAATTCTTGGGGCTCCCAAGTCCCGAATCCTGATCGCTGTTGTTATTTTGCTTCAGCTCAGAGCAATGGATTGCCTCTCTTCTTGCTGCGGAAGCGGTAGCTCTACAATAACAGCTTTGATGTTCCTATCACGTAGGTTAAGTTCCATAGTATTGTTGAACTCCTATACATGATAGCAATGGATCGTCAGAAACTATGTATTTCTCGAATACAAGAATATTGAAGAGAATCATATACATTCCACTATCGCTGCACAAATTTTCATCTCCGGGCAAATTTGAGCAAGAAAAATTGGGAAGCCGGCTTCTCGTGTCTATTTCATCTACTTTCTGCGATTACATCATCCCTCGTTGGCTTCAAAGCAAATCGTACCCGATTCAGCTTTGGCATCCGGTCAAGTACGACAGTCTCCATCCGCACAACGGCCTCTTTATACAATGTCGCCGTCTTTGCATCATAAGAACACAAAAGCATCCGTACTAGTCCACGCGCGCGCGCGCCTGCCAATACTACTGATGGCGGAAGCTCGGCTTCGAATGGAATCGCTGATAGTGTGCATGTATCTATGAGTGTGAACGATCTCAGTCCACTTTCATAGTTATACTCGTCACCATCAAGATGATCAGTCACATTATCCCCTGCTTCCATCCACTGTAAGCGACCTTGATCAGATCCAAACATCAGCTCTTCAACCCTCCCCAAATTCGGACGCCCAGCTATGCCATATAGTCTAGCTTGCGCTTGATGGACTTCAGGACTTTTATAAAGGTATCGCACTACCCACGGTACTATGATAGCATTCGCCACGAATACACCCAAAGCCACCTTCCAGAAGTTCGAAAAAAAAGTATCGAACCTTCTGCCATACCATTGAGACCAAAAACTAGACATCACCACCACGGAAACCATAAACACCATACTGAAATACGAACTTACTCTCAGCAATCCCCAGCCAAATCTTTGTGGACGTGTAGCCTCGTAATCAATTGCTTCAAGAAACTCCCAATTTACCATCGCACCTTTCGCATCTCCTAATATCACAGTATTATTCTCCACCACTTCAGAAATCTGACATATCGGCGTGATATCCCATAATTTTGCTCCCCAAACATCTTGCATCTCATGCCATGGTGCCCGATTATCCTTCAATTTGAGGCAGAGAAGTCTTTCAAGAAGCATATCACTATCGTTGGCAAGAGAAAGTCTTGCAAAAGCCTGGAAATCACTATCGGATTGAAGGACTCGAGGACGTTGGCGTAGTAATCCCTGCAGAGCATATGCTACATCGCCGGCCATGCGTTTCTCCGTCTGGCGCCGCTTGAGACATTCAAGGGCAATAGAGATCAGTTCCAGCTTCGTGAGATGGATTGAAGACTCATAGTGATCAATCAACTGGCGTAAGGCAATGGCATCATCCCAAACACGACCTGCAAGATTCCGTTTCGCGACCAATTCGGGCTCAGCAGTACCAGGTGTGTAAATCGAAATGCGGTGTTCGCTTGGACAAAGAAGAGCTTCGGGAACAGTCCAGAGACGACTTCCCCAGTCTCGTAGCCATTGAGTTTTGGTATTTGAAAGATCGTCTAACCCCCCCTCCATGGCATCATGAGTGTAATTGGCAAAGTTAAATCGTGGCCCGACAACTATAGCCATTGAGTGACATGCCCGTACGATATCACATATTCGATATACTTCTCCTATGCTCTTGTCCGGATCTTCGTCTTCTTCGGGACGTATACACTCATAATCTACCCAAAAAGCATCAATACCTGCATTCTTCGTAGCACGTATCGCGAACTGGATAAGCATTTGCATGTCCTGTTCCGCGGCAGCCTGTCTGCTAGCATTGATAGAAGATGGCAAACTGGGGTCTCCGGAAATGATGGTATAGAATTGAAGTCGGGTATAAGATATGAATATATAGTTAGGGTAACTGTTTCCATGTGACTGAGCCCAAGTAGATACGTGGCGAGTGGTGTAGCCGGTAGATGAGGAAGGGTCTAAGAAGCAGAGGTAAGCGGGGCCGAGTTGTCGGTCCGGAACATCGTTTGTGTTGAGCGACGTAGATGGATGATGAATGGGAATTTCGCTGTAATCAGGGATGCTGTGAAGACTCATGATATCGGTAGAGTGATTGGCTTCTTCGACAGAGTGGTTAATATCTGTGGACAATGTACATTCTCGTAAAGAAGCAAGGAAAGGCCGTCGGCCTTGCAAAGGAGCCCTAACTTGGTCATGGCGTCCTACTTTTGGTCGGTTATAAATCCAATTACTGCGAGCATTTTGCGTGATTTCAATTGAGGATTCCCCGGGAAATCGTGGGTGAAGGGGAAGCTACGAGATCATTTAGCTTGATGTACTCACTCACACAGTCTGATATCTAGCAAACGAGCGGAGACTAGATATACATACGAGGAATAGAAGAGCGGGCGTCCCAATGAGACTTTTTAGAAGCATATAGCTAGCCCCAAGAACTCTCCATCCACAAAAGATTATCACCGCTAACTTTCCCCAGATCCTTCTTTCCTCGAAGTTGAAGCTAGGTTCGTTTGATATCACATGAAGTGGCTCATGAATCCAAAGCATTGTCTTAATAATGAAATTATTCCGGGAGGTAAGATTGGATGAGTTGAGAATCTTGCGTGGTACAAGATTCATTCCGGGTTCGGTAGAACTCCTATCGCCATCCTCGTCATCACTGTTATCACGACTGTTTCGCCACAGCAGATACCAGTTCCATGAGCCATACGCTAATGCTGTGTAGTATGAAAATCTTTTATTTATGTATCAGTATTTTGATTTGACATGATGATTAGAGGGATGGAAGGGGGTGGTTATCAGATTTGTTCGTGGGATCGATTAGCAAGATGAATACATACAGCAAAATTATCAGTCGTGGCCATGTAAAATACGTATAATGATAATTTCGAGCTCTTTGCAAAGTGAAAAAGATTACTGATAAATGAAAAGTCACATGAGTGGATCGAAAGAGATTGGATAGGGCATAGTAAGGAGGCCGTAAGCGATTGACGGATATGAAGTGGAAATAAGGTTCGCGGAGGAGAAGAATAAAGCCAATAAGAGAGGTGACAGAGACTATGCGTAAAATACTAGAAGTATCATTAGTGGGACAAGTGTGGGAGATGACGGTGAGTAGAGAGATTAGAGGATTGAGATAAGGTGTGTAGAAGACGGCAGAATTGGGGGGGGGGGGGGGCGGTCATAGACTGAAGAAAAAGTGGAATAAGTGAGGTGAGAGTTAGAACGTGTCATCGTGTCATCATCATAGGATATGATAAATATGTAGTTGGAGACAAAATGAAACATACAAAGGCAGTGGCGTTACATGTTGGCGTAACAAAAGGGCTAGGAAATAGCTGATGTCGATATACGTAGTGTAGGCTCCGAGCGGGAGCTGTACGAACCAAAGAGTGACGAGAACAGAGGGGTTCATATTGCAGCTCATTTATCCAAAGACATTGAGTGGGGCGGGCTTGTACTATATACAAGAAAAGGATTGGGTAAAGTGCGTGAGCGGAGAGGTAGAAGGTTGGATGAGCGCAAGAACAAGAAAATAGGGGAACAAAACAGGTTAAATTTTGATCAGGCTTGCTCCAAAAGTCAATGGTGATGAGAGGAGTATTAATTAGATTGAGGCTGAAATGTAGGCCTAGCCAGGGAATCCTATTTCCTTGGCGTTGTGGCTATGCATAGCATATCTAAATTTATTCTGGTATGATTGGATGTTATCTATCCAGACAACGGATTGTATGTCAAACAAAGAACATTCAGATAAGTGTATATTGTTGAGGACTTTGAAACTTTTGTGGGGCCGGAATTGAAAAACTCAAACGATATGAGAATCCGTTCGTCTAGTCAGGAAATTCTGCTAATCTAGGTCTGTCCATTGTAATAGACTTACTCGGGCTCATTAGATATGATTGATTATTTCAAACAATGTGTGAGGAATTATACCACATTGTTGGCTCCAAAAGTCCGTACTTCACCATGTAGATAGCGTGAACCTGCTTGATGAAGATAAATACCTTTATTGCATCACAAAATAGCTTTTTGTGCACATACGTGAGAGAAAACTTTTAAGGCTATGATTCCATATCTAAAAACTTCTGGATAGCCCCAGGATGCTTCTTGGTTGAAAAAGCTTCCGTATATAACAATTTGAACCCGGGAAAGTCTCAAGCAGACCTTCTAACACTCAGCTGCTTGATACACGATTTAAGTCGAGAGGAGTGTAGTGCAATGTGCTGAACGGAAAACAATCCCACAAGGATGTGCATCTACTCCAACGAAAGATTATCAAGCAGTGATATGGGTGAGTTCTAGCAGCAAGTACCAGGCGAAAAATCGTCTAAATGGGTACAATAGGAATTGAGAGATCGATCACAGAGTTCAACGGTAATGAAATGATTCAAAAATTGCACAGTTATTGGAACAATATGCCCAAGAATGTGTGCCAAAGGATGATGGCAGCTTATCTTTACAGATATCTGGGTATCTTTCAGCAAGCTAATTTTGCAGAAAGAGTACCTTCGAAGTGGAAGTTTGCAATCAATATAGACGAGACGGATGCTAGAAAAACTGTGAGTGCCTATGATGTCAGAGGTTCTTTCTATTCGAGCATCGCGTAAGTGAGCGGTGCCAGTGAAAATGAACTGCAATAATACCAGTGAACGCAGAGGATTAGGCTCAGAAGCCATACCTTTGGGGCACACCGTGTGCTCATCCAAGAGATCGAGTATATAATTACCACTCCGCACGAGGTGAAGATGTATAGAATGGCCTCACTTATCCGTCACCCTTGTCAATGCCAACATAGAGCCTAGAAGACCAAAAGACGACAGGAGTTCATATCAAGTCAGTGGCGCATGAACTTTCAGTCCATTTTCACGATAATTCCTTGAGTATATGTGTAACACTAGCACAGAGATTAGATATAGTTGTGAAACGAAATCAAATAACACGATTTCAAGTGTCAGTGAAAAACAGTAGCAGCGATGCAAAGAGTAGATGTCCAAATCAGTCTAGGCATTCGCCGTGGATTCATCCTTGAAAGTTGACGAAGATTAGCAAGCCAAATTGCCTATACAATATCTCACTTCCATATAACAAAGCCTGTTATCTGACCTCCACTAAAACTAATATTCACACCCATCTGGTCTCACCAAGTTCAAGCCCGTCTAAATCCTGACATGCAAAAAACCCGTATCTATCTCCTTCTTGATCCTCCCATTCTCATCTCATCACCTTCGAGTACAGCCACAACTCCTTGGCTGAAGCTAAATATGACAAATCGCGATCATGGAGACTCATAAATATTAATCACGCGGCCGAATTCGCGAACCAATACGACCCAAATTCATGATCAGAGTGCAATTGTGAGTGAAAAGGGGAGCATGCGATATGATCAAACTTCGTTTTTTCCATATAGTTTTCGAGTGCCGAAACGACATAAGTGGGGAGGATCAAGTCCCGAAATGCTAAATAACAATAAAATTAGAACCCATGTTTCTTTGACTGATCTCATACAGTAGTACCACTACCCTATTCTACAAGCTAGTGATGTATGTCTTGCTTTACCAAGACCGGGTATCAAATTTTTGATGTCTCGGAGAAATATCTATGAATATGCGAAAGACTACCCACTCTAGTTGAATGAAATGGATAGTACAATAAGGTGCTCTCCCTGGTGACGTAGAAGCTTCGCTACTACCGCGAAAGATAAGGAGAAAAGTGTGTGTGATGACAAGTTCCCAGATTTGAAGAAGTATCCGAAGATGGGATACGGGACGAGCGGTATTTGAAGGTGGAGTGGAGCATCAATCTCGTGATCTGGTGATCACTGCAGCACACCAATCTACGGGAGACTACCTAGTAAATTGTAACGGTACGAATCTAATAACACGAGAAATAGATGACTCTCATCGCTATCTCTATCGCCATCGATCGCAAAACTTGCTTTCACAACAGTCGCAATGCCGATTTCAACTGGAAATGTCAATACGTACATACGAAGCGCGGAAATGTCTAAGAATCCCTACTTTTTCGGTATACCGTTGCCGAATATTAACACGTGTAGAGATACTTCCAATGCCAAGTAGAAAGTATCTAACTTGTCGACGGACATATGAAACTTTGGCACACGGTAAATGTCTAAGACTAATCTCATATTCTATACCCCGCCCTTCTCAACATCCCGAACACGTGCTGTATAAAGATCCAAAGATACCTAAGTGCAATGCTCTGTCAATCTATATATACATATGAAACTTTCACTCTTACAAGATATATGTATGTTTGTGTCTTAGTTGAGCCCGCTGCCCTAATGTGTTCATGCCGTTTCTCGTTCGGCATCCATGTCTTCTCCAATATCAACACGTGTGCTCCAGATACCGTCCCGGACCTATTGCCACCCTAGATTAAGTCCCCTACTAATCCACCCGCTCCGCTCATTTCTCCTAGTTTTTGGATGAATACCTAGCTTCGCACAAATATATGAGATGGGAAATGAAGGTAAGCGAGATTAGATTACTGCACAAACTTTCAAGTAATAGGCAAGTGAAAATATGAGGAGAATATTGATATATGACGGAAATACGTGCTCGAATGCGGAGAGTCACCAACGAGTTGGTGAATACTTGAAGGATTATGGATTAAAGATAACTGTGCAACCATACGCTACACAAACAAAGAAATGGGCACCGGCGAGGAGAAATGGATTGCCACGTGGGGTGTGTAAAAAGTAGTATTTGTGGATTTTTTAGATATTACAGTTTGTGATTCTAATTTCAACAGGTCGAGATGAGATATTATGAGAATATGCATCTCCAGTGCCTTTGGGAAGGGGTATCCCAAAACAGCGTTCAACCCCACTGCAACGATAATCTCATGTGAGGGAATAAAAAGAGATTTGATCAACGCATTAGTAAAATCGAACATGAAATCTATGATTTGGCTATGTGCATTGCCATATATTTCAACAGATCACCATGCCAGTGTTGTGCTATATGACATATCTCGAACCTAGATAATCATACTTCTCAACTGTCCTCCACCAAAGGATACCCACGATACATACGTCTCTTCGGAGGAATTCAACCAAGATTGCTAACTATGCGAGACACAGATAAATTGATGATGGTGTCGTGACAAATTAAACAGATTCAGTTACAGCCGAAGATATTTCTCGCCACATTTTTATCTCCATCTCCATCCATCCTCCATGTCGGGACCGAGATATGGAGCTAATGCAAATCATCAAATAGAACAAGTGAGTGTTACCACTGGTTTTGTAGCGTATCATCTCATCCCTTATGCATGTCTTATTATCCAACACCCATCACCATCCTGCCGTAACACAAACAAGCGGGTAAGTATGTGTGATTTATCCTCAACTTCCAAATGCTTCGAAATCAAGACAAGTCAACTACGACACCCCGCATAGTGCCCTACTTCGATCTCTTATCATCTGAAGCCCAGAACTGACCTTTGATAATACACTCTTTAAATTGCAACATCCATGTGCCACCCATGAGCCGCTCCGGCTCCTCGGATGTATAGTCTGCAGGGCGCGGAGTTCTTGAAGGCGAGATGGGGGTTACTTGGAGTGTCCCCGATTCGTATGCAAATTTTGTATATCGTGCTGGGCCACTAGCTACCGGTGAACATTTACCCAAGCCTTTCTGGTAGTATTGACCTCAGCCATGACCTAAACCATGATCAGGAAAGATTTTGATAGATGAACACAGCATAGTGGCCAGCATGGGCAGCATAGGCTATATAAGCCAGCTAGGAAGATAGATAGAAAGAATATTCTCGAGCACCACCCATGAAAAAAACCTTGAAATGCAGGCTGTGGTGCAACGTAGTAGCAACGAAAATGCAAAGACTTCTTTGCCTCGGATGTTTATATCCACGAACATTTCGCGTCCAGGTGTTGAGTTGAGCTTGATTTGCTTCATTTCCAAGCAAGTCGACGCGCCCCTTAGCACTGTTCATTCTCTTGTCCGTCCATATTTATTGCGATCGTCAACGGGACGAGACGAAGCAAGTATGTGGCGGGAAAGCTGTGGGCGGTTTCGAAATACCTTGCTTATCCAAACTTCAGACAGAAGAAAGCCACTGTCCTGTGGTGTAATTAGAGGGTGGCAGATTTCAAATTTTGAGAAGTCGCCACCTCTTGCAATCCCACCCTCTATGCATGATTTAACCAATTTGGCATTTCATGTACTCTAAATACGCCTATTGATTCATCCATCGACAGACACCCTAGTTCATTCTAGCCGCAGTAGCACCTTGAAGGCCTCACTAGATTGGAATTATCCAGTCAAAACATTTGACATCCTTGCTGAAATGCATGAATGATATTGATGGATGAAGGGAAATATAGTAAGTAGTTCATGTGTGATTTGATAACATCTGGCAACTATGATACCATTGGCAACGGTTGTACACTAGTGGCCTGCACCACACCAATTAGCAACCATGTCTTCTTTTTTTCTTTTTTGGTCTGCGGCGATCTATGAAAAGCCTTGTTTTATAGACTTAGGCTATCGGCAAGTCCATTCGTACGATTAATCTAAATTCATTGCTACTATCTTAACACTATTGATCCTTTCACGGGAGACAACCGAATGAGTGCGCCTACCTGCCGCTTAAACATACCTGGTAAACTGAGCTGCGTTTCAGTATGCAATGGCTGGCTATCTGAGGGCAACCACAAAAACCGCATCTTCAAAGCAGCGGATGATAATAATGCCAATGTATGTGTCATTAAAAATTGCTGTGCCAGAGCCTTGCGTAGATAGAATATATTGACCAGTGAAATCTTGAGCGCTAACTTCCATCCATGTTCATGGTTGTCATTATAATTCATACGAGCAAAGCGCTATGTGTGACACGCAAGTTGGGGTTGGAATGCGGGGAAACAGTTCAAGGCGTGCCTTCATTCGACACTCATCTTCACCTGCATAGTGGGCGTCATGATTAATTCATGAGAAATATTGCTTACTTTGGAGGCGTATCGTGTCGTCGTCACCGATGATGCCTACGTAGGCTCACCGAAAAGAATGATTGGACAATACTGCAGGACCTATGGTTGAAAATCATTGCGAGGTTTAAGAAATGCCAGCAAGGATTCAAAGCAACTCATAATGATGCAAATGCGTCAAAATCTCGAAGAATCCTGGTCTAACTACCTACATGTAATTTGGTTCCTGACTTCCTGCAGGTTGGAGAAAAGTTAACTTTCAACAAATCGCCCTCTCCCCGTTCACCAAGGACTTGTTCCTGTACTATGAAATGAACAGTACGAGATTTGTGCTTCTTGGGTGCAGATAATTCGAGATCGGAGATCGCCATGAAGTTGTATTCAAATTGATGTTTAATATCGATTACGAATGCTATTTCTCATGCCGCTGTATATTGTGGGAATATGCGAAAGGCCTATTAGAGATGATTCTATGCCGGAACAGTACCAGGGGGCTGGTGATGCTTGAATAGATCTTCTGTCGGGATTTAAACTGCCGATTTCGAAAATGAATGAAATCCTGGGCCCCAATAGGTTGTGTGTTCTCGATCAGGATCGTTCAATGCAACAATGTGTATTGAATATGGATACGGCTGCATATTAGCCGGCCGATGGAGATGAAAAGAATGAAAGATGCCTGAGACTCTGAGTGCAATTTAACAGCAAGATTTCGCACCGATGAAGGAAATTCACCTCTTGGTAAGTAGACCAATAAGAACGGGTGACCCCGCAACGCTTTTGAAGCCATTGTATGTCAGCTTGTGATGGGGCGACGACGACTTCATGTTAAGTGTGGAGTTGTGCATACTTCAGGACCGTGGGAAGTCGGAACGGAGAGTCAAAAGAATAGAACACCGTGGGAGGGCTGCGTATTCCTTGTCGATACAGGCAGAAGCGCAGGGTGTATATGCGTTATCCTAGTCATAGCCAATAGTAATACAGAATGTGATGCAGTAGGTCCACGATATAACGAATTGCAATTGTCTGTGAATTCTATCAGATTAGCGATGGGGGTCTGGTCATTTTTTAGTCTGTGTGCTTGCATTAGCACTCGATCATTATCCCCTGTAAATTGGATTGTGAGTGTGGGGAAAAAAAGTAAAGATTTGAATGAACGGTTGTAAAAACGAATCTGGAAGAGCAGCTGCTACTGATGTCCAAAAACGCTCATACTAGTGCGAAAAGAACGATATGGAGACAATCCATGGCCGGATTAGTTAAACGAGATGGGCACCTTCAGCAAGTGGAGAGGAATTGCTACGAGCCATGTGTTCATAGATCCAGCTATCCATGATTTTATGTGTTCAAGTGATGGGTTAGATAGATCCCTTTGAAACTAATTCGAGTAATCAAGGAAACTCAATCTAGTGAATTTGCATATATGAGACGTTCAGGAGGCTTTGAAGGTGTGACAGGATTGAAGAATTTTGCAACTATGGCGCATTAACCGCAATAAATCGAAAATGGCCTAGCTCAATTACTGATGATGCGGAGTTGCTATGCGAGATAACTAAAGAGGCAAGGCTTATGTGGACTTATAGTTCCTTTAGTCCGCCCCCTGTCTTGGAATTGAAGGGGATGAGGCAATCTGATATTGATGATTATCGCGCAGGATGTGTGGAATGTTGAATAAGAAAAGATAAGGAAAGGAGGGTTTATGTGCGGA
This sequence comes from Botrytis aclada, assembly GCA_014898285.1. Lineage (NCBI taxonomy): Eukaryota > Fungi > Ascomycota > Leotiomycetes > Helotiales > Sclerotiniaceae > Botrytis > Botrytis aclada. The sequence goes on from RCSV01000008.1 coordinate 2,712,235, forward strand.
TATTGAAATTTAGTCGAACAGTATTAGGATAGCATCGTTTTGGTAAATTTTCATGTTCTGCTTATGATGACTATCATGCCATTTCGATGAATGGTTAATTGATGAGTGATCCACATGACATTCCAGCCTAGTGTATGTAAATTCTCGTGATAACGGTAATACGAGCTGAAAGTCAGCTCCTTGGTAAGAGACGGCATCGGTACGACCGACTAGGGCTGAGACTTTTCCATCATTGGAATTCCGAAGCTTCTCCAAAGCCGTCCGATGAAGAGTCCGCGAAGCCGTCTTATGTCGTTGGTTAGAGATAGTGCTTGTGAACCCCCACTCACTTCTCAGCCCTTAGTGTGATCACCAACTAGCATGGGATTCCTTTTGTTTAGTTCGAAATCTTGTAACCACATTCACTCTGTATACCCGCTTCAAGTAATATATCGGAGAGAAGATTGGCTACCGTAAATGAATTTGGAGGTCGCTCTCTTCAGCCTCCTTAGAGGCTAGACCAAAAGTATCGATGAGTATTGCCATACTGTTGGGTGAGAAAGAGATAATCTCTCAAGAGACGGCTGGTTTGTGGGAGATATATTGTTTTGCATGAGGATCGTGTCCATGGGGTTATAGTACTTTCATGGGTCTGCAGTCTCTTGGTAAGTACCAGAGATGCAGTACGTTGCTTCATAGAAGATGGCATGTTGCAATTACATACCAAAATATTGTCATGATGCCCGTTTACCTATGTAAGACTGCAGTCAAAAGTGCATACCGTCAAATTGGTTGTCGCTGTACCCCGAAGTGTGTATTGCTTCATAGTGGCATGAGGTTAATAACATGACTTGGTGACGTTGAATACAAGACGGATACAAGCCATGTACAACCACAACCCCACGAATTACTGTCGTGAAAGCACCAGCGACATGACCCAACGACGTTGCAATGCAGGGGCGCAGAAGGCGTAGCAAGCAGCCGCCTTTCACAATCTCTGGGTTTGGTCTTCATATCAAGCTTGTGAGCGTTTTGTACTTTCCATGCATTGGTAGTTCCAATGCTACAAGATGAGAGAAACTGATTGGATCAATGGAGCTCAGATATCAAATGATTGAACCACGGTTCGAAGAAGTGAAATTGGGATAATCTCCGCAAGTTTTCTCCGTTTTCGTGATTCCCGCAGTTGACACTACTGAAAACCTATTTTTATTCGGGGTCAGATAGTGGACAATGCTTCCCATGTTTAAGGTGGATAATATCTACAACGCCGCTTTGTTCGAGATAAGTCCTGGGAGCGAGAAAACGAATTCAAGACTGTGAAAATATCTGTATTTATTAAACCTTTCGTGAATATCAAAGAACAGGGAGATTGAGGGATTAGCTAGATGTGAAGTAACTGATCAATCAATTGTCAATCAATCGTCACTCAATAAATAATAAACAGTACACGGCTCCGTCTCAACAGTTAAGACGCTTGGTAAGCCAGCTAGAAACCTTCTATCATACCTGTTTATTACTTGACTTCACCAACATATATAGTTCACAACTTAATTCAAATAAACAGCAACTCAGGTAGATTGAAGCGCCGAGGAGCTGAAAAGACCATACGGAAGACCTAGCCTTGGAGCACGTTTCGTGCCTAATGACTCTCCAGTGTGGAGAAGTACGTACTAACACGGTCATGGAAATTAGACCCTAGATCTTGGCCCAGGAGGCTGTGGTTCTTGGAATCTTGTCCTGGATATTTTGAAGCAGCCCAGATTCTGTGACGTACTCCGCAAAGGTCGTCAGTGAAATATGTTGCAAACTTGTAATGTCATGTTTGTAGGTTTCTCGTCGTCGACTTTCCGTGAAGCCGTGGCTATCCGGCTTGTTGTTGTCAGTGGAGATGGCGAAGGCAACGGCTATAGTCCCAATATCAAAAATCACATCCGATGGTACATGAGCGTATAGATGCTATAACAATTAGTATCCACAGCCTTCGGAAAGTATCTTAGTACCTACCAACCCAGCCTCGCTAGCCTATCTTGTGGTGTAACATGGTTCAAACCATTCTACTGTGACCTAATGTGGTGATAGAGAGATAATGCCGATCTTTCTTTTTGGCGGGTTTCTTGGGGAGACGGCTATTATAGAAAACGGATGGTGCCGAGCGGGAAGTCAATAGTTTGGGACACTCGAGGTTCTTCGTTGTCCCAATCTAATTATCATAAAATGAGGGGAAATCTCGAGGATCCACTAGATACTTTGTGCTCGTTGCTGCAGAAGCGACCAAAAGAAGAATAGAATGCACATTACTTTATGACGATGATCATCGACGAACCATGTAGGATTTTGAATGAAGGACGATATCGATGATCCGAAAGATTTTAAGGCTGGGTAAAGATTGCGAAAATTTGATCTTGATGATGAACTATTTGTATTTGTAATGCCGCTGTAACCATTTCGGCAGGATAGGCAGATGAGACCATTCATTTGTGACTCCTTCATTAACCGAAGTTGTCATCATCATTTTGTTCAGCGCACATCATTTTATCAATTTCTCTATCAGAGCGGACAGAGCGGACAGAGCCACGGCCAGTAACCAAATACATGAGATTAGCTTTTGAATGATGATTTAATCGTCGCCCAGCTCAGGTGATTGATCATGGCGTTTTTGTTTTATTTCCCCTCGCTTCCATTTCGCGATGTCTTGGCTGTAAGGCCTTCTGCTTACTTGGATAAGTGAGCTATTGCTTCAACAGTCACAGTGCTCACTCACTAGTACTTTACCAATATCAGTCATTTCCCCTCCTGAATCTATTTCTTTCGCGCGAAGTTCGCGATGATTAATTTCCTTTCACGATCCTGCCTTGGATCTTTGATTATTTCCATTTCTTCACTCGTTACCAAGGCCTTGAATTGGGTTACTCATTGAGATTTGACAAGTTAATTATGTGCCCTGTACCTGGTTCAATTGGGGATAAATCGGGAGCTAGACTTGTTTTAGGTATCTTTGGGTTCTAAAAATGACGATATTTCTGGTGTCCGAATACAAAATTATCCCATCATGAGCCTTGTTTTATGGAGCAACAATACTTTGAACGCTTTGAAATGATCCCTGTGCAAGTTTTCATAAACACTCCTTTTATGGATGCACGGGTTTGAGAAAACATACGCCATCGTTCAATTCCTTGTGTGCGATTCCTTTCGAAAACTAATTCTCCACTCACATTATTCTTTCATTCTCATTCCAATAGATACCCCAGCATCAAAGCCTTGCTAGAAAATTTACGAGTAACCCTACACACTGCAGGGACACAAATGCGGTCTTCACTAGGGCCTGAAGGATAACTTGGACCCTGTATACCATTAACCACTTTGTCTTGCCTAGTCAAACACACCATCCCACGTCGCTGTTTTACTTGAAGTACTTGCTTCAAGACTCAAGAGCGGCCATGAACATGGGTGGTATAAAGCCAAGATTGCTCAAAAGGTGGGGAGCTTCCATGCAGCTGCTACCAGTCATAAGTTCGAATGGTTTAGCTAAAAGTCATCAGGGCTAGTATTTAGCTGTCTAGTGAATGTCCAAGGATTAATTGTGCCATTTTGTGAGTGAGCCATATCTTGATTGCTGCTATAGTTACAGTGCATATGCACATATTTGAGGATGAACTTTAATCAAAAGGGGTCGGCAGAAAGTGGCATGATGAACAACTATACACTAATCGGTAATTAGTCTGATTATCTTTGTACTCATGATAACACCACCAAAATCACCCACTCACACCACTTGAACACACCACATCAGAAAGAAAGAAGGAAAAAAAATCAAAATTCCCGCAGGCCTCCGAAAAGTCTTGCCCATTTGATACATGTCTGTACAACCAATCAGTAGTTGTGAAGCACACACACCTCTTTTCCTTAGTAACGATACTGATTTTCGCATGACTACCATTAGGCTAGCGTCTAGCAGCCTATTTTCACTGCCCTCTACCCCCAAATTGTAATTGATCTCTGCGCTTTACCATTCTAGGAGAAGTGGCCAAAAAAGCGAGAAAAAAAGCCATATGCACAAGACAGGCATTCTATCTGCAGGACCCAGACAGGCCAACTCCCAGTCAACCCCAACTCGCTACTCAAATCTGTATATACTTCGACCTCCGCCCTCATAATTTTGACCAATATCAGAACTTCAAGGACTTTCAAACCATCTACTTTTCGAAACAAGCAAGACAATTGAGTGAAATAAGGGAATGATACCATACAACTCATATTCGTCAACTGTTATTTATTTATAAATCACCTCATCCACTTTAGAAACTACGGCAGTAGTCTTCATCGCACAAGATCTCCTCCACTTAGTGCCGTGTGGAGCCTTTCGTCGAGTCACACCATAGCATACTTGACCGAGCTTTTGTCTACGACATAAAATCAGACAACACAGCATTATTCCTTACCTACGAAAAGATCCATAAAGGAAGACTCATCCTTCGGATTTTGGATATTTTACTTTCTCAATCAATTCGATCCTCATCAACCATTCCCAATTCCTTCTACACACTCTAGTACTATCAAGCAATCAACATACAAAATGTCTTTCGATATGGAATGGTCTCCAGATTTCTGCCTCGCCTGTGATAGGCAAACAGATGGCAGTGTTTACTGTTCAGAAGCTTGCCGTTTGGCAGAATACGAAAAGGCTTCCTCAAGTGACAGCTCAGCACCATCCTCACCATCATCATTTCATGGAGCTGCATGGCCTTCAAAGTCGCATGGTTTCTACATGGAACCAGCATACAACTTCAGCAATGCACAACCATACGGCACCACCCCCTCTAGTACTACATCCTACCAGTCTTCGAGATCGTCTCCAGCTGCGAAGTCTACCTTGACTCCTTCGAGCTCGCAATCTAGTCTCTTCTCTATGCAAAGCACTTCCTCGACCTCTTCAGAACCAGTACAATTATCAGCGGAATCGAAACGGGCATTGAGGGCATATGCTAGCTCATTCGATCAATCTCGCAACAACAGACGACAATCCGGCAGCCATTAAACGAATACCTCCTAAACTTTACTACACTGTCATCTCAACTTCAGGCATTTATTGGCGTTATTTCAGACCACACAAATTTTCTCTCATGATACAAATACCCACATCTCATCTCTAAAATCCTTATAACGGAGTCGGCGTTTTCTCACAATATACGATCTAAATCGGTTGTTGTACAAAAGTCTTATCATTTGGGCATTCGGATCACATCATACATTCACACAATTCACATCTCTCATCAATCTTCGGCATCTTAAAAATTTCCTTGGGTCTAGTCTTTGTTCATGGAGTCTCGCATTCATATTATCATATCGACACTACACTTTTTTTTTCTAATACATCATGGGCATAAGGAAGGAACGGGACGGATATAAGATGTCATTTCAGACTAAGGGAAAGCATGGAGCAATGGGATAGGCAGCGTTGGAGCAATTCAATTTCATTTGTTGGAAAGGAAGGAATGATTCACTTAATGGTGAAGGGGCGCCTTTTTTCTCGATTGTTTCTCGCTTGATCAGCAAATTCATCTCTTGTTAGCGATAGTTTGGGTTAGGAGGAGAATATACCACACGGTATGAATGGATGGATCACTCTGGTCTTGTCACTACTTCTTAAGAAAGAAGTAGAATGACTTGTCTTGATAGCATGATAGTCAAGAAAAAGAATAATAAAGATTCTTCAGTCTGTTCACAAGATGACGGACTTGACACCAAACTTAATCTCTCCTCATTGCTTGTTTCGTGATGCAATACATGTGAGAATTGTGAAATTTCCTTATTTTTTTTTTTGATAGCTTTGACTCGATGACTTCCTCATCCTACAACAAAAACGGAGTACGAATTTTTTCACGTAGTATGGTACCCCTCGCGCTCCCACTAATTCACTAATCAGGAGACAAGCAAATGATGTTCGTCGATCGGTACATTATGGCGACCATCACCCCTTCCTTCAAACAAACAAGAAATCTAGTGCAACGAGTACCTTGGCAGCTAGCCTGCGGCGAAGGCAAAAATATAACAACGATGTGAGCGCTTAAATCTTAAATGATGAGTATTTGGAAGTAAAATTAGGTCAGCAATAAAGTAAGAATTGATGTTTGCACCTTGTTGGTATTTCACGAGTAGTAGAAGAAAACGACTTTGGATGCAGCGAGGAAAGCTGATGAACTTCCCACAGGGTTGGTGGGAAGGGAAATCGGGAAATTTTCTATGTATAGTTCTTTCGCAATTTTACTTACGGAATACCCTGCGGCAAACTAATCCACATCCTTTACAGACTCTAGAGTGGGAGGATTTCACGTATTTGAGATTTCTTGAGTAAGATGGAGATAGATTTTTGATATTGTACAATGTAAGTATCTGTGGTAAAAATCGATTGATTTCTATTGTCTAGACCCTGATTTAAAAAATTTGCTCGAGTGAGCGGTTCGGGGCGTATTGGAAATTGATTTGATTCGATCGAGAGTTAGACTTTTGGCCAAGTCGATTTGGAATCGATAACGGACTTGAACTCTAATGTCGCCTCTGGTTCTTGAACCTAGATTCCCATAGAGTTTGGAAGAATTTTTTTGTTGGATTCTACACGAGATATTATACTGTACATCACCTACTTACTCGAGTGTTTCGAGACGCTGTAGAACAGTAGATACTGGAAAGAGAGGACAGTTCAACGTTGACTGTTGGTTGGTACGGACTCTGGGAATGCTTAGATATTAGGCTACAATTTTGAGAGATGTTGGTGGATTACTTGGGCTTGCACGTGTTCTGTTTCTCGAAATCTTCTGGATGAAGTCTAACAATGTGTGGGGAGAGCTAAATGGATGATGATGCGATTCTCATGTAAGGTTGGATCATGTATTTACTCTATTAGTGAAGAATTCATGGATGAGCTGTCTTGAATGCATGGAGTGAGGTCTCCGCTGGGGGAATTCTTGTTAGGTAATGAGATATGTGCTAAAGCCTTGAGAATTTGAGAACGGAGACACGTGCGAGGGGTTTGAATGAATGTAGTGATGATGAACAGTTGGATCGGGGTATTAGCACACAGTATACGGGGAGTAGGATTGTTGTATTTTGAGGCATTATTCGTGTTTGTAGGACGATTGATGAGGGAATTGAACATGCAAATTTTATCCCTCATTTTTCCAGATTATATTCCACCCTCAGAGCCCCGCTAGCTTCTAGATACCTCCCTAAGCATGAAGCATGATGATTCTAAGTTTCTTCTATTCAACCCCACCGCCCCGAAACCGAAACATCACAGTATGTACTTGTACAAAGCAAAAAAAAAAAACATTGCGGAAACCCCAATCCATACCCGCGGAATCTCCACTGAACAACATATTTGCTCCATCGGTACCACCCATTGAGATTCTCTGACTCCGGCGCCGCCCGGAGCTCTGCCTTACCGCTTGTACCTTGTTTGCTAACTTGCTTTGACCGTTGATCCCCAGAATTTACTCCACTGTAGAAACCATCCGTTACAGCGGCCTCGAGGGCGGGACCTAAAATTTAGTCACAGCAAAGGTTAGATGATCGCGGTCGTAAGAGAAATCTACAAGGAGTGACCAAGAGGGGATGAAACACAATTAGGATTTTCCAGAAGTTTTCACCGATGAATGACTTTCGATAAGGAGAGACTTGAAAGGGGAAGTCAGGATGCTTGAGAGAAAAATTGTAGGAAAAAATGTAAGGAAGAATTGCGCAATGATCGTCATGAGGAAGCGGGAATGCCGTTATTCCTCTCATTTTTCGTCCGAGTAATTCCAGGTACGAGATATTTTGGGAGATGAGCTCCCTTGCCTTGTCAGGTGAGATGAGAGGGGTGTTGGTTCGTCTGAGGATTCAATGTTGGTGATCTCAAACACGAGGGTAAAAATAACCAATCAAAAAATATCGGTTATAGACATTTAATCCTTCTATGGAAACGGTAGAGAAAAAGAGATTATCTACCCGCCTGGCCAGTCTGTTTTCGGGATTTCTTCTTTAATAGTAGAGGCTCTGAAGTAGATCAACGGGGACCGAACCGTGGTGAGCCCTATAGCCTACCTACGCGCCGAACTACTACGCAACATGAAGGAGGCACAGTTCAATTGATTTTCCAAATATCATAATTCAATATCTTATTCTATTTCTATTTTCATAATTACTTAAATTGACAACACTTCAGACTCCACCATTACTATACCAAGAAGAGCAATACCCATATCTAGAACCATTCATATATAGCAATCGGTGACCCAATGCTTCCCTACTCCATAAAATAACATAAGTTGCATATTTCTCTGACTCCATAAATATAACACACATCATGACGGATCTCGTCCCCGGCCAGCGCTTCACCACGCTTCCATCTGTCAGGTACAACATCCACTTGCTCACCTCATCCCACACAAGGATTTAGGGTTAGTGAGGTTCCGGCTTCCAATGTAGCTCCCGGCCGGGTCTGAAATCGGGCGGGTCCAGTCTATGACATGTGTTTCGATGAGTGGAGGGCGAGTGGAGAATTCCCATACTGCGATGTACGGTATCGGCGATGAATCCAATTGTTTGAAGCTTCTGGATACACGTGGAGTTCTCTGAAGGTGTTTGGGCTATATGAGGGTCTAGAATCTCGATATACTTTCTTGTGGTGATTTTGTACAAATTGTACAATGCAGACCCACGAATTGATACCGAGTAAGAATCTAGACACCGAGTTTGTTTTGTTTGAGAACGGGACAACGATTCAATTGTGGATTTTCGAACTCGGTGATGTTTTTCCGTGGTTACATGGGTAGGAGACTTGTTGTCGTTCATTTATTCCGTTTCATTGCCGTGGATTCGGCGTTGTGTGTGCATTGGTCTTGGGTTTGAACTTGGGCTGTTATGGAGTCTGGATCTACAATATCGGGTTCCGTAAGGTTCATTATGGATTGTTTTGCTTGCATTGATGATGTTTGATTAAAGTGGCATAATTCCTACGATTGCGTGGTGTCGTGGCTCGTCTATTCATGTTGGTTGGGCTGGGCTGAGCTGAACTCTCGAAGATTCATGTAGGGAAATTTTTTCTCTCGTTACCATTTGCTCGGGAATCCTTTGAAGAGTTTTTGCTGATCTGACTGTATTCGGTCGGATGGAGATGTTTGTTGTTACTTTTGTTCGAACCTACTTTATGGTTTGAGACTGTTGAATTTTGACTTTTTCGTCGGTGAATAATTTTTTTTCCTCCGACTGTAATGAAGGGGTACATATGAGGCGGAAGCGAGAATGTTCTGGATGACGCCGCAAAGCCTCAATTTGGAAAAAGATGAGGCTGATGTTGATGGATCGGAGCGATATTTCAAATTTCCAAATCGAGTTAGATGCTCATCACGTTTATTTCTTTTATGTTTGCTTATCTTTCTCAATGTTTAATGTTAGTGGTTGTCACTGGGTCAGGTACGGAAAAAGGAATTTGAGATATGACTGAAATGGCTCACGATAATTCAAGCCTCAAGTGGGGTCAGAGCTTCGAGTCTCAGTAGCATGCACGTCTCTATATGTACGAAATCACAAATAGAGAGGCAAGTGTATCCGATTTGTGTATAAATCCTGTTGTTGAGATTCGCGATCTTCGGTCCATACCGTATACCCACTACCTGATATGACCAGTGGTTTGTACCTTCGATAATCCGGGTTGTTGGTACATGAATACCTTTATCATTCACCAGGTCATTGGTACGAGAACGAAAACTGCAAGATGGAAGAGCTTTCCGGTCACCGAGCTCTCTGACTTGTATGGTTTCATATGTCGTGGAAAGTTCTATTTGTTCTTTGAGACTGAGACCTTTGTAGCTGCAGGACCGGTGATAAGGTCAAACATAAACATACCAATTTCCTGTTGAAGTATTAAATATCTAGTCTCGTAGCTTCCCGGCGAATTCCACATTTACAACTCCAATACCAGCCTTCTCCTTCCCTGTTCTCCGACGTTCCACAACTAAGTTCTGCACTTCTGCATCAATCTCTTCATGTTTGCTTTTGTAGTTACACTTTATGATCAATATCTTGCTCACTTATGTGTTACAACACCACGCCCCGAAAAAGCCTACAACTCTAGTACAAACTTAAGTACAAAGCCCATCTTACTGCGGTACAATCCATACATTCCTTAGCGTCCACTCGGGAACCTGCATATGTCAAAAAAAAAACCAAGCACTGTTTCATCTGCAACTCCAACACCGATCTATTACCGAAAGCCGTTGCTGGCCGACGCAAGGAGAAGATTTGGTTAGGTATTTACTTGCTTGTTCTGTTGGTCCAGTGATACAACAGCTTGTTGTACCTCTATTTCACGTGCAGTGGCTTTCCTACATACCCCTTAGCATCAAGAATTGTGGGGCACGGAAATATGCATTGTTATTAGTCCAGGATTACTTTTTGTTCGTCTTTTATTAATGAAATGAGAATTGGGTTTTCCAGTTTTGTCCCTACGTACATTTTTACGGGATACAAGAGGATCTTGGCGTCAGTTGTGACCGACGAGAAGAAGATATCATGCGGAGATCACGAGAGGGAGTGTTACCACTGAGTTCTTGTTTCTTCTTTTTATGTATATGTATGTGGGTACCCAGTCTATCCAACCAAGATCTGAAGACCATCTGGTTTCTTCTTTCTCTCTTTTTCTTAACAAGCGGGCATATACTAGAGACATGTAAGGAAACATTTTACAACGCCTACCTTGCATCTGCTGTGTGCAGCATCTGTTGTTCTCGTGATGCACATGAAGAGATTGCTGCTTTATGCTGCACTTATTTCCAGATAAAATGCCGTGTCTAAGAACTCCACACGTGTAGATGGAGCGTGGGGGTTCCCTTTGCTTTTTCGACGCCAGCGCAGTGAGACGCTTTGATACTTGTCCCAAGATTTTGTCCCAAGGAGTAAGAAAGCAAGAATGAGCAGATCAGAAGCAGGTGTCACAAGGAATAAATTGTCAATGCATAAATTTGCAGAGTACTGCAGTTGTAAAAACACGAGGATCATGTACAATCGGCCTAGATCTCGACCGAGTGATGGGGTAATCGGGTCTCTGGGGCTAACAGCGGTAAAGTATGTCACTTGTATAAATGTTGTACGTTCATGGAGTGGATGGTACCCCGCACTATATCGCTAGGGGTTAGAAGAAACGGGATACATCCGCCGGGTCACAATGGTGGACTTGAGCCACTTGATCGGAGGATAATTTACAGGTTTCCCCGATGGGGATGAGGGACAGGGTGAGAGACGGGACGCGGCCGGAGGAGAGAATTTGAGGGATTTTATAGGCGCTAATGACGGTTGCTGATAGCTTCCGGCCTGGGAGGATTTTCGGTGGTGTGATAAATTGAGACGGCTCATGTTAGTCGGCCTGTAGTGGTGCCATCAATTTGTATCGTTGGCTATGGGAAATGACCATGAAGGATCACGGAATGAAGATTGGAATGATTGTGTATGGAAGTGAGAATGTGCAAATTCTGAATTGGCTAAGTTTCGAACAAGTCTCTTGGACTCGAGGTAGTAGCTGTCTATATCGGTATTTTTCCACTCAAGAATATTCCAATCGTCGCAGTTGGATAGACATATTGGAATGCAAGAGTGCGTTCTTCTATGTTATAAACTCTTTTTAATTAAATCCTGTGACAACACACAAAAATGCCTTCGCATCCCATCCCCGATGTTTTGTTGCCGATTTTTTCTTAGCTAATTGTCCGCTTCATCTCCACCTCTTTCTCACCCTTCCAACCCACAAAAGTCTCCTTCCAACATGCAAGTCAGTGACTCATACAGATCCAAAGCCCTTTCCAGTGGAAGTGCTGTGACCTTACAAGTCAATGGCTGTGAAAGCTATCTGAAGATCGAAACCAGGTTATCAGACATTTCGACACTCTATGTAATCTGAAAAGATTCTTCTATCCATTACTCTAGCTCTTGGGTAAGTGTGGGAGAGCATTATGCCACTCTGATGTATCTTCGAAGATCAATGTGATGTAGCAAATGTCCCCTATAATCAACCTCTATCTTTGATGTGTTGAGCATTCTTGCATTCTTATTTATGCTTCATTGCCATTTCTCACTGTCCATCGCTATCATTGACTCGCTCACCATCCCATCCTCAAGTTTTCACTGTCAAATACAGCACTTACCTCATTTTATACCCTAGGACCAAGACCCAAGACCAAAGAGATATTCAAATTTTCCAGAATTCGTCTCATACACAGCCTTGATCTTAAACGAGGTGTAATCCTCCTAGCTCTTTACTTTCCTACGTGTATTTATTGTGTCTAAGAAGATAAGACTAAGGGGGTCTCATGAAACTTTAATAGATGGACTCGAAGGGGTATCTCATCGCGTTTGCTACAAAGACCTTCATGATGATGGCTATCAAGGTTTCCCACCCATTAACTGAAAAGGCTCCCATGTTTATAGTCAAAAGCCTACGTAGAGAGATGTCAAGCATGAGGGCGAAATATCCAAGTGAAAGAACTTACGTCTACTTCAGTCGTTCGATTACCGAATCAAGTATAAAATGACTGCCATTTTCATAGCTACACCTGATCATGTTGCTTTCCATACATGCAGTATACTATTAGTATCGAAATCAAACAATATATTTAACTATATTCTCTTGCCCTTTCAAAATGAATAAGTCATGGTTATGAACTTTCTGGTCCACCTTTATCTATATACCCCTGCGAATCACCAGCCGACATTGAATACCTTAAATGTTTTGGTATTAGTCCAAGGGGAGGAGTTTATATACCTATTGCATGTTGATATGAGATAAACTGAAATAGAGATAAATAGGAATGAGTGCTTTGGTTACCTTGGAAGCTTAACTCCCACATATGTTTGCTCAAGAATCACATATAATAGGCCGATATCCACCAACGCAGTAGTTGCATGCCACCAAGAGATCGTCTCGAGTTCAGGTTTTCAAGGGATAGAAGATGATCTTGAGTAGAACAGATGCGATATGTAAATCGACGTGCAACTGACTTAGGCATAATATCTAGAATAAAAATGACGGCCAACGAGATGAACAAGACTCGAGCAGTTTGCAGATCTCACATGGCAAGATATCTGGTTATAACTTGGATGGTGGGCTCGTCTTCAAGGTTGCCAACCATTTCGAGATATATAACTATTCGGTGACTATGACTCAGTCTTTCATCACAGGTTATTCTCGTCAACGGTGACGGGTTCAACGTATATTCCTTCACTATCACTGATTTCCACTCATTGTCCCTATTATAGTCAAATCACTTTTACTCCCCCACCCACTTCATCATCACCATCTCTCAGAATCACAACTTCCACAACCCACACATCTTCGCAGAACTCCACTATCATACCACCCTCCGAATACTCAGTATCACCACGGAATTCCTATGCAGAACAATCAACCGAAAGTTCTAGATACGATTCCGCCTCGTATCAGTTCCTCTGGCATCATCTGTTCTTGGACTACTATCAAATTTGATTATCCCAATAACCTCTCAACAGTCCCTCAATACCATACCCTAAGATATCAACCTATGTTCTCGGTTTGGTCCTGAGCATCGCCAAGGTTCAAGATAAATGCACAAAAGTGACAAAACTCATACCCTTAGTCCACCATCTCTCGTATCAACAATACAAGGAAAATTACAGACTTCCTATCTTCATCTCCTTGCTATCAATAAATCCTATATCCTCCACTCTGCCCTCCACGATATCCTCAAACCCCCTCACAAAGCTCATACTACCTACTAGGCTCAATTTCATACCCACCATCACATTTCCCATCTCCCATTCTCATCCACAAATTATATACCCATCCACACAACTCCCCACTTCCCAAACCCGCACAAGATCAATCCCCCTCTCAGCACCCCAAGAAACCCAAAAATACAGGACCATAAACACAACTTCACCCATCCTCCTTTCCACTTCCGAGGCATTTCTCGACCCTACATCAAGCTCTCCACATATCCTTCCACCAGTCCGGATACCCTGGATTAATTCACAAACACGAAACACGAAACGCGGATATGCATGAATATGAATAACATAACAAACTGGTAGTTTGACCATCTGCCGAGCTTGAGATTAGAATCAGGATTATGATTAGAATTAGGATTAGGATTGGGTATGTGGGAAGCTTGACGGGTGGATATATATACCTTACAGTATTGACAATTGACAATAATCTAATCTTGCCATGATAATCTGCCAATTTCTACTGAAATTCCTTGAAGGGTTGTAAGGCCCAAGGGGTACGGGAATTGATAACGAGGATCGCAGATGATGAGAAGGAGGAGGAGAAGGAGGAGAATGAAAATGCACGTTAACAATGTTGGGTTCTGCGAAGCCGAGAAATCCATTTGAGAAGTACAAGCATAGCACTCCCTCACTACCGGTGAGCAATGTAATCTCTCGATGAAGAAACATATTCTATGGATATGAAGACTTAGACTCTGCTGTATATAACCACACACGATCATGACTTCCATGTGAAATGCAAAATGCGAAAACTGGAGAATAACAATTATTCCTCATTTCAATAATTTCTACAATTACTTATCAATACAAAATACACTGAACCGCCGGCCCATAATCATGCAGTCCCGTAACCCCATTTCTCAATAAAGACGAGCAATTGTCCCATCTCCCATACATCTCCACCCTTCCTTCTTGAGCTGAAAATTACAGTCTCGAAATACTCCTGTACAGACCAATCCATCCCAATAACGTATGCAAACTCCCTACCCCCCACAGGTATCATATTCAATCGAGCCCACCAAATTCCCACCATCGGCTAAATCAAACCCCCGCCCTTCTCCCTTCCCTTCAAAACCATACATTAGGACACCCCCTATTTCCCGGGAATATATGTATGTGCTGTACACCATACCGTGAGCATAATCATACATTTTTAAACTCCTTGACTAAAAACAAAATCCAGAAGTGTGCTGTCCACCCCTTCCGGACATTATAACCCCTTAAGATATTAAGCTGAAAAGAACGTACAATATCAGACTTCAAAAGACAAGTCCGACATAGAAAAAATTCACAATAACGTATACGAGTGCCTAAAGCGTAGGCTCATATATCCATGTAAGCACCCTAAGCCGAGCACACTAATTCCAGACAGTTTAAAGCCAACTCAAAACGCCGAAGCCACGGCAAAAAGTTTGATCGACCTCCACTCAAAAGAAAGTAGAAGACTTTGGACTAGTCAGCGCCTCACCCATTGCTTTGGCCTTCTGTCTTTCCGCCCACTCCCTACTAGCCGCCCTTCCTTTTTCTGCCGCCTCTTCCCTTGCCTTGATAGCTGCCATCTCTCGTTCCCTTTTCTCTCTTTCAATTTCTGCTGTATACATCGCGTCTTTGTTGTAAAGTTCCTTGGCTCTCTGTTTCTGCAATTCATGATCCGAATCTGACACCGTTCTCTGCATTGCCAATCTAGGGTTATGTGGACGTTGTGATACTTTGCGATTCAGTGGAGCAGGAGGAGCCTTAGTACGAGGTGATGAGCCAATGATATTTGCTTTTTGCATGTAAAGTAATGAAGGACGATGAGCTCCTACTAAGCTCCCACGTTTGCCGATTGTGAGACCACCACCACTACCAATACTGTCACCAGTTGTTCCCAGTTTACTTTGGCGCGCGCGACTAGCAGCTGTATCGCGGGGAAGAGTACGGGAAGCAACAGGTTTACCTATGGGTCTGGCTTTGAAATCCCGTCTTTTGCGTTCCTCTTCTTCTTGGGCTTTGAGCTTTGCTTCAAGTGCTTCTCGCTTACGTCTTGAATATGCTTCGCCTGGGAGTTCGAATTGAGAGGATTTGGTGGGGGGCTTCGTGGATTTGATTCTTCCTGGTGTGGTTGTAGTTCTAACGACTGTCATTTCAGATGATTCTCGTTGCGCAATGCGAGCTTCTCTCTGTTCCTTTAGTCGCTTAGCGACAGCGTCACCAGGAAGCTCGAACACTGGCTTGGTGGAGGGCTTTGTAGATTTGGTTGGTGATTTTGGAGGAAGGAGACTAGTTGGGCGTGGAACTTTGCTTGGAGATACCGGCTTGTCTGGGCTAACAACAGGTCTTACATTTTCAAAGGACATAGATTTAGCCTTTTTGAGGGTTGGTTCCGTGGCTGTGGTACGCTTGACACGCATTGTTGCGTAGGTAGATTTGGGTCTTTGTGAAGTTGCTTGAACGAGACTATCATGTACACGTACACGTAGCCCAGCAGAGGGGAGCTCCTCAACAAGTCCTCGTTGGGTTGATCTTCTCGAATTGCTGTCGGAGGAAGCTTCAGTTGAGATATTGACCGTCTTGGGTGAAGTAGCAACAAAATTCTCAACGGTGGTGGCTTCATCGAGTGCATCTATGGCATCTTCCAGATTGTCAAGCTCTTCCAAAGAGTCTTCGATGCGAGATACAGGCTTTGCTGGTGATCGACTTATGATTATATCGATGAATGAATCCTCTTCAATCTCGGCGGAAGATGAGTGTTGGCGGACAGGAGATGTTACCTCCGTAGCCTTGTAAGCTCTTTCAATCTCCTCGAGTGTCGTGATTTGCTTTGTGAAGGGGAAGGTGCCAGAAGCAGCTGGAGGAACATTCTCCCTTGGGGTGGATCGAAGTTTTTCTGATGTTAGAGACTCAACATCCTTTGTCTCTATGTTGACATTATTCTTCCTTGCTAAATGATCGGAGGGATTAGTGTTATGCTCACGTCTCATTGGAATGAAAGGTCCAGCCTGCATAGGAAAGTGGGAACCAGCGAAAAGGGATGAGCCACAACTGGAGGGTTGAGGTGGTTTCCAGAAGACATCTCCAGTATCGGCCGCTCTAATGAATGAAACACCTTTATCGTACTGACCTGCTTCTTGTCTTGCAATTTGACCTCGAGTGGTTCGTCCCAATTGTGGAAGTTGAGGTAAGATAGGCTGTCCCATGATGTAAGGTGGTTGAACGGATTTTGGCTGAACAGTTTGAGTCCTTGGAGGCTCAAAATTGGAGACGAGAGTCGTAGAGCGAGCACCAGGTGGGCCTGCAGTAATTCTTGGGACAGTTACTGTGTTTGGAGTAGCTTGAACAGACGTTGGATTAACAGTAATACCCTCGAGGTGCTCAATCTCATGAACAGTAACCTTGGTATGTTCTAGCTCTGTAGAAAGGTCTTGCTTTTCCTTGTTCTTATTCTTGTTGTGCTTTTTGCCTTTTTTTGTGATCCCGAGAGCACTTCGATATGCAGCTTTGAGATTTTTCATATGTTGTGCGAGATCCGTTTCTGAGCTATCATGAGCTGCCATGCTATTCAGTTCGTGTACAGTCGAAGTAGCCAATACTTTTGAAGCAGGTGTCAATGGAAGAGGGATTTGGGCAGCAATGGATGCTGTGCTATCTTCAACATTATTGATCGTGGCTGATCTTGTTACTCGAGACATCTTGACTGTCAAAAGTCATAAATGGTCTAGAAACAGTAGATCTTTCGTCGAATAGTGTTTCGGAAATTAGATGTGATTTGAGTATTGAGAAGCAATCGATTTGCAAGGATTGATGGAAATTGCGTTCTATTTTTGAGTGACAATCGTATTCCGCATTCGTAAAGTCAATAGAAATGTAGTACCAAGTTTGATGAATCTTTTTTTTCCAAAAATCAGAGCTTCCTTATCAATTATGTGAATTGTTAAGTCAGTGACATTCAATTGATCATGATGATATTCGTTTGAGTAGCTCGCTACGAAAGTGTAGCTTCCTTCCTTCCCCTCATTTGTTTGAGCTTACATCATCACTATAGCAACCGGTAGCTGAAAAAGAAAAGCGCGACTGCGAAACCGTGAGCGATGATTGATCAGAGCTATTTTGGATGAAAATAGTGAAGTGAATAGCTCTTGACAATTCACATTCATTGTTCGTCAATATGCAAAAGACTTTGGCGATGAGTTTGTTTCCTTCGATGAAGTATTCAACCCCTACTCATTGTGATGTAATGTAACCTTCTTTTCCATCGACCTTTCCGTCATTGGGTTTCACATCTTACCTACTTATGCAGGCCACAACACCATGTATTTGTTTAGATTGCATGACTTTTCCGACGTTTTTCTTATTCGAACAATCTCTGCTAATATGTCATCAATCATGTCATCATCAATAGTCCAGCTGCTTTTTACCAGCCATTCCTACATGGACACGATCCATCACCAGACCGGTTTTGGTGTCAACACTCGCAACCCCATATCTGCCTGTTGCGCCGTTTAATGCACCCAACTCGTCATGAATGCATGTATGTTCTCTTCTAGTCTCCCAGCGACTTAGCGTGTACTCTTCATTCATTCGATTCTTCATTTTTGGATGGTTGTAGCATTGGCGCGTGCTCTGTGGGTATTCGGACTAGAGTTTGAGGTAATGGTATTTCAGGTCCCGTTCTCCTTTCCAATTCTTCTTCCTCATCGTTTGATTCTCTGGGTTTTGGTATTTTCACTGGCAATTGTTAGGAAACTGCTACAGACAGAAGAGCGTATGATATCTTACTGGATGCCATGCTAATAGCCTGCAGAACATTGTGCCAGTTGCCCAGCACCGTTGCGACGGCTTCTGTTCCATCTGAAAGAGTCGAAAGCTTCTCTTCCAACATTAGCATCTGCCCAGCCAATCCTGCACTCAAATCTCGCAGTTGCTTTAGATTTTCCAACTCTGCCCGTTTCTCATTGATGCGCGCCTGTAAGACGGGGGATTGACCAGAAGATGAACCTAAACTACCACCCATAGACTGCTGTCGCAGATGCGAACCGAGGGGTCGAGATGAGTATGACATTATTGTGATCTTTGCTTTACAGCCCGAGTGTTGTAATATTGGATCTCCAATGCAAAGAGATGGAGACTTAGAACGCTTTATAATTGAACTTGTCATGAATTAATTCTCCATCTGTGGACAACTCAAGGCGGGACTGATAGCGATCCTTTGTCAACCAATGAGATTCCATGAATAGATCCACTTGTATAATAGCAGAGTCAATGCTCCCAATCTAACCAATTTGAGTTCGATGTAAACAAATCAATTCACCCTAATTTTTCACTGTACACAAATACACAAACACTCTACGAATCACTAGAAATCACCGTCATCTCGACAAATCTCTCGTCGCAGCTTCCAAGAATTATCAACATAATCCTGAAATTTCTCACGCCTTTTCTCATACTGTAATACTAATCACATTTCATTCCGCATGCATTGCCAGCTCACATGGCCCGCTTAAATGAGCCTGCAGCTTCGTTGGAGAGTATTGAATCTCGTGAGTCCCCAAACAATGATTTCCTGACAACTAGGAAAATATGGAGAGGCGCCTTTCTGATGCAATCATAGTCAAGCGCAAGTACAAACGTCAAAATCGCGATATTGCATCCGTCAATTCCTCCCAAGCAGTTCGAATCCGAAGCCTTGAAAATGAAACCTCGAAGCTTCTTGCTGAAAACCTAGAACTCCGTGAGGAGAATTTACGCCTTCGGAGTGAAATCGACAACGGAAAGGCTCGAAGAGCTGCAGATAGAGTCAATGTGGTCAAATCACAACTCGAAGAGAGATTGCTGGAGATTGGGGCTCTGATAAGCGGTTTGGGAGAAGAATCTCCACCAAGAAAGAGATCACCACATGTCCCAAGGCAATTCGGAGGGTTGAGAGCGGGTTCGAACCCTCCTCGTAGTCCCAAGGAAAACAAGTGGGATGATCTGGACCCATTGAACGAGGATGGTACAAGCCCGGAGCGCAAAATGCCACCAAGGAAAAAGATGGCTTCGTCCAGTGAAGACACCGGTAGCCCGGATGGCAAATTACCCCCCATCTTGGAGAACAAATATTATCCTAGGAAAACTTTAGAGTATGTTGCGCAATTAATTGATATAGTGGGGTTTGCACGCTAACAATCCATAGACACCAGGAAATCGAAAATATGTTAGCTGAAGTGGTAGCAGATAACGAAGATTCACCTGACATTGGGCCGCCACCAGTATCACAATTTGTCGAAGAAGATCCTGTAAAGATTGATTTGGCAGGAAAATTAGCTTACGAAAGGGAGGATGAGCCTTCTCTGGATCCGGTAATATCAACGAATCTTGAGCAGAGAAAGAAGCGCAAGGATAGTATGGTGGCTTCTGATATTAGAAAGAATAGCCGATTGGAACTTCCGGCAAAACGAGAGAATACGGGAACACTCAAATCAGGTGCAAAGAGGAAGCTTAGTGCAAGAGAAGACGAGGAACTGGAGTCGACAAACGCTAGCGACATTGACGATTTCCAATTCACACGTGTATCCACCGAGGAACGAGCGAAGACAAAATCAGCAGTCTCATCAGCCAAAGAGAATGCAAAGCCATTGAAGGATGTTATGAGCTCTAGAGGATTGTCGAAAGATAAGCCAGCTTTGGCGCCTAGCACCAGAAAGGTTCTGGCAGCCAAAAGTGTCAATAATTCCCCTAAGAAAGGAGCCAGCAATAGGAACTCCAGTCACGATGGGATCAAGCCAGCAAAGTTGAATTTGTTCAAGGAAAGCCTGTCGAAGGAGGTGCCGAGCGAGGAGAAGAAGATGGAAAATGTCGAACATTTTCAACAAACCATGCAACAACCTCCACTTCAGGTCTTCAATATGCAGGCGGAACCAGAGACACCTGCACCTATCGATATCTTTTCGCCTCTTTCATCACATCCGTCGACGAACGTGCGAGTGGAATCTCGGGACACTCCACCGCCTTCAGAGATGAGGGAATCTGCTGAAGGCCAACGACCAAGTCGACGAGCTCGAAGCTCGATAAGCTATGCGGAACCCAATCTTCGAGACAAGATGCGCCGACCCGGAAAGGAATTTGTGAATGCCGTAACAGCTGATGGCAAACTTCGTGCCAATAGAGTAGATGAGGAAGCAGGTCCGACGACAATAAGCAAAATCAAGGCAGAACCCGGATCGGAAGATGCCTGGAAACAGTTATCAACTGCGCCAAACGCAGATCACAGTCCGCTAACCAGCAAAGCTTCTGCGCCTCTTGCCGATATGTTACCAAGCAGCATCACAGATCACAGAAGACGTCGCGAGTCAATTTTATATCTCACAGAGTCGGGATCTTCAGCATCGGGATCAAAATCAGTCGCGGAGCTCTTAGCAGAGTCGAGGAAAATAAAAGCAAAATCCAGAGAACAATCAGCTAAAGGTGATGATATAAAAGCAGCTCTTGAAGATATGGATATATATGAATTTCA
Organism: Botrytis aclada; assembly: GCA_014898285.1. Lineage (NCBI taxonomy): Eukaryota > Fungi > Ascomycota > Leotiomycetes > Helotiales > Sclerotiniaceae > Botrytis > Botrytis aclada. The sequence continues at coordinate 2,733,482 of RCSV01000008.1, forward strand.
GGGCTCGCCAAAACGCGATTCCGAAGAACCGAGTGTCATAAAAGAAGAGAAAACTGATAGAGTACCATCGCGTTTCTCTAGAAGAGCTTCCGCTACCCCGGTAGGGGATCAGGACTTCGAACCAGCGAAAAAATTCTCTGCATCGACGGGGCCATCACAATCAGGCCCAAGAAGAAGACAATCAGCACTACCCTCTTCAACCCTAGCTAGAAGCGCGTCAGCTCAAGGTCATGAATCAGAAAGAGATACCTCGGATTCCTCGGATAAACCCCTGAGGAAAAGTGTCAGCAGTACGAGTATGGCGGGGACTGCAGCATCAAGTGTGAATAGGAGTGACAGGATAGCTTCGAGGAGGAGAAGTATGATGTTATGATAAGCGGCGTCTTATAAGTCAAGTTTGGGCTATAAACTATTCTTAATTTCTTCTGTGTTGTGTTCGATTGGATTGGATTGGATCAAATCGATTATGATAGATTGGATTAAAATCGGGAGTAATGGGATCGGATTGGATGATTAATGAGATTACAGCGATTCTAATATGCACTGCGCATATCTTCTTTGGTCTTGATGAAAGGCGCAAAAGTAGTTTTAGTTTTCTAGTGTTTTTTTCGATTCTTTCACTTTTATGAAGCGGAATATGATATCAATGAAATCTCTCTTTTATTGTCGAATCACGAATATTGTTCTTCCATTCTCAATTTCTGCACCGAAATAAATCGCAAATGAGTAGCTCGCGCTACAGATGTGATTTTTATTGCATGTTATGTATCATTAGGTGGTATCGTACGCAATCCTATTTATCTGTAATCCAGTAGGCGTCCATTCGTTCACCTCTGTGGATGAATAAGGCATGACTTTTCTTGAATAGGAGTGAAAAAAAGTCTAGCTCTCTGGTATTATGTGCATGAATTTCTCTCTCCAGCAGTCATAGTCTATCGTTATGCCATCAAATCATGTCACATCATATCAATTGTACCCCCATCCCGCAAAAGATCAAGATCCCCAAACACCGTAAATGCCAAAGAACTTTTTTTTTGTAACTGGCGACCGCAGGGGAAAGCAGAAGGAAAGACACTTCTTTAAATGGAAATGTGGTGGAGAAATGGGGTATCATTATGTGGATGTGGAGGCGGCAGTGGTAGGGGGGAGAACCTTGGTGTAGGAGATCTTCTCGACGGAGACGGATTCTTCGCCTTTCTCGCTGGTGCGCAGTTGGTAGACGTAGAGGGTAAGACCGAGACCTTGGACCTAGAGGAGAAGGGGAGAGTTAGCTGACGAGTTCGAGGGAACGGGGGAGTGAACTGTAGCTCATGTCAAGTGTGCAAAAATAGAGAAGAACTTACATCCATCAAACAAAAACTAGGAACAATCTCCTCACCCGGCTCCATCCAGCCCGTAGTCATCGCACCAGTCGCACTTCCGGGATTGATAAAGAACTTATTGTCAAGTTCGAAGGCGTCAAACTTGTGAGTTCCTCCCCAGCACAATACATCAACGTCCAACTTATTGGCTTCGGCAGTCAATAAATCAACCTCGTTGGGCGCAACAATGGTGAAGCCTTCAACGAAGCCAATGCGAAGAGAGCCATGTGTAACGACTTGGGAGAGTGGAAGGGAGGTAGCGTCGGTATCGTAGCGGCCGCGAACGATCTTTAGATCGGGGGTTATGGAGCGGAGATAGTCGTAGGTTTGACGATCGGTGAGGTTTCCGAGACAGAGAGTTTGACCAATCTTTCCCGGGGTGAGAAGCTTCTTGAACTGTAATTCAATAAATCAGCAACCGAGAGAATTAGAAGTACATGCGCAGGAGGCGCAAAAGGAATCATACCTTCTGAGGAACATCAATAGCTCGATCTGGGATATGCAAATCGCCAATTACGAGGACGAGTCTGGAAGTCATGGTGGTAGGTTTTCTATCAGGAGGTAGATTGGCAAGGCTTGATTTTCGAGTGGGATATTCGACGGCGCCGGTAAGTAACTCGGAATTGGGTAATACAATGGGATCGTATTTGGTGGGCTGGGGAGCAAGCTGTAAGCTCTTGATTGATGGAGTTGGAGACATGGTTTATTGATTTTGGTGATCCGAGCGTCGGGGGAATGTTGTTCCAGATCACGAGTTGATAGGGGAAAAAGAGATGGAAGAACTTTATTAGAATCTAGAAAGGGAGGTGAGGGTTAAATGAAGATATGATGGCGGCAAGACAAGTTTCATTTTTGATTGTTATTCACTGGAAATGCTCTCGTCTGAAGTTTGAAACGTACTTTGGATATTCCAAGTGGAAAAAATGCCAAAGTGAGAATAGTCTTATCAAACATCAGCTCAGTGAGCCAGAAAGCCTGGGAGTCTGGGACATCAATGAACAACAAGTAGTTTCCATCAAAGATGGTTGTATAACATGATCTCTATATCAAATGTGTCTTTTACATGAATATAACTTATGCTCTGAGCTTATTGAAAGGCTTTATCTGTTCTCAAGTGTTTAGCACAGAAGGAAACTTCTGTCTAAAGTTGGATAGGTGGAATAAGGGGTTCGCAGATGAAGTATCAACATGCTGTTCACATTGTATATCAAAAGCTTGGTCTGTGATTCAGGGTTTTAAATGGTAATACTTTTTCTCAGTCCTTTCAACCAATCTAACTCGTTTCCAGCTACCCCTCCCTAGACTAGACGACAATGATGTCATATGAGCCCCCTATTCTCGAAAACACCCCCTTCTCAACCCTTTCATCTCCCTCACCATCCCTCCTCGCCTGTCTACACGATGAATTTAATCGCCATTAAGTTTCAAGGATACGGTGCTAGGACGAATATTCATGTGCATTTGGATAAGTCAGTGTTATCTGAACAGTCTATTTCTTGTCCTGTCTGTACACATTTTCCTCTGCTGGCGCTAATGTTCCAAATCTCAAGGGGACACCTCCTGGTTTCTACTTAGACATCTTTCGCCATCGAATTTACTTTCTTTTTAAGATCACATCAACCATGCTCCAACGATCGAACGATAGTACTATCTTGTCATTCGGAATGATGGAGTATACAATGTAGCTTGCTAGATTACAGCAACCTAGGTCACACTTATTAAGCCCCAAGGCCAAGCTTTCTAACATGAGTGTGAATCTGCACAATTGAGTAATCTGTGATTCAATAAAGTCAATTCCATGCTATTATGACACTATCCATACGAACTATGCGATTGACTAAACCTCGTTTTCCAGATTCGCAATGACTTTATTATCATAAGATCACCACTTTCTACAGGTCGCTTCCTCGTCTTTTGCTACAGCAGCGTGGACTGATAGTAAATTACCACTTCTACGTTCTGGATCTAGTGAATTCATAGTATGGGTACTCTTGTATATAACTCGATGCAATCATATTCAAAGTGTGAGTTTCAAAGCTCTTAGTATTGAGCGAACGTAAATTCTGTTCAACCATCCGCCAACAGTCTAGTCAGGTGATTTTATGGTTCTATACTTGAGCATAAATCCTCGAATCAATATCAGTTTCTTCATGGTCAGTTGAGTAGGAATTTCTGAGTGTTTATATTCACTCCCCAAGTGGGGCTTGATGTTATACAGCAGCGCTCTCATATCTCGAGGGTAAGTCTAGAGACATCGCTCGCGGCCGAAATCATTCAACAACAGATACCCAGTCGACACGATCTTGAAATTATCATGTAGCGCATTGATTGACCTTGGGGAGGTAACTTAAAAAGTTCCAGATCCTTCAATGTGATATCTTTGGTATCTCATGCGGTTAGTTGAACGTGGATTTTGGGCTGTCTTACAAAAACATCAGTGGACTCTGTGTTTAAGTCTGACCTAGATCTAAATCAAAATCCAATCATTCCATGAACAATACACACGCGAGTTTAAAGCGCAATTTGATTCAACTGTCCAATTGTTCATGTATTGGGCTGATGATTCAATGAACACTTAAGACTGGTATGTCGCAAGAGTCTTTCAGAAAGCAGGTGTGCTTTCATGTGATTGAAAAGGGATCTTTAAGCGTGGTTGCTTCCTACTCACTTCAGTGCAGTTGATATGTACGACGATCTTACCATAAGTGTTAGCATCAGTACTTAATGAGCCATTCGATGGTTGTCGCATCCTGTAAAAATTGTCGCGACAATTCTGCTGCCCATGACCGCCAGATAGTTCGCGACATATACCTACTACAACATCAACCAAGAAAAATTCAATAAGAGCTTCAATCGTGCTTGTTGAAGTTATTACCAGGAAATAGAAACAAAGATACGAAATCACCTATTTTATCTTGGAGTTGTTCAATTGCGTCACATATCCTCTATGTCAATGTCCATTACCTGTTTTCTATCCCCCAACTCAGCAGACGGCCTCTCTAATATATCCTCCAAAATCCTCGCATACATCACCAAACATATCCCCGTGGTACAGTGGTCTACGTAACGCCTCCACCTATGCCATAGTAATCGGGGCCCTCTCAATCGGGCCAAATAGGGGACAGTTTGGTACAGTCATTCTATAGTACGAAGTTGATTGGGACTTCTACCGTCGCAAGACGTGTTAAAGTTTTGCTCTTTTTGTCTTTGTTGCTTACTTTCTTTCCATTTTGAAGATACAATTTTTGAAATGGTTGGTTGTGAGAGGTTTGAGTTGAGTTTTTGTGGGCCAGGATTTCAGGCGACGATGAGGTTGGGAAGTGAGGAGTGGGTAAATGGTGGGTGAATTTTCTTGACACTCTCTTTTGTACGCTTCGTCGCTTCTCAATGATCTAGAAAATGACCCAAGGAATACATAGCCCATAGAATTAATCTATGTACCAAAGGTTTGATGCAAGCTTTGCAAGATCTCCAAGTCAGGAGATAATTTCTACCAGTAGCCAAAGTTTGTATGGGGGTGAAATGTCATCAGGCTACCCACATATTCATTCAATGAAGGCATGGTTATATCTCAGAGAGATATAGGTATTAGCTTCCACTTCCACATCTGATTATTCGATTAGTGAAGCAACGAATCTTTTTTGTATCAGAGACAGGTTCAGCAAAGAAAAAGGTGGTGTCCCCATAAACTCAGTTTGGAGGTATTAAGAGTAGCGATAAAGCGGACTTACAAAAACCAAATAAGCCGCGGAGGCCAACATCCGCATTCATCAGAAACACACCTCACCCCTGAAGGATTGCCATTTCGAAATCCAGGAAAGTATGAATACTTCTAAGCTGAGTGGAGTCATATTCAACTCCGCGAACATAGGGTGAGTGGAATGATTAGTGCATGAATAGTATTCACTGTCACTTACTTTTTTACATCTTCCTGTTGTCAGAAGAGCATTGGATGGATCTTAACGAGTGCAATGATGACAAGTATCTCTAAGTATGCGAGGCAAGAAGATGACTTTATATCTTAATTGTATAAGCATATGGTAAGAAATTGGCTCACAAAATTCAGTTACGAACCAGCTCCAAGCAGTAGTTCCTAAGTCATGATATCTTGAGTGCCAAATAAAGTTTGATGTGTACAAATCCATTTGGTGTGTTTAAATACAGGACAGCTGAATGTTTTGAAGCTGGATAGCATAGGATTCACTACTGAGGCTTAGAAATAGATTCTGGGTATGTGTTCAACATCAGTATCGTGAGTGATAGTCACATTCAATTTAGATTATTCGTAGAGAAATATACAGGCGCCGTTTTACTATAATATTTATTCATACAAACCCATACCCACAATCGAATATGTCGAGGAGTGTAAAGCCTTGATCAAAGATCTAGAAGAGCAAGGTTAATCACCTAGGATTTGGTCAGTAGATCACGAAGACTGGGGAAATTGCACACATCCCAATTCTCCACTGTAGTAACCTCGATGCTGTCACTAATCATTGTCATCTAAGCGCGCTCGAAATATCTGATCTCCATCACTGTCGAAAATTTCAATCGTCATTCACAAGATTAGGACATTTGAGTCCGAAGAATTCGCACAATGATGAGCTTGTATGCGGTGGCAAAATGTGATGTTACATTTTGTGTGACAGGCCAGGGGAGTTACCAACCTGTATTGAGGTCTGCTTTAAGGGGATTTGCGAGCGTTATGGTGTTGTAATGGAGAGGAGATAATTTTAAGAAATCGCAGTGTTTATATAGTCAGACACGGAAGAATTTTTTGTAATTGTGTAAGTGAGTATAAATTGCTTATAGAAGTATATGGATAATAGGGCGTTTCGCTTGGGAATGATGCTGGATATTTGCATTATTTTGAATACTAATAAGAAATGAGATATATGAAGATGACAGGAGTAAATTATTCGACGGACCACTTGATTCCTAGCTGTATTATATCACTCTCATGTCGAGCTCGAGTGGGGTTACTTTTCGGAAGCGATTATAGCTTTATATATAGAGTCCAAGCAGATGGCTTTCCTACTTGAACCATCCACCATATTCAAGATACAGTTTACCACGCCTGTCCCAAAAACTCATCTTCAGGCCCCCTTAAATCTCTGGTACAACTTTAATTCCCTTTCATCTTCTCCATCATTTCACCGAACAATTTCTTCCTCCTCATCTCCACCTCCTCATACCCAAATCCCTTCCACGTCGTCCCCACAGGAATATCCTCATCGCCCCTCTCCAATCCTTTCCACGCCTCTTCCGTAAACTCATCCAATGGCATTCCCATATTCCTACCATCTTTAATATCCGGCTGATGTTTCTCGTCATGAAGCTCCGTCTGAACAGCCGGCGGATAGATTTCAATCACCTGTACACCCTTACTCTTTTGATTCTCCCCCATAGCCTTTGTCTCCTCAGTACTCCCACCTTCGCCCTGACCCAAATCTCTCAACTGTTCCCGCATAACGAGAATTAATTGATGCATAGCAGCTTTACTCGCACAATAATTTCCACATCGCGCAATGGGTACTAAAGCCAACCCACTAGTCGTAAATATCAATGCGGCATTTTCGCCACCCTTGACTCTATTCTGTAAATGCGGAAGGAGTGCTTTAGTAAGATGAACATAGGCAAGGTAATTAGTCGTGAATTCTGTAGAAACCAAATCGAGATCTATAGATGAGGGTTGGGTAAAATCGAGAGAACGTTGTATTCCACTATTGAGAAATGCGCAGTCGAGGGAGGGGTGTGATTTGAGGACTCTGTGGAGTTTGATCCATCAGTATTCGTTTAGACTGGCAGATGTTCAACATATATGGACAACATACCCCTCAACCATCTTGGGAATACCCTCAAGATTGGTAATATCAAAGGCCACAGTTGAAACTTTCGAATCTCCATGTTTCTTTTGTAGGTCGTCGAGTTTATCTTGACGTCGGCCCAAAGCTATGATTTTGGTAACGCCCTCGGAAAGCATTTTCTCAGTGAGGGCAAGCCCAATGCCTGAGGTGGCGCCAACCACCAATACCTGACGTTTTGTCTCAGCAAAGACGAAATTAATGATGATTAATTGAGTAGGCTTACAGTTTTGTAGGGAAATGGCATTTTTGATTTTTTGATTGAGTATGATGAATTAATCCAGATGGAATTTCATTAGAGTTCGATGCGTACTTCAAAAAAAAAAAACGACTTCGTTGAATGAGCTATATCATTGACAAACTGGTTTAACAAAAATGGATGATATCATCAATTGCTTACGAGTATGTCAATATCAAATACCATCGGACGCACTGGGGAAATTAGTAGTAGTGTAATACTAGACGGGTGTTTGCCGCCGATGGCATCTCTAGCGTGTGCAGATCAAATTGTGGATGCCGAGATATGTCAGTGCCAAGATTAGCTAACATAACATTTCTATGATCAGACTTCAAATGGGAATGTAGAAGCCAATGTAGATTGGTCTCTAGGCTGAAGCATTGCTAGACAACTGGAGAATATTGTGACGGCAAGAAAATCATACCCTCTGTCAGCCACGCACAATTAGACATAAAAGTGTATTGAATGAACCGCTTGATATTAGTCGCCGTTGAACCAACCATAATCTCCAACTCTCTGTACAACTATCCTAAAATTTCATCCACATCTTCAGATGCTAGCCTGGCCCTAGACGTTTTGCCTCGTTTCTCAAGGCTCAGCAGTCCAGAATCTTCCAATCGCTGTGCCGACCTCTCCGGATCAAGCTGCGCAAAAACAAGATCTGCAATCATCAATATTCCTACTGTGTTGAAGATAAAATAGTACCACCCTCCAAGTATGCTGAAGATAGAAGAAGCGACTGTCAGATAAAGCGCGCCACAAATCGCTGCTGGGGTCATTGGAATTGGGATGATGACCTTGGGCACCCATGATTTGAGGTAAATTGCTTCAATGACATTGCCGTCAAAGTCGACGATGGAAGCTGTATAAGCATGTGGATAATCGTTGATCTCTCCGCTTTGGATGTTGTTAGATTTGGCTCTGCAGGTGGGATTAGTGTGTTGTCAGTGATTTACGAAAAAATGATGGAAACACGTACAGACCGAGAACATAAAATCTGTCGACTTGTGATCTGGATGATGCGTGAATGGTGATACGAGTACCTCCAATTGGCCCATAAGATCTATCACGTCTCAAGGAAAGTTCAGGGTGAAACAACCAGCTCGGTCTGAAGAAAGTCTTATTACGAGTTTGGAGGTATGTTTGGTAGCCTAAAGGCTCTAATACGGCTGCGTAGAACTCTTCTGATGCTTTCAAGTTAGTACATAGAAGGCTGATATGGTACAGACTCGTTTTGTGTGAATTTTGGAATGTTGAAGCAATACTGAATGTACTGGGCGAAGCCAAAGTGTGTTCAATAAACACTCGAAGCTTATTGAAGCGAAGCGCCCGGATCGATCATATTCGACGGCTTTGTTGTCTGTATTGCCGATAAGTGCCAGGTAGATAAAGAATGCCTTGCAACAAACTCACCCAACAAAGACTGTTTAACTCTTGTCCTCTGACGAATAAAGCAAATGATGTTATGTAATTCCCAAAAATCTAAGCTTCTCCCTATCATCCTCTTCGAAGTCAACATCCATATGATCCTCCCTGTCTTTGCCCTCTAGCCCTACGATACCCCTTTCAACTCTCAACATCAACATCCTCATCCTCTCTAATTCTTTCTCGATTTCCCCGTTTTTGGTAACAAGGTTTTCTTGGATATTCTTCTCTGCTTGATCAAAGGGTTCTAGTAATTTCTTGGCAGCTTTGCATTGTTCAAGTTTCTCCTTCGCGGCTCTTCGCTTCTCATTTAGTCCAAGCAGTTTATTTTGAAGCTCTTTGTATTTCGCAGCTTGTTTAGGTGCTTTCGTTTCTGCTTCTTCGCTCCACTCCTCTGGTAATTTCTCAATGTTAGATGACAATCCTGTCGATTGAGATATTGATTAGCATACGTTACGTCCACTACGCCCTGATTGATATGATTGATGGAACTCACGATAGTCAGCGCCCTTTTCACTCCACTCCTCTCCATTCACGTTGACATCTCTCTCCCCTGCAGCCCAATATAATTGATCGATCTGTTCAGCAACATGTCGCTGTGCCTGCGGAGGGTAGCTGATCTTATTATGTTGTTTCAGGACAGTATTGAGCTTGAATAATGCTTCATCGATTGCGCGTTGTCGTAAAGTATTCTCTTCCTCCGATATCGAATCTTGCCATTCTCGAGATGGTTGAAGAGGTTGCGAGAGTGCGAAGATTTGTGCGCGTAAGAATGAAGATTTAAGATCAATTATTGTTGGGTCGCTGGACTCCATGTTTGAATTTGTGGTTGTTGAATTACTTAAAGAGAAGTTGGTGAGACGCGTAGTTTGAACGTGCACATCGCGTCTTCATCTTAGGGTCATGTGACACAACGTTCGCACTTGGATTGCACCAGAGAATGTAGCATGTGGTTATAATACATTGTGAGTATCTTCGTATGCATCATCAGCTCACAGAACTTACAGATTTTGACCAAAAAGTTACAAGTGTATCTAAAAAAAATCACTTAATGGATATATGTTCGTCAAGTGGTATGAATAATAGTAGTCTATATGCGTCGTCTATGAATACCATGCAAGCTCCTCCCGCATTTCTCATTCCGATAACAGGATTTCTCAAAAGCAAAACTTAAAAATAAAGGATGTAATGCATAGAATGGACACCTAAGAACCCGGTGATGATGCTGAAAACTCGTTGCCAGGCGAATGGAGAGACGCGGAACACCCTTTTTCGCCAATCTATGGACAATCCAAGCTGTCAACAGTAGAGCAGGGAGATAGGTCATTGCAATGAGGATCTACTGCGACTCAGTCTCTCCGTTCAATTCATTCTAAATATCGTCTTATTGGCCGGCAGGAGGTTTATTAGCCTCTTGCTGTTTCTGGCGGGCTACGTTCTCTTTCTTGCGCCGAACATCTTTCTTTTCCTGACGACGAAGTTCAGCCTTTTGTGCTTCTTTCTCCTGGTTTTCTTTCAGGAGTTTTGCCTCTTTCTTTTATAGAGGCGTTTCTTTCTTGCGAGTTAACCACTTCGCAATTCGCCTCTTCTGTGTTCCCAAACAAGACCTGCCATTCCTCTGGCATGAACTTTGCACCAATGATGAAGCCCACAAAAGAATCCAGTTGATCACACACCAAGAAGTCTCTGCGATATATTGTTGAAGAGACTTTAGGGTTAAAACACAAGGTTCCGAATAAAGCCGGTGTATTCTATCGCATGTCCGCTGAGACTATGTGAAGATGGACTTTTAAAATCGGTTGATATCTCGGCTTCTTTACCAGCCTCTTTGATCCATCTTCGAGCAACTACAAGTGGAATTTCGGACCCTGAATCAAAGTGGCACAGGTCTGGCATCGCATCCTGATTTTTGGAGGCTCGGAAGGAGAATTCGTGCTCGAAAGGCGTCTGAAAAATGTCAATAAAATAGGTTCTAGACATAAAAGAAAGAAATGTGCTTGTACCACCCCTTCAAACTGGAAATTCCCAACATCGGATGCACTTTTACTTTTCCGATAGCGACGATGTTTACGTAGTTTAGGATAACTGCCTGGATTGCAGTCTTCTGCTTTAGATGTTTGGCCTGTCATTTTTCACGATTTCTAGGATACTTGGAAATGAACAGAGAGCAAATGAATGTTTCAACACACTAAAGGGAATTCATTGATTGTCAAACTGTGGGAGACAACGCTGTAGAGTCGGGGAACAATTTCGTTTCTTCTGTTGTGGAAGCACACACTCTTATCACCTTTCACGTGGATGGGCAAGTAGTTCAATACCATATTCAACAATGGCACATTGTCAATTCTCTCGTTTCTACTTTGATACCGTATATCCAGATGCTGCTCATACATCAACCTACATTCAAAGAATATGCATTTTACATATCGAGCAAAGACCTGTACACGATCGTTACCAATTTCAGTTTCCCCAAACTGCGCTACCGCAGTTGCGCTTAGCTAAACATCCACTACATCAAACTTATATCCGCCTAATTGCAAGTTGTATCTAGGGCAGTAGTGCCCTAAGAGCCATCCTCTGCTTCCAAGTTTGCCTCATGTTTTGCAATTTCCTCGCTTATCCCCTCTGTCTTGGCCGCCTCTTCAATCCTTCTCTTCTCTTCCTCTACTCTCTTTCTATCCTCTTCTCTCTCCTTGGACACTTTCTTTATTCAATCCAACCCAGCGTTGGAAGGATCCATCTCTATGTTTCGATGTGTCATGCTTCGAAAAATCGTCCCCGTACCATGTAGGTGCCGGTGATTGTGATGATAACTCCGATAATCGATCTCGCAGACACTCTCAGTTTCACTTCCTTTATGTCTTACACATAATGGTCGGTTGCAGAGCAAACAATGTTCCAGGTTATCTGGATTCAAGAAGACGAACTGCAAGTTGAGTTAGTTTGAACTATGCGGGGTCGAAAGGGTATTCACTCCTGGGCGTGAAGACATCTTTCTACAGACATGGCACATAGCCTTGTCTGACATTCTGAAATTTGTTCTTATCTCAGAGGTAGATTTCGATGATTGATGGGATCTACAGTGTATGGCAATGTTGATGTGATAGATGTGTGAGGTTCATCTCGACCCCATCTACAGCCTTAAATAGGAGAAACAAGGAACACAGCCGTCATATAATTGGTTACCAAGTAATCACTCGAATTAGTAATGTCAGCCGTTTAGTGTCATTCTCTGTTTAGGCTGTTGTATTTGGCAATGTGCCACGTCACTAGCAACCCTGAGCAATTTTGCGCAAACTTTGGAACCCAAAATGTAACTTCAGGCTATCTTTCGAGTATTTAGTGAGTGTAAACAATACCATTCATGAACCGGGATTCTTGATAACGACTAGGATCTTGATAAAATCCGGTGATAGACACCTGTGATAAAATCTTCATCATCAGACGAAACGCGGACGTTGTATGCAAAGAACTATTTCTCCTCTTGTACAGTGTAATTAGTGAAACTTCGCCATCTGAATATCCGGAACTCATTTCCATTGAAGCTGGTTGCAACAAAATAAGCTATGGTATTATTATATGCTAATATTATGTACCGCCGTTCGCCTTGTTCTTCACTGAGCATCCCCTAGATCCTCGTATCTCTGTCTTTCACCTCAAAACGCGATTGAAAACCCCCCACTTAACTCCTTTCCAACCTTCACAACCACGTCGTCTTGAGCGCTAAGCTGCGTATTTGTATTTGCACCATATTGCTTTCCAGTGCCACTAGCGCTACCGGCCAGTCCTAAGAACACTACCCTCTCAATACTTACCCCAGCATCATATCCAAAATGTCCAGATACTTCAAAAGTTTTTCCATCCCAGTAGAACTCTATCAACGAGTATCCTTCTTGCACAATACTTACTCCATCATCTAAATACAATTCTCCTTTTGCTGTTCCATCAGCACCAACCGGAACAATAATCTCAAAGTTCTGTTTCCTGACTTCTGTAGTCGTCATTCCGCTTTTGATACGCTGAGGAACGACGACTCCACCGCGATAGTGAAGGGGTATATCTGTGATATTTTGATCGGTAATTTGAATTGTGTTTGCATGGCCAGTCACGAGAGCGTGCGTGTAGAAATCATAGTATATGTCTTTTGGAAGATACAAATCCACAGTCGTGGAATTGCCCTCCATAACTGGACTAACAAGAATTCCCGGCCCGTAGAAATATTGTGTTTCCAATCCAAAAGTGGAGGGATCAGATGGGTAAATATAAAACATAGGATTGATGAGTGGCGTTCCATCAACGGATTGTCGATACAAAGCCGTATATATGTAGTCTATCAATCGATATCGTATATCGATCGCCTTTTTAGCTGCTTCGGTGACGGCAGGCCAGAGATAGAATTCCTGGCTAATGACTGGAGGATAACTGTTGTGATCACGATAGAATGGGGCAAAAGCGCCGAGCATGGCCCAGCGAGCACACAATTCCTCATTAGTATTTTCCGCGAATCCGCATACATCGGCGCCAACCATGGGAATTTGATATATAGATGCAAAAGCTAACATGCCACGGATGGACATACGGTAGTGGAGCCAGTCACTGAAATTGTCTCCAAGCCAATGCCCTACTTTAGTGCCCGCACCGGCGAATGTGCTGCGTGTAATAATCAAAGGACGTTCTTCCGGTCGGCGGTTTGCCATTGCGTCATAGGAAGCGGTCGACATCATGGTTCCGTAAAGATTATGGGTGTCGTACATAGCGAGACCATTTTGGTGAATCACATCTGTATTGATTGTTTGGTTAGATATTCCTCCTCCAGCGGCGTTCCAGGAAGGAAGGTACGCTGCAGCATTGTGAATTGCGTATCCTGGGTAGAGTAGATCGCGTCCTGGTAAACCTTGCTGTGCCCCTGATGCTCGTTTGGAAGGAGTTACTTGAGCCGGCAAGACAATGTTGGGATCTCTGCTAGTAATTGATCTTCTGCTGCTTGCATCTGTACAATTGGTTGTTCCAACAGGCTGGAATGCGCAGGGAAATCCAGGCAATGAACGAGGTGGTGTTCTGACTGCAGGTGGATCAGGAGGAAACCCTACTGCTGATGCATATGGATTATCGCATGGAAAGTAACATGGAAAATTTGACGGTTCATTCATATCGATCCAAAGTCCATCAATATCAACGCCAGTTGCTGGATCGAAGAATGTAGAAAACTCATTGTTCCACCAGCTTACAACATTTCTGGAAAACCAATCTGGGAATACAGTAACTCCAGGCCATACGACGCCAAGCCAGAAAGATCCATTATCTCGCTTGAGAAAAATGTCATCGACAGCTCCACGATCGTAAGCTGGGTTGTTTTGATATGCCACTGCGGGATCGACCATGAGGATTTGCTTTTGGTCATGATTGTGGAGATAGTGATTGATGTCTTGCATCATGTCTATCGGAAAGCGCTCAGGATCGAGAGTGAAAGTCTTCCAGAAATTAGTTATGTACGTTTCAGGCATGGCATATTCCTTACCTTTCTTGCATCCATATAATCAATGTCCGTCCACATAACCTCCAGAGGGATTTCTGCCTTTGAATAATTGTAGATAACTTCTGCGACTGCAAAAGCATCCTGATAACCATAACGACAATTATGGAACCCAAAACCCCAATAAGGCATCATTGCGGGCAAGCCAACAAGCTCTGAATACTGCTGAGACAGAACAATTGGATCGGGTCCGGCTAGAAAGTAAAAGTCTAAAACACCCCCAAGAGTATTATACTCAAGATACTGATTTCTCCCATTTGTATTGCTAATCATTATATCCATACCATTGGAATTCATGAAAAATACTCCATGAGTACCACCAGTTCTATGTTCAAAATATACCGGGTGGTTCCCATATAAATTGCTCCCCGCAGGAGTTCCATAAGCGTCACGAGACCACAGCGTGCGGATATAATCTGTAGTATTTAAACGGAATGCATCGGAATGTTCGCCGAGACCATATAGATTTGGGTTGGATGGTAATTTCGTTCTCAACCTCAAGTACTGGGATTCAAATACAAGACTTGCAGCGGAAGTGTCGAACAAGACTTCGCCTGTCTTTGCTCGTGTAATTGAGAATGAGAATGGCGAGCTAACATAATGGAATTTGATATTGGCATCCTTGGAATTGGCTGGCGATCCATCGGGGCGAGGGAAGACTGATTCAGGAACTTGGTACACAACATTGGCGGGATCTTGGATCAGCACATGTATGCGATCATCTAGTACTAGTCAGCGGGAATAGAAGTTTTGATATGAAGCTTGCCAACCTGTTTCATATACCACTTTTAAGGATAGACCTTTCAAGTCAGTACCGTAAGTATTGCAAGCAGGTCCAGCCAGGATCAGATCTGCGAAAAGAGTTGATCCTGTTGTCTTGACATTAGAAGCTTTGTAACCTGGACATTTCGAGAGAGGAAGTTTGGCATTGGTATGGTGGCTTGTATCACGACGTATGAAGTCAATATTTGCTGCTGAAACAGCTCTTGCTGTGAAAAACAGCCAAAAAAGTATGGCCTTGACCATTTTGATTAACTTGACGATATTGATTGATTTTTTCCAAATGCCCGTCACTTCTTATAATCCGTAGACCTGGATGGGGGATTAAGGGGCAAATTCAAAGTAGGAAGTTAACTTGTGATCAACATAGAATCTTGCATGTATACGGATGTAACCGTGCATGAGACAGGTTGACAACAAATTTTGGCAAGCAAGTGATAATTCCTAGAACGCCATTGTATGTGCAGGCTTCTAGGGTGAATCGCATCTCAATAGTTTTTTTTAATAGGCGAAGACGACGAAGATCGCTAGAGACGAAAATACCTTGGTGACTTTTCCTCGGCCGCTGGTCGTCAAAACAAGTCTTAGCAAGTTTACTATTGGAAGAAGCAATGCGCAAAATTGAATGGGCCGATTTACATAATTTACCCCTCATTTTGTCCTCATCCCCGCGAATTCTGCATGAAAGATGACGGGTCGTCTTGGTCCCTCGCTAGGCTCTACCCCCACAATATCACTATTTTGCTAATGACATGGAAGTGAATCCTTTGAGAGATGAGGAGGCACAAGGTAACGCCTGGTGAATTCTCATCTGTATCTGTTGGGATTGTTTGTCGACGCCCGTGATAAGGTTAGCAAGCAGCCAGTGATCTAGAAGACGTATGTACTTCATATGCGCTCCTATACGCATGGAGATTATGAATGCAACATGGAAGATTTCACCGCTTGGCATCCAGGTTGTTCAAAGGTTGAGATATTGTACGGGGGAGGGTCTATCGACGTAGGCATGTAACGTGAAGGTTGTCGTGTCATGTCATGTGTTCGTCGGTGTTTCTTCGGACAAAAGTCATATGACTAGAGTCTTGGCATGTGTTGTCTGCTATCATCACCCAACGGTTGAGTACCATTCTGAGACCACTTCTCTGCTAATCTGCTAACTTCCCCGGAACCTACATGAAGATCATTTAAAACTTTAATTTTCCCTTCAAAACTTTCTGTATCCATGAGTTTGTTCTCATGGCCGGATATGTTCAAAATTGGTGTCAAGGTGCATAGTCTACTTCCTTGGTGTCGCTGTTCTATTTGAATCTTAATGTGTTTATATCTCTGTTACAACCCAGAAACTTCCCATTCGCCCTGAGTTCTGCTGCACTCGCATATAGTTGTGCTATAGGTGTAGCCTCAACGAATGGCCTACAGTGTTCCTTTTGAGAGCACCAATACTGCCAGGACTAGACCAGTGTCACGGTTTCTTTACATCGAGTACTTCAAATCCCTTTATCGAACGTGAACATTTTGGCGACAGTGTCTATGGACTCCCGGGCATTCCGACATTTGAACGGGTAAGTAGAACTTATCTACCGGTCCGGATATGAACCGATATATCCGACGCAGCCGGAACATCCGAGTGATGGTCAATATCCATTGTTAATTGTTTGTTGTATTCTTGCCATCTCTCATTTGACTGATGATTCGGAAGAAAATACTTCTACTTGATTCAATCATCTAACATTGTAGGAGAATACTCTACACTGATTTCTGTTCGTAGTCGTCGGCTTCAACGGCATTATCTCGGTATACTTTTCCGCATAATCACGGGTGCAGTCAGATAAAATTTTCGCCCCACTAACCACTAACTCCTGATTGAAGCAATGTTCTATCAAGATACCTTTCACATTTTACTGGTATAAAAACTAAGATCGTCTCGTAGCTATTCGATTTGGAAGCCAGACTATCTTATCAACTGTGACTATCGTCTCCTGCCACTCGCATATTCTTGCAAAGCAGAATCACAATCCTGCATGATGGAGTCGCGCATCAATGGAGAATTACCCCAGATGACGATCCAAGGCCCACACGATGCTGAGGAATCATTTTTGGAGGAGAAAAATATCACGAACGAGGAGCTGGAGTCATTCATGACGTTTCCAGGTTCGACTTTTGACATGGATACATTCTTACAGGGTAATCTAGATGTCAATTCTCAATGGCAAATGGTGGGCCCGGTCCTTCCGCCTCAATCCGTTGTAGAGCCAGGCAATGGTCCTTGGGCATTTGATACGGCTAACAACAACTTCCCAGGCACTTACTTTCCGGGACCAGCCGCAATGGGTTTCTCTTCCAATAGTTGCAATACTTTTGGGGGTCATCCTCCAAATCTCGAGTCTGACAGGTGGCTTACATCATTTCTTGAGTCACCCGAATCGATACTTTACCCCTCTTCGGAAGACACTTCACTTACAGAGCCGCAATTACCTTGTGAGCCTCTTCAACCTAAAGATCAAAGGTCTTTTGAGAATACAGGACTGAATAGCGGTGTATCTGAAAGAGATTCGCCAATTAAAGAGGCTGAAAATGAGGTGCCTGAATCGGTACCATCAGAGCCTCGGATAGAACCGTCCCATGCTGAGGATCAAGCAAATTCATCCCTTAATGGCACAGCTGTGGCAACTCCTCAAAATATGGAAGACTGTTTGATAAATTTTCATAGTGGAGTAAAAGCGCCGAAGAGAAAAAGAAAAGAGTTTAATCGGAGGGAAAAGTTGAAAGTCCATTTGGTCAGACAAGCTGGAGCGTGTCAAAGTTGCCGAGCTCGTAAGGTCGAGGTATGTTGATTTAATCATATCTATATTCATCACCGGAGCAAGGATCTAATATTGCAGTGTACATCTGATGGCGTTTGTGATCGATGCTTCAAATTGGCTGGTGATCCGCTTATGGCTCGACAAATTTGCATCCGACATAAATTGAAAGATGTATACCTTGGAGTTACAGGTAATCGAAACCACCCAAAGATAATCTTCCAGATACTGACCCAACATAGATGTCCAAACTAGATTGCTCACGTCTGGGAAAGCGCAAGTATATCAGCTACTTGGTGCACTTGAAGGCCATATGGCAAAAGTTGAACTTCGTGCCGACTGTTCCATGGCAAATTTTCCATGCCGCTCGCTTCCTTGCAAAGTGATGGTTTGTAGATCTGAGGATTTTTGCCGGTGGAGAAGTTTGACAAAAATGAATGGTGTTTACATAACACACAAGTCGTTGCGAGATAAGACTTATCTAGTCGTACCAGACTCACTACCTACCGTTGATGAATTAGATTTCTTCGGCCGGGAAATCCTACTATCTTCTCCTGAAAGTCACTCTGGTAAAATAATACATATCTTGGATAAATTTCTCTACATCTACTGCAAACAATATTTTGGATCACATCTAGTAAGTTGTATTATTCCGAGAGGTCCTGGATTCTGATTGATCGATAATAGGCATGTCTGTGTAATGCCGCATTCAGAATCACGAGCTTAAATAGCCTTGTTTTCTATGGAGTGGCAAATATCCATTGCCATCCCCATGGCCAGCTTGATGTAGTCAACATAATCAATGACACTTTCTCCCCAGACACCGTTCGCGAACAAGTTCGTCTCAAAGCCTCCGAAGGTCTTGAGGAAGCTGAAAAGTATTTCTTTGCTGAAATTGAGAATCTCTGCAAGAAATCTGCGAGCAACAAACAAACGCGTATTATTGCCGGTATATGCTTGTTGAGACTGATGCTTTTCTACCGGGAACGAGTCGTGCGAATCGAGTTAAGATCTAATCTTCCAAGATGCAAGGCAGATGAAGACCTGAAAAATTGCATTCACCCCGGGAAAACAGATCCTCAAAAACGATCTGAGCAATGTGGTTTCATGTACAAGCAATTGGCTGTGGCATTTAGCACTCTTTGTAGAGGTGACAATACGCCACTGACCACTGAATGGGAGGCCGAAGCTGCCGGAAGAGTAGCTCCAGATGCTCCCATGCTTGCGAATACTTTCTCGGAACTCAAGATTGCATATACGGAATTTTGTAAGCGGTCACCAGAATCCTGATTCGAAGCATTACTAACAATGGCGTAGGTGAAAAGAAATTGACGCATAGAGATGATGATGTGTTTAAGACTTTAATTGTCGATCCAGCCGAAAAAGAGAGAGAACGAGTAGCGAAGAAACAGTCGAAGCCGCTCAAAGTTCGGAAACAGCCCAAAGGTTGAAGATACTTGTCGATTCTTCAATCATCCTTGACCAACTTCATGGACAAACTACTCTCCTTCAAACCCCAGGGGGCTCGTAGCAGCGTTATCCAGTAGAATTTGGTTCACGCTGATGCTTTAAATCCTGGCACATGTTTGTTTGGTCGACATCCAGGAAGATTGGTTCCACTGTTTTGGACTCAAATTGGCTTCATCGAACCCTCAAGACATTCCATTTATAGTTTTTCCCCAGTTTCGCCACCAATGCAAGCGAATCAGGAGCATATCTATCACACATTTGACGGCCATGATACTACCGAGAGCGACACTGATGTTTCTTCTTCTCGTCGTTTATACAGGACATGTCTTCTTCTGCCTCTTCACACAACACAAATGGCAACTAAACCTCCGACCTCAAACCACCCCCGGCAATTAAATATATATCATCTGAACGCGAACAGTTGAAGACAAAGAATCCATGAAATTGTGTGTCTGAACACACATCGTCTGCGACGCAAAGGCGAACTCTCGTACATTTGAAGCATCCGCAGCTTGTAGCACACACAAAACCAAAGCTTTTGTTTGAGCATTGTCCTACGCCAAAGTGGCAGAGATAGAAGTTATTGAGAATTAAAATTGGTGGCTGGAACCTGGATAATAGAATCATCGCTAGAATACGCATCTTGCATTCTTTTCCCAATGTTGCGGCACTCCCAAATTTTGGAATGGTAGAATGCACTCAGGAGAAGAGAGAGGATAGAGAAACAAATCTTTATCTTGATTGATCCACAGAAGTACATTGCTAGAGATGCAATTATCAAATCTAACAGCAGAACAATGGGTATTAAACAATTAAATAACAAGCGTGGACCCGCCAGTTGAATCCTTTTTCCCCCAATTTTCCCTCTCGTCGCATCATGATACGGGAGATGTGCCTCATGATATAGGTATAGCTTACACTACGAGTTTTGAATACAGAATAAATATATCATCTATATCTTCACAATCCCAAAAATGTAAGATAGGAAAACGCAACATGTAACATACAGCACACAGACTCTGAATTTTGACGTGCTAAAATATTTCCATCATTGCAATTCAACTCAAATTTATTCCCCCTGCTTGTATTCATGAATGAATACACTATTTCCATAAGTCATAATTTCATTATTGGAGAAAAATTTACTATTTACCAGTGATCGTCCTGTCGGGCATTCCAAATCTTCAGCAAGCTTATCCATCCGAAAACATCGCGTCAAACCACACCATAGCATCTGGATATCATCCCAAGTCTCCTTGTAGATATCTGAGCCACTCTTATAGAAACTTCAAAAATCAAAAGTTCATAAACAAATGAAAAGCTCTGATTAGCTAGATACAATCCTCCAATCACAACAGACTAAGGAAATACTTCAAGCTCAGAATCCTGGTCATCAAGCTCCCAATTTGCTTGGAGGAAAATTCGATCAATCCACTGTCCGTGGATGCATCTTCACGATGAAGTCCTTATTGTATGATACTCCACCCAATGAAGTATATATTCCCTCCTTGAAGACCTCAATATCGAAACGTCGGACAATCTGTAGAGAGTATGTTAGTTCATCCCAACATTCATATTCTCGTCAAACTCTTCTTCCTTCTTCTCTCCTTCCTTCCACCTACTATCCGCCTATTTCCTACCTTGCTTACTCTTTCTTCACATGCAGGACTCTCCCGTTTCTCCAATTTCGGGGGTTTTAAGAACGAACGGAATTGAATGACTCACCTCGGAAATCAACTTATAGGTTTCCATCAATGCAATCTCTTTGCCTAAGCAACCTCTTGGCCCCACTCCGAAAAGAAACATGCCATGTTCCAATTCCACATCTTTACCTTCCATCCAGCGCTCTGGCCTGAAGGCATCTGGGTCAGGGCCGCTTTTTTGTGTCAGCGGAAAGATATTGAAGAGAAAAGAAAGCCGAGAATGGAGAGAAGACACCAAAGCGTAAACTTACAACAAAATTGGATCCCTTTGTACGACCATAGACTGACACGTAACGTCCGTTCCTCCTGGCACAAAGAATCCATTGATCATTTTGCCCTCTGGCGGAACAATTCTCGGAAGCCAGTTGGATACACTGGGATTCAAGCGCATGCCTTCTTTGACAGCACCAATCAGATATGGAAGATGAGCTCGTGCTTCTTCATCCTGGATTGGCGTTGAAAGTAAATTCTTCGCTTCGGCCTCACGAATTTGGGCCAACGCTTTAGAATAACAACCCGGTGTTGTAGCTAAGAACCGGATAATGGCGCCAAGGGCAGTACCGGTTGTGTCAGCGCCGGCTTGGATGAGAAGGGACACGTGGGAACGTTTTTGTATGGGAGTAAGTGGTTCGTCATTGATTCTTGCGTCAAGACAACTGCGAGATTCAGTATAACGTCCCATAGATGACACTCTGAGATCACACTCTGAGATGAAGATACTAACTGTTGTAAGAAGTCCGGTTTCTCTGGATATATGCCTTGAGATATTTCATATTCCCGCTGTGTGATGGCACGATCGGCTTCAAAAATTAGATGTCCCATGCCACCTTGAATGCTGGGCTTGGGTAATGCCCATGAAGCAACTCCTGGAAGGTTGAGAATGTGTTTTCGAAAATAGGTAAATCTGGCCGCGAAACCAATGAAATCAAGGCCTTCTCTCCAGCTATGTAGTAGCCCTCGTTCATCTCGACTGTTTTTCACGAAACCCCATGGTTGATTAAATGAGAAGACGGTCATTATCTCGGCTGAGAATTGTCTGTCAAGGATAAGCTAATGTTTTAAATACTCGAGACAACGATTAACTTACGCTGCCTTATCACAGAGATCAACTGTTTCACCTGCATTTGCCTTTTCGGTCATAACCTTAGTGAAAAGGAGGATATGATCATCCATGCTTTGTTCCCAATCTTTTCGCAATTCTCCAACTGCCCACTAAAGAGTTCATGTCAGCGATGATATTACAAGCTCCTGAACAGCCGAGATAAGAGAAAGATCGTTCAGTTATTTTCATGGATATTGGGCATAAAACTTACCGGTCCAGCCCCTAATGCTTTTCTTAAAGGTGTATGATCGACAGATGAAAGGGAAGTGAACAAGTTCGGTGGACCAAAAAGGCCAGTACCATAGAAAGTAGACTTTTCGTTGAGACTTCGATTCCAATATATCTCTTTCAATGCGGATGGTCTTGGAAAAAGGAGCATCTCAGGTGCAACACGAATTGGTGCATCCCCTATGAGATATTAGCTTTTATCATTAGCATTTGAGAGATTGACATACTTCCATACTTCTCGACCAAATCAAAAACCCATTGATGCTCCCATCTTTTTAACGAAATAATTGCTGAAGGAAGAGAGAAGCAAGCTGTGTACCACGGCCCACGAAACTTTGCTAGAGGGTGAAAGTATAAATTATAAACTATACGATAGGCAATAGAAGTAACTATTGTCAGAAAAAGAAAATTCAAGGTTGGGTACAAATCAAGATTGGAGAGAAGCATTTTGACTGAATGATGGCAGATAACATTGAACATCACATCACATCGAGCAA
Organism: Botrytis aclada; assembly: GCA_014898285.1. NCBI lineage: Eukaryota > Fungi > Ascomycota > Leotiomycetes > Helotiales > Sclerotiniaceae > Botrytis > Botrytis aclada. Next base: position 2,756,484 of record RCSV01000008.1, read on the forward strand.
CAGAAGCTGGAAATCCATCATATAGATATACCTCCACGCACCGCGGAGATGATTGATCTTCAACCGGATATATCACTAAGAGATCCTCCAAAGCGTGTCCATTCAAGCAAATGATGCATATATTTTAGGTATATATCGCCCGGGTCAATCGATAAGAGATAATCTGATAGGCTTGCAAGTGGTGGGATGGGTGACATTACCGCTTTTGTCTGAACGTTCCGACGCGGTGTTTCGACAGTCAACGAGTCAAGTACCGAGGGCGGCATTTCAATCCATCGAGGCACTTGCCGAGATTGTATTATTGCTTTTGGTTTTACCCCTCACGAACTTTTACCGGATGAGCCACCACTAGCACCCTGCAAACTGCAGACTGCAACATATAATCGGAACCATGGCGATCACAGCTCGTTGAGATCATAAAGTATGCTGATCATCATGAACTTCAATCGCACAGCTCTCATCGTCTTGCGAGGGGATGATAGGCTGCCAAATGCTAACCAGTAACCTCTCAAGGAAGCATGATGCCCGCATACATTGGCTAAAATTGCACATGCACGAAGCCGATAAAATGGATCACTGACTCAATGGCCGTTTGATGATAAATCAACATTCAACCAACCAGTTCTTCCATACTGGAAAGATAAACGGTACAAACGGTCCGAATGGTGCTACGTTGTCATTTGATGCTCTTACCCGCAAAGGAAGGAAGGGGAGTTCTGATCAGATGATGCACGGACCATTAACTGAAGATCACGTGTTTCCATCCTCACAAAAGCAGAGAAGAGAGAAGCACGTGAGGAGTTCCTTCCATTTGCATGGCACTTACTAGATACCTGGTAGGTATCTACTACCAAGTGAAGTATACTTGGTGGTTAGAGAAAACGGAAGGAAAGTCAATCGTCCTCTTCATCTCACCTCAAATCTATCCAATTGATATCAGAGATGGGGTTTTGATCTTTCTTCCCATCTTCACCTTCATTCATTTCTCATAATTTCTTCAGTCAATCATTTAAATCGCACTCCATTCATTACTTAAGATGCTTCTGCGTTATAGAAGTAGTCTCTTCTCTGCCATTGGGGCTCTCTTCATCCTTTGGACATTGTTAAGAAATCACGAAAAGATTGTAAGCCATGTGGTTGAACAATATAGAGGTACAGTCACAACGGAAATTGCAAAAGGAACAGGCTTTGAACAAGTACCTACTACTCAAATGATCGATTCTCAGGTAAATGAAGTCCCGAAACCACCACTAGAAGGCTTGTTCCAACTTCCACCAAAAGCTTCACTTGATTCCCCGACCCTCATTGAACCTACGATTGTGAGCAGCAGAGTTACCATTCATTTATCGATGAAACACCCCGATGCCACGACGACCACGACATCCTCTTCAGAAGCCTCAACTTCAGCTGCAAAGTTCATCGTTCAGGATGAGTTCGTGAAAGGGAACGCGAGACTTGGACAGTAAGTTTGTAAGAGCTCTGCTGGAATGTCTTATTGCTGAAAATCTTTGTCAGGGAACCAAGTGCCGGTCAAATCTACGGAAACACCCTTAGTGAAGTTATAGGAGCGGGTTCGCATACCGAGTCTCAATTATCAGTTCTCAAAGAGATTGATATCTGGAAATCGTATGGCAAATCGAAACCACTTGAGTACAACCCATATCCCGACTATAACAGTGAAGTTTGGAAGTCAAAAAATCAAGGCTTCTATGTGCCATGCGATGGAGCAGATGGACCAATCAAAAATATCTTGGTGTTCTCAGGACATTCGAAAGTTTTCGAAGAACCGCAGATGGGATCATTCTCGCTATTTGATATCGATAGTAATTTATGCTTCGAGAGAGAAACTAGGCTTGGTCTATACGGATATGCGGCAGGTAATTTGGAATCAATCAGTACTAGCTCACTCGCTGAGACAACTCAGCATAGACGCAATGTACCTACCCAAATACAATGGGATGATATTAACTGGGGATCGCTTCAAACTCAATGTGTTGACAAGAACACAAATCGATATCAAATTTTCGAGATCTCCCAACCACTTAACGGGGAACTCATGATTCCTGATCAAAATACATCGTCAGCATGGAATGACTCGAAGATGAAAGAAATCAACACCAAGAAGAGAGTACTTGGCACTATCGTTAATCGAAACCAGCATGAAGAGAATGAGCCGAAATATCATCTCGTGAAGGCACACCTGGCAAAGGCAGCGAAAGCCACAATCGATGCCAAGCAGCCCTTCAAATCACGCACGGCAATTATGCTTCGATCGTACTCCGGAAAGAAGTGGAACGACAATGACAAGCAAAATGTTCGTTCGCTTATTACAGAGTTAGCTTTGAGATCTGGAGGGGAGTACGAGGTTTTCTTGCTCGTGCACATTAGAAACAGTACCGTTGCCATAGAGGAAGATGCAGATTATACTGAAGCTCTTCGAAAGAACGTCCCCCAAGAATTTCATGATATCGCGGTGCTTTGGAATGAAGCTTACGTACAGGGATTTTACCCACGTATTCCGAAAAAGATTACCAACGTCCATCAATCTCAATGGCTCCCCGTACAAATTTTTGCACTTGATTATCCACAGTTTGAGTTTTATTGGAATTGGGAAATGGACACTCGATACACTGGCCATCATTATGATCTTCTTGAGAGACTCACAAAATTTGGAATGGACCAACCAAGAAAATATCTATGGGAGCGTAATGAACGATATTATATTCCATCGATCCATGGTTCTTACAATGCTGAGTTTCGCAAGTCAGTTGAAATTCTCTCAGGTAAAGATACAATATGGGCTCCACCAAAGATTGCAAATGTCATCCCCACCGGTCCATTGCCACCTGTCTCAGACCCAGCACAAGATAATTATGAGTGGGGCGTTGGCGAAGTGGCAGACTACATATCCGTTGCACCAATGTTCAATCCAAATGGCACTGGATGGGTTGGAAGAAATGATGTTTGGGGATTCGATGGACGCAATGATACTCCTCGTCGTACAACCATAATCACTCATTCAATGTGTAGCAAGAGATTGCTGGATGCTATGCATAATGAAAATCTCAAAGGCAATCATGTCAGCAGCGAAATGACACCTCAGACAGTTGCTCTACTTCATGGGTTGAAAGCAGTGTATGCACCACTTCCAATATTCTTCGACAGGGCTTGGAATGGTTCCAGTTTAAATAAATGGTTCAACCCTGGACCAAAAGGAGAGAGTGGTATTTCACCGAACAGTCCATACGGTTGGGGTAAAGAGAAAAGGTTCTTGGGAATGACATGGTATTATAGGGCTATTCCACCAGGTCGGCTCTATAACAATTGGATGGGATGGGAGGATCATGGAATTGGTGGGGTTGAGGTATGTTTACATTTTATCCTTGTCCACGCGCAGAGGCTGATGTACACAGTGGGAGAGTATACATGGCAGGCCGTGTCTTCCTCCACTTCTGCTTCATCCCGTTAAGAATACAGAGAATACGAAGTCTGGTTATGCTACGAAGTATGATTTTCCTTGATGTTTAATGGCTATACACATGTGTTGGTTTTGGTCTATAAAATGATTGGGAGTTGGGAACAGGTGCACACAGACGGGAATTTGCCTGCTATACTTGCTATCAAAAACGAACAGATTGAGGAGTTAAATAATGGGCAAGAAACTAGTACGCGATATACAAAAGATGGAATCATTTGCTTGGCTTAATTTGCTAAATAATAGTATAATGTACGAATTTGCGATATATTGAGTACACGGTCGATCGTTCTTCAAATCTTCTTGTTTTAATGGTGTCGTGGCGAAATCGAATGAATGGATGAATGCGTAGGTGGTGATTCTTGGGGGATATGTTTCTTTCGTCCCAATTACACAGCGAAGACTACAATAATCTTTCAATAGCATGAATGAGCACCTTCGCCTGGACTCAAGTAGACGGCTGCAGGCCATAATCTCATCATTCGAGAATCTAGCGAGAACAATATAGACGGGTGTTTCCTTGCCTATAGTGTTCTGTTGGAATGCAGAAATTTTCTATGTTTTCCTCCCGAGATGTATATGGGTAGCAATTGAATACTGGTGTATGCTGGTATATATAGTATAGAGTGTTTGGATGCAGCCGGAATTCTTGGAGAGAAGGTGGAGTGGGGTGGAGTGGAGTGGAGTGATACATGCAAAGTTTGGATGGGTTCCCGGTGGATTATCTGCAGATATTCACGGATGATCCGTATCTCTGCGGATATTGACCCCACCATCTGCGGATTATCCGCGGATTTTCTCTATGGGGCAGATAATTTTAAAGCTTTGACGGGCGATTCGTTGATGATCCACGGGTACAGATTATTTGTGCGCAGGCTTAGGGGAGGGGAGTTGGGAGTTGGGAAGGGGGAGGGAGAGTTTATGTTTGCTGGGCTGGGCTGGGGGTGAAGAGGCGGGGAAAGGAGAAGGAGAAGGAGGGGAGGTTGAAGGGGGTAGTGAGGGAGGGTTAGAGGTGAAGGTGGAGAGAAAAAGGGGGGTGGATGGATTGGTGGATGCGGACTTGGATTTTCTGGGGAAGGGGAAGCTTTGGATTTAAATCACATAGGTAGTACCGTGTTTCATAACTTTAATTACCTGATACCTATGGATGTTTGTTTGTGATTTGGGGTTCTTTAATTAGGACCCCCCTTAGTTTTTGTGGGTTCAGAGTGTATGTAATTGAAATTGTTGATTTCCTCTTTCGAGTCTTGAAATTTTGGAGATGATAGGAATATTGGTACGAGTGTGTGGCAATCAGTGAAGGATAGATGGGATGGGTAGATGGGATGGGTAGAGTTCACTCAGATTGAATTGGATTGGATTGGATTGGAGCAGCGAAATCAGGCGAGTTGGCTAAGTGAGTGTAGTGCGATTGAGGGTTAGGAACCCAAGTCGGGTGTACTGTAGTCGGGAAATTTCTTTGGGTTGGGAAAATTGATAAGGGGGGTGGGGAAGGGGGAATTTGGATAGAATTTGGGTTCCGTGGGGTGGATATGAAGTGCGTGTTTGTAGGTAATTGAGGTAGTTGATAATTTGGAAGATGGATGGATGTTTGATGAACGAGAATTGAAGAGGCTAGGTTGGTGTCTCATTGGGTCATTTGGTAGATTGTCTTCTTCTGTGCTTGTGGTATGTAGTATATGTATTGCAGGGCTATGAGAACCCATGGATTCTTTTGAATATATTCTCAGGATTATCAGTGCGGTTGCTGGTATGGCGGGAAATCCGATGGGAAATATAGTTCGTGGGCTTTTTGTTCAGATCAAAGGGGTTTGAGGATCTAGAGCCCAGAGATGTGCGGCTCCAGCAGATTGATTGATGAGCAGGTGTGACGATATCGAATCTGATGTTTTAAGTGTTTTTTTATTGGTTTTTTTAATGTTATTGTTAATCATACTTGTTGCCAATTTACCACATCTGATGCAGTTCTTCACTTCTTTTGGTAGGTCTCACAGTCATGATATCGTCTCATGTCCTCACAATGTTGCAAATGGAAACGAGAGGGCTTCTATTGTCGCTATAATGTTTGCTTTTGATGATGCTACTTGGGGCGGCAGTATGTAACGAAAGTGTGAAGATAGAGGTGTTGTATCATGGGGAAATCGAGTGCATAATTATCATACTGGAAACATTTTCTTGATTGTTTGGATGAGAATTGGCTGTCATGGAAATTGGATGCGTTCAAAATTCTTAGTATTGATATCACAAGGTGATTATTACTTTTGCTATCATTCTCTTCTTGTCATTTTGCCTTGCTACTGAGGTAGAAATCAGAGGACTTGACCAAGTTCAATAAATTTTATCGTTGAAAGTCTTGGAAGCTCAAGAAACCCGGCTGTTCCGAGCGCGAGATAACAAAGAGTACCGTCCTGGAGAGATTTGAAAAAAGAAATTCATATGTCTGTTGCTTGATAGTTGGCAGTTTGATGTAGTTTGAGGAGCAGGACTCTGAATATTGACACGGGAGGACACAGTGAATTTGGAGTATGAATGAGTTTGCTTGCAAGGAACGACGAACCGATCAACACAATGATGTTGATCAGAAATTCACAATACGAGGAGCTACTTTCAGTCTGGTACCGCTGTAGATAATTTGCCACCCTTTGGACGCTTGTGCCATCTTTGCCTCTTTCGCTCAAGTTTAATGTAAGATACAGGAAGCACTGTGGTTCGGGGAGTGTCAAGCAAGTTGTAGTATAGATCATCGAATGCTTAGGTTGAGATTTAGTAATTCTTTCCGCTAGATCATGAGATCTCGTCTTCAGCCCGAGAAGTCTGTGATTCTTTCAAGTTCACCAAGTAAGTAGGTATGTATTTGTTCTTGTCATGTTCCTTCATTTTCGTTACATAATTGGGATTAAATCACCGGAATATCTTTCTCGTCGTTCCTCATCCACTTCCCTCGCTAGCCAGAAATGAGTTCTGTCGTACAGATGAGAACTTTAAATTTCCATCGGAACATTCGGACGAATTTGCGAGACAAGAGGAAGACAGAAAGTGGGAGATGGGGTCAATTGATGATGTTTGATTCACTGGTACATATCAGAGAATGGTGATTTATTCTAGACAGAAAATCTTAAGATACACCAAGGAAAGCTACAAAAATCAATGGTTGTCGTTCTCCAAAGTGGCTTGCACCCCTGTTTCAATTGTTACTGGAGCCTCGATTGTGGCATTTCTACAAAGTTCGAAAATTGACTAAACTCTCTCCCTCGGCACTTTCCGTCTGGAACTTGTCAACATCGAGAGGAAGTGTTAAACCCCGTCATACAGATGCATGATTTGACATGGCATTTCGCTAGGATCAGGGGTAAAGATGTTCGACAGCGATGATGTGGGGTTCAGTCCCAAGCTAAAAATCCTGAAACCTTATAAAGTGTGATTCAAGCAATCTGTGCAATCGCGAAAGTTTGGGCCATTAATCAAGATATCAATTAATATAAAACACTTTTGTTCTATACAAAAAGCGATCTCGCAAGAGCTTTAGACCATTGGCATGGACTTGTGTATTGATTTGAAAGCATAAAGTCGTCTGAAGAATGGGATGAGAATATTTGAGATGATTTCGAGGAGGACGTGCCATCATTTCTGGGAGAGCCCTTATTAAACTGAACTTTAAAACACGACAATAAACATTGGCTCTTTACATTTCCATCTCCGCCAGGCAGGGCTCTGGATTGTACCGAGGGAAAAATAGGGGAGCTGAAGTACCTGATCATCCGAGCAGAGGCTTCGACTTAAGGTTAAATCTAAGGTTACCGATACTCACATTGGTAGGAAGAATACAGGTAACATACTTTGATAGGCTGGTACGTGCCATTAGGCGGTCTAGATTTGTATGGGCATGAAGTGGCTGAGATTTACATCAGTGGAGCAGCATGTAGGGGTCCAAAGCTTGATTTGAGAGCTAACGTTCGGCATAGCTTTATCGCCTTATGCGAAGCCAGCATTTTTACAGGACGAAAAGTATGACGGCTCGGCTAAATGCGGCTCGCACCTCTAACCTAATGGAATAAGACTGACAGGGGCTACCTCAGAAGTTAAATCATCAAGCTTTTTTAAAATGAGACATCATAGTACCGGCGAATGATATGGGACGGCGACTGCCGAGAGGGACGAAAAAGCTTGATTGAATGCTTATTCTGGAACAAAGATCTAGAATCATTCACCTTTTTGGGAATGCTCCATCATCTAGTCGAGAAGTAGTTTGGTTCTTCTGTGTGGAGAAACGACGCTAAGCCCTGATTCTCATAGCTCACGAGGCTCTAATGATGAGCTATTCTCAACAAGTGTAGCTTGAAACTGTAAAACTTTTGATGCTCTGCAAAAGGGTCGTTCAGAAATGGCATTTCCTTGCACTGCCGAGCCAACGTCCATTACTAACATGGCATGAAGACATAACGGAGGTTTTTCCATCAATCATACATACACCGTTATGAATTGCAAACGGCCACCAAGAGCTGGAATATGGCCGAGAATTTGGGACTATCATTCAAAGTTATCCCCTATTAACATACTTTTTAACTTTTATGCTCTTTAATATACCGGCGAAGTTATACGGAAGTTAAACATATTGTATTGTCCCTATTGTCGTGAGTGGACATTTCGCTTGAGATCCGATAGGACGTTTTTGGATCGCATTGCCTATCTCCCGTAAAGGATCTCGTACCCGTTGAGCTTAGCAAACACAATGAGGAATTTCGCAGCGCTGGGAGAACATCATTAGATCTATGATCACGTAACTTGGTCATTGCCTATGGAAAGTAATTAGTCAGGACCACCTGCTGATGCGGAATACCTCAGTATAGAGGAGCTCAGGTTTTTGTATAAGTAGGAGGCTTATTCTCCTTCAATATTCTTTCATCACACGCTCATCTACTCTTCCATCAACACACTCTTTCTCATACACTCCAGCCGATCACACTCATTGTGTTCTTTCAAAATGGTCTATATCACCAGCCACCTTGCCTTTTTGGCCAGCACTGCTTTAGTTTCTGCAGCTCCAGGTTCCGTAAGACCACTTCATTCCACTATCACTACGCACAAAGTACTAAGAGTTCATTTTATAGGCCCCAGCAGCTCTAGATGCGCGTGCTGATTGCACATTTACCACCGCTGCTACTGCTATAGCCTCAAAGACCACTTGCACTACTATCATCTTAAACGGTATCGTTGTTCCAGCTGGAACCACTCTTGACTTGACTGGCCTTAAAACCGGCACAAAAGTTATCTTCCAGGGAACCACCATGTGAGTTTCCTTCCTGACATGCATGGAATCATTCTAACAACATTGCAGCTTTGGCTACTCTGAGTGGGAAGGCCCTCTTGTTTCCATCTCCGGACAAGATATCGTAGTCACCGGTGCATCCGGAAACAAGCTTGACGGTGGTGGAGCCAGATGGTGGGATGGACTTGACTCCACGTTTCTGCAGGAAAGGGCAAAGTTAAGCCTAAGTTCTTCGCCGCTCACAAATTGGCTGGATCTTCCAGTATCACTGGTTTGAATTTCCTCAATGCACCCGTTCAGTGCATTTCTGTTGGTCAATCTGTTGGATTGTCGCTTATCAACATTAACATTGATAACTCTGCTGGAGATGCAGGCAACCTTGGTCACAACACCGATGCTTTTGACATCAACTTGAGTCAAAATATTTTCATTTCCGGAGCAGTTGTCAAGAATCAAGATGATTGTGTTGCCGTTAACTCTGGTACCGTAAGTTTATTCTATTCTCCAAAGCCAGTGGATTTTTCTAATCAATAATAGAACATCACTTTCACCGGTGGAAACTGCTCTGGTGGCCACGGTCTCTCCGTTGGTTCCGTTGGTGGACGCTCCGGCACTGGAGCCAATGATGTCAAGGACGTGCGATTCCTCTCTTCCACCGTTCAAAAATCAACCAATGGTGTCCGCGTTAAGACTGTCAGCGATACTACCGGCACTGTCAGCGGCGTCACTTTCCAGGACATCACTCTTATTGGCATCACCGGAGTTGGTGTTGATGTTCAACAGGATTATCAAAATGGTAGCCCTACTGGCACGCCAACCACTGGGGTTCCGATCACTGGATTGACTATGAACAATGTTCACGGTACTGTTGTTGGTGGCCAGAATGTTTACATTCTTTGTGCAAACTGCTCAGGCTGGACATGGAACAAGGTTGCTGTTACGGGTGGAACTGTCAAGAAGACTTGTGCTGGTGTTCCTTCAGGAGCTTCTTGCTAAGCTCCAGGCCTTTTCGAGCTACTCGACGAGGAAAGTCATGGCGGTTGATAATTATTGATAATCATGGGGTAACTAGATGGGGATAGTGAGCTGGAGGTTTTTTGAAGGTCACTTTGGTGGTCTAATTTAAGGATTCTTTTGTATGTAGTGATAAAAGTTGGGCATTTAATCGTGAGAGACAGTGGGCTCTACTGTTTAGACATATTATTTTCCAATTCTTATCCACTTGTTCTGTGAAATATATTCGTGATTATTTGTTGAAATCTTTTTAACGATCGCTCAATGTGATCACTATCCTAATCTTTCTTTGACTTGGGAGGTTTTGAGCTAATAGTTGAGAAGCACCTTTACTTTTTCGAATTCAGTCAAGGAAGATCAATACCTGTATCACGGATGCAATTCTGACAGGAAAGAGTTTGAATTTTGTGTCTGGGAGCTGAGGATCACTTGACTTGTTTTTTTTTCCATCAGTAATCGCTTCTCTAGTCGTTGCCACAAGATTTCCACTGCAAGATCACATTTCCAGCTCAAATCATGTCAAATTTGGTAAAAGTCGCAACAAACTCATTTTTATACGAGAACGTTAATATAAAAGCAATAAAGCAGCCGTGAATCAAACGAAATCGGTTCCCATCTTACCCTCTTCACTCTCGTACCAATTTGATCATGGTAGCTTACGCTTCCTGCTTCAAAGCAACCAAAGAACTGTTTCTCACAACAATTTCGCTCATGACTCCGATACTCTCCGCCCCCATGATATCATAGACGGCCACATTTGCACCCAGATCTTTCCCAAACCAATTGCGAAGCTCCACAGCCAACAAAGAATCAACACCATATGCATGAAATGGTTTATTCGTATCAATATCCGCCACTTCCAACCCCAATGATTTTGCCAACTTCATTAATATTGCTGTGGATACCACTTCCTTTACTTCGTTTGCAGATTCTGCAGCTTGCAATTGAGATTTTAAGCTTCTTTTAACAGATTTGGTATTGGTTGAAAGAGTATCGTCTCGGCCAAAATATGCAAGGGGGCTGAAAGTGGGTGTTTGAGCCCAGGATGGTATTTCTCTACCCTGTGCAGAGAATTCTGATGGTGCTAAGAGACCGATAATGGGCAAAGCCTCCTCTGATGTAAGTATCTCTAGTGGATTATCAGGATTACAGTAGTAATCGAGAAGTGCAAGAAACTCTTCTTCTTTGACCGATGCGATTTCATTTACTAGGCTCTTATTTTTGAGTACGTCGGGATTCTCGCTAATGATGCCTATGTCGCTCAAAATACCCAATCTGAGAGAAACTGCTTTTTGACCCTGGCTATGTCTGTGACGACAAAATGCATCTTGGAATGTGTTTCCAGCGGCGTAGTTAGATTGGCCCATCGATCCAAACACGCCAGCAATGGAAGAAAGGAGTATAAAGAAATCGAGGTTATCCGGTAGAGCTTTATGAAGATTTAATGTGCCCTGGACCTTTGGAGATGTTGCTGCCGACCATTCTTCGAAACTCATCTTCTCAAATAGGACATCCTAGTACTTGTCAGTATATGTCAGTTCTTTGGGTTTCAGATTTACCTACCTTTAAAACCATAGTAGCTTGTATGCATCCCTTGATGGGAGGAAAGAATTTAGAGCACTGCAATATGACTTTTTCAAGTTGATCAGAAGATGTAATGTCGCATGTGGGTGCTTCGACAGAAACACCCATATCACGTAGCTTGATGAGCAAAGAAGTAGCAGCATCTGTCGCAGGCCCAGATCGTGATAATAGAATGAGATATCTTGCTCCCTTTTCAGCCATCCATAGCGCTGCACTTCTACCCAAACCGCCCAGGCCACCGGCTATTATATATGAAGATTTGGAATCAAAATTCCACAGTGTTTGCGGCCGGATAGTTGCCTGTTATCGAGAGTTATTAATAAATGGGATGTCAAGCCATGCAAATATATGAGAACTTACTGGGATTATATCCGCTCCATCGACGCTTAAGACTATCTTTCCGGATGCTTTACCGCCCTGTAATAGTCTCATGGCTCCTTTAAGATTCTCAATAGATATCAAGTGGAAGGGTTTAAAAGAATGAAATATTCCCCTATGAAAATAGTCGATAACATTAAGCATTATCTCTCGGAATTCTTTTGGTCTCTCAATGTTGAGAGAATCGATGGTGATCGCGGAGAATGTGACATTTTTTGCAAAGGATGACATAGGCAACTTGGTATTGGTGTATATATCAAGCGTACCGAGCTCGATAAATCTTCCATAGGGCGCAATCAACTCCCAAGTTGCGATCAACGCGTCTCCAGATAATGAATTGAGGACAACATCTATCCCACGACCCTGTGTCATACGTCGTATTCCCTTTACGAATGATAAATTACGACTATAGAAAATGTGATCTTCAGCGATGCCGTATTGCTCCATGAGCAATTCTTTCTTCTGGTCGAATCCCACAGTAACATATATATCACAACCGAGATGTTTAGCTATTTGGATTGCCATTTGACCGGTTGCTCCGGACGCTGCATGAATCAAAATTGATTCTCCACGCTGGAGCTTTGCAACTTTGATGAGAGAGTGATATACGGTAGATCCGGCCATGATCATACCTGCAGCCTCCTCTGGAGCCATTTTTTCGGGTATTGGAAGAACGAGATCCGAATGTGCTCTGACATATGTGTTCATACATCCGAATTTCGCCATGTAGGCATTGTCTCCTGGCACAAAGGTCTTGCAGTTGACTCCCACTCGAGTGACTACTCCGGTACTTTCACAGCCTAGAAGATTGTCGTTATTATGGTATCGACCAAGTGTTAGAAGAAGATCGCGGAAGTTTAGACCGGTATATTGAAGTTTGATCTCCACTTCGTCTGGCCCAATTTCCGTTTGGAACTTTTCATCTTGGATAAAGTGAAGAGACTCGAGAAGTCCAGGCCTTTTCAATGTCAGAGCTACTGCTCCTGCTTGATCAATTCGAACTTCTCTCGTTTGTTCATGTATCCTAGTGTGTACTTGTTGATCAAGAGCTTTTGCTTCTCTGATGCGACCAGTGTACAGCAAATTATCATGATCCACATATTCCATATCTTTGCTCGATCCTGTACCCAAGATCTTTTGAGATAGAACGGATGATATAGTCTCTCCCCACTTCTTGGGATCAGTCCCAGAACCCTCAATATGTAAAGTGATAAAGGCAATGTCAAGTTCTGAACGTAGAACTCTCGCCAGTCCATCGACTAGACCATTGAAAGCTGCGTATCCCGTATCTTTTGAGCTATGCGTTACCCAGAGAAGATTCTTTGCAGAAACACACGTTTGTTTGAGGAAATTGAAATCCGAACTGGACAAGTTGTACAAAAAAGGCACTTCAATCTCTGGAAGAAACACGAGGAACGAAGATTGAGCATTTGCAATAGAAATTGTCTCTTTGAATGACAATACTTGGATCTCTATGTCGATAGAACCTTTCAAGCATTCTCTGATGTTCTTCACAACCTCAACTTGTTGGGAGGATGCGAGATCGACCAGGAAAATTATCTTCTGGACAGTGAGAGGTGTGTCTTCATTACTTGCAGTGGACACAATGAGACTGTATTCATGATATCTAGCGTCGTCGGTGTCGCGAATCGAGAAATCAACACCAGTGAAGCCATTTTGGAGGAGAACTGTATGCCAAGTTTCCTCTGAAACGCAAGGACCGTTTGAACGAAAGTTTTCCGTGCCTATTCGTTCAGGTTAATGCTACTGAAAACATGTTTGATCAGGATCGAACTCACTCAACCACCAGCCTTCCAGAGTTCCAAACACAAATCCTGTCCTAATTAGATCCGGTTGCGTGTTCTCGAGCATGACAAGCTTTCCGCCACTAAGACGATTAGCAGAGTGATTGAACAATTTGGTTTTTGACCCACGGTTTCAATAATTTGCGACAATTCTGCAGTGTATGGGCTAGGCTACTTGTAGCATGTAGAATCTATTAAAACCGACATTAATCACTAGGTGACTCTTATAGAAATTGGTTCTGGGAGCTTACGCTGTGGGCAAGAACTAAATCAAACGATCCTTCTTCAAAGCCCTGGGACACAAGATCACCTTCAATATCCAACACACGGAACTGCATTCTATTCGTTAATGGCCCGAACTTTTCACGGGCTTTTTCGAAAAAGCTTGGCGAGATATCTGTGTAATGATAAGAATTGAATCTCTCCGTGCATAGCTCCGTTCCGTCATATCGAAGTAAAACTGACATTACACACTCTGTGAAAGATCCTGTCCCCGAACCTATTTCTAACACATCCAATCCGGGATTTTTGTGTGCAAGTAAATCAAAATATTTGGCGATATCCTTGCCATAAGTCTCCCTCATGCAAATATCTCGATAATACAGCTCTGCAATTTTTTCCCCCGAGAAAAGAATCTCTAGTGGATTCACTTGACCTCGTATAATCTTCGGGAGCTCTTTTCCAATAGCAAGGTAGGTCCTCACGAGTGGATGATCTTTCATATCATTGGAGATGATTACATCAATCTCAAAATCATCATTGACCCCCTCGGCACTTGAAAGAAGATTACTTGAACAACTGTTTCTCTCACAAGCCTCTAAATAACGCCGAAGACTTGCAAGATACTTCTGGATGAATGGTTTGGCATTGTTTTCTTCAACTTCTGAGATCGTTTCCAGAGCTTTCCTAGAAAAGTATCTCAACATGAATTCTAAAGTTTGGTAGACTTTGATTCGCTCAACATCTTGGATGGTTTCTGATCGGCAGAGACGAAGCACTTCATGTGGTTTTAAGGATGTTACATCTGGCTTCCAAGAAATATACCAATCAAGTTGTCGTGGTTGGAGCTGTTCTTGAAAATCAGTACTGTCGGAGACTGTGCTTGATTCCAGGCGGGATACTGATAATATGAGTTTACCCGTGCGGTCCAAAGCAAAACTAGAAATTTCGGCCTTCTGAGACCCTTTTCTTTCTGCTGTGCAATAGACCTGTATTGATTGAGTCTCTGGATAGCTCAGACCGGTATTGGAGATCCAAGCATTTTCAATTCGGGTGGGAATCATTGTTGGTATTTTAGTTGAACATCCATCTGTGAGAGAAATCCATGAAAGTTGCATGAGGGCGTCCAAGGTAGTAGGATGAATGGTGTGAGGCTCCACTGCGTCGATATCTTCATTTCCTGCCCAATCATATGTGGCAAGGTCTGCAATTGCAACCTTATTTCCGTCGTAGAAAATCTTATCCAATTTTTTGAATGATGGCCCCAACTCTACACCCATATCGCTTGTACATTGATAAAGCGTCTCCTTGGAAATGGATTTCAAACACTCTCGAGCAGCAATCCTGTGTTTCAATGTATAGTCCTCTTGTTCGTCTCGCTTCACTTTACCGCAGTCAACCTCGGTGATATCAGTCTGATGCTCAACCTGAATAATCCCACGGCAGACCTCCTTCCAGTAGCCGTTGTTAATGGCCTGTATACGGAACTCAGAAGATGTATAGTCTTTGTCGGATGAATTCTGTAGCGACCGCATACACAACTGCGCTTCCGTCTTAGGATCTCGGCCCGATATCTGAATTGGATTTGAGATAATGACATCTTTCAACCTAAACCCGTTTATTTTTTGATCTTTTGCTGCCATCTGCTTTGAAGCTTCTATAGCCATCACTATCATTCCAGTTGCTGGATATATGACTTTCCCATTCACCTAGAGATTCTTTTGGTTAGCAACCGACCAGTGAGAGATTAGATGCAATTTGAAAGCTAACCTTGTGATCTTGTATCCAGGAGACTCTTGCTGGATCAAAAATCTTGCGCCATCTGGATTCTAGGAGATTTCCATCACTTATTGGCGTGCCAAGCAATACAAGCTCAGGATGTTTTCTCAAAATAAGCTCTCGTCGTGTCCTTGGCTCATGCCAATATGAACGAGAATGATTAAAAGGATATTCTGGTAAGTCAACCAACAGTTTTTTCTGAGAATTACAAGAATTTGGAGCCTCGTTCACACAATCAAAATTGATATTGTAGCCCAAGGAACTCAAGCGACCAGCCAACTCTTTCATGGGGATAGTGCTGGAATTATTACGCGATAAGGTAGAGTGGTATCTCAGTCCTGCTTTGGGACTTAAACTGTCGGAAATTTCCTTGATATAGCGTTGTAGTGCAGGATGTGGCCCGATTTCCAAAACATCGCAAATTTCAAAACTGCTATTTTTTGCACCCAGTTTCCTCTTGGGAGATGATATCGCTGTAGCCACAAGATAATCATAAGCCTTCGAAAATTCAACTTGACTCACCATATTTTTGACCCAATATTGAGCCTGGCTGAGGCTTTCCAAGTTGGCAATACGTTCACCTGTGACCGAAGATATCATAATGATAGGCGATAGGGGAGTTCGACCAATTACCAAGGTCTGTAGCAGGTTGGAGTATTCATCTGCCACATCATTCATTTGAGGGGAATGATAAGCAACGCCAGTGTTTAATTTGCGCCCAAACATCCCATCAGTATTCAGTCGCTGTTGAATCAAATCAATATCGCTTTCCAAACCGGAGAGAGTCACATTGGAGGGGCTATTAACGCATGCTATAGTGAGGCTCTCGGGATTGAAAAGACCCAGTATTTTCGTTATATATAGCTGAGCCTCAGATTCTGCAAGGTTGATCGATAACATTGCACGAGGATGTTTACAATTTTGTCGAATTTTCTTAGCCATCTGCCCCCTAAAGAAAGCCACTTTGCATGCAGATTCGAATGATAGACCACCACATGCGTAGCTAAAAGTTTTTTTTTAGTTCAAGTGTTCCTTTATGGGGGTCTTGAGAGTTACTTACGCTGCCGCGATTTCGCCAGAGGAATGTCCTAGTACAATAGTAGGCGATATACCAAACTCTCGAAGCATTTCGATTAGTGCAAGTTGCAGAGCGGTACAAAGCGGCTGAGCATAAGCTGGGTCATTGACGTTAGAAGCACTTTCGTCGTGAGCAAGTTCATCTTAATTAATCAGCGACCGTGTCTCTTTTGAAAATACAGATAAATAGGTAGCGAAGAAATATAACCCTACCAAACAGACACCAGGTACATCCAAGCTGGCGAAATACCTCATTGGCTTTCTTGAGTGTGTTGCGGAATGTAGGAAAGGAGAGTAAAGCCATTCCCATTCTAGAATACTGCGCACCCTGACCTGTGAAAATAAATGCAACGCCCAGAGAAGAGGCAGCCCTGATTGGCGACGATAGTTTTGCAGGAAGACCCATTACATCGGTCAAACTATCAGTGACAACAAAGGATCTCCATGTAAATGCAGAGCGTCGAGAAGAAAGAGTGTAAGCTAGGTTCTTCAAAAGAGAGAGTTGGTTGATTTGACTTTCCAAAGCATGGCCTGCAAAATAGGATCTATAAGCTTCTGCAAGGCGTCCTATTCCATCCTTATCGACAGCACTAAAGACTAGTAATTGCGGATTAGAAACGGATTTGGAAGAGTTTGCGGTACACCAATTGACCTGAGTTACGGACCAGTAGTTAGTATAACGAATCTTCAAGACATCAAGGAATGCAGTTCGTACGTATGCTTCTTCTTCCGATTCTAAATCATCTCCACAAATCTTTGGGTCAAAGATAGTATTGTGATTGCCGACGAGGGAATGTGATTTTAAAAAATGGTATGCATCATCCACGATGCAATGGGAATTTGATCCCCCGAAGCCGAATGAATTTACGGAAGCTCGACGAAGACCTTGACAAGGCCACGGGACTTGCTCTGTAGGAAACTAGTACAGCATTAATAAAAACACATCATGCTGCCACATGCATAAGCATAGAAATACAAACCCTCAAGTGGAAGAACTCTGCATCTATGTTCGAGTTTGTTCGCTCGAAATTGGCATTTGGCGGAATTACACCCTTTTCAAGAACGAGAACAGTTTTAATCAAGCCAGCAACACCACTGCCTCCTTCAAGGTGACCTATGTTAGATTTTAAAGCACCGCTATCCAATTGTGAATACTTTATCAGGAGACAATCCTTACGAGGGACCACTTACATGTATAGAGGCTCGGTAGTACTACGATACTTACGAAAGACACTACCAATTGCCCCTGCCTCTATTGGATCACCAAGTGGTGTCCCTGTACCTGTTTTATAGATAAGTATTTGGCTTGAAATTATTAAAAATGGCATACCATGAGCTTCAAAGTATCTTGTTTTAGCTGGGTCGAGTCCAGCCTTGATATATGTCTCTTCCATCAAACGGATCTGTGCCTCCCGACTAGGCTGGGTGATACCAGGCGTATGCCCATCCGAGTTTGAGCCAGTTGCACGAATGACAGCCCTGATAGTATCGTTGTTTTTCAATGCATCCGACAATTTCTTAATGATGACTACGCCCACACCCTCACCTCTTGCATATCCGTTCGCTCTGCTGTCAAAACTATAGCATCTGGAATCCGGTGAAAGGAACCCCATATTACAAAGGCTAATCCATGTCTCCAGACAGCCAATGAGAGAGCTACCAGAAACAACAGCCTATTGTCCAATGTCAGCATTGTCATCTCGACGAAAGAAAGTAAAAGAATAAGTCGCTGTTTAACAAACCATAGAAGAATCTCCATTACGGAGTCCCTGACATGCGATATCCAAGGCCATGAGACTGCTCGAACAAGCTGAATCCAGATTGATGCTTGGGCCGCTGAAATTGAAGAACCAACTTAGACGGTTCGCAAGAAGTGACATGGCAGTCCCCGTTACAGCATACTTTGGAAGATCCTCCGGATCTTTCAAAGACGTGAACCGGTAGTCATCAGCCATGGAGCCAGTATATACTCCTGTCTTTGTACCAGAGGCCCCACTGAGCGGGATGCCAGCTGAGTAGATGTGTGAATAAATTTCTTTGAATAGGTACACAGGATACATACCATTTTCAAGAGCTTGGTACGTGGTTTCGAGAAGTAACCGATGCTGGGGATCCATTGCTTTTGCTTCTTCTGCCGTGATAGAGAAAAAGGAGGGGTCAAAAGCTGCTAGATCGCCTTTCAAAAAGTTTCCACCACGTGTGTAGATCTTTTGAATGTCAATAAATGAAGTTCTTTAGGAAACTTGTGAGGGAAAAATTTACAGTACTGTTCTTCTTTTTATCTGGATGATAAAAGGCGTCAATGTTCAGGCGATCGCTGGGCCATTCAGTCATGGTGCACCTCTTCTCTTGTATCAAATTCCAAAAAGTTTCCGGGCTAGTAGCATCTTGAGGATATTTTAAAGAAATGCCAACAATGGCAATAGGTTCAAGAAGGTCTTGATCCATGATGTCGAATGAACAATCACGAAGTTTGTATCAAAAGATTGAGCTCTTTCATCACCTGCAGTCTGGTATATAAGGATATTGTATGTATCTCCAATGGTAGTCGCACAAGCTTCTGTCAATTGTTGGTATTTTGTAACAACGTTAAGTAATTTATTTATTTATTTATTTTAATTTACATCCGGGGGGCAAGCCGCAGGGGCTCGCCACGACCTCCCAGGGGGTACTAGGGATGGACTATGCTAGTGGGGGTGCCGGCATAGCCACGCGTTCCGTTCTTCTACGGCTGTGATGCAGGTCGGGGGAGAAGCGGCCAGGGGCGCTGTGCGCGCTCCTGCCGCTTGTCTCCCGCTTGCAATGTCGGTGCTGTTCAACCCACTTCATGCTGGGTAGTCCAGGTTTGCGGCTGGCTATAGGGCCCTATCTTGTCAGTTTTTGTGTGTTGCAGTTTGTACGCGGCGGTGGAGGAGGGGGAACGGCTCCAGAGGGGGGTGCAGCCCTGGTTGGCAATGTGAAAGTGGGAGATCAGAGGCTCTCCGGGGAAGCTAAGCGTGGTTGCTCGAAGTGATTGGTGATCGCTAGGAAGATTGCGAAGTCTGTTGGGGTCTTCAGAAGAAGAGAGAGATAGTCGATTGCACTCTTTGTGTCTCGCGGAATTGAGTCGGGTTTGTTCGGCCAGTTGTTGAATTGGGTGCGGGAGTGTCGGCAGAGCACTAGGTGCTCAGGCTCTTTGCTGTATCCGCAGGAGCATTCTGAGGTGGCGTTGTCGTGCTGAAAGCGCCGGTGGTAGGACGCAAAATCCCCGTGTCCGGTCCTGAGCGCTACCAATCGCTGAAGAATAGGGCGGGGGAGGGCAAGTTCCTCAGGTTCCTTGACTTGGTAGCTGAGGTGCCAGCGACGGTATCGGCCAGCGAGGGAGACCTCATTTCGCTTCCACCACCTCTGCTCTGCCTCTCGTCTGAGGGTTCTGGCCGTTGAGCTTATACCACTGATAGTGGGGAGCGATGAGTTGTCGTTTTCGATGCGACCGCTATGGGCGCCCAGATCGGCGAGCCGATCGGCCTTCTCGTTTCCAAGGATTCCGGTATGTCCAGGCGACCATCGGATCGCCACTTGTCTGTTCCTCATGATCTCATGACAGCGCAGAAACGCCCATTGGGATGAGTCGGAGGCGTTGCCCCTGATGCACCAAATGACTGAGGTGCTGTCGATGCACGTAGTGATCTGCCCAGCCGGTTCCAGTCGGACGGCGCGCTCCAAACCTTTTAGAGCACCCACTATCTCGGCGTCGAAGACATGCGAGAGCGGGTTGATCGCCCCATGGCCGGATGCCACTGGAAATTGTCCCCGGTAGATCGCGTAGCCGTAGCCGACTATCTTTTGCCCTCGGTGGTACTGTTCAGTGCCGTCCGAGAAGACTGTGATATGGCTGTCAGGCAGACGATTCCACCATTGCGTGAATTCGAGCGCGGCTGCTTCTTTCTTCACGCCTCCTGTGGGGTCGGTGCGGCTCCCTGCGGAGAAGTGCGGCGGGGAGAGTATTGGTCTCGGTGCTTCCGGGATCAATCTAGCTAGTCTGCGGAGGTTGGTGTTGTTCATCTTGTGTTGAGGTGCCTGCGCTAGACGAATCGCCAGTGGGTGGTTTTCGTCCACCTTGCGGAGTCGGAGTGCGAATCTTATTCGTGCTTGTTCGAGTGCTAGCTCGCCGGGCGGTAGTCCAGAGTCTCTCAGGATCGCAATGGTCGGAGTCGTGCGCCAAGCGGGTAGAACTCCTCTTGCTGCTAGGACGATCGCTCGATCGACCTTGGTGATGTGACTGCCCAGCCTTGTGCTCACCATTGTACCACGGGCAGCTCCCCCCGCCCGATTTGGCTTCGTTCGGCCTGTGTACCATACCTCGGATCCATAGAGGGCAGAGGGTAGGACGCAGGTGATCACCGCCTTGCGCAGCGCCGCAGCTGGCGGGCCGTGACGTGTCTGTGCGAGCCCTTTGATGTGCCTCGCGACCTTGCGGGCTTTCGCTTCTCGTTCTGCTACGTGTCTTTTGAAGGATAGCTTCCGATCAAACCAGACTCCCAGCCAGCGTAGGGCTGGTTGAATAGTCTCGTCGCCCGACTCACTGATAGGGCGGATCGATATCTCGTCGTTCACCTCCAGGTGCGGGGTGTATGCCTCTCTCCTCCGGGAGAGGTGTATCATCTCTAGCTTTTCCGGTGCAAACACTATGCGGTTTCGTTCACCCCACTGGAAGATCTGGCGGAGATCGCGTTTGAGGAGGCCAATATTCTTGCGTACGTTCTTGGATGCGCGGTAGATGCAAACGTCATCAGCATACCCGAAGCGCAGCTTGGACAACGTTAAGTAATGATAGTACTTTTTGAACTTGTATATCAATATATTTGATTTATTCCTCACCATTCATTTGATTAAAAAGTAGTTCTCAGACGTGTTAGTAATGTCTAAATCAGGCTCTGAGCTCTTCACGGCAGATATGATAACAAATATAAACCTGAGGGATTAATCCAATTCCTTTAGGGCGGTATTAGTAATAATGGTCTGCTTGAGCAAATCTTACCGCACACGGTGTTGATGTTCACAGGTGCCCGAATTTGACAACAGTATCAGAACTTTTAGATCATTACCCCATTAGGAATGGAGCAGAGTAGCGTTTGTGGCATCTCCAGCTATGTTTATCCTTCTTTTTCTCTGTACGAGTTGTCACACCAATGCCAAGAAAATCACAATCCTCAGAAATGCAATAGGACGGCCGGGAGAGGATGAATAGACACAAAAAATAACATCCATGTAATCTCTCATGTAATACACAAACGGGCAGCCTTTTTCCGATCTTACTTCTCGGTCATTGGAATAGATTAACAACCCTGAAGTCAGAGCAGGCTTAAGAGGCCTTGACGAGACCAGGTAACATTCGGGATAGCATTGCAGATTATGTTACTGCATTTCAAGGGTATGTTTGAGTCAGAAAAAGACCCTTGAGCAGAGAACAAAACAATGTAGTGCAAGCGGATCAATTCTTCGGATCCCAAGCTGTGTCGTACTATTGTTCGGTGGCAGATTAACACGACACACGCCTTTCGTCATTCTAAGATAAGAAGTAAAGAATCAGGGCTGCCTCTTTGAAATAGGAGAAAACATCCAATAGATGTTAAGATCTAACTTCTTAATAGGCAACAGTGCGGATTATAATGTGGCATAGAATTTCACAGCATTCAAATATTGTGGTGTTACAAGGTAGAAAAGATATCTGGACTGGGAGCTCCGACTATATGAAGAATTTCGCAAGAGATAATTGAGACTAGCTCATCCAGAGTCGCTGCATCATGGGAGCCTTGATATTATCGGACAAGATCTGGAACAGGCTACTGTGCTACTATGTGTCTTTTTTATGTACTCTCTAAATTTTGAGGTTGTGCATTTTCATACCCAGCTTTTTCTAGGTCCGCAAGAATTAATAACATGGCTCATTCCAAATGCATATGAGAACTAAATACAAGTGATAGATATCTGGATGTGGCAAAGAAATTACTACAGTGAATAATGAGCAAGGTGGTCTGTGAAGCAATGTATCTTTGTGTGAACCCACTCCTAAATCTCAAAACCCGACTCTCAACACGTTTCTACTCTTGATGTCACAGTTCCTCTATTATCTTCCCTGAATGCCGATTGCAATTCATGCTGCTCTACTAATCGCTGAAAAGTATCTTGTCGGGGCTTTCTCCCAAAACCGACCTGGTTCTGCGCATGGTAAGATGTCTCCTTGTTCGTACTTTTATCCTTACCAACACCAAGCAGTGTATAAAGGGAGGTGCTGATTTTTGAAAATAACGTAGTTTGGTTCATGGTTCTGACAAATTTTGGGAACGCGGGTAGACAGCTAACAACGATAGCTAGCCCAAGTTCGGCACACATATGTATGGCAAACATGCTAGTATAATAAGTGATATCGTCACTATAGTAAAGAATGACGCCGTAATAGAGACGTACAGAAGCAAAAATGCAGGCACTGGTGGCATGTTAGCAGCTTTGACGATCCACAGCATCTTTTAGAAAGAACCTACAGAAGCGCAGTAGCGAATATAAGTGAAACACCCAAACGCTTTGAAGTGTCCATTTTAAGTCTCCATATAATTCCCTGTGGCAGTAAAAGGATCGCCAAATCCGATATAACGTTGATTGATGAAGCTGCGATGTTCAGGTATTCGACATTGATGGGGCATGAGCCGGTGGCGATGAAAGGATCCCATGCTTTTGATATTGGCTTGCAGGAAAAGATCTCCAGGAAGAAGCAAGTGGTATAAAAGACAACATTTAACCAGATAAACGTATGACAGGTCCAAAAGAACCATCTCCGTTGGCCAATCGAGAATATAGTCACATACTGAAGGAGAATAGATGCTTTAATCGTAAGCACGACACAACCATTTACAATGGAGATGATGTGGAGGGCCTGTGTATTGTGTCAGATCTGAGCAAAACTTTATGTTTGAGTGATAATTACATAGAGAAAATGCTTCAAGTCTTTGAGTCGAACATCCCATTGATGTCTCCCGGCACCGACCACCCCACCCCATTGAATGAGGACAAAAATAGCGACGAACAAGCCCTAAAGAATTAGTTCTCTCTACAGTAAGCGAGCTTTAATGATAACATACCCAAGAAATGGTACAAAGGACTGAACGGTTAGCCAAGAACAGCAGCCGTGGTGTTGTCAAGAGAGACTTACGATCCTCCAAGTTTCCCTTGCGGTTGATAATTAATTTGGTGTATAAACGCACCAATACTGCTATTGTAGTGGATAACAAGAATAACAACTCAACAGCAAGCATCACTTGTGTTAGCCTCCGTGGGTCCGTGAAGTTAGGTACAACGCCATCCGGAGGTTGCAGCGCAGGGCCGTTTAGCAACTCTTCCAACGAAGCAGGCGTTTTCTGAGTTGAGGAATGCATAGTTCACATATAATCTTTATTTCAATTAGTGTATTTGCAACGAAGATTGCTGGTAGAGATTGTTGAGGTTTGCTAGTAATGTTCTTGGGAAACTCAGAGGTCTCATCTGGTTCTTATGTCAAGTCCATCACAATTATCAAAATTAAATAAAATTTGGAGTTTTGTGAACCAAAAGCTTCAGGATAATCGATTATTCACCTCCTTAGTAAGCATCATGAAACGTATAAAGGGGCACGGTCTGTCGGAAGGCTCTACTGCGGTCTAATTGATCCTGTAGAATATCAGAGTATGCCTGGATTCATGTGAGTGCATTCAGCCAATGTGCTACATATATCCTAGAATCAAACCATGGATTCGAGATTTGATATAAATAGAGTCAAATGTGCTGATAATACTGTGCGGTATGTTGACTCTGGCATCAAGAAGCTTCGCCTTACTAGAGTGAAAAGTGCCCAAAAGCTTTCCAAGTATTTGCACAGCTTAAAGAATCGACAAGAAAATGTTTCACAGAGGAATGGCATCCCCGTTTATCTCACTCAACTAGAATGTGTTGAGTTCCGGTGCAGTGCTACGTTCGGACTATGTGCGGTGGAACTGTGTCAAATAACATGAATTGCGAGTGATCAAGGAAGACATGAGTATGCTTATTCTGAAGTTGAAACAGGTTCCTCCTGATTCTTTTGTGCATTGCGATATTCAGCCCTTCGCCAAAGCGCAAATGGCGATTGTCCAGACGCTCATTGATTTTATGAAAAGCCATTATGTTCACGAGCTGACATGGAGTACATATGACACTCTGAAATAAACTAGGGGGAGAAAGGCCTTGGAGAATAAACGTCGTCGCTGGTGTTTAGACTTCGAGCATTGCGGCTCAACAAGAAACCGTCTTACTCCTACTCCAGCATCCACATAAACGTATAACAAGTACAGAAATTAATCATAAGCAATCCATTGGTTCAAAGGCTACCAACCATTATTTCCAAAATGCGCATTGTCTTGACGAGATGTGCATGTAGTCCCATGACTTTTGTAAGTGATTGACCATCAATTTCGAATGGCGGAAAAGACGCAAACCTTGCCACGGTCATCGCCTTATACTAATCACCCACCCAGCGCAAGCCAGCCAAGGCCTTACGACTGACCGAGTATGCCGTGGAATCTAATCGTGATAAAAATCCAGGCATTTAAAGAAATGGTAATTTAGGGTTGTATTACACGAAACCGCTCAATACATGATCTGGTGTTGATAGCGCCCTGGCTGTGATAAGATTCGTTTGCTTGAATAAGCGCTAACTGAATTTGCAAGATTTTTAACATCAGCCCCCAGCTTTCGTGCATTTAATGTAGTTTTCATAAATCTATATTGGCGTACATATGCTGTGTAAGTGCCGACGCTTGTGACCATGGCATGGCTAGTTGCGCCTCATAAGTAAGCCCCAACTAACTTATTCCACGTAATAATGCAACCTTTTCCCCGCATACTGGTTACACATGTTGGAGTAAGGAGGATTCTTTCAAGTTATTCTTTGGTAAGATAAAAAGCAAGTGAAACATTTTCATTAATTTTTCAACGGTTTGTTTGTAACCCCAAAAATATAATCGTTCCACTTTCTATTTCCATTTATGCAGTGAATCATATCTTACGTCCAATTGGATACTTCCCATCAAGAGTTCCAATAGTGAATAAAAATCTGACCATGTCTTATGGGTACAAATCTCCAAACACTGAGGCACTCTTGTGCTTCACCATTCTGTAGCATATGTCTGGTTAACTGATTCCTTCCAGAAGGGCCCACGGTTTGTATGACATTTCTATCAGTAACACTGCGTCAAAATTGCTTCTAACTTTCCGAACTCAACCGGCAGAAGTAGTGTGTGATCCTTTGATTTACTGATGCAATGCTGCAAGCGTAATAGCTAGGTCTCAGGTTTCACCAAAGAAGTCCATCTGAAGTCGACCCAAATACGAAGAATAGACTCGAATCTGCGAGACTGATTCCTGAGGATGATATCCCTGATATTTGTGCTCTGAACGGCCCTTGATAGAATCATTTACAATATTCATTGGATTTGGAAGTGAACAATAATCTTCCAGCTCCTTCGTAAAGTTGAGCGTGTTTTCAAACAGATAAAATTCAGTGTCACAACATGAAATTAGTCGCAAATGAGTGCTTTGGAGTGAGAGAGCAAGACTCTTTTGGGTGAAGTCAGCTCTGTTTGTAGACGGTACCTGCCGAAAGGAAAAATAGGGAGACGATGACTAATACGAAGCTATTATAATCAGAGCGCAAAGGGGAAAAGGTCTAGAGGCATCAAAAGTTCTCCCAGATTTCAATTCGACAGTTGACATTTCCTTTTCCTTTCAAATTGAGACATTTTTAAACCTTTTCTACACAACCTCTCGATTGATTTATTCATAAGATAAAGTCTTCGATGTGCAATCGAGAAACGACCTCAAATCACTGAAATTATGTCATTGCCAGTAGATTTACAGAGCAGTGATATTCAGAGCAGACCTGTGGAAAATATCACTGGAAATGCACCCCAAGATGAACACAAAGAGCGGACAGTCTCGGGTGAAGAAAGAGAAATAATTAATGAAAGCGATGAAGTTAGATTCCAATATTTGAAAGGTCTTCGACTTCATCTAGTCACCGCAGCGTATGTAATGTTTCGATACCACCACTATTGTGCCATACAAAAAGCTGTTTCTAATCTTTTTTTTTTGTGATAGTATCTGCATGACACTTTTCCTCACGAATTTGGAGATCCCTATCGTAACTACTGCCCTTATTTCAATCACCAATGATTTGCATCATTTTGGTCAGGACAATTGGATCATATCTGCGTACATGCTGGGATATGTCAGTATGTACCACCATCTAGCTCCATCATGTGATACTTGAGACACTGAGTTAACTTCGGTCAGGTATGCTTGTTATCTGGGCCAAGTTAAGTGATATCTTTGGAAGAAAACCATTCGCCGTCTTGGTGGTTCTCTTGTTTACAATATTCTCTGGATTGTGCGGAGCAGCTCAAACCATGACACAGTTGTAAGTACATTAACGTAGTTAAACACTTTGAGCATAACTGATGGGTGAATTACAGAATCGTTTTCCGTGCACTTCAAGGTTTGGGTGGCGGTGGAAATTTCGCCATTGGAACTATTATATTGGTAGAACTTGTTCCCAAAGAATTGTATCCTAAATATACTGGCTTAGTTTCTGTAGTCTTTTCATTTTCCTTACTCCTTGGTCCAATATTTGGTGGAGCCCTTAACCATTCTCCAGACTGGAGGTGGATCTTTCTTCTAAAGTAAGTTCAAGACCCATAGAAACTATATTTTCAATTTTTTCAGTCACTGAAAAACTATTTCTAGTGTGCCTCTAGGGATACTTGCATTGGCTGCGTTTGTCTTCGGTCTTCCGGCATCTTTCCCATACCAGGGCCAAAATATCAGGCATCAAAGGATTGAACCCTCTTCGTCGAAGGAGGCTTTCCGGAAAATCGATTTTGTTGGAGCAATCCTTCTTGTCATTGCTACGACATTGTTAGTCGCAGCATTACAAGAGACTGGTGGAGAATTTGCGTGGAACTCAGCATTTGTGGTCACCTTGCTAATAATCTCTGGAGTCACGTGGGTACTTTTTGTCTTATGGGAAAGGAGGGTGACCTTGAACATGACTTCGATAGAGCCAGTTTTTCCTTGGAGACTTATGAAAAGCCGAGTCTGGGTGGGAATGACTCTGTAAGTGTTTATCTATCTTTCATGTCGCATCGTGTGCCGTTCTAATACCCTACTTCCTTTAGCAATGCCTTATTCCTTGGTGGCCCGTGGTTTGTTACAATATTCCAGCTACCCCAGAGATTCCAAGTCGTGGATGGTATCTCTGCCTTGGATTCTGGTTTCAAACTTATACCTTTCACAGTTTTGGCACCCGTAGGCTCGGTGATCTCAGCTGTCTTGGCAGGAAAAGTGAAAATTCCACCGATCTACTTGGTTCTTGTGGCATCTTGTATACAAGTAATAGGGTTTGCTCTTCTGTCCACATTGCCAATCAAAGCAGCAGCTTCACCTGCTCAATATGGCTACCAGGTAATTACTGGCTTTGGTATTGGTATCAACATTTCAACGTTAATTCTCATGACGCCATATTCTGTCGCTGATCCCAGAGACAACTGTGAGCATCCCCAAGGTCTCTTCCAATATGCATTTACTGACACATTTTCTTTGAAGCCGTCGCTCTAGGCTGTGTCACACAGTTCCGTATCATGGGTGGAGCCCTTGGACTAGCAATTGTTACTGCTGCCTACAAAGGATACGTAACATCGCGACTGAGCTCATTTCTTACTGCAGAAGAACAATTTTCCATTTTTGAGTCTGCAAAATACATTCAATCTCTATCTCCTGAGATACAAGGAAAAGTACGAGAGGTTCTTGCCGGTGGTTATAATCTGCAATTCAGAATCTTGATCGCCTTAGCCGCGGCACAAATTCCATCTTCATTACTCATGTGGAAGAAACAACAGATTGTCGTGTAATCATTTGGTTTTCTACCAATGATCCATTCATTTTAATTAGAATGCGGACAAAATATAGATGGCAAATGAAGCAACAGCGAGGAGCGCGACTTTAAGTTGACGGTTAGACTATAATAATTATGTTACTGGATAGTTAAAGCTCTTTCCACTGTCCTATTGAAAATTTTCACTATTTCTGCAACGGCAGTCTTGTTATCTGGCCCTGGAATATTATGACCTCCTTCGTGTATGAATGTCTCTCTAAGATCTCTCTTACACAAATCTGCCAAAACTGGGCCAAACATAGGATACAACTGATCATTGCAGCCCCAAATGTGCGCCGTTGGTAGATCTATAATCTCCCCATGTAAATCAGGTTGTAAAATGACAAACTCCTCTCGCTCTAACAACGCTGTCGGATCCACTGGTATACCACCGGAAAAGAAAATTGCACATTTAAAATTGAATTTCACACACTCTTGACGTTTACGGAGGATCTTCTGATGAATAATTAACGAAGCGGCTACGGAGGCACCGCTCGAGAATGCAATAATGCCATCATATGGACCGAATTCGAAAATATAGTCTTGAAGATCCAGAAGCGCTTTAGTGCAGCTTGCTATGGAAGATTCGTCTGCGTATTGGAAAGTTTGTGTTTCGGGTGCAACGAGGCTAGATAAACCTGTGAGAATTGAGTTAGGTGGGATGAGACGGTAGATGCGAGAAGGAAAAGATGATGAACTTCACTGACCTGGAGCAATGGGACAGGGAACGGAGCCTTCGATAAAGTCATATGTGTGATGGGGAGGAAGCGCGTACCGGATTGCTGCTATATGAATGTAAGGAAGAGCCGAGAAAACGATTATGTTGATGCGCTAAGAATAGAGGAGAGAGGAAGATGGAGTACCAGTTTGGAGTTCGAAAATCTAAATGCCAAGGGAATCGGATCAGCCACGTCAAACTTTACCTTCATCAGTGGAATCAACCTACATCACTGTTAGTCCCCATTCCATGGAGACATAAGAACCTCATTTTCACTTCGCTTGTTCGAAAGCAATCACCTTGGGTATGCCTTATAGAGCTTTTGGATTTGATGGCGTGTTTATTGGATAGTAAGACTATCTACCGAACAAAAAGATTCGTCGCTTGCTAATTTTCTTACGAATAACACTAGAGATGATAGAGCATGTGTAATACCTGAGATGCTTGCGAAGCTGTATCATTACGAGGTCCTCTGGAATTACATTTAAGACACGAAGAATAAGCACTTAGGTTGTAGGACCTAACAATATCTGTAGTGTTGAACTTATTAGTGGTTGACAGGTAGTACAGCAGTAGACTATGATGCACCTAACAAGGATTAGCAAGCCCTATAACAGAGCTTCTTATTCCAACTAGCCTCCTTCATAAACCTATGCTTCCACTACATCCTACCATAGGTCATTCCTTTCAACAAATACTTAGATAGGTATAACTACATGGACTGGGGTTGTTTTGGTAGGGATTCACTACTCTATTAGGCTCGCAGCTTTGCGGAGACATCCATGAATCACCAGTCTATCTATTTTGGCCTAGGTCTTACCGTTACTTTAACAAACGATTTCATTCGATGTCAACTGAAAAGCATTAAAGGCGTCTAACATGATGCATATTTCTCAAGATCATCCATTAGGTAATCCCTGGGTAGTGATTCCCATTAACCAAATATTCCAAGAAACGTTGCTCGGGTCACACCATGGGGAGGCCCGTGCCGAGGCGCTGCAATCTTTCTCTGAATAGGCACCGTCACGTATTCTCAAGAAACAAACAGTTGAATTTGACAGAGCAGTAAAATATCATTCGACTTTCAAGATTATTGAAATACAAAAGTCTCAGCACTTCACAGATTCAAGATCGTCCAAACTGTCATTCCATCTCTCTAGCTATCTTCACACAAGCTCAACATGTCGTTTGCAAGAGTCACCGGTGTTGCCCTCGTAACAGGTGTAAGTAATTTACTTTTATCATTAAACTATTCATTTTCCAGGTCTTGTTATACTGGACGCTGACTTTGTATCACAGGCAGCTGCAGGTATAGGTCGAGAGACAGGTTACGCATTTGCAGAAGCTGGTGCACTCACTGTAGTATTTGCAGATATCGACCTCGAAGGCGCCAAAACCAGTGCAGAGAAGAGCAAAGAATTTGCAACGAATCCTGAATATCAATCTTTGGCAATTCACGTTGATGTTGCTGATGAAGGTAGTGTTCAGTCGATGATTGATTTTATGGTGGAGAAATTCGGAAGGATTGATTATGTTGTTCATAGTGCTGGCGTGAGTCGGAGTCTCTCTCTGTTTTTGTTATTTCCCGCGCAGAAATGTCATGTAAAACCATTCTTTCCCTCAGATACCGGTCTAACCGCATCCTAGCTAGGAGCTACATCTCTTAAGCCAACCTCTGACCTTGATATCGCCAATTTCGATCAAATTCTTTCCATTAATACCCGCGGAACAATGCTCATCACACGAGCAGTGACTAAAGCCATGTCAACACAAGAACCTCTCACGACTAAGGGTCGCCATGGAGACGAACGCAGTCTGGGTCGAGGATCCATTGTGCATATTGCAAGTGCGTTCTCGTACATTGCGGCGCCGGGAATGACGGCATATGTTGCTTCCAAGCATGCGATGATGGGAATTGTTAAAGTTGCTGGTATGTTTACTCATTTCATATATCTACTATATTTGGCCATCTGAATGTAGCATTGTTCTCGAGATGTCGGAACTAATATAAAACAAGCGATCGATAACGCGAAACACCAAATCCGCATAAATGCACTCTGCCCAACTTGGGTACAGACTTCAATGTTGGAACGAAGTATAGGTCGATGGAAAGGACTCGAGGCAGTCATTCAAAAAGCTTCACCGGCAGGAAGAGCTGCTACAGCAGAGGAACTTGCAAATGTTGCAGTTTTTATGTGCAGTCCTTCTGCTAGTTATGTTAATGGATCGGGATTGATTGTTGACGCTGGTATGACAGTTACGGCGCATATATGAGAGATTGAACGGAATATGAGGGGCTGGGAATATCAATTGGTTAACGTTGGGTGTTTTGGTAAGGGAGGTAAATTAAATTGATGCTAAGTAAGTAATTTGCTTATGGCTATGAATCAATACACGATATCTTGATTTCAGAAAACTCGGACTGGACAGTGACTTCAAAATCTGGGGTATGTTCATCACTTTATCCAAGTAAAAACTTTCCCCGTTGTTCACTCAACTGCTTTCACTCTTTTCCATCTCTGTATCCTAAATCCCTCTCTCTCTTATCACAAAGTCACTGCCCACTTATGTCTTCAAATGCGCACAGTTGTTCGTTTGGAAACTACCACATTATCTTTATGCCAGCCACAATATCAAGATCTCCAAGGTCAAAAATCCGGTTTGTGTCTTTTGCACTGTTGTCTGCAGCTTACATACTATGCATATTCGTCAGAATGAATATGTACACTTCGAAAGAAGATGAAATGGAAATATCATACTGTCAGTCGCGGTTTCTTTTCGTCAAAAATTGTGAAGAGTTTGAGCGCGAATTCTTTTCATTGTTTTTATCATACTTTTGCTGTTGGTATTTGAACAGTTTGCATACTGTAAACAGTACATCTGGGAAAATCAAACAAGGAAGGGCAACGCACCACAGCATTCATGGTCTCTGTTTGGAAGCTTTGAAGAGATTCCATGTTTCTCAATGCCGTGACTCCCACTGTATATTGGGATTGAGAATCGAGAGTCGGATGCCTAATTAAAGTCTATTGAGTCTTCACAATTCTAAAGGTATCTCAGTGGTTAGGTAGAAAAGAATATCATGATTTGAGGATAGCCAAACTCATTGTGAATGTTTACCAGATATTCACTCCAAAGTGAAAAAGTCTGGTAGTTAAATACAGAAGAAATTCCACCAAGTCTTCGAAACAGCACACTTAGAAACGATGTTTTCAAACTTCCTAAAATGGCTGATTGTTTTGCCCTTTGAAAGATCTCGCATATTTTGTTTCCTAGTCTTAATTTTGAACTAGAATGAAGGGAATCTTTTTATCGTTTTCGGCAGTGAACAGATGTATGATAAATTTGGTATGGGTTATTATCTAGACTTTCTCGCCTCATCGCTTACGATCTCATCGCATCATTTTTATTTTTCGTTGTCGTTTACCATCTTGTAAGCTCATCGGACATTATTTAGGTGCTAAAATAAATGGGTATTTTCTTGATCACATTCACAACATATTTGTAATCCGTATTTCCATTGAAGACACCCTGTGCGCCAAATATCAAGCACTTCCATTAACTTTCGCATTCCCATAAGCAAAGTCGTGCAGCTTCATTAACGCAGATTCTTCAAGAGGTTGATCGGGCTCTTCGTGAGAATATAAGCTCTTCTGATGTGATACTAGAGCACACTAAGATTCACTATTGTCGCAGTGAAGGAAATGAGGGGTAAGTGGATCCTCCTCGTTTGCTTCGCGAGGATGCCATTTTTGCCAAGAACTTTGCGGGGTCTCGGAGAATTTGTGATTGACATTGAAGGCTAGTGCAAGCTGTCTTGAATTGATCTTATTGGTACATCCAAGGAAGTGGCTATCTCTCTTGGAAAGGTGAATAAGCAAACACGCCTTTCCCGAAACACGAAACAAGATTGGTGCTTTCCAGTCGAGACAGAATATAAAATAGGCTTGTAATTGAGTGTAGATATAGTCCCTGATCCAGTTGGCTGTTTCAAGTACAAAACCAAGCATGATGACTGACAGAGAAAGCTACGTATAGTTATGCACCTGCTCATCAATTTCATATTGTGATCTTCGAGCTCTGCCTGGGGGTTTTTGGCTATTTTCTAGGAAGCTCATCTCATCTCATAACATGGCTTTCCACCTGTTGCTATTTTTTGTCTAAGAGTACTGTCACTCCACTGGTTTCTTGTCCATTCATGCATCATCAGAAAACAGTTTACACGTCAATTCTCACTTTAGAAATAGCACGATTCTCCGTGTGGTCTTCAAACTCTTTTTCGTTAGATTGGTTGAACCATGTGAATCTATTCTTCAGATGGGCATGGAATATATACAAACCTGGGGAGGCTTAATCATACACTTCTCGTGACCTTAGATTAACTTGTTTCGTGTCTCTAGAGGCAACGATGGAAAAGAGGAGTCTGCTCCTGATGAATTAAGATCGACAGTCAAGAGGAAACGGGGCGGTGTATTGGCTAAGTGTTTAGCCTCTGTGCTGCAAGATCATTCACTTCCTCTCTTGAAATGTATCATTATCATATAGGCTCTCAAATAACATGTCTGGAAATCTTACAGTGGACCAATACTTGCTGGTTCTCCAATAATAACTCTATTTCGTGCGAAGATACTTATTCTATGGTATTTTGACTTCATTAATTGGTATTGATCTCTATCTCTTGAAAGTAAAATGCATCGAAATCGCTAACAGCAGAAGTTTCTAACAACAGTACCCAAGACGATAGTTCGGAATGCTCTCGGTCAAAGAACCTCTTTTAGAAAGCTTCACACCATTGCTTCTCGCTTCTTTTCCAAAGCAAACCTTTTTTGCTGCTGGTCAATCGCGAAACCCTATAGTTGTCTTTGCATTGTTCGAAACTTGATGCCGGGAACTTTTGAGATTGAAGAAACTTTATCACTAGATATTAAGTGTGGAATTGAATTCACTTGCTTATTATCATTTAACTTGATTGGACGGAGAAACTGGAGGTAACTATGCTGGGCACGTTTGATACAGACTCAATGGTCTGTATTGCGGAATAAGACATGAGATAGCAAAATCAAAGGGAGGGGGTGGACATAATTCACTTCGATGGAGCCTTCGATTTCGGCATGTTTTTTTGAAACTAGGACAAGGTAGTAGGCTTTTTAAGTTTCACACCAACCAAAAATTATCTTGCAATTTAAACATAAAGGCGGAGAATGGAGGACGGTCATGATCTTGCGAGTGGATTGAATTTCAGTTTCGGAGTTGTCTGGACGAATTTTGATTGCTACTTATATACCATTATATCGTCTAACCAGTGGATTTGCGATAACCGTCCCATGTATTAAACGACAATAACACTCAATATATGTGATAACGGTGAAATGATTGCGATGATTCTGCAATTCAAGTATGGCTTAAAGTCCCGGATAATCTATAATAGTTTAAGTTAAGTTGCCCAGAATTCCTTCTTCGAACGCATCTCAATTGGAGAGATGAAGCTTGAGAGCACTCATAAAAGAAAATTAGTGGTCATCTGAAGCTTTAGATGACGGCCTTTAAATAGGCTTAGGTATTTGAGGCTTGCTTAGACAGCATTCTAGTCAACAGGCAATATTTGTTGTTGATGAGTGAATATTTGGTGATTTCCTTCTTCGATCTTTTTGACTTCTGAATACTTGAAGCTTTGGACTGTCTTAATAGGAGTAAGACACGCAAGTTACACTCAGCACCAAGGTAAAGCAAGGTAGATTTCTTCCAAGCATTGTGCTGATGTTGTAAAAGAATAGAAGGTGGTAGGGTTACACAAGAAAAGCCTTCGCATATACTATAGATCAATCTAAGTAGCTACACATTGTGAATAAAATACTTCGCTATACAACAACTAAAAGATGAGGAAACTAATTGGGTATATCAATATAAAAGATAAATAATCGAATCTAAAATAGTAACATCGATTACCTTTTTAGCTCTACAAAAAGAAAGACTATGGATTCTATCTATACAAGTTATGCAACCTCCAGGTCACTTTTTCCGCGCACAATGTAAAATAACATAAATGAAGCTGGAGTGGACAGATGCCTGATAGAGCTTGGATTCCTCGAAGGGCTACACTCTCGGATATCTGTAAGCTATTGCCATTCACCCAAAAATGCTTCCAGTCAAGACATAAACTTAAACCATTGTTGCTTTCTCAAGCAACGAAGCATAACTCCTAACAATGCTTAAGAAATACCATGTAATTCGCATCCCTGAATAAAATCTATAAACTTTTCCAGGTGATCATAATACTCAAAATGATCGTTGTATTGAAAGGTTGATGTGTTCACTAGTTGTCGAAATGCTCTTTAAGTAGAGTGCAATCGTACGGTAGAGATTATCTGACTCGATGTGGGTCTTAGGACGAAAAATAAGCCATTTTCACTAGCACATGAATTCCACTCCCTGATTCACCTCTTTGTATCTATAGCCTCTGGGGCCTTCAGAAGAACTCAGACCTCAAGCTTTCCTCCGTACATATAAAAGTATCAAAGTAAAAGCCCAATAGACCTTACCTCAACCCCCAAACATGAGCACTTTAAGACCAACAATGGTTTTCTATTGCTATTAGTGAGAGAAAATGGAATTGGTTTCACAAGTAATTAGATATTGACGAAACAGATCTAGTCAGTGTTCACATGTTTGGTCATTATCTCTAAGAAGTTTTCCGAGTTATCACTGAGCTTGTTCCGTTCTAACATGGCCAAGAACTCGACCCTTACGTGTGGAAAAATGAAATGATGGCTGGGGGCAACAGGAACTTAGTCGACGGTAAGCTTTTCTTGTACCTACTATCCATATCAAATATATCAGAGACTACAGTTGGATCCTTGTCTGTGTCACTTCTTCCCCACGGGTCACAAATCTGTGTGAGTGTGAGGGGGCAAAGGGGACAATAATGTCAGATATAAAAAGAGATTCACTCGTACACAGACTTGTGCTTCTGGTAGACTGCTGCGAGGCCCTTTGATTGTCTGAAGATTAAAAACTCTTCGCCTCAGTCTCTTAAATAACTCTCAAATGTCTGGTTGGCGGATTTCCAATCCCAGAACCTTCAACATCTGAACCATTGACTGGCATCTTCTTCAATCACATGTTCACTCATCAGATCTCTTCCATTGAAACCCCCAAATGACTAAGCAATTCACTCATATGGGAAAGTGGAAATACTTTCTCTTTCTCCACCCAAGAAAGACGGCTTTTGGGCTGTTGTTAAGCGATATAAACATGATTGTAATTTGCAGTGCATAGAGTGTCACATTCATATATCAGTGGATGAGAAAGCTTTGTGAATACTAGTAGTAAACCATAAACGTTTTCGAGAGAAGGTCCTCAGTCTTTACACCAGTAACTGAAGTTAACCTTAGCTTTAGATGAGATGTTTCATGGATAAAGTTCATGCCTTTCGTCTGTAATTCCTTTTGCCGTCGGAAATCTCATTAGTTCCCATCACTTCCGCAACGATCATTAGAATCAAACGATGGCTGTGATTCAGGTTGTGAGACGACAATAATAAGTTTGTTGATTGAGATTTGATTTTTGAAACTCCGCAACTTAAGTGGTCTTTCTCTTTTATAGAATGAACCTTTCAATTTTCATCTGTTCCTGCTTCAAACAGCCACCAAAAGTTCTAGGATTCAGCTCGCCATGAACGTCCCCAGTTACCTAATCCTTATTGGAATGGAGAATAAATTCTCTTGGATATCCGCGGGTGCTCTTATACTAAGAAACTAGTAAAGTCACGCAATAATGTCTCTGGTAGAATATGTTACCATCAAGGTAATTTCCTATGGAGTAAAAAATGGCGTACATAAGAAAGGCGTCATCCACCAACTCAAATCTTTCTGCTGTTTACAAGCACGGGACGAAAAGCAAGAGAAGTAAACAGGTTGGTCATTGAGCGACCATCATATTGTGGCTTCCAAGACCATAAGATCTCCAGTGCAGACAGTCCAGGCGTGGAGTGTCATTTCAAATGTAGATATTCAATACAGAGCAGAATCTGATGCTCGGTTCATAATAGATTTCTACAAGAATGGCAACATGATTGGAGCTCTTTTGTTATCATAAAAAATGGTAGTAACGCCAGAATGTGTATCTCACAAAAAAATAATCAGAGACAACCATGAAGCGACAAACTGCAGAAGCAAAATTGTGACGACCAAAAAAGTGTGAAACAACATCAATATAGATTTCACCCTCAACTCCCGGATTACTCAAAGCTTTCAGAATGTATCCATTACTTTTTTTTGGTTTTCTGCATTCATTGCATCGAGTGATTCCAAACCTGGTCCAAAAGTCTTCCACTGTGATAGCTGTGACCGAAAATGTCATATAAACCTTCTTTAGTCTATCTATTGTTTGATCATTTAGATAATGGACCACTTTCAATTGTGGACTATGGCTGCCCAAGGAAAATTGAGCGTGATTACAGAGTCTTATCTAGAAGATAATTGTGATGGAAAAAAGAGCTGCAATTTCAAAAGAATAAGGCTTAATGGGCTGAGGTTCAGTCGCAAGAGGCAGTTATGGTATCGACGGCGAAAGAAAGATACTTGCTGTCATTAAAGCAACGAATTTTATGTCAACCTCACTTCTCTTTCCAAGCTTCTATCCCACCGAGATAGTAATGCTAAATTTTATGCTCCACACATAACGAATGCAATAAGCAAAGGCCACTTCATTTCCCTCTCCAGTCTCCTCTTCCTCTTCCTCAAATACACCATATGAAATTTTCTTGAGATTGTATCTCCTGGACTCCCCACATGCCTTCAAACATGCTAAAGTATCTTTCTTGAAGTTCAGCCAATCTTTGATCACTCCCTTTACCGCAATATCTGAAGCAGATTGATATGGTTGAGGATATCAAATTGAAGCTTTTTGAGGCTTACAAGCTCACAGTATGATTTTTCCATTGTCCAGCTCCACTATCTCACCATCCTTTCCTATCTTCCTATTATTGGGGGGGGGGTCTATTCTCCAGAAGTTTTACCCATTCATACTCTTGCGATACTAGTGAATATATGCACATGAGTGCACTACTTACACTAGCGCACGCAGGTATTGCACATAGCTCTCGTAGCTCCAGAACCTAAAAATAGATTAGACATCATATCAATCAATGCATTATACCTATTATGAAGACCTCATAATGACCACTGAGGTGATACCAACACATACTTTATCACCTGCTTCCTTTTTTATTTCACAATTTCCAAACTGAATAAAAACACCCCTCATCGTACTTGAGGGCGAAGTAATTTGATAGCACACGAGAAAGTTACTCGTGTGTAATATCGTGCGTGGAGAGAGAATGTCATTAGACCGAAGGAAAATGAAACGTTTATATCTTCAGACGAGAGCTTTAACAAAAGTATTGATAGTAACGAAGAGAACTAACATTCAAAAGCAAATGACTATCATCTGAGGTTAGATTCGACAACACTGCAAATTAGGTCTACCCTTCTCACCCTTTCAAACCATGTATACCACACAGAAGTCCGGAAATGTTAAAGTATAGTAATGTCACACAAAAGAAACTTCAGCACATCATTTAGCTAGAATTGCTAGCTCTTTTGGGTGTAATTGTCAGATCCAAAATTTCGCAATTGAAGAGTATATGTTAACAACATAGAGAGCAGGCGGTTAATGCATGTAATATTGCCTATGTAGAATTGAATTGTATTGGTCTCAATCTAACTAAGAAGAGGGAAGATGTTATATTTACACACTTAGAGTGCACGGCCATATCTTTCCAATGGTATACATGTGTTCCACATCTCGCTTGCATCTTCTTTTATCTCTATTGAGTCCAGATAACTCGTGGGGTCCACATTCCATATTCCACCACTTTGACATCCATCTATCTTTTACTTCCGCTCACTCATTAAGAATCTATATATTCCGGACAACCAGCACCCTCTTTTCGAAAATGTACAAGCGTACGCGATTTCTCTATCATCCCTTCTTGCCGCTGAAGATTGAATCTCCCATTATGCCAAATTGCTGCACAAAGAGGGTGTTTTCTTTTTCAATCAAAAAGCGAGTACTATCTCGACGGAAAACAAGTCTTAGGGGATGTCGGAAAGTTTGATCGAGTAAGTTCAACAATGACAAGAACATAAATACTTGTGAATTGACAGTAACAAATGCATAATCACCAAGATGACATTCAAAGCCGTTCCTCAAAGACTAGCATCGTATGCGCACATCACTATCGAACCACATATCAGAAACACATTCCCATAAAAACGTCAAAATGAGGATAAATACCATTTCCTTGATCACATGCTGACAAATCTCACCGTAACAACCAAGACGAATAATCTGTGTTCATTATGAAGCACCTAATTATTGATTTGAGACATAAAATAGATGCCGCTAGTAGGTCAGCTAGGTTATTTGCATTTACTGAAATTCTGGACTTTGTTTTTCAACACATGCCTGCTCTGCAATCTTAGT
This sequence comes from Botrytis aclada, assembly GCA_014898285.1. Lineage (NCBI taxonomy): Eukaryota > Fungi > Ascomycota > Leotiomycetes > Helotiales > Sclerotiniaceae > Botrytis > Botrytis aclada. Next base: position 2,796,261 of record RCSV01000008.1, read on the forward strand.
TTATCCTCTGTCATATCCTTATCAGAATTCTACTAATTCACTCGTCTACCTCTTTCAGCCCCTGTCACTTTGATGATTCACATCCTTGTTGCACATCTTCATAACTGGCTTCCGCTCCTCAATTCCGACTTGCCAAATTTAGCTAGAGCTGTTACTTTCCCTCTTTCGCGTATATATAAATCCACCCTTCTACTTCCATCAAACAGATTCAACAACCATCCGATTGATAAAAATTGCAAGGAACAAGGCGGATTGATCAACCATGGAGGCATAATTTTCCATGCTAACAACATCATAACCATAAACTGAAAAGATACGTAGAGGTCAGAAATGATATGATTAATTCCTGCTTAATTTCTAATATCGCGATCGTACTGAAGAGTGACAATAAGAATCGATGGTGACAGTGACTGAGCATCATTATAGATGTTTCAAAAAAATGGGTTTTCAACAGTAATTAATCCTCATATACTTACTATTCTTACGAGAAATCAGTTTTCCATCAATACTCTATACTCAATCATCACTACTGTACTCCTAAGGCTATTCCAGAAGAAAATACACCAATGGAATTACTTGGTATATTTTCAGTACCCTTGTCCCACATTTTTGTAATGCCGCGGCTGGTCATTATTGAATCCAAATCCAAACAGAGACAGGAATTATATACATCCTAAATATCTTTTCCCCGCTTTACGACCTCCAATTCACTGATTCAAAACCCTTCTACATACACAATCTCAGAATCTCTTCTCCATATACTAGGTGTGCCGTTCAATCTCTTCGCTTAACTCTCTCCCCTCATCTATTCCTCCTCAAGACCCACTAATCTTACATTTTAAGCGATATATTCCATCCTTTGCACCCTTTATAAATTCCCGCCCGTCGTTAAGTTTCTCAATCATAAACAATAAAACCAGGCACCAAACCTTATAAAGGAGTGACCTTTCGAAAAAGCTATATGCTCAGGTAAACGAGTGGTGTTTCTATAGTTAATGACTCCGAACCATGAAATATGGAGATGAAATGAAAGCAGACATAGAAAGAAGGCCATAGAAGAACAGTACAACAATAATGATGACGACGACAAAATTGACAAGTATCATCATCATGGCTACTATTTTCATCCAAAGTTACCAGCCCCAGTACGTACCAAAGCCCGCTTCTCAAAATATCTCGACCTTCAATGTTCCCACAGATACATTGCTCTTTTCACACCAAATCCTTCTTTCTTAACACTTTCAGTGATACTCTGAAGAAGAGTTTATCCTTCGCTTCTAATCTCCATGGAAAATAAAAATGAAATAAGGAAACAACGCATGGGATTTTATGACCCCTCTACTCTAAAGCCATTCCACAGCGGAAATACCCATTCCTTGCAGCAAGAAGTAGGATCGGAAGGATTCACCAATCTAGTACAATAACCATCTACATACCCCCCTTTTGACCCTGAGAATCCTTTCCTTGTTCATCATTCACCTCATCGACTCTCCCATCTACCTTAATACCCCCTGACAAGATTCATCTCCTTCCCACCATACAATCTTCCTCTCCTACTATAAATATCTCCTCCCTCTGACCTCCTACAATCAGTTCTCCGACTCCATCAAGCAGACATGGACATGATCGGCTCAGACTTCTCTCTGCTTGCTCGCAATTTCATTTATTCACAGGTTCATGAGTAAATTGATACAAGCCCATTCATTCATCTATTTCTTCATCCCATCCCATTCCTTTCCTCTCAAATATATCCTTGAAACGTTTCGCAATCTCATTACTATTACCAATGATACAAGAGTCGACGACAATAAACAAAGAACCTCAGACGAAAACAAGAGTCCAAATCTCACATACATAAGAAAAGTCCCATCAAAGCAGATCTCTCCTAAACAGATAACTTCCCCCTCACACACAAGAAAGCAACAGCCTCATAGCATATCCCCCCAACAGCAGCCAGCGCCCCAATGCAGACATTTTCTATCTGTCTATGAGTTCTGCAGCCAGGAAACACTTCTTTTCAGGAGATGTGGAAGTTTATATAGACCTTCATCCTTCCCACTACTATTTACTCATCTGCTCTATCTCGAGCATTCACTCAACTCCTTTTGCCCTCCATATTCCCTCCATAATTCCTCTATTCTCTCTCCATTCCCACTCTTCCTCTCTATCCACTTCTCTATTCACCTCTCTATTCACCCCTTTTCTCTTTTCCCCTTTTCAGTCTTCCTCCCCAATATGCTCCCACCCACCATATAAACAACTCTCTCCATCCCTCCCCACCTAATCACCAACCAAGCAACACAAACAGCTAACCAAGCCATTTCAGAGTTTCCACATCTCCCACCTCCCAAAATTTTATTTGTATCCATATTTCCCTCACAATCCAGTCGCATCCCACGATATCCCATTTTATCCATCCGATCTATAAGCACAACTATGAGGATATTGTTTCATTCAATATGATGCGATTTGGTTTGGTGCATATTTACATACCTGCCTGCCTGATCTATTCATTTGTATATCATCATCATCATCATCATCATCATCATCATCATCATCATCATCATCATCATCATCATCATCATCATCATCATCATCACCTAATATCCAACATCCAACATCCACCGTCTACCATCCCATTCTCCCCTACCATTCCATTCCATCCCAATCTCCTCCTCCCAACCAATCACTTCCCACTACACCACTACACCACTACACCCCACCAAAGGTTACCCAACAAGCTTAACAGCTGAACATACATTCAGGAACAAATATCAAAACTTATCTTATTACAAAAAACATCACAAAACTCAATATTGATAATACAAACCCTATGCTAAAACCTCACATCTCACTTACTTCTCCGAACTTCAATCACAAATCCTAATGCACATTGCAATCTTTATATAATTTTAACAAAAATAACATAACAAATTTATTTTTATTTCCACAATTATCTTCATCATCCTCATCCTCATCCTCATCCCCATCCCCCCTCCAAACCCAAACCCCAATATCCCAATTCCCCAAAACTCAAAACTCAAAAAGAATTAACTAACACCATCACAACACAACATGTCACAACGCCCATACCCACAAACCCAACCATTCCAATACTCATAGCCATAATCTATCCCCATTTACACATATTTCTCATAGCTCTCGAATCTAGAATCTAGGATCGGGGGATATGATACAGTATAATACAAATATAAATTCCATGCATTGACTACACTTACTACTACATCTATGATAAAGACATGATAATAATACTTATTATTATCAATAAAGTAATATCAGAAGGTGGGAATGACTATCTATCTATCTACAAACAAGAGAGAAGTGAGAATGTAATATAATGGATATGATATAATTTAATATAATATGATATCGATATACATCTCGTAGCAAAGTACAGAGTATAGCTAGCTAGCTCGCTAGCAAATGTAACTAATTCCAATTGATGTCCCTTTCTCTGTGCTTGAACCATGCTTTGAAGTTTGAGTATCCACGCACAGAGACAACACACAAGCCGATGGATAGCACTAGCACTAGCACTAGCACCCACCATTTTTGGCAAATAAGCTCTACAGAGCTGTTAATCACATCATCATTCTCGTCCCCCTCAATTATCATTCTCATTCAAACCCCCCCCCCCTCTCTCAGCTCAGCTCCTCACCCCCAAAATACACAATCTCCCCCCAACACTCTCTCCGCCTCCGCCTCCGCCTCCCCCACCATCCTCCCCCACCCACCCAAAACACAAACTAATTCTCAACCCTACCATCCTACACTCAAGCATCTTCACCTCTTCAATGCCCATCTGGCACAGCTGTTCTGTTCCTCTCCCCAATAATTCTTTCCAGGCCTTCTCACTCCAGACTAATTTCCCTCCATTTATCATTCCCGTTTCGTCGATTAATGTCGAGATGATCTTTGGATTCATGATGAGTTGAAGAGCCTTCGAGCAGTGCGGACATTCGAGGATTGGGGTGGGGGAGTAGAGTTGTATACCGCAGCTGTGTGTGGTGGTGGTTAGTAAGACTTTAATGCAAATCCTGGGTAAGTGGAAAGATGAAATCGAAAAGCAAAAAAGGAGAAGAAAACAAACCATTCCCCACAAAACAACATATACCTCCTCCATATCTTTACCAAACTCAATTCCACCAAGATAACACTAATCCACCCCGTAAAAGCCTCTCCATCACCCCCTCTAACCCACTCTTCCACATCCCTCAACCCAAATAATGCCGTCCTAGGTCCATAAATTGCTTCCTCAAGATCTTCCTCTCCCCAAACCTCACTTGGAAATTCCACTCCTATACTTTCTTTCCTCATCAATCCATTTGCCCATTTTCTCAACCAATTTGCATCTGCGAATTCCGGTTCGACATCTACCATTGTATTTCTTCCCCAACCTATTGTTCCTTTACCTCCATAATCCAGCTTATGCAATGGATTTGAAACTAGTAGGATAGTTTTTCCCGGTATCCATTCCTTAACACTCTCGACCAGATCTGACCAACATTTCATTTTTGTCTCGCCGGTATGGTCAAAGAGTGTCACTTCGACAAGATCTGATTCTCCTCCATCTTTTTTGACAATCTTCTTCTTGGCCCCGATACTCTTTACACAAACAAGTAGTTTCACATCCAGAACCCCGTCGTAGCCTCCATTCAAATAAGCTTCCAACGTCATGAGTCCGGGTAATGGTTCGCCCTTAATGTAACCGAGAGGAATGCGACAAACATCCGCAGCACCAGAATGAGTATGAATCATCAAGTGATCACTAGTATTGCGACCAGGGAATAAATTTGCGCATACGAGAATACCGGCCGTGGATGCTCCGTCGGCTTTTGAAGTATCAGATATGAAGGCTGTCCAAATTGAGAGAAGTTGACCTAATTTGAGGGGGTAGGATTGGTTTGCGAAATATAGTTTTATCTGTGTTGGGGTTTAGTGTCAGTTTGAGACAACCTCTTTGCAACTTTCGGGTAAAAGAATATGCCTTGCAGCATCGACTGGATTGAGTAGCAGGCAAGACAACGGAAGCAAGTCAAGAAGCACTCACAGAAACAACACCACCTTCTCCCCTAACACCAATATAATGCCATCCTCTAGCCCTTGGTTGTTTGGCACTTTTACCAATAACTGTTGCGAAACTGACCACTCTGCCTATAAAAGTAACCGCTTTTGGTCCTAGAACATTCATGAATTAGTAAATCCCTCGCAGAAAGTGCTCACTAATTTCATAAGTTTTCTCTCTGCAGTCACTACATACTGCAGAAGACTTCGAGTTCTGTATGTAAATAAGATCACATAGCACAAAGATCACAAAGTAGAAATATCCCCAACAGGTAAATATTCAAAATATGATCCGTGTACTTGAACCCCTCAAGAACACAGGAAAAGCATCCGAAGGGTACGTACCAGGAATTAATTCTCCCACAGCCACACTCTCATACTCTCTACATGGATTCCACTTTTGAGCCAAAGGATCCATCGCGTCATGTAATTCTTCTTCCTGTTATCACACCAAGTATGTCAGTCATCAAACTTCCATCAATACAATTTCTCAATCTCTCCAACTCTCCATGAACTCCAACTTTCGTCTTCTTCATCTTCACTCAAAGAGTCCATTCTCCCTATTCTCCCTCAACCCCATACATGACGTGCACCCCTAGTACACAAACAAAAACGTCAAGACATTGAGAAAACGCAAACCCTCAAAGCTCGAGAAGTGATAATTTCGAAATACGACAGTGAATTCAAGATCAGAAGAAACTACAGAAGACACGACCGCAGCACTCACCGTAAATCCATCTCCCAATTCATCCTTCTCATCTTTCCCATCCTTCCCACCCCTCTCCAATCCCCCACCATCCCCCACAAACCCATCACCCAACCCCATTCCCCCCCTCTCCCTCAAACCCTCAATACCATTACCCACCCCATTCCAAGCCGACGATGCACCATCCCCCCTAACCTCCTTCCGAAAAAAGCTCTGAATCGACGGATATTGCGACGGCATATTCACTTCCGATATCCTTCCCACTCAATCTCGATTTCTCGACTCTCTCGCGCCGCAGCGCCTCCAAATGAGAATGGAGAATCAGAAAAATAAGACACCACGCTCTCTTTGCTCCTGTGAGAACCGTTCTGACCGACCAACAAGAAGTAGCGTGGAAGATCGTAAAGCATGTGAAGAAGATGCAGAAGTCGAAGAATGAATAGGAGATAGAGAGAAACAACCATTCAATAGACCTCACCTCACTTCGCCTCGTCTCTAACTTTGCAATCGCGAGCGCAAGAAAATTATGAATACACCACGCACATTAGTGAAAAAAGAGTACGAAGTACAAGTCAAACACCTCACCTCCTCTCAAAGATAAAAAATCAACCTCTCTCCTCTCCCAACAATCTCTCCCTCAACAAGATCCTGTGAAAAAAATAAAAAAAATTGATCCCGTCAAAAATAGTGATTCGATTCTACAGAACAGACAGCATCAAGTCCAAGTCCACACAACACAACTCAACACCCAGAATCCCATTCAGCAATCAAGATATCAAATGATCCACTCTACGGTCGCGATACATCTCAACACGACATCATCATCATCATCATCATCATCATCATCTGGACACTAATAGGAATGAATCTGCTTGGATCACAAATCGATCAATGAGAGTTGATAAGTACGGAATTGATGGGATAGAGTAAATTGTTTCTTTCAAAGACAAATGAGATGATGATTCGGAGATTTTGGAAAATTTCATCATCAAAGGTGAAGATATTCATTGGGATGTGAAACAAGTGTTCAGTTCAGGCAATTCGCGCTAATGACCGTTTTCCTCACTCCTTCCCCAACCAAGAAATTCCCGGCACCAACGCCAAAATGTATCAATTGAAATCACTAAAGAAAATATCGGAGGTTTTCACACAATTCAGGAAAAGAGTAATGTTTAATGCACTTCAATTTTCTGTAAAACTATTCTAGGTAATGAATGAATGCATGGTACTTAGGTAACACCATGAGATAAACAAGAATAGCAAGCAACTCAAGAATCCATCAAAATACTACCACCATGAATTTCGAACAATCCACAATCCCCCACCAGAGACACAACCTAATAAAGCTTGTGCTCCAAGGTCATATCATTCTCTGGTTCAAGACCAACACAAGCACGGAAAATGTTGATCAAAGCACCTCGTTGCTTGGCAAGTGCATTAACAACTGGAGCTCCAGGTGGAGTCAAAGGTGCCTTAAGCATATAACTGAGAATGCTAAGAACACTGTGGAAGTTCTTGTAATCCTTAGTGGTAGCACCATCAGTAGAGTGTGCCTTCCATTGAATGCGGGTCATCATCTCTGCAAGGACAACAAGATCAATGATCAATGGTGAAGCAAGAAGAGAATCCTCGCAAACGTTGAAGAGACTATTTGTGATTAGTCAAGTATATAAAATGAGGATAGATTGGAGAATGACTTACGAAATGGTTTGATGACCTCCCATGAAAATCTCAGCATAGTACTCATCAAGAGCACGCTTGTTATCACCAACAGCGGGCATGTACTTGATGACAACACAATGATCAGGATGTTCACCTTCCTTGTAGAGAACATTGTTGGCAGCTACCATATCATCGACAACATTTGATTTAGAAATCTCCTTGGAACGGAATTGCTTTTGAGAGCTAAGATTCTTTCCATCATTGTTACCAAGATGATTGTAACTGGAGATAGCAGTAAGCTTGATACCAGCACTGATCAAAAAGTCGACAAGAGCAGACTTCATTTTGGTTTGACCAGATTTGAAGTCATCGCCACCAATGAAGGAGTTGTGCTTCTCTGCAAGCTCAATGCAACCAGGAACAAATGTGTTTTGTGGAGAACCATTGATGAAAGGTGCGTTTTCGAGAATGCAAGCAACAGCAAAGATGGTGGAAGGAGCAACTTCTTCGTGTCCGTTCTCAATGGCTTTCAAAAGATTGTCGGCAGTGTCATTAACACCATCAATGAGCTCAGCAAAACGTTCGGTGTTGGCAGTCCAGAGAACAATGACCTTATCGAGTTCGTTCTTGGCCTTGAAGTCACTGTGAAAAGAAGATTAGTGGATGGTAATGAATGAAAGGTAAAACATAGTGAGCACTTACCGGATATCCTGACGGATCTTTTCAACATGCTCATTGCAAGCCTTGCTACCTGGGATAAGGTTATCGGCACGATCTTCTTGATTGGCAGCAATGAAATCTGGGTAGTAAAGACCAGGTAGCGGAACCATGTCAGACATTTCCTTCTTGATTTGTTGCTTCAAGGTGGGTTCAAGGACACCAGCACGATCCATGGCATCAGACAAGTTGAAGCCGCTGATATCCCAACCACCAATGACCAAATCATTGGGGTGAACCATTGGCAAAGCTTTGTGGAAAGGAATGTTGACATCGTCACCAGTCTTTGCGTTGGTACCGAGCTTCATGGTCGAACCCATGACAACAGAGCCATAGTAGTTGTGCTCACGGGTACCCTCACGAGTTGCCCACGAAAGACCACGGCGATTAGCAATGATACCGGCGGTGACAGTAGTACCATTGTTTCCACCCCATCCGACAAGCATCATACCTGTCTTGGGAATCTTACGTTCAACCTTGAAGTCATAGACAGTTTCTTTGGGAGTAGCAACAAAGTTACCATTGGCAGACTGAGTGACCGCGGTAGTACGATAGTTGTACTTTGAGCGAATCTCGTCATCAGTGTAGAGGACGTTAGGAGAGCTAACGGTGAACAAGTCTTGGTTAGAGGATTGGGAGGATGCACCATCCATAGTGCTGGTGTTGCTGGAGCCGTTTGCGTGAGGAGCCATCTTGATTGATTTGAAAACTCGAAAAGTTCTTGAAAGTGCTTGACAGTTCTTGATTTATTGTCAAGATGTTGGAGAGTATCTTGGAATTGATGTAGATGTGTAGGTAAAGCAAGAATTGCAAGTGTATGAATGTTTTCGAGTTTTGATGGGTACTGATGTATAGACAAAAAGTGATGCGTATGTTGTTTATTGGAGAAGAAGAGTTCTGTTGATTGCAAGACTATTTATCTAACAAACGGCGAGTCCGATGCTCCTGCTGGAGAAGAGCAACGGGCACCAGCAAAAGGATGGTGCGATCTGTGAATGACTTGTTAGTATGCCATAATGTAAAGAAGTTCCTCCCTCAATAGGAGGTCGTAAGAGGTTGAGGTGCACATTAGGAAGGAGGTATGGAATGAACGACGAAAGATCGTAGGATGGGTCAAGACCGCAGTGTAAACAATGAAACGTATGGCAGGCAGCAACCGCAGAATCAATACGATATGAACGCATAGGATGTTCCTCCCTTCAATCCAAGAAATGCGAAGCCATTGACAAGGAGAAGGTAAGATACACCCGCGATCGCATGTAAACATCGTAAAACATGAAAGGTAGCGAGCGCCGGGTGACAACCATATAAACTCCAATCCATCCAGTGCAACTGAGAGTATAGATGCACAGGAAGTTCCTTCTTCCGTCCTCACCCATACTCCCCATCCACGGCAGAAAGAGCTTTTTTCCCTCCAAAAACATTATCAAGATGAAATTCAATACGTACGAGTTAAGAAGATTAGAAAACGTCTTGACGACGGGGTGATCACACTCGTAAGTGCGATCTGTTTAATTGACTTGAGTTGAGTGGCGGAAGGGTTTTGCTTTGGCAGTTGATCTTAGTCGTCGGTCGAGTATGATTCAAAGTATATGGTTATCGAATGGAAGACTGAAATTCGTGGGGAGTCTCATCATTTTAAATTCGTCGTGGTGACATCCGTTGTCCGAATTCCGAATCTCCCCCCACTATAATCAAGGTATCGTCTGGTAGTAGTGGGCGAGCTTTGCTGGCTAGAATATGCGTCGTTGATTGGATGACATAGTGTGGATGTACCTGGTCGCATGTGTATCGATCACGATCAACAAAAGAAAATATCAATTTCTCCATGGTTTTGCTGTGATGTCTTGCGGAGAGTCTGGAGCACCTGAGTAGTTGTGGAGGAATCGGGAGAATATGATGGATTTTTATGTATCGTACTGGAAAGTGCAAAGATGGTGATGATCACAACAGAAGAGACCGCATGCTTCACAAACTCATTTATCAGGTAAGAGATTATCTCCAAGACTTCAATTCAAGGTGGCTGTCAACTTGGCTTGCGAATTTGCCTACAGAATATATTGTTATTCCACATTACACCATGCAATTTTCACCAACCATGATATCTATCCCATTCGTCAATTTTGAATGTCTAGATATTCCTATCCTGAACATCGTGGTCCCTCACTCTTCTCATCTTATAATACCCCTCGGTCCCTTCCTCACCTTCCCTTCCCAACATTTCGTTCCCGAAGACTAAGGAATCTCGCATCGCGGTTGCGCCCGTTAGTACACCATTCATGTATATTATCAATGGAAGAGCACTATTGAAATGAAGCAAAGTAGCGGTCAGAACACTCCATGCAGATATATTTCCATCCATGGCATTTCAACCGTTTTCATTACTCATTGCGTGTAGGAAAACACAACACGTGTTTGTTTGAATTGTCGACAAGGAAAGGAGGTGTGATGAGATGCACAAGCGACATTGTGAGAACATTTGGTTGGCCTTGTGTGTTCAAGAGCCTTAGCTTGAGGATCCGATGTGGAAATTGATGTTGGGGTTCGAATGAGTGAGTGAGCATTCATCCGTTGACAACTATTGTGCTTTCCAACCAATGTGTTGTATGTGTCAGTAAGTTCGGAGAGAGATTGTTGGACACGATACCGAAATTTACGGCGTGGTAGAGAATGGCTGTCGGTAGCTATGGGTAGGTAAAAGACATGCATGGAAGAGTATGTGGGAGATGTGCTCTACAAGATGAATTCTTGTTTGAATCAATTGAACAAGAGGAAAGGAACGAAGGTCCCTGATCAACAGAAACTATTACTCACGAAGAGATCAACACCAGATCCATCAAGGTCAAAAATGATGCCGTTGTAATCTTCTTCGATGATACACATACTACACATGCTTGCGATACTACCTATTGACGGGCGGGGACTTCAAAAGGTACATCCTCTCTTTAACAAGCTGAATTGAAGAGAAAAGACCACACGACCGAACTTCATGTCCCCCCTCTTTGAGGGCAAAAGAGGCAAAATTCCTGTTGGAAAATTTCCTGAAGAGAAGGGGATCAACTTCATATAAATTGAGTAGCGCTATTTCAGGAAATGTAAGGTGGAGATCAGGGGCTAGCAAGCCGCCGACAGATTAACGGGAAGAATGTGAGTTGAGTTGACGAAGTGTAAAGAGTGGCCGTTGTTTGACTGAGAATATTGAAGCTATCGAAAGGGAAAAAATTCTAAATGTCTGTGTTTGATTCATTACCAACTTTCAGGATGAGTGAGGAATCCAGAAGAATTACGACTCGATTCTTTGATGTCTTTCAAGTGCATTTTCTCTTGTGTTATATTGCACGGCACTAGTATGATTTTGTGGTTCGAATTGATAGAAAAATAATACCCATACAACCACATTCAATCAAATCTCGACTCCCTACTCGAGTATCTCTCTTTATACTACCTCGACCTATCAACACGACATTCGATTCTGTGCTCTACACATTACAGATCACACCCTATCACACCGTCAGGGTCCGGCGGTCCAATCTTAGGTTCACGGCGGCAAGGACTCGAAAGGGTCAAGTTTGATACTTGATATTCTTCATTGGGAAATTTGTGGAGCGTTCAATTGGAATAATTCGATTCATCAGATACTATCATACTCCTTCATTGCTAGGTACTAGATACTGGATGTTAGATACTAGATATTAGATACTATATACTAGACACTAGACACTAGACATTAGATACTAGACACTATATACTCGACACTAGGTCACTTATCTCTTCCCACCATCGAAAGCGTTAGTATGTCGCGGACACAGCACCCAAGATTCTGAAGAAAATCAATTGGGCATAGAAAGGCGAATGGAAGGAATAGAATGTTTTGGATATATACTAACACTCGATGTCTTGACATCATTATGGATTCGCATTAAAAGCGCGCGACATCTGAAACCACGTTTTTTTTAATTTTTTTTTTTTGCTTTTTTGGCCTCTTCAATTGCGTACGTACGTAGGTTTTCCATCATGCATGCAGGTAAGGTAAGGTTATGGAGTCAAACAAAAAGAAGGGAAGAAAGCGAAAAGTAAAAACCAAAGATGCAACGGGACATCGAACGATAAACTTCGACCTGGAAGATGGCCTTCAGGTTTGTTTCGTTTCAATGGTGCTGGTGTGGATGCTTTGGGTTAGTGACTCTCAGATAAAGGTTTTCCCTAGTGGTGTCGCTGGTGTTTGTCTGGGATCTTTGCGTGTGTGTACCTGACATATCGCGTCGTCCGATGAACCTTGACGAGAAGCGCACACGGAATGGACGGCGCAGATTGCACTAGGACCTTTCCATGGCCCCTGATACTTGGAGGGACGGTGATAAGGCCCAAGGGGGGTTGCAGTGCCAAAAGTGGTTCTGCTGATTGCGATGAGTGAGATGAACGAGATGAATGTGTCGAGTGGGTTGGGTGGAGCAGGTACGGACGGACCAAATTGGGATGGGGATGGAGATGAAGACGAGACTTCGTGAATCTGGGATGGAGAAATGGTGGAAAGGTAAATGTTAGAGTTCGATGATTGTCCTTCTCACGATGTGGTATGTGTGTATGTATGTATGTATGTATGTATGTATGGTATTTGGTGGTGAGGTGATATGAGGATATATTTCTGGTGTATCTGCTTATTATTGTCGGGTGGTGGGTATTCGTAAACGGTCTCTTTGACGTGGGAGCTCATTACATACATAGGTGGCGGTCGAGAGATAGATATCCGAGAGATATTAAATACCATTTCATCTTGCAATAACTTTATCCATCCATAAGTTATCGACCAGACGTAGCTTTGACCTCTCGAGTCATCTCTTTCCATGGCATCTTCCATTGCTTCCAATCCTTCCATGTGCTCCTCCTCATCCTATGTGCCGATGGAAATCTCGTCTCCTCACCACCCAATCATCCCTCAAGTCATTACTCGAGACATCTTCTCCCCAATTACAATAAACATTCCATTCACGATCCAAAAAACTTTACCCATGAAACCCGAGATCTCGTCTATATCATCGAGTCACACTCATTCCATCACCACTTCATCAATTGATTGGGTACTCTGTAAGAATTAAATCAAATAATATATATCCGCTACAATAGATAATTAAACATGAACCAATCACGGCCCGAGAAGGTTTATGCTACGGGACTTGTATGTTACAATAACCTCAATCTTGGAGCCCGCACGGTTCACCATCGAGGACTGGCCATCATGTTTCTTGTACCTGAATCCATATTCATCCCATTCTGGATGCTGGATGTGACTTGGACCAGGGGGGAGGGGAGAGATATGATATGATAGTCCCTCCATCCATGAGAGAGAGAGGGAGAGGGACTTACCTGGTTACTCGCGAAGATCTTCTCTTTCCTTCTCTTCTCCACACCGCACTACACTGGGACTTGGGAGTTTCATCCAACTATCAAACGTTCGTTCGTCCGGCTCTTTTCCACGTTTTGTTTTTGGTTTTTATCTTCACCACCGACCTATACACACATCCACATACGCACACTCTCACACTCACTCTCACACTCACACTCACTCTCACTCTCACAGTCAGTCCTTACAGCAATACTCGAGCAGCAAGCACAACATTCATTCATTCATTCATTCACACCTGTCAATCTTTACATCTTGTCGTTCATTCCATTCAAATCCAATAAGTAGGAATCGATCAATTCATACTTACATTACAATATACCATATTTCCGTCTTCGTTCTTTAATCGCATTGACACTTCACTAAAAATTCATTCTTCAATATCTCCCACAAGAATTTGCTCCCCAATCAAGACTCTCTACATTACTGCGATCAGATCCAATTGAGCTTGAAGATCATTTGTAGAAGATTTAATACAATATAATTTATTGGAAGCAGAAACGAGACAATTGAATATTCATATTATCGCCATTCTCCATAATCTTCCTTCCCTCACTTCAAAAATCACCAGGTCTTTCATCCTCTCTCTCTCTCTGTCTCTCTCTCTCTATACCGAGCTTTTTACCGCCTCCACTCTATTGATCGACGAAGGAATAAGAGTCCAACATAAAGTAACATAACCGCTTTATGATCAATATTTAAGAATCAATCGAGGGAATTCAGTGGTTGGCATAATCAAGAAATCATCTTGCTCACCATGGCAGACTTTATGAGATCGTCGAGTTTTCTACCCACAATAAAATGTTCGAGTTGCGCGAGGGATATCCAGATTGCTATGATGGGGGAGCATATCTGCTCAGGTCCTTCTGCGGGAGAACGTAAGTTTTTAGGTTCATGACATAAATGGGGTATCAATACTAATTGATCATCTAGCCACGCTACCACTTGATTTAAATACGACTTTCGACAGGATGCCATACAACCAGCAATCATATTCCAACGGATCGAATCTTTTAAAACCAGGAAGGACAATGCCTCCCAGAGTTGATACATCTGCTGCGAGTACGTTGAAGAAGAGCTATTAAACTGTGAAATTTTATACTAATTGTAACATCAATAGATCGTCCATTCTTCCAACAAGATCAATTAACACCAGCGAGTAGCGCATCTCCCTCTCGAAGTGCTTCGCCATTAACTCCACATGATCGCCTTCGTTTACCATTCGGAAAGTCTTCGCGCGCTAATGAATCTTCACTTGCACAAAGACCGATTTCTCCAGCTCTATTATCATCGAATCTAGACTCTGCTTTCCCTCGTTTCCCGACGCCAAAAGTAACGGGATCGCCTCGACTTACGAGTGCATATGGTGCACACTCCCCAAGAATTGAACAGGCGGATCCGATGATGTTCGCATCCACAAATCCAAGACCCTATATGAATCCAAATGTAGCTGGAAGTGTGGCGTCTTTACAAAGAGTCGTTACAAATACCCCAGGCTCGTTTGCGATTGACTCAAGGAAGGTTTCTAGATCTGAAGAAGAATCGATTTACAATAGAAAACCTAGCATGGCACGTCCTAATGACATAATTTCACCACCTTTGACTGCTGAGCCTGAACAAATCGATCGAACACTCTCGACAAGCTCGGGTCACTCTAGAACTTCAACAAATAGCTCGAATAACAATTTCCCAATGCCACCGCGCAACAAAGGATATGGCATTCTATCACCTGAAGTGAGAGAAGAATCTCAGGAATCCGGACGTCAAGAAGCTATAAGATCACAAACATTTCCTCGCAGAAAGGAAAGTCTAGACTTTCATGCGTCATGTAGAAATCAATCGATATCAAGTCATAGGTCACGAGAGTCGAATGACAGAGGACGAAAAACATCAATCTCTGGTCCTGATACATCAAGAGCTTTACCACCGCGAGGTGCGAGTCTTATCAGGGGAAGATCAGGACATCAAGCTGGAGATCTTCCACCATTACCCAATATCAATCTGGAAGCAGAATTTGGTGCTAATAATCCATACCATTCTGCATCTAATTCTCAATCATCCACTCATTCATACACTTCTTCCACTTCTGCAGGGAGTAAAAGTAGCTCACGGTCAAGTCCTCCATCCACAGTGGAAAGCGATTACCACAGGAGACAGCAATCAAATCCCAGAATGTCTGATCTCATGTCTGAAATTACTTCGTCAATGGCAAATATCTCACCACATGAAATTTACCCCAGGCCAAGCGATTTAGAACCAGTAAAAGAACAGGAACCATACTCGCCTCTGAGTCCCGCCTTTCAGTCCCCAGATTACGCCCCCAATTCTGTCACTCGCCTATCGCCTACATCTGGTGTTCCCCCACCCGCGCCTCTCAAACCCCGCAATCGTGACCCCTCACCTGCGCCACTGAATCCTCGATTACGAAATCTTTCACCAGCCCCTATGAACGGTTTCCAAAGATCTCATACGGCTCCACTCCTCGATCAGAACAAACCTTTGCCCGCTCCTCGCCGCCCTGCGACTTCAAAAGGTAATTGCAAATCTTGCACCCTTCCCATAAAAGGCAAATCCGTATCTTCGGCAGATGGACGTCTAACTGGTCGCTATCATAAACCATGCTTCGTGTGCACAACTTGTCGAGCTCCATTCCTTACCTCGGAATTCTACGTTCATAATGATGCGCCATATTGTGAACATCATTATCATCAATTGAATAATTCAATGTGCTCTGGTTGCGATAGGGGTATTGAGGGACAATATTTGGAAAGCGAGAAGAAGGAAAAGTTTCACCCCAGCTGTTTGAATTGTGCGGATTGTAAGAGGAATTTGAGACATGATTATTTTGAGATGGGTGGGAGAATTTATTGTGAGCGGGATGCTTTCAGGAGAGCACAGGAATCACGCAAAGGGGGTTTGGGCGCTGGACTGGGTGCGGAAACGACAAGGATGGAAAGGAGAACCACGAGGTTAATGATGATGTAGTGGTTCTGGGACATGCAGAGATTGGATTTGTGGCGCTTAATACTGGAGGATTGTGTTGCTTTATACCATATAGTCTTGAATAGACTTGCGTTGCTTTTTTTTGTTCTTTAAAGGCATAGCGAAGCGTTGCATTATACCTTTTTTTTTTTCTTCTTCGATTTCTAATTTCGATTGGTCTGAGGACCTTGATTTCGACTTCGACTTCGACTTCGAATTCTGTTTACATACCCTTACTTATTTTTTTTATTTTCAGCACAAGCAAAATAGTGCTTTAATTTTTAGACCTACCTTACTGGGGACTTGTGTATGGACTTTCATTTTATTTTTTTCTTGTATATTTTTGTTATCTAAAAAAGAGAGGTCTGGTTTTGTGGCTGGAAAACATGGGATTTGTAGTATATATTGGGGGCGAAGAGGGGATGGAGATAGGGAAAAGAAGGAGGAGGTGAATTCATAATGTTTAAATGTGATTTGGGGTTTGAGGTTTGAGGCTGGAGTTGTGTAGGTGGATTGTGGATGGGTGGATGGATGGATGGAGTGATGAGGGGATGGAGTGATGGGAGGATGCAGTATTGAGAAAGGATGGAATGTGATGGTGGGATGTTGTAAGCGGAGATGGGAAGGAGAAGAGGAGAGGAGAGATGAGATGAGAAGAGATGAAATTATGTACTCTATTGTATGAAATTATATGATATGATATGATATGATGTGATGTGATTTTATGGGGTGCATGGATGAATGCATATGAGTGGGATGAGAGGAGGGGAGGGAGGGAGGGGAGAGTTAAAAACTGAGAGAATGAGAATGAGAATGTGAATGAGAATGAGAAAATGAAATTATATTTTGTTTTTAGTGTATTATGTTGTATCTTATTAGTGTATTTATTATGTGATGTTGAAATTTGTTGTTGCATTGGTGAGATGGAGTAGATGAAGTAGGTGAGGTAAAGTAGGTGAGATAGGTGAGGTGAAGTAGATGAGATAGGGTAGTACATCATGTTATATTTCATCATCTACCTAATTACCTGTAAAGATAGATAGATAGATAGATAGATAGATGTAGTATCTATTTATCTATTTATCTATCTATCAAGTTATTAATTATATTAAGATAGTTTATATATAACATAATGTAGTATTATACGATATGACATGAAAATTAGAGAAGAAGCACAGAAGTATAGAACCTGATTCCCATCACATTACCCTACATCACCTCTCACCCGCATCATCATTTATTCAAAAGCACACGAACGCTCTACGATAGTAAAGTAAAGTAAAGTATATGAATTATGCGCTGAGGCATATCCATCTATTCTGAATTTACTAAACTACCATATGACTAACTAGCAACGTACAAAACAACCCAAAGACCGCATCACAATCCTATTCAAGTATTTCATTTGCATAAAAACTTAGGAAAGTCCTTAGTCAACCCATCGACATCCCTGCACCTTTCACATTTCCTTTTACTCCACTTCGAGAAGAAGAAGAAGAAAAGGAAAGAAAGATGATCTCCGAAAAGAGAGCGGGTTGTGATATCGTGAGTGTTTGTCGTCAAGCAGAAGAAACCCCAGATTCTCCATAATTGATGCACAGCTTGAAACCGCTGGCTCAATTCCCATTCCCAATGTGCAACCAGAATACATTAATACAAGAAATTCATCAAACAAAGTTTCCTTATCCATGACCATCCATCCCTTCATTCATCCATGCAGATGTATATGCTATCGAGTAAAAGAAATCGGGTATACCCATTCCATTACGCCAATTTCCATGAGAGAAGTTTGTACCGTGAAAATTCCTTCTTCCTAACGCCAATTCATCGTAAGTGTGTATCTAAAAGGAAGAAATTTATGATGATCCGCCATCGCCGTTAAGGATGCGTGCCATCTCTTCACCTTCAGCAATCCACGGAGCACATGCAATCTTTTCGGCCTCTGGGATATCGCCAGTGGCACCACCTTCACCATCAGACCACTCGCTAGGATCCTCAATGAGACCGGGACAAGCCATACGCTTCCAGTAACGTCGTTCACCCTTGTATTGATGAACTTGGGTTGTGAGCTCGGTAATGATCTTGTGCTCTGAAGCATAACGACGCAGCTGATTAATGTAGTCATTAGCCTTTGCAGCATGAGCTTGCATATCCGCGATGTGGCAGCGAAGTTCAAGGTTCTCTTTGCGTTCCTGAGCAAGTTGATCACGGTAACTCTTGTGCCAGGCAAGAGTGTCCTTCTCATGTTGAAACTTGTAATTGTGGGCCTTCTCCTTGATATCTTCAAGGATGCCAGCAGCATGAAGAACCAACTTCCAATTCTCGTCTGCATCAGCCTTGGATGATTCGACTTCTCTACGCAATTGAGCGTTCTCAATTTCGAGATTTTCTGAACCAGCTAATGAATTTTTAGCTATGCTTCTGTTTTATAGCAGGGGCAGTAACTTACCATTCAATTCCTCGGTAACGATATCAAGAAGCTCATCGTTGCTCAAATTCTTATCTTTGGCTCGTTGACGAACATTTCCGATCTTCTCAAGAATGCTATCGGTAATCTTTTGATTAGCGGCCAAAAGGCGACTCAATTCTTCAACCATAACCATAATATAAGTAAGGTCAGATTGATGTCCAGCAGGGGTTGGAAAGCCAATCATGTTGGCCATTCCAGCCATGTTCATCTGACCGTTCATTCCATTTGTATGAGCCATACCTTGACCTGGCGATGGTGGTGCTTGTCTAGAGTTGGATGGTTGGCCGGATTGATTTGGATCACCGAATCCCTGATAACTCATCTTACGTTCCTTACGTGTCTTGGGTGCTTGAGGTGGGGGAACGTATGTAGCGGCAGTAAGTTGAGGTGGAACGTATGTCGCAGAGGTGAGTTGAGTAAGATTGTAGGTAGAAGAAGTGAGGGGAATTTGATTGTGGAAAGGCTCTTTTACAATGGGTCTGTAGTCGAGCTCTGGATAGACTCGAAGGTCTTCAGTAGAAGGTAGCGAGGAGACAGAAGATGATCGAGAGTGCTGAATAACAGATCCACGGCGACGGGCTCTTAAATCAGTAGTAAGAGGGTGTTCAACAACTGGAAGAGGCTGGCGAACTGATGGCAGACGAGGAGCTTTAAGAGATAATTAGCAAACAATCGAGGCGCAATTGCTTCGATCTGAACTTACATGGTCGCGCACTCTGAACACCACGATAACTGAATTCTTCACTTTCAGTTCGTGCTGCAATTTCTTCTCCGTAAATTCCAAGACCGATGCCAGATTCTTGAAGCTCTCGATCGTGCCGAATGACCTCTGCGCGAAGGCGTTCGAGTTCTGCGTTTATGAAGCTTGAATCAGATGTATTTGAATTGATTGAATCGCGGCGCGATGTTGGAATCAAGTTCTCCAATTGAGGACGCTCAGTTGATGAAAGAAGTGTATCTGATCTCGATCTTGTTTTTCTTGGTAGATTGGTTACAGGAAGAGAAGTAGTGGTTGTTTCGAAAGTAGGAAATGGGGTTGGAGGGGATAAGCTTCTGTTAATAGAGCTATCCATGATGGAAATCAGAGGGTCCGAGCGGTGACCCAACCGACAATGGCAGAATTTTAATTAAGAAGAGTTGAAAAAAACTGTAGCCTGAGGCGAACACTATTCGAATAAGGAACAACAACCAAAATGAGTTGAAGAAAAGCTAATGTTGTTGATATTGGTGTTGTCAATTGTTTTTGAGGATAAAAACAGGTTCAGAATTGTTGTGGGAGAAACTGAACTAAGCTAACCACTTTTGTCAAAAGGATTGAAGGCATCCTGAGGCCAATAAAGCCTGGAAGTCAGGGTTCAACCTCACATGGACTAATAAGTGAGGTCTGTATTATGTGAAGGTTCAAGTGTGAACTACAGATTGAAGGATTATCATCTGGTTTGTGTTTTCTGCCCTCCTATTAGTATTTGATTTCATGTCATGAAAGTTGGAGAAAGTTCTCTCTACCTTCTGATAAAAGTTTGCAATCCTAGAACTGTTGTATAAATATCAATGAAGGATAGTAAAGCTTCCGTCTTGTCTCTATCACTTGATGGTAGCAAGTCTAATAAACAATACTTTCTAAATGCAATACTGATTCTGGGTTGAGAAGGTTGATGACACATATCTAGGTCAACTTTGTAGTATTTCGAAGTTCTTTCTAGCTTCTACAGTAGTGTGTGAGTCTCCAGGAAGGAGCCAAAGACTTCATAGTTCTCACCTGGTTTGATGTATTCACATGTATCAATGCCAATAGCTTTGTTCCTTCTATTGTACCTCGAACTTTGTTGTAATGTTCTTGTTGTATTAGAAGTGTAGTTAAGTGTCATATGTTGTTGAAGCAATCCTTATGTTATCAAGGTAGTATTTCAGTGAACTTTACTATGTGATAATCGGTTAACAGTCATTATCTGGCATAATCACTTCATCAATGCATCAATTGTTCACTAGCGCTTATCCTGTATTTCTACCATATCTACTGCGAATCATTTAGTCGTATTGAAACCAAATTCCTGAATGTAAACTCATACATTGGTGAAAATGTATTATATTTTCTGATAGCTTATCAAAACACAGTCTTTGTATTAAAAGATGAATCAAGGGACAGTAGACTCTCATCTACTTTAAATTGATCATGAAAGCAGACAGTTCAAGGTTATGCAGTATATACAGGATCCTCATACTTAGTTCTCAATGTGGGCCAAAGATTGGAATGGTGCTTGAACGCGTGACAGAGAAATCATGAATCATGGAAATTGATTGTTAATATAATAAGGCATTTTAGACTGTCGTATCTTGCCCAAATATATGATTTCAAATCGAGAAATGCAGCGTATAAGCCCCATGTGCAAGCTCGACCCTGCTGCCCTGCTCGGCCCACTTCCTATCATCTAGACGATGCCTGTTAATCATAACATGACAATTATCCTTGGGTAACACGACCGTAGCTGTTGATTTAACTGGAACGCTTAACTTCATCTCAATCCCACTACCTATCTTACTCCATCTAAGTCCAATCATCCCGTAAGGGCTCTCAAACTCTCCTTCCACAGTGCCAAACTCGCTATGGTAATCAGGAGCCACCGTGAAAGTTCTCCATCCCTTCTCCCCAACCTTCAAGCCCAATACATAGACATAAAACCATTCCAGAATACTACCCAGCATATCATGAAATTTACTCCCACATTCATCCTGCCAAAACTCAAGTAGAGTAGTTTCTCCCCTACGTAAAAAGCGCATGTAGCTAGGATGTTCCTCCTGTCTCGCCATTTGCAACACTAGATCAGATCGTCCCAGATCTCCAAGCGTATTAAAGAGATACCTCAGACCGATTTCTCCAGAGCGTAATTTACCATCCGAGACGTCGGAGAGAAAGGATGCTTGAACGGCAGAAATATGCTGTTCGGGAACCATATTGAACTGGAGAGCGAGAGCTTGGCACACAGCGTCGCAATCACGATTGGGATAGTCGTCCCGAGATGTATAGTAGGCGTGAGGACGAGATGAATCGTCTGTTACTAACAAATGTTTATTATACACATCGTAGATTCTTTTCGCTTCTTTCTCCCAACTTTTTTTTTCGTCGTCTAAATTCAAGTGCGAAGCAAATCGCGACATGCAGAGTAGACATTCGTGATAGATAGTCGTTTCAATATTTGCTTGTGCATTTCCGTGCGCGATTCCTCGGCCCCAATCTCCAAGACCATGTTCGATTAGTCCACCAAAACGCTCTTTGCCTTTCATATAGGCCATGTATCGTTCACCTGCTCGGTACATCTTCGCAATGGACTTTGTGGTCCATAATAGCGTTGGAGAATGTCGGGGATGAGAATTAGTGCACAGCCCCATGTGATTGTATCGTGCAAGGGACCACACATATATCTCATTTCGGGCGCCATGGTATGGATGAGACCTGATCGTTCTTGGGAGTCCATAATATCGTCCAATATCTTTGTGTAGAGAGATTCCATGTTCCACATGTATTGTGTAGCTGGTGCTAAAAGATGAGTGACTTCCAACCACGCGAACTTTTCAATTTGAGGGCAATCAGTGTGATAACTGAAGAGATTACTTGAGAAAGTCCATTCCAATGCCGAAAGAAGAGCATTGACGTCTTCTTTATCGGTTTTCATGGTCCCTAGTCTTTGGGAAGCAGACGATACGTGTCTACCACATACAGAATGAAGGATTGGTAACTTCGATTCTGTATCTTTCGCGTTGCATACACCTTCAATTTGTATGTATCTCGCACTTGTGAAACAAAAGTCAGGTGTCCAATGTTCCTTGCCACCCATTCCAGCCAAGATGAATTTCTAGTATACCTTCGTCTCGAACTCTTTGAATAATGGATCAGGCATGCATATTGTGCCATCCTCATATGTTGTTTCTCCATACCTGATTATGATTTCGCTTCCCGCTTCCTCTTCAACCTCAATCTCAGTCATGATAGATGAGTTCTGACCCAAATCAATATAGACAGTTCCGGGCCGTGGAGAGGTTTCCTTGATTGGCCTAAAATTTTCATGAAGGACAACTGGTGATTGACTTTGATATTTCAGAGCGCCTCTAGGGCCTGTCAGGCCTTTTGCCAGTTTCCATGAACTATCATCAAAGCCTGGTGTATCCCATCCTATCAGGTATAAGCGGCGATCATGAGTTTCGGACGCATAAATGTTTGCTAACAGAGTTGCACTGGGAGCGACCCTCCATTTATCATCCGAGATTTCAACAACATGAGATCCATCTTCGTAGAAAAGATGCAATTCGGCAAAAAAGCAAAGCTCGTTTCCGTAACGAACATACGTATTATCTTCATACTTTGGCCAGAAGAACCGGTCTCCTTGATCACCAGCATAGAAACGATTTCCAATATGTGCCCCAAGCACGTTCTCTCCAACAGAAAGTCGCTCCGTAACGTCATGGGCTACATATTGAACCGTTGTATGGTAATCCGTCCAGCCTGGATCAAGAACATGCTCTGAAGCTGCCTGTCCATTCACTCTGAACTGATGATGTCCGAGTCCACAAACAAATGCAACAGCTCTCATCGGTTTCCGTTCAAGCGTGATGGTTTTGCGGAGATAAAGGGGTTTCTCTCCCCCATCACCAATCCACTATGCTTTCCATTTATTGTCCATATCCTCGAACCAGGTGCAAAAAATCAATGCGGTATGAGGCATATAAGTTTGATTCATGCTTAGAGGAGGAAGATGATCAGATCGTGGGTAAGCAGTAAAGAAGTCGCTACTCTTTTCACAGGCTTCCCCATGTTGATTCCATGATGTCACCTCTCAGACGTAGTAGGTGCAGCTTTCGAAACCACCTTGAGGTTCACATCGAATGTTTCTCTGTTGTGGCCCATCACAACGTCCTGAATCCCAGAGTACTTGTCCGGAACTAGATCCCTTGCGTACGATGACTTGATAGGCATCTTGCTTCTCGCCTTCAAGATCGCTTTCGAGTTTCCAGTGGAAAAGTAAGACATCGCTATCAATGCCTACTGTCTCATGAAAGCCATGGATACCACAAGATGAGATCTTCATTTTAGCCGAAAACCAGGTCAGGTATTGTCGCACAAGTATTATTTTGAATTTCTTCGACGCCGCAGAATCTCAAGACCAACAACTTGAAAAGGCTAAATCGTCAGCTTCCCAGCAAATCAAAATTCTACTCTTTCAAAAAAGAACCCTTATAATATATCTCGACTTGCCGAAAGCTGAAGCCGTTGTTCATTGTTGATGAATAGTGGACGCGAGATGTCGGGTCAATAAACGGCGAGCCCCACCCCTCGCTTCCACTATGTATTTTGCGGGGACGGGACAAGTTCGGACTGGAGCTGATGAAGTTAGTGACCACTGATTAGAAACGAAGGGACGTAGGAATTTTTTACATGAGATGAGGTGTCGAACTCCTCTCGGAGTTGCGGCGCCTGAAATATTAACCGAACTTAAGTTCGAGGAATTTTCTCGATTTCATCTGCTACTACTCACCAAGCAATTTACTGACAAGTCAAGAAGTTTGCGTCAAGGAGTAAGACGATGAGACGATTGGGACAGATCATCTAGAATATTCAACTTTATCTGGTCTACGAGTGTACTAAAAAAAGAGTTGTGTAAATGTAAACTATCATTCTGATTATATTACGTGAGGACGTATGATGACTATATAGTTTCTACCTAATGTCAACTTGTCGAACACTGGAACATTCACGAAATATCTTCATCATGTGCGAAAACACCTTTCTCGTTCATTGCAGCTCTCGCGGCTTCGGCTCTAGTAGGATCCTCTAATGCATGAGGAACCAATTGATCACCAAATAGTTCATCCATTTGCTCAAGTGTTTTGCCCTTGGTTCTATACAACAAATCAGTCTTTACCATAACTTAGATTACAGAAGCAGAAATACGTACTCTGGGTAGAAGATCCAATAGCATGCTGCTGCAAGAATATTGAACACAAAAAAGACGTAGAAAAATTTGAATCCGATCTTTTCGAGTGCTAATGGTCCAGTTTGGCCCAGAAGAAGACCAAGACACCAATTTGTCAAGGTTGAGATAGAATTTCCACGAGCTCGAATTTCCACGGGAAAAATTTCGGCGGGATAGACCCAACTGATAATTCCAGTAAATGTATAAAGAATGAGAATACAAGGTTCATGGCTACCATTGCCCGTAATGCATTGGTATTTGTTGATTGTTGACCGCCGACAACATAATATTGACTGAGAACTGCGTTGACCAACAGAGCCAATGCGCAACCGGTGGCTGAGAAAACCATTGGTTTGACTCTTCCAAGTCTTTCCAAAAAGTATAAACCGAGTGCACAGTAAACAATGGAAAGAGAGCCAGAGATGCCGATGATCATGAGGGAAGTACGCGTGTCAATACCCAAAAGACTGTAGATGGTGACTCCGTAGTAGTTGATTACGTTAATGCCTGATAGTTGACCCCATGCTTGGGTTCCACATCCCAGAATGAGTCGATGTCTCCATGATTTTTTCGCAACGAGTCCGGTCCATGATTTAACTGCTACTGTCTTTTCCGCGATAATTGTGTCTCGAATTTCAGCAAACTCCAGTTCCAAGTATTCGTCATTCGAACAATCGCCGTGCAATTTGTAAAGAGCCTCTCACGCCTCTTCTTGGCGATCCTTCTCCATTAACCATCGAGGTGACTCTTGCAGGAACCAAGTTCCGATGGCTAAGAATAGACCAGGGACAACCTGAAATGCTAAAGGAAAGCGCCATTGAAAACTAGAAGTGGTATAGTTGCATCCATATCCGATCCATTGAGCTGCGAAATATCCCCATGAAAGCATGAATTGTAAAAGTCCACTCAAAGCACCACGGTATGAAGCTTCAGCAATTTCTGAACAATACATTGGAACTAGAGCTGAGAGAATGCCAACAGCTATACCGGCAATCGCACGACCTGCGATAAGCATGCCGACATTAGCAGCACCCGCTTGAAGTGCACATCCAAAGGCAGATATGGCACCTCCAAGCGCAATGGTCTTCTTCCTCCCTAAACCATCTGCCAGCCATGAGATTGTGAGTGCTCCTAAGATTGCACCACCAGTGAAGGAAGAAACCACTCCGCCTTCGGTAGATGCATCTAGTTCTCCAAAGTATGAAATGAATTCTGGCTGCCCAATCGTCGAGGTGACAATACCACTATCGTAACCAAAGAGGAAACCTAAAAGAGATATGTCAGAAGATTTTCGTTCTCGTAAAGATTCGGAATATTGTTTAATTTACCTCCAATCGACAGGAAAAGACCCGTGCCGATAGTCACCGCCCTACCCATCGTCGGCTATCAGATGGATTCCTTGTAAAGCAGATACTTCTCGGTGTTGACTTGGAAAATGCTACCAGAAAATCTCCAGCTACCTCGAGATAAGTCTGCAAGAATTACCACCAGAGCCATAGAGGATCTGCATTTCATTAAGTAGCCACACACTTCTCATCATGAGAGCATCAAGTCTGGTTAGATTCTCACACCGCTGTCATTTCTACAGTCTTGAACATAACCAAGACAATGCTCTATCAATCGGCATCCAATTACGGGACACAGCCGACACATCTCGTACGAAAAGAAGCCGAAAGGTGACATCCTATGCCAGGAGTATCGCAGCATCACAGAGTCCCCAATACCTGGAGGCTGGAGGAGTTGGCGGGGTGCATTTCCATATCACTTGATACCCGGTTTTAGGCTCTGAAGTATAGAGAATGGGGTTTGTACGGGGTAGCTGTGCTGCTATATTCCAAAAATGGTCTCGGGCCCGCAGTCAAGTAACTTCGCAATTCCTTCATTTAAGACCGAGAAGGTGGACGAGGTGGAAGCCAAGTCCCCTTTCTGTCACGAGCACGCACGGAAGTGGGGCGGTCGTGGCGAAGCGAGAGTGTGGTGTAGCTAGAACAATCATCTCTTATTTGTTTGTCGTGCTACACTATTGCAAACTTACCATTAAAGATGTTGACATCTTGTCTACTCAATGAATATAGATCTCGAATGCAATGCAAGTCATCATGTTAATGGTAATGTACGTTGGCATATGTCCATATCTTCATCACCGATTCAACCAGGCCTCGACGAAGCTACACATGTTACCCCAAACCCCTGCTGCCTGCCAATGGTATATTCATGATGTGACTCTGACTGCTTTGTGAAGTCAGGATAAAGTCTTATGCGACTCATTGATTCCATATACCAAGAGAATACACTGTGGCTAGATGGATTAGGTCAAGACCGCTTCCTCTTTCGTCAATTACCCCATACCGAAATTGTTGCTAGGAGGGGCGTCCACTTCCTTTCGTTCACTAGAGAGTCTCATGTGGATCTTCCCCATATTTGTCTACATCTTAGGAATTCTGGTCCTCAGACTCTGCTGGGGAAGTAGCCTCAAATTCAACATCACTCATGCCATCTTCCGGCATATTACCGGCCTCAAACTTTCCCATCAATCAATCATCATCACACAGCATCAGCACTAGATTGTCCTCAAATCCTTCATCTGGTGAATTTGAGACTCACACACCTCTGAGCCTCTCAAACATATTGACATTCAACACGAAAATTGTTCCGCGATTATTGCTAGTTCTATTACTATCGTAAAACAGTTCTGTCCGGTCTGTCTCCTTCCTAGAAAAGAGTTACAAAGAAGCGCCGGCTGCTCCATTTACTCTTCTGCTTATAAATACTGTATTCCCTCTAGGGAGCAAAGCTGTGTACATGAAGAAGCAATTACTATGAACCAATTTCTATCAGCCTACTGTCCGTGCTAATTCTACTACTATAGTAAACGTATGACTTGTAGTTCCTCACTATATTTGATGCACATTTACAGCATAGCCAAGGAACAACAAGCTTGAGCTATGAGTCCGACAGTTCCATGATGTACCACTCGCATTGAAACCGCAAACGAAGTTCGATCGCAGCACTGCGTGGTGCGGATTATATATCACCTCAGTCTCCTGGCCGAAGAATCAATGTTCTCGAGCTCTTTGAGGAGCAAATATTCCATCTCTATAGCACATATACTTGAATGGCTCTGTGACGACACCTTTTATCGACATGCGATGAACGATAGATTCGACGGCCTATAAAACCATTCCACTGTATTGTTGCATCGAGCTGTCAGTTGTCATCATGATACATTGCAGTGCAATATCTCGAAAAGCTATGCAATCACGGGCTCGGATCCCTATATCAGATTGGCTTGTTCTTCGACTAGAGTTGGGATTTCGACAATCAGGATCACCTGGGAAGATTAAACACAAGACTTAAAGTTGAATCAAAAGGAATTACAACGCAAATATAGTCTGTATTCAAAGATTTGTTACTTTCCTGGGGTAGCGTGTAGGCAAAGACACAAAGTCATTTGGGGTATTACTACATCAGACAATAGGAATTTTAGGCTATGATCTCTCAAGCAAACCATGCAAGCAACACAGCTATATCTTTCGATGAAAACAATTCCCTGACTGCAGAATTATTATAAACTGAACAAATGGTAGGAATTAAATACCGCTGATGCAGAGCTAATCATTCACATTCTCATCTACATTCAATGCAATGGCAACATTTCTCCCCCTGCCATGCTGACAGCATCGTCACCACGCGTTCACCAACACAACACCAACAAACTCGCGTCTTAACAACTCAATAAATAAACACACCGTCATCCCACAAATTGCCATTCTAGCTCAATCTCTTTCTCTGCACATTAAAATTTGCCATGGGTATCACCTTCTCGCAATTCTTCCCCCAACTCCCACTCTGACAGAGCGAAACTTACCCAGTCAAACGGGCAAAGTCTTCATCGTCACTGGTGGAACATCAGGTGTCGGTCTCGAGCTGGCTACCATTCTCTACAGCGCTGGCGGCAAAGTTTACATAACTGGACGCTCAGAAACCAAAGCTCAAAAATGTATCGAAAGTATCAAATCATCATCAACGTCCAAACCACTTGGCCAGCTCGAATTCCTCCACCTAGAATTAGATGATCTGAGTACAATCAAAAGATTAGCCGAGTCCTTCATGGAGAGAGAGACAAAGCTCAATGTCCTCTGGAATAATGCAGGCGTTTCGCAACCAGCATTAGGTAGCGTATCTAAACAAGGCTTTGAGCTTCAAATGGCCACGAATTGTTTAGGTTCGTTTCTCTTCACTCAGTATCTTCTCCCGTGCTTAAAAGCTGCGGCAAAGGACTCCAAGCCTGGCGCTGTCCGTGTGGTCTGGACGCATTCTCAGTTCTCAGAGCTTACAGCTCCCAGAGACGGAATCGTTCTGTATGAGCTTGACACTCCCCCGAAAGATCAAGTCAAGAATTACAATAATTCTAAAATCGGCAATTGGTTCCTAGCTAGTGAATTGGCGAAAGGGGTTGGCGAATTCGGGATTTTGAGTGTGACGCAGAATCCAGGTAAACCAATCTAATGAGGAATGCGAAATCAATGTATTATGCTGCCTGGCCACTTTTGTACAAGGCGAAGATGGGAGCGTATACAGAATTCTGGGCGGGATTGTCAGAGGGGTTGAAGATGGAAAATAATGGAGCGTGTGTGATTCCTTGGGGACGTATACATCCGGGCCCAAGAGAAGATTCGTTGTTTGCTTTGAAGAGTTCTGATCAAGGAGGAAGTGGGACAGCAAAGAAATTCTGGGATTGGTGTTAAAAGAAGACTGCAGAGTATAGATAAAGGTCGCATTTGGAGAGGTTGCTATGCTTAAATTATCACATTCTAGATTCTCACAATTCATGATTTAATATATTATCTTCAATATTACAGAAGTGTCACATGAGAACTCCTCCCAGAGCGATAATTTGGGTTCATGATTGTAATCGGCCCCGAGTCACTTTTTTTTTTTCAAAGTCCAGAGGAGATCTGCATCAATTTTAGACTGCGCATTCCTCTCTATTGGATTGGCATACGTGCAAAGTTTCGTGTCAGCAAGTTGCAAGTCTTAATCAAATCCCAACGGATCAACGGCCTGCGCCACAGATACTTGCACACAAGTCAGTCTCGGATGGATCTCACCGAAATCAAACCAACGCCTAGCTCTGTTGCTTAAATGGAAGTTCTGAAGCCCATTTTATATGTGAAAATTAATCTCGGGATATCAAACTTTCAATCAACACTTTATTTATAGTCTTGAGGAATTTGTTGAAACAATGCTGACTCTTGAAACGTTGAGCCTAAACTCAGTCATAGAAAGTACGTTCTCCTCCATCCTCGAAGTAAGGTGTTTTACAATTTGAGAAAGCTTTTCCTAATAGGAAAACTACATTCTATCAACCATTATCTTCAACCTAGCCATCCATCCATTTCCCCATATCTCCAGTTGTAAAAGCTGGTTTTCCTCTCGCTTCTCAATCATTATCTTCCTGGTCCGCAGAATCCTCGTCCACGACATCCACTCCCTCCGCAACAAATACGAACCCACCACCCTCCGCACCCCTCCCAATGCACCATCTATCTTCCAAACCTCCGTCTAGATTGCCATCTTCACCATTCGACCCCACGATCAGATAAGCTTGATATGAAATGACAATACATCTGAAGAGCTGACCAGTTATCAAACTTCATCTCATCAGTGAAAAACAATTTGAAATCGCTAAGTTGGAGTGCTTCGTCTTTGTAAGCAATCTCATAGAAGTAGATATTCCCACTGGTTCCTTGAAAATTTATAGATAAGGACTTGTGACAACCATTCATAATAGTCAGAAAGGGCATTAGAAAGCACCGAAATCACTAGAAATATGTAGCGAACGTGAGTTTGAGGATTAATACACAGACAAGGTACGATAGAGAAAGTCTTGACACATGATCTGTCATGATATATGAATAGTAATACGTGGATATTGAATATAGAAAGAATCCACTTAGGTGACTACCTTCTGCCACAAAGATATGAATGTTGGGAATCATCACCAGTTAATATAATATGCACCTAGCAATGAAGCTAAACCCTCCAATCTTCGCTCTTCCGAACTCCAATCTACAAACCATTCCACCATTCCGTCCTCTCTACCTCAAATGTTGCTTTCAATTCACCAGTCAACTCGCTGGTATTACCCACAAGAACATCATATGCATCCTTCTCTACAACCCAAGCCTCTCTAACTTCATCCCAAAATGCCGCCGCATATTTAACTTCAATCTCAACCTCCACCCTCTTCTCCTCTCCAGCCTCCAGAAATACTTTCTCAAATCCCTTCAATTCTTTATTTGGTCTGCGAATAGATGGGTTTTGTTGCTGGATATAGACTTGAACGACCTCTGCTCCTGAGACTTCTCCTGTATTCTTGACTTTCACCGAGATCTTGATCTTCTTATCGATTTTCTCGACATTTAGATCAGACATTGTGAATGTGGTATAGCTAAGTCCGTGGCCGAAGGGGAACAGCACAGGTAAATTTAGTGCCTCGTACCATCTATACCCCATATAAATGTCCTCACCATAGATGACCCTACCCCTCTCAGATCTAAAACTCAAAAAGGCTGGATTGTCTTCGATTCTCTTTGGGAACGATAGAGGCAACTTCGCCGAGGGATTAGTTTTACCAAAAATGACATCAGCGATAGCATTGCCAGTCTCGTTGCCTCCATACCAGGCTTGAAGAAGAGCAGGAGTTGTAGACAGAAAAGGTAAGGCGACGGGAGTGCCGGATTGAATTACAACGACGGTGTTGGGGTTGAGGGGGGTCAGAGTCGAGATCAATTTATTCATGTGCAATGGAAGACCAAAAATTTCCCGATCGGCTCCTTCACCTTCCCAGTCGGACTAAAAAGACTGTTAGAAATGTTCCTTGCATAAAAAGGAGACAACTCACGTTTAGACCGGCGCAAATGATTACTTGGTCAGCTTCTTTGGCCAGTTCTGCTGCACGCGCAATTTCCTCATCCGCATCAATGATTTTCGCGCCACCAAGTCGTATGGCTCCAGGACCAAATAGGACATTATTTCCTTTATCCAGCTTGCATGTTTGTGAACTGGCAAACTCAATTTTGAGATGGTAAGTTTGTCCTTTCTTTAGCGATACAACACCTCGCTCTTCAACCGTACCACAAGAGAAAAACATGGTTCCTCTGGTTTGTTTTGTTGTATTGTCGATGACTAGTTTGCCATCCACATACAGATTCGCAGTTCCGTATACTCCTAAGCCGAATTCAAATTCACAGTCCTCTTCGGCAGTCATAAATCCTTCAACATCAGCCCACCATAATTCATCCTTCAGCTTGGGACATTGATAATCCATCATTAAGAGTTCTGTCTTGGTGAGTATTAACTCATCCGCCAGCTCCCTATCTTCAGCTGTTGGGGGCTCGTTATATGCTCGAAAAGAAAACCCTTTTTCTCCCTTATCTGTCTTGAGAACTTGGTCCAGTAATGGGAGGTCCTTGTGTGCATAAGCTCCCACAGTGTAAGATGGAGTTGATTCCAGCTGTGCACTAATACCGTCAAACGGTGTGATAGCGTAGTATGCTGCCAGAGATGCTGAGCCGCCTCCATGAAATGTAGCGACTTTGGCATTGGGGCCGACAATAAAAGTCTATAGGGATTAGCTTGGAACTGGCGTGTAGTTGTAACTGGATATACTATTTTACCTTTTTATCTTTTCGGAATGGTAAAACGCTGCCCTCATTTTTCATCAACACAATTGAGTCACCTGCAATCTCTCTGAGAAGAGCAGCTGTCTCTGGAGTATCGGCAGTCTTTTCCTCCGCATTTTCGGGAACATTCGCGTCCGCAGCACGGTTGACAGTATTGAGCACGTTCCTGGCTCGTTCGTCAAGAATATGTTGAGGTACCTTTCCAGTGCTAACAGCCTGTATTAACATTGGACCCCTCCACTTAGTTGAACCTGGCATTTCCAAATCTAAACCAGCGTTGATAGCACCCGTAGTTGAGTATGTGCCCCACCAGTCACTCATGACACACCCACTCCAGCCCCATTCTCCACGCAAAATATCTTTGAGGATCCTTGGATTTTCACTCACGTGAGTCCCATTAATTTTGTTATAGGCACTCATGAATAATGCCGGCTTCGAGTCCCTGATCACCAATTGAAATGGTAGTAGATATATCTCTCTTAATGCCCTCTCAGTGATTATAACATTAACACCATTCCTATTATGCTCCTGATCGTTACAAACAAAATGTTTGATTGTAGCTTGAACGCCGGTCTCTTGAATACCATTAACGAGAGCAGCAGCGCCTATTCCCGATAAAACAGGATCTTCACTGAAAGATTCGAAACCACGGCCCCCTAAAGGTGATCTTTGCATATTGATGGTGGGCCCAAGAATCACATGTGCACCTTTTGCTTTCGCTTCTTCCCCCATCAAAACACCTGCACGATGAAGGAGTTTAGTGTCCCATGTTGCAGCAAGAGCAGTGCCGCAAGGAAAACAAGCTGCTGTGATACCGTTAAAGAACCGAGTACCACGTACACCATTGGGACCGTCTGACACTCGAATCGAAGGCACATTGTACTTGGGGATGGCGGCGGTATGCCACCAATCAGTACCTAGGTATTGTTAGATATCGTGACTCTAAGAATGGTAGGGTTGCTGGATATATGCACCTGCTAACAAAGAAACCTTTTCCATATTGTTAAGCTTTGAAAGCACATCCTCAACATCGAATTTGTTTGTCATTATGAGATATCAAGATCTGATATTCAGTATTGGAAGTGACTCGAGTGATTTGATCAAATTTGAAGACTGAAGAGACTGAGAAACAATTAGATATATGATGATCGGTGGAAAGAGTACATGTGTCCGCACTCAAATTTGGAAGGAAGCTTCCTATGTGCTTATGGGATGTCGGCCCTGCATCACGCTTGTTCACGCTTGTTCAAGCTTGTCTGTCCTCATCCGTCACATCATCGATTCATCGATTTAACCGCTCTTGCCAATATTCCACAACAGATATTCCTGTTACTATTGGCGTATCAAAAGGCTTCCTTCCTGGTTCCAATTTGTTAGATAGTCCAAGTAACGGGTAATATTCGGGCGCGGAGTTTCTTCGGAGAAAATAATGAAGTGTAAATGCGGAAGTGTACGTTCCATGTGGAAATCAAAGCCGGCTCGAGGCCGGGAAGTCATGTTTGAGGTGAATGATCAACACACAAGTTCTAATTTGTGGGTCAATAGAAGATGTCAGTCAGTCAAAAATGTGGTTTGACTTTCGGAGTCAAAGTTATGCGGCAGGTGCGGGTAGGATGTTCCGCTCCTTATCGGCATTCGATAGGCCGAGCCACGCGTTGGGCCTTGGCATGGCTCTTCAGTCAACATGAATTGTGCCGTTAGAATTAACTCTACTAAAGATCATGAGCCATGATGGGATGCAATGTAGTGCTTGTTGTATCTAGAAATGCGACTGGACAAGCAAAATGGACACAGTAATGTGAGTCAGATCCATCACATCCATTCGACCCGAAATATCGTTTGTCCATGAAGGGGACGCGGCAAAACATGGTATATTCGTTCATTATATCATAACCAGGCTCTACAATCATGAACTCAATCGCTACCAAAACTCCATACTGACCTCATTCATGTGACATGAATAAACTGCCAAATTTTAATGTCTGACCATTCAATACCCTGGATCTTCTCGACCAAACAATCAACAACAAAAAACCATAGCGCTCGTTTCGCCTAGATACACGAGTGTCTTCATATTCGCGTTTAAGCCATTGTTGCAGTAGCCGCCCGCTGTCCTCTCTCGGAGTTCCTGTTCCTCCTTCCGCCGCCAGGTCTTGCAAGTGTATACTTCGCAAAAGCACGGGCGAGTGCTTTCTTGCAACTTATCTTTTGACTCCCAACGAAAGAATCAATCGTAACAGCAATCGCTCGATCAATATCCTGCGCAGAGACATACTCAGAAAGTCGCATTCGACAGAATGCTTCACTGATACGCATGATGGCTTCAAGATGGCGAACCTAAAGCCTATGTTAGCAATGTAGAGCGGGATGGGAGATTGCATTTACTTACTGTGATAGGATAAGCTCCGGTCGCTAATGATTCTCTTCTCATATCTGCAAAGAGCTTGGAAACTTTCTCTTCGTCGATATTGTATAGCTTTGGACTGCATCTTTCTCTAGCATAAAGAATATATTTTCGAAGTAATTCTTGCTTGATCTCGCCTTCTTGTTTTGGCTCGCCACCATTGATAGCACTATCGCGAATTTCAGCGTCATGCTCTGTTTCCATGGAGGCTTGATTTTCATCCGTAGGTTGGCTTCCTGGATGAGAACGGCCGTGAGAACCCACGACGAATCTGGCAAGTCTTTCATCTTCTGCCGGATCGACAGTATCGCGAACAACGCATAGAATGTCAAAACGAGACAAGATTGGCTCGGTAAGCTCAACATTTTGTGAGAAGGGGATTGTTGAATTGTATCGTCCACCAATTGGATTTGCCGCCGCAATAATACCGCATCGAGCCTGGAGTGTTGTGACAATACCAGCTTTAGAGATGGAAATAGTTTGTTGTTCCATAGCTTCGTGAATGGATGTTCGATCTTGATCGTTCATCTTATCAAACTCATCGATGAGACATGTTCCTCTATCTGCAAGCACCAAAGCGCCACCTTCCAAGGTCCACTCACTAGTAAGAGGATCTTTACGTACACTTGCTGTGAGACCAACAGCACTAGCTCCTTGACCAGTAGCAAAGACGGCTCTGTGAGCGGTCTTTTCTACATACTTTAGAACTTGGGATTTTGCTGTTCCAGGATCTCCAAGAAGTAGTACATTGATATCACCACGGATATGATGCTTTCCTTGAGCGACTTTGGCAACTCCACCCATGAGTGACAGAGCCACGGCTGTTTTGATATCAGTATGGCCATAAATACTTGGAGCAATCGAATTAATAATTTTATCCACAATTTGAGGATCCCGAGAAAGTGCGCGAATCTCATGCTCGTCTTCTTCTGTGAGTCTGAATCCAGCAAGTTGATCGTGAGATTTGACAACATTGTTGGCCTCTAATATTGTTGCAAATACAGGGAAACCATTCCGATTGTTCAATTGAGCATCGTAGTTATTACGGTAAACACCCGTGACTTCAATCTCCTCGCCGGGCTTGGCTTTGTCGATAAGATCCCAAAGAAGAATAACTTCACGATGACGGGGCAGACGGCCAGCAGGAACAGTCCCGGGGGATTCTTGGAGGGTCAACTTTTGATAATTGCGATAGACAGTTTTCTCTGAGTTGAGGTTGAAAGGACCACGAGATTGACAATTTGCACAGAAAGAAATCTTAACTTCGACATTAGACTCTTGTTGGAAAGGACCAAGTCTTGTATGACATTTAGAACAGTCGAACATGACATATTTCAATTGGGGAAATACACCACTGCGGCGAGTAACCACACCACTGACTCTAACAAGACAATTTAAATGTGTTTGGCGTAGTTGTCGTAAAGTATAATGAACTGGTAAATCGGTAATTCGAACGTGAATCTCGGAATGAATTTGTTGATAATCGTTGTAATGCAAAAGGGTCACCTCCATAGCAACTTCATCGAATAATTGAAGCATCTCGCCCGGAGCATTGGCCAAGAAATATGCAAGAATGGCCTTTGATGCGGATAAGTGGTCATATGAAACCTCTAATGATTCTGCGTTGATCTCTCCTAGTGTCTTGATGCGGCTACCATAAACAGAAACTCCATGGTCATCAGTGTATTCGGTAAGAAAAGCTTTGAATTCTCTTCGAATAGTTCTTTGAACGGATGGTGTAGCAATCCACTCGACTAGACTGGATGACTTGACGTCCTGTAGAGTCTCAAGAGACAACTCTTCTTCCATAATATCCTCTTGCATGTCTTCATCTTCGTCTTCATCATAGTGATGGCGTCTACGTCTGGGTTGGTTCATTAAATCCAAGTCTCCGTCTTCATCTTCATCTTGCAAGAAAGCAGCTGGCATACGACGCTGTCTAGCGAGCTCTCTATCACGGCGATTCAATCTGGCTTCGAGTTGTCTTCTGGCAGCAGCGTCGAGTTCATCGTATTCCCCTTCGTCGTCAATATCCGCACCCTGGTAATTTGTATCGTCCCGGGCATTGTAATCTCGTTCATAATTGCCAGCGAAGAGATCAATTCCATCCTCATCTTCTGCCATCTCATCTGCATCATCGATGTCGACAGCGATCTCAACATCATCTTCTATCTCGTCATCATCCTCGTCTTCGACACCGTGCCGGATTGGTGCTGGTGGGGAGGATCTGAAATCTCCGGGTGGGCTAGAAGGTGCGGCACCACCTGGCAAATCATCATCTTCGGGCTCTCTGGAGCGCTTGCGACGATTTCGACCCCCATCGACACCGCGGTTGGCTGATGACATGTTATTCCGCAGAGGGGAGCTATTGGGTGCAAAGGTCAATAGAATTCAGGGGTAAACAATGATCCAGAGCTGTGGATGTTATGCTTAAGGTAACAAATAGTTCTCACCTCATTGTATATTAAAAGACTAATGTCTTGTGAAGTTTTTGAAAAAAACGTTACAAGTAAAGTCAAATGAGTGCGGGTTGTTAATTGTGCTGAAGTTCACTTTGAGCAAAGTCGAAGTGCTTGCATAAATTAATGGTAGGGGAAAACACGTAAAATCTGCCATCCGTACGCGACGCGGCAAGCTAAACCCATCGCAAAGCGGAGCGCGTAAAGTGGTTTTTGGCGTTTTGGCGGCCGCATCATTGCGACAAACAATCTCTACTTGATAATTCAATTAATAACATACCTTTTTCAAATTTTCTTGTATTCAGCATCTCAAGTCAATAATGGAATCTGCACCAGATGCTCAGTCGAATGAGGCCTCTGTGAATCAAATCGGTGGCGCCTCAAGAAGTCATAGTTTCTCTTCTCAGAAGTCGAACGATTCACACACAGCAGCTGAGTATGCGATTTCCATTCCTACTGGTATTCGCGATTGAATTATATGCTCATATATACATCAGATTCATTAGCACGCAACTGAAGCTCGAAGCGGAAGCACGCGAAGCATTGCCATATGTAATTACAGAGTTCTTTTCACATGCTTGAAACTTTTACTGATTGGCTTGAATAGAGCATCGATACCTGCACAAAGCCTCTTGGATCTCTTCGACAAATTCTGTTTGCTTGTTTAACATGCAATCCTGCTCCACCTAACGTATCTGATCCTTATAAACCCGCTGGCGTCTGTTATTCCTGTTCCATACAATGTCATGGCGAGCACACTCTCGTGGAACTATTTAATAAACGAAACTTTACTTGCGATTGCGGCACGACACGTTTTCTAGCAACTTCGCCTTGTAGCTTGCGCATCAATTCAGACACAAATACAAAGGGCAATGTACATTCAGAAACTCCAGAACTGAAAAACAAATATAATCACAATTTCAGAAATCGATTTTGTGGTTGCGGATGCGACTATGATGCTTATAAAGAGAAGGGCACGATGTTTCAATGCTTGGGTCTAGGTGGTGCTGATGAAGGTGGCTGTGGCGAGGATTGGTGGCATCCTGGGTGCATTACAGGTATAGGGCCAAACTGGTACGAGAGTATCAGTAATAAAGGCTCGCCAAAGAAGTCCAAGCAAAACAAAGAAGGCACGTTGGAATCTATTACAGAAGTTGCAGGATCATCTGCAGTTGAACCAATCAAAGATGGAACGAAGGAGAAGTCAAGTGAAGTCGAGGCACCGACATCTGATGCACCGATCGACCAAGAAGAAGACGAAGAGGAGGAGGAAGAGGACCCACCCCTACCCCCAGGATTTCCCAACGAAGACGATTTTGAAGGATTTATCTGCTACAAATGTGTCGATGCAAATCCATGGATCAAAAGATACGCTGGTGCACCGGGTTTCCTCTCTCCTGTTTTCAAGAGAAGTGCAGCTCCTTCTCCTGAAAGTGAGATTCCTCTCAAGTCTACAAATTCTCTCGCGCCGTCGATCTCAGAATCTAGGAAGCGCAAATCA
Source organism: Botrytis aclada (assembly GCA_014898285.1). Classification (NCBI taxonomy): domain Eukaryota; kingdom Fungi; phylum Ascomycota; class Leotiomycetes; order Helotiales; family Sclerotiniaceae; genus Botrytis; species Botrytis aclada. The sequence continues at coordinate 2,835,302 of RCSV01000008.1, forward strand.
GATGATGACAATATTTCGACCTGTTCTTCAGCTTCGAAGCGAATCAAGAGTGAAGAAGGAGAGAGGCCAATGGACAAAGGTTCTATTAGCAACGATGATGGCGTATCTGCAGCATGCAAATTGAAGGCATTGCCAAAAGCACTCGATGGTCAAATCTCATTATTCTTCACATTCGACTTTCGTGATCACCTCTGTCATTGTTCAGACTGCTTCCCAGAACTAGCAAAACATCCACAGCTTCTCGAAGAGGAAGAGACCTATGAGCCCCCAGTATCAGAAGACGGAGATGAAGGTGGAAGCACAGTCGGTAGCGGGAGCATATATGATCGTGGCGAAAGTGCTCTCAAAAATGTTGATCGTGTTCGAGCGATTGAGGGTGTAATGGCATACAATAATTTGAAGGATAAACTCAAACCATTTTTCCAAAAATTCGCAGAAAGTGGTCAAGCTATCAGCGCAGATGATATCAAAGAACATTTCGCGAAGATGAGGGGTGATGAGCAGGCTATCAAGGATGCTGGTGAAGGGGCCAAGGCGGATGACAATAAGAAGGAGCAAAGTGGCTATTGATTGACGGATCATGATATCTGTTTTAATAGTGTAAGATAGGGAGAATGATCTTTAATGAACTGTTATGAATTATTAATAATAAACTTCTATTCAATTGAATATTCCTTTTGAATAAATCCATTGATACTACTTCTCAATAACGTTACATCAAGTCGCGTCACAGCATCTTCTTAAGAATTCTTAGATTAATCTGCTATCATTCAATTATCGCATATCCAAGAGTACGTCGACTTCACCATCCGGAGAATATGTGGAGAGCAAAGAAGCTACGGAAATGCAAGACGGGGTAAAGAAGGCGGTAGATCCGTCTCAAGATGACTTGGCAAACATGATATCGCGTAAGACTTTATGTCAGTCACAAGAAGAATCGGTGGCTGCAGAAAAACCCGATTTATACGATCTCGGAGAACCTCAAACAGGGAGCATGAGACCAGTTCAAGCTCGATAAAGGTATACTAGATGCTCGGTATAGTTGAGGGTCAGATAGATCAAAGAACTACACGGATTTGAAATTTCACACGTCCGAGATTCTCTACCTTTCTCCAGCGACATCGTATGAAACACTCAAGGAAGCATGGAAATTGCTGAGAAATGCCCAAGATTACACGAAAGATCTATCCATCCTGATGGCCGTGGACATGAAAAACAGTATGAATGTAACTGCGTGGAAAGAGGAAGAGCAGTCTAAAGTGCAGGAGGCGCTTGCTCGGAGGCGGATGATGGCTATTGAGGCGTGAAGGTCTGAGCAGGGTATGATTCAAAGTAGGGGAATTATGGATGGAATGAGGCCAGAGGATAGGGATGCCTAATTCAAATTGGAGGAAGTGAGGTATGACTGAGTTTCAATTGCGTGTTAAAAACACAAGATAATCGAGTTCCAATAATTGTTAATCCGTAATGAATACATACATTTCTACTGAGATTGATATTAAACGAAGGCAATTGTTAACCAGTGTGCCACAATCCTAGAAACAATTGAATGGTAGTAATTCCATTAACAAGATGTTGTAATCTTACATCAATAACACAAGCAACTTTATATATACATTATTTTGACGGATCCAAAACACAATCTAGCCCTAAGGAAATTTCTTTGATATGAGGAAGCAGAACTAGTTCGCCAGACTCATGGGTGAATAGTCTTGGGGGATTTTGCGATAAAACTTGACGTTCACGGGATAACCTAGTATTTTGTCGCGAAGCCATTTCGATGACATTAAGCCACTCTGTATCTCTACCGACGGGATGATCAATACTGTTGTTATCGGCCCAAGCAGATACGCGATTTCGAAGTCCTGGATCCTTTGCTGTAGGTGGTTTTCCAATGTGTGTAACTTTTAATATTTCATTGAAACGGTGCTTCCATTGAGAATTATGGCTTGGAAGACGGGCTTCTCGGTTCTCGTCGGAGACTTTTTCTCGCTCGTCTATTTTGTATGTTAGAGTAACTTTATAAAACATATATTAAGATACTCACCCAAATAACCCTCAAGCGCAGCAATTATGGGAAGGATTAGGAGAATACAAGCAACGAATTGACCGAATGTCCATGCATTTTGTTGTTCGATGAAGTCTTCGGTAGTTTCTAAACCCGGATATCGGGTTATGTCCCTGAATACAAGCGCACGTCTAACGCCAAAACCCAGTCCGAGTAGGATTGGAGGAATAGGTATTACCCAAAACGATACAATTACCGTCTGAAACGCGTAAGCTAGCCACAGACACAATTTCTCGCGATCAGTGATGCAGAGAATTTTTAAGCACCGGCTATAAATGAAAAGACTGAAGCCATTGCGAATGCACTGTGGGATGCATTGGAGAAATGCTTGGAAGAAAAGGAAGGCCAAGGTAGCGATACGAAGTTGATGGTCATAACCGTGATATGGAAATTGGGCTGCACATCTTGCCAGACAAGCTGCTGCTTCACCAGATACATGCTCGCTGTTGTACGATCTGTACATACCAGCGGTGTTTCCAAAGCTTCTTGCTCGAGTTTGTGCGAAGATGAAAAGTATGAAGTTGCCGATGTATCCACAAAATCTAATTCCTGCCAATACGTGGTTTTGTAAAAAATGATCACCCATGGAAACGAAAGCTACTGTGTGTGTAAAGCTAGAGAACCAAGCTAGATACACGATTATGTTGTAATGATAGGCGCTGATCGTATGGAAATTGTAAAGTCCGGCTATCATGACAGCGGAACTTGTCACTAGTTGTTGATCCGCAAGCGAAAGGATAAGGGGAGTCACGGCCGCGTTTATAAGCCTATATCTAGGCATGTTCGGTTTGTTGGAATATCGGAGAAGGATCCATCGTCTGTAGAATCGTATCTTCTCCTTGGCCGCGTGATACAAATTCGCTGCTGTACCTTTAGTAGATTGGTGATCAAAATCGTGATATTCCGGCTTTGCATGTTCGGCATATTCGTGAGAATGAAGTGCAAGTTGGCATGGGAGACGTATGACTGCGGCCGACAGTGTTAAAAGCGCCGTGGCAAGGAAGGAAATATAAATCTGCCTGTAGATTAGAAACACCGTCGGGTACATTCAATTATTAATATTTTGAGTGAAACATACGCCGACTCCTTCAATCTCAATGTCAGCTGAGAGTGGACCGCAGTTATCTGGAAAATTGGAGCATTCATTATTATCAAGAGAAATGCTCATGATTTTCAATTCAGTATCGATTTGGAATTAGTTTCTGACTTCAGACAACCAGAGAATGAGCAGAAATCGATTTGATACATGTAGCGGAGCATATTCAGATGACGGTATATTAAGAGAAGAAGGAGCAAATATAACCATAGCTTTGGACTATGTTAAAAACAATGATAATGTACTTATAAGGGTAAAGCAACTGCGAACAGAATTGCATCTTTATTCATCGCACTTGCTTTGAAATAGGACCTCGCTCCGAAATGACTTAGGGAACTACAAATAATGCACATGGTTCAAGAAGAGTACAAAGTGAGATAACCTGGGTTCGGTAGGTTACGATGAAAGGTAATCGACCAAATCACAAGAATCGAGACAACTTTGACTTCACATTGGTTAGCTTCGAGGTCGATGGCAAACCGGCGTCTTCAACCAATTTTGCCAGTTGATCAAGAAGAGGACAAGCAATGAGAGTAAAGGGATACATATAGCAATGCAGCCACATCCGGAAAGATTGTGTTTATATCTTCAGTATCTTGAAGCCATGCGCTGTTCAGTCAGTGATTTATATTTTCCATACGTCGCTTGGGGACAGGGGAGCTCAGACGTCGGCGCCTCCACCAATCACAACAACGCCGATTCAGGACACCCACACTAATCGAGTATGGGACTAGTATGGCATAATGATAGTGACCGCTTTGAATCCTTGACGTTGATAGGTTATCGGGAATTCTGACGGTTGTGCGATAAAATCTAGAGAATTGTTTGATTTTCTCAATATTCAAAAAGAAATCAATGAATTCTTGAGCCATGTTGTTGGTATGTATGATTTGCTTTGAGACATTTTCTTTCGCTTATTGTTGCTTTGCTAGAGAATTGGTCCAAAGGGCCTGCGAGTCAGGGCTTCCCGTCCTTTACACGAATTGGGAGCTCTCCGCGGGGGCTATCGTGCATATACGGCGACGGCGAGACGTTGGCAAGATGTATTTCACTCGCAGACCGAAGATCCAAACTCCTCGGCTATTCTATCTTCCTTAAAAACTACACCTCGTGTTGCGCAGACACTCACGGAGAAAATTGTTCAACGATATTCTCTTGGACTTGCGAAGGATAAGGTTGTGAAGTCTGGAGGTATGAAATCAACATTTTACACTACAAGATTCGGAAGACCTATGTCCGCCGGATTCATTTGCTATTGAATGAACTTTAAGTATGTATACATGCTAATATTTTCACAGATTATGTTACCCTCTCACCCCATTACTGCATGACCCATGAGTGAGTCAACATATCCAGAGCCGCTACTCATCAATTCTAATGATATCTAGCAATTCTTGGCCTGTCGCAACCAAATTCATGTCCATTGGTGCAACCAAAATTCACAATACTAACCAAATTGTTTGCACTCTTGATCATGATGTCCAAAACAAAAGTGAAACGAATCTTAAGAAATACAAACAAATTGAGGAATTTGCACGCCAGCAAGGGGTGGACTTTTACCCCGCTGGACGAGGAATTGGACATCAGATTATGGTAGAGGAAGGATATGCTTGGCCTGGAACTGTCACTGTCGCTTCAGACAGTCACAGTAACATGTATGGTGGTATTGGATGCTTGGGCACACCTATGGTACGAACAGATGCCGCAAGTATCTGGGCCACAGGCCGAACCTGGTGGCAGATTCCACCAATTGCTAAAGTCACCCTCACTGGGGTTTTGCCAATCGGAGTTACAGGGAAAGATGTCATTGTTGCCCTTTGCGGTCTATTCAACAGTGACGACGTTCTCAATCACGCCATCGAATTCACGGGATCGGAACAAACAATGCGCAGTTTACCTATCGATGATAGACTAACCATTGCAAACATGACAACAGAATGGGGTGCTCTATCGGGTTTGTTCCCAATTGATTCGGTCCTCGAGAAATGGTTGAGATATAAGGCTACCACAAGTGCAATGTTTGCCCCAAAGAACGGCAAAGAACCACGATTCACACATGCTCGCATTGACGACTTGGTCCAAAACCAACTTGTAGCAGATAAGGGAGCAACGTACGCCAAATCTTTGTACCTCAACCTTTCGACTCTCTCTCCTTATGTTGCTGGTCCTAACAGTGTCAAAATCGCCACTCCCATCCGCGATTTGGAAGCTCAAAAGATCAAACTCAACAAGGCATACCTCGTATCATGTACCAACTCTCGTGCTTCCGATCTTGCTGCTGCTGCCAAGGTTTTCAAGGACGCTGCTGAGTCTTCTCCCGATAAGACTATTCCCAAAATTCCCGAAGGTGTCAATTTCTACATCGCTGCTGCTTCCATTCCCGAGCAAGAACTTGCCGAGGAAGCAGGTGACTGGCAAGCACTTCTCGCAGCTGGTGCACAACCCTTGCCATCAGGATGTGGCCCATGTATCGGACTCGGTACTGGTTTATTAGAACCAGGTGAGGTTGGTATTAGCGCAAGTAACCGAAATTTCAAGGGACGCATGGGATCGACCGACGCAAAGGCATATCTGGCTAGTCCCGAGGTTGTCGCTGCCAGTGCTCTTAAGGGCTATATTTCGGGTCCCGGATGGTATCAGCCACCTATCGGTGTGAACAAGGTTGTTCTTGGGGAAGGTAATGGAAACGTCGAAGAAGATAAAGCTATCAGCATCGAGGAAGCACTTGAAAAACTTATCTCACAAGCAGAGTCAATCGTTGATGGAGCTGAGTCTAGTCTTTTTGGTACTTCCTCAAAGCCCGAGGAAACTGATTCCGAATCATTAACAGAGATTCTTCCTGGTTTCCCAGAAAAGGTTGAGGGTGAGATTGTTTTCTGTGACGCTGATAACGTCAACACAGATGCTATCTATCCAGGCAAATACACCTACCAAGATGGTGTTTCGGTTGAGAAGATGGCTGAAGTATGCATGGAGAACTACGATAAAGAATTCCGCACGATCGCTCGTGAAGGTGATATCCTAGTCTCCGGCTTTAACTTCGGATGTGGCAGTTCTAGAGAACAGGCTGCTACTGCCATCCTCGCCAAGAAGATCCCCATGGTAGTTGCTGGAAGCTTTGGAAACATTTTCTCCAGGAACAGCATTAACAATGCTTTGATGGGAGTTGAGGTTCCAAGATTAGTACAAAGACTCAGGGAGCACTTTGCTGGATCTGCCCCAGTGCCAAAGAAAGAAGTCACAGAGCCAAGTGAGAATAACGAAAGTCTTGACTCGCCAAAGCCAGCTGAACAAGCTGTGCCACAAGGAGAGAAGATCCTTACTAGAAGAACTGGCTGGAAGTTTGTATGGGATGTTAGAAGAAGCAAGGTGGAGGTACAGGAAGGCGAGGGTGGGGAAAAGTGGAGTCAGAAGGTTGGAGAGCTACCACCCAATGTGCAAGAAATTATTGCCAGAGGAGGTTTGGAAAAATGGGTCAAGGGAGAGCTTGCGAAGAACTAAAAAAGGATTCTCTTGAATGAGATATAGATCTGTAAATGCCATGTACACTTGTTGACTGATGAATGAAATATATCAAAATATCCCAGTCAGAGCTGGCTGATCACTCATAAAACGAAAATATTGGAATCGAATCAACAGGCAGAAATACCCCACAAGGTATATAAAAGTGAATGAAACGAAACTCAGGCTTTGGGTAGTAGAATCAAAGACATACCTAGACCCAGTGAAGATTGCGATTTCTTCAAAATGAAAGTGCCCAGGCAGTTGTATCCACGCTCCACAGTTCAGCGTCGCGACAGTGAATGTGGAGTTTAAAGCAATGCGGTGAATCCTAAAGCAATATTTTCTACCGTTGAGTTGAAGCAAGTAATGACTGAGAGGCCGGATCCTCAAATTTCTTTATTTCTTTTACAGCCCAAGACTTCTCAATCAATTCCCTTCCGTTCTTGATTCTGTCTCTCCATAAACATTCTCCAGAGGTTCAGATTAGGGAACGTCTCTTCGAGAAAATTCAAACAACAGTCATCATGTCTTTTCCGTGGTGGATTGCTCTGCTTTTGCTGCTTGGATGTGCAATTGGTCAAATCAATATTGAGACCCTGGTTCCAGAAACCTTGGTAACTTTATCAGCATCAGACGATGCTCCAACCACAACCGCAATCCAGAGTCTGGTTCCCCTCCTGGTTGATACTTCTACAGCGCCCAGTTCTCCATCCACAACAGAGGTTCAGTTTCCGCTTTCTTTGACACAAACATTGCTCAGTTTTAGTGGAAATGATTCTCAAGCTACTTCAACCACTTCCAACCCAAGCAAAGTTCAGACTTCAGTCTCGCCTTTGAGTACGCAAGCTTCCCCCAAGGAAACAGGATTCAGCACACCAGAGCAGTTCAAGATCCAGATTCTCAACGCCCAAAATTGGTATAGAGCTGCACATGGAGCATTACCTCTTACCTGGAATGATACTCTAGCTGATTCCAGTTCGGAATGGGTTGCAGGATGTGTCTGGGATCTTGAGGTATGTTTTTCTTTGACACGGCGCATCTATATCCTATGTCGCATTCAGAATTCAGCTAATACACTGACTTACACTTGGATTCACAGTCAACTCCTGGCATAGGAAAATCATTTGTATCTGTCATACCCACCAGTGTCTTCGGAATCGTCAACTACTTGGGGTTGGAACGCCAGTTCTATAATTGGTCAGAACCAGGACCAACTAATTCTACCAAGCAATTTACGCAGATGGTATGGAAAGGCACGACGTCCGTTGGATGTGCTTGGAATAATTGTCGTAAGTTCTTCTGCTTAGTTCGGATCACGTTGCAGTAAATGTTCTCTACTTCTATGCTTGAAACCTAAAATTCAACTACCTAGTCGAGAGCAAGAATGATAGACTAACATAAACTCCCATCCTAGCACCCGGATCATCACCAGACCCCGCTACACCAGGAGTTTCCCTGTTTCTACTATGTCAATACTATCCCAAAGGCAACCAGGGAACTACCACAGACTGGAAGAATAATGTGGGAGAGCTGGAGACTGGAAGTCTGGGGGAAGGCGTTATTGCTGCTAATGGGCTTGGGCTGAGTAGTCCAACGACTGCAACTACTGCAATTGTTGGAACAGTCGGGGACAGTGCATCAAGTACAACAAGTAGTCATTCCACAGCAGCCACTGGAAAAGACGTTCAAAGTCGGGCCAATAAAGTGGATCACTGTCTGTTAATGATGGTTATCAGCTCGGCTATTGTCATTGGTTCAGTTATCTGATGTCCTTTCGCTTTGGCATCTCTGCTCTTCGTTGTTCGGTTCACAGATGCAAAGCCCGCATCGGATATCCCAGCTTACTGAACGAAAACCGATGGCATGGACTTGATATCCGGGATGACCAATACGCGCACTGTTTAATAGCTATCACCCGCTGGCAAAGTCTGTGTTTGTTAGTCCACCTACACAATTTTAAACCTCGACGCCAGAGGTTTAAATTAATACAGAAGTAAATTCAATACTAAACCACATGTATGGAATAGAACGGAAGTCTCGTTAGTGACAATGAAGCTCGGTTCAAATGGCGTCTTTCCTTCTGCTCCCTCACATGTAACGCAACACTCACGACTTCAAGTACTCTTCAGTCTTTGGTAAAGAAGCTGGATTGTGCATGATGTAATCTACCCTAGCTAATGGGGATACGATACACAATAGCGTGAAAGGGATTGACATCCTTCTTCTTATTGATACTTAGACGGACGACATAATTTATTATCTCTACCGCGGTGACGATATCACATAGATATAACAGATTCTGCTCATATGGCGTGGATAGATACTGTATGATTTAGATGTTCTTTGAAAACTGGTCGCACACTTCTCTTTCCTGTTGAAATGCTAAAGCTTGAGCCTCTATTTCATATTTTTTACGTTGAATGCGAGTTTATGGTTGAGAATTCAGACACTTGAACTTTTCACTTGAAATGTCTCAGTACGAAGTCGAATTTGGCCTTCGGAGCTTCACCCACATGTACCAACGAGTTAGCTTGACACCTATGATATATGAGCATCTTCCGTCAGGAAACTCAAAGGATAGTTTTCACTACAGTTCACAATGGGCGGATAATGTCGGGGAAAGTAATACTAATATATGCAGATCAATGTCGATAATTTTGTTGATTCATTGCTATTAACTTTTGCTGACCACTACTTAATGTATCCTATGATTGAGCTTCGCTACAATGTCAATTTCCTTCACAGTAGTAAAATAAGTAAATCCTCAATCGGACACTTCGTTCCCCAACGTATGGAAAGAAGTCTCAGGACTGGATGTGCAAAAGGAGATCCGACACCATTCCATCCTAGCTCCATCATAAATAACTCCCATTGCAATTTGAGACCACTGTCGTGGAATCATTATCCATCCCATTTTATCTCAATCAGCAAACCATCTGCATTCCCCTAGAATCCCAAATAATTATTTCCGACCTCGACGGCCTTTTCAACGCCAGCTCCCTTTTCATTTTCAACAACAAATTTGCTCAGGCCCATAGCTCTCAATCCCTCTTCACCAGTCCAAGACTCAACTTCTTCGAGACCTGGTCGACCAATGTGCTCGCTCTCGCCCTTTCCACCTGGAAAATCTGGGCCTGGAACGCCGGAGAGAAAGGTATCGCGTTGACGAGCAAGTGCTTCGGCATTGATGGGGGTGAGAGGGCAGGCTGGAATATAGAGAACGGAACTGTCAGATTTGCCACCGTGAGTTTTGTCCACGGCGTGAATCACTATAAAGTAATGAAATTAGTCTATGCAACTGTGCAAATGTGCAAATCTGACAAGATTCGGGAGATAAAAAACTTACTATCACAGTGCCAAGCAACGTAGTCACCTGGATTAATTTTTGGGATATGAACCATAGTATTCTTCAAATCCAGATGTGGGTGAAGTTTTTCGGTCATCTCTTGTCCATGACTTGGAGTAGCACCATGAAGGGCAGTGGTCATTTGATCAGTTGGGATCAATTTCCAATTATCGGGACTGAGGTATTCCGCAGTATATTCATCCTCCTTTCCCTCCGGCAACTCTTTAATGGGCTCAAAGAAAGGTCGAAGCAAGAAGTAAGCGGTGGTAAGCTTGATAAGTGGATTGACCTTCAACGTGCCTTCTCCAGGCGCAGTGTGAGACATGCTGAGCCAGGCTTGGAACATACGGAACATGGAGCAGCTTCCTCCACCATGATAGAGATCGCTAACAGCAGGTACACGTGATGAAGACTCGAAAGGATTAAATTCTTCCCACTTTCCTCGGAAGATGGCGTCATATACTCCATTGATACCGTAGCCATTGGGTTCCCAGCGTTCAACAGAACCGCCATCGGCGTGAGGACCGAGAGCAAAGATAGCGTCACCGGGTTGACGGATGCGGACACGGTCAGCGTAGGTGACTGGTTGAGAAAACGAAATGGGCGAGTTAGGATCGGCGGAATGCCAGAGGTTGAGCAGGAACTTTTGGGCAATGAACATGTTTGGATGACCACGAGCTTTAACTTGTGGTGGTGACCAGTAAAGCTCGTAGACTTGTGGATCATTGGCTGGGAAGCCTGCTTTTTGTCAGCTTTGTTCAACTCTGATCGCTTGTTTGATAACCAAGCGGAAGATTGTCAACCAAATTTGGGGTACATGGATAGATGAGGATTTAGAATGAAAACTGGAGATAACTTACCCTTAGTGCTAGGGTTCAACTTAACATACTCTTCGACTTCCTCCTTATAACGTCTTGCAGTTGTTTCATCCACGACACCTCTAATAACAAGTGCACCCTTATCTCTCATATCTTTCAACTGCTCCTCACTTACTTTCTTCTCAAGAACATCCTTGAAAGTCACACTTGGGATAATCTTTGGGCCCAACTCCGCGACTTTTCGATTTTGAACCGCAAGTTGTTCAATGAGGCGAGTGAAGGATGCTTGAACGGCCTCCTCGTGGCCGCGGATAAGGTTGCGCTTGATATCAGCAAAACGATCCGGAAGTGGTGTAGGCTTGGCGCCAGAGAGTGAGACGAAGACCGAAGAGATATCACCTTCTTCCTTGGGGTTTATGGCATTCATGGAAGACATGCTGATTGATTTAGCTTGTGTTGTGAGCGTGCGAGTTGTGAACTTGGGTTTGTGGTTGACAAGAGAGTATTTTTGAATGGTAAAGTTGGGTTTGTATTTAAGAAGAGAAGATGCTTGGCGGCATGAAGAGACGAGGCGCGTGTGAGACAACATGGAGGTGAATCCGAGTTTGTGACTACTTTTTAAGACCTAAATGAGTAGTGAATGCGCTCTATGCCGAGAACTGAGACTGAAAATCAGGTACAAAGAGATTTTAAGGTGAATGTCTCGATTAATTCGAAAACAACAGAAAATTTGGATGGATGCTTGCAATTTCTCGTCAATGAAAGTTTATGTAAAGATTATTTGGTCTATGGAATGAAACCTGAGAATCTTCTTAAATGTAAAAGATAGTTTTGGAACGTCAGTACAGTTCATGCAAATGGGTGAATCTCATACAGTACGAAGTTCTGGCGGCATGACCCAATCGAGAAGTCCGATGACCGCGGTGTGGCTGTGGTAGTGCGTATAATATTCAGGAACCACCCGTGCACAGACAACAAATGTTGATGGCGGGGTAGAATGAAATCGAATTTGGGAGGTTTGCCGGGCGACCCTCAAAATGAAGCTTTGGCATATGATTTGATAACGGTGACGATGATGACAATAGCTCGTGAAAACTCGCTTCGAACATGTGACGCTACAAATGTAGATTCACTGAGGCTTGAACCGCATCGGACCTCCTCATATATCACCCTGCTAATCTATCAAGCAGAAATGAGCCATGGTCAATTGTGAGTATAATGTCTCTCACTTTATTCATCCACTACTTCTAGGGCCGGAGCATTGAGATAGTTGCCCACCATGGTGTGTTTGATATCCCTATCAAAACATCTGAATTCAAGCAGCCAATAATGGGACAGCAAAAGCCGTAGCTACCCGAATCCGAGGTAGTGCAACAACTCAGTTATGTACGAAGCAAGTTCGTTCACTCGTGCCACAAAATTCCGATTATCATGTTGTGTTGCTGTAGGTAGTTACTAGTTTCTAACAGTGGTGCTGTATGAGACGAACTTCAGTAGCATGGGAGAGTACTTGATTGGCATTGGGAGAAAAGTCAATTGAGCTGTCGATGATAATTTTTGGACTGGGACAATAGGAGGCAAAATGCTTGTAACTACTTAGTTAGAAAGATTGGGTAACAAGCAACGGTCCATAAGGACGAGGTAAAGTCAATAGTATGTGCGTTTGGCTATTGATCGAACGTAACTTGAGCTCATGGTTTCCAAGTGGTGGAGTTCGTGACAAACAACCCAAGTTTGCCATGCCCCTTCAAGTAACGATTCCGGAAGATCCGGCTTTCAGCACAATGCATCGCTGAGGAATTTTGAGGAGGAAGAATCAATGGCAAGCCTCTGAGCTTTTCCTGGACTTCAAAACACCAACGCGGCTCTACTTACATACTTCAAGCGTCGGAATCAACAGCAGTGGGCAAATTGCGATACAAGCTATAGGACAAAGCCAGGCTTAGAAAGCACCTATTCAGCACCTTATGAGCGCTTCCACGAACTCAATTGACAGAAATCACACCGTACATAGCTCATGTATTCTGCCAATCCTGCAGCCGCGTTCTTCCGGACTCTTCATTTATTCGAATTCTTGCCCGCAAGAGTTCTGCTGAAGGCATGAGCCGTTGGCCCTACTAAACACCAAGATATCATATCAAGTTCCGTCCTCAATCAAATCTGGTGGTAAGTTGCTGTCACACTTTTAGAATATTTCATGCACATCGTGCAGATGTTTTAACGAATGCGAAAGGTTGAGATGTGGTATCGGCCTGCGTGTTTCGCGTAGGGAACAAAATTGCACCATTGTATATATTCCGATATCGAATGAGAAGGCGAACCTCATGTAGCCTCGATTAGATATCTGAGATCTATTTGCAGACTAAATGGCGTCAATGTGCGACACGCGGTTGTTGATGTCGCTCTAGGGGTCCTCGATTGTCGCGATGGTGAGATAGAAATGACTGAAGCGGCACGCCATGGCTGGAACACATTTGGTATTGCAGTCGATCACTTAGATGTTCGTATCCTATCAATGGAGGCGTTCACATTTCACAATCAAAAGTTCTTTCGAAATTCAATATTCCATTTTGGGATGAGGTTCGTTTCGCCCAGAATCCTCGGTCCGAGCCTGATTATGTAAGTATTTTTTCTGCATTGCATGATTGCACTTACCATTACCTACCTACGTTGGTATGCTCAGCTCAGCAACCATTGCAGCAGTCATCGGTCGTACAAAGTCTTTTTTCAAACCCCTTCCGGCGGGATGAATGAACCTTAAAAATGATTTGATAATCTACTCAGAACATGGAAGGATGCTATTAAGCCTTGTGTAAGATAATGTGGCTTTGGAATTCGATCTCTCTCTCAATAGACATTTAACCTCAAGGTACTATTTCCCTGTCAACTTTGAAGCAGAGCATCAATAAGAGTTCTATGAGCCTTGCATGTGTCTTCATAGAAAGATATATGTTGTGCCAAGAGCGAAACATATTTGGAGACTCCGCTCATGATTAAGGTGGACCTTCAACCTTTCCACATTTCTGTTGCCTATTACCGAAGAGATCCCCTGAGTCTTCATCGGAGGAACTGGCAGTCATACAGACTGGAAAGTTTGCTATATTCTCTTGTTGTGCAAGATCACAAGGGCATTCGAAAGGTTTACAAACCCTTTATTTCAAGGCTACTAGAAGAGCTTGGTCCCCTTTATTTTGCATTTGACCTTGGCCGTTGGACTTTCTCATCTATAAAACACAATAGGATGCGATCACCATAGACGCGCCTGTCTGCAACTACTTGGTTTGACGATCCCGGAAGAAGTTAAGTCCGCCAAACGAACCATCTCCGAGACTCCGAAAGGAATCGCACTCGCCACACTACACTCCGACACAATGTTTAAATTTGTAGCTTCCGATGGGACTGGATCCATCAAGAGGCAACAGGCGCAAAAGGCATGTGACTCCTGTAGAAAGCGGAAGAAACGATGTAACCATGGTAGCAATGCAACTTCAACAAATTCTTCGCCTGTAAGAGCGTCTAGCCAAGTCAACTCCGATGACCGGGTTCCTCAAGCAGCCAAACCACACACTGCAAGTATCCTCTCTTGTACCACAGATGCCGGATATCAAAGCACAACGTCTCATGAGGAGCCTGGCCATATCTCTCCTGTCGCATCAACTTTAGCAAGTAGTGATCAAGACCTCGAAGCTGCTAGGATATTGAGCGGTGGTACTCGTACTCAAGCGAACACGTCTCACTCCCAAGAACCTACTGTTGCTCAGTCTCGATTCATTGGGGATTTGAACCCAGAATCAGTTTTTTTGGCTGCTACCAGTCCAGATGCCATTCGTGGCGTATTGCCAGACAGCGTTGGAGTATACCTCTCTTCAACACTTGGGAAAAAGCCTCATCATTTCTCGAATTTACAACAGACAAGCTCCAATCTATTCTATGCATGTCCGCCTTTGGTCCGTAATGTTCTGGTGCCTCTTATAGAACAGGAGTGTCTATCGACGATGCCACCTATAACCCATCTTGAAGCGTTATCTCGGATATACTTTGAGAAGATTAACACCATCTTTCCAATCATCAATGAGACCATGTTCCGCAACCTAGGCCCTTCAGTCCCTTGTCGAGCTTTATTGGAACAAGCAATATGCTTGGCAGCATCCAAGAGTTTTGCTGCTGCGGAGCATCTTATACTAGATGAAGCAGGCCCGCCGATGACCTGCAAGGCCTTTGGCGAAAGGGTGTCCGGCGCAATGAGGTTGACTATTGAATTGGGTATTGTGACTGACAGAATTGTCCTGATTCAAGCCCTCTGTCTCCTCTCTCTATTCATCGATAATTCTAGCAGTGAAGATCTTGCATCTCAATTTTCAGGAAAAGCTACTCATTACCTTGAAGGCATGGGATTACATCTCGAAGGTCAGGTAGAAGATGCAAGTGCAAGGCTTCTATGTTGCGTTTATGCGTTAGATCGCATGAATGCTGCATTTCATGGCCGTCCTGTCTTGATGCATGAACGAGACATGAGGAGAGATCTCCACCAATGCTTTAATAAGCAAGAACCTTCCTTCCGCCTATTTCTGCAGGTAATATCATTACTTGACAATGTCATCGAGATATATCGACCTCTGAACCAATCAGAACAAGGTGGTATGGATGTTCGATTTCCTGCTTTTGAAGAGTTGGTTTCGGACTGTGCGGCTGCCCATATTGGTACTTCTTCTCTTGGTATGTTATCCTCTGACCGCTTTACTTCTCCTCTTGGAATATTCAATATCCTGGACTGTGGTCCAACAACCTGAGCTCTCTACATTTTTATTTCGTTCGAAATATTGAGTTCCTGTGAAATTTAGAATTGTCTTGAATGTTCTGAAATGGTTGGATTTTTCCTATCACATGAATGCTTAAAGCATTCGTTTTCAATCGATGCTGATCATTGAATGATACCCAAATCTCCACACCAAGTCTACCAGTTGGGGAAATCGAATTGCTCTACTTAATTTTCTCTCATGATTCTTGTTTGCTTTGATTGATATTTTACTCATACAGTGTCTAGCAACAATTGAAATCTTCTATCACAGCATCTCCATTGTTTCTCATCGATCCCATATTTGGGCTGAACCCAAGCGCTCCACACCCTCTTACCTTCGGCAAGCCCTTTCAACTAGCATTCTCTCATCGACTACTCCTCACGAGCTCCGGGACCAACTTGTTCTATTTCCTTTCGTGCCATACGCCGTATCGCTTTCTCTGAGCATTGCTTATCGAGAAATGCGCCACAACAAGCTACCTGTCCATCGGATGCGCGCTCGAGGTCAATTTCAAGCTAGTTGTAGGCTCTTGGAAGGCCTTGAAAGTCAATACTGCACTGCTGCTAATGCTGCAAATATGGGAAAGAAAATGCTCAGGGAAATCGATCGAGTATTTTCTACCGTCTCTTCGGAAAATAAAACTATGGCGCCACAGCAAGATGTCAGCAACACTACCGAGAATAGTTCAATGGTCAATGATCACAGTATATCAATGACAAATACTGAAAACCGTAAGTGCCACACTCTTCTTTTCTATATTATTTGCTTCCGCTTTGAGCATTCCCTCCCCAACACATTAGGCAGTTCAGCCGATTTACAGTTTCGCCCAAATTCACTGTTCGGAATCATTTTGATAAAACATCATCATCTTTCAAAAGAGTTCAATGTCTTGGTCCATTCAATCCTCAGATCTGACCTTCGAAATAGAAGTTTTTGCGCCCACCTCCAGCGCTCAAATCCCTTCGTCGATCGCTCCAATGTATACTGGGATGCAAGAATTCGACCCATCGCTCTTCGACCTTAATGCTACGGGTGATATTGATCTTTTCTCTATGTTCGACCCTTCCTTTGATCTTGTCGGCTTCGACGCTTGTCTGGAAGGCAATCTAAACCTGGGATTTCCCACCCCAGCACCTCATCCCTGACAAAAGTTAATCTCTAATATGATGGCTGATGAACACCTGGAGGCTCACATCTGCCGAAACGAGATCGGACAGGTCAGACTATAATCTAATGATACAACCTTCGAATTTATGGATCCTGATACGACGTCCTGATTACTCCAGATGCTACCTTGGTTTCGAACAATCAGTTTATCGCAGTCTTGAATTCTTGACAAAGCACAATATTTTGTATATAAGATTATGCTACTTGTCAATGTGGATTATAGATCACATTGTCGGGCAGCAAAGTTGCTCGCTGGGCATAGCGACAGTATAAGACTTTTCTCTTTGTACATAATTGAAGACGGCTGTAATGTAGTTTTTTCAAGACAACTCTTAGATGGTATCAAATGCGAGGGTGTGATTATGTAGAAATCGAGACGTCAAAGATCCCTAATGTATGTATCCAACGGAGCATTAAAACACCATCGCTGCTCTTGAATGATCGCTTCGAATGCGCTCCCTCATTGAGCTTAGCAAAGGTTAGAATACAGTGTTCTACAGAATCCAACCTTGTTTGTGTTCTTGCACCGTCTGTGTATTGACAGTCTATTCGATGTATTTGTAGTTTATATTAGCGCACCAATATCCATCCTGTCAAAACTTTCGTCAAGCTCAATCCACCTGTTCAAGCCTAGAAATCCACTGCTTAACATCTTCCTCCAAATCATGCTTTTGGTTATGCTGCTTTTGAGATCAGAAATCGA
This sequence comes from Botrytis aclada, assembly GCA_014898285.1. Lineage (NCBI taxonomy): Eukaryota > Fungi > Ascomycota > Leotiomycetes > Helotiales > Sclerotiniaceae > Botrytis > Botrytis aclada. Next base: position 2,852,803 of record RCSV01000008.1, read on the forward strand.
GACCCTAGAGAGCCGATATGCCCATGTAAACCTATTTCAGTACTACAATCATAGTTCTGCCACTGACCTACATAAGAACAGTTGATAAGTAAGATGATAACAAATTGGAAAGAAATGAAGGACAATTCACGTGGTGTTGATCCGCTCATCATTTGAAATCACGTTGGCTTATGTAATCGAGCACTTCTTTTTCATCACCTTCCTATCTTGATCATCGTTGCATTGACAACGAGGGAACGACAGTTGGTGGACAGCATCTTCATTGTATGTCTTCCTCGCAAATATGGGTAGATTTCTAACCCCAAATTACTCAATTTCCTAAACATGGTTGCAAGATATAGTGTACATCATAACGTGCATCCAAGCTGCTTCCCATGGTCAGTCTGATGGCAGGTGCAGGAAAGTTGGAATCCGGCTGGTGAACCTTCTTCTCATATCTGCCTACATTATTCAAGACTTTCGTTCAAGTCCCTCTATTTTCGCCACTCTCCATGGGCAAGACTACAAGACGCCGAGACTCCCCTTCCATCATCAAACGAAGCTTTTACCAACACACATACCACCGAAAATTGTTGAAAGCGACGCGATATCGTATATGCACCAGGCTGTTCGATTGTGGATGTGAAATATCACTCCATCTTCACCATTCGATTCAGCCCCGTGAATGGAGTCTTGCAGCTCTTTTATGAAAATACTCAATTAGATGATTCGCCATACATGTTTGTTGAAGCGGCAATCGCTATTCAATTCTATTTCTACAAGCGTGACAAAGCAAAAAGCCCAAAGTTTCCGTATCAAAATAGCTGATATTTCAGTGGGTTTTCGATTCAAGGTTTAAACACACATTTCACAGTTGGATGAAAGGAGGTCTGGCTTATTGTTTGTGGAAGCCAATAAAGCCATTCAAATGAAATCCAGCGCCATCATTCGTTACAAACCATAAAGCCATGGTATGCCAAAGCTTCATTCAATTACAATATGAGAGGGGCAAATCCAAAGCGGTCGCGTGCCAAGTTCCGATGAATACGATGCATGGGCTTGTCGAAGCTCCTCGTGAGATTTCTGGATTCTTCTTTTGTTCTGCGTCTTATTGATGCACATCTTAAGGAGTCAGAAGCCTGACTTGGAGTTTCACAGAACGGCGTAAGCGATACGAATTGTCTAAGATTGCACAGGTATAGGTACTAAAATATCAGTGTTCGGTGTCAGCGGGGCTTGTGAGAAGGTGGGACTAAATTTGGGGTCTTGGTCGACTTGGCACTAATGTCGACGCCTTCGCGGAATTCAAACACTCATAGTTGGTATTATTTTTTCTGGTAAGCGGTGGCTTCTCTAGCAGGTAAGAATGCACAAGTACCATTGACACGGATTTCATCTCTTCATTGGTATCATGAATGACAGCATGTCGATGGCTTTTCTTCGAGGCTTACAATATGAATGAGAAAACCGCGAAATCGATTTCATGATATATCATTTGACCTTTGTTTTTACAAGCTCTAAAAATCACCAGTTATGATGATATATCAGGCGTTGGCGGTGGCGGAGCTCTGCCGATCAACCACACCACTAAGTTAGCTGCATAAATTAACCATGCATGCATTGCGATCTGTTGCACAAAGAGACACCAGGAGACAAACAAATCGAGGGGAAATAAGCTCTTAAGTTTGGAAAACGCTATAGATTTAATTGGTCTAGCCGACGAAGAGATGCTTTCAATTTTTGCCTCTTATTCTCCAAATTACCATTCCTGAAATTTGACGCCTAAAGTTTGCTTGCAGCAGGTCCAAATCCGTCAATCCATTCACAACCGCACTTTCCACTGGTCGCATTGAACACAGGATGTTTCTCGGAAATGCAAAGTATATCGGGGCATGTCTCGATAGGCTTAACGGTGTCCTTTGGTTCGAGACCTAGAATCCATTGACATTCGCATAAACCCGTCGTTGCGTTAATAGCGGGCTGCATTTCTGAAATGCAGAAAATACCGACGCACGGATCAATTGGCTCAAGGGGTGGCTCAAGTCCATCGATCCATTGACAGGTGCATTTACCTGTCTTTGCATCATACACGGGATGTTTCTCGGAGATGCAGACTGTATCAGAGCAGGTCTCATCCTTGATAGGTGTTGTCGGATTGTTTGGTTTCAACCCTGGGATCCATTGACAGGAGCATGAGTTGCTTGCTGAATTGTATGTAGGTCTTTGCTCCGCAATACAGAAAAGGTCAGGACAGTCAGGGTCGCATTGGCACTTCTTGGTTTCGGGGTGATATACGCGATGATTTCCTTCAACACACTTAAGGAGTGGACAAGTTGGAGGAATAGGATTATCAAGTTCGCAAGTGCATTTCTTTGCGTAGGGTTTAAGAACTTTGTGAGCACCGCCGGCGCAGAATATTATGTTTGGGCATACAGGAGCGTTTGGCTCACAAGTACATCGCTTGGTCTCAGGATGGTATACAGGGTGAGTGGTGGATCCACACCGAATCGTTGGGCATGTGGCAGGATCGACTTCTCTAATCTTGTTGCGCTCGCATTTGCAGGTTGAACTTTTAGGATGCCAAACAGGGTGAGATCCAATCAAACAGGTTGTCGCAGTAAGGCAAGTAGTCTTGGTCTGGTCAGGTACGCAGGAACACGACTCTGTCGTGGAGTCCCACAGTGGATGGTGTGCGGTAATGCAATTTGTTGTTGTGTAACAAATTTTCTCCCCATCATCAAGTTTGCACGAGCAAACCTTTGTTTTGGGGTTCCAAAACAAGTGAGTCCCAGGAATACAGAATATCTTGGGACATCTTGCGGGACTGTCCGCTCTTGCCTCTATGAAAAAATTAGATGGTGGTTACAGAGATCAATCAAGAGAACATACCGACTGCGGACCCCGGAGCTGCTAGTACACCACCTAGCCCTATGGCGAAAAAATACAACAAATATATTGAGCGCATCTTTCCAATAGTTAAGAGAGCCACGATTTGAAATAGACTAAAAGGTTTTAAGATCTTGAAGTGGTAGGTTCCAAATCTATGAGTCCGAACTCTTAGGTATTGGGTTATTCGACCTTCATCGTCTCCTTATATAATATTTTGACCGTACCACAATGCTCACCACATTGACTTTGACGTAGCTGATCTCAGCAAGCAAATACACAATACGTCCCTCTTGGCAGCTTAAGAATGCTAAGACGCCAAGCCCGAGTTGTGCGGAACAGCGTCCATTCAACTACCCCGCATCCGCCAAGATGCAAGGGGCCGGGATATAATTCCTGTCAGGAGAGAAGTACATTCCATTATGTCACGGATCGAGAAACGGGTGATACAAATTGTAAGTTGGAACCCAGGATGATACGAGGATTTGAAATTTAAAGCTTGAAGAGGTTTTTTACATAGCTGTGCGTCAGATCCCAGCAAAACTTGTGCTCCGCGATGAGGCTGCATTCTGATATGGATCATCGGCGTAAAGAATGCTTGAAATGTCTCACCTCTTACCTCCGTCTTACGATAGGTAGAGTTCAATTCCTGGCCAAATCTTCGGCCTGATGAGAATAGACTTTAGTCTCGTCTACACTGTGGCTGTTGCTCGTTTTCTGACCACTCACCTCTTCTGTTGTATGATTTTTACGTCGCACGTGTACCTTCGATGACATGAGATCATGATGTCCCAGTTGTTGGTCTTTTCAGCATCGATTCGATAAAGCCGTTGTGTCGTCTTATCGGTAAGTCATCCGGCTTGCGTCAATCTTGCATATTCGGTTAACGGAGCACGTTTAAAAATTAGGCAAAATGAGCTCGGATATGCAGCTATGAGAAATTCTCAAGCTCAGTGGCATCTCATAACGTTTCGCTATAGTCCCTCGGCTTTAGGTCTAGAATATCAAAGTTCATCTACAGGGACCGAATGGTTATCGTAGTTTCTCTAGATGACAAATCTATGTACACAAATCGATTGAACATTAGATGGGAATTCGAATGAGCCTGCCAAACAGCAAAAGGAAAAGTTTTCCAGCATAAATTGAAGCAGCTCTTACTGGGGTGGTGGTATCCGTGTCTAGCCTTCACCCTCGCTCCTTTCTTCATGATTCGAACAGGAATGCCATCCATATTTTCACCTCTCATCACAATTGGAACGTCAAGTTTCAACTCCAGATAAGGAGCGGAGCGTTCCGGAAATGAAGCCTACCGAGAAACGGTTTTTTCTCCATTCCAGACTTGGAATTAGCATTCTTTTTGTCTAAATCTCTTCCTGCGTGTACGGTGGTGCATCTTCACCCATATCTCTCACGATCTTTCTTTTCTTTCTCGAACTCGTTGTGATCATTCCGATTCCATGCATTCCTCCATCATCTAAACTGTTCACTAAGTCTTTAGCGAATTTCATCCAGTGTCCCAACAACTCAATCCATTCTCTTTTCCCTCCATCGTAGAGCCTGATCAAATATCCGATTCTCGCAAAGTATCGTTGTGTCAATTTATATTGTGTATCATCCCATACCCGGCGACCACTTGCAAAAGCACAAGCTAGATCTAGTAGTCCTGCGCAAGTTATCGCATACGAGGATGTCCCTGGATTTTGATGGATTCCTGAGATGGTTTCTTGGCAACTTCCAACATCTCCTGAGGTGAATTCGATACCAGCCTGCGATATCATATTGATTTCTTTTTGGTCCTCAGTATCGGTCAGTTGGGTGAGTTGGTCGGGGACCAAGATATACATCAACGCCATTTCTAAATGATTCAATATAGTACTGAGGCGAATGAACGAATGGGAAAGTTCTATCTGCCATTCCAATTTGACTCTATGTATGAGTGCTCGCATCCCCCGATTGAACTTCAAAAGATCAATTCGTCGGTCTGCTGAGAGAGTATGATTCAACTCGTCGATGCGTAACTGATTTTGCATTAGGCTAATATGCTTCTCTGTTGCCTTCATTAAAATATTAAATACTTGTAATCTATTGGTTTTGTCCTTTAGGGTATTCATTTCGTTTTCCTCGATCATCATAACATATTCATTGATACTCTGTCGTTGTTCAATCGAATCTGACCAAAAAGCTGCTCCATACTCTGCAGTCTTTATTAGTTTGTTCCCAATTTGCAAGATTTTCTTTTCCTCTGGTGTACAATTCACCGATTTTTTGAGCCGCTCCATATCATCTATAAATGATTTGGGTTCGTTTCTCAATGGTGAGACATTCACTCGCCCTGTGATATCATCTCTACCCCATACATATTCATCTTCGACTTTGATCCCGACACTAGATCTCAAAGTCCGATAGTACAATATCTTATGGCCATATTGCCGGACCGCATGCTCCCAAAAGGTTATAGACTGCACATCTTCATAAACAGTCACTGGGATGGGGTGCAAGTATTTATGATTTGGAGGTTGCGGATCCCCGTCAAGTTGAGGATTTTCGATAGATGATGTATAGGCAAGAATCATCTCCATCGTTGGCCATGGTGTGACTAGCCAATAGCCCAAAGGACGGTTCTTCCATATCGTACCATTGAGCATTGTTTCTATGTATCCCCCGTTAACCTGATTATAAGTCAGAATTTACTCCAGAGTCTTTTAGCTTAATTATTGGGTAATCCAACCCACGGCATTTTCGTACGAGTATCCTAGCTCAGCTAAAGCTTCTTCTTCAAAATATGGTTCGGTTGAGGCAGGTGGGGTCATCATTTTGACCTCTCGGCTGGGATAGTTTCTAACCAATTCTATAGCATGAACTAATTCATGTACTATCTATGATTTTTAGCGCTTACTATAAAGTAATACAAACTCGTGATGATACCAGTGAGCACAAGGGGTTCGTGAAATAAACTTACTACAACGGCTATTCGCCACGATATTGCGTATCGTTCGGCATGGTTCAAATATTTATCTACAATCAGTGGAGTTATAAAATCAACGTTCAACATGAGTGCGATATTATAGCATGGGTTTTCTTTTTCGTCGCTTGGGTTCCGCCTATTCCAGCGAATATCTGCAAAAGCCAGCGTGTTTTGATCAGGATATATGCTTTCGTCGGCATCTATGTCAACCTCCCCTGTGTATGGATTTTTGCCCGACTCAAAAAACGAAAACAAAACATCGTGTTTATCCAAGAGGACATCACATAGTATTTTATCACGGGCTTTCTTGGTATCTTCGGTGTTATAAGCTGGATGTCGAGGGGAAAAGTATTGGAGATCGGGCACGTCGAGGAGGTTTCTTTCTGGTCGTATAGGTTTCCGAGGGCCAAGAAGTAAAGCGTCAAACTGTCATTAAGGTTAATGCTAACTCTAATTCAATAAGTATACGAAAACATCAATCACATATCAAGGATCAAGAATAACTCACCCAAGGTAACATATGGCTCGACAACAAATACTGATTTGCAATTCTCAAACTCGGCCGCAAGGCTTCCCATACACATTTATTCCCCGAATTCCAACTTCCATACATCCCACCTTCTTCTCCACTTTGTCCCCAGTCATCAATAAGAATTGCCTCTTTCCTTCCAAAAATTCTACCTGTACTGTCCCATTGTGTCTTTCGTAGCAAAGCGAGAATAGGTACATCGGACAATGTAGATGCAGCCATTGGACGTTCAGTTATTGCATCGAGATTGAGGAGTTCACGGGTGGTGAATGAGTGAAGAAGGTTCCTTTGATGTGTTTCAACCGTATTCCAGTCGCGCATTTGGTGAGTTGGAGTTCTGGTTTTTGGGGTAGTGGAAAAAGAGGGGAAGGGGGGGATCAAAGTCGGGCGCGGAGTCAGATCGCTGTGTCCATCTGCGAAATCGTAGTAGCGGAGAGAGAAGGAGGATCGTTTTGGTGGAGGATCTGCGTGCATTTTAGGATCGGTAACGGAGGGCATTTTGCACTGAGATTGGAGATTGGAAAACTTCAGTAGAGCGGTAAGTTGACTTCATCGCAGACATTTTACTTAAGATTATATTTCACGACATTCATGTTGCATCATTAGAGTTTCTTTGTTGCCTTTGTTTGGCTACTGGGATTTGGTTGCCGTTTCTTGTTAGGTGCTTTGAACACATGATTTACTGAGGGCATGATGATTTTCTTTCTTTGTTCTTTTTGACTTCTTTGATTCAGCAGAGGACAGTATAGTGACTTACTGAGGCGCTCTGAATAGATGCATGGCTACGTTTGTGATGAATATAAGGTCTATAAAGTTTCAAGGTCTCTTTTTGGATTGTGAGACAGAACTCTCTTCAGGGATAGCTGACATCGAGGAATTCATCGGAATGAATTGCACAAAACATTTAGAAGGCATCCATTCATATCATATTAACCAAGACGAACTATTAGTCAACGATGAAGATAGCACCTTATACCAACGCTACTAACCTTTTATTGAACCCTTTCGAGAGAACGATGAGACTACGCAAATAGCAAGAATCGATGTGAGATCATATTTGACAAGCATTTCCGATATTACTCAGAACATCAGAAACGTTCGTCTCAAGATATCAGACTTAAAACGCATGGTTCGAGATCCATAGTTGGCCGTATATGTTGTGAGCTGCGGTGATTGATTCCGAATATCAAAACTCATTGTTGCAGCAAACGGTGATCCAGATCTCTAGATAATGGTGACAATAATGGGTTATTTGTCACGAAGAGACAGCGAGAGGATAATTACGGCACCACGATAGTTATTCAAATTATCGATAGCGCAAGCTTCCTTGATTCCAGACTCGGAGACACTCCATGGCCTTCCTATGCTATCTGAAGATAGTCAAATGGTAAAGCTTCATCTTCCTCTTTGACGTCGGACTCAAAGTCGCTTGCACCTAGAACATAAGGTTCCACAGCAAGTACTATCTTTGAAGAATTGATTCATGGAATATTGAGTGTTTAAATGTACCTTATCTCTTTGACATACCTAATGGAGCAGATTCAATATATGACTCTGAATCAAAATAGTGAATGATGAAAAGTATTTATTGAAACAAATAGGGATCAGTGGATTGCTATAAAAAACTCATTGAAGCCACTAGACTTAGTTCAAGATCTACCGATCGGAATGTGGAACGAAACGCCTGAGGGAAGTTGTATTTATCCAAATCATCTGTCTACATCGGAGAGCATTCATAGCTACACGGTGTATGATTAACCTCTATAAATTCTCAATTCGTTGAACTCTTCTCAAGCTACAACAAGAATAATTTTCTAGACTCATGCTCTCGTACAGAGCGTTCTAAACCCAATGATATTGCCCGCTGCCATGAGGATTTTTCTCGCAGCCATACCTAAATGACAGCCAAAAGAATTGCGAGAGTCAATAACAAAATACCCATAGGTCACAACTAATGGAAGTCATATCTACTCTAGTGAAAATTATGGCATCCCGAAGTAGAGTGATCTTCACAGAGCTTTTCTTTCCCCTTTCTTTTCCTTTCTTTCCGCTAGAACATAGTACATCTTCTGCAAGCAGTTCCTACTTTGACGGTACGAAGATAGAAAGTGCGCACAAGTCTGTTGATTAATAGGGATCGATTTGAAAATCAAACTGGGATAGCTAGCCGAGAAGGGCGCGTGATGAAGGCTAACCAATAATTGATTGACTTGCTGTATATTCGGAACACGAGCTTGATTTCATACTTGTGAACTTCGTTTTGCTGGAAGTGAATATTTTGGCCAAGATTCAAGATGCTGGTGAGCCGTATAAAGTGAGGAATACTTGTGGAGTGCATCACGCATCACGATTGGCATCAATTGTATGAGGACGTAGGGGCGGGCTTTGGCCAGAATGGAGAGGAGTGAGAAGTTTGGAGGTATAGATAGCTCGATGAACTCTCTTACTTAATAGGAAATGAAAGAGTTGAGAGTAAGTTTCGAGGTTATGACGATGAGAAAGAGAATTGGAGGTTAACGTAAGGAATGATAACGAGGTAAAGGGAATACGAGAATGATGAGAGAGAATGACAATTACAATTTCTGTCAACTGTGTTCTGTCTTCTTGAACCCTTTATATTTACCCAAGAAGCATCAGTATGAATACAAGACAAAGCCATTTACGAGGAAACAGAGTATCCCAAAGCCACCTTACTGTTGGGACCCAAGAAGAAAATCAAAGGCAGCATCTCAATACTTATATAAGCATTGGATTTAAACAGGAAAGAGGAGATGTGAGAATATTTGTTCGTGCTTGGAAATGGTAGAGCTGGGAAAAGAGTAGTGCTGTAGTCGTATACCTGGTTTTTATGGGACGTATGCGTAGAGCGGGTGACTGGAGAGTATTTGGAGGATTGGGATATCGCAAAACCTATATACCTATATAGACCTTCCCAACTCCGACATACTCATACCTTAAATCATAAGATCCCACGAAGTGGAAATATACGTATACAATGAGGAAGCTTCAACGCTGAAACTCGCTTTCTTTTTGATATCGCTTCCTGTGGATGAAGTATATATTTATTGGGAGTAACAATGGGGGAGAAAAATAACATCGAATGAGATGAATATGTAGAAATAACGATAAAAAATGAAGAAATTTGTGAATGGGATAACGGCATGTATGGATATGATAATGATAGAAGTATATACCTCACAACAACACTAGAAGTACGGAGGAAACATACAGATCCAGACACACCTACAGCAATCATCAATGTAGAGGACTGAAGTAGCTTCGAAGCACGAAAGATCTGATGATAGCTCCAAGGCAGATAGATATACAGGATATCTCAGTCCTTCGACCAGGTTTGCTGTGCCCCCAGAAATTGTTTATGGAGTTAAATGTTTAGCGGCGGAGAATTATATAGTGGCTCTGTTGGAAAGAAGGCCAAGGGCGGGGATGCATTGGGAGGGCATATTTTTCACCTCTCTTTCTGCTTCCGCTTCACTCTCTTGTTCCCTTTAGAATTTCTTGGGAATTGCACTAACAGCAATTTATAACGATCATCTATATAAACCTCCACATCCGTTCCTTGTCCACGGAAATCCTTCCACACATTTACCTCCCAAATGGTAGCAAGTCCTAGTTCTGGGCACGAAAATAGACCACCAGCATTTGCGCCAGGTCGTTTTCTTTTTGATATCGTGTTTCCTACGATCAAACCCTTCTTTAAACCTTTTTAAGCCGTCAGAAATATCGATAAAGTAGATCTGATCCGAACTAAGCCCATTGAATGAACGACGAGAGCGATGAAATGGGACTGCTGTAGTGGCATGGTACGTAGGTGGAAATGATAACAAGACAAAGAGAAAGAAATCCAGGATAGCGACGCTTGAAAAACTTCGAATAGTAGCAAGAATAACAGCAACAATAACAAACATACTGACCAATAAATCCCACACCCCATCATCATCATTCCTTTCCTAAAAAAAAAGAAAAAAGAAAAAAGAAAAAAGAAAAAAGAAAAAAGAAAAAAGAAAAAAAAAGACATATTAAGGATAATGCAGCACCTTCAACCCTACCACGAACACCGATCCATGATCTAACTTCCTCCCTCTTAATAGTACCAGCATCAACATCCGCGGTATCTATATCCGGAGTTAGAAACGGAGAGTAAATAGCCTCTTTATACATGCACCGGAAGCAAAAAAAGAGGAGTAAGAGGGAGATAAAGATGACGAGTGAATCACCCAAACCGCGTACTCTTTCTCTTCATCAAATCGAATCGCATCCCGTCGACTCCATTACAGTCCATTGAATTTCGTATTGATTATCTCCAAATTCTATTTTCCTAATCTCCTTTCTATATAAAGTCCCAGGACACACTCTCGAAATACCGTAGTACACATTTTCAAATGTTTCGAATTTTGGGCTAGGAGAGCTTGGCCACTCTTCAAACTCCTTGGAAATTTTAGTATGTAGAATTGTGGAATGGGGATGATTTGCTAGTGAATGAATGAATGAACGAGGGGATCAAACTAATCGAGCGAGGAAAACGAAGTGATAAGGATCATGTAACGAAAAGTTCAGCAGTAAGAGATACGATATGACAACGATGGTAGGAATAATCAGCAACAATACTTTCTCGACAGTTTTTTGAATTTTATTTTATCATATATATCAATCGCACATCACGACTTCATTTTATAAAACTCCGGCGCATACTCTACCAACCACCCCCTCTCAATCTTACTCAAATCCCTAATATAAATCTTTCCACCCACCTCCACCACCTCGCTAAAAACAACCCATTCACACTTCCGATTAAACATCAAACTACTCGGGTGAGCATGAAGTATCGTTCCTCCTCCCACATTCCTAAACGTTCCATCTGGTTGCATTTTTGCTGCATGTGCAAAATACCCCGTCGTGAGACATCTACGTATTTGTTCGGACTTATCTGGGCCTCCTACTGAGAGCATGTTTGGGTTTGATGATGATGAGAGAGTTTCGTCTACCGAGATTCCGAAACGTTCGAGGTAGCGTTTTAGTTGGGCGCGAACACTGATAGCTTTTGAGAGGGCTTTGAAATTGAGATAGTTGTCGTGGGCGAATCTGGGTTGTTTCTTGCCTTTGGTGATGAATGATTGATAGATGTTGAAAAGCGTGATGTGATCACCTTCCTCGACGGCGAATTTTCGTTTAGCAGTCTCCATGGCTTTTTTCTCGTCATAGTCATTGTAGAAAATGTTACCTCCTACGGATGTCATAGCAGCTATCGTGAGGATTTCGGAAAGACAGTTGAAAGAACTAGCTGATAGAAGAGTTTTTGCCATCATAGGTTCAACTGCTAATTCGGCCATACGTGTGCCAACGGGTTTGGTAAGTTTGGCGTAGGTATCTAGTGCTCCAAGGGAATAGAGAAGTTCGAGGGCACGAATGATGAGTTCGGCTGGTGGGGAAGTGAGGAATGGAAAACGGACTATATTGTCGATACCAAGGGCTTTGAGTTGGAGTATTATGGGTGCAAGGTTTGACCGTTGGATTTCGGGAACAGTTGCTTCTTCAAGGGCCTGGAAATTCGATTCTGTGTAGAGACGGAAGCATTTTCCAGGCTTAGTACGACCTGCTCGACCTGACCTTTGGGTTGCGGATGCTTTGGATATTGGAGTTGCTGTTAAAGTTTCGATGCCGGTTATTGGATTATAAGCTCGAAGTTTTACAAACCCACAATCCACGACGTAGATGATGCCATCAATTGTAACGGATGCTTCTGCAATATTGGTGGAAAATATAACCTTTCTAGTATTCTCTTGAGCTGGTTCAAAAACAAACATTTGTTGTTCGGTAGAAAGTCCTGAATAAAGAGGAAGTGGCATGATGGCTTGTGATCTTGGATGTAAACTTAATGCACGTTCCGAGATTGCTTGTATAGCTTTATCTATCTCTTCTCTTCCTGTCAAGAAGACCAAGATATCTCCATCTGGTTCCTTGGTGTGTATATCAAATACTGTATCAATAGCTTTTTCCAGATAATCTTCAGCTGGATTTTCTAGGTAAAGAATATCAACAGGAAACATTCTACCTTCCAAACTGATAATTTGTCCAATTTTCCCGTCACTTTTGGGGCCACTGGTTGAAGCGCTACCTTGAGCAATCAAATCATCAAGAGTAATAGCATCATCAACTTTAGGTTTCGTTTCCGCATCATCATTCGAGAAGAAATTTAAAAAATCTTCAGCTTGAAGAGTAGCACTACTAATAATGATTCTCAAATCAGTCGAACGCTTCTTCAAAATCTTTTTGAGAACACCCAAGAGGATATCAGTACTCAAAGATCTCTCGTGAGCTTCATCAACCATAATGACTGAATAACGTGATAGTAAAGGATCAACCAAAGCTTCTCTTAAAAGAAGTCCATCGGTCAAGAATTTAATCTTGGTAGCTGCTGATGTAACATCTTCAAATCGAATTGAATAACCAACTTCTTTACCTACTTCACATCCTACTTCTTCCGCAACTCGAATTGCTACTGTTGTTGCTGCTACTCGACGAGGCTATAATTGTGGATTAGTTTGGGGTCATTGGAGGACTGAAGAATATCTTACTTGAGTAACAGCAATTTGTTTTCCACCTTCACACCATCCTGCCTGCTCAAGAAACTGAGGTATCTGAGTAGTCTTTCCAGAACCAGTATGTCCAACTACAATAGTAACAGGGTAAGTCTCGATAAGATACAAGAGACTTTCGCGATGTTGAGCTATGGGTAGTAAAGAGGAAGGTTTATGAAGAGCGGGAATAAATGTAGAGGATAGATCAAAGTCGGCCATATTTATTTCATATGCCTATGCTGTTTGTTATTGGCATCATATCTAGATGAACAGTCTCACGTCCGGTGGAAGTGATACCAGGGTGAGAGGCTGGGAGCATGTGAGGGCCGGGGGAGATGGCTAGATAGATGGGAGAGTAAATACGCGTATAGTTTTGTAGTCACGAGTTTTTCCTTTTCTTTTTCTTTTTCTGAAAGTCAAGGCGGTGAGATGAGTGTTCATGCCTTATCTAGCGCGTCCAGATTAAGGCATGAATCATGGAGAATGGGAATGACCCCCTTCTCCCCCTTCTCCCCCTTGTCCGGCCATCAAACACAGCTAAGAAACGGGCTCGGCATGATACGATACCAGGACGCTGTGGAACATTCCAATTCCATTCCATTCCCAATTTTACCCAACTTGACTGACGACTTGCAATATCTCCATCGAATCCGTTGGCTCCTGAGCTTATATTGTGCTATCTACGGAGTATCCATGGATGCTATTGATCGCGCCGGCAATGATTGACACCTCGAGCCCCTATTGAAGGATTCCCTCAGCTTGTACACCTACCAGTACCTAAGCACATCTTACATTTCAATCTTTTCTCTCCAGTCGAGTCTCAGTTTGAAATACCTTCAAATACCCCAAGCATCGATCGGATCATTTACATCTGCTGCGCATTCAATCGAGTTTATTAAATACGCACACCAACATGTTTAATTCGATCAATCTATTTCAGGATCAACCTCATCATTCTCGACAAATTAATCGATTGAAATGTTAGGATCATGTAATCTCGCTATCTTTATTATCAAACCAAACCATGGAACGGAACTTGAGAATTGGAAGCCACTTCTGCCACCGCGGCACCGATTCAACCCATGTTCCACAAGCTCATGCCTATCATTTATGTTTCTGGTCCACTATTGGTCTTCTGTACCGTTGTGGATATCATGTACAGTATGTGTGGGTGCGGTTCTTGAATCGGTCTGGCTCGTGCTTGTGCTTTGTGCATCGGTATCGATGTTAGCTGATGGAGAAAAGTTGGAAAAGTGTCTGGAGTTTGCAAATCTTAATTTTAAGAGAGGGAGGGGGAGAGAGAATGGAAGAATCTATTGGATCTGCGAATCATGATAGGAGGTGGCCATTTTTATTACCCAGGATATCGCAATTCTATCATGCTCAGATACTGTTCAGTCCCATGAGATTCGCCATTCACGAACCTTTTTGGTGATGGACTGGATGTGGATGTGAATGTGAATGTGGTTGTGGATGAATGCGAGTATCAATCAATTATTGGTATCAAAGTACGAGATACGAAGGAGGGGAGTTTGTCAATGTCCGAAGATACGATACATAACGGCGAAGTACCACGAATACAGCACGAGGTTCATTTACCACAACTTTTGGGGCACTGCATTTATACATCCTTGACGATCCATAGAGATGTTGTTGAAGGATGAATTGAGTAAGAAATCATGTAATGTAAGCTTCCTCGATATTCAATGGAAAGCTATTCTTATTCTCAAGGTCAGAACTGATAGGAGTCTTCGGTAACATTTTGAGAATCCTTGGGATCTATATCTTACGAGAATGAGTTCCATGGACAAGAATGACAGCTGATTGCGCCTCTTTTCTTGACGGGGTACTTGATCTTTCTCGTTCTTGAATACAATTGAAGTCTCTGGTTTCAGGGTTTCAGGCTGGAAATGCTCCGTGGAGAAGAAGGCGTGTCAGAAGATGTTGTTTTATATAGCTGAATATACGTACGAAAAGTAGAATGAATGATTGTATCAGATATTCAGCAACTATTGCACATATGTTACAAGTATATATGAATGATGTTGTATTCGTACCATACCTGCCCACAGTATCATCCCGGGTACAGATTATACAGAACGTAGGTATGTACAGTCAATCGTAACACACCTAGCAAGTAGGACAACATCAATGTTTTCGACAGAGAGTAGAGAGTAGAGGCAGGGAGAGACGGGGAAAAAGAGAAGCAACAGTGACATTTTAAACCCATCTTTCACTGCCACCACCTCTTTCGCCTCCCTCTTACCTCTTCCCTCTAACGTCCCCAACTTCATCGAATAGCATTCTCACTCCCTCATCCACTCACTCATTGAAATTAGTGATTGCGTACCCTCTCCACAGCTAAATGTTTAACTTTTTTAGATTCAACGTGGACTTTCTAAAAGGGTTTCAAGAGAGTTAAGACATCTAATCGAAATCGGGAATATTTCACAATTCTATTGATAGAAATGATTACGACTCTTTTCGGGCAACGATGGTCTAGATAGTCTATGGAGTTACGAGAGGATGGAGCAATAAGAGTAGTGTAGCTTCGGTGTATTGTTGTGATGGTGAAGATTTCAATATGCGTATCGGTATACGGAGTATTCAGAGATGTAATATGAAATGGAACAATGAGGGATTAAATCTGAGTATCTACTCACCGGTACAAGACTCATTCATTCATTCATTCGTTCATGGGGGCAAGCCCCCAGACCCCCAAAGCTCGCTGCGCTCGAAGTCATGAAGATATACTTGGTATTGGTATTGCATACATACTGATGACCTGGTCGATGGTCTATTTATTGTCTTCTTCATACTCTGATACATATCTCAATGTCTCAATACCGCCCACGATCTGTATTAATTCCTGTACTTCTCTCATATCGCCCATATCTTCATTATCCCTCCACAAATCTAGGATTTATCCCCATAATTGAAATTGTGAATCCTCCACAACCAATTATCTATCAAGTTCGTCCAATCTTCATCTGATCATGCTCAGAAATATGCTAGTCTGGTTCCAGTTAGACCGCCATCAAATTAATATAGAGTATCCATGTTTATCCATGCTTATCCATGTTTACCAATGTTTTAGTGGTTTCGTACCCCTGATTAAGCTACTTTGGGATTAGTTGATAATGACCCCTAGCTCATCTCTTTAATTCTGGCCCATCTTCTCAAATCCATCCAATCTTCTATCTCTGTTCTCGCTTTTCGCTCTTTTGTCGTTCTCCTCCTCCTCCCCCATCTCTCAACCACCTTCGTTCCTTTACCTTTCTCTCCTCTTCACCTCGAAGCCCTTTGACCTTTTCCTCATCCTTCTCAGACATCACCATCTTCTTGGAGGTTAATTCTCCTGCTTGCTTGCAAGCGTCACATTCCTTTATTATAACTGCCACCAAGAACACATTCATTCGTTGTTTACACCATCCCAATCATTCCGACCACAGTCACTCTCTCGAGGACAAGTAAAAACATCAATCAATCCAAATTTATCTTCTCAACCTCAATAGTTCTTCATTATTTACTTTTTAACTTTACGTCAACCGTTTCGACTGTTTCATATTGACTGTCCTATACCGGAAAAAGAATTAAAAATAATTCACCAATCGATCTTCCCCGTCTGATATTCGCATTAATTTCCCATTTCACTCGCACAGCCTGCTACTTACAAAGTACCATATTCGAATCGCACCTGCCTTTGAGCGAAAACGATACCCAAGACGACTACGATAATACCAAACTCGGTTCTTAATTTCTTAATCGATCGCACATTTAAATATCTCCTACAAGATCAGTCAAAGTCGGTAGCAGGATTACCTATGCCAATATGGCGGACCATCAAAGATTAGCAAATATTATTAGGTTGGCACGTCGAGTACCATTAGCAGAGGCGGCTGCAGAAGATATCGGTAACATTGCATCGATATTGAAAATGTCATTACCAGATCCAGTTCTTATGGTAAGAAGTGCTACGACTTCTGCTGCTGCATCCTCAAGCACATGTGCTGCAGATGATACTTCTGCTGCTTGTGAAAAGCCTGTTGGCTCTTCTGCCTACACTTTGCCCGTTATTCTAGGTATCGTGTAAGTTTAATTTATCTAACATTTTGGTGGGTTTGTTCTGAGCTCTAATAACTGATCGTGATAGTATTCCTGTCGGCGGCGCTATCATCTTATTCACAATCCTGCAACGAAGATATATGAAGAAGGCTAGGGAAGAGGATATAAATGATCCAACCAAGAACATGGACTTTGGTATGGGTAGAATTTCGAGAACTGCTGGTGGAGAATCGGGAATCTCAAACTTCGATGATGAAAAAGGAGGTGCTGTAAGAACACGACAAATGTCCTTGGATCTGGGAGGTAAAAGTCCATACTTACTACCACCGGAACTACAAAATTCTAGGGAAAGCCTTCATTCGCTCTCAAGAACAATCCATTCTAACGAGGATCCTTATCGTCCAGTACATGAAGCTGTCGGGGGTGGCTCCATACGTTCCAAGCAGGGCCGCAATGGATCTTCGATCATGACTGAATCGAGCGCTGCTCCTTCCAAAGCGTACGAGGTTAGCTCGCCGGATGGACAAGGTCTCCTATCAAATGCTGCTGCAATGTCAAGAACAACTCCACCTTCAACCGGCTTTACTCCACCACCAAAATCAAACTCAATCCCACCTGCTAATATGCCGGCGGAACCAAAGCAAGCTGCATCTCCACCACAAAATACTGCCAGAAAAGGTCCTCCAGGTAATCCACGTCCCCAAAATGGTTTCTCTTATACCATGCCCGTTCCAATGCCCTTTCCGGACCGGGAATCTTATGCTGGAAACCAACATAATGCGATCAGAGATAGTAACAATTACCTAGGCTCCTTAATAATATCTGATCCATCCGCCGCCGCTCCAACTGGTCCCGCCGAACCAAAACCAAATACAACTCGTAAAGCACCCCCT
Source organism: Botrytis aclada (assembly GCA_014898285.1). Taxonomy (NCBI): domain Eukaryota; kingdom Fungi; phylum Ascomycota; class Leotiomycetes; order Helotiales; family Sclerotiniaceae; genus Botrytis; species Botrytis aclada. The sequence goes on from RCSV01000008.1 coordinate 2,870,716, forward strand.
CCAGCAATCAACACCTTAGCAACGGATCCAAAACCTACTCCACAACAGCAACAAAAGCCCCGAAACTCTGAGATTAGTGATTACGGTGATGGAATCGAGATCACACCACCATCTCCTGCTCGCGAAATCTCAAATAACAAGGCCAACCGTTACTCCATGGATGTCCCACCTGAAGAATTTGCTCAAGCTGGTTTGGGTGCTCCTGGATTTGACCCTAAGAGACTTTCCATGGGTTTCCGACCATTGCCTCCCGATGCTCCAGCTGATACTTCAGAAGATCCCGAAACCCGTGCCAACAGAATTAGATCTTTCTATAAAGAATATTTTGATGACTCAAAGCCAGCACCACAAGGTCAATACATTGAAGACTATGATGCGAACTATCCTGGTCCAGGAGATTCTACTTACTTCGATCCCGCTACCAACAGTTTCGTTTTGCCATATGCTGAACCTATCACGCGTCGTGCTATGACACCACCTCCACGTGCACCAAGATTCCAAGGAGCACCACCACGTTCTATGCATGGTTCAATGGGCGGTTCCTCAATGCGTGGACCTCCTAGAATGCCATTCAACGAAGGACCAAGAGCATCTTCATCTGCTTCTCAACGTGGTCCCATGCCATCTCCAAGAAAGGATTTGCCACCCCCTGAACCACTTACTTCGTTACCTACCCCATCCAAGCTCAGGGACGATTCATTTGCTTTACTCAACACACTGGACTTTGCACCAGAATTAAATGTCCGTGATCGTGTTGCCGGTCGATCTGAAAGTCCTTTCGGTGAAAGACGACCATACTCACCTGCACTTCCAGCATTCGCACCAATTGTTGGAGCATATGATGAACTTGCTGCAATGCCAAGCCCGTAAGTTCTACCCTCAGCTAAATATCTCATTCAAGAGTAGGTTCATTAAACTGACATATTATACAGCCACATGTTGAGAAAATCTGGTACCTTCACATCCCTTGATTTCGCTCCTCCAAGAAGATTCAAGGATCCAGATACTATGAGTGATGCTGGTAGTATCCGAAGTAATAAGAGTGGAATCTCATCGGTTCAAGCAAATGCGATTAAAAATGGTGCTTATCGTGTCAGTAAGATTCCTCAAGATATCGTCTTTACCAAGGATGATATGGCTACGACTCTGAAACCAGAATGGGGTATGCGTCAAGGTTCGTGAGTTGTAAGAGATGCAAAATTTTAGGGATGTTTACTTTGTTCTTTCTGGATTGATGCATTTGAGCGCGCATTTTTTAGGTTTACATACCTGTTAAGCCCTGTCAATTGTCAATATTGGGTGTCGATTTCATACTTTGTTAACATGACGATGATTTACCATACGTGATTGTCAAACGATGGACATGGTTATTTGTTTTGTCGAAAAGGAGTGCTGAATTGATCTTGAATTGGCCTTTTCGGATGTGGATTGTTGACAGGTGGAGAATAATGTCTTTTATTGTAATTAGATGGGGAAATTGGGATTGGAGCCGAAGGAGTTCTGTTTTGTGTTTTTATCATTCGAAAAACACATCTTAGGGATTTTTTTTGTGGCGATTTCAAGGTTCCGCGTTTTGCATATAGATATTATACCACATTGAGAAATTCGGATAAGGGTGTGAAGATATGTGGTGAGAGGTGTGGGAGCGAGGTAAGATTGATTGACTTGGAAAATGTGAGATGAAGTTGTAGCTGGTTAGCGAGAGAGGATTGGAGGATGGTAGGATTTGAGAGAAACAGGATATGGATGGGAAAGGAAATGGGGATCATGGTAGTCAGTCAATCAGTCTTTCTTGTATAAACTCCAAAAATAAATTCATAAAATCGAAAATCCAAAACAGATACATTTTACACTTTACATTTATATTTATAACCAATTTATGGTCTACTCGTATCTGTTTCACGTGCAATCATCCTTCAAGGGGTAAAGCGAGGTTGTGTCTAATGAGAAGCATGAGATGATGATTCTATAAGTTGATGAATGATGGTTGTGTGTAGATTGAGGGAGAGAGAAAGAGGTGCAAGGAAAGTGGTTGGTAAGGGGTGGGGATGTATGGGAGGTTTGAGTGATGAGGAGGAGGGTGGAAATGGAAAGGCAGATGGAAATGGAAATGGGAATATAGAGATAGAGATGGGGATTTGAATTTGGGATTTGGGATTTGACTTGGGGAGTGGGGGAGTGGGTATTTGGAGTCGGAGTTGGGATTGGAGTTGAGGTTGGAGATGGAGGAGGTGGAGGTTGAGCTGGATGGGGATGTGGATGTGGAGGTTGGAGTGGAGATGGAGATGGAGATTGAGATTGGGGTTGGGGTTGGGATGGAAGAGGAGATTGAGGTGGAGGTTGTGATTGAACTTGAGATTGAGATTGGGCTGGATATGAAGATTGGGATTGAGATTGGGATCGGAAGTGTATGAAAAATGAGTAATGAACCATGAGTGTGAGGGTTTACTCTCAGAGTGTAATGCGCATATATATGTAGTCAATTTCTCTAAATTGCATGATGGATGGTATGGTATGTAGGTTGGTGCATGGGAAGATGGGAGGATGGTTAAGCAGGTTGATTGGTAGGTGAGTGGGTGGATTCGTGGGAGTGAGTGGATTTTGGGGAGTCAGTGAGTGAGCTGGTGGGGGTGATTTGATGGTGTTTTTGGTAGGGGGGTGTGTTGGATTATTGGATGATTGGAGATAGAGATAGAGATAGAAACGGAAATGGAAATAGAGATGGAGATGGGGTTGAGGTTCAAAGGGGATTGGGGAGAAAGTAGTGGAGGGGGAAAGGTGAGGGATAGAGGGGTAGATGAATGAGTAGATGGATGAATTGGTAGAAAAGAAAAAGAGTATAGTATGGTCTGGTATAATATGAGAGATCAGATGTGTAGAGATGGATTAAAGTGTGGTGTTGGTTATGTATGTGGATATAGATATTAGTGTTGGTGTTGGTGTAGCTGGATTGATAGATTTGATGGAGTGATCTAAGAGAAGGATTGGTTGGTGATGGTTTTATGGGAGTGTATATTGGATGATTGGAGATGAAGAGGTTTTGGGGAGAAAGGGTGCGGCGGGTGTGAGGGAGAAAGAATGGAGGCTCTAGTGGTATAGAAGTGGTTAAGGAGTGGTGTAGGAGAATATTGTGTGAGTGAATAGTGCAGTGGCTAGACTGTGTCACTGTGGAGCATAGAGGAGAGATTGAAATGTAGAAGGGAGTCATGCAGTTCGTACCTGTACTAGTAAGTTTCTCCGTGGCCACTTTCTTCTTTGCGAATCTTTCAAAAATTCGGCAAAAGTATCTCATTTGTTACTTTCAGCATCTGTCTTTTGACTCTCTGATCGACACAGAAAACTCGCTTGTGGTATACGTATAGACTTGGTAGATAGATGTATGATTGCCTATCAGAGTGGGATATGGCTAGCAATCATCGAAATCTGGTCAGTCATCTGTATTAAGAAAAGCGGTGGACCTGTTTATCCGAAGGCCATCGAAAGTTTGGTAAAGGTTGTGATATGAGGTATTGTATCGTGTAAGAATATGGAGAGTATAGCAGCTTAGCCTTTAATTGCTGGTAGTGCGTTAACTGAGGAATCCTGAAAACAGGACATTGTTAAAGGCTAACATAGAGTTACTTTGGTAGGGTGAAGTTTCAAAACAATCGCTCAAAATATCGTGTGAGAACCACAGAAAAGACTGTGATGGATGAGGAATCAACCACAATCGCAAGGGACCATAGACTGACAAAGATAGAAAGCGAAGAGTATGAAGTTAATGACTGGAGTTTGGGGAACTAAATCATCAAGTCAAACTACGAAGCGAGAATGGAAACCTATAAGAACATGTGGTGCAAATTCAAACGCCGTTTTGGCGTGTACACTCGCAGCCTCATTTTATTCGAAAATTGTCTGGCCAAATCCCATTTGAGCAAGCAACATATCTACAAAGTGTTACGATTGGCTCTATATGCTTACCCATGAACTTCAACCTCGTGTACAGACCTCACCGCAGTAGCAAGTGTGCAATTGGCTACCTGCAACTTCGCCTCAATGCAACCTCAAAATAATCATCAGCTGACCAAAACCTCAACACTCCACAACCTTCACAGCCGATCATCTCCAAAGGTTTTCGAGAGCACATCTTTGTTTCATTTCGTTGATTTTCTGGTATGATCACCCCCAATGTATCTTCTGAAATACAATAGTGAGGGTCAGTTTGATCTGGCCAGTAATTTTGCTGGCAGCGACACCCCAAAATACGCCATCCTATCGCACACATGGGGGGCAGATACAGACGAGCTAACCTTCCAAGACCTTATGAATGGTACTGGAAAGGACAAATCCGGTTATCAGAAGCTTCAATTTTGTGGCGAGCAAGCTAAACGCGATGGCTTACAATACTTTTGGGTGGACACTTGCTGCATCGACAAGAAGAGTAGTGCCGAACTCCATGAGGCTATCAACTCTATGTTTCGTTGGTATCAGAACGCCACTAAATGCTATGTGTACCTGTCAGATGTTTCAACGAACGGATACGATCAACTAAGTTCTTCTTGGCAACCAGCTTTGAGAAAGAGTCGATGGTTTACTCGTGGTTGGACACTTCAAGAGCTTATTGCGCCGAGATCGGTCGAGTTCTTCTGCTCGAATGGCATGCTACTTGGCGACAAGAGATCTCTACAGCGTTTAATTCACGAAATTACTGGGATCAAGACATCAGCTCTTCATGGACAGAATCTATCTGATTTCACCATTGATGAGCGAATGTCATGGGCAAAAAGTCGAGAGACAAAGCGTGAAGAAGACATGGCCTATTGCTTATTGGGTATTTTTGATGTCCATATGCCACTCATTTACGGCGAACGATCAGAAAACGCGTCTAGAAGGCTTACAGAGGAGATCGGGAAACATCAAAAGAAACACTCTCTCGATGATTCGCCAGTTTGTTCTGCTGCTGATTCCAGCTCCAGAAAACGATCAAAAACCTTACATTATGAATCTTCCAGTCATCTCTCCCGCCTCCAGACTGTAGGAGACTCCGAAACTTTTTGCCAGTATCCTGTGCATGATATTGATGCTACCACCAAGCAATCTATAATAGATCGACTCTACTTTCCCAAAATTGATGAACGTCTAACGAGTTTGACTGCTGCCCAAGGGAAAACATGCCGTTGGTTTCTTACCAAATCGGAATACCTATCATGGAACGATGTTTCGAAGCGGCAAGATCACCAAGGATTTCTTTGGATCAAAGGCAACCCCGGCACCGGAAAGTCAACTTTGATGAAACTACTATTCGAGGAGGCCAAGCTTAAGACAAAAGGTGATTTCTCAAAAATCACTTTATCATTCTTTTTTCTGGCACGGGGTACGATTGAAGAAAGAACAACTACTGGTTTATATCGCTCTCTTTTGCACCAGCTTTTCGAAAAGATGATAGAGCTTAGAGACAGCTTGGAGTGGATGACAGCCGATGGTGCAAGAGGCATTGAAAGAAATGGTTGGAGTGAACCAGCTTTAAAGCAGACGTTGAAGCATGCTATAGCAAAGCTTGGAACCAGGTCACTGATGATATTTGTCGATGCTCTGGATGAATGCGATCAGAAGCAAGCAAGAGAAATGGTTTCGTTTTTCGAGGAATTATGTGAGCTTGCAGACGTTTCGCAACTTAACTTGCAAATATGCTTTTCGAGTCGACACTATCCCACTATAGTCATCCATAAGGGTATGGAACTGACTCTAGGAGGTGAACCTGGGCATAAGGAAGATATTCAGCACTATATCAAGTCGAAATTAAGGCTAGACAAATCCAAACAAGCCGAGGCACTTCGATCAGAAATCCGCCAAAAATCTTCTGGCATCTTTCTCTGGGTCGTCTTAGTTCTTGATATCCTCGATTCCGAGTATACATCGGGCTCTAAATCTATTAAAAAATCAGTCAGCGCCTCAACGAAATCCGACCAGGACTAAACGACCTGTTTGAAATGATCCTTAAGCGGGATGGACAGAACCTCGAAGAACTACAACTATGTCTGAAATTGATTTTATTTGCAACTCGTCCCTTGAAACCACAAGAACTCTATTTCGCAACTCAAATCGGTCTTGATAAAGATTGCACGGGTTTTTGGGATCAGGAAGATGTCAGTATTGACCAAATGAAATTATTTGTGAGGAGCTCTTCTAAAGGCTTGGCTGAGGTGACGAGAAACAAAGCTTCAGATGTACAGTTTATCCACGAGTCTGTTCGGGACTTTTTGTTGGGCAGATACGAGACTCGATTGTCTGGAGTTTCCGGAAATTTTGTCGGCCATGGGCATGACACGTTGAAGAGTTGTTGCTTAGCTCAACTAAACGCTGTCATCGATCAAAAAGTTATAAAATACTTTAAGTTTAGCAAACCAAACTTCTGGGAATGTCGTAACATGAAATATCCATTTTTGAACACAACAGATCCTGAATCGGTCATACCAGCCGCGCAACGTTCGAAGGAAGCGCAGTCGAGGTTTCAAGAGGAACTCAAATCAAGGTTTCCATTTCTCAATTATTCAGTCTCCAGCATCCTGTCTCATGCCGATCTTGCTCAACAAAATCACATAGAGCAGGCAGATTTTCTAGGAAAATTTCCCACTCAAGAATGTAGTTGATTTGTTGCTGGAGAATGACGCTGAAGTCAACTGTGTTGATTTCAGTGACGAAACGCTCTTGATGAAAGCTGCTAGTGGTGGAAGTATGAGTATAATGAGTCTGTTATTAGGGAAAGGTGCAAAGTTTGATTGTAAAGAAAAGGAGTTTGCCTCAGCGTTGCTCTCGAATTCGCGATACGGACGCGAAGAAATGGTTGAGTTTCTTTTACAGAATGGCGTGGATACGAGTCTGAGAGATATGACGCTAGGGTATGAAGGCTGGACGCCGCTGATGCACGCTGCTAGTAATGGCCACGAGACAATAGTTGAATTATTGTTGGAAAATGGTGCTCAGATCAACGCGAAATGCGAAACCGGTTCGACATCATTGTATGAAGCTGCTTCTGGAGGACACTTGACTATTGTGGAGTTATTGTTAGAAAAAGGTGGCAAAGTCGATTTACTGACAGAATTTGGCTTCGACCCACTCTCAGAAGCTGTTCAAAGGGGGCACGAAGTTATAGTTGCAACTTTTTTGAAGCAAAGCACTTTCACTGAGGTGGAGAACAAAGACAACAACGGGTTATTGCTAAAGGCTGTTGAAACAGCTATTGTATGTGGAAAGCTAGCTATACTGAAACTGTTGCTGGAAAAGCCTCCAAACATAAATCAGAAAGATGAAAGAGGCCGGACGTCGTTGTTCCGGGCTATTTCTCTTCGGAATGAAGATATGGTCAAGTTATTGTTGGATAAGGGTGCTGATATTGAATCGAGAAGCGAAGGTGGCCTCTCACCATTGATGTATACCATCATGCTAGGAACTAACCTGCCCGTTGTCAAGACATTGCTAGACCGTGGTGCTGACATCAATGCTAAAGATGACGAAGGTTCAACGCCACTATCCCTGATAAAGAGAAATCCTCTTATAATTGATTTCTTGGAAGAAAAGGTTCCAGGATGGAACAGGATTAAAGATTGACCATTGAGCGCTGCCTGCAAAGTTGCAGAACTTCTTTCAAAAAGTTAAGAAGAGGCAAAGGGGCCAATGAGTGGCCGAGAAGGGCAAGACTTTAGGGACCAAAATTGTTGTATCTTTCCTTCCTTTTTAGTCCAAAATAGCAGACATAAACCCATGGGTACTTGAACGCAAATCTGAACATTCAAGCGCGGGTGTCCGTGAATCATGCTATCATGATACGGACAACCTTGAATATATCAAAATCGAGGTTTTGGAGGGTAGATGGCGGGACTATGGAGTGGAATTTTTGTGTGTGGTCTGAATGACTTGGGACTTGGTAGATCTTGGAATACAGTGTTGACTAGGTACTGGAGACTCATACGAGATTCTATACGGAATTCGCTAGCTGAACGAGACTGTTGAACCGGTCGACTTCATTTACAATTCCCAAAAACTACGTCGGCGAAAGGGTACTTTCCAAGCCTCCCGCAAAACAAAAATATGAATATTCAAAGCTTAATCTCGAGGATTTGCACAGGAGTTTGTGAGAATAACCCAAACATTGAGAACTCTCCTCTTTTCAGACACGAATGATTGTTATCTACGTCCTTTGCTCCTCACAACCGCCCTGATAGAAGATAAGTAATAACGTTCTCCCTAAGTTTGTTCTGGAGACAAATGGATGGACGGTACTACCGTCTCCCGTTAACAAATACGCACCGTATACTCAGTTTGCGATCTCCTGTTGAGCCAATAGGCACTCATTCAAGCCAAGGAGCCCTCTCTCTATAAAGTCACTTAACCACATCAACGACGAGCAAAACAATCAGCACGGCATATTCATCACTTGAAACTAAGAAAAGCAATACCAAAATGCAAAAGGAAATGCAACTGCCGTGAATCGAACACGAACCTCCACCTTGGAAGGGTGGAATCCTAACCATTGGACCACAGAAGCTTGATGAGCTGGTAAACTGCTTTCCTGTTTGATAACTATCCTTTCACATTTTAAATATATAAATATGCAGCAAGAAAATTTTCCATTTGTGGAGTTGGGTGGGGTGGGGTGGAGTGCAGACAATCTCTGTAAATGCCCTCAGACCCCTGGCGTGGACCAAGCGAGACGATAGTGGATATGGGATAGGGCTTTGCCTTAGCTTTGAGAGTGGAATACTGAAGACGGTAGTACTTATTGCATGTCGTTCAGGATTCCCCAGTGGTATGGAGAACTGGTTATAAAGGAGTACAGAAAGTCAGAATAGTCAAATTTCGGAGTTACTATCGTCCGATTTGAGGATCAATGTATGTGATTTTGTTGTCGTTTTACACACTTGTTGTTGTGAACACCCGATGTGATACACTCATAGCTCAAACAAAACGGAGAGCAAGTCGCAGGAAAAAATCGTAAACTAGACAGCTAAAAGTGTCAATAGTGCTTAAAATGGATTGCTCTAACTTGTGCGGACATGTAATGCCTATGTAACGAAAATGCTATGGGAGTTTACGCTCCAATTTTTCGAGATCAGGAGGGTGGAATAGCGTTTCCTCTACTGGTAGTACTATGACTGGGAGTACTTCACTAGACGTAATAAGATTCTTATTAATCCCTTATCTTGCCAACTCCTAAGAGAACTTTCTCTGTGTTTTAATGATGGAAGCCGAAGACGAAATAGTAGACGAATTCATTATTTGTGTTCTATGGGTCTCTTCCTCAGCCAGATAGCTAACTCTGCTGCCACTCAGGAATGTGATTGTCATTGATTACACCACCCTTCAGATTGCCCAAGTAGCAAACGACATTCCGAACACCATCGAAAATGGAGCATCAAAGATTCAGAGACCAGTATCCAGCACTTGCATACTGTAAGATTGCGTACACTTAAGGCTTCTCCTACAGGTTCTCTGGCAAAATTCATCATCAAAGTTTTTAAATTTGACGCTTGAAAACTAGATGATTTGTGCAAACATTGTGCGGACAGCAGACTCTACACTTTTAAGCTGAAGGCAATAGATGGTAAAAATACTTTTTCTTTATCCACTGGGCAATGTCAATGGAGACAGTAATGCTATACAAAAGAGGCTGTAACAAACAACCCAATCTTTTCGATGCTACTAATTGTAAATGTTCCATTCTTGGAGTCAGTAGCCCCTCCCCAAATATCGATCTTCACGCGCATATCACTAACTGCCACTATATAATAAGCAACCATCCGAGATTCGTCACCATAATCACAAAAACTGGGTTGCCGTTGTCGATCGTGTTACTAATCCGCAGCATTGTAGGATCGTTGCCGAAAATATTCGTGCTCAACAAGGGAGTGAAGGGTATCGATATTGCTGTGGTCTCTGGATCATCATGTTGTTCTATTTATAGATTTTGTATCTACATCTACAACGCGCGTAGTAAACAATTTATAAACACAAGCCTGGATGTTGTTCATTGATGGAACAAATGGCTTTGGAAGAAGAGTAGGAGAGGATCTTCAAGGGTAGTATATAGACATATAAATAGTATGGTGATACGCTGTAATAGGAATCATATCCTTAATATATGGACATACAAAGCATTAACCCTATTACGAATTGCTATTGTAAACTATGCAACTCCAAAATTACGACTAAATAAGCACCTCCTCCATCTTTTAGGTCTTTGAGTATCTAGCTTAATTCCCCTAAAGAGTTTGTCGGTTCATGGGGGATCGACAAAGATGATCCCGATCACCATTTATTACCGTTCCGATCAAGAACTTATCAAATCGGAGCGATTCCTCAATCAGGAGCACAATCCTAATGTTATTATCAGGAGATAGGGCTGATCATTTCCGCCATAATATCTGTGAAGAGTAATATTCAAAAATTCAATTGACAGCAATAGATGGTCCGGGTTTCAGCGACAGACAGGAAGGGGTGGATGAGGTATGATCTGGAAATACTGTCTGAAGAAACTGAGATTTTCAGAGATATTGGCTATGATTCAATAGTCATTACTGCATATGTCTGATTAAAGTCCTTGATGCGTGTGAGTCTTGAGTGTGCATTGCGTAATGGCCTGATTTCGAAGAATAGAGACAAAACGATAGAGTAATTCCTTAAATGCGATCACCAGACTGTCAAGCCAATGATGACAGTCTCAATGATCCTCCCCGGAAAGAAATATGACGCATGTGATCAGACCTCTTTGCAGTTGGTGTATTTGTATCATGGAGGACTGCAGACCGATTGCTTAGCAGCTTGAAGTGTTTGACAGATGTAAATTGTATGGAGTGTTGCTTTTTCCATACGTTGCATAATGATACCAGGTGACTAACACTCTGACCTCCACTGTGTAAACTTAAATAAATTCGAAGAGGTAGAAGCCCAAGAAGCCTGGCTTTATGAATCGTTACCATGAGGAGCTCACATTGCTGAGCAAAAGAAACTACTCGGCTTAAGGTTTATCCCTTAAATATTAAGCTAGAAGAGCCTTGTGGTACTTACATCTTGCAAACTGACTGCCTATAATTTGGTCTCTCAGCTCAGAGGTTTCGAATCTCTCGTTTGAACGATCAGACATTTGATCGTGTGATAAATGTTGAATACTTTATGACTAAGAAGGACAATATTCATCATAAAACACGGAGAATGCATTTGTACAATAATTGTAAACCATAACATACTGCCATTGCGAGTAAGCAAATGGACAGGTGAAAAGTGTCTGTTTTCTCGCCCTTCTCTTCCCGAGAGTCTCACCAACGTAACTTATTGTGATTCCAATTCAGGAAAACTACTGGGGTGGAAGTGAACCTTGAGGTGTACTTCGCCTGAATTCAACTTCTCGAGGGAAATTTTGACACATGCACCCTACAAAAAAATAATCCTCTGAAATGAATGCCCGAGTTATGGCTGAAAGTCTAACCTACACTCCTTATCTTAGTCCTTGACAAAACCTTAAGCAAAACTGATTGCTTGGGCTCGCAACGGTGAGTCAAATTTGACCGCATTGCAATCATCGTGAGGAAAATATGTGATGGGGGCCTGTAAGGGCCTGTGAGGGCCTGCTCATTGATGATGAAAAAAAAATTCTTATCATCGATGACCCAACAACTTTCTTAGATATACGATTTACCCCTGGAAGCGAAAGAGCAATATGGTATCAATCTCGGCCCCTGCCGAATGGACATGGCAGCGTTGCTGCCATGTGGCCATGCCAGAGAGAAGCAGGTGGATTCTTGCACAGCTAAGCTAGCGGTGTGAGTGTGGTCGGTTGTGAAGGGGTAGCGAAAATTTGCATCGTAGGAATTGTGTTATCGGAGAATTAAAAGAACCCGGTAGTGACCAGTGTTCTAGAATATGCAATCTCACCACATAAATGTTTCTTTCAGAAGCACGTTCTCATAGTGGAGAGTGGCTTGCTTCGGCCTTCACTTCTCTCGTCGGAAATTCCGAGTTCATTGTCAGCCATGTAGTGTGATTGGGCAATGGTGGATCACACATGCTACGGAAATGAAGTCTGATAGTGGAGTGCCAGCAATAGTGGCATTGTGGATGATAAAGTTCGCACGGCCAAAAAGCGTGGGGGGTTCAAGCGGTGAATTTGGTCTGGTATCTTGAATGAGATGATGGTGAAGTACAGCTCTTTGCATGCCATCACATCTGAATTGACGAATCTTCCATGTGTTGGGGTGTTGACGTGTTTACTTAGTGTGAGAATTCTCTCAGAAATCGATCGCCCAAATGTTGAGTGACAGATAATGATCGGTACTCATGGTGTCATCGAAAGCTGATGAATACAATCTAGCTTTGCGTGCATCGAACTATATCAATGGAATGAAAAGTTTATTTTGAAACTGGCGAAATGAGTTCTATTTCGGATACCCCTATACCCATGTTGAACAGTCCGTCTCTGTAATCAATGGTGGCCGATGCTCATTACAGAGTAGACATTTTTCACAGTAATCGGAGGAGGAACTGCAACTGCCGTTATAACAACAACATGTAGGTTCCAAACGTGCTCAACATGTATTCTACTTTTGGCAACTTTAAGTTATCAAACATTCGTCAATTTGTCTTCAAGTGACAAGATTGATCGCCTTGATCGTCTGGATTGACCTGTCCCATGATTATGATTATCAGGAGTAATTATCAACGTAGTTATGTATGGTAACCATTATGGCTGTGTAGTACGAAGTATATGCATGCAAGGCATGGTCGGTCGTATGGTCTGTGAGTACATTGAGATGAGCTGACGAACAAATCGCTGGATGTGCGGGTATTTGTAATTGTTGCTAAGAATACAAACGGGAAAATCAACGCAAGGGCCCGTATGATACCTAAGAGTTGTACGAGAAAGTACGAAGTAGGGAAAAGGAAGGAAAGAGAGGAAGAGAGAAAGAAAGATGGCTTGTGGAAAATGGGCTTTAGATGTGAATGACAAGCACAATACGTAACGTTGTTCCAGAAAAGGTCGGTATGCATGAGTGACGGACGGTGAGTGGTGATGTCTCGAAGCGCTGAAATCCTTAGATTTTGTTGAACCTAATTCTAATTCTATACAGAGCGATAACGATATGATCTATTGATGATACATAGGTACCTACGAATCTACGATACACTTCATATCGCGTGGGAAATGTGAGCCACATCTGTCATCTGGCAGCTGGCAAGAAGATGGGTCCATCGATACTAGATAGTCTCTTTGGGTCTTCTGGGTCTCTTGGGTCTATCGTCTCGTCTATTCTAGTATTCATGTTATATCTCGTAGTGTGATGTGTCCTGCATGTCAGCTTGGAGCTTGAAGCTTGTTCAAAGAGAACCACCGAATTTTTCACCGATGAATGGGGCATTGAAGATGTTCGAAGGAGGTCCAGATTATCGAAGCGCCGTGAAGAGGAGTTAGGGAACACACATAAAGTGTTCCAGAGGCGATTAGACTTTGAAAGTGGACATTTAGGAGAATTTTTAACATCTATCAATGAAGGAAAGGGAAAAAAAGGGAAGGAAAAGGTTCCGAGCTTTTTTTCTCTCTACCTTTCCTCTTTCTCCTCTTCCCTCTTTCTTGTGCAATCTGTGCAATATGTACCAATGTATGTCAAAAGTTGAAAAGGCTCGGATTTACCAAATTCGTTCTTCCGGTCGTGCAATCCTTGAACTGCCTAGATAGGTAGTATTTGTATTTCACCCCTTGCCCTTGTTCTACGCCACGCCTGCCCTGATCGTAGTAAGTTTTTTCGCTCCCGCTGCGGCTGCATGATTGATAGGGCAAAGCGGAACGGGGTACTTGTGTGTGCTATGAGTGTGAGGCCTTCTAGAAAGATTGTGAATTGTTGAGAACTGAGAATCACCATCTTCGGATTTGTAAAATGGTGAATTGCAATCTGCAGTGCACGTCGGACTCGGAGATAAGTTCAAACTGCTGGTTGAAATTTGGATATTCTTCTCATTTTCGTTTCAGACATCAAATCTATTTGCTTACAGTAATTGTTTCAACTATCACTTCATCGTCACTATCTCTATCTCTATCATGACTCACGATTCATGATTTACGATACGCCATAGACGACACGTTTAAAAGTGTCATTTAAGTTTTTATTTGCATGTGAAATCTTCTCATATCAATGATACCGGCATTTCACATAGCGCGAACTCCAATAGCTGAAGGAACGCGAATCAGTCAATGGTGGCCAAAGCATTTACCCGAATATTCGTGAATCGCTCTGTGTTTTCCGGAGATGCGAAAGAGCGTTTGCATGTTCATGCACGAAAGGATACCTATGACCCGCTGCTCATATATACACTACTGCAAACCAACAGCTACCCATTATTCCATGGTAAAGCGAGAGATGCGATGAATCCATGTGTATATGTTATTGAAGAAAAAAACGGTCCATCTAACAACGTTTGTGACTAGTAAATGCAACTCCAAGAGAGAACACAGTCACGAGCACGCAAATATCTTCCCTACAGCCGTCACCTCACAGTGTAGTCGTCGCAATCCACCCACTTACTCTGTACTCCAATTCAAATCCGGCATAAGTCCCGCCCCCCGAAAGATAGATCTCCATATCAAGAGACCAATCATATGCGAGGCGTGCGAGGGAAGACTTCATCTCCCAGCTGAATGGCTCGCTGCCCAAATATCACTGCTTCTATGACGGTGGGTCTCATTCATTTTGAACCTTGAAGCCCCCCCTATAATTTTGTGGGTAGCTTGTCCCTCACTACCACAATTCGGTTTCGAGATTCAAGGCAATCTGTAAGAAAGTGGAGAATGTTCTCTTTATCTTTTGGAACCAATGCAATCATCAACCTCGCACCTGATCATCAGGACTTGGTAGCCTTGCTTGAGAACGGCGTTGTAAAGACGCTTTACCGGTCATTGGAGAGATTACAACGAAATCCTTGAACATAGTTGGTCCCTTCCACCCATGTCAATGTTCTTTGATTCAGGTTCAGTCCATAAATGCAATTCGCCAAAACACATCACGAATATCAATCCATTTGTCTCAAAACAGCTACGGGACTCATCAATGGTTACAGGCCATTTGAATCCACTCGGATGCTATCCTCGCATGCCAAGTATGATCCGTGCCAATCGAAAGTGGCCAAACCTTAATACTGATATTGTGAGGGCATCGTGAGAAATGTTCATGGGCAGAGCTAGAAACTTTGGGACGGTTCCCATGCATGGTAACATTGCAATTGTCACTCCGGCAGTGAGAAACCTGTTTCCATAGTGTTTCTAACTTCTGGACTCTAAGCATCTATTATGAATTAGATATGATGGGATATGATAGGATAGGTAGGTCTAAGGATTATCTTATCATGTCAAGGACCATTTGAGCTTTTTGGAGGTAAGGATAAAGCTTTGGGCTACCCTTTCAAGAGTTCAAGAGACTAATCCGTACCAGTACTCATTATAGTCAACCCAGTGTCCACTAGCGCTTTACGTCTTTTACGAAGCACGGAGTACAAACCGTTGATTTTCTCCATTTATTCATTTATCTCTCTCCTCTCTGCCCCTTCAAATTCGACTTTTCTTCTTATCATTCATTAGACACCAGAATCCTTTGTCTTCTTCATTCATTGACGACCATTCATCCAACCCCTTCATCTTCTTCGTCTATTATATCTTTTCCATTTCATTCTTTATTGTTGACTCATCAATCAATTTTCATTACAAAGGAAGACAAATTTTTAACCTTTGTAAAACCTTCGTACCCGGCTCGCCAGGTTTCTATTCTTCGGACCTTTTTATATCTTGTGGCGTGTCAACCAAGATTTTGGTGCGGAAAAGGGTGTACGCCAACTCTTAGTTAGCTTGCATCATACCCTGAAAGAACCGGTCCCTACCGATCGCCGAGCTTTATCAAATACCCCCCCCACCAACCAATCGATATCTCCGACGCTTTTCAAGAAAAATCATTCTTTATATATCATATCGTCTTTTATTCTACAGGCCTGTTGGAGGTGATCATTTCAAAGATCAATTGGCCTGGAAACATCGAAATCAAAAGTATATACAATGTCCGGCGAAAATGTCTCACCAAGCGGAAGCAATAACGAAAATATTCCCACCACCTATACGGAACTGGTGTCTGGGGATGTCAGCCCATCTGAGAGTATGAATGAAAGTGCAGTCAACAGTGGACTCAACAGTGGAATCAACAGTACATCTCCAACCAGACCGAATAGTGCAGGAGGAAATGCACCAAAAAATCGAGGAAGAGTTAGATTCAACGCTACCAACGAAGCAAATGATTCGGAAAACAAGAAATCCCTCCACCCATTGAGGGATAAGTCTGTCTCGCCTCAGAGAATGCTACATCAGTTATCAATGCCAAAATCCGCCAAATACACACCAACTCATTCAAGAAACAATAGTTCCAATTCGTTGATGCGATTCACACCCGATAAGGAAAAGGATAATCCATTCTCAGATTTAGCAGTTATCAACAATAGTCCAGTTCCACCAACACCTGTCAGCAAACCGAGACCGAGTGTATTGAGAAACAACCCTGGTGGAGGATACAAGGCAGATCTATCGGATGTGGAAGAGAGCAATGAGAAGACATTCTCTGCTTTGGCTGCTCAGAGTAGAGCTCAGAGAATTGCTTCGTTGGTTGGAAGTCACTCGACACCGAACTCGAGAAGAAATAGTATAGACGACGATGCAGACGATTACCCATCCCCACGACCAAGGAACCCTGGCGGTCTTCCAGTTCGAATCGACGATATTCCACTCGTTCCAATGGAGAGTAGACCGTATGATGGAGCAGATAGCGATGATGACATTCAAAACGAAAAGATGAAAGAATCGAGTTCGACCGAAGCACATAAACTAGTAAGATCTCATACAAGCAAAGGTCGAAAGGATGCATTCAAAATGCCTGTACCACGTCCAGGGTTAGTATCTGGTCAAGTCACACCCGAAGATGAGCATGCTATCATGGAAGAGTATGTTCCACGTCCTCAACAATTCAGAGGTGGTGTTCTTTCATCACTCCTGAAGCTTTACAATGCACCCACAAATGGAACCATGAGCACTCCAGCTTCAAGAAGAAACAGTGATGGATCCGAAGGCACTCTCCCAGTCTCCCTCGGATCTTCGGGAGTTACAACTCCGAAAAAGAATGCAAAGTGGTACCATCAAAAGAGTCAATCTCAAGATACTCTTGCTGGTCTTATGGAAGCATCTGCTATGTTAGCTGCGCCTGTCGGAGGAACCTATACGCCCAAAAAGAAGTCTCCGAGACCTGGAATGGGGAAACGTACACACAGTGGCAGACTTATTGAGACAGCCGCCCGACAATTAGCTGGAAAGCCAAGATTGGAGGACGAAATTCGAATCACTATCCATATCGCGGAGACTTTAAGCAGACAAAAATATCTATTGAAACTTTGTCGAGCACTAATGACATATGGAGCACCAACACATCGCCTGGAAGAATATATGAAGATGACAGCTAGAGTTCTTGAGATTGATGCTCAAGTCCTTTACATACCTGGCTGTATGATCATTTCTTTTGATGATGCATCTACTCATACTACCGAAGTAAAGCTCGTTAGATCTATACAAGGAGTCGATCTTGGCAAATTGAAAGATGTTCATGAAATATACAAGGAGGTAGTTCATGATGTTATCGGTGTTGAGGAAGCCACACAACGATTGGATGCGATCATTCATGCGAAGCCAAAGTATCATCCTTGGTTTTTGGTCATGGTATATGGTTTTGCAAGTGCCAGTGTAGCACCATTCGCTTTCGAAGCACGTCTTATCGATTTACCCATTGCATTTTTATTGGGATCTCTTCTTGGTTTCTTGCAACTCATCGTTGCTCCCAAGTCCGATCTCTACGCCAATGTATTCGAAATTTCAGCCGCTGTCTTGACGTCTTTCTTGGCACGAGCTTTTGGTTCGATTCGAGGGGGTGATCTCTTTTGTTTCTCTGCCCTCGCTCAATCGTCCATCGCTCTGATTCTCCCTGGTTATATGGTTCTCTGTGGCTCCCTTGAACTTCAATCACGTTCCATGGTTGCCGGTTCCGTTCGTATGGTCTACGCAATCATTTATTCTCTTTTCCTTGGATATGGTATCACCATCGGCACCGCTGTCTATGGTCTTATGGATCCCAACGCTACCAGTAAGACTACATGCGACGCCCCAATGAATCAATATGTTCGCTGGTGTTTCGTTCCAGTCTTTACTTTATGCCTCGCGGTAATCAATCAGGCGAAATTCAAACAAATGCCCGTCATGTTAGGCATTTCATTCTCAGGCTATGTTGTCAACTTTTTCTCAGCAAAGAAGTTTCCTTCGAGTGCACAAATTTCCAATACTCTCGGCGCTCTCGCTGTAGGTGTGCTCGGTAACTTGTATTCGAGAGTCAGACATGGTGTAGCAGCTGCTGCATTATTACCTGCGATCTTCGTACAAGTGCCTTCTGGTCTCGCTGCTGGTGGTTCTTTACTTGCAGGTTTGAGTACAGCAGATTCTATCACCAATAGTACGTCGTATGCCAATGGAACGATAAAGGTTAATGGAACGAGTTCCGTCAGTGTTGGGAGTTCTGAAGATTTGAATACGATTGTGTTTAATGTTGGTTATAGCATGATTCAAGTGGCTATTGGAATCACTGTTGGCCTCTTCCTGAGTGCGTTGATTGTTTATCCGTTCGGAAAGAGAAGAAGTGGGTTGTTTAGTTTTTAGATGGGTTCTATTGTGTACAGGGTTTTATAGATGGAGTTTAGAGGGGAGAGATGGTATATATGGAAAAGAGGTACATACCACGCTCGTATATACATGTACATGCAAAAGTTCATTCGTTTGGTTTTGGACATACGATGGGTGGACAGAACATCGTGTTAGTATTTGAAGGAAGCTAGGAGCTAGATAGCAAGCGTTGGTGTTTGGGGATCGCTGGTTGCCAGGTTTACATGCGTAAATGAAGGGAAGGCGCAATCATCACATTCTTTTTAACGGGCAAGCGAAGGTATGAGATGGGAGTTGTTATTATTTTCTTTTTTTTCTTTACTTGTTCATGACTGGAGACTATACGTATACTTCACTCATTCATTTTGGGATGGAATGTGATAGATGAGAAAAAGATGAGATTTAGATCAGCTCTACTTAGACTTGCTTTTTTTGTTTCAAGGAAAAATAGGGGGGACAAAGGATTGTAATAGGGATGGATGATACCACGGCATGAGAAAAGCAAGGGGAAGGGAAATTCATTGTAGTGACAGGAAGATGGGATCAATTGAATCGGACAAAGTTTTTGGACTCAAACTCTGTGTTGTCTATTTGTTGTCATGTGAAATCTGCATTGCCCTGGTTTATCTGAAAATTGGTTTCTTACGATGATGTCAATCTTTAGCCCTCCTAACCATTCTAAATGACCAACGCACTGAAGGGTCCAGATTGGAGACTGGAGTAATGACGTGCTGAGGGCCATCAAGTTGTCTGTTGTACTCGCAGAGTCGTAATCATGGAGGAGTGGAGCGGAGTGGAGATGGTAGTGGAGAATGGGAGTGGGGGAATGACGTGATGAAATTCATGGAAGTTGGTGTCGTGTCGATTTTCAGGGTTCAAAGGATGTGATGAAGTGGGGTGAACGAGGGATGGATCATGGGTTTATTTTGTTTGTTTGAGGGATGCGATGAAGGGATGTTGTGAGTTTGTGATGGAGGCGGGGATGAGATAGAGTTGGTGGCTAGTGACAGATCTTTATTATTGATTTGCGGGATGGAATGAGGGGATTGTGTGGCTGATGTACCCTGCGTGTGATTGGACTTGCTTGAAAAGAATGGGAAGATGGAGGTGCTTATTTGAAGAGAAGATTGCGTCTGAGAAGGACTGAAGGACTGGAAAAAAAGAAGAGGGTTGTGAATTTAAGGTTTTGGATTGTGGATTGTAGATGAAATGGAGAGAGGAAGATGTGCTTTTTCTTCCTGGAAATTGCGGGAATAATTCTTTTATCGATTTTCAGATGAGTTTGAACATAGATACAAAATTTGCAATATCTTTCATTTATTTCGTACATAGGTCCATCAGTGGATATACGGACTGACAGGACACTTGAAAAATTAACTCGAATGTATCTTTTGATATATCGATGCATATATCCTTCAGAATTGTTAGTTACAATGATTGATTAGAAGTAGAACAATCAAAACATGAGATTCAATATCAAACAATCGAAGAATGAATTTGTAATTTGTAATGTTTTGTGGGAAGCTGAGAAGTGTCCCGTCAATCCACACACCGACTGATAGACCTCCAATATAATAATGTTCCAGGTCAGAACCTAAATCTCTTTCAATTCTCCTTCACGCCGATGACAGCTCCATCATTGGAATTGAGCATATTATCATCTCAACATCCAAATAAGTGACTTCTACAAATACGACATTGTCTCTGAACAAATTCCGGGTGCAGATTCCGTACCACTACGTACGAGTACCATCATTCCACTCGTTTACGCCCCTTCACCGAGGGATCTCATTGGTGCATGGACTGATCGAAGGGACACTTTTCAAATTTCAAAACATTTATTAAATTTATTCTTCAATTATTTGATATTCGAATCTGTACTTTGATTGTCTCATTTCTAATGGACAATTGTAACAATTTTTTTAGGACAAATATAGTCCCAGTAAATCAACCACCAAATCCCCTCTTTCATCCCGCGAATTAATAATAAAGATCTATTATCACCCACCAACCCATCAATATCATCTCATCCAGGCCTTCATCTCAACCCCCATTGTCACCGGTACCATTTCTCCTCTTCTCTTCCCTCCTTGCACTATTTCTTTGTAGCCCCTGAAGACCCCAGTATTGAATAGTCAATGGAGGCGGGGATTATAAATATATGTAAACCATCGATTATCTAATATCTAATATCGAATATCGAATATCGAATATCTAATCCATCGAAACTACCAAGCCATTGAAACTGTTTAAATATTGGATACCAAAACCATCGTGACTATTGAAGCAACAAGCCGAGACCCCTAAGCATAACCTAAACCTTGATCACGCTCAATTCGCACACCTCTTCCAGCTTTCGAAACACAGATTCTTTTTGAAACACGTACTGGATGGCTTCTTCTCCTTCTGCAAACAAGACGTGATCCAGAGTAATCTGTCGCCAATCTCTAAGAAGAGCAATGACGTTGTTGGATCCCCTTGCAATGGGAGCGATGATTAGCGCATGACTGTGTATCCTAGCCATGGTACCTCGCAGATTGTTGCCACTCCTACAGGTATACATAATCTGCTTCCACAGATCTCCGAATGAACAAATGTATGGGGGGAGAGCCTCTATGAAGCTATTCGGCACTTTCATCTGGATCATCAAAATTGCGGCTGTTGTTCGGCTTCGGGCATACTGGCGATATATTTTTTGCAACAGCGAGGCTTGGAGTGAAGTAGAGTGGAGAAAAAGCGCTTCCTCTGAAATCTGTGGGAGGTAGGCTTGTGAGAGAATCGATATCCATACTTCCATCCGGTAAATACCGAACTCGAGTACTCGAGATGGCTTTGTAAAGTAGCGTGTGTTCCGGTACATTCGATAAAGGCGCTCTTGCAACCGCGGCTCCTATCTCAACCCCATCATCACCAGTGCCATTTCTCCTCTGCTCGTCCCTCCTTGCGCTATTCTTTTGTAACCCCTCAAGACCCAAGTATCGAATAGTCATAGTATCGCGAACCCAGTATTGGACCGTTACTGTTGACCTTACATCCTCAAATTCACTTGCCATAATGCAGTTGATCAGCTCACCCGCCAATCCCCAGAGCGCCATTTGCTCCATGGATTCCTCCCGATCATCTGGAAGATTGTCCTCCGGAACGTATCTTTCAAGTACAAAGTCTAAAAACTCCATCTCAAGTCCACCTTCTGTCTCGGCGTCTTTGATTTCTCGCCATCTTCTCCAAATCTCTCCAGCCTTTTGTTCTTCCCACCCGAGATATATCAGCGTCTCCGGAGACAGAAGCAGGTTTGGAACTATGTGAGTCCCTTCTGACTCGTCCGAGCTTGAGATATACCCCTCAGACATTAGGTACATTGACACTTCACTTCTTCTTCCATGAGCTGGCTTCAGGTGACCCGCTCTCTGGAGAGCTTCTGCATCGGCAGGGTGAAATATTGGGGACTCGGCAGCATCATCTGTATTGGAAGGTATCGAAGTCATCTTCTTAGATGTATCGTTGTTTCAGTATTGTCTTTCTTGGAAGCTGAGGTGAGAAGCTCGGTAGAAAGGGAGTAGGGGATGTTTTGTAACAGAATTGGAATATGATTCTGAGATAGACATCCAGCTTTATATACTTGGAAGAGAATAGAAAACAACTAGTTGTCTGCTAATTCGGACGGAAAGTGCTCCCTTTGATCTCCACCTTCCTTTTACGTTGTAAGGTTGAGATTTGGCGTGGGACTTGAATATATCATGTGTTTCGTTGATTAAAACCACCATAGAATAAAAGTAGAGGGGTCCAGACAGAGATCACCATAAGCTTAAGTATGATTCACAACATAGATAATTGATTTAGATTGTTCGCTTACATCGAAAGACGAACATGATATGCGGGAAAACCGATCTAAATATGATTCATAATGAATAGTCCGTTTAGGTAGGTTCAGGTACTTCCATCAACCGAGAATTATGACGTGCGGCATGACTGATTTATTGATAGGTATACCTGGGCGCGGGGGTTTTGATCTAGCCCTTGACTAAAATCTGGAAATCTGCATCTAATTGCATCTAATTGGATGGATCTACATCACTGAAGTTAACGTGACAAACAACGTTGGAAACCCTTTTTAGTCTTAAAATAAGCATGAAACTTTATCTTCGATTCTTCTAATCTTTCTATCCCTATTTTCGGATAGTCATCTACAATGTACTCTTTCGTATATTTTAAGAGTTTATCTTACTACTACATCGTTTATAAGAGTCGAGGTGAAAGTCATTTCTTGAATGATTATGGGCATAACGGCACTCATTTTTCACGTAACCTTATGATGAATAATCGTGGTCTTGCGCGTTTGCATTCGACTAGATTGTCTAGCGTTTCACCCAATTGTTTCTACCTATGCCCTCAACTTTCTTTATTTAGGTCTCTTTGACTATACCTTCACCATAATACCTCTGTACAATACCTTCCAGATTCCATCCAAACTCGAGAAAGAACAAATTTCGAGCAAACTATTTCCGTGGGGGTTGACTCCATCCGGGCTCGAACAGCTATTTTCCAGCGTGAGAGAGTTCCAGCTGTATATGAGAGATATTTCCCATGTAGAGAGCCGCATTATCTTCAAGACGTACCGAGACGAGGTAGCCGGACTAATCCAGGAACTTCGATTCCATGAATGCCACAGCCTAGGCCAGCACGACCACCTGCCTCCTGTAGCGTCTTTGAAACCAATGCTCGATTTCCTTCTCTACCAGGGATATCTCTAGCTTCTAGAGAGATGAGTACTTTTCGATTTGATAGTGATGAAATCATCAGAGCGTTTTGGACAGTGTAGTCAGTATGTCCAATAGTCCGGACTGCAGTCTAACAATGAAGATTATTGAATCCCTTAAACTAATGAAATATTCAAATCATTTGAGATATTGGATTTGATTAAAATATTGAACTTTTTCAAATTTTTGATTGCTTTTAGAAATTCAACCCCTTTATATTGTTGGGCTGCAATCCGCACTATCGGATACCCCGGGTGTCAGAAAGCAAGAAGTCATTAGAAAATCAAAGACCCCGGAAACCCTCGAGGCGACCTAGACTCATAACCAAAAACATTCTTGACAAGAGCTCGGAAGACCGAAATACACATCGCCTAAAAGTCTTTGACTAAATCTAGTCATACTTTGCCGTCTTTGCTTTCATACCATATACACAAATCCACAGATTTTGACTTTGTTATTAAACTTGAGTTGGCTGAAATTCCCAGAATCATACGTATCATGTTTCCGCTTGCAAGTCGAAAATTGAGATATCACATTTGACTTGCTGACGCTGATTGCACTTGAAGGAATCACAGCGTGTGCACTCGTCTAGCTCTCATTGAAAGGGAAATTCAACTTTGACAGGAGGATGAATGGTAAAGAGTGAATCTTCGCCGTCGCAAAGTAATAGCCTTGCTTCGTCCTAATACTCCAACTCAACTCAACTCAACTAGTGCTGTTTGAGAGTATGGGACCCTGTAGATCCTTTCCTATACATTGAGCAATTTGAAACAAATCGTAACCTGCTTTCAAAACTTCAAGTAATTGATGATGTCCGGAAGCACTGCAACATCTGATGTAGCTACTTCGACTATGACGGGGCGGTTGTTATCGTCTCATCGCAGAATTCTAACTGAAGGTAATGTAGTCGAGCTCAGCAAGTCAGGGTTTGCAAACGGTCGATAGACAGATACCATAGTGAGTGACGAATTTGAGAAAGAGTCTCCCGAGCGCTCTTGACAAAGAGTTTCCAAGGTATGGATCTGTGTGAGGGAACTAGAAAGGTGTTCTCACTGAAGGTACACAATTGAAGACTTAGCATCGAGAATAAGAAGCATCTTGCACGTAGACTCATCTGGTCATTTGTAGGAATGTGCGCAAGTACTTGGGTATCATTTTTCTCTCATCTATGTTGAAGATTGCCGGTTCGATCCGACTTTCGAGGCCGTCATCCTTATTCATCCTTGTTGCAATCCTACAATCGTATAATCATTCATGCCATCACTCCTCATCTCGTCTCTCAGTCTCCCCATCCAACCCTCACTCTATCCAAACCCTTAATTCCTCACTGCCCTATAAATCTCCCTCAAATCCATACCTTCAATCTCCCCCTCCGCCACCTCCCCTACAACCCTCCCAGGACAGCCTCCCACCACACTAAAACTAGGTATCACCATATTAGGCGGAACGACCGTCCCCTCCAAAATCTTTACAAAATCCTTCACTATCACAAATTTTCCAACCACAACATTCGCACCGATATTAACATGATTTCCCAGCATCGCAGCTTCGATGATTGACCCGGGTCCTACGAAAACATGGTCGCCGATTTTGAGGGGAAAGTACGAAAATGTTCTTATCGTTCAAATCTCATTAGTAAAACTTTCCAGATACCAGAAGAACAGAGAAACACAGAGTGACAAAAAAACATAACAAACCCTCTATAAATCTTCCCCGGCGGTCTCAACTCACACCCGCGACTGAAAAAACAATATCTCCCAATGGCAACCGCAACTGCATTTCCTGCTTTCTCTCCTTGGGTACTGGGAGGTAATGTTCTTAATAAATCACCGCGGATGATGACTTCTGCTTGGATTACTGTTTTACCACCGAGGATAATATTTGTTGTGCCGATTATTTGGGAACGACGGGAGACTTTGTTGCCGGTGTCCTGGAGGATGTTAGCACTTGGAGGGGGGATGGGATGGGAAGTCAAGGTTGAATTGGTGGAGGGGGAATAATAACACGGCAAGGAGAACTTACGGTTTCAATATATTCGCCTTTGGGCGCTTTGCGGGACATGGTTGTTACATGGTAAGAAGGTAGATGAGGTTGAGGTTATCGAGTTCGGAGCTTGATATTAAGTCGATGTGGCAGAATTATTAAGGCGGTGAGACACATCACTTTCACTGTTCAAGTGCTCAGGAACATTGATGTTTGCCGATATTTTAGACTTTGGTTTACTACGGTAGAATTTGTGCCGCTTGATATTGAAAGTTATGAAATATTGATAGATCGTATACAGTTACAAGTATTTGAATGCTGATGATTGTTGTTCTGTTACCCATGGGCCGTAGTATTAAGTACCCGTCTTCCTGTATTTTCCATGTATCCAATATACCTCACGTCTTCAACACCAATCATCGATACCATGGTACCGGCGAAACAGGTACATTCGTCAACCCATTCCATGCCCATCTATACAATTCGTCCGGACTAATACTGATCAGCTTTTCTTCTCAAACTCCCTCAAGTAACTAACAATGGAGAAGCGCCTGGTGCATCAGACGAACTATCTTCGATCCCCGTATCTCTTTCAAATACTCCATCACCTGTTATCCTCCATCCTCCTCCAGCCCTTTTCACGAACTCTACTGCCATATGCCAAGCATCTGTATCTGCAGCATCTCCTGACTCAAAAGTCTTCAGATATTTGTAATTTCCTTCAGGCGGATTATTGAACATTTCCCGCATCAATTGAGCATAACAATTATTTCTCTCCATCCAAAGATCATCCACATCAATTCTCTTCATTAGTTCTTCGTCTTCTAAAGCATCATTTCGTGGTACCAATTGACAATACAAATGATCCAGTCTTGGTAATCCTTGGGCAAGACATTCGAATTGAGCTGTTATTGGAAATATAGCAATAAATCTCATGGAACGAATGCCAGGATTAATCAAAGGTAAAGTACCTGATTGAGTTCCGACAAGACTTCGTAGTATCTATTGAAAGTTAGATGAATGCCTCCACTTTATATCGGTGATCTACTTACAGATGGAGTCTCCAATTCCCACCACAAATCTGTCTTGAAAGCCTTTAAATTTGATCCTTCATTTAGGAGTAAGGATGTCCAAGATCTAATTTGAAAAAATTCGGATGACTTGGCACAAACACGACCCAGAGGACAAACATAGTGGAAGCGATCGTCAAAAGTATGGTCTTGGTTTTGTGATGTCCCAGGAACTGAAGGGTCAGATCTGGTGGAATCACTTTCTCCAGGCAAAACCTCAATCTCCGTAAGATTTATTTCTTTGCATACGGGTCTTTGCAATTGCAAATAGTGACATTCAATATCAAAAACCCATGAATCCACGTCATTAATGGTAGCTGAAGTCAAGGAAGCAAGGGCCTCAACAGGTGCAGCAATCAACACCGTTGACGGATCAATGGTGTTGAAAATTCGTTTCCAAAAGCCGTCAAATTCACATAATCGAGGTCGCCCATCATGACAATTTGATATTGTCTTCTCCCGAACTACCAAGGTGAAGCTTGACACAATATCCGCAAAAGATTTTTCACGGATAAATTGACGAAAAGGTCCTGTTAAGTCATTGAGAATTGGTCTACAATCATCTTCTGAATATTTCAAGATATATCGTGCATGTTTGAATAGTAAACGTAAGGTAGCTTGTCTCCATCGTTTCGAAATTAGAGAGCAATTCTTGAGATCTTGGATCTCGGAGCTTGTGACTTCCAGGGTTGGTTCATCATGAAGTGTCGTGTCGGAATATGATGGAGGCTCTATATCGAAATGACTGAAGATATTGACTAGAAGTTCATTTGGAAGATCTTCAATGGTGGGACCTTGCTTCGTAACAGCTCCAGGAATTGTATGTGGAGTAACGTGGGATATCAGGGCATCTCCTGATTGATTCGTTTGAGACTGAAGTGATGGTACTTCTGTAGATTTGTGGTCGACGGTAAGATCCTCAAGACCATATGAATTTGAAGGAGGAAGGTCTGAAGCCATTTTCGTGGATGTCAGAGGTTGAAAGGACGAAGACTCAAGATTATTACTGAATTGAACAGGTTGTTTCCAATAGTTCGGTCGATTGAATTGTGGATTAGAATAATGGATCAAATCGCTACCTAGGTATATACCTAAAAAGGAAATACATGTCAGCAACGGCTTTCGGATCGCTCGTGGACCTCCAATAAGGAAACAGATGCTGTTCACGGAATAAAGTCTCTCATTATCTAAATTTATCGTAAGCTTGTAATCGGATATGCAAGTAATTGATGGATACTGGGTAGGTAAATTCACTTAACCGGCACTTTCAACGAACAGGGGGGATTGCTTACAGATATATGACATATGTCGTTCGCCACGAATGAGGGGGAGAGTTCGTTCCCGTGTGGGCCATCGGTTAAGAGGGGAGAGACTTACACGTACTGATGACTTCTGGAATTCCATATACATTCCTATGAGAACAATTGGAAGAAGTCTATCTTAATAACTTGTTTGAAATCGTCGAATGTCCACAACAACTATTGCTAACCCAGCTCTGAGTTCTAACTGCAATTGCTGCAAGATGGCTTGGTTGTATGTCATGGAAAGAAGTCGACTACATGTCTATCCGGTCCGGACCTGCATGGCTAGCCCTTACTAAGATATCACCAAGCGGGGAACTAAACTACTTTATATCGTAATCAACGATTAGATCTCCAATTGTTGCGGGGATGATCGAAAGATGGGGAGGGGCAGCTGAACAGGTTGTCGCGACATTCTATGGAAGTTGCTTGAGTGAGGGTCCAACAGCTGGCCTGGTAGGAGTATATAAATACAGCTCAATTACCTCAATTTCATTGCTGTACAAATACATTTCCCATCCAAACTTGTATCCTAAGCTACAACATTTACTTACCTCAGTGACTCAGTCAATATGTCTTCCGAAAAGCTCCATCGCAATCCTCCTTTCCGAGCTGAACATCTCGGATCTCTACTTCGTCCAGAACAACTCTTATCCATCAAACATGCTCTCGACAATGAAAAAAGCAATGTTACAAAAGAAGATTTGACAAAAGTAGAAGATGTATCTATTAATGAAATAGTTCAAGCACAGCTAGACTTGGGCTTTCACGCTGTAACAGATGGAGAATATCGTCGTCATATGTTCTGGTATGTACCACATATCATTTCATCCCCCTCCATCCCCTTCCCTTTTCCCTCACCCCTCAATATACCACAATACAATAAACCCCTCACTAACACGTCACCAAAAGGGGTACCTTCTTCCCTGGCCTCCAAGGGTTCGAAGAAATCCAAAACCCTCCCCTCGAATCCTTTCGCCGCTACGTCCCCGACATCGACGCATTCCTCGAAGAAGGTCACAAACCCGGCGAATCCGTCTACTGCACCGGCAAAATAAAACACATCGGAAGCACCTACCTCTCCCAGTGGAACTATCTCAAGAACCTCCTCCCAGCCGACAAAATCGCCGAAGCAAAAATCACCCTCGCAGCCCCAAACTGGTATCATCTCCGCTACAAAACCGGGCACGCATATCCCAAAGACATCTACCCTTCCGACACCGAATACTTCACCGACATAGCCAGCGCCTACCGCGAAGAACTCCGCATCCTCTACTCCGCCGGCCTGCGCAATATCCAAATCGACGACCCGAATCTCGCCTACTTCTGCTCGGAGAAAATGCTCGCCGGATTCAAACAAGACGGCGAAGATTCCACCGCCCTCTTCGATTCCTACATCCAGCTCTACAACGATTGTTTGCGCGACCGCCCTCAAGATATGCACGTGGGCATCCATCTCTGTCGCGGCAATTTCGTAAACGGGAGACATTTCTCCGAAGGCGGATATGATGCGATCGCAACCAAACTCTTCCAGGATCTACACGTCAACACGTATTACCTTGAATACGACACCGCGCGCGCGGGAGGCTTCGAGCCTCTAGCCCACCTCCCCAAGAACAAGAATGTCATATTGGGATTGATCACGAGCAAATTCCCAAAGATGGAGAGTGTCGAGAAATTGAAAGAGCGGGTTTTCAAAGCGGCCGATAAGATCGCGGAAGGGAATGCAGAGACCAGGGAAGATGCGTTGAAGAGGATAGGTGTGAGTCCTCAATGTGGATTCGCGAGTCATTCGGATGGGAATAATATGGAGAGGGGAGATATGGTTGAGAAATTGAAGTTGGTGAGGAGATTGGCTGAGGAGATTTGGCCGGAGGAACCATGAGTTGGGTTGATGGCTATGGAGAAGTTTGGGATGATTGGGTCGGATTGGATGTATATAGAATGATTGGTGTACATATTGTGTGCAATTTCGGCTCTTAGGATGAAAGTATATGTCTTCGAGTACTAGTATATATTTACTACTTCAATGTTGTATATACAAACGACTGACTATGTAAGCTGATACTCCATTCATCACACACTATCCAGCTGAATCGATCATTTCAAATGAAATTGGTGTTTTTATTGCATGGTTGTGCTTTTCTTCCACGTTTCTTGTTTTTCTTCTGACTGGAAACAGCCAAAAAAAGTTTACTTCCCCTTTACCCCTTCCCCTCCCCCAAAAAGTCGCTTCAAAGTCTTCAGCCAGCGAGACGTTTGTGACTTTGAATATACACATACACAACACAATTCACATGACACATGCAACTCCCGAAAAGTGATTTGACCAGAAACAAAACCCATCAATTCTTCATTGAAAGGTACGATATGATGTCCAGAAACGCCTGCGCCATCTAGATGCAAACTCTAAAGTGCCATACGATTGGCCTATACCTATACGCTGTTCCCAATACCTGGGTTACGTACCCTAAAACAATGCTATAACCCAAATGGATCAATCCAATCCAAATGTAATGCAATCCTATCCTATATAACGAAGCCACCCGTCTTATAAACCACCAGTCCGCGCAAGGACGTCTGTCTAATCATCGAATTTATCACTATCCGAATCATTATCACTCAGATCCACTTCTCGCTTTCTTCTCTCCTCCTGCATTTCTCTAAATGTACTATAACTCAGTAACAAAAATGCCACAATGATCAACAATCCACCTAAAATAGCTGCCAGGCTCAATGGTACCCCCGTGAACGCCCAATCCACAATTGCGACGAGAAAAATTGTTAATAGTGCAGCAACACTGCTCAAAACAGGACTTGTAAGACTAATCAAAACCAAGAAACTTCCAGAGAAAGTCGCGTTTGCGAGGACGGAAATGGCAAGCATCCAAGCTGCTTCGCCGTGGGGAAGTTCAAAGATTTCGAGTCCAGTGAGATGAAGAATTGGGAGAGGAATCCAGAGGACGAGAAGAGTGAATGAGCCGATTAGCGAGCCAAATGTATTTGCGAATATCATCCCGCGACCTGGGCTTGTTCCTTCTGGGGGGCAAGCCAATTTCTTATATAAGACTTCGTAGAAACCATATAAGACACTGCCAACACCAATAACAAGGTTTCCCAAGACTCTGTTTGATGCCTCGTCATCTTCATCCCCAGGCTTTCCACCCACTGAACCTCCAGACTTTCCTCCATGTTTCGTGGGTGTAGAATCTCCATATGCCACGATCAAAACTCCAACAATCGCAACCATAACCGCAAAAGATTTATCCCATCTAAGAGGTTCTTTTATAAGGGGGACGCTGAACGCATATGCGAAGAAAGCCGAACAATTGTATATAGCCGTGAGATCAGATGGCGATGTTAAATTCACCGCCACGTACCATGATCCACCAGCAACTGTAAGAGCGCATGTAACGAATGCGGTCTTTCTGAGCATATATGGAATTGGGGATCGTTGGCCTCGCGGAACGTCTAGTTGTCCTGACTCTACCATTTGTGCGGTTGTTCGAATAAGATATACGTGTCTTCTCCAGAATGTCTTCCATGGCATTTTCCATTTTTGTAATCGCAATATTAAAAGCTGGGTAGGCCATAACAATGACCATGATCCGTGAGTGAAATATCTAGAGGATTCAATTAGTTTTGTTTGAATTTTGTGAGATAGGCGCCGCCACTTACAACATGCAATATGCTTTATTCCATCCTAATTGATGTTGTATATACACAGCCGTTTCGGTTTGTATAACGAAACTAACCAAGCTCAACCCCAAAAAGAAGGCTGCATATGTATATTTCTTTCTCGTATCTAATTTTGCTTGAGTATCCGGACTACGACTTCGCATAGTAGATCGTCTCGAAAATGTAGGACGTTCGGGTGGATCTTGAGAAGCATTGTATCCTAATCTCCCTCTCTCGGGATCATCATTTTTGTGTAACAAAGGTTGATGTGAACGGCCATCGGTAGGACGATGTAGTGTAGGTCTTCGTCCTTCCATATCGTCGTCGGATTCTAAATCGGAATCTTCTTGCCCGTCGGTCAATGGACTAATTGGTGACACTTCTCCTTCTTGTGTTTTATGTGCGAAGTCGTGAGTCCGAACGGTAGGACTGGGAGAGGATACTCTTGAAGAATTTCCAGATATGGGATTCGAGGTCTTCCACGAGTTGGTTTGTAATCCGGTTACTGAATTTAACTCGTGTGGATTGGAGGATGTCGGGTGATTCCTATAAGACATGCATGCGATTCAGGTGGGTGAAGTGATAAGTTTCAGTGTAGAGGAGGGTGGTTGATATCGGAATAATCAACTAAGATATGAAATGGTCAATCTCGAATCAGGATTGACAGGGTGGATTTCGTGAGTGGGCTGGCTTCGAAACTTTGACCCGAATTAATTTTCTATTGGCGATTGTAACGATCGTACCTATTGTATCGTAGGTGAAGTAAATATCAAAATTTAATTGATTGCATAAAGTTGGCTGTAATTGTAGAAGGAGAATTTTGAAGACCAGGGTTTATTGTCGTCATTCTTTGGGCAAATGGATCTGAATATGGATATGGATTCTGGATCGAGTGGTCCACCTAGGTAGGAAGTAGTGTAGTGTCGTACTTTGTAGAGTTGTATCCAGTGGTCGGAGGAGTGAAAGCCCCTTGTAATTGGTGTTTGTGAGTCGAGATAACATGCAAAGCGTAAGCGTCGAGCATAGAAGTGGATAGAGGATTGGAACTGGAGTGTGAGGGGAGACCCTGGAGAAGACCCTTTGTCAACTCCACGGGAACGAATCAAAAGACCTTGATCTAATCAATTTCATCCGACCTGCGGGCTGATAATGTGGTGCAAGTTACCAACGAGATCTCCAATCTTGGATATATCAATAGGCCGTGGTGTGGTGGGAGGGGAGGATGGTCGAATGGGAGGCTGTTGGTTGAAAGGCTGCTGATAGAAAGGGAGGTGGAGGGAAGGAGGTGACAGTGGTACCGGTGTACAGAAAATGATCAGAAGAAGAAGTGTGGTTACTCCAATTCGATTTGGATTTGTAAAGAGGGCAAGAGAAATCTACGAGGTATTTCTCCGCGAGGCGTTGAGGATGTAAGAACTAAGTAGATGTTGATGATATAGGAATTTGGACTATTTTCATTTTCATCATCACACTCATATATCTTCTTCTCCGACTGCTCCTACCAGGACTACCTACTACCACTACCTAACAACTGCGTCTATCAACCTTTCATTGACTTTTTGATTCAAGGTTGTACGGGAAAGACCATCTAACCTGCAAGCCTTGATCGCGGCATGCTACTCGAGAAGAAAGGAGAAAGCACAACCGGCGGACCACGCATCAAAGAAACTTTCCGAGTTCATCCAAAAATATTGGCATCATATTGCAAGCGTACAACTCGTCTCATACAAACCTGAGATCCTACCAGCATTTCTCAACCTCGTACTTCAATGTGTATCAAATGTATCAAATGTATCAAATGTTATCGCCAGTGTATTACTTGGTAGGTCGGTGTTGGTGGTGATGGTGAAGGTGGGGTGAGTGATGCGGGGTTGAATAAGATGGCGTCACTACTTTCAACCTTCATTACTACCGGTACCTGCTCTGTACCGGAATGTGAATGTGAATGTGAATGTGAATGTGAATGTGAATGTGAATGTTCATCTTCATCTTCATCTTCATACAGTACTCATACAGTGTTTATACCCAACATCTAACCTGCATTCAATTCAACCCTCCATTTTGACGTCTGGAGACCAAGAATACTTTCACACTCGTCACCCAAGAAACATTCTCCCCTTTCAATCCACATCCCCAAAATGCCTCTCATAGCTACTAACCCCAAACCTCGAATAATTCTTGGTCTCATGAACTTTGGTCCAGATCCATCCACCGGCGCACGCATAACTTCCTTAGATGAATACAACACTTTCCTTGATCATTTTCAAGGCGCCGGATACAATGAAGTCGATACCGCACGTGTATATGTTGGAGGGAAACAAGAAGCTTTCACACGCGAAGCAAAATGGCAAGAGAGGGGCTTAACACTGGCCACGAAAGTCTATCCAACAGAACCGGGATTGCACACAGAAGCAGAAATAACGAACAGATTTGAGACGAGTTTGAAAGAGTTGGGAACGGACTGTGTGGATATATTCTATTTGCATGCTGCTGTTGGTTCATCTCAGTCATTCAAAATGCGAAGGAGTACTGATAGTGAGTTGTAGGATCGTGCAACGCCCTTTACAGAGACATTGGCGGCTCTCGACAAACTCCATAAACAAGGCAAATTTGTCAACCTAGGACTTTCAAACTTCACAGCCTTCGAAGTCTCAGAAATAGTCATGCACTGCAAATACAACAATTGGGTGCGGCCAACAGTATACCAAGGAATGTACAATGCCATTACTCGTTCTCTGGCTTCTGAACTCATTCCATGCTGTAAGCGCTACGGTATTTCCGTCGTCATTTACAACCCCATCGCGGGCGGTCTCTTTTCAGGAGCCTACAAGTCATCAGAAATTCCAACCAGTGGACGCTATAGCGATGCCGTGGGAAAGTTGGGCGAAATGTACAGAAAACGCTATTGGAAGGATTCGAACTTCGCCGCATTGAAAATGATCGAACCAGTTGTTCAAAAACACAATTTGACAATGGTGGAGACTGCATTCCGATGGTGTATACACCATAGTGCACTGAATGTTTTGGATGGGGACGATGGAATCATCATGGGGTGCAGCACTATTGAACAATTAGATTCAAATTTGAAGGACTGTGAGAAGGGACCATTGCCCGAAGAGGTAGTGAAAGTCTTGGACGAGGCTTGGGAGCTTTGTAAAGCAGATACACCAAATTATTGGCATTTGGATTTGAAGTATGATTATGATACTAGAAAGGCACTGTTTGGCGTGTAGCATAGAGTAGATCTACTTTTAGACTAGCGCCGAGATATACGGTTGCTTTCGTAGATGACAAGACTAAAAGTAAAGAACCACTTAAAGATCATATTCATACTGCTATTCAGTACTGAGAAGCCATTAGAAATTGCAGTCTTGTGATTGATTTCCAACTGATCGGTATTGTGGTTTAGATTCTACAGAATATTAAGTCCTTCTACAACATCAAACCTTCTAAAAGACACAAATCAAGCCTTGTTGAAAATATATGTACTACGCTATTTACAACATCAATTTTGTCTCATCCCATCTAGGGCTTGCATCAGATTCACTTCATGATATTGAGGACTCGTTAAAACAGCGTCGGCTGTTCCTTTGTTCGGTTAGACATCGGCCCAGAATCAACGCGCTTCGCGTCATCCTGAACATCGTCGCGTCTTCCAACAATCAATTTCTCAAATTACTGCAATTTCTCAACCTCGTCCTGTGCATCTATCAAAAATCTGGATCAATTGCCCTTAATTTATCTAGCGCAAATACTTGCAACATCACTGTGATTGCTCTCCATATTTACACATTTGCTTAGTGCGGGTATTGAACAATCTCGACATCCACTTGCTATTCGCACATTCACAAACCCCTCCATTTGACAGGGACCCTTTTAAGGTGACAATATGGTCAACACTGGAGCCAAATCTGGACCAGGGATTTACTCTGCTACTTATAGCAATGTATGTATACCTACTCGGATGCGCTAGACTTCGTCTGCCTGTTTCTTGTCGCTGACTTGATTAGGTTCCGGTGTATGAGTACTTGTTCGGAGATGCTCTCAAAGAACATGGTAATTGAAATGCCACTCCCAGCCTTCAACTTTACGTCACTAACTCTTGCACAGTAATGCGAAGACGACAAGATGATTGGATCAATGCGACACATATATTAAAAGCTGCTGGATTCGATAAACCTGCCAGAACAAGAATTCTTGAAAGAGAGGTCCAGAAGGAGGAACATGAGAAGATTCAAGGTGGATATGGGAAATATCAAGGTTGGCATATACCAGAAACCTAGGATGTTGGCTCGACTAAAACTATATAGGTACTTGGGTTCCTCTCGACAAAGGTCAATCTTTGGCACAAAGAAACAATATATATGAAAAACTTCGTGAGATCTTCGAATATACACCTGGTGAATTTAGTCCACCTCCAGCCCCAAAACATGCCACGAATAAGCCAAAGGTCAAGAAACCAGCAGTACCGAAATGGGGAGCGAGTGAGTTTCCCGATCCAAATCTTGGTTGATTGTACTAACAGCACAGAACCGGTACCTATTCAACAAGCAGCGGTCGCCCGTCAAGTCGAAGAAAATTACGATAACATCAGCACTCAATTGAATGACGATGAAAGTGTGCCGGATGATGTTACAGTCGCTTCAGCTTCATATATGGCAGAAGATGATCGATTCGATATGTCTCAACCACCAACTGGACATCGAAAGCGCAAAAGAGGTGAAAGAGATTATTTTCATGAAGATGATGCAGTGGATGTTCGAGCACAAGCTCATCTTATGTGGGCGGATGAACTCTTGGATTATTTTATGGCACCTCCTACCGACGCGAACTCGACTGACAGAAGACCTGAACCACCAATAAATTTCGAGCCTAACTTCATCATCGACACAGATGGTCATACGGGTTTACATTGGGCCGCATCAATAGGTGATGTGGATATATTAAAACAACTGAAGAGATTCGGTGCGAATACAACTTGTCGGAACAGTCGTCAAGAAACTCCACTCATTAGATCAGTCCTTTTCACAAATTCTTACGACAAGCAGAATTTTCCTCTGATTGTCAAAGAATTGATTGGTACTGCCAATGAAGTAGACTCGTGTGGAGCTACAGTTCTTCATCATGCTGCGGCGACCACTAACATGAAGCAAAAGTTCAGATGCGCTCAATATTATTTGGATGTTCTTTTAGAAAAATTTATTGAAATTTATCATCCAGATGAGGTTCAAAGATTACTGGATGCTCGAGATATTAATGGAAACACAGCGATTCATATCGCGGCCAAGAATAAGGCCCGCAAATGTGTACGAGCTTTGATGGGTCGTGGTGCTTCAACTGATATTCTGAATGATATGGGCGAAACGGCGGAAGAAATCATTCAAGACTTGAACGCCTCTCGCAGATCGGAAAGACACCAACAAGCTGCTTCCTCTTCGCCTTTTGCGCCAGACTCGGCACGTCATATTTCTCACTACGATGATCTTGAACAGGAAAATCCTCGAGGGGTTGCCCACATTTCAGAAGCAGCAATGACTCTTAAAAATAATGCGGAACCGATTTTACTGGAGAGGTTACATGCATTAGCTTGCAGCTTTGATGAGGAACTGGCAGAGAAAGAAAATGCAGAGGCAGATAGCAAGAGGATTCTGGAAGGGGTGAAGATGGAGTTAGCGGGAGTCAGAGAACAAGCTAGGCAATTAGCGGAAGAAGAGGAGGGTGAAGAAAATTCGATTGCCGCAAGAGCGCATCTAGTCGGTTTACAGGAAAGAGTTCAGAGTTTAGTAGAACGACAACAACAACTTCTCCTTCTTTCCCGCACGCAAAATGAAGGGTCGAAAATAAATGGTCATGGAGGAGGCCAAGTCAATGGAAATGCAGATTTGGAGGAAAGTGAAAATGAGAGGATCATGGTAGCTCAACAGCTTCAAGATGAAATTGAGAGGAGAAGAGCGTTGATAGGGGAATATATTGGAGCGCTGGGAGTTGCAGGCGGTGGAGATGAGGGAGAACTTTACAAGAGGGTCATTGTTAGGGATTTGGGGGTGGATGAAGGAGAAGGCGGATTGAGTGATGAGGGTTTGGATGCGTTGATTGCCAATCTAGAGGAAGAAAGGGGCGGAGTGGGGTTGGAGAGAGAGATGGGGGATGAGATTTAGGGGTTGAGTTTAGAGATGAATTTTCTATCCTTTCTTCGGGGCAATCTTTTGGTTGATCATAGGCGCTTGGGCTGGGCGGGAAAAGGTTAAATGAAATGGAGTGCTTGGGGATCACTTGTGTTGATATTTCCGGCATTGCGATGGTCGAACGAATGGCTAGCTGGTTGAAGGTGCTCTCTGGCGATTATTGACTGCCCGATTCTTGGGGTAAATTTTTGGCGTCGTAGCTGCACGGGAGCGTGTGTACATGAGATAAGACAATACTATTATCAGAATTCCGTTTAAGATGATAAGGATTGAGATGATAGAGACCATGGTGTGATACTCATTGATAAAGCTAGACGAGGGGATGTAAATTTGAGGAACGGCCGCGCCAAAGAGATTGCGCGATCGACGAGGTTGTAGCAAAAAAAGAGAAAACGGATTCAACATACTTTTTTTTTGGTCGAGAGCGGAATGATGAGAGGAGAAGTGGTGAATTTTTCGAAGTGAAGAGCATGTAATACTAAAGGAAGGGGAAGGAATGGAAAGGGGGGCGGTGCTGGCGAGTAAGCGAACTCCCTGGATGTCATGATATCCCATGACGTTGGACAAGAGATGATCCATGAATTGGTTGGCGGAAAAGTATTTATTAATCAGTAATGTGTAAATCATCTGTTCTTTTTTTCTTCTTTTTTTTCGGTGCTATGTATGATATATAGCAGATGATATATGATACACGGCGGCGGTCTTTCAACTTACAGGTATCAAATATTTTCAAGGATATCAATCAGTGCGTAGGTACGTAGGTAGGTAGGTAGGTAGGTAGGTAGGTAGGGGAAGTTATCCTAGTATCTGGGTAGACGGGGAAAAGGGGGGCTTTTCTTTGAGTTAATTGAGGATCGACTCAATGGCGAGAAATCAGTAGCGAGAAGAGCGAAGTGATGGATGATGGGAATGCTATATGATGTGAGGATGAATGGAGATTGATGAGATTGATGATGTGGGAACGAGGGAATTGAACAAGTTGATTGAGACTATTACGTTTTCATGGGCTCGGCATATCGATTTCTCTTGCTTCTTGTGGATTGTTTGGATAGAGCGGTTTTGGTGTGTGTTTTGTTGTTTTCGTAGTGGTGCCAATGGTTTGTGGATGAAGGGGGAAGAAAGGAAGGAAAAGAGGAAGAGCGTAACAAATGAGCCTAAGTCAAGATGTGAGAATGACTTCGGATGGAGAAAATTTTATGTAAGATTACTTGGTAATAAATCGCCAGGTTGGTGTTTCGTACAACACCTATCGAATCATAATCATGATCAGCAGTATACCGCGTGCTCGCTTTGCAGATAAACTCTATCGAGTGATAAAATGATATGTCGGAGATTCTGTGTGTGTAGGGTACGATTCATAGCTAGAGTTGCGAATTGTTCTTGTAAGTGGTGATCGGAATGGAATGATTGATAGCATAGCGGGTAAATGACAGATGAGGGGATTTTACATACTCACTGCACTGTCGCTGTACTTGTTGGATATAGGTATGTATTCGAAGAGAATAAAAAGTCTTGAGTGGATATTCTTTGGGTGAGGGTTGATGTGATGTAGATGCGGATCGACTGCGGTATTGAGATAATTCAGAAATGCATATGAGATGTTGGTATGTTGATCGTTTCCGAAGTTGATAGCGAGGTTTCAAAGAATGACAGCGAGTGGATTAAGTTGATAGTGATACTTTCTGATGACAATGATATCTTTCAAAAACAAGTCGACCGCTTTCACCATTCGTTATTGATAAAGAGTGAAAACACTTTATAATGCTGCTCTATCTTACTCGCTCCACAAAGTCAGTCCTTAGGGCCCACGCTCTCGAAAGGTATACGATTGGAGAAAAAAATATGAGGTGGAAATATACGATATTTATAAAGACAAAGAATCCCATACTGAATCTTTCGCTTCGATGGATCCTAAAGTGAATTCCACACTGAGGTATTCAATATCTTCTGTAAAACATTCAGATTGGTTGGAATTCAATCCCCATAGGAGTGTGCTGATACATGCAGTTACTGTTCTTATGGGAAAGAGTAAGAACTGTTTTGAACTGAAATCAGAATACGAACTATGTATCTGGAGAACTTCTGGAAGCGCCACTCGTGTGGTTGTTTCGTGGGATCAAGAAAGGAGGGTAAAGGTTCGCTAGCGAAAGTTCAAATTGATGTGTGCATAGGTTGTCGGGATCGACAAGATTACACAATAGGAGACCAACGACAGTAAAAACTGAATGTTTAGTTTTCGCCGGAGGAAAGGTCTATCCATTTGCACGACTTTAAAGAATGAAACTCACAGCAGGCGATTAAAGGCCACAGTCCTGAGATGATGGATCCACTTCTGTACTAGTGGTTTAATGAGAAAAGAATCGGGAGTTGAAGGTAATTTATATAGTATTTTTGTTTTTCTGGCTGATGTGATTGATAGGTACTAGTTAGGCGATGCGAACTCTTGACCAACGATTGAGGAGAGAAAGTGACGACCTAATCCCAAACATCTCGAGTCCTAGATCCATCTACCCATTTTTATCTTTCGACCTCAATTATTCCATTCCATTTTCCAGCGTACATTTCGATGCCAAGACTCTTACAAGTAAGGCTTCTCTCCCAAACTACAAACACTATCGCCTGCTCTAGCCTCCGCACTAAATTATCAAATGTCAGTTATCGTCTATTTATATCGACCTCCATCAAAGCCATAATTCCCGAACTCAATCCCTCTCATTACCCAACCCACCATACCAAATACATCATCCTACGGAACCAAAGAAAGAAAGAACTTACTAATCATAAGTAGCACAATGCCAATTACTCCTATTATCCCAAATCGCTACATCATTCTTACTCCACTTCCACCTGACTTGCGCATCGTGATTCAAAGGCACCAAATTCTTTAACCATGGAAGCAAAAGATCCGATTCGTCTTTTGTGAGAGGATGGAGACGTCGTGTGAAGCCTTGGTTTATGAAAAGGGATTTCTTGTCAGTTACAGCTGTTGGGTGTTAGTTGTTAGACTATGCATGACGCATCAAGCAGCTTGGTTGGAAAGAGAGAATGGGAGAGAAATAAGTAAGGGCAGAAGAAACATACGATTTGTCCTAACCACCGGATGAACAGCACTCAACTCTTTTCCAATATTCAATGGACTGCCTCTCATATCTTCTCTAATATCCTGTCCGAGTCTTCTTGCCTCATCATGGAAAAAGCTCGCATCATGGGTCGCCGTTAATCCCTCCAGCATTTCCTTCATTTTTGGACTCAGTCTTTCATAAATCTCGTTTCCGGACGCCCATAATGTATCGCCACCTGTTTCAGGCAGAGTATGGATTTTCAACATGGCATAATCGGAAGGAACTCGTTCAAATGTGATATCGGCATGCCAGCCAGTACTAGCAAATCGAGATACGTCGGACAGTTGATGAGTTAACCCACCGCCTTTGGCTTGCTTTGTGGAAGAGATTACGGAGACTTGATCGCCTAGCTCGGAGGATTGTTCGGTGAGGGGGTGGATGTGAAGTGTAGACGATTCAGGCTGAGGCAAATTGTTAGATGATTTGAATAAACGCATTCGACGAAGACAAGGGAGAATATGTATGTTTCCTAATAATTTGGGAAGGGAGGAATAACGTACAGATCCAGCTGCTTTGGAGATACGTTCGATAACAGCTTTCATTTGCTCAGGATTAATGTCTTGATTTCTGAAGAACACTACACCACGATCGGAGACTATCCCATTGTCATCAATATCAATTTTCCTACACCACGAAATCATAATCAACCTACTTGTCAACGCCAAATCCTTGAACAATTCCTCGGGAGTACTCGGCGAAAGGAACTCTTTCAATTGAACCTTTTCGTCAAAAACTCTTCCAATTACCGGCGTCAAGTCTGAGTGTTCAAATTGATCCAATACACCACTGCTCACTAACGGCTTGGTACATCTTGTACGAGCAATTTCATCTTCATTTTCCAGAACTGGTTTCGCAACAACATTGATGAAGTCGGCGGAAGGCATAATAACTGTCTTTTTGTTCACTCTGCGTGAACGTTTCGAAGATCTAAAAAATGAAAATGGAAGTATATACACTGAATTTACAGGAAGCAGAATGAAAAAAAGGAAGAAGAGACTAAAAACCTTAAGCTCCTGATATAATTAACATATTTATTATCTTCCCATCAATAAAGTTCCCGAGGTACGGAATAATTCGAATGCCATCACATCATAGCATCTTGTTGGTCAGAACCCCGCAATGTGTACACACCCTGGTCATAATCCAATTGCGTGATATGTCACCATTCGAATTTAACCATAAATGCAAAGAAATCGCGGATCTGCCACTTGTATATGGAAATTCCTTCCGTTATGAAATTATATTTGATGACTGAAAGTCACCGCGGTGATAACGTCCCAAGGATAAGAATGGGGTATGGTCCATCAAGTACCATGGGGATGGGACTTCTTTAAATACTTGAGATAGGTACCGGATACTTCTACCTATTGGATTATTTTCGGCTCAATTGAATTCTTTCTCCAAGTCAAAATCGACAGTTGTAGCACTTGCTCTGCTTGATTTACTTTTAATCGACAATATGGACGAGAGTAAAGACACCTCGAGGAAGGTGGTTTCAGACACTGGATCACAGATATCTGTGACCAATGTCGGCCGTGAGGCATTGGCTGATGCACTCCCACCTCATGAATTATATGAAGGAGCTCATCGATATGATCCAGCTGCTACATGGACAGAAGCAGAGGAAAGGAAAGTGGTCCGAAAGACTGATCTTTATCTTTTGGTGTGGATTTGCGTCATGGTAAGAATTCTCCTCTCTTGATTGTTACCCTGATTATTAATCTTCTATTCAGTTCTTCGGATTGCAACTTGATAGAGGAAATTTATCCAATGCCACAGCGGACGGTATTCTGAGCGATTTGAAGCTTACTACCGATGACTACAACAATGTAAGTACCTTTCGCTCAACTAGTTCCAATGCATTGGTATAAGTACTTACAATTTGAAAGGGAAACACGATTCAATTGATGTGCTTTATGACAGCGGAATTCCCGGTTCAGTTCTTGACCAAGCGTTATGGATTTAAACATATTCTCCCAATCATGATGATGCTTTGGGGTACCGTCTGTAAGTTGAATAACCTGAAAACCTCATAAATCGAAAAGATAACTGACACTACCACGTCAGCTTGGACTCAATCTTGGATGCACGATCGTACATCTTTTTACATCACTCGTGCCCTCATTGGAATTTGTGAAGGTGGTTTCATTCCTGGTACTATTCTTTTCTCAACATATTTCTACACGTCAAAGGAACTATCCGTTCGTCTCGCTTGTTTTTGGTCCACGCTCAACATCGCGAGAGTCATCTCGGCTTTACTTGCTGCTGGTATCCTCACAATGAGAGGAGTGGGTGGCAGACCAGGATGGTTCTATTTGTTCCTGATCGAAGGACTCTTTACTTTCTTGATCGGTTTTATCGTAAGTCATGCCCTGCTCTCGTTAGTCTCTTGTAATTGAGCTAAAAAAAAAAAAAAAAAAAAAAAAAAAAACAGAGTTACTTTTACCTGCCTCAATCGCCAACGCAGACTTCCAGTGTTTTGTGCCGCAAGTCATGGTATACAGAGCGGGAGGAAGTAATTATGGTGAATGTAAGTTTTAAATTCCAACAAATTGCTACGATGCTGACCAGATAGCGTATTCTTCGGGATGATCCAGCGAAAGGACTTACAGCATTGAGAGAGCCAGCCACATTCAAAGACATTCGTGAGGCATGGAGTGACCCTTCCATGTGGGGTCTTTACTTCATCGGCTTGGTAGCATACATTCCTGCGACACCTGTTCAATCTTATATTACACTCACATTGAAGCGCTTGGGATATACTACCTTCAATTCGAACATGTTGACTATTCCATCTGCTGCCATACAAATCGTCACTATGCTTTCACTTGCATACAGTAGTGATTTCTCTGATGAGCGTACGTTTCACTGTATTTTCGGCGAATTTTGGATATTGCCGTTACTTATGGCGCTCTTGGCAATCCCT
Organism: Botrytis aclada; assembly: GCA_014898285.1. Classification (NCBI taxonomy): domain Eukaryota; kingdom Fungi; phylum Ascomycota; class Leotiomycetes; order Helotiales; family Sclerotiniaceae; genus Botrytis; species Botrytis aclada. Next base: position 2,914,492 of record RCSV01000008.1, read on the forward strand.
GATGGTGGAATGGAGTGGGGCAGATGGTCTTTGGTGACATTGATTTCAGGATGTAAGTGCTTGGATACGATTGCTATGTCCCCACCAACTAATTTCAACCCAGACCCCTATTTCCATCCAATCGTCTCCGCTTGGATTTCAGAAAATACATTCGACGTCAAGAAGCGCGCTATTACAGCAGCGACTTACAACGTTATTGTCCAAATTGGATCCTTGATCGGCTCTCAAATCTATCGCAAATATGATGCACCATATTACAAGCAAGGAAATAAGGTTCTTATTTCCATTTGTGCATTGTCACTTGTAACATTTGTGGCGCAAAGACAATACTTGATTGTGTTGAATGAAAGAAAGGAGAGAGTTTGGGATCAGATGACCCTTGAAGAGAAGGCAGAATATCAAAATGATAGTGCAGCGAGAGAGAAGGACGGTAACAAGAGACTTGACTTTAGATTTAAGTATTGATGTCGGAATCGGCAAAGAGAACGGTCGGATTGAGGGAGAATAATCAAAGTGGTATAATGAAGTAGTAGTGCAATAAATTGTGTCTACACGCACCACGAATGGTGTGAACAGAAATTGAGATGTGCGAAAGTCAGAAAGTAAATATGTGAATGGCTGAAAGATAAAGCTGGCATTAAGATTCTGAAGACCGTGAGTGTACATACCCATGTATGCATATGTGTGCAAAGAGCTGGGATTTCTTTGATGAGGGTTGATAACCTTTATTGGAAATCACAAGAGCACACCAAGGCGTTTTGGCTGACCAGGAACGCACGAGGGCCTGAATTCCATTGGCAAGATTTCCCGGACTGGCTTGTTCTTCAACATTATGCTGAAAGAACAAGGAGTATTCCACTCCCATCTTTCAATGAAGACAAAATGTGATCTATGATGGATCAAAAAGTCAGGGCCTTGCTCAGAAAGATCAAGATATCTCGTGGTATAGCAAGCCACCTCGGGATATAGATAGCCATGTGTTGGTCAAATTTCTGACAAAAAAGGCTAACGTATCGATCAATGCGCCTGCAATATGATGAAACTCAAATCGCACATGGGCAGTTGGATCATGTCGTCGCGAAGCATCCTACTATATCTGCTCTCACCAATAGCCCTGAACCATCCGCATTTTCGTAGCTTGTACTTTCATGCGTTACTAGCGCACCAAATAGAAGTTCGAGTGCTCTCATCAACTTGGAAACATTCTGAAAAGTGTCTTGCTAACATGATGAGAGGCTTAATGATTTGGTCGCAATCCAGCCCCGAACGCGCAATTAGGGTTGAGAGCGGCTGCGTCACAATAAGGAAAGTCATAACGATCAGCCTAGAGTTCTTGAGACGCACGCGGTATGATAGGCGCACACACGCTTCTATGGTTGATGTCGTCGTCTTTGTAGTTCCATCCGTAACTTTTTGCCATGCACATGCCCATCCATACATGTAAATGCAGTGCAAACTTTTTCAACGAATTTGAGCAAAGGGATAAAGGAACTCTAACTCTACCTAGTAGGTAGGTACTTTAGATGTACTGTTCAAGCAGCCGTGTGTAATGAAAGCGCCGATATCCTCATCAAAACTCTGTGCAAAAAGCTAATATGTGAACTCATTATAAGGTTAATTACGGCAGTTTATTCTACGGAGGATCTATGCATGGTAGGAAGTGTTCTGCCGAGACTAGGGAAAAACCTTGAAGTGGATTGATATTTCATAACTTTTTCATAAAATGCGGATCTGCACACTTTAATTCTTATCACATCAATCAGAGAATAGTATCATTTCACAGTGACATTCTTATCTGATCCTCGTTGAAAAGCGGTGTAGCATTTTCGTCGGATTTAATCCAGATCAGGTGACTCTCAATTAGTCATGAGCCAATGAACGATGTACAATTGGGCACGACCTCATCACGGTCCCTTGGAAAATATAGCTTGGCGATTAGATCCCCTTACACAATTATATTGGCAGCAACCATCGAGAACCATTCGAATCAATCGTCTCGGCACTGTCCAATGTTGTGCGTGAACACTACATGAGGATCCATGACCATGAAATCCATCATGTATACCCCGAGTCTATTCGAGCGACTAAAATGAGGATTCAATAAAGCCCTGCCCATTCAGTGACATTCACCCTCGAAAATTCGCCTTCGTTTCGTGGTATTTTCCCAATCACCAACGTCTCACCTCGCCGTACAATTAGAGAGTTTTGGGTCGTTGCCAACAGCTAGGACAAGACCACTCTTTTCCTTACCTAGCTACACGTCGGAGTGGCACAAAGAAAATATCACAGGGATATTTTTTCGTCTATCGCGAGAAGGTGTCAAGTCTCGTGGGCAGCAACCTTTCGATAAAGGTGATTGGAGATGGACACACGAGAAAGATAGCTGGCTTATACTCACTCACAGATGACATCTCCTACTGATACCAACATTGTTAACGACCAAAGCCTCGATGCAATGACTTCCCCTTCTGCGGGGCTCTCTCCTACTCCTACTATTCCATCTCCTCTACCAAACATTACACCTATCATGTCTTACGATAGCGTCGACACTGCATACAATGCCGATCCATATTCCCTCCTCAATTCTAAGAAAGAAGACATAAGCATTGCTGCACTTCGCACACAACATCCTGACCAAAAACGAACACGGAAGGTTAGAAAGATCAAGAGTTTCTACCATAGACAAAATGCTTTGATTGATGCATACCTGGGGAGCAATGATGAAGAAGCCGCAGAGTTCGAAGATGGAATTCAAAACGGTGGTAAGATTAAATTCGCCATCTATGCTAGCTCTACGGTCAACTTTTGTTTGTTCATCATACAAGTCTACGCTGCTGTCTCAACTGGAAGTCTGGCGCTTTTCGCCACCGCTGCAGATGCTTTCGTAAGTTTCCAGGTTAGTTGTTTGTTACAGATGAAGACTAATGTCACATACAGATGGACTTGGTTAGTTCTATCGTGATGTTGATTACTTCACGAATAGCCGCAAAACCCAACATCACAAAATTTCCAGTCGTGCGTAATTCTAATCGTTTATGAAGTATTCTCATCTCACAATTCTCTTAGGGTCGCAAACGAGTTGAAACTGTGGGGATTATTCTCTTTTGTGCGCTTATGACTACCGTTTCCGTGGAATTGATTATCGAATCTGCTCGAAGTTTGGCAGATGGTCCAAGGGAAAATGAAACGCTCAAAACAGTTCCTCTAGTGTGCGTCGGTGTCGCTATCTTTTCTAAGGCTGTTCTATTCGTCTACTGTTTTACCTTACGGCGCTATCCAACTTGCGCAATCTTCATGTTAGATCATCGAAATGACATTGTGGTTAACAGTTTTGGGTTGGTTATGTCCATTGTGGGTACCAAGTATGCAAATGTTTGGTTCTTGGATCCCGCCGGTGCTATTGCTATTGCATGTTTGATCCTATTCTCATGGGCATCAACTGCTTTCGAACACATGTGGCTTCTGGTTGGAAAGAGCGCTCCACAAGAGTTTTTGAACAAGCTCGTGTATGTTGCAGTCACTCATGACCCCAGAATTTTGAAGATCGATACTGTAAGGGCGCAAGTTATCTCTTGATTTTGGCTATGGCTAACCCCTGATATAGGCGAGAGCGTATTCTGCTGGTGAAAAATATTATGTCGAAGTCGACATTATTATGAGACAAGAGGAAACACTGAAAGTCACACATGATGTTTCCCAAACCTTGCAAAGGAAGCTTGAGGGTACGTTTAATGTGCTATATCATAAATTTCAGAAAATGCTAACTAGATAGGTTTGGCGGATGTCGAAAGAGCTTTCGTCCATGTTGATTACGATGATTTACACGATATCTTCGAGGAACATAAACCACTTTATGAGATTCAAGAACCTAAAGTCCCCATATATGAGAGGGTTAGAGAAAGATTCAAGAGACAGCCGACTGGAAGAGAAGGAGGTGATGTAATGGACCCGACATCTTGAGTATTCTTCACCAAACGTCATCGAAGTATGAATGATTATGGATTTTAAATGGGAACGAAATTACAACATGGAGCTTGGGTTTGGCATATGACTTGGATTTGCAACCGCTAGAAAGCAGAACCTTGCCCACTTTAGTAATTCGCACCATGTTTAAGTAAGGTATTGAAGATTGTGCCTGTCATCTATCACCCAGCGAACTCCCATTTCGAAGCTTGAAGCATAACGAAGCCTCTGAAGCATAGCATTGTCAACGAGCTCAAGTGCCAGACTTTTGATCCAGGTTATTCTCGATCACTTAATATACCGAACCTCTGCCGGAAAATATCAACAAGATCGACACGAAAAAATATTGTGCTGTGGGTCTGAGGCGTTTATTCTTGGCTACAGAGCGGGTAGGAAACTATCCGACAGAATGTGCCTATGGAAATCAGAGGATGTCAAGTGCAATAGGCTCGCTTATACAACCTCTCGTTGGCGCACACGTATGGCCATTCACAGTTGTGTAGATTGACTAGCGGGATGAATGAAGAGGATCGGCGGCTGGGGGCTGCGTGAGAGAAATGAACATATGAGGATTAACATGACGCCAAGTCGAGAGTTGATGATTTCGATAGAGCATGATCTCGTCTTTCTTGATGAGCTGTAAGAATCAGTGGGCAAAGGGAAGAAAGGGAGTCATTTTGCGGTGTTGATGGATAAATAGATACCCTGGGATTTTTACTGCATGGAGTGTATAGCATTAGAACAATTTAGAAATTCGAGAAAGGACTTGATCAACACTCTTAATACGCATGTTTGATTTACGTGTGTGAAGTTTAAGACGTGAGATATAGTTGAGCGCAGGCGATAGTGACGTGCGATAGGAGTTGGCATTGTTTGTCTAGATGGATGTGGGAGAGGGAGAAGACCTTATTCAGTAATAGAATCTTCGATACTAGATATTACATAACATCGGTATCCTCACTGCGTTGGAGCTGATATGGGAGATGATAGAGCGAGAGCTGTAAGCGGTGATCAATGATTAGTGAGAGAATTTGCTATTCTCAGCTTCACCGCAGCTTGTCCGCGCTTTCCTGATTCTCGGTAAATAGTGGTGTAGATGTTTCTACGTCTTGCTTGAACTTGACATCTGAATCGGATGTAGCTTACCAAGCATAATTGGCCGATGGAGACTGTTGGACCGGAAATGGGAGAGTCCTAGAGTGTGCAAGAGGAATCTCTCTCTGAGGAATGATGGTGAGTTATGATCATTGTCCTCGCTGTGTTCCTGTCGATGGGGTGTCATGCCATTGATTGTTGTTGATTGTAGTCGGTACTTGTGAAGGGGAAATGGCATGGAGACCGAGATGAGCTTTAGGTCTTATTCGGGATTTGTGTGGTTATGCTTAAGATACTTGATACATCTAGTATTGATATGGTCCTGACCTATCTTTATTGAGAGTTCCCCGACTATTGCCCCTATAACTCTTATACCTGGGGCGAAGATCTTATATAGTGTCCACGAAAGCTTTGCGTGCCCCTTTAATTGCAGATCATATACTTCTGTCTTGAACCGGTGCTTGCGCAGCGGCTTCGAGGGGACCGATGGATGCGAGTGGAGCTTGATAACAGTCTTGATAGACACCCGACGATTGTCCTATCCTCTTCAGTGCTTGATGTTAGCATTCCTCTTGCAGTTGTAACTATTGAACAAAATCTTCAAATGGCCGACGTTGACTCGGGGATACTTACCACTGCTGCAATTATTGGCTGTCAGGTCTAAGAAGACCGTGAGAAAAAATCCTTTTTGCATGTCAAACAAGTCAGGGGATGAAAGCAAAATTGTTTGCCACATACAGTACTTCTGCATTCAGATGGAGAGATATATAGAGAGATATCTGGGGTCTAAGGCGAGAAATTCAGCGGTGAGTCGAGATCATTTACATATGTCATTCAAATCACTCTGTCTTTCTTGCTATCCTGCTACCCTAGTTTTCTTCATTCTCTATCTAGGACTGGTTTGAACATCCTTTGCTTCTTACTCTCGCTTGTGAAATGTATTAACAGTTCAAAAGTGATTACTCTTGAACATGCAGTTGAGTTTACAATTCGGATCATCGTCACACCGTCCATGCGTATGTTAAGGAATTTGATCCAACATGCATGAAACCCTCGATAGTCCAATATCAAAGGTGGTTTACTAATACTGCTTATCAATAAAACTCCACAGCATAGATGACGAGTTCAAGATCCAAGCTTTGGATCAAAAACACAATTGCCCATCAAGTTAAGTTATCTTTGTATCCATTCTTATATTGATACTTTCATGACCAGAACCTTTGCACCTCATAAGCTAGATGCACAAGCCATAAAATCGTAAACTATATATAGACTATTAATCTGGCTTTATCAACCCCGGAGTTGCGTACTTGTCAGCCGCATGATCCGCGGACTGTTGAATGAACTTACGGGGGGTATATAGCTAACATCATGCGGGGATTTAGAGAGGGGGGTAGTCGAGAGGTTGATCTTGAAATAGCGGTGTTGTCTTTGATGGCGGTAGCATACATGTTAAACTTTTCTCGATGGATTAGTATCAGCTTCAACCTAGATTGCCTCTTGAGTCATGATTCCCCGGTTGTAGAACGAAGAGACAAACATGATGAATGGAAAATAGAGAACTCTAACCATAATGCGAGCTCTAAGTGACATAATAGATACTGGAGCTCCGAGAAGACAAGTGAGAAGGTTTGTCGACCATTTATGAAATTCAATACCCTTGAAGATGAGGGTTTGTTTTAAAAGAAGAAGATGAGGAGGAGTAGGAAGAAGTCAGAGGAGTCTGAAAAAAAGGGTTCAGAAAGGAAGTTCTAGAGACCCAAAGGGTCTCTTTTCAAACCAAAAAAACAAATTGTGAGTTGAATTTGGATTGACTGCATGGCACAGTAGCAAAGTAGCTAGCTCAGCTTCATTAAGAGAGCTCTAGCAATCATGCAATTTGCTCCTTAGTGCAATACAACATAAAAATTCCCCCATATATTCCAAATGCGGCGAATAAGGTCTATTTTTGGCATAGAGGATGAATAACATTAGCCACACTCGGTGTGAGCAATATGAGAATCTTTGGAGAAAATCACAAGTTAGGTGTGAGTACAATTTCGTACCGCAATGTCCCCACCGTCCCCACCGTCTATACCGAGCCAAGTCACATCACATCACAGACAAGACAAACTATACATTGGGACTGCGTGCACAGCCTATTCATCTAAATCTTATTTCAGACCTGAACCTTAAGACAACTTGTTAGATAAGAATTTATTGGGGAAGACGTTGTCCTCAGAACATCTATGTCATAGTGAGATTTGCAGCAACTACGTATGTATCTTGTATTCACATTGCGCATTTCGAAACATCTGAAAGTTGGCAACTGGTAATGAATAATTTTACACCGTTCTTGGCTCCGCGGCTTCCCATCTTGGAATTCCCTTGCATATCTGGGTATTTTTCCAATGTCTTGTCGAGTTCTTATGCAAATCATTATCGACCCATAGATCACATTGTTATCATTGGAGTTTTCATCAGGTACGTCTCGGGACCGAGCTCATTCTTACATGGAAGATTCTGAGTTCTAAGCTTTGATCTAGATTGTTTAGCGTACACTAGTACCTTATCAGATTCATACGCGCAGTTGCTGATATATTAAATGCATGGCCGGAAGGATGGTTCCGGTAGTTAGTACTCTCCCGAAAAAAAGATCTTACGACCCCCTATTTAATTACAGCCGACGCATTACAATCCCTGACAAATCCAACCCGAATCGACTTTGAATGGCTTTCAAGAGTTCGCTCAACAGGGCGAGCAAGGGTTGATTACCCATCCACGCCTTTCATTGATAACGCACGAATGAGCAAAACAGCCACGCATGATATGTAGGTCTATAAGGCTAATGCGAGAGACGGATATCCTCGAGTAAAGATTTGGTTGTGGAATTTGACTAGTCTAATCATCGTTTCCCAATGAAAATTAATCTTTATTTCTATATTATTTAAGGATAATATTGATTAGATTTCACTCCAAGCTATACGCCGGCAGGTCAATTCATGATTTACGTACTATGATTGTAGTAGGCTGTTAGTACTCACAGGCGAAAACCCCCCCTCCCTGCCTGTGGAATGCGATTTCACTCGCCTAGTTCGGTACTTGTCCGGTACTTGTCCCGGTACTACCCATTTTCCTTCACCAAGCTGAGCATGGAGTACATATGGTCCCATCATTAGGATTCAATGAATCATCGGTATGTGCAGAGAGATTTGGTTGAGCGGCATAAAAAAATCGAGGATACATAATTCATCTCGAACACTTTCGAATGTTTACCTACTCTCAAACTCATGAGAGATTCAACCTGAGTGATCTAGTCGAGCCACTTTTACTACCATCACCACTACTATCTTTAGAATTCTACTTCCCTCTTATCCTTTCGGTCAGCTTTCTAGTATCAACGATTAAAGAAACGTGCATTTTCTTCTATTGCAGAGCCACAAAAGAATGCATTAAAGATTACTTGGGCTGGGGAAATCGCCAAGACTGCGACATGAGACCCATCATAGCTCACGAATCCGATTACGTGTCTTAATAACATGGGTATTGTATGCTTGATCTCAAGAAGCGAGTTAGTGTATATACTTTTGATAATAAAGTCCAGCAGGTACAAATGATGAATATTTAAAACTGGAGCTGGCCCTCGAACTAGAATCAGCCGAACTCACTCCAGATTATCACCTTCATCCGTATTAATCTAGCAGCTACATCCGTTTTCGAGTATCTCGTCACATTCTTTCTCAAGTACCATGCGTCAGTCAATCGCTTTGGCTGCAGCTGGCGCTGCCACTGCTCAGGCTCTGTCTCTTGCCGACATGTGCAGTCGCAAACGTTCAAGCAGCACTTCCTGCAGATGGATCCATTCCAAATATCACAATGATCGCATCATCTGTTTCTGCATCTCCTGTCTACAACGCGAGTCTTAGCAGCGGAATGATGAAGCGCGACACAACTACTTACAGCTACTGTAACGTTACGGCTACTTACACCCACGGCAGTGATTCTGTCATCGTTTGGTACGGATTCCCAGATCCATCTATCTTCGAGAACCGTTTCTACGTCGTTGGTGGCGGTGGTTACAGTTTGTCATCAGGCGTCACTGGCGGTCTTGAATATGGCGCTGTTACTGGCTGCACTGATGCCGGTTACGATGCTTTCACTAATTCCTTAGACGCGGTTGTTCTCAACTCTGACGGTAGTCTCAACGAACAAAACATTAAGATGTTCTCCTACGAGGCCCTTGATGAGATGACCGCCATTGGAAAAACTATCACCAAGACTCTTTACAGCATTGATAAACTCTATACTTACTTCTCTGGCTGCTCTGACGGAGGACGTCAAGGTATGAGTCAAGTTCAACGTTACGGAGATTTGTACGACGGTATCGCCGCCGGAGCTCCGGCTTTCAGACAAGCCCAGCAACAAGTTTCGCATCTCTTCTCTTCTGTTGCCGAAGTTGTTCAAAACTATTTCCCAACCAATTGCGCTCTCGACAAGATTGTAAACGCTACCATTGAGGCATGTGATCCGTTGGACGGACGTACTGACGGGGTCATCAGTCGTTCTGATCTCTGCAAGATTAACTTCAACTTGACCTCAATCATCGGTCAATCATACGCGTGCGCAGCTGAAACCAGCTCTTCTCTCGGTTTCGGTTTCAGCAAGCGTCAAGCAGCAGGTTCTACCGCCACCAGTAGCCCTGCTCAAAATGGTACCATTAACGAGCAGGATATCGCTATTGCCCAAACCATCTATGATGGTCTCTTCACTTCTAGTGGCAAGCGTGCATATCTCTCATTCCAGATTGGTGCTGAGCTTGAGGATGCTGTTACTCAGTATGACAACACCACTGGCACTTATACCTATGAGATTCCAGGTACTGGTGGAGTTTTCGTCGCCAAGTTCCTGGAGCAAATTGATGAAGACAGCATTACCACACTCGAGAATGTTGATTATGATACTTTGTTCGAATAGATGGAAGAGGGACTCGCAAAATTCTACGACACCCTTCAAACTACCATGCCGGACATTTCCGCTTTCAGAGACAATGGTGCTAAGCTCCTGCATTATCACGGAGAATCTGATCCATCAGTTCCAGCTGGTTCTTCTGTCCACTACTATGACTCTGTCCGCACTACCCTTTACCCAAGCCTCGGATATAACGAATCTGTCGCCAAGCTCGACGACTTCTATCGTTTCTTTTACATTCCAGGGGCTGCTCACTGTAACACCAATTCTCTTCAACCAGGTCCATGGCCCAACGATGTTCTCGCCACTTTGATTAGTTGGGTCGAAGATAACGAGGTTCCAGACCGTTTAAACTCCACTGTTACTTCTGGATCATACGACGGTGAGGTTCAATTATTGTGCAAGTGGCCAACTCGCCCACTCTGGACTTCCGAGACCGCATTTGACTGTGTCTACGACCAAGCGTCCATCGACTCTTGGACTTATGTCTTCGATGCGTTTAACCAAACAATCTATTAGAGGGTTAACAAAAAGTTTAATTGCCTAATGGAGTTGACCGTTCAGCTTTCAAAAGGTCTACAAAAAGTGATGGGCTGTTTTCAAGGAGTAACCGTTTGAGCTGCCCTAGACTTTTTCCTGCATATATTCAAAATTTCCATCATTTCAATCCAAGTTTGATCAGGAGAGGAGGTATAACTTTTTCAAAATGCATCTCATCATACTTTGTATATAATCAGCCTCTATTCACTTTACTTTGGAACAAATTTTGAGATGCGTCAATGCGTAAGTCGTGAAGCATGGAACATAACCCCTTCAATTCAAACCATAAGCACTGATTATGATCATAATATTGGATTACAAATTATAGTAACCATGATGAATGAGAGTGCGTACGGAATCAGAAACCTACTTAATCCTGTGCTTGACGAAACCAAAAGGAAAAAGAAAGTGAATAGACAGTTTATAGTTGCCGAGCACCACCTCAGACTGAGGGACCATGGAGCGTAAGTTTTCTATTGTTATCGTTAATCGATTATATCTCCATTTCTCCTCTGCAAACTCAATCTCTGCAAGCACAGTCCTCCGTCTTCCCACCTCTCCTCCACCCCTTCCACAAATTAGGACATCTCCATGCAATTTTTTGATTTGAACATCCTAGCAAGATCCCCCACAATCTCTCAACGGTATATCCTAAGTGTGGTTTCTCCAAACTATCCTTCTCGCCAATTAACTTCGTATCTCTCCCCTCAGGGCCCAACTTCAATCTATCATGAGCCCAGCCTCTACTCAGTGACGGGTTTGAGAGCGCATCATCCAAAGTCTCCCAGATATCTTTCCCAATCCCTCGAATACGCGCCGCTGAGGCAATGAAATTGTTTCCATGTGTCAAAATCGCTTTCTTGCATCTATAAGGCGTCTCGCCATTTTCGGCAGGACGAGATGCAGACCACATACTCGGGATGAGTCTGAATGTATCATTCCAGCCACTTCTATCATAACATCCATAACAATCACATGTTTCCACTTCTCCTAAGTTGAGGAATCCAGTCAATATATCTGAGTTCTCTGCTGCTGGTGGTAGCTGAGCGGGGTTGTAATAATCGAATAATCGTCGACCGATGAGATCAAAATCATCAATTGTATGCTGAGAAGTGGTGATGAAAAGAGTTTGCGTAGGTAAGTTATCCCAATTCTTTAATATGTGATGAAGGAAAACGCCAGATGGACCTCCAATATTTGGAAGAGGATATATATCCCCAAAACCCACTTCAGCTCGAATTTTCTTGACAATGTCTTCCGATGGATCTTTCGTATAGATCAAAATATCTGGCTTATGAGCAACAACAGCAGGCTGCGAACTCAAGATTCCTGTTACTATCCATTTAATTGCAGGAATTGTTTCATCAGCTGAATGAGCGATTACAATTTGTAGACGGTTTTTTGTTGCCGCTCTGTAAATTGTATCCAGAGTTGGAGACTTGGGCCCTGTCCAGAATTTCTGGTCGTGGCGTATAGAGATTGTATCCATCCAGTAAAGTATCCCCACCGAACCCAAGATGGTGAATAAGATGGTGGTGGTCCAGAGTAATATGGGTCTATGCCATATTGGGTAGATTTTTCGAGCTGGTAATCCAGATTTTCGTCGTATGGCGTATGCAAAATTTACGAATTTGGGAACGTAGAGGCTTATTTCCTTTGGGCCCAGACTAATAAGGTAGATAAGCATGAACAAAAAGATTTGGAATCCATTCAGTGAATTTTCCTCCTTGAGTGTACTTATAAGCATTAGCCCTAAGGATAGGTGAACTGTCGCATCAATTGCGTCGGGAACATTTTCTTCGGTGGATTCATAGGGTGACTTCGAACCGATAGAAAGGGCCAATGTTGATCGTAAAGGAGTATTCCAAAGGATATGGGTCAGTGCTCCGGGGGTCAGATTCTTCATGAACGTCAGGAATTCCCAAGTCCGAAGAATCGAGAATGCCTCCCCAAAGTCTTCATATCTGTACGCAGCGAGAATGGTGACGAGCAAACATGGAGGTAATCCACCCCAAAGCATGAAATAGAGTGAGGCCCCATAAGAAGGATTTCTGGGAGATGGTACTTGATATCCAATCGCCGATATCGTCCTTGCTAGACTAACAAGAAACATACCAAGTATGGCAAACTGAAATGCTTGGATATTGAGTCGATAATCATTATAGACAATCATGGAGGCAAGGCAAAGGATACCGAGAGCCCAAACAGCGATGGCTCTGTCAAAGCCTTGGTCACGAGGAAGCAATCGTAAGTCATATGCTAGACTGAATAGTAAAGCATCAAACGCATATGTGAGTATCTGTTGAAGTGTCAGAAAACGCGAACAGGAAAATAGAGATTTTACGTACTAATAATGTAGCAAATACAGCCAAATTGTTGAAAAGCATGATCGCTTCTACGTTGTATATCAGAGCAACCATCGAAATGAATACCGTGAGGCAGTATCTAGTAAGAATGAAAAGACCTTGCAGAAATGACGGACCGCGACTAGGGTTTACATCCGGAACGCTCGTGAAGTAGTCGACAAAACTTGTCAGGACCGCGATAATGCCCAAGCCAAAGTATGCGGCGATTTGCAGTAAAACAAGAAAACATATTGCTAATCACGAGTAAGTCATCTGATTGAGAAGGGTAGTTCTCCCTAATGGAAGGGGGGTTTGCTTCATGAAGGAACAAAACTCACGGTATTCTAAAAAGGACTGTCAGCATGGTTCAAGCAGAAAGAATCGAGGACAAAGTCTTACGAAAATCTGCGATCAGAAGCCTTCTCGTCGTGAGTATAGACCAAATACTAAATCCTATCCAAATCCTGTATTGTTCAATTCAGCCCTATTCAAACAAACCTCAAGATAGGATACATACCAAGGATTTACAATTCGCCATTTTCGTCTCCATCTTCCATTCTCCGGGCGAATCGGAATTTTCTCTAAACCTTCCTCCTCATCTCTTCTCATAATTTCATGATCATTACTGCCATCTCTTTCATCGAGTTCCCTTTCTTCCATTGCTGCTACAACCACTCCCAATATTGGAAGATATGATACACATCGCCTGGAGATTGTTTTTGTTTTGTTTTGTTTTGTTGTTGTTATTGATGGTGATGTAAATAAACTTTGGTCCCACTATCTAGTGTATATCCTGGTAAAAATCAGTGGATGGACGGCTGGTTCTACACTGTAGAAGCAATTCTGCAAAAGATTGACAGTTCCAATCAATGAGCTGATCTGATTTGATCGTTTATGGACGACAAAGAATCAATCCGCAAAATCTTCTCGTAGCCAAAAGTAGCATATTGAAGGGTAGTCGAGTCCCTATTGAATGTTGAGGACTTACCCCTGAAAAATCCGAGATGACATTATGACACTGTTCACCAGTTGTAACTCGTGGTGGGTGGAATGATGCAAAGTGTTAAAAATAGTCTAAACTTCAACACGCCGCCTCGTACTTTCTTCGTGGTCTGTAGAGTGTTTCAGACACCAATGAACCGATTGATCTACATCCAGAGCAGTGTATGATACAAAATTTGAAGTCTGGCTCTCAATTTCATGCGATGAAGATTCAAGCTTCACCAAACGCGTAAGCTTGCAGTCATTCTATCATTCTAGCTGGCCATTCATTATGGTTGCCCAGGTATCAAGAAAGTAGAAGTTACTGTGCGATGTAAAGACACCTCTTCGACCTTCTTTTTCCTCTAGCAAGACTACATTTTATCACCAGAATATGGCAAATATGAATTGTTTGAAGGATGGGATGAGATGAGATAAGTTGCCATTATCACGTGATTCAAGATCAATTTTGGAGTGCGGCCTGGCAAAAATTTCTCTTTCTCTAGATCTATCTCATCAACAACAAATAGAAGTTTCGATTGCCTCCACCGAATCGAATCAATGTCTAAAGTAGCAAGACTACAAAATCTACTCCCTCGGGCCCGACTCATTCGAAAGGAAAATCCTCTCTCTCTTGTGACTTACGAACCAACTGGACCTAAGAAGCGTCCTCGTACCGAGGCAGCATGGGCCCATCACTTCCAGGCACGAAGCTCTCGACTAGTTTTATCACTCGATATGAGCAATGAAGCAACAGGTTTTCGTAATCAGCTCAAGGAAAAGTATTTCCATCCATGGGGAGGCTTTCCGTATACTCGATTCGAACTCATAGATCCCTTACCTGACCGCTACTTTTATATAAAGATGTACAGAGATGCAATCAATGACTTTTGTGCAAAAGGCCCACCAGAATTTCCTGTCGGTCCAACAATGCACTTTTTTGTTTCCGAGGAATCTAGAGACACTGGTTTAGTTGAAAATGTTTACCCAGAATACTCCTCCCGATGGAACCAGGTTGTATCCAAAGAACCATCTAGGAACCATTTCTTGATCATGGCGAGTTTCAGCAAAAGATCGGCGGTTTGCCTACTTCGTGATTATTTCATAAAGGAATTCGGCAAATTTCCAAACGAGGAAGTCCAAACAGTTATGGAGAACGTGGGAAAAGAAAAATTCAAAGTTCACATGCCATTAGGATATTGTAAAACTTTGGGAATGCGGAATGCGGAAAAAACAAAGGACGACGTCGTGCGTGAATTTGTAGGAACTGAGGGTCTTCACTTGGGCACTGCTGTGAGTTTAAGTTTATGGCGTAAGCGGTACGAGGCAAATCCGGCATGGAAATGGGGTGAGCCTGTGCTGGTGGATCAGGAATGCGTATGGTCGAAATCGCTCAGAGGAATATCGAAACAACCTTCATCCTCGTTTGTTTCCATCGCTGCTGAGAAACGGTCTACGAGATCAAGCTCTAATGTTTCGCGTTGAAGCAAGGCTAAACTTAGGAGACTTTGATTCAAATCAAAAAATCAAAAAGCATAGATTCATCTAAAGAATCTCGAGTTATTGAACGAAGGGGAGAAGCGAAGGAACGACATCTTCAGTAGGAAGCACTGTCTCTTAGTATATGCGCGGTGCAATTGGGTAGGAGAGTACTTTTGAAGGACCCGATGCAGGAAACCACATAAGTAATCTCAAATTTCTTACGTGGGCATCTTTCAGGGGAATATTTGGCAAGTTGCGGATTATGTGTGAAGTTATGGGAGATACAAAGTATGAGGCCATCTCACTGAACGAATCATTTTCCTATGAGTGATCGAACACATTTGATCAAGGGGATATATCTATCAACGCTAGTGCAGGGTTGAGTGTGAGACAGGCTGTACATACTTGATTGGAACGTTTACATCTACCATGTCAGTCAAGAATGACGCCAAGGTGGTGTTAAACGTGGACATAGTTCTGAAAGGAAACCATCTCCAAGGGATCAAGATCATTTCGAGAAGTTAGCTGCCTAATATGTACATCAATAACCAGGAAGTTTGCAGGTTCAAGAGGGAGTGGGGACACCATGTGATTGAAGTTTGAATACAGTCAAATGAATATCCTCAGATTACATTGTTTTTGTCTTATTTCTACCAAATTTGTCCGCTGTCCGGTATTGGAACATATTCAAAGTATCAATATATCGTTCTTGCAGGGTTTAAACAGGCCACGAAGAAAAAAAGGTGGTGCATGCTGAGCAACCGGGAATCTGATATTGAATGTCGTGATCACATCCCTATCTGTATCTTGGTTGAAATTGATGGCAAAAAATAGCTAGGTTGGATGTGTAAAGTGGTTTAAGAAACACAGTATAAATCTACTAATTGATCAAAATCATGTATAATGGCAAAGGATTTCTCGTAGACAGGAAACAATTAAATGCCGATGAACTCGAAAACACTAGTACAGGTATCTGGTTGCTGTCACTGAGAAGAAAAACAGCAAAGGATCACCCAATGGAGCCCCTATTACTGTATCATGAATCGTGTAAAATTTAAAATCTATGTCTTATGACTCCTATCTATCCCATATATCCATCTAATTAATACAAACATGAATCGCTCAGCAAGCACCGTATGGTTGAGCCTCCTGAGTCCAATTAATGAACCCATACTCTGTACACTCTTTGTCAGCACCCATCTTTGCGCCCCAAATACCCATCTCTTTCTTGAAAATCTCAACATTTTTTTCAATGCTCAAATCAATAGGTTCCTGATCCTTTCCAACTTGTCTCATTTGTGTACCGGCCGCAATGTTAGTGAACAAGAAATCGTTTTCATCCACAGCCATCTTCTTGGCACCAGTAACTCTTCCTTCCAAGATATCCTTTGCAAGTCTGAACTCCTGAGCTGCAGGTCGTGCAATACCGACACCATCAACGGTATCCAATGCAGAAACCATAGCACCAACGGTCTTGAATCCACCGGTAACATATGTCTTGGTCTTAGTCAAAGGCTTGACAATCTCCTCTGCGAATTCAATGAAGAAATTCTCTCTCTTCTTAGTTGACTCGCGCTTGTGAACAAAGGCAGTTTCTTGGTATGTTCCACCAGAAAGTTCAACGTAATCAAATCGTGCACCCTCAAGAGCCTGACAAGCAGCCTTAGCATCTTCAGGTGTGAATCCATCTTCTTGAAACTCAACACTGTTCATCTTAATACCAACAATGAAATCTGGCTTGACTCTCTTATGGATTTCATCCGCAATTTCTTGAATGATACGGAATCTGTTCTCGAGCGAGCCACCATATTTGTCAGTTCTCTTGTTTGTAGTCTTGGAGAGGAATTGTGCGAGGAGGTAACCGTGGGCACCGTGGAGTTGAATACCATCAAAACCAGCTTTCTCGAGGTATTCTGCTGCGTGAGCGAACTTGTCGACTAAACTGTTGATATCCTCTTGGGTCGCTGGACGTGGCTTGTTGAAGGATAATCCCATAGGGTTTCCTGTATAATCATTCTTGTTAGCATAAACTTGGCCAATGCGTGAGATAATACGTGGGAAAAGCAAATGAAACTAACCTTCTAATTGAACGTCACTGGCAGAAATAGGATTTGGTTGAATCCTGTTCTCGACCTGGCGTCCTGGATGACTGACTTGTGCAACCATTAAACTTCCATGAGCTTTTCCTGCCTTTGCCATTGCTGCGAATCTTTCAAATCGTTCCCCTTCGAATGGAGCTTCCAGTGGGATGATTGGGTTACCCATAGCTTCCAAATGATCGTATTCAATCATAACGTTTCCCGTCAAGATCTGTCCGTATTCTCCCTCACCCCATCTCTTGTAGACATTGACGAGGTTTGTGGATGGAATTCCTCTAGATTTGAAGTCCTTTGGGTCCCATGATGATTGACGTTCAGTCATGGCTCCCTTCAAAAATCGATTTTGTGCAACTTTGCCAGAAAACTCATATTTGAGAGGCTTTCCGAGAGGAGAAGCGTCAGAGCTGGATGATTCGTATCTGATAGACATCTTGCTAGTATTATATATGCTGATAGTATTGATAAGTACGAAAGAATGTAATTTGAGCGAAAATACTCATGAAGTGCTTCGGGGGACTTTCTTATATCAATTCCTAGTGTCGTTTTCAAACAATAGTGCCGGAGCTCAAGTGGATACAAAATCGTGGACATCTCGAATCATGTGTATTTCAAAGCAGATTTGGATTTCTAATTGTATGGAGCAATTCCTCGATCCCATTTACGATGTAGACGTCATGAAAGTAATTGGCCAATCAATAAAGTAAATGCGAGGGGCATTCCTGGAAATGACGGTGAAAGGGCCACACTAAGGTTGGAGCGGAATTTATTTAACCCTTCGGCTTTTGGTGATGGCACTTGGAACTAGCCTGTGGGTTTTCTCCACTGTCACTAGTAATGGAAGTTTCTCGAGCGTCTTTCGGTGGCCAACTTTGCCTCGGATGATAATGTTGAACCAAATAACTTCTGTGTAGAATGAATTGACTGGAGTCAAATGAAACTGGAGTCAAATGAAAAATAGAGACAGGAAACGAAATGTAAAAGGGGCTTTTCGCTTGAAGTAAGCACAAAATGTCATCTACAAGATATCTTTATAGATAATTGGAATCTTTGAAATTAAAAATCCTTTCTATATTTGATCCAATGTCTTCATGTGCACTCCTTGAAAGAGATAAATACATATGACATATAAATTAAACGATTCGAACTTTTCAGTGCATGATGCGTTCCATGTATCCCAAGTTAATTACCAATAAACGCCAATTTACACCGCCGTAATGTTCAGCTTGATACATAGCCCAAAGCTGATTAAAAACCAGAACTTCATGCCGAGGAGAGATCTTGATGGTTTCCATATTTCGTTGGAAGATGGTATTGATGTCTTGAAATTCGTTTATCATGATGCTTCGTTCATTTGAAGCATATGTCCCATCTTCTCAATCTACAAAGTACGCATGTTAGGCCGAATTCCATTTCACAAACGCTTCAGAGTATAACATACCTTAGTTTTTAGATACCCACCTACCTCTTGACTGCGAATTCCGCCAGTCTTTCCACTCCAAGCCAAAGGAACCATGGCGACTCTCTCTTTTACCACCACTTCTCTATTTGGCCCCTCAACTGCTCGTATCTTGTCCGGATTGTTCGTCAAAAGTTTTATTTCCTCAACTCCTAGATCTTTCAACATAGCGGTAGCTAATCCATAACTTCTAGCATCTGCCGGATGCCTCAAAAGTAAATTTGCTTCCACAGTATCAGATCCCAAGTCCTGTAAATTGTATGCCTTTAGTTTCTCTCCCAAGCCGATACCTCTTCCCTCTTGTCGCAAATAGATTATAATCCCACCCGCGGCTTGCCCGGACGAATTGGGTAAAGACATTAATCTTGCAGCTTCATCCAATTGCTCACCGCAATCGCATCGTGCAGACCACACAGTCTCTCCCGTGTAACACTCCGAATGTATTCTAACCAGTGGTGCCTCGACCTTGTCTTCTTGCTTCTCTCGATCCGTGGCCGAAGGAGGCATGCTACTGGTAGTGCGACCTGGAAATAATCTTCCCGTGTATGCCCCACGTATCAGCCTGTCCATTTCTGTTTCTCCTTCTCGTACAGCATCCAAGCTTTGACTTCGTATTTTGTTTCCAAATACTATGGCTAAATGCTCTTTATTGTCCTCGTCATTTTGGTAAAGGTGCAGAAACATTTCCGTTCCAGTAGTTGTAGGAATTCGTGCGCGAACTACACAGTTGACCTCTGGTAGCTTCTCTAATAGTTTTGGCTTTCTTGAACCACATCCTCCAGCTGGTGTACTTGAGTCTACAGGTACTGATCTTGCAGGACGATGTGCGAGAGATGAAGGTGTGGATGTGCCGGGTGTGGAAGGGGGTGTAAAGGCTGGGGAGACGAGATCGGGTAATGATTCATTGTGATCGGAAAGCTGCGAGGACGTATCATCACGACGAGTGAGAGAGAGATTAGACACATCAAGGTGATTCAGATCGAGTTCTGATATTGCGCGGGAGACTGGTATTGGGCGAGGTGAATAGAAGGGTGGGAGAGGGGGGACTTCATCCGATGATTCATGAGGGGTATGGCTCCATTGTTGAGGGCGAGTAGACGATGATGTTGCATTGAGGTCTGGCATTTTGGATGTGAGATCTGATTTAGAAGACAGTAATTCTCATCAAGAGTAGAGGATTAATAAAATGAAGGTGTTGTTAATGCTGTAATTATGATTGCTGGTGTATAATGAAGTTTGAATATTGATCAATTGTGTGATTAATGGACGAAGTGAGTGATAAGTTATAAAAAGTTCCGATACCCCGAGGTCGGGTCCTATAATCATTGATAAAATTATGGGGCATGGGCTATCAATTATGAGAATTTCTAGAAGGCTGACCGAAGGCTGAGTGAGCAAGAAGCATAATGTTGCTAGGAATCAATAAATGATTACCAATTCGAATACCACATATCTAATAATGAGCCACAACATTGAATTATATATATCATCTATTCCATCCATCCTTATTAATGATCCGAATCAAAACGACTATTTTCCGAAACAATTCCGAGATACCTGTGTCAATACTGCAGGAGCTCGGATGTACCGCATGTCGTATATGTATCGTATATGCAGTATGTTACACCTGGGTTTCCCACATCGTCGCATTTTCTTTGGGATGCATCTGAAATCTATTTGAGGCTCCATTGCAGCATGGTGAAATCAATTTTACCCGTGAAATTGTGGTAAATTTCCATATATTACCAAGTTTGTTCTCCGTGGTCGTCATTCTATTGAGGTATATCAATTATTCGTATGGCCACGCATTGCATTCGCCCCATTGAAGCTTCTAATCTGAGCTCTTCACGCCGCTATGTAAATCAACCTTACCATCGATTTCCGCTCTCTCCAAAGCACCAGGTTCTTCGGCATTTATACCCAACCGTGCAGCAGCCTCAATCTCGACCATAGGCCCCACAAACCATTTCCTGGCCCAAAATACCCACGCTCCACAGGCACCGATAGCAATAATTCCCACGGCCACTACGGTGTAGTTGACAGTTTGACTTGTTACCGGATTGGTCGTAGGGAGACAAAATATCACTATAATAAATCCTATCCAGGATACAGAAATGAAAGCCACTGGCTTTGAGAAGATTCCAAGATTAAATGGGCCCTTCCTAGCGTTGAACTGCTTTGAGTATATGAGACCAATGAGGATAGGGGTACCATACGATATATACAGACCGATGGTTGCTATACTAGTCGCGGCAGCAAAAGCTACACTGGAGCCAAGGGATGGGAGTGCTAGACAGAAAGCAAGAGTGGCTGCGAGCCAGACTGTTCGAATGGGAGATTGAAAACGATCATCGACCTTGTGAAAAAACTCTGGCTAATCTCTTGTTAGCGTTGACTAGAATTTGATAAATGAACGAAAGGCAAACTTACAATTCCATCGTCTCTGGCAAACGCAAACATCATTCTTGAGTTTGATATCATCGAAAAGAGGCCACAATGCCAGACACAAATCATAATCAAGCACATTAACACAACCGCTCCGTCGGTTCCAAATATATCAACGAAAATTTGAATAACCGGTTGACCATAATCACTTGCAATTGTTTTATCAAAGTCTTGGATACTGAATAAGAAGCTCAATATAACGAAGAATCCGAAAAGGGCAGAAAACCCAACAGAAGAAATAACACCGATGGGCGCACTCCAAGACGCATTTCGAGTCTCTTCAGACAAGTGAGCTGATGCATCAAAGCCGGTGAGCGTGTATTGAGCCATCAGAACACCACAACAAGCCACATATGCTGGAGATGCTCTAACACTCCATCCAGGACTTGGATCTACACCTGTTCCGTCGTAGAATTTGGCGAAAACGAACTTCGCGCTTTGATGTGTAGGGGCTTTTGCCAGAACAGCAATAGCTATTGCAGTTACGCCCAATGAGTGAAGTGCGATGGATGTGTTATTTAGGTATCTCAACACATGAACGCCAAAGGTGTTGACGATACCATGAGAAATGAGGACAGCTGCATAGATACCAATCGTTCTTGGGGCACTTGGAACATATGATGATTTGATTGTCGCAGTTGTCGAGATGAGACCTGCGAGGCCGAAACTAATTCCTGTAGTGACTGCAACTTGACCGAGGAAGTTGAACCAACCAGTAATCCAACTCGCGAAAGCTGAATGATTCCTCGGCGCAAGAAGGGCTGCCCAATAATATGGTCCACCAGCTGTAGGTATAGCAGAGACAATTTCCGCCATGCTCAAAGCAATCATGAAAGTAAATACAGATACAATTATCCACCCAACAGACATGACTGATTGTGTCAGAGATCCCCAACACAGAATAAGAGCACAGAACACACATACCTCCAGGACCACCGGTGATCAAGCCATAAGAAAATAATGTCGTTATCCCAGTGATGACGGACTAAAGCGATATTAGCAAGAATTATTATAAGATGAAAAGCTCGTTTGCAGCACTGGTGACTGCTTCACATAACAACGCTTGATAACGAATTTGTAAAGCCGTATTAGGTTTCGCATTCTGCCATATCAGAGACCCAACTCGCATATCTAGACAGATCAACTTACAATGATACTGAAAGAAATTCCAAAGTTGTGCATAAGACCCCAGTCTCTCCTCAACTCCTGTTTGTATCCAAACTCTGCCAATTCCTGTTCATCATGTTGGTCTACCCGGGAAATTCTGGAAGCTTGTCTTCCAATCGAAAGTTCTGGATCAACTTCCATTGCTCTTCAAAGACGCATGAACTTAAGTTACAAAAGCTTTCTGAAAAAGATGAATTCGATGCTTTGAAGAACAAATGGCTATTATACAGTCTCTACATGCAATTCTAGACGGCATCGCCGAGTTCTTATACACTTGCCAGCATTGCAAGTTGACTGATTGTGGCCCTGTCAACCTCCCGATAAGAAGGTCTGGGGAATTCATTTGGAGAATTCATGATTGGTCAGTTTGGGGGTGGTAGTGACTTAGCGATAGTGAGCGATAGGAGGATGGGAGAATCAAGTTAAGCTTGCAAGCCCCCGGTCGTAGAAAATGATCCAAGCTTATGATTGATTATGAGGCTTGACTAACAATATTAACTTAAAGGGTGGGATAAGGATTGTAGGTATAGATAAAAGTGAGAGGTGAGAAGAGATAAAGTCATACATTTGAAATTGCGACGAAGATTAGGAAGATGTTAAGTTAGAAACTTAAATGGGACCCTCAGGAATCACTCACAAGTCATGCTATCGGTCGGATCAAATTGCCTGAAGAAGAGTGGCTATATGATGTTCATATATCGCAGAATGACTTCCAAACATGCAAGGAGAAAACCCTTATTTCATTCATGAAGTCGTTACTTGGATATATCCGTCATCTCAATTAAGCATTAGAGCTTCTCCTTTCCATCCGCATCTTCTTTGCCTTGCAATTCACAGAATGCCTTGAATGTGGTGAATTCTTCATCCTCTGCCTCAAGTACTACCTCTGCTGTAGCTCCAACAAAGTAGACATACCCAGGTTTAACTTCCTCGACCTTAGGTCCGACGCTAATCTTACCATTTCCAGTCGTGCAAATGAATATGCTAGGGCCGGCAACCTGTTCGAATGTTGCTTTTGCCCCCTTCTTCTTAAGATCAGTTTTCACCACGCTGAACTCTGCAATAGGTGGATCATAGAGTGTCGCCGACGATCCAGAAGAGTATGCAGTCGCATTGAGAGTGGCGTATGGATAATCCACTGGTTCCATCTTCTGTTCAGAGATAGGCGCATATGAGTAAGTCAACATCGAAGTCAAAGTATCGACGTCCTTGAATTTTGGCGTGAATCCAGCTCGGACTACATTGTCGGATGCAGCCATACATTCAATGATATCACCACTCAGGTATGCATGGATATCATCTGCCTTCAAGAACATTGCTTCTCCGACTTCGAGTTTGACGTAGTTCAGGAAGAACTGTACGAATAGTCCAATATCCCCTGGAAACTGTTTGTTCAATCTGATGACAAGACCTGCGAGCTCCTTTCCTTCATTTGATGGACCCCCTCCTCCAGCGAAATCATCCCCTTCTTCTTCCGCTGAAGCAACCAATTCCTTACTAGCGTTCTCAACATCTTCTCTCTTTGCGTTCATCAATGCAGTAAAAACTTTCTGCAGCGCTTTCTTATTCTTCTCCTCGTCTTCTGATTTATCCGATGTTTCTTGCCCTTTGACATCGGATTGGTATTCTTCCGCCTCGGACTCCCCAACTAATTTCTTCAATGATGGAATCGTTGAGAGGAAATGCGAAATTTCTGCAAGAGGTCTAAATCCGCAGAGTCCATCAAAAGGTGTAATGGCAATTGTCATTTCAGGTTTGTGATTATCGTCTGGGTAATTTTTGCTGTCCTTTTGATGTAATTGCTCCGCAAGTTTCTTATTTGGATGCGCTTGAATGCTGAGGGCTTTACCTATCGAAAGGACTTTGAATAAAAATGGCAACTTTTCGCCGAATCTATCACTGACATCTTTAGATAGAAGTGCTTGATTATCTTGAACGAGATCGAGGAGCGTTCGTTTTGTGGTAAGGTCCTTGGATGGATTTGAAGGATGTGTTCCCATCCACAACTATGGGGAATGAGTTATAGAATTATGTACATGAACATGAAGAGTTACTTACCTCAGCATATGGCTTCTCTTCTTGAATAGAAAAATCATCGGCAGGTGTAGCAGCAGCAAATTTTGCAGCCGCTGAATCATTTCCTACCTTGCCCCAATCGTAGCTGTTGACTCCGCACTGAAGCCTGATTAATGGGACTTGCATTATGGCTGTGGGGAGAGTAATCAATAGGTGTAGATTCTGTGATCCGTTGTATGAGATACCTGCCAAATCGATGCTTCTTGATTTCGTTACAATCGGTGACAGTGATACTGGCAGAATATTGTTGAGGAAGAGTAGGGAGTCAGTATTTCAGAATAGTCTGTTCACACAGCTTGCACGTCACCCACCTTCAATCAACCCCGCGCTACCTCCACCGACCAATTATTATAGGTTCATTGACAAGGCTGATGTAAATGCTGGTCCCAAACATTACCTAGTAGGTACCGCTAATAATTCCCTATCGATTTCTTCGACTCCATATACATACATACTCACATACATACCTACATAATCCGACTTGGGTACCTGGACCGCTATCTATTGGCAATTGTATCTGTGTTCTGTGCTAGCGTCTGCTATTATTGCTCATATTTTGTGGCATTCCGACCAATCGAAACAAAGAATTTACCTGATCATTAAGAAGTTCCTTTAATATCTCTACTCCAGTATTCGTTTACTAGGGTCCTATCTACTCCTCCGAACTTAAAGCCTCGTACTACCTAGTATCCTTCACATTCACAACATTCGACGCTCATTTCTACCATTTCCGCCATACCTGCCCGCTACATTACTCTATCACACCATTCATCCCCTCTTTCCGCCCCTTGTTGATGCGTTTTCAATTGCCATATTTAACTTTCAATTGGATTTTGATTTGTAGCTTCCATTACACGATCAGACGCTCGACTTATTCCTCATTTGAAGTAGGTGCGGGTCAGAATACCCACAACCCAAGTAAGTCACCACGATCCTGGATGTTTGGTTTCTATTTCTTCTCAAGACAATGTACAAAGTCGGGATGACATGTTTAAATTTATCTACATCTGATCATTAGTTCTTGGTTCATTGTTATTCACTCTGAGATTCTCTTGCTAAAACATGTCTAAGCAAGATAGAAAAAGCCGAACCCTGATCGATGAACTCAAATTGACAGACGGGTACCACGAGAAGATAATGTCTGCCTCAACTGCTGGTCGACGTCAAGCCCGCGGTGGAGTTCGCTCCGGAACACATGAGAGGGGTGAAGAAATAGCTTTATGGACCGAGATCACTCAAGCTCTAGCCAAAATCAAAGCAGAAGAGAAAGTATTTGAAGCAAATATCCCGGAAGCCATCATCAATAAAGAAACCGTTATAGCGGAACAAATAAAGAATGGTTTACGTGAGTAATGGATTCTAATCTGCAACGATGTTTGGTGTTGATGAACTTTAAGCACCTACCATGGCCGCAATAGAAGAGCTGGACATACAAATTCGAGAAGGCGTGAAAGTCTCTGAGTCTACAGCAGTAGCCCTACGACAAACCATTGAAAAACTGTCGATACTATTAGCCTTGATCAAAGGCAACGAAGCAGAGCGAGGTTCCAATTCCCGCGAATCTCATGGAAGATCAAGTGTCACCGATGATGTAGGATCTACCGACTCTCCTGTTCCTTCTCCGGCAGAAAACAAACATGTTCGAAAGATGGGAAATGGCAGAACCAGCAGTTTACCCCCGAAGGGAAAGGATACCTCGAGGAAGTCTGAGAATGAAGAGCCTAGTACTAGTACTAATACTGGCAGTACTGCTGGTACTATCAATAACAATACATCTACAACTTCTGGTACTAGTGGCACAAAGAAAATCGAATTCTCCAAGGGACAAGAGGTGGCATTCAAGCCGAGACCTGGTTCTCCCTTCACTGACACGGATTGGATTCAAGGAAAGGTCGCAAAAGTTATTGGTGACGGCAAGAGTCGCAGATACAGGGTCGAAGATGTGGCTCCTGACGAAGGGAATAAATCCTCAATTCTTACCTCGGCGTCTTCTATGTGCCCAATCCCACCAGATGACGCCATTCTTGGACCCTACGAAGTTGGAAAGCGTGTCCTCGCTCTCTATCCCGAAACAACCACATTCTACCGCGCGGAAGTTAAAGCAATGCTTGATGATGGCAATAGAGTTAGATTGATATTTGACGGAGATGAGGATTCTACAAAGGAAGTCGAACGGCGATTTGTTCTTGATCATTCAGGTTAGGAGTACAGATATCATTGCTTTAAAGGAAGGACTCTAGAGGCATTGGTGGGTTATTTGGCGTTACTTCTTTTCCCCCTCTTCTCTGGAGCTCTCTTGGTACAGGAGTATTGGAATAAGGATACCCCCAAAAGCTTTTGACAGTTGATATCATACATGACATGGGATAGATGGAGTTTATGGTGGCCATATCATTACTCTCAACAAATGTGGTGTACAGGACACAAGTATGTTGTAACTGGGCGTTTTGTTCTTTTAGATTACAGAGAGGGTCATCCGGTGTTCGAAAGGTGTAACACAATGCACCGTACGCTTCAGCATTGAAGCGGGTAAAATTAATTCAAATACCAATTTCAAAGGGTTTAATATTCCATGTCTCATTTTTCGGAAAGCAGCGAAACTGTGCCCCTCATCCACATGTTTTAGAAATCCGGTACTCAATTTAGAGTATCATCCGAATAGCCTCATCAAACCCGGGTGATTTCGATACTTAAGATGGATGTTATTGTGTGATAGGGAGGAACACTACCATATGCTTAGACAATTCCATCTCGTTTATATACTCATTACGGAGTAAAAACTTGTGTTCCGTGGGTAGACTTCGACACATTGTGCCCCTTGGAATTTGGGTCATCCCATGATAAGATCCGACAATTTAGCCTCCCAATTTGAAGTTCACATTGAGCAATCTTCATCCGTTTCGGAATGTAGGTAATGTAAAAGGAGCATAGCCAGCACGCTTCCCCAACGCTTCACGAGTTCATGGACATTTTAACTTGCGATGGCTGGCACGGAGGAGAGGGAGATATAAGGAATGCTAAGAATTGATTGATTACTCATCATCTTCTGAAGCACGTACCTCCCTCATTTACATTTCCCCTTAAAAACAAAAACAAAATGGGAATTGGGCTTGATGGCTGAAAATGGATGAGAGCTTGATGGATCCATCATGAAAGTATTTCGAGTCGGTGGGGAGAAGCAATAAGAACAGGAAAGAGAAGAACCATAATCATAATACCAATAACAGTATCTTCTAATAAGTCCATTTTCAATCCTCACTTCTGAGTTCTGGGTCCGTATTAGTCCTGTCCTCAGTCCTCAGTCCTCAGTGTTCAGTCTTGTTCAGTCTTCAATCTTCAGTCCCTCGTGTGAACACCTCCCCACCCACCCAGTCATTTCCCATATCGGTGTCAACAGTTCCCTCATTTGATCATCTCTTTGATTAATTGAACCTACCACTCACTGTTCACTACTTTAATTAATCTCTAACATTGTTGATATTCGTTTCAACCCCAAAACTCAAAGATCCCGTCAGTTAACCTCATTACCTTTTTACCTTTGGCCTTTTCCCATTGATTCCTTTGTCCATTGGTTTGATTCTTCCGTTTCAAAACGACCTGGCGGAGCGAGAAGGTTAATACCGGGAAAGAACATCATTTCGAATATCAAAGACCTTGAACGTTTTATACTTTTGGATTCTCCTATTCCTGCTTCTTACCCTATTCCTCTACCTCGACAGAGTATACTCCTTTCAATTCAAAGCCCAATATCCTGGCACGACTAGTGCTTTCGCGATTAATTGTTAGCCGCTTCTTCTCACCATTACGCGACTTTGCTAACACTACCCTCCATCTCTAAAGTCTCTCCTCCACCTGAAATTAGAACCCAGAGAAGAGACCAAGCGACAATCCTTTGAGACTCAACGCCTTCTACTCTTCTTCAGCAACCATCAATCATCATTTCAGCCTCGCCTTGTAATAAAAGCCCCAGAAAACTGGACCGTTTATTTCAATTCATTTGGTCTGGTCTGCCTTGGTCTGATTATCTTTGCATTGGAACTTTACTATCCTCTTCCATCAATCCACCGTCACTCCTTTCCAAATATTACTTTACACGCATATCATCTAGCAAGACCTCTCAGGTCCTTCTAATCACCTCTAACTCTGTGCCGTTATTCGATTTGCCCACCTTTCAATTGATATCGTACATACCATACGCACATCTCAAATTTTGTCAATATGGGAGGAGCTATTTCCAAAATGATGGGCAAGATCTTCGGATCCAAGGAAATGCGCCTGTTGATGTTAGGTCTCGATGCTGCTGGAAAGACAACCATTCTCTACAAATTGAAGTTGGGTCAAGATGTTACCACAATTCCTACCGTTGGATTCAACGTCGAGACGGTGACATACAAGAATGTCAAATTTAATGTCTGGGATGTTGGTGGACAAGATAAGATCAGACCTCTATGGAGACATTACTTCAGTGGTATGTACTCGATCTTTCGATTTGAATTACACGAGTCGGAGCAAATTCTAACAAAAATTTGTCGAAATATAGGTACCCAAGGACTTATCTTTGTGATCGATTCCAGTGACAGGGCACGCATAGCAGAGGCACAACAAGAGTTACATCGCATTATCAATGACAGAGAAATGCAAGATTCATTACTCCTAGTCTTCGCGAACAAGCAGGATATTGCAGGAGGTGGGTGATACAGTTCAATGGTTACAATCTTATTACAAGTGAGAAGCTGACAATTGAAAAGCCATGAAGCCACCCGAGGTCACAGAACAACTCAAGTTGAACGAATTGAGGAACAAGGTTTGGTTCGTAGTACCAAGTTGTGCCACTACCGGCGAGGGATTAATGGAAGGATTGGTATGTTTTCTAATTCTTCATTCAACGCATCAATTGCACATCGCAGATGATTTTATGACTACGCTGACATTGAGACTCAGGCTTGGCTTTCGAAAACAATTGAAGGAAGACCTGCTCCGCAAGCGAAACAATAATGCCGTTGACTATTCAACCCAAAACGCATAACATCATTTCTCATTAATCAGACTTTACCACCGCTTTATACCTCCCGCTTTATACCTCACACTATACGATATATCCTCCTTCTACGAACATGTCCCTCCACGAAATATACATACCTAGACAGAATAATTGGCTCTCAGTAGCACGTCATATCGATTCATTTGAGTCACATCTACTCGTTTACGATTTCGAACTTCACAACGGCTCTTTATTACTGTCATCTCATCATTTCCGCCAGCCTATCTTCGGCTACATATCGTACCATCCACTAATCTCAGGATTTCCTCATCTCTCTTTGTTAATTTCTGGCTTGCGCCTGCAACAGTGCGCACTTTTTGCGTTTTTTTTATGGTGAGGTTGTTCACATGTACGTTACCTACGGGGATGGCGGCGATACCAATAGTTTTCTTTATCCTTTAATTCACTATCGATTATTTCTTGTTTCCATTCTTCCATCGAGTGGCGCGACGTGGAGAGGCAGGTTTGAGGTTTCTACTCAAGAGAGGGGAAACTAGAACGATAGGAGGAAAGGGAAACAAGAAGGTTGTAATATTAAGCGAGTAACGAAGGGCTCTAGGACATGGGAATGGCAAGGCAGGGCGGAGCTGAACTAAACTAAGACCTGGAGGGAAGTAGAAAAATCACCATCATACCTACAAAAATGAAAACCTTGTAATTCTAGCTATTGTATAGTTGCCAAATTTCGAATTTTGCACAACGACTTCGATCAAGCTTGTGGTCAGAATTTCAGTGTGGCCACCATTCCAATTGCCCTGATTGTTGCAGATGCAATTTTCGTCTATATTCTATGCTGTCGATATCTGTATTTTACAAAAGCTAACCACTTGAACTCCATTCGCCGCCATTCGCCGCAAACCCTTCAGCAACTCATTTCCTAATTCCGACCTGTACCCATTCTATATACAGTCAACAAGAGACCATTCAAAATCCACAAGATAGTCCACAAGGACCCTTACATCTGAAAATTGGCATCCTCACTCCACTCCCATCGGCCAAAATTGTCCCCCCAAGCCTCTCACCTCCAAACGACCACGATTTTGCCCACCCTAAGCCGCTATTTCTTTTGCGGGCCCTTTCTCGTTCCTTGGCCTTCTCTTTCTCCTCTTTTGCTTCTGTTCTTTTAGCCGATCCTCGTTCTTGCCAGGATTTAGTTGGCTTCTTGTTGTCAGAATCTTTGGCCGATGTAGGGGGTTTCTGCTTCTGCTTCTCCTTCTTCTTCTCTTTCTTTGAGTAGTCTTCAGGGTCGAGAAATGGATCAGTCCTGTTTTCCCCGTCATTGAACGAATTGGACCGGTAATCATAGTCGTCGTCAACTTCGATGTCATTGCCGTTGTTGTCGTTTGTTCCGAAGAAAGAAAAAGCAGGGAAGGAGAACCGCTTCCTTTGGTTACTCGCAGGTTCTGTGGATTTCTCAGCTGCATCGTAGATGTTATCTGTGCTATTTGTCGGCGAATAAGTGTTGTGATTTGTTGCAAAGAAAGTGCCGGATGTACGAGGAGGTGGAGATGTACGAGGAGGTGGAGATGTACGAGGAGGTGGAGAACTAGATTGTCGTGGTTGTGGTTTTACAGTCTCGTATCCTGTGGGTTGATTGGATGTGAAGAATGGAAATGACCATCGTGATTTCTCGCTGGCTTCGGCTTTCTTGGCCTCTGTTTCTTCGTAGATTGGGTTGTAGCGAGCATGAGAAGATGACGTGCGAGTGAAGGTGTAGGGCCGACGCATCTTGAAAGCTTGAGATCCGAGTGGGAAAAGATGATACAGATTGGAATACTATGATGAACCCGATCCCTTCAAAAAGTTACGGATACTTAGAATGGTCGTCTTGAGGGATTTGAGTGCCACCAAATGAGGATCTCTCGCAATTGACAGCCCTATCTGGACTGACTCAATTCAAATCCGAGATCCAATGGCGGAGTGAAAATACTACCAAGTTCTGGAATCTAATGAGACAAATAAGACTTATAAGTTATTTCTGCTGCATTTATTCATTCAAACTCGATGCCCAGATTACGCCCCTCGTCATCGTCATCATATGATGATCATCGAAAAAATAACCCGAATTGTTTTCCGTCATTATGCTCAATTTTCGAAACTTAGTTTTGATGAGTTATTATATCAATTCATGCCAATGAAGTGCTCGCTTGGGGATCCCTCCAAAAATTGCCAGCAGAGTCAACCAACTTGCATTGTGGCTGTGCAATTTTTTGGTGATTTCCCTACCCCTCCAGGTTTTACATTTTTGGAATTCGAACCCTGCCGATCTAGGGATCCAAAGGTACCATTGCAACAATGGTACCCTACCCAATGTGCTGAGATCTTCAAAGAGCATTTAATTGATAAGATTGATATCCTGCATAGTTCCAATAATGTTTCGAGATTTATTCCTTTAATCTTTTTGCTGGTCTTGAGTCGTCCGGTAACCCACTCCTCTTTGTGCCAGGTAGACTTCCCGTTCGAATATCATTATCATCCTGACTAACCCTCCTGTGCGGATATTCTGTTTTGACCCCCTCAAAAACATTGGCACTAACTTTGTCCCCGGTACTGAAGAATGGATGTGTTAATGCTGCTTGCGCTGTTAAACGTTTTTCAGGGTCATATTCAAGTAAGCTGCTCAATAATTTGTACCCCTCACCACCGAGGCTCGAATTTGATACCGGAACCGAGGTGGGAGATGAGTTTATGGTTTGGTAGTACCATTTCTCCAAACTTGAGTATCCGGCTTTTGCGTGTCCACTGGCTGAGAGGGTAGAAAGTTGTGAGTATTCCGGCATATGTACCAGATGTGGCCATTTTTCCTTGGTTGGTAGTCCCATTATATCGACAATCTTTTGCATTTGATTTCTCTGGAATGGTACCGTTTTCTTACTATCCATTTTCGCTTCTTCGCCTTTGAAGATTGGTCGGAGAGAAAGAAGTTCCGCAAAAATGCACCCAATAGCCCACATATCGATGGCCGGAGTGTAATGCTTTGAGCCTAGTAAGAGTTCTGGGGCTCGATACCATATTGTAACTACAACTTTGTCGCCAGAGAACAGAGAATGCAATGGTTTGTTGAAAAGTCGAGCAAGTCCCAAATCGCCAATTTTCACTTCCCCCGCAGAGGATACCATGATATTGGCAGGCTTGAGATCACGATGAAGTACCCAATTCGCATGAAGGTATTGGCAGCCGTTGAGAAGTTGAAACATTATGGATTTAACTGTTGGAGCAGGAATGGGATGGCGACTAGGTTGGGTATGATGATGGATAATCTGAAGAAGGTCATGTTCGGCATATTCAAACACCATGAAGATACACTTGTCTTCAAGAATAATCTCAATGAGTCGGATGACATTCATGTGACTCAATTCTGAACACAGGGCCATCTCTCGAACGGCTGATTGTGAAATACCCGTATATTGGATTTGTTCCCCTTCCTTATCTGAGATACATTAGCATATATGTGGCAGTGCTGGGGTCAATTTGTTTGTATTTACCAGGTTTGAATTTCTTGATGGCAAATTCCCCAGGTCGTCCATCTCGCCCGACCGCTTTATAAACTCGTCCATATGTACCAGAACTAATGAAGCCAATGACTTTATATCGATCAATAACTCGGACTTTACTTTGATATCCCAGATTAGGATTGGCTGATCTTTCAGCTGTACCTGGGATTTGTCAGTTAATTTTGTAAAGTCTAATCTATCAAGTAGGATAACAACGAACTACTAGGGGTGTAAAATGGAGGAGGTCTTCTTGTAGGATACATATTGAATCGATATAAATTAATTTGAAATGGAAAATCAAACGATAGATGCAATGATTTGATATTCGATGAAGCAAGAGATCAGAGTTTTCAAACCATATTGGAAAGAGCTATCAAGGTGCCGATCAGGATGAAGATTTTGATAGAAGATGCCTCTGTTGACGAGGAAAGTAGCCAACAAAAGGAAAAAGAATATATGTATCAAGGGATGTTGTTTGAGAAATAGAAAACAAGTCATATATTTACGTTACCTTCAAAAACAGCTTGAACAGATCTTTTTATTTGAGTTCTAGATGCGGAGATCGAGGATGGGCCGCCGGATGACGGTGGATTAGATGTCAGGCTCATTATTGTTATTGTGGATAACGCGTGTGCGTACGGTGGGGGCGGCGTACTTCGGCTTGGTCTTGCTTGATTAATTAGTATGCAGATTCGGTGGGCATCAAAATCTGTAAATCTCCTAACCAAGACAATCTTAGACAAGCTTGTATGTGGACAAAACAAGGGGAATAGCAATAGGAAGATTTCAAATGCGCGTGTGAGTGTGGGTGTGAATAGCAGGTAGCGTAATACTGCTTTGCAGTAGTGCAGGGTCGGTAAGATGCAGTCGAGCGTAATTTAGATACAGGTTGTAAGTACAGCCGGTTGCATCAAGCGTGTCAAAGAATCCCTTCAAAATTAGCTTCGTATCGGGGAAGATGATCAAATTTGCCGCGAAAAAGGCTACCTGGTCGTACAACATGTATGTCAGTCGACATGAGGTATAGTATGAGACGCGCTTGATATCAAAGTCCCAGAAGAGGAAAGTTGTGAGCTAGGTCTTAGTAACAGCATAGAAGGACAAGACACATGTCGGCCGATCAAATTCACAAATCTCGAATGATAAGACGAGACAATTTCGGATGACCTAAACGAAAAGGATATGTAATTGTAATGTAGCTAATGCGATGTGATGTGTTGTGATATGGGGAACCCCGGGGCGGAGAAGTGAATGATGGATGAATGATGATTGACAATATCTGCGGTGATTCGATACAGCGATGATAGGGTCACACGAGACAATTTTGCACCTGCGTCTTTGGACGGTTGATGTGCAACCCCCAAGTAATGCTCAAAGATGGGAGGGGATCTGTAGGGCGAGATTCGGAGATAGCGGTCAGATGAGATGACCTAAAGAGGGGAAGCCTTTGGAATCAACGGGTAAAGCCAAGTCAGATCTATCTTAGCTTGGGAGACGAAGGACGATTTGACAGTTTTGGTGTTTCGAAGGCGGTGCTGTAGGTGGATTGTCACTTGTAAGATGCAATACCTTGTAAGCATCCATCCGTTGCTATCGACAATCCCTTCCACGTTCTCACAGGTATCCGGAGTGTCCGTATATCCAACCGAGAGAAATCGTTCGTTCTTGTTCCGCCAGTCCTTATTTTTGCAAAGTAAGTTGTGTCGTTCTGAGCGGGGTGCAGTGGGCGGTATAAACCAACAAGTTGGGATAATAAGAATGCAGATATGGGGGACGGTGTAGGGTGTAGGGTGTAGGGTTTTGGAAAGGGATGTAGTAGGAAGTGAATATTGACTGATGGTGTATATTGACTGATGATGTACAGAAGCTTTACCAGTATCCAATTCAAAGGGCCAGACAGAATTGGTAGAAGATCTAGTAGCTCAAGTGAGAAAGAGGAGAGAGAATACCCACAACTGTATACCGACTAATAACTGTGTAGAAGGTACTTGGTACATCGTAGATAGCTTTCACATCAAAACATCAATCCTTATCGATAAGGTCTACTTAGCGAGCCTATGTTACACAAATAACGTTCATAACTCCCGGGTCCTCATGACGTTTCAATGTTTAGCTATTGTCTCTCCGCCGACACTTTACAGCAAACCACAATGAAACACAAAGCAAAGCTCCTGATTCACAAACTATCGGAACGCAGACTACTACTAGTATTCCAGACCTGATAAGGGTTTCGATTTGTCAGGTCATATTGTATCTACTTTCAACAAACCTCACCAGCCTCACCATTCATTTGCAACGCATGAATTGTTATCATTAACTGCTCGTACATTTTGGATCGAGTTCGATATGGCCTCAGGAGGCATGAGACAATGTATTCAGGATATCACTCCTTATCTACTTTTTCTCATATTTATCTCAACCCTTGGATCTCTACAATTTGGCTTTCATTTGGTATGTAATATCATTGCTTTCATGCTGATGACAGAACCTAGCACATAGCACATATTCACACATCCCATCACATACTATCCATCACTTCTACGAATCATAGCTAACCTAACTGTTTCAAGTCTGAATTAAATGCTCCCCAAGATGTCATTACATGCAAGAAACAGACTCATGTCGAATCAACTGTTCGCACCGGACTTCCGCAATGTATCCCTATGACCGAAGCCGAATTCGCCGCTCTTTCGTCTCTCTTCGTTTTAGGTGGATTATCAGGGGCACTGGGCTGTGGCGCTGTGTCGACAAGTTATGGAAGGTTGTTCGCCATGAGAATTACAAGTGTTTGTTTCATACTGGGATCAGTCTTGGAAATCTTCGCCGGCACAGTTCCAATGATGTCTATCGGCAGGTTCTTCTCAGGTATTGGTGCTGGAGCATCGACCGTCGTTGTGCCAATCTACATTTCAGAAGTTGCGCCGCCTAAAGAAAGGGGATTGTTTGGATCCATGACGCAGATTACCACGAATGTAGGAATCCTACTTACTCAGGTTCTGGGCTATTATTTGAGTAGAGGATCGAAGTGGAGAATCATACTGGCAGTTGGAGCTGGACTTGGGTTGTTGCAAGGAGTTGGGCTTTTATTCATTCCAGAAAGTCCGACATGGCTTGCCGCACATAAAGACACACAGACAGCCACGAGAACCCTCCAAAGAATTAGAGGACATGGCTATTCCATTGAGGAAGAGATTCAACACTGGGACGTTAAGCCATCCGAAGAGGAAGAAGAGCGTCTTTTACTTGATCCAGAGCTGGCTAGAAGGGACTCGGTTGCTAGCAAGTCATCATCATCACAGAAATCCATTCCCAATGTGGGATTCTTTCAAGTCATTAAAGATCCGTTTTATCAGCCTGCAGTCATTGCCGTCATTGGTATTATGTTTTCTCAGCAACTTTGCGGCATCAACAGTATTATTATGTATTCCGTATCACTCTTGTCTGGCCTTCTTCCCGTCTCTTCATCCATTATTACAATTCTTATTTCGGTAGTTAATCTCGTCGCAACGGTCGCATGTGCTCCATTGGCCGATAAAATTGGTCGAAAAGCATGCCTTCTCCTTTCCATAACGGGTATGGGCACCATGTCTCTTTCATTGGCATTATCCCTTCGCTGGGAAATCAAGATTCTCTCTGCGATTTCAGTCATCCTATTCGTGACATTTTTCGCCACAGGTCTTGGTCCTGTTCCTTTCATGATGGCATCAGAGTTTGTCGGTCCAGAGGCTGTGGGTGCAACGCAAAGTGTAGGTTTGGCAGCCAATTATCTTGCTACTTTTCTAGTAGCCCAATTTTTCCCCATAATTAACTCGAGCATGAACAAAGCTCTAGGAGGTGTGGGATGGGCTTACTTTATATTTGCAGCGTTGGCAGTATTGTGCGGAACGTTTGTTAGTTGGAAGGTCCCTGAGACCAAAGGCAAGAAGGATGCTGATGAAGTCTGGGGAAGGCTGAGAAGAGTTGATTGAATTTGAATAAGAAGCTCTCAGTGTAGGATACACATCATGATATTAGGATTAGCTTGACGTTAGGTGTTGATCTTTTTAATATATATTCACAATTTATTTTCAAGCGAAAGCCGTATTGTATAGTTGGTGTCAGACTTGCAATCACTCATCATTTATTATTCTCTGCTTGATGTTTCAGCTTTCCATCACGACTTCTTTGGAGACATCCCAGGTGATTTGCTTTCCCCCATCAATATCACCAACCTCCAACTTTTTTTGATGCTTCAAAATTCGTCGTTATTATTTCACCTCGAGCCAACCTTCGATGTCAAACAATCGTCAAAAAGACCTTGAGTATATGTAGAATCAGCCCAAACCAGCTTCAGTGTGATATGAGAGTCTAATCTGTATGTCTTGAATGTTCAAAGCAGGGAATCCATATATTCCAAGTCTCGAATGGCGTTTTCAATTTTGAAGCAACATGTCTGACAATCTTCTAAAATATCCCATCCACTCAGGTTGAATGTCATTGAGAACCTGTATGTATGAATTTCTGCAAAGTCTTGACATTCACAGTCACTTCTTGAACTGTTCATACCAATTATGCCCGAGTTTGTTTCAAACCCCGCCAAAAAAAAACGACATGTGCATAATTCATGCTCGAGTCAATGGCATCAGGATAGACAAAGTGACTTGAAGAATCAGATACTTCAAGGTAGCATCAGAGGGCGAAAAGGGAAGTCTTGCACACGAAGTGGCAAGAAACATAGTTCTCGTAGATATAAGGACTACCACATGTCTGTACAACTACGTTTCCAAAATCACTTCCATTGTCCTTACAATTGAAGACATATACCTGGGTGTTGTAAGAAAGCAGGTCATGAAGAAAGCACTTGCCGATCAGTGGGAACCATTATCTTAACATTATCACAACGCTGCTCCATGTCGGATGTAAACGGTCTTCACAAAGATGATGAAGTGATGCTCTTATTTTGACAGGTAGTCGAGTCACGTCAAAGTGAGAAGTTATCTGTTTCACTAATATATCCAGACACAGAAAGCAATTTTGATTCCAAACAATAGAAGAAAGGCTAGCACACGCAATGCATTCATATTCATCAATGACTCAATCCGCCATAAAACTCATCTCGTCTACTCCTATCTAGGTCCCAACTTTTCCAATACTCTTGTACCTTGCTCCTCCCATTCTTGCTTTGTAATCCACATATTCTCTTTATCAGCCATAATATTTGCCAACACTGCACCTCCCAAGAAAACCATATGCCTCCTCCTAGGAGGATCTTCAATTCGGACCTTGAACTTATTTAAGCGTTCAGGATCTCCACCGAGAACTCTTGTTAACCATAATTGTTTTAATTCTTTCTCGAGTCGTGATGGCAGACCAGGATACATAGATGAACCACCGGATAGAACGATAGCTTTGAAAAGAGAGGATCGCACATCGACATCGGCAGCTTGAATGGTGTTGAAGAGGAATTCGGCAATACCGGGTTGTTCAACATCGACGAGATGAGGTTGGAAGAGGCACTCAGGAGCTTCGAAACGTTCACTTCCAACCCGGATCACACGCCCATCAGGTAGAGTGTAACTCTCGACCAATACAGTTGTATCTTCACTCAAGCGTTGATCCAACTCAAGATCGTAGGAAACGTAGCAAAGCTTCTCCTTAATTTGTCTAACAGTTTCGAAATCTGCTGTTCGGTTCAAAGCATATCCGCGACGTAATAAGAGAGCAATTAAGTTTCGTGTGACATCTCGACCGGCGACGTCAAGACGACGAGTAAGATGATTGAGAACAACTGATTCGTAAACCGGTACAATGTGCGTGACTCCGTCTCCAGAATCAACCACAACTCCGGAACTGAGACCTATTGACAATCAGTACACATAAAGTCCTACCCACTGCACACCGCCCGTCGCGCAATTGAGAGAATGAAAGTACCTTGTGCATATAAAGCCAAAACAGCTTGAATAGCCACGTAAACTCCTCCAAATTGATACCTCTCAAACATGACTTCGCACATTTGTTCTCTGTTCTTTAGGGGGTTCATTGGTGGTTCTGTCAAGAGGATCTTCCGGCCAGTAGTATCGACCTTCATTTTCTCGTAAAACGTATAATCCCAAAGGTGTTGCATATCATCCCATTTCTTGACAATACCATTTTCCATAGGATATGAGACTTGAAGCATTGTCCTCGCTGCGGCAGCTTCGTCACCACACATGATGTCCTTGATGACCATGCCATCATCACCCTTTTCTTCGGATCGCAGAATTGGTCGACCGACGATAGAGGGATATTGAAACTCTGGGAAATTCTATAAAATTACAAAAGGTCAACTCTGAGGCATTTAGATAGCTTCAATTATCAGCAGTCCAAAATGCCACATACCTGAGCTGCATATCCGACTTTCAGGAAACCAGTTCCTCCATCGAGGACTATGCGATTGTTGTCAGTATGGATAATAAAAAGAGTAAAACAATTTCGGTATACCTATTGGTGGTTCTGCCATAATTCCACACTGTGGCAGATCAAATTGTAGAATCTATCTATGAAATGGTTAGAGTTGTGGTGTAGCTGGTTGGTGATTCTGACGACGCTGCGGTTGAGGTC
Source organism: Botrytis aclada (assembly GCA_014898285.1). Lineage (NCBI taxonomy): Eukaryota > Fungi > Ascomycota > Leotiomycetes > Helotiales > Sclerotiniaceae > Botrytis > Botrytis aclada. Next base: position 2,954,202 of record RCSV01000008.1, read on the forward strand.
GGAATGTACGGCCGTAACGAGGCTTAAGCTTCCCCGCCGAACCCGCTTCACTTGTCGAAGTTGGTGATTGGAGAAAGTCCACTTTCGAAACGTGAATAGAGCATCGTAAGTGAACGAATTCCTAATTTTTGCCTTTTGCTCTAATTTATACATCATCTATCTACTCTTGAGCTCGTCAAAAGGCACATAAGGTAGTAGGTTTTTCATCTAAATTCTACTTGCAGGCTGCATTATTTATATTTATTCGTGCAAATAAAGCTCGCCCTGGGGATAACCCACTCTCATCATAAATATGACTACCGATATCAAGCCCAAGAAACTTACAGACAGAAAGCTTCTCATCATAAATCCAAACTCTTCGAAGCCTATGACCGAGGGCCTTCAAACTCTACTTTCTACAATAAGTGATTCCTCTCAGGTTCATATTTCATTTTACACAGCTCAACCGCCAAGCCCTCCGTCCATCAACAACGAGGAGGATGCAATCCTCTCTACCCAAGTTGTTCTTTCGGACCTTACATCGACTCTTGTTCAATATGATGCATTTCTTGTAGCCTGTTACAGTGTTCATCCATTAGTTACGGAACTCAAGAAGAGAGTGAGACCGGATGTACACGTGACGGGGATTTTTGAGGCCAGTGTGATGATGTCTCTGGGATTGTTGACGCAGGGCAACGGAAAGAGACTGGGTGATAATGAAGGTGACAAGGAAGGATTCGGAATTGTGAGTACGGGAAAATACTGGGAAGAAGTATTGGGGGCAGGTGTGAGAGATTTCCTGGGAACTCAAAGGGGAGAAAATTGTGAAAGATTCAAAGGAGTAGAGACTACAGGTCTCACTGCTAGCGAGCTTCATAGCGTGGACAGTGAGATTGTCAGCACCAAAATGAAGGAAGCGGTGAAAAGATTGGTTAGAAATAGAGATTGTTCTATCGTTTGCCTAGGGTGTGCAGGAATGGCAGGAATGGATGACATGGTCCGAGAAGCACTCGTGGAAGAATTGGGATCGGAGGATGCCAAGTGTGTATATATTGTTGACGGCGTTAAAGCTGGAGTTGTATACCTGGAGGCAAATTTGAAGGCATTGCCTAATGGAAGTGGCTAACTGACATTGACTCCCCGAAACAGATAGCTTGGACACGGCACTCTTGTAATTGACTTACCTGGCAGCAAATTAATCATACCAAAAATTCGATGTCACTTACTTTAGACTGTGAGACTGGCGAGAAGAAAGAAATGCAAGAAATGCAAGAAATCCATATTCGCTTGCTCGGTACGATAATCACGGACTCAAGTGGTCAAGTGGAATCATGAGGTCACGAAGGATTTTCGTTGATCTCGTAGAATTCCAGTGAACGATCGAGCTTTAGGATAAGATAGCCCCGAGCCGGCCGCCAATTTCTTGAACTAGTTTTGGGTAGTATGTTTTCTTCCAAAGCGTAGATGATCCTCTCTTAGGTCGTATGCCTGCATAGGATGTCTGACCAGATATCATGGCTACTTACATGCTATTCGTGATATGTAATTCCGACTCATTAGCGGGAGGAATTCTAGGTATGCTCGAGAGAAAGGAAAGTAGGTCCATGAAAGGACCAATCAATACATAGATAGGTTCGCTCAAAGTTAATGTTGATCCAAAGTCCTTCGTTGTGCTGTATCTTGGGATGCATTAGTGGAAAGGAACTGACATGTACATGAAGTACCAAGATTACTTTTTGTAACTGAAAGCCATTGTGTCTGTACAATCTTATGGCCGGCGCTCAGAGCCACATCAACACATCCACTTATAGACATGATGAAAAAACATCAATATGTACATACATACATATATAATGCCATACTTCTATTCATAAGTACCCACGAAAAGTACGAGTCCATGTGAATTCGACCTCCAGGTGATGATGAAGTCGACTCCCAGATGATCAGTTCGTGAAAGCTTCATTCTTCCATGATCTGCAAGTAAAGACTCGTGCCTATGGCAAGTATCAATATATTTCAGCTCAAAACACAGAGCTGTAACATTAATCTTAAGACGAGCGTAAACACGTGAATGGCAATCCGAGGCATTCAGAAAGAGACACGCCCATGTGAAAGTGCTTGAATTACAAGCCAAACCCCCAGGTATATCAGGATCCCCAAGAAACACGCTTATAGCCATGCAATATGTTTCTCCAATATCTGTGGAGGAAATAGAATCGTTTTTCACCATGCTTAGTCCATACCGATATCATGCAAACTTGTATTCCATTCCATGCCATATGTACACATCCATTGATTCTTGATCGTCCCTCCCATATCAATTGCTTCTTGCACCATCCTTAGCTTCCCTCAATTCGTCCATCTTTGCAACTCTCTTTTTAAATTCATCGTATTGGCATTTTTCGTAGGAATGTCTCTCTTGCTGTTTCATGGAATTCCAAATGTCAGCCTTGTTCTTGATACCCCAGTACTTCTGGGATGGTCCGCAAACCCACCTCACACTTCCATGGAAGATAATATTCCTCCTGCCGACAACGATTAAGTGGAATCAATAGACCGGCGCATCCATCACGATATGCGATGGGTAATCGGGCTTCGCTCATTTGTTCTCGGGTTGCGCCTGAACCGGGTGTTAGCTTCCGTCTCTAATAAAGTAGGATCTAGAGGAGCAAGGAACCATACTTGTAGATGGAGTACCGGAAAGTCCAATGGCGGACTTTACAGCTTCAGTTACTGTCATGATTGCGTTCGAATATGGATTGATGAGGATTTTGGATACTTGGGTATTGAGGGGGGTTTGGAAGCAATGTCAACAGAACCCACGCTAATAATTTCAGCTTAGTAATAATCCATCCACCCACATTGCTTTCGTTCCCTTCAATTTATTCAAGTGCATCAATCATAACATTGAGGTCTCACCAAACATGTATTAACGATTCAATCTGTTTTCTTCTGGTCCATGTTCCTGAGAAGTCATGGGAATCGACTTTTGAAAGTTTATGGATGATGAGTACTTGCATCACATTTTGTCCACGTTTGAAATTCACATCTGGCTCACAGATTCCCATATTGTTCTCACGTCTCAAGCCGTGAAGTTTCTTCAAATACGGAGTTGCAACAGAAATTTGTTCCTCAAATGAAGTCATTCCCATGATAGAATGAAGTCATTTTCGTGTTTAGGAGTGTGCTGTACACTAAATCCTCATCAAGTGTTAGGGTAATCCCTCATTATCACAATTTATCTCAAGTGCTAGGTGATTCCAAGTTCAACAGTCTGCATTTTTCATTAAGGTGACTAGTCGATCAAGTGTACCATGTGGGTTCGGGAATCTCTCCCAATAATGCCCACCTTCCAAGTTCTCTCTTCTTATAAGCAACAGGGTCATGAAGACTATGCGTCCTAATATCGCGCCAAAATCGATCCAATCCAACATTCATACTAGTTGCTCTTGCTCCAGTCATCTCAAATACTCCACTTGTCACATTTAATCCAACGTCAGTAGCTACGACCTTGACAGCTGCAACAGCTTCTGCCAATTCACCACGTTCTCGTGCAGAAACCGATCGTTCTTCTTGATGTTTCGCATATATGTCTGTCAACTTCTTACCCACAGAATCCGCTAAAGCTACAACTGCCGAAAGATGTGCGTGGAATGTGCCATATCGCTCAAGAATGTACCACTCCTCTGTTGGACTGTCTTTGTTATCTCCGCCAAAAGGCCACGCGCGCGTATAAGTCGTTGTATACTTGACTGCTGATTCGATAGCTCCAAGAGAGATTCCGATATAAAAATTTGCGAAAACCAATTGAATAGTAGGAAGTAGTAAGGCTGCGAAAGGGACAGTAAGTATTTGAGGTAGTGGTTCCTTGGTTTGAGCATTCCAACCTAATGCATCTTCCCAGGGAACCCTAACATTTTCAATCTTGACGCTACCGGACTCGGTGAGTCTCAATCCAATGTTGTTCCAATTGTGCTATTAAGGAAGTAATGTCAGTTGCTAAAGCAAAACTTTCACCGACATCTTCACTTACGGCAAATTGGATTCCAGGTTGTCTAGTCGGCACCGCAGCAAAAATATGCTTCCCAGTTCCCTCCAACACACCTTCAAGAATTGTTATGTCCGATACAACTCCACCAGTGTTGAAGTGCTTCTGTTCATTGAATACAATATGATCACCATCTGGTTTGATACTCAAATCTGAATCTCTTGGGTTAACGGCACCTAGTTGATAGTATCGGTGTATTCCTTGAACTTTGACATGACTTTAATTACCTCCCATGAAATGATTATTTTCAATTATCTCCTTTTGTAATCGATCTTTCTGCTCATCTGTTCCCACAACATTTGCTGTTGTCGACCAAAGCAAGTGATATCCAAGTAGCATACCCAAAGATCCATCACCTTTAGCTACTTCTCTGATTACTTTGTACCCGGTATCCCATGATTGACCACCGCCACCATATTTTTTGGGGCCCAAAACTTTCAACAATCCTGACGATTTTAACAATGACACTTCATCGCGAGGAGATTTATTATCAATATCTCTCTTTGCAGCGTCTTTTGAAAAGATTTGAGAAATTTCTGATGCTCGTGAAAGCCATTCTTCTTCATTTTGAGGTATGGTAGATTGAAATTTTTGATATTCTGAATAGAGATTATCTTCAGAGCTTGATGTGCTTGTAGCGGCCATGATTCTTTAGAAAAAAACAGAAAAGTATTAAAGGAAGAAAGGATTTGCGAACAGATACAGTGGAAGAAGTGATTGAGGGGTGCGGGGTATTTCAATCATCACATTTTCAGCTCTCAAGTTGATTTTAGTTTAGCTTTTTTGAATGTTGTGTAACTAATTACGCATACATAACTCGGATGTCGTGATTATCTTTCATCATGCAGATCACTGGATAATCTGCATCCCGCATTATTTTTGGACATGGTTCGATTGATGGGTTTGATTTACCTCAGGCACGGGAGCAATTTCCCCACAGTAGAAATGTTACGCCATGAAGCTTCTTGGAGGTTAAGAATTATATTATAATAATAATATTATAATTATTATAATATTTAGTGGAAGACTTAGTCAGATTTAGCTTAGGGACGAATCGAATATATAAGATAGTTGAATTGAAGTCAAAATAGTATAAAAGAATGAATTATATCTAATTTGCTTGCTTTTTCCTAGGTTTTCTTTAAAGAATATCCTAGGTTTATATAGTTTATAATGAAATTCTAGTAAGTTCTATGCTTATAAATATGATCGATTTAAATCGAATCTTATAGAATCAATTTATATAATAAATAGAAAGTATAACCAATCAAATTGAATTGATTTATCGATAATCTTCCATATGATTCCATTCCATTCTATTCCATTATAAATCAATTTGATAAGAGATATAGCTATATTATAATATGATAATATAATTTCATAATATAAAATCATATTATTCGTATATTATATAATAATAATATAGCTTATTAATAAGATATTAGTAAGTGGTTTACTATACCTATTATAGAATTTCACAAAGCTATTGAGATTTCGTGATTCTTGTGCAATATTTCAAATTAAGTAGTCACGAAAGATAAGAAACTGAGTTTTCGAGTTCGAGTTTCGATTTGGATCTTCATGCCCGTGCAGTAACTTGTGCCAGCATTATCTATCCTGCATGAGTAGATTTTCTCATTCTATGAGAATTTCATTGCAAAATCTGCCAAGTTACACTAGTCATGCTAGTTCGGGAGCTCCCTTGTAATACGTCTACTACTCTACCCAAAATGACAAAAGCACCAAGTACCCTTCCACATTCAAAATTGTTTTGATGATGATGGACATGCCTCATTTTTGTTTCAGCAGGCCAATGAGCTGCGGATAATCAAAATACTCACCGGGGTATGGTGCAGCCATAATTGTGTTCAATACCGTTATCTTTAGTATAAGATTAAATCAGTACCTAAGTTCAAGACGACGGAAACTGATTATACTCCTATTCGTGGCTTGGTCTCGATGAGCCATCGTTGCAGAGATCAGTGAGAGGTATCGTACCCTATAGGTATATAGCAGGGCGACTAGCTTATAGCCTGAGCTTCCCTGACGTTTTCAACAACAGCTCTGTCCACCGGGTGCCTATCTTCAGATCATCTCAAAGTTGTATAACTATCAAGATTCCGAAGGAACCTCAAATTTTCAACGACATGTTCTAATTTTCATCAGAAGTTGCCTCTGGTAAAGGTTCTGACACGAGCTCCCCGACTACTGTTCAAAATAACTCTTTCCTAGTTTCTCTTTCAACCCTCTACACTCCCCTCTTTTGCCCTCTCATGAGACGGCCGTATTCGATGCATATGGTAAGGACACCCATTTATGTTTTGATTCAGGGGTTTGTTGTTAACTTTACCAGCTTCAAGTCCGTCACAACCCAGGCCTTCCTATAGGATGAGATCAACATCTCTCTACCCTAAGGAGCCCCCTGAACGTAAAATGTCATTTGCTCCAAGCTTTGTCTCTTGGTCCTCGCCTGTTGCTCAAAACCAAAATTGATCAAAGTCTTATAAGTCTTATAAGATAGTTCGTCAATTGTAGAATGGTTGCGGATTATTTTGACAGAGCCCAGTTCGGTATATGTATAGATATAAAGAGTTTTGACTTTGATTTACTGGCTCCACATATCTTAAAAAAGGATAATGTAAGCCTGCCTCCGAGTATCAATCACCGTTTGATGTTACAAATGAAACACTAATCTTTGTTTGCGCCAATTTACCTTCATCTCATTGGAGTACTCTGAATAATATCATCCATTCGAACTGTTCGATGTGAGGCTAATGCATGTGTCCAGCAATACCAATTAGATTTCTATTTAGGACCTCTCAATTTATCTCATCTCTTTGTGGGCTGTAGATAAAAAACCCTGAGACTTTGAGCAATCAGAGGCAGGGAGATCGATGGATGCAACAACACAGCAATTGGTGCCAATCCCATACCCCCACGACCAAAACCTTCACGAGGCAACCTTTTCTATATACACCCCCTTCAATCTTGCTAAGCGACTTACGAACTCATCGTCACTGCACTTGAACACATCGCAGCATAGAGCGGAACACTTCTATCCGAAATGGGAGAATGGTATCATAATCATTACATGGTTAAGAGCATAAACCACATAATTGAACATCAAGATCAACTAATTATAAACCATGGCCACCCTAAGATTGCAACAGGACTTCTTCAATGGAACGGCTAAAGTTGATTGGTATTTGCAATCGTTTAAGTCTCCCTAGGTTAAGTATTTACTTGAGAAAATCATGGTATCCATGGCAACCTTGTGATTGGACTTGATAAATAAGGGAAGTGCACGGTTATGCACAGACGAATTTTGTATGTAAAATGAGTGATCCGGTCGGTCATATGATCCACTCGTATATGAATCACGTTATATGAACCTGTAGAATATCACTCACGGCCCCACAATTTTTTTGGCATTTGTCTCACCTCATCCAATAGCTGTGGGTGGGGTGAAAACAACATCCTTCCCCGCATTTACATCATGCCACCACCACCAGTGCGCAATAATCTAAGAAATTCTATAAGAGAGACTACTTTATCGAGCATGCGCATTCTTCTTTCATGATTTATCTACATTGATTCCAAGACTATACTATTCTTTTTCACACATCCCAAGATTTAGCACAAAATGGAGGCGTCAGAGCGAGCAATATGCAGAATTCGATTACCAGTCAATGAAAATAATCGCGATGAGCTCGATCTCAGCCGCCAATCCAACTTGAGGTTAAGATGGGCACATTCGATACATACGCTATTCTTCACAGGTGAAAAGACTAGCGGTCGTAATCATGTTCGCAATTTTGATTTCGTACTAAATGTCAACGGATCTGTGGAGAATTATTTCCAGGACCAACCAGCTTCTTTGATGACAGCGACGCAGTATCCGACACGCTATCAGCTTCCGGAAGCTATTTCAGACAGACTTAATACCACCGATGAAATAGTCGCGCGTGCAGAACTCTTTGCATTTGGCAGTATTTTATACGAAATTACCTTGGGTCACCAACTTTTCCATGAAGTAGATGAAAGTGTAGATGAAGGGAGAGAAATTCAGAGGCTCATTGCTTTAGGATGCTTTCCGGAAGATCTTTGGAATTTGCCAATAACTCCAAAGATCTTGGGGTGCTTTTGTCCAGGATTCATAGAGGAAATGTTAAGTCTACGCAAGAAAGGTTCGTCGCTCATTCTTCTCCGTTCTGTTTGCTTACGTAGAGTTGTCCTCGCTCCTCTTTAATCTCTCAGATAATCTTTGTGTTCACTTCCTATGATATACTTGTTAACCATTATTTTTGTTTTTTCCCAAGTAGGAATCAAAAACTATATCAAAAATCATCCTTACCGATTTGGTTTCCAAGTTCTCGGCGGGGTTGTTGGTATTGCGTCCGTCGCGGCAGTACCAGTACTTGGTGCAGTTGGATTTTCTGCTGCAGGGCCTATCGCTGGCTCCGCAGCAGCAGCTTGGCAATCTGGTATTGGCCTTGTCGAAGCGGGTAGTATTTTTGCGTGGTGTCAAAGTGCCGCCATGGGAGGCGCTGCGGTGGGTGGAATTATCGGTGTTGGTGTTGGTGGAGCTGGAGTTTTAGCAGTTGCTACTGGCTTAAGCGCACTGGATGGAGCAGATTTCGATACATCCGAGTTGAAAAGGAAGTTCCAGGCAGCTTGGGCTCGTGATATGAGAGCAAATTTGTAGATGAGGGATTTGAGATGATTGTATTCTTGGAGAAGGTGATCACATATGTTTCGGACCGTAGCGGAAGAAACTTTATAGGTACTTGGCAAAAGATTGAAGGCCTCAATTACACGGATCGATTGATATTCATTTCTTGGTTACAACCTTTGGAGAATGAGAATTCAAAAAAAGGAACCGCCGCCTTTCAATCTCTCTTCTATCCGGGGACTTCTCTCCAGTGGCGAGACTAATTTTGTTGAGTCTTGTGAGATTCTCTCACTAAACTTGATTTAACATGGCGCACCAAACTCTGTTATCCGTCTCCGCTTTGGTATGACAGAGACATATGCGGGCTGCATTCATCACGTTGTTAGCTGTCCGTGGTATGATGTGGCACAGCTACTAGTGTAACCTCTTAGTCTTTATAATTTACTCGTAGCTATCTACAACCTTAATAATAATGATTCACACATTCTACGTTCAACAAATATAAGGATTTCAATTTTTCGAATGTCGTTACCCAGCTATCTTTCAATTCTCGAAGAGACACTGAAACTTTTTTCGATCTTGGAAGAAAATAATCTATCAGTGAGAGGTTATTCCTTGGAAGAGAGAAAAAATTCTGAGGAGGGAGAGAGGGAGTTGTGAAGAAGGTGGAGGAAGAGATTGAGAAAGTGAACACTCAAAGATTAGAGTATGAGGTGGCATCTTGAGATGCCGAAAAGAGATGGAAAGGGTTCGAATACACCAACCACGACCTTCTCCTCCTTCGCCCCGACCTATACCTCCACCTAGGCTGCGTAGCGGGTACCGGCGGGGCGGGTAGTGACTTCGATGGGTAACCCGCGGATTGTCTGTGGCGGGGCCGATAATTCAAAATTTGGGATGGGTAGCCCACGGGACGGGTGGGACCTCTGATGGGTAACTCGCGGATAACCCATGGGTACAGATAATTTGTGTGCAACCTACTTTAAAGCACCTACTAAAAATTAATACAGTAGGATTATTGATCGAATGAAGAGTTAACTCAGAATATATGGAGTTAATACCTCAGATCCCACCTCAGATAATCTTCTGTGCGCTTCATTGAGTACAACCAGAAGCAGTGTGTTGATTTTCTTCCGTTTTTCTTCTCATATCTATATACGTTATATTACTATTGTTCGCAATAAAAGCTACAGCTCGAAGATAAACTATTGTCCTAATCCCAGAATACTAGCGATTACCCTGTTTTCTCCCAATTTTTCGCGAAGAAATAAAATCTTATTAATCTTCAATAAGCCTTTTTTTCGAATCTATATGAATAAGATATTAAGAATATCTTTTAAAAGGTATTACTTTTTTTTTATTGAATTCAAACAAGAACTCAGTTTTCTACATATATAGACTAAAATTAGTGGTTATTTTGATTAGAAGTACGAGAGTCTGCATGTCCTTGTGATGAATCGACCAAAGGGTATAGAAAATGTTTACGAATCTTTAGTACCAGATAAAATTTGTATTTGAAGCATGATTATAATCGCAGGTGTTCAGTGGCATATTCGACAATGACTTCAATATGACCGAAAGTTGAAATGACATAGGGAGATCTAAAAAGAAATAGAGGGGACAATCCTGATAGGGGCACATGTCATGTATGAAATTCTTATTGTTATTTATGCTTTGACAAAGTTAGACATTAAAGCCTGATTTGATTTTTCGAGGAGTTGTGTGTCAATCAATTAGATGCGCTAAGGCGGTGCCGTTGTATTTAAGGGCTCTGGGAAGTGTTGAAAACGCTGCCAGATACATTGGATGGTACACACAAGCGAATATAGGGAACTTATAAGATATAGACGTAACAAGATTGGATAAAAAGTGGGATACCAAGATGAAATGATAGGTATCCCCGCATCGTCCTTAGTACGAGACATGCTTTCCCATTTGGTCTCACGATCAAGACTTATCCAAACTCGAGTATACAAATTCCTCAAACTCAGTCAGGAGCTCGATAGCCTTCTCATCTCCGGTAGGTAAAAGCTGAGAAAGGTATACACCGGCGACACCGTTATTAAGATCGATCCACTATAGTGAATTAGTAAGCTGGAGTTCACATTCACTAGGAAACAGACCTACCCAGTAGCAATTTGCATGACCCGACCAGGTAAGCGAGTTTACTCCACGTCGTTTTGGTACTGCAGCTGTATTTATCAGACCTCCAATCCCAAAGTTAACGGGGATGTCATTTGGGACGGTGTTCCAGATAGCATTGCGGGACGGCGACGAGTACTCCTCTGGTTTATCAAGGCCTCTGGTATTCTCCAGATGAGGCTGGAACATCTCCTTAGTAGTCTCGGGCCGCAGTAGCTTCGCTGTCAGGACGCCCTGGTAGATCCTGAGCAGATCGTTCACAGTTGAAAATAAACCGCCCCCTCCAAAATCGTCCAAAGTATTCTCTGCGTAAACAGGCTTTGTCTGCTCTCTCAGGCTTTGGCCCTCTCGCTCCCAGTTTCTGGCCTTACGAGCTTGCAGATCTTCTCGCAGTTCGGGATGGAAGGTGGTATCTGTAACAACAACAGGTTCAAGGCATTGTAAAAAAGAATCAATTATTGTAATTAAAGAATAACAAATTATTATACAAAGAGTAAACCTATAAAAAGCTTTTATAAATTCGGAGGAGATTAAAAGGAAATTAAAAGAAAACTAAAGCAAAACAAGATTTGCTTTGCTAGATAGAGCAAATAGATAACTAATCTCAGTTTAAAACTAGATCATTATATCATTCCTTTCTTAAGAAACAGTTTGTTTTAAGTTTATTCTTATTCCTTTCTTTGCCTTTTTGTTTCTGAAGATCTAAACTCTTTTTTTACTATCACTTTTTTTTTACCTTTCTTATTGCTTTTCTTTTTCTAGATAATATAATTGATGATTTGTTTTCCTTACTATTATTATCTTTATTATTAAAGATATCAATCGGAGCATTATATACTTATTGCAGGGGGCTAGTTGTAATTGTGTGAGTTATTCGATTATAAAACGGAATATTGTTTATCACCTTCAAAATTTACTGTTTATCTTTTTTTCTTCTTTCTTATTAAACCAGAAGCTAATTATTCGATATAATTCGTTGTATTGTCATTCGTTGCAAATGCCTTCGAGTAGTATATATATACTATACTTTTGTAGTAAGAAGAGTTTACAAAAGGAATAAAGGGAGGCATGATGAGGAGTGTTTTTTAAAAAGATTTAAACTTTTTTAATATCAGCGGTAATTGGTTTGGAGAAACGAATACTATCTTATTAATGATTTTCAATTTTTTCAAATTGTTCGATAATTACTATATTTAATGTATAGCAAGTGGTAAGGTTATTTGAAGTAATTTTAAGGAATCAGATGAAGACTGTGATTCTAATTACATTATTCTTCTATCTAATATTACTTCGAATAAACTGATTCAAGCATTTATTTCTTTTATCTATAAAGCTATTTAATTATTTAGTAGCGAATTCAATATCTTACTATAAGTATTTGTTATAGGTGGTTATAGCTATAAAAACAGTATACTTAATTTCCAAATCTTTCTTTATTATATTTAAATATTTGTAAAGTTTTTCCTTTATTTTGTAGATTTGTTAAAAGGAATAGAAGTTACTAGTGCAAAACATGTGTGGTGATTAGTAATACGGTTACCTAAACAGGCTAGATTAAACGAACCATAGACAGGCATATTAGTCATCCCTATATAATACTATAGGATAAATAATATACTGATATACATTGCAATATAGTTAATAAAGAGGCCTCTTCTATACAATCTTTTAATAGATTATAAAACCTGGTTAGCACGACCTCTAGATATAATTGACATAATCATTATTACTATCAGAAATAGACAGCAAGTTACGCATAAAGAGTGATATATTGAAAACTGTGGTTAAAGTCTATATATCCGGAAAGCCTGAACAGAGGAGTTTTATAGTGGTGTGTACATGCCACATACATATTATACATATGATTTCCAACATCCCTCTTATAATAGGAATCTACCATTCAATCATATGAGTTTTATTAACTCCTACAACAATACCAACTCCTTCTAAATTGCCTATAATATCTACATCTCCTATGAAGTTCGATCACCCTACAATCTCTAATCGCATTGTAGTACAAGAGTGCTTTTTTATCAATATCTCTACCTGGGGCAGGTGAAATGAGGTGTACTAAGCTTATATATAATTTTGCCCAAAAATGACAAAATTACATATCCTTATTTTCTTCTTTTTAGTCTTATCCGGAATTTTGGTCGATTTGGTTGATTTAGTTAATTAAAGAATTAAATTGATCAAATTGACTGAAACAAACGGTTTAACCAAATGCGGGATTAACACTTAATAACCCTTCTTTGATACACTTATATTTAATATTCCAAATCCAATCCTAAACCTTTTCCATAAATTATAAAGCCAGAATATATAAGCTGTTTCATAAAAATATCGACTATTTACCCAATTCCTAGGATCTATATAATATATAATCTTTTGATATTCACCATATCCTTTCGAATATAATGCTATCGAATATCAATATATTTCACTTTACTATAGTATATAAAATTCTTGTTAAACTTTTTTTAAAGCTTCCATCAACTTTGCCCCTTAGAATCTTAGTTGATATTAAACGTTCTGGATATAGGAAAGTTATTGCGGATTATACTAAAGTCATAAAAATGATTATATAAATCTTTTCAATTATTATGGTATCACGGAGGATAGCTACGTCAGTGGTCACCTTTGATAGAGAGATAATAGGATAAAGGATTAATAGACTAGATTAACTTGAGGATTGATCGTAATGATCAGTGTCCTCTATATATACCCAGAATAGGCGACGTAGACGCTTATTTGGGAAAGATTATCATCCTAGTAGACTACGTAATGAGTGGAGTAGCTAATATAGTGATAATATAATTGAGATCGATTATAACGGCCGATCTCGATGATCGGGGCACGTGTGTAGCACGTGATATTGCGTGACATATTAATAAAAGGGGATTAGAGTTATTGATGAAAAGGGATTAAGATTATTAATGAAAGAGGATTAGAATTATTAATAAAAAAAGGGATTAGAATTATTAATAAAAAAAGGGATTAGGATTATTGAGATTTAAAAGATTAGAATTATTAATGAAAGGGAGTTAGGGTTATTAATAAAAAATGTTAAAAGGAATAGAAGTTACCAGTACTAAGCACGTGTAGTGATTAGTAATACGGTTACCTAAACGGGCTAGATTAGACGAACCATAGACAGGCATATTGGTCCCCTCATATAATACTAGAGGAGGATTAATATGCTTATACGCGTAGTAAGATAGTCAATATAGAGGCCTCTTCCACCCAATCTTTTAATAGGTTATAAGATCCGGTTAGTACGGCCTCTGGATATAATTGACGCGGTTATTATTATAATCCAATTTGTGGAATTGAAGAGTACACAGCACTACCCTACAATCAGTACACGGTGCTGTAATCACTACCACCATTAACTCGCAGAGTTGAAAGAGTATGCAGTACTATTTATAAATAAATATATATGTGGTATGATAGAAAGTATGTAATACTAATTATATTTATATTTATAATTTGTATGGATCTATCTATACAGAAAAAGGAAAGAAAAACCTTACAAATTTTCTGTATAAATATTAAAATGAATGAAATCAAAGAGCAAATTAAGAATATTCTGAATCTCATTTAAGAGATTTATGAGTGATGGTTTCGATAGATGAAAATATAATTGAAAGGAAAGGATTGGTTCTATACGATTGAGTTTATACTGTAAGAGTATGCTAAGGTTGGAGGAATTAGAATGGAAATTGATAATACCGAAGTTTTCTTGATTTTTGTAGGAAGCAAAGTTGTAAATGTAAGGCTCAATCTTTCTTGGAGGTTATGAAATTATATTATTATAATAATATTATTATTATAATAATATTTAGTGGAAGACTTAGTCAGATTTAGCTTAGGGACGAATCGAATATATAAGATAGTTGAATTGAAGTCAAAATAGTATAAAAGAATGAATTATATCTAATTTGCTTGCTTTTTCCTAGGTTTTCTTTAAAGAATATCCTAGGTTTATATAGTTTATAATGAAATTCTAGTAAGTTCTATGCTTATAAATATGATCGATTTAAATCGAATCTTATAGAATCAATTTATATAATAAATAGAAAGTATAACCAATCAAATTTTATTGATTTATCGATTATCTTCCATATGATTCCATTCCATTCTATTCCATTATAAATCAATTTGATAAGAGATATAGCTATATTATAATATGATAATATAATTTCATAATATAAAATCATATTATTCGTATATTATATAATCATAATATAGCTTATTAATAAGATATTAGTAAGTGATTTACTATACCTATTATAGAATTTCACAATCTTGATAAGAAAACTAAATATTTGAAAGATGAAGCTAATATACTTTTGTATATATATAGATCACTTAGTGATGACAATAAAGTGTTTATTGATAAGTACAATATAGTACAAATACTATAGAACTATTTGAAAACAAAGTATTCAAGAACTAGTGATATTACAGCAAATTTGTATTTAACAATGATTCAAATATTTATTTTCAAATCTATTAGTTATCCAGAAATAATTGTTATTGAAGTTTGGAATAAATTGAAAGAATATTAATATAAGTTTAATACCGCCAACCCTATATTCAAGAATTTATATAAAGACAAAGCCCTATTTTTAATTCTAATTAGAAGTTTATTAAGTGAATATCAAACAACAATCGATACTATAAATATTTAAAGTATATTAGGAGTGAAAGACAAGATTAAATATCTTATTACTAAAGAACTCAGTATTTAAGAGATAGAACAAGCCTATATTGCTAGCGGAAAGTATGTAATTCCAAATCGATGAAGAGATAGCAGAGGATTAAGTCCAACAATATAGTAAGATTGAGAGGAAATAGTTAATATTTATATTTGTTATTTTTGTGAATATGAAGGGCATTTTTTATATGATTGTAAAGATTTCATATTTGTATAAGCTCTGATTTGCAAATATTATAGAGTCTAGTAACGAAAAGCAATATTTAAAAAGACAATCAAAGTATTATTTTCTAAAAAAAGAAGTAATTAGGTTTATTTTGTAAATAACGAAGATCTTTTAATTAATTTTGATTCATTAGAAAGCGAAGAAAAGTTTGATAATAAAGAGTATTATGTTTTTAAAGAACTCATTTATAAGATTATTTCTTTTTGTTGATATGCAGATACCAATGTTTCCTTATATATGTTTGATTAACTTTTATTTTTTAGAGATATCAAGAAAATAAAGAGAAAGATGATAAAAGTTGGTGGGGAAGTTATGTATTATAATCGAATAGGTATAGTTGTAATGGAGTTAGGAAATGGTAATATAATTTTACTTTCAAAAATATTGTATGTACCAGGATTAGGAGTCAATTTTCTTTTTGGTAAGAAGATTTGTAAAGCTGGGTTTAAAGGTAGATTCAATTCAAATCATATATATTTTTGAAAGAATGGAATAAATATTATCAAAGCAAAAATAGATAAAGGAATTTATATAATCTCAAAGATTGTAAAAAGATATGAAGATATTACTCTTCAAAATATAGAGATTATTAGTGATATTGAATCAAACAAAATTATTCTAGATATCTTTTCAAACAAAACCAAAAGGGATTTAGAGACTTATCTATTATAGTATAAACGATTTAATCATTTTGATTTAAAAAAGATATAAAATCTTTACAAAATTATTACATTAGAAAAGTTGATCAAAGTTTTATTTAAAATCCCCGTATACAAAATATATACATTTATCAAAATAAAGAATCTAATCCTAAAATAATTCAGTTCCTATAAAACAAAAAGATTAGAATTTATTCACTTTGATATCGCTAACCCATTCCTAAAATCCCTACAAAGAAATTGCTATTTCCTATTAATTATAGATAGTTGAATAAAAATGAATTGGATCTTAGCCTTGAAAACAAAAGACGAAGTTATATTAAGATTAAAAAAGTGAAAAACCGAATTAGAATTTAGTATTGATAATAAGATAGTAGCAGTTCGAACTGATAATACACCAGAGTTAATCTAAACTATAAGAGAGTGAAACTCTAAGATTCGATTAAAACTAATTATTGTAATATTATTCTATTAGAATGGAGCTACCAAGAAAAACATTGGTATTGTTGAAGTCGATATAAAAGCTATATTAAAAGAAACTGGATTACTATTGGAATTCTAGAATGAAATTGTTGAATATAATGTACACTATAGGAATAGAACGAATATTAAATCGATTATTAATGATAGTATTGTAAGCCCAATCGAAGTGTTTACAGGATTAACCCTAGATATTAGTTATTGTAGAATATAGGGGAGTAAATACTATGTATATATCAATCTAAAGACAATCCTAAAGAACTAACGATATAACAAATTATGAGATATAGTTCGAGTAGGTATCTTTATGAAATACTTATATACAATTAATAAATATATTAAAATATATTTATTAGAGTTAAACTATACTATATGAACAAGTCGAGTGATTATAAATGAATTCAAAAGAGGAGGAAACTTAGATTTGAGAATAAGAAATTCTGTATCAGATTTTCAAGGTATAGAAAACATCATTCCCGATAAAAGATCTAAAGGTAGACTTCAGAAGATATAAGAAATATAAGAATCCCTATCTAAATCCCTATAAGATATTGCTACCTCTAATCACCCAAAAGTTGTAATTCCTAGTATACTCAAAATCGACAATATTTGGTAATTCAATAAAGATAGCGAAGGGAATATTGTAGAAATCAACTCACCTGTAAAACCAATTCTATCTCTAGGAACAAAAAAGATAGAGATGCTAGATACAATATCTAAAATCAATAAACCTTTGATAGAAACTCTAATTATATTTATGGATATAGATTCCCCCGAAAAATATTTTTTTTGAAAATGTAAGTGAGATAATAATAAGTTAGATGAGTATATTCAAAAACTGATAAGAGTGATGATAACAATACTTTTAGTAGATTTAGATGGAAATATTATCGAATATGTTATAATCTCTATACCTCTTATACCAAGGATCGATCCAAGCATTAAAACAAAAGTGTTCGAAAATCTTCAAGTAATTTTGAAAAGCTTTACAAACGAAGATATAGCCTTCCCTACAGAACAAATCCTAGGAATCCCTATTCTTACCATATATAATCAGACAGTCTCAAATCTTGAATATAATAAAAAATGGAAGCAAATTATTTAAGAGGAAATTAGTTCATTAATTGAAAATAATACTTGGGAAGAGTATATTCTACTGAAAGAAGGGAATCTTGTTTCAACAAAATAGGTATTCATAATAAAAACGAAGGATAATAAGATTAAAAGATTTAAAGCATGATTAGTAGTAAGAGGTTTTAATCAAATTCTTAGAAAAAACTATAATAAAACCTTTACCCTTATAGTGCAACTCGATACATTTCATTTATTCTTAACGATTATTATAAAGAAAAACTTAGAGTACTAGTATTTCGATATAAAAAATACTTTTATAGAATCCTATCTCAAAGAGAAAATATACCTTATATTATTTCAGGAAGTCAATATATTAGATAAATGTGTTTTATATATACTATAAAATTTATATAGCCTCAAACAAATTGGATAAGATTGAAATCAACTTTTAAAATCCGAATTGATTAATTAAAGTTTTATTCAAAGTCTCGTCGATTCGTATTTATATATATATATTGTTCAACAATTCAATCTATTAGTTTATATTGATAATATAATCGCTTTCTCGATTTCAAAAGATTAATTTAATTGATTCTCTACAATACTTTTTTCGTGCTTTAATGTTAAGAATCTAAAAGAAATTAGTAAGATTCTAAATATTAGGATTATAAGAGATCGAATAAACAGATCATTTATATTAGATTAGGAAGAATATCTGAAAACTATACTTACAAAATTCGGAATCTCATATGTTTAGTATTACACTAAAAAAATACCAGCTGCTAATTACTTATATCTACAATCAGTTATAGAAGACGATAAACTAATCAATATTATCGAATATCAACAAACTATAGGTAGCCTCATTTATTTAATGGTATATACAAGACCAAACATCTTCTTTGTGTTAGGCCGATTGTTACAGTACATAGCAAAACCAGCGAAATGCTATGGAATAGGAGTAAAGAATTTAATGCGATATCTGAGGGCTATGATTATTCAGAAACTCAAATACGGGTCTGAAGGAGTATAATATCAAATCGTAAAGGAGTATAATCTATCAGTAAATACTATAGAAGTCTTTATTGATGCAGACTGAGTAAGTGATTGATATAATTAGAAAAGTATTTCTGGGGGAATTGCTATGTTTTATAAAGAATCGATATCATGAGCTAGTAAGAAGTAGAATTCAATAACAATATCAAATACTGAATCCGAATATATATTAATGGCGATGTTTATTAAACAAAAAAGATAATTAGCTCAAATGCTTAAAGATCTTGGAAAAGTAGAATATATATCTGCATGCGGAGATATTGTTCAACTATTAGACGACAACCAAAGAGTAATAACTTTAACCAAGAACCTGTATCTATATGAATGATCAAAGCATATTGATATATGCTATTATTTTATTAGGGATTTTATTAAAAAACAAAAGGTAGTAATCAATTACATCAATATATTGGATATGATAGTAAATAGAATAACTAAACCTCTAGTAAAAGTAGTATTCAAAAGGTTTAAGAATATACTAGAATTGAAACTATAGAAATATAAAAGATTGGGGAGATCAAAGGTAGTAATTTCTATAGGGAAGTATTAAAAGGAATAGAAATTATTAGTGCTAAGTACATGTAGTGATTAGTAATACGGTTATCTAAACGGACTAGATTAGATGAACTATAGACAGGCATATTAGTCCCCTCATATAATACTAAAGGAGGATCAATATGCTTATACGCGTAGTAAGATAGTTAATATAGAGGCCTCTAACATCATATCCTGGAGATTACAGTGTAATCAGGTTTTTTTTAGGTGGTGAAATTAAGGTTTGGTCCGTGCAGGAATACAGTGTAATCTGGTTAACCTTAAGCTTACAAATCTTATTTATACAAGTATCTAATTCATTTAAAAATCGCAAGATATCAAGTATAATTATGGTACAACCTATCCTTTAAGAATTAACTCATTTGGTAGTATTGAATGTTGAATTCAATATATTGATTTGTATTCTATGCAAATTTATAGTTGCCCCAAGCGTTATTGTTTGATATCTATAGAATTAATATAAGACTGATATTAAATTACAAAAGCAAATCGATAAATATATTCGAGAGTTTCTATTTGTATACAATCATATAACAATTATATTACCAAAGGATAAATCCATTCTGCAATCTATTATTCCAGTTATAGATAGATTTTAATATTAGAATTGTTTGTTTAAAAGCCAAAATAAAGAAATATTAAAAAAGTATAATAATAATATTTACAATAAATAGAAGATAATAGATAAGGATTTATTCTATATTATCAAATTATAATCATAATTCAATAAGAAAAAGACTTGGTATTAGATTGTTAATAAAGCTAAAAGACAAAAGCAAAAGTGTTAAACAAATTGAATAATAATATATAATGTAAGAAAAGAAATCGATGATTTAGGCGATAATAATAATGATAATGAAAAGAATGAAAGTGATTAGGATGATATTGAAGATTAGATTGTTCAAGATATTGAAAAATAAAAGAACGAAATGTAAAAATAACAATTGCAAATATTAAAAGAGATATTTATTATTAAAATAGATTTGTAATTGTAGTATATCAAATGGAATGAGGTATTAAGCTAATCTAAATACAATTTAATCGAAACATTTTGTTATATTTGTATATCCGATTCAAAAAAGCTATAATTGAAATGATTGTTGTATATATAGAATCGAATTTTGGAATGTTGTTTGAATATATTAAAAGTGATAAATTACAAAAATATATTGAAGTGATAGATATCCCCCAAAAATGAAATTGTGGATTAGTATTCATTTGAAATATTACAGAATGCCAAAAGTATTGATAAATATAATCGGATTTTTGCATATTTCATTTGTTACATAATATATACAACATTATTAAAGAATCATACAAATAAAACAGATATATTAGAATTGCTTTTAAAATTTTCAATATTATTTCTCAAATATCATCTCAAATTTAATCACAATTATAGAAACCAAAGTGAAATATATCAATATACAATAAAAATGTATTTAAAGAATTCGGAACAAATTGAATGAGAATATCCCTATAGATAATGAAATCGAAGATTGATTATTAACTAATGCATTAATGTATTTGTATATATTGATAATAATATAGGATATTAGTCGAATTGGATTGTATTATTTATCTATAATATATTATTTAATAATTCAAGGAGTTAATAAATAAAGCTAATTATTATAATTTGTATTTTGTTATACATCTATTCTAACTAATATATTATAAATCAATCGATTGATTATATTGAAAGTGATTATTCTATACGAATTATGATTAGAATTATAACTATACAATAAGGCTGACATTGATTCTATACCCGACCGAATCCATTAGTTATGAGTATTGCATTTATGTAAAAATTCATTTTCATTTATATCTAATATTTTGATATAGTTAGCTATAGGAAAGAAATTCAATAAGATATATCAATTGCTATTCAATATCTATTAATCAGATAATAAGCAAACAATCAACTATTTGAACTAATTAGTTATATTAGTCAAAATCGAGAGAATATATTATATATTGATTAGAGAATTATAAGTATTAATAAATATCTTAACATTTGACTCCCTAATATCTTTAATTGATTTGAATTGTATTGTTAATAATATGACATAAAGCTAGGTATTTCGACAATAGAATTTCAGTTTCATTACTAATATCTAGAATTAGGATTAGATTTGTGGAAATTATAAATTTTTATTAAAGTAAGCATAAAGAAAAGGAGAGGTATTTATTTATTTTAATTTACATCCGGGGGGCAAGCCGCAGGGGCTCGCCACGATCTCCTAGGGGGTACTAGGGATGGACTATGCTAGTGGGGGTGCTGGTATAGCTACGTGTTCCGTTTTTTTATAGCTGTGATGTAAATCGGAGAAGAAGTGGTTAGGGGTGTTGTGCGCGCTTTTGTCGTTTATCTTTCGCTTGCAATGTTGGTGTTGTTCAACCCATTTTATACTGAATAGTTCAGGTTTGCGGTTGGCTATAAAGCCCTATATTATTAGTTTTTGTATGTTGTAGTTTGTATGCGGCGGTGGAGGAGGGGGAACAGCTTTAGAGGGGGGTGCAGTTCTGGTTAGCAATGTGAAAGTGGGAGATTAGAGGCTCTTTGGGGAAGCTAAATGTGGTTGTTCGAAGTGATTGGTAATTGTTAAAAAGATTGTGAAGTTTGTTGGGGTTTTTAGAAGAAGAGAGAGATAGTTGATTATATTCTTTATATCTTGCGGAATTGAGTTGGATTTGTTCGGCTAATTATTGAATTGGGTGTGGGAGTGTTGGTAGAGTATTAGGTGCTCAGGCTCTTTGTTGTATTTGTAGGAGTATTCTGAGGTGGCGTTGTTGTGTTGAAAGCGTTGGTGGTAAAATGCAAAATCCCTGTGTTCAGTTCTGAGTGTTATCAATCGTTGAAGAATAGGGTGGGGGAGGGTAAGTTCTTTAGGTTTCTTGATTTGGTAGTTGAAATGCTAGTGATGGTATTAGTTAGTGAGGGAGATTTCATTTTGTTTCTATTATTTTTGTTTTACTTCTCGTTTGAGGGTTCTGGTTGTTAAGCTTATATTATTGATAATAGAAAGCAATAAATTGTTATTTTCGATACAACTGCTATAAGCGCCCAGATCGGCGAGCCAATCGGCTTTCTCGTTTCCAAGGATTCCGGTATATCTAGGTGATTATCGGATCGCTATTTGTCTATTCCTTATGATCTCATAACAACACAAAAACGTTTATTAGAATAAGTCGAAAGCATTGCCCCTGATATATCAAATGATTGAAATACTATCAATATATATAGTAATCTACTTAGCCAATTCCAATCGGACGGCGTACTCCAAACTTTTTAGAGTACCTACTATCTCGACGTTGAAAACATACAAAAGCAGATTGATTGCCTTATAGCCGGATGCCATTGGAAATTGTCCCCGGTAGATCGCGTAGCCGTAGCAAAAAGGAGAGGTATAAAGGTTATTATAAATCAATTCTATAATTAAAAAGGTTGAGTAAATAGATTCCTAAGTTATAGTATATTTGATTAAGGAATGTTAGTTTTTATAGAAATTGATAGTATGTATATATATTATTGATATATTTATTTATTCTATTCATCAATATAATGGCTTAATAGATTAGAGGGCCAGTTGGCATATGGATTTGAATTAGATTTTATTAAAATAAATAATAGTATATATTCGATATGTAATATATATATTATTAATGAACGAGTATGTTTTTTAATTATATATAATAAAATATACAAAAAACAAGGGAATACTAAATATATTATATAATACTTATTAAATAAGGTTAATCAAGTTGTAACCTAGTATTTAATATAAGTTCGACTATTTGCTTGAATATTAGATTATTAGGAGTTGAAATATTTATTTGGAGATTTGCAAGGATTATAGACTAGTGAGGAATTAAATTAAGTGTTAGGAAATGCTATCCGAAAGTATTTAGGAATATATTTAAAGGTATCCGGATAAAGATACATTGTTATTAGGATTACTACCCGATATTTGATAAAAGTTAGCAAGATGTAGAAGAAGGAATATAAAAATCCCAAGGATAAAGGTAATAAGTTTGTTAAGGGAAATAATAATGAGGAATTAGAGTTGAATACATTTCGATATATTATAGTCCGATAGATTTGATTTCATCAATCAAATAAGGGAAATCATAGATATTGAATACTTTATTAATATATAGTTGATATGGGTATAAGTAGTCTGAATATAGATGAAGGATTGTACAAATTTATTATATTATCAATAAAGCATTTTTGTATTGATTAGAGTCTGAATTGATTATAATATATAAGCAAGTGTCTTTGATATAACATGGATTATAGAAATTAAATAATTAGGGTATAGGTAGTTGTAATTATAATTATATTAGAATGATTGATCATTAATGCAATATCAGCTAATAATTAATCAGCTAGATTATCAAAAGAGAATAGATTGAATTATCCGATCTAATATTAGTTGGATTGTAGTGAATATGGGATACGATGACTCTCACCTGTACGTGGTGTATCCTACGAACCTTCGGTCGTGCGATCGGAGAGCTAAGTAGAGTCAGCTGGAGCCGGGTGGTGGTTGTACACTAATCGGAGGCCGTACTGGGAGCGAAGGTACGCGCAGCTGATCACCAGAGGGTGATCGCGAAGATGCTCGGAACAGAGGACTACCAGCAAAACGGAGATGAAAACCATTCGACGATGGAAGGGAGATGAGAGCGGGATTGATGCGGAACCATGCCTTTACGAATCTGTGTGGGGAGCAGAGCCAGAGCATATCGCGGCAGAGCGTCTGCGAAGCGGAACTAGCCCTTGAAACAGCGGATAATGAAGCTTCTATAACATAGCTGAGTCTGACTGAAGCCTGTGTTGGGAGCAGGGCCGATATTCTTAACTTGACGAACGAAAATCGACAGAACACCTCTGGGGCGCTAGCGTGCAGAATTTTCACAACCCAACAATACGTACGATCTGCGGGTATACTGGATCGGATATTTACAAATGGTGAGGGGAATAGTAGGAAGTATACAAAGGCTAGGACAGTGTCTACTGGGGCCGGCGGGAGCATATATGGAGTAGGAGGAGGGACGTTTTTAGCATCTTACCTCCGAGTGTGTGGGAGCGGCATAGCGGCGGAGGAGCTCCGGTACAGGAAGGACGCTTTTAGCAAGCCACACTCGACATTACTCGATCGGTATTACGGCGGCGGAGGATCTCAGGCAGAGGCCAATCCTACGATATACATGTGCAACGCGCTCCTAGCGCTCTACTTTCGACTACAAACTATACATTGGGGGAGTGGATTCTACAAGCAGAGCTTTGGTTAGTGGGTTGGAAACACTATGGAAAGGCTGCCTGGCTAGGGGTCTGAAATAGCAAGCCTGCGAGACATAGTCGGCCTTGTTGTGTAGGAGAGATCCGGCAAGGTAACGCGAAACGGCTACTAGCCGCGAGGCGTAGCATATAATGACAGCGACAGCGACACTGTCTATATGGCTCGAGAGGACGGATGCGTGTGTCGGTCTATAATCGGATACTATAGGGCAGAGGGCATGATGGAGGTATCAGATAGGCTTAAGGAGCAAACAGGAATGGAGGCGTGAAGGAATGGTTTTGGTCCTGGCCGGAACTTCCGAAGGTAATCACACAATAGGTGGTTTAATGTAGTCAGAAGATTCTACAGAAGCCTAGTACTAGTGGCTTTATCACAAGTGAGCCGGGAAAGCGTCTGTAGGTGTAGCGAACCTACTTTGTATTATAACATATTCTAGAAAGTAGTTATAATATAATTCATTTCTGCCCCCGCCCTATTCTTCAGCGATTGGTAGCGCTCAGGACCGGACACGGGGATTTTGCGTCCTACCACCGGCGCTTTCAGCACGACAACGCCACCTCAGAATGCTCCTGCGGATACAGCAAAGAGCCTGAGCACCTAGTGCTCTGCCGACACTCCCGCACCCAATTCAACAACTGGCCAAACAAACCCGACTCAATTCCGCGAAACACAAAGAGTGCAATCGACTATCTCTCTCTTCTTCTGAAGACCCCAACAAACTTCGCAATCTTCCTAGCGATCACCAATCACTTCGAGCAACCACGCTTAGCTTCCCCGGAGAGCCTCTGATCTCCCACTTTCACATTGCCAACCAGGGCTGCACCCCCCTCTGGAGCCGTTCCCCCTCCTCCACCGCTGCGTACAAACTGCAACACACAAAAACTGACAATATAGGGCCCTATAGCCAGCCGCAAACCTGGACTACCCAGCATGAAGTGGGTTGAACAGCACCGACATTGCAAGCGAGAGACAAGCGGCAGGAGCGCGCACAGCGCCCCTGGCCGCTTCTCCCCCGACCTGCATCACAGCCGTAGAAGAACGGAACGCGTGGCTATGCCGGCACCCCCACTAGCATAGTCCATCCCTAGTACCCCCTGGGAGGTCGTGGCGAGCCCCTGCGGCTTGCCCCCCGGATGTAAATTAAAATAAATAAATAAATAAATAAATTGTAGTGAATATATTATAATTCTCAGGCCAAATTATAATCTGAAGGATAAGCGTTTGCATTACAATTAGTCTATTATCTATTTATAATACAACTATTGGTTATTATATTGTTTATTAATAGTAGCAAATCAGTATTGATTTTTTTGGTAATAGTAATAATTGAACAATAGATAGTGATTATTATTATACCATTTATCATATTGATTGATAATATTATTAAACATAGACAAACAGTTAGATTAGATTATATAAAATAGATTGATGAGATATCCAGATATGAATTGTTGCAGTTGATTGTGATCAATACTGATCGAACTGTTCAGGGATTGTTTTTACATTATATTAAGGGGTTGGAATTGGGAGGATAGTTAATCTATATATTTTTTGATAAGATTCATATTGCATTTACCAATACATTATATTATAAGTGGTTACAAGATTTATAAATATTATAATATTTGGATTATCTATTTACCGAATTGATAATTACTTTAATTATAAATTTAGAAGATATATTACAAAAATGATTATATATTAATAATATACAGATATTTTAATAGAATACTATACAAAAAATTATTCGATATCAGATAAAGAATAGCAAATATATTATTCCATTCGAGATCGCTATTGCATATATTCAACAAATCCATTTGAATATAAATAAAAGAGGGGTAATATATATTTGAAATTATAAGATCAAATGAGCTATTAGTAATATATTGATATACTCATTTTATTGTATTCAAATAGAATCGAAGGGGGAGGTATTACAATAATGGGTTTAGAAACCCAATGGATAGATTATGATTATTAAAGTATTAAGAACTAGAATCAATATTGAGGGGATCATTTATGTGGTTTATATTAAGCAATTATATAAATTAATTAGTTTTGTTCAGCAATCTAGATACAAAGGCCGAAATAGTAAGATCAATAAATCGATTATTATTATTCAAATTGAATATAATTATAGACAAAGATAATACAAGATTATAAATAAAGATTTTGTGAAATAAATCGATAAGAATATAATAATAAAATTTATTTAGGATTTCAAATATCGATGTTAGATATTAGATTGATATATAAATGGAATAACAAATAGAAACAATTGTAGTCAAATAGATAATATACTTTATAATCAGTATTAAAATAATAACTAAACATAAGGCCAAATATTCATTACAATAAAATACAAACAGGAGATAGGTATAATTGAAAAAAGGATAGCGATTACAAAAGCTAATATTATTTAGTATTGATTAAAATAAATCGAAATATTTTAGAAATAAATAATAGTAATTATAAATCAATTATAAAATAATTATATATATTATAGATTAATAAAGAAAGAATATACAAGAGGTAGGATATATATATATCAGAATTGTTTGAATATAATTGCATTTGGGTATAATTGTTTGGTATATTAGGTATAATAAGAGAAGATTGATTTAAAATTATTTCAATATTATTGGAAATATAGATTATTATAAAGAATATATCGATAGTTAGAAAACAATAAATAATATGAATATTCTAAGGTAATATTACCCAGGATATTTATTTTATACTAATAGTAGTATTTATTTGCAATTATTGAAGCAATAGGATTTTATAAAGATTATATAACTGATATTTGGAAGTGATTATAAGAAGTAGGAGAAAGGTTTGAATAGGATTGGAAAAACAATTGGATGAAGATATAATGTATAATATATAAGATATATATACAGATAATGAAAAAGAGTATTTCGATATAAGATATATAAATATATAATACAAATTATATATCTCATTCCACCCAAACCCATTAATATGGAACGTTTGTTGTAATCCTAACACCATATCCTGAAGATTACAGTATAATCAGGTTTTTTTTAGATGGTGAAATTAAGGTTTGGTCCGTGCAGGAATACAATATAATCTGATTAACCCTAAGCTTACAAATCTCATCCACACAAATATCTAATTCATTTAAAAATCGTAAGATATCAAATACAATTATAATACAATCTATCCCTCAAGAATTAACTCATTTAGTAATATTGAATATTGAATTCAATATATTGATTTATATTCTATGCAAATTTGTAATTGCTCTAAATATCATTATCCGATATCTACAGGATCAACACAAAATCGATATTAAATTACGAAAACAAATCGATAAATATATTCAAGAGTTTTCATTTGTATACAATTATATAACAATTATATTATTAAAGAATAAATCCATTCCACAATCTATTATTCCAATTATAAATAAATTTCAATATTAGGAATATTCATTTAAGAGTTAGAGTAAAAAAATATTAAAGAAATATAGTAATAGTATTCACAATAAACAAAGGGTAGTAGATAAGGATTTATTTTATATTATCAAATTACAATCATAGTTCAATAAGAAAAAGGCCTGGTATTGGGTTATCGATAAAATTAAAGAATAAAAGCAAAAATATTAGGCAAGTTGAGTTATAATATATAATGTGGGAAAAGAAATCGATAATTTAGATAATGGTAATAATAATAATAAAAAGAGCAAAAGCAACCAGAATAATATCAAAGATCAGATTGTTCAGGATATCGAAAAATGGAAGGGCGAGGTGTAGGAACGGTGATTGTAGATATTAAAAGAGGTATTTATTGTTGAAATAGATTTGTAATTATATTATATCAAATGGAATGAAATATTAAACTAATCTAAGTACATTTTGATTGAAACATTTTGTTATATTTGTATGCCTGATCTAGAGGAGTTATAATTGAAGCAATTGTTATATATATAAAATCGAATTTTGAAGTATTATTTGAATATATTGGAAGCAACAGATTACAAAAATATATTGAAGTAATAGACATCCCCCAAAAATGAAGTTGTAGATTAGTATCCATTTGAAATATTATAGAATATCAAAAGCGTTGATAAATATAATCGGATTTTTGTATGTTTTATTTGTTATATAATATATATGACGCTATTAGAGAATTATATAAATGAAATAGATATATTAGGGTTGCTTTTAAAATTTTCAATATTATTTTTCAAATATCATTTCAAATTTAACCACAACTATAGAAACCGGAGTGAAATATACCAATACACAATGGAAATGTATTCAAAGAATTCGGGACAAATTGAATGAGAATACCCCTAACACCATATCCTGGAGATTACAGTGTAATCGGGTTTTTTTTAGGTAATGAAATTAAGGTTTGGTCCGTACAGGAATACAGTGTAATCTGGTTAACCCTAAGTTTACAAATCTCATCCACACAAATATCTAATTCATTTAAAAATCGCAAGATATCAAGTATAGTCATAATACAACCTATCCCTCAAGAATTAACTCATTTGGTAGTATTAAATATTGAATTCAATATATTGATTTGTATTCTATACAAATTTGTAATTGCCCCAAACACCATTGTCCAACACCTACAGGATCAACACAAAACCGATATTAAATTATAAAAATAAATCGATAAATATATTCAAGAATTCCCATTTGTATACAATTATATAACAATTATATTACCAAGAGATAAATCCATCCCACAACCCATTATTCTAGTTATAGATAGATTTCAATACCAAGAGTATTTATTTAAAAACTAAAGCAAAAAGATATTAAAAAAGTATGGTAATAATACCTACAACAAATAAAAAATAGTAGATAAGGATTTATTCCATATTGTCAAATTACAATTATAGTTCAATAAGAAAAAGACCCGGTATTGGGTTATCGATGAAACTAAAAAACGAGAGCAAAAACACCAAGCAAACCGAGCTATAATATATAACGTAGGAAAAGAAATCAACAATTCAAATGATAGCAATGATGACAATAAGAAAAGCGAAAGCAATCAGGATAATATCGAAAATCAGATTGTTTAGGATATCAAAAAATGGAAGGGTAAGATACAGAAACAGCGATTGCAAATATTAAAAAAGATACCTATCATTGAAATAGATTTGTAGTTATATTATATCAAATGGAATAAGGTATTAAACCAATCCAAGCACACTTTGGTCGAAACATCCCGTTATACCCATATGCCCGACCCAGAGAAGCTACAATTGGAGCGATTGTTGTATATGTGGAATCGAATTTTGAAGCGTTGTTTGAATATATTGAAAACAACAAATCACAAGGATACATTGAAATAGTGGGCATCCCCCAAAAATGAAGCTGCGAACCAACATCCATTTGAAATATTATAGAATATCAAAAGCATTAATAAGTATAATCGGATTTTTGCATGTTTCATTTGTTACATAATATATACAACGCTATTAGAGAATTACACAAATGAAACAAATATATTAGGATTGCTTTTAAGGTTTTCAATATCATTTCTCAAATATTATCTCAAATTTAATTACAATTATAGAAACCAGAGTGAAATATATTAATATATAATGGAAATGTATTTAAAGAATTCGGAACAAATTAGATAAGAATACCCCTATAGATAATAAAATTAAAGATCGATCATTGACCAATACATTGATATATTTATATATATTAACAATAATACAAAACACCAACCAAATTGGATTATATCATTCACCCATAATATATTACTTAGCGATTCAAGGAATTAATAAATAGAGCTAATTATTACAATCTGTATTTTGTTATACACCTATTTTGACTGATATATTATAAATCAATTGATTGATTATATTGAAAGTAGCTGTTCTATGCAAACTATGGTCAGAATTATAACTATATAGTAAGGCTGATATTGATTCCATGCCCAATTGAATCCATCAGTTACAAGCATTACACTTATATAAAGATTTATTTTTACCCACATTCAATATTTTGATATAATTAGTCATAGAAAAGAAATTCAATAAAATATATTAATTGTTGTTTAATATCCATTAGTCGAATGATAAGCAAACAATTAATTATTTGGGCTAACTAATTGTATTAACTAAAATTGAAAGGATATATTATATATTGATTAAGGAATTATAAGTATTAATAAATATCTTAATATTCGACTCCTTAATACCCCCAATCGATTTGAGTTATATTGTTAATAGCATAGCATAAAGCCAAGCATTTCGACAATAGAATTTCAATTTCATTACTTATACCCAGAATTAGAATCAGGTCCACAAAGATTATAAATTTTTATTAGAGCGAACATAAAGAAAAGAAGGGATATAAAGATTATTATAAACTAATTCTACAATCAAAAAGATCGAATAAATAGATTCCCAAGTTACAGCATATTTGACCAAGAAATATTAGTTTTTATGGAAGTTAATAGTATATATACATATCACTAATATATTCATTTATTCTATTTATCAATATAATAGTTTAATAAACTAGGAGACTAGTCAGTATATAAACCCGAATTAGATTCCATTAAAATAAGTAATAGTATATATTCGGTACATAATATATACATCATTAATAAACGAGTATATTTTTTAATTATATACGATAAGATATATAAAAGATGAGGGAATACCAAATACATTATACAATGCTTATCAAATGAGGTTAGTCAAGTTGTAATCTAATATTTAGTACGGGTTCGATTATTTGCTCAAGTATTGAATCATCGGGAGTTGAAATATTTGTTTGGGGATTTGTGAGGATTATAGACTAATAAAGAATTAAATTAAATGTTAGAAAGTATTATTTGAAAATATTTAGAAATATATTTAAAAATATTCGGATAGAGGTATATTGCTATTAGAATTACTATTTGATATTTAATAAAAATTAGTAAGATATAGAAAAAGGAGTATAAAGATTCTAAGGATAAAGATAATAAATTTGCTAAGAGAGATAATAATAAAGAATTAGAATTGGATATATTTCGATATATTATAATCCGATAGATTTGATTTTGTTAATTGAATAAAGGAAATTGTAGATATCGAATGCTTCGTTGATATATAATTGATATAAATATAAATAATTCGGGTATGAATAAAGAATTGTATAAACTTATTATACTATCGATGGAGTATTTTTGTATCGATTAAGGCTTGAATTGATTATAGCATATAAACAAGCGTTTTTAATATAATATAGATTATGAAAATTAAGCAGTTAGGGTATAGGTAGTTATAATTATAATCGCATTGGAATGATTGGTTATTGATATAATACCAATCAATAATTAATCAGTTAGATTATTAAAAAAGGACGGATTGAGTTATTCAATCTAATATTAATTGGATTGTAGCAAATATATTATAATCCCCAAACCAAACCATAATCCGAAGGATAGATATCTATATTGCAATTAATTTATCATCTATTTACAATATAGCTGTTGGTCATTGTACTGCCCATTAATAATAGCAAATTAGTATTGATTTTTTCGATAATAGTAATGATTGAGTAACAAATAGTGATTATCATCGTACTATTTGCTGTATTAGTTGATAATATTATTAAATGTGGACAAGCGATCAGATTAGATTGTATAAAATGGATTGATGAAATGTTTAGATATGAATTGTTATAATTAATTGTAGTTAGTATTGACCGGATTGTTCAGGGATTGTTTTTATATTATATTAAGAGATTGAAGTTGGAAGAGTAGTTGGTTTATATATTTTTCGATAAGGTTTATATTGTATTTACTGATATATTATATTACAAGTGATTACAAGATTTATAAATATTATAATATTTGGATTATCTATTTACCGAATTGACAATCACTTTAATCGTAGATTTAGAAGATATATTACAAAAACAATTATATATTAATAATATACAGATATTCCAATGGAATATTATATAAAAGATTATTCGATATCAAATAAGGAATAGTAAATATATCATCTCATTCAAAATTGTCATTGCATATGTTCAATGGATTCGTTTGAGTATAGATAAAAAAGGGGTAATATATGTCTGAAATTATAAAACCAGATAAACTATTAATAATATATTAGTATACTCATTTTATTGCACTTGAACAGAATCGAAAGGGAAGGTATTACAATAATAGGTTTAGAGACCCGATAAATAGATTGTAATTATCAAAGTATTAGAAATTGAAATCAATATCGAAAGGATTATTTATATAATCCACATTAAACGATTATATAAATTAATTAATTTCATTCAATAATCCGAATACAAAAACCAAAATAACAAGATTAGTGAATCGATCATTATTACCCGGATTGAATATAATCATAAGCAAAAATAACACAAGATTATAAATAAAGATTTTATAAAGCAGATCGATAAGAATATAATAATAAAGTTTATCTAAAGCCCTAGATGTCGATATTAGGTATTAGATTAATACATGGATAAAACAATAAACAAAAACAATTGCAATCAAATAGATAATATACTTTGTGATTAGTATTGGAATGATAATCGAGTATAAAACCGAATATCTATTGTAATAAGGCATAAGTGAGAAATAAATACAATTGAAGAAAGGACGGCGATTATAAAAGTTGATATTATTTAACACTGATTAAAACAGGTTGAAATATTCCAAAAGCAAATGATAATGGTTATAAATCGATTATAAAATGATTGTATATATTGTGGATTAATAAAGAAAAAGTATATAAGAGATAGGATATATATGTATTAGGATTGTTTGGATGTGGTTGCATTTGGGTGCGGTTGTTTAGCATATCAGGTATAACAAAAGAAAATTGATTTGGGATTATTTCAATATTATTAAAAGTGTGGATTATTGTAGAGGATATATCAACAATTAAAAAACAATGGATAATATAAGTATTCTGAGGTAATATTATTTGAGATATTTATTTTACACCAATAACAGCATTTATTTGTAATTGTTGAAGCAATAGGATTTTATAAGGATTATACAACTGATATTTGAGAATAATTACAAAAAGTAAAAAAGAGATTTAAACAGAATTAAAAAAGTAATTGAATAAAGACATAATATATAGTATATAAAATATATACACAGATAATAAAGAAAAGTATTTCGATATAAAATATATAAATATATAATATAAATTATATATCTCATCTTACCCAAACCCATTAATACAAAACGCCCATTATAATCCTAACACCATATCCTGGAGATTACAGTGTAATCAGGTTTTTTTTAGATAGTGAAATTAAGGTTTAGTCCGTACAGGAATACAATGTAATCTGATTAACCCTAAGCTTACAAATCTCATCCATACAAATATCTAATTCATTTAAAAATCGCAAGATATCAAGTATAATCATAGTACAATCTATCCCTCAAGAATTAACTCATTTGATAGCATTGAATGTTAAATTCAATGTGTTGATTTATATTCTATACAAGTTTACAGTTGTTTTAAGCGCTATTATTCGATACCTGCAGGATCAACACAAAACCAATATTAAATTACAAAAGCAAGTCAATAAATATATTCGAGAGTTCCCATTTGTATATAATCATATAACAATTATATTACCAAAGGATAAATCCATCCCGCAATCTATCATTCCAATTGTAAATAAATTTCAATATTAGGAATATTCATTTAAAAACCAAAGCAAAAAGATGTTAAAAAAACATGGTAATAATGCCCACAACAAATAAAAAGTAGTAAATAAGGATTTATTCCACATTATCAAATTACAATCATAGTTCAATAAGAAAAAGACCCGGTATTGAATTATCAATAAAACTAAAAAATGAAAGCAAAAATGCTAGGCAAACCAAACTATAATACATAACGTAGAAAAAGAAATCAACAATTCAGATAATAGCAATAATAACAATAAAAAAAGCAAAAGCGATTAGAATAATATCAAAGATCAAATTGTTTAGGATATCAAAAAATGGAAGGGCGAGATGTAGAAACAACGATTACAAATATTAAAAGAGATACCTATCATTAAAATAGATTTGTGGTTGTATTATACCAAATGGAATGAGGTATTAAGCTAATCTAAGCATACTTTGGTCGGAACATCCCGTTATACCTGTATGCCCAATCCAGAGAAGTTATAATTGAAGCGGTTATTGTGTGTGTGAAATCGAATTTTGGAGTGTTGTTTAAATACATTAAAAACAACAAATCACAAGAATATATTAAAGTGGTGGGCATCCCCCAAAAATGAAACCACAAACCAGTGTCCATTTGAAATACTATAGAATGCCAAAAGCATTGATAAATATAATCGGATCTTTGCATGTTTCATTTGTTACATGATGCGTACAACGCCATTAGAGAATCACACAAATGAAACAAATATATTAGGGTTGCTTTTAAGGTTTTCAATATCATTTCTCAAATATCATCTCAAATTTAACCACAACTACAAAAACCGGAATGAAATATACCAATACACAATAGAAATGCATTCAAAGAATTCGGAATAAATTGAATAAGAATACCCCTACAGATAATAAGACCGAAAATCGATCATTGACCAATACATTGATGTGTTTGTATATGTTGACAGTGATGCAGGACACCAGCCGAATTGGGTTGTATCATTCACCCATGATGTATTACTTAGCGATTCGAGGAGTTGATAAATAGAACCAATCATTACGATCCGCATTTTGTTATACACCTATTTTGGCTGACATGTTATAAATCAATCGATTGATTATATTGGAAGTGGCTGTTCTATGCAAACCATGGCCGGAATTACAGTTATATAGCAAGGCTGATGTTGATTCCGTACCTGATCGAATCTATCAGTTACGAGCATTGCACTTATATAAAGGTTCATTTTCATTTACATCCAGTATTTTGATACAGTTGGCCATGGGAAAGAAATTCAATAAGATATACCAATCGCCGTCCAATATCTATTGGTCGGATGACGAGCAAACGATCAACTACTTGGGCCAGCCAGTTATATTAGTCAAGATTGAGAGGATGTATCACATATTGATTAAAGAATTACAAGTATTAATGAATGTTTTAACATTCGGCTCCCCAGTGCCCCCGATCGATTTGAGTCGTATCGTTGATAGCATAACATGGAGCTAGGCATTTCGGTGACAGAATTTCAGTTTCATTATTCATGCCCAGAACCAGAATCAGGTCCGCAAAGATTATGAATTTTTATTAAAGTAAGCACAAAGAAAAGGGGGGGTATGGAGGTTATTATAAATCAATTCCACAATTAAAAAGATCGAGTGAATAGATTCCCAAGTTATAGCATATTTGACCAAGAAACATTAGTTTTTATAAAAGTTGATGGTAT
Source organism: Botrytis aclada (assembly GCA_014898285.1). Classification (NCBI taxonomy): domain Eukaryota; kingdom Fungi; phylum Ascomycota; class Leotiomycetes; order Helotiales; family Sclerotiniaceae; genus Botrytis; species Botrytis aclada. The sequence continues at coordinate 2,990,491 of RCSV01000008.1, forward strand.
ATATGCATATTATTGGTATGTTTATTTATTCCATTCATTAATATAGTGGCTTAATAGACCAGAGGGCCAGCCGGCATGTGGACCCAAATTAGGTTTTATTAAAGTAAGCAACAGCATATATTCGGCACATAATATATACATCATCAACGAACGAGTATGTTTTTTGACCATGTACGATAAGACGCGCAAAAGACGAGGGAATACCGAGTATATTATACGGTGCTTATTAGATAAGGTCAGTCAAGTTGTAACCCAATATTTAATATAGGTTCGATCATTTGCTTAAACATTAGATTATCGGGAATCGAAGTATTTGTTTGGGGATTTGCAAAAACCATAAGCCAATAAGGAGTTAAGTCAAATGTTAGAAAATGCTACCCAAAAACATTTAAAAATATACTTAAAAGTATCCGGATGGAGACATATTGTTATTGGAATTGCCACCCAATATTTGATAAAAGCTAGCAAGATATAAAAAAAGGAACATAAAGATCCCAAGAATAAAGGTAATAAATTTACCAAGGGAAATAACGATAAAGAATTAGAGTTGGATACATTTCGATATATTATAATCCGGTAGATTTGATTTCACTAGTCGGGTAAAGGAAATCGTAGATATCGAATGCTTTGTTGATATATAGTTGACATGGGTATAAACAGTCCGGGCATGGACAGAGAGTTGCACAAACTCATTATACCATCGATAAAACATTTTTGCATCGACTAGAACCCGAATTGATTACGGTATATAAGTAAGTGTCTTTGGTATGGTATGGATTATGGAAATTAAGTAACCAGGATATAGATAATCGCAATCGTAATTACACCAAAATAGCCAATCATCGATGCGATGCTAGCTAGTAGTTAATTAGTTAGACCATCAAAAAAAAACGGATTGAATCATCCGATCCAACATTAATTGGATTACAGCGAATATACCATAACCCCCAGACCAAACCACAATCCGAAGGATAGGTATCCGCATTGCAATTAGTTTATCATCCATCCACAACACAACCATTAGTCATCGTACTGTCCACCAACAATAGCAAATCAGCATTGATTTTTTCGATAGTAGCGATGACTGAACAGTAGACAGTAGTTGTTGTCGTGCCATTTGCCGCATTGGTTGATGACATTATTGAGCGTGGACGAGCGGCCGGGTTAGATTGCACAGAGTGGATTGATGAGACGTCCGGACATGAATTGTCGCAGTTGATTGTGGTCAGCACTGATCGAGCCATCCAGAAACCGTTTTTATATTATGCCAAAAAATTAAAGTTGGGAGAACAATTGGTTTATGTGTTTTTCAATGAGGTTTATATTACATTTACCGATACATCATACCACAAGCGGTTACAAGATTTATGGATATTACAATATTTGGATTATCTATTTACCAAATTGACAACCACTTTAATCGTAAATTTAGAAGATATATTATGAAAACAATTATATATTAATAATGTATAAATATTCCAACAAAATACCACACAAAAAACCATTCGATATTAAATAAGAGATAGTAAATATACCGCTCTAACACTATATCCTGGAGATTACAGTGTAATCGGGTTTTTTTTAGGTAGTGAAATTAAGGTTTGGTCCGTGCAGGAATACAGTGTAATCTGGTTAACCCTAAGCTCACAAATCTCATCCACACAAGTATCTAATTCATTTAAAAATCGCAAGATATCAAGTACAGTCATAGTACAACCTATCCCTCAAGAATTAACTCATTTGGTAGCATTGAATGTTGAATTCAATGTGTTGATTTGTATTCTGTGCAAGTTTGCAGTTGCCCCAAGCGCTATTGTCCGACACCTAACACCATATCCTGGAGATTACAGTGTAATCGGGTTTTTTTTAGGTGGTGAAATTAAGGTTTGGTCCGTGCAGGAATACAGTGTAATCTGGTTAACCCTAAGCTCACAAATCTCATCCACACAAGTATCTAATTCATTTAAAAATCGCAAGATATCAAGTACAGTCATGGTACAACCTATCCCTCAAGAATTAACTCATTTGGTAGCATTGAATGTTGAATTCAATGTGTTGATTTGTATTCTGTGCAAGTTTGCAGTTGCCCCAAGCGCCATTGTCCGACACCTGCGGGATCAACACAAGACCGATATTAAATTACGAAAGCAAGTCGATGAATACATTCGAGAGTTCCCATTTGTATACAATCATATAACAGTTATATTACCAGGGGATAAATCCATCCCGCAACCCATCATTCCAGTTGTAGATGGGTTTCAATGCCAGGAGTGTTCATTTAAGAGCCAGAGCAGAGAGATGTTAAAAAAGCATGATAATAGTGCCCACAACAAACAGAGGGTAGCAGATGAGGATTTATTCTATATTGTCAAATTATAATCATGGTTCAGTGAGAAAAAGGCCCGGTATTGAGTTGTCGATAAGGCTAAAGAACGAGAGCAAAAGCGCTAGGCAAGCCGAGTTATAACATGTGATGTGGGAAAAGAAATCGACAATTCAGATAATAGCAATGATAACGGTGAGAAAAGCGAAAGCGATTAGGATAATATCGAAGATCAAATTGTTTAGGATATCGAAAAATGGAAGGGCGAGGTGCAGGAATGGCGATTGCGGACATTAAAAGAGGTATCTGTCGTTGAAATAGATTCGTGGTTGCACTATACCAAGTGGAATGAGGTATTAAGCCAATCCAAGCACACTTTGGTCGAAACATCCCGTTATATCCGTATGCCCGACCCAGAGGAGCCACAATTGAAGCGGTTATTGCGTGTGTGGAATCGAATTTTGGAGTGTTGTTTGAATATGTTGGAAGCGATAGATCACAAGGATATATTAAAGTGGTGGGCATCCCCCAAAAATGAAGCTGCGGACCAGTGTTCATTTGAAATACTACAGAATGCCAAAAGCGTTGATAAGTATAGTCGGATCTTTGTATGTTTCATTTGTTACATGATGCGTACGGCGCCATTAGAGAATCACACAGATGAAACAGGTATGTTAGGGTTGCTTTTAAGGTTTTCAATATCATTTCTCAAATATCATCTCAAATTTAACCACGACTACAGAAACCGGAGTGAAATATACCAATGCACAATGGAAATGCATTCAAAGAATTCGGGATAAATTGGATGAGAATACCCCTGCAGATGATGAGACCGAAGGGTTAGGGTTAGGGTTAGGGTTAGGGTTAGGGTTAGGGTTAGGGTTAGGGTTAGGGTTAGGGTTAGGGTTAGGGTTAGGGTTAGGGTTAGGGTTAGGGTTAGGG